>JAZHRO010000003.1:26655000-29155000 GCA_037157565.1 Thalassia testudinum
AATCAGAGATCATCTTGATCTAGTTTGCATTTTGGTCCAGTCTGACTTTTTTTTCTCTCAAATAGCCCCTCAGCTTTCAAAATCTATTACAAAGACCCCCTAACTTTGTCATCACCTTCACAAAGGGGCCCCTACTGCCATTGCCATGTGAACACACCTGCAGCCGACCTTCAATCAGGAAGATCTCCCTGATTTCACGCCTAAACCCTTCCAAAATTGGAAGGGGAACTAAGAAGATCCTCTTCCATATGAGCTGCATCTTGGGCTCTAAGTATTGCCCAAAACCTAATGCGAACGATTTTAAAACATAACATTCCTTTTGTGAGAAAGCTACAAGCTTCCAAGCTTCGATTGCCCCCTTGTGCCTTATAAAAGATCCCCTAATGCAAACCTCACTTCCTTAGCTTGGTTTTGGTCGGAATCTACCCTTCTTCCTTCCTCTCCGGTCGAATACTCTACAAGCTCTAGAGACCTTCTCTATTTGACCTCTTCACTAGCCGCCATAGACAATAGTCAGCGGGAGCATCTTTCTCAAGTTCCTTCGTGAGTCGTCGCAATACCAGCGAGCGCCACCCATACTCCTTCATTGTCGCCACTTCTCCCACCAGAGATTTCACCTTCCATGACATCAGCCAATCAAAGTTGACGCTGCCCTGCCCCTTTTGTCTGGTTAGGTTAGCTTAGTTAGGTTCCTCTCTCCCCCTACTCTCTTTTCATCCCTTTAAACCCCCAATTCGACCCATGATCACCGGCCTCCCCCTTCGTCTTCCTTCACTCCGGTCGAGCTCTGGCGAGGTTGCGAGCTCACTACATTACACCAATCGCTATGCTATCACCTCCACAAGCTTCACCTCACCCTTGCAAACAAAACCCCTCAAGAAATTGAGGGTATTATCCATCCACACGACCCACCGAACACCATCTCCGCCATGCTTCATTTCTGACTTTGCCCGACCTCATCCGTGCATGGAACACCCTACGGACGCCGCCATCACCTTCCATGCCCTACGATGATCCTCCTGAGCATTTTAACGAGGGCTTATAGCCCATATTTCTTGTTTCAGGTCCCCTACAGGAGCCCTGTTGCCGCGCCACCTTCTTTGGCCTTGTTCATTGAGTCACGGCCGTGTTCTTCATTAAATTCACCTCTAGGCCTCGCGAAACTCTTCCAGGACCCTTCCCAGGTCCTCAATTGAAGGCCTTGACCTCAGCTGCTGCTCCAATTAGCGAAGACCTTCTTCAGCAGCTGCAACAGCAGATGCAGTGGGGATAGTCTTACATCAGTGGATGAGGAGAGCACGTGCGCACATAAATTAATTTTGTGCCCTGAGCTCCTCGCTCAGTAACACAAGGGGTCGGGTCCCTCACTACCCCTTTCACTCGCTTACCTAACCTATCCTCACTCCTCAGTCACCACACACGTCAGTGACCCTAGACACCGTTTGAGACCCATTAACCTGAATATGGATCCAATTGCGCTTGGGGTCTGAGAGAGAAGAAAGAAGGGAATTTATGAGAGAGCGGGGGAGGGTTTTTGCTCTTTTATGCTCTGTGCAGACGCTTAGTCACTGAAGGCCTTGGCTCCCTTGTGCTGTGAAGGAGAAGACTCTAAAGAAGAGAAGAAGGGTCATGCCTCTGTGAAGGAAGGAAAGAAGGCTTGGGGAAAGCCTTAGAGAAAAGGAGAAGCTCTAAAGAAGAGAAGAAAGGAAGGCTGGTGCAAAAGGTCTGAAGAGAAGAAGAGAAGAGAAGAGAAGTTGCAAAGAAGAAGAAGAGAAGCTGAAAGAAAGAGAGAAAGGCTTTGAAAAGCCTTGTGCCTGTGCTTACTGATTATCACTTAAGTTGTCTGATTGATATATCTGTCGTCTGATTGAGCATTATTTGAGATATTATTGCATTATTTAAGTACTATGGTTAAGGTTAAATTGATTATGAGATGCATGCTTAATTAGAGGATTTAATTGGTGATTGAAATCACTACTTTTTAGATTCTCTATCCTTTTTGTCTCTAGATACATTGGATTTCATTGAATAACTAATGTGACAGGTTATTATTTATTAAATATCTATTTGAATGCTCAATTAATTGTGCTCATTTTTTCTGAATGCGATTAATGTTGTGAATTCCACATTTGCTCCCTGTGTTCGACCTCGAACTCCATTATAGATTTTGAGTTATAAAATTATCTGTTTTCTAGTGATTTCGACTTGCTACGACGATTACATCCTTTGAAACATTGATCTCGCCTGCGATTAACACTAACCTAATTCAAACCCTTAGGACCTAACCTAGACCACTAGACCACTTAGCCACACACACACATGTTCACACGCACTGATGAGAACACCATCACGAGCTATAACTAGCTCAGTTTAATCTGATTAAGTCAATAAAAGCTCCTGCATATCCATCAGAAGGTTTTAAGGGCATAAAACATTGATTTGAGAAGAAAATAAGAATACAGGGTTATTTCTGTAATTTTACCATCATTTCTTGAATGCAGAACAAACACGGGCTTTCTCAGGGGTTAGATAAAGGTCAAATGGTCTTAAAAGTCTAGCAAGTGGGTTAATACAGACAGAAAAGGGTTCTCACGTGTTTTGAGAATTAAATGACTTTTGAAATCCTAAAAATAGACCTGATTAATTAACTAAGATTTTGGTTAGGATAAAATTCACCTAAACTCTCTAAAGTTTATAGAAAAATATTCTCTATGATTTGGTACCTTCAATTTGACCATTAGAATCCATCTTGACCCAAAATAGAGTCTCAAACTGACATTTGCCCTTATTTTGATTTTTGCATAAATTACCCAGTCAAAGTAAGTTAAAACCAAAATCCAACTTCACTATAGAATTCCTTAGGTCCAAATTAGGTTTGTACCAAAATTTGGGCCCAATCTAAGACTATCTTGACCTAGTTTGCAATTTGGTCTTGTCTAATTCTTTTATATTACACATATGCTCTTAACTTTCAAAATACTTACAAAATGGCCCCTATCTTTATCATCATTTTCTTCAAATAGGTCCCTTCCACCATGAATCCTATTCCAACAAACTCTGGCAACCTAAATTTGGCAAGTTCTCCTTGATTCCTTGACGAATTCCTCTTAGATTTGAAAGGGAAGTTCGTTAAGGAATTTCCTTCCTTTTGAGCTAGTTCCCATGCCCTTAAACCTTCCTAATCTCTCATGCGAATGCATGAGAGATTTGGGTATCCTAGAGAATTCCAACTCCGACGAGCTTTCCAAGCTTGGGAAGCTTGCTTCCCAAGCTCAAAACTCCCTCTAGAGGCCTATAAAAGGACCTCCAGATCAGACCGAACTTCCCATGCTCGAATTTGAATGGATTCCCCCTTAATTTCGTCTCTCCCCATCTAGCCGAAGCTCCTCGATGTCCAGCGAGCTCCTCCGACTCCATCTTTCATCCGCGCACAATGCCGGCGGTATCTCCCTCGCTCTCTACTTTCATCCGCGACGTGTCGTGCTGTACCTGCCGACGCCTCGCCCTTTGTCTTCCTTATCGATTCCTACTCACAGGAGCACTTTCTTCCCCGACGCCGACCATACCACAATCGACACCACCTCAACTCCCCGTCGTCTGCCAACTACCTAGATAAGTTCCCTAGCTCCTCTACTTCACTTGCATCCCAACCACACTCAATTTCAACCGTCGTATCACACCGACCACCTTCACCTTTCTTCGCTCTGACTAGACCTTCGGTGAGGCTCCCCTCTCATTCCACTACTCCAAACACCTCGTTGACCACCTTACGACCTTCACCACACCACCCTCTTCAAAACCCCTATCCTATTTCACCCTATTATGCCCCCAACCGCTACATCGAACAACCCACCTCCAGACCTTCATCTCCGTCTTCGCCAGCCATCGACCGACAACCACACACCCTAATCCGCCATAGGACCACCGCCATTACATTCGCCGTGCCTTAGTGAATCTCCTGAGCTATGCTAATGCGGCCGCAAGGCCGTATTCTTCTTTGCAGGTATCCTCACCGAAGCTCCGCCACTTTCGCCATTGCTACCCTTGTTCTTCAAGATCCAAGCATCGCGAGCCCTAGGTGAAGTCCCAGGCGTTGAGGCTTGCTTAAGGAACGCACTTAGGACTCCAATTGGGGGGGATACCCCTAGTGGCCAGTGCAATCAGACGGAGAGGCATCAACGTAGCGCACGCAAAGGGAGGTGGTGGGATAGTCCCACATCAAGTGCTGATAGGCACACCGCAGCACATATATTGATTTTGTCCTATAGGCTCTTCGCCTCCTAACATGAGGATGAGGTCATCCGCACCCATACACACACCTCACCCGCGATACCTAACTCGCGGGTCTGGTTCACCTGATTATCCGCCTAAGCCACTCCCACTCCTTGCTCACCACCCATGCCGGTGAGCCTGGTCCCAGGTGCGTGTCTGCCCGTTTACCTGACTACTCTGACTGTGGCCCTGGGAGGGCGGAACCCAGGAGGAAGAGAGAAAGAAAGAGAGAGAGGGGCAGGGGAGGGTTTTGCCCTGTGAGACACTTAGCCAAATCTGAGAGTGCCTCCCTTGTGCGTGAGAAGAAAGGAGAAGGCACAGAAGGAGAAGAACTTGAAAGAGCAGAAGAAGAAGGCTTGTGCGTAAAGAAGAGAAGGAAGGAGGAGAGTAGCTAAAGAAGAGAAGCCAAGGAAAGAATGAAGAGGAGGAAGGGAAGAAGGCCAGAAGAAGAGAAGAGAAGCCAAGAAGAAAAGAGAAGAAGAAGAACAATGCTTCCCTAGCACTGTAGCATCTGTCGGTTAAGCCATTTGATTAAATGACCCGACGTCTGATTTGAGGCTTGATACTGTGAAAGCTTGGTTTAAAATTACTGTTGAGAAATTTACATTGGTTGAATGCTTGAGATATATATGTGCTTAGAGAGTAATTGGTGATTTAAATCACCATTCTTTTAGCTTCTCTACTTTTTTATTGCCTTAAGAAGCATGAGAATTCATTAAATATCTAATGTGACAGATTAGTATTTATTGAGTATCATTATTTGATTTAAGTTATTGTGCTCATTTACATTATTTATTGAGATTAGCGATTGAAGTCCTATTTGCTCCCTATGTTTGACCTCGGACTTTCATTTGAGTAATAAATTTTATTTATTTTTCACGCTGATTTGATCTATACTACAATGCAACGATTTTTAAATCTGATTCAGAGTGAACAACATGCACACACACACACCCTCACCTAGCTGAAAACACACCAAGAGTTCTCCAGAACTCTTATCCATGTGTTGTTACCTTGGTTGCTAAAAATAGCAACCAAGAGTAATTCAAATTTTTAGATCCACATTTTGTGGATCTAAAAACAACCTCCCAACCTCTTGGTCGACCAAGAGGAGAGAGTTGCCATGGGTCTATAAAAAAGACCCATGGATGGCCAAGGGCACCCATCTAATCTCCCATTAGCTTGGACACCATTCATCTCCACCTCCACGTCCACCATGGCTACTCCACCTCCACAACAAGGCTAGATCATCTCTCCTTCCTCCCTCCAAGGGTTGACCTACCCACCATTGGCCGCCCCTCTTTCTTCTCCCTACCACCTCCATCTCAAAGGCCATTGGAGACCACCTCTGATGGCCTTCCTTCTGCTAGCATAGATAAGTAGTTCTTCATGAGCTTTTTCTCAGCAATTCTTTTTTTCTTAGTAGTGTAGCTCCCTTTTCCCCCTCAATGATGCATGTGTAATCTCCCTGTAGATCCATGCATGCACTCATTTTCTGTTAGCTAGTTATTTTGTTTAAGCTTTCCTGTACAAGGTTTCCTCAAGCTTCGCTTTGTAGCAAACATCCTGAACTCAATGAAAATCATCTTTTTATATATATATGTATGTGTTGCAAAACTCACCATGAATTTCATTGTCATATTTTATTGTGATTAAAGTTGCCTGTTTTAATCTCGCATATCTGTAGCAACAGCATGTCGTGCATTAATGTGTAAGTAATTATAAATCGACATGAGTGTTAACAAGTAGGGAGAGAGAGAGAGAGGATCAGAATTAGATTTCGCATTTCCATAATGCCTCCCTGAGTTCGACCGGAACTCACCGTCTCATTAATTTACAAATATTTTTGATCAAGGGTTACGCACGATTATACTACGAACTACGACATATTTGAAAACATGCGCGTAAACCACTTGTCATTAAGGTAACCTACTGACAAGTCTACATTGTTTCATGTAAAAATGCTTATTATGTGGTTCCATAGCAACCTAGGTGCATTTAGATATGTAAATATTGCATTAATAGTGCAATCATTCATTTAGAAGGATTTGTATAAATTGTATACTAATTTACACATTTTTTTGCAAGGAGACAGAGTGACGCTTCTTTAAGCTTCAGATGAAAAATCCGACCTTATGAATGGACTCTCACAATGATGGCAGTCCATCAACGCGAAATCGCCTCAATCGGAGCTTTGTGGCATTCAATATGAAGAGAAGATGGATGGTGTAGATGGCACCACGTGGTGCCATGCAAGCTGCCCAAGACCAGCTGCAACTCCTCCTTTCTCCCCCACACCATTAATCCCAGTCATTGGATCAAGATTCAACAGCTGAGGTTGATCCTCCACGAAGCTTCACACTTTCAAAGGGGCGCCGATTGCACATTCGTAGTCGTTGGACCTAAGATCCAACGGTCTAGATCCATTCGCACCTGATGCTTCATAGCGGTGGAGAGCGCTCCCACCACGCAGATGTGAGTTCGAATCCCATGGAAAGGCATGGGAGCAAGCGCACCAATTTCAATTGTAGCCCTTGGATCAAGCACAGATGTCCCAAATTCTCCTAGGTCAACGCATGAGTGCCGCACACATCCTTAGCGTGCACTATGCGCGAGAGAGCAACTGCTCAATTGCGATCAACCGGCGGGGAAGAAGCCACATGGTAGGGCAACTTTGCTTGAGCACATCATGCGTGATCGCATGCTCGATACGCGTGGTTTGAGTGTGCAAAGGTAGCGCTCTCGGCTCTTTGATGATGATCTGATGATCATCTTTAGCCCTCACCCCACCTGCACGATACGCGTGCATTGCGTCGCGCATGCGAGTGTGAGCATCGTGCTCGGCGCGCGTGTTGTGTGACATTTGGTGCAGAGCCGTGCCAAATGGTCACCACCACAATATAAATACCCCCTACACCCCCTCCTTCCTCTTCATCCCTTCTCCATTCTAACCATCTCTAAAGCTCCAAGAACCACTCTAGAGCTAGTCCCAAGCTCGGGATTCTCCATTAGAGTAAAAAATAATTTTGTAATTCTCTCCCTCTCTCATCCCCTTCGTGGAGCGCTCGTGGCCATCCTCTCACCCCCACTCTGAAAGTGGATGCCACTGCAATGCAGTCCTGCCTCATCCTTATTTCTTTTGGCTTCGTCCTCCCTCCTCCAACTCCTCACCACCTTCGTCCAGACGTCACGTCAATGCGGCTCATCTACCAAGTAGTTGTTGAGGGGGATTCTTCTCTCTCTTCTCTTTTATTTGCTTTCTAGAGTAGTTTTATATTATGAAATTAGTTGCAATGACCATTGATCTATTTTTACCAAATATTTGTTCTTTCTCTCTCTCTATCTCTCTCTCCCTCTTTAATTTTCTACAAGTAGAGTATAGTAGCATAGAAATTATTTTGATCTAATCTCTTGCTAGAAAAAATTACAAAAAAAGAAAAGCACTAAAATACCAAAAACAAATAAAAACAAACATGGATTTTCTAAATCAAACGTCGCCTCCCCGTGTTTGACTCGGGACTCATTGAGTTTTGGTTATAAGTTTATTTGATAGCTAAATTTTCGCAACTATGACAATGGGTTTTCCAAACTTCTATTTTTCTTGCGAAATTTCCTGCTAATCACCTACATACCTATTGAACACTCTGAATCGGTGTTGTAAACGTAATGCGTTGTAGTATAGCTGATAAATCATGTAGAACACTTAAAATTTACAGCTCGAAAGAAATTCCAAGGTCGAACTTAGGAAGCAATATACCAATTTATCTCAAGATCACAATTTTAAGAATATAGCAATGTAATAGCAATTTCGAGCACAAATGATATAAATATACATTCAAAAGTCAATGTGGCAAAATGATTAGGGTAAAATGGCGATTTGAATCACCAAATTACCCTATTACAATTATACTCAAATAATGCTACAGTATCAATCAACCAAATGCCACGTATGATAAGTGCGTAGTATCTCAGAACCAACACACAGAGGCGAAGGCATCTTTTTCTCAAGCCTTAGGGAGAGGCTCAGTAGAACATAGCACCAACACCAATAGAGGAAAAAGCCTTTTTAGATTTCACTAAGTGTCAAGAGATAGGCAGCGAGGCAAACCCCCCTCCCTCTTTTTCTATCTCTTCTCTTCTCTCTCAGATCGAGCAAACCGGACCAGACCCGGGTAATCAGGTAAACGAACCAAGGCCCAGACCTACAAGGTGTGAGCGCAGGCGAGGGCACGTGCATGCGAAGCGTGCGTGTAGGACCTCATCCCGGTGCTCTCGGAGGTGATAAACCCTCATGACAAAAATAATTTAAACCCTGTTGAAGACGCATCACTCTATGATGTGGGACTATCTTCCTACGCGTCTTCTCTTGCTGCTACTGTGAAGGGATCTCACTCAATTCGTGCTTGACGGTTGTCAAACATGCCAATTTACTAGGCGAAGATGTTTGCACTTTGATTTCGCATCACCTGGGGCTTGTACTTGGAGCTGAAGTCTC
Organism: Thalassia testudinum; assembly: GCA_037157565.1. Lineage (NCBI taxonomy): Eukaryota > Viridiplantae > Streptophyta > Magnoliopsida > Alismatales > Hydrocharitaceae > Thalassia > Thalassia testudinum. The sequence goes on from JAZHRO010000003.1 coordinate 26,663,768, forward strand.
AAGAACATAGCTGGAGCTTGCTCGAAGCTACTTCAGTAATGGCGGCAAAGGTCCTGAACTTGAAATCCAAAGAACGATCTTTCGACCCTTTTAAACTAGCTCAATAGTGTCGTCGGACGGTGACAAATTTGACGGTGGCTGTGCGGTGGTGTTTGGCGGGGTGAGTAGGTTGTACGACCTCGAAACATGGGTGTGGTGAGCGTGGAGTTTGGCAGAGGGTCGGAGTGAGCAATAGGCCTAACTAGGTTAAAGATTTTGCTTGTGTGAGTGAGGCGGAGGTCGTAGGCTTATCGGTGAAGCGTTTGGAGAGTGGAGTAAGCGGAGAACTTCGCTGGAAGAGTGGTCGGAGCGGAGGAAGATGAAGTCGCGGAGGGTGATGCGGTGGTCGAGTTGGAGTGTAGTGGCATGGTGATGATGTGTGGAAGATAAGGAATCGAACGAAATAGCTATTGGATGAAGGGTGACGGAGTTGGCACCGGTTATGGTATGGCTGATGTCGAAGGAGATGAAGACTCCAATGAGGTAGATGGCGATGAAGACGAGGTTAGGAAGCGTCGCACAGGTATGTTGAGACGCGGAAGACGATAGGGAAGAAGAACCAACTGCCTATGGTATGTGGCGGTCGGCAAAGGAACTAGGGATAGGAGTTCGATAGAGCAAGCTCAGAGCGAGCCAGAGGTAGAGGAAGGAAGAGGGTTTTTGGCTTAAAGACTTGCTGAAGACGAAGGGAATGCCAAGGAGGTCTTTTATAGGCTAGAGGGTAAGCTTCAAAGCTTGGAAACCAAGCTTTGACGGTTCAGAAATCACAGAATAGGTTTAGGATTTCCAAGAGTTCACATGAACTCTTGGATGAGATTTGGAAGGCAAGACCTGCCTCAGATTGAAGAGTAACTCAAGAATCTTTCTTCTAAATTTGGAAGGGTTTCGCCTTGGAATTAGGGAGAATCTCTTGATTGAAGGTCAGTGGTTCATGGGTTCACACAGTAATGGCAGAAGGGGCATTTCTGTGAAGAAGATGGAGAAGTTAATGGGTTTTTGCAATAATTTCAAAAGCTGAGGGGTTATTTGAGAGAATAAGAGTCAAACTTGGACTAAAATGCAAACTAGGTCGAAATAATCTCAAATTAGGCCCAAATTTTGATACAAACCTAATTTGAATCCAAGGAATTCAATGGTGAAGTTGGATTTTGGTTTTGACCTAGTTTGATTAGGTAATTTATGGAAAAATCCCAATTAGAGCAATAGTATGTCTGAGACTCTATTTCAGGTCAAAATGGGTTCAGATGGTCAAATCAAAGATGCCAAAATTCTAGAGAATATTTTTCTATAATTTTTAAAGGGTTTAGATGAATTTTATCCTAAGCAGAACCTCAGTTAATTAAGCGAGTCTATTTTTAGAGTTTTAGATGTCCATTAATTCTTGAAATGCGCGAAAACCCATTTCTATCTGCATGGACCCACTTATTAGGAATTAATGACTAAATGACCTTTAATAAACCCTTAGCATACTCTGTTGTTATTCTGTATTTGTGATAAGATGGTAAAATTACAGAAATAACCCTATTTTCATCTTTTCTTCTCAAAACAACTCATCCTGCTCAAGAGACCTTCTGACTGATATGTAGGAGCTTTTATTGACTTTATAAGACCAAATTAAGCTAGTTATGGCTTATGATGGTGTTCCCATCATACCCCCATGCCTAGCTTTTGCTAGTCCCTTAGCAAAATTCTATGAATCCAACCAGTTATCTAGGTTAGATGTAATAGTCAGGATGCCCTACTAAGCCTCATATCTAGGAATCAGATCTTAATACCAACAATAGGCCTAGAGGTACTCAAGTACCAGCCCAGATCCAGACCTAACTAGCTTTTGCCTCAATCTGTCGCGAAGGTTTCTAAGGCCTACAGGAACTAACCTAAGGTTCGTTGGACCCAGCAGTTGAAGCACTCGTGCTTGTAACATGGCTAGTCCTAGTTCAGTTTTCCAGTGCATTTTGTAAGAGAGAGAGATATAGAAGGAGAATTTTATTTGTGGAGAGCTTTCTCTCTCTTTTTCTTTTCACTATATTTTCCCTTAGATCTATCTTCGAATTGGCCCTAAACATGGTCTGTATTGGATTCCTTGTCCCCATCATCAATCCTCGCAGGGTCCCTGGCAATCGATGCTTCGGGATATCACCACCCATGGAAACCCTCAGAACCCTGGCTTTCGAGATTTCAAGATAATCCTGCCCATGGCATTCTATAGCTAAATCCAAACCTTGGCAATCGACATTTCATGATAATGCTGCCCATGACACCTGAATCAGCATAAGGTGACTACATGCCCCTGGTAGGATATTTAGATATCCCAAGAGACAAGCGCCGAGGAGACGATACGTTATTGCGCATCTTCGAGGAGAATTTCTTGCCTCTCCGCACCAAGAACTCGTCCAAATCAATGTGTTTTTGAGCTGCTCCTAATCTAGATCTTAGGACCATTTTTAGAACAGATTAAATGCCCTTTAGCATGATTTTATTATTCAAAGCGCACTGAGCCAGACTGTGTGTGATTTAGGGTGCTTAAGTTACCGAGTCTTGCAAACCAAGGGTCAGTTAATGAGGCTGAATACTCCCTAAGCCTTAGACCTAACACATAAGCTTTGCATTTTCCCTAACCTCTTGAGGACTAATCTAGGTCTTGACAAGTACATGAGTGTTTAAATCCATTTAGATCCAAGAGGCCTAAGGTCGGTATTCTCCACTAATCCCTTAAGTTTTAGCCTTCCAGGTCTTAAGTCATCATTTGATCCAACCTAGAAGTTAGGTAAGTTCCATATTACTTTGAAGGGACTCAATTTCTTTTATTTTTTTGCTCCTTTCTTTTCTTTTCAATTTTTTTCCCTCCTTTTCTCAAAAATGGCTCTCCTTTTTCCTCAACCTCCCTTTTTTGTCTTTTTTTTCAATAGCATAAATATATATATATTGATGAAACCCTTTTTGTGAATTGATTCTCACGGCATTTTGCACTTTAATACCCCCCATTCCTACGACTTGCAATGTTCTCATTGTAAATTAGGTGGGTTCGAGTTCAGCTTAGAGATGTGTCAAAAAAAGGTTTCAGGTTTTTCAAGAAAATGATGGGTTGCCTCCCGTTAAGCACTGAGTTTAACGGCATCAGCTAGGCGTAATAAGCTCAAGGAGAATGGAAATCAAAAGATACCTCAGCCAAGTTCATATCAATGAGTTCAATGAATGACTTGAGTCACAGGCCATTCACGATGAAAGATTCAGAATCAAGTTTAGGTTGACTGATTTTGATGGCTCCATTTCCAAAGATTTGTCTCACCAAGAATGGTCCAATCCATTTAGATCTGAGTTTGCCTGGGAAAAGTTTTAGCTTGGCATCAAAGAGTAGGAGCTTCTAACCAGGATGGAAAGTTTTCTAGAAATGTGTTTGTTACGAAAAGCCTTCACCCTCTCTTTGTAAATTTGCAAGTTCTCGTACGTGTCATTGCATAGTTCCTCGATCTCGCTCATTTGAAACTGACGATGGGTTCCGGCCTTAAGCAGATATAGATTACACTTTCGTACTGCCCAATAGGCTTTGTGCTCCATTTTGAAGGGGAGGTGACATGCCTTCTTGTACACCAATCTAAACATAGACATACCTAATTGGGTTTTGTGGGCAATCCTATAAGCCCACAAAGCTTTCAGAAGCCAGGCTGACCAGTCCTTCTTGTCAGGCTGAATAGTGACCTAGAGGATTTTCTTGATCTCCTGATTAGACAGTTCAGCCAATCCGTTGGTTTGGGGGTGATAAGGAGTCGAGATTTGGTGTGACACCTCATATTTGGTCATCAGGGATCTGAACTGTGCATTTGTAAAATGGGTCCCTCCATCAGAGATAATGGCACATGGGACACCGAACCAAGAAAAGATGTGTTGATGAATGAACTTGATTACCACTTTATGATCATTGGTTTGGGTCAGGATAGCTTCGATCCATTTAGACACGTAGTCTACAGCAAGGAGGATGTATATGAAATCATCCAATTTAGGGAAGGGTCCCATAAATCAATCCCCCATATATCGAAGATTTTGCATACGAGAATCGGCTGTAAAGGCATCATATCGCGGTGGCTCATGTTGCCCAAGGCTTGGCAATGAGTGCATGCCTTACAGTAGTCGTGTGCATCTTTGAAGATCGTGGGCCAATAAAAGCCACACTGGAGGACTTTAGCTGCAGTTTTATGTCCGGAGAAGTGTCCACTGTAGGCCTGGTCATGGTAGAAGGACAGAATGTCCTGATTTTTCGCTTCTGGGATGCATCATCTGATGATCTGATCAGCACCAATGCAGAAGAGGTACGGATCTTCCCAGATGTAGTACTTGGCATTAGGAAGCAACTTGTCCTTCTTGGCCTTCGGCCAATTAGACGGGATCTGATGTGACGCCAAGTAGTTGACCAAATTAGTGTACCAGGGAAATCCTGTACTAATAGTCAGGAGTTGCTCATCAAGAAAGTGTTCTGTGATTGGTTCGGAATGGTCAATGATATCAGAAGGAAGGCGGGACAAGTGATCAGCTACCACGTTCTGTTTTCCCACCTTGTCGTAAATCTGAAGGTTGAATTCTTGTAACAGCAAGATCCAGCGGATTAGTCGAGATTTCGCACCCTTCTTCGCGAGGAGGTGCCTCATTGCGGTGTGATCCGAGTATATGATAACATGGGAACCCAAAAGATAGGATCAAAATTTTTCGAGGCTAAATACTACAGCTAGCAGCTCTTTCTCAGTAAATATGTAGTTACGCTGAGCCTCGTCAAGTGTCTTGCTAGCGTAGTAGATGACCATGGGTTTCCCATCTATTTTTTGCCTAAGTACTGTATCCACTGCGTAGTCAGACGCATCGCACATGATCTCAAAGGGTAGAGACTAGTCAGGGGATTGCAGTATTGGTGCTTGAGTCACCCGATCATGTAGGCTCTCAAATGCATGAGTGCACTCCTAGGTAATTTCAAAAGGGACATCCTTTGAGAGAAGATTAGTTAAGGGGCGTGCTATTTTCGAGAAATTAAGAATGAAACAGTGGTAAAAACTAACGTGCCCCAGGAAAGAACGAATGTCTTTGACCGAGCCAGGCATGGGTAGTTTGGAAATCAAATTAACTTTAGCTTGATTAACCTGGATACCTTTCTTAGAGATGAGGTGACCCAGTATAATTCCCTCAGGTACCATGGAGTGGCTCTCTTCCCAAGAAAGAACTAGATTCACATCGATGCAACACTTGAGGATTTGGACCAAGTGTAGGAGGTAATCATCAAAAGATTCCCCAAATACTGAGAATTCATCCATGAAGACTTCAAGGTACTCACCTACCATATCTGAGAATATGGCAAGCATTTACCACTGAAAAGTAGCAGGTGCATTGCAGAGATCGAACGGCATCCTATGAAACACGTATGTCTCGAAGGGGTAGGTAGGATGGATTGCCACCTGGTTATAACCGAAGTACCCGTCCAAGAAGTAAAAGAATCGATTCCCTGCCAATTTCTCGAGTATCTGATCAATAAATGGCAGTGGAAAATGATCCTTTTTCGTGGAGGCATTTAGTCTTCGGTAATCAATACAGACTCTCCACGAGTTTGCAATGCGGGTCGGTATAGTCTCTCTGATTTCAGTCGTAATGACAGTGAATCCTACCTTTTTGGGTACAACCTAGATTGGACTCACCCAATGATTGTCAAAGATTGGGTAGATGATGCTTGCATTTAACCACTTAATGATCTCCCTTTTCACAACATCTTGCAGGTTTAGATTTAGACATCTTTGCATTTCATGGGATGGTCATGAGCCCTCTTTGGTGTAGATGTGATATGTGTAATATGAGGGGCTGATGCCAGTTAGATCATCGAGAGTCCATCCAATGGCTCTCCGATGCTGTTGGAGGATAGAAATCAAGCAGGTTTCCTGATCGTAGGTAAGGCGGAAATTGATGATCACAGGAAACGTTTGATTTGATCCCAGGAAGACATATATGAGATGGTCAAGGAGAAGTTTCAACTCCATGATTGAATTTTCAGTAGCAGCAGGTGGTTCATGGTGAGGTTCAAGAACAAGGATAGGAGCTAAAGGTATCTCTAAGTCTGGTTCACACTCCTTTAAGTGTGGGGTTTGATCCTCTTGTGGTTGATCATCAGAGATAAGCAGGTTTTCCTCAACACATGGGTTGTCAACTACAGATTCGATGTCATAAATTTGTTCTATAACCCCACAATTAATTCCTCCTTAGGCCTTAAAGATATCGATCTTTAATGTTATGATTCCAAATTTTAACTCAATTTGGCCATCCTCACAATTGATGTTGGCCCTAGTTGTGGCCAGAAAAGGTCTCCTCAAAATGATCGGTGTGTTCTTCAAGTTCTCAAGAGCATCCATGTCTAAAACTATAAAGTCCACGGGGAAGCAGAAATCATGTACCCTAACTATGACATCCTCAAGAATTCCTTTTGGTGATTTAATAGATTGATCAGCCAATTGTAATGTCACTTCTGTCGGTTTGAGCTCAGATTCTTCAAGGTGGTCAAGTAGGGATGTAGGTATTAGGTTTATGGAGGCTCCTAGATCCAATAATGCACGGTCAAATTGAATATCACCAATTGTATAGGAGATCAGAGGGGTACGAGGATCTTTTGCCTTAGGCAGGAGTTTACTTAAAATGGCAGAGCTGGCTTGCTCCGACAATATGATCGGGCTCCCGCCCTTGGTTCGCGGCTTACGCTTAGGTGTACATACATCTTTCAGGAATCTTATGCAAGCCGGTACGTGCCGTATTGCATCCATCAAGGGGATGTTTATTTGAACCTGCTTGAAGAGCTTGACCAGGTCCTTCTCAATTACCACGGGTTTGGTTTTCTTTTTTCCCTTGTTCAAGGCCTCGGGAAATGGAACCTTAGATAGTTCCTCTATAATTGGCTCAGGCTCTTTATCAGGGATGGGCATGTCCTGGATAATCAATTTAGGTTAGGGTCTATAGTTTTAGGTGAGTTGTGGCTAGGATAAGGTAGGTCCTGTGTTGCTTTTCCACTACATGTGGTGACAGAATTCAATCCTACTTGATTCTGGTTTGGGCTAGGGCCGATAGGTGTTTACTGCTGAAACCCAGAATAAGAGGTTGAAGCCCCCGTCCCATCAGGGGATGCAACAGAATGTGCTTGGTAGACAAAGTGGGCTTGGCCTTGATTTGGATTCATAATGCACCTCTGGTTCGGCATGTTATTTGGATTCAGAAGAGGTTGAGAAGGGAGTGCACCTGGCTGGCGAGCACTTGACAGCTGGGCCAATTGATTGCGCAGCTTAGAGATTTCTTCTTTATGTTGTTTTTGCATGTCAACCAAGGTCTGGGGAATCAAAGATGTTTGATCTTCCTTAGGTGGTCCAGATTGGAAATTTTGATTGGGCCTTGGTTGAATGGGTTGATAGGGACGCGGGTTTTGTGGTCGTGGTTGGAATTGAGGTCTTGGATTTGGGTTATTTCTCAACCACACAAAGTTTGGATGATTACGCCATCCAGGGTTGTAGGTATTTGAGAAGGGATTGTTCTGGATGGCGTGGAGATCCTCGCAAGTTTAAGGATTCCCAAAATAATTAGGGTATGAGGGTTCAGAGTTCCCCCAACTGTGGTAGGCTGTCCTGGAGTTTCCTCCGAAGCTAAAATCAGATAGGGGTGGATATGTATCCATCCCAAGAGAGTGGTAGATATGGTGTGTAGCTTCCTTACCTGAGGGTGGGTGTGTATATGTGCTTTGTGGTGCAAAGGTGGTCTTGTGTAGATGTCGAGTGATGTCGTCCACCTTCTTCTCAATGATGGAGACCTTATCTAATTGACTAGCTACCAACTCAAGTCAACGGATGTGGAAAGGCCTCGAGATTTGTGTACCCCTCGATTATTTGTTAATGCACGAGTGGACGTCCGATCATACGCACCCAGTGACTCATTGTTTAGGGAGTTCTTGCACATGTTCTCGAGAATTCCCCAAATCTCGTCTTCATGCTGACCCATGGTGCTGCCACCACAGGTTGCATTGACAAATAGCTTGATGTCATCACGGAGGATATGGTAAAAGGATTGGACTTGTTCCCACTTCGGGACTCCGTGATGGGGGCATTTGTGCATGAGATCCAGAAAATGATCTCATGCCTCATGTAGAGATTCTCCTGCTCCTTGGGAGAAGTGCGTGATTTGGTGCTGCATAGCATTTGTGTGACCAATGGGATAGAATTTTTGCAGGAAGGCGGTTTGAAGTCTTCTCATGTGTTGATCGCATGTGGATAAGTTTGAAACAAGTAGGCGGCTTTGTCAACTAGAGAGAAGGAGAAGATCTTTAAGAGCAAGCTGTCTCGATTCTGCATGTTTGCCCTAAAGGTGTGGGCCAAATGCTTCAGATTCTTGATATGTTGGAAAGAATCCTCAGAGTTCAAGCCATGGAATTTTGGAGTCATGTGAAGCATACTAGGCTTGAGTTCCACCTCAGGTCCTCCCGTAGGGATATTGATTTATGGTTCGATCTCCACTGCCGTGGGATTGTAGTGATCTTACATTGAGGATGCGGTGGTGGGTTGATGAAGGCATTGATCTGATTTCTAAAATCAAAGAATTGTTGTGGTTCAAAGTTAGGTTGTTCTAGTTGATCCATGGTTGTGATTAGAGGTTCAGGCTTAGAATCAGAGGAAATGTCAATATGATCAGGTTGTTGCATAAACATAGAGGTTGAGGCTTGACCTCAACGAGAGTGAATAACTAATGGAGGCCTCAAGGGTGGTCTTAAGGACCTCCTCCTAAACATGCACTGATGGAGAAGATGAGAGATAGAATGTCAAACGAACCCAATCGAGGCACTCAAAGATTTTTGGATGACTATAGAGGTTTGGGTGGATGATACCCCTGGATCAGAAAGTTGTCCACCTGAGAATTACTTGGGTAGCCAGGAAGGGAGAGTCCCACAAAGACCCCTACACGGCAGAGTGTCCCCATGGGTTGCAGGGTTTCCCTCACTTGACCTTCCTTGTCACCGAGGGTCCAGGTAGACCAGAATGGTGACTTGACCTCTTAAGTCTACCAATTTTGAGTTTAGAGGTGGGTGCTTAGGATTTCACTTGAACTTTAAGATATTTTTGTGAGTGGTGACCTAATTTGAAGATTGGTTGACCCCGCAAGGTGGGTCAACTTCACCTGATTTGTCCTTGATTATTAGGTCCCACTTTTAGGATTCAAGTGAGATTTAGAGCTTGATTTTTAGGGTTTGCTTCTTAGATAAGTTCAAACAAGGCTTAGGACACACAGTTTGGGAAGATTGATTCTTGTTTTAAGTAAGTGTGTCTCTAAAACCCTAGAATTAAAACCCTAATTGGCTCTTAATTGGTCAATCAATTAATTTCAAATTTGGCACCTAGGGCTCAATCAAGAAGATGGTATCCCTAGGTGTCTTAACTCCTTAAGTAAGTTCAAGAATCAAGTTTAGGGTGTTTTTAAAAAAAAATGTATCAAATCAGGCAACTTGTGATGATTAATCTAAGAATAGAATGCAAGTTAGCCTTAATTGATTTTTCTTCTTTTAGCTTTTTCAGAATCAGGGGCTTAGGAGAAAGTAGATAGAGTTTACCTGCCCCTGGAGTGTTTGGTGTGTGTCTGACTCTCCTTGATTAGATTCCCCTACACAGATCACAACAAAATAGATAGAGCAAGTTAGTAACAAATCAGATATTGCAATCAAGTGATCAAATTGTGTGTTGCTCCCTGGCAATGGCGCCAAAATATTGAATGCTCTGAATTGATGTTGTAAAGGTAATGCGCTGTAGTATAGCCGATAAATCACGTAGAACAATTAAAATTTATAGCTTGAAGGAAATTCCAAGGTCGAACGTAGGGAGTAATATACCAATTTATCTCAAGATCACAATTTTAAGAATATAGCAATGTAATAGCAATTTCGAGCACAAATGATATAAATATAGATTCAAAAGTCAATGTGGCAAAAAGATTAGGGTAAAATGGTGATTTGAATCACCAAATTACCCTATTACAATTATACTCAAATAATGCTACAGTATCAATAAACCAAATGCCACGTATGATAAGTGCACAGTATCTCAGAACCAGCACACAGAGGCAAAGGCCTCTCTTTCTCAAGCCTCAGGGAGAGGCACAGCATAACACAACACCAACACCAACGAGGCAAAAGCCTCTTCAGATTTCACTAAGTGTCAAGAGATAGGCAGTGAGGTAAACCCCCATCTCTCTTTTTCTTTCTCTTCTTCTCTTCTCTCACAGATTGGTTAAACCAGACCAGACTCGGGTAACCGGGTAAACGGACCAAGGCCCAGACCTGCAAGGTGTGAGTGCAGGCGAGGGAACATGTGTGCGGAGCATGCATGCCGGACCTCACCCTGGTGCTCTCGGACGCGATAAGCCCTCGTGACAAAAATAATTTAAACCATGTTGAAGATGCATCACTCTACGATGTGGAACTATCTTCCCACTTTTCTTCACATGCTGCTGCCATGAAGGGATCTCCTCAATTCGTGCTCGAGGGCGGTTAAACACACCAATTGACTGGGCGAAGATGTTTGCGCTTTGATTCCGCGTCGCTTGGGGCCTGTACCTGGAGCTGAAATCTCAAGAACGCAGCTAGAGCTTGCTCGAAGCTACTTCAGTAATGGTGATTGCACAACAATCATGCAACCTAAATTACTTGAATTAAGCTAGATTCTAGCATAACTTAGGAATAATGCATTCATAAGCATCGTAATTTGCACAATAGCTAGTTTATTAGTCATATGGATAATATCATCATTTTATGACCAAAAAGAGAGATGATTTTAATCGCAGATGATTCGAAGCCGTGGATGTCAAATCAAATCGGATAGATCTGATCAGAATGAGGATGGGAGTCCAACACTTTCAAAATCATCCTGATCAGACAACTAGAGCATCATGTGTAGTCCATACAAGAACGGAGATGATGGAGCCAAAGGATAAAGATCCAAGCCTCAGATGAAGAATCCAATCGCATGGATGAATCCAGATCAACGATCGCAGTCCAACGACGCAAAAATCAACCCGATTGGAGGTCTACATCACCTGATACAAAGAAAAGAAGATGGACGGCCATGATGGCACCACATGGTGCCATCACAGCTACTCCCTCACCACCGCCCCATCTAGGAAGGCCACACCACACACTGTGGGCCATTGGATTTTCATCTAACGGCCATGAGTGTGCCACATCGCCCACCCAGATTGGATAAACATAAATATAAACAAACAACTATATATAATAAAAGGTTGCGTAGAGCATTGGCTCGCGTGCACGCATGCAAGAGCAGGATGCGAGTTCGAGCCCCTGCGTTGTGCGAAATTGAAGAGGGTGCGTGTGGGTGCAATTGTGCAAGCAGAGCGCGTAGCAGGTATGCGTGATCTCATGCGGTTGCTTCGACGCTAAGGCAGCGATGCTCGTTACGATTGGACGGCTGACGTTGAGGTGGGTTTTGAAGGTGAGTGGTGGGTGAAGAACATAAGCACGCGCATGAGGAGGAATTAGAATCGGGCGATCGAAGATCGATGACATAGCGGTTGCCACGTGTCGCCATCAGGTTGAATCCGAGTGTTTTAGGCACGAATGAAGGTATTTTGAGGCCAAATCAGAGCCGTTGATCTCCCGATCAACGAATCTGATCAAATAAGAGTTGTTGGATGATTTTAAGGCCAAAATACACTTTTTTCCCTCCATCAAAACTATGAAAGAAGACCCAAGGCCCCCCAGTTGAAGCATCTCTCTCTCCTATCAACTCTAGATCTCTTCTACCATCTTCTCTGCAATTCTCCATCTCGACGCTCTGGATCTGAGGTGCTGCTGCATCTCGCACAAGCATCCCACAAGCAACGTCGTTTCTCTGCCACTTTCTTCTCTCTCTCTCTCTCTTTCTCTCTCTCTCTCTCTCTCTATCTCCCTCTCCTTCAATCTATCTGCTCTCTCTCTTTAGCATAGTACTTTCTACTTTGAAAACTGTTTATGAATGCAATAAAATTCTGATATTCTGAATGCTTGATATCTACTCTTTATATATATGTACATATATAAATACCTACTAGAACTAGTTTTCTGAAAAGCTTCCATTAAAAATCGAGATTGCCCTCCTGCGAACAACCTGGTACTCACCGGAGTTTTATAAATTTATTTGTCGACGTGTTTTTACACTATACTACAACTAAATAACTTTTAAAACACAAATTACGTGCCGAACAAGTTGGCACTGTTGCCGGGGAGGCAACAGAAAATTTTGAAGCTTTCTTTGATGCATATTTGGGATTTCTAACTCGCTACTTCTTTCATTGATTTCGTGTGTGCAGGAAACGAAGAAATCTGAACCAAACACGACAACGGAGAAAGTGCAGGTTCGAATCTCAAGTACCCGTAGGTTAGGTTAGTTAGATTTAGAAAGTTTAGGATTTTCTTGAACCCTAGGATTAGCTATAATTTGCTTGTTTGAAAAGAAAAAAATTCTCTCTTGATTTTCAGTCTGATATAAAGTTTTATCTTAAAAATTCAATTTCCGAAGATCTGCCCGTACAAAAATTCTCAAATTTTGATTGGACGTGGATTTCAAAGTCACAAATAACATATCCAAAATTTGTAGAAATTGGAGTTACAAAAAAGTTTAAAAATTTTGTGCACTAATCTATTATCAATTCAGTTATTGTTCTTGATTTTTTGGAGTTCAATATATCATAAGAATTTTTATATAACTTCGATTGAAGTGAAATTTGAAGCATTGAATTTCTGAGAAAGTCAAGAATTTTAGAAAAATCTGAGAAAAAATATTTTTTGCTCGTTTGATTGCACGAATTATCTGGTCACGAACTAAGGGTTAAAACAGACTGCAAAACCCCTAGTACACTTTAAATCAGAAAAAAATAAAAAATGTGCACTAAAATTCTTGAAAAAATATTGTGTGAGTGCCTAGTTAGTGGTGCAATAAGGAACAATTGATTTCATTATTTTGGTCGCATTACTCATCATTTTGGACCTAAAAGAATCATTTAGAACTATCTATGCTAAGGGTTTCACACTAAGGATAGAGCACACTTGCATTTCCATACTTAAAGGAATTCTATCAAACAAATTGAGATTTGCAAAACTCTTTGTGTGCTTCATTAGAACCTTGATTGAAATTATCTCATCAAGTGAATCCTAAAATTTATTAACACAAGCATTTGAATCTTAAAAGATACTTCATCATAAGAAATTGCTTGTGAACCCTGTTTGCCTGAGCACTTCACACATTTCAAAATCAATGTTAAGGGAAAACACCTCCCTAACGCCCATCATATTCCAAAAGCACATCAAACCCAATCCTAAAATTTAGTAGACATGCCCTAGGCAGAACTAATAGACTTGGGGACTTGAAAATAGATTGGGCTAAGGTCAAGGCCTTGTCTACTTGGATCCACTGGTGACAAGAAAGGTCGGTGCGGTAACTGCGTTAACCTTTAGTGGTGTCCCATTGTGCAGGGTGTCTTAAGGGGTCCCACCCTTTTGGCCAGCTAAGTAATTCAAGGGTTTATCTAACCCAATTGTGTTTTGGGGAGCTAGGATCAGGTCTAATTAGTGTTGACACTCTAAGGATCAGTTTGATTGCTTGCATTGAGCGGGCTGGGTTTCTCTCATCTGTCTTCTCTCTCATCTACAGACATTCTTCTGGTGCGTGCAAGGTAGAAGATCTCAAAATCCTGATTTGCTACCACCATTAGAAAGAAATCCTAGGAGAAGACATATTTATCTAGGATTTGAATCTAAACCCTCTGCAATGATTAGTCATCACGAGGAAGAAGAGATCGATGAACAAAATCTGGATCCTATGACTTTCTTACAAAGGCAGATCACTAACTAGAGCCAGCATCATGATCGACAGATGAAAGTCAAAGTGCAGGCCATCACTCGACTCTAAAACGGAAGGGCAGACCGACCCCTCCGTGACTTTTATAACCCTCCTAATGCCCAACTTGAACCATTTGTTAGGGTACCTCAGGATGGGGAAGATTTTGAACTCAAACCTCAGATCATTAACTTGATTCCCCACTTCCATGGTCGTGAGTCAGATGACCCCTTCCACCACCTTGAAGAGCTCCTACACATAGTAAGAAATTTTGGTCCTAGGAACATGAATGAAGGCACCCTAATGATGAAAATGTTCCCATTCTCCTTGAAAGATAGAATTGCACATTGGTTGAGGATAATTGGTAGACCAATCCTAACTTGGGAAGACCTGAGAAGCACATTCCTAAAGAAATTCTTCCTCGTAGGAAAAACTAATGCCCTTAGATGTGCCATAACAACCTTTAAGCAGAACCCTGGGGAACAACTACATGAGGCTTGGGAGAGGTTCAATGATTTAGCTAGGAAATGCCCTCATCATGGGATTTTGAAGTGGCACTTAGCCCATATTTTCTATTATGGGTTGAGTGATAATCTAAAGAATTTTGTTAATGCAGCATGTGGGGATAATTTCCTGAGTTGAGATGCTAAGGGAGCCTTTCAATTGTTTGAGAATATGAGTGAAAATTCCCTCAACAATGCCTCAATGTTCGCCTTTAATAGAGCTAATCAACCAAGAAGTGGAGTTTATGAAGTTAACAACAATTCAAACTTGGTTGATTTAGAGGTAATTGCACAACGATTAGACAAGGTCGAACTCATGGGAAAGAATGTGGAGAATTTGGATAAGAAATTGGATAATCTTCTAAAAGGTGGGAGTTCCTTAGGTATTCAATCTAGATTAAACCCTATGCCTACCCAAGGAATGAATATGTTAACCCACAACCAACTCCCCAACCCACTGGTCAAGAATCAATGCACAACATCAATGACCTAACAATGACTCCACCTATGAGCCAACTGTACTTGAACCCATCTCTTTTTGGGTGCCAAGGAGGGACCTTGATGCCCTTGAATTCTGAACTAGGTAACTCGATGCCTAGTTATCCTGAGGATGTAAATGCATTCCAGGGTTAGACTAGAAATGAGCCTTATTCAAACACAACCCTAGATGGCGCAACCATCCTAACTTTTCTTGGTCAAGTCAGAAACCCACCCAGGGTCCTAACTTGACTAAGCCAAACACTTATGGGCAACCTAGTAGGTATACACAACCATGCACATATCAACCACAACCTACTCAAGAAAACCAGCCTCTGATTTGAGTCTGGTCCTCAAAGAAATGCGAGAGATGAATCTAAGACATAAGGAAGAGATGAATCAATTGAGAACAAAACTAACGGGACGACTAGACCAGCTAGTTGATGCTAGACAACATGGGATGCTACCATCCGAACCCGTCCCCAACCCAAGAAATTTTAATAGGGTTAACCAAAGCAACACACGGGAGCAACATGCACATGTAGTTCAACCTGCTCCCTAGCACCCACTTGGTTTTGCCAACCCTAGTTAGGCTTCACCTATTTTGCAGAACCCACCTCAACCTTTCAACCATAACGCCTTTGTTGGTGTAGTAACCTTAAGAAGTAGGAGACAGACCCAAGATCCTTACCCTTCTAAATCTAGACCTAGACAAGATCTTGAGAAGGCCGAATCTGACCTAGGAGATCAAGAAGACAAGGATCAGGACCCAAACACTCATGATTTCTCTCAAGCACCCTTTCTTGAAGCCTTGAACAAACCTAGGAAAAAGAAACCCAAGCCATTTGAGGAGTGGCTTGATATTTTTAAACAAGTCCAGGTGAACATACCACTCCTTGAAGCCATTGAGAATATCCTGGCTTGTGCGAAATTTTTAAAGGAAATGTGCACACCTAAACGACAAGCCAAAACAGCAAAAGGGGTAGTATTATCCGAACAAGCTAGTGCTGTTATCCTTAGAAACCTACCCCGAAAACAAAAAGACCTAGGAGCCCCTCTAATCTCGTGCGTTATTGGAGATACCACTTTTGAAAGGGCTCTATTAGATTTAGGTGCCTCCATAAATCTGATCCCCACTATGTTATATGAAAAATTCAACTTTGGAGAGCTAAAACCTACTGAGGTCACATTACAATTAGCTGATCGATCTGTGACCATTCCAAGGGGGATTATTGAGGATATAATTGTCAAGGTCCGTGATTTTTATTTCCTAGTAGATTTCTTGGTCCTTGACATGGAGGTACCAGAAAACTTGAAGAATACCCCAATAATCCTAAGAAGACCCTTTTTAGCCATTGCCAATGCGAACATTGATTGTGAATCTGGCAATATGGAAATCAAATTCGAGGATAAGAAAACCAAGACTAACATCTTTAAGGCCATTAAACAATTTGAGGATTGTGGAATGATAGAAGATTATGAGGATCATACTATTGAATATTGTATGGAATTAGGAATATCCCAATCTGATCCTACAGGCCTTGACACCTAAACCAATCAAGAGGTCAGCCCGCCAATCACTGACTTGATTCTTAGACCTCTTGAGGGTAACTATGATCCACCATTGGACCCTTTATCCCAAGGACCCAAACCTGAACTTAAACCTCTTCCTGATCATCTAAAGTATGTTTCTTAGGAACTGATCAGACTTATCTAGTAATCATTAGCTCTTACTTAACCCAGACTCAGGAAAATCAATTAATTCAAGTTTTGGGAAGAAACAGTAGAGCAATTGGTTGGACATTGGATGATCTAAGGGGAATCAGTCCTACTTACTGCACGCATAAAATCTACACTGAAGATGGATCAAGACCCTCCGGGGAAATGCAATCCCAACATGCAGGAGGTAGTGAAAATGGAAATAATTAAGTGGTTAGATGCAGGAATAATCTACCCAATCTCTGATAGCCCATGGATCAGTCCTGTACAAGTGGTTCCTAAGAAATCCAGGTTAACTGTGATTACTAATAATAATGGGGAATTGATTCCAACCCGCACAGCTTCCTCGGGAGAGTCTGCATCGACTACAGGAAATTGAATAGTACAAGGAAGAAAGACCACTTTTCACTACCCTTCATTGATCAAATCTTGGAAAAACTAGCCGGCTAAAAATTCTTCTGTTTCTTGGATGGCTATTCCGACTACAATCAAGTAGCCATCCACCTTGATGATTAAGAAAAAACCACCTTCACATGTCCCTACGAAACATTTGCTTTACGTAGAACGCCTTTTGGTTTACGCAATGCACCAGTGACCTTTCAAAGGTGCATGCTTGCAATCTTTTCAGACATGGTGGGTGATTTCATGGAAATCTTCATGGATGATTTTTCTATGTTTAGGGACTCTTTTGACTCATGTCTGATCAATCTAGAGAAGACTCTACAGAAATGCATTGAGGTGAATCTTGTTCTATCTTGGGAAAAGAGCCACTTCATGGTTAAGGATGGCATAGTTCTTGGCCATGTTGTGTCTGAAAAGGGGATCGAAGTGGATAAAGCCAAGGTGGACACTATAACTAAACTCCCGCCACCTTTGACGGTTAAGTGAGATCATTCCTTGGACACGTGGGATTTTACCGTCGATTTATTAAAGACTTTTCTAAGGTGGCGAGGCCCTTAAGCAACTTGGTAGCAGAAGATCAACCCTTTGATTTTGACTCCAATTGCTTAAGGGCTTTCAATCAGCTGAAGGAGGCTATTACACAATCTTCCATCTTACAACCTCCTAATTGGGATCATCCTTTCGAAATCATGACTGACGCCTTTGATTTTGCTGTTAGGGTAGTCTCGGGACAAAAGGTAGACAAGAAACCATCCGTGATTTACTATGCTAGTAAAACCCTGGTTGAAGCTCAAAGAAACTACACCACTACAGAAAAGGAGTTGCTGGCCGTAGTGTTTGCTTTGGAGAAGTTTAGATCTTACTTACTGGGATCTCATGCCACAATCTTCACAGATCACACTGCATTAAGGCACCTGATGTCAAAAAGGGATGCAAAACTGAGATTAATCAGATGGATCCTTCTGTTACAAGAATTTGACTTAGAAATCAAAGACAAAACTGGTACCCAAAATTTAGTAGCAAATCATCTCTCCAGAATCCTGGTAGACTTTACAACTCCTTAACTCTGTGATTCTTTCCCTGATGAGACTCTCTTGACTAATTGCAAACTACCTTGGTTTGTAGATATTGTCAACTACTTGGCCATTGGAAAACTGCCCATGGATTGGCCTAAGCATAAGCGGGATAAGTTGATTTCTAATGCCAAATACTACTTTTGGGAAGACCCAGAGCTATTCAAAGTTTGCGCGGATCAGGTTATCCATCGTTGTATTCTAAATGAGGAGATCACAAGTGTACTAGAATTCTGCCATACTTATGCTTGTGGAGGTCACTTCTCAGGAAAAAAAGATGGCATCCAAGGTACTGTAGAGTGGATTGTATTGGTCGTCTTTATTCCGCAACTCGTACAACTTCTGTAGGTCTTGTATTAATTGCCAAACCTTAGGAAACATGATCGAGAAGGATATGATGCCCCTAAACCCAATCCTTGAAGTCAAGATCTTTGATGTGTGGGGCATTGATTTCATGGGATCTTTTACCAATTCATTTGGGTAGTTGTACATTTTGGTGGTAGTCGACTACGTATCCAAATGATTGAGGCCATCCTGATCCGAACCAATGACCATAAAGTGGTCATGGACTTTGTAAAGAAGAACATCTTTAGTCGGTTTGGTGTGCCCAAAGCTCTGATTAGTCATGGCGGGTCCCATTTCACTCACAATCAATTTAGGACCTTACTAGCCAAGTATGGAGTCACTCACAGAATCTCTACTCCATACCATCCGCAGACCAATGGACAAGCTGAAATCTCCAATCGAGAAATTAAAAGATCCTTCAAAAGATGGTCCCCCCGGATCGAAAAGATTGGTCTACCAAATTGGATTATGCTCTCTGGGCCTACCGGGCTGCGTATAAAACTCCGATTGGAATGTCCTCATTCCATCTGGTCTACGGAAAATCTTACCATCTGCCCGTTGAACTTGAACATAAAGCTTATTAGGCAATCATAACAGTTAATCTCGATCTTGATCAATCTGGATGACAAAGAAAAATCCAATTGACTGAATTGGATGAAATCTGGAATGATGCTTATGAAAG
Source organism: Thalassia testudinum (assembly GCA_037157565.1). Taxonomy (NCBI): domain Eukaryota; kingdom Viridiplantae; phylum Streptophyta; class Magnoliopsida; order Alismatales; family Hydrocharitaceae; genus Thalassia; species Thalassia testudinum. Next base: position 26,682,885 of record JAZHRO010000003.1, read on the forward strand.
TACAAGAATCTATAAGAATAGGACAAAGGCTTTACATGACAAATACATCTCCAGAAAAAGTTTTGTCCCTAATCAAAAGGTTTGGCTATTTGATGCACGCTTGAAGCTCTTTCCAGGAAAATTAAGATCAAAGTGGACAGGTCCCTTCATTGTAAGAAAAGTCTACCCTCATAGAGCTGTGCTTATCCTAGATCCCAAGTCTGGTTGTGAAACACAGATAAATGGTTAGAGGTTGAAACCTTAAATCACTTAGAATTGTGATCCCATTCCAGATGGTCACATCAACCTTATGGAATCTTATTGAATCTGAACTAAGTCCGGCAAATGACGTTAAACTTAGCACTGCCTGGGAGGCAACCCAGTATTCATTACAGATAACTATGCATCTTTTGCATCCACGCTGACCTGGAATAACAAGCATAGTCAGGTGATATCCCCTCCTCTTGCTTATTATATTTTGATTTTCATGCATACATTTCAATGACATTGTAATGAATAGGTATGGGGGTTGGACATTGCATGCCTTATCTGTATGTCTGAAAAAGAAAAATGCATTTAGGCATAAAGAATTTTTATTAAGGTTTTATTAGAGATTTATTCTTAAGTTGATTCTTGAGTTTAGAATCCAGTATAATTTCACACTTACACGTAGAATTTGCAATGGATCCTCTGTAAAGATCGATAAACATCTTTAGTTTGTCGAGAAGAAGTAGTGCTTCTTCTCCTAAACCCTTGGACAGTAATTAGGGAGTCAGGCAAACTATCTTTTAATAGATCCACCAAACAAGTGTGAGGTGAGAGTAGAAATTCTAGTGGTGCTCTAAGGCTAGTATGAGGAATCTTAAACTCTGGATAATGAGATAATGATACTTGGAGTTAGGCATAGTTTTTGCTCTTAGTTTCTGCGTACAAGTTCTTAGTGCAAATCTCTTGAGAGCCACCAAATAAGGCAAATATGAAGAGAGCGGGTTTTGATAAAACTAGGACTGAGGTGGATGGTCATGACCGTCCTTTATGGAATCCTTGGTTGAAGGAGGGTTTTGATATCAAGGTCAGAAATATGCCGTCCTATCCATTCCTTTCCCGGTGCAGAGAATAGGCAGGTCCACTAAATAAGCCACCCAATATCCTCTTGAACACCCATAATCCCGAATAATGTCTCATGAATAAAATTTGTATGTGTTACTGTGTTGCATTAGTAGATGTCTGGATGCAAAAGAAAAAGAAAAAGAAAAGAAGGGGTATATATGTCTATGCATATAGAAAAAAATAATAATAATATACATATACAAAAAAAAAGAGAAGAGCAGAAAAGAGAGAAAGAAAAAGAAAAAAAAGAAAAGAAAAGAAAAAAAAAGACTTTATAAGTGCTTTTAGAGTTTATTTCAAGTGTATTGAGGCAACAACACCCATCACCCTTACGATCCACTAAAAACAGCCTTGACTTACTTTTCTGTATTTTTGGCCACCTAAATACGGGCTGAGAAATTCTGACTTAGTCGTAGAGTTATCAGAACCTAATCAAAGTGTTGGTGCTAGGAGAGACCACCAAATATACTGATAAATCTAATGAGATTGTGAGCTTAGAAAGAAAGAAAAGAAAACGAGAGAGAAAGAAAGAGAGAAAACTCATACAAAGGAACTAAAGAGAGCATAGTTTCTCGCCTCTCTCTGAGTTGAATTATTTTATAATCTGGAAATTTAGGTTCTAAAGTATTAGTCTATATGTAGCACCAAATGAGTGTGAGCCACAAAAAAAAAATCCACTTGACTCAAAAATCTTCTACCTAACCCAAAAGTCGGGTTGAATATATAGGTTACCTTATGACCCCAAGGGGAGAAGTCTGCCTATCCCAATAGATTTTAGTAAGGGTCAAGTACGAGCTTTAGATGTGGATTGACTTTTCACTTGGATCAGTTGCATAGGCTACAACAAAACACAATCACGATTATCTGGATTACTAAAACTTTGGATAAAAACAAAAGACATAAACCTCTAGTCAAACTCATGATAAAAATTATGCATGTAGGATCACTTTGCATTTAGTCATGCATTTACTAGGGACTAGCAAGATTTAGGCATGGGGGTGTGATTGCATAGCAATTATGCAACCTAAATCACCTGAATTAAGCTAGATTCTAGCATAACTTAGGAATAATGCATTCATAGGCATCATAATTTGCACAACAGCTAGTTTATTAGTCATATGGATAATATCATCATTTTACAACCTAAAAGAGAAATGATTTTAATCGCAGATGATTCGAAGCCGTGGATGTCAGATTAGATCGGACAGATCTGATCAGAATGAAGACGGGAGTCCAACGCTTCCGAAATTGTCTCGATCAGACAACTAGAGCATTGTGTGCAGTCCATAGAAGAATGGAGAATATGGAGCCAAAGGACAAAAATCCAAGCCTCAGATGAAGAATCCAACCGCACGGATGAATCCGGATCGACGATGGCAGTCCAACGGTGCAAAAATCAACCCGATCAGAGGTCTACATCACCATATACAAAGAAAAGAAGATGGATGGCCATGATGGCACCACGTGGTGCCATCACAGTTGCTCCCTCATCACCGCCAAATCTAGGAAGGCCACACCGCACGCTGTGGGTCGTTGGATCTTCATCCAACGGCCACGAGCGTACCACGTCACCCACCCAGACTGGATAAACATAAATACAAACAAACAAGTATATATAATAAAAGGTTTGCGTAGTGCATTGGCTCGTGTGCGTGAGTGCAAGCGCGGGATGTGGGTTTGAGCCCCTACGCTGCTCGAAATTGAAGTGAGCGCCTGCGGGCGCAATTGTGCGAGCAGAGCGCGTAACAGGTACGTGTGATCTCACGTGGTTGCTTTGGTGCTAAGGCAGCGGCGCTCGTTACGATCAGACGGCTGACGTTGAGGCGGGTTTTGAAGGCGCGTGGTGGGCGAAGAAGATAAGTGCCAGCGTGAGGAGGAATCAGAGCCGGGCGATCAAAGATCAACAATGCACCGGCTGCCACATGTTGTCACCAGGTTGAATTCGAGCATTTTAGGTGCAAATGAAGGTACTTTGAGGCCAAATAAGAGCCATTGATCTCCTAATCAACGAATTTGATCAAATAAGAGTTGTTGGATGGTTTTAAGGCCAAATTACCCTTTTTTCCCTCCATCAAAACTATAAAAGAAGACCCAGGGCCCCCCAGTTGAAGCATCTCTCTCTCCCATCAACTGTAGATCTCTTGTACCATCTTCTCTGCAATTCTCCATCCTGGCGCTCTAGATCTGAGGTGCTGCCACATCTCGCACAAGCATCCCACAAGCGGCATCGTTTCTTTGCCACTTTCTTCTCTCTCTCTTTTTCTCTCTCTATCTCCCTCTCCTTCTATCTATCTACTCTCTCTCCTTAGCATAGTACTTTCTACTTTGAAAATTATTTATGAATGCAATAAAATTCTGATATTCTGAATGCTTGATATTTGCTCTTTATATATATGTACATATATAAATACCTGTTAGAACTAGTTTTCTGAAAAGCTTCTATTAAAAATCGAGATTGCCTCCCTGCGAATGACCCGGTACTCACCGAAGTTTTATAAATTTATTTTGTTGATGTGTTTTCGCACTATACTACAACTAAATAACTTTCAAAACGCAAATTATGTGCTGAACAAATGGCAGCAAAGGTCCTGAACCTGAAATCCAAAGAATGGGCTTTCAACCCTATTAAACCAGCTCGGTAGTGTCGCCAGACGACGACAAACTTGACGGTGGCCGTGTAGTGCTGTTTGGTGGGGTGAGGAGGTTGTATGATCTCAAAATGTGGGTGCGGTGAGCGTGGAGTTCGGTAGAGGGTAGGAGTGAGAAATAGGCCTAACTAGGTTAGGGCTTTTGCTTGTGTGGGTGAGGCGAATGTCGTAGGCTTGTCGGCGAAGCGTTTGGAGCAGTGGAGTGAGCGGAGAACTTCGTCGGAAGAGTAGCCGGTGTAGAGGAAGATGAAGTCATGGAGGGTGATGCAGTGGTCGAGTTGGAGAGTAGTGGCACGGTGATGATGTGTGGAAGATAAGGAATCGAACGAACTAGCTATCGGATGAAGGGGGTGGAGTTGGCGTCGGTTGTGGTATGGCCAGCATCGGAGGAGATGAAGACTCCAATGAGGTAGACGGCAACGAAGACGAGGTTAGGAAGCGTTGCACAGGTATGTTGAGACGGGGAAGATGATAGGGAAGAAGAATCAACCGCCTATGGTATGTGGCAGCTGGAAAAGGAACTGGGGATAGGAATTTTCCGGAGCAAGCTCGGAGTGAGCTGGACGTAGAGGAAGGAAGAGGGGTTTTGGCTTAAAGACTTGCTGAAGATGAGGGGAATGCCAAGGAGGTCTTTTATAGGCCAGAGGGCGATCTTCAAAGCTTGGAAACAAAGCTTTGAAGGTTCGGAAATCACGGAATAGGTTTAGGATTTCCAAGAATTCGCATGAACTCTTGCATGAGATTTGGAAGGCAAGACCTGCCTCAAATTGAAGAGTAACTCCTCAAGAATCTTTCTTCCAAATTTGGAAGGGTTTCGCCTTGGAATAAGAAAGAGTCTCTTGATTGAAGGTCTGTGGTTCATGGGTTCACACAGTAATGGCGGAAGGAGCATTTTTGTGAAGAAGATGAAGAAGTTAAGGGGGTTTTGTAATAATTTCAAAAGCTGAGGGGTTATTTGAGAGAATAAGAGTTAGACTTGGACTAAAATGCAAACTAGGTCAAAATAATCTCAGATTGGGCCCAAATTTTGATACAAACCTAATATGGACCCAAGGAATCCAATGGTAAAGTTGGATTTTGGTTTTGATCGAGTTTGACTAGGTAATTTATGTAAAAACCCAAATTAGGGCAATAGTATGTCTGAGACTCTATTTCAGGTCAAAATGGGTTTAGATGGTCAAATCAAGGATGCCAAACCCTAGAGAATATTTTTATTTGATTTTTATAGGGTTTATATGAATTTTATCCTGACCAAAACCTCAGTTAATTAAGCAGGTCTATTTTTAGGGTTTCAGATGTCCATTAATTCTTGAAATGCGTGAAAACCTATTTCTGTCTGCATGGGCCCACTTAGTAGGAATTAATGACTAAATGACCTTTAATAAACCCTGGCATATCCCGTGGTTATTCTGTATTTGTGATAAGATGGTAAATTGTAGAAATAACCCTGTTTCATCTTTTCTTTTCAAAATAACTCATCCTGCTCAAGAGACCTTCTAACTGATATGTAGGAGCTTTTATTGACTTTATAAGACCAAATTGAGTTAGCTATGGCTCATGATGGTGTTCCCATCAATACCTACAAGTGATATGCTAGCTGATTCTCTTATAAAGAAAATTTTAGCTGGTACATACATTAACCATGTTGGTTTAATGGGACTCAAGAATGAATGAGTCAAGAGATTGAGTATTTATGGATAATGAGATTTAGAATACATCTCTAAGAAGATAGACACTTGATCATGAAATTGCAAGAAAGATAAATATGTTGCTGTATGTGCGAAAATATGTTGTTTTAAATTTATAAGACTGTATCTGAAAAATAAAAGTGTAGAATTGGGACTACAGGTTGCTTCATAGGAAGGAAATGGTTTCTAAGTGTTTCATGACCTAAGTAAGCCAACTAATTTTTTTTGAGATTTTTAGAAATATTTTCTATTTTTTTAAAATTTTTTAATTGAACTTAGGACAATCTGGTAGGCTAATGACTCTACTCTACCCTAGATATATAACTGTTAAAAAATTTACCAATTTTATGGGAGATTATAGGTTTCAAGAGAGAACTACTACAACTTGCTTCATGTAATGTGGATGAGTATACAATTCAGGAAAAATCAGAGGAGTCAGAAAATGTTTACTTCAAAATTCAATTTGACTCCTATCCATGCATGAATTTTTAAAAATAAAATATAAAGAGTTACACCTTGCATTTTGGTACAATGAAAGTAGACTTCAGTCCCAATTAGTAGGCAAAATTTGGTGATTTTATGATAACTGGACCATACGAAATGAAAATTTCAAAACTACACTTAGGCCTTGAAAACAGTATGAACTCCTAAACTAGGAATCTAAGGACTCTTTTTTTTGTATTTTTGGGGTTTGATATTATTTTTGGCATTTTTCATTAATAAAGCAATCACAAGCAAACACAATAGAGAGACTAAAGAACACAAGAAATTTTATTGCAACTCAAATCAAAGTGCTACACTAATCAAGTAACTACAAGAAGTAAATATCAAGTAATAGAAGAGAATTAATGGAGAAGAATCCTTGGAGAACTCACGAAGATGTAGGGGAAGTCAAAGAAGTCTGGAGGATGCAAAGAAGAACTTGGAGAAGTAGACAAAGAAGAAGATCATATGTGTAGAGGAATGCTTCTAAAGGGGCCTCAGGGAGAATGGGGAACCTAAGAATGCTAATGGACCTAACTAGAGTCTAGAGAAGGTGGATAAGAAGCTTTGGTATGTGGAGGAAGGAAGGAGAAAAAAGGTGGAAGCTGGGGTTTGCAAGGAGGAAGAAGAAGAAGAAAACTAGGAAGAAGGAGGCCTAAGGAGCACTAATGGAGCAACTAAAACCTAAGAGCACTAAGGGCAACCAAGGAGGATTAGAGAACCCTAATAGCCGATCATGGAGGTATAAATAGAGGGAGGGAAGGGGAGGGCAATGTGTTGCCTGGAGGGCAAGGGTTAGGGTTTTTGGAAATAGGAATAGGATTGGGTGGTTTAGGAAACTAGGAATCCTAAAAGGTTTAGGTTTAGGTTTAGGTTTCTAGAGTTGTCTTAAGGTGTATGGTCGTGGGTTTTGTGTTGGAGGGAGGCAAAAGTAATGCACAATGATGTGGAGAGACAGGTTGCGTTGGCATTATTTGGTAGAGGGTTTGGGTAGGCTAATTAGGAAGGTGGATCTTAGAAATAGGAATAGGAGTAGTTGATTGAAAGTGATTCATTGGATGGGATTTTAGGAAACTATTTAGGTGACACCTAAGAGGGGTTATGTGGGCTCTAGTTGCATTGGAATTAGGGTTTCTAGAATGCTCTTGGAAGGCTACTAAAGGTCCTAGAATGTAGGCTCCAATCATCACCTAATTAGCGTTTACACTGATTCTTGATTGGTAGAAAATTGAGATAATGGAGGTCTAATTGGATGTAAATAATGCCACATTTTAACAATTAAATCAAAGAATATTTGGGATAATTTAAGGTGTAGAAATTATGTGGCAAGTGGATAAAGTGTAGGAACTTATAGGATAGGATAAGACTAGGATTAGGAGAGTGTCACTAGGAGTTTTAGCTAGGTTTTAGAATTAGGCTAGGGATGTGGTGTAGGGTTCGTATTAGGGTTAGGGTAGCTGGATAAGGTTTAGGTTTGAGGATTAGAATTAGGATTAGGATATGGGTTATATTAGGCAGGTTCTGAAGTGGGGTTAGGGCTAGGGTTTTACGAAGATGGGTGAGATGATTTCTTGTCTTCTTCTCTTCACATTAGGATTCATGCATGCATTTAATTATTTATAATATGCCCTAATTCTAAGGCAACGCATGCTTCAAAATCACCATAATTAAGTATGTTAACACATAAATATGCATACTTATCAACCCCCATGCGTAAGTTTTGCTGGTCCGAGCAAAAACAAAAATGAAATGCAAAGAGGATTCGAGCTAACGTATATAAGTTAGGAGGTATGAGTCATCACTAACCATAGAAAGTACAACCAAAATCTCATAGAAAGACTCAACAACACTTAACTATCGACTAAGATATTGATCGCTTTGCTTAATCGGATTCTAAGGGAAGGCCCTATACTCCGATGCCTTGAGATGACACTGTAAGAGGCACCAGACCTTATTTTTCAATGTATATTTAGATATGCACAAAAACATGTACTATATATTTTTCTTTGCTTTTTCTGCTCTTTCTTCTTTTTTTTAATGTATATAAGTATATATAGTTATAGGTGATGAAGTGTGGCTCATCATAGCTAAAATGCTAAAGTTAAGCTAGAAACTAAATTAGAACACTGTTAATTAACACACGGAAAGGGTTAAGTGTGAAAATAATGGAAAATGACCTAAAACAACAAAATTGTGCTAAAATGCATAATTAGGTCATAATTTGAGAGATTCATTATTAAGTATGTAAATGGCTAGATCAAACATCAATTGAACACCAGAATGAGCTCAATTTCACAATTCAACTATTAGAATGATTTCTAAAATGCTCAAACTATATGACATAAAAATTACAATGCATTTTGACTTCATTTGAACCAAGAAATGCATACATTACTGTTCAGGCGAAATCGTCCTTGTTTAAGGAATACGTTGTAGTATAGGACAAAATCGCTCAAATCATTTAAATTTATAAACTCAGATTTAGAAAGTAGAGTCTGAGATCATTCGTAGGGAGAAAGTATGCAATTTTAATTCATCAATCATAAGAAATATATGCAATTGAAATCAATGATATTCAAAATGATATTTCAATAAAATCAGAATAATAGTGCGAAAAGATTAGGTTAAAATGGTGATTTGAATCACTAAATTAACCCTCAATGTTATGCTCACAATCACTTAAATATCTCAACAGTAAATCACAACTATTAATCCACAGTAATCAAATTATTCAAATGACGCCACAGTAACCAACAGAGGGCCTCAGACATCGACCTTATGTATCAGATGGCTAAAGTGTTAAGCCTCAGCAAGCACATCACCACAGCAGGCACTAAGAGCAAGAACCTCAGAACCTTCCCTTTCTTTCCTTCATGCCTTAAGAGAGGCTCAGCACAGGCTCAAGGAATTTCACTAAGTATTGAGAGTAGAGGGAGTGCACGAGAGTAAAACCCACCCCCTCTCTCTTAAATCCTCTTTCTCTCTCCCTAAGCTCAGGATCAAACCAAACCAAGTACTGAGGCATAACGTATGCAAGGGCGTGGTAGGGACTTGACCCCAGTGACTTGAAGGCAAACATCCCTCGTCACTTTTTCCTTATATGTGCTATGGGGAGCTCATCTGTTAATGATGTGGGACTATCCCACTGAGTGTTCTTTGCTCAGGAGCTGAGGAAGTTGAAGGCATCAACTGGAGCAGCAACTGCGGTCGAAGTCTTCAATTGAGGACCTGGGAAGGACTTGGAGCTAGGCCACGTTGATTGCAACTTGTAGTTGGATGAGTTGAAGTCTGATAATTACAGCTGAGGTTGAAGAAGACGAGGGTGGCAGCAGAGCGACGGTGAGCACCTAAAATAAGGAAGAAGGCCTCACAGCCATGTCAAAATAGTTCAGGAGGTTCACTTGAGGACGGCGAAGGCGATGGTGGTGTTCTCGTAGCATGGGATTGTGTGTCGATGTCTGGTTAAGTTAGGGAGAAGGTATAGTGTGGGTAGTGTTCGGTGGAGCTTTGGAGTGATCAATCCCCTCAATTTCTTGAGGGGTTTTGATCGGCGTGGGATACGTAGCTTATGGCATTGGTAGCGGGTTGAATGGAGGTCTGTGGAGGTGGTATGACATCGTCGGAGCTTGGCTAGAGTAGAGGGAGACGATGGTGGTTGTGCTCTTGTTGTTGGTCGAACCTAAGAGCTAAGGGGTTGGAGAGGATCGGTAAGAGAAGAGGAAGAGATAGAGGGACATAGAGAGAGAGATGGTGGGCGGAGGGCTTCGAGAGTGCCAGAGAAGATGATGTCAATGGAGATACGGTGGCGATGATGGAGAGGGAGAGGGCGGTCGTGCTTTGGCAGGCGACGATCGTGAGGATGAGGGGAGGATAATGGATAAGCCAATTTGACCATTGGCTAGCTCAATGAAGAGGAAGGAGAAGTTCACCAGAGATGAAGGTGCGGATAGCTGGAGTTGAGGAAGAAAGGGTATTTCTAGCGTTAAACTTCGCTAAGAAGCTCAGAGTCGCGAGAGGAGCCTATTTAAAGGCCTTAGGGAGGCTTCCAATCTTGGAAACAAGCTCCGTGAGCTCGAAAACTTAGGAATGAAAAATCCATAATTTTGCGAGCGTTCACATGGAGATTCTAGGGCAAATCAAGGTCCAATACTTGGTTCAATCGGTAGAGAATCTCTCAAGGATTCTCCCTTTCAATTTTGGAAAGGTTTGATTGAGAATCGAACGAGAAATCCTTGCTCGAATCTCAATGGAGCTATTGCGTTCACACCAATGGTGGAAGGGATCATTTTGTAAGAAATGATGACAAAGTTAGGGACCTGATTGCAAATATTTAAAAAATTAGGGGATTAATTGAGGGAAATAGAGTTTAAATGGACTAAAATGCAAACTACGTCAAGATAGACTTTGATTGGGCCTAAATTTTGGTACAAACCTAATTTAGACTTAAGAAATCTGATGGTGAAGTTGGATTTCAGTTTTGACCAAGTTTGATTGGGAAATTTGCGTAGAAACCTAGATTAAGGTAGAATTTTATCTGAGACTCTATTTGAGGTCAACATGGGTTCCAAAAGTCAAATCAAGGACACCAAACCTCAAGGAATATTTTTCTATAAATTTTATAAGGTTTAGATAAATTTTATTCTGACCAAAACCTCTGTAATTCAAGTAGGTCTGAAATTAGGGTTTTGGGTGCTATATTGGTTCTCGAAATGCGTGAAAACCCATTTCTATTTGTGTGTACCCACTTATTAGACTTTAATGCTCAATTGACCATCATTTAACCCCTGAAAAACCCCATGGTTATTCTGTGTTCAAATATGTTGTTCAAATTACATAATTAACCCTACTTTCATATTCTCTTCTCAGAACAAAATAATGTGGAGTTGTAACCCTCAGATGGTTATGTAGGAGCATTTATATTTCAATCTTGACTAAAAGTGGCTAGTTAGGGCCTATGATGGTGTTCCCATCAATTACATTTAGGTCCTCATCCTATCTTGAGCCTTCACATTCTCTACACTTAAAATCTATCAGGGACCTATTTGAGAATCGCTAGGGACTCTTTTGCATTAAAACTAATCACTTATGGACTTGTGTACTATTTTCACACCGTATCACACCAAGGGTTTAAGGTACAAAAGAACCAAAAGACTTAGGACTTCTCTCCTTCTCTTCAGCTCCTCAATGAAGAACTTAGTCATCCTCAGTTGTCCATTTCCTTCTTCGCTTGATCAACGACTGATCTTCCACCAACCTCCTATCATCGATGCCCAATTCTTTGCACCTATTTATAGATATCATCTATTGACTGCCTTTCATCCTAAACCTTCCTGCGTGCTCCTGATCTCTTATGGACCCTTGATTCTCAATGGCTTAAACCTTCTACACCCAGTCACCTTGAGCTCACCCTTACCTATATAAGACTACCTACACTCGCCTACGAGCCCTTATTGACTCCCTCCCCTTGACCTGATCCCTTCTTCCCCTTCGTCAAAGGTTAGTGATAGTAGCCCAGCTCTTCTTCCCTTTCGTCAAAGGTCAGTGATAGTAGCCTTCCCTCTTCTTCAACTCATCCTTGTCGTTAGGGATCATGAAACACTTGAGGGCAATTCTGAGCTCCCCTCTATGAGCTTTCATCGCTGGAGAATCCTCCCCCTTCATCACCATAGCCACCAGCTGTGGTTCTTCTCAGAGGTCCCTTTCATCCAATTAGATAGGATTTCAATCGCTTTTCTAGATTAAATTAGTTTAGTTAGATAAAGTAGAATAGAATTAGTGTTGTGATTACATTAAATTAGTGTAGCATAGTGTAATTGTAGATCTTTATTAGTTTGCCATGATCTGCCCTCTCTGATCAACTTCTATCAGAAAGGATGAATTCACACTTCCATATCAATCCACAAATCTTCCAATTCATCTCACATTCAATATATTTAATTCCTCACTATTTTAATCATTATATCACCCCTTTGCCATTGCAGCCATGAAACCTAAAGCTCAGTAGCTTCTAGGTTCCATGGAGTGCAAAAACCCATTAGAGGGTCATCCATTCACTTCACAAGATCATTAGACCCTCCCTCTAATCTGGATTGAATTCAATTTGATTGATTGTTCACAAATCAATTTTAATGATTGATCGATGGATTTGATATTCAGTTGATTTTTAATCTGATCTAGTTATATGAATTGAGTTTATAGAGCTTTAATTGAGCTTATTGTGATTGAATCAATTGGATTTGATTTTTATCGCAATTCGAGACTGTGCCTAATTTTGTGCTTTGATACTGGTTCCATCCATTGCTAAGGTAACTGAGGCCTAGGAATTCAGATGCACTGAAATGAGGCCTTAGTGATGACCTAGTGAGTTTTAGAGGCATCACCTGAGATTCCTGAACACCAATTAATGGTGTGCAGAATCTCTAGATGATCATATCACCTTGGCGGATCCATATGAAAAGGCCTAGCTGGGTGACAGCTCGATCTTTTCAAAAAGAGTTTCAATATGTTATTTGGGAGTTGGATTACATTTTAAAGGTTTAAATGAAGGTTATCAATTGATTTTTATGTTTAGATTGATCCTTCTCATGCTATCTATGGTGAAAGGAAGGAATCAATCTAGGGTTTCTAAATTCTATTGAGCTTTGATCAGATTTTTGTATACTTTCAAATCCTAACAGGAGTGTTTGTGATGATTTAGTGTGGTATTCTAATGCTTGGAATCAGATATGGGATGTGGAGTATTATCACCCAGGTCTAAAGTTGATTTTGGGAGCTCAGTATTCAATTGTTGATTTGATACCTTGAGCAATGCTTCATGATGATGTTTACATGACCAGTTTGAGTGATTTCATTGAAGTTGTGACTTTCATATTAGATCTGATAGAGTTTTAGAAGTTTCAGTTGTTTCATTTTGGATGAGTTTGGGAATGGTTTCAATTGATGATTTAAAACAGGTTTTGATGATCTTATGCTTTCATGAATGAAGTGCACTTGAGATCTAAAAGCTAGAGAGCTTTAGATCTAAAGTGGCTATGATGGATGGAATGGTATGGCGATTAAAACAATGAGGAAATCAATGAATGTGAATCATGAGATGAGGGGGAAGATAAATGAACAGGATGAGTCAGTGAAATAGCCTCTCTGATCAAAATTGATTAGAGAGGACAAATCAAGGGAGTGGAGTGCTAACACTAATCTACTCCTAATCAAATAAAATTGAATTGTAAATCTAATCTAATCTAATCAATCTAAGCTAGAAAGTAGTAAATCTAATCTAGTAAAGTTGTAAATCTAGCTAGGAAAGAGATTAAATCTAGCTAAAGGATGAAGGTGACTCTCTGGGATCAACAGCCAGTAGTTGAAGAGGATGAAAGGGGAGAAACCTCCAGAAGAAGAAGGTGACTCTCAAGGGCCAGCATTCGGTAGCTGAAAGTGACGAATGGAGGAAGTAAGTGGTCGCTATCACCGACCACCGAAGAAGGAGAAGTAGAGCTAAAGGGTTGGATGAAGGGACCAACTCTGGGGGGAGGGAGTGCTAAAGAGTCGTAGGAGGAGTGGGGAGCTCCTTAAATAGGCGTAAGGAAGGTGTAGTGACCGAATCAGTAGGCCATTGATGTTGGGAGCCAATGGCTAGAATAGGTTCTAGGGTGCACAGGAATGGTTTTGGATGAACTAGCATCGTAGGATGTTATCTACTTTTAGGTGCGAAGGTGTGGGAACCGACTTCAAAAGGTTGAAGCAAGATCAGCCATTGGATCAGATAGGGAAGAATAGGTGGCAAAGATGACTCATGTTCTTCGCGAGTTGAGGAGAAGAACAGGAGAGAGCATCAGGTGTATTGGTGCAATTGCACCAATGCCCTTATAGTGAAATGGTGTAAAAATATGCTAGGAACCCATAAGTGCTATGAATTGGTTACCAGAAGGTCCTTGAATGCCTGCAAATCGGTCCTCACGACTTTTAGGCTTAAGAAAATGTGAAATACAAAGGACCTAAGTGTAATGCAATGATTTCAAGGTCCAAATGATGTCCACATGTAGTGAGATTTTTATGGTATGTTAATTGAACATATTAGAATCTAATCGCATAGTTGATTTGTGAATTTGTGCTCATTTGGTGTTTAATTTGGCATTCAGATCATCCATTTACATATTTAGTACAGAATCTCTCAAAATTGAGCTAACTATGCATTTTTAGAACAAATTAAGTGTTTTAGGTATTTTTCCATAAATCTCACACTTAACCCACTTCTTGTGTTAATTTGATAGTGTTTAACCTAGATTCTAGCTTAACTTGGGCATTTTAGCTATGATGAGGCACACCTCATCACCGGGATATGCTTAGTGGCATCGAGGAGTGGGATATTGATTTCTACACTTTTAAAAATATTCAGAAGCTCCTCGTTGCTGTCTATAGTTTTCTTCTTCCTGGATTTTAGTAAGGCATTAGGAAATGGGATATGGGTAGTGTCATATGTGTTAGGTTCCTGGGCCTTATTCTTTTATTTAGTTTTCTCCATTTCTTCCTTAGGCTCACTAGGGTTTTGTTTACTGGAAGAGGGTGGTTCAGGGTCTTAGGTTTGCTTTCCACTCCTCAAGGTGACAGAATTTGCAGATGCATATGGGTCTGGGTTTTGGGGAGGGTTGGGAAAGTTAGGAGGGGCTTGGTTAGCTAGATAACTAGGAGTAGAAGAAGAAGGATCTTGCTCAACCATTTGAGCATGTGCGTGTGGGTCCCTCTGATTCCTATAGCCTTGGGCTCTATTGCCCTGATTTTGTACATTTCGAGGGTTGGGTACGAGTTGAGATGGTAGAGATCCAGGCTATTGGGTATCAGCAATGGGGATTACAAGTTGTCCAGCGAGGTTTTCATCTATTGCTGGGGCATGGATCCTTGCATCTCCACCATTTGTCGATTCAAATCAACCTGCCCTGTGGGTTGTTTGGCATTCCAAGCTAGATGAAAGATTTGTCTCGGGGGCAGCTGGGTGTATACATGACCCTGACCCATAGGTCTCTGAGGTGCATAGTTGCTGGGTTGCATCTGGGCTTGTTGCCCTTGGTTTTTCTAGGAGAAGTTAGGGTGGTTCCTCTAACCTGAGTTATAAGTGTTCGAATACAGGTTGGACCTAGAATTCTCCTATACATCATGCACATCCTCCTAGGGTAGGGATGGAGAGAAGGAAGTATCACAACAATTAGGACCAAAGCCCCTAATTTAGAACTCGTAAAGCTCTGAGAAGTGCTGGCTCATAGGTTGAGCCGACTCGAGCTGAGTCACAAACTCCCATCTAGTGGGATCTTGTGAAGAATGGAATCCCAAGCTCTGGGATTAAGTGGATCTAGAACTGCTAGAGTTTCTATCCATCCACTCTTCCATTCTTTTCGCAATTGGATCCACCTTATCTAACTTGTTACAAATCAATTCCATGTCAAATGAATGAGAGTCTTAGACCTCATTAGCATTTGACCTAGGCTGCTGGGATTAGTTGAAGGTCTCCATGGAGGTGTGGTTTAGTGAGTTCTCGCTCATCTCCTCAAATAAGTCATATGTGCTATCTACATCCATATTGAGGAAATTGCCTCCGCAGGAAGAGCCCACGTGATTATGGAGTTGATCCGTCAACTTGTGATAGAATATCTGCATAAGTTGCCATTTCGACACCTCGTGGTGTGGACACTTCTGCAATAGGTCCTAGAATCGCTCCCAGGAACCATGAAGTGGTGCCCCTGGCAGTTGGACGAAAGTGGTAATCGCTTGTCACAGAGCATTGGCACGTCTGATTGGGAAGAATTTCTTCAAGAAGGCTTATTTAAGATCAATCCAAGTAACCATCAACCTTCCAATAGTTCGGTACCAATGTGTAGCCTTATCCTTGAGAGAGTAGGGGAAAAGCCTCATGATCTTTTGCTCCTCGTTCACATTCTAAGACTTGGTGGTTTGAACCAAAGTGGTTAAGTCCTCTGAGTGCTAGAATGGGTCCTCAGAGCTAAGCCCATGAAAGTGTTTGATTAGGCTTAGTACCTGGGGCTTGATTGCTACATCTCCTATGGGGATCATAACACTAGGACAATCCCAATAGTTTGAAGGATCATAGAAATCCTTCAAAGGCCGAGCGCCCTGACCATTCATACGCTGGAACCATTCTTGCATTTGTTGAAATTGGTCTAGCTACCTCTAAATTAGCTCCTCTTGGTTCAGAGGTGGGGGAGGTAGTGGCTAGTCAACCATGGGATCTGCTTCACTAAAACTCAACCTACGCCTCTGAGAATGGTTTAAAGGTCCTTTTAATCTCAAATTCAATGACCTCCTTCCAAGCATGCACTAGAAGGAAGTCGGAAGGATGAGAAAAAAGGAGCCCCGTAGCACAAAAATGTAGGCTTGTCCTTAAGTTGTGTAGCCTAAGGACCTATGCTCCAAGATAAATCCTAACCACAAGATGGATTATGTGTTGTCCTTAGTCTAAAAAGCTGGTTAAGTTGGGTCGGCAAAGCAGGGGGAGCATGCACCGAAGGCCGCTAATTATGTCAAACCTCTGCTTACTTAAGTCATTTGACAATCAGGCCCCCCATCTTAGCACCTTCTGGAACAAGTAGACGTTGCTAATTCAAGTTATGGTATAGAGAATACCCTGAAATAGACTCGGTGAATCCTTAGGAGCAATGTCTACTTGATTTTAATTAAGGCCTAGGATAATAGTGTTCTTGGAATGTGATGGGCCCTTAAATGGGTTGTGCCCTTAATGATCAATTCAAGAGTGTGTGCGTGCACAACTAGGGATTTTCAAGCAAGATTATTAACGATGAAGTGAATTTTAGGATTCAAATCTTGCTTAGTAGCTTTTAGGGTTCAAATTCGGGTTGATTCAATCAAGTTAATGAGGCAAACCAAGCTGTGAAAGCATGGGTGTAGATATATTCCTTTAGCAATCACAAAGAATATGGAGTGCCTGGTTTACTCCTAGAATTTGAATCCTACTGAGTAAGCTATTGAATGAGTTTGTTTTAATTAAAGTGGTGTAGCCCAAACAAATCTGACAAGTGGCTTAATGCACCACTAATTAAGGCACACAAGAGTGGTTAGTCTAATTTGATTTCTACTTATTTATGTAGTCAACGTAGGTGTATTGGATCCATAGATCGGAATTCTGGTTAAGTGATTGAATCAGAAAAATGATGTGCCTTGGGTGCGTGGGTGTTTAAAGTGTGTATATTTTAGCTTAATCCCACAATCAGAGAATTTTTTTTTTGTTATAAGTGGGTGGGTGAGGTAGGTGAAGTGACAAACGGTACAAAATTTGGCCTAGAGTTTATTCAAACACCTAAGTCGAGTTAGCACTGATTTATTTAGTGGCAAAATAGATCTAATGGGTAGGCAAGTGGGGATGAACTTATAGATTTTGCAAACCCGCACTTTACTTCGATCTATCGCCCTTTGCTTTCCATGATTGGGTTCCTGCATGATGGTAAATCATAGAAAAGAGAGGTTAGAAAATGCGTAAGGTGAGGAATGCGAAAGAATAGGCAACGATGCCAAAATGATTAGCGGGAATTCATTGTAAAGAAATCAGGTTTAGGGTTTTAGAAAAGAGAAACCCACGTTGTCATATTTTCGTAGAGAAATCCAACTTAACAAATACATTTTTATTGAGACTTGGTGAGCCCTGGGTTGAACACAAGGAGGCAAACGTTCAAGTCTTTGGAAATCCACATTGATTATAAGCTAATCTACTTTTACTAAGTAGGAATTGAAATGAAGAAATAATCTACTCAACAACTAACTGAGAGAGAGAGAGAAGGAGAAGACTATTTCTATATATAAAAGCTTCAACAACGTTTGTACAATAATAAATGTAGGAAATATAAACTAGAAAGCAGTAAATAAAGAAGGGGAGAGAAATTATCCTCCTCGATGGCTACTTGGAGGATGAGTTGCATTGACGGTGCTTGGAAGATGGAGGACGGAGTCGGAGGAGAGGTAGGGACCGTCGCAGCATGATCCGCTTCCTAGAATGGGAGATGAGGAGATGACCAGTAGGAGCTCCTCGAATGGGGGAAGAGGAGGTGGAAAAATTATTATTGTTGCTAGTAGAGCATCCCATGGGCTTGGGATCACTAGAATAGAGCTTAGAATTGCTTCTTTAGCTCTAGTGAGGTAAGGAGTGGAGTAAGAAGGGATAAAGAGGAAGGAGGGGGTTAAATCCCTTTGATAGTGGTGAGATAGGGGTAAAATGGGCATTTTAAGCCCTCAACCACGCACTCAAAATGAGGAAGGAGGACCTTCAGATTCTAATTTCATGACTATGATGGAGGCCAATCATGCACAAAATGTGCCTCTATCATGCAAGACTCGCGCACCAAAGTAAGGAGGACCGTGGAAGATAAAGATCAGATGGTCATGGGAGTGTGATCAATCTGTTGGAGAATTGTGGTAGTGTGTGAGGGCTTCGTCCAAAGCCATAAGATCCACATCGTAAGGCCACAATTGTTTGAAGACCGTGCTCTGAGATTTTGTAAAGGCATGTATGATTGCGTGTCATCATGTGCATGCACTTCGAGCTTCATTTGTGCTTCCATGTAGTAGCTGCCGGCATCGCTTGATTGACATCCAACGACCCAATTTCGCTTGCTCCTCTCCTCAGTAGATTAAATCTGCTTGCCTCGGATCGATTGCGTGCCTGCTGCTCTTGTGTTGAGCGCTTGACTACTGCACTATGCGTGCGGTTGTGTCAAGTGGATGAGATTGTTGGAGCAAGATCTCGACTGTTGGATGGAGATCCAACGGTCAAGATTAAAAGTCAGCTTCTCCTTTAGAAATGTGAAGGTGGGGCTGAAGGAGGAGGAGACATGGTCCATTCTTGGATGTTGGATGAACATCCAACAGCCTAGATCACACGTCGGGCATGCATTGGCGATGGGCAATTGTGATGGCGCCATCATGGCCATCCATCTTCTTTCCTTTATATCGGGTGCTACGGAGCTCTGATTGAGACGATTCTTGCATCATTAGACTGCGATCATCGCTCTGAGTCCATCTGTATGGTTGGATTTCTCATTTGAAGCTCGAATTTGTGTCGCCCTGTTCCCTCGCCATGAAAATGTGTAAATTAGTATATAATTTATACAAATCCTTCTAGGTGCATGATTACACTATTAATGCAATATTTACAAATCTAAATGTACCTAAGTTCCTATGAAACTCACATAATAGGCATTTTTACATGAAATAATGTCGACTTCTCACCTGCACCACACTCCTAGCTTATTCCTAAAATTTAGCTCACTCACCCAGTGACACTACCCTATTTCTAGTCTTAATACTATCATAGGAAGTCCTACACCTTATCCATGTGTGCCACATAATTTTTCTATACTAAATTGGCAAAAATATTATTTGGAATTAATTTAATTAGGTTTCAATTCCATCCCATGATTTTAACCAATCAAGATCCTAATTCCAAGTCAAATCCCAAAAGTTGTGACAACCTAATAGACATTCTATACTTTGGCCATAACTTTCTCAATTTAAATCTAAATTAAGTGATTCAAGATGCATTTGAAATCTGATTTCAAGGGCTACAACATTTCTTTTATATGCAATTTGAAATTCAGAACATACAGAGGCTAAAAATTGAAGACAATTAGGGTTCCTACTTTCCTATTTAGATAAATCCTAAACTTAAACCTAATTCCAAAACTCTAAGCCTTCTTCCTTAGCATCCAAGCCACCATATGTGACATCCTATCCCTCTATTTATACCCTATTGGATGTCCACCTTGAGTCCATAAGGCTTCCTTAGTTGCTTTAGGTTCTATTTGCACCATTAGGTTTCTTTAGTGCTCCTACTTCTTCTTCTTCCTTGTCTTCTTCCTTAGGTACAAACCCTAGCCACCTTCTTCCTCCTTCTTTGTCCACATGCCCAACCTCCTCCATAGTCCTCTCCACATTCTACACCCTCTAGTTAGGTCCCTTAGACTCTTAGGATTCCTAATTGTGCTTTAGGTTGCCCTTTAGATGCATTCCTCTACACGTATTTCTTCTTCTTCTCTGACGACTTCTCCTCATTCTCCGATCTTCTTTGACATCTCCTGCTTTCTCTTTGCATCTTAGGGATTGAGGTGGACTTCACCAACGTTGCAAGCTCTCTAAGGCACATTCGCACCATCCTAGCTTTTTTTCTACTCCTTTCCTTCTACTCACTATTTTCTTTCTCGTATTTGCTTTCTTGGCTACTTGTAGTACTTTGATTTGAATAGAAATAATATTTCTTAAGTTTCTATCATCTCTCTTGTGTCTCTATTTACTTTCTTTGTTATTACAAAAATTTCAAAATCCCAAAAATACCAAAAAAAGAGTCCTTAGGTCCTTAAGTTTGAAGTATAAAGTATTTTCAAATTCTAAGTTTGTTTTGTAAAATTCATATCTTATGGTACAATTTTTTTAAAATCACCAAATTTTGGTTACATGTGGGGTTTAAAGTATAGTTTTATGGTGCCAAATTTTATAGCCATATTCGCAATATATTATTTTTAAAAATTTATATAGTACCAAGGGTTTAGACAATAAAATAGAATTGATTTTTCTTGACTTCCTGGGTTTTTCCTAAATTTTATACTTATCCGATTTGTGTGAAATGACTTGCATTAGTTTGGTATTAAAATCAATATTCCCCATAAAATTGGTGAATTTTTATGATGGCTATAGGTCTATAGTTTAGTTGTATCATTAGTTAGGGGTCTGTTAGGTCAAATTATCCTATCTATTATTAAAAAAACAAAAAAAAATTAGAAAAATGCTTCAAAAAATCTTAGTTGGCTTAGTTAGACAAGGAAACATCTAGACACCATTGCCTTTTTGTGAGACAACCCATACTCCCATTTTTATACTCATATTTTTTGGATACGGTCTATAAATTACAAACAATGTGTTTTCACAATTATGATGACACGATTATCTTTTTGGTGATTTCACGATCAACTCTATTTTGTGCATTCCTTGGGTTTGGGATGGGTTGGGTAGGTAGGGCTCCAGGTTGTTTAATATTCTGATTTTTCGCTATGTGTTTATTCAAATCATTAAAGGATTGCTACATTTGTTGAATCATTTGTAGCATCAAAAGTTGCATTTCCACCATAAGCTCTTGGTTCTGCAAGTTTAGATCAGCCTAGCTATTTTGATGAGTGATGTAGACACATCTATTTCACATAAACTATCTATTAATGTGTGTTCTTAGGCATATAATTGCATTTAGCATTATAAATATTGCATAGCATGCATCATTTTGCATTTAGAATAAATTGTACAAATCATAGGTTAATTTGCCCATTTTGTGGTCAGGAGACAAAGCGATATTTATTTGGCCCTTAGATTGAAGATCCAATAGTATGGACCTGATCAGAGCGACCATTAGAGTTCAACGTCTCCGAGATCGCCCCGATCGGACCTCCGTAGCATCAGATGCAGTTCAAGAAATATCAGAGTTCAAGGGGCAAGGTGGTGAAACATTCATACCTTAGATGACAAATCCAACCGAATGGATGGGTTTAGATCGACGATCATAGCCTAACAACATGAAAATTGATCCAATTCGACATTCGTGGCACCACTTATAAGCAAAAGAAAATGGACGGCTTAGATGGTGCCACATGGTGCCATCCAAGCTACCCATAGCCACCAGCCTCCTCCTTCAACTGCACCATCATATCTCGATCATTGGATCGAGATCCAATGGTTGAGAGTGCGCGGAAGAAAATTCCAAAACTCGACAAAGCAGGTGGCATGGCACAACGGTCGAACGCCTTATCGAGAAAGCATGGTGCCCGTTCGAACCATGAGGAGCGGATTTGATTCGCAAAGAGGCGCAAGCGTTGAAATTCAATTTTCGGATGGTGATCGAGCGGCTACGTGGCTGTTCTAGGCATGTTGGATGAGAGCGCTTCACACATGCACGCGATCGCATACTGGGCGACGTGAGTTGCGAAGGTGAAGTGCTCATGATTCTAAGCCATCCTATTGTGTGATTGGATGGCTGAAGTTGCTTGTGCGCGATCGAGTGTGCGAACAGTTGAAGATCAGTGGTCGCATGACATGGCCACATGTGGAGTGTCAGATCGATGATGAACGGCTATCCTTTGAGGTGAGCCTTCAGCGACGTACACCTACAGTCACTATCATAAACGTCATCAAAGACCCCGATATTAAATTCTAAACTTTCAAATGACCAAATTACCCCCATGATTACACCTATGAATAGCCTACCCCTCCTACACATTTCTTCATCCCTTCTCTTCTCTTCTCACCATCTCCAAAGC
Organism: Thalassia testudinum; assembly: GCA_037157565.1. NCBI lineage: Eukaryota > Viridiplantae > Streptophyta > Magnoliopsida > Alismatales > Hydrocharitaceae > Thalassia > Thalassia testudinum. The sequence continues at coordinate 26,705,103 of JAZHRO010000003.1, forward strand.
TCTATAGAGCTAGTCCCAAACCCGAGATGCTCTGGTAGAGTAAAAAAAAATCAAAATTTTGTCCATCTTCTCATCCCTTTCGTGGAACATCCTGTGCTTGTCTTCTCACCACATTCGGGAAGCGAATCTCACTACAATGTCGCCCTCCTCCATCCTCTAGCCTCGTTCTCCCTCGTCCAGCATCTCATCACCATCTTTCGGGCACTCCGTCAACGTGGCTCATCCTTCAAGCAGTCATTGAGGAGGATTTTTTCATCGCTATCTTTTTACTACTTTTTAGTGTAGTTTTCATTTTTACAAGTAGTGTAATGAACATATGGTTATGAAATATTTGTTCACACACACACACTCTCTCTCTTCTCTATATTATTCTCTCTCTTTTCTATTATTTATTCTTTAAGTAGTTTGGCTCACGTAGATTAAATTCAACCAGCTAATTTTCTTTATAAAAATAATTCCAAACGTGATTTTTAATCAAGTGTTCGCCTTTTTATGTTTGACCTAGGACTTACCAAAGTTTCAATTATAAATATTATTTGGTAACGGATTTTCTTGAGAATTTTACAATGACTCGGGTTTTTCCAAACTCAAACTTTTTGCAATGAAAATCCTACTCATCATTTTGGCGTCATTGCCGGGGAGACAATGCACTTTGATTTCCTGTGTTTTTTGCTTTACCTAACTTTTATCTGACTTTTTCTCTGATCATGTTGTGATTGTAGGTACTCTTTCGAGGTGGGCTAGAGTGTTAGATTGGAGAAACTGCGGATGAAGGTTCTATAAGTATATCCCTGCCACCCACCCCTTTGATTTCATTCGACTACTTAATAATGTAAACCCTAATTAACCTAGGAGCTTGCATAAACCCTAAGGTTAGTCTTGGTTGTTTGGTTGTCACCTCCACCCACCTCACCCTTCGCTTATAAAAAAAATCTGATTGTGGGATTTGTTTAAACTTACACACCTTATACACCCACACACACACTAAAGTGCACCACTCTTGTCTAATTCAATCACTTAACCGAGGAGCCGACCTAAGGACCCGGTACACCTCAATACACTATATGAATAAGTGATTAGACATCAGAATAGGCTAAAACTGATTAAGTGCCTTAATTAGTGGTGCATCAGGTCACTTGTCTAATTTGTCTGGGCTGTATCACGTAACATAAAATTGATTCATTGAGTAGCTGCCCCTTAGGATTCAACTTTAACGAATTAACCAAGCACTCCACATTCTTTTGGGTTTTAAAAGGAAAATATGTGAACTGATGCTTTCAAAACTAGGTGTGCCAACTAAATCTTGTTTGAATACACCTAAGAATTGAATCCTAAAAGCTACTAAATAAGGTTAAATCTTAAAAGACACATCATCAAATAACCTTGTTTGAAAACCATTGGTTGTGCATGCACACACATCAAAACTGATCTTTAAGGGCACAACCTATCTAAAGAGCCCATCACATTCCACAGCACAATCAAACCTAAGCCTAACCAAAACTGAGTAGACGTTGGCCTTAATGATTTGACTCGCTCTTTGGGCCTCATATCGAGATTATTTTTGATTAATTTGCTTCTACTGGTCCATCTGATGTCTAGGTAGGGGAGCAGTGTCAAACGACTGTGGTTGGGGGGTATCAAAGGGACCTAAGGCGAAAGCCAAGGGAAGAACCTTCTCCCCAATCCCTCCCTTTAACTGGTTGATTGATCGGATAGAAGAAGACCAAATCGCATCTCAAGATGAGTTCTGAGAGTCTGTAGATCTTTAGGCTACCCCATTTAAGAGTAGGTTTGATTGTTTGTACTGTAGGGCACCTTTCTTTTCTCTTTCTCCTTCCGTTTTGTCATGGATCCTTCCACATCATACTTGTATTTTGATTCCTACCCTCCTACCACCACTTATTCCCAAGATGATTACTATCCCGACCCAACTTATGACCATCTATCCACTAGTCGGGATAACTTTGATTGGGAATATAATTTCGGACCTCAATGTTCAGGGTCCAACCTTGGACATCATGATTTTGATTTTTATCCTTCTCCGAGCTACACTGATTATAGATCATCGCCCTAGTATGGACAATCTAATACGATCTACAATCAAGAAGGATATGATGATTATAACCCATACCCTCCCTAGGATTACATTTCATATAGGTCACCACCCCTAGATGAACAACCTGAAATGACCTACTATCAAGGAGGGCCCCAAGAACCTCAATTATTTGACTCCCTTGGACTGAACCCAAACCCACCCAACCCTGAGCCAAACCATTTGGTTCAGGTAAACCAGGTCCAAGATAAGGTGTTGACTAACTTAACGAACACCATTCAATCTTTAGAAGCTCAGCCAACACCCTGCACTAAAGAATTGGAACCTATAATTCAAATGATTGATGATCTTAATAAGTATTTATTGGATTGGATCCAAGATGTTAAGGATAAGGACACAAGTGAGTTTTTACTTGGGAAAATGTCAAAATTGAGGATGAGATTTGTGATTGCTCTAGTCCAATCTTAGGATGATTCCTAGGATGAACCCCCTTCAGGAGAGTTAATGTCAGAACCTGCTCAGTCACCTATAGGGGAGGACACATTTTACAAGATTGGGGATGACCAGGTTGGTCTAGAGAAACCAATTGAGGATGAATTGATTTGTTGACCAGGGATCTCTGAGCCAAAGTACGAGGAAAAATATGACTCTGTGGACCAAGGAACTACTTATGATCTTGAGACATATATTAATGCGGATCCAGAATTCTTTGATTTTGAGGGAGAGGAATTTTTATGTGAAGTCTCACCTGAGTTTGAGGAAGATAATTTTAGTGGGCCAAATGGGCCTGCGGAGTATGATAAATCATTTGATGGCCCTATAACTAAACATTGTGATCCTATTGGGCCTAACATGGAGGATTCAGATTCTGAGTTAATGGATGATTTAATCAATAACCCTAGTCCTCACACACACCTAGTTGAGCATAATGATGATTCTATTTTTGAGATCACTGGACCTAAGTCAATTTTGATTCAGCCACAAATTTTGGACTTGGATATTTTATACGAGGATGATGATACTTAGAGGTCCTGGAAACACTAATTTTGGAGGATAGGAATTAGGAGATGACAATTTGGGAAGCTAATTTTGGGAGAGATAAACATTTGGATCTAAGGGTTCCTTTATGTTTGAAATTGCCAACCTTTTACCAAGACCCTTATGATATTTTTGACTCTAACGATGTGCGACCCAAGTATAGAATCATCGATTATATTTTTGAGTTGAATTCTACATGGACAAACAAGTCCATTGATTTAGACTTACCTATTGTCCAACATTTTAGACTTGGGTTGCATACCACTAAATCGTAGGCCCAACCCTACTTTCATAATGATCTTTGGTTCTGGGTAATTTTCATCCAGAACCTTAGAACTACTCGACTGAGGGGCATGGGTTTGCATTACAATCTCGTCCACTTCTATGGACATCTCCTTGCGGATCATAAAATCGATCTTCTTATTTTGATCTTGACTTGCACATGTGAATTCTTGATTTCTTCTTTGTTTGTATAGTGTGCTTAGCTGAAGGCAATAAACTTAACACTTATATAGTCTGTTTTCATCTCTGAGCTAACCTGTTAATCACAAAATTTAGGTGCTTTCTTCTCTACTCTACTCTTTTTCATGTCTTTTTAATATAATGAGGACATTGCATTAGATAGGCATGAAGGGGTGGATATCCTTATCTGAATTATTTTGTTAACTTCGTGGATTCATTTTATTTTCTCTTTATTTAAGAAAAAAAATTAAATTAGGAAAAGAGAACATAGGCATTAGAAATTTGTCAACTTTAGGAAATGATACAATAAGACATGAACACTTAGATTCTTCAGGTCTTCAGGCTTAATCAGCTCAGGTGTCCATTAAAATGTGGACTTGCTTCTTGAGTCCTCACCATTCTAAATTCATTTATAATTGGTTAATAAGTTGGGGTGATAAGTACATGACTTATTAACCTGCCCTCTGATTTGAGGCGCTTTAAGCTTAAAGCATCTACACACTATTTGTACAGACTCACTTTTCGATGATTTTAACGAAAATTGGGTAGCTAATGAACTTCCTAAGGTGGTATGGTTGACAAATTGTCATGGGTAATAGTTCATTGGCCGGTTGTTTAGAGCCCAACTATATGACTATTGTCATTCTACTATCTTAAGGCAAATCTTAGATCAGGGAAGCCACTTACTCATAAAAAAAAAAGAGAAATACCCAAAAGAAATGAAAAAAATGATGATAAATAGAAAAGAAGAAAAAAATAAATAAGCCACATTTCACCGCACAAGTATGGATGGCAAGTTACTGTAGGCTTGATGCCCCATTGGTCGGTTGTCTAGAACCCAGCTCATGAAATGCATGTTTAATTCCAAGCACTTAAGAAGAGGCGGGGAAGTAGAATAAGCTAGGGAGATATATACTGGATCTGCCCTTGTATTGACCCTATAAAAATAAAAGTAGGGAGATCTACCGGTTGGACAGATACACCTTTAGGTAGGATTTCTTTTCTAGGTTACCTAGGGGTGTAGAAACTTGAAGTTCATTATAATTGCCGATTAGTGAGTTTATCACAATTTCACAAAAATATACTTAGGACTTAAAGTTCTTTTCAAGTCAAGTGGGTTGGGTAGCCGTAGAAAGTTACCCCAAAACTCTAAACTCAACAATCCGAAAAAATTAGAAAAGGAAATATATGTATAATTTTGAATAAGGTGAGGGCTTGGGGGCGATCTTCATCAGGCACTGTTGAGTCTCTGTAGTTCAAGTCTTTACCAAAAATTTCTTACTGTTGAGAAATAATTATTGCCCAAGTAATTTGATCCTAATTATGTTTATAAATAGCATGTAATTTTACTAGGGACTAGTAAAAGATAGGCATGAGGATGTGATGTAGACACATCTATTTCACATAAATTGTCTATTAATGCGTATTCTTAGGCTTATAATTGCATTTAGAATTATAAATATTGCATAGCATGCATCATTTTGCATTTAGAATAGATTGTACAAATTATAGGTTAATTTACCCTTTTTGTGGTCAAGAGATAAGGCGATATTTATCTGAGCCTTAGATAGAAGATCCAACCATATGAATCTGATTAAAGTAACGATTGGAGTTCAGTGCCTCCAAGATTGCCCCGATTGGACCTCCATGGCATCAGATGCAGTCCGAGAAATATTAGAGGCCAAGAGGCAAGGTGGTGAAAAATTCATACCTCAAACGACAAATTCAACCACATGGATGGGTTCGGATCGACAATCGCAGCCCAACGGCATGAAAATCGACCCAATTCGACATCTATGGCACCACTTATGAGAAAAAGAAAATGAACAGCTTAGATGGCACCTTGTGGTGCCATCCAAGTTGCCTATGGCCATCGGCCTCCTCCTTCAACCGCACCATCAGATCTCGACCATTGGATCAAAATCCAATGGTTGAGAATGCGAGAACAAAAATTCCAAAACTTGACAAAGCAGGAGGCATGGCGCAACAGTCGAACGCCTTATCGAGAGTGCATGACGAATGTTTGAATTGCGAGGAGTGGAGTTGATCTGCAAAGAGGCGCTAGCACTAAAATTCAACCATTGGATGGTGATTGAGCGGCTGTGGATGCAGCTACGTGGTGATGCTAGGAGAGCTAGATGAGAACACTTCGCATATGCGCACGCGATCGCACGAGTAATCGAATGCAGGTGCGGCATGCATTGCGAAGGCAAAGCGTGCACCATTCTAAGCTATCTAATTGTGTGATTAGACGACTGAGGTGATTGTACGCTATCGAGCGCGCGAACGGCTGAAGATTAGTGGCCACGTGACGTGGCCCGTGTGGAGTGTCGGATCGACGATGAATGATGATTATTCAATTCTCAACACAGCTAATTAAGGTTATTAGTCTGAATTAATTGCAAAAGAATGGACTTAGGTTAACTTGATTCATTAAATCATTGTTATTGATTATAGTATAGGGTCAACCTAACCTAACATTTTAGATTTAATTTCTTTTAACTGGTTCAGTCCAGTTCATTCACTGGGAGGCATAATTGTAATTTTAATTCACCATTTTTATTGTTAAGAAAACAAATAACTAATTACTTTATTAATTACAGAGTATGTTAAGCTCATGAATAATTGCACATAAGATTGAACAATTAAAGCATGCAACTATTCCCTTATAGAAAGAAATGTACTCGAAAGATTTTTACATTGGAAAGCTAGAAAAGAAATGTTTTACAATTATTTGCAAATTATAAGGCATAAAGAAATGTTTACATGAATATATATGCCTTTATACAAGTAAACTCAAGCATTCCATCTTTCCCTCAGCCTTTTCTTCTTCATCAAATGTTCGTTTAAGTAATTAGGTGACTTAAACATAGAAATTAGACTTCTAATTAAAACATTAGACATCTCTCTCTTTTCTCTCTCTTAAATCCTCTCTGTTCTCTCGTCTCTCTTTTAATCTTTTATTTTCATCTTTTCTCTTTCTAATATCAACCTCTCTTCTTAACTCTTATCTCTATTTCTTATCTCGACATTAAGTTTTCCTTTATCTTAATCTCTTCCTCAGCTTCTTTATCTAATTCTCAACTCCTTTCTTTCACTCTTCTTTATTTCTTCACTTAAGTCCTGTTCATCTCTCTTTTCTTTATTCTTACTATGCACTCAACTCTTTCCACACTTAGCCATTTTTTCAAACTCAAACCCACTCTCACTTAATTAAAAAGTTGGTTTAGTGGATGACTCAGGCCTTTCGGGGATACGCAGCACCTAGAATGGGTGGGACCAAACCCTACTTGGCCTAAGCCTAGTTTTATTTAGGTGGATTTTAATCATTTCAAGCAATGCATAGTACCAGGCCCATCAGGCCCACACGCTTACACCCACCCAGGTCCATGCACACATGCCTACACACACACATGCATGTGCGCACACACGTGCTCATAATATGCTTAGAGAGGAATAGAGGATATGTGCGCTTAGTGCTGACGACTGAAGCACTGGGTTCACATTTTTGTATTATAATAGGGCGAGTGGCTAAACATTTCCGATGTGGGACTAAGTTCAGTTGTTCTCTCCTTCGCACAATGCTTATGCCAACGTTGACTTTAGATCATGATTCCGATCAGCTCACAGGGTCAATTCGAGCAAATAAGGGCTCAATGTAAAGCTGTAGAACTCAGCTATCCAATTTAAGCAACAATTTGGAGTTTGAATCAAAAGTGATCCACGAATTCAAAAGAGAAACATGGTTGTCTCACCATGCCTGGAATGAGCTTTAAAGAGTGCAACTTAGGTCAAATGACCTGTAGAGAGGAAATACCTCTTAATTAAAGGTTCTAGAAAGTTTCAGAGCCTACCCCACAGGGATTGAGTGAGGTTTGAGCTTGGAAAGAGCTTTAGAAGCTCAGAAGCATGAGAGCTTCGATCTTAAGATTCAAAGCTCTGATTCAAACTTGAATCAGCTCAGTAGTAAGATTAAATCCTCAAGAATTAATTTAGATCAATTCAGTGAATTAGGAGAAATTAATTTGAGCAGACAAGTATTTGGTGGGCTCCATACCTATTGATTCACATCCATCAACCCACCAGACTAATTGGGTTTGGTCTGCATCATTAGCCTATTGATCTGAACAAGCACTGGGTTGGACCAACCAGGCTACTTATCAAGGTGCTTGTTCTACAAAATTCCTCTGATTTGACCACCCCTCCTACTTGACCACCTTCTGCTCGACTGAAGGCATTGAATTTAGCGTTTAACGGAAGGCAACCCGTCATTCCAAAAAACTGAGATCCTTCTAATCATCTATTTGATCTACACTCCTACTACACTTGAGAGTTCAACTTTAGAACAATCGACTTCACCTTTGATACTTGTATCAAAGCTTGAAATCGTTGGCAACAGTCATTCTGACTCGTTCGCCCACCTTTTGACCCCGTTCTAAAACTTGAACCAAGCTAAATTCATACCCTTCTAGTTTACAATGGGGACAATGCAGAACTTAGGCATGGGGGGTGTTAAAGTGCAAATCAAATGGAAATTCAATTCTTTGAGGAGTTCTCACAAAAAAATATATACATAAAAAAGATGGAGAAAGGGGAGAAAATTTTGAGAAATGATTGCAAATCTTTCTTGAGGAGGAAAAGAGTAGGAAACACAAAATGTCAAAAGGAGCAAAAATCAAGAAAAAATGATAGTCATAAGAATTGATTATGGGATCTACTTAAGTTCTAGACCAAATCAAAATGAAGACTAAGTCCTAAACTGCTAGAGACAGGGAGATTAGTAATGAGTGCTGATCTTAGGCCTCTTGTGCTTATTTTAGGGTTTAAAAACTCACATATTCGTTAAGATCTGGATTAGTCCTTAAGAGGTTGAGGAAAGTGAGAAGCTGATATAGTAGGTCTATGATTTAGAGATTATTCAGCCCCATTACTTGCCCTTTGGTTTGTGGGACTTGGTAACCAAAGCATCCAAAATCCACACACTAAGTTTGTTTCAGTGTGCTTAATAAAGAAATCATGCCAAAAGTGTTCCGTTATGAGAAAATCATCCTAAAGATATACCTTAGGAGTGATTGCGTAGTAATCATAGGCCCTAATATGCCTGAATTAAGTTAGAACCTAGCTTAATTTAGGCATTTTGCATACATTCGCATCATACTTTTCATCGTAGTTGATTTATTAGTTTTGTAAATAATAATGTCGTATTATGTTCTAAATGAGAGATATTAATAATTGTAGGTAATTTGGGGTTGCGGATGACTATCCAACCTTATGGATCTACTCAGAACAATGACGAGAGTCCAACGCTTCAAAGATCACATCGCTCAGACTCTCGTAGCATCCTATGGAGTTTGCAGAAGAACAAGATCCAAGAGGCAAATAGGTGAAAATTCGAACCTCAGATGATAAATCCGACCGCACGGATGGATCTGGATCAACGATTGCAGTCTAACGGCATAAGAATCATCCCAACCGGAGGCCTATAGCATCGTCTACAAAGGAGAAAGATGGACGGCCACGATGGTGCCATGTGGCACCATCACAGCCGCCCCTCGCCGTGCCCCAACTTCTGAAGGCATGTCCCCCACTCTGTGGGCCGTTGGATCATAATCCAATGGCCATAAAGCGCTCACGTAGTAGCCCCAGATGAGCCTTACCAATTGAGATCACGCCTCATTCGTTGGATCTCCATCCAACAGCTAAGGACAACTAGACACAAAGAGGAAACCACAACAATCCAGCCGCATAGCGTGTTGGCTCACGCGTTGGCAAGAGAACTAGGGTTGCGAGTTCGAGGTGCAATTCATGCTTCGATTAGAGGCAGCGGTGCAGGGATAAATCATGTCCGTTGGATGGCCATCGGGTGGTGTAGACATGATCGCGTGGCGCGCTGGTTGGCTTCGAGCAACGACACGTGTGATGATGTGCGCGAGCGCATGCGTTTGAATTTCAAGAAGTGATGCTCATGATCGGATGGCTGATGTTAAGGTGCGGGTTTGAATGTGAAGGTGCGCGCGAGGAGAGAGAAAAGGTCGGAGCGGCCATTGGATGGGTCCGAGGAGCGAGCAGAGCCGTGCGATGAAGATCCAAGCGAGGAGAGGTCACCACATGTCGGCCTGAGAGAAAATCCGCACGATGAAGGTGCAAATGAAGGCCTATTGAGATGTGATCTGATCCGTTGATCTCCCGATCGACAGATTTGATCACCAGAAGGTTGTTGCATAGTTTTGAGGGCTCAAATGCCCATCTTGCCCCTCATAAAAGCTATAAAAGATGGCTTAGGGCCCCCCAGAAGGATCATCTTCCACCAGAACTTCTCCAAACCCTCTCTAGTTCTTCAAACCTTCTTCTTTGGCTCTCTCCGTCTCTGGCTCTCTTCCTCTGAAGCATCCACCATGACACCTTGGTGGACTATCGTTGCTCTCCCCAACCTCTCCAAAAGGCCACCACAAACTACCCGTGGTGCCCTTATTATGCTAGATAGTGATTTTAATTATTGTTATAGTTAGATAGCAAGTACATGTTTTACTTATAATTCTACTTTGCAACTATGGTTTATTGCAATTCATGATCAACTACTAGCTATGATTCACTTTACATATATATTGTGATTAGTATTATCTAGCTAGTAATTAGATCTAGATCAGTTTTGAGATCAAAAACGTTTTCTGCTTCCTTGAGTTCGACTGGGACTCACATCTCGTAAATTTTATTTGTTTCGACGTACTTCACGCTATACTATGACTGATTTACTTTAAAACACGATTTACGCCCTGAACAAATTGGCACCGTTATAGGGGAGGCACGTTGTTTTTTGATTTCATAGCTGATTTAGTTCTTTTTTTGTGTAGGATGAACCAGGGATCTATGCACACATCAAGAGCAGATTTTAAAAAATTAGGTGCATATCTTCTCTACCTTAGTTTTAGGTTTTTTTTTCTGAATCTTAGGTTAGATTTGAATTTTAGTTAGATTTTGTTTTCTGATAAGAAAAGGTAGTTAGATTAGGATTTCCTTTTGAATCCTAGGATAGAAGTTGCTTACAAAAAGTGAGAAAAAATTCAAAAATTTTATCCCTCCAAAAAAAATATTTTGAAAAATTTTGAAAAAAAAGAGAAAAAATTGAAAAAAATCATTTTGGTGAGAAGGTTTGAAATTTTAATTTCAAAACCTTTCAAAAGCCTTTCCACCACATCCCTAATTTTCAGCCTGATTTCAAGAAGCAATTTAAAAATTTATTTGCCGAAAATATATTGATCGAAAAATTCTGAAATTTGGGCAAGATATTTATTTTCAAGCCATATTTCAAATGACATCATTTATTTGAGAAAATTCGGATTGTGAAAATTTTCAAAATTCACGAGTTACAAAGGGGTCAAACTTACCAAGATTTGAAAATTTTCGATTTTCAAACATCAAATTCCAAATAATCCATGAATCTGATATGATAAAAAATGGTGGGGTTTGAAAGTTGATCTAATTATCTTTCATTTCCATATTTTTCCTAAATTTTTGGAGTTTGTTTGATACTATTTCAAATTGGAAAATCGACTAGGGGTCAAAATTTCAAATCTGACCCCCTAACATTTAAAAATTCTTATTTATTCGATTTAAATAGTAAAAATTTCAAAAAAATATTCTATGAAAATATAATTAAAAAAGGAATCTTCGTGTCGAATTTCAAATTATTTAGATTCCATTTGCATAATAGAGAATTATTTTATTTCTGTTGGTCTGCTGAAACCCTAGAACTACATGAACCCTAGGTTACACCTTTAGGGTCAAAATTTCTAGAGACCACACATTTGGGCTAACCTAGACTAAATCAAGTCTAGTGGCTAGTTGGTGAGCTTGGTCACCTTGTGGATCGCTCACCACCTACTGAATTGAAGAAAAAAATGTTAAAAAAATCACAAGAACATACCTAATAACTTGCATTTGTCTTGAAACTACTGGGTGATTTCAACCTCTTCTGCCAAACCTGGTGACTAAGCTTGCGGGGTAGTATCAAACGATTGTGGCTAAAGGGTACAAAGGAACCAGAGGCAAAAGACAAAGGAATGACCTTCCTCTTAGTCCCCTCATAACCAGACTAGTCAGGTTAGCTTAAGAGGCGGGGATTATCTTCAGTCGATTTCTCGATGAATTTCTTCAATAATTTAAAATCAAATGAAAAATCTGGTCATCTGATCTTAAGAACCAATATGATTAATAAGGCCTTAGCCTTATTTGGCTTGACTTCACCAACCTTTTGTGTTGGTGTATGCAAGGAAGAAGGTCATTAAGACCTAAACTTATTGGACGTTGGGACCCAAACCTGGGGGGAAAAGGCGACTGTCGCCTGAACCTTCTTCCCAACCCTCTTCCTCTCGGTTAGTTGAGATGGCTAATCTCGGTCCTAGAGCTGGTTAGGGCCCTGAGAATCAAGACCCAATGGTTCATCTAGAAGCCAAGGTTGAGGGGTCTGAGCAAAGATAAGAGCAGAGCATTGACAGGATCCTCACAACACTAGATAGGATGCAGCATCCACCATGCGGAGAACAACTGCGGGACTTCTACAATCCGACGACAATGATTATAGCACGTCAGTTCTGGATTCCCGCAAGCGGAGACACATTCGAGTTAAAGCCAAACATCATAAGTCTGATTCAGACTCACTTTCATGGAAACTCGAATGAGGACCCCTTCCAGCACATCGAAGATCTGAGTCAAATTGCAGAGTCAGTTCGATCCAGAAATGTTGACATTGGAATTGTTCTCATGAAGTTTTTTCCCTTCTCTCTCAAGGATAAAGCTTCCTATTGGTTCAAGATATCGGGAGGCCAATTGAAACTTGGGAGGAATTACATCATGGATTCCTCCAAGTTCTTCCCAATTGGTCGAACAAATGCTATGAGGTGTGCAATCACGAACTTTTCCTAAGGCCTTGGAGAGAAACTACATGATGCCTGGGATAGATTCCACGATCTTCTCAGGAAGTGCCCGCACCATGGTGTACCCAAATGGCATCTTGCACAAGTCTTTTACCATGGGCTGGATGACGCACATTGGTACTTGGCCAATGCATCTAGTGGTGGGAATTTCCTCACGAAGGATGAGAACAGCACATTCGAATTGTTCGAATCCTTAGCAGAGAACTCGATGAATGCTGCCTCTATGAACCAATTCCAGCGACCTGGATAGCAATGAGTTAATGTCCACGAAGCTCATGCCGAATATGCTGGAGCTGATAGGGACATTATCACTAAGAAGCTGAACAAGGTGGATTTGCTCGATAAAAAGCTAGACGAATTAACGTGAGCAAGATCTAGGTTTCTTGGTAGTACAACTGCATCACACTCCTCTATTGCATCCCGATCCCCTCCTGCTCGTGAACATCTTTTCACTTGGGATGTTTCTTCTCTATCTCCGCGAGATCCTACATATCAGGAGACCGTGAGTAATCTGGATATGGCATCGTACAATCAGGGTTACGCACCACATGACAATTCGAGTGCGTATTCTTTTGATGAATTTGCATCTGAGACGTATTTGGCCTACGAAGATGTTAGTGCTATCCAAGGTTATGGGTGTAATAACCCGTATTCTGAGACGTATAATCCTGGTTGCTGCCAGCATCCTAACTTCTCCTGGTCCAGTAACTCATAGAGACCAAATCCACACTACCAGACCAGACAATACGGCAATGTGCAGAACACATACCTGAGGCAGTAGCCATTCCCGTCGTAGCAAACACGTTCTATTTATCAGCCATTGCACCAAGCTGCCAACTACCTTCCAAAGTGGGCAGACCCTTTGGAGTCACTGAAGGAGGAATTATAGAAGTCAATCAGGAAATAGACTCATGACAACCTGCAAATTATGAAAGCTATGGTTGACCAAATATAGAACATACAAAATACACAGAATTAGATGATGCAAGAGAATAGATCACAGGGAGCCTTGCCCTCCCAACCTGTCTCGAACCCAAGGTATGTGCAGAATCAGGGCGCCTTGCCTAGATTCCAAGCACCACAAGGACAAGCACATGCTATTCTACAAGCACCTCCTACACCACCTAGTTATGGTTAAGGTTAGCCACCTTTGTTGCAAAACCCCACGTATTCTATTCCTTCCGCTCCTCCCCCACCTCATGGATAGCACACTGATGCAAAGGCTGTCACTTTGAGGAGTGGAAAGATTACACAGGACCCACTACTTAGCCAAGACGGTCATGATTTTTCATGCCCTTCACCGTAGGATGGTTCTACTCCATCTTCATCTCAGATGCCATCTACGGTTGATAAGGGTAAGAGGCCACTTGACCTTGAGATTCCCGTCCCTTTTCCTGAGGCTTTAACACAGAATATAGCATGGAGAAAGCATACTTGGAATTTCAAGGACCTAAAATCAGTGTTTAAGGAAGTACATATTCAGGTCCCTCTCCTCGAGGCCATTGATCACATTCCCGCTGTGGCTAGGTTCTTTAAGGACTATTGTACTTCGAAGCGACAGTTGAAAAATGGATGATAGGCGATATTATCAGAGGAGGCTAGCGCTATGATTCTAGCTGACTTATCACTTAAGAAGAAAGACCCTAGTACCCCACTCATTTCTTGCTTTTTGCAGGATTCTCCATTTGATCGGGCCCTTCTTGATCTGGGTTCAACCGTCAACTTGACTCCCAATGCTGTATATGATCGATTTCAATTTGGGGAGTTAAAACCCAACTCTGTTATGATTCAGCTGGCTGATAGATCAGTAAAAACACTGAGAGGGGTGGTTGAGAATGTGATCGTGAAAGTCCTTGGATTCTACTTTCCTACAGACTTTTTCATTCTCAATATGGAGGTTCCTCCTAATCTCCGAGATGCATCGATCATTTTGGGTCGACATTTCCAGCAACAACCCGAGAAAACATTGATTGTGCATCCAGGTGTATGGAGATTGCCCTAGGTGATGAAAGACTTAGACTTGACATATTCAGGGCATCAAGGAACTTCAATTGTGATCGCATCGAGGAGGATGGTGAAGAAGAATCAGCTTTTTGTGGTAACATTGGGCTCCTTTGTGACGATCCAATGTCTCATTCGCCTACACTATCATGGTTCTTAGATCTGGATCCACACAGGATTGAGGCTAATGACTTGCACATTTCATCCCGCGAATCTAATTATCCAGGGTGTTCATCTAATCATAACACATCTGATCTTGATTATCTTGTCCAACTAAGCGATGATCTGCTTCCATCAAGATAGGATTACATGACCTCTAAGTGGATTTTCTATCAGTCAAGATCATCAGATTCCCGTTATTGATTTTGCTCCTCCTATTCAGACTCCCACTCCCACCCCTAATTCTGATCCACCCGTGATTGAACTAAAGCCCTTACCTGACTCACTCAAATACGTGTTTTTGGGTGAAAGTGAGACATACCCAGTGATCATTAGTGCTCACTTAACCCAAGAATAGGAGCATCAATTGATCTCTATACTGCAAGCACATCGGGCTATCATAGGGTGGAGTATTGCTAATCTCCATGATATTCGTCTCTCGTATTGCACTCATCATATCTACACAGATGAGGGGGTGAAACCTTTAAGACAATCTCAGAGGTGCCTGAATCCTAATATGCTTGAGGCTGTCAAGAAGGAGATCATCAAATGGCTGGATGCGAACATTATCTATTCAATTTCCAATAGCCAGTGGGTGAGTCCTATTCAGATTGTGCCCAAAAGGCAAGACTCACCATTATCAAGAATGAAACAGGCGAATCCATCCCGACCCGCACCACTACTTCATGGCAGGTTTGCATTGATTATAGGAAACTGAACACGACTACCAAAAAGGATCATTTTCCTTTACCTTTTATTGATTAGATCTTAGAAAGGTTAGCTGAACGCAGTTTCTTCTGCTTTTTGGATGGATACTCCAGGTACAACCAAGTTGCGATTAACTCGGAAGATCATGACAAGACAACTTTTACTTGTCCCTTTGGAACATTCACTTTTAAGCAGATGCCCTTCGGCCTCTGTAATGCACCAGCAACATTTCAGCGTTGCATGTACGTAGAAGTGTTTATGGTCGACTTCTCCATTTTCGGAGATGATTTCTTGTTTTGTCTTTATAACCTCACAAAGATCCTGAGGAGGTGCATAGATGTTAACCTAGTACTTTCATGGGAGAAAAGCCATTTTATGGTTAGGGATGGCATTGTATTAGGTCATAGGATCTCTTCTAATGGACTCGAGGTTGACCGAGCTAAGTCATAAATCATTTCTCGATTACCTCCACCTGGCTCAGTAAAACAAATCAGATCATTCTTAGGGCATGTCGGATATTATCGAAGATTCATTCGAGACTTCTTGAAAATTGCTCGTCCATTGACAAATCTTTTGGTAGTTGAAGCCCCTTTTAACTTTAATTCCTCGTGTCTCAGTGCTTTCGAGACCTTACGAAGTGCTGTTTCAAATGCACCTATTCTCCAACCTCCCAATTGGTCTCTCGACTTCGAGATGATGTGTGACGCCTCCGACTTCACTATCAGAGCTGTTCTAGGCCAACGTCAAGTTTGCCATCCATTCGTAATATACTACACTAGCAAGATGTTGAATGAGGCTCAGCGAAACTATATAGTTATTGAGAAAGAGCTGCTAGCCGTATTATTCGGATTGGAGAAGATTAGGTCATACCTACTCGGGTCAAAAGTAATCATCTTCACTGACCATTCCACCCTCCAGCATTTGTTGGTAAAGAAGGATGCCAAACCTTGACTTATTAAATGGATCCTTCTTTTGCAAGAGTTTGATGTTGAGATTTGCGACAAAGCCGGAGCTCATAACATTGTGGCAAATCACTTATCTCGGCTAGACCCAGAACACATTCCATACTCCCCACGTATCTCTGATCAATTTCCGGATGAGTCTCTATTGGCTATTAACTCTGTTGAGTTTCGTTGGTACGTCAATATTGCAAACTATCTCGTCATAGCCAAACTACCTGCATGATTATCCAAGGATCAAAAACTCATTTATTTCAGAGGCTAAGTTTTATTTCTGGGATGACCCACTGCTCTTTTGCATTGGGGCTGATCAGATCATCAGACGATGTGTCCTTGACTCTGAAATCTCAAGTGTGTTATCCTTCTGCCACAGCGATGCCTGTGGAGGTCATTTCTCAGGCCGAAAAATCGCTGCAAAGATTTTGCTGTCTGGCTTCTTCTGGCCAACCATTTTCAAAGACACACATGAGTTTGCCAAATGCTGCAAGCGATGTCAGTCAGTCGGTTCTATGACTCGGAGAGACATGATGCCTCTCCAACCTATTCTGGTCGTAGAAGTGTTTGACGTCTGGGGCATCAACTTTATGGGCCCTTTCCTGAACTCACACGGCTTCGAGTACATACTTCTCATAGTTGACTAAGTTGCGAACTGGGTTGAAGCTATCCCGATAAGATGGGATGATCATAAGACCGTTATATCCTTCATCCAGGAATTTATTTTCATGAGATTCAGAGTCCCCCACGCTCTGATTAGCGACAGGGGCAGTCACTTCATCCATGCCCATTTTAGATCTCTTTTGAAGAAATACAGGGTACATCTCCATATTGCTACCCCGTATCACCCACAAACCAATGGGTAGGTTGAAGTGTCTTACCGTCAAATTAAGCTCATTCTTCAAAAGACGGTTAGACCTGATAGGAAGGACTGGTCTGATTGATTGATTGACGCACTTTGGGCATATCGGATCGTGTACAAGGTCCCGCTCAGAATGTCACCATACCACATGGTGTATGGAAAGACCTGTCACCTTCCTGTAGAGCTGGAGCACCGTGTCTTTCGGGCGATGCAGAAGTGTAATTTTAACCTTGATACAGGAGGTTATGAAAGAAAACTCCAGCTCAGCGAGTTAGAAGAGATTCGGCGGGAAGCCTACGAGAATGCAAAGATTTACAAAGATAAGACTGAAGCTTTCCATGACTGACACATCTGGAGGAAGGAGTTCACGCCTTACCAGTAGGTCTGGTTATTTGATTCCTGGCTCAAATTCTTTACAGAAAAACCCAAGTCCAAGTGGACTGGGCCATATCTGGTGATCCACCCATATCCTAACGGGGTAGTCCAAATTATGGACCCAAAATCTAGGCATGTTTTTACAGTAAATGGCTAGGCTTGAAGCCATTTTTAGCCCAGGAACCTCCTCCTACTGATGAAACAATACATCTTCTTGAGGATGTGTGATTGACGTTTTGCCCAACTGGAGGTGTTAAACTCAACACTTATACATATATACATATCCTTTATTTATAGCATATTTCATTCTAGCATAGTATTCTACATATTGTGATTACCATTGTAGTGCTGGCATGTGTTGAATGACAAGTCAGGAGCAGTTCCAGGTGATTTCTATCCACTTGCACCCTACCTTATTTCAATTTCTATTATTCATGCATGAGGACATGCAAGAACTTAGGCATGGGGGGATAGTACATATAAAATAAAAATTTTCTGCCAACACCTAGGGGGAATAGATTAGTTTATCAAGAGGTTTTATTAGGGATTTATTCTATAGTAGATTCTTGAACTTAGAATCCAGTACAATTTCACACTTGCACGTAGAATTTGCAATGGATCCAATGCGAAGACCGATAGACATCTCTAGTTTGTCGAGAAGAAGCATTGCTTCTCCTGAACTCTTGGATAGTAATCATGGAGTCAGGTGATCATCTTCTAGTAGATCCACCAAAACATGTGTGAGGTGAGAGTAGATAGTCTGTTGGTGCTTTAAGACTAGTGTAAGGAATCTTAAATTCTGGATAATTGGATAATGATACTCGGAGTTAGGCATAGTTTTCGCTCTCAGTTCTTGCATATGAATTCTTTGAGAGAATCTTTGCAAGAGCCACTAACTAAGGCAAATACATAGAGAGCGGGTTCTGATAAAACTAAGCCTAAGGTGGATAGTCATGATTGTCCTTCATGGAATCCTCAGCTGAAGGAGGGTACTGATATCAAGGTCAGAAATACGTTGTCCTATCCATTCCCTTCCCCGTGCCGAGAATAGGCACTTCCACCAAATAAGCCACTCGATATCCTCTTGAACACCCCCAATTTCAAATAATGCCACGTGAATAAAAGTACGTATGCTATGTTGCGTTGTGTTAGTAGATATGGCATTATATTAGTATATAAAAAAGAAAAAAAGAAGAAAAAAAAGAAAAAAAAAGAAAGAGAAAAAAAATATTGCCATATTGAGAAGTGTGAGTTATGTTAAGTCAAGTACATTGAGGCAATAACACCTATCATCTTCACGGTCCACCAAATATAGCCTTGACCTACTTTTCCTATATTTCTGACCGTCTGAATACAGGCTGAAGGATTCTGACTTAGTCATAGGGTTAGCAGAACCTAATTGAAGTGTAATGCCACGAGAGAGCATCGAATATATCCACAAAACTGGCGAGATGTGAGTTCAGGAAGAAAAAGAAAAGAAAAAGAAAAGAAAAGAGAAAGAAAAAAAAGAAGAAAAGAAAAAGAAAAAAAGAGAGAAAAAGTACAAAAGACCTAAGAGAGCACAGTTTTCCAGCCTCTCTCTAAGTTGATTTATTTAATAATATGGAAATTTAGATTCTGAAATACTAGTCTATATGTGGCACCAAAAGAGAGTGAGCCACCAAATACAAATCCGTCTAACTTAGACATCCTCTACCTAACCAAAAAGTCAGGGCTAAAACCAGAGGATGTTTTATATCCCTGAGAGAAGAGGTTTGCCTATTACAATAGAATTTCACTAAGGGTCAAGTACGAGCTTTAGATGTATGTTGACTTTTCATTTGGATCTGTTGTAGAAGCTACACCACTACACGTTCATGATTTTCTGGATTCTAAATTTCTAGATGAAACAAAAAGAAATAAATCTCTAGTTAAACTCTTGATAGAATGCATTTAGTCTTGCATTTGCTAGGGACTAGCAAGATTTAGGCATGGGGGTATGATTGTGTAGCAATCATAGGCCCTAATTTGCCTGAATTAAGTTAGAACCTATCTTAACTTAGGCATTCTGCATGCATTCGCATCATACTTTGCATTGTAGTTGATTTATTAGTTTTGTAAATAATAATGTCGTATTATGTTCTAATTGAGAGATATTAATAATTGTAGGTAATTTGGGGTTGTGGATGACTGATCTAACCTTATGAATCTTCTCAGAACAACAATAGGAGTCCAATGCTTCCAAGATCACATCGATCAGACTCCCATAGCATCCTATGGAGTTCACAAAAGAGTAAGAGCCAAGAGGCAAATAAGTGAAAATTCAGACCTTATATGATAAATCCAACCGCATGGATGGATCCGGATCAACGATCACAGTCCAATGGTGTAAGAATCATCCCTATCGGAGGCTTATAGCACCATTACAAAGAAGAAAAGATGGATGGCCACGATGGTGCCACGTGGCGCCATCGCAGCCTCCCCTCGCCGCACCCCCAACTTTTGAAGGCACGTCACTGCATGCTGTTGGCCGTTGGATCATCATCACCTTAAAACCTCATCAAATCATCACCCAATCCCACCATGATTGGTGGGATTGATGTTCACACTACAAAGAATCATTTGAACCAGATCTTGCCTTCTAATTAACGCTGATGTGCCCTAGCAAATCCACAAAAATTGTGGGTTCCTTGTAACCTAAATTCCAAGCAAATCAAGCTTGTTTCTTCATTTAGAGCTCGGTCAGAAACTCTATAAAAGCTCCACGTGATCAAGCCATCTTCTTCAACTCGGTTAGGCCTCAATTTTTTCAATTTCTTCTCCCTCGGCCGCCTCCGACCACAGCTCTGGAGAGCTCCTCCAACCTCCATCTTCGCTCTCTGCCACATACTATAGGTAGAGGGAAACTTCTTCCCTCCTTCATTCACTTCTCTCCGTACCAGCCATAAGCTTCCAGGTCCTTTCTTCCTCGCTGCCTCCCTCACTGGAGGACTTCTTCTCTGCTTTTAGGCAATCAAAGCCTACGCAATTCCTCCTCCTCCTCGTCCATAATTAGGTCCCTTCACCTCCCCTCTCTCTCTAGATTAGGAACCAACCTTCACCTTGTTAATTCAGCCGCTGATCTCCTTTCTTCCCTGTTTTCTTCCCTATGGCCGGTGATGCCTCCGACGAAGTCGCGCCACCACCACACTCCACCAAATCACCCACTACCACTCCCAAAACCTTCTTCATTTCACCCTCATCAAAACCCCTCAAGAAATTGAGGGTTTCCTGCACTCAACACCTCCATCGAACACATCCTCCTCCATTCACCCTCTCTGACTCCATTTGGCCACCACATAACGCCGTTCACCAAATTAAGTCTACCATCGCCTTCCACACCTCACGACGAATCCCCTGAGTTATTTTAATTAGGCCGAGAGGCCGTGTTCATGCTTTAGGTACTCTCGTTGGACACCTCGTCTCCACCGTTCATCACCTTCGTCAATCGCCTTGCTCCGACCTACTCCAACCTCATTGCAACCCCCAGATGCTGCGGATTCATTCCAGGAGCATGCTTGCAGCCTCAATTGGAGACTCAAGCAACCGCAACAGCTTCAATTGAAGTGGATTCTACCTGCTGCAGTTCGTGCAAGAAAGATAGGGACATAGTCCCACATCGAAAGAAGAAAGGCTATTAGCTGCACATATAAGTGTTTTGTGCATCTGACCCCTCACCCAAGACATGAGGTCGAGTCCCTACTCACACGGGCCTGCGCACTCTTCGCCCGTGCACACATACATGTGAGCTTGGACCCAATACTCAGATCTCATTACCCGCCTAATGACCCGATTATCCGCTTTTGACAGAAGAAGAGGAGAAATTGTGAGGAGGAGGGGGGAGGATTTAACTTCAGGTTCATCTCCCTCAAGGTGCATGTTGAAGAAAGCTAACACTTAGCTTCTGAGGAAAAAGGTTGTGCTTGGCGCCATTGAGCACCTTACTGTGGTTCTGTGCCTTGATGATATTTAAGTCATCTGCCCCTTGTGGCCGATGGTTGATGTAGTACTATGGCATTATTTAAGTTGCTACTTGATTCCAATTTTGTCATGGCTATTTGAGATTAATGGTTCAAAGATACTGTTGAAATATTTAAGTTGAATTTGAATGCTTGATATGCACTTAACTTGAGGGAAATCCTTGGTGATCTAAATCACCATTTTAGTGTTTATCTCTCTTCTTTTCATCCTGGTGATTTCTTGAGATATTATTGAATATCATTCTGAGCAGTTTATTCATTGAATATCTTTTATTATGATTCATTAATTGTGCTCATTATTTCTAAATACGATTAATGCATGAATTCCATATTTGCTCCTTGTGAACAACCTTAGGCTCACAAATTCGAGCACTCTTATAAATTTAAATGTTGTAATGGTTTTGTCGACTATACTACGACACATACATTTCTTAACTCAATGATTTACACATGCAACAAAGACTCAAAGATTGGAAGTTAAATTCTAACTCAAAAATTCAACAGACATACGTTAATCCTTAGGCTCTTGAAATCCAATTTTTATCAACCTAAGCTTTTGCAAATTAACTAAACACCTTTTATTAACTAAATTCAGAGAAGGGTAAAATCCTTAGACCAACCAGCCTACAGCATCAAGGACAGACTCCTAAACCTAGGGTTTTGTCAATCTATCTCCTTTAGACCTCGACCGCTAGTCTCTAAAACCCGATTTCTCAGGCTTCATTACCCAATGCAAAGGTTCAGCAGCTATGATTTTAAAGCATTCATGCTTATGAATAGAGTCGTCCTAAAGGCATCCGAAGTTGCAAAAATCCATATCTTATGACATCAATTTCCAATCCAGATTATTCCAATTCAAGCCTTTGGCTTGGCCTTACTCAGATTTGGTTGCTTTCTCCTCACCATTTTTTTATCCCGAGGTCAACACTCTAGGTGTATATCTCCTCGGTGGACTATTAGGTCTCTTATTCCTATATTTTATCTCCATATTTTTTCAATCCATTTTCTATAGGTTAAAACACCCATATGTAGTGAGGTGTTTTTATTGATGGAGGAAAGGGTAGCATCCATTTCTAACGAGATGCGTTATTTGGTGGATAAAAACTGTATAAGCATCCATTTGTACCGAGATGCTTAATTACAGAGTGTATATAATATATATAATTTCAATAATTTATTTCTCTTATCCTTCTCATTTTTCTTACTAAATTAATACTCCAAATCCTTTTTCTAGGTGAGTGGAACATCCTTTACCCTTTCAAGAGCCGCCCTGAGGAAATCCTTAGACTAAAATGGATTTAGAATTGATCTCTTAACCTTTGTGTTTTCGCGGTCTCAATTGCCAACAGGACAATTCTAATGTGTGAAGTTTGGATGCTTAAGTTACTTAGCTCTCAAACCAGAGCATGGACGGCAAAGCCTTTCACTCTAAAGTCCCTTAAATCATTGGTATCAACCTGTAGGATCTGTCAAGATGCAACTCACCAAGTCTAGCCGAATATCATCGATTGATTAAGTTAACTATAGCCTGTTAGATCTTATGGTTAAGAATTCTACCAACTCTTTACTTAATCAACTCTAGGTATCTAGTTTCATTACTCAACTTGGTGGTATAAATAGATATTCAAAAATCAGAAGGATCTAACCTAGTCTTATTGACCAAGAAAGTTACAATTTAATTCCAAAATTTAAGTCTCGTATAAAACTTGATACATCTTAGTTATTTTCTTTTAGAATAAAGAACGGGAAAAACATATCCTATAGGGTTTCAGACTCTACCTCAAGAAAAATCCTATTCAAAAATTCACAAACAGATACGTGTTTTGAAAATGTAATCAAGAAAAAGTCTAAAGTAAGGATTTAATGCTCTAAGTATACACTATATGTAATATAAATATATATTTTTTTTATTTTTGACCTCAAAAGAAAATTAAGCTCTTTAATTATTATTATAAATATTTAAATATGTTTTTTTATTTATATTCTTCTTCAATTCTTCTTTGAAATGAATGTAATCCCCGTATTATTATTTTTATCATTTTTATTTATTTAATTTTTAGTTTTTTCTTTTATTATTTTTTATGCTTATCAAATTTCTAAATTTTTATGAATTTATTTTTTTTTAAATTTTTATGTATTTTTATTTTTTATCTTTTATCTACCAATACACTTAGAGTTAAGATTTCACTTCACACCCCCCCAAGCCAACATTTTACAATGTCCTCATTGTAAGAAGGGTGAAAAAGACTCTACACTTCACTTAGTAAAGGGTGACAGAAGGAGTCGTAAAGAGGAGATCAAAGATCTCTGTGTAGGTGATTTTAATTCCAACCTAAGTGAGAGTGGTCAGTCGAACTAAGTGAAGAAAAGGACAAATAAGGAAGTGACAGATATAGTATAGACTCAAGTGTATAGGTAGATAAGAGTGTGGAGAATAGGAAACAACTATGCAAAAGAATACTCAATTTTATGCCTCCAGCTAGGCATAAACCCTAGAGAAGGTAACTCTCGTAACATAATGGATATGGCGAAAAAGGAAGTCAAGGAAAAATTAGCTCAAAAAAAAGGAAAACAGAATAACCACCCAAAATTAGAATAGTTAAAGATAATAAACTCGCCCTAATTTTTCCTAAAATAGATCTTGCAAAACCAAAATCAGAATCACGTGAAAATCTCAGAAAGATATAAGTGGATCTTGTGAAAGATAGATCTGATTTCGATCGAGGTAAAGATATTAAAGAATGAGGCAAATAAGAAAAGTGAATTCAAACTAGTCATAAGATCAGCAACAAATCAATTCCGATTCTGAATGATAGGTGAATCATTTTGGTGCAACAAAGGTTGCTGATGCAGGTTTGGAAGGTCACTTTCAGGAGGTGTAGAGGGTGGGTTTTGATTTGAATCATAGGACTTATTAACAAAGTGTACTTGACCCTGATGTTTCCTAGGATGTGGCAGATTCCTAGGATCTGGAACTGGCTGAGAAGGAAGAGTATCTGGTTGACGAGACTCAGCCAAAAGCGTGATTTGATTTTGTAAATCAACCAATTCCATCGTACATTGCCTTTGCATCTTAGCAAGAGCTTCATCATTTTGACGTTGATTCTCTGTGATAGCTCGCAAAATCTAATCAAGCTGCGTATCTCTATTTGGTCCTGAGTAGTTTTGCATACTCGTGTGAATGGGCCTTGCATTCGGTTGCTGAGAAGGCAACGAAGGCGGGTTTTGTCGGGTCTAATTTTGATATGTAGGTCTTTGGTTTTGATCAATCCAAGAGAAATTGGGGTGGTTTTTCTATCCAGAGTTGTAGGTATTCGAATATGGGTTTGATCTAGAATCATTCTCTTGGATGGCATACAGATTATAAAGATTCGGTGTGTTTTCTGCAAAAGAAGGAATTATGGAAAGAGGTGGGAATGATGGGACAAAGGTCCCTCCTTGGGTTGGTGAATGAGTAGGGAGAAAACCCGAGGAAGGATCTCTTGAATCCAGGTTATTCACAAATTCCCTCTCCGCGGGAATTTGCAAAATAGGTAAACGTGCAGGATTCTATGAAGCAAGAGAGGTGTAAGAGTCTTCATCGTATTGCAGACCTCATTAAGATGCATTGCTACAATATCGACTTTGTCCAATTTCTTAGCTATAATATCTAAATCCTTTGAACTGGACGGATTCTCAATCTCATGAATGCCCTTGTGATGTGTATTTGGATGCGGAGTTTGGTGCATGTTTCCTCACGTGAATTGCAACATGGATGCATTGTTGAGTTTTCCGCCATCCCTTCGAATAGTTCTGAGGCGGATTCTTCATCGCGATTCAAAAAATTCCCTCCACAAGGGGTATCGACTAGATTGCGAATGCCCTCTTGTAATCCATAGTAAAAGATATGCATGAGTTGCTGATTGCACAGTAATCATGTAACCTAAATCCTAGCATAACTTATTAATGCATTCATAGGTATCGTAATTTGCATAATAGCTAGTTTATTAGTCATATAGATAATATTGTCATTTTATGACCTAAAATTGTCTCGATTCTAATCGCAGATGATTTGAAGCCGCGGATGTCAGATCAGACCAAATAGATCTGATCAGAATGATGATGGGAGTCCAATGCTTCCGAAATCGTCTTGATCAGACAACCAGGGCAGCTTGTGTAGTCCATAAAAGAACAGAGATCATAAAGCCAAAGGACAAAAATCTAAGCCTCAGATGAAGAATCTAATCTCACGAATGAATCCGGATCGACGATTGCAATCGAACGGTGCAAAAATCAACTTGATCAGAGGTCTACATCACTAAATACAAGGAAAAGAAGATGAACGGCCATGATGGCACCATGTGGCATCATCATAGTTGCTCTCTCACCACTACCCCATCTAGGAAGGCCACCTCGCACACTGTGGGCCATTGGATCTTCATCCAATGGCCACGAGCGCACCATGTTGTTTGTCCAGCTGGATAAGTATAAATAAAAATTATCAAGTAGAATATAACATTCACGCAACGCGTTGGCTCACGCGCGTGCACGGAAGCACGTGGTGCGCGTTCGAGCTGCGCTTTGCTCGAATTGAATGCGTGTTGGGCACGGGTGCAATTGGCCGTCGGATCTTGATCAAAGGGGCGCTGGAGTGACCACGTGGCATGATCTGAGCGTGCTGCAGTAGAATGCTGGATCCCACATGTGCATAACGTGTGAACTCATGCGTTTCCTTCGTTGCAAAGGAGATGCGAGCGTGTGTTTAAGCCGTTTGATCGTAAGATTGGAGGTCTGGCAATTAGGCGCTAAAATGAGGCAAGCAGCGAAAGGAAGGAGACGAGTGGGTGTTGGGTAGGCGCGAGGTGCAAGCGGGGTCGTCAGATCACGATCCAAGGGCACAGTAGGCACCACGTGTCAGCCAAAGATTAAATCCACGTGATGGAGGCAAATTTGAAGGTTTTTGAGGCCAGATCTAATCCGTTGATCTCCCGATCAACGGATCTGATCAAACAAGAGTTGTGGCATGAGATAAAAGGGTTAAATGCCCTTTTTGCCCTCCATAAAAGCTATAAAAGAAGGCCCAGGGCCCCCCAGTTGAAGCACCTCTCTCTTCCATCAACTCCAGACATCTTCCACCTTCTTTGCAACTCTCCGTCCCTTTGCAACTCCTCTCCAACCTTCATCCTGGTGCTCTGGATCTGAGGTGCTGTCGCACCTCGCACAAGCATCCCACAAGCGACACCGTCTCTCTGGCACTTTCTTCTCTCTCTCTCCCTCCCTCTTTTTATCTGTCTATCTTTATTAGCATTTTCTATTGTGAAAAACTTTATCTAATTGCAATAAAATTCTGATTCTCTGGAAATCTACTTTATACATATATACATATATGTATATATGTATCTAGTTAGAATTACTTTTATTAAAATGCTTTTGCAAAAATCGAGCTTGCCTTCCTGCGAACGACCTAGTACTTACCGGAGTTTTATAAATTTATTT
The DNA here is from genome assembly GCA_037157565.1 of Thalassia testudinum. NCBI lineage: Eukaryota > Viridiplantae > Streptophyta > Magnoliopsida > Alismatales > Hydrocharitaceae > Thalassia > Thalassia testudinum. The sequence continues at coordinate 26,732,120 of JAZHRO010000003.1, forward strand.
GTCGACATGTTTTCGTGCTATACTACAACTGATTAAGTTTTAAAACGTGAATTATGCTTCGAACAGTTGCCAACGAGGGATGTCATGATGTGGGCATTTCCTTTATAATTCATGAAAGCGCTCCCACACTTTATGAATTGATTCTCCTTGATTCTGAGTGAAAGTCATAATGGCTCGCTGACAGAAGCAATTTTTCACGCATTTTAAAATCATCGAAAATCGTAGAATAGTCATGCTAAAACGTTCATCAAAAAATGATTTTGTAAAGATAATGAGACTTGAGTCTCAGTTGTTCATCTCCGGGAGGCGTTTATGTAAATCTGAAATCGATCTTTTTCGCTCTACTTGTTTAAAATCACATGTTAGTTTCTAATCATCGGATCAATGTTTTGCCACTTTCATTATGAACCCTGATTATGTGCGCATGTGTTAGATAGATGACAAATGTGAAAGTGTGAGTTTCAGTACACACGATTCTGGTTATGTGGTGGCTGTTTATGAAAAATGCACTAATAGTTAAATCCTCAATATTTTCTGGTACCGATATGCTGGTTGCAATAGATAATAATTAAAAGCAGGCAACTTTAATCACACAAAATATATTGCAATCAATAAGCTCATGGTGATTCTCAACACAGAGATATATATATAAAAAAATTTCTTTCATTCATTCAGGAGGGTGTTTACAACATGGAACTAGAGGAAAGCTTATAGAGGAAAGCTTGAAAACATAAATCTAACTAATAGAAAATGATCGCATACATGAATCTATGGAGGGATTTTGCATGCATCATTGGGTGAGAATAAAGAGCTACACTACTAAGCAGTAATAAAAGCATGTAACTATGAAGAACTAAGCTACTAATCTAGCAGAAATAAGGGCATTCGGAGGTGGTCTTCGATGTCCTCTGAGTGGTTGAGAGGAGAAGGAGGGGCGGCCAATGGTGTTTAGGCCGGCCCTTGGAGAGAGGTTGGAGAGGTGATCCAGCATCTTGGCATGGAGATGGTGGTGGCCATGGTGAGGCAACTCGTGGAGGTGGAATGTAGCTAACCTAAATGGAAGTGAATAAAGCCAAGAGATGGATGGATGCAAATGGCCACCCCTTAGGTCTTTTTATAGACCTAAAGAAGACTCTCTAGAGAAGTGTGGAACTCTCTAGAGAGAGTTCTAAGAGTGGCCGACCAAGGAGAGAGAGAGGTGGTTTTTAGATCGACCATTTGTGGATCTCCAATTTGAATGGCTCTTGGTTGCTAATTTTGGAAACCAAGAGTGGCGCCACCTTTGGAAGAACCTAGAATACTCTAGGTTGTGTGGGAGTGCGTGAATGGGTGTGTGTGTGTGTGTGTGGTTGTACCCTATGTGTCCAAGTGATATAGGTTAGGTCCTAAGGGGTTTAGGTTGGTGTAGGTCTTAAATTAGGGTTGCAAACCCTAATTGCTAAGGGGGAATTACAATTAAACTTAACACAAGTTTAATTGAATGAGTGCGAACCTAATTGAGAGTGAACTAACTCAATTAGGTTGGGCTTAGGTCAATTGGACTCTCACTGAGTCCAATTGGACTTGTATGGGTTGAGATCTAAGCTCAATTGGACCCTATGAGTCCAATTGACTAGGCAATGGTAATTGTCTATGATCTAAGTCAATTAGGTTTAGTGAGGACCTAATTAGGTCCTTAAGGATGTCTAGAGGTGATGTGCTAGGGTTCTGGTACCTTAATTTAGGTTCCTAGGCGGTTAGAATTGGGTTCAGGGGGCTAGAGATCCAAGATCAAGGCTTGAATCTCAAAACAAGAACTAGAGAGCATTTCTAGACATCCAATAATAGTATTGGATGACTTATACCCAAAAATCAGAAGTCCAGACTTCAATTCTAGACGTCTAATCAGAGTCAGGAAGGATTCTAGGTTCTATCTTGGGTATTCTGCAGAAATTGGTCGTCTGACCAAGTGTCTAGACGTCCAATAACACTGTAGAAGTGTGTTTAAGGTGTGCGGGAGTTGGCTAAGGGTTCTGGACGTCCTATAACTCATCTGGACGTCCAGATAGAGGTTGGAATTAGGGTTTTAAGGTTTCCTAGGTTGCGATGACCTAATTTAAGGGTGGCTAAGCCTTGGGGATTTCTAGGCTATCCTAGGGCTAGGATGGTCCTAAGTTCTTCATAATTTACTGCTTTATTCCTACTTAATAGAATAGCATACCTTAACTCCCTTATATTATTATCTACTACATCTAATCTAGGTCTGCCCCTCCAGCTCTACTGCAACACCAGTTATTCCATCTTCAGATCCTGCTTCAGATCTATTTTCTAGTCAGCTTATTACCTGTAATTGTCATAATGCACCTAATCAGTACATTATAGCATTATTTTATGCATAGCTAAAAGAACGTAGTAAAGATGCAGATAATGCTTATGCATGCATGAATCACCCTAACCTATGCTAAGTCCTAGCCTAATTTAGGTCAATTAAGACCTATGATTGCTACACAATCATTCCCCCATACCTAAATCTTGCTAGTCCCTAGCAAATGGAAGACTAAATTATTCATAGAAGGGTCCCTAAGGGATTGATTATTTTATCAATTGTATGCATAGAGATTTTTCTCCTTTTTGTTTTCATCTTATGCTCTAGAAATCCAGACAATAGTGAAAGTGTAGCTATGTAGCTTTTGCAACGGATTCGAGTGATAAAATAATTCACCTCTAAAGCCTGTACTTGACCCCTAGTAAAATTCTAGCGGGATAGGTGGACTTCTTCCCTCGGGGTATTCAAGATATTCTATGAATTTCACCCTGGCTTTAGGCTTAGGTAGAGAATGTCTGAGGGATATGGGTGTTTATTTGGTGGCTCACTCTCACTTGGTGCTACATAGAGATTAGTATTTCAGAATCTAGATTCCCAGATTATCAAGTAACTCTACTCAGAGAAAGACGAGAAAAACTATATTCTCTTCTGGTTCCTTTGTATTCATTCTCTCTTTCTCCTTTTCTTTTTCTTTTCTTTTCTTTCTTTTTCTTAGAGCTCACAATCTCACTAGATTCACACATATGACCTGTATTTGGTGGTCTCACTTGGCATTAACACTTTAATTGAGTTCCCATAACTCTAACACTAAGTCAGAATTCCTCAGCCAGTATTCGGGCGATCAGAAACACAGAAAAATAGGTTAAGGTCATATTTGGTGGATCTCAAATTTATTTGGTGGTATTGCCTCAATGCAACTAAAATAAACACTAAATATTCACTCTTTTTTTTTCTTTGCTTTTTCTTCTTTTTCTAATTTTTCTCTTTTTCAGTTCCTTTTTTTTTATCATTTTTTTTTCAACATATACACAACTAGCACACACCCATGAACTTTATTGAGGAGGCATTATTAAGGATTGGTGGCACTCAAGAGACATTGGGTGGCTTATTTGGTGGAAGTACTTACTCACGGCACCGGGAGAGATGGATAGGACGGTGTATTTTTGACCTTGACATCAATACCCTCCTTCAGCTGAGGATTCCGTAAAGAATGGTCATAACCATCCACCTTAGCCCTAGTTTTATGAAAACTCACTCTCCGCATATTTGCCTTATTTGGTGGCTCTCAAAATTTCACACAAAATGTATTCGCAGGAACCGAGAGTGAAAACTATGTCTAATCTCAGAGTATCATCACCTAATTATCTAGGACTCCGGATTCCTTATACTAATCTTAGAGCACCAGTACACTCTACTCTCATCTTACACTATTTGGTGGATTTTTGGAGGAAAATCTGCCTGACTCCCAAAACACTGTCTAGGGGTTTAAGAGAAGAAGCATTGCTTCTTCTCGACAGACTAAAGACGTTTATCAGCCTTCATCATGAATCCATTGCAAATTCTACGTGCGTGTGAAAAGTTGTACTGGATTCCAAATTACAGGAATCAACTAGAGGATAAAATCCTTAATGCATTCTCTTAATAAAATAATCTTATTCATGGATGCACTATGTATATATGCTATAAGCAAGTAACCTCATATTATTTGTACTTCGTGAAATTCCCGTATCGAGTTACATTCAGCTTGACCCTAAATTTAGAACAAGAGGTGAGCGGGTGAGTCGGAAATGGCTGTTGCGGATGATTTCTAGCTCCAATGTGAGCATTGGAGGTGGAGTCAGTTGTTCTTTTATTTAGGGTCCTAAAGTACATTTGACATGTTGCTCTGAGGTTTTTCCTAATTGTTGGCATAAAAATTTTCAGTTTTACTGTATCTACACCCCCCATGCCTAAGTTCTTGCATGTCCTCATGCATGAATGTAAAAGAAAATAAATACAGTAGGGAGTAGATGGGTAGAAATCAACTGTAATTGCTCCTGAAATTATACATTCAGCATCGGCCAACCTGACAGTATGCAATATGTAGAAAGAAAATATGCTAAAAGGGAAAATATGATATATATAAAAATGAATATGTATAGGGTGATGGATGCGTAGTAGATGCTGTGTTTAATGCCTCCAGCTGGGTGAAAACTCAATTACACATCCTCAATAAGATGAATATCTCGTCAGTTGGAAGAGGTTCCTAGGCCAAAAATGACTTGAGGCACTGGCCATTTACCGTAGATATATGCCCAGATTTTGGGTCCTTGATCTGGACCGCCCCATTAGGATATGGGTGAATCACAACATATGGGCCAATCCACTTGGACTTGAGCTTCCTTGAGAAAAGTTTTAATCGTGAATCAAACAACTAGACTTGCTGGTTGGGCATGAATGCTTTCCTCCGGATGTGGCGGTCATGAAAGGTCTTGGTCTTGTCCTTGTATATCAATGTGTTCTCATAGGCCTCCCACCGGATCTCTTCTAATTTGCTGAGCTGGAGTTTCTGTTCTTGACCTCCTGCATCAAGGTCAAGGTTACATTTTCACATTGCCCAAAAGGCGTGGTGTTCCAGCTCTACAGGAAGGTGACAGGCCTTGCCATATACCATACGATATGGTGACATTCTGAGTAGGGCCTTGTACGCGGTCTGATATGCCCAGAGTGCATCAACTAATTTATCGGACCAGTCCTTCCTGTCTGGTCTAACCGTCTTCTGGAGAATCAGCTTGATCTGGCGGTTAGACACTTCAGCTTGCCCATTGGTCTGCGGGTGATATGGGGTGGCTATATGGTGATGTACCTCTTATTTCTTTAATAATGACCTGATGTGGGCGTGGATGAAGTGGCTTCCCCCGACGCTAATCAGAGCACGGGGTATTTCGAATCTCGCGAAGATGTATTTTCGTACGAACGAAGTGACGGTCTTATGATCAGCCCGTCTCATCGGGATGGCCTCAACCCACTTCGAGACATAGTCAATGGCTTGTAATATATACTCGAAGCCACGCGAGTTCAGAAAAGGGCCGATAAAATCGATGCCCTAGACGTCGAACACTTCTACAACCATGATGGGCTGGAGTGGCATCATGTCTCTCCTGGTCATAGAACCGACTGACTAGCATCGTTTGCAGTGTTGGGTGTATTCGTGTGTATCTCAGAAAATAGTTGGCCAGAAAAATCCCGACTGCAAAATTTTTGCAACAGTTTTCCATCCTGAGAAATGACCACCACATGCATCACTGTGGCAAAAAGATAACACACAGGGGATTTCAGAATGTGGGATGCATCTTCGAATAATCTGATCTGCTCCAATGTGGAAGAGCAGTGGGTCATCCCAGAAGTAGAATTTGTCCTCCTCAGTGAATTTGAGTTTCTGGTCCTTGGATAGGTTTGCGGGAATCATGCCTGCAGCAAGATAGTTTACGATATCTGCATACCAAGGTAACTCAACAGAGTGAACTGCCAAAAGGGATTCATCCGAAAATTTCTCGTGGATAGGCAAGGAATAAGGAATGTGGGCTGGGTCCAGTCTGGATAGGTGATCCGCCACGACATTCTGCTTTCTAGCTTTGTCATGGATTTCAATATCAAATTCTTGCAATAGAAGGATCCATCTGATGAGCCGGGGTTTGGCATCCTTCTTTGCCAACAAATGCAGGAGGGTGGAGTGGTTAGTGAAGATGATAACTTTGGACCCTAATAAATAAGATCTGAATTTCTCCAACCCGAATAATATTGCTAGTAGTTCTTTTTCAATGATAGTATAATTGCACTGAGCCTCATTCAGCGTCTTGGTAGCAAAGTATATGATAAAAGGTTATTTTTCCTGACGTTGGCCTAAAACAGCACCGACGGAAAAATCAGAAGCGTCGCACATCATCTCGAAATCAAGTGACCAGTCAGGTGGTGATGTAAACATGTTTACACTACGTAAGATGTCTATTTATGCAAGTTCTTAAGCATAGGATTGCATTGCATACTATAAATATTGCATAACATGCATCATCTTGCATTTAGATTAGTTTGAATAAAATGGAGGTTAATTGTCTCCTTTTATGTTCAGGGACAAGGCAAACTTTTTATCAGGGCCTCAGATCAAAGATCCAACCATACAGATGTGATCAGGATGATAATTGGAGTTTAACGACTCTATGATCGCCCTGATCAGACATCTGTAGCATCAGATAGAGATCGGGGAACCCTAGAAGATCAAGGGACAAGATGGTGTGAATCCACACTTCAAATGACAAATCTGACCGCACGGATGGATTCAAATCGACGATCGCAACCTAACGGCGCAAAAATCGACTCAATCCAACAACTGTGGCACCATCTACATCATCCAGAAGATGGACGGCTCATATTGCACCACGTGGTGCCATCTCATCCGCCCAACCGGCCGAAGCACTCGCCGCACCTTCTCTTCTTCAATCAGAGCGTCGCTTCTCCACCGTTGGATGAGCATCCAACGGCTGTGGATGCATGCGCACAAATCCTTAGCACAGCACAAACGTGCTGGTGGCACGTTGGACGAAGGCGCTCTCGCGAAGCGCCCAATCGAGTCGCGAGAAGTGGGCAAGCGGGTACGGCCATGTGGGAGCGATCGACCGCACGATGGAGATCGAGCAGCTGTGCGCGCCCAATCGGCTGAACGCGCCATCTGACATGGCGAGGCGACGCGAGATCAGACGTGGTGAGGTGCGCAAAGGAGGCGCGGCGATGAGCGACTTAAGCAGTCCGATCTCGCGACCGGACGACTGATGATTAAAGAATGTGAATGCATGTTATGCGTGAGGAGGTGAGTGGGCGTGCGCGCACCACCCACTATGCCCACGATGGATCTTTAGTGACGATTTTATCCGTCACTAAAGACCCCTGATTTAATGTTTTCAGAGTTGTAATGACCAAATTGCCCCCACTCCTTTCAACTATAAAAGGAGACCCCCTCTACATGAAATTCTCATCCCTTCCTTCTCTTCTCTCCCTCTCCAAAGCTCAAGAGAAGCTTGTCCCAAATCCGGGATGCTTCTCGCGAGATAAAATCAATTTTTTGTCCCCCTTTCGGAAGCGGATCCCGCGACGACGACGTGTTGTCCCTTTCCCGTTCTTCCTGCTTTGTCCTCCTTCATCCAGCTCCATCCTCCTTCTTCTAGGCATCGTCCCATCCGGCTCGTCCTCCAAGTGACCGTCGAGGAGGATATTTCTCTCTCCATTCTTTTTAATGCTTTCTAGAGTAGATTTACTGCTTTCTAGTGTAATCATTTTCTGCTTTCTAGTCATAATGTTTAGTGAAACAAACAATCTTTTTAATGATGAATTTCATGTTCATTCTACATCTTGTTTTGGTTTTTGTTTGTAATATTCTCTCTCTCTAACTCTCTTTTTCTCTTCTATTTATTGTAAATAGTTAGATAGTTCTAATCAATTAATTTACTTCATGACAAATAAATCAAACGCGTATGTTTTTAAATCAAATGTCCGCCTCCCTGTGTTCGACCCGGGATTTTCATTCTGATATAAGTTTTATTTGTTGAACACGAGTTCTTCGCTTTCATACTACAACGACAGGTTTTCAAAACCAAACACGTTAGCGTAGTAACCCGTGCATTCAACATTTTGGCGTCGTTGCCAGGGAGGCGATGCTCTTTGATTTTTTTTTCACATTTTCTAACTTACAAATCATTTACCTCACTTCTCTCATTTCTTATTGTGATTTCAAGTACTCTTTTGAGACGAGCAAAAGCTGTAGATCGAAGAAAAGTGCTGTTAAAGGTTCTGTGAGTTATCCCCCACCTCCCACCCATTAGATTTCATTTCACCACATAATAACACAAACATCAATCAACCTAGGTGTTCTTATAAACTCTAAGGTTAGATTGTTTGTTGTTTGACACCCATACTCACCTCAACCTCCATATTTAAAAAGAAAATTAAAAAAAAATCTCACAGAGGTACACAACCTCATTTGATTTTCAAACTCAATCGGTAAACCGATCTTTGGAGTCGGTACACACATTCAAACACATATTTGAGTAGAAATTAGATTAGGTAATCATTTGTGTGCCTAATTAAGTGGTGCAACAGGCTAATTGTTTGAGTTGATTGGGCCGCACCACTTCAATTAAAATCAACTCATCAAGTGGCTGCCACATAGGTTCAACTCTTAGGGATTTACCAGGTACTCCACATTCCTTTAAGTTTTAAAGGAAAACATCTTCACCTGTGCTTTCAAAACCTGGTGTGCCAACAAAACTTGTTTGAAAACACCTAAAGTTGAATCCTAAAAGCTACTAAGCAAGATTTAAACCCTAAAATTCACTGCATCAAAAATAATCTTACTTGAAAACCACTGGTTGTGCATGCACACACAAATCAATCAATCATTAAGGGCACAACCCATATAAAGGGCCCATCACATTCCAAAGCACATTCAAACCTAGCCCTAAATAAAATAGAGTAGACATTGGCCTTAATGTTGAACGCACGGGTTGCTACGCCAATGTGTTTGGTTTTGAAAACCTGTCGTTGTAGAATGAAAGCGAAGAACTCGTGTTCAACAAATAAAATTTATATCGGAATGAAAATCCCGGGTCGAACACAGGGAGGCGGACGTTTGATTTAAAAACATACGCATTTGATTTATTTGTCTCGAAGTAAATTAATTGATTAGAACTGTCTAACTATTTACAATAAATAGAAGAGAGAGAGAGAATATTACAAACAAAAACCAAAACAAGATGTAGAATGAACATGGAATTCATCATTAAAAAGATTGTTTGTTTCACTAAATATTATGACTAGAAAGCAGAAAATGATTACACTAGAAAGCAGTAAATCTACTCTAGAAAGTAGTAAATCTACTCTAGAAGGCATTAAAAAGAATGGAGAGAGAAATATCCTCCTTGACGGTCGCTTGGAGGATGAGTTGGACAGGACGACACCTGGACGAAGGAGGACGAAGTAGGAAGAATGGGAACAGGGCAGCACGTCGTCATCGTCGCGGGATCCACTTCCGAAAGGGGGACGAAAAATTGACTTTATCTCGCGAGAAGCATCCCGGGTGTGGGACAAGCTTCTCTTGAGCTTTGGAGAGGGAGAGAAGAGAAGGAAGGGATGAGAATTTCATGTGGAAGGGGTCTCCTTTTATAGTTACAAGGAGTGGGGGCAATTTGGTCATTACAACTTTAAAAACATTAAATCAGGGGTCTTTAGTGACGGATAAAACCGTCGTTAAAGCCCCATCGCAGGTGTAGTGGGCGGTGCGCACGCGCTTGCTCACCTCTTCGAGCGTAATGTGCATTCAAGTTCTTTAATCCTCAGCCGTCCGATCGCGAGATCGGACAGCTTAAGTCACTCGTCGCCGCACCTCCTCTGCATGCCTCACTGCGTCTGATCTCGCGTCGCCTCGCTGCGTTAGATGGCGCGTTCAGCCGATTGGGCGCACACAGTTGCTTGATCTCCATCGTGCGGTCGATTGCGCCTGCACGGCCGCACCCGCTTGCCCGCTTCTCGCGACTCGATTGTGCGCTTCGTGCTTCGCGAGAGCACCTTCGACCAATGCACCACGAGCGCATTTGTGCTGCGCTAAGGATTTGTGTGCGCACATCCACAGCTGTTGGATGCACATCCAACTACGGAGAAGCGATGCTCTGATTGAATAAGAGAAGGTGCGGTGGGCGCTTCGGCCGGTTGGGTGGCTGAGATGACGCCACGTGGTGCCATCTGAGCCGTCCATCTTCTGGATGATCTTGATGGTGCCACAGTTGTCGGATTGAGTCTATTTTCACGTCGTCAGGCTGCAATCGTCGATCCGAATCCATCCATGTAGTCGGATTTGTCGTTTGAGGTGTGGATTCACACCATCTTGGCCCTTGATCTTCTAGGGTTCCCCAATCTCTATCTGATGCTACAGATGTCTGATTAGGGCGATCTTGGAGTCGTTGAACTCTAATCGTCGCCCTGATCACATCTGTACGATTGGATCTTCGATCTGAGGCTTCGATAAAAAGTTTTCCCTGTCCTTGAACATAAAAGGAGACAATTAACCTCCATTTTGTTCAAACTAATCTAAATGCAAGATGATGCATGTTATGCAATATTTATAGTATGCAATGCAATCCTACGCTTAAGAACATGCATAAATAGATATCTTAAGTAGTGTAAACATGTTTACATCAGGTGGTTGGAGAATCGGGGAGTTAGTGACAGCACTTCGTAAAGTCTCGAAGGCGTTGAGACACGAGGTGTCAAATTCAAATGGGGCATCGGCAACAAGGAGATTCATCAAAGGTCGTGCAATTTTCAAGAAATCACGTATAAATCTCTGGTAGAAGCCAACGTGACCCAAGAATGATATGATCTGCTTGACCTAGCTAGGTGGTGGTAAGTGGGAAATAATCTTAGATTTAGCTCGATCGACCTCAAGTCCATTTTTAGAGATCATGTGCCCTTGTACTATGCCATCCCTCACCATGAAATGGCTTTTCTCCCAGGATAGTACTCGGTTTACCTCAATACACCATTTCAGGATTTTGGTGAGGTTATCAAGACAAGATGCAAAATCATCTCCAAAAATGGAGAAGTCATCCATGAACACCTCCACATAGTCCCCAATCATGCCAGAGAAGATGGCCATCATACAACGTTGAAATGTCGCTGGTGCGTTGCAGTGGCCAAAGGGCATCCGCTTGAAAGCGAATGTTCCAAAGGGGCATATGAATGTGGTCTTGTCGTGATCTTCTAGGCTAATCGCTACTTTATTATACCTGGAGTATCCATCCAGAAAGCAAAAGAAATTGCGTCTAGCTAATTGTTCCAAGATCTGATCAATGAAAGGCAAAGGAAAGTGATCCTTCTGGGTAGCCATGTTCAGTTTCCTATAGTCGATGCTGACCTGCCAAGATGTCATAGTGCAGGTTGGGATGGATTCACCTTTATCATTTTTCACTACGGTGAGTCCTGCTTTCTTAGGCACTATCTGGATTGGACTCACCCATTGGCTATTAGAGATTGGGTATACAATACTTGCATCCAACCATTTGATGATCTCCTTCTTAACAACCTCTAGCATGTTCGGGTTTAGCCGTCATTGAGGTTGTCTCGAAGGTTTCACCCCCTAATCCGTGTAAATGTGATGAGTGCAATACTAGGGGCAAATACCGCGGAGATCAGCAATGCTCCACCCTATAGCAGCCTTATGGTCTTATAGCGTAGAAATCAATTGATGCTCCTATTCTTGGGTTAAGTGGGCACTAATAATGACTGGGTATGCCTCACTTTCGCCCAAGAACACATACTTAAGTGAGTCAGGTAAGGGCTTCAATTCAATCACGGGTGGGTCAAAGTCAGAAATGGGGATAGGAGGAGCAAACTCGAAGGTGGGAATCTGCTAATCCGTATGCATGTGAATTCCCACTGATTCGCTTCCTGTGAGATAATCGATTGTGACTGCGTTAACGGGAAACCCGTTACCTATGGTCACGTCTTCTTGTAACAACAGGGGCAATCCAGTAGTGTACAGATCAGGATAGCTAGATTCAGGGGTGTTATGGTTAGAAACACACTCGAAATAGTCGGATCCTCAGGGAGATATGTGCAGTGTAGTGGTCTCAGTCCCTTGTGGATCGAGGTCCAAGAACCTTGATAGTGCAGACGAATGAGACATTGGGTTGTCACAAAGGAGCCTAATGTTACCACAGTATGCTGAATCCTCGTCTTCACCATCCTCCTCTATGTGATCACAGTCAAAATTCCTTGATGCCTTGAATATGTCAAGTCAAAGTCGCTCATTACCTAGGGCTATCTCCATACACTTGGATGCACAATCAATGTTTGCTCGGGCTATCTCTAGAAATGGGTGACCCAAAATGATTGGTGCATCTCAGAGATTAAGAGGAGCGTCCATATCGAGAGCGAAAAAGTCTGTAGGAAAGTAGAATCCACGGACTTTTACGATCACATTCTCAACCACCCCCCTCGGTGTTTTTACTGATCTATCAGCCAGCTGAATCACAATCAAGGTAGGATTTAACTCCGCAAATTGAAATCGATCAAATACAGCAGTGGGAGTTAGGTTGATGGATGAACCCAGATCTAGAAGGGCTCGATCAAATGGAGAATCCTGCAAGAAGCAGGATATGAGTGGGGTACCAGGGTCTTTCTTTTTCGATGGCAAGTCTGCTAGAATCATGGCGCTAGCTTCTTTTGACAGTATCGCCTGTCGTCCAATTCTAGGCTGTCGCTTCGGGGTACAATAGTCCTTGAAGAACCTGGCGACAGCGGGGATGTGATTAATTGCCTCAAGGAGGGGGACCTGAATATGTACTTCCTTGAACATTGACTTCAAGTCCTCAAAATTCCACGTGTCCTTCTTCTGTACTATATTTCGCGTCAGAGACTCAGGAAAAGGGACGGGAATCTCAGGGTCAAGTGCCCTCTTACCCTTATCTACCGTAGGTGGCTCCTGAGATGGAGTCGAACCTGCCTGCGGCGAAGGGTGAGAAAAATCAGGACCTGCCTGCCTATGTGGTGGGTCGAATGTCTTCCTTCCACTCCTCAATGAGAGCATTTGCATTGGCTTGCTGTCCATGGGGTGGTGGGGAAGCGGAAGGGGTAGAGTATACGAGGTTCTGCATCAAAGGTGACTGGCCTTGAGCATAACTAGGTGGTGCAGGAGGCACCTGTAATATGGTGTGTGCCTGTCCCTGTGGTGCCTGAAACCTAGGCGGGGTGCCTTGATTCTGCACATACCGAGGGTTCGGGACAGGTTGGGAGCTCAAGTCTCCCTAAGTCCTATGCTACTGCAATAGCTGGTTTTGCGTGTTTTGTATAGTTTATATCTGGTCAGCCATCGCCTTCATTATCTGCAAGCTATCCTGTGTAGATTTCCTCATCAATTCTTGCCGCTCCTCTTTCAGTGCCTCCAAAGGGTCAGCCCACTTTGGAGGGTGACTGGCAGCTTGGCGCAACAACTGGTATATAGAATGGGGTTGCTACTGCTGAGACAGGAATGGCTGTTAATTGATTGGCTACGACGAAATCGTGTTTTTTAAAAGGATATTCATTGCAGTATAGTTTGAAAACGTCGTATAAACGATTATGAAATTTTATTACTCGAAATTCAAAAACTTTTGAGGTCGAACTCAGGGAGCAAATTGATATTTAGAAGCAGAAAATCACAATCTCAAATTTTTACTTGAAAGATGTTCAGTAATAATGCAATGAAGATAAATGCTAGAGAGAAAAAAAATGTAAAAAGAAATAGATTTTCTCTTTTCTTTCTTCTCCTCCTTTCTTTCATTTTCTTTGCTTTCTCTCTTCCTTCTCTTCTTTCTCTATCTTTTCTCTCTCAGACGTCTGATTCTTTGAATCAGATGCCTTAACTGACTACTGCTACAGTACCGAGCCTTCTTCTTCCTTCTCCTTGGTTTCTGCCTCTGTCTTTGGCCTTCTTCTCTCTTTCTTCTGCTTTCTTCTCTTGGCTTTTTCTTCTTCTCTTCTTGAGCTGCTGCGCCTCCTCCTTCTTCTTCCTTGCCTTAGGCTTTGGCTGCGTCTTCAGCTTCTTCTTCCTCTGCCTCTACAGTTCTCTTCTTCTTCTTCTTCGAATCCTTCCTCTTTCTTCTTCTTCTTCTTTCCGCAGCTAAGTCCTTCCTTCAGCTGCTCTCTGCTGCGCCTCCTCCTCTTCAGCAGCACCTTCTTCTCCCTTAGCTGCTCCTGCCTTCTCCTTCTTTTCCCGCACAGAGTGACGCAAAAACCTACCCCTACCCTCCCCATGTCTCTCTCTCTCTATTTCGCTCTTAGGACACAGCTCTCCCAGAGCCTTTCTTGGGTAAATGGGTCGGGTATGCGTGCCCGGGACTAGGCCCATCGGCGTGTGGTGGTGGGCGAGGAGTGTGCGGGTAGTCGGGTTAGGCCAGGTCCACGGAGGTGTGGGTTGCGGACGAGACCGGGTCGGGTGAGTGGGACCTCACCCCGTGGATCTGAGGTGACAAGGCTAATTCACAAATTCAATTTAAGTCGCGCCTCCCGCTTGTCAGCTTTCGAGGTGGGACTAAATGTCCCACCTTCTTCTCGCGTGCACCCGCAGAGGTTGAGCTCTCAATTGCAGCTGCTGTGAGGGCCTTTGACTCCAATCAAAGGCTTGAGTACGTGCGTGAAGGTATTCCACGCAACCTCGGGGTATAAGCCTGGAGCAGCAAGGCTTGGACTTGCAGCAAGCTTGCTTCAAGCTTCCTCATCAATGGCGGAGGGGCGACGAACCTGAAACACAAGATTGGCCTCATGGCCACGTCAAAACTTTCACTGAGGGTCACTGGACCACGGTGCAGGTGCTGGGGGTGTTGGCGTGGCTCGATAGTGCCTGTGTGTGCGTGCGTAGGGCACACTACAGCCGTGAAAGTGCATGTGCTCTGTGGACACGTGGGGTGTGTGTGGCAGTTAATGGAAGAGTGGATGGTGATCGGTGAGTGATGGCAAAGGTTCTGAGATGGGTGGTGAGGTGTGTGGATGGGTGGAATGACGGATTCACCTCGCCGGTGGTCTACCTGAGATGAGCGAGATGGAGGTGATTGGCGATTGTCGAGGGGTCGAAAATAAAAATTGATAAGGAGGAAACAAAGAGGGGAAGAAGAGGTACTTATCTAGGGTGTTTAGAGCGAAGGGGGGAGGTAGAGGGCGAGTGGCGGGTGTCTGTTGTCGCTGGAGACGAAGACCCTGTGGTGAAGAAGCGATGACGAGGAAGAGGGTCGAAAGGGCATGTGCTGGTATGGCACGGCGTGGAGGAGCACGGTGGAGATGGCTCTGGAACTGGTACAGTGGCAGAGTGATGAGAGGAGGGGGGGAGAGTCGCCAGAGCCTGCGGGCTGTTGGCCGGAGTGAGGAGGAGACGAAATTGGGGGGTGTTCTCTGGCCAAATCAGGCTTAGAGGAAGCGGAGGGGTCTGGGCTTCCTTAAATAAGCAAGGGTAGAGGGAAGATTCACAAGGAAATGACAGGAAGACCACGCCAAAGGTATGGCCAGAGGAGGCCCATACCTCTCGAGCGTTTGCACAAGAGGTATGGGGCATTTCAGGGCATGGAGAGCTACCCATACGATAGGGGGCTTCGCAGGGAGCTCCCCTTTCAAATCTTGGAGCAGCTCCTCATGAAATCGAGGTGAAAACCTCCGTGCAAAGTCGCTGGAGGTATGGTCCCTACTGCAATGGCAGAGGGACCAAAATGAAGAAAGTGACGAGAAAGTTGAGGGGGTAATTGCAAGGGTTTTCAAAAGTTAAGGGTCAAAATGTAATTGGGTGGACCAATTCGCAAAGTAGGTCAAGATGACCTTCCCTTAGGTCCAAATTTTGGTACAAACCTAATTTTTCCAAGGAATCCAATGGTGAAGTTGGATTTTAGGTTTGACCTCGTTTGACTGGACATTTTGCATAAAAACCCAAATTAGGTCAAATATTGGGCTTGGTCCGCAATCTAGGTCAAAACTGGTTCCAAAGGCCAAATTGAAGGTTTTAAACCCTAGGGAATATTTTTCCATGAATTTTAGAGGGTTTAGTTGATTTTTATCTTTCCTGGAACCTTATGAATTTAAGTGGGTTTATTTTAGGGTTACAGAATGTCATTTAATTCTTAAATTTCATAATAACCCTTATCTGACAGAACCATCCCACTTTTTCTCTTATTAAGTCCAATTGACCTATGTCTAGACCCTTAGAAATCCCGTTAATGCACTGCAATGGTAAAATTGCAGTTTTACACCTTATTTCATGTTCTCTTCCCAGATTAATGATCCCTTGAATTAAGCCTTTCTCTTAGTTATGTAGGAGCTTTTGTTCACTTTATTAGGTCAAAATATGCTAGTTAGGGCTCATGATGAGGTTCTCATCAGCTGCTACCTAGGGTATGTGTTTTGTGCATTCCCGTGTTGCTTGGTCTGGTAGTGTGGATCTTGATGTGGTCCCTGTGAGTTACTAGGCCAGGAGAAGTTCGGATGTTGGCGCCAACCAGGGTTATACGTCTCCGAATATGGGTTATTACGTCCGTATCCTTGAATAGCACTGACGTCCTCATATGCCGAAGACGTCTGAGACGTATATCCATCAAGGGGATACGTATTATAGTTTGTGGGTGGTGCATAACCCTAGTCGTATGGTGCCAGATCGGGATTGTTTACAGGATCTTGATATACAAGATCTCGTAAATAAGGAGAAGATGCATCCCAAGTGAGTAAATTAACTCGAGCAGGGGGGACTCGGGGTGCATAGGAGGGTCTTAGGGTAGCCGAGTTTAGGTGAGATTGACCCTGACTAATTTGGTCAATCTTTTTCTCGATCAGGTTTATTCTATCCAGTTGCTTGACGATGATCTCCATATTGGCTCGAATAGACTCGGTGTGAGCCTCATGGACACCAACCCGCTGCTGATCAGGCCACTGAAACTGGTTCATGGATGCGGCATTCATTGAGTTCTCCGCCAAAGATTCGAAGAACTCAAGTGCATTGTTCTCGTCTTTCGCGAGAAAATTCCCGCCACTAGATGCATCAACCAGATATCGATGTGTGCCATCCAGCCCATGGTAAAAGATCTAAGCTAGGTGTCATCTGGGTATACCATGGTGCGAGCATTTCCAGAGAAGATCATGAAATTGGTCCCAGTCTTCATGCAACTTTTCCCCAGCTCCTTGGGAGAAAGTCGTGATCGCATGCCTCATCGCGTTCGTTCAATCGATTGGGAAGAACTTTTGCAGGAATTCATGTCGTAATTCCGACCAGGTTTCAATTGGCTTCCCAATGGTCTTGAACTAGTATGAAGCTTTGTCCCTCATAGAAAATGGGAAAAGCTTCATCAGAACAATCCCAAGATCAATATTCTTGGGTCGAATCGTTTCTGCGAGTCGACTCAAGTCCTCTAAGTGTTGGAACGGATCTTCGCTTGAGTTTCCATAAAAATGAGTGATGATCAAACCGATCACATTGGGCTTGAGCTTAAATGTGTCTCCGCCTACGAGAATCCTGACTAAGGGTGCGACGATTGGTGCGACTAGATCATAGAAATCCCGAAGTTGTTCTCCTCACGGTGGATGCTGCATTCTGTCAAGCATTGTCAAGATACGGTCCATGCTCTGTTGACGTCGCTCCTCAGATTCTACAACCCGGGCCTCCAGATGAGCCATCGGGTCTAGATTACTAGTGTCTTGACCCAGTCTAGGTCCAGGTCCAGGATTAGCCATTGTGGCTAAGGGAGTAGAAGTAGAGGGAGAAGATGGTACTGGCAAGGTAACTTGCCTCCTTGGGAGCGGCTCCCAAGGTCTAACCAATTGAGGTCTAAGTGACCTCCTTCCTTGCATACACCACCCAACCCCTGGGTTGGTGTAGCCAAGCCAGACAAGGGTAAGGCCCAGTCAATCAGATGGTCCTTATGATCGGGTAACCAGATTTTTCGTTCTAAGTTCGAATTCCTGAAAAAAATTCATCGTACAACCGACTGAAAGTGATTCCCGCCACTCAAACTAACCCAGCCAAGAGGTTGAAAGCACCCAGTAGTATGACAACAAATTCGGGTTGATTTCATGTTTTAGAATTGATTTTAGCCCATTTTTCTTCAGTTGGGGTTTGTGGTGAGTGGCCTACAAGGTGACCAAGCTCACTGGCTAAGCACTATACTTGATTAAGTCTAGTCTAGCCTAAATGTGATCTCTAGATCGTAACCCTAAAGATGTAACCTAGGGTTCATGCAATTCTAGGGTTTTTTTGTTCTTTTGTTTTGTTCTTCTTCAGCAAACCATAAGAATGAAACTAGTTTTCTAAACAAAATTGGAATCCAATTAAATTGAAATTTGGTGAGTAGATTCCTTTTTCAATTATCTTTTCAGAGAATATTTTGTTTTGATTTTTACTATTTCAAATGAATTTATAGATATTTTTAAATGTCAATAGGTCAAATCTGGAATTTTAACCCTAGTCAATTTTTCAAATTGAAACAATATCAAATGATTTTCAAAAATTTTAAAAAAATATGAAAATTAAAGCCAATAAGATCAAATTTCAAACCCCACCATTTTTAGTCAGAACAGATTTGGGGACTGCTCAAAATTGCTTTTTGAATTTTGAAAAATCTCAAATCATAGTCAGTTTGACCTCCTTGCACTTCGCGAATTTTTAAAAATGTTTTACTTGAAATTTTTTCAAATGAACGTGGTGATTGAAAGATGGTTTGACAATGAAAGTCGAACCCAAATTTTAGAATTTTTCGCTCATTAATTTTTCGGCAATTGAATTTTGAAATCGGAATTCGAAGTCTGATCGAAAACCAGAGGGTGGTGAGAAAGCTTTTAAAAGGTATTTGAGTTTAAAATTCAAACTTTCCACCAAAGTTTTTTTTTTATTTTTTTTTCAAAAAAATTTTTAATTTTTTTAAAGAAAGATTTTTTTTTAAAGGGATTTCAAAAGTTTCTTTTTTTTGCTTTTTTCAAAACTAAACTAGGATTCAAAAAACGAAACGTAATCTAACTACCTAGATTTTTTTTCTTTGATTTTTTTCTTCACGAAAATAAATAAGCTTTTTTTAAATGAAATTACTAGAAGCAAATCTAACCTAGGGTTCAAAAAGAAAAAAACCTAGACTAAGGCAGATATGATGTGCACCTGGAATTTTTTTCCCACGTTCGTTGTGTGTGCGATCCCATTTTTTTCTTGTTTTTCCTGCACATCCAAAGACAAGAAAAGGAAGATTTGCCAATGATAGCTCAAAAGATCGAAATCAAAAAATGACATTGCCTCCCCGGCAATGGTTCCATTTGTTGTGACTCGTAAAGTGCGTGTTTGATAAAAAAATGCATCGTAGTATAGTACGCAATACGATCAAACAAAAATATTTATATAAAGATAACGAGACTTGAGTCCCACTCGTTCATCTCTGGGAGGCGTTTATGAAAATCTGAAATCAATCTTTTTTGCTCTACTTGTTTAAAATCGCACGCCGGTTTCTAATCGTCGAATCAATGTTTTGCCACTTTCATTATGAACCCTGATTACGTGCGCATGTGTTAGATAGATGACAAATGTGAAAGTGTGAGTTTTAGTATGCACGATTCCAGTTATGTGGTGGCTGTTTACGAAAAATGCGCTAATAGTTAAATCCTCAATATTTTCTGGTACCGACATGCTGGTTGCAATAGATAATAATTAAAAGCAGGCAACTTTAATCACACAAAATATATTGCAATCAATAAGCTCATGGTGATTCTCAACACAGAGATATATATAAAAAAATTTCTTTCATTCATTCAGGAGGGTGTTTGCAACATGGAACTAGAGGAAAGCTTATAGAGGAAAGCTTGAAAACATAAATCTAACTAACAGAAAATGATCGCATACATGAATCTATGGAGGGATTTTGCATGCATCATTGGGGGAGAATAAAGAGCTACACTACTAAGCAGTAATAAAAGCATGTAACTATGAAGAACTAAGCTACTAATCTAGCAGAAATAAGGGCATTCGGAGGTGGTCTCCGATGTCCTCTGAGTGGTTGAGAGGAGGAGGGGCGGCCAATGGTGCTTAGGCCAGCCCTTGGAGAGAGGTTGGAGAGGTGGTCTAGCATCTTGGCATGGAGATGGTGGTGGCCATGGTGAGGCAACTCATGGAGGTGGAATGTAGCTAACATAAATGGAAGTGAATAAAGCCAAGAGATGGATGGGTGCAAATGGCCACCCCTTAGGTCTTTTTATAGACCTAAGGAAGACTCTCTAGAGAAGTGTGGAACTCTCTCTCGAGAGTTCTAATAGTGGCTGGCCAAGGAGAGAGAGATGTGGTTTTTAGATCCATCATTTGTGGATCTTCAATTTGAATGGCTCTTGGTTGCTAATTTTGGCAACCAAGAGTGGCGCCACCTTTGGAAGAACCTAGAATACTCTAGGTTGTGTGGGAGTACATGTAACGAACGCGTGCCCCAGACGTCTTTTAAGACGTCTGGGTGGTGGCCCAGACATCGGACCAGACGTCTGGGATCGTTTCCAGACGTCTGGAAATCCGTTAATTTCGACACGCGCGGGTCATCTACGCGCCTGAGCGCGCAGATCGGATATTCGCTTATTCCCTCTTTCTCTGCGGCTGCAGACACCTGCCGCGTCCTCTCTCTCCTCCTCGTGCGGCCTTAAAAGGCCACGCGCTCCCTCCCGTCGTCTCCACCGTCTCCTCCCTCTTCTCCTTCAGCCAGTGAGCGTGAGCGCGAGTGTGAGGGCGGCAGCGGCGGCCGCAGTGAGCGCGGAGGAGGTGCTGCGTGCGAGAGCGGAGCTCTACCGTGAGGGCGAGCTCGTCGGGGCTGCTAGGGCTGGCCGACGGAGGGTGCAGGGGGCGCGGAGCGACGCGGAGGGGGGACTGCTGCGGTTTGAGCAGCAAGCGCGCGAGGTGCGACGCGGGCGGCGTCGCGAGCGGAGGCCAAGTGGCGCCCTGATTTTGGAAAAATTTCCAGAATCAGACGTCTGGGTTGATAGCCAGACGGCGAGGGCGACGTCTGGAAGACCTTCCAGACGTCTGAAAGGTGAGTTTTCCGTCTTCTTCTTCCTTCCTGTCAATTGACCGTATTGAGGGAGGGAGATGGGTGTGCGCAGGCTCGGTGATTCGCCATCCAACGTGAATCAGATGTCTGGCTATTGTACCAGACGGCGGGAGCGACCTCCAGATGTCCGGGGTGACCATCGGACGACTGGGAGCTAGGCCAGACGTCCCCGCAGACTTCTGGACGTCTGGGAAACCACGCTGAACAGGTAATTCTTTGATCCACTTTTTAAGACGTCTGGAAGAAGTTCCAGACGTCTGATTTTACACAGTGTCGTCATTTTCGACCCATTCGGGTTCCGTTTTCCGCAATTCGAGTTGCATTCTTTTCAGAATTAAATCCTCTACCCGTCTATAGTAGCTATACACTATTTTAAGACACTCCTTGTGTTTGATCCTTGTGATAGGACCTCGTTCAGTTGCAGTCTTGGGAGTCGCGGAGGCATGCAGGATTCCCGATCACGCCCCCATTACTCCCGTTGTACCTGGTAGAGTGGCTTTAAGTTATTAATAAAATCTGTTACATTATGGAACCATAAATAAAACCTAGGACACTGCATGAATCCTAGGAATGAGAAATAGATGGAATGATAGATCCTAGGTGTTGCATGAATCCTAGGGCTGGAAAACTAGATTGTATGATAGATCCTAGGATATGGCATGAATCCTAGGATGGGAAAACTAGTGAAATGTATAATACTGCAGTCTTGGAAAATGGAAAGAGATATAACGCTGCCTGTTGTGAATAAATAACGTGGTTGAGAACATGGATTGTAAGAATGTGAAACTGGAAAGTGAAACCTGGACGTTTGAGTAAAAAGGATGGAACCCTACGGGGAAGTAGGAGTAGAACTCCTGGAAAGTGAATGGAATAGTATTGGGGAAGTGAGCTGGCCCTTGAGTACGGAGTACCAAGGAGAGCGACTGTCCCCCTGTTTAGTGCAGAGCGGAGCCAGCTGCCCCAGGGACCCGTGGTTAGGACTGGCCACTCTATACCGACTTGCTGGCCCTCGCATACGTAGTACCAAGGAGAGCTACTAGTGTAGGGAGGTACTAGCTACCCCACGGGCCCCGGGGTTATGCTAGCCTCCCACACCGACTTGTTAGGCCCGCTGGGGCAAACCAGGGTAGTCAGGCGAGGGTGCGCGGATTGTGGAGGGGCAAGGCCCCGGGTTGGTTACTGTGGAGGGGTTGGACCCCCGTTACTGAGAGGGTTCTACCCTGGACTGGTTCCGTGCTGTGCTTTGGGTGCACCCGTTAACGGAAACGACTGACCGCGTGCCAGTACGGGTTAGCTACCTGTGCGTTTATCGCGCGTGCCATAGTCACCGTTACGTCTGTTAGTGACCTTGGGGTGGTTGACTGAGGGTAGGATCACCACGGGGGACTCTCCCGGCCAGGAGAGCACCACGTGCTAATTCTACTTTTTGGAAGAGACTGCAATCAAGATCGTTCCCACGAGGAACATTCGAGATCAAGAAAAAGATCTGAGGAATAAATGAAATAGTGAGACAATTGAAAGATGTGAATAAAGAAAGTAATAGAACATAACAACTACTGTACACTCTACTATTGTCTTTAGTTTTAGTTGCCACTCTACTCAGCGTTTTGCTGACGTGTTACACTCGTTACCTTTTTCAGGGCCAGGTGTTGAGCAGCCAGGGTCAGCGGCTGCAGAGGACGCTGGGCCGAGTAGGGTCCAGTAGAGTTACCACTGTCTTTTGTACCTCTTTTGTTTCCGTTATAGTGAGTAGTTGTTTCCGCTGTACTTTCTTTACCTGCAGTTCAAATTATATTATGAATGTTATTCTACTGTTGTGGTGGTACATACTGTGGTAGTTTCTTTCCTTACTGCTGTACTTTCTTACTGTTAGTTATATTCATGCTGAATGTGGTTTATTTTACTGCTCTTTTGGTTACTTCCTCGTTGGACGACTAGGTCTTGGGATTAGTTGAGTCGGTCCGGTTCTCGTGTCTCGTAGGGACTCGGGAACCGGGTCGTTACAGTACATGAATGGGTGTGTGTGTGTGTGTGTGTGCGTGTGTGTGGTTGTGCCCTATGTGTCTAAGTGATATAGGTTAGGTCCTAAGGGGTTTAGGTTGGTGTAGGTCTTAAATTAGGGTTGCAAACCCTAATTGCTAAGGGGGAATTGCAATTAAACTTAACACAAGTTTAATTGAATGAGTGTGAACCTAATTGAGAGTGAACTAACTCAATTAGGTTGGGCTTTGGTCAATTGGACTCTCACTGAGTCTAATTGGACTTGTATGGGTTGAGATCTGAGCTCAATTGGATCCTATGAGACCAATTGACTAGGCAATGGTAATTGACTATGATCTAAGTCAATTAGGCTTAGTGAGGACCTAATTAGGTCCTTAAGGATGTCTAGAGGTGATGTGCTAGGGTTGGGGTACCTTAATTTAGGTTCCTAGGGGGTTAGAATTGGGTTCAGGGGGCTAGAGATCCAAGATCAAGGCTTGAATCTCAAAATTGGAACTGGAAAGCAATTCCAGATGTCCAATAATAGTATCAGACGACTTATACCCAAAAATTAGAAGTCCAAACTTCAATTCTAGACGTCTAATCAGAGTCAGGAAGGATTCTAGGTTCTGTCTTGGGTATTCTGCAGAAATTGGATGTCTGACCAAGTGTCTGGATGTATAATAATACTGCAGAAGTGGGTTTAAGATGTGCGGGAGTTGGCTAAGGGTTTTGGACGTCCAAATAGAGGTTGGAATTAGGGTTTTAAGGTTTCCTAGGGTGCGGTGACCTAATCTAAGGGTGGCTAAGGCTTGGGGAAGATTCTAGGCTATCCTAGGGCTAGAATGGTCCTAAGTTCTTCATAATTTACTGCTTTATTCCTACTTAATAGAATAGCGTACCTTAACTCCCTTACATTATTATCTACTACATCTAATCTAGGTCTTCCGCTCCAGCTCTACTGCAACATCAGTTATTCCATCTTCAGATTGAACTTCAGATCAATCTTCTGGTTAGCTTATTACCTGTAATTGTCATAATGCACCTAATCAGTACATTATAGCACTATTTTATGCATAGCTAAAAGAAAGTAGTAAAGATGCAGATAATTCTTTTGCATGCATGAATTACCCTAACCTATGCTAAGTCCTAGCCTAATTTAGGTTAATTAAGACCTATGATTGCTGCGCAATCACTCGCTTCAACCTATAGGAAAGAATTTCTTCAAGAATGCAGATTTTAGTTCAACCCATGTAGAGATAGGTCGTGCGATCGTGCGGTACCAATAGGTGGTTTTTTCCTTTAAGCTAAAGGAGAACATCTTCATGAGTAGTTGTTGTCGAGCCCGGATAGGTTGTCAATATGATGATTTTATCGTTGAAGTGTGTATAGTGGTTAACCTAAATCGGACCTAACCATCCCTTTACAAAATTTTTTTACCTGGCCTACTTGATTTTATCTTGTCACTTTTAGGCCCAGGGTCGAACTCAGGGAAGTGGGGTACAAGTCAAGTTTCTACGCCTTTCCTACAACGACTCTCTTCCATTCGTTTATTGTGTTTTTGGTGTTTTTCTTATTTAGATTTTTTTGGTAATCTTTGTCCTTGAGGTACACCCTCAAAATTGGGTTCTTGGCTTTGAGCCAAAACAAAGTTCCAAGATGAGTCTTGCTATTCGTAAGATGGGATACCTGCAAGTCAAAGATTATCTTTTCTCTTTTATATATATATTTTTTATCTTTTTTTCTAACAGGAAAGCAAAACAGAAATAAAGTAAACACAGTATATATATATATATGTATGTATATATTATGTGTATAAATGGGTGGGGGTGGAGGCGGAGATGGAGTGTAGTACGGTGTCAAGTCGGTTGTCGTCTAGAGAGATGCAACCAACAAGACTAGGTTCCATGTGGAGTATGGGATGGATGGTGGAAGATGTATGTAAGCACGCTTTTTGTACGCGTGTATTGGGGAATATCAGCAATTGGTGCAGATATTCCTGCGATACAGCGTATGGTAAATAATGTGAAAATATATATATGTATATATGTAAATATATCTATATGTATATATATATATGGTTATAAATATATAAGTATATATAGATATATATGTATATGTAAGTGTATATGTATATATATATATGTGTTTGTATATATAACTATTTAGAGGTATATATATATGTATGTATAAGTATAAAGTAATATATGTATATATAGATATATGTAGCTAAGTATATATATATATGTATGTATAGATAGTTATAGATATACATATATATATAGATGTATATATATATAGGTATATGTATGTATGTATATAATACTATATGGATGTATATATATATATATGTATATAATAATAATATATGTATATAGGTATATGTATCTAGATATGTATATATATGTATAAATGTATATATAGTTATATAGATATATATGTGTATATATGTATGTATATATAAGTAGGTGTGTACATATGTATATATTTATATATATGTATCTATAGTTAGTTATATAGGTAATATATATATAGATATATGTATAGTTATATATATATGTGTGTGTATGGATATATGTATATATGTATGTATATTTATATAAGTATATGTATATATGTATATATATATAAGTATATAGATATATGTATATATATATGTATATATATATCAATATATAAGTATACGTATATATATATATATATGTTTATAATAGAGTATAGGTGTTTGTGTGTGTGTGGAAGTGTGAGTGAATGTGTGTGTAAATGTCAGTGAAGAGAGTGAGAGTGTTGTGAGAGAGAGTGAGAGAGAGAGGGAGAGAGTGGGAGAGAGAGAGCAGGAGAGAGAACGCAGCCGCACTGCTGGGGGGGGGAAGGGCATTTTAAGCCGTCTGTGCACGAAGGGCGATGTCTGGTGGCTTCCGCGTGCAGGCGCGTGTGCACGCAGAGGAGAGTGCGCTGGAGGGAGTGTTGGCGCAGAGGGGACCCAGCACAGGCGGGCACGGAGTGGCTAAAATGGGCGCTCGCAGGCGCCGGTGAAGGGAGTGCGCGACGCGGACGAGTGCGGGCGAGGGGAGTGGGAGAAGCAGACGTTGGGAGAGGGCTGGCAGATGCGCAGGCATGAGCAGGCGACGCGGGCGAAGTTGCGTCGGCGGGCGCACGCACGGGCGAACGGTGGTCCCGGCACACCGAGTGACCGGGAAAGTGAGAAGCTTTCCGGTCACCCCACTGTAGCCACAGTGCCGCGATGACTCGCGTGAACAGTGGCTACAGTGGTCGTTCGCACCGTGCAATCGGCAATGGGCAGTGCTGTGAGTGAGGTCGGCTTGCGGCTGGCGCTTGGAGGTTGGTGCGAGAAGGAGAAGGCCTGCACCGGCCGGTTGCGAGCACGGAGAGCTCACGACAGAGCACGCGGGGCTGGAGGGCTAAGGCGCCTGCAGCTTGCACGGAATCTTGCAAGTGCCGCAGGGGGGTGGAGAGGCACTTGGCCGGCCGCTGCAGAGGCGCGCAGCAGCCGGTTGCGGGCGAAAGAGGGCTTGCGATAGAGTAGAGAAAGCGGAGGCGGAGAGGACCTGTAGGCGTGCGCGGAGGGGCTGAGGCGCCTGCAGGTGCATGTGGAAGTGGCTGAGGATGTTGCTGCTGCTGCCACCGCTTAGCTGCTGCTGCCACCGCTTAGCTGCTGCTGCCACCGCTTAGCTGCTGCTGCTGCCAAGCTGCGAGCTTCAGGCCTTGAAGCTTGCACCGATGGCTGAAATGGCTGGAATGGAGAAAACAGTGAAGAAAGCCACCACGCCCACCGGCTCTTTGAAGAGCTGGGCGGTGGTGGTCTTACTGTGGTGGTGTGCACCACAGTGAGAGCTCCTACCCGCCGGGTATCTCCGAGGAGGGCCAGCGTATGGACGGGAATGGAGGAGAGGACAACCTGGAGGAGATGGAGCTGCCGGTGGGTTTTTGGCTGGGACCAGGCCTGTTTTGAAGGAGGAAGCCGTGGTCTTTTATAAAGGAAGAAGGCATGATTGGGAATGGCTGCATGCAGCTGCAAGGAATGGTTGAAACGGCTTGGTAGGGAGAGGCAACCGCAGGGAAGGGCAGCTGCAGGGAAAGGCGCGCGAGGAGAAGAAGCATGCAACCACAGGAAAATCAAGTGAAATAAGAAAAATAAAAAGATGGTGATTTAGCAGAGATGGACTTGAGGAAAAAAGTAAATTGCGAGGCCATTTATTAATTCTCCTCTCTTCTCAATTAAATGCATGCATGCATGTATTTTTACAAAATGCAACTATGGAATCCTAATATGCATAGGTAGTGCTAGGAAATAGCACAAGAAGGCACTATTGCAGGTGTATTTTTGCGGTGCAATCATACCCCCATGCCTATCTTTTGCTAGTCCCTATCAAAATAGTATTTAGAAATGATCTTAAGCTGAAGATTTTTTTCTGAGGCGATATAGGTGTGTTTATTATTGGATATTGTGAGAACCAATTGTAGAGAAGACTACCTGTACTATAAGTCTCACATGACATAGATCATCTCTTAACTAACCAGGACTCTTGATATTTAAACCTTAAGTACAATTTCCAGGATCCAAGAGGTTTTTGCCGTTCTCGAGAGCTCAAGAGATTATGGCTTGTGCATAGTGAAGGATCAAGATTTACCAGATGAACATTAAGACTCAAGCCTAGGGTTTCACGAATTTTTAAGTAAAGGTTGGTCCCAGTTTCAGCTCATGTTTTCGGATTGACCCTTAAGAGGATGACGGAAAACTTAACTCCCATTTTATGACATTTGTGGCTCACAGGAAAACAAGGTATTTGTAACCTGCCCTGAAGAACTTCTTGTAGGGCGAAGACTTTACGAACATTTGTGAGATATACTGACTTATTTGCAACTTTTTTTTTTGAAACACATGTCAGTATATCTCTTACAACATTTTTTTGAAGGAGCACACTTTTTTTTTTTTTTTGGTGGGAGAGTTTCTTTTTGGTAGAAAGAGTTTCTCCTAAACACAAGACTAAAACTTGGGATAAAAAGTCTACCTGCATGCACAGGTAAGGACTCCACCTTCCCTAATGAACACTAGGGTTGGATCTTATGTTCACTTGGTCTTTCCTGATATGTGTAGTGTGAACCAAGTTTACTTAAGCTCTCAAGTAGAAGCAAACCAACGAATCCTGTACTGGTGTCTCAGGTACAAGAATACGTCCTTAGTTAGGAGAGATTCCGATCTATCTTGTCAATGCTCAAGTGAATTAAGCCAAGCCTGAGTGAATCAAGCTTCTGTGGCCTGGAAAGTCTTCAAAATAGAGGTTGAATATCCATAAATACTTATTTAATTTTTGTTTCAGCTTTTAGATCATTACTAAACACCATTTATTATTATATATATTTTTTTTATTTTCCTTTTTCTTGCATATTTATAAATAGGTGGAAACTGCATGATACCATAAAATACCCAGATCCTATGGATGCCTATCCACCCCCCCATGCCAAACAATGCTATGTCATATGCATGCAGGGAAAGGTAGAGAAAGGATGAAAGATTGGGTAACGAGAGTTGAGGTGCAGGGTATACAGTAGGGTGGTAGGGTGGGTGGTGAAGTGAAGAGTGTGATAGTGGCGTGAAAAGTGATGGTGGATGGTGAAAGGTCTGGCGTTTCATGGGGCGAGAGTCTCCCAGGTGGATCGGAGAACAAGTCAGGAAGAAGAAGTTGGCCCTCATATTGGCCAAGAAGAGGGGCTTTTTGGATAGATGGATCAAAAAAGGAATAGCCCCAGTGAGTAAGATGTGGGCTCAAGGTCCCAGTGTGGAGTTGCAAATCCACCTGATTTGGCGGGAAAGAAAGGGCAATCCAGTCTTCAGGAGTGTGGACTGGCGGTGAGCAGCCCGGATATGACTCAGACCATGAGGTATGGGAAGCGGAGAAAACCTCATCAGAAGTCTGGTCAGGAGAAGGTATGGGACAAGGGAGGGATGGGGGAACGTCACAGTTTGTGTTGGTCAGGCAGTCATCAGTGTTTATAGGTAATCCGCAGCAGTCCGAATAGGTCCCAAATAGTCCAATACACGCACTGACGGTCATGTCCTCGTCAGACGTGTCATCCTCGATGCAATTGCAATCAACATAAGAGTGAGGTGTTGCAGCGGGATTAGCCTGAAATCCCAGCGGAATGCTCGGAGCTTGCAGAATTTGATGAACCTGTCCCTGAGAAGGTTGTACCTGCAAACCACAGGGTACGAAGTTTTGCGGGCTTGGAATAGGTTGGGCGGGAAGAGTGCCCTGAGATCGAGTCGCCATGCGTAGTTGACTGATCTCAGCATTCTGCTGCGCCAAATGGTGCTGAAGAGAGGTCATGTTCTCTTTATGGCGCTTTGACATTTCCGTCATTATTCGCATCAATTTATTAAGAGGACTTGATGCGTGTTTTGTTTGTAGTACGCAAGGGCCTGATGGTGGATTCGCTATAGGATTAGACTGGGCCCTTGGGATGATGGGTGCGGACGGTCGCATTGGTCCACCAGCGGGATTCTGGCACTGCGGGTTGTTGGACCATGCGAAGTTTGGATGATTGCGCCACCCTGGGTTATACGTGGCAGAGAACAAGTTGTTCCCCAGGGCGCAAGCATCTTCTATGCCAGAAAACGTGTCTGCATGTAAATATGCGTCCGAGCACACGGAGGCTTAGTCCTCTGTGTCGAAATACTGGCTTGCAGAAGCTAGATCCACATGACTTACCGAGTCGCTTGGCACGACACTCGATAAGGGAGGTCTTGCAGGGCTTCTTGGGATAATCCTGGTGTTGGAAGAATTGGAATTGTGACGAAGTGGTGAGGTGGGGGTGTTTGCCATGTTTGTGGAGGAGGAGGACAATTCGGCTTGTCTTCTAGATTTATCAGTCAATTCAAGCAGTTCAGGGTTTTGTGACCTCCTCCCAAACATGCACTATCGCAGGAAGAGTTGGGGAGATGAGAAGGGAAAAGAGATGAGAGAAATGACGCCGCAAAGGTACACTTGATTACAAATCAATACAGTCAAGTTCCTAACCTCTACAGTGTGCCCTTAGACCTAAAGATCTAAGTTACCTACTATCACGAACTACGGAACCGAATGCGAGCACCGCGGAACCATCGAGCCAGATTGAAAGGCTGTTTGCCCCAATCTTAGACACCCGATAGCACGTGGGAACTCTCACTAGCACATAGCTGCTACACGTAGGTAGTTAGACCTCCAATCCTTAGTAAGGGTCAAGTTACTACCAATTTTAGTTAGAGGCTTAGGGTCAAGTGCTTCTGGAATGTGAAGGGCGTTGTTTATGGGTAATGCCCAAGTGATTGATTTTTCAGGTGTGTAAAATAAGCATGCAACGGGGAAATCTCCCTGAATTGAAGTTCTTAATTGGTGAATGGTTTTTAGAGTTCAGCCTTAAGTAGTATGAATTTTAGGATTTCCCTGAATTACCAATTCAACCAATCTCCGGGTTTTTGTGAGAATACAATTTTTCTTTCTAAGCCCAACAAACCCTTCTTCAATATCAGTTGGTTAATGCATGCTAAAATGCAATGGGCTACCCTAAGTGAAGATTGCTATGTGTGGATGCAAAAATCAATTTTAAATTAGTGTGAAAGGGAGCCAAAGCACTTTAATTCAAGTGCTCCCAATCACCAGAAAGATGTCCACACACAAGGCTTCAACCAAAAGATAAAGAAAATCAAATTGTTGGGGTTGAAGTATTCGGGATCGAATCTTAGTCAAGTTGAAAAGTCGTGGTGGGGTTGGAATCAACTCAATTCCAAGTCTCCCCACCAAAAATGTGATCCCGAATTGTAGATAAGTGAGGCAAAAGAGGGGTGCAATCAATCTTTTTGTATTTGCCTCAAAGAATACTTCACACGGTGAGAAATTCAAGAATCAAGATTCTCGGATTTTCGTTATGCGAAGTAGGGCGGGAAATCCCGAGGCGGTGGGAGTGGAGACAATCAATCAAACAAGTGAATTTTAATCCACTTGCCCCAAGAGATCCCAAGAAGTTTTTCTAGTTTTTAGTTTTTAATTTTTTTTTTTATTAAGGTGACAAATTAAGACTAGTTGCTAAGAAAAGAAGACCTACTTGTTCGGCAACATGTGCGAAGCTCCAATGTGATGTCGGCGTCTTCACGCTCTCGTTCCCGCCTTGGATCTGCTCACATCTTTGACTTTGTCTGCCTGCCTTCTCCTTGCACCAGGTTCACCTGCACACCAAAAACAGAGATACCCGTGAAGAGAGAAGAGAAAAATTGAAAGGAATTGAATAGAAACTTACTTGAAGGCGCACTTCCCCGGCAACGCGCCAGAAAAGAGTATGTTGTCGAGCCCAGATAGGTTGTTAATATGATGATTTTATCGTTGAAGTGTGTATAGTAGTTAACCTAAATCGGACCTAACCATCTCTTTACAAAATTTTTTTACCTGGCCTACTTGATTTTATCTTATCATTTTTAGGCCCAGGGTCGAACTCAGGGAAGTGGGGTACAAGTCAAGTTTCTACTCCTTTCCTACAACGACTCTCTTCCGTTCGTTTATTGTGTTTTTGGTGTTTTTCTTATTTAGATTTTTTTGGTAATCTTTGTCCTTGAGGTACACCCTCAAAATTGGGTTCTTGGCTTTGAGCCAAAACAAAGTTCCAAGACGAGTCTTGCTATTCGCAAGACGGGATACCTGCAAGTCAAAGATTATCTTTTCTCTTTTATATATATATTTTTTATCTTTTTTTCTAATAGGAAAGCGAAACAGAAATAAAGTAAATGCAGTATATATATATATATGTATATATTATGTATATAAAGGGGTGGGGGTGGAGGCGGAGATGGAGTGTAGCACGGTGTTGAGTCGGTCATCGTCTAGAGAGACGCAACCAACAGGACTAGGTGCCGCGTGGAGTATGGGATGGATGGTGGAAGATGTATGTAAGCACGCTTTTTGTACGCATGTATCGGGGAATATCAACAACTGGTGCAGATATTCCTGTGATACAGCGTATAGTAAATAATGTGAAAATATATATATGTATATATGTAAATATATCTATATGTATATATATATGGTTATAAATATATAAGTATATATAGATATATATGTATATATAAGTGTATATGTGTATATATATATATATGTGTGTATGTATATATAACTATTTAGAGGTATATATATATATGTATGTCTAAGTATATACTAAGATATGTATATAAAGATATATGTAGCCAAGTATATATATATATGTATGTATATATAGTTATATATATATATAGATGTATATATATATAGGTATATGTATGTATGTATATAATACTATATGGATGTATATATATATATGTATATAATAATAATATATGTATATAGGTATATGTATCTAGATATGTGTATATATGTATATATGTATATATAGTTATATAGATATATATATGTATATATGTATGTATATATAAGTAGGTGTGTACATATGTATATATTTATATGTATGTATCTATACTTAGTTATATAGGTAATATATATATAGATATATGTATAGTTATATATATATATATATATATATATATATGTATTTATGTATGTATGTATACTAATACATAAGTATATAGATACTACTATATGTATAAATATAAGTACATATATATATATGTATATATATATATATAAGTATATAGATATATGTATATATATATGTATATATATATCAATATATAAGTATACGTATATATATATGTTTAAAATAGAGTATAGGTGTGTGTGTGTGTGTGGAAGTGTGAGTGGATGTGTGTGTAAACGTCGGTGAAGAGAGTGAGAGAGTGTTGTGAGAGAGAGTGCGGGAGAGAGCGGGAGAGAGAGAGAGCAGGAGAGAGAATGCAGCCGCACTGCTGCGGGGAGAAAGGGCGTTTTAAGCCGTCTGCGCGTGAAGGGCGACGTCTGGTGGCTTCCGCGTGCGAGCGCGTATGTGCACAGAGGAGAGTGCACTGGAGGGAGTGTTGGCACGAAGAGGACCCAACGTAGGTGGGCGCGGAGTGGCTGGAACGGGCGCTCGCAGGCGCGGGCGAAGGGAGTGCACGACGCGGACGAGTGCGGGCGATGGGAGTGGGCGAAGCAGATGTTGGGAGAGGGCTGGCAGACGCACGGGCATGAGTGGGCGATGCGGGCGGAGACGCGCAGGCAGGCGCGCTCACGGGCGAACGGTGGTCGCGGCACGTCGGGTGATCGGGAAAGTGAGAAGCTTTCCGGTCAGCCCACTGTAGCCACAGTGTCGCGATGACTCGCGTGAACAGTGTCTACAGTGGTCGTTCGCACCGCGCAACCGGCAGTGGGTAGTGCTGTGAGTGAGGCCGGCTTGCGGCTGGCATGTGTAGGCTGGTGTGCGAAGGAGAAGGCCTACACCGGTCGGTTGCGAGCACGGAGAGCTTGCTACAGACCACGCGGGGCTGGAGGGCGAGGGCGCCTGCAGCTTGCGCGGAAGCTTGCAAGTGCCACATGGGGGTGGGGAGGCGCTTGGCCAGCCGCTGCAGAGGTGCGCAGTAGTCGGTTGCGGGCGGAAGAGGGCTTGCGACAGAGCGGAGAAAGTGGAGGCGGAGAGGACCTGCAGGCGCACGTGGAGGGGCTGAGGCGCCTGCAGGTGCACGCAGAAGTGACTGGGGATGCTGCTGCTGTTGCTGCCAAGCTGCGAGCTTCAGACCTTGAAGCTTGCGGCCATGGCTGAAATGGCTGGAATGGAGAAAATAATGAACAAAGCCACCACGCCCACCGGCTCTTTGAAGAGCTGGGCGGTGGTGGTCTCACTATGGTGGTGTGCACCACAATGAGAGCTCCTGCCCGCCAGGTATCTCCGAGGAGGGCCGGCGTATATATATACCACACCCAGGTGTTGCAGACTCACCCCAGGAACATATCTTCAGTAGCAATTGAAGGCACTAGCAACAGCAACATCTTCAATTTCTTCGATCTTGGCTGCAGCTACATGCAAGAAGAAGAGGGTGGGACTTAGTCCCACCTCGTAAACATTGGAGTGGGTTGAGCGGTATAAGTGGAATTGGTGTTCTATGCTTATCGCCCAAGACACCGGGGGGTCGGGTTCCCTGCTCACTCACGCACACCTCGCCCGTTCACATGGTACGTGGGCTTGGTCCAAACCTAGTACTACTCATGACCCGTTTACCTGCCTGTATACCCAATTAGCCCCAGGTTAGAGAGAAAAAGAAGAGGATTTGCAAGAAGGGGGAGGGTTTCGCTCTGAGATGTGTGCGCACATGCCTTGGGATGCATGTTGAAGGAAGAGGCTAACACTTAGCCTTTGAGAAGGTCGGCCTTGTGCTGTGCTTGTGAAGGCCTTAAGAGGTCGTTGCCCTTGTGTGCTTACTAAGGCTTAGTGCTTTAGCACATAAGCCGTCTAAGAAAGGGTGGACGTCGTTTGATTTGATCCTAAAGGCACTGTGACATTATTCTGAACTTAAGATGACGTGGATTATTGATTGAAGTTACTGTTGATTTATTTGAATGAATTGAATAGTGAAATAACCCATTGCCTTTTTAGTCAGATAAGACAACAGGAGTTTCAGTCAGACGTCTGTCCAGATGTCTGGACACATGCCCAGACATCTGAAAGTGGGAAATTTCATACGTCCCTTTGTGCTCTACACACGGGTGGAGCACAAAGGCTTCTCCTTCCTTCGCATGCCCACCCCTAAACCCTAAACCTACTCTATTTAAACCCACCCCCTTCTCTCCTTCTCACCACCCTCACACTACTCTCCAGCCACCACCACCACCTCCAGCGTCTCCCTCTTGCGGCTTGGCGAGGGAGAATGAGAGTGACGAGAGAGGGGCCAGCGAGGGAGAATGAGAGAGAGAGGAAGGAAGAGAGCATGAAGGTTGGAGGACCTTTGGGAGCTCGGTGGAGCTTGCACGGTAGGTGGCGGGTGCGTACGCAAGGAGGAAGGGCTCGGGGAGGTGGCCTCCCGGCCCTCTGCAGCTGCTGAAGCTATTACGGTGCGTTGCGGGCGGAGTTGCGAGGAGAGAAGCGTCATGGAGGAGGTTCTGGTACTGGAAGTTTTCCAGTATCAGACGTCTGGGATATCGTCCAGATGATTGGCGAGGCACCAGGATGTCAAGAGCTGAAGCCGGATGTCTGAAAGCACATATCGCGGGAGGTACGTATCTCCTTGTGCTACTTTTCACCATGCAATTTGTAGTGTAGGAGATGTTGGGCTAATTTTGTGCCTGCATTTTTCGTATGCAGGGAAGGCTTTGGGAAGGCACGCAGGTGTGCTTTTCCAAGTACTTTTGGACGTCAGATCACATCGCCAGATGTCCGGAGGTACTTCTAGATG
Organism: Thalassia testudinum; assembly: GCA_037157565.1. Lineage (NCBI taxonomy): Eukaryota > Viridiplantae > Streptophyta > Magnoliopsida > Alismatales > Hydrocharitaceae > Thalassia > Thalassia testudinum. Next base: position 26,767,341 of record JAZHRO010000003.1, read on the forward strand.
ATCGAAGGCCTTGTCCAACGTTTGGAGCTGCCCCTAGACGATCGCAAAGTGAGTCTGGACGTCTGAAGCAGCCACAGGAAGTGCAAGGTGAGATTTGACATCTTTTAAGACGTTTGGGACTAGTCTCAGATGTTTGATTTGGGTTTCTAACCGCATTTTTGGCCCGTTTAAGGCCCAAACGGAATCAAATTACCGCAAACAAAGTATCGTTGTTTTCCACTCGAGTTCCTATACGTGTTTGTGTTGAGTATCTACTATTTTGAGCTCGTATGATGTAAATTAGTCGCTGCTAAAGGTTACTAGCCGGTGGCGCATTCAGGGCCCGCGGAGACGACGAGATCTGCGGTGCAGGCCCCCATTTCTCCCATGATACTCGATAGAGTGGTTTAATTCAGTTGTAATATTTAAATAAGAATTTACTTTTTCTGGAATAATCTGATCGAACTCTAAGACGTGGAATGAACCCTAAGGTAGAAATGTATGAGCCTGTTTGAGCTGTACTGTTTACTCGAATGGATGGTTAAAATAAATTGCTAGTAAATGCCTTTAGTATAATTACAAGATGCATGTTAGAATATGAGTTGCTTGTATGTGAATGAGGAAGTGAACTGTGAAACCACAAGTTGCATGTATATGATTGAGACTTAAATTATGAAAACACAAGCTACTTGTATATGGATGAGGAATGAGTTATGAAACATGAGATCTGAATATGGATAAATGAGATGAATATGAGCATGAACCCTATGGGGAATTAGGAGTAGAACTCTTGTGTATGAAAGGAATCTGGAATGTAGACGGGAAGTATGCTGGCCCTTGTGTACACGGTACCAAGGAGAGCAACTGCCCCTTTTTATTGTAGAGCGGAGCTAGCTGCCCTTGGGTTGAGACCTAGGGTTAGGATTGGCCACTCTACACTGACTCCTGTTGGCCCTCGCGTACATGGTCCCAAGGCATGCTACTAGTGTAGGGAGGGAGCTAACCACCCCATGGGGCCCGGGGTTAAGCTAGCCACCCTACATCGACTTTGTTAGGCCCTCTGGGCAAATCGGGGTAGTCGGACGAGGGTACGCGGACTGTGGAGGGGTGAGACCCTTATTTAGTTCTGAGGGGCGAGACCCTTGTTCTGAGAGGGCAAGGCCCTATACTGTTCTTTGATGTACTTTGGGCTTACCCTTTAGTGGAAACAACTAACTGCGTGTTAGTGTGGGGTAGCTACGCGTGTGCTTATCACGCATGTCCTAGTCACCGCTACATCTCAATAGTGATCTTGGGGTGGTTGATTGGGTGTAGGACTACCGCGGGGGACTCTCCCGGCCAGGTAAGCACCACTTGTACCTTCTACTCCACGGAAAATACTGCAATCAAGATCGTTCCCATGAGGAATAAGCAAGATCAAGAAATACTTGGATACTTCAAGAAACAGATGAACAAGAAATACATAAATGAGATAAATAGAAATGAGAATAAAATCTGCTCGTTGTTTTTACTTTACTTGCACATAAATAATGTAAATACCACTCTCCTCAGCGTTTGCTGACTCTATCTTTTCATAACTTTGTTCAGGACTAGGAGTTGAGCAGCCCGAGTTTCTGGCTGCAGAGGGAGCTGGGCCCAGGCGAGCCCAGCCGTAGTAGTTTCTTTTCCAGTTCTTTGTTTCTACTGTAGTTGTGAGTACTAGACTTCAAATTACTATTCTCGTTACTTTCTATCTTCTCTTGTTGTTGTGGTGGCATGTACTATTTTGAGACAGTTATTCTACTTTTCTTTACTACTTCGTTCTTTCCTTCTGCTTAGTTATATTGCATGTGTGAGTGTGGTTTATTTTCCTGCTTTTGGTTATTTCTCATTGAACGACTAGGTCTTGGGATTAGTCGAGGCAAGTTGGTCTCGGATCCTGTAGGGATCCGGGTATCAGGTCGTAACAAGATGGTATCAGAGCAAGGTCATCATGAGAAATGAACCAATCGGTCCAAGAATAACTACTCACATGCATATAACTAGGATAGCCACCACAACGTACCACCTTGATATTCATTTCTGAGCCTTTTTCTCTATGTAATCCAGTATCATTGACAACTCTAGTTCTATCTCTTGTGTCTCCTTGCAGGAGATGCCTCGTCGAGGAGTTTCCGAGGCAGGCCATGGTTGTGGCCGTGGGCGAGGTTGGAGGGTCGGACGTGCTGGACCTGAGGCACCAGTTGACCCACCTCTCCTCCCAGGCATTCATGCCTAGGATCTCACCCAGTTGATCAGAGACATATGCGAGAGGAGCTCCACCAGCCTCCACGGGCACCTCTCCCTGAGGATGTGGAGGGGGAGTCCTCGGTGGGATAGAGAGACCGTCGCAGTGCCAGACGAGCAGGAGGGGGAGGGGGTGATCCTCCACCACCCCCATCACACTCTGACACTTTTGAACATGAGCCCTCCTTGCCTGGAGGTGTGCCCGTTCCCTCACTATAGCTACACCATGAGCTTTTCGGATAGTTCCGGAAGCTGAAGTCCCCCTCCTTTAAGGGGGATGAGAGCCCGTCTGAGGCAAAGGATTGGCTGGAGTAGATAAAGATGGCATTCGACACCCTTCACCCTCCCATGAAGTGCCGCGTGGCCTTTGCCACGTACCAGCTAGAGAGCGCAGCACACAGGTGGTGGAGGGCAGTCAGAGGCCAGAAGGGGAGAGAGCCGATGCGGGACCAATTCGTGGCTCTCTTCTACGAGCAGTACTTTCCGCAGACCTAGCAAGATCAGAGGAGGCGGTAGTTCCACACTCTCTGCCAAAGGACGATGATGGTTAGCACGTTCCGCACACATTTTCTGGAGCTGTCACGTTTCGCCCCGACAGCTGTGTCTACTGAGGAGTGCCTGTGGAGGTTTACTAAGGGGCTCCGACTTGCTATTCGAGGGTATGTCAAACCCCTGAAGCTGCCCACTTTCTCTCATGTGGTTAAGGTAGCCATGACTTACAAGGAGACCAACCTGGCCACGCGAGACACTGACAGCAGATGGAAGAGGCCCTACCAGCCAGAGTACTCCTAGGGCCGTTGGGAGAGGAGACACACGGCGCCCGCAGGAGAGCTGTCTCATTCTGCGGAGCCACCGATGGCCTTTAGGGGTTCCAGATAGGGGCCAGTTGCTAGCATCGGACCCTCGTCTAGCCGCCAGCAGGGACTTACTGAGGGAGGAGGTCATGTACCCCTCTGTTACCCGTGTGGCCAGCCAGGCCACATCAGGGGGGATTGCCCATCTAGGGCTGGAGCACAGTAGATTCTCCCTACACCGAATGCTAGAGCCGTGTTGGCGGTCGTGGTCACCAGGTGCGTGGGGGAGCACAACAATCACAACGAGGGTACCGGCCAGCTGCTACTCGCCCGACCCATAGTGTAGCTGCTTCGTCGGCACTGAGAGCTAAGGAGAGCATCAACGCCCTGACATACAGAGACGCCAAGGCTTCGGGTTTTGTGGTGGCAAGTATGGTTACTATTTCTGGTAGATTAGTGTACGTACTTTTTGATTCCGGTGCCACCCACTCCTTCGTTGCTACGAGTTTTGCCGTCAATTTGAGGCAGGGCAGTGTACTGTTAGAGGATCCATTTGTCATCAGAGGCCCAGGTGGCCAATTATTTGTAGTTGAGGAGATCTACATGGACTGCGAGGTCAGTATAGGGGGACATAGCCTCCCCGTTGACCTGATTGTGATCCAGATGGAGGACTTTGGCGTGATCCTAGGGATGGACTGGCTGTCTGCCTATCACGCCCTAGTGGACTGCTTTGGGAGGAAGATCATCTTCTCCATACCGGAGTTGCCTTCCTTTGAGTTTCACGGTCAGCCAGTGGACGGAGGTTTCAGATGCATCTCTAGGCTTCGGGCAGCGAGGCTTTTGAGCCAGGGGTGTGAGGGCTTTTTGGCCTGTGTAGTGGCAGAGCCTAGCCCCGTGGCTAACTTTCAGAGTATCCCGGCGGTCTGCGAGTACCCTGACGTTTTCCTAGAGGAGCTTCCAGGACTACCACCTGAGCGTTAGATCGAGTTTGAGATTTCACTAGTACCGGGGATTAGCCTCATTTCTACTGCACCGTACCAGATGGCACCACTTGAGTTGCGAGAGCTCAAGTCACAGCTATAGGATCTGTTGAAGAAGGGCTTTGTGAGGCCCAGTGCATCCCTATGGGGAGCCCCTGTGATGTTTGTGAAGAAGAAGGACAGTACCCTGCGACTTTGTGTCGACTACTGACAGCTGAATAGGGTCACTGTCAAGAACAAGTATCCGGTGCTAAGGATTGACAACCTCTTCGACCAGTTGCGAGATGCTACAGTGTTCTCCAAGATAGGTCTGAGGTCAGGTTACCACCAGTTGAGGATCAGGGAGACTGACGTCTCCAAGACAGCTTTTTGTACCTGGTACGGGCACTACAAGTTCTTGGTCATGCCGTCTGGGCTGACCAATGCCCTCGCTGCCTTTATGGATTTGATGAACCGTGTTTTCTGGCCTTACTTAGACTAGTTTTTGGTGGTGTTCATCGACGATGTACTCGTTTACTTGCGGGATTAGGCGTAGCATGGATAACATTTATGCATGATCTTGGATACCTTGAGGCGACGCAGGCTGTATGCCAAATACAGCAAGTGTGAGTTTTGGTTGAGACAGGTGACTTTCTTAGGCCACATGATTTCAAGAGATGGATTGGCTGTGGATCCAGCCAAGGTAGAGGCTGTACTCAGGTGGGAGAGACCATACACAGTGATAGAGATACGCAACTTTTTGGGACTGGCAGGTTACTACCGGCGGTTTATAAAAGGATTCTCTCAGATCGCACATCCTATGACCCAGCTGACCAGGAAGGATGTACCCTTTGCCTGGAAAAATGAGTGCGAGGTGTGTTTTCAGGAGTTGAAGGAGAGACTGAACTTCAGCTTCTGTACTTACCATCCCAGACAGCAGTGGCAGCTTCGTGGTGTACACCAACGCTTCGTTGCAGGGGTTAGGGGATGTGCTCATGCAGCGGGGTGATGTTGTTGCTTACACTTTGCGGCAACTGAAGCCCCATGAGAATAGCTACCTTACCCATGACTTAGAGCTGGCAGTAGTTGTCTTCGTGTTGAAGACATGGAGGCACTACCTTTACGGTGAGACTTTGGAGATCTTTACAGATCATAAGAGCCTCAGGTACTTATTTGACCAGAAGGAGCTTAACATGAGACAAAGGCGTTGGTTAGAGCTCCTGAAGGACTACGACTGTAGCATCTCCTACCACCCAGGTAAGGGCAATGTGGTGGCCGACGCCTTGAGCAGGAAAGCGCCCGCCCACCTGGCTAGCTTATAGGCACGGAGTTGGAGACCCATGAAGGAGTTGGGTAGTTGGAGACCCCGGGAGTCACGGGGGTAAAGTGGGGCAGTGACAGTGACGTGATAGTCTTGACCAAAGCTGATAGACCGCATCATCACAGGGTAGATGGCCGATTCATACTTACAGACGCTGCGAGATAAGGTGTTGACAGGGGACCCATGAGACTTTTCCTTCTCAGAAGAGATCCTGCATATGAGGGGACGTCTATGCGTTCCTAGGGACGAAGAGTTGTTGAGAGAGCTTCTAATAGAGGTGCACAGGTCTAGGTTCACCATACATCACAGGAACACAAAGATGTACCATGATTTGCAATGCGACTTCTAGTGGAGAGGGATGAAGCGGGATGTTAGTGAGTTTGTTCAGCAGTGTTTGATATACCAACAGGTGAAGGCTGAGCACCAGAGGCTTGCAAGGCCATTGCAACCACTTCCTGTGCCAGAGTGGAAGTGGGAGAGCATCACCATGGACTTGGTGGTAGGTCTACCAGTTACCCAGCAGGGATACGACACAGTCTGGGTGATAGTAGAAAGGTTGATGAAGATGGCACGTTTCCTATCGATCCAAGTCACCTTTGGACCAGCATAGTTAGTAGAGAGATACATCAGAGATGTGGTGCACCTGCACAGAGTCCCGTGTGAGATTGTATCAGACAGGGATACTCGTTTTACTTCCCAGTTCTGGGTTGAGTTTCAGCAGGCCTTGGGGACACGTTAGAGGTTTAGTATAGCCAACCACCACCAGATCAATGGGCAATCAGAGCGCACGATACAGACACTTGAGGGCCTTCTGAACGCTTGTGTATTAGACTGGAGAGGCTCCTGTGAGGAGCATTTACCCCTGGCAGAGTTTGCATACAATAACAGTTACCACTCGAGCATCGGCATGACACCTTACGAGGCTCTGTACGGATGGAGGTGTACTGCACTCTTGAGTTGGGTCGAGGTAGGGACCAAGTGGGAGGTTGGTCCTAGGCTGATCCCGCAGAGTCCGGAGGTGATAGAGCAGATTCACAGACGACTTTGCACTGTCAAGAGTAGGTAGAAGAGCTACGTTGACCGAAAGCACAGGGAGGTGTAGCTCGAGGTTGGGGATCATGTCTTTCTCTATGTTTCGCCCATGAAGGGCTTGCAGTGTTTTGGGGTGAAGGGGAAGCTTGCGTTGGGGTTTGTGGGGCCCTTTGAGGTCTTGGAGTGGGTGGGACTCATTGCTTACCAGCTTACCCTTCCTCCCCAGCTTTCTTGAGTGCACGACGTGTTCCACGTGTCCAACCTCAGAAAGTACGTCACCGATCCCAGTCACGTTCTGAGCCACGAGAGCATAGAGGTGGGGGACGACCGGACCTATCATGAGAGGCTAGTACAGATACTAGACCAAGCCATCCGGAGTCTGAGATGGAAGTAGGTACCACTGGTGAAGGTTATATGGAGAAGCCGGCGGTACAAGGAGATGACCTGGGAGCTTGAGGAGACGATATGAGAGTGATACCCAGAGCTTTTCGAGGGTACGTCTTTTCGGACCTACTTCGATCCTCTTTAAGTTTGTTATGCATTTTTACTTTCCTTTTTCCGTACCCTAGCTAGCTCAAGTTTTAGGGATGAAACTTCCTTTAAGTTTGTTATGATGAAATGACCCGTTGCCTTTTTAGTCGGATAAGACATCTGGAGTTTCGGTTAGACGTTTGGACGCATTCTTGGATGTCTGAAAGTGGGAAATTTTGTACATTCCTTTACGCTCTGCGTGCGGGCGGCGCATAGAGGCTTCTCTCTCTTTTGCACACCCACCCCTAAACCCTAAGCCCACTCTATTTAAACCCACCCCCTTCTCTTCTTCTCTCCACCCTCACACCACTCTCCAGCCGCCACCACCACCTACAGTGTCTCCCTCTTGTGACCGTGGCGAGGGAGGATGAGAGAGGGGGAGAGCGAGGGAGAATGAGAGAGAGCAAGGAAGAGAGCATGAAGGTCGAAGGACATTCGAGAGCTCGACGGAGCTCGCACGGCCAGCGGTGGGCATGTGCACGACGAGGAAGGGCTCGAGGAGGCGGCCTCCCAGCCCTCTACAGCTGCTGAAGCTGCTGCGGTGAATTGCAGGCGGAGTCACGGAGGAGGTTCTAGTACTGGAAGTTTTCCAGTATCAGACGTCTAGGGTATCGTCCAGACGACTGGTGAGGCACCAAGACATCCGGAGTTGAAGTTGGATGTGTAAAAGCACATATCGTGGGAGGTACGTATCTTCCTGTGCTACTTTCTGCCATGCAGTTTGTAGTGCAGAAGATGTCAAGCTAATTTTGTGCTTGCATTTTTCGTACATAGGGAAGGCTTTGGGAAGGCATGTAGGTGCACTTTTCCAAGTACTTTTGGACATCTGATCACGTCGCCAGACGTCCGGAGGTACTTCTAGACGACCGGAGGCCTTGTCCAATGTCTGGAGCTGCCCCCAGACGGTCGCAAGGAGAGTCTGAATGTTTGAATAAGCCGCAGGAAGTGCAAGGTGAGATCTAACGTATTTTAAGATGTCTGGGACTAGTCCCAGACGTCTGATTTTGGTCTATAACAACGTTTTTGGCCTGTTTAGGGCCCAAATGGAATCGGATTTCAACAAACGAAGTACTGTTGTTTTCCACTCAAATTCCTCTACGTGTTCATGTTGAGTATCTATTGTTTTGAGCTCATCTGATGTAAATTAGTCGCTGGTACAAGTTACCAGCGGGTGGCGTGTTCGAAGCCCGCGGAGACTACGAGATCTACGGTACAGGCTCCCATTCCTCTCATGATACAGGATAGAGTGGTTTAATTTAGTTGTTAATATTTAAATAAGAATGTACTTTTCTAGAATAATCGAATCGAACTCTAGGATTGAAATGAACCCTAAGGTAGAAATGTATGAGCCTGTTTGAGCTGTACTGTTTACTTGAATGCATGGTTAAAATAAATTGCTAGCAAATGACTTTAATGTAATTACGAGATGCATGTTAGAATACGAGTTGCCTCTATGTAAATGAGGAAGTGAACTGTAAAACCACAAGTTGCATGTATATGATTGAGACTTAAATTATGAAAACACGAGCTGCCTATATATAGATGAGGAACGAGTTATGAAACATGAGATCTGAATATGGATAAAAGAGATGAATATGAGAATGAACCCTATGGGGAATTAGGAGTATAACTCTTGTGTATGAAAGGAATTTGAAATGTAGATAGGAAGTGTGCTGGCCCTTGTGTATGCGGTACCAAGGAGAGCAACTACTCCTTTTTAGTGTAGAGCAGAGCTAGCTACCCTTGGGTTGAGACCCGGGGTTAGGATTGGCCACTCTACACTGACTCCTATTGGCCCTCGCGTACATGGTATCGAGGTGTGCTACTAGTGTAGGGAGGGAGCTAGCCACCCCACGGGGCCCGGGGTTAAGCTAGCCACCCTACACCGACTTTGTTAGGCCCTCTGGGAAAACTGGGGTAGTCGAATGAGGGTACGCGAACTGTGGAGGGGCGAGACCCCTGTTTGGTTCTGATGGGTGAGACCCCTGTTCTGAGAGGGCAAGGCCCTATATTGTTACGTGCTGTACTTTGGGCGTACCCGCTAGCAGAAATGACTGACCGCATGTCAGTGCGGGGTAGCTACCCGTGTGCTTATCACGCGTGCCGTAGTCACCACATCATCTCGACAGTGACCTTAGGGTTGTTGACTGGGTGTAGGACTACCACGAGGGACTCTCCCAGCCAGGAGAGCACCACGTGTACCTTCTGCTCCACGGAAAAGACTACAATCAAGATCGTTCTCACGAGGAACAAGCAAGATCAAGAAATACTTGAATACTTCGAGAAATAGATGAACAGGAAACACATAAATGAGATAAATAAAATTAGAATAAAAATTTCTTGTTGTTTTTACTTTACTTGCACATAAATAATGTAAATACCACTCTACTCAGCGTTCGCTGACTCCGTCTTTTCGTAACCCTGTTCAGGACCAAGAGTTGAGCAGCCCAAGTTTCCAACTACAAAGGGAGCTAGGCCCAGCTGAGCCCAGCCATAGCAGTTTCTTTTCCAGTTCTTTGTTTCTACTATAGTTGTGAGTACTAGACTTCAAATTACTGTTCTCGTTACTTTCTGTCTTCTGTTGTTGTTGTGGTGGCATGTACTATTTTGAGACAGTTGTTCTACTTTTCTTTACTGCTTCGTTCTTTCCTTTTGCTTAGTTATATTGCATGTGTGAGTGTGGTTTATTTTCTTGCTTTTGGTTATTTCTCGTTGGACGAATAGGTCTTGGGATTAGTCGAGGCGAGTCGATCTTGGGTCCTGTAGGGATCCGAGAACCGGGTCGTAACAAATAGTTGAGATATATGCTTAATTAAGAAGAATAATTGGTGATTCAATTCACCATTATTTTATCTTTCTGATTCTTTTTGTCCAAAAGATCTTTTGAGATACATTAATTATTATTAAATATCAATTTGATTAGTTTGTTCATTACATATCTTTTATTGTGATCAATTTACTGTTCTCATTTATTCTGAATTGAGATTAATGCGTGAATTCCACATTTGCTCCCTACGAATGACCTTAGACTCGCTTCAGATTCTGAGTTTCTAAATTTAAGTGTTGTTGTGTGATTTAGGAGTGTACTACGACGACCATAACATAAATCTCCTCATTTGAGAAGGCAACACCAAGCCCATTAGGCCTACACGCTTATGCCCACCTAGGCCCATGCACACATTCCTGTACATGCACATGTGTTGGTGTAAGGGCACCACGATCGTCAATTTTGATGATAACAAAACACTTGTGTTTTAACATTTGCATTTGAGTTTAAGATTTCACGATAATTGCAAATGGATACAAGTGTGAAGGACCTCAGAGCTCGCGTCCATGGTGGATTGGAGGAGATTGTTGGAGGAGGAGCATCGAGAGGAGTGAAAGCTTGAAAAAGGAAGGAGATGAATAATAAGATAGATTTCTATCCTTGTTCATTGTACTTTATTTTTGTTTCTTTTGTCGCTCTTTATTTGTCTTATAATATTTGTTAAAGAGCCTTAAAGTTACCTAACTGTAGTCCTAGGAATACTTGCACAACCCTAAAACACTTAGACAACTTTTAGAGAACTTAGAAAACTAAGATAGGTTTCAAACAGCCTTATCAGACATCTAATCTGATAATCAAACGTCTGATAGTGAACTTTAAGACGTCTGAATGTTGAAGCAGACATCCACGAACACTTAGGCTGGACTTAGTAGGTTCTATCTATTGACTTGGCTAGACGTCCAATTAGTGGAACGTTGGCATAGAAAATAATCGTTGAGGTTTTGACCTCTGATCTTCTATCAGACGTCCTTAGAGGACTCCAGACGTCTAATAAGTAGTCGTTTTGCCTCGATTGACCCAAAATCGCTTTCCTAGATGAATATAGCTGTTTGGACCTTGGGAAATCCATTCCCGTAGAAAAATAGGTTTCAAGACATCCAGACCTAGTGTCAGACGTCTGATATGTTGTCTGACTGATTTGCACTAGAACCTTGTTTAGGTCTGAACCAAGTCATGAAGGAAATCCGCTTGGAATTAGACGTCTGATTTAGTTTCTAGATGTCATAAGAATGACTTCCAGATGTCTAATATTTTCCCAGACGTCTGATGACCTTGTTAGAATCATTAATGATTCTGATTGCAGCTTGATTTGCCTTGGGATGATCCCCAACGGCTGCCTAAGGCTTCTAAAGCCTTCCTAGGCCTTCCTAAGCCATCTATAAATAGGAGAGGCCCCTTACCCTATATACACACACCTAGAGAAACTACTTTCCACTATATAGTGTCAATTTGATCTTGAGAAGAAGCCCTAACTCTCTAAGCTTTAGTTCCACATCAAGAGATCATCATCGTTGTTGAACACCCACTCTCTGCGATTACAAGAGCGACGAAGTAATGCCGCGTGGTTCATGCATCCACGTGAAGCTGATGCACTTCCAGCAAAGGGAAGTAATCTTTACCTATAGTAGCTAAGTTTAGGATTTATACTTTGTGGCTCTATAGCTTTGTGTTGTAATATTTCTTTGCTATTTGGTTGGCTATTCGCTTTTCAAATTCTCGTCTCCTTCGTGAGACAAAAACCTTCTTGTGAAGAGAAGAGGTTTGAGGCACACTACTGTCATTTAAAGTAGTGTTGTTGTATTGAGGTCCAGTCACCCTCGTTTAAGTGACTGGGTTAATGGATTTGATCGATTTGGTCGATCGAAAAATCCTAACTCAAGAGGGTTAGGTGGCGGTTTTCACCCGGTTTGGATTTCCACCTAAAAATACTTGTGTATCTTGTGTGATTGCATTTTGTGAAATTGTTTATTTGCTTCCGCACTTTCTTTTTTTCACGCAAATCTCACCCCCTCCCATAGGAATCTTCAACATGCATGTGTGCATGCACATGCTCAGAATATGCTCAGAGAGGAATAGAGAATACGTGCACCTAATGCTGACGACTAAATTGCTGGGTTCACATTTTCGTATTATACTAGGGCAGGCGGGTAAATGTTTCCGATGTGGGACTAAGTTTAGCTGTTCTCTCTTGCGCGTAGCGCTTCTACCAATGTTGACTTCAAATCATGGTTCTGGCCAAGTCACAGGGTCAATTCGAGCAAACAAAAGCTTGATGGAAAGCTGCAGAAATCAGCTATCCAATTTGAGTAACAATTTGGAGTTTGTATCAAAAGTGATCCACGGATTCAAAAGAGAAACATGGTTGTCTCACCATGCCTGGAATGAGCTTCAGAGAGTGCAACTCAGGTCAAACGACCTACAGAGAGGAAATAGCTCTCAATTAAAGGTTCTGGAAAGTTTCAGAGCCTATTCCGCAGGGATTGAGTGAGGCTTGAGCTTGGAAAGAGCTTCAGAAGCTCAGAAGCATGAGAGATTTGATCTTAAGATTCAAAGCTCTGATTCAAACTTGAATTAGCTCAGCAGAAAGATCAAATCCTCAAAAATTAATTTAAATCAATTCAATGAATCAGGAGAAACTAATCTGAGCAAGATTTGAGTTCAAATCTCGACAAAAATTCAAAGAACAACTTTGGGTTCCATTTTGAACCCAAACTTTGCAAAAACTCAAACACTCCATTAAAACTCCATAAAACTTAATGATTTTGTTCTAAACAATTCTAAATCAAATCAGGAACTTAACCAACCCATTAAATCAAAGATTCAAGCTTAATTTCCTCAAGTTGGATTCAGGTTTGACCAAAATTAAGTGAATAGCTGACTTTCTACTAGGAAGTAATTCAGATCTATTTAATGGTCTGGATAGACTTGCAACAACCCTGGGAGTCTAATCAACTTCTTAAACTTGGGTTTTTAGAACTCCTACAGTGGTTTCAGGCCTTGCAGCCTGAACTTAGAATAAGGTGTGTTCATTAGGTCAATCTAGAGCTCTTCAGACTTAATCAACACCTATAATAGAATTCAGGTGTCTTTCTCATGCTTTAGGATCAATTTGTTGAGCTTAAACCTCAAAAGACTTGTCTTCTCTACTCTACTGGAGCTGAGGAAGACAATGATCAACAGAGTGATAAATTCAATTAAGCACACGTCTAAGCACTGAAATCTAGTCCTAAGATCACATCTAAGTGTTTTGGAGCTTCTCAAGCATTATCAGAGGCTGTAGCTTCTAATTTAGTTCGTCGGAGCTCTGGCGAGCTTCGATGAACATCGATTTTAGTCGATGGAGATAAAATCTCCATGAAACATTAAAAGAAAGACATTACATGTTCTTGAGGTCACAAAGAATCTCAAGAACACATCCATTATAGAAATTGATGAACTGAATTATGGATTTGTCATGGAAAGCAATAAATCACATCTTAAGCTCATTTGAACTCAAGAATTGCCCTCTCACTCAATTGAGTGAGGGGAAAGATTTAGGGAAATCTGGCGATGGTGTGGAAGTGGTCAATTAGGTGATAGGACTCTTCTTGAGCTACCCTTGATAGTGAGCTTAAGAGGATGAGTGAATTTGGATGTTTAGTATGTGAGTGGTAATAGGTCTAATTATAGAGTCGAATAGGGTCTTTTAGTGATAAGTAGGTGATGGAAGACCCTTATTGGGTGTGATAATGGCCGGACACCTCCACCATAGACAGTGGCAGTTTCCTGTGGAGGTGAGGTGGAATTAGGCGTATGGGTGACTAATTGAATAGGGAAGAAAGTGAATCATAATCGTGGAAGATTGAAGAAGGTTATCGGATGGTTAATGACACGAATCGAAGCTCTGTGAGGGTGGATTTGGCCTCACCAGAGATGGGGAAGATGAGGTTGCAGTTAAGCTTACACTATGTTAATTAACTACCTATCTAGCTAAATCTAATCTAGACTAAAAACTAAGCTATTCTACGATTACCTGGATGAATGGGGAAGGGGATCTCCGTCGATGGCGCATAATGGAGGAAGAAATTTGACGAAGTCGAATCAAACTCCGGCGAGGTTTGAAGCGGAGTAGAGAGGGAGATGGGGCACATAGGAGCCCTGTCACGACTCTTGAGAGGAAGAATAGTTGAGAAGCGATAAGCTCCCCCAGTAGAGGTGCTCCGAAGAGGGGGAAATGGGTCGCCGGAAAAGAGGAATAGCCTATTGTCATGCTCGATGTGGGGAAGAGGGATAAGGAGCTGACGGTGGAAATCAGAGTAAGGTGGATTTATAAGTGGTGGCGGAGGGGTAGGGGGATGTATCTGGACGGCAATCGGTCTAGGTTCATCCTAACTCATCGGCATTGTCTCCGATGCCAGTGAGCTTCTTCGCCTAGACTAAATAATATTATAGAGTCATCCAATGCATTGGATGAGAAGACAGAGGTGATCATAAGCTGGGCGGCAACGTCGATGGCTGTGTGATGTCAAAACGACGATGAACGGAGGGTACGGACACCAAACAACCTCGATTGTCTGAAGAAAAGATGAAGATGAAGACGATGAAAAGGTGTTCACAGGGGCTTTTTTGTGAATAAAAAGGACCTAAATGAAATAGGAAGGACTCAAATGAAATTAAAGCTAAGGACTTAAACATAAATAGTGATTTTTTTTGAAAAAGTGAGAAATACTATTGATGACGATAGCAGACCGGCATAAATAGTGAATTTTAAGGCTTATTTTAATTTATTTCTTTCTTAACTTTTTATATGTTATTATAAATTAGGTAAATATTATATTTATGCCTTGAAATTACATTTTTGCCCTTTTAAGCTATATTAATTTAAATGATTAATTTACTTAAGTTATTTACATACTTAGGTCTTAACATTTATTTAGTTTAAATGCTAAATATGTAGCTAAATGCTTGCTAATTGAGTCCAATTTATTAATTAAATTATTACTAAGATTAATTGATATTTAATTTAGTATTTTTAACTTATTTTATAAGTCCTTGATAATTTAACCCCTATAGTATAATTAACCCTGTATTTAGTGTATTCTTAGCTAATTAACTAGGGAAACTAGTTAATTATTGGTAATTAGGAGTCATGATGAGTCTCTCATCAAACGACCATCCTTTGATGCATGCCTTGAGCAACGTGCACCTACAGTGACGATCATAAATGTCACTAATGACCCTAATATTAAATTCTAAGCATTCACATGACCAAATTACCGCCATGACTACACTTATAAATAGCCTACCCCTCCTAGACATTTCTTCATCCCTCTCTTCTCTTCTCACCATCTCAAAAGCTTTAAGGAGCTAGTCCCAAACCTGGGATGCTCTTCTAGAGTAAAAAAAATCAAAATTTTGTCCATCTTCTCACCCTTTTCACAGAGCATCCCGTGCTTGTCTTTTCACTACATTCAGGAAGCTGATCCTACCGCGATGCCACCTTACTTCATCCTCCATCCTTTAGCCCTGTTCTCCCTCATCCAGCATCTCACCACCATTTTTCGAGCGCTCCATCAATGCGGCTTGTCCTCCAAGTAGCCGTCGAGGAGGATTTTCTCATCCCTATCTTTTTACTGCTTTCTAGTGTAGTTTTCCTTTGTACAAGTAGTGTAATGAACATATGGTTAGGAAATATTTGTTCACTCTCTCTCTCTCTCTTTTCTCTGTATTATTCCCTCCCTCTTTTCTATTATTTATTCTTTAAGTAGTTTAGCTCGTGTAGATTCAACAAGCTAATTTACTTTATGAAAATAATTCCAAACATGATTTTTAATCAAACGTTTGCCTCCCTATGTTTGACCCAAGACTCACTAGAGTTTTGGTTATAAATATTATTTGGTAGCGGATTTTCTTGCAAATTTTATGTCTCAGGTTTTTCCAAACTCAAACTTTCCACAATGAAAATCTCACCTATCAATGAGTAGACTAGGATAAATAGGTTTGGTTCATGTTTCCTTGTAGGTTTTGATTTGAGGGTTATGGCTTAGGTGGAATCACTTGGTGGTTATCCTACCCCTTGTTCTTCTAAGAGAAATTAGGATTTTCCTCCAACCTGGATTATATGTGTTGGAGTATGGGTTTGATCTGTAGTTCCCTTGAATGGCTTGGGTGTTTTTGAAAGTCTGTGATGGAATAGAAGAATAGGCAAAATAGGAGGAATAGGTGGAATCAGAAAGGGTAGGATCAAAGGTCCCATGTTGGAACATAGAGAGTGGTTCCATGTCAAAGGACTCATTTGTTGAGCCAGATTTAGATTGTGCCCCTGAGCTGTGCGAGTGGTGTAAAGTTGTGGTGCATGTAAAGGTGTCCCCTGTGTAGGTGTATGTGCTTGTGATCCTAATGAACTCTTGGTCTGATTCAGCAATTCATCCAACTTCTTTGAGACCAAGTCCACCTTATCTAATTTTTGACAAATCAAATCCATGCCAACCTAGTTAGATGTAGTTTAAACTTCATGAATTCTTGCTTTAGGTTGACAAAATTGCCCAAAAATGTTCATGGGTGCATGATTCATCTAATTTTTGCTTATATTCTCAAATAAATCAAAGGCACAATCTGCATCCTTGCTCATAAAGTTACCACCACATGAGGTATCCACAAAATTCTTAAATTGATCATTTATCCCATGGTAAAAGATCTGCACTAATTGCTACTTCAAAATCTCATAGTGGGGGCATTTACTCGTTAATTCCATGAATCTTTCCCAACCCTCATGTAGTTGTTCCTCAGGGTGTTGTGTAAATGTAGTGATAACTCCCCTCAAGGCATTAGTTTTACTTATAGGGAAAATTTTCTTTAAGAAAATACTCCTCAATTTATCCCAAGTCGTGATCACTTTCTTTATGATTTTATACTAGTGAATAGCCTTATCCTTGAGGAAGAAAGGAAACAACATTCTCAAAACATCCTTAGACATATTCTGGTTTGGCTAATGGATTCTAGTTCTTCTAAGTGTTGGAAGGGATCCTCAGAGTTATTATCGTGAAAGTGTGGCAACAAGGATATAGTAGTGGGTTTGATCTCAAAATTTACCTCAACTTGTGGAACTCGCACAGGCCTAGGTTGCTCTTGATTTTCAACTAGTTGTCGAGTTTGGACTTTGGCCTTTAAGAACACCCATATTTGTGCTTGGGTTTGTTGGAATTGGGCTAGTTGTTGTTGGAAGAGTTCAAACCGATTAGGTTGACCTGGACCACCTTGGTTAGCTTGGTTATCTTTGTTTCCTAGGTTACCTAATGGCCTTTCCATCTTAATTCCTTTAGACGATTTGACCTTTCTTTTAGGATTCAGGTCAAGTGGTTCGTGTAACGACATCTTGAGAGATCTTCTACATTGCATACACCACAATCAAGCAATCAAACACAATACAAGAGTAGATTTTACTTGCGTTTCAAAAATTTAATGTTCCTATGTGACCAAGCAAGTTATCAACTAGTTATGCATCCTAAATCAACCTACGGAGTGCCTTAAGATGGACCTACAAACATGACCCAGATGATCTCAAGTCGAGCCCACTCACCTCAAGACTCCTCAAGGTATGGGTGAGACGGACTTGTTGATCTCTGACCACTATTTCTTGTGATGTAGAGAGAAGTGGTTGAAAGACTAGATCTAAGTCAATAATAAAGTTAATCTCGAGTTGAGCCCACTCACCTTTAGACTCCTTAAGGTAGGGATGAGACGGACTTGTTAGCTTCCAACTAACTCCCTCTTGGTGACCTTGTATGCATGCACAGTGCAAGAATAATGTGTCAATCAACACAAGTGGTAAAAATCTCATGCAAGGTCCTTTAGCACTTGTGAAGCATATTTTAGGGTTTCACTGTTGATTGATGAATTTTAAAATGTTCTCACTTTAAGGTATTTCCAATGAAAGCAAGTGAGATTTTCAGTTTAAATCTAGAGGGAGCTAGAAATGTGTGGCAGGTAATTCAGAAGGATGGAGAAGTGCGTACTTGACTCCAACAATCTACAGAATGTGAATGCAATACTCAGAATTAAAATATAGATGTTCCTTTATGCAAGTCATATCGAATATGCCTAAGGGCATGCGGCCTCTAGATAAGCATGAAGGATTTTTTAAAATTTTTTTATTTTTATATGCAAGAAAGCAAACACAACCAAATTACTAACTACAGAGAGTTTAGAGAAAGAGAGAGAGTCCACAAGTTATTACAGCCTAAAAATATGCTCTCTCACTAAATACCTAATACAAGTATTCTAAAAGAAAATAAAAATAGTCTAAACTATGACACTCCTTGTTTGCAACCCACCTATGTGAATCTATGCCTCCGTAACCCACTTTTCCAACCTACTAAGACTTTGCTTCAAGTACTTGGTACTTGACAAAAAGAGGAAGTATGAGGCTCACGAATACACAACAATGCAAGGTAGGAAAACACCTAGAGCGTGTGCCTCCCCAGCAACGACACAAAAAATTGATCGTGAAATCACAAGAAAGATAAATATGTCATAAGTGTGAAAACATATCATTTCAAATTTATAAGACCATATCCAAAAATAAGAGTATCGAATTAGGAGTACCAGTCATCTCACAAGGAGGTAATGGTGTTTAAGTGTTTCCAGACCTAACTAAATCAACTAAGATTTTTTTTGGGGATTTTTGGAAGTATTTTGCTATTTTTTTTGGATTTTTGAATAAGACTTAGGATAATCTAACCTAACAAACCCCTAACTAATGACTCTACTTCACCCTACAGCTATGCTCATCAGAAAAATTCACCAATTTAATGGGAGATTCTCGGTTACAAAGAGAGAACTATTGCAACTTATTTCACATAATTTGGATGAGTATACAATTCAAGGAAAATTGGGGAAGTCAGAAAATATTTGCTTTGAAATATAGTTCGACCCCCTCTTAATGCGTGAATTTTTAAAAATAAAATATGAGTTACATCTGAAATTTAGTATAGTGAAAGTATGTTTCAATCCCAATCAGTAACAAAAATTTGGTGATTTCATGATAATTAGACGATACAAAACAAAATTTTCAAATCTAGACTCAGACCTTGAAAATAGTACGAGCTCCTAAACAAGGAACCTAAGGACTCTTTTTTTGGTATTTTTGGGATTTTGATATTTTCTTGGTATTTTTCAGTAATAAAGCAATCACAATAGCAAGACTAAAGAACTCAGGAAATTTTATTGCAACTTAAATCAAAGTGCTACACTAATCAAGCAACTATAAGAAGTAAATAGAAAGTAATAGAAGAGAATGAATAGAAAGCAAGTCATAGAGGTGTAGAGAATCCTTGGAGAACTTGTAATGGTGGTGGAGTGGTCTGCCTCAATCATCAAGGTGTGAGGACGATGCGAGGGAAGTCAAAGAAGTACGAAGGATGCGAAAGAAACTCAAAGAAGCAGATAGAGAATAAGAAGAAATATGTGTAGAAGAATGTTCTCAAGAGACCAAAGGGATAATTTGAAGCCTAAAGATGCTAATGGACCTCATTAGAGTCTATAGGTGGAGAAGAAGCTTGGGAGTGTGGAGGAAGGAAGGAGGAAGAAAGTGAAGGCTAGGGTTTGTGGTTGCTGACGATCTGTCTACAATAAAAATGTTGTTTTAAGTGTCGTTGTTGTAGTATATTTGTCACAATGCAAACAGATGTCGTGTCATTTTATTTAAATATAATTTTTACTGGTTAGTTTCCTGGTCATTCACTGGGAGGCAATTATTGATATACATCACTCTCTATGTCCAAAAATATTATTTTATTCCAAAAATGTTAATTTTGTTTACAAAATGAATCAATGAATCAATTAATTAAAGAATTGGTTAATTATTTACACAAGAATCAATTAATTCTATCTACAATGCCTTAAATATATTCATAAATAACAAGCATCAAAAACCAGTTCAAAACTACACAAAGTTACTTATATACAGCTACTCTACGTAATACCTAAATATAGGTACAAAAGTAGCTACTAATATGTACTATATTAAGTTATATTAACACATACTAATATCTTCAGTAACAAATACTATATATACAGTAACATATATATGTATCAGTATAGACCTTAGTAAAATATATACACAACATAAGGTCAAAAAATTATGTTACTAACATATATACATAACTAAAGTGATGGATACATTCGTCACTAAAGCCTTAAGGTTTTATATATACATATATAAAGCTCAAACAATACTTTATTATTCTAATTATATTTATATAAAGATATTACCTACATACGTATACATTATTTACATATATTTTATTTATTATATATATACATTTACTATTATATTATACCATACATATATGTATGCATAGACACATGCACACATAGGCACTATCCCAACACTTAGTCGATTTTAGAGCTCCCTCTCTTCACATAAACACATGCACTGTACACCAACATGAA
Organism: Thalassia testudinum; assembly: GCA_037157565.1. Taxonomy (NCBI): domain Eukaryota; kingdom Viridiplantae; phylum Streptophyta; class Magnoliopsida; order Alismatales; family Hydrocharitaceae; genus Thalassia; species Thalassia testudinum. Next base: position 26,787,480 of record JAZHRO010000003.1, read on the forward strand.
AATTAGGTTTTTAATGGTTGGGTTAGCCCTTTTTCATGGGATACACAGCACCTCGAAAAGGTAAGACCAGTCCACTACTAGCGGGCTAGCCTTAGTTCAATTAAGGTATATTTTCGTGCATTTTTAGGCCCAATAGGCCCAACACCCATACGCTCACGTGCCCACACACACGCACCCACACACGTGTACACGCACGCATGCACACGCCTGCAGGCGTGCATACGAATCGAGAACGGATATATGCTCATGAGTTTTGCACCCTGCATTGACGATCGAATGGCCATCAGCGTAAATGCACTTTATACCACTTTGTCGTTCTTACCTTCCGCAATGTGGGACTATCCCACATAGAAGAATTCAGTGCAGCTTAACGCATACAATTGTGCAGATTGGGCAATTTTGGCCCTCGATTTGAGGGTTATAATTAAATCCAATTTTAAATTAAATTAATAGTTACAAAGCCCTTATATAAGGCTATATACTTGTACAATTTATTTACAAAAATAAGTTATTTAGATATATAATAAAATTACTTAGGGTTATGAAATTATACACATTAAATTAGGGTTTAATTTGTTAATTAATGTACAAATTAGTGACTTAATTACAAAATTGACTTTATATAGAATTAATATATATATTAAAAAATTTATAATACATTTTTAATGTATTTTAGAGATTTTATTTAATTTATTTACATTTAAATACATGTTTAAGTTAGTTATGTATATAAATAATTTATAAATACTGTAGTATGCTATAAATACAATATTAATATATTGAAAATACTTATAATAATACTATACAATTATACATGATAAATTATTTCAGTATTAACTTAACTTACTAATTTATTTTATTTTAAGTTATTAATTTACTTAATTAACTTAATAACTTAATTACCTACTATAATTACTTAATTAAATTAATTTACAGGTACTATACAACATATATTACTTAGTTAAATACATATGTATATTATGAGATATAATTATGTACATATATATAGGTTTGTATAATTACTTAAGTTAATATACATTTAGTTTATATAAATTAATATATAATTATATAATAAAGTTATATATACAATAAAGCATTCTAAATATTTAATTTAATATATAGAATACATATAGAAGTTAATTATAGACATTATTTGCATATTATACAATATGTACATTTGGCTTAGTTTAAGTTATATTTTTAAATATATACACACTAGGCAAGATATTTTTGGGTATTTTCTGATTTTTATAGTTTTTATATGTATATTGGAGATAGAGGATAAGAGAGAAAAGATGAGATGAGAGAAGAAGTTTCTTTTTGGTGTTTTTGAGTTAGGTTCTTTTATTAAATTCCAAGGTATACTGAACCGTCGCTAGTATATTCTACCAAGCTGGGGGTTCAGTTTACTTTGAAATTTGACTCACACTTAGAAAAATAATTGATCTTACTCAAGACATGCTTACTTTATTTTTCTATGATTTTTTAATGTATTTTATTTATTTACAAACTAACCCAAATTAGGCCTTGAAAGGGATGTTGAAAGTGAAACTTAAGGTCCTTAAATGGATTCTAAAGGTTGGCATTGCTATTAAACTACTTAGACATGTTCAACACTTCACATAAGAGATGTTCAATCATTTAAACTTGATCTTCAATTCAATTCTCAAGCAAAACATGATTTAGATAGTTAATGCACATTGTATGTAGCTAACAAAGGATCTAAACATGTTCTACAAGCAATTCAAAATAGATTTAAATCAAAACTTCATACATGAATCCTTATAAACACTGTTCCAACAGAATACACTTGCCAGCTCACTTTACACACTAAAAATTAGCTTGAAATCCCCTTGGAACTCTATCTCCATACAGTCCACAACAATTGCTATAAAACTCAGTAATCGACAGCTAAATTCATAGCCAAAACTTGATGTATAATCAGTAGCTCATGTTGCTGCTACTTCGTAAAAATTTAGTAGCCAAGAGCTACTGAATACTCCTGTTGTTGACTCCATTAAGATGATTTAACAATATTTTCAGCAGCAGCTGCTACATACTGAAGTATTCAAATCCAGCAGCTAACAGTTGCTGTTCTCACTGAAATAGCCTTAGATTAGATCTGAGAAGATCTTATCAAAGGCAAAATTATTGTCCAAATCCCAATTAAAATCAATTATGAAGATCTAAATCCAAAGAACCAATTCTTAACCTTTAAAATTCTTAAAAGACACTAATATGCTCTTTTCTTTACATTCTAGACAATGTAAAGAGTAAGATCATACTAAGTGTTGAAATCACCTCAAAACAAATCCAAATCTCCATTAAAATCTTGAAAACATCATGATGTAGACACATCTATTTAGGATAAAATTCCTAATCATGCATGTCCCTAGGCTTAAATTTGCATTTCATGTTATAAATATTGCATAGCATGCATCATTCTGCATTTAGAGTAGTATATATTTAGCTTAATTAGGTCCTTTTTATGGTCAGGAGAGAAGAGGATTTATTTCAGGGCCTCGGATGGACGACCAGACCGTACGAATTTGATTAGGACGACGATCAGAGTCTAACACCTCCGAAATCATCTAGATCGAAGTCCCGTAGCATCATATGAAGTCCGAGGAAGGTCAACGGCTAGGAGGGCAATGTGGCATTCATACGGGCTTCAGATGAAAAATTCGACCATACAGATGGATCCGGAGTGACAATTGCAGTCTGGCAATGCGAGAATCATCAAGATCTGAGCACCGTGGCACCCTCTGCAACAGACAGAAGGATGGTCGAGATGGCGCCACGTGGCGCCATCCAGGCCGCCCAATATCAGCCGCACCCATGAGCTGAAGGAAAGCCACGCCAAATCACAACCGTTGGATCTCCATCCAATGGTCAAGAGCTCGAGCCATCTGATCGCTCCGCTCGACAATCCACCACATTAGCATAGCGGGGGGAGTTTCCTCTCCCATCCAACGGGTGCGCATTCAAAGCTCAGCTACTGCGCTCAAATTCAGCGAAGAGCGAGTGTGATTCGATTGCGCCCATTGGAAGTCATCAAGCGGCGGAGTCGTCACCACGTGGTCCACTTGATGGGCATGGATGCAGCATACAGTCGTCGATGCACCTCAAGAATGCACCATCTCACGCACGATAAAGAGGCACGATCTTCGCACCATCTTAGCCATTCACTTCTGAATCCAATGGTCGCGGTGCATCCAACCTCAGCAACTGCAGGTGGGCATGAGCAGTGGCAGTGGGATTTGCAGCGACAGAAGAGTGGGCCTTTAGTGACACTTGAAGCTGTCACTAAATGGCTTGCGTAGTGCGTGTGCCAGCCAAGGCAATGAAGAGGCATGGATCTTCGGTGACAGCTCGAGAAGTCTTTAATGACGCTTGTAGCTGTTGCTGAATGTCTGTGCGTGGGATGCTCTTCCTCCATCACTATATAAACACTCCTACACCCCCCATTCCTCTTCATCTCTACCTACTCTACCCCCGCCTACTCTTAAGCTCTAGCAAGCCTACCAACGCTCCGTTATAGCTTACTCTTAAGCTCCCAAGGCTCCTATTAGTGTAACGAACCTCTGCCCCACCAAATATTCCTCCATCTTCCCATCACCATTCATAGGTCGCCTTGGAGCCGTCCTCCCACCTCCATTACGGTAGCAGATCATCTCCGCCTCCTCACCTCCATTTCGGAGCCTCGGTGAAGCATTCCTCTACCCGACGTCCTCCTGCATCTCACCTTCGTCGTCTCGCTCCTTACCTCCTTCGTCCAAGCTTCTGCCAGGCGCCATCGTCTCGCCAAACAGCCGATTCGGGAGTTTCCTTCTCACCTCCCTCTCTTTGTATGCTTTTCTAGATTATTGTAATAAACAATTGTGAAATATATCATATTTGTTCCATCTCTCTTGTGAATTTATTCTGCTTGTCTTTTTATTTCAAAAACACAAAAAAATAACAAAACCTCAAAATACCAAAAATAAGCAATACGAAGCATGGTTTTCAATTAAAGTAAACGTCACCTCCTTGTATTTGACCCGAGACTCCCTTGGAGTTTCAGTAAAATTGTATTTGATAACGAGTTTTGCGACTATGATGACAGGTTACTCTTAACCCCGATTTCAAACACGCAAAACGTGTACATCATTTAGGCACCGTTGCCGGGGCGGCAACGGAATTTACTTTATTATTTTCTGCACTTCTTTGCATTTACATATTACTAACCCCGCTTATCTCTAATCTATTATCTTGCAGGTACCTTAGCATGGAGATCCAAGTGCAATAGACCAGAGTAATGTGCGGGTAGAGTACTTTGTAAGTGTCCCCCACATTCCCCCCCACCAGTTTCATTTCATCACACTCATAACCAAGACTAAATCTACTTAAGTGCTTGCATAAACCCTAGGATAGAATTATTTGTCTTGTTTGCCACCTCCACTCACTTCACCCTCGCATTTTATATAAAAAAATAAAAAGATACTTTATGTTGGACGAATCAATATACACACTTTATACACCCACATTTGAGGTACATAACCTAACATGCTTTTCATCTACTTAATCGGGATTCCGACCTACGGAACTGATACACCAATTCAACACATTAAGGAGTAGAAATCATATTAGGTTAACCACCTTTCTGTGTGCCTTAATCGGTGGTACATTTGGGTTGATTGATTGAATTGTTTAGGATGCACCACTTAATTTAAAATTGATCCATCAAGTAGCTTGCCTCTTAGGGTTGATTTTTAAGGCTGAACCAAGCACTCCACATTTTCTTCTGATTTCTAAAGGAATATATCATCACCGGTGCTTTCAAAACTTGGAGTGTTCTACTAAACCTTGATTGAATACACCTAAAGATTAAACCCTAAAAGCTACTAAACAAGGTTGAACCCTAAAAGACACATCATCAAATAACCTTGTTTGTAAACCTTGGTTGTGTACACACACACATTTGAATCAATCATTAAGGGCACAACCCATCTAAAGGGCCCATCACATTCCAAGAGCATAATCATCCCAAGCCTTAATTAAAATTGAGTAGATGTTGGCCTTAAGGATTGATTCGCTCTTCAGGGCTCAGACTGAGATTTTTTTCGATTAATCTACTTCTACTGGTCCATCTAATGTCTAGCTAGGGGAGTAGCGTCAAATGACCACGGCTGAGGGGTACACTAGGAACCGGAGGCGCAAGCCAAAGGAAGAACCTTCTCCCTAGTCCCTCCTTCTAATTGGTTGGATTGACCAGATAAAAGTAGACTAAATTGTCTATAATCTCAAGACGGGTCCTGGGAGTCTGTAGGTCTCTAGGCTACCCACATAAGGACATGTTTGGTTGATTATACTGCAGGGCACCTTTCTCTCTTCTATTTTCCCTCTTACTTCACCATGTACCCTTCCACATCTTACACACATTTCCAATCCTATCCTCCAACCACCACTTATCCCCAAGATGATTACTATCCTGACTTGACTTGTAATTACCCATCCACTAGCCAGGATTGGGGATATGAATCCAAACCTTAGTGTCCAGGGTCCAAATCATAGGCTTATATACTATGATTAACCTAGACTGATTTCTACTCCTTTATATGTTGATTTTTGTGTACCGATTTCACAGATTAGAATATGGTTGAGTAAAAGAAAATCAATTAGGCTAAGTGCCCTGAATGTGGGTGTATGTAGTGTATATGTTGAATTACCCCACAAGAAATATCTTTTTGATTTTTTATGTGCGAGGGTGAAATGAATGTGGGTGGAAATCCAAGCAACCAAACTAATCCTAAGATTTATACAAACACCTAGGTTAATTGGAGTTTGAATTAATGTGGTGAAATGAAATCTATGGAGGGGGTAAAATGGGGAGCACTTACAGTCATCTTCAACTGCTCTTTACTCTAATCTACCGCTTGACAATTCCCTGATCGAGGTATCTGCAAAATAATAAACAAGAGATAAAGCAAGTTAGAAAACAGTAAAGTGCGAGAAATGCAAAAAGAAGATCGAAAAATCATTGCCTCCCCGACAATGGTGCCAAAATGTTGAGTGCAGAAAATTACACGTTTGCAGTTGGATTCAAAAATCTGTCATTGTAGTTTGAGTTGCGAAAAAATCCATTTAACAAATAAAATTTATACCAAAAAATTCATAAAGAAGTTCCGGGTCGAACATAGGGAGGCTACATCGATCTCAAAATTCGCAATTATATTTTTTTGTATTTTTGTTTAAAAGGTGAAATAATCACAATGGAATCTATATAAATAATAAGAGAGAGAGAGAGAGAGAATAATAACTTGATATTTGAATAATGTTTTACAACTAAGAAAGTGGGAATGATTACACTAGAAAGCAGGAAACTGTTACAACTAGAAAGCAAAAAATTCTACTCTAGAAAGTGATAAAAGAGGGGAGAGAGAAATTATCCTCCTCGACGAATGCTTGGAGGACGAGCCGGACGGAGGCGACGCCTAGAAGATAGAGGATGAGGCAGGAAGAAGGAGGACGATATCGAAAGAACGGGAATGAGGCAGCACGTCGTCGTTGTCGCAGGATCCACTTCCGGAATGGGGGCGAAAACTTGGTTTTAGCTCTTGAGGAGCATCCTGGGTGTGGGACAAGTTTCTCTTAAGCTTTGGAGAGGGAGAGGGGAGAAGGAAGGGATGAGAATTTTGTAGGGTAGGGGTATCCTTTTATAGTTGCAAGAATTGAGGGCAATTTAGCAATTTCATATATTAATTGAGGGTCTTTAGTGACGTATTTAAACATCACTAAAGCCCCTGGACGTGGGCATAGGTCGCACGCCGCACGCGCCTCTTCCTCTTTGGCTGCCTCAACACTCTTGCACGTTCAAAGGTTCCCAGCCATCTGATCAAGAGATCGGATGGCTTAAAAAGCATGCGCTCACTCCTCTTCAACGCCTCTAATGCCTGTGCATTTGTTCGTGCGTCTGGAGTGGTGTGCGATCGTGCGTGGGTGTTGGACGCATTGAGATAGTGCCACGTTGCACCATTCAGAGCTACTCGATGAAGATCATGTGGCTGAATTTAGCGACGCCACCTCGCTCACTTAATTTGGAGGCCGGGCGTAATTTGAACCGGCGCCTTTCAGAGCTTGTAGAGCGCTGGACCAACGCACCAAGGGGCCTTCTTTGTCTCGCTTAGGAATTAGGCATGTGCGATCGTGGTAGTTGGATCAAGATCCAACGGCCTAAATCGCTCGCGTTTTTTCCTTCAGAAGTTGAACAGAAGGCGGGTGTTTGGGTGTGGATGGTTGGGATGGTGCCACGTGGCACCATCCTGACCGTCCATCTTTGTGTTGTAGATGGTGCCACGGATGTCGGATTGGACCGATTTTTGCGTCGTTAAGCTGCGATCATCGATCTGAACCCATCCATGCAGTCGGATTTGTCATCTGAAGTGCGGATTGACACCACTTGTCCCTTGATCTTTAGGGTTCCTTGATCTCTGTCTGGTGCTACGGATATTCGATCAAGGCGATCTTGGAGTCGTTAAACTCCAATCGTCGCCTTGATCAGATCCGTATGATTAGATCTTTGATCTGAGGCCCCGATTAACAAGTTTCCCTATCCCTGGCCATAAAGGGAGACAATTACTATACAATTTATACAACTTGACATAAATGCATGATTATGCATGTTATGCAATATTTACAATGTATGATGCTAATGTGGTACTAAGAACATGCATTAATAGACATTTTAGGTTAATCAGATGTATGCACATCATAAAGCAACCATAACAATCCTTAACAAGTTCGGTCCATAGATCTTCCTTGCCATCAAAATTCTTGATCGCCCATTTAATCAAAAGGGCCTCATTGAATTCTTTAAGAGCCTTGATCCCCAATCCACCCTCTTCCTTTGGCCGGCATATGTGTTCCCACTTCATAGGTTGCATGAATCTCCCCTCATGTTGAACCCCTTTCCTAAAGAATTTCTTTCGCATTACATCTACACGTTTCCAAATAGACTTTACGGCTTTAAAGATGGAGAAATAGAACACCAGGATAGAAGTAATAACTGAATTTAATAGGATCAGTCTTCACCCTTTTGACAGAAATTTGCTGCTCCATCCTTCCAACTTAATAGAAATCTTGTCAAAAAGAATATTCCAGTCACTCTTCCTCAGTTTCGAGCACCGCAGTGGCAGTCCCAGGTATTTAATTAGCAGTTTTGAGTGAGGTGTTCCCAGCGTAGTTGACAATGTTTCTTGCTCCTATTCATTCAGGCCAAAGCAGATCAAGATAGATTTCTCCCTATTTAGTTTCAAACCTGATATGTCTTCGAAGATCTTCACCATGTGTCCTACAGCAGTTGTCCCCTCAACAAAGAAGACCGTGTCATCTGCATATTGTAAAATAGGGGCCATAGCCCTCCTATTGGATAGAGAATAACCTCTTATAACACCAAACTCTGTCAGTTTACATGCATATCTAGCGAGCACATCAACTGCAAGATTAAATATCAGAGGGGCTAATGGGCACCCTTGTCTAACCCCACACCGAGGTTGAATCCAAGCTCCACAGGGTTTCCCATTGATCAATGGAGAGAAGGAAGTGGTCGTAATACACCGCTTCATCCACTGGATCCAAATGGGAGGGAAACCTCTTCTTTTGAAAACTTCCCAGATGTAAGGCCATGAGATCGAGTCATATGCCTTTTGGAAATCCACTTTCCACATAAAAGCTTTGCACTTCCTTCTATGCCACCCACACAGCATTTCCTGGGCTATAATGAACGATTCCTGAAGAGATCTGTTAGGAAGAAAGGCTAATTGTACAGGGTGGATCAAGTGCTGCAAAACAGTCCTCAATCTATTAGCCAATATCTTGCTCACCACTAAGTAAATGGAGTTCAATAGAGCAATCGGTCTAAAATCAAAAAAATTCTCAGCCCCCTGTATCTTTGGCAGCAGAAAGAGAGAGGATTTATTGATGTTGTCAAAGCCTGCATTGCCTCTCTCAAACTCTCTAATAACATCTGTTGAACTTAACGAATTGCTCCCCGGCAACGGCGCCAAAATGTTGAACGTTACGAATTGCTACGCTAATGTGTTTGGTTTTGAAAAACCTGTCGTTGTAGTTTGAAAGCGAAGAATTCGTGTTCAACAAATAAAATTTATATCGAAATGAAAATTCTGAGTCGAACACAGGGAGGTGGACATTTGATTTAAAAACTATGCGTTTCTTTTTATTTGTCACGGAATAATTCAATTTAAAACTATCTAATTATTTGCAATAAATATAAGAGAGAGAGGGTAAGAGAGAGAAAATATTACACATAGAAATAAAAATGAGATGTAGAATAAACAAAGAATTTATCATTAAAGAGATTGTTCATTACAACTAGAAAGCATAAAACAATTGCACTAGAAAATGATAAATTTACTCTAGGAAGTATTAAAAGAATGGAGGGAGAAATGTCCTCCTCAACGATTGCTTGGAGGACGAGCAGAACTATTCTAGAAAGCAGTAAATCTATACTAGAAAGCAGAAAAAAGAATAGGGAGAGAGAAATCCTCCTCGACAGTCGCTTGGAGGATGAGTCGGATGGGACGATGCCTGGATGAAGGAGGACGAAGCAGGATGAAGGAGGACAAAGCAGAAGAACGGGAACGGAGTAGCACGCCGTCGTCGTCGCGGGATCCACTTTCGAAGGGGGACGAAAATTTGGACTTTATCTCGCGAGAAGCATCCCGGGTGTGGGACAAGCTTCTCTTGAGCTTTGGAGAGGTAGAGAAGAGAAGGAAGGGATGAGAATTTCGTATGTAGGGGGTCTCCTTTTATAGTTGCAAGGAGTGGGGGCAAAATGATCATTACAACTTTAAAATAATAAATGAGGGGTCTTTAGTGATGGATAAATCCATCACTAAAGCCCCCAACGTGGGCGTAGCTTCCGCGCCCACGCGCGGCTCCTCAGCTGCTCGCGCACAACGTATACACCCACGTACTTCAAATCTCAGCTGTCTGATTGCGAGATCGGACGGCTTAAGATGCATCTCCTCCCGCTGCTGCGCCCGCCTGGCACGTGCGATCGCGCGTGACGTCGCGCGTTCAATCGCGCGTGATCTCGATTGAGCGCAGACGGTCGTCCGATCAAGATCCGACGCCCGCCATCGCCTGCACGCCCGCGCCTTCCTCCCCTTCGCTGCGGCTCGAACCCGCGCCCGCAGCTCGCGTAAGCGCGCTCAACCGCTACGCTACGAGGAGCGGATGGTCGAGCGGATGCTTTTAGGCACGGCTGACCACAACCGTTGGATTGAGATCCAACGGCGGAGAGCGAGCAGGTGCGGGGTCTTCAGGGATTGCATGCAGCTGTTTGGGCGGCCGGGATGGCGCCACGTGGCACCATCTTGGCCATCCATCTTCTGGAATTTATAGATGGAGCCACGGATGTCAAATTGACTTTATTTTTGCGTCATTGGGTTGCAATCGTCGATCCGAATTCATCCGTGCGATCGGATTTGTCATTTGAAGAGCGGATTTACACCATCCTGGCCCTTGATCTTCTAAGGTTCCCCGATCACTATCTGATGCTACGGATGTCTGATTAGGGTGATCTTGGAGTCGTTAAACTCCAATCATCGCCCTGATCACATCCATACGGTTGGATCTTCGATCCGAGGCCCCGATAAAATGTTTGCCCTGTCCAAGCACATAAAAGGAGACAATTAACCTCCATTTTATTCAAACTACCCTAAATGCAAGATGATGCATGTTATGCAATATTTATATCATGAAATGCAATCCTATGCTTAAGAACATGCATAAATAGACATCTTAAGTAGTGTAAATGTGTTTACATCATACCCCCATGCCTATCTTTTGCTAGTCCCTAGCAAAAAATATATGCTATTTATAAAAGAATTAGGTTGGATTATTTGGACCTAAGTTATTTTCAATCATTAAGAAATTATCTACTTAGGAACTGAACTTTCAAAGACACAACAGTACCCGGGTATCAGCCAAAATACAGACCTCCTCAAGCCTCTCCTTATTCAAAGAAAAATTTCTTTTTCTCTTTTTACTCTTTTCTAATTTTTTTGGATTTTCAAATTTTAGGGTTTAAGAGTGGCTTTCTACAGCTATTCAACTCACCCAAGATTTGATGAGAACCTTAAGCTTTAAGCATCTTATTGTGATTGTGATAGACTCGTTGACCGGTAATTAAAACGGACTTCAGATTTCTACGCCTCTAGGTGACCTCAAAAAGAATTCTGCCTAAAGGTGTATCTTTACAACCGGTAGCTTTCTCCCTACTTTTATTTTTTTACAGGGTCAACACAATGGTGAATCCAGTGTATATCTCCCTGATTTATTTTACTTCTCCGCTTCTTCCTAAATGTTTTGGGAATTTTTAGTGCATTTACTGAGTTGGGTTCTGGACAATCGGTCGATGAGTTGTTACCACCGACAACTTGCCAGCCATACTCGTGCGGGGAAGTGTGGCTTATTTCTTTTTGTTCTTTTCTCCTTTTCTTTTTGTTTTTTTTTTCTTAAGTAGGTGGCTTCCCTGGTCTAAGATTTACCTAAAGGCAGTAAAAAGAGAAAGATCCAGTGACTGGGCTCTGGACAACCTACCTATGGGCTGTTACCCACGATAACTTGCCAGCCATATCACCCTAGAAGGTTCATTAGCTACCCAATTTCCATTAAAATCGCCGAACAACAAGTCCGTGCAAAGAAAGTGTGTAGATGCTTAAGACTCAAAATTCCCTCAAATCAAAAGGAACCCTTCGACTCAATCTTCCATTTCCTCCAAAATTAACTTCCCAAATTAGAACTTCCCAGCTCCTATCCTCCTCATTCTGAATGTTAAATTCCGAGACCTCTTGCATGCTAATCACCCCGTCTAAAATCTCCTAGTCTAAATGATGTGGCAGAATCAGAATTGACTTGGGTCTAATTATCTCAGAAATAGAATTATTGATAAGCTCAACGGGGTGTAACTGATAATCAGGGTATTGAATTGATTCCTCTAGAAAATGCGATTCTGGATCCGTAATGTGTGCCCTAAGATCAGTTTCCTCAATTATTAGGCTATCAAATGATCTATGAGATTCCTTAAGCCTAATCGTCTCACAGAAATCGTGTTCAGAAAACTTGCGTGAGACTTCGCAACTTGAATCTTCACCATCAAAGAAATCAGGATCTGTATCAATGTATATCCCAAAATCATTTGTCACTTTCTGTTCCAAGGAGACATACGTTTCCTCGTAACCCGGCTCAGGGATCTCAGGTGAAGAAATCAGATCTTCCTTAATTGGTTGCTTTAATTCAATCTGGTCATAACAAATGTCCCCCCCAACAGGTGCCTGAGTAGGTTCTGTCATTGGCTTTCCTAAAGAAGGTTCATCCTGGGAATCATCCCAAGATTGAATCAAAGCAACCATGAATCTCATCCTCAATTTCACTAATTTCCCAAGTAGAAACTCACCCGGGTTCTTATCCTTAACATCCTAGAGCCAATCCAACAAAGACTTATTCAAATCATCAATCATTTCAATCAGGGGCTCCAATCTCTCAATGCAAGGTATTGGCTGAACTTCTAAAGATTGAATGATATTCCTCAAGTTAGCCAAAACCTTATCTTGAACCTGATTAACCTGAACCAAATGAGTTGGTTCAGGATTGGGCGGGTTTGACATCAATGCAGAGGAATTAACGAATTGAGATTCGTTATACCCTTCCTGATAATAGGTCATTTCAGATTGTTCAAAAGATGGTGATGACCTAAAGGCAGCGAAATCAGAGGATGGGTAAGGATCGATGTATCCTTCTTGATTGTAGATCGTATTAGGTTGTGCATGAAAGGAAGATGATCTATAATCGATGTAGCTCTGAGAAGGATAAAAATCAAAATCAAAGTGTTCAGGGTTAGACCCTAAACACGGGGGTACAGAATTGTATCCCCAATCTAAATTATCCCAACTAACTAATGGTTGATTACAATACGAGTCGGGATAATCGTCATGTTGAGGACAATTCACAACAGGAGGGAAAGAGTAGAATGCATGAAATATGTGGAAGGATTCATGAGACACGGGAGGAAGAAAGGTGCCCTGCAATACAAACAATCAAACCTGTCCTTAAATGGGTTAGCCTAAAGACCTACAGACTCCCAAAACCCGTCTTGAGATAAAGAAACGATTTGATCTACTTCCGTCTATTCAATCCAACTAGTTAGAAGGAGGGACTGGGGAGAAGGTTCTTCCTTCGGCTTGAGCCTCCGGTTCCTAGTGTACCCCCCAGCCGCGATCGTTTGACTCTGCTCCCCTAGCTAGACATCAGATTGAACAGTAGAAACAGACTAATCGAAAATAATCTCGTTCTGGATTCTGAAGAGTGAGTCCAATCCTTAAAGCCAACGTCTACTCTGTTTTATTTATGGCTAGGTTTGAATGTGCTTTGGAATGTGATGGGCCCTTTAAATGGGTTGTGCCCTTAATGATTGATTGATTTGTGTGTGTGTGCACAACCAATGATTTTCAAGCAAGATTATTTTTTTGATGCGATGAATTTTAAGGTTCAAATCTTGCTTAGTAGCTTTTAGGATTCAACTTTAGGTATTTTCAAACAAGTTTTGTTGACACACCAGGTTTTGCAAGCACAGGTGAAGATGTTTTCCTTTAAAGCTTGAAAAGAATGTGGAGTGCCTGGTAAATCCCTAAGAGTTGAACTTAATTGGCAGCTACTTGATTAGTTGATTTTATTTGAAGTGGTGCGGCCAAATCAACTCAAACAACTGGCCACAAATGCGCCACTAAGTTAGGCACACAAAGATGGTTAACCTAGAATGATTTCTACTCTTTTATGTGTTGCTTCATGTGTATCAGTTCCATAGATCAGAACCCGGTTGAGTAGAAACAAATTAATTTAGTTAAGTACCTTTGAATGTGGGTGTACGTTGTGTGTTTGTTGAAAATTACCCCACAAAATTATCTTTTTATTTTTTTTATTTTATATAAATGAAGGTGGAATGAATGTGAGTGGAAATCCAAACAACCAAACTATTCCTAGGATTTATGCAAACACCTAGGTTAATTGGAATTTGGATTTAATGTGCCGAATGAAATCTATGGAGGGGGAAAGAATGGGGGATAACTTACAAAACCTTCCACAGCACTTTACCCCAATCTACCGCTTTTGCTCATCTCAAAAGAGTACCTGCAATTACAATAAGAAAGGAGAAAAGTGAGGTAAATGATTTGTAAGTTACAAAACGCGAAGAGAAATCAAAGATCGTCGCTTCCCCGGCAACGGCACCAAAATGTTGAATGTTACGAATTGCTACGCTAACGTGTTTGGTTTTGGAAATCCTGTCGTTGTAGTTTGAAAGTGAAGAATTCGTGTTCAACAAATAAAATTTATACCAAAATTAAAATTCCAGGTCGAACACAGGGAGGCGTACGTTTGATTTAAAAACTACGCGTTTCTTTTTATTTGTCACAGAATAATTCAATTTAAAACTATCTAATTATTTGCAATAAATAGAAGACAGAGAGGGTAAGAGAGAGAAAATATTACCCATAGAAATAAAAATGAGATGTAGAATAAACAAAGAATTTATCATTAAAGAGATTGTTCATTACAACTATAAGGCATAAAACAATTGCACTAGAAAGCGATAAATTTACTCTAGGATGTATTAAAAGAATGGAGGGAGAAAAGTCCTCCTCAACGATCTCTTGGAGGACGAGCAGAACTATTCTAGAAAGTAGTAAATCTATACTAGAAAGTAGTAAAAAGAATAGGGAGAGAGAAATCCTCCTCGACGGTCGCTTGGAGGACGAGCTGGACGGGACGACACCTGGACGAAGGAGGACGAAGCAGAAGAACAGGAACGGAGCAGCACGCCATCGTCGTCGCGGGATCCACTTTCGAAGGGGGACGAAAATTTGGACTTTATCTCGCGAGAAGCATCCAGGGTGTGGGATAAGCTTCTCTTGAGCTTTGGAGAGGTAGAGAAGAGAAGGAAGGGATGATAATTTCGTATGGAGGGGGTCTCCTTTTATAGTTGCAAGGAGTGGGGGTAAAATGGTCATTACAACCTTAAAATAATAAATGAGGGGTCTTTAGTGACGGATAAATCCGTCACTAAAGCCCACAACATGGGCGTAGCTTCTGCGTCCACGCACGGCTCCTCAGCTGCCCGCGCACAATGCATACACCCATGTACTTCAGATCTCAGCCGTCCGATCGCGAGATCGGACGGCTTAAGACGCATCTCCGCCCGCCTGGCGAGTGCGATCGCGTGTGATGCCACGCGTTCAATCGCGCGTGATCTCAATTGAGCACAAACGGCCGTCCGATCAAGATCCGACGCACGCCATCGCCTGCACGCCTGTGCCTTCCTCCCCTTCGCTGCGGCTCGAACCCGCACCCGCAGCTCGCGTAAGCACGCTCGATCGCTGCGCTACAAGGCACGGATGGTCGAGTGGACGCTTTTAGGCGTGGCTGACCACAGCCGTTGGATCGAGATCCAACGGTGGAGAGAGAGCTGGTGTGGGGCCTTTAGGGATTGCATGCGACCGTTTGGGCGACCGGGATGGCTGGCTAAGATGGCGCCACGTGGTGCCATCTTGGCCGTCCATCTTCTGGAAGTTGTAAATGGTGCCACGGATGTCAGATTGACTTGATTTTTGCATCGTTGGGCTGCAATCGTCGATCCGAATTCATTCGTGTGGTCGGATTTGTCATTTGAAGAGCAGATTTACACCATCCTGGCCCTTGATCTTCTAGGGTTCCCCGATCACTATCTGATGCTACGGATGTCTGATTAGGGCGATCTTGGAGTCGTTGAACTCCAATCGTCACCCTGATCACATCCATACAGTTGGATCTTAGATCTGAGGCCCCGATAAAATGTTTGCCCTGTCCAAGCACATAAAAGGAGACAATTAACCTCCATTTTATTCAAACTACTCTAAATGCAAGATGATGCATGTTATGCAATATTTATATCATGAAATGCAATCCTATGCTTAAGAACATGCATAAATAGACATCTTAAGTAGTGTAAATGTGTTTACATCAACATCCATCACCTCATTGCCAACCACACTCCACATTTCTTTATAGAAGAAAACTTGAATACCATCCAGTCCGGGAAAACTCTCATTGTTTAATTCTTTTATGGCATCTATAGTTTCTTTTTCAGTGATAGTAGCCATTAGCTTGGAAGCCTAATCATTTGAGACTCAAGGAGCATCACTCGTAGCCACCCTCCAGCAACCTCTCTCTACTGCCCATGATGAGTCCCTATAATACTTGACAACCACCGCTCTAATTTCTTGCATAGATGACAGTCTTTGCCTATCTTTGAGGATGCATGAAATAATGTTAACCCGTTGGTGGGGACCCAGATAGGTTGTGTTAATATGATGAAATTATCGTTGAAGCGAGTATAATGGTTAACCTAAATCGAGCCTAACCATCTTTTTACAAAATTTTTAACCTGGCCTACTTAAATTTTATCTTGGTCACTTTTAGGCCCAGGGTAGAACTTAGAGAGGCGGGAATTAGAGGTGAATAAGTTTCTACGTCTTTCCTACAACGAATCTCTTCCGTGCATTTATTATGTTTTTGGTTCTTTTCTATTTAAGATTTTTTTGCTGATAATTTTGTCCTTGAGGTACACCCTCAAAATCAGGTCCTTGACTTTAAGCCAAATTGTTCTTGGCTTTGAGCCAATTTAGGATTCCAAAAACTGGTCTTACTATTCGCAAGACCGAGTACCTGCAAAACAAGGATTATCTTTTCTCTTTTACTCTTTTCTTATCCTTTTAATAGCAGGAAATAAAAGAGAAATAGAGGTTGCTTGTAAAGAAATAAATATAGTATATATATAGATATATATATAGTATATATATAGGGGTGGAAGTGGAGGTGGAAATGGTGTGTAGCACGGTGTCGAGTTGATCGACGTCTAAAAAGATGCAATCAACAGGACGAAGTGCCGCGTGGAGTGTAGGATGGATGTGTGGAAGTGTGTGCGGAGGCGCTTTCTCTATGCGAGTATCGGGGAATATCAGCAACTGGTGCAGATATTCCCGCAATATAACGCGTGGTAGGGGATATGAATGTAGACATATATATATATGTATAGGTAAATATATATATTTATATGTATATATATATAGATAGGGTTGTAATTATGTAGATGTATATGTAGTTATATATATATATATAACTACATATACATCTACATAATTACAACCCTATCTATATATATACATGTATATATATATATATACACCTATATCTATACGGGGAATATCAGCAACTGGTGCAGATATTCCCGCGATATAACGCGTGGTAGGGGATATGAATGTAGATATATATATATATGTATATGTATATATATATACAGATAGGGTTGTAATTATGTAGATGTACATGTAGTTATATATATATATATAGTAATATATGTATATAGGTGTATATATATGTATATATGTATATAGATATATTTGTATAAATATCGATGTATATAGATATATATAGATATGTATATATATATATATATATATATATATAAATATATATATATATATGTAAATCTGTATATATAGGAATTTATATCTATAGATACATATGTATGTATGTATGTATATAAGTATAAATATGTGTATAAGTATATATAAATATATATCTATATATTTATTTATGTATGTATGTATATCTACTTATATATAGTGTATAGGCATGAATATGTATACATATATATATGTATGTGTATATATATAGATAAGTATATATATAGGTGTCTACAAGTGAGTGTGTGTGTGTACACGTGAGTGTGTACAAGTGTGGTGTGTGTCTGTTGGAGAGTGAGGGAGTGGCTGTGAGAGAGAGCGTGGGCATTTAAGGCGTCTGGTGGAGGCAGCCGTCATCTGATGGCCCAGGCACAGGCGTAGGCACGTGCAGGCGCAGGTACGCAAGGGCACGTGTGCGATGGAGGGAGCAAGCGTGAGGGAGCGCAATGCAGCGCGCTGTGGGCTGGAGCGAGAGTGGGGCAGACGGGTGCAGGTACTGGAGCGGAAGCAGGTGCAGACGCGGGCGTAGGCACTGGAGCATGCGCGGGCGCTGACGCAAAGACGGGCGGGAGGTGGTAGCAGCGCGGAGAGAGAGCGCATGGTGGCTGGATAAGTGAGAAACTTTTCGGTCACCGCACTGTAGCTACAGTGTCGCGCAAAAACGCGTGAACAGTAGCTACAGTGCCCGCGCAGCTTGGACAACAGGTTGTGGCCGGTTCTACGTACGCGGGCGCACTGGAATGGGCCTGCGTGCACGGAAGGAGCTTTCGCTGGCTGCTGTAGGGACGCGCGGTGGCTTGCGCGCTGGATGGAGGCTGCTACGCTGCTGCTGGAGCTTTAAAGCTTGGAGCTGTGGCAATGGCGGGAAGGTGCTGAGAAGTGAAGACAGGAAGTGAAACCACCACGCCCACCTGCTCCTAGATGAGCTTGGTAGTGGTGGAACTTACAGTGGTGGTCGTGGGGCCACTGTGAGCTTGCTCCTACCCGCAGTGTATCTCTTCAGGGGGAAGAGGTACTACGTATGGAGGGGAGAAAGGGAGGAAGATGGCCTGATGAAGGTGACTACTGTGTCTCTATGTGCCAGGCTCCCTTTGCAAGGAAGCGAGCAGCGCTTTTTAAAGGAGATGGAGGCATGCATGGCCATGCCCTGGGTGTGCATGACCAGCCATGCAGCTGGCAGGGCATGCGTTGGCAAAGAATGGCACGAAGAAGAGCAAGCCATGCCCTACAGCTGTGCAGGGACGAAGTTTTCAAAGCAAATAAAGAAACAAAGAAGGTGAAAATTGTGATGCAACCCTTGATGAAGATGTTAATTACAAGGCCAATTATTCACTTTCCTCCCCTCTCAAATAAATGCATGCATGTGTCAATTTT
The DNA here is from genome assembly GCA_037157565.1 of Thalassia testudinum. Classification (NCBI taxonomy): domain Eukaryota; kingdom Viridiplantae; phylum Streptophyta; class Magnoliopsida; order Alismatales; family Hydrocharitaceae; genus Thalassia; species Thalassia testudinum. Next base: position 26,806,415 of record JAZHRO010000003.1, read on the forward strand.
TCAAATGCAATTATGGCTACCCAATATGCAATGGCAGTGCTAGGAAATAACACAAGATGGCATATTTATTGGTGCATTTTTGCTGTGCAATCATACCCCCATGCCTATCTTTTGCTAGTCCCTAGCAAACTATTTTGTATTGTATTTGGAAATGATCTTAAGCTGAAGATTTTCTTCTGAGGCGACAAGGGTGTGTTTGCTGGATATTGTGAGAACCAATTGCAGAGAAGACTACCAGTACTTTAAGTCTTATGTGACATAGACCATCTCTCGACTAACCTGGACTCTTGATATTTAAACCTTAAGAAAGATTTCTAGGACTCAGGAGGTTTTTGCCATACTTGAGAACTCAAGAGATTATGGCTTGTGCATAGTGAAGGGTCAAGACTGACCAGATGAACATTAAGACTCAAGCCCAGGGTTTCACGAATTTTTAAGTGCAGGTTAGTCCCAGTTTCAGCTCGTGTCTTCGGATTGACCCTTAAAACGATGACGGAAAACTCAACTCCCATTTATTACATTTATGGCTCAAAGAATATATGGTAGAAACATGGTATTTGTAACTTGCCCTAAAAAACTTTTGAGGGAGACGAATTTACAGACATTTGCGAGATATACTGACTTATTTGCACTTTTTTTTTTGAAACATATGTCAGTATATCTCTTACAACTTTATTTGGAGGAGCACACTTTTCTTTTGGTGGGAGAGTTCCTTTTTGGTAGAAAGAGTCTCTCCTAAACACAAGACTAAAGTCTGGGATAAAAAGTCTACCTGCACACACAGGTAAGGACTCCACCTTCCCTAATGAACACTAGGGTTGGATCTTATGTTCACCTGGTCTTTCTTGATATGTGTAGTGTGAACCAAGATTACTTAGGCTCTCGACTAGAAGCAAACCAACGGATCTTGTACTGATGTCTCCGGTACAAGAATACGTCCTTAGTTAGGAGAGATTCCGATTTATCTTGTCAATGCTCAAGTGAATTTAGCCGAGCCTGAGCGAATCAAGCTTCTGTGGCCTGGAAAGTCTTCAAAATAGTGGTTGAATATCCATAAACACTTATTGTATTTTTGTTTCAGCCTTCAGATCATTACTAAACACCCCTTTTTTTTTTTACTATGTACATATTTATAGATGGATGGACACTGCATGATACCAGATCCTATAGATGCATATCCACCCCCCCATGCCAAACGATGCTATGTCCTCATATGCATGTAGGGTAGGGTAGAGGAAGGACCAAAGATCGGGTAAAGAGGGCTGAGGTGCAGGGTATTTAGTAGGGTGGTAGGGTGGGTGGATGGTGGGTGGTGAAGTGAAAAGGTGCAAAGTGAAGTGTTTGTGACAGTGGCGGAGTGTTGCTGGGGTGCCTCCCAACGAGCGCTGACTTTAACATCCCCAGCTGGACTCAGAATGAGGCATGACATTAGTTATCCTCCAGTAGGGCAGCAGTTTCTCCAATGGGGGCAGGTTCATGAGTAAGATAAGGTTTCAAACGCTACCCATTGACCATAAATTTATGCCCAGATTTAGGATCTTCAATTTTAACGGCCCCGTTGGGAAAAGGTCTCGAGACCAGGAAAGGACTAGTCCATTTGGACTTTAATTTCCCTAGAAAGAATTTGAGCCAGGCATTGTAGAGCCAAACTTGCTGAGATGGCTCAAATTCCTTTCGCCGAATACGGCTGTCGTGAAAAGCCTTAGTACGTTGTTTGAAAGTTAAGGCAGAATCATAGGCTTCACGATGGAGCTCTTCCAGCTCTTGGAGTTGAAGTTTCCTTTCCCGACCACACAGGTCTAGGTCGAGGTTATATTGGCAAACCGCCCAATAAGCGCGGTGCTCCAGCTCTACGGGCAAATGACAAGGCTTCCCACAAATGATTCTATAAGGAGACATACCAAGGGGAGCCTTGAAGGCGGTCCGATACACCCACAGTGCGTCAATCAGCTTGTTGGACCAATCCTTACGGTCAGGCCGAACCATTTTCTGGAGAATTTGCTTGATTTGCCGGTTCGACAGCTCAGCCTGGTCGTTCGTCTGAGGATGATACGGAGATGAGATACAATGGTGGACTTCATATTTCCTCAGAAGTGCCCGAAAAGAAGCATGGGTATAGTGGCTTCCTCCATTCGAGATAATGGCTCAAGGGATCCCAAAGCACGCAAAAATGTGGTCTTTGACAAATCTAGTGGATATGACATGGTCAGCATGGCGCATGGGAATAGCCTCGATCCATTTCGAAACATAATCAACAGCAACGAGGATGTATTCGAAGTTGTTGGAAGGAGGAAAGGGACCCATGAAATCGATTCCCCAAATGTCGAAGATTTTCGCAGCTAGGATGGGTTCCAAGGGCATCATGTCACGACGTGACATTGACCTAGCGACTGGCACCTAGTGCAATGTTTGGCATAATTGTGTGCATCCTGGTGAAGGGAGGGCCAAAAGAAACCGCACTGCAACACCTTGGCTGCAATTTTCCTTCTAGAGAAATGGCCTCCATAATCCTGATCGTGGCAGAAGGATAGCACACTGGGGAATTCGCTGTCAGGAATATAGCGACGGATGATCTGATCAACGCCTATTTGAGAAAGAAGTGGATTATCCCAGAAATAATACTTTGTTTCTGCCATGAGATGCTCGCGCTGGTTTTTAGGCCAGCCATGTGGAAGGGAACCAGAAGCAAGGTAATTGGCAATGTCAGCATACCAAGGTCCACTTGCCACATTAATTGCCAATAGGTGCTCATCGGAAGAAATCTCATTGATCGGCAGGGTAAGTCCAATGTGGTCAGGGTCTAGTCTCGAGAGATGATCGGCCACAACATTCTGGGTTTCGACCTTATCACGGATCTCAATATCAATTTCTTGAAGTAGAAGGATCCAACGAATCAGTCTAAGCTTGGCATCCTTGTGCATGAGATGGCGAATGGCCACGTGATCAGTGAGAACAATAACATGAGAGCCCAGAAGGTAAGAGTGGAATTTCTCCAGCCCAAAGATGACTGCCAGTAATTCTTTCGCAGTGGTTGTATAATTACGCTGGGCCTCGTCCAACGTCTTATTGGCGTAGTACACCATGAAGGGGTGTCTATTGCGTCTTTGTCCCACTATGGCTCCGACTGCAAGGTCGGAAGCGTCACACGAGTTCAAAGTCGAGGGACCAATCAGGTGGCTGGAGAACAGGGGCCTTGGTGACAGCATCACGCAGCTGAGTGAATGCTCGTATGCAGTCGGGGCCCATATCGAAGGGTACGTCGGTCGATAGGAGATGAATTAATGGTCGAGAAATCTTGGAGAAGTCTTTGATGAATCTCCTATAGAAACCGACGTGTCCCAGGAATGAGCAGATTTGTTTGACAGAGCCAGGCACAGGTAAATCAGCAATTACATCAAGCTTAGCTCTGTCAACCTCGATACCCCTATTGGAGATGATATGCCCGAGTACAATTCCCTTGTGTACCATAAAATGACTTTTTTCCCAGGAAAGCACGAGGTTCACATCAATACATCTCCTAAGGATACGGGTCAGGTTGGCAAGACAGTCATCAAAAGAGGGTCCAAAGATCGAACAGTCATCCATGAAAACCTTGAGAAAGTCACCCACCATTTCATGGAATATTGCCAGCATACATCTTCGGAAAGTTGCTAGCGCGTTACAAAGTCCGAACGGCATCCTTCTAAATGCAAAGGTGCTGAAGGGGCAGGTAAAGGTGGTTTTCTCTTGGTCCCGGGGGTCAATTGCCACTTGGTTATATCCTAAGAATCTATCCAGGAAATAGAAAAATTTATTTCCCGCTAACCGCTCCAGGATTTGGTCAATGAAAGGTAGCAGAAAGTGATCTTTCTTAGTTGCAGCATTCGATTTCCTATAATCTACACATACTCTCCAAGATGTAGGAGTGCGTGTAGGGATGGATTCACCCCTGTCATTGACACGGATGGTGAGTCCCGCCTTTTTAGGCACGACGTGAATTGGACTTACCCAGGGGCTATCGCTGATCGGGTAGATTATACCCGCATCCAACCACTTAATAATTTCCTTCTTAACGACCTCCCGCATGTTGGGGTTGAGACATCGCTGCATCTCACGGGAAGGTCGAGCCTCCTCCTCCGTATATATACGATGAGTGTAGTAGGAGGGGCTGATGCCAGTTAAGTCTGATAAAGACCATCCAATGGCTACCTTGTGTTCCATAAGGACCTTTGTTAGTTTGCACTCTTGCTCCCTGGTCAATTTTGAACTGATGATTACGGGGAGCATTTCATTCGGTCCCAAGAAAACAAACTTAAGCGTATCAGGCAACTCTTTCAGCTCGAGAGTGGATGGTGAAAGATCTGGCATTTCTTGGGACGAGAGTGTCCCAAGCGGATCAGAAGAAAACAATTCAAGAGGAAGAAGTTGGCCCTTAGATTGGCCAAGAAGAGGGGCATCTTGGATAGATGGATCCAAAAATGGATAGCCCCAGTGAGCAATATGTGGGCTCAAGGTCCCAGTGTGGAGTTGCAAATCCGCCTGATTTGGTGGGAAAAAAAGGGCAATCCGATCTTCAAGGGTGTGGACCGGCGGTGAGTAGCCCGAATATGACTCAGACCACGAGGTATGGGAAGCGGAGAAAACCTCGTCAAAAGTCTAGTCAGGAGAAGGTATGGGAAAAGGGAGGGATGGGGGAACATCACAATATGTGTTGGTCAGGCAATCAACAGTGTTTAAAGGCAATCCGCAGCAATCAGAATAGGTCCCAATTAGTTCGATACACGTGCTGACGTCCATGTCCTCGTCAGACGTGTCATCCTCGATGCAATCGCAATCAAAGTTCTTGGCTTCCTTGAAGATGTTAAGCTTGAGCTTCTCAGATCCAACGGCAATCTCAATATAGCCTGACTCACAGTCGATATGGGCGCGGGCTGTGGCCAAGAAAGGCCGACCAAGGATGATCGGACAATCATAAAGTGAGCTAGAAACTTCCATATCTAAAACAAGAAAGTCAACAGGAAAACAGGGACTGTTGACCCTAACCACCATGTCTTCCACCACACCCTTTGGGATTTTGACAGAACGATCTGCCAACTGTAACGTGACAGGGGTGGGTTTCAGATTTCCCAAGGAAAATTTTTTAAGCATGATGGTTGGTATGAGATTGATGGAAGATCCTAGATCAAGCAAGGCACGGTTAAAATTACAGCCTTGGATGCTACAGGAAATAAGCGGTGTACCCGGATCTTTCTGCTACTGTGGTAGATGTGACAGTATAGCACAACTCGCATGAGGCGAGAGAACCACCGGATTCTTTGTTTTCTTTGACTGTCACCTGGGTGTTGTGTAGTCTTTGAAAAATCGGGCGATAGTAGGTATGTGGTCGATAGCCTCTAGCAGGGGTACCTTGATTTCAACATCCCTGAATAAATTACATAGGTTATCAAAGGCCTGCGTATCCTTTTTCTTGCCTTCTGGCTCCCTCAGTAGAGCCTCAGGGAATGAGACTGATTCTGGCACCTGTTTGGGTGTATCGTCCTCTCGCAAATGCGGTGCACATCCCAAATGAGAGGGCGATAAAGAAGATGGGCCAGGATCAGGTTGAGGTGGATCGACGGTTGGCTTACTGCTCCTCGTAGTAATCGCATTGGACATCGCGGGTCCAGTGGGATCATAAGGCGGAGGAGGGTTCGCAATAGGGACATAAGAGTGAGGTGCTGCAGCGGGATTAGCCTAAAATCCCTGTGGAATGCTCAGAGCCTGAAGAATCTGATGAACCTACCCCTGAGATGGTCGTACCTGTGGTTGAGGACCACAGGGTATGAAATTTTGCGGGTTGGGAATAGGTTGGGCTGGAAGAGTTCCATGAGATCGAGTCGCCATGCGTAGTTGACTGATCTCAGCATTCTGCTGCGCCAATTAGTGCTGAAGAGAGGTCATGTTCTCTTCATGGAGCTTCGACATTTCCATCATCATCCGCATCAATTTCTCAAGAGGACTTGATGCATGTTCTGTTTGCGGTATGCAAGGAAGCGATGGTAGATTCACCACAGGATTAGACTGGGCCCTTGGGATGACGGGTGCGGACGGTCGCATTGGCCCACCCACGGGGTTTTGGTGCTGTGGGTTGCTAGACCATGCGGAGTTCGAATGATTTTGCCACCCTGGGTTATAAGTAGCAGAGAACGGGTTGCTCCCCAGGATGCAAGTGTCTTCTAAGTCAGAAGATGAGTCCACATGTAAATACGCATCCGAGCACATGGAGGCTTGGTCCTCCATGTCAAAATACTAGCTTGCAGAAGCCAGATCCACATGACTTACCGAATCGCTTGGCGCGACGCTTGGTAAGGAAGATCTTACGGGGTTTCTAGGGATAAGCCTAGTGTTGGAAGAATTGGGATTGTGACGAAGCAGTGAGGTAGGGGTGTTTGCCATAGAATGAGCGGGATTGGCCAGAAGCTCATCCAGCTTCTTGTGCACGACAGAGACTTCATCCAATTTTTGTGCGATAAGGTTAAGATCAGTGGATGAATGGGAGGGTCCGTTGTCAACTTCGTGGACATTACGGGGCAGGCTGGTACGACTAAAGGCGACAATGGAGGCATTATTCATTTAGTTTTCGCTCATGTTTTCAAATAATTCGAATGCTCCATTCTCGTCTTTATTCATGAAATTCCCTCCACAGGAAGCATCTGCAATCTACTTCAAAGTTTCATTTAGCCCATAATAGAAAACCTGGGCTATATGCCACTTAGGCAGACTATGGTGCGGACACTTCCGGAGGAGGTCATTATATCTCTCCCAAGCCTCATGAAACTGTTCACCATTTTGTTGCGTAAAGGAAGTTATAGCACGGCGAAGCGCATTGGTTCGCCCAATTGGAAAGAATTTCTTGAGAAATGCTGATCGCATCTCTTCCCAAGAATGGATGGTTCTCCCAAGGGTGAGTAACCATTGCGATGCTTTATCCCACAACGAAAATGGGAACATTTTCATGAGGACAATAGATAACCCGATGTTTCTTGGTTTAACCGTTTCAGCCAATCGAGTTAGGTCTTCCAAATGGAGAAAAGGATCTTCACTTGCAAGACCATGGAAGTGAAAATTAATTAGGCCAATTATATTGGGTTTCAATTTAAAGTCATCCCTGGCCATGGGGACTTGAATTTGTCCTATGGTCTCTGTAGCAGTGGGATTCTGATTGGAGCTAAGAGACCTAGGCTCCTCCCGTTTGGGAGGGTTCTACATTTCTTCCAAGGTTTCCCTAATGGCTTCAATTTTCTCATTATACATTTCCATTTGGGCTTGGAGGCAGGTTATGGGATACATGGCTCCACCACCTAGTGGGTTTTGAGGGCGGTTTCCTCCCTCAGGATTTAGGGGTGGGCATGCAGCCGCCATGTTTGTAGAGGAGGATGACGATTCGATTTATGTTCTTCTAAAATTATCAGACAATTCAAACAATTTAGCGTTCTGTGACCTCCTCCCAAACATGCACTACTGCAGGAAGAATTGGGGGGATAAGAAGGGAAAAGGAGATGAGAGAAATGACACCGCAAAGGGGGGATAAGAATAGGTGCAGGCGCTGGAGCGGGCGCAGGTGCTAGAGCGGGCACGGGCGTTGACGCGGCGACGAGCTGGAGGCAGAAGCGGCACACAGAGAGAGCGCATGGTGACCGGATAAGTGAGAAACTTTCCATTCACTGCACTGTAGCTACAATGCACGCAAAAATGCGTGAACAGTAACTACAGTGCCCGCGCTGCTTGGACAACTGGTTGTGGCTGGTTCTGCGTGCGCGGGGGCGCTGGAGCGGGCCTGCACGCACGGAAGGAGCTTGCTTCGGGTGCTGCAGGGGCGCACGGTGGCTTGCGCGCTGGCTGGAGGCTGCTACACTACTGCTGGAGCTTTGAAGCTTGGAGCTGCAGCAATGGCGGGAAGGTGCTGAGCAGTGAAGACAGGAAGTGAAACCACCACGCCCACCTACTCCTGAATGAGCTGGGCAGTGGTGGAACTCACAGTGGTGGTCGTGGGGCCACTATGAGCTTGCTCCTACCCGTAGTGTATCTCTTCAGGGGGAAGAGGTACTACGTATGGAGGGGAGAAAGGGAGGAAGATGGCCTGACGAAGGTGGCTGTTATGTCTCTATGTGCCAGGCTCCCTTTGCAAGGAAGCGAGCAGTGCTTTTTAAAGGAGATGGAGGCATGCATGGCCATGCCTTGGGTGTGCATGACCAGCCATGCAGCTGGCAGCGCATGCGTTGGCAGAGAATGGCACGAAGAAGAGCAAGCCATGCCCTGCAGCTGCATGGGGAAGAAGATTTCAAAGTAAATAAAGAAATAAAGAAGGTGGAAATTGCGATGCAACCCTTGATGAAGACGTTAATTACAAGGCCAATTATTCACTTTCCTCCTCTCTCAAATAAATGCATGCATGAGTCAATTTTTACAAATGCAACTATGGCTACCCAATATGCAATGGCAGTGCTAGGAAATAACACAAGATGGCATATTTATTGGTGTATTTTAGCTGTGCAATCACCCGTCTACGAGACCTAGCTGCGGGGTAAAATAATTTTGTGTTGGCGTCCCCCTCCTTGAGCCAGAGCTATCTAGACCTCTCCCTCCAATCCATCTCTTATTTGAGTTCCTCCTCCACTGCCACATCTTGCCACATTGTTCTGGCTTCAAGATCATCATCAGATAGTGGACCTACTACCTCCTTAGAATCCAAGATCTGGATTTTATTTAGAGCCTCCAAACGCCTCTGCTACCTTAGAGCAGACACCGTAGCTCCATACTCTTTCAAAACTGTGTGCAAAGCAAACAACTTGGAAGCAAGTCTAATAGTGGCTGAGCCATCCAACTGTTTGGTCCTCCACCACGAACCAATCATCTCGCGAAAACCAGGCTCTCTCAGCCACGATCTTCTAAGCTTGAAGAAGGAGCCTATTTGAACCTCTTCCCCACTGTCCCAGACCAAATGAGTGTGGTCTGAGAAGGGGTGTTCCAGTCCAGCAACGGCAGAGAGCTAGAACCTATCGAGGAGAGTAGCATTCCCAAAGAATCTATCAATCTTCGACATAAGGCCATTTCCATTTCGCCAAGTGAATTTAGCTCCTGAGGATGGGTACTCGTTCAAACCAAGAGATTGGATCACCAGCTAAAATCCAATAGAAGTATTGTCCATGACCCCATTCGGCCTATCATTCCTTGTTAGTACACAATTGAAGTCCCCACCTACTAGCCAAGCATCCCCTTGCATAAGTTCTGCAGCTGCTGCCAATCATCCCACAGTTCCTGTCTCATCAAGGCAATGCATGAACCATAAACGTCGGTAATATAGATGCCATCTTGCCCCTGATTTCTTTGGAAATTATAGGTCACCAAATGCCGAGCTTTGTGTACTTCCAGCAGATGTAACCAAGCCCTTCTCCACCATATAACAATGCCACCAGACCTGCCATGCACGTTAAGCATCACACACTCATTCGCCCCTTCAACCTTCATCTCATTCCATACCCTATCAGATTCATTCTCAATGTGAGTCTCTTGTATTATTACACAATCGATCTCCCACACTCTCAAATATCTCATCAGAGAAGCCCTCCAGCTCTTGTCGCGCAACCCACGCACATTCCACATAAAGACTCTCATCTTCCTTTTTGAGACCCCTCCCTCTTTTGGTTTTGAATCTTACTAACCTGCATAATCGTGGCTACTACATTTTCATCCAGGATCAAGTCTGATTTTAGCCACCTCTGTCTAAGCCTGTAGGGCGATCTGCCCACACCAACCTTGGTAGCTGGTCCAGTACCGAACTTTAGGCCTTCCACATCTTTTAAATTTGATTGGGTTCTCAAGGAATTATTTAGATCTCTTTTAAGACTTGTACCTCAGTTTATCAGTCGTTGGCTGTGGATCACCTGCTGCCTCAATCATGGTCGTCAATTCCTCTTTCCTGTCTGAATCGGCCTGCTCCACATCCATCATCTCTCCCATTTCCCCAAGGTGGTGGTCCTTACGTTTTTTTGATGCCGGTGCCTCATCTGGGGAAAGACTGCTCGGTACCTGTAAATTCATCTCTTCAGCAACCTGCAAATAAGATGTCTTATCCTGCCCCTTCTCCACAACATTATCTCCCACTATGAATCTCAAAATCAGCAACCAAGAGATACCCCCACATCGAAGGATCAATCTATCAGGGATCGATCCTTCCTTGAAGACATCCACCATGACATTAAGGACCCGACCATCACCCTCAATCAAACCAACATCCTCATCCTCAGCCAATATAGCAAACCCAGAAATCATGGTCGGCACCACCTCTCTTGATCTCAGGTGAAGCGGCAGACCTTTAATCTCTAGTCTCCCCGATCTATAGCCTGTCCTCTAGGGCGGCCTCTCCGGCAAAGCTCCATCAAAAGGAGAGACTAATCTCCATATCACCATCAATCCCTCAAAGGAACTCGACTGAAAGAGCAGACATCCGATGTCCATCATCCCCAAGCCAAAAAGCACAAATCGTGTGGGGGATAGAAAAGCGATTTTCCAACTGTCAGTTGATGGGGATAAAGAGCTTACCAGTTTTTGGAGCTTCTCTGAGGATGGGTTGCCGGTCATTACCTCTCCAATCTAAGCCCCTCTTAGCACCAGTTCTTCCGTTCTGATGTCCTCTATCATAGGGACTTGTACATCGATCGTATGACCCCCGTATGTAGGAGGAGGCGGCGGTGGTGGCGGCTGTACCCTAAAATTTGAACCTCCAGGGCACTTATTAGACCGACACTTCATCTGCTCATCATTGGCCTTACACGAGTCTTGCTTGTGGCCATGTCCTCCACACGTGAGGCACACAAGGGGGAAATGGCATACCACCGCCATATGACCTCGACGCCGGCATTTGAAGGAGACAATCTCCCGGTTGTCCCACAACCTACCCCTATCTGTCCTCCTCATACCCGCCTCCCATCTGCCATTGGCCATGAGACCTCTCCTTTCTTTCCGTCTCCAAGCCCTAGATCTCCACGTCGTCCATCCCTCAGCATCACAGTTCCTCACATCTATCGCCCCATGATCACTTTCCATCACCAAATCGTCTATAATCCTAAGATCATAAGTGAAATAATTTTTGAATTCTTTAGCTTGCTTGTTCCTTCATAAGTAACTTCAAGTATTCTCCAAATCTCATGAGCAATAGTAGACTGAGATATCCTGTTGGATTCTTTAGGATTAAGAGCACAATAAAGCATGTTCATAGCCTTGGAGTTTAGCATTAATTATTTCTTTGATCATTAGCGTATTTTCTTTCTTCAAACTTTACAAGTTTGTTAAAAGGATGTTCTACCATATCCCATATAACATAGTCATTGGACTACAAATATATTTCCATGTGTTGCTTCCAGTATGCATAGTTTCTTCCATCAAACAGTTGTAGAATAACCATTGTTGCTAGTAGTGGCCAAAATTTCTCTACTTGCCATGGATCCTTTTCACCTGAAAGTTACTTCAAAAAATTGTGAAACACAACTGCTAATACCAAATGATAATTATACAAGGGGGGTGAATTGTATAATTTAAATATTCATAGAAAAATATGGCAATCACAAAAATTTAGCCACAATTAACACCAAGATTTATTAAGGAAACCCAAATAGGAAAAACCTCTACCTAGTTGTTCTCCAACTAGGATTTTCCCCTTGCTCTCCATGAAAGAAAATCCACTAACCTTCACTACTTAAACCGAGGGTAGTGAGCCTTAATCACATGAACTAGTTCTTGTACAACCCACAAGAAGGCCTTTTGTTCTTCGCTCACTAGAAGAATGGGGAGCTAGCAACCCTAGCACATTACAATAAACAGAAGATAACAAAATTGATACAAGTCCTATTGAGCCAATATGCAAGTGTTTAATCAAATGTAATTGGATTTTAAATTCCCTTTGAAGATAAATATAACTTAGCACAAGGGAAATAGAATTTGATATAAAGGATATGTGTGAAGAATAGACTTTGAGAAATATTCTCTCGAAACTTCCTTTTAATGGAAAAATAAATTTTGTGCTTAAGAAGTGAATTTAGAGAACGTCTAAAATTTGAGTTTCTTGAGAAAAGACTTCAAAGATATAATCATTTGATTCTAACAATGAGAAACTCTTTTGATAAAAAATGCTTTCAAAAATAATACAATGGATATATGAAGCAAGATCAAATAATACTCCCTTGTACTTCGCTAGTAAATAGAACAAGTTGGTGCAAAAAGAAAGTACAATCTTGGAGTCTTTTGAGGCACAATGTTGGAGTGAAGAATGCTTTTTTGGAGGCTTTAAAAAACTTCTCAAGAGTGTAAATGCAAGTAGAATGTAGGGGAGTGTTGTATTATGTGTGTAAAAATGAAGGAATCCATGTAGGATATTTATTAAATGAAATATAGGGATTGGTAACTGATTGAAAGTTATTAATAACCATAATACTAACTAATCATTTGTCAAAATTTGGATATGACTACCTGGAAACATAATTAATGGATTAGTTAATTGATTAATAAACTTTGTTTTGTTTTTGAAAAATTGTAGAAAACATGTTCTACAAAATTAATCAATTAGTTAATCGATGAATTCTGTAGCTAGTGGAAACTTACTAAGGTAGTTGATGTAGGAAATATGCATTTTGTTAAAGATGTGAAATAGTGTCCTTGCAACACGTAAATCCACAATCAACTTTTACAATTTATAATACCTAGATAGTGGAGTATTTAGGATCTGAAGTCGGTATGTTTGATGACCGGGTTTTGGTTTTGTTATAACGTTGTAGTAAAGCCGGTTATTACCAACATTTCAAATATATAAATTTTTTACTCGGAAAATAAAAGAGTTCCCGAGGTCGAACTCAGGGAGCAAGTTGTATTCTAGAGATATACATGTTTCTTTTACAAAATAAAGAAAGAGAGAGGGAAAGAATTTGTTGTTCTCTTTGTTTTCTCCTCGTGATGTTCTTCTTTCTTTCTTTCTTCAGATCTCCTTCTTCTTCTTCTTCGTTCTGCAGAGGTGATGCTCCTCTTCAGATCTCCTTCTTCTTCTTCCTTGGTTTCTGTCTTGGCCTCTCTTCTTCTTTTTCTGCAGTCTCTTCTGTGAAGGTTTCTTCTTCCTTGGCTCTGCTGCACTTCTTCTCCGCAGCCTTTCCTCTTCTTCTGCCTTGCTCAGCCTCTTCTTTAGAGTTTCTTCTTGTTTTTCCTTCCTGCGGTTAAGTGTCAGCTTCTTCTTTTCTTTTTCAGCCAGGGACGTCACGCGAAGCTTTCTTCCTTAGCTGCTTCAGGCCGTCGTCTGATTTCCAAATCAGACGACTTAACTACCTGTTGCTACAGTTAGCTTCCTTCTTCTTCCGCGGGTCTTCTTCTTCGCCTGTGCCTGCACACTTCAGAGTTTTTCGTCAGAGGCAAAACCTACTCTACCCTCCCCCCCCCCCGCGTCTCTCTTTCTCTCTGAAACCACTCTTGGGAAAGCTCTCCCAGAGCTACCGGGTAACCAGGTTCGGATCAGGCCCGGGTCCAGGCCCATCGGCGTGCGTGGTGGGCGAGGAGTGCAGGTCAGTCTTAAGTCGGGTCGGGTCGGTTCGGGTCAGGTCCGCGGGGCGTGAGCGCGGACGAGACCGGGTAACCGGGCGGGTGAAGGGGACCTCACCCCGTGTGCTGAGGCAGTAAGCCTTCAGCACTTTTGCATCTTATGTCGCTGCGGCTCTTCAGGCGTTTCCGAGGTGGGACTAAATGGCCCACCTCAATTGCGCGCCCGCAGCGGGGAATTCAGCAGGAGATGGCGGCGTCACGCGAAGCTTTCTTCCTTAGCTGCGAACCTGGTGTTTTGCCAAAACTCCTCGCAAGGCCTGGGAGTTGAATCTGGGCTTGGCGCTGAGCGTGGTGCGCCTGTAGCTGCAGGCGGAAGCAGTTCCTCCTGCGCGTCAATGGCGGCGGAGGTCGGGTGGCCTGTTCACAAGAAAACGGCCTCTCGGCCTAATCAGAAAGTGCCAGGAGCTTCGCCAGGGTGCGGCGAAGCTCGTGTGGGTGGTGGCGAGGCGCGGGGCGGCGTGCGAGGGCTGCCCTAGGTTGGACTGTGGGTCGGAGGATGGGTCTGTTCGGTGGGGTTGCAGAGGGTGATGTGGGGGGAGTGGCAGGGCGGAGGTTGATCAGGGTGAGGAGGCGGAGGTCCTGCGGTGGTCGGCGAGCCGTGTGGGTCGCTGAGGTGATGGGAGCGGCTCGCCGGAGGGTGGTCGGAGGCGAAGGGGGTGAAGGTGGTCAGGGTCGGTCGAGGGCTTAATTGAATAAATTGAAAGTGGGGAAAGAAAGAGGAGAAGAAGGGGAGTAGCTCTAGCTTACTTGCAGGGACGAAGGGGGAGGAACAGGGCGACAGTCGTATCGACTATCGCCGGAGAAGACGATGCTCAGGGAAAGGGGCGGCGGCGAGCAGAGAGCCGGAGAGGCGCCAGCTGGGTGCGGCGTGGCGCGGGAAGAGCAGGGGAGGAAGTCTCTGCTGCTGGTATTGCTGATGAGCGTGAGATGTGGAGGGGGAGGAAACCGCCGGAGCTGGTGAGCGTCTGCCGGAGAGAGAAGAGAAGAAAGTTGGGGATTTTCTCCGTCAGATCCAGGCTGCCCCGGTCGGTGGAGCAACGGGGGGTATTTATAGGGATCAAACAGGGAGGAAGGCGGAGGGAGACGACGTGTCTCCCTCGCCGGAGGATGGTCGGAAACAAGAACCCATACCGTCCGTGCGTTCGCACGGCCGGTATGGTGGGTTACAACGACCAGGGGGGTGTCCCTGCGACGGCTGACGACGCAGGGCACCCCCGGTTTACTTGCCAGGTCCCCCACCTCACCCTGCGCGGCGCCATGCTCCGCGCAAGGTCGCCGGAGCATGGTGCTGGCAGGTTTTGCAGGAGGGACCTGATTGCAAAGAACGAAGGAGAGTTAGGGGCCAAAATGCGAGGGTTCAAAAGTTGAGGGCCAAAGAGTAAATATATGAGGACCAAAGTGTAAAGTCGGTCAAGGAGGTTTCTTCTTAGGCTCAAGTTTTTATACATGACTAATTAGGACCTAAGGAATCTGATGGTGAATTTCATTTTCATATTAAACCTTGTTTGACCGGTCAATTTGCGCAAAAACCCAAATTAAGTTATTAATTGGGCATGGTTCTCAATGTAGGTCAAAATGGGTTCTAAAGGCCAAATTGAAGGTTCTAAACCCTAGAGATTATTTTTCTATGAATTTTAGAGGGTTTATTCTATTTTTACTTTGCCTCGAACCTTGTGAATTGAAGTGGGTTGTTTTAGGGTTACAGATTTATCATTTAGTTTCTTGGAATTGCTGTAGCCCTTGCTAGATCATTTCATCCCACTTTTATTCTTATTAAGTTGCTTTGACCTATGTTTGGGCCTTGAATTACCCTGTATGCAGATTATACTGGTGAAATTGCATTTTTACCCCTTATGACTTGTTTTCTCCTTAAACTCAGAATTCTCTGAGTTAAGCCTTTCCTTGAGTTATGTAGGAGCTTTTATCCTTTGTATTGGGTCAAAATGAGCTAGTTATGGCTCATGATGAGGTTCTCATCAAGATCGTCCAAGGAGGCCAATTTGTTAGTCACAAAAATGGTTCTCTCTCTCGCCTCTCAAATCAACACATATCTTTTTGTATTTTTGATTTTGTTTTTCTTAGGGTTTTCAAAAATAGTCAAGCAATGGATGCGAAGATGAAAGTACGCTAAAGCTATGCCTATCAACTATTCTAGAGTGACAAGAATGTCCTCTCTTCTAAGCTCACCCTAGGCAAGTGCACCGAGGGTAATTAGAAGAGAGTTGTGGTGCACTACAACTACAAGAACAACATGAAAAACACACTAAGATTTAAACATGAGCTTGGAAGGCAAATATGACTTGTATTACTAGCAAAGTAGATGGAATGTAGCTGAATGCTTGTTACATGAAAGATAAGGAAACACTATCTAATACAAGAAAAATATAAAGATAAAGAAGGGGGGGGATTCTCTGGTAAAAGATTCGGATGGCTCTTGCTCCAAAAGTGGTTGCCCCACACTTGAAAAGAGTTCTCCTTCTTGTTGTCAACGTTTCTGTGCGGATTTAAAGGCGTATTACGTTGTAGTAGAACCGACAAAACGTTTAAACAAATAATTTTATTACTCGAACAACTAGAGTATCCGAGGTCGAACACAGGGAGCAAACTCAGTACTTTGTAAAACCCAAGAATACAACTGTTAAATGCAAATATAATTGATTCAAAGAGTTTTTAAGAAAGATATAAAAAAAATAGAATTAGACGTCTGATTTATGTATCAGACGTCTTAAATGTGATCTTTCTTTCTCTTTTTCTTTTTCTGCTTTGCCTTTCAGATCTCGTTGCAATCTTCCCTTGTCCTTCTTCTTCTTCTCCTGCGAAGACCTCTAACCTTTCTGTTTTCCTCCTTCGCCTGCGAAGACTTCTTTCTTTCTTCTTCTTCTGTCTTGCTTCTCCTTTCTTCGTTGCCTTCTTCTTGTTCTTTGTCTTGCTTTCTTCTTCTTCTTTGTCTTGCTTCTCCTTTCTTCTGCAGCGGCCACGTCCTTCTCCTGCAATCAACCTGCCTGCACAGGGGAACAAAACCTAACCCTTCTCCCTCTACCCGCGCGTGTCTCTCTCTCAAGCAACTCACTCTAACCGCTCTCCCAGAGCCACAGTCTCAATCGGGTCGGATCGTACCCGGGACCAGGCGCACCTGCAGGTGTGTGATGCGCGAGGAGTGCGTAGGTCTAGGTCGGGTCGGATCCGCCAGGTCCGCGTGGTCAGGCCGCGGACGAGGCGGGTGGGGTCAGTGAGGGACCTCACCCCTGTGCTTTCGAGGCAGTAAACGTATATCACAAAAAACCTTTATACCATACCTGTGCCTTGAGATTCCACGATGTGGGACTAAACGTTCCGCCCTTCCTTTGCGTGCGCCCGCAGACTCTCGTGTGCAATTGCCCACGCTGAAGGCCCTGCTGCTGATCCTTGCTGAACTCAGTCACCTCGCAACTCTTGCTAGAGTCTGCTGTACCTGCCGCCTGGGAAGCCTGACGCCTGCTGCTGCTCCAAGCTTCCTGCTGCTTCGACTGTTAATGGCGGCCGGAGCGTTTACCTGAACTTCCACAGAACGGCCTATTGGCCCAATTAGAATAGTGGGAAACCTTCGCCGTAGCACGGCGAAGGCTGTGGGTGATGCTGCAGGTTGCCTGTCGGCCTAGGCGTGCCCGCCTAGGTCAACCTATGGCCGGAGATGGTGGGTTGTTCGGGGGGTGGTTATGGAGGTCTGGAGTGACAGTTGTGGGGTGGAGCGAGTTCCTGGTGATGAGGCGGAGCTCACGAGGTGGTTGGCGAGCCGTGTGGAGTGGCGGAGTGGTGTGGGCGGCTCGCCGGAGTTCGGTCGGTGATGTGGAAGATGAGGGTGGTCAGCGTCGGTCGAGGGGTAATCAGATGAGATAACAGGGGGAAAAGAGAGGGGACAGGATGGAGAGGAGTTCTAACCTAATTGTAAGGACGAAAGGGGACGGAAGGCGGACAGCAGTACTTGCTGTCGCCGGAGAAGATGACGCCCAGTGGGGGAGAACGGCGGCGACGACGGGGCTGAGGCGGCGTGCGCTGGTACTGCGCGACGCGGAGGGAGGTCAGGAAGCTAACTCTGCCACTGGTTTTGTGGCAGAGCGAAGAGGGAGGGGAGGGGGGCTCGCCGGAGCTAGCTGGGGTATTTGGCCGAGCAGGAGGAGAGGAATTGAAGGGGGAAACTCGGCCAAATCAAGCTCAAGATGAGTGGCCGGGTCCGAGGGGTGTTTTATAGGTGCTGGACTTGGTGTGCAGGGCGTGAAGGGCACGTAATTGCCTGAGGTTGGTCGCCGGAGATGGAAAGGAGTTAGGATACCCAAATCTCTCGTGCGTTCGCACGAGAGATTGGGTTCACACCAACGATTGTGATTGACTTTATGAGGAAGGGAATTCCTCAGAGAATCCTCCTTCCATTTCTGGGAGGGAATCTCTGAGGGATTAGAGAGCAATCCCTCTCCGAACCTCGCCGGAGTTCGGTTCTGCCCTAGCAATGGCGGCAGGACCGGTTTGCAAAGAAGGCGAGGAACCTAGGGGGCTCTCTGCAAGGATATTCAAAAGATAGGGACCTCTTTGTGATTTGGGTGTACTAACTTGCAAAGTAGGTCAAGATGACCTCTCCTTAGGTCCAAATTTTGGTATAAACCTAATTTGGACCTAAGGAAACCAATGGAGAAGTTAGATTTCAGGTTTGACCTCGTTTGACTGGATATTTTGCGTAAAAACCCAAATTAGGTTAATTGAAGAGCTAGGACCCTAATCTAGGTCAAACTAGGTTCCAAAGGCCAAATTAAGTGTTCTAAACCCTAGAGTATGGTTTTCCATGATTTGTAGAGGGTTTACTTGCTTTTTGTTCTAACCGGAACCTTGTTAATTTAAGCGGGTCTGTTTTAGGGTTACCAAGTGTCTTTTAGTTCTTAGATTGCACATGAACCCATTTCTGATTGACTCAACCCACTTTTTATCTCATTTAGACCATTTGACCTATGTTTTGCCTCTGAGAAATCCCGTTTATCTACTGCAATGGTAAAATTGCAGTTTTAACCTTTATTTCATGTTTTCTTCTTAGAGCACTTGTTTCTTCAGTTAGGCCTTCTTCTAGGTTATGTAGGAGCTTTTATCTTCTTTATTGTGTCAAAATGAGCTAGTTATGGCTCATGATGAGGCTCTCATCATACCCCCATGCCTAGCTTTTGCTAGTCCCTTAGCAAAATTTCAAAGTTTTAACTTCCGTTCTAGACCCTGAATGTTGTCAACAATGATAAGTGCTTCTCCTTTTCTTTTGTGATTAGGTGGGAATGCCGACAATAGGCCTAGAGGTACTCAAGTACCAACCAAAATCCGGACCTGTTCCGCTTTAGCCTCAGTCTTCTGCAAAGGTTTCTACGGCCCACAGAACCTAACCTAGGGTTTGTTGGACTCCGCGGTTAAAGCACCCGTGCTTGAGATATTTTTAGCCTAAGTTCAGTTTGCAGTGCGTTTTTTGTAAGAGAGAGATAGAAGATTTATTTGTTTGGAGAGCTTTTCTCTCTCTTTTCTTTTTTATTTCTAGCTTCGGATTAGCTTCTCAACACGGTCTGTATCGGATTCCTCGTCCCCATCATCAATCCTCAAAGGTCCCTGGCTTTCGAGATTTCGAGATAATCCCGCCCATGGCAACCCCCGGAACCCTGGCTTTCGAGATTTCGAGATAATCCCGCCCATGGCGTTCCGTGGCTGAATTCAGACCCTGGCGATTGACATTTCGTGATAATGCCACCCATGGTGTCTGAACCAACAGAGTGCTTACATGCCTCCAGTAGGATATTTAAATATCCTAAGAGACAAGCACCGAGGAGATGATATGTTGTTACGCATCTTCGAGGGGAATTTCCCGCCTCTCCGCGCTGGGAACTCGTCCAAATCAACTTGTGTTGATTGGCCGCTCCTAATCTAGGTGACTTTTTCAGAATATTAAACGCTCTTGCGTGTTTTGAATATTTATGCGCACTGAACCAGACTGTGTGTGAATTTGGGTGCTTAGGTTACCGAATCCCGCAAACCGGAGGTCAGTTAACGAGGCCGAATACTTCCTAAGCCTTAGACCTAATACTTAAGCTTCGCATTTTCCTCAACCTCTTGAGGATTGTCCAGATTTTAACGGATACGTGACTTTTTAAGCTAAAAATCTAGCCCAAGAGGCCTAAGACCAGCGTTCCCGCTAATCTCTTGTTATATCTCTGTAGCATTTTTCTTTTCTTTTTCTTGACTCGGTCTAGAACTTCAGTTAACCCCTTAATCTTTTACTAATGACTTTTTCTTTTTCTTTTCCTTTTGTGCTCCTTTCTTTATTTTTGCTCTTTTTTTTTTTTTTTTTTTGTCATTTTTCTTTCTTTTCCTCCTCTCATTTGTATGACCCTGAATTGTTCCTCCCCTCTATCAAGTCCCCTTTTTTTTTTTTTTTATGAATGAAACCCTTTCTTGATATGACTTTTCTGACATTTTGCACTTTCATACCCCCCCATGCCTAAGATTTGCAATGTCCCCATTGTAAATTAGGTGGGTTCGAATTCAGCTTAGTTCATGTGTTAAGACAGGTGTGTGGTGAGTGAATGGGTCGAAGCGACTTGTTGCGAACGATTTCTAATCTCGGGTAGGTATACCTGAGGTGAAGTCGGCTGTTCTAATGGGTGAACCCTAAAGTGCAATATGAATTCCGCATAGCGATGTCAGAAACGGTTTCAGGTTTTTCAAAGAATGACGGGTTGCCTCCCGTTAAGCGCTGAGTTTTACGCCATCGGCTGGGCGTAATGAGCTCAAGAGGAAAGGAGGGTAAAGGATGACTCAGTCAAATCTATATCGGTCATGTCAATGAACGGCTTGAGTCTCTGCCCATTCACGACAAATGGTTCAGAATCGTGGCTGAGTGGGCTGATTTCAATAGCTCCATTTCCGAAGATTTGGCGGACTAGGTAGGGTCCGACCCACTTGGATCTTAGCTTTCCTGGGAATAGTTTGAGTCGAGCATCAAAGAGTAAAACTTTTTGACCAGGATGAAAGACCTTTCTAGAAATGTGTTTGTCGTGAAAAGCTTTAACCCGTTCTTTGTAAATTCGCGAGTTCTCATATGCGTCGTGGCGTAATTCATCGATCTCGCTCATTTGAAATCTTCTGTGGGTTCCAGCCTTAGAAAGGTCGAGATTACAGGTCCGTACTGCCCAATAGGCTTTATGCTCCAATTCGACGGGGAGGTGACATGCCTTCCCGTACACTAGTCTGAAGGGAGACATTCCTAATTGGGTCTTGTGGGCGGTCCTATAGGCCCACAATGCTTCCGGAAGCCGAGAAGACCAATCTTTTCTATCAGGTCGAACAGTAACCTGAAGGATCTTCTTGATCTCTCGGTTAGATAGCTCAGCTAGACCATTAGTTTGAGGGTGGTAAGGAGTAGAGATTCGGTGCGACACCCCGTATTTGATCATTAGTGACCTGAACTGAGCGTTTGTAAAATGGGTCCCTCCGTCGGAAATTATAGCACGCGGAATCCCGAACCTTGAGAAAATGTTTTGATGAAGGAATTTTATAACGACTTTATGATTGTTGGTTCGAGTCGGAATGGCTTCTATCCATTTGGAAACATAATCAACTGCGAGTAAAATGTATTCGAAGCCATCCGAGGTAGGAAAGGGTCCCATGAAATCAATCCCCCAAATATCAAAAATTTCGCATACCAAGATCGGCTGTAGAGGCATCATGTCTCTATGGCTCATGTTGCCTAGAGTCTGGCAACGGGAACATGCCTTACAGTGATTGTATGCATCTTTGAAAATTGTGGGCCAGTAGAAACCACACTGGAGGACTTTCGATGCGGTTTTATGTCCCGAAAAATGTCCACCGCATGCCTGGTCATGGCAAAATGAGAGTATGTCTTTGATTTCCACTTCCGTGACGCATCGTCGGATTATCTGATCAGCACCAAT
Organism: Thalassia testudinum; assembly: GCA_037157565.1. Lineage (NCBI taxonomy): Eukaryota > Viridiplantae > Streptophyta > Magnoliopsida > Alismatales > Hydrocharitaceae > Thalassia > Thalassia testudinum. The sequence continues at coordinate 26,827,960 of JAZHRO010000003.1, forward strand.
GCGGAAGAGATACGGGTCTTCCCATAGGTAATACTTGGCATCAGAACGCAATTTGTCCTTTTTGGCCTTCGACCAATCGGGCGGAATCTGATGTGATGCCAGGTAATTAACAATATCGGCGAACCATGGAAGACTTGTACTGATAGTCAGGAGGTGCTCATCAGGAAAATGTTCTGTAATAGGTCCGGACGGATCAATAATTTCAGGAGGAAGGCGGGATAAATGATCAGCTACCACATTGTGCTTTCCCGCCTTGTCGCGAATCTCGATGTCAAATTCTTGCAACAGCAAGATCCAGCGGATTAATCGAGGTTTCGCGTCCTTCTTGGCTAGGAGATGCCTCACAGCTGTGTGATCCGAGTATATGATAACACGGGAACCCAGAAGGTATGATCTGAATTTTTCCAGGGCAAATACTACGGCCAGCAGCTCTTTCTCAGTAACCGTATAGTTATGCTGAGCCTCATCCAGTGTTTTGCTGGCGTAGTAAATGACCACAGGTTTCCCATCAATTTTCTGCCCCAAAACCGCTCCTACAGCGAAGTCAGATGCATCGCACATGATCTCAAAGGGTTGAGACCAATCAGGGGACTGTAGGATTGGGGCTTGGGTGACTCGGTCACGTAAGATCTCAAATGCTTGAGTGCATTCCTTGGAAATTCCGAAAGGCACATCCTTGGAAAGCAGATTGGTCAGGGGGCGCGCGATTTTGGAGAAATCAGGGATGAATCGACGGTAGAAACCGACGTGCCCCAAAAAAGATCGGATGTCCTTAATCGAGCTAGGCATAGGGAGCTTGGAAATCAGGTTAACCTTAGCTCGATCCACTTGGATGCCTTTCTCTGAGATTAAATGTCCCAGGACAATTCCCTCAGACACCATGAAATGGCTCTTTTCCCAGGAAAGAACCAAATTCACCTCGATGCACCGCCTGAGTATATGGACCAAGTGTTGGAGGCAATCGTCAAATGATTGTCCAAAAACTGAAAAGTCATCCATGAAGACTTCCAGATAGTCACCTACCATATCTGAGAATATGGCAAGCATGCACCGCTGAAAAGTTGCAGGTGCATTGCAGAGACCGAATGGCATCCTTCGAAACGCGTACGTCCCGAAGGGGCAGGTGAATGTGGTCTTTTCTTGGTCCTCTGGATGGATTGCCACCTGATTGTAACCGGAGTACCCGTCAAGAAAGCAGAAGAATCTATTTCCCGCTAGTTTCTCGAGGATCTGATCAATAAAAGGTAGTGGGAAATGATCCTTCTTCGTGGAGGAATTTAGTCTTCTGTAATCAATGCAGACTCTCCACGAATTAGCTATTCGGGTAGGAATGACTTCCCCGGTTTCTGTCGTGATGATGGTAAGTCCTGCCTTCTTAGGTACCACTTGTGTTGGACTCACCCAACGACTGTCGGAGATCGGGTAGATGATCCCTGCATCTAACCACTTAATGATCTCCTTTTTCACGACCTCCTGTAGGTTAGGGTTTAGTCGCCTTTGCATTTCTCTTGAAGGTCGTGAGCCTTCTTCTGTATAGATTCGATGCGTGCAGTATGAAGGGCTTATACCAGTCAAATCATCTAGAGTCCATCCAATGGCTCTACGATGTTGCTGGAGAACAGAAATCAAACGGAGTTCCTGGTCAGGTGTGAGTCGAGAATTGATAATCACAGGAAACGTTTGATTTGAATCCAAAAAGACATATTTTAGATGTTCAGGAAGGGGCTTGAGTTCCATGACAGGATTGTCAGCAGCAGCGGGTAGTTCAGGGTTTGTATCGGGAGCAATGGTAGGAGTCATAGGTGTGTCTAGATTGTGTTCGCACTCCTCTGTTAGCGGTTTTTGACTTTCTAGTGGTTGATCAGGAATAATCAGGTTGTCCTCTATGTGCAATTCATCAACCACGGCTTTGACATCACAAATTTCCTCTATAACCCCGCAATTAATCCCTTGTTGGGCTTTGAAAATGTCAATCTTCAGATTTTGATTCCCAAATTTTAATTCTATCTGGCCCTCTTCGCAGTTTATATTGGCCCTAGCAGTGGCCAGAAAGGGTCTCCCTAATATGATTGGTGTGTCCCTTGGGTTCTTAGGTGCATCCATGTCCAGTACTATGAAGTCCACTGGGAAATAAAAATCTCGTACCCTAACAATGACATCCTCGAGTATACCTTTGGGTGACTTGATGGATCGATCAGCTAACTGCAATGTCACCTCAGTGGGTTTAAGTTCAGATTCTTCAAGGTGGTCAAGGAGGGATGTAGGTATTAAATTTATGGAGGCACCTAGGTCTAGTAAGGCTCTATCAAGTTGGGTTTCACCAATTTTACAAGAAATCAAGGGGGTTCCTGGGTCTTTAGCCTTGGGTGGGAGTTTGCTCAGGATGACAGAGCTGGCTTGCTCTGATAGTACAATCGGATTCCCATCCTTGGTTCGCGGCTTACGTTTAGGTGTACATATGTCTTTCAAGAATCTTGCGTAAGCCGGTATGTGGCGGATTGCATCTATCAACGGGATGTTTATCTGGACCTGTTCAAAGAGCTTGACCAGATCCTCCTCAGGAGCCACAGGTTTGGTTGTCCTTTTTCCTTTGGTCAAGGCCTCAGGAAATGGGATCCTAGCTGGTTCCTCTAGGATAGGTCCAGGTTCTTGATCTGGGACAGTAGTATCTTGGATGACTACCCTAGGGTCTTGGCGATTATCAGGCTTGGAGTGGTTCAGATAATGTGGGTCTTGTGTTGTTTTACCACTGCGTGTTGTTACAGAGTTTAATCCAGCCTGACTTTGGTTTGGGTTAGGTAGGAGAGGTGGCTGCTGCTGAAATTCTGCATAAGATGTAGAAGCCTCCATCCTGTCTGGTGATGGAGTAGCAGGGGCCTGATAAATCAAATGTGCGTGGCCTGGATTTGGATTCATAATGCGCCTCTGGGTCGGCACATTATTTGGGTTGGGCAGAGGTTGCGAAGGAAGGGTGCCAGGTTGGCGAGAATTTGCCATCTGGGCCAGTTGGTTGCGAACCTCTGTGATCTCGTCCTTGTGCTGTTTTTGCATTACCGCATTCTTTTTTTGAATGTCAGCCAGCGTTTGAAGGATAAGAGTCAGTTGATCCTGATTTTGCCCAGATTGGTAGGTGGGATTGGGCCGAGGTTGAGGCGGCTGATATGGACGAGGAGCTTGTGGGCGGGGTTGATATGGTGGTTTTTGAGAGTTTCCCGCCCACTGAAAGTTAGGATGATTTCGCCATCCAGGGTTGTAGGTATTGGAGTATGGGTCGTTCTGGATGGCGTTGAGGTCCTCGCAGTTCTGAGAAACCTCAGGAAAGTCAGAATACGAGGGTTCAGAGTTCCCCCAACTCGAGTAGACGGGATCGGAGGTCACTCCGGTCTGGGAGGTAGACGGGGGTGGATAGGGGCCCATCCCCTTGGCAGGTTGGTGATAGATGTTTTGCACTGTTTCCCTTGCCAGAGGAGGTCGTGCAAAAGAGTTTTGTGCAGAGGTGGCTTGCTGCAAATGTCGAGTTAGCTCGTCCACCTTCTTTTCTATGATAGAGACCTTGTCCAACCGACTGGCCATCAATTCCAGGTCAACAGAAGTGGACAGGTCCTGCGTCTCATGTGTCCCTCTTAGATTCGTCGATGCGCGGGCATTCGTCCTGTCGAATAAGCCCAAGGAGTCATTGTTTATGGAGTTCTCGCACATGTTTTCGAGAATCTCCCACACCGTGTCCTCGTGTTGGCCCATGATGTTTCCTCCACATGTTGCATTGACGATTAGACGAATATCCTCACGGAGTCCCTGGTAAAAAGACTGGACTTGTTCCCACTTAGGAACTCCGTGATGGGGACATTTTCGCATGAGATCTAGGAATCGATCCCAAGCTTCGTGAAGAGGTTCTCCCTGTTGTTGAGTGAAATGAGTGATCTGGTGGCGCAAGGCATTCGTCCGGCCAACAGGGAAGAATTTTTTCAAAAATTCGGACTGTAATTCCTCCCAAGTGTTGATCGGGCGGGTCTGAGTCTGATACCAGTGCGCGGCCTTGTCCAAGAGGGAGAACGAAAACATTTTCATGAGTAGGATATCCCGGTTTTGTACATCTGACCCGAAAGTCTGGGCCAGATGCTTGAGTTGTTTAATGTGTTGGAATGGATCCTCAGAGTTAAGCCCATGGAACTTTGGTATGGCATGAATCATATTGGGCTTTAGATCAGAATCGGGTCCTCCAATTGGGATTCGTACTCGGGGTTCAATTGCCACCGCAGCGGGATTATAGTGATCTCGCATCATAGGTCGCTGTGGTGGGTTTACAAAGTTCTGAAAGAGATCGTTCAAGCGTTGAAGTTGGTGTTCAAGGTTATTCTCATCTTCAATGGGTTGTGCCATGATGGGAGAAGGAGGAGAATCAGGGTCTGAATCAGATGAAAGATTTATGTGGTGGGGTTGCTGCACAAACAAAGGCGTCGAGGCTTGGCCTCGGCGAGAATGAATTTCTAGAGGAGGTCTTAAAGGTGGTCTCAAGGACCTCCTACCAAACATGCACCGGAAGATGTGATGAGATTAGAAGGTACTGGACCCAATCAAGACACCCAAGAATTGTTGGGTGACTATAGAGGTTCGGGGCAGATGGACCCCTGGATCAGAAGATCGTCCACCTGAGAAATACCTGGGCAGCCAGAGAGGGAGAGTCCCGCAAAGACCCCTACACGGTAGAGCGTCCCTACGGGTTACAAGGTTTCCCCCACCCGACCTCTCTTGTCACTGCGGTTCCAGGTAGACCAGAATGGGGATCTTGACCTCTTAAGTCTACCTTTTTTATTTTAAGATCAAGGTGCTTAATGTTCCACTTGAACTTTTAAGTATTTTGAGTGCAAAAAGTGACCTAATATTAAGGTTGGTTGACCCGAGGGATCAACTTCACCTTTGAGAGCTTTTAGGTCCTTCCTTTTATGATTCAAATGAATTATCAGCCTGATTTGCTTAGGGTTCCTCTTATAAATATTTTCAAACACGGTTTAGGCACACTTCTTTTTGGAAAGTTTGTTTCTTTATTTTAGAGAAGATGTGTCTCTAAAAACCCTAGCTTTGCAATCCTAACTTGGCTCTAATGGGTCCAATTTAGTTGCCTTAGAATTTAGCACCTAGGGCTCAATCAAGAAAGTTTTAGCCCTAGTTGCCTTAGTTGGATGACAGACAAAAATATGTTGAAATGAAAATCAGGCAACTTGATGAGTTACTAAATATAAGACAGGTAGCCCTAAGTTGACTTCTCCCCTTTTTTTTTTTTTTTTTTTTGGATTGTGAGAGGGTTAAGGGGGAGGGCTTATGGAGATTACCTGCTCCAGTCTGTTGTGCAGTTGCTATTCTTTCCTTTCTGTTTTGCTTTCCCTGTTTGAACACAACAAAAGAGAAGTTAAGTCAGATATTAAATAGAAAAGTTGTACTCAAAAGCTTTACAAGTGCCCGTTGCTCCCCGGCAACGGCGCCAAAATGTTGTCAACGTTTCTGTGCGGATTTAAAGGCGTATTACGTTGTAGTAGAACCGACAAAACGTTTAAACAAATAATTTTATTACTCGAACAACTAGAGTATCCGAGGTCGAACACAGGGAGCAAACTCAGTACTTTGTAAAACCCAAGAATACAACTGTTAAATGCAAATATAATTGATTCAAAGAGTTTTTAAGAAAGATATAAAAAAAATAGAATTAGACGTCTGATTTATGTATCAGACGTCTTAAATGTGATCTTTCTTTCTCTTTTTCTTTTTCTGCTTTGCCTTTCAGATCTCGTTGCAATCTTCCCTTGTCCTTCTTCTTCTTCTCCTGCGAAGACCTCTAACCTTTCTGTTTTCCTCCTTCGCCTGCGAAGACTTCTTTCTTTCTTCTTCTTCTGTCTTGCTTCTCCTTTCTTCGTTGCCTTCTTCTTGTTCTTTGTCTTGCTTTCTTCTTCTTCTTTGTCTTGCTTCTCCTTTCTTCTGCAGCGGCCACGTCCTTCTCCTGCAATCAACCTGCCTGCACAGGGGAACAAAACCTAACCCTTCTCCCTCTACCCGCGCGTGTCTCTCTCTCAAGCAACTCACTCTAACCGCTCTCCCAGAGCCACAGTCTCAATCGGGTCGGATCGTACCCGGGACCAGGCGCACCTGCAGGTGTGTGATGCGCGAGGAGTGCGTAGGTCTAGGTCGGGTCGGATCCGCCAGGTCCGCGTGGTCAGGCCGCGGACGAGGCGGGTGGGGTCAGTGAGGGACCTCACCCCTGTGCTTTCGAGGCAGTAAACGTATATCACAAAAAACCTTTATACCATACCTGTGCCTTGAGATTCCACGATGTGGGACTAAACGTTCCGCCCTTCCTTTGCGTGCGCCCGCAGACTCTCGTGTGCAATTGCCCACGCTGAAGGCCCTGCTGCTGATCCTTGCTGAACTCAGTCACCTCGCAACTCTTGCTAGAGTCTGCTGCACCTGCCGCCTGGGAAGCCTGACGCCTGCTGCTGCTCCAAGCTTCCTGCTGCTTCGACTGTTAATGGCGGCCGGAGCGTTTACCTGAACTTCCACAGAACGGCCTATTGGCCCAATTAGAATAGTGGGAAACCTTCGCCGTAGCACGGCGAAGGCTGTGGGTGATGCTGCAGGTTGCCTGTCGGCCTAGGCGTGCCCGCCTAGGTCAACCTATGGCCGGAGATGGTGGGTTGTTCGGGGGGTGGTTATGGAGGTCTGGAGTGACAGTTGTGGGGTGGAGCGAGTTCCTGGTGATGAGGCGGAGCTCACGAGGTGGTTGGCGAGCCGTGTGGAGTGGCGGAGTGGTGTGGGCGGCTCGCCGGAGTTCGGTCGGTGATGTGGAAGATGAGGGTGGTCAGCGTCGGTCGAGGGGTAATCAGATGAGATAACAGGGGGAAAAGAGAGGGGACAGGATGGAGAGGAGTTCTAACCTAATTGTAAGGACGAAAGGGGACGGAAGGCGGACAGCAGTACTTGCTGTCGCCGGAGAAGATGACGCCCAGTGGGGGAGAACGGCGGCGACGACGGGGCTGAGGCGGCGTGCGCTGGTACTGCGCGACGCGGAGGGAGGTCAGGAAGCTAACTCTGCCACTGGTTTTGTGGCAGAGCGAAGAGGGAGGGGAGGGGGGCTCGCCGGAGCTAGCTGGGGTATTTGGCCGAGCAGGAGGAGAGGAATTGAAGGGGGAAACTCGGCCAAATCAAGCTCAAGATGAGTGGCCGGGTCCGAGGGGTGTTTTATAGGTGCTGGACTTGGTGTGCAGGGCGTGAAGGGCACGTAATTGCCTGAGGTTGGTCGCCGGAGATGGAAAGGAGTTAGGATACCCAAATCTCTCGTGCGTTCGCACGAGAGATTGGGTTCACACCAACGATTGTGATTGACTTTATGAGGAAGGGAATTCCTCAGAGAATCCTCCTTCCATTTCTGGGAGGGAATCTCTGAGGGATTAGAGAGCAATCCCTCTCCGAACCTCGCCGGAGTTCGGTTCTGCCCTAGCAATGGCGGCAGGACCGGTTTGCAAAGAAGGCGAGGAACCTAGGGGGCTCTCTGCAAGGATATTCAAAAGATAGGGACCTCTTTGTGATTTGGGTGTACTAACTTGCAAAGTAGGTCAAGATGACCTCTCCTTAGGTCCAAATTTTGGTATAAACCTAATTTGGACCTAAGGAAACCAATGGAGAAGTTAGATTTCAGGTTTGACCTCGTTTGACTGGATATTTTGCGTAAAAACCCAAATTAGGTTAATTGAAGAGCTAGGACCCTAATCTAGGTCAAACTAGGTTCCAAAGGCCAAATTAAGTGTTCTAAACCCTAGAGTATGGTTTTCCATGATTTGTAGAGGGTTTACTTGCTTTTTGTTCTAACCGGAACCTTGTTAATTTAAGCGGGTCTGTTTTAGGGTTACCAAGTGTCTTTTAGTTCTTAGATTGCACATGAACCCATTTCTGATTGACTCAACCCACTTTTTATCTCATTTAGACCATTTGACCTATGTTTTGCCTCTGAGAAATCCCGTTTATCTACTGCAATGGTAAAATTGCAGTTTTAACCTTTATTTCATGTTTTCTTCTTAGAGCACTTGTTTCTTCAGTTAGGCCTTCTTCTAGGTTATGTAGGAGCTTTTATCTTCTTTATTGTGTCAAAATGAGCTAGTTATGGCTCATGATGAGGCTCTCATCACTTCTCTTCCTTCTTTGGCCTTCCTTCAAGCTCTCCTCCAACGTGGGCGTCAACCACCTTGTTGGCTCCTCCTTTGCCCCTCGATCTTCTTCTCTCCTTCCTCCTCCTTGGTGTGAATGGAAAGGCTATGGTGGAACCTAAAACTAAGGAAGAAGATCATCTTATGGTGGTGGTTAATGGAGGTATATATAGGAAGGGATGGAGGGGGAGTTTGGCATGGATATGTATAGGGCTAGGATTGATTCTAAGGGTGGTTATGGGGATCCTAGGGTGTAGGCTATTTGGCTCCAAGTGTAGGGTTGCATAGGTGGGTAGTTATGGGGGTTAAGGTGTCCCTTGGTGGGTGTCCACCATGACGAGACACCATGGTTTTGGCACCACCTAAGGAAGGTTCTAGAAAGGGGGTAGGTGGAGGGTTAGGATGGGTTGTAGGCTTAGGTGTATGGTGGTGATGAGGGGGATTTTTGGAGGGAAAAGTGGTGCCAACTTGGAGGTGGTTGTTGAGGGTTTTGACGCTACTTTTGTGGTGTCCCTTGGTGGTGGTAGTGGGTTGAAGGGTGGTGAAGAGTTGGCCTCAAAAATGGTTTAGGACTAGGAGCTTAGGTGGACTAGGTTTAGGGCTATTTGGTGGAGCTTGGCTAGGTAGGTTTTAGGGTTAGGTAGGGATGCCAAGGAAGTGACTAGTTAAGCTAAGCTGGCTAAGCTAGCTTAGCTAGTAGATGAGTAGGGTAGGAGGAAGGGAGAGCTCGGGTTTTAAGGGAGAAGAGTTGGAGGAAGTAGTCTTAAGCTGCACTAGAGTTGGTGGTTGCTGAAGAGAACTGCAGGGAGCTACCTTAGCTAGCTTAGCTTGCTAGTTCTTTGCTAGCTGCTAAGCCAAGCTAAGATGAGCTGGCTTCTATTGAAATGAGCTGAGGTGAGTTGGGTTCGATCTTCCCGAAGATTACCTAGCTAGCTAGAGTAGCTAGCTTAGGTCAAGTAGCTCAACTCAACTAAGTTTAGTTGAGTTGAGCCTTCGGGAGCAAAACTTGAGCTAGCCTGAGCTGGTTTAGGTCATCTTCAGCTGACCAAGTCTAGCTAGTAGCTAGTCCTAGTCAGGTTGAGCTTCCAATGAACTGTTCTGGCCTGGAGGAGCTAGAATGGAGTTGGGATCAATTGTCTTGAGCTAGTTTGTGCTGCCATCCGACTAAGGCAAGCTGAATGGAGCTGAGGTGAACTAGCTAGAGTACCACTTAGCTGAGATGAGCTGAATGGAGATAAAGATAAGTTAATCCAGCTAGAATGAGTTGGAATCTAGGTGGGATGAGTTGGATCTAGCTAGGATCCAGTTAAAATGAACTTCTTCTTCATCTTCTGCCTTTCTCAGTGCCAAGGTATGCGAGATCTAACTTTTTGTCTATCCCTGACACTCAAGTAAACACATCAAAAATACAACTAAAATGCAATGCATGACTTTCCTAGGTAAATGACTAAATGCTGCCCGAAAACCTATTTACGGAGTTAAAACCCTAAGAGCTAGATCTGTTTTAGGGCATAAGAATGATGATAAACTAGTGTTTATTAGTAGTTATTTTGGAAGTTTTCTTTTTATGAAAGGGTGCATATGCCTTTGTAACCATTTTTCTATGAATGGGTGCATATGAATCTTGTAATCAACCTTCTAGAAAAATGTAACCTCCATTATAGAATGTTTATTTATTATTTATGACATATTTAAAATCATTTTACACATATTTTAAATATAAATATTTTATAACTATTATAACCAACATTTTAGAAGATCTATTTACTTTTTATACGTAGAGGTTGACTTTCGAAAATTGGGTTTAGGTACTTAAAATAGCTATGCATGTATATGTGTGCATTTGGCTCTTAACAAAAGATTTAAAGAACTTAAAATAAAATGTTGGAGAGACTTTGCATCATCAAAGTTGATCTTCCTAGATCTTCTCTTTTCTTTAATCAACTTCCTCATCAACATTGAATCTGCCTATCATCATCATAGAAGCCTTCTACTATGAATATCTAAATCTGCAAATAACATTATAATAAAATATAATTTCTCATAAAACATCAAAACAAATAAGATTAGTACCTAAGTACTAACACAAGCAAGTTCTTCCTCCATTGAAGAGGTGAATGAAGTAAACGAGCTCAACATGGAGGATCTCTCAGGAAATCTCATGGCCTATGAGACGAAGATGAAGCAAAAGAAGAAGCATACATCAGAGACAAAATCAAGTAAGAGCTTAGGCTTCAAAGCTATGTCGAATAGAGAGGTAAGTTCCAACGACGAGGACCTTAGGGTTTTATTTAAAAAATTTTGTAAGTTTTGCAGGGATTTATAGAAGGAGAAGAAGGAGCAAGATAGCCCAGTACGTTGCTATCATTGCAACAAAAAGGGGCATCTTCGACCTGAATGCTTTCTTCTAAAGAAGGAGAAGAAGGGAAGGAGAAGAGATACAAGAAGAAAGTATTCTAAGCTACTTGGGATGATTTGACCTCAGAGGAGGAAGAAGTGGAGGATCCCAAGACAAAGAACGAAATCGCTTGCATGGATTCATGGCCATTGCGAGTGATAGCGATGAAGACAACAACTCAGACAAAGGGGTAAATACTTTTACCAATTTAAAGTTGCAAGAAGCTTTAAAGGAGCTTTATGATCTTAGTAAGTCACTAAAGATAGAGAATAAAAATTTGAAAAAGGAAACTAGTGTCTTAAAAATTGAAGTAGATAATCTTGTCATTAAAAATTAAAACTTAAATGCTTCTTTTGAGTCTATTAATTTTGAAAAGAATAGTCTTGTTTTAGATAATAATGAATTAATCTTAGAGAAAACCAAATTGATTGAAGAGAATACATTGCTTAAATCTGAAATCTCTAGCTTGAAAATCAAAATGAGCTTTATGGAAAAAGAGCTTGCATGTCTTAGGGAAAACTCTAATAATTTGATGAATAAATTAGATAATTTTTCTAATGAAAAAGTTAGCTCTAAACAAAAGGTTGAGAAAGGATCTCCTTCAAGGAGACCTACTAACAAATCCGGATCTAAACTGACTTGGATACCGAAAAGAGAACTCGAACCTTGTTTTATAGGTTTCAATGGAGATTACAATATGAAAGATTGGACCTACAAGCTCAAGAATGATCAACTCAAATCAAGAGGACCAAAGAGTAGAGCAAGGAAGAAGAGAAGACTGACAAGACAATGAATGCATCATCGAACCACCAGGTGTCAACTGTTCAGTTGGAGACCAGCATCGATTCTTGGACCTCCAAGTTTCGGATGGGAGCCCCATCAATTTTGGTATCCACCTCAAGGGCCATTTTATTGGCGATGGTAAGCGAGGTAAATTCTTTACCTATTTTTGAAAATTTTTGATAGCATCTAGATAGCGAGAGTTAAAAAATTTATATGCTATATGTCCATCATTAAGGGGAGATAGATAAACATTTCTTATATGTTTAGACTCTTTTAAAAAGGGGAAGCAAAATTTCCTTCAATTAAAAAGGGGGAGATTTTAAAAATGAATATAGCCATATTTCCATTAAAAAGGGGAAGTTAATGGATAAAATGAATAGCTATCTTATTATGACAAAAGAGGGAGAATGTCACTCTTGTTTTATTATGTCAAAAAGGGGAGTTAACCCAAATTTAGAAGAGCATGTATTAAGGGTGAGTATAGGATAAATGATTAGAATTAATTAAACCTTTTTGATAATGTCAAAAAGGGGGAGAATGCTTTTTATTATTATTTGTGATTTTGTCATCATCAAAAAAGGAGAGATTGTTGGTGCAAGGGCACCATGATCATTAATTTTTTTTTTTGAGAAAGAAAGGAATGCTGTCGAATCAACGATAGCAAACCAGGAGAGCTATTATTAATAGGAATGAAATAATTACATGATCGAACCCCAATGTTGTATGAGACTCCAGCAAAAATTTACAATATTATCCACATACACTGGGGTCTCCTGAAAAACACACTTAATACATGGCTTATTCCCATCCACAAGACAACGCCACAGATTCTCCCATGTGGGTAGAGACTCATTACATACTCTCCTCCATACATAATTAGTGATCATACATGAAGAAAAGATATGAATGCTAGAATCATTATGCATCCCACATAGGTGACAAAACTGGGTGGGGGTACCCATCCTCCTGTGTCTCAGATCTCCAATAATCAAGCCATCCCTTTTGCAGAGCCACAAAAAAATTTGTATCTTCAATGGTATTTTTAAATTCCATAGCTTCTTCCCCATCTCATCAAATTCCGCCATCCTGGAGGACATTATCAATCTGTCATAAGCAGCCGCAGTAGAAAATTTACCCTCCCATTTGTATGTGTCATATTCATGAGGCATGGGTTTGAAGGCAGCAGGTTCTTGCATGAGACGTTCATTCTCTACTCGTGTTCTTGTTTCATGATTATTCCACCCAACATTATTGAAAGACCATTGCTCAGATTCCGCATCCCAATAATCAGACACCACAGCATTTTTATCTGAAGCCGCTGCATAAGCAAGGGGAAACCTGTCTTTAAATACCCCCCATGTACCCAACTTTCTAGCCAAAACTTGAAGCTTTTCCCATCACCAATACGGATTTGAAAAAATTCCAATTGTCCCTCAGGGCGCGTACCACTGAAGACCAAAAGGGGGAAGGTTTATGGGGGTTTAGACGATTATTCTCATCATTGGCAGTCCCATAGCTGTCCTGAATAATTTCTGTCCAAATTTTTTTTTCTCCCTGCAGCAATCGAACATCCCACTCCAATAGCAAAGCTTCATTGAATTCCTTAAGGGATCTAACACCCATACCTCCCATCTTTTTTGGCTTGCAAATTGAGTCCCACTTCAAAGGTTGAAAAAAAGCCCCTTGATGAGAGGCCCCTTTCCAGAAGAATCTTTTGCGCATCACATCTAGTTTTTACCACGATCATTAATTTTGATGATAACAAAACACTTGGTGTTTGACATTTGCATTAAGTTGAAAGTTTCAGGAATAATGCAAATGGATTCAAGTGTGAAGCAACTCAAGCTTGCTTCCATAGTGGATTGGAGGAGCTTGATGGAGGAGAAGAGAAGATGGAAGCATCGCTTGGAGCGAGAACTTGAAGACTAGAAGAATAGGACTTAGATTTATTTCATATTGTTGTATCTTGTATTTTGTACTCATTATTTGTTTTGCTCTTTTATTTCCTTAGAATTATTATTAAAGAGCCCCAAAGTAACATGCCTTAGTCTTTAGAACACTATTCCATCACTAGGACACTTAGACAAACCCTAGAATAGAATCAGAAAATCAATATAGAATTCAGACAACCTTATCAGACATTTGATACTGACCTCAGACGTCTAATTATGGACTTTAAGATGTCCAATAGATTTTACAAACGTCCAAACACTTAGGCTGGACTTAATGTTCTCTGACCAATGCTTTCAAACGACTGACCCATGGTGCAGACGTCTTAGAAGACGTCTGATGACCTTGCCAAAAAGTCTAAGCAGCTAGAAAGTCTTCAAGCAGCTCTACTTCAGCTTCCTTCATCTCCATGAAGGCACATTCTAGCTTCTCACAGCTCCTCCTAGCTCCTATCTTCTACTAATAGCTATTAGCTAAGCTAGCTCCAAAGTCCACCTACCTAGCTCCCCACTACACATTTTTCCCACCAAAAATCACATAACTACCACCCATAGGCACCACTTCATATCCCTCCCGTTTTTCCCTCCAAAAATATCCATGCACCCTTCATTTTCCTCCAAAAACATCCACACACCCCATCATTTCCCTCCAAAAAAACCATAACCACCCCCCTCCCCATCCTATAAATACACTACCCTACTACCACATAAATCCCATCTTTGGCTTCACATTATTTTCTACCTATATCCACCTAAAATCATTTATGGAGGAGGAAGATAGGTGTAGGATCAAGGGGAAGTTCTACCCTCCCTTGGTGCCCAACTTCTACTTCCATCTCCCAAGAGGAGACAAGGATTGATCTCAAGGAGGACAGCCAGGCAAGGAGGAGAAAGGGTGGTGGACATCCACCCTAGGAGGAGATCGAGATGATTCTTCTTCAAGATTGGGGTGACCATTTTTGGAGCGAAGACTTCAGCCATCTTCTTGGAGCATATGGCTACTTTCTTCTTCTATTTTTTATAGTTGCTTTCTTTTATTGTGTTAAGCATTCCTTTACACTTGAGGATTACTTGTGTGGGATCCTCTACACAAGTGACCTGAAGTGTAACAATTTATGCAACTTTATTTTATCTTAAAAGGTCAATTTGCCTTTCCATTTTGCTTCCTAGTTGTTGCATGTGCCTTTAATTAGTAGCACACACCTCTTTCCTAATTATCCTAGGCCTCACTTGCTAAGGTGAGCTTAGGTAAGTTGGATTTTGTCAATTTACATTTGTCACAATTGTTTTGGAGCATTTTCTGTCCTTTAGTTTCCTATATCTCAAAACCATAAAAAATATCAAAACCAAAAATACAAAAAGAAGATACGAGAGAGAGAAAGAGAGAGAGAAAACTTGATCTCCTTGGATGACCCTAGATACTCCCACTATCTAGGTTTATAAATTTAAAGGTTGATAGAAATTTGCATGTCTCAACAACACAAAAATCCACTTTTACAAATCATGTATTTTTTGTATCATAGATAAATAAGGGTGGATATTTCAAATAGAAAAGGAAAGCCATAAGAGAGAGAAGATGCATTTTGGCAAGATGGAAATTACATGCGGAGGGAACAAAAAATTCTTCAAAAAAAAATATATGGTGACCAAATTGTATAAACCAATTATATGCCTTCAAAAGAGTAACTAATCTTTTGAGATTATCTTTTTGTCACTCACCTCTTTTTGGTTACTAAAAATAAATCTATCTTTAAAATATGGTCACTAAAAATATATTTTATTGTAGTGAGATGTTGAGATGGACAATGGGGTAGAAGGTGTCAAGGGGGATGTCATTGTCGCAGGGGGAGGGGAAGGTGATGGTGTTGGTGGGGAAGAGAAGGTGGGAAAGGGAGGGAGTGGAGGCGGAGCTTAGTGGAGATGTTGGAGGAGTGCAAGTTGGAGAGGAAGAGGTGTCGGTGAGGGAGGTGAGTTCTGAGAGATGTGGGTGGCACTGAGTATTAGGGATATAATATGGAAGGCTTCTGCTAAGGGTTAGGGTTGAAAGACACATTAATTTGTTCCTTTTTTAAAAAAAAAAAAGGCATTTGTCAGTATATGATAAAATTACCTATTAGAAATATGAGTTGACTATCGGCAAAGGTAGACCATCAATGTAGTGCATTTATTTTGCAGTGAAACTATCACACTCAAAAATAAGAAAAGAAGGATATTGTTTGATACACTTTTCATAACCTTACATCCAACTACTATAGGGATGAATGCTTTTCGCGACGGTTCAAAACCATCACCTAATTAGTGAAAATCGTTGTATTCTGTCATCGTGAAAGTGTGTGTCGCGTTAGTGTATACACAACAGTTTTGATTTCAAACAATCGTTCTCTACACGACGGTTAGAGAAACTATCATGTATCATTATAAACAACGGTTATCTTACAAATCGTCGTTAAGTACAATTAAACGACGATTTTACTGACCGTCATGTATGACGTTATTCTAGAGGTGAGATGTACACATGAACCATAGACAATGATTTTTAACATAACCGTCGTGTATATCTAACCAATGGTTGTTAACATAACCGTCGTGTATATATGTGTATTTTTTTTCACTATATATAATGTAGGTATTATAGAATTTTATAACACCTTAAACATATGTATACAACATACACAACATACAACATACAAAGCATACAACATACACAACATACAACATGCACAACATACAACATGCAACATAAAACATTCAACATACAACAAATATATATATAAACCAAATGAAAAGAGTATGTCATAACATCAAAATATGCATAAAACTAAGCAAAATACAAAACCTAACTAATGAAAAGATAAGTAATCTAAACCTATGCCTCAACTCCTACCCCCTGTCCTGCTCTACCACCACCGAGGTCGTCGTCGTCTTTACGAGGCAGGTAGTGATAGGAAGTGTGATCCTGACTACTGCCCCATAATAATGCCATCATCTCTCTCATCTCCGCTCTCTACTGCTCCATCTCCTTCCTCTGCTCCTCCATGAATTTCTTGGCATCTTGATAAGCTTGAGTTTGCTAGTGGAATAGTGAGGTGACATCATGGAGCTGTCTGCATCTGCTGGATGACGGTTGATGTCGCTGACCCCTTCCGCCTATACTAGTTTGAGATTGTCTAACTCCTCCCCCCACTATGAATGAAGCCTCCATGCTCCGGAGGCATGACGCTCCTAAAAGCCTCCTCAAGTGCCATAGGAGGGTGTTGCTGAGTGCCAAAAGTGACGCCTGGAGGGGGATTGATTAAGTTCATTATTTCTCCCTACAAATTACAATAATTTAATGTCATATTAAAGTAAGTATAAAAATTAAAGTAGTTGATCAATAAATGTTACATGCTTTGTCAGGTATGTCTCATGTATTCATATTCGCCCACCATCGATGGTGGCTTTGCTATGAGTAACCACATACACACCAACCCGATTGAACGTGGCACCATCGTGTGAATGTGCCTGTAAATATATTTCAAATTGCAGGTAATAGTTATAATTAAAGCTTTAATTAAAAACATAAAAGTGACATAATTATAAGGAATTACTAACATATTTTACCTTAACTCTATGTATACCAGTTTGACCCAAACAATGGGTCTGTGGTGGAGCTTTGGCTCTATTGGCCTTGTTCCTCTTCGCCTGATCTTGTACATATAACATATTATAATGGGAAACAATTAAATCATTTATCTCTAAATGCCCTTAAAAATATTTATAATTACCTCCATCTTAGGCTTATTCCAATGCTCACAGCATTCTTTCCACACATTTGCTACTATTGTAGGAGGCATGTTCCTCAATACCTCCTCATTAGACGAATTATATTATAAAACTAAATTATACAAATAAATTGTTAAAAGAAATTAATTAAGTAAATAATAAAAAATAAAAAATATTACAAATTTCACCATTCTCTTCGTTGTCATCTTCCAATCACAATGTTGTCTTGCGACATGATTGAGGATGTGCTTGGTGACATTCAAATTGTCACCCCAATCAAAAATCACCTGTAATATTACAAAATCGTATAAATGAATTAAATATTACTAAAGTAAACTTATATATATACATTAATATATAATTATTTACCTCCATATTATGAATAAGCTACTGTTGTTAGGGAAAATAGGAGATTTAAATATGCATTAGTTGTAATACACTCCTAAATCACACAACAAATCATTTAAATTTATAAACTAAGAATCTAAAGGGAGTTTGAGGTTGTTCACAGGGAGTAGATGTGAAATTCACACATTAATCTTCAATTGGAATAAATGAGCACAATAATAATAAATATGCAATGAATAAATATGGTCAAATTGCTATTCAATGAAGCTCAAAAGATCATGGAATCAAAAAGCAAAGAGAATAAAACAATGGTGATTTGAATCACCACTAATTCTCTTTAATTAAGCATGCATGCAATTACTCAAATTATTCAGCAGTAATCCTCAATCAGAAATCAATGTTAACTTAGGTACTCAAATAACTCAACAGTGCTAGCATCAACCTCTATTAGACGTCGCTTTATCTGTATCAAATGCCTTAATAGATGACATAACAGTACCTCACAGAAGGCATACACAGGCACAAGGCTCTTCAAAGAGTCTTCTCTTCTTCTTCTCAAGCCTTTCCTTTCTCAAGCATAGGGCACGGCTAACACTTTAGAGGCTAAGTGTATGCCTCTCCTCTTCAACACAAGGGCTCAAGGCATGCAGAGCAAAACCCTCCCCCCTCTCTCTCAGAAGTCTCTCCTCCTCTCTTCTCTCTCATAGACCCGGGTGTAATCGAGTCATTTAGTCGAGTTATTGGGTCGTGAACAGGGACTAGGCCTGCGAGCGTGTGTCATAGGCGAGGTGTGCATAAGCCAGTGAGCAGGGACCCGACCCCCAGTGTTTTCGGTGATAAGTGGATAACAGAAATTCATCTTATACATCTGCGTGAGCCTCTCAACTGATGATGTGGGACTAAAAGTTCCTTCCTCCTTCACGCAAATGCAACAAAGGATGCTTCTCCAATTAGGACAGCTACAGAGGCTTGCTGCTATGATTGAAACCCTTGATAGGTTCCTGGGACTGCGCCTTGGTGTCTAGAGGTAGTAGCAGGGTTAGAGCTGCTCAGAGCACGGCGATCGTGGTTGAGGAAGAAGGTGGTGGCAGCGAGCTCCAGTGAACCCTGAAAATCAAAATATAGGCTTATAGCCCCAATCAAATAAGTTCACAAGTATCGCAGGGGATGAGGAGTGTGTTGGTGGTGTTAGCATGGCGTGGGAGTGTGTATGGAGAGGTAGCAAAGCCAAAGAAGGTGTTTGGAGGTGGGTGTGTTTGCTAGACCCTTTGATGAGCAAATCCCCTCAATTTCTTGAGGGGTTTTGGTGGGCGAGGGATGGAGGAGCTTTTGGGACCGGTGGCATCGCATGTGGTGACTTGTGGAGTCGAGGAGGTTGGCCTCGTCGAAGCTCGGCCAGACGTGGAGAAGACGAAGGGGTGAAGGGCAAACAATGGGTCGAATTATGAAGGGAATAGGTTAGAGAGATTAAGAAGAAGTGGAAGAAGATAGGACCTAAATTACTAGATGAAAGGGTGAGGGAGGCGCTGACTGTGATTGGCTGGTGCCGAAGATGATGAATCCTCCGGTGAGGGAACGACGAGGAAGAAGGGGTTCTACACATTCCTGATTTGGCTGTCGAGGACCAGAAGAAGGAGATTAATATGATCCCTCTACCTATGGTATGTGGCAGAGGGTGATGAAGGATGTTGAAGGAGACTTGCTGGAGCTACGATGGAGGTGGCCGAAGAGAGGATTATGTGAAGAGTTGTGGCCTGAACCGAGCTAAGGAGCTAGGCTCTGCAATGAGGAAGCTTTATAGAGCTTCTGAGCAAGTTCTAAATAGGAAATTAGACTAATTGGCTTGTTGAGGAATCAAGAAGAAGGGGGCAAATAAGAGCCAAGATCTGTCCCAATGGATTCTCCATAGTGTGAACATCAATCCCACCAAATTTGGTGGGATTTGATGAAGATTTGAGTGTGTTTAGGCACGGTCAAATATAGCCTAGAGGTCAGTTGACCTCCAATGGCGGCAGGGATTGATTTGCGAAGAAGATGAAGAACTTAGGGACCAATCTGCAAGGATTTTGAAAGCTGAGGGGCTAATTGAGAGAAAAGAGTCTAACTGGATAAAATGCAAACTAGGTCAAGATGGACTCTGATTAGGTCCAACTTTTGGTATAAACATAATTTAAACCAAAGGAAATTGATGGTGAAGTCGAATTTTAGTTTTGACCTAGTTTGACTGGGAAATTTGTGTAAAAACCCAAATTAGGGTAAAACTTTGTTTGTGACTCTTTAAGGTCAAAATAGGTTTCAAAGGTCAAATCAAGGGTACCAAACCTCAAGGAATATTTTTCTATAATTTTTAGAAGGATTAGATGAATTTTATCTTTACTAAAACCTCAGTAATTTAAGCAGATCCGAAATTAGGGTTTTAGGTTATGAATCAGTTTTCGAAGTGAGTGAAACCCTATTTCTATCTGTATGGACCCTCTTATTAGACTTTAATGCTCATTTTACCATAGATTAACCCCTAGAAAACCTCGTGGTTACTCTGCATTCATAATATGATGTTAAAACTGCAGAATTAACATTATTTTAATGTATTCCTCTCAGAATGGATGTGCAAGGAATTACGACTCTCAGGCGATTATGTAGGAGCATTTGTCAATTAATCCTATCTAATTAAAGCTAGTTATGGCTCATGATGATGTTATCATCAGCTTCCTCTTAATCTCCTTGGAGACCCTCCCCAAGTTAAAACAACAAAGGGGGATGAGCTCCTTTACAGTCCTAGACAGTCTGTTAGTGAAATGAAGATAGTCTGGATCTTTTCCAGCTTCATTGATAAGCACTTTGATTCTCGTCCCCTCTGGAAGTGCATATAGATGTTCATTTCTTGTCGAACCTATTTCTTTTTTTTAATTACCTGATAAGAAAAATATAATTAAAAATTAAAACATTAGAAATAAATTTTAATAAGATATTACTGATAATTCTTACCAGCAGAACTGGTCCCTGCCTCAGCCTAAGGTTCCTGCTACGGTGGCCTCTATACCTCAGCATCATCCTCACCCTCCTTATCCTCATTGTTGCCACGGCTGTCGTCCTCATCCTCATCCTTGTCGTCATCAAGGTAGTGGGTGGCAACCTCTAGCTCTGGCTCTAGCTCTCTCACTACATTGGTAACCACCCTCTTACCCTTGTTCTAGTACTGTCGGGCAAGATTGCCAGGCCAGATATATTCACGATCCCTTATAAATGCGGGATTAGGCACCATGACAACTGGGTGTGCATGGGGAGTATGTAGAGGGATGTACTCAGGGATGGATGGGGGAGTATGGGTGCAAGGTGGCTGGGTGCAGGGTAGGCTGGGTGCGGGTGGTTGGGTGTAGGGGGGCTGGGTGGCTTGGGTGGAAGGAGGCTGCGTCTCATCCCTACCTGCTAAGGTGCCCTGGTCATCCTTACCTCTATTAGCAAATTTCTTGAATTTCGTCTGCATATACATTAAAAAAAGTTAGTTTTGTATAAATATTAAGAAAGAAATAACTAAAAATAAAAAAAATTTAAAAATTCGGTAGAGTTACCCCTATATTATGGATATTTTTCAAAATCCTGTATAAAGAAAATGACACATTCTACATGGTAGAAAATCACACATTGTACAGAAAAACATAAACATAATGGAACCTTGGAAACATAAACATTCTACAGTAAATCACACATTCTACATGTGAGAAGAATAAGTTATGTGACTATATCTCATATCAACCCAATCACATCCTAGGTTTCTACCTTAAGTAACTAACATCTACTCATTTAGGATTTCTTTCTTGGTTTCCATGCTTGCTTTCCTTGGAAATATCATTCCTATAGCTTTGACACTTTAATAATCATGTTTCTCTATGTTATAGCTTCTTAGGATATTCATTTAGTTTTATCACAACTTATTTTATGCACGCAACCAATCTCCTTGGTCGCCTAAGCCTTTTTTTATCATCATTTGGTTCTCAATCTAATTTAGGTGCCCAATCAGGTAGGAATCTACGATAACCAATTTGATGTAGTTCCTTTCTTAATCACTTTCTTGTTGACTTTTTGAGCTTTTTTGATGAACGCTAAGCTCAAACACACATGCGCAGCTTAATTATTGCATTAATATTTACATTGAATTTTTTTGATTTTTCAAAACATTATAAGGATGATAATTCTTATCATAGAAGCTACTCACGGATGCTTGTAGACTTGATAGTTCTCTTTTTGCCTAGATTTATTCACTTTAAACAGTAACACAATTACTTCCAAAGTCCAATGCTCACTAACCTATCCTAAGTACAAAAAAGTATATGCAGCTTAGCTCCATAAACCATATATACAACTTATATTTTAACAGTAGGATCCATCTTTTAGGATGGATGGTTTGGATTATAACTCTCTTTCCTGTGATCCCCACTTGGTGGTAACACCATCATTAGCCATAACTAACTTAAACTAGTGGAAATCAAGTGACAAATGCTTCTACATGATCACTTGAGGATCATAATTCCATGCAAATCCACTTTGAGAAGAAAACATTAAAATAGGATTAAATCTGTAGTTTCAACATCACATCACTAATGCAGAATAACCATGAAATTTGACAAGGGGTTAATTAAAGGTCAAATGACCATTAAAATCCAAAGAGTGGGTCCACATAGACAGAAATAGGGTTTCACACATTCTGAGAACCAAATCAACACAAAAAACCCTAATTTCAAACCTGCTTAAATTAAAGAGGTTCTGGTTAATATAAAATTCATCTAAACTTCCTAAAATTCATAAAAAATATTCTAAGAGGTTTGGTTCCCTTGTTTTGACCATCTAAACCTATTTTGACCTTAGACAGAGTTTCAGACAAGACTCTACCCTATTTTGGGCTTCTATGCAAATTTCCTAGTAAAACGTGGTTAAAACTCAAATCTAACTTCACCATCATATTCTTTGGATTTAAATAAGGTTTGTACCAAAATTTGGGCCCAATCAAAGTTTATTTTGACTTAGTTTGCATTCTAGTCCCATAAAACTCTATTCTTCACACCTAAGCCCCAGCTTTCAAAATCTCTTGCAAATAGGCCCCTAGGTTTGCCATCTTCACACTTTGGCTTGTGACGCCATGGCAAGTGTGAATCGAAGCCTTCACCCTTCAAATAAGGATATCTCCTTGATTCCTCAGTCGAATCCTCCCAAAATTGGAAGGAACAACCCTCAAGAGATCCTCTACCAATTAAACCCAATTCTAGAGCTCAATCACAAGCCAAAAGCTATAACAAACTCTCAAATTTTAGTGGGTTCTCCTCACAAAGTTTGCTATGAATCCACCCTATTTTTAGGCAAATCAAGACCTAGCCGAGCTCTATTTAAGCTCTAGTATCTCCCACCATGCTCCTTAGTCCGGTTTAGCCTCAACTTCTTCAAATTTCTCTCCCTCTGGTCACCTCTACCGCTACTCCGACAAGTTTCTCCAAATCTCCTTCATCGTCCTCTGCCACGTATGATAGGAAAAGGAGTCTTCTTCCTCTCCTTCATTCTCTCCTCTCCGTACTAGCCAGGAGCCCTCAAACCCTCTCTTCCTCACCGTCTCCCTCACCGGAGGACTTCACCTCCTCCACGTTCGGCCATCACACCGGTGTGGATTTCTCCCTCTTTCGACCATTAGCTAGGTTTTGTATCTTTCACTCTCACCTCAATTCATCCACCACATCACCTTTCCCCACTTCATCTTCCCCGACTTCGATGCATACTCCGACGAACCCACACCACCGACACACCGCACCAATCACCCAACCACCACCACCACTACCTTCGCCGTGACCCCTATAACAAAAACCCTAACATTATTAGGTCAATCAACCATCCTACCATCTCCCCGATCAACCCACCACGCTTCCTACATCCCCTAGTTCGCCCAACCTTTGCAGTACTCCAAACTCCACGAAACCTCCACCATTATCTTCCTCGCCTCACGGCGAAGCTCCTGAGCTATTCTAATTGGGCCAAAAGGCTGTATTCTTGTCTTTAGGTATCGTCGCTACTAGTCATCGCCTTCGTCTCCAACCATCGTAATCTGGCCAACTTTGGTCTCTCCCCTACTCTCAATCGATGTGGAATAGCTTCAAGATTAGCTCCAAGTCTTCCCCTGGGCAGTAAAGCCTGAGTAGCAGCCAAATTGACGCGATTTTCTTTAGCAGTTGCATGGAGGAGAAAATAGGAAACATAGTCCCACATCATGAAGAATAAAGCCTTTAACATCGCATATAAGGAAACCTTGCTGAAGGCTTTTCGCCTCTACACCGGGAGTGAGGTCCCCACGCCACACCCTTTACTGCTCCTAATCTGCGGTACACGCCACGTGGGCCTAGACCCTACCTAGATCCGATACCCGCCTGAAATTTGAGCCTCTAAGAGGAAAAAATCCTGAGGAGGAAGGGGGGTTTTGCTTCAGGATCTATGTCCCGTTGCCTTAAGATGCATGCCTGTGTGTTCTATACTTAGCACCTCTCTAAGGTCTCTACTGAGGTTTCGTGCCTCTGTGGTTGGTGAGTTGTAGTGGCTCTGTGCTTGTACTGAGGCTTAACTCTTGAGGTCCCTAAGGCCTTGTACTGAGGATTGGCGACTTTAAGTTGTCTATGCCTTGTTTGCAACGTTTGATCCTAAGTACTATGGACATATTTGGTGGAATGGAATTGAGGCATTAGTGGTTGAGACCACTGTTGGATTATTTGAGTAATTTGATACTTGGGATATGTGCTTTGATTGAAGGGAATAATTGGTGATTCAAATCACCATTATTTTGAGTTTTTATTATTTTTATACCATGATATCTTGAGATACAATTTGGTTGATATTGAATATATTTTCAATGATTCATTATATATTATTGTGCTCATTATTTATATCATTGATTAGTGCTATGAATTCCATTTGCTCCCTGCAAACAACCTCGGACTCACATTATTTTCGAGCTTTATAAATTTAAGTGTTTGTACGATTTTCATCCTATGCTACAACGCATATTTTCTTAACACTCGACAAGTACGTAAAAACACCACCTCTACAAACAACACCTTGGACCTTCTACGTGCCCACCATGATTGGAAGTTGATGATCTTAATTTGTTGTGAGATGTTGCGGGATGGACGAGAGGTGGGATCTTTTCATTGCTCTTTTGTTGGCCTTTGTCATTGGCCTTCACTTAGGATGATGAAAATTAAGCTCAAGATGTTAATATTGTAATTTGACATACAGCCCAATAGGTCCAACCATCTTAACTCTCTTAAACCATATGGATGAAAATGCTCAACATAGAATTAGCAAATGACAAGCCCCAATTAAACATTCTTCAACGGAAATGCCTCTTAAACTGAAAAAAGAAACTACTTCAAGGCTTCAACTTTGCTACTATGAGACAATCCATTGCAAGCTGAAATAATAAAGCAAGGTAGACAAGAAAAATGGTATAAAAGATAATTATACCTTACATATCAATATCCATTGCACCTGCACCAACTTCTTGTAAGTGTTCTTGATAAGCATCTGCTTCTACTTCATGTTCGACATCTTTTTGTGTCAAAATATTCACATGGAATTGTCTGTACAGGTATAATCCATTCATTTCTATTATTGTCAGGGACATAGAAGATTTGAGATACTTGACATACTATTGTAAATGGTTCTGAAGAATGAAGAATTCAACGATTCTTATTTAAACTTAAAAAATCATACTTCTTGTCAAGTTTGAAGCCAATGACTTATTTAGACACGTCAAACCAATTGCACTTGAAAAGGACAACACTACAATTGTATCTGAAGTTCATCTCAATGATTTCTTCGATAAGTCTGTAGTAGCCATCACAACCAGTATTCAAATCACAACTGGCAGCAACACCAGCATGCCGCGTGGCCTTCGTATCATCTATGGATTTTGTCCTGAATCTGAATCCATTTATAATGTAACCCGAATGGTAATGTCCATAACTCAATGGTTGATCGAATATTATGTCAAAGTGCACCAATCATCATGAGTTGTTCTCTTCTTTCTTTTGAATAACAAGTTGTTTAAATCACTCGAGAAAGTCGACCTCACGTGTTTCTGGATGTGAGCACTCCTTAAATTCATTATAAAATGCACCAACTTCTAGAATCTTCTTAAGAATGTACAAGTGAGCTAGACGTCGATCGATTCCAGAAATTGATTTGTACTCTGTGTGGAGGATAGACCTTCTTGGAATATCAAATATGGAAAAACAATCTTCATCGTTCTCATTGTACCCTCCATCGTAATTTCTCTGTAATTGATTAAATTGATTATCTATCTCATCTATATACATGGCACAACAGTTAATGGACTCTTCTAGAAGATATCCTTCAAGAATAGATTCTTCAAGCTTAGCCTTATTCAACGCATAATCTTTAAGTTTCTTCAGAAACCGTTCAACTAAATACATCCATCTGTATAACACAAGTCCAACAACTTTCGCTTCATTTGCAAGATGTAGCATTAAATGAACCATGACATCAAAGAAGGTCGGAGGAAATATCTGTTCCATTTTACATAATGTGACAACTATTTGCTTATCCCAGTACTCTAATAAATCGGAATCTACAGTTTTCGAACAAATAGCTTTAAAATATCTCTCATCTCTATAAATGAATCCACAACTGGATCAGGTAGCACTCCACGAATAGCTAATAGGAATAAGACTTGCATGAAAGCGTGACTGTCATGACACTTTAACCCACTAATTTTCTTTTGAGCCTCGTTTACACATCAAGAAAGTTGTGAAGAATAGCCATCTGGCACCCATGCTTCTTTCAAGAAGATAAAAATTCTCTCATTGATCATTATTTAGGCTGTAAATGGCTTCCGGAAAGTCATAACTGTTGGCTTCTTTTTCAATAACATGTAACTCTGGAAGAATGCCAAAAGTTATCATGTCTTTTCTTGTTTTCACTATATCCTTTGGACTATCAGTTAAGTTGAACACATCCAAAATGTTATCCATAACATTTTTCTCAATATGTATCACATCAAGATTTTGTCGTATAGTTAGATTTTTTCAATACGGAAGTTCCATGAAGAAAATGCTCTTCTTTTTAAAACTCATATGTTTCAAAGCTATTTGATCTTTCTTGAATAGATGATCTAATTGTATGTTGCCAAGTTGTAATTTCTCAATTATTTGAAACTTGACAACCTTATTGAATTTGTACTTAACTTATTACTTAGATTCTTGGAAGAATACCGTTGAACTTGTCCTTAAACACTGTTGTTCGACATCTGTGCTCAACAGGAAGGAATCTACGGTGTCCTAAATAACAGAACTTGTTACTTTCAAGTAGTCGAAGATGATGAGTGACATCCCTACATACTGGACAAGCAGACTTTCCATTTGTACTCGATCTCGACAAATTTGCATATGTGAGGAAGTCATTAATGGTCCACAATAATGCAACATGCATATTAAATAATTCTTTTCTGTGTGCATCATATGTACGAATGTCATTACACTACAATAGTTTTAGTTCATCTATCAATGGTTGAATATAAACGTCAATTGCATTTCCCGACTACTTTGGACCTGGGATGAGGAGGTTGATGATAACGTCATCATCAGTCATATCTAGCTTTAATTAGTCAGAATCCATTGATAAATGCTCCTACATAACCGCCAAAAGACAATAACTCATTGCATAGTCATTCTGAGAGAAATGGATTAAAATAGGGGTAAAACTGTAGTTTTAACATAATATCTTAAATGCAGAGCAATCACAAGGTTTCCCAGGGGTTAATTAAAGGTCAAATGTTCATAAATGTCTAACAAGTGGGTTCATACATACAGAAACGGGTTTTCACATACAGAAACAGGTTTTCACGCATTTTGAGAATTAATGGACATCTGAAACCCTAAAAACAGACCCGCTTAATTAACCGAGGTTCCGATCAGAATAAAATTCATATAAATCTTCTAAAAATCATATAAAAATATTTCCTAATGTTTGATATGTTTGGTTTGACCATTGGAATCCATTTTGACCTAAAATAGTATTAGATGGATAATTGCCCTAATTTAGGTTTCTATGCAAATAACCCAATCAAACTTAGTCAAAACCTAGATCCGACTTCCCCACCAGATTCCTTGAGTCCAAATTAAGTTTGTACCAAAATTTGGACCCAATCAAGGATCATCCTAACCTAGTTTGCATTTCAGCCCTAGTTTAAATCTTTTCCTTACACATATGCCCCTAACTTTTGAAATCATTGTAAGGCCCCCCTAACTTCGTTGTATTTTTCACACGCAGGTCACTGCCACCATGGTTGTGTGAACCCACCAAGAGCCGACCTTCAATCAGGGTTTTCTCCCTGATTTCACAAAGAAACTCTTCCAAAATTAGAAGGGAGACTCCTGAGGAGATCCCCTTCCATTTAAGCTCTTCCATGATCTTCCTAATTCGTCCAAGAGTTCATGCAAACTCTTGGAAATCCTAAACCTATTCCTTAATTTGCGAAGCTCTCAAGCTTATTTCCAAGCATGAAGCTCGACCCTATGGCCTATAAAAGCACACCCATTGCAAGGCCATGCTCCTTAACAAGGTTTGGGGCCAAAAGTCTCTTCAGTTCCCTACCTCCGACCCTTCTCCAACCGAGCTCCAGTGAGCTGCTTCAACCCCTTTCTTCCGACCATTAGACGGTCAAATCAAGTGGCCCATCATCTTCCTCACCTTTCTCTGCCTCTTGCCAGTTAAAGCAAAGGTTCCCAGAGCTCCTTCTTCCTCGCCGTCCCCCTCCGGAGAGTTCTTCTTCTTCGTCGCCGGCCTACCAAAACCCTTCGACCATTCGATTAGGTAGTTAGGTTCCTTTAGAGTCTTACGTTAGTTTTCCCTATCCAAAAACCAAAACGAACCCCTCGATGCCGACGTTTGCCATCGTCTTCCTCCGCTTCAGCCACCCCTCCAGCGAGGCTCTCCTGTTACTGTACCTCACCGCACACCTTGCCAACACCCTCTACACCTCCGCCACATCACCACCAACAAAAGCCCTAACGTTATTGGGCCTCTCGACCTCCCAAACCACCCCCTGAACTCACCCATCACTGACCTTCATCTTTGAGTTCGTCTGACCTCCACGCTTCACCAATCACCACAAAACTTCCACCATCACCTTCCTTAGATCTAGGAAAAGCTATTGGACTATTTTAATTGGGGCCTAGCACCCGTATTCATGATATGCAAGTCTCACCGTCGCTCTGCCGCTGCACCATTGTTTCCAATGACATTCTTCATGTTCTAGGCCATGCACGCCCCAGGTGCTACCTTCAGGTGCTACAGACAAGGCTCAGGACCACTCCCAGGTCCTTGATTGAAGGCACAAACCACAGCAGCTGCCTCAATTGGGAGAGCATCGCAGCAACAAACACACGCGAGAAAGGTCTGCAGCATTTAGTCCCACATCGTAGGATTTGGAGGCACCGCTACGGCATAAATTGAATTTCCACTTTCGACTGGTTGCCTCAGAACACTCAGGGGTGAGGTCCCCACTCACCCACACATACCCGGACTTGCCTATAGTTGTCCACTCCTCAGCTACGACCCCACGCATGCAACTTTGGACCCGGTTACACATACCCAAATACCTGATTGAATCAGATTTCTAAGAGAGAAGAGAAGAAAGAGAGAGAGCGGGGGAGGGGAGAGTTTTGCTCTTGAAGGATTTGAGAGACACTTAGTCATTGAGAAGGAGAAGACCCTGTGAAGAAGGTAAAGGCAGAAGAAAGAAGAGAGGAAGCTGAGGCCAGAGCAAAAGAGGTTGAAGAGGATAAGAAGAACTATGCCAGAGAAGAAGAAGAAGAGAGCAGAAGAAGGAGAAAGTCTGAAGATCAGAGGCAAAGCACTGTAGTAGGTGACATTTAAGTCATCTGACTTGACATCCAGATGTCTGATCACTATTCATTTATTTCATATGCATTGAGTAGTTGATATATATGTGCTTAGACTAATAATTAGTGATCTAAATCACCACTATTTTGTTCTAGATTTTTTTTGTCGTAATTAACTCTTGATATACTCATCTTCTTATTGAATATCAGATTTGAGTAGTAATTATTCATTGCATATCATAATTCTTGGCTTAATTATTGTGCTCATTTATATTTTAATTGGGATTAGCACATGAATTCCATATTTACTTCCTGTGTTCGACCTCGGACTTTATTTAGATATTCGAGTTATAAATTTTATTTGTTGAAGAGATGTTTGTCTGTTATGCTATAACACATTTCCCTAACATTGATGGAAAGCTCGTCAACATTTTGATGTTGTTACCGAGGAACAATATGCAATTCACCACTATTCTTTATTCTATTTGGTTATATTGGAGCACTAACTTGCCCTATTTTGTTTCTCGTGATTTTGCGAGGTGCATACCACTCCCTGGGTAGGTAATCTCTCTTCTTCCCTAACTCCTAATCCTTGGAAGAGAGAAGGAACAAAACTAATTAGGAATCACCTGCCTTATTTTTATAGAAATTTTCATTGAAAGGCAAGTTTCCTAATTTGCAAAAAAAAAAAATCAATATCTAATTGAAGCCTGAGACGATTTTGATTAGACATTCCCCATCCTATTTTCCTGTACCTATTAAGGACTACGCTTAATTTCTAAATCACTTTCAGCTAATACACTTCTTGCTTGAAGCCCAAGGTGAACATCTTGAGATTTAATTGGACTTAGAATAAATCAAATTAGTGTTTCAACATTATGGTTTGAAGTGCTAGTTCACATCTGGCTAAACTAAAAAAAATTACCCTCCTGCATTTGTGTACTACCTAAGCCCCTATTTGAAAAGATTTAAGCAAGAAAAATCCTAAAAATCAGGCTCTAAGATTCACTTGAACCCAAAAATTGTGGACCTAATAACCTGAGAGTCAATTGAGGGGGATTTCCAGGTCTTGACCAAGATTTCATTCTGCCATCTTTAGGGCAGGTCAGGTGAAGTTGACATACATTGTAGGTCAATCAACCTCCAAATTAGGTCACAATCAAATTAATTTCTAAATCAAGTGAAATCCAAGGCACAAATTAGGCTAAAATTGGTATACTTAAGGTCTTAAGTCAGGACAGTCCGATCTACTTGGAACCTCAGTGACATGGAAGGTTGGGTGGGAGAAACCCTGTAACCCATGGGGACGCTCTACTGTGTAGGGGTATTTGCGGGGCTTTCCTTTCCTAGCTGCCCAGGTATTTCTCAGGTATATGGATTTCTAATTCAGAGGTATCATCTGCCTTGAAACTACCTTAGTCATCCAAAAATCTGAGTGCCTTGATTAGGTCCAAATAACATCCAGTCCCTCATCCTTGTTATAAAGCACATAAACAGGAAGGTCCTTAGGTTTTTAACCTAAGAGACCTCATTAGATCTTCTCAAGGATTTCTAATATGATCTGATCAACTTCAATCTGAACCTGAGTTTGATTTGACATCTTGATTCCACCACCTGATTTGAAAATGTGACCTGGAAACTTAGGAAGACCAACTGGGAAACTTGAACCCTGAATAAAAGACAAAGTGATTAAGGTTGCCCTTAGATATTTTGAAGATTATCTAGCCAGCATGATTCAGGTTAATGTCCCAGAAACAACAAAATTCATTATGAACCGTGTTAAACTACTGCTTACTCAATTAGGAAATGGTTCAACCCAGGAGACCCTCATACTAGAATTCAATGAAGTTTACGAATTGCATAGAACGGAGGGTTTACATTGCTTTGCAAATCCATCACTCTAGGAGATACACCAAGATATCATTGAGCAACATGAAGATGTTCTAAGTCTATTACGAGAAGCCATTGATGAGACATCTTGGAGTGATTCTAGAGCTTCTCCAAAGCCTAGGTTAGACATTCAAAATCATTGTGGACCTCCAACCCAAATGAATTCAGATTCAAACTTCATAACAATTGACATACCTGATCTTAATGAGGGTTGGGAGGATCCAATTGTAGGTGTTTACAATTCCGAACCAACATTAGAAAACCTTGAAGCTGGTCCATCAAGCTTAGATTTCCTCGACACTTGTGATGGTGAGCTTAAAACAGAACTTCTCGAGAATGTAAATTCCAAGTCTTATCCTGTTAAGGTGGTTCTCGAGAATGATTTTGACACCCCAATAGAGCCCATCATAGATTCTAGCAATCCAATCCTTACCCTTAAACTAGAATCTGGATTCGAGCCTATTTGAGATAATCATGAGGCCTAAAATGATGAGAGTCAAATTTTGAATTTGAATTACAATTCTGGACCCGTATTTGATGAATACACTTCTCCAATCTCCTCAGATACACAAGTTAATTTTTCAAAAGTCACATCGATCTATGATACAAAAATCGAGGAGTTGGAAGAGCTAGGACTCAAGTGGGTCTACCATAGGAGCCAAGAACCTGAGCCTATGCCTAATAAAGACCCCTTTTTGAGCTCAGAATCTGAAAATAGGTTAGATCCAAGTCATGTTGTTGACTATACACATCATGATTCATTCTATGGTGGAACCACTAATCTGGAATCAAGTTTAGAACACGATCTTCGCAAGTTCTCCGATGATTTTGAATCATACATTGATTTCGGGGAACCTTTGTTTCCTGACATCTATGAACCAATTTATGACCTCAGCAACCCTAACTCATTCTTCGACTCTAACTCTGAGGTCCCTGATCCCGAAATCATTGATTCAAAATCAAGTTCCATTGAAATGGAATCATTGTTTGTCGCGTTGGATCAGGTTTTAAAAGTGTTGCGTTGTAGTACAACTGAAAAAGCATTCAAAATAGATACAATTGTATTACTCAAATATATTCTGAGGTCAAACACAGGGAGCAAATGAAATTCATGCACTAATCTCAATAATAAATTTCAATTGAACACAAAATACTTACTCAAAATCTAATTAGGAGTGTAAAGCATGAGTATATGAAGAGTAAAAATAATTGTAGATACAATAAAGAAGAGCATATGAAAATTGGACGTCTGATTACAAAATCAGACGTCTTAAAAGTTATGTTCTACAGTGCCTGTCTCTCCTTCTTCTGATTTCTTCTTCTGGTTTCTCTATTGCCTTTGCGAGCCCTCTTCTTCTTTCCCTTCTTTCTTTCCTTAGCTTTCTTTGTCTTCTTCCTTTTGCACTGTCTTTGGCTTTAAGCTTCCTTTTCTTCTCTTTCTATCTTTAGCTTCTTCTTCTTCAACTTCTTCCTCCTTCCTTCTTTGCTTTGCCTTAAGCCTTGCGATGCTTCTCTTCTCCTTCCTTTTCTGCCTGACCTCCTCTTCTTCCTCTCTGATTTGCTAAGTGTCGAGCTAAACTTTCCAAGGCAAATCCCCCCTTCCCCTGCGTAGCTTTCCCCTCTTTCTCTCTTCTCTATTTCAGGTTTGCTCTCCCAGAGCCTTAACCAGTTCAGGTAATCGAACCTAACAGAGACCCGAGTCCAGGCTCACCGGCGTGTGTGGTGAGCGAGGAGTAAAGATGTCGGGTAAACAGGTCGTGGCCAGGTCCACGTGGGCAATGCCACGAATGAGACCGTGAGAGGGGGGAAGGAGGACCTCACCCTCAGTGTTGGAGGCGATAAGCCTCTAACACAAAATCCTTTTATGCGCACACAGGCTTCCTTCCAGTTCCGAGGTAGGACTAAGTGTCCCACCAGCTTCTGCGTGCTGCAACAGCAAATGCATGGCTAAATTGGCGAGGCCACAGAGGCTGAAGCCTTTGCTTGATGGCGTGGATACGTGCGGGCTTCAAATCCGCGTAGCTTGGGAGTCTCACCTAGAGCAGCGTAAGGCCTGGAGCGCAGCAAGCGAGCTTCAAGCTCCCTCACCAATGGCGGTTGATGCCTAAACCCGAAATCACAAAGAACGGCCTCGCAGCCACATCAAGTAACTCAGGAAGCTTTGCCGGACCACGGCGGATGTGATAAGTGTGGTTTCATGATGTGCGGGTGGCTATGGTAGCGTGTCTAGGGTTCTCTGTGGGTGTGTGAGTGGGTGTGTTCAGGGGTGCTTTTGGATGGAGAGATTGGAGTGAGGGGTTGTGATCGGGGAGTTGAGGTGGAGGTTGCAAGGTGGTTGGCGAGGTGGATGGAGATGCGGAGCGACGAGAGCACCTCGTCGGAGGTATCATCGGAGGTGGAGAAGGTGACGGTGATCGTGGCATCGAGGGTTGGTTTAAGAAATAAAGAGAGGGAAAGGGCGTGTGAGAGAGAGAGAGTCTAAGACCTGCCTCTAAGGGATGAAGAGGGATAGAGAACCCACGCCAGTATGGTCACCGGATGTGGGGAAGATGAAGACCTTCGTAGATGGGGCAGCGGCGAAGATGGGGCAGAGGCGACGTCAGCCGGTGTTGCGCGACGCGGATGAATGAGAGGAAGACAACCCAACCACTGGTATTGTGGTTGGGCGATGAGAGAATGAGGTAGTAGCCGCCGGAGCTTGCGGAGGGTTGCGGCCAGCGAGGAGAGAAGAATGTGAGGGAATCCAGCCCAATTTCGAGCTGACGGAATGCGGTTGGATCTGGAGAGTCTTAAATAGGTCTCTGGAGAGGGATTTGTGCTTGGAAGCCAAGCTTCCAAGCAATCTATAGTCACCGAAGATGGAAACTTCAAAAGATCCAAATCCCTCATGCGTTCGCATGAGAGATTGGGTAAAAATCATGGATCACAAATGGGTTTAGATTGGAGAAGATTACTCAGAGAATCTCCCTTCCAATTTTGGGAGGGATTCTCTGAGTAATCAAGGAGAAACCTCCTTTCAAATCTCACCGGAGTAGGATTCCTCCGCTATAATGGTGGAGGGACCTATTTGCAAAGATGATGAAGCTAGGCGACCTTTTGTAAGGGTTTTTGAAAGATAGGGGTGCAAATGTAATTAGGCTGGTCCTTTTGGCAAAGTGAGTCAAGATGAGTTCCCCTTAGGTATAAATTTTGGTACAAACATAATTAGGACCAAAGGAATCCAATGGTGAAGTTGGATTTTGGGTTTAACCACGTTTGACTGGGAAATTTATGCAAAAATCTAATTTAGGGTAAATATCTGTCTGAGACCCCATTCTAGGTCAAGATGGGTTCCAATGGCAAAATTAAATGTTCTAAATCCTAAAGAATATTTTTATATGATTTTTAGAGGGTATTAGTGAATTTTACCTTGACCAAAACCTTAGTTAATCTAGTGGATCTGTTTTAGGGTTTCAAGAAGTCATTTAATTCATAGGATACACACAAACCCTTTTCTATCTGATTCATCCCACTTATTATCTTGTTAAAACCATTTGACCAATGTTTAGCCCTTGAGAAAACTTGTGGTTCACTGCAATGGTAAAATTATAGTTTTAACCCTAGTTTCTTATTTTACTCTTAGAATGGTTGTACAGTGAATTATGACCTTCAATAGGTTATGTATGAGCTTTTATTCTCTTCATTGGGTCAAAATGAGCTAGTTAGGGCTCATGATGGTATTCCCATCATACCCCCTTACCTAGCTTTTACTAGTCCCTTAGCAAAATTTTAAGGTTTTAACTTTGATTCTAGACCAAGTAATCTTTTTGATGCTCAAAATTGTGATGTGTGCTTTCTTCTGTGGATTAGGTTAAAATGCCAATAGTAGGCCTAGAGGTACTTAAGTACCAACCAAGATCTGGACTTGACCAGCTCTAGCCTCAGTCTGTCGCGAAGGTTTTTAAGGCCCACAAGAACTATCCTAAGGCTCGTTGGACTCCACGGTTAAAGTACCCGTGCTTGTAACATATTTTAGCCTTGGTTCAATTTTCGATGCATTTTTGTAAGAGAGAGACAGAGGAATTTTCTTTATTTGGAGAGTTTTATTTCTCTTTTTTTTTTCTAGCTTCTGATTGGCTTTACAACACGATCTATATCGGATTCCTAGTCCCCATCATCAATCCTCGAAGGGTCCCTAGAAATCGATGCTTCGTGATAGCACCACCCATGGCAACCCCCAGAACCCTGGCTTTCGAGATTTTGAGATAAACCTGCCCATGGCATTTTGTAGCTAACTCCAGACCCTGGCAATCGACATTTCATGATAATGCTGCCCATGGTATCTGAGCCAGCACAGGGTGCTTACATGACCCTGGTAGGATACATAAATATCCTAGGAGACAATCACCGAGAAGACGATATGTTATTGTGCATCTTAGAGGGCAATTTCCCACCTCTCCGCGTCAGGAACTCGTCTAAATCAACTTGTGTTGATCGGCTGCTCCTAATCTATGTGACTTTTACAGAATAATTTAAATGCATTTGCGTGATTTTGATACTTATGCTCACTGAACTAGACTATGTGGATTGGGGTGCTTAGGTTACTGAGTCCTGCAAACCAGAGGTCAGTTAACAAGGTCGAATACTCCCTAAGCCTTAGACCAATACTTAAGCTTTGCATTTTCCCCAACCTCTTGAGGACTATCCAAATCATAGCGGATACTTGAATTTTTAAGCCTAGGAGTATAGCCCAAGAAGCCTAAGATCAGCATTCCTACTAATCTCTTCTGTGTTTCATTAGCACTTTTTGCTTTCTTCATTTTCTTTCTTTTGCTATGGTCTAGAACTAAGTCAATTCCTTAATTTCTTACTAATGACTATCTCTTTTCTTTTTCATTTCAACTTGTGCTCCTTTTTGACAGTTTTCACTTCTCCCCTTTTTCTCCTCAAGATTTGTATGGCCTCAAAATTTTCTCCTCTAAGAATTTTTTTGTTCTTTTTCACAATTTTCCAATTATTTTGGTATTTTTGGAATATGTGATTCTTTTTTGTGAGAACCCTTCCAAACCTTGATTTTTGTATGTTTGCACTTTACCACCCCCCATGCCTAAGTTTTGCAATGTCCTCATTGTAAACGAAGGGTGTAAAATAGGTTTGGGTTTCAGGAAATAGAACAGGATTTATCGGGTGGGGGAACGAGTCGAGAATGACTGTTGTAGACGATTTCAAGCTCTGGCATGTGTACAAGAGGTGGGATCAACTGTTCTAAGATCGAACTCAGGGTGTAATAGAAGTGAAGTACAAAAGGTAAATCAGAAGGATCTCAGGTTTTTTGGAATGACGGGTCGCCTCCTGTTAAGCGCTAAATTCAACGCCTTCAATCGAGCAGGAAATGGTCTAGAGAAGTAGTCAAATCAGCAAAGTTTTGTAAAACAAGCACCTTGATCAAGAGCTTGGTTGGTCCAACTAGGTGCTTGTTTAGATCAACAGGCTAATGATGCAGCCCAAACCCAATCAATCTGGTGGGTTGATAAGTGTAGATCAGGAGATGCAAAACCCACCATATGCTGTGAAGCTCGGAATGATATGGAAGTGAGAATCCAGGGTTTGGCTGAGTCGAATCAGCCTGATCAGAGTAGGGATCCTTAAATGAAAAAGAATCAGTGGGTGATGTAGGAACCCTACAGGAGTGATCAGAGTAGGATGGGGCATGATTTGTAGTCTAATCAATGTCCGAAACTCGATAAAGATGTGGAGGTGAATCATCTGCAATCGGCTGAGTAAGAGGGGAATCAGAATAGAAATTGAGTCCTATTGCGGGTCAGGGTTGAAAATGGGTTTGAATAGGTTCTGTATATGTGGAGGAGATGGCTTCAATAAGAATTGTGTATGAGTGCTCTTCTAGTAAAGGTTTAAAGATGAGTTCATTTAGAGAGTCTGCATAGTAGCCATCAAATTCGAAGGTAAATGCCTGAAGAGTGTTTATAGGATGAAGAAAATCTAAGTCAAGAAATGATTCGAATTCTGGATTATAGCCACTCTTGGCACTTTTTGGTTTTGATTCCTAAGGATCGAAAAGAAATGATTCCATCTCAATGGAACCTGATTTTAACTCAGTGATCTCGGAATTAGGGACCTCAGAGTCAAAGTCAAAGAATGGATCTTGTGTGCTACGGTCGTAGATTGGCTCGTAGTCATTAGGAAACAATGGTTCTCCAAAATCATGGTAAGATTCAAAATCATCAGAGAGATTGCGAGACTCAAATTCTGAATCAAATTTGAGATGAAAGGTTCCACCATAGAATAAATCACAAGATGTAGACTCAGCAACCTGACTTGGGTCTAGCCTATTTGTGGATTCTGAGTTTAAAAGGTGTCCTTATAGGGTCTGGGCTCAGGTTTTTGGCTTGTGGGGAAGACCCAATCAGAACCCCACTCTTCCAACTCGATTTCTATATCATAGATTGGCGTGACTTCTGAAAAATCAATCTATATTTCTGAGGATGTTGGAGAGGGACATTCATCAATCAAAGGCCCATAATCATAATCCCAATTCAAACTTTGATCGTTGTCATACGGGGCCTTGTAATCATCCCAATAAGATTTAGATGCAAATTCTATGCTGAGGGTGTGGGTTGAGTTACTAGAATCTAGGTCAGAATTGCCTTTGGGGGTCACCTTATCAGAATAAGGGGCAAAATTTATACCCTCAAGAGGTTCTGATTTAATCTCATTGTTACAAGATCTAGAAATTCTATACTTTGTGAACCAGGATTTTGGTTTTCTAAGGTTGACTCAAAATCATGTTCTCCTGCAATTGGGACTTCCCAACCTAATTTAAGACCAAGCATGTTATATTCCATCTGGGTTGGGAATCCACAACAACCTTATGCCTCAAACCCGGGCTTTGGGAAATCAGATTGATCCTCAATATTAGTCCAAGATGTTTCATTAACTATTTGGGGCATGTACGGGTATTTTTGATCGATAGCTTGTTTTAACAATTTCATCATTTCTTCCCATTTTTCAAGATCATCTTGGTGTTTTTCCCAAAGTACAGGATTTGTCATGCATTGGAGGTATTCAAAGTTATGCAATTTTTCTATCTCAATGTATCCTATTATGAGAATGTCTCAGGTTGATCCCTTTGTTGCTTCAGTTAATAACAATTGGGCACAGTTTATGATGAAGGTTATTGTTGTTGATACACTAACCTGAATGTCTTCTACGGGTTTTGAGGTTTTGTAATCAATCTCATAAAATTTAAGGGCATCCTCAACCACTCTATCTCTCACGGATCTTTGTGATTCAGGTTTCTTCAATGGTCTTCCTAAGTAACCAGGCTGCATATTTGAATCAGATGATGGAATCAAGATATAGAATCAAAATTCAAGTCTTAGAATGAAGTGATTTGACCTGGAAGAGGTTCCCAATGAAAATATGTGTGTGTGCTCTAAATAGAAGGGATGAGGGACTGGATGTGACGTTGATCCAATCAAGGCACCCAAAGATTTTTGGACGACTATGGAGGTTCGAGGCGAATGATACCCCTTAATCAAAAAGCCATCCACCTGAGAATTACCTGGGCAACCAGAGAGGGAGAGTCCCACAAAGACCCCTACACAGTAGAGCGCCCCCACGAGTTACAAGGTTTCCCCCACCTGACCTCTCTTGTCACTGAGGGTCCAGGTATACCAGCATCGATAACTTGACCTCTTAAGTCTACCAGTTTTATATCCTAATTTGTGCCATTATTTTCACTTGAATTAGCAATTGATTTGTCCTATGACCTAATTTGGAGGTTGGTTGGCCTACAACGTAGTCCAACTTTACCTAACCTGCCCTAAAGATGGCAGAATGATTCTAAGTTAAGACCTAGGATTCACCCTGATTTGACTCCCAAGTTATTAGGTCTAAGGATTTTAGGGTTTTTCTTGATTAGATCTTTTCAATCAATGGCTTGGATAGTACACAAATACGGGTGGGTTTATTTTCCTTTTATGCAGGCGAGTGTGAACTAGCACTCCAAGACCCTAATGTAGAAACCCTAATTGGCTTTATTTCCAAGTCCTCTTTGATTTTCAAAAATGTTCTCCTTGGACTTCAAACAAGAAGTGCGTAGTCCAAGAATATTAGAAATTAAGCGTAATCCCTAATAGGCACAGGAATTTTTCGGTAGGATCTCTAAAAATCACTTCAATTTCAATGAGTTTTGAAAAAAAAATTGCAAATCAAGAAACTTGCCTTTTAAATGATAATTACTATTAAAAATAAGGTAGGTGATTCCTAATTGATTGTTTCCTTTTTGTTTTCCCAAGATTAGGAGGTTGATAAGGGAAGAATAGAGAAGTTACCTACCTTGGAGTGGTTGATTTGCACGGAAGATCTCCTTGTGAAGTACCTCACAAAATCACAATAAAGCAAATAGGGCAAGTTAGTGCTTAAATATAACCAAATAATGCAGAGAATAGTGGTGAATTGTGCATTGCTCTCTAGTAACGATGCCAATGCCTATGCTTCTCCTAAGGGTGGACATGCACCACCCTTCTCCTCCAATGCCTGGCTATCCTCCAAGTGATGAAGATCCTCCTTCTTGGTGTGACACAAGGAAGAAGAGAGAAGGGGAAGAAGGCACCAAGGGGGCG
Source organism: Thalassia testudinum (assembly GCA_037157565.1). Taxonomy (NCBI): domain Eukaryota; kingdom Viridiplantae; phylum Streptophyta; class Magnoliopsida; order Alismatales; family Hydrocharitaceae; genus Thalassia; species Thalassia testudinum. Next base: position 26,867,797 of record JAZHRO010000003.1, read on the forward strand.
GGTAGGATGCCCCCTTAATCTTCTTCTCTTCTTTTTCCTTGGTCGTAGGTTAGGGTGGATATGGGGTGGAAAATATACTAAGGGAGGATGAATTTTTTTGGTGTAATATGATAGGTATTTATAGAGGTGGAGAGGGGATAGTAGGCGTGGGTTAGGTGGATCACTGGGATATGTTTAGGTGGTGGTTATGGGTAGTTAATTTGATCCTAGGGCTAGGGTTAGTTGGCGCCAACCAAGGGGGTGCCATGGGAGGTAGTTATGGTGGTGGTGTCCCTTGAAGTTGGCACCAAAATAGGTCTTCTAGAAGGGCGTTAGTGATTGTGGGATTTTTCACTTTTCAAATATGATGTCAGAAAAATATGCATCGTAGTAAATAATGTGGTTGAAAAAAAACTTGATCAAAGTTACTAAAATACTAAAATAATACCACACTTAAGGTCGTATCCACAAGGAGGCACAGAGCAATAAATTCACCAATGTTTATAGTGCATACAATCTTGTTCCCAGGACAATAGTGAGTAAGATTACTCTTTTACTTTAAGCCCAATCTTTACCTCTCATTCAAATTAATCCATTGCATGATATAAAAGGAGAGAAGGATAAGAAGTTAAAGGGCTTGGCATGCAATATTAATAGAATAAAATAACTTCATAAATGAAGCAATAATTCCTACAATCAAAAATTCTCAAAGGCAACTAATACCTCCCCCACTATAGCAAAACAGGGGAGGAGGTTCTTGGTGGTGCTCACGCGTGAGGAGGGGTCAACGGTCGATGAGCTCGGCTGGAAGTGAGGAACACGTATGTGGTGGTGCGGCAGCCAGAGGTGGCCGGAGCTGGTCGTCGGAAATGAAGAAACCGCCGGTGGTGGGTTGGTCGAGACGTCGAAAATGACTGCGGTTGGCGTGTCTGATGGTGTGGAGGCGCTCATGGAGGCGAGGCAGGTCCGGTGCTGTTAATGGCGCAAAGGATCGAGGCCAGAGTTGGTGACTGCATGTGAGGTGACATTGGGTTCTTCTTCGGTGGGTGTAGTTGCAGCTGGTGGAGATGAAGAAGAAGAAGAAGGCAGAGCACTTGGGCATTGGCTTGCTGGCCGTGCACGCCAGTTGCACACGATGGGGGGTCCTACTGTGTGGTTGCAGACGTGGTGGTTGAGGATGAGGGTGAGGGCGAGCGCAGTGGCTGGTTGTGTGCGTCATGGAGAGGGCTTGCAGTCGTGGACAAGAAAAGGTGGCAATTGCGGTAGGTGGCTGTGGTGGTCGAGAGTGTGGATGCGGTCGACTCGCAATGCGGGAAGTCACAATCAAGAAGATGCCCGCCTGGACGTAGGGTAGCCCTCCTAGATGGCTTAACTAGCCACCGTCTTTGGTGGGCTGCAGATGTGCGGTTGGGAAAGCCCCTACAAAAAGACAAGGGGAGGAGGCACGCGGTTATGTTAGCGGGTTCGTGGAGGCACGCAGTGGCAGATGAAGGATGCACACGGTGGTGGTGGCTTCAGTCGGTGCAGAGGCTCGCAGTGGTGGATGGGTGCATGGTGAGGGTAGAGAGGTGGTGGCCGTGTTCCTTCTCGAGGGAGGAAGAAGATGCTTCCCAGTTGCCCGTCCCTTCCTGTTAAATAAGGAGAGAGAGAGAGATTCGTGAGAGAGATAAGGAAATGTGTTGCAACAAATTTGAGAGGTATATAAGGAAACCTCTAAAATGTATTCTCTTACTATATTTTGCCTAAACAAAATCCCACATATCTCCACTCACTTTGATGTGATGCCCTTGCCTTTTAAAGTGAATAATCAATCCTCCCATATAAAGACTAATGCAATTAATACATGAAATGAAAAATCTAGTGTTGTCAACGTTTTGTGTGGGTTTAAAGTATACCACGTTGTAGTACAACCGACAAAACGTTTAAACAAATATAAAGAATTTTATTACTCGAAAACCGGAGTATCCGAGGTCGATCACAGGGAGCAAATGGAATTTACTACTAGTCAAAATGTAATTGAATACTCTAATTTACTCAAAATATCAATTCAACTATGAATGTATGCGATTAAAAGTAGTTAGGACAAAAAGAAATGAAATTGGACGTCTGATCTTGTGATCAGACGTCTTAAAAGTATGTTCCCTTTTCTTCTTGATTATTCTTCTTCCTCTGCAGTCTCTCTGTTTCTTCTTTTTCTGCTGCTGTGTTTGCTTTCTTTTCTTCTCTTTCTTCTTCTCTTGCGAAGGCTTCTTTCTTTCTTCTTCTTCTCTGCCTTGCTCCTTCTTCTTCTCCTGCGAAGGCTTCTTTCTTTCTTCCTTGGTCTCTCTGTTCTTCCAGCCTTTCCTTCTTCCTTCTTTCTTTTCCTTCTCGCGACCAAGTCTTTCTTCCTCAACATTCAGCCTGTGCCTACACAGAGCAAAACCTATCCTTTCTCCCTCTACCCACGCGTCTCTCACTCTCAAGCAATTCACTCAGGGACGCTCTCCCAGAGCCACAGCCATAATCGGGTCGGATCGTACCCGGGACCAGGGGCACCTGCAGGTGGTGTGATGCGTAAGGAGTGCGTAGGTTTAGGTCGGGTCGGATCAGCCAAATCCACGTGGTCAAGCCGCGGACGACGCGAGTGTGGGGTCAGTGAGGGACCTCACCCCTGTGCTTACGGAGGCAGTGAGAGTAAAACACAAATTCAATTTATGGTATGCCCACACCTCGCGATTCCACGATGTGGGACTAAAGGTTCCGCCCTGCCTTTGCGCACGCCCGCAGACCTGCGTGAAAACGCCACAGTTGCTGGCTCTACTGGCGCTCCATGCTGCACTCACTCACCTCGCGACACTCGCGCGAGTATGCAGCACCTGTAGCCTGGGAGACCGGGTGCCTGGAGCTTCGTTGGAGCTTCATCAAAGGTCGTCCATGGCGGCAAGAGCTCAAACACTGTCATGCACAAAACGAGCCTCTCGGCCCAATCAGATCAGCTAGAGACCTTCACCGTGGCACGACGAAGGCGGTGGACGATGCTGCAGGCCGTAGGTAGGCTTAGGCTTGCATGCCTAGGTCAACCTGTGGCTGGAGATGGTGGGTTGTTCGGGGGGTGATTATGCAGGTCTGGAGTGGCAGTTGTGGGGTGGAGCGAGTTCCTGGTGGTGAGGCGGAGCTCTCGAGGTGGTTGGCGAGCCGTGTGGGGGGCTGGAATGGTGGAAGCGGCTCGCCGGAGGTCGGTCGGTGATGTGGAAGATGAGGGTGGTCAGCATCGATTGAGGGGTAATCAGATGAGATAACAGGGGGAAAAGAGAGAGGAGAGGATGGAGAGGAGTTCTAACCTAATTGTAAGGACGAAAGGGGACGGAAGGCGGACAGCAGTACCTGCTGTCGCCAGAGAAGATGATGCCTAGTGGGGGAGAACAGCGGCGACGACGGGGCTGAGGTAGCGTGCGCGGGTACTGCGCGACGCAGAGGGAAGTCAGGAAGCTAACTCTGCCACTGGTTTTGTGGCAGAGCGAAGGAGGGGAGGGGGGCTCGCCGGAGCTTGCTGGGACTTTTGGCCGGGCAGGAGGAGACGAATTGGGGGTGGACACTCGGCCAAATCAAGCTCGCCTTCTGCGGCAGCGTCTGGGGGGTGTTTTATAGGTGCTGGCCACTCCTATCAGCGCGTGGAGAGCGTGCAATTAGGTCTTCCGGCTTGCCGTAGTTGGAAGGAAGGTGGATACCCAAATCTCTCGTGCGTTCGCACGAGAGATTGGGTTCACACCAGCGATTGTAATTGGCTTATAAGGAAGGGAATTCCTCATAGAATCCCCCTTCCATTTCTGGGAGGGAATCTCTGAGGGATTAGAGAGCAATCCCTCTCTGAACCTCGCCGGAGCTCGGTTCTGCCCTAACAATGGCGGCAGGACCGGATTGCAAAGGGGGCGAAGAAATTGGGGGGCTCTTTGCAAGGATATTCAAAAGATAGGGACCTATTTATGATTTGGGTGTACTAAATTGCAAAGTAGGTCAAGATGACCTCCCCTTAGGTCCAAATTTTGGTATAAACCTAATTTTGACCTAAGGAATCCAATGGTGAAGTTGGATTTTAGGTTTGACCTCGTTTGACTGGACATTTTACGTAAAAACCCAAATTAGGTTAATTGAGGAGCTAGGACCCTAATCTAGGTCAGACTAGGTTCCAAAGGCCAAAGTAGGTGTTCTAAACCCTAGAGGATGTTTTTCCATGATTTTTAGAGGGTTTACTCGATTTTTATCCTGACCGAAACCTTGTTAATTAAAGCAGGTCTGTTTTAGGGTTACTAGGTGTCATTTAATTCCTAGATTGCACATGAACCCATTTCTGATTGACTCAACCCTATTTTTATCTCATTTAGACCATTTAACCTATGTTTTGCCTCTGAGAAATCCCGTTTATATACTGCAATGGTAAAATTACAGTTTTAACCTTTATTTCATGTTTTCTTCTCAGAGCACTTGTTCCTTCAGTTAGGCCTTCTTCTAAGTTATGTAGGAGCTTTTATCTTCTTTATTGGGTCAAAATGAGCTAGTTATGGCCCATGATGAGGCTCTCATCATACCCCCATGCCTATCTTTTGCTAGTCCCTTAGCAAAATTTCAAAGTTTTAACTTCCATTCTAGACCCTGAGTGTCTGTCAACAATTATGATAAGTGCTTCTCCTTTTATTTTGTGATTTAGGTAGGAATGCTGATAATAGGCCTAGAGGTACTCAAGTACCAACCAAAATCCAGACCTGTTCTGCTTTAGCCTCAGTCCTCCGCAAAGGTTTCTATGGCCCACAGAAACTATCCTAGGGTTTGTTGGACTCCGTGGTTAAAGCACCCGTGCCTGAGACATTTTTAGCCTAAATTCAGTTTGCAGTGCATTTTTTTTTGTAAGAGAGAGATAGAAGATTTATTTGTTTGGAGAGCTTTTCTCTCTCTTTTCTTTTTATTTCTAGCTTCGGATTAGCTTCTCAACATGGTCTGTATCGGATTCCTCGTCCCCATCATCAATCCTCAAGGGTCCCTAGCTTTCGAGATTTTGAGATAATCCCGCCCATGGCGTTCCGTGGCCGAATTCAGCCCCAGGCGATTGACATTTCGTGATAATGCCGCCCATGGTATCTGAACCAACAGAGTGCTTACATGCCCCCAATAGGATATTTAAATATCCTAAGAGACAAGCACCGAGGAGACGATATGTTGTTATGCATCTTCGAGGGGAATTTCCCGCCTCTCCGCGCTGGGAACTCATCCAAATCAATTTGTGTTGATTGACCGCTCCTAATCTAGGTGACTTTTTCAGAACATTAAATGCTTTTCGCGTGATTTGAATGTTTATGCGCACTGAACCAGACTGTGTGAATTTGGGTGCTTAGGTTACCGAATCCCGCAAATCGGAGGTCAGTTAACAAGGCCGGATACTTCCTAAGCCTTAGACCTAATACTCAAGCTTCGCATTTTCCTCAACCTCTTGAGGATTATCCAGATTTTAACGGATACGTGAATTTTTAAGCTAAAGGTACTAGCCCAAAAGGCCTAAGACCAGCGTTCCCGCTAATCTCTTGTTATATCTCCGTAGCACTTTTCTTTTCTTTTTCTTGATTCGATCTAGAACTTCAGTTAACCTCTTAATCTTTTACTAATGACTATTTCTTTTCATTTTCACTTTGTGCTCCTTTTTGTCATTTTTCTTCTTTTTCTCCTCCTTATGCTTAAGTGGCTCACAAAATTTCCTCCCTCCCCCCATTTTTTTGTTCTTTTTCTTATTTTTTTTCAATTTTTTTGCATTTTTGACATATGCAAATTTTTTTGTGTGTGAGACTCCTGATTTTTTTCTTGGTTCTGTATGTATGCACTTTATCACCCCCCCATGCCTAAGTTTTGCAATGTCCTCATTGCAAACAGAGGGTGGGAATTAGTGTTGAGGTCAGGGGCTTAGAACAGGATACATCGGGTGGGTGAATGGGTCGTAAATGACTAATGCGGATGATTTCAAGCTCTGATACGTGTACCAGAGGTGGGATCATTTGTCTAAGGCTGGACTCAAGGTGCAAGAGACGTGGAGTCCAGATGGATAATCAGACGGGTCTCTGTGTTTGGGATGATGGGTTGCCTCCCGTTAAGCGCTAAATTTAATGCCTTCAGCCGAGCAGAAAATGGGGTGGAGAGGGAGTGGTCAAATCAATGGAGTTTTGGCAAACAAGCACATTGATTAAGAGCCTGGTTGGTCCAGCCAGGTGCTTGTTGAGATCAGCGGGCTGATGATGTAGCCCGAACCCAATAAGTCTAGTGGGTTGATAGATGTAGATCAGCAGATGCGGAACCCACCATATGCAGTGACGTTCTGATGGATATGGAAGTGAAAACTCGGGTTCATGCTGAGTCGAATCAGCCTGGTCAAAGTAGGGTTCCGAAAAATTATCCATGTAAGGTGTGGAATCCCTACAGAGGTGATCAAAGGATGGAGGCTCCTGATTTGTGGTCTGATCAGTACCCGATACCTGGTCTAGATATGGAGTTGAATCATCTACAAACGGCTCAGTGAGAGGTGAATCGGAATAGAAATTGAGTCTAGTTGCGGGTCGGGGTGGGGAACGGGTTTTGATTGGTTCTGTATATGTGGAGCAGGTGGCTTCAAAGAAGATTGACATGTTATAATCAGGAGGCAGATTTTCTCCGATGTTATGGTCAGATTCGAGATCGTCGGAGAGTTTGCGAAAATCAAAGTTTGAATGAGATTCTAGATCATGAGTTCCACCATAGAATAAATCATATGTTGTATATTCAGCAGCCTGACTGTTATCTAGCCTAAATGTTAATTCTGAGCTTAAAAGGGTATCCTTATCTGGTAGAGGCTCAGATTCTAAGCTAGTAGGTGATGGTCGGCCCGGATAGGTTGTTAATATGATATTTTTATCGTTGAAATGTGTATAGTGGTTAACCTAATTCAGACCTAACCATCTCTTTACAAAATTTTTAACCTGGCCTAATTGATTTTATCTTGTCACTTTTAAGCCCAGGGTCGAACTCAGGGAAGTGGGGTTCAAGTCGAGTTTCTACGTTTTCCTTAAAACGCGTCTCTTCCGTTCGTTTATTCTGTTTTTGGTATTTTTCTTATTTAGGTTTTTTTCTGGTAATCCTTGTTCTTGAGGCACACCCTCAAAAATTGTGTCCTTGGCTTTTAGCCAAAACAGAGTTCCAAAACACGCCTTGCTACTCGCAAGACGAAGTACCTGCAAATCAAAGATTATCTTTTCACTTTTATACCTTTTTTTTTTATCTTTTTACTAAGAAGGAAGCTAACAGATAGAAAGTAAATATAGTAGCTATAGATTTATATGTAGTATATATATAAAGGGGTGGGGGTGGAGGTGACGATGGAGTGTAGCACTATGTCGAGTCAGCCGACGTCTAGAGAGACGCAACCAACACGACTAGGTGCCGCGTGGAGTGTGGATGGAGGATGGATGATGTATGGGACCACGCTTTTTTTTGTACGCGTGTATCAGGGAATATCAGCAACTGGTGCAAATATCCCCGCGATACAGCGTATAATAAATAACATGAAAGTATATGTACATATGTATGTATATAAATGTATAAGTATATATGTATAGATATATATAGATATATATATATATATAGGTGTATATATATATATATATGTATGTATATATGTATATAGCTATGTATATATGTATATAAGTATATATATATAATACTATATAGATATATATATATATATATATATGTATATAAGTATATATGTATCTAGATATATATGTATATATATATGTGTATATGTATATGTATATATATATTATATTATATGTATGTATACATAACTATATAGATATACTATGTATATATAAGTATATATATATAGATATATGTATATATATATATATGTATATATGTTACTATGAGTGTGTGTGTGTGTGTGTCGGTGAATGGGTGTGTGTGTGTTGTTGTAAGTGAAAAAGAGAGAGATAGAGAATACGTGAGAGAGAGAGAGCGGCAGACAGAGAGGGAGCGGGCGGGAGAGATCGACGGAGAGAGAGAGCGGGCGAAGGAGTGATCGCGGACGCGCGAGTTAAGACATCTGCCGGAGGCGGTAGACGTCTGACTCTACGTCGTCTGAAGGCGAAGGCGGATGTCTGATCGTCGCGGTGCACCGCGCCTTCACGCAGTGGACGTGAGACGTCTCCTGCAGATCGGGTGCGAGGACGGAGAGCGGGCCTGCAGGCGCGCGCGGAGGGTTGCGCGCCTGCGGGGAAGGTCGCGGAGGAGGCGGGGGGGTGCTGCTGCTGCTGTTGTTGCCGCGGTTTAGCTGCTGCTGCTGCTGCTTCAGGCTTCGGACCTTGAAGCGGCAGCAATGGCGTGGAGATGCAAACGAAGAGAAAAGAACACACCATGCCCACCTGCTCGTTGAAGATCTGGGCGGTGGTGTTCCCACTGTGGTGGTGAGCACCACAGTGGGTTCTCCTGCTCGTCGGGTGCCTCCTCGACGGAGGGCCGGCGTATGGGAGGGGAGAGCGGGTGAGAAGGTGGTTGCGGGTTTGAGTTGCTGCCGCAGCTGCGTATTGCAGCAACGTCCCTCCCCCTTCCTCGCGAGGAAGAGCTGCGGCTTTATAGAGGAGGAGAGCATGGCGGGGAGGCATGGCAGCAACAGGGAGAGGCGTTGGAGAGTGGCAGCTGCAGGGAGAGGCGCATGGCGTTGCATGCGGCTGCGGGAGGAGTTGCAGCCGTGGGAAGAGAACAAAGAAAGATGAAAATAAAAATAGAGAAGGGACTTTTGCAAAGAAACACTTGATAAAAAAAATAATTATGCGAGCCATTTATTCCATTCTCTTCTCCTCTCAATTAAATGCATGCATGCAAGCGTTTTTACAAATGCGACTATAGGATTATGATATACATAGTTAATGCTAGAAAATAGCATAAGAAGGCGTTCTTATAGGCGTGTTTTGAGGTGTAAACATATACCCCCATGCCTATCTTTTGCTAGTCCCTAGCAAAACCGTATTTAGAAATGATCTTAAGCTGAAGATTTTCTTCTGAGATGATATCGGTGTGTTTATTATCGGATATTGTGAGAACCAATTGTAGAGAAGATTACCAGTACTTTAAGTCTTACATGACAAAGATTATCTCTCAACTAACCAGGACTCTTGATATTTAAACCCTAAGTACGATTTCCAGGACCCAGGAGGTTTTGCCATACTCGAGAGCTCAAGAGGTTATGGTTTGTGCATAGTGAAGGATCAAGACTGACCAGATGAACCTTAAGACTCACTCCCAGGGTTTCACGAATTTTTAAGTACAGGTTGGTCCCAATTTCAGCTCGTGTTTTCGGATTGACCCTTAAGATGATTACGGAAAACTCAACTCCCATTTTCTGATTTTTTTTTTTTTTTGTGGCTCACCGAAAAAAAAAGTATACAGACATTTATGAGATATACCGACTCTTTTGCAACATCTTTTTTTTTTTTTTTTTTTTTTTTTTTGAAACACCTGTCAGTATATCTCTTACAACACATTTTGACAGAGCAGACTTTTTTTTTGGTGGGGGAGTTTCTTTTTGGTGGAAAGAGTCGCTCCTAAATACAAGACTAAAGCCTGGGATAAAAAGTCTACCTGCACGTACAGGTAAGGACTCCACCTTCCCTAATGAACACTAGGGTTGGATCTTATGTTCACCTATTCTTTCCTGATATGTGTAGTGTAAACCAAGTTTACTTAAGCTCTCAAGAAAAAGCAAACCAACGAATCCTGTACTTGTGTCTCAGGTACAAGAAACGTTCTTAGTTAGGAGAGATTTTGATCTATTTCGTCAATGCTTTAAGTGAATTAAGCCGAGCCTGAGCGAATCAAGCTTCTGTGGCCTGGAAATTCTTCAAAACAGAGGTTGAATATCCATAAACACTTATTGTATTTTTGTTTCAGCTTTTAGATCATTACTAAACACCATTTATTACTAATATATATATATATATATTTATTTATTTATTTTTATTTTTTTTCTTTTCTTTTTTTCTTTTTCTTGCATATTTATAAATAGGTGGTAATTGTCTGATACCATAAAATACCCGGATCCTATGGATGCCTATCCACCCCCCCATGCCAAACAATGCTATGTCCTCATATGCATGCAGGGAAAGGCAGAGAACGGATGACAGATCGGGTAACAAGAGCTGAGGTTCAGGGTATAGATCAGGGTGGAAGGGTGGTTGGATGGTGGGTGGTGAAGAGAAAAGTGAAGTGATTACGATAGAGGTGTGAAAAGTGATGGTGGATGGTGAGTGCTGTTAGGGTGCCTCCCAACAAGCGCTGAATTTAATGTCCCCAGCTGGACTCAGAATGAGGCAAAGAATTAGTTACCCTCCAGCAGGGCAACGGTTTCTCCAATGGGGGCAGGTTCATGAGTCAGATAGGGTTTCAAACGCTGCCCGTTGACCGTAAATTTACGCCCAGATTTGGGATCTTCGATTTCGACGGCCCCATTGGGGAATGGTCTTGAGACCAGAAAAGGACCAGTCCATTTGGACTTTAATTTCCCAGGAAAGAATTTGAGTCGGGCATTATAGAGCCAAACTTGCTGAGATGGCTCAAATTCCTTCCGCCGAACATGGCTGTCATGAAAAGCCTTAGTGCGCTGTTTAAAGGTTAGAGCAGAATCATAGGCTTCACGACGGAGCTCTTCTAGCTCTTGGAGTTGGAGTTTCCTTTCTCGTTCACACAAGTCTGGGTCGAGGTTACATTGGCGAACCGCCCAATAAGCGCGGTGCTCCAACTCCACAGGCAAATGACAAGGCTTCCCGTAAACGATTCTATATGGAGACATACCAAGGGGAGCCTTGAAGGCGGTCCGATACGCCCAAAGTGCGTCAGTCAGCTTGTCGGACCAATCCTTACGGTCAGGCCGAACCGTTTTTTGGAGAATCTGCTTGATTTGCCGGTTCGACACTTCCGCCTGGCCGTTCGTCTGAGGATGATACGGGGATGCGATACGATGGTGGACTCCGTATCTCCTCAGAAGTGCCCGAAAAGAAGCATGGGTAAAGTGGCTTCCTCCATCCGAGATAATGGCCCGAGGGATCCCAAAACGCGCAAAGATATGGTCTTTGACGAATCGGGTGGAGATAACATGGTCAGCACGGCGCGCGGGAATAGCCTCGATCCATTTTGAAACATAGTCGACGGCCACGAGGATGAATTCGAAGCCGTTGGATGGAGGAAAGGGACCCATGAAGTCAATTCCCCAGATGTCGAAGATTTCCGCAGCTAGGATGTGTTGCAAGGGCATCATGTCACGACGTGCCATTGACCCTAATGACTGGCACCTAGTGCAATGTTTGGCATAAGCGTGCGCGTCCTGGTGAAGGGAGGGCCAAAAGAAACCGCACTACAACACCTTGGCTGCAGTTTTCCTCCCAGAGAAATGGCCTCCACAGGCCTGATCGTGGCAGAAGGATAGCACACTGGGGAACTCACTGTCAGGAATACAGCGACGGATGATTTGATCAGCACCTATCCGAAAAAGAAGTGGATTATCCCAGAAATAATACTTTGCTTCTGCCATGAGACGCTCGCGCTGGTTTTTAGGCCAGCCACGTGGAAGAGATCCAGAAGCAAGGTAATTGGCAATGTCGGCATACCACGGTCCACTTGCCGCATTTATTGCCAATAGGTGCTCATCAGGAAAAACTTCATTAATTGGCAGAGTAAGTCCAATATGGTCGGGGTCCAGTCTGGAAAGGTGATCAGCCACAACATTCTGGGCTCCGACCTTATCACGAATCTCAATGTCAAATTCCTGGAGCAGAAGGATCCAACGAATCAGTCTAGGCTTGGCATCCTTCTTGTGCATGAGATGGCGAATGGCCGCGTGATCAGTGAAAACAATAACGTGAGAGCCCAGAAGGTAAGAACGGAATTTTTCCAGCCCAAAGACGACTGCCAGTAGTTCCTTTTCAATGGTAGTATAATTACGCTGGGCCTCGTCCAACGTCTTACTGGCGTAGTATACCACGAAGGGGTGTCTATCGCGTCTTTGTCCCAGGATGGCTCCGACTGCAAGGTCTGAAGCATCACACATAAGTTCAAAGTTGAGGGACCAATCAGGCGGCTGGAGAACAGGGGCCTTGGTGACAGCATTACGCAGCTGTGTGAATGCTTGTATACAGTCAGGGCCCATGTCGAAGGGCACGTCGGTTGATAGGAGATGAGTTAAGGGTCGAGAAATTTTGGAGAAGTCTTTGATGAATCTCCTATAGAAACCGACGTGTCCCAAGAAGGAGCGGATTTGTTTGACAGAACCAGGCACAGGTAAATCAGCAATGATATCGAGCTTAGCTCTGTCAACCTCGATACCCCTATCGGAGATGATATGTCCAAGAACAATTCCTTCGTGCACCATAAAATGACTTTTTTCCCAGGAAAGCACGAGGTTTACATCAATACATCTCCTAAGGATGCGAGTCAGGTTGGCAAGACATTCGTCGAAAGATGGTCCAAAGACTGAAAAGTCATCCATGAAGACCTCGAGAAAGTCACCCACCATGTCATGAAATATCGCCAACATGCATCTCTGGAAAGTTGCTGGCGCGTTACAAAGTCCGAACGGCATCCTTCTAAAGGTGAAGGTGCCGAAAGGGCAGGTAAAAGTGGTTTTCTCTTGGTCTCGGGGGTCTATTGCCACCTGGTTATATCCTGAGAATCCATCCAGGAAGCAGAAAAATTTATTTCCTGCTAACCGCTCCAGGATTTGGTCAATAAATGGTAGCGGGAAGTGATCTTTCTTGGTTGCAGCATTGAGTTTCCTATAATCTACACACACTCTCCAAGATGTAGGAGTGCGTGTAGGGATGGATTCGCCCCTGTCATTGACACGGATGGTGAGTCCTGCCATTTTGGGCACAACGTGAATCGGACTCACCCAGGGGCTATCGCTGATCGGGTAGATTATACCCGCATCCAGCCACTTAATGATTTCATTCTTAACGACCTCCCGCATGTTAGGGTTGAGACGTCGCTGCATCTCGCGAGAAGGTCGAGCCTCCTCCTCCGTATATATACGATGAGTGCAGTAGGAGGGACTAATACCAGATAAGTCTGATAAAGACCATCCAATAGCTGCCTTGTGTTCTAGGAGGACCTTAGTTAGTTTGCACTCCTGCTCCATGGTTAATTTTGAACTGATGATTACAGGGAGCGTTTCATTTGGTCCCAGGAAAACATACTTGAGTGTATTAGGCAGCACTTTTAGCTCGGGAGTGGATGGGGAAGGATCTGGCATTTCTTGGGACGAGAGTGTCCCAGACGGGTAGGAGAACAAGTTAGGAGGAAGAAACTGGCCTTCAGATTGGCCAAGAAGAGGGGCTTCTTGGATAGATGGATCCAAAAATGAATAGCCCCAGTGAGAAGTATATGGGCTCAAGGTCCCAGTGTGGATTTGTAAATCCGCCTGATTTGGCGGGGAAGAAAGGGCAATTCGGTCTTCATGAGTGTGGACTGACAGTGAGTAGCCCGGATATGACTCAGACCACGAGGTATGGGAAGCGAAGAAAACCTCGTCAGAAGTCTGGCCAGGAGAAGGTACTGGACAAGGGAGGGATTGGGGAACGTCACAGTATGCGTTGGTCAGGCAGTTATCAGTGTTTATAGGTAATCCGCAACAGTCCGAATAGGTCCCAATTAGTCCGATACATGCGCTGACGGCCATGTCCTCGTCAGACGTGTCATCCTCAATGCAATCGCAATCAAAGTTCTTGGCTGCCTTGAATATGTTAAGCTTCAGCTTCTCAGATCCAACGGCAATCTCAATACAGCCCGACTCGCAGTCGATGTGGGCGCGGGCTGTGGCCAAGAAAGGTCGACCGAGGATGATCGGACAATCAGAAAGTGAACTAGGAACTTCCATATCTAAAACAAGAAAGTCAACAGGAAAACAGAGACTGTTGACCCTAACCACCACGTCTCCACCACACCCTTCGGGATTTTGACAGAACGATCTGCCAACTATAACGTGACAGGGGTGGGTTTCAGATTTCCCAAGGAAAATTTTTTGAGCATGATGGTCGGTATGAGATTGATGGAAGATCCTAGATCAAGCAAGGCACGGTTAAAACTGCAGCCTTGGATGCTACAGGAAATCAGTGGTGTGCCCGGATCTTTCTGCTTCGGTGGTAAGTTTGATAGTATAGCACAACTCGCATGAGGCGAGAGAACCACCGGATTCTTAGTCTTCTTTGACTGTCGCCTGGGTGTTGTGTAGTCTTTGAAAAATCGAGCGACAGTAGGTATGTGGTCGATTGCCTCGAGCAGGGGTACCTTGATTTCTACATCCCTGAACAAATTACGTAGGTTGTCAAAGGCCTGCGTATTTTTCTTTTTGCCTTTTGGCTCCCTTAGTAGAGCCTCAGGGAATGGGACTGATTCTGGCACAAGTTTTGGTGCATCATCCTCTCGCGAATGCGGTATGCATCCCGAATGAGAGGGCGAAGAAGAAGATGGGCCAGGATCAGGTCGAGGCGGATCGACGGTCTGCTTACCGCTCCTCGTAGTGATAGCATTGGACGATGCGGGTCCAGTGGGATCATACGGTGGAGGAGGGTTTGCAATGGGGATATAAGAGTGTGGTGCTGCAGCAGGATTAGCCTGAAATCCCGGTGGAATGCTCGGAGCTTGCAGAACTTGATTAACCTGTCCCTGAGAAGGTCGTACCTGTGGTTGAGAACCACGGGGCACGAAATTTCACGGGTTTAGAACAGGTTGGGCGGGAAGAGTGCCCTGAGATCGAGTCGCAATGCGTAGTTGACTGATCTCAGCATTCTGCTGCACCAATTGGTGCTGAAGAGAGGTCATGTTCTCTTCATGGCGCTTTGACATTTCCGTCATCATTCGCATCAATTTGTCAAGAGGGCTTGATGCGTGTTCAGTTTGTGGTACGCAAGGGCCTGATGGCGGATTTGCCATAGGATTAAACTGGACCCTTGGGATGACGGGTGCGGACGGTCGCATTGGTCCACCCGCGGGGTTTTGGCGCTGCGGGTTGTTGGACCATGCAAAGTTCGGATGATTACGCCACCCTGGGTTATAAGTGGCAGAGAACGGGTTGTTCCCCAGGGCGCAAGCATCTTCTATGCCAGAAGACGCGTCCGCATGTAGATATGCGTCTGAGCACACGGAGGCTTGGTCCTCCGTGTCGAAATACTGGCTCGCAGAAGCTAGTTCCACATGACTTACCGAGTCGCTTGGTGCGACACTCGGTAAGGAAGGTCTAACGGGGTTTCTCGGGATAAGCCTGGTATTAGAAGAACTTGGATTGTGACGAAGTGGTGAAGACGTGGTGTTTGCCATAGATCGGGCGGGGTTGGCCAGAAGCTCATCCAGCTTCTTGTGCATGACGGAGACTTCATCCAGTTTTTGTGCAATAAGGCTTAGATCAGTGGATGAATGGGAGGGTCCCGTGTCAACTTCGTGGACATTTCAGGGCTGGCTGGTACGATTAAAGGCGACAATGGAAGCATTGTTCATCGAGTTTTCACTCATATTTTCAAACAGCTCGAATGCTCCATTCTCGTCTTTATTCATAAAGTTCCCTTCGCAGGAAGCGTCTGCAATCTGCTTCAAAGTCTCATTTAGCCCATAGTAGAAAATCTGGGCTATATGCCACTTAGGCAGACCGTGGTGCGGACACTTCCTGAGGAGGTCATTATACCTCTCCCATGCCTCATGAAATTGTTCGCCGTTTTGTTGCATAAATGAAGTGATAGCACGGCGAAGCGCATTGGTCCGCCCGATTGGGAAGAACTTCTTGAGAAACGCTGTTCGCATCTCTTCCCAAGAGTGGATGGTTCTCCCAAGGGTGCGTAACCATTGCGACGCTTTATCCCGTAATGAAAACGGGAACATCTTCATGAGGACTATAGATAACCCGACATTTCTTGGTTTAACGGTTTCAGCAAGTCGGGTTAGGTCTTCCAAGTGGAGAAATGGGTCTTCACTTGCAAGACCATGAAAGTGAAAATTGATTAGGCCAATTATGTTTGGTTTTAATTCAAAGTCGTCCCCGCCCATGGGGACCCGAATTTGTCCTATGGTCTCTGTAGCAGCGGGATTCTGATAAGAGCTAAGAGACCTAGGCTCCTCCCGTTCGGGAGGGTTCTGCATTTCCTCCAATGTTTCCCGAATGGCTTCCATTTGCTCATTATACATTTCCATTTGGGCTTGGAGGCGGGTTATGGGATCTAAGGCTCCACCACCTGGTGGGTTCTGAGGGCGGTTTCCTCCCTCGGGATTTGGGGGTGGGCGTGCAGCCATGTTTGTGGAGGAGGAGGACGATTCGACTTGTTTTCTAGATTTATCAGTCAATACAAGCAATTCAGGGTTTTGTGACCTCCTCCCAAACATGCACTACCGCAGGAAGAATTGGGGAGATGAGAAGGGAAAAGGGATGAGAGAAATGACGCCGCAAAGGTACACTTGATTACAAATCAATACAGTCAAGTTCCTAACCTCTACAGTGTGCCCTTAGACCTAAAGATCTAAGTTACCTACTATCACGAACTACGGAACCGAATGCGAGCACCGCGGAACCACCGGGCCAGATTGAAAGGCCGTTTGCCCCAGTCTTAGACACCCGATAGCACGCAGGAACTCTCACCAGCACGTAGTCGCTACACACAGGTAGTTAGACCTCCAATCCTTAGTAAGGGTCAAGTTACTACCAGTTTTAATTAGAGGCTTAGGGTCAAGTGCTTTTGGATTGTGAAGGGCGTTGTTTACGGGTAATGCCCAAGTGATTGATTTTAAGAGTGTGTAAGAACAAGCATGCAACGAGGAAATCTCCCCGAATTGAAGTTTTTATTGGCGAATGGTTTTTAGAGTTCAGCCTTAAGTAGTATGAATTTTAGGATTTTGTTGAATTACCAATTCAACCAATCTCCAGGTTTTGCAAGAATACAGGTTTTCTTTCTAAAGCCCAAGAAACCCTTCTTCAATTATCAGTTAGTTAATGCATGCTAAAATGCAATGGGCTACCCTAAATGGAGATTTCTAAGTGTGGATGCACGAATCAGTTTTATATCAATGTGACAGGGAGCCAAAGCACTTCAATTCAAGTGCTCCCAATCACCAGAAATGATTTCCACACACAAGGCTTCAACCAAAAGATAAAGAAAATAAAATTGTTGGGGTTGAAGTATTCAGGATCGAATCACAGGCAAATTTGAAAAGTCGTGGTGGGGTTGGAATCAACTCAATTCCAAGTCTCCCCACCAAAAATGTGATCCTGAATTAAAGATAAGTGAGGCAAAAGAGGGATACAAGCAATCTTTTTCTTTGCCTCAAAGAATACTTCCCACGGCGAAAAATCTAAGAATGAAGATTCTCGGATTTTCGCTATGCGAAGTAAGGTGGGAAATCCCGGGCAGTGGGAGTGAAGACAACCAATCAATCAAGTGAATTTTAATCCACTTGCCCTCAAGAAATCCCAAGAAGTTTTTCTAGTTTTTAGTTTTAAATTTTTTTTTTTTTTTTTGTGGTGGCAAGTTAACCCTAATTTGACGAGAAAAGAAAACCTACTTGTTCGGCAACGTGTGCGAAGCTCCAATGCGATGTCGGCGTCTTCACGCTCTCGTTCCCGCCTTGGATCTGCTCACGTCCTCGACTTCGTTAGCCTTCTTCTCCTTCCACCAGGTTCACCTGCACACCAAAAACAATAATACCCGTGAAGACAGAAGAGACAAATTTAAAGGAATTGGATAGAAACTTACTCGAAAGCGCATCTCCCCGGCAGCGGCGCCAGAAAAGTTATGATGGTCGGCCCGGATAGGTTGTTAATATGATATTTTTATCGTTGAAATGTGTATAGTGGTTAACCTAATTCAGACCTAACCATCTCTTTACAAAATTTTTAACCTGGCCTAATTGATTTTATCTTGTCACTTTTAAGCCCAGGGTCGAACTCAGGGAAGTGGGGTTCAAGTCGAGTTTCTACGTTTTCCTTAAAACGCGTCTCTTCCGTTCGTTTATTCTGTTTTTGGTATTTTTCTTATTTAGGTTTTTTTCTGGTAATCCTTGTTCTTGAGGCACACCCTCAAAAATTGTGTCCTTGGCTTTTAGCCAAAACAGAGTTCCAAAACACGCCTTGCTACTCGCAAGACGAAGTACCTGCAAATCAAAGATTATCTTTTCACTTTTATACCTTTTTTTTTATCTTTTTACTAAGAAGGAAGCTAACAGATAGAAAGTAAATATAGTAGCTATAGATTTATATGTAGTATATATATAAAGGGGTGGGGGTGGAGGTGACGATGGAGTGTAGCACTATGTCGAGTCAGCCGACGTCTAGAGAGACGCAACCAACACGACTAGGTGCCGCGTGGAGTGTGGATGGAGGATGGATGATGTATGGGACCACGCTTTTTTTTGTACGCGTGTATCAGGGAATATCAGCAACTGGTGCAGATATCCCCGCGATACAGCGTATAATAAATAACATGAAAGTATATGTACATATGTATGTATATAAATGTATAAGTATATATGTATAGATATATATAGATATATATATATATATAGGTGTATATATATATATATATATATATGTATGTATATATGTATATAGCTATGTATATATGTATATAAGTATATATATATAATACTATATAGATATATATATATGTATATAAGTATATATGTATCTAGATATATATGTATATATATATGTGTATATGTATAAGTATATAGATATGTATATATATATGTATATGAGTATGTGTATATATATATATATATATTATATATGTATATGTATATATATATTATATTATATGTATGTATACATAACTATATAGATATACTATGTATATATAAGTATATATATATATATGTATATATGTTACTATGAGTGTGTGTGTGTGTGTGTGTCGGTGAATGGGTGTGTGTGTGTTGCTGTAAGTGAAAAGAGAGAGAGAGAGAGAGAGAGAGAGATAGAGAATACGTGAGAGAGAGAGAGCGGCAGACAGAGAGGGAGCGGGCGGGAGAGATCGGCGGAGAGAGAGAGCGGGCGAAGGAGTGATCGCGGACGCGCGAGTTAAGACGTCTGCCGGAGGCGGCAGACGTCTGACTCTACGTCGTCTGAAGGCGGAGGCGGACGTCTGATCGTCGCGGTGCACCGCGCCTTCGCGCAGTGGACGTGAGACGTCTCCTGCAGACCGGGTGCGAGGACGGAGAGCGGGCCTGCAGGTGCGCGCGGAGGGTTGCGCGCCTGCGGGGAAGGTCGCGGAGGAGGCGGGGGGTGCTGCTGCTGCTGCTGTTGCCGCGGTTTAGCTGCTGCTGCTGCTGCTTCAAGCTTCGGACCTTGAAGCGGCAGCAATGGCGTGGAGATGCAAACGAAGAGAAAAGAACACACCACGCCCACCTGCTCGTTGAATAGCTGGGCGGTGGTGTTCCCACTGTGGTGGTGAGCACCACAGTGGGTTCTCCTGCTCGTCGAGTGCCTCCTCGACGGAGGGCCGGCGTATGGGAGGGGAGAGCGGGTGCGAAGGTGGTTGCGGGTTTGAGTTGCTGCCGCAGCTGCGTATTGCAGCAACGTCCCTCCCCCTTCCTCGCGAGGAAGAGCTGCGACTTTATAGAGGAGGAGAGCATGGCGGGGAGGCATGGCAGCAGCAGGGAGAGGCGTTGGAGAGTGGCAGCTGCAGGGAGAGGCGCATGGCGTTGCATGCGGCTGCGGGAGGAGTTGCAGCCGCGGGAAGAGAACAAAGAAAGATGAAAATAAAAATAGAGAAGGGACTTTTGCAAAGAAACACTTGATAAAAAAAATAATTATGCGAGCCATTTATTCCATTCTCTTCTCCTCTCAATTAAATGCATGCATGCAAGCGTTTTTACAAATGCGACTATAGGATTATGATATACATAGTTAATGCTAGAAAATAGCATAAGAAGGCGTTCTTATAGGCATGTTTTGAGGTGTAAACAGTAGGGCAGACCCAATTGAAACCCTGCTCATCCAACTCCTCGATTTCTGTGTCGTAGATTGGCATGACTTCCGCAAAATCAATTCATTCCTCTGAGGAGGTTGACGAGGGATATTCATCAAATCGAGGCCCAAAATCATATTCTTCATTAAGAGATTGATTTTCTTCATCTGGGGCCTTGAAATCTTCAAAATATGTTTCAGATCTAGGTTCTAGGCTTAGGATGTGGGTTGAATTACTAGAATTTAGGTCTGAATAACCTTCGAGGGCCACCTTATCAGAATAAGGGATGGAATTTACACCCTCGAGAGGTTCAGTTCTACTCTCATACTTGCAGGAGTCTTGGGATTCTAAAATGGGCTCATCATGGTCTTTTTCTGCATTTGGAGCTTCCCAACCTTCTTCAATATCAAGTGCATTATATTCCATCTGGGTTGGGAATCCACAACCATTTTGTGCCTCAAACCCGAGGTCAGATTTATCCTCGATGTTGTTCCAAGATAGCTCATCCTCTGTTGGTGGTATGTACGGGTATTTCTGATCAATCACTTGTTTTATTAATCTCATTATCTCTTCCCGTTTTTCAAGACTATCTTGGTGTTGCTTCCAAAGTCGAGGATTTGTCATACATTGAAGGTATTCACTATTGTGCAATTTTTCTATCTCAATGTATGCAGTAATGAGCAAGTCACGGGTTGATCCTTTGTTGGCTTCTGCTAATAGTACTTGGGCACAAGTTATGACAAAGGTTGTGGTTGTTGGGACATCAACCTGAATGTTTCCTATTGTTGTTGAGGTTTCTTCATTTTCATAAAATCTCATGGCATCCTCAATCATTTTATCTCTCATGGATCTCCGGTATTCAGGTTTCTTGAATGGTAGTCCTAGGTGGTTCGGCTGCCTATTTGGATCAGGTGGTGGAATCAAGATCAGAGTTTGACTCAAGATGTGTTATGAAGCGATCAGATCTGAATAACGAGTCCTACTGAAAATGAGTGTGTTTGCTCTAAAGAGAAAAGATGCAGGACTGGAGATGTTCTTGACCCAATCAAGACACCCAAAAGATGTTTGGATGACTATGGAGGTTCGGGGCGGATGGACCCCTGGATTCGAAGATCGTCCACCTGAGAATTACCTGGGCAGCCAGAGAGGGAGAGTCCCGCAAAGACCCCTACACGGTAGAGCGTCCCTACGGGTTACAGGGTTTCCCCCACCCGACCTCTCTTGTCACTGAAATTCCAGGTAGACCAGAATGGGGACCTTGACCTCTTAAGTCTATCACTTTTTATTTCAAAGGTACTTTTAGGGTTCTCACTTGAACTTTAGATGTTTTTGGTATTGTGACCTAATTTAGAGGTTGGTTGACCCAAGGGGTCAATTTCACCTGACCTGTCCTATAGATGGCAGAATGATTCTAAGATCGAAGCCTAGAGATCACCCTGATTTGACTTCCAGGTTAGTAGGTCAAAAAAAAATTTTAAGATTCAAGTGATTTTAGAGCTCAATTTTAGGGTTTGTCTTATTTAGCTTTCTTCAATCAAGGGCTTGGGTAGCACACTGATGCGGGAGGGTTTATTTCCTTTTACACAGGCATGTGTGACTAGCGCTTCAAGACCCTAATGTGGAAACCCTAATTTGGTTCTATTTCCAATCCTCTTTTTCTTTTTCAAAAGTTCTCTTTGGACTTATAAACAAGAAGTGTGTGGTCCGCCGAGATTAAGCGTTATTTCAATTAGTTACAAGAATTTGTGGGATGGAAAAAAAAATCACTCCAACTTCAAGAATATTTGCAGAAATTTTCGCAAAATCAGGAAATGTTTTACCTTAGAGATGGTGATTACTATATAAAGAAGGCAATTGATTCCTAAATTGATTTTCTTCCTTTTGTCTTTCAAAGATTAGGGGATGATTAAGGAAGAAAAGAAATTACCTGCCCTGGAGTGGTTGACTTGCGGGAGAGATTTTCTCATGAAGTACCTGCAAGATCACATCAAAGCAAAGTAGGGCAAGTTAGTGTTCAATATGATAAAAAGAATGTAGAGACTAGTGGTAAATTACGCATTGCTCCCCGGCAATGGTGCCAAAATGTTGTCAACGTCTTGTGTGGGTTTAAAGTATATCATGTTGTAGTACAACCAACAAAACGTTTAAACAAATATAAAGAATTTTATTACTCGAAAATCGGAATATCCGAGGTCGATCACAGGGAGCAAATGGAATTTACTACTAGTCAAAATGTAATTGAACACTCTAATTTACTCAAAATATCAATTCAACTATGAATGTATGCGATTAAAAGTAGTTAGGACAAAAAGAAATGAAATTGGACATCTGATCTTGTGATCAGACGTCGTAAAAGTATGTTCCCTTTTCTTCTTGATTATTCTTCTTCCTCTGCAGTCTCTCTGTTTTTTTCTTTTTCTGCTGCTGTGTTTGCTTTCTTTTCTTCTCTTTCTTCTTCTCCTGCGAAGGCTTCTTTCTTTCTTCTTCTCTTCCTTGCTCCTTCTTCTCTTGCGAAGGCTTCTTTCTTTCTTCTTTGGTCTCCCTATTCTTCCTGCCTTTCCTTCTTCCTTCTTTCCTTTCCTTCTTGCGACCAAGTCTTTCTTCCACAACGTTCAGCCTGTGCCTACACAGAGCAAAACCTATCCTTTCTCCCTCTACCCACGCATCTCTCTCTCTCAGGCAATTCACTCAGGGACGCTCTCCCAGAGCCACAGCCATAATCGGGTTGGATCGTACCAGGGACCAGGCGCATCTGCAGGTGGTGTGATGCGCGAGGAGTGCGTAGGTTTAGGTTGGGTCGGATCCGCCAGATCCGCGTGGTCAAGCCGCGGACGAGGCGGGTGTGGGGTCAGTGAGGGACCTCACCCCTGTGCTTACGGAGGCAGTGAGAGTAAAACACAAATTCAATTTATGGTATGCCCGCACCTCGCGATTCCACGATGTGGGACTAAAGGTTCCGACCTGCCTTTACACGTGCCCGCAGACCTGCGTGCAAACGCCACAGCTGCTGGCTCTGCTGGCGCTCCATGCTGCACTCACTCACCTCGCGACACTCGCGCGAGTATGCAGCACCTGTAGCCTGGGAGACTGGGTGCCTGGAGCTTCGTTGGAGCTTCATCAGAGGTCGTCCATGGCGGCAGGAGCTTAAACACTGTCATACACAAAACGAGCCTCTCGGCCCAATCAGATCAGCTAGAGACCTTCGCCGTGGCACGGTGAAGGCGGTGGACGATGCTGCAGGCCGCAGGTAGGCCTAGGCGTGCATGCCTAGGTCAACCTGTGGCCGGAGATGGTGGGTTGTTCGGGGGGTGATTATGGAGGTCTGGAGTGGCAGTTGTGGGGTGGAGCGAGTTCCTGGTGGTGAGGCGGAGCTCTCGAGGTGGTTGGCGAGCCGTGTGGGGGGCTGGAATGGTGGAAGTGGCTCGCCGGCGGTCAGTCGGTGATGTGGAAGATGAGGGTGGTCAGCGTCGGTCGAGGGGTAATCAGATGAGATAACAGGGGGAAAAGAGAGAGGAGAGGATGGAGAGGAGTTCTAACCTAATTGTAAGGACGAAAGGGGACGGAAGGCGGACAGCAGTACCTGCTGTCGTCAGAGAAGATGATGCCCAGTGGGGGAGAATGGCAGCGACGACGAGGCTGAGGCGGCGTGCGCGGGTACTGCGCGACACAGAGGGAAGTCAGGAAGCTAACTCTGCCACTGGTTTTGTGGCAGAGCAAAGAGGGAGGGGAGGGGGGCTCGCCGGAGCTTGCTGGGACTTTTGGCCGGGCAGGAGGAGACGAATTAGGGGTGGACACTCGACCAAATCAAGCTCGCCTTCTGCGGCAGGATCTGGGGGGTGTTTTATAGGTGCTGGCTGCTCCTATCAGCACGTGGAGAGCGCGCAATTAGGTCTTCCAGCTTGCCGTAGTTGGAAGGAAGGTGGATACCCAAATCTCTCGTGCGTTCGCACGAGAGATTGGGTTCACACCAGCGATTGTAATTGGCTTTATAAGGAAGGGAATTCCTCATAGAATTCCCCTTCCATTTCTGGGAGTTAATCTCTGAGGGATTAGAGAGCAATCCCTCTCTGAACCTCGCCAGAGCTCGGTTCTGCCCTAACAATGGCGGCAGGACCGGATTGCAAAAGGGGCGAAGAACTTGGGGGCTCTTTGCAAGGATATTCAAAAGATAGGGACCTATTTGTAATTTGGGTGTACTAAATTGCAAAGTAGGTCAAGATGACCTCCCCTTAGGTCCAAATTTTGGTATAAACCTAATTTGGACCAAAGGAATCCAATGGTGAAGTTGGATTTTAGGTTTGATCTCGTTTGACTGGACATTTTGCGTAAAAACCTAAATTAGGTTAATTGAGGAGCTAGGACCCTAATCTAGGTCAGACTAGGTTCCAAAGGCCAAAGTAAGTGTCCTAAACCCTAGAGGATGTTTCTCCATGATTTTTAGAGGGTTTACTCAATTTTTATCCTGACCGGAACCTTTTTAATTAAAGCGGGTCTGTTTTAGGGTTACGAGGTGTCATTTAATTCCTAGATTGCACATGAACCCATTTCTGATTGACTCAACCCTCTTTTTATCTCATTTAGACCATTTGACCTATGTTTTGCCTCTGAGAAATCTCGTTTATGTACTGCAATGGTAAAATTGCAGTTTTAATCTTTATTTCATGTTTTCTTCTCAGAGCACTTGTTCCTTCAGTTAGGCCTTCTTCTAGGTTATGTAGGAGCTTTTATCTTCTTTATTGGGTCAAAATGAGCTAGTTATGGCTCATGATGAGGCTCTCATCATCTAGCATTTACATGATTTTTTCAATAACAACCTTGCTTTAAATTAGTCTCTCATCAAAATAATAATGTACTTAAGCACTAAATTAGTCCACTAAAGTGGACCCATCAGTTAGGTGGCTCCATGTAAGGAAGTCTTGGGATGTATTTGGTGGATGGATGGATGGCCGTGAAGGGGTCTTAAGTTGGTGCCAAACGAGAGGCTTCTGGAAGGGAGGTTTTGGCACCAACTTTAGGTGTCTTTTGGAGGAAGTTGAGGGATGAAGGGATGGCTTGGGTTGGCGCCAAAACGAGGGTGGACTAGGTAGAGCTTAGGTGGACTAGGTGGGCTTAGTTGGTGGAACTAGTTAGGGTTAAGTTGTAGGTGGTGGATGGCAAGGGAGCTAGGGCCTACCTAAGCTAAGCTAAGCTAAGCCAGTTTAGCTAGTAATGGAGAAGAGGAGGAGGCAATGGGAGCTAGGGTTTGTGGAGAGGAGCTAGATAAAAGAAGTCTAGAGCTGAAATGGAGCTGGTAGCTACTAAAGAGGATGGCATGGAGCTACTTTAGCTGGCTTAGCTTGCTAGTTCTTTGCTAGCTGCTAAGATAAGCTAAAGTAAGTTGGCTTCTACCATAAGGAGCTGAGGTGAGCTAGGTCTGGTGCTCCTGGGGAGGATCAAGCTGGTTGAGGTAGCTATGGTAGCTTAGCTCAACTAAGTTGAGCTACGCTGAGTCCCCGGGAGCTGGACTTAAGATTCCTGAGCTGAAATTAAGTCATCTTTAGCTGGATGGAGTTGAGTGGAGCTGGATGTAGCTAGACCTAAGCTGGGGTGAACTCCAGTGAACTCAGCTGAGCTAGCTAGAGCTCCCTGTGAACTAATGGGAGCTTAGATGAGTTAGATTCAGCTAAGTTGAGCTGGATCTGAATGACCTGAGCTAGGGTGAGCTAACATGAGCTCTCTTAAGCTGCCATTCAGCTAAGATGAGCTGGATGGATCTAGGATGAGCTAACCCTAGTCCAAGTGAGTTGAAATCCAGCTATGGTAAGCTAGATCTGGCTGAGTTCCAGCTGGTTTGGGCTTTTCTTTCACCAGTTGCCTTCCTCAGTTCTAGGGTTCTAGGGATCTGGCAATCTACTTATCCTTAACACTCACAAAAACATATCGGAAAGACAATAAAAGGTACAATGCATGCCTATCCTAATTTATTCCTAAATGCAACCCAAAAATCCATTTGCGGAGCAAAATCCTAAGAGCTAGGTTTGTTTTAATGCATAAAAATGATGATAAACTGGCGCTTGTCATACCCCCATGCTTATCTTTTGCTAGTCTCTTAGCAAAACTTTAATTTTTACAAAATAGAATTTTGGGGAAATCTAATTTTTTCGACTTTTGAGGAGAAAAAGATTATGGGACCTTGGTTGGTCTAAACACACAGGAGGTATGGGATTTGTTAAAGATAAATATTAGGATTTGTTTTCGGATCCAAAAATTAAAAAAAAATGGGATCAATATATCCTCCCAAAAATTCACAGATTAACCCCTTGCTAATTCAGATGACTTGAAATTTTTGTTTTTAGGATTTTTCTGGCTCTTGAATATGATTCGCAACTTGCAATAACCTTTAAAACTTTGTGTCTGTGCTTGTGAAAAGCCAACATTTATAAGGGCATGTTTTTAGTTTAAAACTTTTTTTCTCTCTCCCATGCTTATTTTTAGCTTAGTCTTACAACAGATGTGTCGAGAACATCATTCCCATTACCAATCCTCGAGGGAGCTCTGGCGCCAGTACTTCGAGATAGCACTATCCATGACACCACCCAAGAGCTCACAACCCCAAAACACAATGCGGTGTAAAGGGGTGCTCCAAGCAAACTCAAGCTCTTGCTCCAACACTATAGGTAGAGCACCATCCAAGACACTTGAGCTGCAAAAATGTACTTTAATGCTCCATCTCAAGATATGTAATATAAATATAGAGTAGCGTCGAGGTGGTAACATGTTGACATCGCATCCTCAAAGGAGGCATTTTCCTCCTTCTCAGTGGTGGGAACTCAAACCAATGATCTGCTTCAAACTTTTACTAAGGCCAAACAAGGAGATTTTTCTAATTTTTAGTTGATTTTAGGTGTTGTCTTGTGTGTGAAATTTGACACAAGAATTTTTGCATGAAATGCAAGTTTTTGAGTCAGAAACAAAATCAGATACTTTCCATATTACAAAAGAGGATCAAGTCACCTGAACTATCACGAGTTCGGGTGGAATTTTAAAGAAGGATATCTGATCTAATATAAAAATTCTAATGGTCAGATCCGTACCCTCATCCCTAGTTTGTTAAAGATAAAATCCCATTGTACCAAAAGTGAGTTTTCAACCTTAGTCCTAATTTGAAACTTTTCCTCAAAAAGTTTTCAACATTTTTATTTTTTTTTTATTTTTGAGTACGCATGCAAGAAATTAAAACGTCACAAGAAAATGCATGTTTTTAGGTTTTGAAAATTCTAAATGGATCGTCAAAATTTAAAAAATACTCCCCCATGCTTATAATATGCCATGTCCTCATGCATTAGGAGGGAAAAGGGATCACCTTAGTGAAAGGCGATCAGGTTTAGGATGGTCAAAACCTAGAAAAAGAAAGGAAAAAGAAAGTAGGAAAAATGATGGGTTACCTCCCATCCAGTGCTATCTTTTACTCAATTCAGCCAAGCGTGAAGGTATGCACGGAAGACGGAAAATCATGTTAATAGTTGCACACATGGATGCCCGCATAAAAGGCATCTTCTCCTAGATCCCTAAAAAAATAATTAGAGGAAATATAGGGCTCAAAGTAGGATGAAAAATGATAAGTGTAGCCTGAGTCTGGCCAAAGCTTTAATTCAAGAGGGAAGCCAAACTCGGGTGGATCTGGTGGCAGGTCCAATAGAAAGGGTTTGGGGGAAGAATGGTGAAGGGTGGGTGACATTAGAGTGGAAGGTTGGGTTGACAGAAGAGTGGGTAGGTTAGGTAACGGATCAGGGGGATCATCAGGAATCGATTGTTGTTTGATGTGCATACATCTGATTAACTTAAAATGTCTATTAATGCATGTTCTTAGTGTCACATTAGCATCATACATTGTAAATAGTGCATAACATGCATAATCAAGCATTTAGATCAAGTTGTATAAATTGTATAGTAATTGTCTCCTTTCTACGGTCAGGGATAGGGAAACTTTTTACCAGGGCCTCGAATCAAAGATCCAACCGTACGGATCTGATCAGGGCGACGATTGGAGTTCAGCAACTCCAAGATCGCCCTAATCGGACATCCGTAGCACTAGATAGAGATTGAGGAACCTTAAAGAGCAAGGGCCAAGATGGTGTTAATCAGCACCTCAGATGACAAATCCAACAGCACGGATGGGTTTGGATCGACGATCACAGCCTAACGGCGCAAAAATCGATCCAATCCGACACCCATGGCACCATCTACATCACTCAAAAGATGGACGGCCTAAATGGTGCCACGTGGTACCATCATAACCGCCGTAGCCTTCCTTCTTCACCCGCTCGCTTGATCTCGACTGTTGGATGCTCATCCAACGGCCGCGGAGTCGCGTGCACAAAAGCGTCTGCTTGCCTAAAGAGGAGGCGTAGCGTAGCGGTCGAGCGCCCCTTCGCGAGCGAAAGGTGCACATTCCAGCCATGCTACGCTTCAAATCGAAGAGCGGGCGTGGAGCGGGCACGCGATCAGAGCCGCACGATGAAGATCGAGCAATGGGGAGCAAGCAATAGCACCCACGTTCAATCAGACGCGTAGTGCTTACGCGTGATCGCACGCAGGCATGCGGCGCGGGCATAGTTGCTCTCAGCCGTCCGATCTCTTGATCAAACGACTATGAGCACGCGAATGTGAACATGCGTTTTGGGAGGAGAAGAAGAGCGAGCACGCATAGCGTGCTCACATGTCACCCACGACAGACCTTTAGAGACATTTAAGTTCATCACTAAAGGTCCCATATTAATGTTTTTGAAATTAAAATGTCCAAAATGCCCCCACTCCTTGCAACTATAAAAGGAGACACCCATCATACAGATTTCTCATCCCTTCCTTCTCTTCTCTCCCTCTCCAAAGCTCAAGAGAAGCTTGTCCCACACCCGGGCTACTCCTCAAGAGCTAAAATCAATTTTTTCATCCCCATTCCAGAAGCAGATCCCATGACGACGACGACGTGTTGCCTCGTTCCCGTTCCTTCTGCTTCGACCTCCTTCTTTCTGCTCCATTCCTCATCTTCTAGGCATTGTCTCGTCTGGCTCGTCCTCCAAGCAATCGTCAAGGAGGACAACTTCTCTCTCCCATTCCTTTTTCCTACTCTCTAGAGTAGAATTTTCCTGCTTTTTAGTTGTAATAATTTCTCACTTTCTAGTGTAATCTTTTCTCGCTTTCTTAGTTGTAAAAACATTTTACAACATCAAGTGAATGTTTTCTCTCTCTTTCTCTTATTGTCTATATTTATTCCATTTCATTGTGATTATTCTGCTCTTTAAACAAAAACACAAAAAAATACAATTACGAATTTTGATTGACGTAGCCTCCCTGAGTTCGACCCAGGATTTCTTTTCCGATATAAATTTTATTTGTTGAACCCGAGTTCTTCACTACTCGAACTACAACGACAGGTTTTCAAAACCAACTCCGATAGCGTAGTCTTCCGACGTTCAACATTTTGGTGTCGTTGCCGGGGAGGCAATGATTTTCGATCTTCTTTTCGCATTTCACACACTTTACTATCTTCTAACTTTCTTTCTCTCATGTCTATTGTTTTGCAGATACCTCTATCAGGGAATAATCAAGCGGTAGATCAGAGTAAAGTGCAGTTGAAGACGACTGTAAGTGCTCCCCATTCTTCCTCCTCCATAGATTTCATTTCATCACATTAAATTCAAATTCCAATTAACCTAGGTGTTTGAATAAATCCTAGGATTAGTTTGGTTGTTTGGATTTTCACTCACATTTCACCCTCGCATATAAAAAAATAAAAAGATAATTTTGTGGGGTAATTCAACATACACCAACATTCAAGGCACTTAACCTAATTGATTTTCTTCTACTCAATCGGATTCTAATCTGTGGAACCGGTATACACAAATCAACATATAAAAGAGTAGAAATCATTCTAGGCTATTCATTTCTGTGTGCCTAACCCAGTGGTGCAATTGTGGCCAATTGTTTGAGTTGTTTGGGCCTCACACTCAATCTAAAAGCAACTCACCAAGTAGCTTCATCTTAGGGTTTTCAATCTAGGTTCATACCAAGCACTCCACTTTATTTATGATTTTTAAAGGAAAGCAATCTTCACCCGTGCTTGAAAACCTGGTTTGTGTCAAACTTGATTGAAATCAACCTAATTCTAAACCCTAAAAGCTACTTACGAAAAATTTGAACATTAAAATCTACGCATCAAAAATAATCTTACTTGAAAACCACTGGTTATTCACGCACACACACATCAATCAATCATTAAGGGCACAACCCATATAAAGGGCCTATCACATTCCAAAGCACATTCAAACCCTACCCTAAATTAAATAAAGTAGACGTTGGCCTTAAGGATTCGACTCGCTCTTCGGAGCCCAGAACGAAATTATTTTCGATTAGTCTAATTCTACTGGTCAATCTGATGTCTAACTAGGGGAGCAGAATCAAACGATCATGACGAGGGGGTACACTAGGAACCAGAGGCGCAAGCCAAAGGAAGAACCTTCTCCCCAGTCCCTCCCTTTAACTGGTTGGATTCAACAGACAGAAGTAGATCAAATCATTTATTTATCTCAAGACGGGTTCTGGGAGTCTGTAGGTCTTTAGGCTAGCCAACTTAAGGACAGGTTTGATTGTTTGTATTGCAGGGCACCTTTCTTCCTCCTATCTATCATGAATCCTTCCACATTTCATATGTAGTCCCGCTCCTTCCCTCCTGTTATGACTTATCCTCAACATGACCATTATCCTGACTTGTATTGTAATCAACCATCTCTTAGTTGGAATAATTCAGATTGGGGATACAGTTCCAGACCTCCATGTTCGGGGTCAAACCTTGAACACCATAATTGTGATTTCTATCCTTCTTCGAGCCACATTGATTATAGATCGCCACCCTTTCATGGACAACCTAATACGATCTACAATCAAGAAGGATACACTGATCCTTACTCATCCTCTGAATACACTGCCTTTAGGTCATCACCATCTTTTGAACAATCCAAAATGACCTATTATCAAGAAGGGTATCTTAAATCTCAATTCGTTAACTCCTCTACATTGATCCCAAACCTGCCCAACCCTGAAGCAAGTCATTTGGTTCAGGTTAACCAGGTTCAAGATAAGGTTTTGGCTAACTTGAGGAATACTATATAATCTTTAGAAGCTCAGCCAATATCTTACAATGAAGAATTGGAGCCCCCGATTGAAATGATTGATGATCTGAACAAGTATTTGTTGGATTGGCTCCAGAATGTTAATGATAAGAACCTGGGTGAGTTTTTACTTGGGAAGTTAGCAAAATTGAGAATGAGATTCGTGGTTGCTTTAGTTCAATCATGGGATGATTCCCAGGATGAACCCTCCTCAGGAGAGCCAATGTTAGAACCCACTCAGGCACCTGTTGGGGGGAACACGTGTTACGAGGCTGACCAGATTGAATTAGAGCAACCAATTAAGGATGATCCGATTTCTTCACCTGAGATCCCTGAGCCAGGATAGGAGGAAACATATGTCTCCATGGATTAGAAAGTGACGGATGATTTTGGGACGTACATTAATATGGATTTTGATTTCTTTGATTCTGATGGTGAAGATTCAATTTGTGAAGTCTTACGTGAGTTTACAGAACATGATTTCTGTGAGATGATTGGGCCTGCAGAATCGGTTAAATCATTTGATAGTCCAATAATTGAGGAAACTGATCTTATTGGGGCTCACATGACAGATCCAGAATCTCATTTTTTGAAGGATTCAATCCAATGCCCCGATTGTTAGTTATACCCCATTGAGCTTACTGACGATTCTGTTTTTGAGATAATTAGACCCAAGTCAATTCTAATTCAGCCACATTTTTTAGACTTGGAAATTTCAGAGGGGGTGATTAATATGCAAGAGGTCCCAGAATTTGACAAACTGAATGAGGAGGATAGAAGCTGGGAAATTTTGATTTGGGAAGCAAACTCCAAAGGAAGTAGAAGACCGAGTCTAAGGGTTCTAATTAAACTGAAACTATCAAACAAGGACCCTTACGACATTTGTACTGAGGATGACCAACCCAAGCACACATTCATTGATTATCCCTTGGAGCTTGATTTCCTTGTAACCCGACTTTTTGGTTTTCGGTTGCATCCTCATAAATCACAAGCCCGACCCTACTTGCATACTGATTTTAGGTTTTGGGTAATTTTTATCCAGAACCTTAAATATTTTCAACCATGGGGTATGGGTTTTCATCACAATCTGATCCACATCTGTGGACATCTGCTGGTAGGTCTTAGGTTGCATCTTCTAATTCTGACTCTGACCTACACTTCTGAATTCTTTATTTCTCTTCTTTGTATAGTGTGCCTAGCTAAAGGCATTAAATTCAGCATGTATATAATTTGTGTTTATCTCAGAACGGACCCGTTATTCATGCAATTCAAGTGCTTTCTACTCTACTCCACTATGTTTCATGTCTTTTTATTACAATGAGGACATTGCATTAGATAGGCATGGGGGGTAGATATTCATCTCTGAATTACTTCGTTAGCTCCATAGATTTATTTTATTTTCTTTTTATTTATATATATAAGACAATAAAAACTTTGGAATTAGGAAAGAGAATTGGGTTTTAGAAAATTTTCAATCTTAGGAAATAAAACTATATGATTTGAACATGAAGACCTTCAGGTCTTTGGACTTAATCAACCTGGGTATCCACTAAAATGTGAATTTGTTTCCCAAATCTTCGCCATCCTAAATTTTATTTCTAATTTGATTAAATAAGTTTGGGTAATAAGTACACGACTTATCAACCCACCCTCTAATTTGAGAAAATTGGGTAGCTAATGAACCTTCTAGGGTGATATGGCTGGCAAGTTAGCATGGGTAATAGCCCATAGGTAGGTTGTCCAAAGCCAAGTCATTGGACCATTCTTTTCTTACTGCCTTTAGGTAAATCATAGACCAAGGAAGCCACCTACTTAAAAAGAAAAAAAAAAAGAAAAAGGAGAAAAGAAAGAGCTAAAAAATAAAATAAAATAAAAGAAATAAGCCACACTTCGCTGCACAAGTATGGCTAGCAAGTTGTCGGTAGTAACAGCTCATCGATCGGTTGTCCAGAACCCAACTCAAGAAATGCACTAAAAATTTCCCAAACACTTAAGAAGAAATAGAGAAGTAGAATAAGCCGAGGAGATATACACTGGACTCACCCTTGTGTTGACCCCATAAAATAAAAGTAGGGAGAAAGCTACCGGTCGTAAAGATACACCTTTAGGCAGAACTCTCTTTTTAAGGTCACCTAGAGGCATAGAATCCTGAAGTCCATTCTGATTACCAACCAACGTGTCTATCACTTTCACAAAAAGATGCTTAGAACTTACGGTTCTAATCAAATCTTAGGTGGGTTGAGTGGCCGTAGAAAGCCACTCTTTAACCTTAAACTCAAAAATCCAAAAAAATTAAAAAAGAAGAAAAAGAGAAAAAGAGATTTTTCTTTGAATAAGATGAGGGCTTGAGCCAGTCTGCATTTTTGCAGATACCCGAGTGCTATTGTGTCTCTGTAGTTCAGGTCCTAATTGAAATCCCTAAGTGTTGAAAATAACTTATGTCCAAGTAATCTAACCTAATTATTTTATAAATAGCATGTAGTTTTTGCTAGGGACTAGCAAAAGATAGGCATGGGGTGTGATGTGCATACATCTGATTAACCTAAAATGTCTATTAATGCATGTTCTTAGTGTCACATTAGCATCATACATTGTAAATAGTGCATAACATGCATAATCGTGCATTTAGATCAAGTTATATAAATTGTATAGTGATTGTCTCCTTTTTATGGTCAGGGATAGGATAATTTTTTACCAAGGCCTCGAATCAAAAATCCAACTGTACGGATCTGATCAAGGCGATGATTGGAGTTCAACGACTCCAAGATCGCCCTAATCGGACATCCGTAGCACCAAATAGAGATTGGGGAACCTTAAAGAGAAAGGGCCAAGATGTTGTTAATCTGCACCTCAGACGACAAATTCAACCACACAGATGGGTTCGGATCGACGATCGTAGCCTAACGACGTGAAAATCGGTCTAATCCGACACCTGTGGCACCATCTACATCACTCAGAAGATGGATGGCCTAGATGGCGCCACGTGGCACCATCATAGCCTCCCAGCACCGACCGCAGCCTTCCTTCTTCACTCGCTCGCTTGATCTCGACTGTTGGATGCTCATCCAACGGCCACGGAGCCGCATGCACAAAAGCATCCGCTTGCCTAAAGAGGAGGCGTCGCGCAACGATCGAGCACCCCTTCGCGACCGAAGGGCGCACGTTCGAGCCACGCTACGATTCAAAGCGAAGAGCGAGCGTGGAGCAGGTGCGCGATCAAAGTCGCGCGATAAAGATCAAGCGGCGGGGAGTGAGCGATAGCACCCACACGCGATCAGACGCGCGGCGCTTACGCGTGATCGCACGCAGGCGCGTGGCGCAGGCATAGTTGCTCTTACCCGTCCGATCTCTTGATCAAACGGTTGTGCACGTGCGAACATGCGCATGCATTTTGAGCGAAGAAGAAGAGTTGGCGCGGGCACACGTCGCCCACGTTGGACCTTTAGTGACGTTTAAGTCCGTCACTGAGGGTCCCATATTAATGTTTTTGAAATTAAAATGTCCAAAATGCCCCTACTCCTTGCAACTATAAAAGGAGACCCCCTCCATACGGATTTCTCATCCCTTCCTTCTCTTCTCTCCCTCTCCAAAGCTCAAGAGAGGCTTGTCTCAGACCCGAGATGCTCCTCAAGAGCTAAAATCAATTTTTTCACCCCCATTCCGGAAGCGGATCCCATGAAGACGACGACATGCTGCCTCGTTCCTGTTCCTCCTGCTTCAACCTCCTTCTTCCTGCTCTGTTCCTCATCTTCCAGGCGTTGTCTCATCCGGCTCATCCTCCAAGCGATCGTCAAGGAGGATAACTTCTCTCTCCCATTCCTTTTTCCTGCTTTCTAGAGTAGAATTTTCCTGCTTTTTAGTTGTAATAATTTCTCACTTTCTAGTGTAATATTTTCTCGCTTTCTTTGTTGTAAAAATATTTTGCAACATCAAGTGAATGTTTTCTCTCTCTCTCTTATTATCTATATTTATTCCATTTCATTGTGATTATTCCACTCTTTAAACAGAAACACAAAAAAATATAATTGTAAATTTTGATCGACGTAGCCCCCTGAGTTCAACCCGGGATTTCTTTTCCGGTATAAATTTTATTTGTTGAACCTAAGTTCTTTGCTACTCGAACTACAACGACAGGTTTTCAAAACCAACTTCGATAGCGTAGTCTTCCAACGTTCAACATTGTTGAAGACAAGTCTCCAAATCACAGATTTCGCCAACCACTGATTCTGAATCTGATTCCTTAAAAATATTGTTGTCAGTAAGGGTATCTATCAACATTGTCTCCACCATATTTGAAATTTCAATATCTGAGTCCTCAAAAAAGTTATCATCATGGAATCTCTTGGAGAATTTGAAAATATCTAGAGTGAGTTTGGCCTGTGTAGGTGATATCCATTTTGCCTATGTGGCAATTCATATTTGCCTTTGTAGTGGCCAAAAAGGATTGTCCAAGGATTATTGGGGCATTCAATAAAGATAAGGGTACCTTAATGTCAATGACCAAAAAGTCTGCAGGGAAGACACAATTCTGAACCTTGACCAAAACATCCTCAACAATCCCACAAGGTTTGATTGTAGATCGGTTAGCTAATTGCAGGGTAACCTCGGCGGGTTTTAATTCACCGATCTAAAACTCTTCAAATAAAATCTTAGGAATGATATTAACTGAGGCACCAAGATCAAGGAGGGTACGATCAAAGATAGTATCATCAATAATCACTGAAGTTAATGGCACCCCCAGATCTTTCATCTAAGGAGGCAGCTTGCTCTGTATGACAGAGCTTACTGTCTCTGAAAGATGTACCTGTCCTAGATTTTTGACCTGCCTTTTAGGAGTACAGATCTCCTTCAAAAATTTGGCGTAGGCAGGTATATATTTGATGGCATCTAGGAGAGGAATAATGATTTGAACTTGCCCAAATAGATCCATGAGTTCTTCTGTGGTGGGCTCAGATTTCTTTTTTCTATTAGTGGTGGGGTGGAGAGCTTGTGGAAAAGGGATAGGAGTCGTGTCTTGAGATTTTTGTGTTTCTTTTTCTTCCTGATGTGGGAGTGAAGAGTCAATTTGCACAGGGATGGGGATGTCACTAGGTTTTTGTGAAGGCCTGGGATCAGTGGTGGTTTTCCCACTCCTCAACGTAACTGCATGTGTAGTGGGATTATTATTTGGAGGAAGTATGGGGGCCTGTGGTTGTGGAAACCTGGGAGGCTGTTGACGTGGTGGATCAGTAGGAGGCTGATTCGGGTGGTGTGGATTTCTACCCGGATACTGGTTCCTTTCGTGATTAGGGTTGGTCATGGGTTAGGAGGGTAGATGTCCTGTAGGTCTTTGAATAGGAGTAACCCTGATCTGATTATTCAGATTTGTGATGGTGTGGGTTACTTCCGTCATCTTTGTCTGCATTTCCTGCAGGGTTCTCATCATTTGGGCATTGATGTCTTGTTGGGATGGCCTAGGATGAAAGGTCGAATTAGACCCATACCCATTAAATTGATTTGGTTGGGGAGGAACTTGATTATTGTAGGAGTAGTTCGAGTAATTCTTCCAATTGGAAGAATTACTCGAACTTGAAAGAATTTTTAAATGGCTCTTGGATGGCAGAAATATTTTGAGTGGGGTTAAGATTTGGATAGTTGTAATTCCCTAGTGAATCATGGGCAACCACAGAATACTGGTAATAATCAGCAGGAGTAGTGTTGAGATTATGCAAATTTTCTCTTCATGGAAAGTTAGGTTGGGTCAGATGTGGATTGTGTGGAGCTTGGGTTGATTGTCAAGTCTTTCCTCGATCTTCTTTTGATTAATGTGCATCTGATAGAGTTTTTGTGCAATCATTTGAAGATCATTTGGGTTACAGGAATAGATTGAGTGCCTACTTCATGAACACCGAACTGCGAGTTTGGAGTTCTGCAAAAGGTGTTCATGGAAGCTTAATTAAATGAGTTTTCACTCATTTCTTCAAATAAGTCGTAGGCACTCTCAGCATCCTTATTCAAGAAATTGCCACCACACGAGGCATCGACGAAATGTTGGATTTGATCTTTTAATCCATGATAGAAGATCTGCACGAGCTACCATAAAGGAATCTCGTGGTGCAGGCAACTTCTTAGGAGATCTTGAAATCCTTCCCAAGAATTATTGGAAGTCTCACCAGATTTCTATTGAAAGGTCGTAATAGATCTTCGCAGGGAATTAGTACAACCTATGGGAAAGAGTTTCCTGGGGAAGGCTCTCTTGAGATGAGGCCATGTGGTGATGGATCGGTCAATGGTCCTGAACTAGTAAGCGGCCTTATCTTTTAGAGATAATGGAAATAGTTGCATCAGCCATAGGTCCTCTTGCACATTTTGGGAACAGGTTGTTTGTGCAAGAAGAGTTAGCTCTTCAAGGTGGCTGAATGGGTTTCCCTAAGAAGGCCATGGAAGTGTTTAATAAGGTTTAGAACTGCTACCTTGATCTCGAAGTCCCCTTCTGTTATGACCACCCCTGGTTGTTCCTCATAATAAGAAGGATCACAAAAATCTTTTAGAGGAATAACAGGATGCTAACTAGGTGGTGGGTCTGGCCTTTGGTTGGCTAGGTTTTGGATATTCCTAGTCAACGTTTGTTGATTAGCATTCAGTTGATCAATCTGCTCAGCCATCATTGTCAAGAGATCATGCGGGGGGGCTTGATGTTGTGAGTGAGGCAAATCAGCATTAGGGAGATTCAGATGTGGAAAGTCAAAGGTGGAGGGGTTTTGGGTGGATGGATCAGAATTAGGGTTAGCGGTGGGATTAGAAGTAGAAGTGGATGGGTTGTCGACATGTTTTGTTGATTTTCCATATTTTTAGAAGAAGAAGAAGACAAAAAAGTGGTCTTTTTGCGCGGGGGGCGAATTCAAATGGTCCTTCCAAGTGCGGATTTTGAGACCATCACCCATGCATATAATGGAAGAACGAGAGAAGAGGAGAACAGATGGAGATGAGAGAAAGTGTGCAAGCAATCAATAAAAAATATAGACCTAGCTTAAGTGTGACTCCCTAAAAATTAACCTAAGACTTGGTCTATCTAAGAAATAAGTAATCAATAGTGAATACCCGTTCTGTCAACAAATCTAGCCAAGTTGTTTAAGGGGAGGTTTGGGCCCAAGCGTTTCTCAGGAAAATCCCCAAGTGCTTGTACAAACCCGCACCTGGTCGTTTGACATGGCCCCTCAGCCTGAACACTAGATATAGATGACAGAATTGATATTAACTGAAAAAACTTAAGACTTAGATAGCAAGCCTAAGTTGATGAAACCTTAGGGGTCAAATTGCTACAGACTTTAATTAGGTCTAGGATACTAAAGTGCACACGGAATGTGGAGGGCGTTGATTGGATTATTGCCATGTTATTTCAATTTTTTTGTGTGTGCGGGAATTGGAAAGTGGTTCCTATTTCAAATAAGTTGTCACATAATTTTATGTATTTCTATCTTTTAGGATTTGCTTTAAATTAATGTGTTTTAGGGTTTCCTTTCTTACGACTTCAAACAACTTTTGAGATCCAAAAACAAGAGGAAGTCAAGTTGTATGGGTTGAGATCAATTTCCTTTTAGTTGTTTGTCTCTAAAAATGAAAAAGAAACCCTAATCCAATTGATCCTAGGATAGAAATTTAACTACCAATTGTATGGGTTGAGATCAATTTCCTTTTAGTTGTTTGTCTCTAAAAATGAAAAAGAAACCTTAATCCAATTGATCCTAGGATAGAAATTTAACTACCAATGGATCCTTTTTAGGCTTTCTGTATGAAGTAGTGGTTCAAATAGATAAAAAAATGCCACTAAATTATGGAAAATCAAACAAGGATTCCATAAAATATTTTTTTAGGATTTTAGGAATTTTTTTAATATTTTTAAAGAAATTTTCTTTGTGATAGTGTAAAAGTCCAGAATTGATACTTATGGGTATTTTGGACTTTTCAATATCACCACTGGCCTCAGAAAATTTTGATGATTTTATTTCTTGTGTATAATTTCACAAGGATTCCATAAAACTAAATTTCACAAAAACTGGATGAGTATAAAAATTCTAAAAATTCATGGATGGTAGTAAAATAGGAAGATTAGAGGGTGTGATCCCTCTACAGTCCACAAATTTTTAAAAATTAAATACATATTCAATTAATATGAAATTTGTAAAAAATGTTCCCAACTTGCTTTGGAATCTCTGGGTGAAATTTCAAGATTTTATGAGGCTTGTGGTGTTGGGAACTGATTTTTGAAATCCAGATAGAAGTCTGGATCCGAAAATTAGAACACCAACACTTGAAGTGAAGTGGTGTTTAATGAAGCATACAAGCAAACAATGGATTTTAAATTGCACCACTCCACTTAATTAAGGTATTTAAGATCCTGAAAGCCAAGTTTAATATTTTTTTGCTAGTTTTTAAGGATAAATGTGACAAGAAAGGGAGAATCAACCTGAAATCATGAGAAGAAAAGAAACTTTTGAGCTCTTGCTTCCAAATTCTTGCTTCCTTCCTACAATACCATCACACACAAGAGAAAAGAAAGAGAAGGGGATGAGATCCACTTCAAGAAAGAGAAAATTTGATTAAGCAAAGCCGTGCCTCCCTAGCAACGATACCAAAAAGTGATGCGAAACTTAACGTGATTTGTAATTAAGGTTTTGAGTCGTTGCAACACATGAAATCGCATACGCTTTTAAAATTTGTAACCTAGATAGTGTGGTATCTAGGGTCATCCAAGGAGGCAATTTGTTTGCAAAAATATGTCTCTTACTTGGAAATGAAATTCACCTTTCCTTTTGGTCTTTTCAAATATATATATTTTTAGGGTTTTGAAATAACAGGAAACACGTGTTGTTGGTGGGAAAGTAAGTAACAACTACGATCACTAAGCTAATACCTAAGTGACAAATAATTCCTTCCCTAAGCTCACTCTAGGCACATGGAGGCCTAAAGTAATTAGGGAGAGGGAGTGAAGAGTGCTAGAATTACAGCAATTAAAATGAAACTAAAAAGAAATTTCAAAGAAGGCAACTTGATTAATGACAAAGTGTTGTACAAAAACCCTAGTAGAGGAAAGCTTCTACAACTAGAATTTTAACTACAAAGTAAAGAAACACTAATCCTTTAAAAAAAATGATGAAGAGGGGAGGCTCCTTGCTCCAAGCCTAGTAGCTCTCGGGCTTGAAAAGAAGTGCTCCAACTCTTCCTCCTTTAAAGCTCCAGCAAGTTGATGTCCTCCAAGGCAAACCCCAAGGTGGGCGTGCCTGTGCTTCTCCTAAGGGTGGGCGTGCACCACCCTTCTCCTCCAATGCCTGGCTATCCTCGAAGAGATGAAGATCCTCCTCCTTCTTGGCGTGACACAAGGAAGAAGAGAGAAGGGGAAGAAGGCACCAAGGGGGCGGGTAGGATGCCCCCTTAATCTTCTTCTCTTCTTCTCCTTCCTTGGTCATAGGTTAAAATGGATATGGGGTGGAAAATATACTAAGGGAGGATGAATTTTTTTTGGTGGAATATGATAGGTATTTATAAAGGTGGAGAGGGGGGTAGTAGGCGTGGGTTAGGTGGATGGCTAGGATATGTTTAGGTGGTGGTTATGGGTAGTTAATTTGATCCTAGGGCTAGGGTTAGTTGGCGCCGACCAAGGCGATGCCATGGGAGGTAGTTATGGTGGTGGTGTCCCTTGAAGTTGGCGCCAAAATAGGTCTTCTAAAAGGGGATTAGGTGGTGCCATGTAAGGAAGGGTTGGGAAGTATTTGGTGGATGGATGGATGGCCTTGATGGGGTCTTAAGTTGGTGCCAAATGAGAGGCTTCTAGAAGGGAGGTTTTGGCGCCAACTTTAGGTGTCTTTTGGAGGAGGTT
Source organism: Thalassia testudinum (assembly GCA_037157565.1). Lineage (NCBI taxonomy): Eukaryota > Viridiplantae > Streptophyta > Magnoliopsida > Alismatales > Hydrocharitaceae > Thalassia > Thalassia testudinum. Next base: position 26,908,758 of record JAZHRO010000003.1, read on the forward strand.
GAGGGGTGAAAGGATGTCTTGGGTTGGTGCCGAAACAAGGGTGGACTAGGTAGAGCTTAGGTGGACTAGGTGGGCTTAGTTGGTGGAACTAGTTATGGTTAAGTTGTAGGTGGTGGATGGAAAGGGAGCTGGGGCCTACCTAAGCTAAGCTAGCTTAGCTAGTAATGGAACAGAGGAGGAGGCAATGGGAGCTAGGGTTTGTGGAGAGAAGCTGGACAGAAGAAGTCTGGAGCTGAAATGGAGCTGGCAGCTGCTGAAGAGGATGGCATGGAGCTACTTTAGCTGGCTTAGCCTGCTAGTTCGTTGCTAGCTGCTAAGCCAGGCTAAAGTAAGCTGGCTTCTACCATAAGGAGCTAAGGTGAGCTAGGTATGGTGCTCTCAGGGAGGGTCAAACTAGTTGAGGTAGCTAAGGTGGCTCAGCTCAACTAAGTTGAGCTAAGCTGAGTCCCTGGGAGCTGGACTTGAGCTTCCTGAGTTGAAATGAAGTCATCTTCAGCTGGATGGAGTTGAGTGGAGCTAGATGTAATTGGACCTGAGCTGGGGTGAACTCCAGTCAACTCAGCTAAGCTAGCTAGAGCTCCCTGTGAACTAATGGGAGCTGAGATGAGCTAGATTCAGCTAAGTTGAGCTGGGTCTGAGCTGACCTGAGCTAGGGTAAGCTAAGATAAGCTCTTTTGAGCTACCATTCAGCTAAGATGAGCTAGATGGAGCTAGGATGAGCTAACCCTAGTTCAAGTGAGATGAAATCCAACTATGGTGAGCTGGATCTAGCTGAGTTTCAGCTAGTTTGGGCTTTTCCTTCACCGATTGCCTTCCTGAGTGTTAGGGATCTAGGGATCTAGCAACCTGCTTATCCCTAACACTCACAAAAACATATCAAAAAGATAATAAAAGGTAAAATGCATGCCTATCCTAATTTATGCCTAAATGCAACCCAAAAATCTGTTTGCAGAGCAAAATTCTAAGAGCTAGATTTGTTTTAATGCATAAGAATGATGATAAATTGGCATTTATCAATAACCTGCCTATTCACTCCTCAGTCACCATACACGCCAGTGACCCTGGACACTATTTGAGACCCATTTACCTGTACTTAGATTCAAATATGCTCTGGGTCTGTGAGAGAGAAGAGGAGGAGGAATAGTGAGAGAGTAGGGGAGGGTTTTGCTCTTTGAGACTTGTCCCTGTGTGACACTTAGTCGCTGAAGGGAATTGGTTCCCCTATGCTGTGTGTGAGAAAGAGAAGAAGGTCTCTAAAGAAGAAGAAGAAGAGAAGCTAAAGAAGTGAAGAAGAAGAGAAGCTGAGGAAGGAAAGAAGATAGAGAGAACCTGAAGAAGAAAAGCTGAAGAAGAGAGAGCCTTTGAGAAGGCTTTGTGCTTACTGATGAACATTTAAGTCGTTTGATAGCTTATCTCAGTCGTCTGATCACTGTAGCATTCAAGCTACTGTTTATTTATTTGGTTTAATTGAGATGTCTGATATGCATGCTTGATTAGGGATAATAATTGGTGATTCAAATCACCATTATTTTGTCTTGACTTCTTTTTATCATAGTGAACTATTGAAATACTCTTGCTTAATATTGAATATCATTTGAGCATATTGTTATTCATTGAATATCTTGTATCTCTATTTATGCTCAATTAATTGTGCTCATTTATTCTAAATGCAATTAATGTTGTGAATTCCACATTTGCTCCCTATGTTCAACCTTAAACTCCATTTTAAATTCTAAGTTATAAATTTTATCTATTGATCGAGCTATTTAGGTGTGTGCTACGACAACGAAACATTAAACTCCTATCTGGTTTGGATAAACAATGACCTAAATTAAGTTAGAACTTAGCATAACTTAGTGTAATCCATGCATTCATGAGCATGCTTTGCATCTTTTCTACTTTATTTTAGCTATGCATAGAATAATGTTATAATGTGTTGACTAAGTGCATTATATGGTTTGTAGGTAATAAGAAGATTTGAAGCTGGATCTGAAGATGGATCTGAGGATGGATCTAAAGAATAAAGAGGAGTTGGTGCTGCAGCAGAACTGGAGTAGAAGACTTAGGAATAAAGTAGAAAAATAATGTAGGGTTGAGGTATGCTGCTCTGCTTAGTAGAATTCAATGTAGAGTTAAATTATGAAGAACTTATGACCAATCCTAGCCCTAGGATAGCCCTAGAGATCATCCTAAGCCTCAGCCACCCTTAGATTAGGTCACCATGGCCTAGGAAGCCTCAAAACCCTAGTTCCAGCCATTATCTGGATGTCCAGGTAAGTTATTGGATGTCTAGAATCCTTAGGCACAACCCGCAGACCTAGAACCCAAGTCTATAGTATTATTAGACATCCAGATAAGTTGTCAGACGTCCAATTTCTAAAGAATTCCAAGATAGAACCTTGAATCCACCCTGATCTCTGATTAGACGTTCAGACAAGAGGTCTGGACTTCTGATTTTTTAGTATAAGTCATCTGACACTTAAATAAGATGTCGGATACTCCTCTCCAGACCCTATTTTGGAAATCAAGCTTAGATCTTGATTTCCTAGGTCCCTAAACCCAATTCCAAACCCTGGGGAACCTAAATTAAGTTACCCAAAGCCTAGTACACTACCCCTAAACACTCCTAAGAACCTAATTAGGTTCTCACTAGCCCAATTGACTTGAATCAAGTCAATCGCACTTCACTTAGTCAATTGGACTATAGAGTCCAATTGAGCTCTGATCTCAACCTACACAAGTCCAATTGGACTTAATGAGAGTCCAATTGACCTAAGCCCAACTTAATTGAGTATTCTCACTCTCAATTAGGTTTGCACTCTTTCAATTAAACTTATTACAAGTTTAATTACACATTCACTTTAGTAATTAGGGTTTGCAACCCAAATTCTAAGATCTAACCTAACTCAAACCCTTAGAACCTAACCTAGACCACTAGACCACCTAGCCATCTAGGCCACGCACACACCCACACACCCTCACCTAGCCGCACACACCTAGAGTTCTCTAGAACTCTCCATAGGTGGTGCCACCCCTACGTGCTAAAAATAGCAACCAAGGGAGAGTTTTCTCTTAGATCCATGAATTGTGGATCTAAGAAGACCCACTCCCATCCATCTTGACTCCAAGATGGAAGTCCTTCTAGAGAATTCTATAATTCTCTAGAGAGCCACACCCATAGCTGTCCAAGAGTCTCTAAAAAGACCCTCCTAGATGGCCATTCACCCATCTTGGACTCTCTATTAGTGGCTCCTCACTCCATTTCCATCTCCACGAGCTCCTTCCACCTCCAAGCACTAGTGGATGTCCAAGAGAAACCCTCCACCACCTCTCCAAGGGTCGGCCTAAGCACCATTGGTCATTCCTCCTTCTCCTTCCTACCACCTCAAGACCAAAAGGCCATTAGAGACCACCTCCAATGCCCTTCTTTCTGCTAGATGGATAAGTAGATCATACTAGTTCTTCATAGCTTTTTCTCTGAATTACTCTCTGCTTTAGTAGTGTAGTTATCTTCATACTGCCTGATGCATGCACAATCTTCTGTAGATCCATGTATGCACTTAGTTTCTGTTAGCTTGTTTTCGCTTTAATCATTCATGTACAAGCTTTCATCTAGATCCACTCTGTAATAACTCCTTCCGATGAAATGAAAATCACTTGAGCTTTATATATATATATATATATATATATATATATATATATATATATATATATATATATATATATATATATATATATATATATAGTGGAATCAACGTGAGCTTCCTTGAAAAATCTTTCTTGTGATAATAAGTTGCTTGCTATAACTTCTTATATTTTTTCCCAACAAGCATGTCGGTGCATGAAGATGTTAACGACCTAACAATCGATGCTTTTTCGGTAAATAGCCATCGCATAACCAGGATTGTGCACATTGACACTTACACATTCACTTTTGTGATCTATCTAACACAGGCACACATCATTAGGGTTAATAACGTGACTGGCAACACATTTATTCGTAGGTTGGAAACCGACGTGCATTTCTAAGCAAGTAGCAAAAAGATCAAAAATCAATCTCGCTTTTCTAAACGCCTCCCTAAGATCGATCGGGACTCACCGTCTCATTAATTTACAAATATTTTTGATCAAGGGTTTTGCGCGACTATACTACGAACTACGACATATATCGAAACACACGCACAAATGACCAACTTGTTGGGCTCTGCGAGGAGGGCGGCAACTGTATGCATGTGGAGGAGAAGGATGACAAGGGGAGGGGGCTGGAGGAGGACGGCCATGGGAGGAGGAAGAGGGGTGGTTACCGAGGATGAGGCGACGATGTGGTCGGAGGTGGATCGCCGGGTTTGGTGAAGAAGAAAGCAAAAGAAAGGGGAGGGTTTGGGGAATCAAGCACGGTTGGGCTAATATTGCACATTTAACGATGATTTTATAGAAAATCATTGTCTAAAGTCGGGTTAGGGCGTGATATTTTGCACCCAAGAAAATTTTGCGAAATATATATACGACGGTTTGTGTAAAATCGCCATTTTTGTGAATTATACATTGGTTTAAAAATCGTCATTTATATCAATGAACATATTCAGCCCAGTTTGAGCGGATAATTCCTATAGACAATGGTTTTACCAATAATCATTATTTAGAAAGCATCACAAAAACCCATTTTTCCACTAGTGAACCTGTAGGTTTGCACCATCAATTCTTCCCAGTGTGAAAATTCACTAGGCACGAGGCTGCTCTTCACACGGTGACCACTTTCTGGGTACTTATATATGTCCTTAGTGCAAAAAATGTTTTTCTAGGTGATGAGAAAAACTTAAACAAACATATATGTTCTGCCAACGTCCATTCGTTACTCTCTCTCTCTCTCTCTGATTCCAAATTCTCCAGTTTTACATTTATTTTCATGACTGAAAAACAAGGAGACCTACATCCTATACAAATCAAGACAGAAAATCCTTAGGTCCCATTTGGTAAGAGTAAGAAATTTGTGGACTAAATAGAGAAACTTAAAAGGAGTAGAGTAAAATAGCGAAATAAGTGGGTTAATTTGTTTGGGTGTTTTGACAAGTTAAAGTTCTTTCATAGAAAGAGTGGAATAACCTTAACCTGATACAAGTGAGACTTAACTTGGTGCAAGTAGGGATTGAATTAACCAATGAGTTAAATACTCAATCCGATGTAAACTCACTTAACCTATCAACCAAATAAACCCTTAACAAACAACTATGAAGGCGTCCTCTAGTCTAAGGCATCAAATAGGAGGGCTTTCTATAAAGGTGCCTACATTCGTATTAAGATTAAAGCTAAGCTAAACTTCCCCTATTCTATAAAAGGGATCTATGTATTTAGTTTTGGATTGATGATCGTGATCATGCAAGTTGGTCTCTACTTCAACCTCTGGTTTATCATTAGAGGATTCGGTCCATGCAAAGGTAATGGAGAGAATAGTGGTACTTTCGTCCCTATCTTTAAATTTTTTGCTTAACATTAGTTAATGGAATTTTTACGTAGATGTCATTGAAAATCATCAAAATTATTTTTTTGCCACCAGATTACAAATATTATTATTAATGCTATTGTGAAACTTATGTCATTAATGTAAATGACATCCCGTTATCTCTCCGTTAGTTCACTCACTAGGGTTAGGGAAAAGTTGACTCGAGTTGAGTTAAAAGTGTTAATCTCAGAGGAAAATGAATGGCGATGATTTAATCCATCTTTGGGGATGGATCGGATGGATATGATTTAATAGGGCTGAAAGTCTCACCCTCCTTCTTCCTCCTTCCTCTCGACAGCTGCATCATCGCAAGCTGCTCTTCTTTTCTCTTCCTCCGACCTTCTTCTCGAACCTACTTGTCCTCCTTCCTCTTCCTCTGACCTCCCCACCCCCCATTTAAAGCAACCCATCACAAACTTCCCCCTTTGATTTCCCCCATTCCTACGCTAGCAAGTGAAAAAAAGAGCAAGAAAGGCCACATCCTTCCTCCTCTCCAATCCACCTTCCTGCTCTTCATTCCTTCCACCACCGACAACACTTCAATAAATGATGCACTTGTCAACGAAGAGGTCAGGGAAAGTGGTGGTGATGTACAATAGGGATGAGGGAGGAGGGGGAGGGTGGCGGCTCGACCTTGCTCAAGACATCTACTACTGGGCCTCCCGCCGCCCCAACCTTTACCTCCACCACCGCCCTTCCCCTCTCCCCTTCTATGCCATCCTTCGCATTTCCATCCACCACCACCGCCTCTCCCATGTCATGTCCCTCGTCCACGACCTTACCCTAACCTGAAGCTCCCCCTCCTCTATACTGCTACCTCTCCCACGTCGTGTCCCTCATCCACGACCTTACCCTAACCAGAACCTCCCCCTCCTCCACACCGTCGCCTCTCCTGCATCGTGTCCCTCGTCCAGAACCTTACCCTAACCCAGAGCTCCCCCTCCTCCACACTACCACTTGGTTCTCCTCCTCCCATCCCCGCCTCCTCTCCCTCGACATCAACCTCCTCGACCTCCTCCCCTACCTCTACCTCCACCCCTCTCCTTCCCATCCTCGCCACCATGCGGTTTTTGCAGTGAGATGAGGGGGAAGGGGTTGGTGTTGAGGCCACAACTCTACATGGTGCTCACTAGCTACCTCTCGATGGAGCGGAGGTTCGACAAGGCAGCCAAGGTGGTGAGGGACATGGTTACAAACAAGGCACTCACCAATTGCTTGCTATTGCTGCTGGTGTTACTGTTGTTGCTTGCTACTGTTGTTGTTGCTACTATTGTTATGCTGTTGTTGTTGCTTGTTGCTATGGTTGGTGCTATTATTATTGTTGTTTGTTGCTATTGCAGATTTTGTTGTCATGTTGTTATTGCCGTTGTTGCTTTTTTTTTATTGTTGCTATTGTTGTTTTTGTTGTTAATGGAGCTCGTAAATAAATTTCATCGAGATGAAGATGATTCAACATTGGAGCTTCAGAAATGAGTTCCTGCAATGCTAGGTGTCAGTTGGTAAGAGGTTAACGGTAGAAACAAATGTCCATTGACCCAATCAAACGAATCTCAACCCAAGGAATAATTTAGTAAAAGGGTTATGTTTTTCAGTGATATTAATAATAATATTTATAATCCGATAATAAAAAAAAATAATTTCGATGACTTTTTAATGACATCCGTGTAAAAATTTATTAGTTAATTGATAAATACTTTTAATTGTAATGCAAACGCAGTTCAGCAGTAATCAAGATCATCAGCTGAACAGCAATTTTGTCAGAGTCATTCTCAAGTATTGGATTAAAGGAAGATGCTATAAAAATTCAATCATGAATATTTTCAAATTGCAGGAAATCTGTAGGTTGCAACCTCCATCCACAAGGTCAGATTGGAAAGGTAATAGGTCAAACATGAAGAAAGATGTAACCATTCCTTTGTCCGGTTCTCCCACCGACAATCAAATGAAAATTCAGCTAAATCATTAAAAAAGTCGAAGCAAAAGGATCAAATGTTGTCCACACAAATATATGAAAAACGAAAAAGTTAATTTTCTTCTAAAACATGGTAGCGGCACTTTCATTCCTCCGAGCATTTAACTCGTCGGGCTTTCCAACGGTCCACAGCGGAATGATGGATAATTAGTAATTCTCTATCTCCTATTTGACAAGGAGGATAAATATATGAAATAAGTAAAATAAAAAAAAAAAATGATAATAATAATAACAAGTGAGGTAATATATTTAGATATTTTGATAACTTAAAGTTATTTTATAGAATAAGTAGAATAATTTTACCTTAAATTAAATTTTACTTAGCTTAGAGTAAATGAAAGGTAGATTAAGTGACGAATTAAATATTTAATTTAATTATTAAAATTAAAATTAATTATTATATCTAAAATTTTTAATTTTAAAATATTTTATTTTAAAAATATCTCATTTTATCTTTTATAATTTTATAATGTGATATTTTTTCTCTCAAATACTTAATTTAATTTTAACTTTTAGATCAAATGAAAACAAATGCTCGATTCCTTTTTTAATATATTTCTTTTTTAAAATTATTTTTACCAGATAGTCACTAGAATTCAGGATACGCTAGATAATTTTTTAATGACTTAAGGTTGCATTTGGCAGCATGATAGCTCCTATTTTAATATAAAATAAGTGAGATAAGTTAAAAAAGATTTTTATTTAAAAAAAAATAGTGAGATAAAAGTAATTTGTATTGTGATGTGATATTAATGAATGATTTTGTAATATTATAATATTTATGTAAGTGAATTGATATGATATAATGAATAAATATATTTTAATTTTAAAATATTATATTTTAATAGATATTAATATTGATTTGATAAAATATAATAAGATAAATTTCATTAATCTTCAATTTTAATTTATAAATATTTGGCTAACCTTGAGAGACCCTTCAATTATTCCACTGCCGAACGGCACAAGATGGCTACAGACGTAGAAAACTACTTTCAAAGATATATAAGGACTTGCCATAAGAGGGGAAAGGTAAACGGCGAAGAGGAAAAAGTCACATTATTCCGAGGGCGCGAGGAAGTCCACCCATATGTTAACACCTGTCTGTATATTTCTTTGTGGATGAGATGGTATCATTCAAGTGCACAGCTGTCCAAGCGAATTCATTCATTTTCTCTTCCCGACCTCACCACGGTCGGCGATCGCCGTCACTGCCATGTTCCTCCAATAGACCAACGCCACGTCACCGTCCCACTACCGCCCACGGTGTGCTGCAAACCACAGGATCACATGGTATTTAGCTCAGTGAAGTTTTCCGACCTCCCGTAGTGTTAGCCAATCAGAAGAAATTTCCATGCATATCCTCCTCACGAGTCGATTTGCACTCGTTGGGCTCGCTTGGGATAGGTTTAAAATTTAAGATCCTTAAAATTTAAGAAGTTTTAAAGTAAAAAATAGATAAAAAAAATAAATAGACGTAGCTGTGACAGTTCTAGATTGATATATTATTATTAATTTTAAATTTTATTTATATTTAAAGTGAGTTGACGAGAGATAGATGTTATGAATTTAAGTAAATTAGTAAAAATATATATAATTTATTAGAAATAGATGTAACAGAAGATGAATCGTAGTAAATAAACCTTTTACCGTATTCATTTACTGTGAATGCCACGTAGATAAGAAATCTATTTAAAATTATTCTAAGTGGGACCATAAAGTCTGTCGTGTTCTTCGATGTAAAGATTATTCATGCATGCATTTCCTCCACCATATAAAATAAAGTCTTAAGGGTGTCACTACGTAAAAGGATGCATGCGTATGCATCCGTTTCACATGCTTGACATTTGGTACGGCTACAAAATGACCCATGATGCATGCATTTCTCCATCGCGTCGGACATGAAATTTCGTTGCCAAATTTACGTCCATTTCTTCCCTTCAACACCTGTTACCATCATGGGGATTTTATTATGATTATTTAAGCTGACGTAGCAGCGGGGTGTGGTTACTTCTCTCACTGCAACGAAGGCGATTAGTTTGGTTTGAGGAGGAACCTGTAATTGCAAGGGATCGGTTCCGATATATAATATTGATCGAGAAATATTATCTTATAAATATCAGGGATGAATGTTGGAAATGTGTGCATAATATGTGCATTAATAAATATTTTTTAAAATAATTTTTAATCTATATTATAAGTTAGGCTACTTTTGGTACGTATGTAAGATCTGGGACGACTCTTAAAAAAGGATTTTTAAATTAAAAGGTAAAACCTTTGGATTCTTAACTTAAATGTCTTAACTAGTGTGGTTTTTTTTCTTAATGTAATCAAAGACAAATAAGACCCAACTAAAGATTGCAAATCATTTAAGTAAATAGCTTGAACGAACAAGTAAAAGATAAGTGAAAGAAATATACTGCTACACCGAGGGGTCATCTACCATGCATAGAATCACATCATTGCATTATGGTTCAAATGGATCCAATCAATCCACTAAAATGTTTAAAACTTAGCTAATGAATAGTAATTCTGTTGGAATTATATTCCACATCATCTTAAGTTTTAGATTTAATGAAACTTTCTTGGATTAACGGTTGCAAATTGGGTGTATTTGCAAAATATAAGTGATGATTGATGAAAAAAATTTATAAAGTAGCATAGAAATGAAGATGACAAGAAAATACGAAATAATGATTTTAAAGCTTGAAGGAAAGATCACTAAAATTGGGTGGAATGAAAAGGTTTTATTTTCATTTTCAAAAATGTATGCCCTCCTAACAAGTAACATAATAAGTAACGTAAAAATAATATAAATAGAAGTTTAAGGACTCACAAAATTCCTAATCATTCTTCAAAGGATAAATAATCTCATAAATTCAATTTTGCTATATTCAATTTTCAAAGGAAAAGGTTGTTTTTCAAAAGAGGATACCTTCACAGCATTATCAAACCAATTAGATCAAGGTTTAAATTATGGTACTTGTTAATTTATTTACAAGTATTAGTACCAATACTTAGTACGCACTCAATAGATTTGGCTCTTTTGAACCATTGGTAAACCTGTACTCAATAAATATCAATACTTATGAGATACAAGTTCTTCCCAAGAGAACCTCTCTGGCCAGCCTATATATAATAAGTATTGGTACTAAGCCTTAGTACCAATACTTATTATATATAGGTTGGCTAGAGAGGTTCTCTTAGGAAGAACCTTAGTACTGATACACTTGAGATACAGGCTTTGGCCTCTTTAAAAGGTAAGCTGACTTATATGTAACAAGTACCAGTACTAATGCTTAGTATTGATACATCTTGGATACTAGTGAGCTTCATAAGGTAAAGAGGAGTTCTTGAAACAATTCACCTAGAAGCTATGAGTATCGGTTCTCATTATTAGTATCAGTACTTATAAGTTACAAAGTGTCAGAGCCTATAATTTCTACAATTTATTTCTGATAATAACGGGAGCCCATTTAACTCCCATGAATTAAGGAATAAGACTTTTCTTTGAAATTAACTCTTCCCATGGCCTTAACAAAATTTCTATTAAGGGACATTTTTAGAGAAAGAAAGGTTGGTGGATTTGCTTGGCACTCAAGAAAAAAAAATGGAGGGGCCTTGTGGAAATTCCCCAACCCATACAGAGAGAGAGACCTTTTGGCTTGGGAAGGAAGCCATCCCCTCTTGATGAGGTGTGGCTTATCATAGCTAACATGCCCAAATTAAGCTAGAACTACGTTAAACACTACTAATTAACATGATAAGAAGGGTAAGTGTGAAAATTAACAGAAATGACTTAAAACAACAAATTGGTGTTAAAAATGCATAATTAAGGTTACAAAATGAGATATTCTATTATTAAATGCAAAATGAAGATCCAGTGTAGAATTAAACACACCTTTAAGGCACAAAAGTTCAAATTAAAAGTGAAATCAGGTTCCTAAATGTTCAATTAAACTTAAATAAAAATTTCATTGCATCTAAACATCGTTAGGATCTTGCATTATTGACTTTACATATAGGTCCTTCATTTATTCACATTTAAAATGCTCAGGGACCTTTCTGAAAAGTTGCCAAGGGCCTTTTTGCAATAGATTAGGGACCACTCTGTATTCTATTCTAGCACTTACAGGTTTCTTCATAAAACTCATATCGTTTCATCTATAGGGGCTCCACTGCAAATCACCCAAAGGACCTACTACTTCACGAGGCACTATAGCTCGTGAAGAACATGAGCTATAGGTGCCATCCATTCCTCACTCCATCAATCCTACGGTAGATCATGATCCAAATTTTGCGTGCTCTCACATGTAGCATCACCTCACCTCTCAGATCCCATCCTATGGTCAGATTTCATCCTAAAGCTTCCCGCCCTCCTCCACGTTCATCACCACCACCCATACCCTATTAGCCTAATCTCACCATTGTGGTGATCTGATCTACTGAAGTAGCTACTTAAGCAACCCTTGGGTCACGTGCAAAGGATCGACTCCCTAGTATATCTCTCGAGTTGGTCTTCACTCCTCTCTAGTTTCCTTTCCTCACACTACCTCTGTTCCTCCGCCTGAGTGGTGGAATTCCACCTCCTGCAACCTCTCCTTGCCGCTAAGGACTACGTAGCACCTGAGGGTGACATTGAGCTTCACTAACAAGCTTTCAGACCTCTGAAGATCCTTCCCCCTTCCTTGCTATAACCACCAGCTACAATTCTCCTTACAAGTCATTCTTCCATTTAGTATAGGATTTTAATGCTTTCTAGGATAGCTATAGTGTCTGTTAGTGTGGTATAGATCTCTCTCGGAGTAGAATTAGATAGTAAACTCATGGATTGATTGATAGTTTTAAGAGTAGAGTAGATTAGGAAGCTTTCCAGCAAATCCACCTCCTCTGATCAATTCAGATAAAAGGAAATGAATTCACCCCTTCATAGTGTCCATCTCATCTTCCCCTGCACTCAACACTCATTTCTGCATGTTTTCCTCATATTTTTACCATCAATCACCCACGCATCAAGGCATCAAATCAGATCTAATGCATTGAGCATTAAGATCTGATTTGAGCGCCAATTGTCATCTAAGGGTCATTTCATTCATTACACTTGTTCGCAATGATCCTATTCTAGTTTTGAACAAGTTGATTTGCAATTCTATCAATGTTGGTTTCAATTGAATATTAATTAGAGCTTTGATTTTTTATGGCTAGCTAGATCCAAGGATGATCAATTCTCCTAATTTGAGGCTTTAATAATGATTCACAAACTCAGTTGAGTGAGATTTAGATTCTAACATAAAGAATTTCAATATATTCTTCTGGGTTCTAATTTAGATTCAAAGATACAAAGTTTGGGATTCGTGTTGATTGGAATTCATTGACTGATCCAAATTCTTTCTTCATGCTGTCTATAGCATAAAAGAGGTATTAGATCAAGATTTTTCATGATTCTAAGAGTTTTTAATCGTGATTGAAGGTTTTTAATCATCTCTGAATTGAATTTAAATGCTTTGGGAGCTTAATTTAGATCTTTACCTTACACTATCTATAGTGTGAGATAAGGATCTTATTATGGTCTCAATGGTTTTTGGAAGATATATTTGGATCTCCTTGAAATTCAGAGGTGCTAGAAAGGAGTTTGAGATGATTTTCCTTTAGATTTAATTAATCATTTCAGATCTGGAATGTTATTCTACAATCCCTAATCTAAGATAAAAATTGAATTCCAAGAACATTTGATGAAGAGGTTGACACATGGATTTAATTTTAAAATGAGTTTGAAACACAATGAGCTTCTATCTAGCTATTTACACATGTATTTTTGACTCAAGATTCCCAAATCATTACATAAAAAGGGCTGCATTACAGCTACATTTATTATTGAACTCTGATTTCAGAAGAGTTGGTGATATGAGGATTTTTTGAGCTTAAAAGCACCTAGATCTAGGTGATGCAGACCTGATCTAGGATTCAAGCACTTAATTGTGATGCTGAAACAACTGAAATAGCAACAACAGGTGTTGTAGTTGCTGATCCAATGAGTACAAATTCTTAAATAGTAATTCAAAAAAGAGTTTGAATTAGGATTAATGTGTAAAATGAGTTGATGTTGTAGTATACTGATAGAACATCACATACAAGCTTTCATGTATGATTCTTTGATTTAAATTTGATCAGATTAGCATGTACATGATGTTTAAAATTCATTGTCAATAGATGTTGAGGGTTTTATCCGTCCAATTTGAAATTTGAATGAAATTTTAGTTGAAAACCATGTTTAAATGCTCCATCATCTTCCATGTGATGTGTTAAATGTTTGTGAGTGCTTTTACTGATTATTAAACCCTTAGAACACAACTAGAGGCCTTAGGTTCTATTGTTCAACACCCCTTCTAGGCCTAGTTTATGTTAACTTTGAATATAAATAAAAATCATTAAAAAATCTCAAAAAATAAAATAAAGATGTCTTAAGTATGATTAGGTACTTTTCTAGGTGTATACCAAGTTTCTAAGTATTCTGAACCCCCAACTTGGTAGAACATACCATTCGACGGTTCAGTCTACCTAGGAATTTAATAAAAGAATCAAACTCAAAATTCCAAAAAGAATCTCTTCTTCTCTCATCTCACCCTTTCTCTCTCATCCCCTACCTCTATTATATATATATAAACTATAAAAATCAGAAAACACCCAAAAATACTCAAAAATATCTTTTATAGTGTATTTATACTTGTAAATATAATTTAATAGTAAGCTATATGTAGATAGTGTAAAATATGTCAATAATGTACATAAATAACTTATACTTGTATTCTATATAGTAAATTAAGTATTTAGAATGATTTACTATATATATAATGTTATTGTATAATTATATATTAATTTATACTTAAATGTATATTAATCTAAGTAATTATAAAAACCTATGTATATATCTATAATCTTATTTACTACTGTACATGCATATTTAACTAATTATTATATATTACATGATACCTGTAGATTAATTTAATTATGTAATTATTGTACGTAATTAAGTTATTAAGTTCATTATGTAAGTTATTAACTTAAAATAAAATAAATTAGTAAATTAACTTAATACTAAAGTAATTTATCATATACTCTTGTATAATATTATTTTAAGTATGTTTGACGTATTCTTGCTATATTTATATTATATTATAGTATTTATAACTTAAATATATATGTACATATCTATTTAGAACGTGTATTTAAATGTACATAAATTAAAATAAAGACTCTAAAATAAATTTAAAATGTGTAATAAATAATTTATTAAATAAATTAACTATGTATAAGGTCAACTGCATGATTAACGTATCAATTTGTACAATAATTAACAAATTAAACCTTAAATTAATGTTCATAATTTCCTAACTTTAACTAATTTTAATATATATTTAAAAAAGTTATTTTCTTAAATTAATTGTACAATTATGTAGACCTATATTAGAGCTTTGTAAATATATAATTTATTTAAAATTTGGAATTAATTATAACCATCAAATTGAGAGCTAAAATCAGACAATCCGAACAAATGTAGCACTGAGATGCGCTCACTTGAGTGTCGTGGCTTTAGTGCCACATCGGTGGCTAATGACCGCTTCGAGCGATATAAATGGAATTCAGTGCATAAGCAGTGCTGTCGTCATGAGCGTTGGGCGCCACTTACACCATACCCTCTATCTCTCTCTCAAGCATACTGATACTAAGTACATTTGTGAACAGTGCATAGGCTGGGGGCCTACACTGTAGAGGGCCAGTTATTGGGCCTGATTTTGGACTGAATTCAATTGGATAAAGTGCACACTAATGAAAGTAGAATTGGGTCTAGTGGTGGTCTGGTCCCACCCTCTTGGGCGCTATGTATCCCACAAAAAACCTGATTTGCACACTAAAAAAACCTAATTTTTTAGTGAATGAATAGTGAATCGGTGTTGTTGTGGTGAGAGAACTTGAAAAATGCTAAGTGTTGAAGAGAGTGGAGAAGACAACTTGAGAAGAGACTAGGTGTGGAATGGCTGCGTTTGAGTGCACTTGTGTGTATGCGTATAGGTATACATATATGAACAATATAAATAATATATATATGTATATAAATAATATAAATAAAATATATGCTAATAGTGTATACATATATGTATAATACATGTATATATAAATATAAGTATGGTAGGTACTGTTTGAGCCTTATACATATAAATAAACCTTAAGGCTTTAGTGACGAATATATCTGTCACTGTAGATATGTATATATGTTAGTATAGATAGTTCATTTTGCCTTATGTTTTGTACATATTTTATTAAGGCTATACTAATACATATATATGTTACTAAAGATATTTACAACTTAATATTGTACAAATTAGTAGCTATTTTTGTACCTATACTTAGATAGTAGTTAGAGCAGTTCTATATAATTAACATAGTATAGTTACTCATAGTTTTTGATGCCTGTTAATTGTAAATTTGTTTAAGGCATTGTAGATAGAATTAATTGATTCTTTTGTACATAATTAACCAATTTATTCATTTTTTATTCATTGATTCATGTTGTAAATAAAATTACTTTTTTGGGATAAAAGAACATTTTTGGACATAGAGAGTGTTGCATATTAATAACTGCCTCCTAGTGAACGACCTGGAATAAACCAGTAAAAATTAAGTAAATAAATAAAATGACGTGATATCTATTGCATTGTGACAAATATACTACAATAACGACACTTAAAACATTGTTTTTATTCCAACACGGTTGTTGAGCTCATCGCCTCCCCCTTTTTTTTCCAACATTAGGATGGGTGGGAGAAGAGGAGAGGACCACCACCCTTGCCGACCTCTCTTCTCCTCATCTAGTGATCGCTCTTGCTGCTGCATCTTGCAAGGTTGCCACTACAATGGGTTGCAAGAAGAAGACAAAAGATGGGAGGGAAGCCCCACCTCCACCACTAGCAACCTTTCTTCTCATCTAGATATGGTCCCTCCACCTCTCCTCTGGTCGGTCAGCCAGCCGCCGCCACTATAGCATCGCCGCTACTGCTACTGTAGCCACACCTGCACGCAAGGGCATGGACTGCAATTACTGCTGCCCATTGCAGCAGCTGCAATTATCGCCGTTGTTGCTTTTATTGTGGCTACGATTGTCACTATTGTCGCTGTCGTGGTCGATCTCAATAGCAAGGGGGGTTGGCACGAGTTCGAGATGAAGAAGTTGGATTTTTGAGGTTATGATTGAGGGTAACTTGTTTTATTCCCTTATTTTAATTGCTTTAAGATTTGGGGGAAGATAAACTATTGATACAAGTTTTATGCGTTGTTTTAATTGCGAGGAAAATTGGAGGGGGTGTCACTTGGTAACAAGGAGGATGGGAAGCAAGGCAAGGTAGGGATATTCCTAACCCTCCTATCTATGTTCTCTTGAATTCCCAGTGTGATGGGTACATACTGGTATAGATTTCCTTTTAAACCATTAACATCTCCAGTATTAGTATAAAAAAAAAAAATGAAAAAGAATCTTTTTAAGTATGTTCTTCGTTATTGTTGGAGAATTAGTTAGTTTCTCTATAATCTGTGATGAGTTCTAGACCAGTTCCATGCTCTTTCCTTGTAGCTTTAATTTCAGGAATTGTGCCTCTCTATCTCTTTAATAGTAACTAACTAGTTCACATCTCAATTTATGAAGTCTGTGGTGGTAGTAGACATTTGTTTGTGTTCTTCTGGAGTTGCCAAACATGTGATGAACATATATTGCTTTGTCATTTTACATATAGATGTGTGTATTCTGGACATACTTTTAGATGCATGCACTCTAGACATACTTATAGATGCATGATGAGGTGTGGCTCATCAAAGCTAAAATGCCTAAGTTAGGCTAGAAATTAGGTTAAACACTACATAATTAACACATAAAATGGGTTAAGTGTGAGAAATAACATAAATAACCTAAAACACCAAATTTGTGTTAAAAATACAAACTTAGGTCATAAAATGAGATATTCTATTCAAAAATGTAAGTTGATGATCCAATTCCAAATTGAACACATTTTTGGGTTCAAATGATCAAATTGAAAGTGAAATAAACTTTCTAAATGTTTAATTGAGATTCAATAAAAACTTAGTTGCATTTGGACATCATTATGACCTTACATTATTAACATTACATTTAGGTCCTCAGGTCAACATTTTCTTTACATAAAAACCTTCCAAGGACCTATTTGTAAGCTGTCAGGGACTTTTTTGCAATACTCATGGACTGCGCCGCATTCTTCTTTGCCACTTATGGGCTTGTATGCAGGTGTTCTACTGCTTCACTCATTTAGGGCTTGTCTGTAAATTCTCCAACAAACCTGAGGGCATGAGTCTATTGTAACTTGCAAGAACTTGCCTAATCTCAGCCGTTCATCCTATGATCTCTTGATTTGATGGCCGATCCTAATTGAACCGTCATGCGACTTCGCACGTGTAATCACCTTTCCCCCCAAATCCAATCCAACGACCATGATTTGATTTGGAAGCTCTCACACCCTCTCAAGCTGCATCCCACCGTCAATGACCTAGGAGCCTAACCTCACCCTCGTGGTGTTTGGATTCACTCCCTTAGCTACTTAAGTAGCTACCCATCCACTTGCACATGCCATGCATCGACTCCCCACTACACATCTTGAGTCGATCCATTCTTCCCTCTCCAACACTCCTAACCCCTTTACTCGCCACGCCTGTGACAAGGGCGTGGCTTTTCACCTCCAATTCCTCCTTGCTGCTATGGATGACGTACGCCTGAGGACGACCCTGGAGCTCCTCTTGTGGGCTCTTCACTCGCTGGAGATCTCCCCCATTCCTCCTTAGTTGCCATGCTTTGGATCCACAAGTCCCGTTCGTCTGACTAGATTAAGATTTCCTGCTTTCTAAATTAGTTTTAGTATTAGTTAGTATAGTTTAGATTAGCTTAGGAGTAGATTAGATACTTGTATTCGTAGATATTATAGTTTAGCTAGGAGTATATTAGGATAATTCCTTGTAGGTTCTGACAGAGGGGGGGGTGAAATTTGTGTGATATGAAATAAAATGCGGAAATAAAATAACAATGTCACATAAAATAGCAATCACACAAGTACACAAGAATTTCAAGTGGAAACCCAAACTCAGGTAAAAACTACCACCTAAGCCTCTCGACTTAGAATTTCTCGATTGACCTAATCGATCAAATCCACTAACGTACTACTTAAACGAGGGTAGTATAACCTCTTACAACCATGTTACTTTGAACGGTAGCATACCTCAAACCCCTTCTCTTCACGAGGAGTATTTTGTCTCGTGAGGGAGACGAGAATTTGCAAGGCGAATACCCAACAAAGATAATATAACAAAATCCTATAGAGCCATAAAGTAAGTACTTAAAACTAGCTACTTGATAACTCTACATTTTGTGGCGATAATTCTATTAATCGAGGTTTATCTTAAGGGTAGCATGAACGAATAAAACATCATAAATGGGCATGGGAGCATTACATGCATTGCACATTGAGATTACTTATAAATCAATGTTAATTGCCATTTGTACAAGTTCATGTAAAAATAGACTTCAGATGAGTGATCGAACCGCATGAATAGATTCAGAATGACGAACGGAATCCAACGGACTCAAAATCGACCAAATCCGACATCCGGAGCTCTCGCAACTAGCTCAAGAAGTTCTGACTGTTGATGTGATGATCAACGGCCACAAAGCTGCCACGTGGCACGAGATTAGCACATACAAGCCACCGCTTCGCTTCCTCCATCATCCGCAGGAAGAACAGCTCCCACAACATGCCTTCACTGCACAACACCACAGAGAAGCGCTTTAAGCTGTCTAATCTTTAATCAGACGACTGAGAGCCACACATCACCCTCGTTCTCTACCATTGCTGAGACCCAGCAAGAAGATTCAACCATTGGATCTTCATCTAACAGTCAGTAGCAGCCGAGCGCAAATTCTTCTCCGCGACCATCCACGAAACACAACACAGGAGTCGACGCACTTTCCCCGTGCATCCAACGCAGGATCAAACCACACCACATATCAAATCCGAGGCGAAGGCACACGCGATAGAAATTGGACCATCGATGAGAATGCGAACGGCGGAGATAGCGCTACGTGGCACCCACAGATGTAAGCGATTGGGCGCGTGCGTCTCAGCAAGCAATCCGCAAGCGCACTTCGCACGCAATCTTAGTCGTCCGATCTTTGATCGGACAACCCTCAAGGCGCGCACACGAATAGCGTAGGAGGAAGTATAGGCGCACGTCGAAGACCAGTAGGCAGGGGCCTTCACCGACATTTCTGGGGCGATTTTAGCAACGTCCTGGACGTCGCTAAAGCCCCTAAATTTAGAAACCCCTTCTTCCTATAAAACCCACTCCAACTACCTATGTAAAGGCATTGAATACACTTGCAATTCTTCTACCCCACTCCTAGCTTCCCTTAGCACACTTAGTACTCACTGGAGTTGACGAGCCACCGATGGAGCCCTCCTCCACCGCCGTGGCCGCCTCGCCTTCTCTCCTCTCTCTCTCTCCCTTTACTCTAGCTTTACTTTACTTTTGTTTAAGCATTTAGCTATTGTTGTATCTGTAAAACTCAAGTTGCATGTTAAATGATGTTGTTTCTTATATAGCTATTGTCTCTCTCTTTTTACGGGGTTTTTCTTATCTTGATTTGCATGAATGTTGTGATCAAAAAACTTTAACCCTACTCTCTCTCTCTCTCTCTTACTCTCTTTTCTCTCCCGCATTTTCTCATGCGCAAGCAAAACCTGCCATTTCCGTGACAACTAAGTGACAGAAAAAGTCAATTTCATGCCTCCCTGTGTTTGTCACTCAGACTCACATCTATTTCTACATTTAAAACTGACCTTGCAAATGCGAGCTACAACGACCTATTTAAACAAACGCGCCCGGCTCATGTCAGTTTTTGGCACCATTGCTGGGGAGGCAACGGATTTATTTTGTCACTTTCATTTTGCATCCATACTCACATCATCTAACTCAATTTCTCCCTCTACTTGATTGGTTGCAGGAACTTGACGCCTGGGCGGCAAAGGAGCGCGACTCATGACGATGGAGATGGAGTGAACGCAGCAAAGATCGGTTGTGAGTATTGCTCTACGCATGGTTGTTTGCTTGCCTAAAAAATCTAAAAATAATTAAAATCAGAGAAAAAAATCGGCATGGTGAATGATTACTTGATCCACATCCTAAACTCATCACCCAACAAAAAAAACACACTCTAACATTCTTAAAGACATAATCTCTTTGGAGTGTTCTTTTCTTTTTGAGTGATGTTTGCGAAGCCACCATAACTTGACTTGGGTTGCATCACTTACCTTAAAATTGACTCACCTGGTAGATTGCATGAACAGTATGGTGAGAACATTAGGGTTGTTTTCTAGGGCCTCCTCACTCTAAAGGAAATTTACTCTCACCCGTTGTATGTAAAACTTGGCATGCCCACATGAAACTTGTTTGAAAACACTATAGCACTTCAACCCTAAAAGACATTAAAGTAAGGACAAACGTTAAAAGACACTACATCTTAAATCCTTGCTTGAAAACCATGTATTGTTAGGTGCACACACATTTGAATTGGATAACTAAAAGGCACCACCCCAATCAACGCTTCATCACATGTCTTGAGCACAAGCACTGACCTAAGCCCTCATTAAAACATAGTAGACATGCCCTAGGCAGGACTGGTTTAAGTCTCGAAAGGCGTGATTTCGGTTGCTAGACACTTGACCCTCATTCCCTTCGTAAAATCTGGTAACTAGGCTGCGGGGAAGTGTCAAATGACCGCGGTTGTAGGGTCTACAGAATCGGCGACGCAAGCCAAAGGAAGAACCTTTCCCACAATCCCCTCGTAATCAACCTAGCCAGATTAGCCTTGGGAAGGGTGGTTACGTGCCTACAGACTTGATCATTCCTTTTGAGATTTCTATGTCCCCTAAGGAATACACTATAAGGACTAGTCTTGTCTACTTGTTTGATCACACATGCTTCTCGCATCTGTTTCCCTCCACATCCCTCCCCGTTCTTCTCTAGTGTATGCATGGGAGATGATCACTTCATCCTGAGCTGTTTGTTTTGGGATGGGAAACCCGGGGGAGACTTGATCTTGCTAAAGATATGGCCGAACCTAGAGTAGGTGAGGTTGAAGACCAACCTCCATCAAATACGATGGCCATCATCCAAGCCCAAATTAATGCAAACCACCAGCTTTAGCTGTAGCAGATCCACACTATCATGCAAGCCATACACCTGTTGTAGAACCTGCAGAGGCAACCACCACTTGATCCACCACAATTCCAAAACCAACCTAGGCCCCTCCAAGATTTTTACGATTCATCTACTATTCGGATCGAACCACATCTTAGGGTCCCCAAAGGGAAAGATGATTCCAACACCTAGAGGACCTTGATCGGATCGCCCAGACTGTCAAGCCCAGGAACATCAGCTTAGACATTGTTTTGATTAAGATGTTCCCCTTCTCACTAAGAGACAAAGCATCTCACTGGCTTAGAACTTTAGGAAGACCTATCTCCACCTGGGAAGAACTGAGGCATCAATCTTAAAGAAATTCTTCCCCATAGGAAAGACCAATGCCCTCAAAAGAACCATTACCACCTTTACACTCCAAGGCAGGGAACAATTCCATGAGGAATGGGAGAGATTTAACGAATTGTTGAGGAAATGCCCACACCATGAGGTTCTAAGGTGGCAATTGGCCCAGATCTTCTACCATAGTCTGGACAGCAACCTTCGGAACTTTGTTGATGCCACATGCGAAGGAAACTTTCTGAACAAAGATGAGGAAAGCGCATTTGAGCTTTTCAAGTCTATGAGCGAAAATTTGCTCAACAATACCTCCATGACCCAGTTCAGTCGATCCAGTCAACCCCATGGTGGGATCTATGAGGTACAAACAAATTTTTGGAATGGTTGACATGGATATTATTGCTAAGAAGTTGGATCGAGTGGAATTGGTGGATAAGAAGATAGATGAACTATTGAACCAGACTAGGAACTCGCTACAGACTCTCTCCCTAGCTAAGGGAGCTCACAATGTTGACCTAGTTTAGCCACTAAGGCAGATGCAACTGGAACAACCCTTGACCATGTTCTAGGGAGGGACCTTTGCTCCCTCAACCCCTGATTATTCTTTTCCCTCCCCCTCAGCACCTTCTATCTTTGAAGATGTCCAGGCTATCCAAGGTTATTCTAAACCTGACCCCATCTCCAACACCTACAACGTCGGATGGCGTAATCACCCAAACTTCTCTTGGACAAACCAGAAACCGAATCAATTTCAGAACCAGCCCAGGCCAAAGCATCAACCAAACCCGACCTCCTATCAGCAAGGTCCACCAGTTAGACCCCCCTATAATCCGAATAGAGAGGCCCCTCCCCCACAAAACCAAATGGACACCTTGATGAAAATGATGCCTGACATGAACCAGAAACACCAGAAGGAAATGGCATTAGTGAAGGGACAGTTGAGCCAGTTGTTGGATTATAAACAACAGGGATCCCTTCCTTCTTAGCCACAGCTGAACCCCCGAAATGTGATTAACAAAGGCCCTAATTTGCAAGGGTTCCAAGGCAATCCCAGGCAGGCCCACATGGTCCAGCCTGCCCCACAAACACTCCCTAGGTTTGGTGCTTCTTCTTCCTCTTCTTTTGAAGGATCAACCCATGGTCTAAATGCCTCTACAAATGCAATGACCTTGAGAAGCGGCACTAAAACCCAGGATCCCAAGTAGTCGACTCCTCCCATGACCTTACTCCCTGAGATACCCTACTCTAAAGACGAGAAGGAAACACCCAAGGACCTGGAGACTAACCCAGTTCAAATCCAGACACCGTACCCCGCAGCCTTGGAGAAGATGTAGAGAAAGAAAGCAGTTGTGGAAAATAAGGAGCTTTTGGAAATTTTCAAGCAGGTTCATATTAATATCCCTCTCCTTGAGGCAGTAAGCACATTCCAGCTTATGCTACATTCCTAAAGGATGCCTGTACGCCGAAGCGTAAGCCACGACCCCAAGCACATAGGAAGGTTGTGCTCTCAGAGCAAGTGAGTTCCGTGATATCGAGCAACCTTCCACTCAAACGAACAGACCCAGGAACACCTCTGATATCTTGTAATATCGGGGACATAACATTTGATAGAGCACTCCTGGACTTAGGTGCTTCGATCAATCTGATCCCAACAACCTTGTATCACCAATTCGGATTCGAAGAATTGACGCCCACACCTGTGACCATCCAATTGGTTGATCGATCTGTGAAGACCGCGAAGGGGGTTGTCAAGGACATAATTGTTTGGGTCAAGGACTTCTACTTCCCAGTCAACTTCTTGGTGCTCGACATGGAAGTCCCCAAACAGCTACAAAACACACCCATCATCCTGGGCAGACTTTTCTTAGCTACGACTAAGGCGAACATCGATTGTGACACGGGATGCATGGAAATCACCTTCAGAGACAGGAAGATGCAGTTGGATATCTTCAGGGCGACTAAGTCTTTTGATTCCGACTAGATTAAGGAGCACGATCCCGTGGAGCCTCTGGTTAAGGAATGCCTCACCCTTAGTTCTGTATCAAACCATCAGAACCAACCCTGTGACGACTGTTCTAGCCCATCCTCGTTTGTGCACGTTGACCTCTGTAGAGCTGATTACCATCAGCAACCGTCGTTCGAGGAGATTGATGTTGATCAACTCTCGCTTTTCCCTTACCCATCGAGTGTTGTTCCACCCACACCTGAGCTGAAGCCGCTACCCGAAAATCTAAGGTACGTCTTCCTTGGACCTGACCAGACCTTCCCGGTGATTATCAACGCCCTTCTAACCAAGGATCAAGAACTCAGGTTAACCGCGACCCTATCAGAACATCGAGCAACCATTGGATGGACCATCTTGGATTTACGAGGAATTAGCCCCACCTATTCACCCATAAGATATATCTGGAAGATGGGCCTCGACCTTCCTGTCAGATGCAAAGATGATTAAACCCAAATATGTGGGAAGTCTTTATAAAGGAAATCATCAAGTGGCTTGATGTTGTCATCATCTACCCAATCTCTGATAGCCCCTGGGTGAGCCCCACTCAAGTGGTCCCCCAGAAAGTCGAGCTCACTGTTGTCACCAATGATCGTGGCGAATTCATCCCCACCCGCACCACCACTGCATGGTGGGTGTGCATTGATTATAGGAAGCTCAATAAGGCGACCAAGAAAGATCATTTCCCTCTACCATTCACTGACCAGATTCTTGAATGATTAGCAGGGTAGAAATATTTTTGCTTCTTGGATGGATACTCAAGATACAACCAAGTCGCGATTCTCCCGAAGATCAAGAGAAGACCACATTCACTTGCCGTATGGCACATTCGTGTTCCGTCGTATGCCATTCGGGTTGTGCAATGCACCCGCTACCTTTCAGCATTGCATGCTAGCCATCTTTTCAGAGATGGTGGGTGAATACCTGGAGGTCTTTATGGATGATTTCTCAGTGTTTGAGAACTCATTCGACCATTGTTTGAGCAAGTTGGAGAAAATCCTGAAGTGATGTACAGAGGTTAACTTAGTTTTGAGCTGAGAAAAAAGCTATTTCATGGTTCAAGAAGGGATTATTCTCAGGCACATCGTATCACATAGGGGCATTGAGGTGGATCGAGCTAAGGTTGATTTTATTTCCAAACTTCCACCACCTAGCTCGGTCCGGCAAATCCAATCTTTCCTAGGACATGTTGGTTTCTATCAAAGGTTCATCAAAGACTTCACCAAACTCTCTAAACCCTTGACCGACCTTCTGGCCAACGACGCCCTATTTCACATGACACCTGATTGCATCCAGGCTTACGCCACCCTCAAGGAATCAGTCTCCACCGCACCTGTGTTACAGCCCCCAGACTGGTCCCAGGATTTTGAAATTATGTGTGATGCATCAAACTTTGCCATCGGCACAGTCCTAGGACAAAGAAAAGAAAAGAAACCCGTGGTGATCTACTACGCGAGCAAGACATTGGATGAGGCTCGACGGAACTATACAGTCACAGAGAAAGAGCTACTTGCCATAGTTTTTAGACTCAAAAAGTTCTGATCTTTCCTCCTAAGATCCCACGTGACTATTTATATGGACCACTCGGCCATCCAGCATCTGTTGGCCAAAAAGGACGCTAAACCTAGGCTCATCAGATGGATCCTGCTCTTGCAGGAATTTGACCTAGAAATTTGTGACAAAGTCGGGTCCAAGAATGTCGTGGCCGATAACTTGTCCAGACTCCACCCAGACCACATTGGGCCCTCCTTGCCCTTGATTGATACCTTTCCTGATGAACAACTTCTGGCTGTGCACGAAAGGAAACTACCCTGGTATGCCGACTTCGTCAACTATCTGGTAGTAGGACAGACCCCGCACAACTAATCCAGACAGCAAAGAGATAAGTTCTTGGCTGAAGCTAGGCATTATTTCTGGGATGATCCCATGCTGTTTCACCTCTGTGCCGACCAGATTATTAGGAGGTGTATTCCGAAGGAAGAAGTTCAAAGTGTGTTATCCTTTTGTCATGACCAAGAATGTGGTGGCCACTTTTCAGGGAATAAGATGGCTATAAAGGTTTTGTAGTCCAGATTTTATTAGCCTTCCTTATTCAAGGATGCACACAGCTTTGCGAAGACTTGCTCTCACTACCAGACTTTAGGGACCATGACCAGAAAAGACATGATGTCCCTCCAGCCCATTTTGATTGTCGAGATCTTTGACATTTGGGGCATCGATTTCATGGGCCCCTTCCCACCATCCAGCGGCTTTGAGTACATCTTAGTTTTAGTAGACTATGTCTCAAAATGGATTGAAGCCGTCGCCACTAGCAGATGTGACCATAAGGCTGTCAAGGATTTTGTTAAGCAAAACATCTTTTCTCAGTTTGGAATACCGAAGGCCATGATCAGTCATGGTGGAAGTCACTTCTTAACACATGATCCCGTGGAAACTCTAATCGAGGAATGCCTCACCCTTAGTTCTGTATCAGACCACCAAACCCGTAGTGACTGTTCTGATCCGTCACCATCATTACCCGTGGACCCCTGTAAGGCTGAGTACCATCACACGACACCATTTAAGGAGATCGATGTTGATCAACTCCTGCCCTTTCCCTTCCCATCGACTGTGGTTCCACCCGCACCTGAACTTAAACCATTGCCCGAGAATCTCGAGTATATCTTCCTGGGACCTGACCAGACCTTCCCAATGATTATTAATTCTCTTCTAACCAAGGATCAAGAACTCAGGTTGACTACGACCCTTTCAGAACATCGGGCCACCATTGGTTGGACCATTTTGGACTTAAGAGGAATTAACCCCACCTATTGCACCCATAAGATTTACCTGGAAGACAGGGCACGACCTTCCCGCCAGATGCAGAGACGTTTAAACCCAAACATGTAGGAGGTTGTTAAGAAAGAAATTATCAAGTGGCTTGACACCGACATCATCTACCCTATCTCCGATAGCCCCTGGGTGAGCCCCACTCAAGTGGTTCCTAAGAAAGCTGGGCTCACCGTTGTCACCAATGATCATGGCGAATCCATCCCCACCCGCACCACCACCGCATGGCGGATGTGTATTGATTATAGGAAGCTCAATGAAGCCACAAAGAAGGATCACTTCCCCTTGCCATTCATTGACCAAATCCTTGAAAGATTGGCAGGGCAGGAGTATTTCTTCTTCCTGGATGGATATTCAGAATATAACCAGGTCGCAATTGCTCCGGAGGATCAAGAAAAGACCACATTCACTTGCCTATATGGCACGTTTGCATTCCGTCGAATGCCATTCAGGTTATGCAATGCACCTGCGACCTTCCAGCATTGCATGCTAGCCATTTTTTCAAAAATGGTGGGTGAATACTTAGAGGTCTTTATGGATGATTTCTCTGTATTCGGGAATTCATTCGACCATTGTCTGAGCAACTTCGAGAAAATCCTGAAACGATGTATCGAGGTTAACCTGGTGTTAAGTTGGGAAAAGAGCCATTTT
This sequence comes from Thalassia testudinum, assembly GCA_037157565.1. Classification (NCBI taxonomy): domain Eukaryota; kingdom Viridiplantae; phylum Streptophyta; class Magnoliopsida; order Alismatales; family Hydrocharitaceae; genus Thalassia; species Thalassia testudinum. The sequence continues at coordinate 26,936,319 of JAZHRO010000003.1, forward strand.
ATGGTTCAAGAAGGAATTATCCTTGGTCACATTGTATCGCATAGGAGCATCGAAGTAGATTGGGCTAAGGTTGATTTGATTTCCAAACTTCCTCCGCCTAGCTCAGTCCGACAGATTCGCTCATTCCTAGGACATGTTGGCTTCTACCGAAGGTTCATTAAAGACTTTTCCAAGCTTTCCAAACCCTTGACCGACCTTCTAGCCAACGACGCCATATTCCACATGTCTTCTGATTGCATCCAGGCTTATCACACCCTCCGGGACTTAGTCTCCACCGCACCTGTACTTCAACCCCCAGACTGGTCCCAGGACTTTGAGATTATGTGTGATGCATCAGATTTTGCCATAGGCACTGTCCTGGGACAAAGGCAAGATAAGAAGCCCGTGGTGATCTACTATGCGAGTTAAATGTTGGACGAGGCCCAACAAAATTATATGGTCACAGAGAAAGAGCTGCTCGCTATAGTCTTTGGACTTGAAAAGTTCCGATCATACTTATTGGGATCCCACGTGATGATTTACACTGACCATTCAGCCATCCAGCACCTGTTGGCCAAGAAGGACGCAAAGCCCAGGCTCATCAGATGGATCCTGCTTTTGCAGGAATTTGACCTGGAAATCCAAGACAAGGTCGGATCAAAGAATGTGGTGGATGACCACTTGTCTAGACTTCATCCAGACCATATTGGACCCTCCGTACCTCTATCTGATGCCTTCCCTGATGAACACATCCTGCCTGTGCAAGACAGGAAAATGCCATGGTATGCTGACTACGTCAACTACCTAGTTGTAGGACATACCCCGTACAGCTGGTCCAGACAGCAATGGGACAGGTTCTTGGTTGAGGCCAAGCACTATTTCTGGGATGATCCCATGCTGTTTCGCCTCTGTGCTGAACAGATCATCAGGAGGTGTATCCCCGAAAATGAAGTTCAGAGTGTGCTTTCCTTTTGTCATGACCAGGCTTGTGGTGGCCACTTCTCTGGAAAGAAAACAGCTACAAAGGTTTTGCAATCTGGATTTTACTAGCCGTCCCTATTTAAGGATGCACACAACTTTGCCAAGACTTGCTCACGCTGCCAAACGTTGGGGACCATGACCAAGAAAGATATGATGCCCCTCCAGCCTATTTTGATTGCTGAAATCTTCGACGTTTGGGGTATCGATTTTATGGGCCCCTTTCCACCATCCAACGGCTTCGAGTACATCCTGATCTCGGTAAACAATGTTTCCAAATGGATTGAAGCCACCGCCACCCGCCGATGCGATCACAGGACTGTCATGGACTTTGTTAAGAAGAACATCTTTTCCTGGTTTGGAATACCCAAGGCCATGATCAGTGATGGTGGCAGCCATTTTATCCATTCCCAATTTCGTGCCCTACTTAGAAAATACGGGGTGAACCACCGCATTGCTACCCCATATCATCCGCAAACAAATGGGCAGATCGAGGTTTCAAATAGACAAATCAAGAACATTTTACAGAAGACTGTGAGACCTGCCAGGAAAGACTGGTCCACACGACTTGATGATGCCCTGTGGGCATATAGGACCGCTTTCAAGACCCCGATAGGCATGTCGCCTTATCACCTGGTCTTTGGCAAAGCCTGCCATCTTCCTGTCGAATTGGAACACTGGGCTTACTGGGCTGTCAAGCAATGTAACATGGATCCCCAGTTAGCCGATGCGCAGAGGACGCTCCAATTATCTAAGCTCGAAGAAATTCATCGGGATGCTTTTGAAAATAGTCGACTGTAAAAGGAGAAAATGAAAGCCGTCCACGACCGACTCATTCATAGAAAAACCTTTGAGCCTAACCAGCAAGTCTGGCTATTTGATGCCCACCTAAAACTCTTCCTAGGGAAACTCAAGTCCAAATGGACAAGACCATTTCAGGTGGTTAAGCCCTACTCTAATGGGGCAATTGAAATCGCTGATCCTAACACTAGGCACACTTTTACAGTTAATGGTCAAAGATTGAAGCATTTCCTGGCCCAGGTTCCCCCAAAGGAGAGTGTCACCCTCGTTGAGGGATGACACAGAGCACCGCCCAGCTGGAGGCGTTAAACTCAGCGCTTCCTAGGAGGCAACCCAGAGGATCCAGACTGATCCGGTATTTTACGTCACTCAGGTACCATCTTTTGAACCCTTATGCATCCATGTACTTGCTAATGAGGACATTGTCCAACTTAAGCATGGGGGGGTGATAAATTACATAATCCTGAGCTCATTTAATCAGTCTGAATCAAATAAAATAATAAAAAAATTAAATTTAGGAAGAAAACTTAGGCATTAGAAACTTGTCAATAGTGGGAAATAATACAAAAAGAACTTAAACACTTAGACTTTTCAGGCCTTCAGACTTAATCAGCCCTGGTGTTCATTAAAATATGGATTTAGCTTCAAATCCTTGCAACCTTAAGCTATTCTAATCCACCTACTAAATAAGGTGATAAGTATATGACTTATCAACTCACCCTCTAACTCAAAAAAACTTTGAGTCTAAGCATCCACACACATTTTTGCACAGACTCACTCCTCGGAGATTTTGACAGAAATTGGGTAGCTAATGAATTCTCTAGGGTGGTATGGCTGGCAAGTTGTCGTGGGTAACGGCCCATTGGCAGGTTGTCCAGAACCCAGCCACAGACCATTTCTTCTTCATTGCCTCTAGGTACATTTGAGATCAGGGAAGCCACCTACAAAAAAAAAAAGGAGAAGAAAAGAAAATAAACCACACTTCACCGCACAAGTATGGCTGGCAAGTGATCGTAGGTAACAGCCCATTGGTTGGTTGTCCAGAGCCCAGCTCAATAACTACACAAAAAGAACTAAAACACTTAAGGAAGAAGCAGGGAAGTAGTACAAGCCGGGGAGATATACACTGGAAAAATCCTTATGTTGACCCCAATTAAAACAAACGTAGGGAGAAAGCTACCAATCGAACAAATACACCTTCAGGAAAATATATTTTCTTTTCCGGTCACCTAGGGGCATAGAAACCCGAAGTCTGTCTGAATTACTGTTAAGTGAGTCTATCACAATCTTCACACCAAGATGCTTAGCACTTAGGGTTTTGACCGAGTTTTGGGTGGGTTGGGTAGCCGTAAAAAGTTACCAACCCACACTGAATTCTGAAAAAAAATTCTAAAAAAAATATATACATATACATATACATATGTATAGTTATATACATTAAAGCAAGGATTCAGATGATGCGTATTTTGGCAGACACCCGGGCGCTGCTTAGTCTTTGTAGATTAAGATCTTCGTATATTTCCTCCTATTGACAAGTGACGAAGTGTCTAAGCAATTACTTCTTAAATTCTGAAAGAAAATAAAGGTTAGAATAAACCTTGCTAGGGACTAGCGAGGAGTAAGCATGAGGGTATGATAACACTGCACAAGGGGGTGATAATTCTGTTAAATAGGGCCCATCTTAAGAATAAAAGGCACCACATAAGTAGAATGGGAGCATTGCATGCATCATGTACCAAGATTGCTTATAAAATTGTATTAATGACCATTTGTGTAAGTACTTGTCAAAGCAGGCCTCAGATGAGCAATCGGACCGTACAGATGGATTTAGAACGACGAACAGAGTCCAACGGACTCAAGATCGGCCAAATTCGACATCCGGAGCTCCTACAATGGGCCCAAGAAGTTCCTACCGTTTATCTGGTGATCAATGACCCTCATTGCGCCACGTCACCCCCGCTCCACCGCACACCACTCTCCCTTCAGCTGAGATCAAATCTCGACCGTCGATCTTCGATCGGACGACCGAGATCTGCACGCCCACCGGCAGTCGCCGCGACAAAGCGCGGGCGTGGCGCAACAGTTAGCGTGCATGCCCACACGCACGCGACACGGGTTCGAGCCACGCGGTGCGTGAAATCGAAGACGAAGGAAGCGCGCGGCGAAATTGGGTTGCCCGATCAGTAGCGAGTGACCGAGATTGCGCCACGCGGCGTGCCCACAGATCACGAGCTCTCACGCGTGCGTGCACGCCGGGCGACGATGCCCGCGCACATGCGCACCCGAGGCGCGACCCGAGCGCCTCCAAGAGAAGATCTCAGCCGTCCGATCTTCGATCGGATGGCTCTCACTCAGCGGCCGCAGATTGAGCGCGAAGAAGAACGACGCAGGCGGTTGACCGGTGGGCTGGAGGGCTTCACTGATGCTTTTGGAACGGTTTTAGCGACGTCCCGGATGTTGCTAAAGCCCCTTCTTCTTTTAGAAATCCCTTAAACCTATTTAAACCCCCTCCAACCACTCTTCAAGGCATTCACTTCCCTTGCAACTACTCCACCCCTCTCTTAGCTAGCTTTAGGCCCTCTTATAATTGCCGGAGACGACGAGCCACCGATGGAGCCTCCTCCACCGCCGTGGCTGCCTCGTCTCTCTCCCTCCTCTCTCTCTCTCTCCCTCTCTTTTAAGCTTTCCATTACTTTTGTTTGAGCATGTATTTAATGTTATAAGCTATGAACTAAAAGTGCATGATTAATGAAGTTATTTTCTGTTCAGTTGTTACTTTAATTTCTGTTTAAGTTGCATGATCAAGCAAGAAACACTCTAACCCTAATCTCTCTCTCTCTATCTCTCTCCCGCTTTTCAAACTGCACCTCCGTAAGCAAAACTCCGCCCTTTCCTTGACAACAAGTGATAAGAAAAATCTGATTTTCATGCCTCCCTGAGACCGACACTCGGACTCACCTCCGTTTATTTACTTTAAAACCAGTGTTGCAAGTGCAACTATAACGACACTTCTTAACACACACGCACAAGCTCACGTCAGAGCCCTACTCAGAAAATATTAGGTTACTCATCGTATTGCCACCCCATTGTTGGTGCTAGAGCACCACGATCATTTGTTTTGATGATAACAAAACACGTGTTATTTAACATTTGCAATTTGAGTCGTAGATTTCAGGTCAATTGCAAATGAAGACGTGTTTAGACGGAACTCGAGCTCGCATCCAGGACGGATTGGAGGAGCTTGACGGAAAATAGAGGAGGTTCGCGTGGAGCGAAAGATTGGAGATGGAAGACAAGAAGAATAGGATAGATTCTTTTTTATCCTTTCATGTATCTCTTGTATTTATTTTCTTGCTCTTTATTTTCCTTAGACATTATGTTAAAGAGCCTCAAAGAACCCTAACAGTAGTCCTAGGAACACCTGCACAACCCTAGGATACGTAGGTTTTCTGTAGAACACTTAGAAAACCAATATAGGGTTAAAACTGACTTTCCAGACGTCTAATTCACTAATCAGACGTCTGATAAAGGATTTTAAGACGTCTGACTGTTGTTTCAGACGTCTGATAACTGTTAGGCTGGACATAGTTAGTTCTGACTGATGAATTCAGACGTCCAGACCTTATACCAGACGTCTTAGGAGACGTCTGATGACTTTGCCAGACGTCCAGTTAGTGGACCGTTGGCTGGCTTAGAAGACACTCAAGAATATGACCGTTAGAGCCTTATCAGACGTCCATAGGACCTCACAGACGTCTGATAAATGACCGTTTTGCCTCGGCTGACCCAAAATCTCTTCTCAGAGATTTTCTAGCCGTTGCAACGTTTGGAAATCAATTCCCACGGTAAAAGTAGGTTTCCAGACGTCCAGACTTAGTGCCAGACGTCCTCTATGTCGTCTGATGGACTTGTACAAAAACCCTGTTTAGATCTGATTCAAGTCAGGGAGAAACCCGCATAGAATCAGACGTCTGACCTTGGAATCAGACGTCTTAAAGTGGCCTTCCAGACGTCTGATGCCAGAGTTAGACGTCTGATAACCCTGTGAAGTGTAATCATTGTCCTAATTTCGGCCTGATTCTCTTGGGCTTTGCACCCAACGGCTATGGAAGCTTTTCCAAGCCTTCCAAAGCCTTCCTAAGGCCTCTATAAATAGAGGGGAACCTTTGTAACACATACACACCTAGAGAGACATATACACACTAAGACAAACACTTTGCAATACACTAAGATCAAGTATTTCCACTCTCTTGTGTCCAAGAAGCACTTGCTCTCCAAGCTCAAGCTCTACATCTTGAGAGCATTCAACCGTTGCGCACCCGCTCTCCCGCCGTAGATAACGAGAGCGACGTAGCGCCATCGCGTGGCACACGCACCGCGTCATCGTCGACGCACTCCTTGCAAAGGGGAGTTTCCTATTTCCTATAGAAGCTAGGTTTAATTTTGTTGGCTCTATAGGACTGTTGTTTTATTTTATCTTTGTATTTTGGTTGGGTATTCGCTTTGCGAATTCCCGTCTCCTTCGTGGGACAAAATCCTTCTCGTGGAGAGAAGGGGTTGAGGAACGCTACCCTCGTACTTGTAGCGTGGTTGTATTGAGGTTGAATCACCCTCGTTCAAAGTGATTCGGTTAGTGGATTTGATCAACTTGGTTGATCGGAAAATCCTAACTCGAGAGGGTTAGGTGGTGGTTTTTACCCGGTTTGGGTTTCCACCTAAAAATCTTTGTGCACATTTTGTGATTGCCTATTTTGTGATATTGTTTATATTTATTTCCGCAATTATTACGTCACCCCCTCCTGGTAGAAGGGAACCTTCACCCATATCATCCGCAAACCAATGGGCAGACTAAGGTCTCCAATAGGTAGATTAAGAATATTCTGCAAAAGACTGTGAGACTTGACAAGAAGGATTGGTCCACACAACTAGATGATGCCCTATGGGCATATAGGACCGCTTTTAAGACCCCGATAGGAATGTCGCCGTATCGCCTGGTCTTTGGCAAAGTTTGCCACATTCCGATCGAATTGGAACACCGGGCTTACTAGGTTGTTAAGCAGTGTAACATGTACTCTCAGTTAGCCGGTGCAAAAAGGATGCTCCAACTCTCCAAGATCGAGGAAATTCATTGGGACACATTTGAAAATAGTCAACTTTACAAGGAAAAGATGAAAGTCGTCCACGACCGACTCATCTATAGAAAGACCTTCAAGCCTAACCAACAAGTCTGGCTTTTTGATGCCCGACTTAAACTTTTCCTGGGAAGCTCAGATCCAAGTGGACAAGACCATATCAGGTGGTCAAACCTTTTTCCAATGGGGCGATTGAAATTGCAAATCCGAACACTGGGCACACCTTCACGGTAAACGGTCAGAGATTAAAGCATTTCCTTACCTAGGTTCCCCCAAAGGAGGTTGTCACCCTCATCGAGGGTTGACACAAAGCATTGCCCAGCTGAAGGCATTAAACTCAGCACTTCCTAGGAGGCAACCCAGAAGATTCAAACTGATCAGGTACACGGCATCACGCAAGTGACTTCTTTCTGAACCCCCTCTGCATCCATTTATTTGTCAATGAGGTCATTGTCCAACGCATGGGGGGGTGGTAATTTGCATGTTCTGAGTTCATTTTATCAGTCTGAATAGAATAAAATTTTTAAAAAATGATGAATTTAGGAAGCAACACTTAGGCATTAGGAACTTGTCAACAGTGGGAAATAATATGAAAAGAACTTGAACACTTAGACTTTTCAAGCCTTCAGGCTCAATCAGCCCTGGTGTCCGTTAAAATATGGATTTAGTCTCGAATCCTTGCAACCTTAACTTATTTTAATTCATCAATAAAATAGGGTGATAAGTATACGACTTATCAACCCACCCTCTGACTCGGAGGGACTTTTAGTCTAAGCATCTACACACATTGTTGCACTAATCCACTCCTCGGAGATTCTGACAGAAATTGGGTAGCTAATGAACCTTCTAGGGTGGTATGGTTGGCAAGTTACCATGGGTAACAGCCCATTGGTCAGGTGTCCAGAGTCTAGCCACAAGACCATTTTTTTTTTCTCTTTTATTGCCTTTAGGTAAATTTGAGATCAGGGAAGGCACCTACTAAAAAAAAAAAAAAGAAGGGGACAGAAGAAAAAGAACAAAATAAGCCGCACTTCTCCACACGAGTATGGCTGGCAAGTGGTCGTGGGTAATAGCCCATTGGCCAGTTTCCCAGAGCCTAGCTCACTAAATGCAAAAAAAAAATCCAAAACACTTAAGGAAGAAGTCGGGAAGTAGAGCAATCCTGGGAGATATACACTGGAAACACCCTTATGTTGACACCAAATAAAATAAAAGTAGGGAGAAAGCTACCGATCGGACAGATACACCTTCTGGCAAACACTTCCTTTTCCGGTTACCTAGGGGCGTAGAAACCTGAAGTCCGTCTAAATTATCGTTGAGTGAGTCTATTATGATCTTCACACCAAGATGCTTAGCACTTAGAGTCCTTTTCAAGTTTTGGGTGGGTTGGGTAGCCGTAAAAAGTTACCGACACACTCTCAACTATAAAAATCCAAAAAAAAATAGAGAAAAGATGAAAAAGAAAAAAATATATATGTATGCCTTAAAGCGAGGATTCGGGCGATTCATATTTTGGCAGACACCAGGACGTTGTTTAGTCTCTGTAGATCAGGCTCTTAGTATATTTCCTCCTGTTGAGAAGTAACAAAATGTCTAAGTAATCAATTCTTGAATTATGACTGAGAATAATGGCTGGGATGAACCTTGTTAGGACTAGCACGGAATAAGCATGGGGGTATGATAAATCTACATTTTGTGGCGATAATTCTATCAATCGGGGTTTATCTTAAGGGTAACATGCATAAATAACACATCATAAATGGGAATGAAAGCATTACATACATTGCACATTGAGATTGCTTATAAATTAATGTTAATGGCTATTTATACAAGTTCATGTCAAAACATGCCTTAGATGAGCGATCAGACTACACGGATGGATTCAGAACGACGAACGAAGTCCAACGAACTCAAAATCGACCAAATCTAACATCCAGAGCTCCCGCAACTAGCCCAAGAAGTTATGATCGTTGATTTGATGATCAACGGCCACAAAGCTGCCACGTGGCACGAGATTAGCACATAAAAGCCACCACCTTGCTTCCTCCATCATCCGCATGATGAATCTCAATCGTTCGATCTTTGATCGAACAACCGAGAATGGCTCCCGCAGCATGCCTTCACTACACAGCACCACGGAGAGATGCTCTAAGCCGTTCGATCTTTGATAGGACAGCTGAGAGCCACACATCAGCCTCGCCCTTTACCATCGTCGAGCCCCAGCACGAAGATCCGACTGTTGGATATTCATCCAACGGTCGGCAGTAGTCGAGCACAAATTCTTCTCCATGACCATCCGCGGAACGTAGCGCAGCAGTCAATGCTCCTTCCCCGTGCATCCGACGTAGGATCGAACCGCATCGCATATCGAATCCGAGGCGAAGGCACGCACGAGAGAAATTGGACCGTCGAGCACACAAATTGAGAAGATAGCACTACGTGGCGCCCACAGATGCAAGCAATCGGGTGCGTGTGTCTCAGCAAGCGATCGCAAGCACGATCCGCATGCAATCTCAGCCATCCGATCTTTGATCAGATAGCCCACAAGGCGTGCACACGGATCACGCGGGAGGAAGAACAGGCACACGCGGAAGACCGGTAGGCAGGGGCCTTCACCAACATTTCTGGGGAGATTTTAGCGATGTCTTGGATGTCGCTAAAGCCCCTACTTAATTTAGAAACCCTTCTTCCTATAAAAACCCCCTCCAACTACCCATGTAAAGGCATTGAATACACTTGCAATTCTTCTACCACACTCCTAGCTTCCCTTAGCACACTTTGTACTCACTAAAGTTGATGAGCCACCGACGGAGCCCTCCTCCACCACCGTGGCTACCTCGCCTTCTCCCCTCTCTCTCTCTCTCTCCCTTTACTCTACCTTTACTTTACTTTTGTTTAAGCATTTAACTATTGTTGTATTTGTAAAACTCAAGTTTCATGTTAAATGATGTTGTTTCTTATATAGCTATTGTCTCCCTCTTTTTACCAGGTTTTTCTTATCTTGATTTGCATGAATGCTGTGATCAAAAGACTCTAACCCTACTCTCTCTCTCTATCTCTTACTCTCTTTTCTCTCCCGCATTTTCTCGTGCGCAAGCAAAACTCGCTTTTTCTGTGACAACTAAGTGACAGAAAAAGCTGATTTCACGCCTCCCTGTGTTCAACACTCGGACTCATCCGTTTCTACATTTAACATCGACATTGAGAATGCGAGCTACAATGACCTATTTAGACAAACGTCTCCGGCTCACGTCACTACTATAGGCAAAGAAGACTTCCCTTTAAAGGAAGTGTTATGGCTTAGAAACACAGGTACATGATCCACGCAAGGAACAATAGCACTCTCGTATGCAACGGGGAGAGCAGGTGCATAGCGAATATGGTGCTCTCTTATGTCGGCTAGAGGATCTTGGAGAGCAACAACACTTCTAGGCGATTTCTTTCTTCTCTTAGACACAATATGAGTGGAAGTGGTGTTTCTAGGTGTATGTAATAAAGCAAGGGTCCCCTCCTCTATTTATAGAGGCCTTAAGAATGGTTTAGAAGCCTCTTCTAGCTGTTGGGAAGAGATCCAAGGAAAAACAAGCCCAAATCAGGGTCATTAATGATTCTGACAAGGTTATCAGACGTCAAGTTCTAATGTCAAACGTTTGGGCCATCGTCTGATCTATGGATTGGTTGTCTAATCTAGAAGGGTGGATCTTCTAGACAAAGTTAGATCAAGATGGACGTATAAAGAGGTGCTTTAAGATGTCTGGGAATTTAATCAGACGTCCAATTCTAAACGGGTTTCTTCCCTGTCTTCATAAGATTGTAATAGGGTTCTAGTGATAAGTTGCACAGACAACAGATCGTACGTCTGGCAATAGGTTTAGACATTTGGAAACACAAATCACTACAGGAATGGATTTCCTGAGGCTCAAATGGCTATAAGGACTAATAAGAAGTAATTAGGGTCAGATCTTAACCTAACATCTATTTATCAGATGTTTTAGATGCTCTATAGACATCTAAAAGTAGATGTAAATTATATTAAGGGCTAATCTTCTAAGGTAAGCCAACGATCCTCTAGTTGGATGTTTGGCAAGGTCCTTAGATGTCTTCTAAGACATCTGGACTAAGGGCTGGATGTCTGAAACTGGCAGACAAAGAGTGGGTTTCGAGCCTAAGTGTTCTAAACGTCTAATCAAGCATTCAGATGTCTTAAAGTCTAAGATTAGAAGTATGATGTCCAAATTGGATGTCAGATTATGTTGTCTGAAACCTATTTTAGTTTTCTTAGTTCTCTATGAGAAGTTTAAGTATCCTAGGTTGAGTAAGTGATCGTAGGACTATTGTAGGGAACTTTAGGGAACTTTAGGGCTCTTTAGCAAGAGATCTAAGCAAATAAAAAATAAAAAGACAAAATACATAGAACAAAGAACAGAAAGAACTTCTATCCTATTCTTCATCTCCATGCTTCTTCAAGCTTTCGCTCCAAGCGAAGCTCCTTCTCCTCCATCAAGCTTCTCCAATCCGCCATGGATGAGAGCTTGAGCTCCTACACACTTGTATCCATTTGCAATTATCCTGAAAATTTAAACTCAATGCAAATGTTAAATAACAAATGTTTTTTTATCATCAAAATTAACGACTGTGGTGCCATTGAACCAACATTCCTCACCTCCTCTGATCAATTTAGATCAGAGGAGACAAATCCAATGCCATCCACATGATCACTAAACTCCCTCTCCATCTCACGATCACCTTCTGATTTCCCTCGAGTTTTAATCACATTTCACCCACTCATTATAGCATCAACCATATCTGATGCTCCCTAGCATCTAGATTTGATTGAGCACTAAAATCCACATGGGGGGTCTCCTACTTATTCCACGAATCCATAAAGACCCCCCGATCTGATTTGAATTGAATCAATTTGAGCATTTGCATCAGATCCGTTGGTTTTGGTGATTTGGGAATTTATGATTGAAATTGAAGTCGATATGATTTAAATGATCAAATTAAGTTTTCTTGTGTTTTACTGGTTTGAATGCAATGGGCTTAAGCTATTTTTAACATTATTTTTACCATTCAATATGCTTTTGCCCAATTTTTAATCGCAATGATTATTTTCTACAAGTGTGGTAGCTTGAGTGAATGAGAATCAGATGCACTGATTCGAGGCTCAAGCAATGATCTAACTGGTTTTCATGAGTCACCTAGAACTCCTATACACCAATCAATGGTGTGCAGGAACTCTAAATGAACAATTCATTTGGGTGATTCAAAAGCAAAGGCCTAACTAAGCAACATTTGATTTTTGATACTTCAAGTAGTTTTATGAGCTCAAATCTGACATAAATATGATATGTATGCGTTTAATGAGGTATGGAATGCTTAATGACTGTTTGAGAAGATTTTTAAGCTAATTTGAGTACCTAAGTTAACCTATTTCTCTTATGTTGTCTATAACATAAGAAAATAGATTAATTAAGGTCTCTTATATTTTCTTTGGATCTCAGATTTGAATGGTAAAGTTTTTAGACTTTATGACAAAGATTTGAAACATCTAAAATGTATATTGAATGTTTTGACTTGCTCTTATGGGAGTATGGATTCAATCATACTAGACCTGGAAAGGTCTGGTTTCAGCTTTCTAGGTTAATTGCAATAGATATTGCTGCTGAGTAATTGAGCATAAGATGTAGCTATTGGCTGCAAAAATGGCGGCAGCAACAATTGTTTTAAGCAGTCTGAGTGGTTGAGGCAACATCTGATTTTGGATCAAATGGTAGCAGTTGTTGCTGCTGAATTTCAGAAATGGCTGCTGCCACTTGACAACAGCCACTGACTTGTCCTGATTGAGAGGATCTGAGCTAGGATTTCTAAGGAATTTAAAGAGCTAAAGTGTGTGATACTGTTAGAACATAGTTTATAAGCTTTCATGTACTTTTGTAACTCAAAGTTAATCTAAAGATTACATGTAATTCATGTTTGATGCCTAATATTCTATTTCAGACCCTTAGAATTGGAACGAAAGGCTTAGGATCCTAGTGTCAAACTCTCTTTAAGCCTATACATGTGTTAGCTTGTAATATAAATAAGAATCATAAAAAATTCCAAAAAAATAAGATAAAGGTGTCTTGAGTAGGATTAGTAAATTTTATAAGTCTTTGCTAAGTTTCAAGGTATTCTAATCCTCCAGCTTGGTAGAACATATCAGCTGACGGTTCAATATACCTTGGAACTAGATAAAAGAACCAAAAACCAAAAACACCAAAAACAACTCTATCTCTCTCATCTCACTCTTTCTCTTTGATACCTTACCTCCCTTAAAACTATAAAAACTATAAAAATCAGAAAAATTCCAAAAATACCCAAAAATACCTTTGTATATTATGTATATACTTGTATATATAAATTAGACTTAAGCTATATGTATAAATTGTATAATATGTATATAATATATAAATATAACTTATACCTGTATTCTATATATTAAATTAAATATTTATAATAATTTATTGTATATATAATCTTATTGTATTATTGTCTATTAATTTATATTAACTTAAATGTAAATAAACTAAGTAATTCTATAAGCCTATTTAAATGTACATAATTATACCTAATACTTTACATATGTATTTATATATTATTATGTACTATACAGTATCTGTAATTTAATTTAATTGTATATTTACAGTAAATAATTAAGTTAACTAAGTAAATTATTAACTTAAAATAAAATCAATTAGTAATTTAATCTATTACTGAAGTAAGTTATACTGTATACTTATATAATGATATATTAAATATTTTGAACGTATTTATACTATATTATATTATTTATAGATTATTTATATGTAAAACTATCTAAAATGTATATTTAATTGTAAATAAAATAAAATAAAGTTCCTAAAATATAACAAAAATATGTAATAAATAAATTATTATGTATCTTAACTCTATATAAAGTCAATTTTATAATTAATTCACTAATTTATACATTAATTAACAAATTAAAATCTAATTTAATGTGTATAATTAGGCAACTTCAACTAATTTTATTATATATGTAAATAACTTATTTAAGTAAAATAATTACATAATTATATAGCCCTATATAAGGGCCCTCTAATGGTATAATTTAATCTAAAATAATATTAAATTATGAACCTCAAATCGAGGGTCAAAATTAGCTAATTGGAACGTAGTCGAACGCAGCATCAGCACCCAATTGGCATTAAAGATAGTCCCACATCGTGTGCTGAGAAGCACGCGATGTGGGTTAAATTGAACTCATGCACAGGCTTTGGCTGTCGATAGGTATCAGGCACCAATCCCATACTCTTCTCCCTCTCTGATCTGAGCATATGGCATATGAGCATGAATTATTAACAATGCTTAGGTCAGGGGCCATGCACTATAGCTAGGCTTGTGTGGGCCCAATAATAAGAATGAAATAGGATATCAAAATACCTAATTAAACACTAGGGTGACCCTAGTAGAGGTCTGGTCCCACCCCAACCGGGGTGCTGTGTATCTCTCGAACAGGCTACCCACCCATTGAAAAACCTAATTTTTGTCTGATGGATAGTGTGGGTGTGTATTGTGTGAGAGAGTGCATCCTAAAATGACTAAGTGTGTGAAAGGAAAGGAGGAAGAGAGAAGGAGAAGTGATCCATGAAATATGGCTAAGTGTTGAGCCTTCAGAAGCTGTGTATGTTGTGTACGTATGTATATATGTATGTGTATGTATCATATAGGTGTGTATTGAGTGAGAGAGTGTGTCCTAAAATGACTAAGTGTGTGAGAGGAAAGGAGGAAGAGAGAAGGAGAAGAGATCGATGAAATGTGGCTAAGTGTTGAGCCTTCAGAGGCTGTGTATGTTGTGTACGTATGTATATATGTATGTGTATGTATCATATATATAGTATACGTATAAAATATATATATGTATATAAATAATAAATAAGAATACGTATGTAAATAAATAACGTATACTATAATATATATGTATATAGTATGTATATGTGTTGTTTGAGCTCTTATATATGTATGTAAATAACTAGAGCTTTAGTGATAGTTAGATCTGTCACTATATATATATATATATGTTAGTATAGATAGTTATTTTGCCTCATGTTTTGTCTATAATTTTACTAAGGCTTTAGCGACGCTTATATATGTTATTGTATATATAATATATGTTACCATAGATATTAGTATGTTAATATAATTTAGTATAGTAGATATTATTAACTATTTTGTACCTATATTTAGGTATTACTTATAGTAGTTGTATATAATTAACATAGAGTAATTATATATAGTTTTTAATGCTTGTTTGTGTACATATGTTTTCAGGCATTGTAACACTGATTAATTGATTCTTTTGTGAATAATTAACCAATTCATTCATTATTTGATTTATTCATTTATTAAATAAAATCAACATTTTTGGAATAAAAGAATATTTTTGGACTTAGAGAATGATGTATATCAATAACTACCTCCCAGTGAACGAGCTAAAAACAAAACAGAAAACATTGTAAATAAATAAAATTGGCGCGACATCGGTTTGCATTTCATGACATCTATACTACAACAACGACATTTAAATACCATTTTTATTGTAAATCAAAAGTTGACGGTTATATTTTTGGCACCGTTGTCTGGGATAAAAACCTGACAATAGCACGTTATTGTGATTGTTTGACGATTGTCATAGTTCATCGATTAACGCATGCATTTCGAGAAGCAACCAAAATATTGCCATTTTTAAGTTCCAAGCGATTTTTTTATTAGACATTTAACGTACACTGATTGAGGATTTAAGGAAGAACAAAAAGAGAGAATCTATCATCCATATAAACATAGAGGCAAATTGTGACAGCTTCTTTACATAGTGAGGGAAAGGCTCTAGGACAATTGGAGTTTTCTACATTCATTTCACGATTGCTTGCATTGACTTTGACATATCACATAAATGGTCAAAATCACAAAACTTGTTATAGCCAAATGCATTTTTGTGTTATGTTTAGATTGCAAAGTAGCTTCATGGAAATCTAAAGAAAAGATTGCCGGTCATAGAGTTTGAATCACAAAAAGAAGCATGAGATATGCATACATGAACACAAGGATTTACATAGAAAATCCTCCACAATTGAAAGGGAGAAGAATCACAAGGAAATCTAATATACTAAGAATTATTAAGAACTTGAAGATGTATTTGCTAACCGTGTTAATGGTGGCCCAACATGCTATGTGTGTGGAAACCCCTAAGGAGACGATTAAAACCCAAAGTATAACTGGCTAAATCTCAAGTAAGACACGGAATATTGAATCTTGGTAACTTTATTATGAGTCTAAAAAGGAAGCTTGGATACTAAGGTCTGAGGTAAGACCCTAAGTAATCCAATAGGTTCTAGGATTTTGTTCTCTATACAGAATTCCAAATGGATTAAAAGACGAGTGAGTCTACTAGGTAAGCTCGTAGGGTTGCACCCACTGACTTCATGAACGACGAGTTCACTGCTCGAGTTAGAGACTCGAGGATGTGTGATGGCTAAAGTCTACCTGAGATCTACCCCGCAACATGGGTGGTTCCTGGGTACGGTGATGAACTATGGGTTGTCGCCAAGTTAAGATACTTGGAAGTACCCAAATCTAACTAAATGCAGAGGTACTCACAGCTTTAGGCTAAGCAGGCGCTTGTATGCATAGTAGAAATGCCAAGTACTTGGTATACGTAGCTAGAGACTCGTTAGGTGCTCGCATAAGTGAAGGACGCCGGCATACCATGAGGGGTTTGGTCAAGATCTCATCCAATGGCGAATTGAGAGGGTACACCCAGAGACCACACTCCTAGTGGGAGCATTGGTGTGACCTGACAATTATGACCAACCCCATGACTTTTGATCTAGAATGAACTGTGAATGGATCTTACGAGGCATGAATTGAGCTTGCTCTTCACGATCGCAAGGCATTGGACTAGGTAACTCCAAAGAGTCCCGACTCTTCTAACCGAGGTCAGCAACGATCTCGATATGTCGAGAATGGATATGCTTTTCACGAGGATTATCATCTTTGTTAGCCCCTCCCCTAGCTAGGGATGGATTATCAGGCTAGGATCCAAGGGAAGGACATGTCTCAATCTCCTTTGGTAAAGAGGGATGATTTTTCTAGAAGCTAACTTCTAAGGTGAGTGAGAGAATAAACCATATGATAAATAAGCTGAATAATCATGTGGGTAAATCTGGGTAAATAGGGAAAAGGGGGCTTGTAGCTAGCTTGTAGTGTTGATGAAACTTGGGTTAATCATAGGAAATGGGGAAAGATTTGTGGTTAGCTTGTTAAGTTACCAAGGCTTAAGTATTAGAAGAAATTGCTTGTGGTTGGCCTATAGGGTAGAAATCTGCACACTTCCCTTCTTTGTTCGATTGTTACACATATCCTGTCCCTACTGAGCCACTTGGCTAACCCCTACTCTTGTGACCCATTTTCAAGTATCTGTTGCCATGGTGCAAGCGACACTTCACACGGAATTTGGGCCCAATGGAACTTGGGCTGATGAACGAGTATTTCACTCATGTCTCTTCTTGAATAAATTGTTGGTATCTAATGTAAATCTCTTAGTTGGTTTCTAGTGTTGATGACTTGTATATTATTCGTTAACTTTGTGTATGTAAGCTGTTAGTCGATGGACAGTATGGTTATGTGGATGCTTGTGGCGATGTGTTAGTTGCATTTTGACTTTGTTTTTCATTATTTTCTCTGTTACTATTGCTTTGGTTGGTGGGGTGTGCTTGCTTGTGTTTTACTGCTCTTACTTGTTTCATGGTGTTGTTGTAGAGTGTACTCGCCTATATTTATTTTGTGGTATGCATGCACAGATACAACTTGCAGGTATAGGTTTTGGAAAAATATTCGATAAATAGGAGAAACTCTACCGGATTTTCAGTAGGTTTCGACCCTACGACCTATTTAAATAGATCAGCTTTCCTAAGACTTACCTAGTTGATAGGACTTCAAATTATGACCCAAACTACTTGGTAGCTAGGACCCTAGTGCTGGCACACCTGGTGATCCATTCCTAATTCGTCGAGAACATTATCGAGGCGTGACACAAAGACCTAGCTATGCCTTTAAAATTCAATCTATAAGTAGCTAATACTAGTACCAATACTTTGGTAATGGTACCGGCTATCCATTGGGTCAAATATGAGATCCTAAATTAAAGGATTTTGTTAATTAACATTAACCTATCAGTCACAATGGCTAGTGCTTGAGCCTTAGTCATCCTAACTCTATAAATAGAGTCTCTTAGGTCCATTCTAAACACACAACAAAGAAATGCCTCTAGCTCTAAAACTCACTCATATATGCTACCTTTCTAAATCCAAAAGCTCATCGATTCTGTACTCTCATTCTCTACTCTTTTACTTTCTTTTGAAGAGCTCATAGGCGTACACAAAGGCTCTCTTATTCATGATTCATTGTGTGCCTAACTTCTTAGGCTCTTAAGTCAATATATTCTATCTATTATTTTTGTTGGGAGGCTTAGGAATTTTTGTTGTAAGATTTTATTCTTGTCTTACACTTGTGACAAACTTCTTTTTATTTCATATTTTGTAATTGGGTTAAGGTAAGTCATTAGTTACCTCATATTAGTGAAATCAATTCCCTTGATGCAAGGGAATTGGGGTTAAAATCCTAAGTCAAGAAACTTAGGTAGTGGAGTACTTGTGGTGGGAAACCATTATACATACTGTGCGGTCTTTTTGTGGTTCGGCTTTATTTTATTTTGAGCAATATTTTTTTATCCCACACTATTCATCTCCCTTTCTAGTGTGCGCTTGTGGTTTTCTAGATCCTACAAGTGGTATCAGAGCTTGATAGCGAGTAACACATAAAAATCTTCTCACAAATGGCTTTGCAAACCAAGTGCACTAAGGGTCAGCCATCAAGCAGTCCTTCATAATTCGATGGGATGGACTGCGAGTATCAGAAAAGAAGAATGTAAATCTTCCAAAAATTGATGGATGAGGAGGCATGCACTGTAAGGGCTTGGATTTAATAGCCCCTTTTAAATCAATTTAAACCCTTATTGAGTCTATGATTATGGAATCATGGATCCCTTGAAATCTATCACCTAAAATGTCCTTCACAATTTTAGATGATAGGCTTTTACATAAGTTTAATTGGTGGACTTCTTATTATGATTGTTGCCACTGGTAGAGTTGCTACTATTGCTATTAAGAAGAAGGGGGAAAGAGAAGAAGATACCTCATCACAACTTGGCCTAAAGAAGTGGAAGAATAGTCAAGGTGCAAGGTAGGGATTATTCCTTCCCCTCTTCTTGTTCCTTGATGGATCTAAATGCTAATAGGGGTAGCAATCTCCTTTGCATGTCAATGTTTTATGTTGTGGGGGAGGAAGGGGTGTATGTGGGATTTTTCTAGTTAGGCAACACCCTAGATTCGATAAAGCATTTGTTATGTCTAATGCATTCCCCGTATGTTAGATAACTAGTGGTTAAATTTTCATAGAAATGGGAGGTGATAAGTAGGGGTTTTGAGGCAAGAAAATCGCATTTTGGCAGTTTGGCTGGACCTTGCAAGTTGACCTAACATTAGGTCAATGTTACCAATGTTAAGTGGTTGCCGATAGGCCTCCTAATGTTAGGTGGTTGCCTTTAGGCCTCCTAACATTAGGTAACATTCACCTAACATTAGGTGGCTGGGTTAGGCCCTACACCAGCTACAAATTTGGGTTTTTGACCCTATAAATCCTATGGGGTGACCTAAACTAACCCTAAACCTAATTTGGGATATACTAGACACCCTAATAAAGAATGGAATGGCCAAATTGCATAAAAACCCCAAATAAGTGTGAATTGTCCTATTTGAGCTTGGAGCTCTTTAAGTGGACTAAGGCTATCTGAAATAGCTGAGGAATAAATTAAATCCTTCATGATGACTTTGACAACTCTATTTTGAGTCTAAAGAAGAAAACTTAGATCCGAAGGTCTAAGGTGAGACCCTAGGTGATCCATTAGGTCCTTAAGGCTCCTCTCCTAATATGGAGTAAAGAGAACAAAAAGATGGTTAGGTCTGATAAGTAAGCTTATAAGGTTGAGCACCCTGACCTTGTGAACTGCAAGTTCCTTTTGGAGTTGAAGACCCAAGAATATGGGGTGGCTAAAGGCTACTTGCGGTCTGCCTCAGAACTTGGACAGTTACCAGGTACGGTGATGAGCCACGGGTCGTGGTTGAAATAAGGTATTTGGAAGTACTCGAATCTGACTTGATGTGGAGTTACTTGTAGCAAGAGGCTCATTAGGCACCCACATGTATGGAGGTCGCCAAGTTACCGTAAGGGACTTGGTTAAGATTTCACCTGACGATGGACTGAGAGGGCACGCTTAGAGACGACGCTTTTAGCAAGAGCATTAGTGTGGCCCGATAATTCTGACCAATCCTGCAACTATGATCTAGAATAATCTAGTACTGGCCTTTGCTAGACATGAATTGATCTTGCTCTTCACCAAATACCTTTGTTTTGATGTAATAAAATTATTTTTTATTGTATAAACTGACCCTTTTAGGATATCTCTCAATAAGTTATAAGAATGAGACACTTCTGTGACTCAAGAAGGAATTTATTAAGAAAGATGGTGTAGTGTTATATAATTTTTACTTTCTTCAGTCTAGATTACTTGTAAGGAATCTTAATTAAACTATTAAAATGCTTTTCAATTGATAAAGAATCAATTAGGTCAATATGTCTACTATGACAACCTGAGTCCCACCAAGTGAAGAAACCTATATCACCATGTACTAACAACTAGCATGAACACCCACAAGATTGCAGTCACCCAGCATATAGCCATAAAACATCAATAGCCAACATTCATTCATAATGCATTAAATGAAAGAAAACTAAAGTGTTGACAATATAATAAAAATTCACCCTAAAGTAAAAATTAAATAAAGTCTTGTACAATCACCAAAAAGACAAGAAGTAAATTCTAACAGTGAAAAGAAACCTACTACTACAAGCCACTGGCTCAGTACGAACCGTCTCCTCAGGTAGGACCTGGTTCCGCAGAAGTCTGACCAACAACAGTCGTTACACCCGACTGCTTAGTGTTTAAGCAAATTCGTCATTTGTTAAGAAAATGCATCGTAGTCAAGACAAAGTCACTCAAATCATTTAAATTTGTAACTTAGAATCAAAAGAGTCCGAGGTCGAACACAGGAAGCAAGTAATAGCAATTTAATCTCACCAATCACAAGAAATATAAGCACTTATAATCAAAACTTTATTCAGAACAACTCAAAATAATATATAGATGAAATCTAGTGTCAAGATGCAAAAAAAAAAGTTAAAATGGTGATTTGAATTACCAATTAACCCTTTGAAGTTAAGCTTAAATATCTCAAATATATCAACAGTAAACTCAATCAAATATCCCACGTTAACCAATATCTCAACAATATTTAGAACCAAGGCACTAGCAGATGTCTTAATTTAGTCAAGATTTAGCTCAACCTTCATAGAATAGAGTCAAAGGCCTCTTCTTCCTCTTTCTTCCTTCGCACCTCAAGGGAAGAGAGGCAACCATAACACAACACAACTTAGAGGGAAAGGCCTCCACAAATCATTTAAGTGTAGAGAGAGCGTAGTAGAGGGCAAAAACCCCTCTCTCTTTCCTCCTCTTCTTTCCCTCAAAAACCTGGATTTAGCTGGGTAATCGAGCGAGTAATCGAGCGTGAACAAGGTCCAGACTTGCCAGCGTGGTCGCAGGCGAGGAGTGCTTGGTTGGGTAAGTGGGTGTAAGGGTGAAGGGGACCCGACCCTCATGTTCTTGGGTGAAGAACGGGAGAGTGGAAATCAATTTATCCTACTCGAGTGGCTGCTCAGTACACGAAGTGGGACTATCTAGTCCCACAGTCTTCTCTGCGTAGGTGCTTCCGATGGAGCTCTAATTACAGTCGAAAGGGGCCCTTGCTTTGTCAATTGCGGGTCTGGAAGGATGCTTGGAAGTCACCCGCGAAGCTTGGGAGTGAATCTAGGAGGAGTCATGGCTGGAGGACTAAAGGCGAGGGCGGCGTAGTCGCGGACGGTGCCGATGTCCGGTGAGCACTTGAAAAGCATAATACGGCCTCGCGGCGACATCAAATAAGCCTAGGAGGATCGTCGTGGAGCGACGAGTGCAGCGGTGGTGCAACGTGTGGTGCAAGTGAGAGTGGAGGCCTGACGACCTCGAGAAGGTGATGCGGGTGGTCGAGAGTTGGGTGGAGTGCGTGAGCAGATAATCCCCTCAATTACTTAAGGGGTTTTACTCAGGAGGTCACGACAGAGGATTCTAGACCGGTGGGAGGTGTTTTGGTGGAGTGTAGCAGATTTGCGAGGTTTTCGAAAGTACGCCAGAGACGAGGGTGACGACGGTGGTGCGGGCGAGGGAGCGTTCTGAAGCAGGTAGCGAAGGTGTGAAGCAGATCAGTAGGCTATGTAGAGTCAACTAAAGGTGGTTGTAGATGACGGAGATGCGGAGGTGGCACCAACTATGTTTGGCTAGTGCCGAAGATGAAGATGACTCCAGGAGAGGGAACAACGACATATAAAGGGGTAGAAAGCCCCTCACAGGTATGGCGAGGTGCGAGGGAACTTGGGGAGGATGAACCTACTGCCTATAGTATGTGGCAGCAGGCGAGGAGACCAAAGGAAGGGACTCATAGGAGCAGAGTTGGAGTCGGCCGGAGGTAGAGGAGAAGAGGGTTTCTTGGGCCAAAAACTCGCTAAAGAGTTCGACCTAACAAGGGGGACCTTTTCATAAAGCTTCAAGTGAGCTTCCAAGCTTGGAAACAAGCTTGAGAAGCTCAGATTTTCAGGAGGAAAATTCTTGAAGTCTAAGGATTTGCACGAGCAATACGGAGAGATTTGGAGTTGCAATTTAGGTTTAGTCGATTAGGGATTTCCTCAGGATCATCCCTTCTAATTTAGGAAGGGATTGGCCAAGCAATCAAGGAGGAACCTTGATTAAGAGCTTGTGTTCATGGGTTCACACCTACCATGGCGGTAGGGACCCAACTGCAAAGAAGATGACAAAGTTGGGGGGCTATTCGCAAGGATTTTCAAAAGTTAGGGGTGTATGTGAGAGAGAAAGAGTCTAAATGGACCAAAATGCAAACTAGGTCAAAATGATCTCTGAATGTGCCCAAATTTTCGTACAAACCTAATTTGGACCCAGGAATATAGTGGTGAAGTTGGATTTTAGTTTTGATCAAGTTTGAATAGGTAATTTGCATAGAAACCCAAATTAGGGTAACTTTCTATCTAAGACTCTATTTAAGATCAAAATTGGTCCTGCTAGTAAAATCAAGGGTACCAAACCTCATGGAATATTTTTCTATGAATTTTAGAAGGTATAGATGAATTTTGTCCTGACTAGAACCTTAGTAATTTAAGTAAGTCTAAAATTAGGGTTTTGGGTTATTGTTAATTCTCGAAATGTGTGAAAACTCGTTTCTGTCTGCATGAATGATCGTACGTGTTTCGCACGTTTGAAATCGGGGTTACAAGTAACCCATCATCGTAGTTGCAAAACTCATGATTAGATAAAATTTATACCGAAACTCCAAAGGAGTCCCGGGTCGAACACAGGGAGGCAACGTTTACTTTAATTAAAAACTGTGCTGCGATTTGTTTATTTTTGGTATTTTAGGGTTTATTATTTTTTTGTATTTTTGTAAGAAGACAAGCAGAATGAATCACCAGAGATAGGGAACAAAATATGATATAGATTTCACTTCAATGTCAATTACAATCAACTATGAAAGCATAAAAAGAGAGGGAGGTGAGAAGGAATCTCCCGAATCGACTGTTCGACGAGACGACGGCACCTGGCAGAAGCTCAGACGAAGGAGGTGAGGAGCGGGACGACAGAGGTGAGATGCAGGAGGACGTCAGGTAGAGGAAAGCTTTGGCGTGGGTCCAGAATGGAGGTGAGAAGGCGAAGATGATCTGCTACTGGACAGGAGGTGGGAGGACGGCTCCAAGGTGACCTATGAATGGGGATGGGAAGATGGATGAATATTTGGTGGGACAGAGGTTTGCTACACTAATAGGAGCCTTGGGAGCTTGAGAGTAAGCTCTAATGGAGCGTTGGTAGGCTTGCTAGAGCTTAGGAGAAGGTGGGAGTAGAGTAAGTAGAGATGTCTTGGAAGGGAGGGGGGTGTAGGTCCTTTTATAGTGGAGGAGAAGAGGTAAAAATAGGTATGGGACCATTAATGACCTCCAGGCCATTGCTGGAAGCATCGCTGTAGGCAGCTCATGCCCGCTTACGCCCACAGCTGGCTTTCATGCGTCGCTGTAGGTTGGTGCCAACTAAGCACACACACATGCTGCCACTGCGCTGGGGCATGATCTGCAAGCCATGTCGCGTGCACGCACGCTCATGTGCTACCGCTGCGCTATGAGCATGCATGCCTCCGTGCGTGCCCACGCACTCGCGCTGTTGTGCGAGTGCGATGGCGCGTGTGTGTGCATGGGTGGCCTAGGTTGCACCACATGGTGAATCTGGGTCGTCCATCTTCTTTTCATTGTAGGGGCTGCTACAGAGGTTGGATTAAGTTGATTTTCGCATCATTAGGCTGCGATCGTCTACCTGAATCCATCCGTGCACTAGGATTTGTCATTTGAAGCTTCGAATTATGTCACCTAGTCCCTTGGCCGTTGATCTTCCTCAAACTGCATATGGTGCCACAGGACTCCGATTGAGGCGATTTCGAAGGCTTTGGACTCCAATCGTCATCTTGATTAGATCCGTACAGTCGAATCATCAATCTGAGGCTCTGAAATAAATATCCTTCTCTCTTGACCATAAAAAGGACACAATTAACCTAAATTATATACAACTACTCTAAATGCAGAATGATGCATGCTATGTAATATTTATAAAATGAATGCAAATCTAAGCCAAGGAACATGCATGAATAGGCATTTTACCCTCAATAAATGTGTTTACATCAATGAACCCACTTGTTAGACATTAGTGAACATTTGACCTTAGATTATCCCTTAGAGAACCCCTTGGTTATTCTGTGTTCACTATATGCTGTTAAAATTACAGAATTAACCTTAGTTCTTTATTTTTTTCTCAAAACAGCCTGAAGTGGTGTTATGACCCTCAAATGGATATGTAGGAGCTTTTATCTTTTATTCCAGACTAAAAGTGACTAGTTAGGGCCTATGATGGTGTTCCCATCATACCTCGATGCCCAGCTTTTTCTAGTCTCTTAGCAAACATCTTATGGACCAAACTAGGTCTCTAGGTCGGATGAAACCGTCAGGGTGCCTTACTAAGCTACAACTCTAGAAATCATATCAAAACACCAACAATAGGCCTAGAGGTACTCAAGTATTAGCCAAGATCCAAACCTGACCAGCTTCAACCTGAGTCTGCCGCGAAGGTTTCTAAGGCCCGCAAAAACTACCCAAAGGTTCATTAACCCCAGCAGTTAAAGCACCCGTGCATGGACGTAACATGTCCAGGTTCAATTTGCCAGTGCATTTTTTTGTAAAAAAGAGATAGAAGTATTTTCATTTGAAGAGTTTTCTCTCGTTTCTTTTTACTTCTCTCTAAATCCAGCCTCGAATTGGCCCTAACCACGGTCTATATCGGATTCCTTGTCCCCACCATCAATCCTCGAAGGGTTGTTACTTTCGATGCTTTGGGATAGCACCACCCATGGCAACCCCCAAAACCCTGGCTTTTGACACTTCGAGATAGTGCCACCCATGGCATTATGTAGCTAAATTCAGGTCCTAGCAATCAACATTTTGGGATAATCTCGCCCATGACACCTGAACTAGCATAAGGTCCTTACATGCCCCCAATAGGAAATTTAGATATACTAGGAGACAAGCACCGAGGAGATGATATGTTATTATGCATCTTCGAGGGGAATTTCCCACCTCTCTGCATTGGGAACTCGTCCAATCAATTTGTGTTGTCAAGTCGCTCCTAAGCTAGATCTTTGAGATGACTTTTTAGAACAGAACACTTTTAGCAGATTTTTCTTTGTTAAGTACACTGAGCCAGACTAAGTGTGTGATTTTGGGTTCTTAGGTTACCAAGTCCTGCAAACCAAAGGGCAGGCAACGAGACCAAATAATCCCAAAGCCTTAGATGTACCACATCAGCCTCGCACTTTCCTCAACCTCTTGAGGATTAATCCAGATCTTAATAAATACTTGAGTGTTTGAAAACTAGAATAGTTCCAAAAGACCTAAGGTCGGTATCCACCACTAATTCCCTAAGTTTTAGCCTTCTAGGTCTTCATTCATCATCCGATCCAACCTAGAAGTTAGGTGGGTTCCATATTAAATTTCAAGGGACTAATTCATTTTTCTTTTCTTCTTGTTTTCCCCTTTTTCTCTTTTCTTCTCTTTTCTTCTTCTCCTCTTTTCATTTAGTTCAAACTGACCACTCCTTTCCTCTTTTCTCCTCTCTTATTTTTTTATGAAACCCTTCCGTGCATTGACCCATGCCTGCGATTTGCAATGTCCTTATTGTAAATTAGGTGGGTTCGAATCCAGATTGCACATTAGAATAGGTGGGTGGAGAACGGGTCGAAATGACTGTTGCGAACAATTTCAAGCTTTGATACATGTACCAAAGGTAGAGTCGACTGTTCTAAAGGACGAACCCTAAAGTGCAATATAATTTCAATAAAAGGATATGTCAGGAAGGTTTCAGGTTTTTCAAAAGATAACGGGTTGCCTCCCGTTAAGCGCTAAGTTTAGCACCATCAGATGGGCACAATAAAGTTCAAGGAGAATGGAGATCAAAAGATACTGCAGCCAAGTTTAAGTCAGTAAGTTCGACAAATGGTTTTAGTCTTTGACCGTTCACGACAAAAGGTTCAGAAACAAGGCTAACTGATTTCGACAGCTCCATTTCCGAATACTTGTCTTACCAAAAATGGTTCAATCCATTTAGATCTGAGTTTTCCTAGGAAGAGCTTGAGTTTAGCAATAAAGAGTAGCACTTTTTGACCAAGATGGAAGGATTTTCGTGATATGTGCTTGTCATGAAAGGCTTTCTCCCACTCTTTGTAGATTCACGAGTTTTCGTACATGTCATTGCGTAGTTCCTCGATCTCGCTTAGTTGCAACCGGCGGTACATTCCAACCTTCAAAAGATCTAAATTGCACTTCCGTACTACCCAGTAGGCTTTATGCTCCATTTCTACGGGGAGGTGACATGCCTTCCCATACATGAGTCTGAAGGAAGACATGCCTAGCTGGGTTTTGTGGGCGATCCTATAGGCCCATAATGCTTCCGGAAGGCAAGCAGACCAGTCCTTCCTGTTAGGCCGAACATTGACCTTAAGGATTGATGAGAACCTCATCATGAGCCATAACTAGCTCATTTTGACCTAATACAAAGGATAAAAGCTCCTACATATCTCAAGGAAAGGCTTAACTCAGAGAATTCTGAGTTTGAGAAGAAAATAAGTCATAAGGGGTAAAAATACAATTTTACCAGTATAATCTGCATACAGGGTAATTCAGGGCCCAAACATAGGTCAAAGCAGCTTAATAAGAATAAAAGTGGGATGAGATGATCTAGCAAGGGCTACAGCACTTCCAAGAAACTAAATGATAATCTGTAACCCTAAAACAACCCACTTCAATTCACAAGGTTCGAGGCAAAGTAAAAATAGAATAAACCCTCTAAAATTCATAGAAAAATAATCTCTAGGGTTTAGAACCTTCAATTTGGCCTTCAGAACCCATTTTGACCTACATTGAGAACCATGTCCAATTAATAACTTAATTTGGGTTTTTGCGTAAATTGACCGGTCAAACAAGGTTTAATATAGAAATGAAATTCACCATCAGATTCCTTAGGTCCTAATTAATCATGTATAAAAACTTGAGCCTAAGAAGAAACCTCCTTGACCGACTTTACACTTTGGTCCTCATATATTTACTCTTTGGCCCTCAACTTTTGAACCCTCGCATTTTGGCCCCTAACTCTCCTTCGTTCTTTGCGATCAGGTCCCCCCTGCAAAACCTGCCAGCACCATGCTCTGGCGACCTTGCGCGGAGCATGGCGCCGCGCAGGGTGAGGGGGGGGACCTGACAAGTAAACCGGGGGTGCCCTGCGTCGTCAGCCGTCGCAGGGACACCCCCTTGGTCGTTGTAACCCACCATACCGGCCGTGCGAACGCACGGACGGTATGGGTTTTTGTTTCCGGCCATCCTCCGGCGAGGGAGACACGTCGTCTCCCTCCGCCTTCCTCCCTGTTTGATCCCTATAAATACCCCCCGTTGCTCCACCGACCGGGGCAGCTCGGGTCTGACGGAGAAAACCCCCAACTTTCCTCTCTTTTCTCTCCGGCAGACGCTCACCAGCTCCGGCGGTTCCTCCCCCTTCTCCTCTTCGCTCTGCCGCAATACCAGCAGCAGAGACTTCCTCCCCTGCTCTTCCCGCGCCACGCCGCACCCAGCTGGCGCCTCTCCGGCTCTCTGCTCGCCGCCACCCCTTTCCCTGAGCATCGTCTTCTCCAGCGACAGTCGATACGACTGTCGCCCTGTTCCTCCCCCTTCGTCCCTGCAAGTAAGCTAGAACTACTCCCCTTCTTCTCCTCTTTCTTTCCCCGCTTTCAATTTATTCAATTAAGCCCTCGACCGACCCTGACCATCGTCACCCCCTTCGTCTCCGGCCACCCTCCGGCGAGATGCTCCCATCGCTCCACAGCCTCACACACCTCGCCGACCCTCACCGAACCTCCGCCTCATCACACTGAGCACCCCCCACCCCTTCACTGCCACTCCACACCTCCGTAACACTTCCCCCAACAAACCCATCCTCCGACCCACAGTCCGACCTAGGGCAGCCCTTGCACGCCGCCCCACGCCTCGCCACCACCCACACGAGCTTCGCCGCACCCTGGCGAAGCTCCCGGCACTTTCTGATTAGGTCGAGAGGCCGTTTTTCTATGAACAGGCCACCCGACCTCCGCCGCCATTGCCGTGCAGAAGGAGCTGCTTCCGCCTGCAGCTACAGGCGCGCCACGCTCAGCGCCACGCCCAGATTCGACTCCCAGGCCTTGCGAGGCGTTTCGACAAAACACCAGGCTCGCAGCTAAGGCAGAAGGCTTCGCGTGACGCCGCGATCTCCCGCTGCTTTCCCCGCTGCGGGCGCGCAATTGAGGTGGGACATTTAGTCCCACCTCGGAAAAGTCTGAAGAGGCGCAACGATATAAGACGCAAAAGTGCTGGAGGCTTACTGCCTCAGCACACGGGGTGAGGTCCCCTTCACCCGCCCGGTTACCCGGTCTCGTCCACGCTCACGCCCCGCGGACCTGACCCGACCGGACCCGACTTAGACTGACCTGCACTCCTCGCCCACCACGCACGCCGGTGGGCCTGGACCCGGGCACGACCCGTATCCGATTACCCGGCAGCTCTGGGAGAGCTTTCCCAAGAGTGGTTTCAGAGAGAGAGAGACGCGGGGGAGAGGGTAGAGTAGGTTTTGTCCTCTGACGTAAGCTCTGAAGTGTGCAGGAACAGGTGAAGAAGAAGGAAGCTGAGGAAGACACTGTAGCAACAGGCAGTTTAAGTCGTCTGATTTGGAAATCAGACGACGGCCTGAAGGGAAAAGAAGAAAGAAGGAGGGGCGACGTCCCTGACTGGAAAAAGAAAAGAAGGAAGAAGGAGATCTGAAGAAAGGAAGAAGATCACCTCTGCAGAACTAAGAAGAAGATCACCTCTGCAGAACAAAGAAGAAAGAAGGAGATCTGAAGAAAGAAAGAAGAGCATCACCTCTGCAGAACTAAGAAGAAGAAGATCACCTCTGCAGAACAAAGAAGAAAGAAGGAGATTTGAAGAAAGAAAGAAGAGCATCACCTCTGCAGAACTAAGAAGAAGAAGATCACCTCTGCAGAACAAAGAAGAAAGAAGGAGATCTGAAGAAAGAAAGAAGAGCATCACCTCTGCAGAACAAAGAAGAAGAAGATCTGAGACGAGGAGAAACAAAGAGAAAAAAAAAGAGACACCAAATTCTTTCTCTCTCTCTTTGTTTATTTTTGTAAAAGAAACATGTATATCTCTAGAATACAACTTGCTCCCTGAGTTCGACCTCGGGAACTCTTTTCCGAGTAAAAAAATTTATATATTTGAAATGATGGCAACAACTGGCTATATTACAACGACATAACAATCAAACCCGGTTATCTCTCGAAGCCATCGTTATCAATTGGCGCCGTTGCCGGGGAGCAACGGCTATTCTAGAGGTAAACATTCCTGTTTCTTTTTAATTTCTGATAATCTCCTCTCTTTTGTGCAGAAAACTACAGGAAATCAAGAAGACAAGCAACCGCACAACAACCACTCCGAGGACAGGTAAATTTTTCCTCTCGCTATTAACCCCTAAAACTCAAAAGAAAGAAAAGAACAAGCAATATAGGGCTAACCTGTCTTCCATACTTAGTAACCATAAAAGTTGCATGTTTTCAACTCATTACTCCTGCACACTATTAAGGGTATTTAAGGGCTAACACATTCTTGCTTGAGCCCTAATTACCCAACAAAGAATTAACTAGACCAAGTAGAGCCAACCTAGGATCCAACACTAGGGATTTAGAGACACACTCCTTAAGCAAGAATTGAGAAAACCAAATGAAGTGTGCCCAAGCCCTTGTCTGAAAATACCTATTCAAAGAAAACCTAAAACAATTGGCTCTCTAAACACTTGAACCCTAAAAGAAAGGACCCAAAAAGCTCTCAAAGGAACAAGAGGTAAAGTTGACTCCTTGGGTCAACCAACCTTAAAATTAGGTCACTTTCTCACTCAAAATACCTAAGAGTTCAAGTGTAACTTTAAGCACCCTGATCTTAAGCTAAAATTGGTAGACGTAAGAGGTCAAGATCCCCATTCTGGTCTACCTGGACCCGCAGTGACAAGAGAGGTCGGGTGGGGGAAACCCTATAACCCGTGGGGACGCTCTACCGTGTAGGGGTCTTCGCGGGACTCTCCCTCTCTGGCTGCCCAGGTAATTCTCAGGTGGACGATCTTTCTGATCAAGGGGTCCATCTGCCCCGCACCTCTATAGTCACCCAACACATTTTTGGGTGCCTTGATTGGGTCCAGCACCTTCTAAACTTACCTCTTCCAACTGTGCATGTACGGAAGGAGGTCTCTAAGACCACCCTTAAGACCTCCTTTAGAAATTCGCTCTCGTCAAGGCCAAGCCTCGACACCCGTGTTTGTTCAGAAACACCCTCACATTATTCTCTCTTCTGATTCAGAACCAAGTTCTTCTTCTTCCCCCATCATGGCTCAGCCAGTTGAGGAAGAAAATAATCTGGAACACCAGCTCCAGCGACTCAATGACCTCTTCCAAAACTTCGTGCACCCACCACAGCGTCCTATGATGCGGGACCACTACAATCCTGCTGCGGTGGCCATTGAGCCTCGAGTCAGAATCCCGACTGGAGGACCTGATTCCGAACTAAAGCCCAACATGATTCATGCTATACCTAAATTCCATGGGCTTAATTCTGAAGACCCCTTCCAGCACATCAAACAGCTAAAGCATCTGGCCCACACTTTTGGATCAGATGCGCAAAATCGGGATATTCTTCTCATGAAGATGTTCTCCTTTTCTCTTATGGACAAGGCCGCCCATTGGTATCAAACTCAGACCCGGCCGTTCAACACTTGGGAAGAACTTCAATCCGAGTTTTTGAAAAAGTTTTTTCCCGTTGGTCGGACCAACGCCTTGCGCCATCAGATTACACACTTCACTCAACAATCAGGAGAACCTCTTCATGAGGCATGGGATCGTTTTCAGGATCTCATGAGGAAGTGCCCCCATCACGGAGTTCCTAAATGGGAACAAGTCCAATCTTTTTACCAGGGACTCCGTGAGGACATCCGCTTTTTTCGTCAATGCAACTTGCGGAGGAAACATCATGGGTCAACATGAAGACATGGTATGGGAGATTCTCGAAAACATGTGCAAGAACTCCATCAACAATGACTCCATGGGACTATTCGACAGGACGAATACCCGCGCAGCGACGAATCTTAAGGGAGCACATGAGACGCAGGGCCTGTCCGCATCAGTCGACCTGGAATTAATGGCCAGTCGATTGGACAAGGTCTCAATCATTGAAAAGAAGGTGGATGAGCTGACTCAGCACTTGCAGCGAGCCACCTCCGCGCGTAACTCCTTTGCACAACCTCCTTCCACACAGGAGACTGTGCAAAACATCCTCCACCGATCTTCCCCTGGGATGGATCCATATCCATCCCCATCTGATTCTTGGACTGGAAGATCATCCGATCCTTTCTACACCAGCCGGGGGAACTCCATTCCTCCTTTCCCTGATTCTCAGGAGGTTCCTCAGACCTGCGAGGACCTCAACGCCATCCAGAACGACCCATTCTCCAACACTTACAACCCTGGATGGCGAAACCATCCCAATTTTCAGTGGGCGGGAAATTCCCAAACCCAAAGACCACCTTTTCAGTCCCGCCCACAGCCCTCTCGTCACTACCAGCCGCCTCAGCCTCGGCCCAACCCTACTTATCCATCAGGGCCAAATCAAGATCAAATGTCCTTAATCCTTCAGACTCTGGCTGACATTCAAAAAACGAATGCGGCTATTCAAAAACAGCACAAGGACGAGCTTACAGAAGTTAAAACTCAACTGGCCCAGTTGGCAAATTCTCGCCAACCAGGCACACTCCCTTCCCAACCTCTTCCTAACCCAAATAACGTGCCAACCCAGAAGCGCGTTATGAATCCAAATTTAGGCCACGCCCAATGGATTTATCAGGCTCCTACTGCTCCATCTCCAGACGAGATGGAAGCCTCAACTTCTTATGCGGGATTTCAGCAGCAGCCACCCCTCCTACCAAACCCAAACCAAAATCAGGCCGGATTAAATTCTGTAACAACACGTAGTGGTAAAACAACTCAAGACCCGCATTATCCAAACCACTCCCAGCCTGATAACCATGACCCTAGGATAGTTATCCAAGGTACCGCTGTTCCAAATCCACAACCTGGACCTATCCTAGAAGAACCAACCAAGATCCCGTTTCCCGAGGCCCTGACCAAGGGAAAGAAGACCACCAAACCCGTGGCCCCTGAGGAGGACCTGGTCAAGCTCTTTGAGCAGGTCCACATAAACATCCCCTTGATGGATGCAATCCGCCACGTACCAGCTTACGCACGATTTTTAAAGAATATATGTACACCCCAGCGTAAGCCGCGAACCAAGGGAGGGAGCTCAATTGTTCTGTCAGAACAAGCCAGCTCTGTAATCCTCAGTAGACTCCCACCCAAGGCAAAAGATCCTGGAACTCCCCTGATTTCCTGTAAGATAGGTGGTACCCAATTTGATAGAGCATTGTTAGACTTGGGTGCATCCATAAACCTGATACCCACATCCTTACTTGACCATCTAGAAGAATCTGAGCTAAAACCAACCGAGGTGACATTACAATTAGCAGATCGATCTATAAAGTCACCAAAAGGGATTCTCGAAGATGTTATCGTGAGAGTACGGGATTTCTATTTTCCAGTGGACTTTATAGTCTTAGATATGGATGCACCTGAGAACCCTAGGGATACACCAATCATTCTAGGGAGACCTTTCTTGGCTACTGCTAGAGCCAACATCAGCTGTGAGGAGGGCCAAATAGAGCTTAAGTTTGGAGATCAAACATTGAAAATTGATATATTTAAGGCCCAACAAGGAATTAATTGCAGCGTCATCGAACAAATTTGTGACATCAAGACTTTGGTTGATGAATCACACCTCCAGAATGACTCGATTATTCCTCATCAACCACAGAAGGATCTTGACCCGCAAATAGAGGAGTCGAATCCAGATTTGAACAACCCAGTAACTCCCACCCTTGAACCTCACATCTATACTGAACCACCCACTGCTGCTGAAAACCCCATCCTCGAACTGAAACCCCTTCCTGCTCACTTGAAATACGTCTTTTTGGGTTCTAATCAGACCCTTCCTGTAATTATCAATTCCAACCTCAGTCCTGAACAGGAATCCCGTCTGATTGTTGTCCTCCAGCAACATCGCAGAGCCATCGGATGGACTCTCGATGATTTGACTGGAATAAGTCCCTCTTATTGTACTCATCATATCTATTCCGAAGAGGGCACACGACCTTCTCGTGAAATGCAGAGACGCTTAAACCCCAATCTGCAGGAGGTCGTGAAAAAGGAGATCATCAAATGGTTAGATGCCGGAATCATCTACCCGATCTCTGATAGTCGTTGGGTGAGCCCAATTCAGGTCGTGCCCAAGAAGGTAGGAATCACCACTATAACGACTGAGACCGGAGAAATCATTCCTACCTGATTAGCCAACTCGTGGAGAGTCTGTATAGATTACCGTCGACTCAATTCCTCCACGAAGAAGGATCATTTCCCACTACCCTTCATTGATCAAATTCTCGAAAAACTAGCGGGAAATAGGTTCTTCTGCTTTCTTGACGGGTACTCCGGTTATAACCAGGTGGCAATCCATCCTGAGGACCAAGAAAAGACCACGTTCACCTGCCCGTTCGGAACATACGCTTTCCGAAGGATGCCTTTCGGTCTTTGCAATGCACCCGCTACTTTTCAGCTATGCATGCTTGCCATATTCTCAGATATGGTAGGTGATTATCTGGAAGTCTTCATGGATGACTTTTCAGTTTTCGGAGCATCATTCGACGATTGCCTCCAACACTTGGTCCAGATACTCAGGCGGTGCATCGATGTGAATTTGGTTCTTTCCTGGGAAAAGAGCCATTTCATGGTGCCTGAGGGAATTGTCCTGGGACACTCAATTTCGGAGAAAGGTATCCAAGTGGATCGAGCTAAGGTTAATCTGATTTCTCACCTTCCTATGCCTAGCTCGATCAGGGACATCCGATCCTTTTTAGGGCATGTCGGTTTTTATCGACGATTTATCCCTGATTTTTCAAAAATCGCACGCCCCCTGACCACTCTTCTCTCCAAGGATGTTCCCTTCGAAATCTCCAAGGAATGCACTCAAGCATTTGAAATCCTGCGTGACCGAGTCACCCAAGCCCCGATCCTACAGTCCCCTGATTGGTCTCAACCCTTTGAGATCATGTGTGATGCATCCGACTTCGCTGTAGGAGCGGTTTTGGGACAGAAAATTGACAAGAAACCTGTGGTCATTTACTACGCTAGCAAAACACTCGATGAGGCTCAGCGTAACTATACGGTTACTGAGAAAGAGCTGCTAGCTGTAGTATTTGCCCTAGAAAAGTTCAGATCATACCTTCTGGGTTCCCGTGTCATCATATACTCGGATCACACAGCTGTGAGGCATCTCCTTGCAAAGAAGGACGCGAAACCTCGATTAATCCGATGGATCTTGCTGTTGCAAGAATTTGACCTTGAGATTCGCGACAAAGCGGGAAAGCAAAACGTGGTAGCTGATCACTTGTCCCGTCTTCCTTCTGAAATAATTGACCCTTCCGGACCCATCACTGAGCATTTTCCCGATGAGCACCTGCTGACTATTGGTACTAGCCTTCCATGGTTTGCTAATATAGTAAATTACTTGGCATCTCATCAGACCCCGTCCGATTGGCCGAAGGCCAAGAAAGACAAATTACGCTCCGATGCCAAGTATTACATTTGGGAAGACCCGTACCTCTTCCGCATAGGTGCCGATCAGATCATCCGGAGATGTGTCCCGGAAGGGGAATTCAACAATATCCTCTCTTTCTGCCATGACCAGGCATGCGGTGGCCATTTTGCCGGGCATAAAACCGCATCAAAAGTCCTCCAGTGCGGCTTTTACTGGCCCACACTGTTCAAAGACGCATACAATCACTGCAAGGCATGCAGTCGTTGCCAGACTTTGGGCAACATGAGCCATCGCGACATGATGCCTATGCAACCGATTCTAGTATGCGAAATCTTTGATGTTTGGGGGATTGATTTTATGGGCCCCTTTCCTGTTTCGGATGGTTTCGAATACATTCTGTTGGCTGTGGACTACGTGTCCAAATGGATCGAAGCCATACCAACCCGAACCTATGATCACAAAATCATTCTCAAATTCATTCATCAACACATTTTCTCAAGGTTCGGGATTCCTCGTGCAATAGTCTCTGATGGGGGGACCCATTTCACAAATGCTCAGTTTAGGTCACTGATGACCAAATACGGGGTGTCTCACCGAATCTCTACTCCTTACCACCCCCAAACTAATGGTCTAGCTGAGCTGTCCAATCGGGAGATCAAGAAAATCCTGCAAGTCACTGTTCGACCTGACAGGAAGGACTGGTCGTCCCGACTTCCGGAAGCACTGTGGGCCTATAGGATCGCCCACAAAACCCAATTAGGCATGTCTCCCTTTAGGCTGGTGTACGGAAAGGCATGCCACGTTCCCGTCGAACTGGAGCATAAAGCCTATTGGGCAGTACGGAACTGTAATCTAGATCTTTCCAAGGCTGGGACCCACAGAAAACTCCAAATCAGCGAGATCGATGAATTACGCATAGACGCGTACGAGAACTCGCAAATCTACAAGGAGCGGGTTAAAGCCTTCCACGACAAACACATCTCGAGAAAGATCTTTCATCCTGGTCAAAAGGTCCTACTCTTTGATACCCGACTCAAACTCTTCCCAGGAAAACTGAGATCTAAGTGGGTCGGACCATATTTGGTCCGACAGGTTTTTGGAAATGGAGCAATCGAAATCAGTCCACTCAGCCACGATTCTGAACCTTTCATCGTGAACGGTCAGAGACTCAAGCCGTTCATTGATGTATCTTCTACTGATTTGGCTGAGACATCTTATATCCTCCTTTCCCCTTGAGCTTATTGCGCCCAGCCGATGGCGTAAAACTCAGCGCTTAACGGGAGGCAGCCCGTCATTCTCTTTGAAAACCTGAAACTTGTTCTGACACCTTTTAGCACTCGAAGTTCACCCTTGTAGACAGCCGACCCCAACTCAGATGCTTGCATCTGGGATTTGAAATCGTCCGCAAAAAATTCAACCCGACCCATCCACTCATCCAAATTTCTGTCTTAAGGAATGAACTAAGACCCCCTAGGTTACAATGAGGACATTGCAAATCTTAGGCATGGGGGGGTATGAAAGTGCAAAACTTGTAAGAAAAGGTTTCAAACAAAAAAATTCACATATGCCAAAAACACCATAAAAATTAAAAAAAATTTTCGAAAAAGAATAAGAGGAAAAGAGGAGAAGGAAATTTTATGAAGGAGAAAAGAAACAAAATGAAAAAGGAGCACAAAATTATGAGAAAAAGTGATAGTCATTAGTACGGAACTAAGGAATTAACCTAAGTTCTAGACCTCATTCAAGAAAAGTGCACAAAGAGATTAGTAAAGAATGCAAACCTTAGGCATTCTTGAATAGACTTTTAGTACCCATTAAGATCTGGACACTCCTCAAGAGGTTGAGGAAAATGAAAAGCTGAAGTATTAGGTTTAAGGTTTAGGGAGTATTCGGCCTCGTTAACTAATTTTTGGTTTACGGGACTCAGTAACCTAAGCACCCTAACCTCACACACAGCCTGGTTCAATAAGCGTAAAAAATCAGAATCACGCAGAAGCGTCGCAAAATTCTGAAAGGAACACCTAGAATAGGAGCGGCCGATCAACACAAGTTGATTTGGACGAGTTCCCAGCACGGAGAGGCGGGAAATCCCCTCGAAGATGCGTAACAAAATATCATCTCCTCGGTGCTTGTCTCTTAGGATATTTACATATCCTACTGGGGGCGTGTAAGCACTCTGCTGATTCAGATTCCATGGATGGCATTATCTCGAAGTGTCAATTGCCAGGGTCTGGATTCGGCCACGGAACACCATGGATGGGATTATCTCGAAATCTCAATAGCCAGGGTTCCGGGGGTTGCCATGGGCGGTGGTATCTCGAAACATCGATCGCCAGGAACCCTTGAGGATTGATGATGGGAGCAAGGAATCTGATACAGATCGTGTTGAAAAGCCAATCCTAGGCTAGAACTAAAAAGAAAAAGAGAGAGAAAACTCTCCAAACAGAAAAACTTTCTATCTCTCTCTTACAAAACGCACTGCGAACTGAGCCAGGGCTAAAATCATTTCAAGCACGGGTGCTTTAACCACGAAGTCCAATAAACCTTAGGTTAGTTCTTGTGGACCTTAAAAACCTTTGCTAAAAGACTGAGGCTAAGGCTAGACAGATTTGGATCTTGATTGGTACTAGAGTACCTTTTAGGCCTATGGTCAGCATTCTAACCTAATCTATGCTCAAATAAAAAAGGGCACTTATCTAAAACTATTAAAAACTTCATGGTCTAGAACAAGGGTTGAAACCTTAAGTTTTTGCTAAGGGACTAGCAAAAGCTAGGCATGGGGGTATGATGAGAACCTCATCATGAGCCATAACTAGCTCATTTTGACCTAATACAAAGGATAAAAGCTCCTACATATCTCAAGGAAAGGCTTAACTCAGAGAATTCTGAGTTTGAGAAGAAAACAAGTCATAAGGGGTAAAAATGCAATTTTACCAGTATAATCTGCATACAGGGTAATTCAGGGCCCAAACATAGGTCAAAGCAGCTTAATAAGAATAAAAGTGGGATGAGATGATCTAGCAAGGGCTACAACACTTCCAAGAAACTAAATGATAATCTGTAACCCTAAAACAACCCACTTCAATTCACAAGGTTCGAGGCAAAGTAAAAATAGAATAAACCCTCTAAAATTCATAGAAAAATAATCTCTAGGGTTTAGAACCTTCAATTTGGCCTTCAGAACCCATTTTGACCTACATTGAGAACCATGCCCAATTAATTACTTAATTTGGGTTTTTGCGTAAATTGACCGATCAAACAAGGTTTAATATAGAAATGAAATTCACCATCAGATTCCTTAGGTCCTAATTAATCATGTATAAAAACTGGAGCCTAAGAAGAAACCTCCTTGACCGACTTTACACTTTGGTCCTCATATATTTACTCTTTGGCCCTCAACTTTTGAACCCTCGCATTTTGGCCCCTAACTCTCCTTCGTTCTTTGCGATCAGGTCCCCCCTGCAAAACCTGCCAGCACCATGCTCCGGCGACCTTGCGCGGAGCATGGCGCCGCGCAGGGTGAGGGGGGACCTGACAAGTAAACCGGGGGTGCCCTGCGTCGTCAGCCATCGCAAGGACACCCCCTTGGTCGTTGTAACCCACCATACCGGCATTGCGAACGCACGGACGGTATGGGTTTTTGTTTCCGGCCATCCTCCGGCGAGGGAGACACGTCGTCTCCCTCCGCCTTCCTCCCTGTTTGATCCCTATAAATACCCCCCGTTGCTCCACCGACCGGGGCAGCTCGGGTCTGACAGAGAAAACCCCCAACCTTCCTTTCTTCTCTCTCCGACAGACGCTCACCAGCTCCGGCGGTTCCTCCCCCTTCTCCTCTTCGCTCTGCCGCAATACCAGCAGCAGAGACTTCCTCCCCTGCTCTTCCCGCGCCACGCTGCACCCAGCTGGCGCCTCTCCGGCTCTCTGCTCGCCGCCACCCCTTTCCTTGAGCATCGTCTTCTCCAGCGACAGTCGATACGACTGTCGCCCTGTTCCTCCCCCTTCGTCCCTGCAAGTAAGCTAGAACTACTCCCCTTCTTCTCCTCTTTCTTTCCCCGCTTTCAATTTATTCAATTAAGCCCTCGACCGACCCTGACCATCGTCACCCCCTTCGTCTCCGGCCACCCTCCGGCGAGATGCTCCCATCGCTCCACAGCCTCACACACCTCGCCGACCCTCACCGAACCTCCGCCTCATCACACTGAGCACCCCCCACCCCTTCACTGCCACTCCACACCTCCGTAACGCTTCCCCCAACAAACCCATCCTCCGACCCACAGTCCGACCTAGGGCAGCCCTTGCACGTCGCCCCACGCCTCGCCACCACCCACACGAGCTTCGCCGCACCCTGGCGAAGCTCCCGGCACTTTCTGATTAGGCCGAGAGGCCATTTTTCTGTGAACAGGCCACCCGACCTCCGCCGCCATTGCCGTGCAGAAGGAGCTGCTTCCGCCTGCAGCTACAGGCGCGCCATGCTCAGCGCCACGCCCAGATTCGACTCCCAGGCCTTGCGAGGCGTTTCGACAAAACACCAGGCTCGCAGCTAAGGCAGAAGGCTTCGCGTGACGTCGCGATCTCCCGCTGCTTTCCCCGCTGCGGGCGCGCAATTGAGGTGGGACATTTAGTCCCACCTCGGAAAAGTCTGAAGAGGCATAGCGATATAAGACGCAAAAGTGCTGGAGGCTTACTGCCTCAGCACACGGGGTGAGGTCCCCTTCACCCGCCCGGTTACCTGGTCTCGTCCGCGCTCACGCCCCGCGGACCTGACCCGACCCGACCCGACTTAGACTGACCTGCACTCCTCGCCCACCACGCACGCCGGTGGGCCTGGACCCGGGCACGACCCGTATCCGATTACCCGGCAGCTCTGGGAGAGCTTTCCCAAGAGTGGTTTCAGAGAGAGAGAGACGCGGGGGAGAGGGTAGAGTAGGTTTTGTCCTCTGACGTAAGCTCTGAAGTGTGCAGGAACAAGTGAAGAAGAAGGAAGCTGAGGAAGACACTGTAGCAACAGGCAGTTTAAGTCATCTGATTTGGAAATCAGACGACGGCCTGAAGGGAAAAGAAGAAAGAAGGAGGGGCGACGTCCCTGACTGGAAAAAGAAAAGAAGGAAGAAGGAGATCTGAAGAAAGGAAGAAGATCACCTCTGCAGAACTAAGAAGAAGAAGATCACCTCTGCAGAACAAAGAAGAAAGAAGGAGATCTGAAGAAAGAAAGAAGAGCATCACCTCTGCAGAACTAAGAAGAAGAAGATCACCTCTGCAGAACAAAGAAGAAAGAAGGAGATCTGAAGAAAGAAAGAAGAGCATCACCTCTGCAGAACTAAGAAGAAGAAGATCACCTCTGCAGAACAAAGAAGAAAGAAGGAGATCTGAAGAAAGAAAGAAGAGCATCACCTCTGCAGAACAAAGAAGAAGAAGATCTGAGACGAGGAGAAACAAAGAGAAAAAAAAAGAGACACCAAATTCTTTCTCTCTCTCTTTGTTTATTTTTGTAAAAGAAACATGTATATCTCTAGAATACAACTTGCTCCCTGAGTTCGACCTCGGGAACTCTTTTCCGAGTAAAAAAATTTATATATTTGAAATGATGGCAACAACTGGCTATATTACAACGACATAACAATCAAACCTGGTTATCTCTCGAAGCCATCGTTATCAAGGATCTTCTTGATCTCCCAATTTGACAATTCCTCCAATCCAGTTGTCTGGGGGTGATAAGGAGTTGAGATACGATGCGACACCCTGTACTTTTTCATTAGGAACTGGAAGTGCACATTAGCGAAGTGGATCCCTCCATCAGAGACGATGGCCTGCAGAATACCAAACCGAGAGAAGATGTGTTGATGAATGAATTTAATCACAACCTTATGATCGTTGGTTCGGGTTGGGATGGCTTCGATCCATTTGGACACATAGTCCACCGCGAAGAGAATGTATTCGAAACCATTAGATTTTAGGAAGGGGCCCATAAAGTCAATCCCCCAGATGTCAAAGATTTCGCACATGAGAATCAGCTGTAGAGGCATCATGTCACGTCGGCTCATGTTGCCCAAGGTCTGGCAATGAGTGCATGCCTTACAGTAGTCGTGTGCATCTTTAAAAATCGTGGGCCAATAGAATCCACATTGGAGGACTTTTTCCTCAATCTTGTGTCTTGAAAAGTGACCACCGCAGACCTGGTTGTGACAGAAGAATAGAATTCCATGGAACTCAGATTCGGAACACATCTTCTAATGATTTGATCAGCACCAGTGTGGAATAGATACGGATCTTCCCAGACAAAGTATTTGGCATTTGAAAGTAATTTGTCTTTCTTGGCTTTTGGCCAATTAGACAGAATCTGATGCGATGCCAAATAATTTACCATATCAGCATACCAAGGAAGTTCTGTTTCGATTATCAAGAGGTGCTCATCAGGAAACTACTCTATGATAGGTCCAAAAGGGACAATGAGTGAAGAAGAAAGATGGGATAAGTGGTCAGCTACCACATTCTACTTTCTCGCCTTGTTGTGAATTTCAAGATCGAATTCTTGTAATAGCAAGATCTAGCGGATTAATCTAGGATTTGCGTCCTTCTTCATGAGTAAGTGCCTAACTGCGGTGTGATCCGAGTAAATGATGACGTAGGATCCCAAGAGGTAAGACCTGAATTTCTCCAGGCCTAATACTACAACCAGCAACTCTTTCTCCGTAACAGTGTAATTACATTGAGCCTCTTCTAATGTCTTACTGGCTAATATATGACCACTAGTGTCCCATCAATTTCTGACCCAACACTGCTCCCACTGAGTAGTCAAATGCATTACACATGATCTCAAAGGGTTGAGACTAGTCAAGGGATTGTAGGATTGGTGCTTGGGTGACTCGGTCACGCAGCTTCTCAAATGCATGAATGCACTCACTCGACACCCCAAAAGGTGTGTCCTTTACGAGGAGGTTTGTCAAGGGGCGTGTGATCTTAGAGAAATCAGGTATGAATCGACGATAAAATCCAACGTGCCTTAGGAATGATCGGATGTTTTTGACCGAGTTAGATACAGGTAGCTTGGAAATCAAATTCACCTTAGCTCGATTGACTTGGATACCTCTCTCAGAAACAAGGTGTCCTAAAATGCTGCCTTCAGGAACCATGAAGTGGCTCTTTCCCCAGGAGAGAACTAGGTTCACTTCACTGCATCTTTTGAGGATTTGGATCAAATGTAAGAGGCATTCATCAAAAGATTCACCAAATACCAAGAAGTCATCCATGAATACTTCAAGGTATTTACCCACCATGTCAGAGAATACGGCTAGCATGCACCACTAAAAGGTGGTGGGTGCATTGCATAACCCAAAAGGCATCCTACGGAATGCTTACGTATCATAGGGGAAGGTAAAGGTATCCTTTTCCTGATCCTCTGGATGAATTGCCACCTGATTATATCCGAAGTAACCATCCAAAACATAGAATAATCAATTTCCTACCAATTTCTCGAGAATCTAATCAATAAATGGCAGTGGGAAATGATCTTTCTTCATAGAGGCATTCAGTCTTCGGTAATCAATGCAGACACTCCATGAATTCGCAATGTGGGTTGGGATGGTTTCAACAGATTTCAATCATGATAACGGTGAGCCCTGCCTTCTTAGGCACAACTTGGATCGGGCACACCTAGCGGCTACTAGAGATCGAGTAAATGATACCAGCATCTAATCATTTGATGATCTCTTTCTTCACGACCTCCTGAAGATTCAAATTGAGTCATCTCTGCATTTCTTGAGATGGTCATGAGACCTCTTCAGTGTAGATACGGTGTGTGCAATAGGAGGGACTGATACCAGTCAGATCATTAAGAGTCCATCCAATGGCTCTTTGATGCTGCTTGAGGACAGAAATCAGCTTTGTTTCCTGATCAAGTCTAAGTCAAGAATTGATAATCACGGGAAACATTTGATTAGAACCCAAGAATACATACTTCAGATGATTTGGGAGGGGTTTCAACTCCATAAACAGGTTATCAGCAGTAGGTGGGGGTTCGGGATGGGCCTCAGAAGATAAGGTGGGAGCTAAAGGTGAATCTAGGTTAGTTCTATGCTCCTCTAACTGTTGGTCAAAATTTTCTTGTGATTGAGGATCAGAAATAATCAGGTCTTCCTCTACAAGTGGGTCCTCAACTGGTTAGGAGTTTTTCGCTTGGCAGAAATAATGTGTCGTCGTAGTGAAATCGTGTGGTGGAAAAATCCCGAACAAAAATATATCAATGAAAACTAACCACAAATAGTTAGGATGTTGAATCCACAGGGAGGAACAGATTAATAAATTCACGAATATTTTTCCCTTGTATTTGTCCAATCGAGTGCGAAATCCGTGGTTAAATCTGACGTGAAACGCGATGAAAAGAAGAGGACACACAATAACTCGAGAATGTAAGGTTATGTGTGCAATTTTTTGCTCAATAAAATATTCAGTAAATATGTGATCAATCTATGTAATTTCCAATTGCACATGAACTAGAGAGAAATTGTGTAAATCTTAATCCAATTCCAATGTCTAATGATGTGCATAATAAGAGCCAAGCAAGTATGAGAAAGTATGAGCATGAAGTTGAAATTTCACTCAATATATCAAATATTAAAATCAAAATAAAAGTTTGTCAATGGTACTCAAATGTAATTATTAATTGGTTCTCTACTATAGAGAAACAGGGGAACTCGTTCCCCTCGTGCACACGCAGAGAGGGAGGCCCGGTTGGAGGCTCAGAGCTCGGAGGAGGTCAACAGTGGTGAGAGGATCCTGATGATGATGGTGGCGTCGACGACGGCAGTCGGAGGTCGCCGGATAGCAAGGAAGAACCCACCGACGGTGGGTGTTGGTCGTGGGATGCATGAACTGCTGGTGGGCTTAGCGCGGTCGTTGGCGAGTTCCT
Organism: Thalassia testudinum; assembly: GCA_037157565.1. Taxonomy (NCBI): domain Eukaryota; kingdom Viridiplantae; phylum Streptophyta; class Magnoliopsida; order Alismatales; family Hydrocharitaceae; genus Thalassia; species Thalassia testudinum. Next base: position 26,980,767 of record JAZHRO010000003.1, read on the forward strand.
GAGGGTGAGGCGAGGTTAATGGCGTCGACGGAACAAAGTTTGGTGGCCGGACAAGGTGGCTGCATTTTGGGTGGTTTGGGTTCCTTCGGTTGGCAGAGAGGAGGAGGAAGAAGAAGAAGGAGAAGGAGCCGGTTGTGCGCATGCAATGGCGTGTGGCTGCTGCACATGGGAGTTGTGCACGCCTGGTGCACAATTACTGCTGGTGCGCACAGCCTGAAGCGCAAGCGCGTGGTTTCTGGCCATGAGGGGGCGCGTACGGTTGCACAGAGAAGAGGGGGAGGGCATGCGCAGGCTACTGCTGGCCACTGATGGGTGCACGGAGCAATGCATGCAGAGCGAGCAACTGGTCGCTGCTAAGGTGGTCTTCTGGTGGTGGGTTGTGGTGATGGCGTTGGTGATGGGGAGGAGATGTTGGGGGAACGACTGGTGGTGGCACTCTCTATCACCGAGCACCACCACGTTGAGGCAAGTGGAAAAGAGGTGAGGCCGGTGCCAATCCATAGTGCAGGACTAGGTCCACAGTGCACGTTCGGTGCACGGTTTAGGCGAGAGGAAGAAGATGGAGGCCGATGATCCCCTTTTCAATGCCTTGCCTCTCCCGTTTATTTCTCCCCCTCCGCGCATGTCGACCCTCAACCCTATGAATAAATCTACCGTTGGGGATGCATTGCAGCTGTTGCAAGAAGTCTGGCGGGGATGGATGCATTGCGGCTGTTGCAATGGCTTCTGTAGGGGAAAAGAAGAAAAGAAAAAAAAATGGGTTATTTACAAAGGTAATCCACAATAATTCAGGTAATGCATACATGTCACCATAATGCACATTACTTTCTAAAACTTGTGAATGCAATGTATAAAATTTGCATGCAATCATTTTTATAAACTAATCTATTTATAAATTTAAGTATGCTATTTACATGTAGATGTCATTCTAATAACTAGGTATTTATGCATACGATTAGCCCACAAATGTGATCTCATCAAATGCCCTCATGTCTAGTTTTTGCTAGTCCCTAGCAAAAGTGGAAAGTGAATGAAGTGACCAAAAGATTTCTTCTTTCCAAAAATTTAGAGATCTAAACCAATATGAAGTGATAGTAGCCTAGGTAACAAATCCAATTTGAAAGCCAACTTACATTTGAATTTCGTACTTAGCTCTTGATAAAATTCTATCGGGATAAGCAACTATCTCCCTCGGGGATAAAGCAGCAAATAATCTATAATTTGACCCCGGCATTTTGGCTTAGGTATGAGATACTGAGTTGAATGGATTTACATTTGATGGCACACACTCATCTGGTGCTACATGTAATCAAGTACTGTAGACTCTAGATCTCTAGACTATTAAACAAGTCAACTCAGAGAAAGGCCAAACATTGTGCTCTCTTTGTGTTCCCTTACGCTCGCTCACTCTCTCTTTTTCCTTCTTTTTTGAGATCACATAGCCTGCCAGATTTTGTAATTGTAGTCAATATTTGGTGGCCTCACTTGGCATTTACACTTCAATTAAAGTCCTAATAACCCTACAACTAAGTTAGAGGTCCTCAGCCAGTATTCGAGTGATCAAAGATACTGAAAAGTAGGTATGGGCCATATTTGGTGGATAGCAATGAGTGTTTTTGATGTTGCCTCAAAAACATCGACATATAATGAAAAAAATATACGAAGATAAAACTATAAACTTGAACTATTTTCTCACTTTTTCTCCCTTTTTTTCTCCTCTGTTTTCTTTTTTTTCCTTCTTTTTTTTTCATAAATCAGCATAACATGACGTAGACTTTTATTTATGAGGCATTATTAGGAATGATGATGATCAAGAGAATATTGTGTTGCTTATTTGGTGCTACTCTCGGCACTGGGAAGGAATGGATAGGATAAGCATATTTCTGACCTTTGATGAAGGATGGTCGTAACCATCCACCATAGTTGTAGTTTTATTACGACTCAATCTCTATGTATCTGCCTTATTTAGTGACTCTTAGGAATTCACACAATGTACACATGCAGGAATAGAGAGTGAAAACTATACCTAACTCTGAGGTATCCTCATCTAATTATCCAAAACTTAAGAGTCCTTACACTAGACTTAGTGCACTAGTAGTCTCTCTACTTTCTTCTCACAAATATGAGGTGGATCTAATAGAAGATAGTATACCTGACTCCCTATTAACTGTCCAAGGGTTCAGTAAACTAAAAATGATTATTGATTTTCTACAAAGATCCATTACTGAGTCAACATGCAAGTAAAGTAACTGTACTTGATTCTAAACTTAGAAATAATTTAAGAAAATCTTTAATAAAACCTCCTTGATAAGAACTTTTGCTCGGGACTAACCAATTCAGCTCAAGAAACAAAAGAGATTTTTTTTTTCTAGCTAATGCACTATCGTAAATGCATGCAAATATTTATAAATGCTATAAACATCCTCAGGTTATACCCCCCAATGCCTAAGATTAATAATGTCCTCATTGAAAAAATAAAGACATAGAAGAATATCACTTGAGGAGGAGAGTGGGAGGAGCTAAGGCTCCTCAAGCTGAAGTGCGTCCAAAGCCTGACCATCTGAAAGAGTAATATAAGGTTTAATTCATTGGTCATTTACTTTAAAGCTTGCACCATAAGTAGGGTTCTGAATCTCTATAGCTCCATGAGGGAAGGCATTGATAACAATGTATGGCACATCCCAGCAGGACTTGAGCTTTCCTGAAAATAATTTAAGTCTGGAATTGAAAAGCAAGACCCACTGGTTGGGCTCATAGGTCTTTCTAATGATGTGCTTATCATGGAAGACCTTTGTACATTGCTTGTAAGCTTGAGAAGTTCATAGGCTTCATTACGAAACTCCTCAAGCTCACTTAACTCTAGCATACGTGCCTTTCCCGCTTTATCCAGATTCAAGTTAACATTTTTAACCGCTCAATAGGCTTTGTGTTGGATTTCAACGGGAAGATGGCACGCCTTTCCGTAGACAAGTCAGAAAGGAGACATGCCCAAGGGAGTCTTATACGCTGCTCTGTAGGCCCAAAGAGCATCATTTAATTTTTTAGACCAATCCTTACGATCAGGCCTGACAGTTTTTTCTAAAATTTGTTTAATCTCCCTATAAGATACTTCAACTTGTCCACTCGTTTGGGGATGGTAAGGTGTGGCTATCATATGGTTGACTCCTAAATTTTGGAGTAGTCTTGTGAAGTGCACGTTCTTAAAGTGAGGTCCTCCATCACATATGATCACCCTTGGGCACCTGTACTGGGAAATGATATTAGCCTTAACAAAACCCAAGACCATGGAATGGTCATTGGTTCGCGTGGGTATGACTTCTATCCACTTCGATACATAGTCCATAGCCACAAGGATGTACTCATATTCGAAGGACATAGGAAAGGGACCCATGAAATCGATACCCCAAATGTCAAAGATCTCAACGGGAAGAATAGGTTGTTGGGGCATCTCATCCCTTTTCCGAAGGTTCCTGTCTGCTGGCAACGTAGACACACGCCCACATATGTATGGGCATCTCTAAATAATGTGGGCCACCAAAAGCCAGATTGAAGAACCTTATGGGTAGTCTTTTTTCCACCAAAATGTCCTCCACAATGGAGGTCATGGCAGAAACTCAAAACACCCATTTGTTCTTCGTCAAGGACGCAACGAAAAAAAAGCTGGTCAGGGCCTATTCTAAATAGCTCAGGTTCCTCCCAGTGATAAAATTTAGCGTCAGCAAGAAACCTGTCTCACTTCTGCTTGTCCCAAGTATTGGAGGTAATGCCCGTGACCAGATAGTTCACTATGTCAGCGAACTAAGGAGTTTTGGCCTCCACAGCCATCAGAGACTCATCAAGAAAAGTCTCTTTGATATCACCAGCAAGGGTTGATGCCTCAATAGGGATCCTAAACAGATGATCTACTATCACATTCCCAACTACTTTCTTATCTTTAATTTCCAGGTCAAACTCCTGGAGTAGCAAAATCCAACGAATTAGGCGAGGTATGGTGTCCTTTTTAGCAAGAAGATGCTTTAAAGTAGAATGATCGGTGAACACCACAACCTTGGATCCCAAAAGATAAGACCAAAACTTTTCCAAAGCAAACACTACAGCAAGAAGCTCCTTTTCAGTGACCATGTAGTTTTGTTGAGGATCCGTAAGGGTCTTGCTGGCATTATGCAACACATGAGGTTTGCCATCAACTCTTTGACCTAAGATCGCTCTCGCTGTGAAATCAAAAGCATCGCACATTAGCTCAAATGGGAGGGTCCAATCTGGTGCTTGGAAAATCGGTGCGGTAATAAGGGCTTTCTTCAAGACTTGGAAAGCCACTCCACATCTATCATCAAAATCGAAGGAGACATTCTTCGCTAACAAGTCACAAAGTGGCTTAGAGATTTTACTGAAATCTCTAATGAAGCGCCAATAGAACCCAGCATGGCCAAGGAAAGATCTAACCTGACGAACATTGGTGGGCGATGGAAGCTTAATCAATTTTTGTGGTATCCACCTCTAATCCTCTCTCAGAAACTACATGCCCTAACACAATACTCTATTAGACCATAAAGTAGCTTTTCTCCCAACTAAGCACTGGCTTTATCTCTTCGCAACGGGTTAAGACTTTATTAAGGTGAGAAAGGCATAGGTCAAACAACGAACCGTAAATGGAGAAGTCATCCATGAAAATCCCAACAAACTCGTCGATCATATCAGGAAAGATAGCCATCATACATCATTGGAAAGTGGAAGGAGCATTACATAACCCAAATGACATTCGTTGGAACGTAAATGTGCCATATGGACTCGTGAAGGTGGTACGCTCTTGATCATGAGGAAAGACAGCTATCTGATTATACCTAGAGTACCCATCAGGGAAACAAAAGTACTTGTTCCCTGCCAGCCGTTCCAAAATTTGATTGATAAACGATAAGGGGAAATGGTTTTTCTAGGTAGCTATGTTCAAACAGCGGTAATCAATGCAGACCCTCCAACCAGTTGAGGGTCTAGTGGTTACCAACTCTCCTTGGTCGTTCTCTTCCACAGTGATTCCTGCCTTTTTGGGCACCACATGAATAGGACTGACCCATTTACTATCTGAAATGGGAAAGATAATTCCTGCATCCAACCATTTTAGAATCTCCTTTTTAACAACCTCCTGCATATTAGGGTTGAGCCTTCTCTGCATGTCTCGGAAGGGTTTCACAGACTCGTCTGTGTATATATGATGCATGCAAAGGGAGGGATCAACACCCTTAATATTAGCAATTGACCAAGCAATTGCTTCCTTGTGACTTTTTAAACACTCAAGCAGAGCTCCCTCTTGCGATTCAGATAATGCAAACGAGATAATAACGGGGAGCGTGTCATTAGGGCCAAGGAAAGCATACTTCAATGTTCTCGGGAGGGGTTTCAACTCCAACTCAAAAGCCTTTTGGATTGAGGGTTTAAGTTGAGATGTCCCCGCCTCAGGTAGCAGATCTACCTTCATGGTCCAGGGTGGAGATAGAGACTGTGTGTATCCCCAACAACTCTTCTAATTTGGGTATATCCCCTTCAGTTTCTTTAATAATCGAAGGATGGTCCTTAGATATGACCTTTTGAAGGGTATCTTTATATAAGATTGTTGGAGTAGTCTCTTCAATGATTTTATCAACTACCTCAATTTAGGAACAATCTTCCAAACAGAATTCCTTGTAAGTATCAAAAACATTCAACCGGATCTTCTTGTTCCCAAAGCCCATTCTACGTGCCCTGATCTACAATTGATAGAGGCATTGGCTGTGGCCAAGAAGGGGTGTCCCAGAATAATGGATGGCTTGGTGGGCTTATTAGATGGGTCAGTATCTAGCACAAGAAAGTCAACAAGGAAGAAGAAGTAATCTACTCTCACCGAGACATCTTCCAGTAATCCCCGTGGTGTCTTAAGCGATTTGTCTGCGACCTGGAGGATGACTGGACTAGGCTTTAACTCACCTCATCCTAAAACGTCGTAGACAGAACTCGGTAAAATGTTCACCCTCACACCCAGATCGAGCAGATCCTCATCAATGTGTTAGTTACCTATAACCACTGAAATATATGGGGCCCCTAGGTCATTCATTTTGGGGGGAGTTCCATGTTGGGGAACCGAGCTAACATGGTTAGGTAGGATGACCTTAGCTTCGATCTGTCTCTTAGATCGATGCTTTTGGGTGCACAGGTCCTTTAGAAACTTGGCATAGGAGGGGATCTGTTTGATAGCTTCCAATAGAGGCAAGTTGATATGGACTTGTGTAAAAGTGTCCACAATTTCATTCGTCCTATCCTTGACTCCAAACGAGCCAATAGAAAATTCCGCAAGAGCAGATAGGTGCTCTGGATAAGGCACCCTCGGCTTCTGAGTAGAGGGGTCGTCATGGCGGGAAAGGGGTGGTGGAATGACGACATCTCAGGGTGGGTGATTTCTAGTGAGGGAGAACAGTGTGGCTCTTCCTCGATGGAGATGGAAGTCAGGTTTGGTGTAGGAGGGGAATCCTGAGAGGTGACCGTAGGAGTGCTATCAGGCTTGTTGATTTTCTTTCCACTCCTCAGCACGATCACAGCTTGGGCATGCTCCCTGAATACGACCCCCTTGCCCTTTGGGTTCTCCTCAGAAGAGCTAGGCAACTTCCCCGGATCACGCTGCCTAACTGCCTTAGTAAGATGACCAATTTGGGATTACATATCAGTAATCATCTTATTCTGAGATTGGATGACCATATTCTGATGCTCTTGCATCGCTTTCATCATGGCTTTAAGTTCATCCATCTCAGAAGGCTTATTCTGAGGAGGGTTTTCATAGGATGGCTGGTATATGGGTTGAGGAGGTAGGGGTCTTGCATTCCCTGAGCTAGAAGCATCACCTTGCTTCCATGAGAAGTTTGGATGGTTCTGCCACCCCGAATTATAGGTATTAGAATACGGGTTATTACGAGGAGGTGGGTGGAAACCTTGGGCTGCATTCAGGTCAACCTGAATCAACTCAGGGAATTGATTTACCTGGTGGCACTCTGCAGTGCTGTGCATTGTGCTTTGGCAAATTGAGCATTCACTTGAAGCTTGAAAGATAAAGGCTACTTGTGGGTTCATGCTGGGGTTTGCTAAAAGCCTATCAAAGTTTTTGTTCAACAATTGAATCTGATAAGCCAAATCCTGAGTAGCCCCAGCTTCATCGACCTCTATCTTCCTCTGCAAGATTAATGGATTTCTTTCATGATAGGCATAGGACATATGTATGGAGTTGTCACTTAATGTTTCAAATAATGCCCAAGCTTCATCCTCAGTTTTGGTCATGAAGGTTCCTGCACAAGCTACATCGATGGTTTTCCTGTGCCTTTCAGATAATCCATTATAGAACCTTTCGACCAACTGCCATCTTAGCACCTAATCGTGGGGGCATAACCTAAGAAGGTCATTAAAGCTCTCCCAAGTCTCGTGAAGTTGCTCCTCTTCTTATTGAGTAAAACCCATAATCTCTCTTTTGTAATGGTTGGTTTTACTCATAGGAAAATACTTTTTCAAGAATTCTCCCCTAAGGGTAGCCCAATCATTTACCCTTGCATCGAGGGTATGATACCAGTGCCTGGCCTTATCCTTAAGGGAGAATGGAAATAGAGTCCTCATCAGGGCTTCATCAGCAAAGCCCTGGAGCTTCACCGTAGAATAGACCTTGGTAAATTCCTCAAGATGCCTGTAGGGATCCTCCCTAGTAGTACCATAGATAGAGGGAAACAAAGATATGGTACTGCTCTTGATTTCATATGGATTATCCACTCTAGGTCTTCAGATAGGTAAGGCTTGGTGGGTTGTAGGGAGGAAATAGTCTCTCAAGGTTCTCTGATTTTCACCAACCCTAATCTCTTCTTCAGGTCTTTCTTCAACCATTTTTCCTCTTTCTTGGTTGGCTTCCCTAATAATTCTCTCAGGCTCAAGGTTGAAAAGAAGACTATTTCTAAGAGAGTGCCTACCAAGCATACATCAAGCAAACACAAGGCAAGAGGTCTTTTGTTAAGTTAAAGCACTTTAAGCCCTCTTCCAACCTTTCTAGTTTGGCCAAATGGAGTCAAGGCAATATTTCTCTACTCCATGTAAGTGGTATAAGAGAAGTGAGGCACTTGAGATTCCTGGTCAAAGGCTATTAAGGAGGATGAGGTTACTTTTAGTTCTTTTTAGGTGACCAATCAAATTGTCAATCAATTATGCACCCAAAATAGACCTTCGAGTGCCCTAAAGACATACACTTTGTTGCAATGATATTCTCTAATGCTCAAGTAAAAGGGTGCTCCAAGGATGGAACCAGGAGACGCAAGTACAGCGAACCCTTCCTTTGAGACGTTGCGTTAGCGGTGCCTCTTAACTACCCTTGAATTCCTTTAAGGGGTGTCCCCCTCCTTAGAGTATCCAGTCACTCAGGCAAAAGTTAATACCACTGTTTCAAAGTAAGATAGGCGGGTTTGCACCGATAAAGTGATTGATGCCTATAGCCATAAGGGTCCAAGTCCTAATGTAGTGCCTATAGTGCGTGCTCAGTGTAGGAAGTGTGCTTCACACCACGAAAAGTGATTTTTCTTTTGAAAATCGTAATCAAGTTATTCAAACATTTCCTGTATATTTTCTTTTATTTTTGAGAAGCAATATGACCACTTGATTAATCTTTTCAAATCAGTTTTAGTGATCTTCTTTAATTATGTTCAGATGCAATGCATGTGCAGATAACTGATGCAGTAAGATTCGTACCTTGCTCCAGCACTCTTCTATGTAAAAGTGCACGTAATGCAATAAGAAAATCTAGATGCTACTCAAGTAATCCTAGATGGTCGTCCTAAAGATATGTAACTTCTAGCAGGCAGTTCAGATTTATTTTCTTTTTTCTTTTTTCTTTTTTCTTAATAAGTGCGCAATCAAAAGAACTAAATAAAAATAAACCTAGAGTCTAAAGAATCGGAGACACTCCCCCAAACACTGGCCCCATAGTATAAGGGTGAAAAAATAACTAACTAAACTAAACCTAAAGAATCTACTCTAAAATGCTGAATCAAAAGTCTAAGAGGAAGAATCCTCCTAGATGGTCCTTCATGCATCTCCACACATGTGGGATCAAGGCCCACAGGCTCCTATGATTATTTTTGTGTGTGGACGTCGCTCAAGGTCGACGTCGTCTCTCAGGTACGTTTGTCGCTTTGTTAAATTTCTTGCACAAAAAAGGTAAAGAATGATCAGATAAATGCATAATTCTGAATAATCAAAAATAAAGTCAGGTGAATTTATTACGTCGATTACCTCCCTGGCAACGACACCATTTGGTCTAGAGTTTTTCGCTTGGCAGAAATAATATGTCGTCATACTGAAATCGCGTGCTGGAAAAATCCCGAACAAAAATATATCAATGTAAACTAACCACAAATAGTTAGGATGTCGTATCCATAGGGAGGAATAGATCAATAAATTCAAGAATATTTTTCCCTTGTATTTGTCCAATTGAGTGCAAAATCCATGGTTAAATCTAACGTGAAACGCGATGAAAAGAAGAAGACACAATAACTCGAGAATGTAAGGTTATATGTGCAATTTTTTCCTCAATAAAATATTCAATAAATATGTGATCAATCTATGTAATTTCCAATTGCACATGAACTAGAGAGAAATTGTGTAAATCTTAATCCAATTCCAATGTCTAATGATGTGCATAATAAGAGCCAAGCAAGCATGAGAAAGTATGAGCATAAAGTTGAAATTTCACTCAATATATCAAATATTAAAATTAAAATAAAAGTTTGGCAATGGCACTCAAATGTAATTATTAATTGCTTCTCTACTGTAGAGAAAAAGGGAAACTCATTCCCCTCCTGTGCACGTAGAGAGGGAGGCTCGGTTGGAGGCTCAGAGCTCGGAGGTCAACAATGGTGAGGGGATCCCGATGATGGTGGTGGCGTCGACGGCGGCAGTCGGAGGTCGCCGAACAGCAAGGAAGAACCTGTCAGCAATGGGTGTTGGTCGCCGGGTGCATGGACTGCTGGTGGGCTTGGCGCAGGCGATGGCGAGTTCCTAAGGGTGAGGCGAGGTTAATGGCATCGATGGAACAAAGTTTGGTGGATGGACAAAGTGGCTGCGTTTTGGGTGGTTTGGGTTCCTTCGGTTGGCAGAAAGGAGGAAGAAGAAGGAGGAGCCGGTTGTGGGCACGCAAGGGCACATGGTTGCTACGCGTGAGCGTTGTGCGCGCCTGGCTCGCGGTTGCTGCTGGTACGTGTGGGCTAAAGCACAGGTGCATTATTTTCGGCCGTGAGGGGGTGCGCACGGGTGTGCGGAGAAGAGGGGGGTACGCGCGGGCTACTACTGGCCGCTAGCGGGAGCGCGGAGCGACACGCGCAGAGCGAGTGGCCAGTCGCTGTTGCGGTAGTCTTGTGGTGGTGGGTTGTGGTGATGGATTGGTGATGGGGAGGAGATGTTGGGAGAACGACTGGTGGTGGCACTCTCTGTCACCAAGCACCACCACGTTGAGGCGAGTGGAGGAGAGGTGAGGCTAGCATCGATCCATAGTGTAGGCCTAGGTCCACGGTGCACATTTAGAGCACGGTGCAGGTGAGAGGAAGAAGATGGAAGCCGATGATCCCCTTTTAAATTCTTCGCCTCTCCCATTTGTTTCTCCCCCGCCACGCATCTCGACCCGCAACCCTACGAATAAATCTACCATTTGGGATGTGTTGCGGCTGTTGGGAGAAGTTTGGCAGTGGTGGATGCATTGCGACTGTTGCGATGGCTTCTGCAGGGGAAAAGAAGAAAAGAAAAAAATAATAATAATAAATGGGATATTTACAAAGGTAACCCACAATAATTCAGGTAATGCATGCATGTCACCATAATGCACATTACCTTCTAAAACTTGTGAATGCAATGTATAAAATATGCATGCAATCATTTTTATAAACTAATCTTTTTACAAATTTAAGTATGCTACTTACATGTAGACATTATTCTAATAACTAGGTATTTATGCATACGATTAGCCCACAAATATGGTCTCATCATCAACCATAGAACTAATGTCACATACTTCCTTAATTACCCTACAATTTATTCCTTTCTGGGCCTTAAAGATATCAATCTTTAATGTCTGGTTCCCGAATTTTAACTTGATCCGACCCTCTTCACAATTGATATTAGCCCTAACTGTGGCCAGGAATGGTCTCCTTAAGATGATTGGTGTGTTCCTTAGATTTTCAAGAGTCTCCATGTCTAATATGATAAAGTCCATCGGGAAGTAGAAATCACGAATCCAAATCAGAACATCCTTGAGAATTCCTCTAGGTGACTTGATTGATCGGTCTACTAACTGCAAAGTCACCTCTATCGGTTTGAGCTTAGTTTCCTATGAATGGTCTAATAAAGATGTAGGTATCAAATTTATGGAGGCTCCTAAATCCAATAATGCTCGATCAAACTCTAGATCACCAATTTTGTAGGAGATCAAAGGGGTGCCAGGATCTTTTGCTTTTTGCGAGAGCTTGCTCAAAATGATCGAGCTGACTTGCTTAGACAATATGATCAGACTCACGTCATTGGTTCGCGACTTACGCTTAGGTGTACACTAATTCTTCAAAAATCTTGCGTATGTCGGCACATGGCGAACCTCATCAATCAAGGGGATGTTTATCTGGACTTGCTCAAAAAGCTTGACTAGATCTTCCTCAAGTGCCATGGGTTTGGGTTTCTTCTTTCCTTTGGTCAAGGCCTCAGGAAATGGAACCTCTATAGGTTCCTCAAGGATAGTTTCAGGTTCTGGATCTGGGATAGGGGTGTCCTGAATAACCACCCTAGGGTTAGCTCTGAACTTCCAGGCTGGGAGTGGCTTGGATAAGGTGGATCCTTGGTCGTCTTGCTACTGCAGATGGTAACAGAGTTAAGTTCTACCTAGCTTTGGTTTGGATTTGGTAGGAGTGGTGATTGCTGCTAATATCCTGAGTATGATGTCGAAGCCTCCATCCTGTCAGGTGATGGAGCAGAAGGGGCCTAATAAACAAAGTGAGCATGGCCCTGGTTTGGGTTCATAATGCTCCTCTGGTTCGGCACGTTATTCTGATTCCACAGAGGTTGTGATGGAAGTGCACCAGGCTGGCGAGAATTCGCCATCTATGCGAGTTGATTTCAGATCTCTCTGATTTCATCCTTGTGCTATTTCTGCATAGCCACATTGGATTTCTAAATGTCAACCAGGGTTTGTAGAATGAGAGACATTTGATCGTCCCTTGATGGCCTAGATTGATAGTTTGGATTGGGCCTAGGCTGAGCAGGCTGATAAGGGTGTGGGGCTTGTGTTTGGGGTTAGAATTGAGGTCTCGGATTTTAATTATTCCCTGACTACACAAAGTTAGGATGATTATGCCATCCAAGGTTATAAGTGTTTGAGAATGGATCATTCTGGATGGTGTTGAGGTCGTCGCAAGTCTGAGGAACCCCAGAGAAGTTAGAATACGAGAGTTCAGAGTTCCCCCAACTAGAGTAGGTTGGTCCAGAGATTCCTCTGAAACTAGGATCATAAAAGGGTGGATATGAGTCCATCCCCTGATGCGAGTGGTGATAAATGTTATGCACAACCTCCCTATCAATGAGCAGTTGCACATACGTGTTTTGCCATGCTGTGGTGGTTCTCTGTAGATGTCAAGCCAATTCATTCACCTTCTTCTCGATAATAGAACCTTGTCTAGGTGACTGGCCGTCAGTTCTAGATCGACGGATGCGGATAGGCCCAAAGTCTCATGTGCCCCCCATGTGTTTGTCAATGCTCAGGTAGTCGTTCGGTCAAACATACCCATAGATTCATTGTTTATGGAGTTCTTGCACATATTCTCAAGAATCTCCCAAACAGTATCTTCATGCTGACCCATGATGCTCCCACCATAGGTTGCATTGACAAATAGCTTGATCTCGTCACGAAGCCCATGGTAGAAAGACTGGACTTGTTCTCATTTTGGAACTTCATGATGGGGGCATCTTCTCATGAGATCCAGAAGCGATCCCATGCCTCATGAAGTGGTTCTCCAGGATTCTGTGTGAAGTGTGTGATCTGGTGCCTTAGAGCATTTGTCTGACCAACAAGGAAAAATTTCTGTAAGAATTCATTTTGTAGTTCCCCCCAAGCATTGATTGGATGATTCAGGGTCTGGAACCAATCGACAGCTTTACCCATGAGTGAAAAAGATAACATCTTCATGAGCAGGATTTCTCAATTTTGTATGGCAGGCCCAAAGGTCTGGGCCAGATGTTTTAGCTGCTTGATGTGCTGGAAGGGATCTTCAGAACTTGAGCTATGAAATTTAGGAAATATAGCATGGATCATGTTTGGCTTGAGTTCAACATCAGACCCTCCAACAGGGATTTGTACTCTAGGTTCGATCTCCACCGCGACGGGATTGTAGTGATCTCACATCTGAGGCCGCAGTGGTGGATTGATGGATGCATGGAATAGATCATTGAGATGTTGTAGCTAACCTTGGGAGTTGGGTTCTTCTCCTTAGTTGTCCATGGATGAAGATGAAGGAGATCTAGGTTCAGACGAATTAGAAGAGATATCGATATGGTTGGAAGGTAGCACAAACAAGTGAGTCGAGGCTTGGCCTCAACGAGAATGAATAGCTAAAGGAGGTCTCAAGGGTGGTCTTAAGGACCTCCTCCTAAACATGCACTAGGAAACCAAATGAGGGACAGATTATGTGGACCCAATCAAGGCACCCAAAAACTTTTGGATGACTAAGGAGGTTCGAGGCGGATGATACCTCTTGATAAGAAAATTACTCACCCAAGAAATACATGGGTAGCCAAGAAGGGAGAGTCCTGCAAAAACCCCTACACGGTAGAGCATCCCCACGGGTTACAGGGTTTCCCCCACCCGACCTTCCTTGTCACCGCAAATCCAAGTAGACCGGAATGAATAACTTGACCTCTTACGTCTACCAAATTTTAGTCCTGAATTATGGTGCTTTTGATTTTACTTGTGCTTTACAGTTAATTGTGATTTGTGACCTAATTTGAAGGCTGGTTGACCCACAAGGTGGATCAACTTCACCTAACCTACCCTAAGGTCTAGGATGAGTTCGGTAATGAGCCCAAAAGCACCCTGAGTGATTTGTAAGTAGGTTATTAAGTCCAAATTTTAAGGATTCAATTGAATGATAGAGCCTTCATTTTAGGGTTTTCTTGATTATGTCAATTCAAGCAAGGGTTTGGGTGACACACAATGCGGGAAAAATCAATTCTCTTTATTTCAGGTAGGTGTGTTTTCTCAACCCTAAGATGGAAACCCTAATTTGGTTCTTTTTGGTCTAATCAATTTTTTTCCAAATGTGTCACTAGCGTGCACTCGTGCGTGTGTGTTAAGAAGTGTCGTTATAGTCGCACTTACAACGTCGGTTTTAAAGTAAAGAAATGGAGGTGAGTCCGAGTGTCTGTCTCAGGGAGGCGTGAAAATAGGATTTTGCTTATCACTTGTCACGGAAATTGCGGAGTTTTGCTTGAGAAAAGGTGTGGTTGGAAAGCGAGAGAGAGAGAGATAGAGAGAGAGAGATTAGGGTTAGAGTCGTTTCTTTCTTTAACATGCAACTTGAACAAGAAATAAAGTAAACAACTTAATGGAAAGTAACTTCATTAATCATGCAGTTTTAGTTCACAGATTACAACATTAGATACATGCTTAAACATAAGTAAAGGAAAGCTTAAAAGAGAGGAAGAGAGAGAGAGGGGGGGAGCGGCGAGGCAGCCACGGTGGTGGAGAAGGCTCCATCGGCGGCTCGTCATCTCCGGCAATTACAAGAGGGCCTAAAGCTAGCTAAGAGAAAGGTAGAGTAGTTGCAAGGGAAGTGAATGCCTTGAATGAGTGGTTGGAGGGGGTTTAAATAGGGAGAAGGGCTTTCTAAAAGAAGAAGGGGTTTTAGCGACGTCCGGGATGTCTCTAAAACCCTTCCAAAAGCGTCGGTGAAGCCCCCAGCCCTCCGGTCACACGCCCACGCCGTTCTTCGCACCCGATCCGTGGCCGCTGAATGAGAGCCATCCGATCTAAGATCGGATGGCTAAGATCCTCCCCCGGGCACAGTTGGATAGTGCCTCGGGCGTGCGTGCACGTAGGCGTCGTCGGCCGGCGTGCGCGCGCCCGTGGAAGCTCGCTGCCTGAGGGCGCACCGCGTGGCGCAATCTCGGCCGCCCGCTGCTGATCGGGCGGCCCAATTTTGCCGCTCGCCTCGCTGCCTTTAATTTCCCGCACCGCGCGGCTCGAACCCGCGTCACGTGCGTGCGGGCGTGCGCGTTAACCGCTGCGCCATGCCCGCTGCTTTGTCGTGGCGACCGCGGGCGAGCGTGCGGTTCTCAGCTGTCCGATCAAAGATCGACGGCCGAGATTTGATCTCCAGCTGAAGGTGGAGTGGCGGGTGGTGCGCGGGCACC
The DNA here is from genome assembly GCA_037157565.1 of Thalassia testudinum. Classification (NCBI taxonomy): domain Eukaryota; kingdom Viridiplantae; phylum Streptophyta; class Magnoliopsida; order Alismatales; family Hydrocharitaceae; genus Thalassia; species Thalassia testudinum. Next base: position 26,996,199 of record JAZHRO010000003.1, read on the forward strand.
ATGTGGCGCAACGAGGGTCGTTGATCCTCAGATCAATGGTCAGAACTTCTTGGGCCCATTGTGGGAGCTCCGGATCTTAGATTTGGCCGATTTTGAGTCCGTTGGACTCCGTTCGTCGTTCTGAATCCATCCATGCAGTCCGATAGCTCATCTGAGGTTTGCTTTGACAAGTGCTTACACAAATGGCCATTAATACAGTTTTATAAGCAATCTTGGTATATGATGCATGCAATGCTCCCATTCTACTTATGTTGTGCCTTTTATTCTTAAGATGGGCCCTATTTAACAGAATTATCACCCCCATATGCAGTGTTATCATAGCCCCATGCTTACTCCTTTCTAGTCCCTAGCAAGGTTTATTCTAGCCTTTATTTTCTTTCAGAATTTAAGAAGTAATTGCTTAGACACTTCGTCACTTGTCAATAGAAGGAAATATACTAAGATCTTAATCTACAAAGACTAAGCAGCGCCCAGGTGTCTGCCAAAATACGAATCGCCCGAATCCTTGCTTTAATGTATATAACTATACATATGTATATGTATATATATATATTTTTTTTAGAATTTTTTTGGAATTCAGCGTGGGTTGGTAACTTTTTACAGCTACCCAACCCACCCAAAACTTGATCGAAATCCTAAGTGCTAGGCAGCTTGGTGTGAAAATTGTGATAGACTCACTCAATAGTAATTTAGACAGACTTCGGGTTTCTACGCCCCTAGGTGACCGGAAGAGGAAATATATTTTCCTGAAGGTGTATTTGTTCGATCGGTAGCTTTCTCCCTACGTTTGTTTTAATTGGGGTCAACCCAAGGATTTTTCCAGTGTATATCTCCCTAGCTTGTACTACTTCCCCGCTTCTTCCTTAAGTGTTTTGGTTCTTTTTGTGCGATTGTTGAGCTGGGCTCTGGACAACCGACCAATGGGCTGTTACCCAAGATCACTTGCCAGCCATACTCGTGCGGTGAAGTGTGGTTTATTTTCTTTTCTTCTCCTTTTTTTTCGTAGGTGGCTTCCCTGATCTCAAATGTACCTAGAGGCAATGAAGAAGAAATGGTCTCATGGCTGGGTTCTGGACAACCTGCCAATGGGCTGTTACCCACGATAACTTACCAGCCATACCACCCTAGAGAGTCATTAGCTACCCAATTCCTGTCAAAATCTCCGAGGAGTGAGTCTGTGCAGAAAATGTGTGCAGATGCTTAGACTCAAAGTTTTTCTGAGTTAGAGGGTGAGTTGATAAGTCGTATACTTATCACCTTATTTAGTAGGTGGATTATAATAGCTTAAGGTTGCAAGGATTCGAAGCTAAATCCATATTTTAATGGACACCAGGGCTGATTAAGCCTGAAGGCCTGAAAAGTCTAAGTGTTTAAGTTCTTTTTATATTATTTCCCACTATTGACAAGTTTCTAATGCCTAAGTTTCTTCCTAAATTCAATTTTTTTTTTTTAATTTTATTTTATTCAGACTGATTAAATGAGCTCAGGATCGTGCAATTTATCACCCCCCATGCTTAAGTTGGACAATGTCCTCATTGGCAAATACATGGATGCATAGGGGTTCAAAAAGATAGTACCTGAGTGACGTAAAATACCGAATCAGTCTAAATCCTCTAGGTTGCCTCCCAGGAAGCGTTGAGTTTAACGCCTCCAGCTGGGCGGTATATATATATATGTATAAGTATATAGATATATATAAGTAGCTATATATATATTATATATATATATGTATATATATTGTATATATATGTATGTTACTATAAGTGTGTGTGTGGGTGTGCGTATGTGTGAGTAAAGGTGTGTGTGCGTCGATGAAGGTGTGTGTGTGTTGCTGTAAGTGAAAAAAAGAGAGAGAGAAAGAGAGAAAAAAGAGAGAGAGAGCGAATGCGTGAGAGAGAGAGCGGGAGACAGAGAGAGTATACGTGAGAGAGAGAGAGGGAGCGGGAGAGATCGGTAGAGAGAGAGCGGGCGAGCGAGAGATTGCGGACGCGCGAGTTAAGACGTCTGCCGCCTCCGGCGGACGTCTGACGCCGCGTCGTCTGAAGGCGAAGGTAGACGTCTGAAGATGGCGAGTGCGGGAGCGGCTTCGCGTAGGGTTCCTGCAGGCATGCGCGAAGGCGACGGGCAGGCGAAGGCACGGAGGAGCGAGCGTGGAGGAGGTCTGCAGGTGGTCACGGAGGGTCGTGGAGGAGGGCAGGGGGCGATGCGAGGCTGTAGCCGGCCGCTGCAGTTCGCGCGGCAGTGGGCTACGGGTGAAACTGCAGGGCCGACAGGACGGAGGTTGAGAGGGGAATGGCCCTGCAGGCGCGCGCGAAGTCGACGGGCGGCTGCGGGGACGGTCGCGGAGGAGGCAGGGGGACCTGCTACTGCTGCGTGGCTGCTGCTGCCGCGGCTTCAAGCTTCAGAGCTTGAAGCGGCAGCAATGGCGTGAGACGAAAAAATGAAACGAAGGAAGACACCACACCCACCGGCTCGTTGAAGAGCTGGGCGGTGGTGTTCCCACTATGGTGGTGTGCACTATAGTGGGTTCTCCTGCTCGTCGGGTGTCTCCTCGAAGGAGGGCCGACGTATGGGAGGGGAGAACAGGTGAGAGGAAGGTGGTGGAGATGCGGGGTGGCTTCGTGCAGCAGCGTGTCTCGCGAGGAAGAAGCTGTAGCTTCTTATAGAGGAGGAGAGAGTGGCGTGCCGGCTGCAGTAGGGAGAGGGTGCGGGAGTTGTAGCTGTAGGGAGCGACGTTGGCAGGGAGAAGTGACGTGGAGTAAATGCATGCAGCTGCTGCGGGAAGAAGTGCAGCTGCGGGAAGAAGAAAAGAAGAAATCAAGAGAGAAAAAAATAAAAAGAGGTGGAATTTGCAAGGAGGCACTTGAGATAAAATGTATCTATGCAAGCCATTGTTTCACTCCTCTTCTTCTCTTGATTAAATGCATTCACGCAAGCGTTTTTACAAATGCGATTACAGGATCCTATTATGCAATGTTAATGATAGAAAATAGCACAAGAAGGCGTTATTACAGGCGCGTTTTGAGGTGCAAATAGGCGGTGCTTCATGTCATCCCTCAACAAGGGTGACACTCTCCTTTGGGGGAACCTGGGCTAGGAAGTGCTTCAATCTTTGACCATTAACTGTAAAAGTGTGCCCAGTGTTAGGATCAGCGATTTCAACCGCCCCATTAGAGTAAGGCTTAACCACCCGAAATGGTCCTGTCCATTTGGACCTGAGTTTCCCCAGGAAGAGTTTTAGGCGGGCGTCAAACAGTCAGACTTGCTGGTTGGGCTCAAAGGTTTTTCTACGAATGAGTCGGTCGTGGACGGCTTTCATTTTCTCCATATACAATCGACTATTTTCAAAAGTGTCCCGACGAATTTCTTTGAGCTCAGATAATTGGAGCGTCCTCTGCGCACCGGCTAACTGGGAATCCATGTTACATTGCTTGATAGACCAGTAAGCCCGGTGTTCCAATTCGAAAGGAAGATGGCAGGCTTTGCCAAAGACCAGGCGATAAGGCGACATGCCTATCGGGGTCTTGAAAGCGGTCTTGTATGCCCACAGGGCATCATCTAGTCGTGTGGACCAGTCTTTCCTGTCAGGTCTCACAGTCTTCTGTAAAATGTTCTTGATTTGTCTATTTGAGACCTTGGTCTGCTCGTTTGTTTGCGGATGATACGGGTAGCAATGCAGTGGTTCACCCTGTATTTTCTAAGTAGGGCACAGAATTGGGAATGGATAAAATGGCTTCCACCATCACTGATCATGGCCTTGGGTATTCCAAACTAGGAAAAGATGTTCTGCTTAACAAAGTCCATGACAGTCCTATGATCGCATCGGCGGGTGGCGACGGCTTCAATCCATTTAGAAACATAGTCTACTGAGACTAGGATGTACTCGAAGCCGTTGGATGGTGGAAAGGGGCCCGTAAAATTGATACCCCAAACGTCGAAGATTTCGACAATCAAAATGGGCTGGAGGGGCATCATATCTTTCTTGGTCATGGTCCCCAGTGTTTGGCAACGTGAGCAAGTCTTGGTAAAGTTGTGTGCATCCTTAAATAGGGACGGCCAGTAAAATCTAGACTGCAGAACCTTTGCAGCCGTTTTCTTTCCAGAGAAGTGGCCACCACAAGCCTGGTCATGACAGAAGGAAAGCACACTCTGGACTTCGTTCTAGGGGATACACCTCCTGATGATCTGGTCGGCACAGAGGCGAAACAACATGGGATCATCCCAGAAATAGTGCTTGGCCTCAGCCAAGAACCTGCCCTGTTGTTGTCTGGACCAGCTGTGCGGGGTTTGTCCTACAACTAGGTAGTTGACGTAGTCAGCATACCATGGCAGTCTCTTGTCTTGCACAGTCAGAATGTGTTCATCGGGGAAGGCGTCAGATAGAGGTAGGGAGGGTCCAATGTGGTCTGGATGAAGTCTAGACAAGTGGTCAGCCACCACATTCTTCGATCTGACCTTGTCACGGATTTCCAGGTAAAATTCCTGCAAAAGCAGGATCCATCTGATGAGCCTGGGCTTTGCGTCCTTCTTGGTCAACAGGTGCCGGATGGCTGAATGGTCAGTGTAAATAGTCATGTAGGATCCCAGCAAGTATGATTGGAACTTTTCAAGTCCAAAGACTACAGCGAACAACTCTTTCTCTATGACCGTATAATTTCGTTGGGCCTTGTCCAACATTTTGCTCACGTAGTAGATCACCACGGGCTTCTTGTCTTGCCTTTGTCCCAAGACAATGCCTATGGAAAAATCTGATGCATCACACATAATCTCAAAGTCCTGGGACCAGTCTGAGGGCTAAAGCACAGGTGCTGTGGAGACTAAGTCCCGGAGGGTGTGATAAGCCTGGATGCAATCAGAAGACATGTGGAATATGGTGTCGTTGGCTAGAAGGTCAGTCAAGGGTTTGGAAAGATTGGAAAAATCTTTAATGAACCTTCAGTAGAAGCCAACATGTCCCAGGAATGAGCGAATCTATCAGATCGAGCTAGGTGGAGGAAGTTTGGAAATCAAATCAACCTTAGCCCGATCTACCTCAATGCCCCTATGCGAAACGATGTGACCGAGGACAATTCCTTCTTGAACCATAAAATGACTCTTTTCCCAACTTAACACCAGATTAACCTCGATACATCATTTCAGGATCTTCTCCAAGTTGCTCAAACACTGGTCAAATGAATTCCCGAATACAGAGAAATCATCCATAAAGACCTCTAAGTATTCACCCACCATTTCTGAAAAAATGGCTAGCATGCAATGCTGGAAGGTCGCAGGTGCGTTGCATAACCCAAACGACATTCGACGGAATGCAAAAGTGCCGTATGGGTAAGTGAATGTGGTCTTTTCTTGATCCTCCGGAGCAATTGCGACTTGGTTATATCCTGAATATCCATCCAGGAAGCAAAAATACTTCTGCCCTGCCAATCTTTTAAGGATTTGGTCAATGAATGGCAAGGGGAAATGATCCTTCTTAGTGGCTTCATTGAGCTTCCTATAATCAATACACACCCGCCATGCGGTGGTGGTGCGGGTGGGGATGGATTCACCATGATCATTGGTGACAATGGTGAGCCCAGCTTTCTTTGGAACCACTTGAGTGGGGCTCACCCATGGGCTATCGGAAATAGGATAGATGATGTCGGCGTCAAGACACTTGATAATTTCTTTCTTAATGACCTCCCGCATGTTTGGGTTTAAACGTCTCTGCATCTGGAGGGAGGGTCATGCCCCGTCTTCCAAGTAAATCTTATGGGTGCAATAGGTGGGGCTAATTCCTCTTAAGTCAAAAATGGTCCAACCAATGGCGGCCCGATGTTCTGAAAGGGTCGCGGTCAACCTGAGTTCCTGATCCTTGGTTAGATGAGAATTAATAATCACCGGGAAGGTCTGGTCAGGTCCTAGGAAGACATACTTGAGATTCTCGGGCAATGGCTTAAGTTCAGGTGCGGGTGGAACCACAGTTGATGGAAAGGGAAAAGGCGGGAGTTGATCAACATTGATCTCCTCAAATGGTGTTGTGTGATGGTAATCAGCCTTACAGAGGTCCACGGGTAGTGATGGTGATAGGTCAGAACAGTCATTACGGCTTTGGTGGTCTGAGACAGAACTAAGGGTGAGGCATTCCTCGACCAGAGTTTCCACGAGATCGTGCTCCTCAACACAATTGCAATCAAAAGACTTTGTCACCCGGAAGATATCCAAATGCATTTTCCTGTCTCCGAAGGCGATTTCCATACATCCCGTGTCACAATCAATGTTTGCCTTAGCCGTAGCTAAGAAAGGTTTGCCTAAGATTATGGGTGCGTTCTGTAATTTTTCAGGGACTTCCATGTCGAGCACCAAGAAGTCGAAGGGGAAATAGAAGTCCTTGACCCGTATAATCACGTCCTCGACAACTCCCTTCGGGGTTTTCACTGATCTATCAGCCAGCTGGATGGTGATAGGGGTTGGTGTCAACTCTCCGAAACCAAATTGGTGGTACAAAGTTGTTGGAATTAGATTGATAGAAGCTCCTAAGTCTAGGAGCGCTCTATCAAATGTCATGTCCCCGATATTGCAGGAAATCAGGGGTGCTCCTAGGTCAGTTCGCTTGAGCGGAAGGTTGCTTGATATTACAGAACTTTCTTGTTAGGAGAGCACAACCTTCCTAGGTGCTTGAGGTCTTGGCTTACTTTTGGGTGTATAGGCATCCTTTAAAAACTTGGCGAAAGCCGGGATGTGCTTGACGGCTTCGAGGAGCGGAATATTAATCTGTACTTGCTTAAAGATCTCGAAAAGCTCCTCAGTTTCCACAACATTCTTCTTTTTCTTGATTGTTTCCAAGGCCTCAGGGTAGGGTGTCTGAATGTGGATCGGGTCTGTTTCTGGGTCCTTGGTTGGTGCCTCTTCCGAGTCGGGAATTTCAGCGAGTGAAGTCTCGGGGAGAGTCAGCCATTTGGGATCCTCGATTTTGGTGCCGCTTCTCAAGGTCACCACATTTGCAGAGGCATTGGGGTCATGGGTTGATCCTTGATAAGATGAGGACGAAGAAGCACCAAACCCAGGGGGTGTTTGTGGGGCTGGCTGGACCATGTGAGCCTGCCTGGGATTGCCTTGGAACCCTTGCGAATTAGGGCCCGAGTCCGGTTGTGGCTAGGAAGGTAGGGATCCTTATTGTTTACATTCCAAGAGTTGGCTTAACTGTCCCATTACCAAGGCCATTCCAGTGTTGGAGAAAGGGTCAGGGTTTCCATTACCTTGGACAACTTGTACATCTTCAAGGATAGCCGATGTTGATGGAGAGGGAAGAGAGTAATCAAGGGTTGAGGGAGCAAAGATCCCTCCCTGGAACGTGGTCAGGGGTTGTTGCAGGTTCAGTTGGGTTAAAGGCTGGACCAGGTCAACATTATGTGCTCCTTTTGCTAGGGAGAAGGTCTGTAACGGGTTTCTGGTCTGGTTCAGTAGCTCATCAATCTTTTTGTCCACCAATTCCACTTGATCTAGTTTCTTGGCAATGATGTCCATGTCAACCATTCTAGAATTTGCTTGTACCTCATAAATCCCACCACGGGGTTGACTAGACCTATTAAACTAGGTCATGGAGGCATTGTTGAGCAAATTCTCGCTCATAGACTCAAAGAGCTCAAACGTACTCTCCTCGTCCTTGTTCAGGAAGTTCCCCCCGCATGAGGCATCGATGAAGTTCCGTAGGTTGCTGTCCAGATCGTGGTAGAAAATCTGGGCCAATTGACACCTTGGTACTTCGTGGTGTGGGCATTTACTCAAGAGTTCATTGAATTTTTCCCATGCCTCATGGAACTGTTCCCCACCCTGGAGTGTAAAGGTAGTAATAGCTCTTCTGAGGGCATTGGTCTTTCCTATGGGGAAGAATTTCTTTAAAAATGCATGCCTCAGTTCTTCCCAGGTGGTGATGGGTCTACTTAGGGTTCTAAACCAATGAGAAGCCTTATCTCTTAATGAGAAGGGAAACATCTTGATTAGAACAATGTCAAGCTAATGTTCCTAGGTTTCACAGTTCGTGCTATGCGGTCGAGATCCTTTAGATGCTGGAAGGGGTCCTCATTTGAGCTTCCATGAAACTGGCTCTGGATCAAACTTAAGACATTCAATTTCAGCTCAAAATCATCTCCCCCTTCAGGAATCCTAAGGTGTGGCTCGACTCTAATAGCGGAAGGATTATAGAAATCTCGAAGGGGCCTCGATTGATCCTGAAATGGTGGTACATCGAGTGGTGGTTTCCCTTGTGCACCTTGGAAAGGTGGTGGTGGTTGTTCTTGTGGGTTCTGTAACCGGTGTATGGCTTGCATGATGGTGTGGATTTGTTGTTGCTGAAGCCGATGGTTTGCATTAATTTGGGCTTGGATGATGGCCATTGTGTCTAGTGGGGGTTGATCCTCAGCCTCATCTACCCTAGGTTCAGCCATGTTCCTAACAGAATCACGTCGCCTAGATTCCTGTCCCAAAACAAATAACTCGGGATGCAGTGAGCGTCTCCCGTGCATGCACTAGAGAAGAACAAGAGGGGATGCGAAGAGCGACAGATGCGAGAAATGTGTTCAATTAAGCAAACAAGCCTAGTCCATATGGTGTATTCCTTAAGAGACCTAGAAATCTCACAAAGGGTGATTAAGCCCGTAAGCACCGGACTCCCCTTCCTAAGTCTAATCTGGCCAGGTTGATTACGAGGGGATTGCAGGGAAGGTTCTTCCTTTAGCCTGCGCCTCCAGTTTCGTAGACCCCACAACCGCGATCGTTTGATAGTGCCCTGTAGCCTAATCACCAGATTCTACCAAGGGAATGAAAGCCAACTGCCCAGCGAACAAAACCTCGCCTTTCGAGACTTAACTCAGTCCTGCTTAGGGCACGTCTACTCAATTTTAAAAGGGCTAGGATAGTGCTTGTGCTAGGGTTATGTGATGAGGCGTTGATTGGGGTGGTGCCTCTTAATTTTCCACTTTCAATGTGTGTGCTTCTATCAAAACATGGTTTTCAAGCAAGGATATTTAAGATGTGGTGTCTTTTAGTGTTTCATCCTTACTTTAGTGCCTTTTAAGGTTGACGTGTCTTAATGTTTTCAGACAAGTTTCAGTGGATACGTCAAGTTTTGCACACAATTTGGTGAAAGTAGATTTCCTTTTATTCTGTAGAGGCTCTAAAACCCTAATGTACTCATCCTAATGATCATGCAACTTCTATTAAATGAGTTGGTTTTAGGGTTGAGTGGTGCGGCCCAAGTGAATTCACGGTGGCTTCTCAAACACCACTCAAAAAGAGAAAAGAACACTCTAAGAATTTATTCAGAACGTTAGAGTGTACATTTTTTTGTAGGGTGATGTGTTAAGGATGTGGGTCAAGCAATCATACACCACGTCAATTTTTTTTTAATTTTTCACGCAAGCAAACAATCATGAATGAAGAATTACTCACTATCAATCCTTGTTGCGCCTACTCCCTTGTTACCGTCATGGGATGCATCGCTTCGCCGTCCAAGCATCGAATTCCTGCAACCATCAAGTAAAAAGGAAAATAGGGCATTAGACGATGTGAGAATGGATGTGGAATGGAAGTGACAAAACAAATTCTTTGCCTCCCCAGCAACGGTGCCAAAAACTGGTGTGCGCTCGTGTGTGTGTGTGTTAAGAAGTGTCGTTATAGTTGCACTTGTAACGCCGGCTTTAAAGTAAAGAAACGGAGGTGAGTCCGAGTGTCGGTCTCAGGGAGGTGTGAAAATCGGATTTTGCTTATCACTTGTTGTCACGGAAATTGCAGAGATTTGCTTGCAAAAAGGTGTGGTTGGAAAGCGAGAGAGAGAGAGATTAAGGTTAGAGTCGTTTCTTTCTTTAACATGCAACTTGAACAAGAAATCAAGTAAACAACTAAATGGAAAGTAACTTCATTAATCATGCAGCTTTAGTTCACAAATTACAACATTAGATACATGCTTAAACATTAGTAAAGGAAAGCTTAAAAGAGAGGAAGAGAGAGAGGGGGGGGAGAGCGGCGAGGTAGCCACGGCGGTGGAGTAGGCTCCGTCGGCAGCTCGTCGTCTCCGGCGATTACAAGAGGGCCTAAACCTAGCTAAGAGAGGGGTAGAGTAGTTGCAAGGGAAGTGAATGCCTTGAATGAGTGGTTGGAGGGGGTTTAAATAGGGAGAAGGGCTTTCTAAAAGAAGAAGGGGTTTTAGCGACGTCCGGGATGTCGTTAAAACCCTTCCAAAAGTGTCGGTGAAACCCCCAACCCTCCGGTCACACGCCCGCACCGTTCTTCTTCGTGCCCGATCCATGGCCACTACATGAGAGCCGTCCGATCGAAGATCGGACAGCTGAGATCCTCCCCTGGGCGAGCTTGGATAGCGCCTCGGGCGCACGTGCGTGCGGGCATCGTCGCCCGGCGTGCGCGCACGCGTGGAAGCTCGCTGCCTGAGGGCACGCCGCGTGGCACTATCTCAGCCACCTGCTGCTGATCGAGCAGCCCAATTTTGCCACGTGCCTCGCTGCCGTTAATTTCCCGCACCGCGCAGCTTGAACCCATGTCGCGTGAGTGCGAGCATGCACATTAACCGCTGCGCTACACCCGCTGCTTTGTCGCGGCGACCGCGAGCGGGCGTGCGGTTCTTGGCCGTCTGATCGAAGATCAAAGGCCGAGATTTGATCTCCAGCTAAAGGTGGAAGTGGCACGCGGTGAGCGGGGGGTGACGTGGCGCAACAAGGGCCGTTGATCCTCATATCAACGGTCAGAACTTCTTGGGTCCATTGTGGGAGCTCCGGATGTCGGAATTAGCCGATTTTGGGTCCGTTGGACTCCGTTAGTCGTTCTGAATCCATCCGTGTGGTCTGATTGCTCATCTGAGGCCTGCTTTGACAAGTGCTTGCACAAATGGCCATTAATAATGTTTTATAAGCAATCTTGGTATATGATGCATGCAATGCTCCCATTCTACTTATGTTGTGCCTTTTATTCTTAAGATGGGCCCTATTTAACAGAATTATCACCCCCATATCCAGTGTTATCAATCACCTAGGGCTTAATCAAGAAAGTAAATAGCCCTAGGTACCTTAAGTCCCTATTAGGTGCAGAAATCTGGAAGGGGATATCTAGAATGAATCAAATCAGGCAACTCAAGTGATTAAGTATAATAATAAATGCAAGTTGATTCTAATTGATTTTTATTTTTAATTCTTTCTAGAAATAGGATCTTTAAGAAGAAGAAAATGAGATTACCTAGCCCTAGAGTGGTTGTCGTGCGGCTGATCTTCTCAAATGTACCTTGCACAACCATAACAAAATAGATAGAGCAAGTTAGTAGCAGATCAGATCAAAAATTATAACTAGTGAAATCAAATCGCGTGTTGCTCCTTGGCAATGTCACTAAAATGTTTAAGCGAATTCATCGTTTGTTAGGAAAATGCATTGTAGTACAAGACAAAGTCGGTCAAATCATTTAAATTTGTAACTCAGAATCAAAAGAGTCTGAGGTTGAATACAGGGAGCAAGTAATAGTAATCTCACCAATCATAAGAAATATAAGCAATTATAATCAAAACTTTATTCAGAACAACTTAAAGTAATATATAGATGAAATCCAATATCAAGATGCAAAAAGGATGGGTTAAAATTGTGATTTAAATCACTAATTAACCCTTTGAAGTTAAGCTTAAATATCTCAAATATATCAACAGTAAACTCAATCAAATATCCCATGTTAAACAATATCTCAACAATATTCAGAACCAAGGCACCAGCAAAAGTCTTAATTTGCTCAAGGTTTAGCTCAGCTACATAGAACAGAGGCAAAGACCTCTCCTTCCTCTTTCTTCTTTCGCACCTCAAGGGAAGAGAGGCAACCACAACACAGCATAGCTTAGAGGCAAAGGCCTCCACAAATCGCTAAGTGTAGAGAGAGTGCAATAGGGGGAAAAACCCTTCCCCTCTTTCTCTCTTTCCTCCTCTTCTTTCTCTCGGAAACCCGAGTTTAGCCGGGTTATCAGGCGGGTAATCAAGCGTGAACAAGGTCTAGACCTGCTGGCGTGGTCGCAAGCGAGGAGTGCTTGGTCGGGTAAGCGGGTGTAATGGTGAAGGGGACCCGACCCCCGTGTTCTTAGGCGAAGAATGGGGGAGAGGAAATCGATTTATCATGCTCGAGTGGCTGCTCAATACGCAATGTGGGACTATCTAGTCCCACAGTCTTCTCTGCACAGATGCTTCAGATGGAACTCTAATTGTAGTCGAAAGGGGCCCTTTCTTCGTCAATTGCAAGTCTGGAAGGACACCTGGGAGTCACCCGCGAAGCCTGGGAGTGAATCTAGGAGGAGTCGTGGCCAGAGGACTGAATGTGTGGGCAGCATAGTCGGGGACAGCAGCAGATGTCCAATGAGCACCTGAAAACAAAGTACGACCTCGTGGCCACATCAAATAAGATTAGGAGGATCGTTGTGGAGAGGAGAGTACGGTGGTGGGTGCAACGTGTGGTGCGAGTGAGAGTGGAGGCTTGACGACCTCAAGAAGGTGATGCGGGTGATCGTGAGTTGGGTGGAGTGCATGAGCAGATAATCCCCTCAATTACTTGAGGGGTTTTACTCTGGAGGTCACAGCAGAGGTTTCTAGACCGGTGGGAGGTGTTTTGGTGGAGTGTAGTGGATTTATGAGGTCGCCGGAGGTACGCTAGAGATGAGGGTGATGATGGTGGTGTGGGTGAGGGAGCGTTCTAAAGCGAGTGGCGAGGGTGTGAAGTAGATCAATAGGTGGTGTAGAGTCGACTGAGGGTGGTTGCAGACGACGGAGATGCGGAGGTGGCACCAGCTATGATTAGCCGGTCCGAAGACGAAGATGGATTTGGGAGGGGGAACAGTGACGTATGAAGGGGTAGAGAGCCCCTCACAGGTATGGCGTGGTGCGGAGGAACTTATGGAGGATGAACCTGCTGCCTACAGTATGTGGTAGCAGGCGAGGAAATCGGAGGAAGGGAGTCGCTAGAGCAGAGTTGCAGCCGGCTAATAGAAGAAATTCTCGACATTGTTGTCAAGTTTTTATCCCTGGAAATGATGCCAAAAATAATTGAAGAAATTCTCGACACTGTTGTTAGGTTTTTATCCCCGACAATGGCACCAAAAATAATCGTCGACTTTCTACGACATTCGTCAAACAATCACAATAAAGCACTGTTGTCAGGTTTTTGTCCCCGGCAACAGCGCCAAAAATATGATCGTCGACTACCGGTTCCAACTAAAAAGGGTTTTAAAACGTCGTTGTTGTAGTATATGTCACAAATATAAACCCTTGTTGCGTCAATTTTATTTATATACTTAATTTTTACTAGTTTATTCCAAGTCATTCACTATGAGGCAGTTATTGATATACATCACTCTTTAAGTCTAATAATATTCTTTAATTCCAAAAATATTGATTTTTTGTACAATAATGAATGAATGGATCACATAATGAAAGAACGAATCAATTTTAAACACAAAAATGAATTACAATGGTTGAAAACATTTATCTACAAAAAAGCATAAAAAATCATAAATAAATACTCTATATTATCTATTTACAACTTATAATAATAATACTTAGCTATATGTACAATAATAAGTAATAATATGTACTATAGTAACTTAACTTACTAATATCTACAGTAACATATAATATATCTATAGCGACGTATAAAAGTGTCACAAAAACCTTAGAAAAACTATATACGTAAGTTAAGGTAAAAACTATTGTCTATACTAACATTTATTACTATCTATAGTGATGAATATATCTGTCACTAAAGCTATAGCTTATTTATATACATATATAGCTCAAACACTTCTCTATACTCTATACTTATATACATATTATTTACATATATGTTATATATATATAATATATATCTATAATATATATATACAAACACACACACACATATGTATACACACACACTCACATAGTATACACTAAGGCACAGAGACACAATATAGACACTAAGGCATAGAGGCATAGACACAGGGGCAAGCCTCAACACTTAGGCAAATTCCATGCCTTTCTCCTCTTCTCTTTAGCCTCTCTCGCACTCTCACAGCCAATTCACCCTTAGCCGGTTCAGACCGACTCAGTTCGGTTCTTTTAATCAAAAATTGGTTTAATTGGCAGGCGACCTTTTCGAGGGATACACAACACCCATTACTGGGTAGGGTCAGACCTCTACTAGGTCACCCTAGTTATCATTAGGTGCATTTTAACCGATTTGCAGCTTGTTACTGGGTCTAATTAGACCCATGCACAGTGCATAGCTCCCAGCCATGCACCGCACTCGCATAATTCCATTCCAATTCATGCTTGTAACAGTATCAGAGGAATGGGTATGATGTATGTGCTCGGGTGCCCGACACCCGTGACGATTGGCAGGGATATGTGACAAAACATATATATGGTGTTGCGCGAGGTTCTACACCACCGATGTGGCGCTAAGAAGGAATCCCTCAGGCACTGCTCTGCGCACTGGATTGCGTACTTTAGCCCTCGAATTGAGAGCCATAATTTATTTTGATTTAAAAATAAAGTATGTGATTTTAAATCCCTTATATAGGGATACATAATTATTTAATTTATTTACAAAAATAATTATTTTTAATATATAAATAAATTAGCTAAACTTTACAAGTTATACACATTGATTTTTTATTTTATTTCTTAAATAAAATATAAATTACATAATTAACGGCTAAATTGACTTAATACAACATTAGTATACATGTTAAATTATTTAATACATATTTTTATTGAATTTTAAAAGTTTTATTTTAATTTATATACATTTAAATATCAATTTTAGATTATTTTACATATAAATTAGGTATAAATTATATAATACAGTATAAATATAGTTAAATTTGTTTAAATTACTTAAAATATTATAATACACATATAAAATATAAATTATTTCAATAATAACTTAATTTACTAATTTATTTTATTTTAAGTTAGTAAACTACTTCATAACTTATTAAATTAAATATTTACTGTATAAATATAATTAAATTAGTTTGCAGGTATTCTAGTGTACATTATATATGTATAAAAGTGAATGTACAGTAACATTAATAAATAAGTTTATTTATAGGGGTTTCTATAATTATATAGCTTAAAGTACATATAAGTTAATTAAATTAATAGATAATTATATAATAAAGTTATATATGATTTAAGTTATCTTAAATACTTAGTTTATACTATATAATACATACATAAGTTATATATACAGTTTATATACATATTTTACATTATATACATTTATAGATTAGTATATAGTTTATACATACATGTATATACATAGTGTACATAGCATTTTTAGGTGTTTTTCGAATTTTTCTTATTTTTATGGGTTTTATATGTATAATAGAGATAGGGTATGAGAGAGAAAGAGAGAGATGAGAACAATCGAATGTTTTTGGATTTTTTTTATGTTTGAGTTCTTTTATTAAGCTTTAAGATATATTAAACCATCGACTAGTATGTTCTACCAAGCCAGAGTTTCAAATGACTTTCAAACTTTTCAAACACTTAAAAATATGCTTATCCTTACTCACTACATGTTTTTTTTATTTTTTTGAAATTTTTATGATGCTTTTATTTATTTACAAAGTAAACACATTCTAGACCTTAAAAGGATTTTCAAAAGGGAACCTAAGACACTAGTGTGTAAGTTGAGGGTTGGAATAGTAGTAATAGCATTCAGTGGTGTTCTACAGGGTATATGGAAGAAGTTCAATCGGAGAGACATGATTTTCCATTCATTTTTCATTAATTTTCCAAAGTTGGGAAGATTATACATTTATAGCTAACAATGGAAGTTTAAAGCCAAACTACAAGCATTCAAAAGAGATTAAAAAGACATTGGTTATGCATGAAAGCTTGTACATAGTATATACAACAAGTAAAATATATCAGCTATCTCAAAGAATCCAAATTCAAGCTACAGCCCTATTGATCCAACCATCTAGCAGCCACAGCTACAACAACTGCAACAGGACAGCAGCAGTAAAATCAGCAGCTGCTGCCTAATCAAGCAGTAGTTAACTGCAATAGCAGCTACCAGAAGGTCTTCAATCCAAAACCAGATGTCTTAAACACATTTTCAAAGGCTGTTGTGCAGCCATTTCTCAATTCAACAGATCTGATTTGCAATTCAGTATATGTATCATCCAAGATCAGACTTGGGAAAGTCTGATCTTGGATCACAAGTGTCCAAATCAGGTGTACTTCTCATTCAAAAACTCTTTGAAATCAAGAAAGAAGATCTGAAATCAATGTTCATAAAAATAAGATTGCAAACCCTTTGAAACCATTTCAAATCTTCTTCCAAAAATCCTTTAAAATATCAATCACAACCTCCAATATAAAATCATGAAAGTGGATATATGGAGGGTAAAATGTTGCCCCAATTAGGCTTTTGCTTTGGGTCTTTCACTGATCTCTTCACTCAATCTCCTTGAACACCATTGATGGGTGATCAAGGTAATTGAGTAACTTGATCAAGACCCGTTGGGTCCTTGTTCCATCTCAAATTAGAGTGAATTGATTTTCCTTGATAGAACTCTTCAACCAAGGGCTTAGATTAGATATATGCTCATCCACAAATTGAAACAAAGCTCAAAAACATTGGAATCCTTGCATACATCAAAATCAAACCCATTAAATCTCAAAAAGCTCGATTAAATCTGACAAAAATCCCAATTGAATTCCAAATCACTGATTTGAACATTGAAAATCAATTTAAACAAGATTGAGAAAATCGAGTTGATAAAACAAGATCAAGGGGTCTTTGTGGAATTATGAAATGGATGGGAGACCCCCCAAAGTGATTTTTGGCGCTAGTTTCAGATCTGAGAACCAAGGTTCTCAGGTCAGAAATTAGACCTTAATGTATGGGTGATCAGTGAAATTAAAATCGAGGGAATTAGAATGAGATCAAATAGAATGTAGGGGAGATTAATGATGATGATGAACATGAAAGCCTCTCTGATCTGAATTGATCAGAGAGACGTGAATAGGATCTAAATCACCCTACTCCTAAGCTAATCTAACACTACAATTAATTAGAAAGCAGTAAAACTATGCTAATTCTACTCCTAGAAAGCTTATAAAGTCCTAATCTAAAGGAAGAATGGGATGCTTAGGCTGCAGCTAGTCACTGCAACAACGAAGGGAGATGAGGAAGACTCCAGTGAGGAATGGGATCCCTGGATCCACAGCAGGTTGTTGTGGCAACGAAATTGAGGAGGGAAGGCCGCACCCCTGTCACAGGTACAACTGATGAATAAGGGAGAGAACTAGAGAGTGTATGAAATGATCACTCAAGGAGGAGGGAGAGATCCTTTGCGCACGAGCTCTAGGAGGTGCTTAAGTAGAGTAGGCAATGGATCAGGTTACCTCGTGGTGGAATTAGGTGATTAGCTTATGGGCGGCGAGGATTAGGTCTAAGGGTGTGCGACGTTGTCAAATTGAATATTCCTAGCCGCTAGATGGGATCTGGGGATAGAGGTGAAGCCATGCGAGGATTCGCATGAAACTTCGATTGATTTCAAGCCACAGATCAAGAAGAGATGGGGAATCAACAATAGTGGTTGTCTGTGTTCTTTCAATGAACAGTGTACCAAGAGGTGCACCGTTCATGTAGGTTCTAATGGTGTAATTACAACAACAGCCCTTAGTGAAATGGTGTAAATATTGCAACAAGGCCCAGAAGTGGTACATAATTATACCAAAGCAATCTCTAGAATCTTACAAACAAGTCTCTGTAGGCTACAGTTAAGTCCTTGGAGGTTTTCTAATGTGAATAAATATTATGAATGAAGGACCTAAATGTGAATCTCTAAATGCAAGGTCATATTGATGTCCAAATGATACCAAGTTTTTATTGAAGCTTAATTGAACATATTAGAAATTAATTTCACTTTTGATTTGAAGTTTTGAGCTCATTTGTTTGTTTAATTTGCAATTAGATCATCATTTTGTATTTATTAATAGAATATCTCAATAAATGACCTAATTATGCATTTTTAACACAGATTTGGTGTTTTAGGTCTTTTATGTTAATTCTCACACTTAACCCATTTCATGTGTTAATTTCATAGTTTTTAACCTATTTTCTAGCTTAACTTGGGCATTTTAGCTATGATGAGCCACACATCATCACCACCTGGAGGTTGAGGAGAAGAGGGTTTTTTGGGACAAAAACTCGCTAAGGAGTTCGGCTTGACGAGGGGTACCATTTTATAGAGCTTCAGGTGAGCTTCCAAGCTTGGAAACAAGCTTGAGAAGCTCGAATTTTCAGGAGGAAAATTCTTGAACTCCAAGGATTTGCACAAGCAATATGGAGAGATTTTGAGTTGGAATTTAGGTTTAGTCGATCAAGGATTTCCTCAAGATCATCCCTTCCAATTTTGGAAGGGAATCCTTGATTGAGAGCTCCTGTGCGTGGGTTCACACGTGCCATGGTGGTAGGGACCCAACTACGAAGAAGAGGATAAAGTTGGAGGGCTGTTCGTAAGGATTTTCGAAAGTTAGGGGTGTATATGAGAGAGAGAGAGAGAGTCTGAATGGACCAAAATGCAAACTAGGTCAAATCTCTGATTGGGCCCAAATTTTGGTAGAAACCTAATTTGGAACCAAGAAATCTAGTGGTAAAGTTGGATTTAAGTTTTGACCAAATTTGACTAAGCAATTTGCATAAAAACCTAAATCAGGGTAACTTTCTATTTGAGACTCTGTTTAAGGTTAAAATAGGTCCCACTAGTCAAATCAAGGGTATCAAGCCTCATAGAATATTTTTCTATAAATTGTAGAAGGTATAGATTAATTTTTTCCTAACTAGAACCTTATTAATTTAAGCAGGTTTGAAATTAGGATTTTAGGTTACTGTTAATTCTTGAAATGTATAAAAAATCGTTTCTATTTGCATGAACCCATTTATTAGACATTAATGAACATTTGACCTTAGATTATCCTCTAGTGAACCCTTTGGTTATTCTGTGTTCATGATATGCTATTAAAATTACAAAATTAACCTTAGTTCTCTATTTTCTTCTCAAAATAGCCTAAAGTCATGTTATGAACCTCAGATGGATATGTAGGAGCTTTTATCTATTATTCCAGATTAAAAGTGGTCAATTAGGGCCTATAATGGTGTTCCCATCACTCAGCAACACCTGAGTATAGAACCCGATACAAAATGCCTGTGAAAACTAAGTAGAGTAGAATAGCTAAACAGGTAACCAAAGTAACAAAGTACAAGAAATGGGGCACTATGCCAAGACTTTACCTGTTTACAATTTATTTCATATCAAGTTTTATTTATGTAATTTTCCCATATTATCACTATTCTCAATCTGTCAATCGACGTCTTGGGCACAAGATGTTATAACCAGGGCATCAAACGTTGTTTAAGACGTCTGGGAAGTGGTCCAGATGTCTGGTCAGACGTCTGGAAGCATTCCCAGACGTCTGGAATTAAATTTTTTTGGTGTACGGGTTCGCGTCTACGTGCATGCACGCGCAGACTGGACCCACCGCCCTCCTTCTTTTCTTTCCTTCCTCCCTGCAAATGCAACTTTTTCTCTCTCTCCCCTCGACAGCCTTCAAATACCCCTCTCCCCCCCCCTCACCCTCACTCCACCGCCTTCTTCTTCTTCTTCCTATCAGCGAGAGCATGAGAGGGAGAGGGCAGCCGCATCAGCTGCTATGAGTGCGTGGGGAGGAGGAGTTACTGCGAGGGAGAGAGAGCTGGGTCGCGAGGTTGCAAGCTCGCCGGAGCAGCCAGGGCCTACCGGCGGTTGCGCAACAGGCGCGTGGTGCTGGGGAGGAGCTGTTGCAACTCAGGCAGCAGGCGGGCGCGACGCGGCACGGCCATGCGCTACAGACGGAGGGCGAGGAGGTCTTGATTCTGGAAAAATTTCCAGAAACAGGTGTCTGGACATACGTCCAGATGTCACAGGAGACGTTTGGAGGAAGGTCCAGACGTCTGAAAGGTACGATATTATACCTTTCTTCTTCTTTAGCATGTACGGCCATGCAGCCGTTCCGCCGAAGTCTTCTGCATCCTTTCGTGTTGAGAACGGGCACGTGTGTGTGCAGGACTTGTTTGGGAAGGTGCAAGGGCACGCCATCCCACACAGATCGGATGTCTGGACACAGCACCAGACGACGGAGAGGGTCTCTAGACGTCCGGAGTGACAATCAAACGTCTGGAAACTAAGTCCAGACGGTTCAGCGGGCTTCTGGACGTCTGAGGGACCACGCAGATCAAGGTATGACCTGAGAAATCATTTAAGATGTCTGGAAGAAGCTCCAGACGTCTGATTTTGGGCAGACTTGTCATTTTTGACCCGTTTAGGGTCCGTTCGGAGTCCGTTTTCCGCGTTTCAAGTTTCGTTCTTCTCAGATTTAGTTCCTCTACCTGTTTACAGTAATTGTATGCTATTCTGAGTAGCTCCTTGTATTTGATCCTTGTGTTAGGATCCCATTCCGTTGCGGCTCTAGGGGTTGCGCAGGGGCGTGGGCTTGCCGATTACGCCCCCGATACTCCCGATTTTGCAGGTAGAGTGGCCCTTTCAATTATTTATCAAAGATTATGCACTTGTGAAATAATTAATAGAGTTTAGGGTATTGCATGAACCCTAGGATTGAAAAACTGGATTGAATGATAGATCCTAGGGTATTGCATGAATCCTAGGACTGGAAAACTAGATTGAATGATAGATCCTAGGGTATGGCATGAATCCTAGGACTAGAAAACTAGCTTGAATGCATATACATTGCAGTCTTGGAAAAGTAGAAAGGAAACGATAACTACCTGTAATTGGTTCACAGCTGCCTGGTTATGAATGAATAATTACGGTTGGGAACATGGGCTATAAAATATAAAGCTGAAATGATGAAATCTAAATTGGCTGAGTTGAAAGAGCACGAACCCTACGGGGAATTAGGAGTAGAACTCCTGGAAAGTGAATGGAATGGAATTGGGGAAGTGAGCTGGCCCTTGAGTACGGAGTACCAAAGAGAGCGACCGTCCCCCTGTTTAGTGCAGAGCGGAGCTAGCCGTCCTAAGGACCCGGGGTTAGGTCTGGCCACTTTGTACCGACTTTTGGCCCTTGTGTACACAGTACCGAGCAGAGATACTAGTGTAGGGAGAGCACTAGCTACCCCACGGGTCCCGGGGTTCTGCTAGTCCTCCTACACCGACTTGTTAGGCCCACTGGGCAAACCAGGGTAGTCAGGCGAGGGTGCGTAGACTGTGGAGGGGCAAGACCCTTGTTTGGTTACTGTGGAGTGGCTGGACCCCTGTTACTGGGAGGGCTCTACCCTACACTGGTTCTGTGCTGTGCTTTGGGTGCACCCGTTAACGGAAACGACTGACTGCGTGCCAGTGCGGGGTAGCTACTCGTGCGTTTATCGTGCGTGCCGTAGTCACCGTTACGTCTGTCAGTGACCTTGGGGTGGTTGATTGAGGGTAGGACCACCACGAGGGACTCTCCCGGCCAGGAGAGCACCACATGTTACTTCTACTTTTCATAAAAGACTGCAATCAAGATCGTTCCCACGAGGAACATTCAAGATCAAGAGAAGAATCTGAGGGATAATTCAATAACGAGTAAACGAAAAATATAAAGAAAGAAATTAAAAATATAACAGCTACTATCCACCTTACTGTTTCTTAGCTTTTAGTTGCCACTCTACTCAGCGTTTCGCTGACGTGTCACCTTTGTCACCTTTTCAGGACCAGGTGTTGAGCAGCTGGAGCCGGCGGCTACAGAGGGTGCTGGGCCTAGTAGAGCCCAGTATTTTTTACTTGTGTAGTACCCACTGTACTTTTTCTTTTGTTGTAGTGAGTAGTTTCTGTTACCCCTGTACTTTTTTATTATAAGCATCATGTTTATGTACATGTTTATTTCTTTACTGTTGTGGTGGTGTATACTGTAGTAGTTCTTTTCTTTACTGCTGTATTTTGTTACTGCTAGTTATATGCATGGTAAATATGATTTATTTTACTGCTTTTTTGGTTACTTTCTCGTTGGACGACTGGGTCTTGGGATTAGTTGAGTCGGTCTGATTCTCGTGTCTCGTGGGGATTCAGGAATCGGGTCGTAACAAGATGGTATCAGAGCAAGGTCGTCCCGAGAAGTATACCAAGTGACTGGAAAATAACCAATTCATGTGTTTGTAACTAGAGTAGCCACCACAGCGTTTCTTTTGACATAAGCTCTTTGAATTCTTCGTTAGATATCGTTTCATATTGACGTGTTTCTTTCTGTTTCGCGTCTCCTTGCAGGAGATGCCTCGACGTGGGACTAGTGAGGCAGGCCGTGGGTGCGGCCGAGGACAAGGTCGGAGGGGTGGGCGTGTTGAGGTCGACATTTCAGTAGACCAGCCACTACTCCCGGGCATTCAAGCCCAGGACCATGCCCAGCTGATACGGGACATCGTGCGAGAGGAGCTCCACTCGCAGCCACGAGCACCTCTCCCTGGGGCCACGGAGGGGGAGACCTCTGTGGGACCACGCGACGGACGTGGCGCTGGACGCGGAGGAGGGGATGGGCCGCCACCGCCCCCACCTTCCTCCGACACTTCTGTGCACAAGGCTTCTTTACCTGGAGGTGCACCAGCATCTCCACTGCAGCACCACTTTGAGCTTTTCGGGCAGTTCCAGAAGCTGAAGCCCCCCTCCTTCAAGGGGGATGAGGACCCGACTGAGGCAGAGGACTGGCTCGAGCAGATCGAGAAGGTTTTCGACACCCTTCGCCCCCGATGGAGTGCCGCGTGGCCTTTGCCACGTACCAGCTAGAGAGCGCAGCACACAGGTGGTGGAGGGCGGTCAGGGGACAAGAGAGGGATGAGCCAACCTGGGACCAGTTCGTCACCCTCTTCTGTGAGCAGTACTTTCCCCAGATGTGGCAGGACCCGAGGAGGCGGGAGTTCCACACTCTCCGCCAGGGGACAATGACCGTGAGCGCATACCGCATGCGTTTTCTGGAGCTATCTCGCTTCGCAGCGACAGTAGTGGCCACTGAGGAGGAGTGCCTTTGAAGGTTCACCGAGGGGCTCCGGCCTGCAATTCGGGGGTATGTCAAACCCCTGAAGCTGCCTATGTTCTCGAGGGTGGTGGAGGCAGCTATGACATACGAAGAGACCAACCCATCCGCACGAAATACTGACAGCGGGTGGAAGAGGCCCTATCAGCCAGACTTCTCACAGGGCCGGAGAGAGAAGAGACACGTGACGCCCGCAGGAGAGCCGTCACATTTTGCAGGGCCATCAGTGGCCTTTGGGGGCCCTCGACAGGGGCCAGCTGCTAGCATCGAACCCCCGCCCAGCCGACAACAAGGACCCACTGAGAGCGGGAGTCGGGTTCCCCTCTGCTACCAGTGTGGCCAGCCAGGCCACATCAGGAGGGACTGCCCATCTAGGGCAGGAGCTCAGCAGATGCTTCCCGATCCGAGCACTAGAGGGCGAGCAGGAGGCCGTGGTTTCCATGAGCGAGGAGGAGGACAGTAGTCACGGGGAGGGTACCAGCCAGCAGCTACCCGTCCGGCGCAGAGTGTGGCTGCTTCGTCCGCACCTAGGGTTGAGGGGCATATCAACGCCCTGACACACAGGGATGCCAGAGCTTTGGGGTCAATGGTGGCAAGTATGCTTTCAGTTTCCGACAAACTTGTTTACTCGCTTTTCGATTCTAGTGCTACACACTCATTTGTTGCTGCCAGTTTCGCGGTTAGTTTGGGGCAGGATTGTCTGCTGTTAGAGGAGTCGTTTGTGATCAGAGGTCCGAGTGGTCAGCTGTTTGTAGCTGAGGAGGTATACACGGGTTGCGAGGTCAATATTGGGGGACACAGCCTTCCCGCTTTCTTGATTATGATACAGATGGAGGACTTTGGCGTAATTCTAGGGATGGACTGGCTGTCCGCTTACCACGCCTTGGTGGATTGTTTTGAGAGAAAGATTGTCTTCTCCATACCGGAGTTGCCTTCTTTCGAGTTCCACGGGCAACCAGTGGACGGAGGCTTTAGGTGCATTTCTGCACTTCGGGCGGTGAGACTTTTGAGCCAGGGGTGTAAGGGCTTCCTAGCTTGTGTGGTGGCAAAGCCCAGCCCTGTGGCCGACTTCTAGAGTATCCCGGTGGTCAGAGAGTACCCCGACGTGTTCCCAGACGAGTTGCTAGGACTACCGCCCGAGCGTGAGATCAAGTTTGAGATCTCGCTAGTACCAGGGACTAGCCCCATCTCCATAGCACCGTACAGGATGGCACCACTTGAGCTGCGAAAGCTCAAGTCTCAGTTGCAGGATCTTTTGGAGAAGGGCTTTGTGAGGCCCAGCGCATCTCCCTGGGGAGCCCCGGTACTGTTTGTAAAGAAGAAAGATGGTACCCTATGCCTTTGTGTGGACTACCGACAGCTGAATAATGTCACCATCAAGAACAGATATCCGCTGCCGAGGATCAATGACTTGTTTGACCAGCTGCGAGGTGCCACGGTATTCTCCAAGATCGACTTGAGGTCTGGATACCACCAGTTGAGGATCAAGGAGGCAGACGTCTCCAAGACAGCTTTCCGCACCCGGTACGGACACTACGAGTTTCTGGTCATGCCGTTTGGGCTAACCAATGCTCCCGCTGCCTTCATGGACTTGATGAATCGGGTGTTTAGACCGTACTTGGAACAGTTTGTGGTGGTATTCATTGATGATGTGCTCATCTATTCTCGAGATCAGACGCAGCACGGACAACACTTGCGGATGGTTCTGGACACACTGAGACGACGTAGGCTGTACGCCAAATACAGCAAGTGCGAGTTCTGGTTGAGGGAGGTGACCTTCTTAAGTCATGTGATCTCTGGGGATGGCTTGGCTGTGGACCCAGCCAAGGTCGAGGCAGTGCTCAGGTGGGAGAGACCGCGTACGGTCACTGAGATTCGCAGTTTCTTGGGACTGGCAGGCTACTACAGGCAATTTATCAGGGGCTTTTCATAGATTGCACGTCCTCTGACACAGCTGACCCGGAAGGACGTGCCCTTCACTTGGACAGACGCCTGTGAGGCGTGTTTTCAGGAGCTGAAGGAGAGGCTGACTTCGGCTCCCGTGCTCACCATCCCAGACAGTAGTGGCGGGTTCGTTGTGTACACGGATGCCTCTTTGAAGGGGTTAGGGGGTGTGCTCATGCAGAGGGGTCACGTTGTCTCTTACGCTTCGCGGCAACTGAAGCCCCATGAGCATAGTTACCCTACCCACGACCTAGAGCTGGCAGCTGTCGTCTTCGCGCTGAAGACCTGAAGGCACTACTTGTACGGTGAGACCTTCGAGATTTTCACAGATCACAAGAGCCTCAGATACTTGTTTGATCAGAAGGAGCTCAACATGAGATAGAGACGTTGGTTGGAGCTCCTGAAGGACTATGACTGCAGCATTTCCTACCACCTGGGAAAGGCCAACGTGGTGGCTGATGCCTTGAGCCGGAAGGCGCTCGCACACTTGGCCAATTTACAGGTGCAGAGTTGGAGCCTCTTGGAGGAGATGGGCAGTTGGCGACCCCTAGAGTTACGAGGGCACTGTGGGGCAATGATTATGACTCGAAAGACAAGGCCAGAGCTGATAGATCGCATCATCACAGGACAGATGGCCGACCCGTACTTGCAGTCCTTGCGTGACAGAGTACTGTCAGGAGACCCTGGAGACTTCTCTTTTACAGACCAAGTACTGCGCATGAGGGGACATTTGTGCGTTCCCAGAGACGAGGAGCTATTAAGAGAGCTCCTGACTGAGGCACATGGTTCCAGATTTACCATACATCCCGGAAACACGAAGATGTACCATGACTTGAGACGAGAGTTTTGGTGGAGGGGGATGAAGCGGGATGTGGGTGAATTCGTGCAGCAGTGTTTAGTGTGCCAGCAGGTGAAAGCCGAGCATCAGAGGCCTGCAGAGCCGCTACAGCCACTTCCAGTGCCGGAGTGGAAGTGGGAGAGCATCACCATGGACTTAGTGGTGGGCTTACCTGTTACCCAGCGAGGACACGATGCAATCTGGGTAATCGTTGACAGATTGACGAAGACGACGCGTTTCTTGTCGATCCGAGTCACCTTGGGACCAGCACAGTTGGCAGAGAGGTATATTCGCAATGTGGTATGTCTACACGGAGTTCCGCGGGAGATCGTATCCGACCGGGATACTCGCTTTACATCCCAGTTTTGGGCTGAGTTTCAGTAGGCCTTGGGGACGCGGTTGAAGTTCAGTACAGCTTACCACCCCCAGACGGACGGATAGTCTGAGCGCATGATACAGAAACTTGAGGACCTTTTGCGTGCTTGTATATTGGACTGGAGGGACTCTTAGGAGGAGCACTTGCCCCTGGCGGAGTTTGCATATAATAACAGTTATCACTCGAGCATCGGCATGGCACCCTACGAGGCTCTGTACGGACGGAGATGTACGGCACCCTTGAGTTGGGTTGAGGTGGGGACCAAGTGGGAGGTT
This sequence comes from Thalassia testudinum, assembly GCA_037157565.1. Classification (NCBI taxonomy): domain Eukaryota; kingdom Viridiplantae; phylum Streptophyta; class Magnoliopsida; order Alismatales; family Hydrocharitaceae; genus Thalassia; species Thalassia testudinum. The sequence goes on from JAZHRO010000003.1 coordinate 27,022,695, forward strand.
TGCCCCAGGCTGATCCGGCAGAGTCAGGAGGTTGTCGAGTAGATTCACAGGCGACTCCGCACTGTCAGGAGCAGGCAGAAGAGCTACGCAGATCGGAAATGCAGAGAGGTGCAGTTTGAGGTTGGGGACCATGTCTTTCTTCGCGTTTCACCCATGAAGGGCCTGCAGCAATTTGGGGTGAGAGGGAAGCTCGCGCCGAGGTTCGTGGGGCCCTTTAAGGTCCTGGAGTGGGTTGGACCCATTGCTTACAGGCTTGCCCTTCCTCCCTAGCTTTCTGGTGTGCAAGACGTGTTCCACGTGTCCAACCTCAAGAAGTACATCACCGATCCCAGTCACATCCTGAGTCATAAGAGCGTCGAGGTGGGCGACGACCTGACCTACCCGAAGCAGCCAGTGCAAATTCTCGACAGAGCCGTCCGCAGTCTGAGACGGAAGCAAGTACCCCTGATGAAGGTTTTGTGGAGGAGCCAACGGTACAAGGAGGCTACCTAGGAGCCTGAGGCGGCGATGCGGGAGTGGTACCCGGAGCTTTTCGCGGGTATGACTTTTCGGACCGGCTTCAGTCCTCTTTGAGTTTGTTATGCATATATCATTCTTTCCCGCACCCTAGTTAGCGCAAGTTTCCTGGACGAAACTTCCTTTGAGTTCGTTATATTGTTATAACCAGGGCATTAAACATCGTTTAAGACGTCTGGGAAGTGGTCCAGACGTCTGGTCAAACGTCTGGAAGCATTCCCAGACGTCAAGAATTAAATTTTTTCGGCGTAAGGGTTCGCGTCTACGCACATGCATGCGCAGACTGCACCCGCCACCCTCCTTTTCTTTCCTTCCTCCCTGCAGACGCAGCTTTTTCTCTCTCTCTCCGCTCGGCAGCCTTCAAATACCCCTCTCCTCCCCCTCACCCTCACTCCACCGCCTTCTTCTTCTTCCTGTCAGCGAGAGCGTGAGCGGGCAAGGGCAGCCGCAGCGGCTGCTGTGAGTGCGTGGGGAGGAGGAGTTGCTGCGAGGGAGAGAGAGCTCCGTCGCGAGGTTGCGAGCTCGCCGGAGCAGCCAGGGTCGGCCAGCGGTTGCACAATAGGCGCGTGGTGCTAGGGAGGAGCTACTGCAGCTCAAGCAGCAGGCAGGCGCGGTGCGGCATGGCCGTGCACTGCAGGCGGAGGGCGAGGAGGTCCTGATTTTGGGAAAATTCCCTGAATCAAACGTCTAGACATACGTCCAGACGACACAGGAGACGTCTGGAGGAAGGTCCAGACGTCTGAAAGGTACGACATTTTACCTTTCTTCTTCTTTCGTGTGTATGGCCATGCAGCCGTTCCTCCGAAGTCTTCTGCATCCTTTCGTGTTGAGAACGGGCACGTGTGTGTGCAGGACTTGTTCGGGAAGGCGCAAGGGCACACCATCCGACACATATCGGACGTCTGGGCACAGCACCAGATGACGGAGAGGGTCTCCAGACGTCCGGAGTGACAGTCGGACGTCTGGAAACTAAGTCCAGACGGTTCAGCGGGCTTCTGGACGTCTGAGGGACCACGCAGATCAAGGTATGACCTGAGCTATCATTTAAGACGTCTGGAAGAAGTTCCAGACGTCTGATTTTGGGCAGACTTGTCGTTTTTGACCCGTTTAGGGTCCGTTCGGAGTCCATTTTCCGCATTTCAGGTTTCGTTCTTCTCAGATTTAGTTCCTCTACCTGTTTACAGTAATTGTATGTTGTTCTGAGTAGCTCCTTGTATTTGATCCTTGTGTTAGGAACCCATTCCATTGCGGCTCTAGGGGTTGCGGAGGTGCGCGAGCTTGCCGATTACACCTCAAGTACTCCCGATTTTGCGGGTAGAGTGGCCCTTTCAATTATTTATCAAAGATTATGCACTTGTGAAATAATTAATAGAGTTTAGGGTATTGCATGAACCCTAGGATTGAAAAACTAGATTGAATGATAGATCCTAGGGTATTGCATGAATCCTAGGACTGGAAAACTAGATTGAATGATAGATCCTAGGGTATGGCATGAATCCTAGGACTGGAAAACTAGCTTGAATACATATACATTGCAGTCTTGGAAAAGTAGAAAGGAAACGATAACTACCTGTAATTGGTTAACAACTGCCTGATTATGAATGAATAATTACGGTTGGGAACATGGGCTATATAAATATAAAGCTGAAATGATAAAACCTAAATTGGCTGAGTTGAAAGAGCACGAACCCTATGAGGAATTAGGAGTAGAACTCCTGGAAAGTGAATGGAATAGAATTGGGGAAGTGAGCTGGCCCTTGAGTATAGAGTACCAAGGAGAGTGACTGTTCCCCTGTTTAGTGCAGAGCAGAGCTAGCCGCCCTAGGGACCCAGGGTTAGGTCTGGCCACTTTGTACCGACTTTTGGCCCTCGTGTACACATTACCGAGGAGAGATACTAGTGTAGGGAGAGCAGTAGCTACCCCACGGGCCCCGGGGTTCTGCTAGCCCTCCTACACCGACTTGTTAGGCCCACTGGGCAAACCAGGGGTCAGGCGAGAGTGCGTGGACTGTGGAGGGGCAAGACCCCTGTTTGGTTACTGTGGAGGGGCTGGACCCCTGTTATTGAGAGGGCTCTGCCCTATACTGGTTCCGTGTTGTGCTTTGGGCACACCCCTTAACGGAAACGACTGACCGCGTACCAGTGCGAGGTAGCTACCCGTGCGTTTATCGCACATGCCGTAGTCACTGTTACATCTGTCAGCGACCTTGGGGTGGTTGACTGAGGGTAGGACCACCACAGGAGACTCTCCCAGCCAGGAGAGCACCACGTGTTACTTCTACTTTTCAGAAAAGGCTGCAATCAAGATCGTTCCCACGAGGAACATTCAAGATCAAGAGAAGAATCTGAGGGATAATTCAATAACGAGTAAACAGAAAATATAAAGAAAGAAATTAAAAATATAACAACTACTGTCCACCTTACTGTTTCTTAGCTCTTAGTTTCCACTCTACTCAGTGTTTCGCTAACGTGTCACCTTTTCAGGACCAGGTGTTGAGCAGCAGGAGCCGGCGGCTGCAGAGGTGCTGGGCCTAGTAAAGCCCAGTAGTTTTTACTTGTGTAGTACCCACTATACTTTTCCTTCTGTTGTAGTGAGTAGTTTCTGTTACCCTTGTACTTTTTTATTATAAGCATCATGTTTATGTACATGTTTATTTCTTTACTGTTGTGGTGGTGTATACTGTAGTAGTTCTTTTCTTTACTGCTATATTTTGTTACTACTAGTTATATGCATGGTGAATGTGGTTTATTTTACTGCTCTTTTGGTTACTTTCTCGTTGGACGACTGGGTCTTGGGATCAGTCGAGTCGGTCCAATTCTCGTGTCTCGTGGGGATTCGGGAATCGAGTCGTAACACAAGACAATCTCGTATAACTTCCTGTAGCGCAAGACTGGTATAAGCCACCCTCTTGGCCAAGAGGACTACTTATACCCATCGAGTCAACACACTCTATCACCGTGAGGTCATTGCGAAAAGGGGTGGTGGCTATGTCGTGTAGCGTAAACACGTACAAGCGCTGTGTATGCTGAACTACAGACAACCAATGACCTACCCACTGGTCGAGAAGAACCATTCCAAACCTTGATCCCTACAATCCACTATACCAGTTGACCACTACGCCTAACCAAAGAGTCGTAGAGAGGTCAGCAACTCCCTAAACCAACCCCTAAAATCAATCTGAAAGACTAAAGCTATAGCTAAAACCTGACAAGTAGCGGGGCTAAAATCAGTTATCTAATCATTTTAATTCTCGACAAATACATCATATTGATTATATAACCAATTCCAGATGTATCTCTTACTTTTCTCAATTTAGAAAATCCTTAGTAATTTCATATTACTAATTCCAGGATTAACAAATATCATCATTATTGTCCAACCTATCCGTTTACAGGTAGTTTTTCAGTTCATGACAATGGTCCCATATTATTTAGAAACTACTGAAGACAACGAAACTTGTTTCGTGGAAAATAGAATTCGTTCCATGCAATTGATAACAAGGGTACATGTAATCATTAAATCTTAATCATTCATATTATTTCTCACTAAAGTGCCCGTAAATTAAGGAAAACAACAGAGGGGTTCCAACTCAGCAAAAAGGAGGTCCATACCCAACCAAGGCAGTACACCTGAAGAATCACACAAGACACGTCTACAAATACCTGAAAATCAAACGAAGTCGAGAGAAGTGTAGACTACTCTACTTAATGTCACTAGGGGGTCATGGTGACTTCGAACCATGGGCACAAGGCTTAATGACAGTCTCCACACCCTCCTCAAGATCCATGCACATGCCAGGGGTAAGACTTGGTTCACACGAACCAGAAATAGGTTTGAAAACACCTAATTACGTTTTCGATTTTTCAATAAAGGAAAAGTACTCAAAACTGCAAATAAATCATACCAATGTGTAGGATGCATCGATACAATTCCAACGATATCTTATTTGTCAAAATCCGAGGTAAGAAAGGCCTCGAACCAAATGAAACAACGCAAGGGGGTCGCTAAACCAACTGGTTTGACTAGATCGGTCAACCAGTCAACCGCATACCCACACGCAACACGTGTCGCGGTCTGATTCATCCTTGCATGCTCCTACAGATCACCAATGCTCACGCATGCTCCCCATAGTCGTTGGCTCGGCCACGCATTGCTGATCCAAGCACACCTACTCAGCGAAAATGCATGCGAACTCGCCTCATCATGTGTCACCTACTGACACACCTGCACCGCCATGCGTCATGCTCACGTTGCGCATCACCACTATTTTACGAGTTTAATGGTGGGAAGCCTGCAAAGCTTGGAATCGCACTTGGGTCCTTGAGAAAACTTTTTAAATTTTATAAAGGAAAATCCCAACCTTTTCCTTCTCTTTTCCTCTCTTAATTAAGAGTCTTAGAGATTGATGATGACATCGTGTCCCCATGGGGGTCCTTTTATAGGTCCAAAATTTTGTTGGAATAGGCTTAGTGAGGTAAAATACCCAAAATGCCCCTAGGGTTAGGTCCACTTTACATTTAGGTCCTTAACTTGTTTTGGCTATAACTAGAACTATACACCTCGGATTTGTGCAAAACAAGCTTTACCAGAAAGCTTGTGACGAGAGGAATCTAAAAGTATCGTATATGACACCCTTTTGATAATGTTTAGCTAAGGTTGACTGAAGTACACATTTTTTTGGCAATTTGAGGAGGTGCTGAACCACAAGTGGGTTTTCAGGTTTGAACTAACTTGGATCACCTTGAAATGACTTAGAACCTGGATTTTGGAATGTCACAACTACGTTTTGCTAATATTCATTGACTAACTTAGAATTTTGATTGAGCAAAATACTTGATCATCAAATATTAAGATTTATGATCAACCAAATCAGCCTATGGTAAAATCCAATTTTGTCACTGATGATATACTAATGACATAAGTTAATCGACCAACAGTTGATCGACCAATATGACAAATTGATCGACCAACTATGTTTGAAAATTATTACTAAAATGCTCAATTTTCACTTATAAATAGGGCCCCTAACCCATTATTTCAAAACATACATTCCAAAGCATTTTAAAGAGAACATGCTTCTACTCTCCTCGTGCTTTTAAGTCCATTCTCCCACAATTTTCAAAGCACGATGCTTTGCGCTTCAGAAAAAAATTACTTTGCAAATTTAAATTCAATTGAGGTTCCTTATGTTTACATTTTGTACTACTTTATTTTTTTGTCTTGATTGGGACTCAAGTATTTTGGGTTTTTAAGTGTTGTGTTTGTCTTCTCTTATTAAGTGAAAAAGAAAAGAGTGTTGTAAGAGGTTGTGTCACTCTAATTCAAATGATGCAGTTAGTGGATTAACTAACTTGGATTAGTTGGAAAAATCATAAGTTCAGAGGCTTAGCTAGTGATTTTTACTCGTAAGAGTTTCCACTGTGAATTCAGATGTATTTATCTCATTTTGTGGTTTGAATTCCTTTTTAATTTGATATAATTGCTTATGTACACTATTTATCCCCCTCTGTAAAGACCCGTCACACTATTAGCCTTTTAAGACATCTGGAGTCTCAATCAGACGTCTGTCCAGACATCTGGACCCTTTCCCAGACGTCTAAAAATGAAATTTTTGTACGCGCTCTGCGTGCGGGCGGCGCACAGAACATTCTTCTCTCTCTCTCCCTTCCTCCTTTCCCTGAACCCTAAAACCCCCATGCCACCTATTTAAGCCCCTCCCTTCCTCTCCTCTCCACTCCACACACCACCACCTTCACCTTCAGAGCTTGCTGGAGTGGCGAGAGGAGGTGAACAAGGAGGAGACCAAGAGGGAGAAGGAGGAGAGTGCGTGAGGAGGAGGACGAGGCCGAGGTCGGAGAGCTTCGGTGGAAGCTCGACGGAGCTCGCACGGCCACCATGAGCACGTGCAGGAGGAGGAGAGATCCCGGGGAGGCGGCCTCAACCATCTGCAGCGGCTAGAGCTGCAGCGACGCAAGGAGGTGCACGGTAGAGAGCGCTGAGAATAGGTTCTGGTACTGGAAATTTTCCAAAATCAGACGTCTGGAGTGGAGTCCAGACAGCTGACGAAGCACCTGGACATCTGGAGTTAAGGCCAGACGTTTGAAAGCTCATTTATCGCGAAGGTACGTTCTTTTTCCCGGTTACGGCCATGTAGGCCTCACCACAGACGAATGTCGGGTCTGATTTGGGGGACTACTAGTGTCGTACATAGGAGAAGCCTTGGGAAGGAGCACGGAATGCTCTCCCACGCACTTTTGGATGTCTAATTAGATCACCAGACATCCGGAGGTGCTCCCAGACGACCGGAGGTGTGGTCCGACATCTAGGACTGCCTTCAGATGATCGCAAAGGAGGCCTGGACGTCTGAGGACACCGTAGGGACTTAAGGTAAGGTTCTGGTACCTTTTAAGACGTCTGTACTTGTTCCAAGACGTCTGATTTTAGATAGTAGGCACGTTTTTGACCTGTTTGGGGTCCGATCGGGGTCTATTTACGCAAACGAAGTACCTGTAGTTTCCTTGTGAGTTTCTCTACGTACTAGAGACCTTTGTACACTGTTCTGAACCCTGCTTTTGTGATGCATTCCCTAGTGTAGGGTTTCAGCCTGTTGCGTGTTTGGGGCTCGTAAAGACACCTAGGTCTGCGGTTTGAGCCCCCATTACTCCCGAAGTGTCTGGTAGAGTGGTTTACTTCTGTTAATAATATTTAATAAGAATGTGCTTGTGGAAATAGCCGAATGGAATCCTAGGATGTGGCATGAACCCTAGGATAGAGGAATAAATGAATCTTTTGTGCTGTATGATGTACTTGCATGCATGATTTAGCTAAACTGTTAGTACTTGCCTGTATTATAATTGTGAGCTGCCTGTAATTTATGAACAATTACCTGTGAAATCACCAGTTGCATGTATTGAATTATGGAAACACGAGCTACCTGTATATAAATAAGAACTAACTTGTGAATAGTGGGATCTGGATTGGAATAAATGAGGTGAACGTGAGCATGAACCCTATGGGGAATTTAGCAGTAGGGCTCCTGTGGTTAGATGGAAATCTGGAATGTAGGCAGGAAGTGTGCTGGCCCTTGAGTACGTGGTACCAAGGAGAGCGACTGTCCCCTTTTCGTGTGGAGCGAAGCTAACCACCCTTGGGTTGAGACCCGGGGTTAGGATTGGCCACTCTACACCGACTCCTGTTGGCCCTCGTGTACGCGGTACTGAAGCAAGCTACTAGTGTAGGAAGAGAGCTAGCCACCCCACGAGGCCCGGGGTTCAGCTAGCCACCCTACACTAACTTGTTAGGCCCTCTGGGTAAACTGGGGTAGTCAGATGAGGGTGCGCGGACTGTGGAGGGGTGAAACCCCTGCTTGGTTCTGAGGGGCAAGACCCCTGTTCTGAGAGAGTAAGGCCTTATCTAGTGGAAACGACTGACCGCATGTCAATGCGGGGTAGCTACCCATGTGGCTATCACGCGTGCCGTAGTCACCGCTACATCTTGACAGTGACCTCAAAGTGGTTGACTAGGTGTAGGACTACCACGGGGGACTCTCCCGGCCAAGAGAGCACCACGTGTACCTTCTACTCTTTGGAAAAGGCTGCAATCAAGATCGTTCCCACAAGGAACATGCAAGATCAAGAATATCTGGATGATTGAGGAAAATGGGTAAAAAGGAAATATACATAAAACAGATAAATAGAAAAGAGAATTAAACTTGTTGTTTTTACTGCTTTAGATAATATAGATTCCACTCTACTCAGCGTTCGCTGACTCTACCTTTTCATAATACTGTTGAGGACCAGGAGTTGAGCAGCCCAAGCTTTCAGTTGCGGAGGATGTTGGGCCCAGTCAAGCCCAGCCATAATTTTCAGCACTTCTTTGTTGTTCCTTTCCTATTGTAGTAAGTATTAGGCTTTCAGTTACTATTGCCTCTACTATTTACTTTCGTTCCGTTGTTCTCTTGTTATGGTGGTATGTAATGGAACAGCAGTTTTACTTTCCTTTACTACTTAGTTATATTGCACATGTGAATGTAGTTTACTTTTCTGCTTTTTAGTTATTTCTTGTTAAACGACTGGATCTTTGGATTGGTCGAGGCGAGTCGGTCTTTGATCCTATAGGGATCCAGGAATCAGGTCGTAATATCCTCTATTGTAGATCATTAGATCCTACAAGAATTTCCAATAATTAGATTGAGGTAACCTATTAATTACCTCGTATTAGTGAAATTGATTCTCTCATGATGAGGAAATCATGATTAAAAATCTACTTCGAAAGACTTAGGTAGTGGAGCCTAAAGAAAAAAATTACCATACACATATTATGTAATCCTTTTGTGATTTGACTTTATTTTATTTTTGACGATAATTTTTTACCTTACACTATTTATCCTGTACAAATTCTAAATTAGGATAGGTAGATACTATTATCACTCGGCAACAATATCATTTTTGCTGTGCTAAGGTTGCCTCTATCACCTTTGAACCCTTGGACGAGAAAATTCAATCATCAAACTAATTATTTTAAATCATTTAATTTGGTCAATTCAGATGAACACGGAGAATAAACTGTGCCATTCGAGTGTGGATTCCGATTCTGACTAGAGTGGATAGGGGGAGGGCGTAGGGGTCAATTTTGGAGCAAGTGGTAGTGTACCCGAAACATGTTCCATTTTATTTTATTTTTTAAGTAAATAATTTATTAAATGTAAAGTACATGTCGCAGGAGGATATGTCCCAGAGGAGAAAAGAGAGGCGGAGAATCTCATTTAGGAAGGCAAAAATACGTCAGAGAATTTAAAACACAAAAATTCAGGTAAGAAATAAAGAAAAAAAAGTAAAATGTATCCTAAGATAAAAAATCAGATGATCTCGTGGAAAGGGATGACCTTACGTTCTACGGATGAAATAACTAAAATAAAATAATTTAAAAATTAAATTTCACCACTAATTAATATTAAAATTCGACCATAAAAAATAGAGGATCATATGTGATGACAATAAAAAATAAAATATTAAAATAGAAAAAGTAAGATCACACAATTGCAGCGAACAAAAACAACCCGCTGCGACAACCACTACCCCGCAACCGCCAACAGCCACGCCATGACCTCCACTCACCAGCGCACAACCGCAGCAACACCGCGACCTCAGCAGCCCCATGCCTCGATCCCAGCACCGACCGTCACCGCCACGCAAAACATGTTCCATAGTTAATCGCTACCATTAAGAGGGGCCGTAGGTAGCATATACTTGATAATGTAACAAGGGCAAACATGGAAACCTTAATCCAAGTGGTGCAAGTGGCGAACTTCGTTGACTCCTCCAAACACTTTCCCTGTAAATAAAAATGAGCTACCCACGACGATCCCCAATCCCACCAATCCATCGTAATCTCTCACTTTCTTCCTCCTCATCCTCCTCCTCCTCCAATCAAACAACGCCCTCCACTCTTGGATGCCCGTATTCTTGACCACCATGGAAGCAGATGCACCACTACAACCAGTAGAAGGAGAAGATCAAGAAGGTGAAAAAGTTGGAGTCGAGGTCCCGCCCTACTTCCTATGCCCCATCTCCCTCCAGCTCATGGCCGACCCCGTGACCCTCCCCACCGGCATCACCTACGACCGTGACTGCATCGAGGAGTGGCTCTTCTCCTCCACACATGCAACAGGCAGAAACCCTAATCATCACCCAAGCACGGAGCAGCAACCCATCTGCCCGGTCACGAAGCAGCCCCTCACCATCCCCCTCCAGGTCACCCCCAACACCACCCTCCGCCACCTCATCCACTCGTGGTGCTCCTCCCACCCCCGCCTCCTCCCTCCCGCGCCCGACACCTCCCTCCTCCTCCGGGAGGCCCCTTCCAGCCTCCCCTCCCTCCGCAGGCTCAGCGAGCTCGCCTCCGACTCCGACAGCGCCTGCCGCTCCCTCGTCCGTGCCGGCGCGGCTGGCGCCATGCTCGGCATCCTCCGCGACCCTTCCTCCTGCCCCGCCGGCCGCGAGGAGTCCCTCGCGATCCTCCACTCCCTCCGCCTGCCCGAAAACTCCCTACGGGACCTCGTCGATACTGACACCGACGTCATCGGTTTTCTGACTTGCGCGCTGCACGAGTCGACCCGGCAAGGCCGGGCCCACGCGGTGGCGCTGCTGCACGCGTGCGTGCGGGCCACGGGGGTGGGCGCGCTGGGGGAGGAGGTGTTCGCCGAGGTGGCGAGGGTGGTGAGAGACGGGGTGTCGCACCGGGCGACGAAGGCGGCGCTGCGACTGCTCAGGGAGGCGCTGCCTGTGGGTAGGAACCGGGTGCGCGCAGCGGAGGCGGGGACCGTGGGGGTGCTAGTGGAGCTGCTGCTGGAGGGGCCGGAGAACCGGGTGGTGGAGATGGCGCTGGCGCTGCTGGAGCTGCTGTGCGGGTGCGCGGAGGGGAGGGAGGCGCTGACGAGCCACGCAGCGGGGATGGCGGTGGTGGCGCAGGCGGTGATGACGGTTTCGGAGGCGGCGAGCGAGAAGGCAGTGAGGGTGCTGTGGTGGGTGAGCAGGCACGCCTCCGGGACGGTGGTGGAGGAGATGGTGCAGTTCGGGGCGGTGTCCAAGCTGTTCTACTGCTCGCGTGTGGGCAGGAGGGTCGCCGAGAAGGCGCGCGAGGCTCTCAAGATGCACGCCAGGGCGTGGGGGTCCTGGCCCTGCGTGCCCCAGGGGCTTCTGCTATCTCTCGCTCGCGTAGGATGATCGACATGATGGATACTATCCGATCGAGGGCGCGTTGCACCTTGCAATATGGATAGATGGCAATGTGAGCGTTGTGCGTCGATGCAGGGCGAAGCGAAGCCCGGTGTAGGAGTACTGGCAGTGGCGGACCTACATGTTAGCTAAGCTTAGCGAGATGGCGCACCTGCCCATCCTGGATTTTGCAAAAAATACGTTGAGATATTTTCATTATTTTCTAAGGCAAATTAAAGGGATTAGAAAAGGACAATCCTCTTGTAATTAGCATTAATGGGGAACAAACCACTTAGTGGATGGTGAAATTACCGAGACCCATTTTGCTGTGATATCGTTGAACATATTCCAACCAAAAAAAAAACAAAGCTTTCCAAAATTGATTATTGATCTCTATGCATGACTTTGCCCTCTCAATATTTTTTACTCAGGAAGCTAAAATTTCTTGGCTTGTCAATTGTGATGCTAATACTACTTTTTTTTTTCACCATCGCTGCTCGTTGTGCTGCAAAAAAAGTTCCGCTCATATTCCATTGGTGGGGATTCCTGGGCTGTTGCTAAGTAGAAGAACTTTGATTTCTGTCATGATTTTTCTCCTTTAGTCACAATTTTGACCCCCCATGACCTTCTCCTAAATATCTCAGACTATCGTTTTGCTTGAAGACAACCTAAGTCTTACTGCTTTCCCTTCCAAGGAAGAAGTTTTCAATTGTCTTAAACAGATGCCTTACAAAAAATCTACAGATGTCACTTGTACCTTTAACAACACTTTCCTTGCCCTTATACCCAAGAGAAATTAAGTTTGCACCATTTTTTATTTCTGCCCAATCAACCTTTGTATTGTCTGTTATAAAATTGTCTCTTCCATTGTAGCTTCTCAGTTAGCTCCTCTTGTTAGGTGGCTCATTTTCCCTTAGTAAGCTCGTTTCATTCAAGACTACTCCATTTTTTACCATGTTACCACTACATTTGAGCTTGTCCAATGCCTTGATAGAAAATATCATGGTTCAAATGACATTTTTCAATTGGATCCAAAGAAAAGCTATAATCATGTCAACTAGAACTTCCTTTATGAGGTCCTCAAATGGTTTAGGTTCTCTAATGAGTTCCTCTCTTCGATTAAAGCCTTTGTTGAACATAGTGGTTGCTCCAACCTTGTGGATGGAGTTTCCTCTAATTTTTTACTTATTTCTCACAAGTTGCGTCAAGGCAACCTCCTTTTCCCTTTCTTGTTTGACTTTATGATGGAGCCTTTTAGTAGGGGTCTCAAGAATATGGTCATTGCTAAGGATCTTGTTTCTTATTCTGTTTAAAGAGGGATTCAAGCACCTATTTCCTGACTTTATGCAGGTGGCATTGCCTATTTCACTAATGGTGCTGCCCACAACCTTGAGAAGCCTTTTAACTTTATAAAAGTCTTTGGGGATTCCTCTTGGAAAATAGTAAACAAGCACAAAAGCTGCTACTTTGTTGATAAGCACTTCCCTTTTGGTCATCTGTTGTAGATCCTTAACATCTTTGGTTGCCCCTTGGGAGCCTTTCCTTTTATGTATTTGGGATGTTCGATTTTCCAAGGTCGTGCTTAATTATTGCTCATATTTTCAACTTATAGTTGACAAGATCTTGAACAAGCTTGTAGGTTGGAGAGCTTCTCTTCTTTCGTTTAGAAGTCGTCTCCTCCTTATCAAACATGTGTTGACCTCTATCTCAATTCATGTGTCTCTCTATCTTTAATGTACCCTAATGAACTATTAATTGTCTTAACTGTACTTTTGCCAAATTCATCTAGGTACTTCTAAGTTTGGTTATGCTGGCCATTAAATCTCTTGGGTGAGAATCTATGAACAAAAGGATTTTGGTGGGTTGGGGGTTTGTAACTTGCTAGACTTTCTACACGCTCTTAGAATAAAGAGAATGTGGATAATTGCTTTTCTTAATACTCTCTACTCGAGGTTGATGAAGAGCCTTTATGGTTCCCTTAAAGATATGCCCTACACTCATTTTTTGTCTAGATGACACCTTCTTTATGATGTTTGGAGGATTGTCGTCCCTCATATAGCCTAGAAAATTCAAGAGGGAAACATTAGCTTCTGGATGGACTACTAGATTGGGGACCCTCCTCTTAGAGAACATCTTCTTGTTGGTATGTCCCCTCTTAGTTTCTTTGTCAAAGAAGTCCTCAACTCCTTAGAGGATTTTCCTCTTCAGGGATTTCTTCCTAAAACCTTGAACTCTCAATTAGAATCCCTCACCCTTTTAGATAGTCCCAATAGCTAAATCTGGAAAAGGGATCCCTCTAGAAAATTATTTATCACTTCTATGTGTAAACTTCTTAAGCAACCTTCTCTCACATGTGCCTGGGGCAAAATCATTTGGAGGGTTTCTTTACCTATGAACCTTACTATACTTCTACGGAGGTTTCTCCATAAAAAGTTTCCCACTTATGATTCAGTTAAGTATAGGGGTGTCCCCATTACCTCTCATTGCTATTGTTGCCCCGATAACCCTCAAATTAAATCGTTTCAACACATTTTTTGCCAAAGTTTGTTAAGCTTATCTACATATGGGTTGGTTCTAAGATCTATCTTCCCTACTCCTTTTTTAAGGATCTTTTAATCATCTTCAATCATTCTTTTTCCAATTCTTTCTCCCTAAAGAAGGCTCAGACCATTGTTGGTTTTATTGTTCATGCTACCTGATCCATTTAGAATCATTCCAAAAATGATAGTGTCAATCCTTTGTCTAAAATGGGCATTTTGAAATGTTATGGTATAATTTTGGGCTGAAATCCTAGATCATGACAGCTTACCCTTCCATTTTTTGTGTTCACGCTACAAGAAACATGGGCATTGGCATCGGTTAAAAATCGACGACAAATCCATTTGATCAACGCTAGAGAGCGATGGCAAAGCTAGCATCGTCATTTGGATTTCTCATCGATAACCAAACCAACCAAATGGTAAAAACCCTGTACACCGTCAACTATTAGAGGACTTCTAGCGTCATTTTTTAATCAATGTGTTTTCTATTTGCTGTCGCTTTGAAAAAAAGTGACGGCAAATAGTCATTTTGTATTCTCGCCATCGTGCACCAAATGCGACGTTGTGGCATCTCTCTTGAATATGCCGTCACTTGTAAAATCAACAACAATTCATTATATCTCATCTTTTTTGAAGAAAGCGATGGCAGTGAGCAAAGTACCTCATGCCTGCTTCCATTTACCATCGATTAGGTAACTTTTCACGTCACTTTGTATAACCAACAAATTTTTTTTTTAAATTGATAAAATATGTATATTATCCAAATTGTAAGGACCTGGCTGCATTTCAAGAGTAAAAAAGTGATACATCATTTAAAAAGCTGAAATGGACAAGTACAAAATTATAACAAACATAAATGAACATTCCAACATCAAAATGATGATTCCTAATTAACTTGAAAGAGAGATACAACGTCATAACAATGTAAAGCTATATTTCAAAATGTTAAACAAGTTAAATAAATGATACACCATGTCAAACTACATGAAAAGATTCAAGAATGGAAAGAAGAGAACCTAGTGTTTACACTACAATAATTTCTACTTTTGTCATCGGTTGAAAATCGACAACAAAGGTTGTTTAACCGATGCCAAAAAGCGACGACATAAATAGCGTCACTATTTCTTTTTCCCGTTAGTTACAAGGAACATTTGACATCGAAATATTGTTCGCCTAGCGAATGGATTAGATCTTTTGCTATCATTTTACAACCAACGGAAATTTGATTTCCTGTCACTTATTAAAAAAGTGACGGCATTTTTACGTTAGTTTTTCCCACCTTAACGCATCATTTTTTGAGTTTTGTCCTCATTTAAAAGAAATCGTTGTCGCTTATACAAGCGAAGGTAAAAATCATTTTGCCATCGCTTTCGAAAATAAGTGATGGCATATATCTTTTATGCAACAACATAGTTTCGTATTTTTGCCATCTCTTTATGTAATAAGCGACGACAAATAATCACCCTTGTTAAAAAAATTACCTTTTATTGTCATCGGTTTTTGAAATAACTGATGGCAAAGGTGATGGCATTTTTTTAAAAAAAGCTAATCTGATGAAAGATCCTTTGCATCTGCCATGGCCCCCCAAACTACCATGTTGATCCATCCCTACTTGTAACAGTCTCCAATTCAAACAAGACCAAAACATCACACAACTAAGTTAAACTTAAGCAAGTTGCATTATAAATGGAAGACAAGACTAAGAAAAAACTTGATCATACAGTTCATACCAAGCATTGAGAATCTCTAGAAAATATCAAAAAATATTGAAATACACCAAGCGGTTCATACAAATCTTTATTTTTCAAAATATTTCTTCTATTGAAAACATTGTATATAAAAAGGGCATCCAACCAAAGAGAATAGAAAGAACTCACCTTAGCATGCATTGCAACAGCACAACCACAACCACAACCAACTCCTAGAGAAGAGCCTTTTCCCTACAGAAAGACTCAAACAAATCATCAAGCTAGGATTTTAAGCTAAATATTGACAACATTTACATTTCTATTCTCATGAAAGTATTCCTTATCTGTAGAAGAACTATCCAACCAAAATGTGTCACTGCCATTCTGATTACCAAATAGTTCTAAGAAAATATTTTTAGATCCGCCAACTTGTTTAGACAAGCCACGAAATCTCTCCCATTTCAGCTTTAGATGCTTAACCTTAGCACATTTGGATAAAGGATTTGGCAGGTCTGGGGAAGGTAAGTGACCCACCAAAAATGGGCCATTGAGAGATTTTCCGTTGACTAGAGCATCTAGTCGAGAGTGCTTATGGGATCTCTGCATCTGTAAAAGAATAGAATTATTACTCTAAGCTGGTCCTTTATGTGCAAACAACTATATTCGCCAACAAATGCAGTTCATTAATATTTTGAACCTTTCTAGCAAATGCTAGACTAACCTCAGCCCTTAGTTTATAGTCAACCTCTTGAAATTGTCAAAAATTTGCCTCCCATAGCAAGTAGATTGCCTAATGCAAGTTGACATAAATCCTTTGACATGAGGAAAAATTCTCCTATACCTCAATGGCTCAATGCCTAAGCTTCTAAATTCAATTCAGAAATCCCATAAGGAAATTGGCAAGTGCAGTTCTTTCTTTCCACGAGCGAAGAAGCCATACATTAAAACTGAGGATATGAAACATACACGATATTGACTGAGTTACTAACCTTGTATCCAAAATTTCTTCTTGAAGGAATCCCTTCAAACAACTCACATTCATTATGCTCAACTTCACTAAATGCACGAGGAATAAGTTAATAAGTGCCATAACTACAAGTTATACAATAACTAAGTAAAGCAAATTTCATCATTTATCAAAATAATTCAAAAAAAAAAGAGAGAAGATGATAAAGGGGAAAGGCATAAGTAGAGATGCATGGATTTTCCTAAGTTGATCAGGGAATGATGACCAAAGGAAACTATCTTTGGGTAAGAACAAAGAATCTCACCTCAGGCATCCATGAACTGGTTCTGGTGCATGAACAATATGAGCACCATGAACAAACCCTAGCACCTGAAAGAAATTGAGTTTAGTGGTTTGTATTGTTTAGTTTTCAAGACAAAAAATGCTTTAGAACCACTGGTCCACTGCACAAGCACCTGCATAAATTATCTGATGCTATTCTCTTTTGTCAAGTATCCAGAAATAGATTCCTGACTATCTATTCTCTCTTGTTTTGAGAAATGTTACTGAGAATAGGACAAATGACACTTGAGGATAATCATCCCCAATATATTATATCGATGAAAGAGATATAAACACAACACTAGAAGATCTTTTTTATCACTGCCTAAATGGCAGAAATGAGAAGCCAATTTTGCTCAATGTTAATCAAAACAGATACTCCTTCCAACTCCAGCATATAGAAGTCTTTGCTTTTTTTCTGGAAAAAAATGGGTGGTTGTTTTTTAAAGAATGCCAAAATCCCCTCTTTTCTATCTATATAGAGATTAAGGGATTCAACTTATTAAAAAAAGAAATGTTGAAAGCAGTACCTGGTGCCCAAGGCAGACACTTAAAATTGGGATGCCCCCACATTCAATAGGTAACTGCAACCAAATTCTTGCAAAATCTAAAACAAAAAATAATAGTAATTTAATTTTGATAGGTAGAAAATCAAATGCTAGATCATTGACATCACAGGTAAAAGTAAAACAATGGTTTCTTTGACTGCAAGAGGCAAATTCTAAAAGTAGCCTAACCTATGTTAGCTGGGCATGCTAGAGATCCAAGACCAGGTAATATGACTATATTATCAAAGGATTTTTCTTCATACAACTACTGGCGGGTGTAGTTCCAAGTCCATTCATTATTATAAATAACCACAGGAGGCACTGGGCAATTCAAGAGCAAATAAATGAATCTCCATTCATGATAATCAATTGAAAGAAATGGGGAAAATCAGATTAAATGACTTTCTAAATCTCATAAATAAGCTATAGCACCCTTTCAACAACAACCAAAAAAAAAAAGTCATGCCAGTTTTAACTTCCCCATTTCAAGTTATCGCCTCCTTAGACCAGTATATATATCAAACAAACATTATAGAAAAGAAAAATACACTTCGTCAATGTACACTATAAAGAATTGTAAAAAAATGTAATTACTACATCATTGATGATTATTTTACAAACCAATTTTTCAAGGTCCTGTTATGTGGTTGGAAGATCAATTAGGTGATTCCAATAAATCACCATCAAAATAACATAGAAAGCATATTGCTCCAGAGGTGTTAGATTTACTTCAATAATTATTGTACATCCATGAATGCCACATTCAAATTCCCTCAATACTTCCTACATCTGTAGATGTGAAGGTTTCTCACAATACATAAGCAGTTTCAATTTGTGCTAGAGTCCATAACGAGAACAAGTTAGTGATATGTAGCATTGCTTTCCAGAAAATTCAAGAGTGTTCAAGTAGGATCGAATATCACATTCTAGGAAAATTGTAGGTAAAAAGAGAAGAAAATGCAATGAAATCCAATTATTAAAGTTCAAGTAGTTGAAACAAAATAATAAGAACATTATCAACTATAACAGAAACATGAAATTGCACTAGAGGGGGGGTGAATAGTGAAATTATATTGTATTGTAATGCAACAAATTCAATCACACAATATACTCAATTATTTTTAGGTGGAAATCCAAGATGGGTGAAAACCACCACCTGAGCCAATCTCTTGACTTAGGATTTTCGATCACAAGGTGATCAATCCACTAACCACACTACTTAAACGAGGGTAGTGTACCTCAATTACAATTCCCACCTCCGATCCCTAAACGGAGGTTTCTTTCTTCAAGATGAAGAGACGGGGACCCGACAGGCCGGATACCCAAAGTACAGAAATTAACAAGTAAAAATAACACCTATAGAGCACCCCAATAATTTAGTTGCTTTCTTATCTACTAAGCATGAAAAGAACTCCCTGATGATTTGCAGAACGGAGCGAGCCGGGAGTATGGATTTGCCCTTTGATCAGAGTATTAGCACAGCACAAGGGCAAGATGGAGCTTAGAATAGTGAGCAAGAGATTTTTCTAATGGAATTGTATCTCAAGAGGTGTGTATGGCCAAAGAAGAGTTGTAGTCTATTTATTGGCAAGTTTGGAACCTTCAAGAACACTTGGGAGAGCTCTTCTAGCCGTTGGAGACAAATCCCAAGAGTTTAGGACGAAATCCACACAAAATCAGGGCAATGATGATTCTGACAGCAACATCAGACGTCTAATTATAATATCAGACGTCTTACAGGACGTCTGATTTTTACTATGGTCGTCTAATATTGCAGGATATCCTTAACGGACTCTATTGGATCAAAAGAAGGACGTCTGATATTATGTCATAAGACGTCTGATTATTTTACTGGACGTCTAATGTATGGTGCATTCGTTCCTGTTATCATCGGATCCAAACAGGGTTCTAGGTTTAGAGGATCAGACGTCGTTACGGACGTCTGAGGACATTACCAGACGTCTGGAAACCTAAATACTCTTCCTTCCTGCTTCTGCCAAAAGATTATGTGGCCGTAGACAGATACGCACAGAAAATCATGGCCAACGGTTCAAAGGCAGACGTCTGTAAGTGTGTCAAGACGTCTAGAAATTATTTTTGCCGATAAAAAGTCTAACGGTTAGTATGAGGACGTCTGGGTAAAGAATCAGACGTCTGTGAACGGTTATCGACGTCTGAAAGTGAAGTCCTTCGACTGATGTTTATGAGGAGATGAACAAAGCCAGAAATATTTGAAATTAGACGTCTGATACATATGTCAGACGTCTTATGATGGAAAATCAGACGTCTGGACTTTTTAATGGACGTCTGATAAAAGTATAAGTGTTGGGTTTTTTTGTTTCTAATTTATCCTAAGTGTAGAGAGCCTAAGTTAGCTATTTATAGGCTATGTTTGGGGGCTCTTTACAATATTTCTAGACTCAAATAAGATGAAAATTACAACCTTTGAAAGTTTACATGAAAAAAGCCTAAGACCTAATACTTTTGCTACTCGTCTTCACGCTTTTAATCTCCCGTCTTGGAAAGCTTTTTGAATTCCTGCAAATATGTTATTATAGAGAGAAAACAATATGGTACGCTTTATTTATTATTTCATTTTCTACATTTTGTAAAATCATCAAAATATTATATATGAGTAGTTGAACTAACAATCTCCCCCTTTTTGATGATTTTCAAAATATAGCTGTAGGTTCCTCTTTCCTCCCCCTAAAGGTTGTACTTGATAGCCTTTATCTATTTATTATTCCTTAATTTCTTACCTTTCTTACCTACATTCTTCTCCCCCTTTTTGAATATCATCATGAAGGGTTGTTTAAAGGGAGTCAAAATCCAAACTACAAGAGTAATATCTACAAAGTAGAGTGCGTGAATAAAATTGCATGTTTAAAAGATGACAAGGCATTAAGGAAAATTGATTAGGAATAGAAATATTTAAGCATGGACTAGCTATTTGTTCCCAAAAATATTAAGTAGAGGGTCAAGGCCTCTTAATACAAACTTAGAATAAAAGACAGAAAAATAGAAGCACTAAAACTATTCTTCTTGATCTTGGCGGCGGCGGCGACGAGCGGGTCCTTGTCCTATCTGCAAATTTTGAACATCTGATCTAAGTTCGTCGATGTCGCGGCGCATGCTTCCCATGTAGGTGTACATCTCGCCGGTTCGACGCAGCAGGAGGGAGATGCCGGAGGAGAGGGAATCTGTGGCTGGATCCCATGCTTCATCAAAGCTCGAGCGGGGAGCTTCTATTTGAAGGGGCCGTGGTTCATGGAAGTCTGGAAAGGGTGGAAGGGGCTCTTCTTCCATGGGTTCGTCGGCGGGCTCAAGATGTTCTCTAAGTATATGCATCTTGGCGGCTGTGGCCCGGTTGTAAGGCGCAATTTTCTTGTCAACTGCTTGGTCAGTTATGGAAATCCGATGGGATGAAAAGATTTTGGATAGAATAGACCCAAACGGAAGTGATGCCCCATGGTCCTCATTCATGACGCGAACAATGAGGCGGCAATAATTGAAAGGAATATGACGAACGGCCGCAAAAAGGAGAGCCTTGTGTTGGCGTGAGATGTAATCAAAACCTCCTGATTTGTTTAGGAGGTCCCACCCAAAAATGCGAGAGAGTAGACGTGGAAGGGGTTTGAGATTTTTGCACGGTAGAGTGCCAAGGTTTTCAACATATTTTTCCGGGAGAACTAACTCTTGATTGATGATTTCTGGGTCGTATTGCCTCAGTATGTCATTGAAATCATTTCCCTCATTGGGGATGGCTAGAAGGTCAGAGATAGTTTCAGATGTGATGTGTATTTCACGACCAAATAGGCGGGTATGGAGTTCAAGTTCATCGTTGCTGTAGTCCTCAACGATGTTGGCATAAAAGAGACGGCAAAGATCAGGGAACACACCAAGAGTTCCAATGCCGGAGTGGAATTGACGGTCAAAATATTGGAAAAGATGGAGAGTTTGGAAGTGTTCCCGAAGGTTCAAATGGGCAAAATCATTCCAAACAATAAAACGAGGGCATTTAACTTTGGCATTCGCGAAACGACGAAATCGCTGCCTAGCGATGTCACCCCGCAATTGATCTGCCAAATAAGTGGAAGAGGAACTGGAAGATCCCTCAACTTGCTTCCTACGGGGAGGCATATTTGGTGGAATGGGTGGTTAGGTTTAGGAGAAATGAGTGGTGCGTTGAGGATGGAATACCTGCAAAAAAGAAACAACCATTCAACCAAACAACATTCACCCAAAACATAGTTTGAAACACTGTAATCATCATGAAAAAAAATATGTGGCAGTATGCCTTGAGGCAATACAACCTGCCATGTAGTTGTGGCAATATACCTTTGGATGCAAGCCACTAAAAAGTCGGCTTGATCCTCATGAGGTAATACCCTTGCCATGGAAGATGCAGCTAGGGCTAAGAAGGTTTTCTTGACCGAGGGTTAGGGCTGACAATGAAATGCACATGTAGGTCAAGTGAATCAAGAAGTGAACTAGATGCTACAAGGCCGTGGGTAAAAGGAGTATGAAAATGCCCTAGGCGTTGAGAGGGTATACCCACGGGAGGAGGGAAGCCTCCAAATGCGCGGTCGAGAGGCAGGGACGACGCGCGCAGAGGAGCAGCAGTTCCGTCAGTCGTCGAAGAGGCGCGACGGTCGTCTGGCTGCGAGCAGAACTTCGCCAGCTGCTGCTGTGGGCCGTCGGGTGTGAGGGAGAGCGGCGCGCAGATCTTGTGGGGTAGGGATTTTGGACAGGAGAGTGGGACCTTTGCGAAGGGGATCTTATATCCCAAGGTCACCGAGCAAGTCTCCCCCTGAAGTTGGGGAGATTTGCATCTCAAACCGTCCAGAGAAAAGCCGCGACGCGCAGATTTTTCCCCGATCAGACGTCTGTCAACGATGTCAGACGTCGGGATTTGGCAGAGGAATTTTTGCCCATTTCAGGGAGACGTCGGTTTTATTCATCAGACGAATAATCAGACGACTAATTCTAATATAGACGTCTGATTTCTGCAGGAATCCTCCCCAGCAAAAAGATTTATTCTCCAGGTTGTCGTCTGATTTCTTACTCAGACGGCAAAGAAGACGTCTAAATTTAATATTAGACGTCCGATTTCTGCAGACAGACCTTCCTGGATTTTCGTTTAAAGTTACAGGGTCGTCCGTTTTTCCTGTCAGACGATTCATACGACGTCTAGCCATATATTCAGACGTCCGACAGGCAGTACATGTTCTGTCTCCGAGATAGACGTCTGTCAACACATCTGGACGACAGTTCAGACGTCTGCGTTGCGTACTAGACGTCTGATATTACTGTTTTGTTATATATAAAATCGTCGTCTGTCCCAGATGTTTAGACGACGAATTTTAATGTATAAGACGTCTGATTATTTAATCAGACGTCTGATATTGGACAGAGTGTGCATTTGGATGTTTGAATGAAGGCTTAGTGAAATCAAGGTTCAATCTATGCTCATGACAAAAGAGGTTCCATTAAAACACCAAATTCTTCAAATATCACTTAGCTTACATATGCCTAGTTTCCTACGTATATAATTAAAGCGATCATAATTCAAAGGTTTAGTGAAAATATCAGCTAACTGCAGTTCAGTACAGATAAATTCAACTTCGATTTCTCCCTTAAGTACATTGTCTCTTAGGAAGTGATGTCGAACATCAATATGTTTTGTGCGAGAGTGATGTACGGGATTTTTCGAGAGGTTGATAGCACTAGTATTGTCACATAATATTTTTATCTTATTAAATATCAGGTTAAAATCCTTCAAAGTACTTTTCATCCAAAGCACTTGGGAACATGCTAGTGCAGCGGCTATGTATTCAGCTTCTGTAGTTGATAAAGCTACACTAGATTGTTTCTTTGAGAACCAAGAGACTAGTGATTCGCCTAAGAATTGGCACGTCCCACTAGTACTTTTCCTATCAGTGCGGCTACCTGCGTAGTCCGCATCGCTATATGTAACTAAGTTGAATTGTGGACTCCTAGGGTAGAATAAGCCATAATCAGATGTGTCAACTAGATATCTAAATATTCGTTTTACAGCATTTAGGTGTGATTGTTTAGGATTTGATTGAAACCTAGCGCATAAGCAGGTACTAAACAAAATATCAGGTCTACTGGAAGTTAAATACAGTAAAGATCCAATCATGCTACGATAGAGCTTTTGATCTATGGGCGTATCTGATTCGTCCAAGTCTAAGGAAGTTGTAACACTCATAGGAGTGTTCTTCCCTTTACTTTTGTTCATATTAAATCTCTTCAACATCTCCTTTGTGTATTTAGATTGACACACAAAGGTTCCAATCTCGAGCTGAGTGATTTGCAAGCCCAAGAAAAACTTGAGTTCACCCATCAAACTCATTTCGAATTCTTCCTGCATAATTTCTGAAAACTTTCTACACATAGATTCATTAGTAGCACCAAATATAATATCATCTACATATATTTGAACTAATAAAATGTCTTTTCCTTTTCTTTTAATGAATAATGTGGAATCAGCTTCCCCTATAGAGAATTTTGCATTTAACAAGTACTCTTTGAGCCTTTCATACCAAGCTCTAGGAGCTTGCTTTAGACCATATAGTGCCTTGTTTAATTTGTAGACAAAATGAGGCTTATCATGAGACTCAAAACCAGGAGGTTGTTTTACAAAAACTTCCTCCTTAATGAATCCGTTAAGAAACGCGCTCTTAACGTCCATTTGAAAGAGTTTAAAGCCAAGAAAGGCGGCATAAGCAAGAAGCATGCGAATTGATTCGAGTCGAGCTACGGGAGCGTAGGTCTCATCAAAATCAATTCCTTCTTCTTGGTTGTACCCTTGTGCTACCAACCGAGCCTTATTTCGAATAACTATACCGGATTCATTCAACTTGTTCCGGAATACCCATTTGGTACCTATTATCGTTTGCCCTTCAGGCTTAGGTACTAGATCCCAAACTTCATTCCTTTGGAATTGGTTGAGTTCCTCCTGCATGGCCATCATCCAAGTTTCTTCGGAGCATGCTTCCTCGACACTCTTCGGTTCAACTTGAGATACAAAGGCGGAGAGACCAAAGGTGCAACTAAAACGAGATCGGGTTTTAACGCCATCAGAAACACTTCCAATGACTTGACTTTCGGGATGATCCCTTTGATATATCCAATCTTTTGGAAGATTATGGATATTGGAGTTTGGAATGTTAGACACATCAATAGTAGAATCATCTTCATCATCCATATTGACTCGGTCAATGGAGGAATGAGGAAATTCATCGAAGGAGACATGAAGGGTTTCCTCCACTATTAATGTGGTCTTGTTAAAAACCCGATATGCCTTACTACGTGAGGAGTAACCAATAAAGATGGCTTCTTCACCTTTGGCATCAAATTTATCTAAATTAGAGCGGGTATTCAAGACAAAACATCGACATCCAAAAACTTTAAAATAACTAATTTTGGGTATTTTCCCATAGTATAGTTCAAAACAAGTTTTTCGCAATCCGGATCGAATTAAGGTGCGATTTAACACGTAACAAGCCGTGTTAACCGCCTCAGCCCAAAAGTACTTCGGTAACCCCGAGTCTATGAGCAATGTTCGAGCACACTCTTGAAGAGTACGGTTCTTTCTCTCAACCACCCCATTTTGTTGAGGTGTTCGAGGAAAAGAGAACTCATGAGCAATATCATGCTCTTGACAAAAATCATCAAACAAGGAATTTTCAAACTCGCCCCCATGATCACTACGGATACGAGTGATTTGGTAGCCTTTTTCAGTTTGAATTTTCCTACAAAAAATAGAAAAGACAGAAAACACTCTTTCTTTAGATCTCAAGAAGGAGACCCATGAAAACCTCGAAAAATCATCTACAATTACAAGGCAATATTTGCATCCACTGAGGCTCTCATATTTTGTTGGTCCAAATAGATCTAGGTGAAGTAGTTCTAAAGGTCTTGATGTGGATATAACTTCTTTGCTTTTAAAACTAGATTTTATAATCTTACCTAATTTACATGAATCACAAACAAGCTCATTTAAAAATTTTCTTTTAGGAAGACCTCGGACTAGTTCATGTTTAGCTAATTTTTGAACCAGCTTCATATGAACATGTCCTAGTCTTTTATGCCATATACTTAACTCATCATTTGCTATAAGACATTCATAAGTGCCATTTTTATCAAATTCTACAACATAAATGTCTTTAAATCTAGTTCCCTTAAGAAGGGTTTCATTGGTTGATGCATGCATAATTTCAAACATTTTAGAAGTAAACACTACTTTAAAACCCTTATCACATATTTGACTTACACTTAAAAGATTATGTTTTAGTCCTTTAACTAGAGAAACATTTGAGATGGGAGAGAGAGGGTTACCTATTTTACCAAGACCAATAATATGACCCTTGTGGTTGTTGCCAAATGTAACTGTTCCTCCATCCGTAGGTTGGAGGTCCAAAAATAGGCGCTTGTCTCCTGTCATATGTTTGGAGCATCCGGAGTCCATCACCCATCGGCCTCCTTGGTGGTGGAGGTTTCCTTGTCTTCCTCCTTGTAGACCTTCTTCCTCCTACAAAAGATCTTCGATTGTGACTTGGTGTTTCTATAGGTCTTTCTAATTTGAGTCGTCCATCCTTCATTTTGTATATCCAATTTTTGACATTATGATGTCCTTTCATCCCTACAAAATAAAGTGAGAGTTGTCTTTTCGGTATCCATTGTAAAGTGGATCCGTATTTGTTAGTGTTCTCCTTTAGAGGAGGGTGCCTTTTTGGCTCACTTTGACTAGGCTCATAAAAGCCTAATCCAAATTTACTTGAGGAAGGTTTTTGATGGGCAATGAGTTTGTCCAAGTTATCTTTCCCCTTTGTAAATTTGGCTAGGTCCTCAAGAAGTTGGTTTGACTTTTCTTTGAGATGATTTATCTCTATTTTCATTATATCTAGTTTATCTTCTAATGCCCTAATCTCTACTCTAAGTAAGCCATTTTCATCCTTTTTAAAAGAGTTTGATTTTTCAAGCACATGGATTTTGTCGAGTAATTCTTCTCTATCTAAAAATTTTTGTTCACTCATTGCTGTATACAAATCATTTGTTAATGACTCTTTCTCAATCATTAGATTTTTTATTTGCATATTTAAAGCAGTGGTTTCTTTTGTAAGAATTAGATTCTTTTCTTCAAGATCATTGATTAATCTCTTATTTTCTAACTTTTCTTCTTTTAAAGCCTTGCTTTGGGTTTTAGTTTTCTTAAGATCTATATATAGTGAATCAAAGGCATCTTGTAATTCATCCAAAGAGTAGGGGTTTACCTCAGGTTCCTCAGATTCAGACTCGGAACCATCATTTGTTGCCATTAGTCCCAAGCATGCCGTTTCTTCATTTGTTTCCTCCTCCTCTTCTTCTTCGGAGGTGGAGTCATCCCACGTTGCTTGAAACGCCTTCTTCTTGAATCCTTTCGGTTTGGAGATCTTCTTGTAGTTAGAAGGCTTCTTGGGTTTCTTCTCATCATCCCTTTTGAGTAAGGGACAATCTTTCCTTATGTGACCTCTCTTTTTGCAATTATAGCAAATTAGAGGATCTTCTTCTCTTTTCTTTCCCTTGATCTCTCTTCTATTTCTGAGAAACTTTTTAAACTTTTTAGCTAATAAAACAAATTCTTCGTCATCGGTACTTACCTCATCATCCGAAGTAGCTTTGAAGGCTAAGGTCTTCTTCTTTGGCTCCGATGAGGTTGATTTCTTCTTTTGCTCCATTTTTGATTCGTAAGCCATGAGATTCCCAAGTAGATTTTCCATGTCTAGATCCTCTACTTGGTTGGCTTCTTCTATTGCCGTTACCTTTTGCTCCCACTCAGGTCCAAGGGAGCGAAGGAGCTTCCCTTGAAGCTCCCCCTTTATAAATGTCTTTCCTAAAGACTTGAGGTTATTCACGATTAACGTGAATCGGGTGTACATGTCCCCAAGTCTTTCATTCTCCTTCATAGAGAAAGCTTCGAATTCCTGCGATAACAAGTTTATCTTTGAGGATTTAACTTTAGATGTACCTTCGTGAGTAACCTCCAAGGTTCTCCAGATCTCGTGGGCGGTTTCGCATTGGCTGATGCGGTTGAATTCCTCCGAGCTGAGAGCGCAGTAGAGTGAGTTCATTGCCTTGGCATTCAGTCCAAGGTGATGGATTTGCTCTACTGTGTAACCAGTTTCTGGTTTCTCGGGAATGACGTATGCGGATTCGCATTTCTCCCAAATGGAGAAATCGTTGGCTTGAAGCCACATCTTCATTCTCAGCTTCCAGTAGGTGTAGTTGGTTCCTTCGAAGAGTGGTGGTCGAGTGGTGGATTGCCCCTCCAATCTGCTTGTGGAAATCGCCTTCCCCTCCATGTGATCTTTCCGCGGATGTTACTCTTGTAGGCGGAAAACCTGCTCTGATACCAAATGAAATTGCACTAGAGGGGGGGTGAATAGTGAAATTATATTGTATTGTAATGCAACAAATTCAATCACACAATATACTCAATTATTTTTAGGTGGAAATCCAAGATGGGTGAAAACCACCACCTGAGCCAATCTCTTGACTTAGGATTTTCGATCACAAGGTGATCAATCCACTAACCACACTACTTAAACGAGGGTAGTGTACCTCAATTACAATTCCCACCTCCGATCCCTAAACGGAGGTTTCTTTCTTCAAGATGAAGAGACGGGGACCCGACAGACCGGATACCCAAAGTACAGAAATTAACAAGTAAAAATAACACCTATAGAGCACCCCAATAATTTAGTTGCTTTCTTATCTACTAAGCATGAAAAGAACTCCCTGATGATTTGTAGAACGGAGCGAGCCGGGAGTATGGATTTGCCCTTTGATCAGAGTATTAGCACAGCACAAGGGCAAGATGGAGCTTAGAGTAGTGAGCAAGAGATTTTTCTAATGGAATTGTATCTCAAGAGGTGTGTATGGCCAAAGAAGAGTTGTAGTCTATTTATTGGCAAGTTTGGAACCTTCAAGAACACTTGGGAGAGCTCTTCTAGCCGTTGGAGACAAATCCCAAGAGTTTAGGACGAAATCCACACAAAATCAGGGCAATGATGATTCTGACAGCAACATCAGACGTCTAATTATAATATCAGACGTCTTACAGGACGTCTGATTTTTACTATGGTCGTCTAATATTGCAGGATATCCTTAACGGACTCTATTGGATCAAAAGAAGGACGTCTGATATTATGTCATAAGACGTCTGATTATTTTACTGGACGTCTAATGTATGGTGCATTCGTTCCTGTTATCATCGGATCCAAACAGGGTTCTAGGTTTAGAGGATCAGACGTCGTTACGGACGTCTGAGGACATTACCAGACGTCTGGAAACCTAAATACTCTTCCTTCCTGCTTCTGCCAAAAGATTATGTGGCCGTAGACAGATACGCACAGAAAATCATGGCCAACGGTTCAAAGGCAGACGTCTGTAAGTGTGTCAAGACGTCTAGAAATTATTTTTGCCGATAAAAAGTCTAACGGTTAGTATGAGGACGTCTGGGTAAAGAATCAGACGTCTGTGAACGGTTATCGACGTCTGAAAGTGAAGTCCTTCGACTGATGTTTATGAGGAGATGAACAAAGCCAGAAATATTTGAAATTAGATGTCTGATACATATGTCAGACGTCTTATGATGGAAAATCAGACGTCTGGACTTTTTAATGGACGTCTGATAAAAGTATAAGTGTTGGGTTTTTTTGTTTCTAATTTATCCTAAGTGTAGAGAGCCTAAGTTAGCTATTTATAGGTTATGTTTGGGGGCTCTTTACAATATTTCTAGACTCAAATAAGATGAAAATTACAACCTTTGAAAGTTTACATGAAAAAAGCCTAAGACCTAATACTTTTGCTACTCGTCTTCACGCTTTTAATCTCCCGTCTTGGAAAGCTTTTTGAATTCCTGCAAATATGTTATTATAGAGAGAAAACAATATGGTACGCTTTATTTATTATTTCATTTTCTACATTTTGTAAAATCATCAAAATATTATATATGAGTAGTTGAACTAACAAAACACACCACTATATCCTATTAGGTTAGGCAATCCATCTTAAAGTTAGAAAACCTAACTATGCAAATTCTTTTTCCCCATCAACGTTTGATATAACTCTGAATTTAAAATGAATAGCCATAATAATGAATGATGTGTTACAAAACTTAAACTTTGAGTTCTGCCCAAGAAAAATCAATCCAAACCTACCAGTACATTCAGCAAGTGCAATAGAGCTCATCCTGAAGCCTTCTTTTCCGCAAATGTACTTTAGTCTATATTTGCCATCATTAAATTGCAAGTTTTAGAGACATGTCAGAAGAAAATAAAATATAAAGGCATAAGAAGCTATTATCAAAAATTAAGGCAGGGTTGAGTTACTAGTAACCGACTTATTGTTGGCTGTACAAATGTATGCACCCTACACAGAAATGAAGGTAAAGCCTAGCACCCAGATACATAGATATCAGGAAAGATATCAAAAACATGAACACATTAACACCTAATTGTTAATTACATTAGTTTACCTAATATAATGTAACCTAATTACTACAATTGTTGTATTAAAAAAAAGCCTAATTGTTTAAAATAACCTTGAGGACGAGGGGAGGAATGGGAAGGTAGGTGGAGATGAGAAGGGAGAGGGGGAGGAGGAGGAGGGGCAAGGTAGGAGGGAGAGGAGGAGGAGATGAGGATAAGGAGGAGGAGGAGGGGGAAGGCTAGAGGAGATGAGGACGAAGCGGAGGAGGAGGAGGGGGGACGGGTGAGGGAGATGAGGATGGGGAGGAGAAGGAGGACCGCTGGAGGGGGAGGGGGAGGAGATGAAGAGGCTTACCAGTAGGAGGAGTTGTGGACGGGGAGGAGGAAGAGGAGGGGGCGACGAGGAAGAGGAGAAGTAAGAGGAGAGGGGCAAGGAGGAGGGCTAAGGGGAGGGAAAAAAGGAGGGGGTGTGGACAAGGACGAGGAAGGGGAGGAGGAGGAGGAGGAAGATGAGGAGGAGGAGGTTTTCGACAAGCAGGAGGGTGGCGGCAAGGAGGAGGAGGAGGGGCGGCGACGAGGAGGAGTTCTACGGACGAGGGAGGAGTTGCGCGCAATGTGAGGGACAAGAGGGCTCTACGAGGGCATACAAGGTTTGGCATTTGCCATTGGTTTAATTAATAAGTGACAGCAAATGTATAATTGAATCTCAATTCTCGCACCCAAAATTTTACGAAAAATTTTAGGTCAACATTTGCCATTGCTTTTTATAATAAGCGATGGCAAATGTATAATTCATTCTCAATTCTCGCACCAAAAAGTTTGTGGAAAATTTTAGGTGGACATTTGTCGTCGCTTATTATAATAAGAGACAGCAAATATTCATTACATACTACTTTTTAGACGATGTGGGGGCACTCAATTTTAGTGTGGTCTTCCCTGTCGCTTAGATCGCGAAACGACGGTCAAATTATTTTGTCGTTGTTTGTGCAATCAACCGTAACTAATCGATGGCAGATCACCTTTTTCTAGTAGTGTTACAAATAATGAAAATAAATAAATGTATAATACAAGACCAGCTCCCCAAACCCAAATTCTGGTAAACCTAAAAAAAGAAATTACAGAAAATTAGAAGGCTGGTGCACCTCTACCACCATGGCCACCCACGTCATCATCATCCCGACGATAGGTAGTGTGAAATGAAGACAGATGCTATGCTTAACCCTTCTGTTGGAGAAGTAGAAGCTGTTGAATAGTTGCATCCATCTTACTCAGTTGAGTCTGTATTATACCCATCTAATTCAATTGGTTTGCATTTCATCTACCTTGCTCAACTAAGGCTGCATGGCATCCATTTGATCTTTCATTTGTGCCTCCCTCTTTTCCCTCTCCTCATCTCACCACTATAGTGTCTCGATCCTTTGTCTTAGCTAATCAACAACAACAGATGATGGTGCTCCTTTCCTCCCTATTAAGACCCCGGCATCAAACGTCTTTTAAGACGTCTGGGAGTTGGTCCAGACGTCTGGTCAGATGTCTGAAGCCTTCCCAGATGTCTGGAAATTAATTTTTGCAGCGTACGATTTCACATCTGCGTGCATGTGTGCGCAGACTGACCTGCTGCCCTCTATTCTTCTCTCTCTTCCCTCCCCGTCCTGCAGGCGCATCTTTTTCTTCCTCTCTCTCTCCCCACGGTGCCTTCAAATATCTCCCCCTCTCCTCTCCCTCACCACCACTCCACCATCTCCTCCTTCTTCCTGTTAGCGTGAGAGTGCGAGAGCGAGGGCAGCAGCTGCTACTGGGTGCGCGCAGGGAGGAGGAGGTGTAGAGGGAGGGAGAAGAGGTGGAGCACGTGAGGAAGAGAGGGCGAACTCGCCGGAGCTGCCAGGGTTGGCCGGCGGGGGCACGCAACAGGAGCGTAGCACTGGGGAGGTGCTGCTGCAGCTCAGGCAGCAGGCGAGCACGGCGCGGCCATGTGTAGCAGGCGAAGGGCGAGGAGGTCCTGATTCTGAAAAATTTTCCCAGAATCAAACGTTTGGACCTACGTCCAAACGGCGCGGGGGACGTCTGGAGTGAGACCCAGACGTTTGAAAGGTACAAATTTTTCTTTTCTTCTTCCTTTCGCGTGTACAGCCATGCAGGCCATTCCGCCAAGGGTTCTGCCTCATTTTCGTGTTGAGGTTGGTTACGTACGTGTGCAGGTTTCGTTTGGGAAGGCTCAAGGGCACGTCCTCTCACGTAGATCAGACGTCTGGGCACAGCACCAGACGGGGAAGAGAGTTTCCACACGTCCGGAGTGATAGTCGGACGTCTGGAACTAGGTCCAGACGGTTCAGCGGAATTCTGGACGTGTGAAGAACCACGCAGAAACAAGGTATGACCTGAACCATCGTTTAAGACATCTGGAAGATGTTCCAGACATCTGATTTAGGGCAGACTTATCGTTTTTGACCTGTTTAGGGTCCGTTCGAAGTCTATTTTCCGCGTTTCAAATTTCGTTCTTCTTAGAATTAGTTCCTCTACTTGTTTACAGTACTCATATCTTGTTCTGAGTAGTTCCTTGTGTTTGATCATTGTGATAGGACCCCTTTCCGTTGCGACTCTGGGGGTTGCGAAGGCGCGTGGACCTGCCGATCATGCCCCCAATACTCCCGATTTTGCGGGTAGAGTGGCTCCCTTTAATTATTTATCAACATTTATGCACTTGTGAGATAATTAATAGATTCTAAGGTATGGCATGAACCCTAGGATTGGAAAACTAGATTGAATGATAGATCCTAGGATATGGCATGAATCCTAGGACTAGAAAACTAGATTGAATGTTAGATCCTAGGGTGTGGCATGAATCCTAGGAACAGAAACTTCGAAACGAATGTCGTGAATATATGAATTGCAGTCTTGGAAAAGTAGAAAGAAAAATGATAATTGCCTGTAATTGGATAACAGTTGCTTGTTTATGAATGGATATTAACTGTTGAGAACATGGGCTATACGAAAATAAAGCTGAAATGATGAAACCTAAATTTGCTTAGTTAAAGAAATATGAGCATGAACCCTACGGGAAATTAGGAGTAGAGCTCCTGAGAGATGAATGGAATGGAATTGGGGAAGTGAGATAGCCCTTGAGTACGGAGTACCAAGGAGAGCGACTGTCCTCCCTGTTTAGTGCAGAGCGGAGCTAGCCGCCTCTGGGACCTAGGGTTAGGTCTGGCTACTTTGTACCAACTTTTGGCCCTCGCGTACACAGTATCGGGGAGAGCTACTAGTGTAGGGAGAGCACTAGCCACCCCACGGGCCCTGGGGTTCTGCTAGCCTTCCTACACCGACTTGTTAGCCCATTAGGCAAACCAGGGTAGTTAGGCGAGGGTGCACGGACTGTGGAGGGGCAAGATCCCTATTTGGTTACTGTGGAGGGGCTGGACCCCTATTACTGAGAGGGCTCTGCCCTATACTGATTCCGTGCTGTGCTTTGGGGCGCACCCGTTAATGGAAACGACTGACCGCGTGCTAGTGCGGGGTAGCTACCCGTGCGTTTATCGCGCGTGCCATAGTCACCGTTATGTCTGTCAGTGACCTTGGGGTAGTTGACTGAGGGTAGGACCACCACGGGGGACTCTCCCAGCCAGGAGAGCACCACGTGCTACTTCTACTTTTCGGAAAAGACTGCAATTCGAGATCAAGAGAAAGATCTGAGGAATAATTCAAGAATGAGTAAATAGAAAAATAAAGAAAGGGATTAAAAATAACAGCTACTTGTCCACTTTACTATTTTTCTTAGCTAGTTGGTTGCCACTCTACTCATCGTTTCGCTGACGTGTCACCTTTGTCACCTTTTCAGGACTAGGTGTTGAGCAGCCAGAGCCAGCGGCTGCAGAGGGTGCTGGGCCTAGTAGAGCCCAATAGGTTTACTTGTGTTGTACCTACTGTACCATTTCTTCTGTTGTAGTGAATATTTTCTGTTACAACTGTACTCTTTTATTGTAAGCATCATGTTTATGTACCTGTTTAATTCTCTACTGTTGTGGTGGTGTGTACTGTAGTAGTTCTTTTCTTTACTGCTGTACTTTTGTTACTGCTA
Organism: Thalassia testudinum; assembly: GCA_037157565.1. Classification (NCBI taxonomy): domain Eukaryota; kingdom Viridiplantae; phylum Streptophyta; class Magnoliopsida; order Alismatales; family Hydrocharitaceae; genus Thalassia; species Thalassia testudinum. The sequence goes on from JAZHRO010000003.1 coordinate 27,056,563, forward strand.
ATTGTATGCATGGTGAATATGGTTTATTTTACTGCTCTTTTGGTTACTTTCTCGTTGGACGACTGGGTCTTGGGATCAGTCGAGTCGATCCGATTCTCGTGTCTCATAGGGATTCGGGAATCGGGTCGTAACACTACCATACCAACTTGATAATGTGTGCATCCTCCTAGCGCTATGAATGAATCCACAATGGTCGGGTGGCATCACCATCCTGAATGCCACCTCTAGATTCATAGGCTGCTGAACGCTCGTCGAGTTTTCATTGGAGGGGGGATGCACCAAATTTACCATTTCTCCTAAACATATTTAAAATTATGAGTTCTATAAGATAGAAAAGTTTTAATTACTTTTTTATTTATCGGACTTACATGTCTATGTTGGTATAACTTATGAATCCACTTGCGAGCACCATCAATTGCGGCTTTGCTATGACCGATCTCATAAACATCCATCCTAGTGGCCTCCTTCCCCTCATGCATAGCAGACTAAGACGTTAATCAGTATAAATTAATAAGGAATCATCTCAAGATTAATTAACTTGTAAGCACTTGTAGGAATGAACTTACATATCGACTCTTGATAAATGCTAGTTTATCATCATTCTTATGCCCTAAAACAAATCTAACTCTTAGGTTTTTAACTCTGCAAATGGATTTTCGGGTTGTATTTAGGCATAACCTAGGTTAGGCATGCATTGGATTTTTTTTTGGTTTTAACATGTTTACTTGAGTGTTATGGATAAGCAGATGATCAAACCTCTAAAACTCTAACACTCAAGAAGGTAGAAAGTGAAGGAGAATATCAAATCAACTGAACTCTAGCTGGATCCAGCTCATCTCAACTGGATGTCAGCTTACATGGGTTAGGTTTAGCTATCTCCAGCTCCATTTAGTTCATCTTAGCTAGATGTTAGCTCAAGGTAGTTCAACTTAGCTCAACTCACCTCAACTCAGCTCAGATCTAGCTAAACTTGATTGAGTCTAGCTCATCCTAGCTCCAATCAGTTCACAAGGAGCTCTAGCTAGCTCAACTTAGTTGATGGGAATTCATTCCAACTCTAGCTCAGCTCATTCTAGCTCATCCAAGCTCTACTCAGCCCACAGGAGCTCCAGTCAACTTGGCTTAGCTAGTAGTCTTTAACTAGCTAAGCTAGGCCAACTAAGAAGTCAACAACCAGCTTCCCCCAGCTCCAGGATAGTTGAGACTAGCTCAACTCAGCTCAACCTATTCAACTTAGCAGCTAGCAAAGAATTAGCTAGCTAAAGTTGAGTAGCTGAGCTCCTAAGAAGACTTCTTCAGCAATTGTCAACTCCCACAAGCTTCAGAGCAGCTCAAGGTTACTTCCTCTCAGCTAAACCCTAGCTCCTCCACTACTACCCTACTAGCTAAGCTAGCTTAGCTAAGCTCAACACCTACTCCTCTACTTCATGGCCATCCACCATCATCCAGGAGCCTACCTAGCTAACTCCACCAAAAACACCTAACCTCAAGTCCACCTAAGCTACCAGTCCATCTCCCTTTTTGGTGCCACCTAAAAGCCATCCCTTCACCCCACTAACCACCAATGGACACCACCAAAATTCCCTCCAAAAACACCTCCATAACTACCCTATTTTGGCGCCAATTTAACGCCTTAATCCAAACCATCCATACCTCCACAAACCACATCCTATCCCTCTAAAGTTGGTGCCACCTTGACTCCCTTCTAAAAGGTAGACTTGGTGCCAAAAATGGGTGGTAACCAGTACCCATGGACAGCCACCAAAGCCCTCCTCAAGTCCCTTCATGTGGTGCCAAACCACCTTAGCCCTAGGATCCCTAACTACCCACCTAGAGCAAATCTTATCCATCCTTTTTGGTGCCAAATTCTAGACCCAAAGATGGCGCCAACTCTTGCCTAACCAACCTTAACCATACACCCATGTATCCTTCCATTTGGCTCCAATCATCCATGGCCATAGTTCCCACAACTACCCCTCCAAAAACCCATCCTAACCATCGCATCACTCCACATCAATTCTCCTAAACCCAACCAAAAGTTGGCGCCAACTCCATTTAACTCCACCATAACCACCACTCAACACAACCCTACACTCCACACCAACCCTAATCCACCCTCCATCCATTAACCACCTAATTCCTAGCCATCCACCACACCATTCTACCCTTAACCACTAGTTAACACCAACCTTCACCCATCTAGTCTATAAATATACCATTAACTACCACCAAAAGGATCATCCTTGGCTACACATTTTTATACCTATATACAACTTCATAAATGACCAAGGAGAAGAGGAGGAGAAGAAGAAGATTAAGGGGACACTCTGTCTCGTTGGTGCCTTCGACTTCTTCCCTTCTTCTACCTTGTGTCTTCACCAAGCCAAGGAGGGAGGCCAGGCAAGGAGGACATCCAGAAAAGGAGCAAGAAGGGTGGTCCACATCCACCCTAATGAGTAGTTCAAGAGTGGAAACTTTCCACTCAAGGAGGAGCCAGGTGCAACCCACCTAGAGCTTGCCAAAAAGGAGAGTCAGGAGCTAGCTTCCTTCAATTTAGGGCCAACCTGAATTGGTGCAGGAGTTCTGCAGCAACATCACCTTCTTCATAAGCTTTCTTCTACTTTTTTTTGTATTTTGTTTGAATGGTAGTGTAGTATACATTTTGTGTTGAAGACTACAAGTTAGAATCCCTCTCTCTTATGAGTTCTTCAACTCCTTTGTAAAAACAATCTTCATTTTAAGAAGCATTCCTTTACCATTTGTTTAGTTAAAAAAAATCTTCATTTTAAGAAGCATTCCTCTACCATTTGTTCAGTTAGCTTGTGTTATTTTAGTTGTGTGTTGTTCCTCCATTACCCCAGGTCTTCTGTGCTTGGAGTGAGTTGAAAAAGCAAGGCACTTGCTGCCATTAAATTAGCATTTTTTATTCTCGTTCTCTCCGTATTTATTTTGCCCTTATTTAAAAACCCTAAAAAATTTATATATTTCAAAACATGAAAAAAGAAAGTTGATTTCCAAATTTCAAGTAAGAGATTTCAAATTACATTCCTACCTCCCTTTAGTCGACTCGAATACTTTCCAAGTACTCGATCTTCATAAATTTCAAAAGTGATTGGATTAGCGTGTTGCAACGATAAAAACCTTCATTTACAAATCACACCTTTTCACGATCAACTCTTGACTGTTTCAATGGTCAATCGACCTAGACAGTGGGTCTGTGGCAGAGCTTTGGCCCTATTGGCCTTATTCTTTTTCATTTGCTCCTACAAGAAAGCATTATTTAAATTAGGAAAGAAATTCATCAATTACTTTGAATTCAATGTATACATTTTTAATTATTTACTAATTACCTACCATTTAGGGTCGTTCCAGTGCTCGCATGACTTCTTCTAGCGTTCAAGCATGACATCAGGAAGGGCATTCTTCAATGCCTCCTCGTACGACTTATTTGAAAAATACTGAATAACGAATTTAAATTGTTAATATATGATATATGACATTTCATAATAAATATGTAAATGTAATAATGTTATTACTTCTTTCTTCAACTCCGTTCTCCAATCTCTGCGGAGCTTGCTGGCATGCTTGAGGATATACCTCGATGCATATGGGTCTTCACCCCAATTGTAGCTCACATACAATTATTTCAAAGAATATATAATATTTACAAAAAAACTTTTAAACTAAATTAATGATTTATCTTCAATTGTCGAAGGAGCTGCCTCTTCAACTACAGGCACTTTCCACCAATCAAAATAGCAGAGGGGCACAATGGACTTCACCATTGTGCCCACTTAACTAAAAAAGCCAGGGTATTCCTCCGCTTCTCCCATCGCTTGATAACGGTGTTGAGATTATGCTTTGTTGTTTTGTTATAGAAATTACGTTGTAGTACAGATAGTCATTGCCATTATTATAATTTTTACTCGGAAATGAAAGTTCTCCCGAGGTCGAACTCAGGGAGCAAGTTGTATTCTAGAGGTACGAAGTTTCTATTACAAAAAATAAAGAGAGAGAGAGAGAGAGAGAGATTTGTCTTGTTGGCTTCTTCTTCTCTTCTTTCTCATCTTTGTCTTCTTTTCTCTTCTTCTTCTTTCTTCACTTCTTCTTCAGAGCTTCTTCTTCTCTTTCTCCTTGTGTTCTTCTTTTCTTCTTCAGAGCTTCTTCTTCTCTTTCTCCTTGTGTTCTTCTTTTCTTCTTCAGAGCTTCTTCTTGTCTTTTCTTTCTTTTTCTTCTTGTTCTTCTTTCTGTCCGTCTCTTTCTTTTTCTTCTCCCTTGCGGTCCTGTTCTTCTTTTCTTCTCCTTCTTTGCCTTCAGAGCGTCGTCTGATTTTTCAATCAGACGACTTAAGTAGCTGCTGCTACAGTGCGTCTTTTCTTCTTCTTTGCTTTATGGCTTTCTTCTTCTTCTTCTTCCTGCCTTCTCTTCTTCTTCTTCACCTGTGCCTGCACACTCAAAGTTCGATCAGAGGGCAAAACCTACTCTACCCTCCCCCGCGTCTCTCTCTCTCAGAATTCACTCATACGATAGCTCTCCCAGAGCTGCCGGGTAGTCGGGTACGCGGGTCGCGCCCGGGTCCAGGCCTACCACGTGCGGTGGTGGGAGAGGAGTGCAGGTCGGGTAAACGGGTCGGGCCAGGTCCGCGGAGCGTGGTCGCGGACGAGGCCGACAAGAGCGGGTGAGAGGGACCTCACCCAGTGCTCAGGAGGTAGAGAGCCTAAGGCACTTTTTTCCTTTATGCGGGCGCGTGCCTCTCAAAAGTTCCGAGGTGGGACTAAATGTCCCACCCCAATTGGGCACCCGCAGCTAAGGGAGCTGTAGGTAGATGCAGCAGCTGCGGGGCTTTCTCCCCAACTGCAGGCCTGGGCGACTACGTGGCTGCGAACTGCGTGTCCTGGCGAGTCGAACCTGGGCGAAGCGCGCCTGCAGCTGCAGGTTGAAGGAGCTTCACCGGCTCAGCAATGGCGACGGTGGGCGAGCAACCTGTCCACAGAAGAACGGCCTCTCAGCCTAATCAGACAAGCGGAGAGCCTTTGCCGTGGCACGACGAAGGCGGTGTGGGGTCTGGCAGGCCGTGGGGCGGAGCATAGGGGCTGCCCTAGGTCAAACTGTAGCCTGGGAAATGCATTTTTTCGGGGGGTCTGCAGGTGGCGAGTGGCGAGAAATGGAAGGGCGGAAGTTGATCAGGGTGAGGAGGCGGAGGTTCTGTGAGGGTCGGTGAGTCGTGTGGGGTGGTGGAATGACGGGAGCGAGTCGCCGGAGTTTGGCTGGAGATGGGGAAGGTGAGGGCGATTAGGCGCGGTCGAGGGGTGGTTATGCAAATTACAGTAAGGAAAAGAAAGAGGGGAGGAAGAAGAAAGATCGTACCTACTCGGAGGGACGAGGGGGGCCGAAGCAGGGCGATAGTCGAATCAACTGTCGCCAGAGAAGAAGGTGCCCAGAGAGAGAGGGTGGCGGCGAGGAGAGAGCGGGAGAGCGCGCGCTGGGTACGGCGCGACGCGGGAAGAGGAGGTGAAGGCAACCCTGCTGCTGGTAGTGCGGCAGAGCGACGAGGAGGAGGAGGAGGAACCGCCGGAGCAAGGGGGCCTCTGTCGGAGTGGGAAGAGAGGAAACGGGGGGGATTTCTCCGTCAGAACCGAGCTGGAGAGAGCGGCAGAGCGTCGGGGGTTTTTATAGAGGCAGAAACAGAGAGGAGGGCGGAGGGAGACGACGTGCCTCCCTTGCCAGAGGACGCCGGAGATGGAGACCCATACCTTCCGCGTGTTCGCACGGGAGGTATGGGTGGTTGCAGAGACCATGGAGATGTCCCTGCAACGGCAGAGGTCGCAGGGCACCCCCGGTTGACTTGGCAGAGGGTCCCCCTTACCCTGCGTGGCGCCATGCTCTGCGCAAAGTCGCCGAAGCATGGTGCTGTGTAGGGTTTTGCAGGGAGGACCCAAATGCAAAGAACGAAGAAGAGTTAGGGGCCAAAATGCAAGGGTTTCAAAAGTTGAGGGTCAAAAAGTAATAGATGAGGACCAAAATGAAAAGTCAATCAAGAAGGTCTCTTCTTAGGCTCAAGTTTTTATGCATGACTAAATGGGGCCTAAGGATTCTAATGGTAAATTTTATTTCTATACCAGACCTTGTTTGACCGGTCAATTTATGTAAAAACCCAAATTAAGTCATTAATTGGGCATGGTTCTCAATGTAGGTCAAAATGGGTTCCTAAGGCCAAATTGAAGGTTCTAAACCCTAGAGATTATTTTTCTACGAATTGTAGAGGGCTTAGTCGATTTTTTCGTTGCCTCGAACCTCGTGAATTGAAGTAGGTTTGTTTTAGGGTTACAGATTATCATTTAATTCCTTGGAGTTGCTGTAGCCCTTATCAGATCAGATCATCCCACTTCCCTTCTTATTAGGTTTGTTTGACCTGTGTTTGGACCCTGAATTACCCTGCTTGCAGATTGTGCTGGTAAAATTGCATTTTTACCCCTTATGACTTATTTTCTTCTTAAACTCAGAATTCTCTGAGTTAAGCCTTTCCTTGAGTTATGTAGGAGCTTTTATCCTTTGTATTTGGTCAAGATGAGCTAGTTATGGCTCATGATGAGGTTCTCATCATACCCCCATGCCTAGCTTTTGCTAGTCCCTTAGCAAAAAACTTAAGGTTTCAACCTTTGTTCTAGACCATGGAGTTCTTAATAGCTTTAGATGAGTACTTTTTCATTTGAACTCAGATTAGGTTAGAATGCTGATCATAGGCCTAAAAGGTACTCTAGTACCAATCAAGATCCAGATCTGTCTAGCCTCAGCCTCAGTCCTTAGTAAAGGTTTTTAAGGCCTACAAGAACTAACTTAAGGTCTATTGGACTTTGTGGTTAAAGCACCCGTGCTTAGAATGATTTTAGCCCTGGCTCAGTTCGCAGTGCGTTTTGTAAGAGAGAGAGATAGAAAATTTTTCTATTTTGGAGAGTTTTCTCTCTCTTTTTCTTTTTAATTCTAGCTTAGGATTGGCTTTTCAACACGGTCTGTATCAGATTCCTTGCCCCCATCATCAATCCTCAAGGGTTCCTGGCAATTGATGCTTCGAGATAGCACCGCCCATGGAAACCCCCGAAACCCTGGCTATTGAGATTTCGAGATAATCCCATCCATGGTGTTCCGTGGCCGAATCCAGACCCTGGCAATTGACACTTCGTGATAATGCCATCCATGGAATCTGAACCAGCAGAGTGCTTACATGCCCCCAGTAGGATATGTAAATATCCTAAGAGACAAGCACCGAGGAGATGATATTTTGTTACGCATCTTCGAGGGGATTTCCCGCCTCTCCGCGCTGGGAACTCGTCTAAATCAACTTGTGTTGATCGGCCGCTCCTACTCTAGGTGTACTTTTCAGAATTTTTTGACGCTTCTGTGTGATTTTGATTTTTACGCCTACTGAACCAGGCTGTGTGTGAGGTTAGGGTGCTTAGGTTACTGAGTCCCGTAGACCAAAAGTTAGTTAATGAGGTCAAGTACTCCCTAAGCCTTAGACCTAATACTTCAGCTTTTCATTTTCCTCAACCTCTTGAGGAGTGTCCAGATCTTAATGGGTACTAAGAGTCTATCCAAGAATGCCTAAGGTTTGTGTTCTTACTAATCCCTTTGTGCACTTTTCAGTTCTTTTCTTGAATGAGGTCTAGAACTTAGGTTAATTCCTTAGTTTCTTACTAATGACTACTTTTTTTTTTCATATTTTTGTGCTCCTTTTTCATCTTTTTTCTTTCCTTCCTCCACAAAATTTCCTTCTCCTTTTATTCTTTTTCGATTTTTTTTTTTTTAAAACTTTTCTTACTAGTTTTACCAGTTTTGCACTTTTATACTTCCCCCCCCCCCCGTGCCTAAGGTTTGCAATGTCCTCATTGTGACTTAGGGGGTTTTTTATTTACTTAGTTCATTCCTTAAGACAGAATGCGGATGATTTCTAATCCCAGATGCAAGCATCTGAGGTGGGGTCGGCTGTCTAAGTGCAAAAAGTTGTCAGAAAAAGGTTTTGGATTTTTAGGAAAAAGATGGGTTGCCTCCCGTTAAGCGCTGAGTTTTACGCCATCGGCTGGGCGCAATAAGCTCAAGGGGAATGGAGGATATAAGATGCTTCAGCCAAATCAATAGAAGTCACATCAATGAACGGCTTGAGTCTCTGACCGTTCACGATGAAAGGTTCGGAATCGTGGCTAAGCGGACTGATTTCAATAGCTCAATTTCTAAAAACTTGTCGGACTAAATATGGTCCGACCCACTTGGATCGCAGCTTTCCCGGGAAAAGTTTGAGTCGGGCATCAAAGAGTAGGACCTTCTGACCAGGATGAAAGATTTTTCTCGAGATATGCTTGTCGTGGAAGGCTTTAACCCGCTCCTTGTAGATTCGCGAGCTCTCATAAGCGTCTAGGCATAATTCATTGATCTCGCTGATTTGAAGTTTTCTGTGGGTTCCAGCCTTTGAAAAATCTAGATTACAGTTCCGTACTGCCCAATAGGCTTTATGCTCCAATTCTACAGGAAGGTGACACGCCTTCCCGTACACCAGTCTAAAGGGAGACATGCCTAACTGGGTTTTGTGGGCGGTCCTATAGGCCCACAATGCTTCCGGAAGTCGGGATGACCAGTCCTTCCTGTCAGGCCGAACAGTGACTTGAAGGATTTTCTTGATCTCCCGATTAGACAGCTCAGCTAGACCATTGGTTTGGGGGTGGTAAGGAGTAGAGATTCGGTGAGACACCCCATATTTGGTCATCAGTGACCTAAACTGAGCGTTTGTGAAATGGGTCCCCCCATCAGAGATTATAGCACAAGGAATCCTGAACCTTGAGAAAATGTTTTGATGAATGAATTTGAGAACGATTTTGTGATCACAGGTTTGGGTCGGTATGGCTTCAATCCATTTGGACACGTAGTCCACAGCCAACAGAATATATTCGAAACCATCCGAAGCAGGAAAGGGGCCCATAAAATCAATCCCCCAAACATCAAAGATTTCGCATACGAGAATCGGCTGCATAGGCATCATGTCGCGATGGCTCATGTTGCCCAAAGTCTGGCAACGACTGCATGTCTTGCAGTGATTGTACGCATCTTTGAACAGTGTGGGCCAGTAAAAGCCGCACTGGAGGACTTTTGATGCGATTTTATGCCTAGAGAAATGGCCACCGCATGCCTGGTCATGGCAGAAAGAGAGGATATTGTTGAATTCCTCTTCCGGGACACATCTTCGGATGATCTGATCAGCACTTATGCGGAAGAGGTACGGGTCTTCCCAAATGTAATACTTGGCATCAGAGCGCAATTTGTCTTTCTTGGCCTTAGGCCAATCAGACGGGATCTGATGAGATGCCAAGTAATTTACTATATTGGCAAACCATGGAAGGCTAGTACCAATAGTCAGCAGGTGCTCATCGGGAAAATGCTCTGTGATGGGTCCGGACGGGTCAATCATTTCAGAAGGAAGGCGGGACAAGTAATCAGCTACCACATTTTGCTTTCCCGCTTTGTCGTGAATCTCCAGGTCAAATTCTTGCAACAGCAAGATTCATCGGATTAATTGAGGTTTCGCGTCCTTCTTTGCAAGGAGATGCCTCACAGCTGTGTGATCCGAGTAAATGATGACATGGGAACCCAGAAGATATGATCGGAACTTTTCAAGGGCGAATACCACGGCTAGCAGCTCTTTCTCCGTAACTGTATAGTTACGCTGAGCCTCGTCAAGTGTCTTGCTAGCGTAGTAGATGACCACGAGTTTCCCGTCAGCTTTTTGCCCCAGGACCGCTCCTACAGCGAAATCAGACGCATCGCACATGATCTCAAAGGGTTAAGACAATTCAGGGGACTATAGGATCGGGGCCTGGGTGACTCGGTCACGTAGGGCCTCAAATGCTTGAGTGCATTCCTTGGATATTTCGAAAGGTACATCCTTGGAGAGAAGAGTGGTCAGGGGGCGCACGATTTTTGAGAAATTAGGGATAAATCGACGGTAAAAACCGACGTGCCACAAAAAAGATCGGATGTCCTTGATCGAGCTAGGCATAGAAAGGCGAGAGATCAGATCAACCTTAGCTCGGTCCACTTGGATGCCTTTTTCCGAGATTGAGTGTCCCAGGACAATTCCCTCAGGTACCATGAAATGGCTCTTTTCCCAGGAAAGAACCAAATTCACCTCGATGCATCGCCTGAGTATTTGGACCAAGTGTTGGAGGCAATCATCAAAAGATTCTCCAAAAACTGAAAAGTCATCCATGAAGACTTCCAGAAAATCACCTACCATATCTGAGAATATGGCAAGCATGCACCGCTGAAAGGTAGCGGGTGCATTGCAAAGACCGAAAGGCATCCTTCGGAAAGCGTAAGTTCCGAAGGGGCAGGTGAACGTGGTCGTTTCTTGGTCATCAGGATGGATTGCCACCTGGTTATAACCGGAGTACCCGTCAAGAAAGCAAAAGAACCTATTTCCTGCTAGTTTCTCTAGAATTTGATCCATGAAAGGTAGTGGGAAATGATCCTTCTTCGTGGAGGCATTGAGTCAGCGGTAATCTATACAGACTCTCCACGCATTGGCTAATCGGGTAGGAATGATTTCTCCTGTCTCAGTCGTTATGGTGGTGAGTCCTGCCTTCTTGGGCATGACCTGAATTGGGCTCACCCAACGACTATCGGAGATCGGGTAGATGATCCCGGCATCTAACCACTTGATGATCTCCTTTTTCACGACCTCCTGCAGATTGGGGTTCAAGCGTCTCTGCATTTCAAGGGAAGGTCGTGAGCCCTCTTCTGAATAGATATGATGAGTACAATAAGAGGGACTTATTCCAGTCAAATCATCGAGAGTCCACCCGATGGCTCTGTGATGTTGCTGGAGGACAGCAATCAGACGGGATTCCTGTTCGGGATTGAGGTTGGAATTGATAATCACAGGAAGGGTCTGATTAGAACCCAAAAAGATGTATTTCAAGTGAGCAGGAAGTGGCTTTAGTTCGAGGGTGGGGTTATCAGCAGCAGCGAGTGGTTCAGTATAGATGTGAGGTTCAAGGGTGGGAGTTACTGGGTTGTTTATATCTGGATTCGAGTCCTTAGTTTGCGGGTCAAGATCTTTCTGCGGTTGATGAGGTATAATCAGGCCATTCTGGAAGTGTGTTTCATCAACCAAAGCCCTAACGTCACAAACTTGTTCAATGACACCGCAATTGATTCCTTGTTGGGCCTTAAATATATCAATTTTCAGAGTTTGATTCCCAAATTTGAGCTCTATTTGGCCCTCTTCACAGCTAATGTTGGCTCTAGCAGTAGCCAAGAAAGGTCTCCCTAAAATGATTGGTGTATCCCTAGGGTTTTCAGGTGCATCTATGTCTAAGACTATAAAGTCTACAGGAAAATAGAAATCCCGCACTCTCACAATAACATCCTCGAGAATCCCTTTTGGTGACTTTATAGATCGATCTGCTAATTGTAATGTTACCTCGGTTGGTTTTAACTCAGGTTCTTCTAGATGGTCAAGTAAGGATGTGGGTATCAGATTTATGGATGCGCCCAAGTCTAGCAAAGCTCTATCAAATTGGGTATCACCTATCTTGCAGGAAATTAGGGGAGTACCAGGATCTTTAGCCTTGGGTGGGAGTCTGCTTAGGATTACAGAGCTGGCTTGCTCTGACAGAACAATTAGACTCCCACTCTTGGTTCGTGGCTTACGCTGGGGTGTACACACATTCTTTAAGAATCGTGCGTAAGCCGGTACGTGGCGGATTGCATCCATCAAGGGGATGTTTATGTGGACCTGCTCAAAGAGCTTGACCAGGTCCTCCTCAGGTGCCACGGGCTTGGTAGTCTTCTTTCCCTTGGTCAAGGCCTCGGGAAACGGAATCTTGGTTGGTTCTTCTAGGATAGGTCCAGGTTTTGGATCTGGGATAGGGGTGGGAATGTCATGGATTACTGTCCTAGGCTCGGGATCACTACCAGGCTTGGAGTGGTTTGAATGAGGTGGGTCTTGGGTTTCCTTACCACTACGGGTTGTTACGGAATTAAGTCCTGCCTGGTTTTGGTTGGGATTGGGTAAGATGGGTTGCTGCTGGTAACCCGCAAAAGAAGTGGAGGCCTCTATCCCGTCTGGTGAAGGAACAGAGGGGGCCTGATAAATCATATGGGCATGGCTCGGGTTTGAGTTCATAACGTGCCGCTGGGTTGGGCACGTTATTTGGATTAGGAAGAGGTTGAGAAGGAAGTGTGCCTGGCTGGCGAGAATTTGCCAACTGGGCCAATTGGTTTCGGACCTCTGTAATCTCATCCTTGTGTTGCTTTTGAATAGCCGCATTCGTTCTTTGAATGTCAGCCAGAGTCTGAAGGATTAGGGACATTGGATCCTGATTTGGCCCTGATGGATAAGTAGGGTTGGGCCGAGGCTGAGGTGGCTGGTAAGGACGAGGGGGTTGTGGGCGGCGTTGAAAGAGTGGTCTTTGGGTTTGGGAATTTCCCGCCCACTGAAAGTTGGGATGGTTTCGCCATCCAGGGTTATAGGTGTTGGAGAACGGGTCATTCTGGATGGCGTTGAGGTCCTCGCAGGTCTGAGGAACCTCCAGAGAGTCAGAGAAAGAGGGAATGGAATTCCCCGGGTTGGTATAGAAAGGATCGGATGGACCTCTGGTTAGAGAATCAAATGGTGGATATGGATCCATCCTAGGAGAAGATTGATGGAGAATATTTTGCACAGTTTCCCTTGTGGAAGGAGGCTGTGCAAAGGGGTTATGTGCAGAGGTGGCTCGCTGCAGGTGCTGAGTCAGTTCATCCACCTTCTTTTCAATAATCGAGACCTTGTCCAATCGACTGGCCATTAATTCCAGGTCGACTGATGCGGACAGGCCCTGCGTCTCATGTGCTCCCCTAAGATTCGTCGATGCGCGGGTATTCGACCTGTCGAATAATCCCATGGAGTCATTATTGATGGAGTTCTTGCACATGTTTTCGAGAATCTCCCACACGGTGTCCTCATGTTGACCCGTGATATTTCCTCCGCAGGTTGCATTGACGAAAAGACGGATATTCTCACGGATGAAGTTTCCCTTCTAGGAGGGGTGACGTAAAAATATTGCGGAAATAAAAATATAAAGCAATCTCACAAAAATCAATCACAAAATGTACACAGGTATTTTTAGGTGGAAACCCAAACCGGGTGAAAACCACCACCTAACCCTCTAGAGTTAGGATTTTCCGATCAACCAAGTTGATCAAAATCCACTAAACGAATCACTTTGAACGAGGGTGATTCAACCTCAGTACAACCACGCTACAAGTACGAGGGTAGCGTTCCTCAACCCCTTCTCTCCACGAGAAGGATTTTGTCCCACGAAGGAGACGGGAATTCGCAAAGCGAATACCCAACCAAAATACAAAGATAAAATAAAACAACAGTCCTATAGAGCCAACAAAATTAAACCTAGCTTCTATAGGAAATAGGAAACTCCCCTTTGCAAGGAGTGCGTCGACGATGACGCGGTGCGTGTGCCACGCGATGGCGCTACGTCGCTCTCGTTATCAACGCCGGGAGAGCGGGTGCGCAACGGGAATGATGCTCTCAAGATGATGGAGCTTGAGCTTAGAGAGCAAGTGCTTCTTGGACACAAGAGAGTGGAAATACTTGATCTTAGTGTATCTTGGTCTCTCTAGGTGTATATCTTGTGTGTTTGTGTTACAAAGGTTCCCCTCTATTTATAGAGGCCTTAGGAAGGCTTTGGAAGGCTTGGAAAAGCTTCCATAGCCGTTGGGTGCAAAGCCCAAGAGAATCAGGCCGAAATCAGGACAATGATTACATTTGACAGGGTTATCAGACGTCTAACTCTGGCATCAGACGTCTGGAAGGCCACTTTAAGACGTCTGATTCCAAGGTCAGACGTCTGATTCTATGCGGGTTTCTCCCTGACTTGAATCAGATCTAAACAGGGTTTTTGTGCAAGTCCATCAGACGACATACAGGAAGTCTGGCACTATGTCTGGACGTCTGGAAACTTACTTTTACTGTGGGAATTGATTTCCAAACGTTGCAACGGCTAGAAAATCTCTGAGAAGAGATTTTGGGTCAGCCGAGGCAAAACGGTCATTTATCAGACGTCTGTAAAGTCCTATGGACGTCTGATAAGGCTCTAACAGTCATATTCTTGAGCGTCTTCTAAGCCAGCCAACGGTCCACTAACTGGACGTCTGGCAAAGTCATCAGACGTCTCCTAAGACGTCTGGTCTAAGGTCTGGACGTCTGATTTCATCAGACAGAACTAACTATGTCCAGCCTAACAGTTATCAGACGTCTGAAACAACAGTCAGACGTCTTAAAATCCTTTATCAGACATCTGATTCGTGAATTAGACGTCTGGAAAGTCTGTTTTAACCCTATATTGGTTTTCTAAGTGTTCTACAGAAAACCTAAGTATCCTAGGGTTGTGCAGGTGTTCCTAGGACTACTGTTAGGGTTCTTTGAGGCTCTTTAACATAATGTCTAAGGAAAATAAAGAGCAAGAAAATAAATACAAGAGATACATGAAAGGATAAAAAGAATCTATCCTATTCTTCTTGTCTTCCATCTCCAATCTTTCGCTCCACGCGAACCTCCTCTGTTTTCCGTCAAGCTCCTCCAATCCGTCCTGGATGCGAGCTTGAACTCCGTCTAAACACGTCCACATTTGCAATTGACCTGAAATCTAGGACTCAAATTGCAAATGTTAAATAACACGTGTTTTGTTATCATCAAAACAAATGATCGTGGTGCTCTAGTACCAACAACGGAGTCCCTGGTAAAAAGATTGGACCTGTTCCCATTTAGGAACTCCGTGATGGGGGCACTTTCTCATGAGATCCTGAAAACGATCCCATGCCTCATGGAGAGGTTCCCCTGATTGCTGAGTGAAGTGAGTAATCTGATGGCGCAAGGCGTTGGTCCGACCAACGGGAAAGAACTTTTTCAAAAACTCGGATTGAAGTTCTTCCCAAGTGTTGATCGGCCGGGTCTGAGTCTGATACCAATGGGCGGCCTTGTCCATAAGAGAAAAGGAGAACATCTTCATGAGAAGAATATCCCGATTTTGCACATCTGACCCAAAAGTTTGGGCCAGATGCTTTAGTTGTTTGATATACTGGAAGGGATCTTCGGAATTAAGCCCATGGAATTTAGGTATAGCATGAATCATGTTGGGCTTCAATTCGGAATCAGGTCCTCCAGTCGGGATTCTGACTCGAGGCTCAATGGCCACCGCAGCAGGATTGTAGTGGTCCCGCATCATAGGACGCTGCGGTGGGTGCACGAAGTTTTGGAAGAGGTCATTGAGTCGCTGGAGCTGATGCTCCAGATTGTTTTCTTCCTCAACTGGCTGAGCCATGATGGGGGAAGAAGAAGAACTTGGTTCTGAATCAGAAGAGAGAATAATGTGAGGGGGTTGTTGCACAAACACGAGCGTCGAGGCTTGTCCTTGACGAGAGTGAATTTCTAAAGGAGGTCTTAAGGGTGGTCTTAAGGACCTCCTACCGTACATGCACTGCTGGAAGAGATGAGTTCAGAAGGTGCTGGACCCAATCAAGACACCCAAAAATGTGTTGGGTGACTATAGAGGTGTGGGGCAGATGAACCCCTTGATCAGAAAGATCGTCCACCTGAGAATTACCTGGGCAGCTAGAGAGGGTGAGTCCCGCAAAGACCCCTACACGGTAGAGCGTCCCCACGGGTTACAGGGTTTCCCCCACCCAACCTCTCTTGTCACTGCGGTTCCAGGTAGACCAGAATGGGGATCTTGACCTCTTAAGTCTACCAATTTTAGTTTAAGATCAGGGTGCTTAAGGTTTCACTTGAACTTTTAGGTGTTTTTGTGAACAAAGTGAGCCAATTTTAAGGTTGGTTGACCCAAGGGGTCAACTTCACCTCTTGTTCTTTTGAGAGCTTTTGGGTCCTTTCTTTTTAGGGTTCAAATGTTTAGAGAGCCATTTGCTTAGGGTTTCTCTTGTGTAGATTTTTTCAAACAAGGTTTAGGTACACCTCTTTTTGGGAAGATCTTTTCTTTGTTAATAGAAGGTGTGTCTCCAAAAACCCTAGCTTTTGACCTTATGTTGGCTCTACTTGGTCCATTTAACTCTTTGTTTGGGTAATTAGGGCACAGGCAAGGATGTGTTAGCCCCTAATCACCTTTAAAAGTGTGTGCAGGAATAATAGTTTCTGAGAATATGCAGCTATTACTATGTATAAAGACAGGTTATGCCTATTTTTTTTCTTTTTCTTTAAAATTTTAGGGTTTATTAGGAAGTTACCTGTCCTTGGAGTGGCTGTGGTGCGGCTGCGTCTTTTTGTTTCTTTCTGTACCTGCACAAAAGAGAGGAGAGATTATTAAAAACTTACAAATAGAAATTTTATTACTTCTAGAATAGCCGTTGCTCCCCGGCAACGGCGCCAAGTGATAACGGTGTTGAGACTATGCTTTGTTGTTTTGTTATAGAAATTACGTTGTAGTACAGATAGTCATTGCCATTATTACAATTTTTACTTGGAAATGAAAGTTCTCCCGAGGTCGAACTCAAGGAGCAAGTTGTATTCTAGAGGTACGAAGTTTCTATTACAAAAAATAAAGAGAGAGAGAGAGAGAGATTTGTCTTGTTGGCTTCTTCTTCTTCTCTTCTTTCTCGTCTTTGTCTTCTTTTCTCTTCTTCTTTCTTCTCTTCTTCTTCAGAGCTTCTTCTTCTCTTTCTCCTTGTGTTCTTCTTTTCTTCTTCAGAGCTTCTTCTTCTCTTTCTCCTTGTGTTCTTGTCTTCTTCAGAGCTTCTTCTTGTCTTTTCTTTCTTTTTCTTCTTGTTCTTCTTTCTGTCCGTCTCTTTCTTTTTCTTCTCCCTTGCGGTCCTGTTCTTCTTTTCTTCTCCTTCTTCTTTGCCTTCAGAGCGTCCTCTGATTTTTCAATCAAACGACTTAAGTAGCTGCTGCTACAGTGCGTCTTTTCTTCTTCTTTGCTCTGTGGCTTTCTTCTTCTTCTTCCTGCCTTCTCTTCTTCTTCTTCACCTGTGCTTGCACACTCAAAGTTCGATCAGAGGGCAAAACCTACTCTACCCTCCCCCGCGTCTCCCTCTCTCTCAGAATTCACTCATACGATAGCTCTCCCAGAGCTGCCGGGTAGTCGGGTACATGGGTCGCGCCCGGGTCCAGGCCTACCAGCGTGCGATGGTGGGCGAGGAGTGCAGGTCGGGTAAACGTGTCGGGCCAGGTCCGCGGGACGTGGTCGCGGACGAGGCCGGCACGAACGGGTGAGAGGGACCTCACCCAGTGCTCAGGAGGCAAAGAGCCTAAGGCACTTTTTTCCTTTATGCGGGCGCGCGCCTCTCAAAAGTTCCGAGGTGGGACTAAATGTCCCACCCCAATTGGGCACCCGCAGCTGAGGGAGCTGTAGGTAGATGCAGCAGCTGCGGGGCTTTCTCCCCAATTGCAGGCCTGGGCGACTACGTGGCTGCGAACCGCGTGTCCTGGCGAGTCGAACCTGGGCGAAGCGCGCCTGCAGCTGCAGGTTGAAGGAGCTTCACCGGCTCAGCAATGGCGACGGAGGGCGAGCAACCTGTCCACAGAAGAACGGCCTCTCAGCCTAATCAGACAAGCGGAGAACCTTTGCCGTGGCACGGCGAAGGCGGTGTGGGGTCTGGCAGGCCGTGGGGCGGAGCGTAGGGGCTGCCCTAGGTCAAACTGTAGCGCGGGAAATGGGTTTGTTCGGGGGGTCTGCAGGTGGCGAGTGGCGAGAAATGGAAGGGCGGAAGTTGATCAGGGTGAGGAGGCGGAGGTTCTGTGAGGGTCGGCAAGTCGTGTGGGGTGGTGGAATGACGGGAGCGAGTCGCCGAAGTTTGGCCGGAGATGGGGAAGGTGAGGGCGATTAGGCGCGGTCGAGGCGTGGTTATGCAAATTATAGTAAGGAAAAGAAAGAGGGGAGGAAGAAGAAAGATAGTACCTACTCGGAGGGACGAGGGGGGGCCGGAGCAGGGCGACAGTCGTATCGACTGTCGCCGGAGAAGAAGGTGCCCAGAGAGAGAGGGCGGCGGCGAGGAGAGAGCGGGAGAGCGCACGCTGGGTACGGCGCGACGCGGGAAGAGGAGGTGAAGGCAGCCCTGCTGCTAGTAGTGCGGCAGAGCGATGAGGAGGAGGAGGAACCGCCGGAGCAAGGGGGCCTCTGTCGAAGTGGGAAGAGAGGAAAGAGGGGGGATTTCTCCGTCAGAACCAAGCTGGAGAGAGCGGTAGAGCTTCGGGGGTTTTTATAGAGGCAGAAACAGAGAGGAGGGTGGAGGGAGACGACGTGCCTCCCTCGCCGGAGGACACCGGAGATGGAGACCCATACCTTCCGCACATTCGCACGGGAGGTATGGGTGGTTGCAGAGACCATGGAGATGTCCCTGCGACGGCAGAGGTCACAGGGCACCCCCGGTTGACTTGGCAGAGGGTCCCCCTTACCCTGCGCGGCGCCATGCTCCGCGCAAAGTCGCCGGAGCATGGCGCTACGCAGGGTTTTGCAGGGAGGACCCAAATGCAATGAACGAAGAAGAGTTAGGGGCCAAAATGCGAGGATTTCAAAAGTTGAGGGTCAAAAAGTAACGGATGAGGACCAAAATGAAAAGTCGGTCAAGAAGGTCTCTTCTTAGGCTCAAGTTTTTATGCATGACTAAATGGGGCCTAAGGATTCTAATGGTGAATTTTATTTCTAGATCAGACCTTGTTTGACTGGGCAATTTACGTAAAAACTCAAATTAAGTCATTAATTGGGCATGGTTCTCAATGTAGGTCAAAATGGGTTCCTAAGGCCAAATTGAAGGTTCTAAACCCTAGAGATTATTTTTCTACGAATTGTAGAGGGTTTATTCGATTTTTTCGTTACCTCAAACCTCGTGAATTGAAGTGGATTTGTTTTAGGGTTACAGATTGTTATTTAATTCCTTAGAGTTGCTGTAGCCCTTATCAGATCATATCATCCCACTTCCCTTCTTATTAGGTTTGTTTGACCTGTGTTTGGACCCTGAATTACCCTGCTTGCAGATTGTGATGGTAAAATTACATTTTTACCCCTTATGACTTGTTTTCTTCTTAAACTCAGAATTCTCTGAGTTAAGCCTTTCCTTGAGTTATGTAGGAGCTTTTATCCTTTGTAGTAGGTCAAGATGAGCTAGTTATGGCTCATGATGAGGTTCTCATCATCGCTCTAAGTGTGATGGGTTTTTTAAGGCCCTCAGGGACCTGCTACAAATCTAAATTCTTTGTCTTTCCCCATCCTTTTCCTTTTCTACATGCAACATTTGTGTGGTGAAATTTTGACAGTATCTCCCGGCACTTCTCTAGTATATCCTCCGAGACTAATCCTAGCTAGATTCCATTTAGACCCCAATTAATGGAACCGGTAGTAAAATTGATAAGATTAGTTGGTATATTGGAAAAGCGTAGGAAGAAGCTACTGAAATTTCATAGAACAAACATTACATGTAACAAGTAACACCTAAGTTGTGATCAAATCTTCAAGAACCCGCTTTAGCCCGATACTTCACTGAACAAACGATGACTAACATTTATGACATCTTATAAAGACAGTGCATTGTGCATGCAAGTGGGGTATATATACACTAATGCATTATCCGTATAACATGATCATAAGTCTCGACGGACGATTATTTTGACATAATATGACTTCGACAACTTTTACCCTAGGTGTTAGAATACATAATATTTAGCCTCGTGTACATCTAAACTTGTGCAAGTATGGGTATCTAACAATCAAAATAAATATCACTTTAATTACAAAAAAAATTAAATAACTAAAACCATAACCAACCCAACCACCTTCCTAGACCCTAACACAACGCAACCACTCTAAATTAAACTTAGCACAACCCGAACCCTAAATGCTAACCCAAACTAAATGTCCAAACCATAGGCCAAGTCAAATCCTAAACCCTAACCTAAACCAACCATCCAAACCCTAGCCCAAGTCAAATCCTAAACCCTAACGCAAACCAACCGTTTAAACCCTAGCCTAAGTCAAATCCTAAACCCTAGCCCAACCCAACCACCCTAACCCTCGCCCAACTCAGACCCCAAAACCCTAGCCGAAGCACCCTATACACAACCTAAAACCAAACCTAAACAACATATATTAAACCCAACCCGACACAAACCAAACATCATCCAACCCAAACCCAACCTTTAGCTAAACCCCATGCAACCTCATAGCCATCATCCAACTCCATCCCAATCCAAGGCATCATCCCACCAAATTCCTAACAAAACCTGACCATAACCTAATAAAACCCCAACCAACCAATATATTGAACATTAATAAATTTTAAAAAAATTTGGCAATTTCTCCTTAAATATTTTATTTCTCAAATAAAAGTGCATTTGGACACATCACATAATAAAAGTGGGCACACCCCACCGTAAAAGTATAACAAATAAAATGCATAAATGGATACGAAAACACATAAAAGATAATATGTGAGCACCCCCTACATCTAATAAAATCCTAAATTGTCATTCAAAACACGAATAAAGTGGGCACACCCCACCATCAATTTAACAAAACCACATAAAACACAATATGTGGGCACACCCCACATCTAACATGATCCTAAAATATCACAAAAAAAACCTTAAAAAATTGAAAATATACCTCTGAAGCATCCAAGAGTGATCGTTGTCAACTACCTACAATTTCAATAACAAAAAATTAACTAAATACCTACCTATTATGGTTTTAATAACTTAAGTACTTAATTTAAAACTTATGAGAAGGAAATTAAAAGGAGATGGAGATGGTAGGAGCGAGGGGATGATGGGGAGGGTGTGAAATGACTCGTTGCCTTTTTAGTCGGATAAGACGTCTGGAGTTTTAGTCAGACGTCTATCCAGATGTCTGGACACAGGGCCGGATGTCTGAAAAGTAGGAATTTTCGTACGTTCTTTTGCGCTCTGTGCTCGAGCGACGCATAGAGCTTCTCTCTCCTCTACCCCCCTCACCCCTTAAACCCTAAACCCATTCTATTTAAACGCTCCTTCTCAACACCCACTTCTCCTCACCCCCTCACCACTAGCCATCACCACCTCCAGCGTTCTCCCTGTGCAGCCTCGACGAGGGAGAACGAGAGTGACGAGAGAGAGGGCGAGCGAGGGAGAATGAGAGGGAGAGAGGGAGAGAGGAAGGAAGAGCGTGAGAGAGGAGGACAAGGTCGGTGGACCTTCGGTGGAGCTCATGCGGCCGGCGGTGGGCACATGCATGAGGAGGAGGGGCTCGGGGAGGCAGCCTCCCGGTCCTTTACAGCTATTGAAGCTGCTGCGGGCGGTGCTGTGAGGAGAGGAGCATCGTAGAGGAGGTTCTGGTACTAGAAGATTTCCAATATCGAATGTCTAGAGCATCGACCAGACATCTGGTGAGGCACCAGGACGTCCAGGGCTGAAGCCGGACGTCTGAAAGCATTTATCGCAAGAGGTACGTATCTTCCTACGCTACTTTCCGCCAAGCAGATTGTAGCACAGGAGATGTCGGGCTGAGAATGGACCTGCAATTTTCCTATGCAGGTGAAGGGCTTTAGGAAGGCACACGGTGCACTTTTTCAGGCACTTTTGGATGTCTGATCATGTCGCCAGACATCCGAAGGTGCTCCCAGACGACCAGAGTCTTTATTCGACGCCTGGAGCTGCCCCCAGACGATCGTGGAGGGATCCAGACTTCTAAGGATATCGTAGGAGACACAATGTGAGATCTGACATCTTTTAAGACGTCTAGGACTAGTCCCAGACGTCTGATTTTGGATAGTAACCATGTTTTTAGCCCGTTTAGGGCCCAAACAGAATCAGATTTCCACAAACGAAGTACCGTTGTTTTCCACTCGTGTTTCTCTACGTGTTCATGTTGAGTATCTATGTTTTGATCCCGTTTGATGTGAATTAGTCACTGGTACAGGTTACCAACCGGTGGCATGTTCAGGGCCCACGGAGACGACGAGATCTGCGGTGCATGCCCCCATTCCTCCCGTGATACTCGGTAGAGTGGTTTAATTCATTCGTTAAGATGTGAATAAAGAATATGCCTGCTTAGATTAAATTGATTGAAACTCTAGGATGTGGAATGAACCTTAGGGTAGAAATGTATGAATCTGATGTTGAGCTACTCTTTTTACTTAAGATGTGTGTTAAAAGACGAGCTGCCTATATGTGAATGAGAAATTGAACTGTGAAACCACAAGTTGCATGTATATGATTGAGAATTGCATTGTGAAAACACGAGCTGCCTGTACATGGATGAGGAACGAGTTATGAACCATGAGATCTGAATACTGATAAGTGGAATGAATATGAGCATGAACCCTATGGGAAATTAGGAGTAGAACTCCTATGTATAAAAGAAAATCTGGTATGTAGATGGGATGTGAGCTGGCCCTTGTGTACACGGTACCAAGGAGAGAAACTATCCCTTTTAGTGTAGAGGGAGAGCCAGCCACCTCTTGGGTTGAGACCTAGGGTAGGACTGAACACTCTACACCGACTCCTGTTGGCCCACGCGTACGTGGTACCGAGGTGAGCTACTAGTGTATGAAGGGAGCTAGCCACCCCACGGGACCCGAGGTTAGGACTAGCCAACCTACACCGACTTTGTTAGGCCCGCTGGGTAAACCGGGGTAGTCGGACAAGGGTACGTGAACTGTGGAGGGGCAAGTCCCCTGTTTGGTTCTAAGGGGCGAGACCCCTATTCTGAGAGGACAAGGCCCTATACTGTTCCGTGCTGTACCTTAGGTGTACCCGCTAGCGGAAATGACTAGCCTCATGCCAATGCGGGATAGCTACCCATGCGCTTATCACGCGTGTCGTATTCACCGTTACGTCGCGACAGTGACCTCGGGGTGGTTGACTGGGTGTAGGACTACCGCGAGGAACTCTCCCAACCAGGAGAGCACCACGTGTACCTTCTACTCCACGGAAAATACTACAATCAAGATCGTTCCCACGAGGAACAAGCAAGATGAAGAAATACTGGGATCCTTTGTGAAATAAATGAACCAGAAATACATAGATGAGATAAATAGAAATGAGAATAAAACATGCTTGTTTGTTTTTACTTTACTTGCACATACATAATGTAAACACCTGAGTAGAGTGTGTTTTCGTAACTCTGTTCAAGACCAGGAGTTGAGCAGCCTGAGTTTCCGGCTGCAGAGGGTGTTGGGCCCAACCGAACCCAGCCATAGTAGTTTTCTTTCCAACTCTTTTGTTTTTGCTATAGTTGTGAGTACTAAACTTTAAAATTACTGTTCTCATTACTTTCTGCTTTCTTTCCACTGTTGTTGTTGTGGTAGCATGTACTATTATTGAGACAGTTGCTCTACTTTCCTTTACTGTTTCATTTTTCCTTCTGCTTAGTTATATTGCATGTGTGAATGTGGTTTATTTCTTGCTTTTGGTTATTTCTCGTTGGACGACTAGGTCTTGGGATTAGTCGAGGTGAGCCGATCTCAGGCTTTATAGGGATCCGGGAGCCGGGTCGTAGCAGGGTGGCAGTTGGGAAGAGGAGGAGAGGGAATAGGGAGGGGATCATGGGGAGGGTGGCAATTGGGAAGAGGAGGAGGAGGAGAGGGAACAGACAAGGAAGAGGAGGAGGAAGGGAAGATAGGGCAGATTGTCGGAGGAGGAGGTGCGGAGGAAGATGAGGAGGAGAAGGTAGGGAGGAGGAGTTGGAGCAAGAGGTAAGGAGGAGGACGCAGAGTAGAAGGTAGCAAGGAAGGGAGGAGGGAGCAGAGGGGAGGAGGAGGAGGTGTGAAGGAGGAGAAGGAGGAGGCAGGGAGGAAGTTGAAGAGGAATGGAAGAGGGGGGGAGGGGAGGAGGACTCGCAAGAGGAGGAATAACAAGAAAGAGGAGGTGCAGAGGAAGAGGTGGAGGAGGAGGAGGAGGCAAGGAGTAGGAAGAGAAGGAGCAGAGAGAGGGGAGGAGGAGGAGGAGGAGGAATGGTAGAGAGGAGTAGGAGAAGGTACGGAAGGAGGGGAAGTGGAGGAGGAGGAGTAATGACAGGGAGGAAGAGGAGGAGTGAGTGTAGGAGGAAGGGTAGAAGAGGTCGGGGGAGGGAGGAGGAACGGACGGAGGGGAGGAGGTGAAGGATGATGTTGTTGTCAAAGGTGGTTGGGGAGGAGGAGGAGTCCGACAAGGAGGTTGAGGAGGAGGATCGGAGGAGGAAGGAGAAGGAGGAACCACTTGAGGAGGAGGAGCGACGAGTAGCGAGGACGAGGACAACGCACTGGTGAGGAGGAAGAGTAGAATGATTGGAGTGGAAGGGGGAGGGTTAGGGTAGCACACAGGTACATTACCCACACACTGTCGTCGGTTTAATCAAGAAGCGACGACACATGGAAACTTTTCCCAACCCTAGGCACAAGAAGTTGGCGTAGGGTCCCTCTCTTTGCCATAGCTTACTACAAAAACGACAACAAAATATTTCATCATCAATGGGTTAAATGCGCAAATCCCAATTTCGTTGGCAGAGAGAAGCGGATATTTAGATGGTCAATTTGTCGTCTTTTTTTTAAATAAACAACGGAAAAACTATTTTTACCGTCTCTTAATTAAGTGATGGTAACGAACTAACTCCAAATCCTATTTTTCTAGTAGTATCATTGAACTCGTCCTCCCTACGACTTCAAAATTAACCATATATGTCACTCTATTGGGACCATGACCTATGGTACCTAGATTATTCATGATGATGCTAGCCATTTTATCTCTGTTGGAGGGGGTCCTTGTATGGTTGTAATGCCTCTCACCATGGATTTGCAAGTCCTGCTTACAACTCTACAATTCTTTCATTAGAACAAACTTCAACTTGTGCATATTCATACCATCTCTTTGACTCTCTTCTTTTGGTGGCAAAAGTCCCAACCTCTGCCTTGGGACTCTTAGGTACGCGTTCCTTTGATTCAAAAATGCAAGCATTGTATTACATCATTTTGTGTTGTGCTTTCACTAAAATGGGCTCAAGTGGCAATTGTAGCTCCCAATTGTGCTCCTTCTTGGATTTTTGTCAATAGCATATGCCATTTACCTTCAAGGGGTAAGGGGCTCATGGATTTTGATACCCTAACCACACCTTCCATTTTGGCCATTTGAAGAGTTGGGGATTGACCAATGAGCTCATGATTATGAAGATAGATGTTAATTATACTCTACAACATTTGGCATTCAAGGTTAAGATTTTTGTTTCTTGATTCCCTAGCTTTACCTCACAGATTCTAAGTCCATCGTGCGAATGTCTCGTGGCTAGCTTTTGAGTGCTACTAGTCTTTCTGTAGCTGAGGAGTACTCTTGTATTGCCATCCTTGTCAATATTTTGGTTAATGTCAAGGCTTGACTTCCTTAATGCATTGGCATGGATGGTAAGCTTGATAGTGGCCTTCAATGATATTGGGGACTCTTGTCTTTGTTGTTTTGTTGTCTTTTATTATTGTGCTTGGCAGGTTAGGTCTGTGCTCCCCTACCTTTTTGCTTCAAATCCTTGCAGTTGCACAAACTCTCCAGCTTCCTCATTCCAATTACACTATGTGCCCCTTCGAATTTGACGCAATTGCACCATTCCATCGTCACTTCAATCCCATCGATCTTGCTCTCTACTTAGCTCACTCATTATCCTCTCCATGCCTCTTGTGCATTTTCTTGATCCCTTGTCCATGTGTTCTCCATGATTAATACAGTACTCGATTCAAATGATTAATTCAAAATTCATTGTTTGATTCCGATTTACTTGGTATTTCCTCTCTTGTACTTTTTGTTGTTTTCGATATTCTTCTCCTTTTCATAAAGGCTTGAAGTTAGGGATATAATGATGGTATTTGGATCTTTAGTGAATAATTTAATTTTGATTTGTGATATTAATTTATTAATTCTCAATAGGTGCAAGAATTTCACATACATAAATATGGGTTGAAGACATTTGACATGATTTTTCCAATCTATTCATCACTTTCGAAGGAGAATTAATTGAGCAACCCTTAAAGTTCTTAGAACTAATGTCTAAAACAATAGAAAGGAGATCTCCTTTGCTCTGTCTCCGGTTCCTATGCCTATAGCTTATGTTGGTAGTGGAAAAACAAGAAAGTCAATAAGAACTTAGTTATTGTGCCCTCCCTATTACAAAATTCTAGATCCGCCACTGTAAAGGAGTACTTAGCCTTAGCTCTAGATTAGATTTCAAGTGTATAGAGAGATGTAGGAAATTGGAACTGGTTGATTTGTTGGATCATGGGAATCAGATTCTTTCTTGCTAATTGTGGAGGTCCTTTTCTATTAATTATTTCTAGCATGGTAGGGACTGATTTTTTCATGCATTGATTGCAATAAGAAATCCAATGAATTAAAATTAATGCAGCAAGACATGTACAAGTGGTGCAAAAGGTGGACAGAAGGGGGGCATGTGGAAAGAGCGCAGCCTACCATGGGAAATTCAATTTTTCCCTATGAGGGTTGAGAACCATGGAGCTTGATTAGTTCCCAGAAGAAGTGTACTCTTAATGACAAACCCTTTAATTTCCGACTTCGTATCTATATCTGTGGGTGGAGGACGAACTGCTCCCAGGTGGTGACAAAGCGAGCCACGTTTTCCACACAAAAAAATGCACCCCCACATCTCACCAATTCAACGTGGACCATCAGCTGGTGCACATGGGACAAAAAAGGAAATGGGACAAACTAGGCTGCATTTGGCATGAGATAAAGACTTATATAGGAAAAAATTATTATAGAGATAAGTTAGAGGTATTTGGTTGGTGATATAAGAATAATTAATGGGATAAAATGATTGGGAATGTGATGTGATGTTAACCGGTATTTATTTCTTAATTTTGTAGTGTGAGTGAAGGTTTTTTTTGATATGATTGTAATGATTGAAAGTTAATGTGTGTAAGTTTGTGTTGATCTGATAGATATAATTATATATTGTAAATGAAAGTAGATTTTGTTGTTATTTTGTTGGACACGGGTTAACAAACGTAAAAAATAACGCAAAGAATGATGCAGTGACCTTTGACGTGTCACCAACCTATCTCGAATTTGAAACTTTATTAAATACAACTATTGCCCACACAAATATCTACCGACAAAAAGTAACCACGCCTCTCCTACTCCTAAATACACTCCTCTGTCGCAACATTCTAACTTCTCCGGACATCTTCCATTGCTACAGAAGCATCATCAGGGCCTACTACACTCGAAGAAGCTCAATCAACATCAAGAAATGGAGGAAGGAATCAAAATGAGAAAGGGGAGCGGATCAAAGAGGTACGCCACTAAAATCTCCAAAGCAAAAGATTTTTATACCATCGGAGATATTTAGCATAAAATCATCGGAGATATTTCACTCAGGTGATATGTTGTAATCTCCGGTGATATCTCGTCGAAAAAAGTGAAAAATGTCCTTTATCATAAGTAATATTCCTCCGAAGTAAATGATGTGTTTATCATCGGAGAAATTATGATCGCATTTAGGGTTTAAGTGATATACACTACAATGATATCTCATTCAAAATGAGAAAAAGGAAATGATGTGTTTATCGTCGGAGATATAATCACATTTAGGGTTTAGATGATATACAATACGGTGATCTACTTGAGATGAATGTTTTTCCTTTTTCACCTTATATAAGTAAAAATATTACTTATTTTTCTACCGGTATAAAGTTTCCTTGAACAAGTGTAAAGTTGCATGCAAAGAAGTTTTATCACACAGATACAAAGATTTATTTTGCACTGATGCAAAGAAGTTTTTTCGCACCGAGGTATCAAATATCCCCGATGCAATCTATTTTATCACCGGATCAAAATTGAAATATCCCCAGTGTAATATTTAATATCACCTGTACAATAATTGGTATTATCACCTATGCAATATGTTATTGTACAACGTTTCCTTTATGTTTGTTTCTTGCAGATATGAGATAGACTCAAGATGCACGATCTACACTATTCGAAAAGCCTGAAAAATGATCAAAGAAGATGTGAAGGAGGAGTTTCGAAAGACCCCATTTGGCATCCTAGTTGGTGGTGGAAAAATGTACCCCAACTACAAAGACAAAGACCTACTTTTTGAATTGATGCATGCATATAATCAAAAAATAAGTGAGTTTCATCTGAGAGAACTAACATTAACTCTCACTCCTAATCACATAGAGGAAATACTTAGATTGAATAATGAGGTAGAGAAAATCTTCATAAGTGATGAAAAGATAAATACAAATGATAGAACTACAATTTGGAGTGAGAATTTCACATCACTGAAGCCCAAGGTGAGAAAAATAGCTGAGAAGATTCAAGAATATAATGAAGAAAACAAGAAAGACAAAAGGGAAAAAAGGAAGCACAAGAAATTCGAGCCTCAAGAAAAGAGAAACCAAGTAGTGAAAGAAACAAAAATGTTGGTTCTCCTAACTCTAGGGTCATTTCTTCTACCATATGAAGATCAAGCAATTGTAACATCATTGTTTAAAACAGTAGAAGATCTAGATTCTCTAAGCAATTACAATTGGGTTGAATTGGTGTGTGATTACATTCATGAGGGCCGGAGGGAAAAGAAGGAGAAGGAGAAACAAACATATATCAAAAGTTGTACCATTGCACTACACCTATAGCCAGTTGAGATGTTTAACGTCTTGGAACCCAGTAACATTCAAGTAGCAATAGTTGCTGAAAGGTACAGCCACAAATTCTCCTTCACAGGAGTTACGACCCGATTCCCGAATCCCTACGAGACACGAGAATCGGACCAACTCGACTGATCCCAAGACCCAGTCGTCCAACGAGTAAGTAACCAAAAGAGCAGTAAATTAAACCACATTCACCATGTATATAACTAGCAGTAACAAAAGTACAGTAGTAAAGAAAAGAACTACTACAGTACACATCACCACAACAGTAGAGAATTAAACAGGTACATAAACATGATGCTTATAATAAAAGAGTACAGTGGTAACAGAAAATACTCACTACAACAAAAGAAAAGGTACAGTAGGTACTACACAAGTAAAACTACTGGGCTCTACTAGGCCCAGCACCCTCTGCAGCTGCCGGCTTTGGCTGCTCAACACCTGGTCCTAAAAAGGTGACAAAGGTGACACGTCAGCGAAACACTGAGTAGAGCGGCAACCAAAAGCTAAGAAAAATAATAAGGTGAACAAGTAGCTATTATTTTTAATCTCTTTCTTTATTCTTCCATTTACTCATTCTTGAATTATTCCTCAGATCCTTCTCTTGATCTCGAATGTTCCTCGTGGGAACGATCTTGATTACAGTCTTTTTCGAAAAGTAGAAGTAGCACGTGGTGCTCTCATGGCCGAGAGAGTGCCCCGTGGTAGTCCTACCCTCAGTCAACCACCCCAAGGTCACTGACAGACGTAACGGTGACTACAGCACGCATGATAAACGCACGGGTAGCTACCCCACACTGGCACGCGGTCAGTCGTTTCCATTAACGGGTGCACCCCAAAGCACAGCACGGAACCAGTATAGGGCAGAGCCCTCTCAGTAACAGGGGTCCAGCCCCTCCACAGTAACCAAACAGGGGTCTTGCCCCTTCACAGTCCGTGCACCCTCGCCTGACTACCCTGGTTTGCCCAGTGGGCCTACCAAGTCGGTGTAGGAAGGCTAGCAGAACCCCAGGGCCCGTGGGGTGGCTAGTGCTCTCCCTACACTAGTAGCTCTCCCCACTACTATGTACGTGAGGGCCAAAAGTCGGTACAAAGTGGCCAGACCTAACCCCGGGTCCTTGGGGCGGCTAGCTCCGCTATGCACTAAACAGGGGGGACAGTCGCTCTCCTTGGTACTCTGTACTCAAGGGCCAGCTCACTTCCCCAATTCTATTCCATTCACTTCTCAGGAGCTCTACTCCTAATTTCCCGTAGGGTTCATGCTCATATTTCTTTAACTAAGCCCATTTTAGGTTTCATCATTTCAGCTTTATTTTCATATAGCACATGTTCTCAATAGCTAATATTCATTCATAAACAAGCAACTGTTATCCAATTACAGGTAATTTTCATTTTTCTTTTTACTTTTCCAAGACTGCAATTTATATATTCACGACATTTGTTTTGGTATCTCTGTTCCTAGGATTTATGCCACACCCTAGGATCTATCATTCAATCTAGTTTTCCAGTCCTAGGATTCATGCCATACCCTAGGATCTATCATTCAATCTAGTTTTCCAGTCCTAGGATTCATGCCATACCCTAGGATCTATCATTTAATCTAGTTTTCCAATCCTAGAATTCATGCCATACCTTAGAATCCATTAATTATCTCACAAGTGTATAATTTTTGATAAACAATTAAAGGGAGCCACTCTACCCGCAAAATCAGGAGTACTAGGGGCGTGATCGGCAAGCCAGCACCTCCGCAACCCCAGAGCCGCAACGGAACGGCGTCCTAACACAAGGATAAAACACAAGGAACTACTCAGAATAGGATACAAATACTGTAACCAGGTAGAGGAACTAATTCTAAGAAGAACGAAACTTGGAACACGGAAAACGGACTTCGAACGGACCCTAAACGGGTCAAAAATGACAAGTCTGCCCTAAATCAGACGTCTACAACATCTTCCAGACGTCTTAAATGATGGTTCAGGTCATACCTTGTTTCTGCGCGGTTCTTCAGACGTCCATAATCCCGCCGAACCGTCTGGACTTACTTCCTAACGTCCGACTATCACTCCGGACGTCTGTAGACCCTCTCCGCCGTCTGGTGCTGTGCCCAAATGTCCGATCTGTGTGGGAGGGCGTGCCCTTGCGCCTTCCTGAACGAAACCTGCACGCGTACGCGACCATCCTCAACACAAAAATGAGGCAGAACCCTTTGGCGGAACGGCCTGCATGGCCATATATGCGAAAGAAGAAGAAATGGAAAATATCATACCTTTCAGGCGTCTGGATCTTCCTCCAGACGTCTCCCACGTCGTCTGGACGTAGGTCCAGACATCTGATTCTGGGAAATTTTCCCAGAATCAGGACCTCCTCGCCCTCCTCCTGCTGCGCATGGCCATGCCGCACCGCGATCGCCTGCTGCCTGAGATGCAGCAGTACCTCCCTAGCACCACGCTCCTGCTGCGCACCCGCCGGCCGGCCCTGGCTGCTCCGGCGAGCTCGCACTCTCGCACTCTAACTCTTCTCCCTCTCGCTGCAACTCCTCCTCCCCGCGCACACACGGCAGTAGCTGCTGCCCTCGCCTTCTCACTCTCATGCTAATAAGAAGAAGAAGAAGAAGACGGTGGAGTGATGGTGAGGGAGAGGAGAGGGGGAGGTATTTGAAGGCACCGTGGGAAGAGAGAGAGGAGGAAAGCTACGCCTGCAGGACGGGGAGGAAAGAGAGAGAAGAAAAGAGGGCGGGGATTCAGTCTGCACGTGCATGCGCGCAGACGCGAAATCGTACGCCGAAAAAATTAATTTCCAGATGTCTGGGAAGGCTTCCAGACGTCTGACCAGACGTCTGGACCAACTCCCAGACATCTTAAAAGACGTTTGATGCCGGGGCCTTAACAACATAACAAACTCAAAGGAAGTTTCATCCTCGAAACATGCACTAACTAGGGTGCGGAAAAGAATGATATATGCATAACAAACTCAAAGAGGACCGAAGCTGGTCCGAAAAGACGTACCCTCAAAAAAGCTCCCGGTACCTTTCCTGCATTCCCGCCTCAGGCTCCCAGGTAGCCTCCTCGTACCGCTGGCTCCTCCACAAAACCTTCACCAGGGGTATTTGCTTCCGTCTCAGACTGCGGACGACTCTGTCGAGAATCTGCACTGGCCGCTTGGGGTAGGTTAGGTCGTCACCCACCTCGACGCTCTCGTGACTCAGGATGTGACTGGGATCGGCGACGTACTTCCTGAGGTTGGACACGTGAAACACGTCGTGCACACCAGAAAGCTGCGGAGGAAGGGCAAGCCTGTAAGCAACGGGTTCAACCCGCTCTAGGACCTCAAAGGGTCCCACAAACCTCGGCACGAGCTTCCCTCTCACCCCAAACCGCTACAGGCCCTTCATGGGCGAAAAGCGAAGGAAGACATGGTCCCCAACCTCAAACTACACCTCTCTGCATTTCCGATCTGCATAGCTCTTCTGTCTACTCCTGATAGTGCGAAGTCGCCTATGAATCTGCTCGACTACCTCCTGACTTTGCCGGATCAGCCTGGGGCCAACCTCCCACTTGGTCCCCACCTCAACCCAACTCAAGGGTGCCGTACACCTCCATCCGTACAGAGCCTCGTAGGGTGCCATGCCGATGCTCGAGTGATAACTGTTATTATATGCAAACTACGCCAGGGGCAAGTGCTCCTCCCAAGAGCCCTTCCAGTCCAGTACACAAGCACGTAAA
This sequence comes from Thalassia testudinum, assembly GCA_037157565.1. Classification (NCBI taxonomy): domain Eukaryota; kingdom Viridiplantae; phylum Streptophyta; class Magnoliopsida; order Alismatales; family Hydrocharitaceae; genus Thalassia; species Thalassia testudinum. The sequence continues at coordinate 27,088,944 of JAZHRO010000003.1, forward strand.
AGGTCCTCAAGTGTCTATATCGTGCGCTCAGACTGCCCGTCCGTCTGGGGGTGGTATGCTGTACTGAACCTCAACCGCGTCCCCAGGGCCTGCTGAAACTCAGCCCATAACTGGGACGTAAAGCGGGTATCCCGGTCGGATATGATCTCCCGCGGAACTCCGTGTAGACATACCACATCGCGGATATACCTCTCTGCCAACTATGCTGGTCCCAAGGTGACTCGGATCGGCAAAAAACGTGTCATCTTTGTCAATCTGTCAACGATTCCCAGACTTTGTCGTGTCCTCACTGGGTAACAAGTAAGCCACCACCAAGTCCATGGTGATGATCTCCCACTTCCACTCTGGCACTGGAAGTGGCTGTAACGGCCCTGCAGGCCTCTGATGCTCGACCTTCACCTGCTGGCACACTAAACACTGCTGTACGAATTCACCCACATCCCGCTTCATCCCCCTCCACCAAAAGTCGCGTCTCAAGTCATGGTACATCTTTCTTTTTCCGGGATGTATGGTGAATCTAGAACCGTGTGCCTCAGTCAGGAGCTCTCGCAACAGCTCCTCGTCTCTGGGAACGCACAAACGTCCCCTCATGTGCAGCACCTGGTCTATAAAAGAGAAGTCCCTAGGGTCTCCTGACAGTACTCGGTCACGCAAGGACTATAGGTACGGGTCAGCCATCTGCCCCGTGATGATGCGATCTATCAGCTCTGGCCTTGTCTGTCGCGACACTGTCACTGCCTCACAGTGCCCCCGTAACTCTAGGGGTCGCCAACTGGCCATCTCCTCCAAGAGGCTCCAACTTTGCACCTGTAAACTGGCCAAGTGTGCGGGCGCCTTTCGGCTCAAGGCGTCAGCCACCACGTTGGCCTTTCCTGGGTGGCAGGAAATGTTGCAGTCATAGTCCTTCAGGAGCTCCAACCAACGTCTCTATCTCATGTTGAGCTACTTCTGATCAAATAGGTATCTGAGGCTCTTGTGATCTGTGAAAATCTCAATGGTCTCACCGTATAGGTAGTGCCTCCAGGTCTTCAGCACGAAGACGACAGCTGTCAATTCCAGGTCATGGGTAGGGTAGCTATGCTAATGGAGCTTCAGTTACCGCGAAGCGTAAGCGACAACGTGACCCCTCTGCATGAGCACACCCCCTAACCCCTGCAAAGAGGCGTCCATGTACACAACGAACCCGCCACTACTGTCTGGGATGGTGAGCATGGGAGCCGAAGTCAGCCTCTCCTTTAGCTCCTGAAAACACGCCTCACAGGCGTCTATCCAAGTAAAGGGCATGTCCTTCCAGGTCAGCTGTGTCATAGGACGTGCAATCTGTGAGAAGCCCCTGATAAACCTCCTGTAGTAGCCTGCCAGTCCAAGAAACTGTGAATCTCAATGATCGTACGCGGTCTCTCCCACCTGAGCACTGCCTCGATGACGTAAACACATTTACACTACTTAAAATGTCTATTTATGCATGTTCTTAAGCATAGGATTGCATTTCATGAAATAAATATTGCATAACATGCATCATCTTGCATTTAGAGTAGTTTGAATAAAATGGAAGTTAATTGTCTCCTTTTATGTGCTTGGACAGGGTAAACATTTTGTCAGGGCCTCGGATCAAAGATCCAACCGTATGGATGTGATCAGGGCGACAATTGGAGTTCAATGACTCCAAGATCGCCCAAATCAGACATCCATAGCATCAGATAGTGATCGAGGAACCCTAGAAGATCAAGGGCCAAGATGGTGAAAATCTGCACTTCAGATGACAAATCCAACCACACGGATGAATTCGGATCGACGATCGCAGCTCAACGACACAAAAATCGAGTCAATCCGACATCCGTGGCACCATCTACAACTTCCAGAAGATGGACGGCCAAGATGGCGCCACGTGGCGCCATCTCGGCCGCCCAAATGGCCGCCTACATTCCATGAAGACCGCCCACCCGCCCCCTCTCCGTCGTTGGATCTCGATCCAACGGTTGTGGATGCGGCGCTTTAAACTCATCCTCGCGACCTTCTCGACGGCGTAGCGCAGTGGAGATGAAGCGGCGGGCGAAGCAGAGGTCGCGGGATCGAGTCCCGCGAGCCTCAAATCAGGCGCAAGCGATTGGGCGTGGGCGGGCATTGGATCGCGATCGGACGACCACGCGCGCCCAATAGCGTTCACGCGTGATTGAACGCGCGGGGTCACGCGCGATCGCACGCGCCAGGCGGGCGCAGCAGCAGGCGGAGATCCGTCTTAAGCCGTCCGATCTCGCGATCAGAGATCGGACGGCTGAGAATCGACGAATGTGGGAAGCTGTTGCGCGTGTGAGAAGATGAGCGGGTGCGCGTGGGCGCGGAAGCTACGCCCACGTTGGGGCTTGAGTGACGGATTTATACGTCACTAAAGACCCCTCATTTATTGTTTTGAAGTTGTAATGTCCATTTTGCTTCCACTCCTTGCAACTATAAAAGGAGACCCCCTCCATACGAAATTTTCATCCCTTCTTTCCCCTCTCTACCCCTCCAAAGCTCAAGAGAAGCTTGTCCCACACCCGGGATGCTTCTCGCGAGATAAAGTCCAATTTTCATTCCCCTTCGGAAGTGGATCCCGCGACGACGACGGCGTGTTGCTCCGTTCTTGTTCTTCTGCTTCGTCCTGCTTCATCCTGCCTCGTTCTCCTTCATCCAGGTGTCGTCCCGTCCGGCTCGTCCTCCAAGCAATCGTCGAGGAGGATAACTTCTCTCTCCTATTCTTATTTACAGCTTTTCTAGTGTAGAATTTTCCTACTTTATAGTGTAATTGATTTTCCGCTTTCTAATGTAACTTTTATTTAGTTTGATTATATAAACAATTGAAATATTGAATGCGTGTTCTCTTTCTCTTTCTCTTTCTTTTAGTCTGATAGCTCCATTGTAATTATATCGCCTTGCTTATCAAAAATCCTAAAAAAATATAATTGGGAATATAGATCAACGTAGCCTCCCTGTGTTCAACCCGGAATTCTTTTCGGTATAAATTTTATTTGTTGAACACGAATTCTTCGCTTTCGAACTACAACGACAGGTTTTCCAAAACCAAACACGTTAGCGTAGCGATTCGTAAACGTTCAACATTTTGGCGCCGTTGCCGGGGAGGCAACGCTCTTTGGTTTCTCTTCGTGTTTTCTAACTTACAAATCATTTACCTCACTTTTCTCCTTTCTTATTGTGATTGCAGGTACTCTTTCGAGACAGGCAAAAGCGGTAGATCGGAGTAAAATGCTGCAGAAGGTTTTGTGAGTTATCCCCCACCCCCCACCCATTAGATTTCATTCCACAACATAATAATTCAAACATCAATCAACCTAGGTGTTTTTACAAACTCTAAGGTTAGATTGTTTGTTGTTTGACACCCATACTCACCACAACCCCCATATTAAAAAAAAGAAAAAAATTTAAAAAAATCTCAAAGAGGTACACAACCTCATCTGATTTTCAAACTCAACCGGTAAACCGACCTCAGGAATCGGTACACACATTCAAACACATAATTGAGTAGACATCAGATTAGGTAATCATTTGTGTGCCTAATTAAGTGGTGCATCAGGACAATTGTTTGAGTTGATTGGGCCGCACCACTTCAAATAAAATAAACTCATCAAGTAGCTGCCAATTAGGTTCAACTCTTAGGGATTTACCAGGCACTCCACATTCTTTTTAAACTTTAAAGGAAAACATCTTCACTTGTGCTTGCAAAACCTGGTGTGCCAACGAAACCTGTTTGAAAACACCTAAAGTTGAATCCTAAAAGCTACTAAGCAAGATTTGAACCTTAAAATTCACCACATCAAAAAAATAATCTTGCTTGAAAACCACTGATTGTGCACGCACACACAAATCAATCAATTATTAAGGGCACAACCCATTTAAAGGGCCCATCACATTCCAAAGCACATTCAAACCTAGCCCTAAATAAAACAAAGTAAACATTGGCCTTAAGGATTGAACTCGCTCTTCAGAACTCAGAACGAGATTATTTTCGATTAGTCTGTTTCTACTGTTCAATCTAATGTCTAGCTAGGGGAGCAGAGTCAAACGATCGCGGCTGGGGAGTACACTAGGAACCGAAGGCGCAAGCCGAAGGAAGAACCTTCTCCCCAGTCCCTCCTTCTAACTGGTTGGATTGAACAGACAGAAGTAGATCAAATCGTTCCTTTATCTCAAGACGGGTTTTGGGAGTCTGTAGGTCTGTAGGCTAACCCATTTAAGGACAGGTTTGATTGTTTGTATTGCAGGGTACCTTTCTTCCTCCCGTGTCTCATGAATCCTTCCACATATTTCACGCATTCCCGCTCTTTCCCTCCTGTTGTGAATTATCCTCAACATGACGATTATCCCAACTCATATTGTAATCAACCATCAATCAGTTGGGATAATTTGGATTGGGGATACAATTCCGGACCCCCGTGTTTAGGGTCTAACCCTGAACACTTTGATTCTGATTTCTATCCTTTTCAGAGCTACATCGGTTATAGATCGTCTTCCTTTCATGCACAACCTAATACGTTCTACAATCAAGAAGGATACACCGATCCTTACCCATCCTCTGATTTCACTGCCTTTAGGTCATCACCATCTTTTCAACAGTCTGAAATGACCTATTATCAGGAAGGGTATAACGAATCTAAATTCGTTAATTCCCCTGCATTAAGCCCAAGCCCGCCCAACCTTGAACCAACTCATTAGGTTTAGGTTAACCAAGTTCAAGATAAGGTTCTGGCTAACTTGAGGAATATCATTCAATCTTTAGAAGTTCAGCCAATACCTTGCATTGAGAGATTGGAGCCCCTGATTGAAATGATTGATGATTTAAACAAGTCTTTGTTGGATTGGCTCCAGGATGTTAAGGATAAGAACCCGGGTGAGTTTCTACTTGGGAAATTAGCGAAATTGAGGATGAGATTCGTGGTTGCTTTGATTCAATCTTGGAATAATTCCCAGGATGAACCCTCTTCAAGAAAGCCGATGACAGAACCTGCTCAGGCTCCTGTTGGGGGGGACACGTGTTACGAGGCTGACCAGATTGAATTAAAACAACCAATTAAGGATGATCTGATTTCTTCACCTGAGATCCCTAAGCCGGGTTACAAGGAAACGTATGTCTCCTTGGAATAGAAAGTGACAAATGATTTTGGGACATACATTGATACGGATCCTGATGGTGAAGATTCAAGTTGCGAAGTCTCACGCGAGTTTTCTGAACATGATTTCTGTGAGACGATTGGGCCTGAGGAATCTGATAGATCATTTGATAGCCCAATAACTGAGGACACTGATCTTATTAGGGCACACATTACGGATCCAGAATCACATTTTCTGGAGGAATCAATTCAATGCCCTGATTATCAGTTACACCCTGTTGAGCTTATTGATGATTCTAATTCTGAGATAATTAGACCCAAGTCAATTTTGATTCTGTCACATCATTTAGACTTGGAGATTTCAGACGGGGTGATGAATATACAAGAGGTCCTGGAATTTGATATGTTGAATGAGGAGGATAGGAGCTGGGAAGTTCTGATTTGGGAAGTTAATTTTGGAGGAAATAGAAGATTGAGTTGAAGGGTTCCTTTTAAGCTGAAACCATCAAATCAGAACCCTTACGACATTTGTTTCGAGGATGTCAAACTCAAGCGCATATTCAATGATTATCCTTTTGAGCTTCAATTCTCTGTAACCCGACTTTTTGGTCTAGGGTTGCATCCTCATAAATCGTAGGTGCGACCCCGCTTACATTCTGATTTTAGGTTTTGGGTAATTTTTATCCAGAACCTAAGATATTCTCGATTATGGGGTGTGGGTCTGCACCACAATCTGGTCCACATCTGTGGACCTCTATTGACAAGTTGGAGGATTCTTCTATTTATTCTAATTCTGACCTACACTTGTGAATTCTTCATTTCTTTTCTTTGTATAGTGTGCCTAGCTGAAGGCACTAAACTCAGCACATATACAGGTTTTTTTAATTTTTCATCTCAGAGCGGACCTGACATTCACGCAATTCAGGTGCTTTCTTCGCTTTTCCACTCTGTTTTATGTCTTTTTAATACAATGAGGACATTGCATTAGATAGGCATGGGGGGTGGATATTTATCTCTGAATTCATTCGTCAGCTCCGTAGATTTGTTTTATTTTGATTAAAAAAAAATCAAAATTAGGAAAGAGAATTTGGGTTTAAGAAAATTTTCAATCTTAGGAAAAACTACATTAAGATCTGAGCACAAAGACCCTTCAGGTCTTTGAACTTAATCAGACCGTGTATCCACTAAAATGTGGATTTATTTTTCGAATTCTCACCAACTTGAATTTTATTTTAATCAGAGTAAATAAAGTTTGGGTGATAAGTACACGACTTATCAACCTGCTCTCTGATTTGAGGGAATTTTGAGTTTTAAGCATCTACACACTTTCTTTGCACTGATTCGTTGTTCGGCGATTCTAACGGAAATTGGGTAGCTAATGAACCTTCTAGGGTGATATGGCTGGCAAGTTATCATGGGTAACAGCCCATAGGTAGGTTGTCCAGAGCCCAATCACTGGACCTTTCTCTGTTTGCTGCCTTTAGGTAAATCTTAGACCAGGGAAGCCACCTACTTAAAAAAAAAAATCAAAAAGAAAAGGAGAAAAGAACAAAAAGAAATAAGCCACACTTCGCCGCACGAGTATGGCTGGCAAGTTGTCCGTGGTAACAGCTCATCGACCGATTGTCCAAAACCCAGCTCAGTAAATGCACTAAAAATTCCCAAAACACTTAGGAAGAAGCGGAGAAGTAGAATAAATCGGGGAGATATACACTGGATTCACCCTTGTGTTGACCCCGTAAAAAAAAAAAATAAAAGTAGGGAGAAAGCTACCGGTTGTAAAGATACACCTTTAGGCAAAATTCTTGTTAGGTCACCTAGAGGCGTAGAAATCCGAAGTCCGTTCTAACTGCCAGTCAACAAGTCTATCACAATCACAATAAGATGCTTAAAGCTTAGGGTTCTCATCAAATTTTGGATGAGTTGAATGGCCGTAGAAAGCCACTCTTAAACCCGAAAATTTGAAGATCCAAAAAATTAGAAAAGAGAAAAAGAGAAAAAGAAAATTTTCTTTTAATAAGGCGAGGGCTTGAGGCGGTCTGCATTTTGGCCGATACCCGGGCACCGTTGTGTCTTTGAAAGTTCAGTTCCTAAGTAGGCAATTTCTTAATGATTGAAAATAACTCAAGTCCAAATAATCCAACCTAATTCTTTTATAAATAGCATATAGTTTTTGCTAGGGACTAGCAAAAGATAGGCATGGGGGTATGATGTAAACACATTTACACTACTTAAAATGTCTATTTATGCATGTTCTTAAGCATAGGATTACATTTCATGATATAAATATTGCATAACATGCATCATCTTGAATTTAGAGTAGCTTGAATAAAATGGAGGTTACTTGTCTCCTTTTATGTGCTTGGATAGGGCAAACATTTTGTCGGGGCCTTGGATCAAAGATCCAACCATATAGATGTGATCAAGGCGACGATTGGAGTTCAACGACTCCAAGATCGCCCTAATCAGACATCCGTAGCATCAGATAGTGACCGAGGAATCCTAGAAGATCAAGGGCCAGGATGGTAAAAATCTACACTTCAGATGACAAATCCGACCGCACGGATGAATTCGAATCGACGATCGCAGCTCAACGACACAAAAATCGAGTCAATCCGACATCCGTGGCACCATCTACAACTTCCAGAAGATGGACGGCCAAGATGGTGCCACGTGGCGCCATCTCGGCCGCCCAAATGGCCGCCTACATTCCATGAAGACCGCGCACCCGCCCCCTCTCCGTCGTTGGATCTCGATCCAACGGCTGTGGATGCGACGCTTTAAACTCATCCTCGCGACCTTCTCGACGGCATAGCGTAGTGGAGATGAAGCGGCGGGCGAAGCAGAGGTCGCGGGATCGAGTCCCGCGAGCCTCAAATCAGGCGCAAGCGATTGGGCATGGGCGGGCGTTGGATCGCGATCGGACGGCCGCGTGCACCCAAAAGCATTCACGAGCGATTGAACGCGCAGCATCACGCGCGAACATACGCGCCAGGCGGGCGCAGCAACAGGCGGAGATGCGTCTTAAGCCGTCCGATCTCGCGATCGGAGATCGGACGGCTGAGAATCGACGAACGTGGGAAGCTGTTGCGCGTGCGAGAAGCTGAGCGGGTGCGCATGGGCGCGGAAGCTACGCCCACGTTGGGGCTTTAGTGACGGATTTATCCGTCACTAAAGATCCCTCATTTATTGTTTTGAAGTTGTAATGTCCATTTTGCCCCCACTCCTTGCAACTATAAAAGGAGACCCCCTCCATACGAAATTTTCATCCCTTCTTTCCCCTCTCTACCCCTCCAAAGCTCAAGAGAAGCTTGTCCCACACCCGGGATGCTTCTCGCGAGATAAAGTCCAATTTTCGTTCCCCTTCGGAAGTGGATCCCGCGACGACGACGGCGTGCTGCTCCGTTCCCGTTCTTCTGCTTCGTCCTCCTTCATCCTGCTTCGTTCTCCTTCATCCAGGTGTCGTCTCGTCCGGCTCGTCCTCCAAGCAATCGTCGAGGAGGATAACTTCTCTCTCCCATTCTTATTTACAGCTTTTCTAGTGTAGAATTTTCCTGCTTTATAGTGTAATTGATTTTCCGCTTTCTAGTGTAACTTTTATTTAGTTTGATTGTATAAACAATTGAAATATTGAATGCGTGTTCTCTTTCTCTCTCTCTCTTTCTTTTAGTCTGATAGCTCCATTGTAATTATATCGCCTTGCTTATCAAAAATCCTAAAAAAATATAATTGGGAATATAGATCAACGTAGCCTTCCTGTGTTCGACCCGGAATTCTTTTCGGTATAAATTTTATTTGTTGAACACGAATTCTTCGCTTTCGAACTACAACGACAGGTTTTCCAAAACCAAACAAGTTAGCGTAGCGATTCGTAAACGTTCAACACTCGACCTTGGCTGGGTCCACAGCCAATCCATCCCTAGAGATCACATGACCTAAGAAGGTCACCTCCCTCAACCAGAACTCGCACTTGCTGTATTTGGAGTACAACCTACGTTGTCTCAGTGTGTCCAAAACCATCCGCAAGTGCTGTCCATGCTACGTTTGATCTCGAGAATAGATGAGCACATCATCAATGAATACAACCACGAACAGGTCCAAGTATAGTCTAAACACACAGTTCATCAAATCCATGAAGGCAGCAAGGGCATTGGTCAGCCCAAACGGCATGACCAGAAACTCGTAGTGTCCATACCGAGTGCAGAAAGCTATCTTGGAGACGTCTGCCTCCTTGATCCTCAACTGGTGGTATCCAGATCTCAAGTCGATCTTGGAGAATACCGTGGCACCTCGCAGCTGGTCAACCAAGTCATCAATCCTCGGCAGCGGATACCTATTCTTGATGGTGACCCTATTCAGCTATCGGTAGTCCACACAAAGGCGTAGGGTACCATCCTTCTTCTTTACAAACAGTACCGGGGCTCCCCATGGAGACGCACTGGGCCTCACAAAGCCCTTCTCCAAAAGATCCTGCAACTGAGACTTGAGCTCTCGCAGCTCAAGTGATGCCATCCTGTACGGTGCTGTGGAGATGGGGCTGGTCCCCGGTACCAGTGAGATCTCAAACTCGATCTCACGCTCGGGCAGTAGTCCTGGCAACTCATCTGGGAACACGTCAAGGTACTCTCTGACCACCGGGATACTCTGGAAGTCTGCCACAGGGCTGAGCTCCGCCACCACGCAAGCTAGGAAGTCCTCACACCCCTAGCTCAAAAGTCTCACCACCCGAAGTGCAGAAATGCACCTGAAGCCTCTGTCCACTGGCTGCCCGTGGAACTCGAAAGAAGGCAACTCCGGTATGGAGAAGACGATCTTTCTCTCAAAGCAGTCCACCAAGGAGTGGTAAGTGGATAGCCAATCCATCCTCGGAATTATGCCAAAGTCCTCCATCTGTATCATAATTAGGTCAGCGGGAAGGCTGTGTCCCCCAACACTGACCTCGCAACCCGTGTATACCTCCTCAGCTACAAACAACTGACCACTCGGACCTCTGATCACGAACAGATCCTCTAACAGCATACAGTCCTGCCCCAAACTAACCGCGAAACTGGCAGCGACAAACGAGTGCGTAGCGTCAGAATCGAAAAGCGTGTAAACGAGTCTACTGGAAACTGAAACCATACCTGCCACCACTGATCCCAAAGCTCTGGCATCCCTGTGTGTCAGGGCATTAATACACCCCTCGACCTTAAGTGCGGACGAAGCAGCCACACTCTGCGTCGGATGGGTAGCTGCTGGCCGGTACCCTTTCCGTGACTGCTGTCCTCCTCCTCGCACCTGGTAACCGCAGCCTCCAGCTCGCCCTCCAGTGCTCGGCGTGGGAAGCATCTGCCGACCTCCTGCCCTAAACGGGCAGTCCCTCCTGATGTGGCCCGGCTGACCACACTGGTAGCAAGGGGGACTCGACTCCCGCCCTCAGTGGGTCCCTGCTGTCACTGGGCGGGGGTCTGGTGCTTGCAGCTGGCCCCTGTCCAGGGCCCCCAAAGGCCACTGATGGCCCTGCAAAACGTGACGGCTCTCCTGCGGGTGCCACGTGTCTCCTCTCTTGTCGGCCCTGTGAGAAGCCTGGCTGATAGGGCCTCTTCCGCCCGCTGTCAGTGTCTCGCGTGGACGGGTTGGTTTCTTCGTATGTCATAGCTGCCTCCACCACCCTCGAGAATGTAGGCAGGTTCAGGGGTTTGACATACCCCCGAATCGTCGGCCGGAGCCCCTCGGTGAACATCCAAAGGTGCTCCTCCTCAGTGGCCACTGCTGTCGCTGCGAAGCGAGATAGCTCCAAGAAACACGTGCAGTATGCACTCACAATCATCATCCCCTGGCAGAAAGTGTGGAACTCCCGCCTCCTCTAGTCCTGCCATGTCTGGGGAAAGTACTACTCGCAGAAGAGTGTGACGAACCGGTCCCAAGTCGGCTTGTCCCTCTCCTGTCCCCTGATCACCCTCCACCACCTGTATGCCGTGCTCTCCAGATGGTATGTGGAAAAGGCCACGGGCACTCCACCAAGGGCGAAGGGTGTCAAAAACCTTCTCGATCTGCTCGAGCCAGTCCTCCGCCTCGGTCAGGTCCTCATCCCCCTTGAAGGAGGGGGCTTCAGCTTCCGGAACTGTCCGAAAAGCTCAAAGTGGCGCTGAAGTGGAGATGTTGGTGCACCTCCAGGTAAAGAAGCCTCATGCTCGGAAGTGCTAGAGGAAGGTGGGGACAGTGGAGGCCCATCCCCTCCCCCGCGTCCAGCGCCATGTCCGTCGCGTGGTCCCACAGAGGACTCCCCCTCTGCAGCCCCAGGAAGAGGCGCTCGTGGCAGCGGGTGGAGCTCCTCTTACACAATGTCCCATATCAACTGGGTGAGGTCCTGGGCCTGAATGCCCGGGAGTAGTGGCTGGTGCACTAAGGCGTCGACCTCAACGCACTCACCCCTCCAACCTCGTCCTCGGATGCGCCCGAGGCCTGCCTCACTACCTCCTCCTCGAGGCATCTCCTGCAAGGAGACGCGAACACAAAACAAAAAAAGACGTCAATACGAATCAATATCTAGTGGAGAAGTCTAAGAACAGATGTCAAAAGATACGTTGTGGTGGCTACTCTAGTTACAGGCACGTAAATTGGTTATTTTCCAGCCAGTTGGTTCACTTCTCGGGACGACCTTGCTCTGATACCATCTTATTACGACCCGATTCCCGAATCCCTACGAGACACGAGAATCGGACCGACTCGACTGATCCCAAGACCCAGTCGTCCAACGAGTAAGTAACCAAAAGAGCAGTAAAATAAACCACATTCACCATGTATATAACTAGCAGTAACAAAAGTACAACAGTAAAGAAAAGAACTACTACAGTACACACCACCACAACAGTAGAGAATTAAACAGGTACATAAACATGATGCTTACATTAAAAGAGTACAGTGGTAACATAAAATACTCACTACAACAGAAGAAAAGTACAGTAGGTACTACACAAGTAAAACTACTGGGCTCTACTAGGCCTAGCACCCTCTGCAGTTGCCGGCTCTGGCTGCTCAACACCTGGTCCTAAAAAGGTGACAAAGGTGACACGTCAGAGAAACGCTGAGTAGAGTGGCAACCAAAAGCTAAGAAAAATAATAAGGTTGAAAAGTAGCTGTTATTTTTAATCTTTTTCTTTATTCTTCCATTTACTCATTCTTGAATTATTCCTCAGATCTTTCTCTTGATCTCGAATGTTCCTCGTCGGAACGACCTTGATTGCAGTCTTTTCCGAAAACTAGAAGTAGCACGTGCTGCTCTCCTGGCTGGGAGAGTCCCCCGTGGTGGTCCTACCCTCAATCAACCACCCCAAGGTCACTAACAGACGTAATGGTGACTACGGCACACGCGATAAATGCACTGGTAGCTACCCAGTACTGGCACGCGGTCACTCGTTTCAGTTAACGAGTGCGCGCCAAAGCACAGCACGGAACTAGTATAGGGCATAGCCCTCTCAGTAACAGGGGTCCAGCTTTATTTTCATATAGCCCATGTTCTCAACAGCTAATATTCATTCATAAACAAGCAACTGTTATCCAATTACAGGCAATTTTCATTTTTCTTTCTACTTTTCCAAGATTGCAATATATATATTCACAACATTCGTTTTGGTGTTTCTGTTCGTAGGATTCATGCCACACCCTAGGATCTATCATTCAATCTAGTTTTCCAGTCCTAGGATTCATGTCATACACTAGGATCTATCACTCAATCTAGTTTTCCAGTCCTAGGATTCATGCCATACCCTAGGATCTGTCATTCAATCTAGTTTTCCAGTCCTAGGATTCATTCCATACCCTAGGATCTATCATTTAAGCTAGTTTTCCAGTCCTAGGATTCATGGATACCTTAGAATCCATTAATTATCTCACAAGTGCATAATTTTTGATAAACAATTAAAGGGAGCCACTCTACCCGTAAAATAGGGAGTACTAGGGGAGTGATCGGCAAGCCCGCGTGCCTCCGCAACCCCCAGAGCCGCAACCGAACGGGGACATAACACAAGGATCAAACACAAGGAACTACTCACAACAAGATACAAATACTGTAACCAGGTAGAGGAACTAATTCTGAGAAGAACGAAACTTGGAACGCGGAAAACGGACTTCGAACAGACCCTAAATGGGTCAAAAACGACAAGTCTGCCCTAAATCAGACGTCTGGAACATCATCCAGATGTCTTAAATGATGGTTCAGGTCATACATTGTTTCTGCGTGGTTCTTCAGACGTCCAGAATCCCGCTGAACCATCTAGACTTAGTTCCAGACGTCCGACAGTCACTCCGGACATCTGGAGACCCTCTCCGCCGTCTGGTGCTGTGCCCAGATGTCCGATCTGTGTGGGAGGGCGTGCCCTTGCACCTTTCCGAATGAAACCTGCACGCGTACGTGACCGTCCTCAACACAAAAATGAGGCATAACCCTTCGGCGGAACGGCCTGCACGGTCGTACATGCGAAAGAAGAAGAAATGCAAAATATCATACCTTTCAGACGTCTGGATCTTCCTCCAGACGTCTCCTGCATCGTTTGGACGTTGGTCCAGACGTCTGATTCTGGGAAATTTTCCCAGAATCAGGATCTCCTCGCCCTCCGCCTGCTGCGCACGGCCGTGCCGCGCCGCGCTCACCTGCTGCCTGAGCTGCAGCATTACCTCCCTAGCGCCACGCTCCCACTGTGCACCCGCCGGACGGCCCTGGCTACTCCAGTGAGCTCGCACTCTAGCGCTCTAACTCTTCTCCCTCTCGCTGCAACTCCTCCTCCCCACGCACACACGACAGCAGCTGCTACCCTCGCCCTCTCACTCTCACGCTAACAGGAAGAAGAAGAAGACGTTGGAGTGATGGTGAGGGAGAGGAGAAGGGGAGGTATTTGAAGGCACCGTGGGGAGAGAGAGAGGAAGAAAGTTGCGCTTGCAGGACGGGGAGGAAAGAGAGAGAAGAAAAGTGGGCAACGGTTCAGTTTGCAAGCACATGCGCACAGACGCGAAATCGTACGCCGAAAAAATTAATTTCCAGACGTCTTAGAAGGCTTCCAGATGTCTGACCAGATGTCTGGACTAACTCCCAGGTGTCTTAAAAGACGTTTGATGCTGGGATCTTAACAACAGGCCATGCAACATCACTAGGTCTAAAAATTACAGAAGCAACTGAAAAGGATTTGAGAAAAGACCAATTTGTTGGAGTTGATCTCCCAGAAGTCAAAAAGAAGAGAAAGGAGGTGGAAGAAAAAGAAGAAACTCCAAAAAAAAGAAGAAAGCATGAACAAGAGGAGAAAGGTGTAGAAGAAGAGAAAAAGAAAAGAGGAGAACAACAGGAAGACAAACAAAAAATGGTTAAAGTTGGAAATATCTAACTCAATGACCTGAAAAAAGGAAGTAAGGAAATAAAGAAGAAAATTAAAAAAATGAATAGAATATTAAAGAGAAGAAATGAGGAAAATGATGCTTTAAAGAATCAAATAGATGAGTTGAAGGGAAATTTGACTACTTTCCTTCGGTTAACACAAAGTAGTCAAAGTTTTGAAACCCAACAAACTCAGCAGCAACAACAGCAGCAGCATGAAGAAGTGGAGAGAGCAATGGGGGAAGAAATAATGGTGGAAGAAGAGGATGAGTAGCAGCAGAAGCATTAGCATCATCAGCAACAGCAGCAAAAACATCAGTAGCAAGAGGATGAGCAGCCGCAGAATCAGCAGCAACAACAGCAAATGGATGAGGGGTTTAAGGGCCAAGAGAAGCAGCAGTAGCAGCAACATCAACAGCAGTAGCATCACCAGTATCAGCAAATGGATGAGGGGCTTGAAGGCCAAGAGAAGCATCAGCAGCAGCATCCCCAAAATGATGATAGAATGATGAAGTGGTAGCAAGTAAGAGAGGCAGCAGCAGCAGCAACAACAACAATTGAGAAAAAGAAGAAAGATGAAGTAGTGAAACAAGAGCAGCAACAGCAGCAAATGAGAGAGGCGACAGCAGCAGAAGCAATGGAGAAGAAGAAGCAAGATGAAGAAGTGCAATAGCAGTAACAGCAGCAACAAATCGAGGTTCTATTTAAATCACCAATGCAATTATTATTTATCACCAGTGATATGTCACTTATCTCCAGTGATAACATATTTATCACTGGTGATAAGTGACACCGATGCTATTTCATATAAATATCACCGGTGATAAGCGACATCGGTGCTATTTTTCACTTAAATATCACTAGTGATAACATATTTATCACCGGTGAGAAGTGACATAGGTGCTATTCACTAAAATATCATCGGTGCAAATATAGGTTATCACCGCTAATAACACCTTTTGCATCAATCCATTTCAATTAAAAGAGATGCTTAATTTATTTTTATGTTCAAAACAGAAAGAGGATGACCAAAAAAAAGTCGAAAGGCCTCCAACAAAGAGAGTAATATTCAGAAGAATAAAAAATTTGGATCAAGCTCTATTCAAATGCATTGATAACTTGCAAAGAACACTTCTTTCGACACTAAAAGAGATGAGGAAGGAAAAACACCAAAATTTGTGGAGGAAAGGAAAATATTTTGTTGAAAGAATACATATGGAAGAAATGTTACAAATAGGTGGATTCACAGAGAGTCATGTAAGCTATAAAGCAAATCTTACATATCAGACATTTGTCTTATTTTATAACACTAACATGTGACAAAATTGCAGGTCATTGATGCAATCGTAGAAATAGTCAATGAGCAAATAAGGAATGATGGGGTATTTTCAACAAACTTTGCATTCGATACAAATTTTTTTGCATATATTGCATTCAATAACCTGAAAGAAGTCAATGCATACTTCGATAGAGCCATTGCATCGTTGAGTAATTGTACAAAGATATTTGTACCAATAAATACTGACGATGCTAAGTGATGTAAACAAGTTTACATTACATAAAATGTCTATTTATGCATGTTCTTAAGCATAGAATTGCATTACATACTATAAATATTGCATAACATGTATCATCCTGCATTTAGATTAGTCTGAATAAAATGGAGGTTAATTGTCTCTTTTTATGTTCAGGGACAGGGCGACTATTTATCAGGGCCTCAGATCAAAGATCTAACAATACGGATCTGATCAGGGTGACGATTGGAGTTCAACGACTCCAAGATCGCCCTAATCGGATATTTGTAGCATCAGATAGAGACTGAGGAACCCTAGAAGATCAAGGGCCAAGATGTTGTTAATCCACACCTCAGATGACAAATCCGACCACACGGATGGATTCGGATCAACGATCGCAGCCTAACGACATGAAAATCGATCTAATCCGACATCCATGGCACCATCTACAACTAATAAAAGATTAACGTTCCAGATGATGCCACGTGGCGCCATCCAGACCCTCCAAATCACTCGCTGCCCTACCTTCCCATCCAACGGCTGATAGTTGATCAAGTTACCTCCCTCAAGCCACATTTCATATGAGAGGAATTCCACATCTAATCTCAACCGTCAAATCAAGATCCAACGATCAGCATTAAATAGCATGTGAACGCACTTTTGTGCTATCCAAGCACGTAGCGTAGTGGATAAGACCTTGCACGCGTAAGAACGCGGGGTCGAAACCCACTGCGCCTGCAGATCAGAAATTAACGGGCGTGGGTGCGGGCGAAATTCCACCCTTGGATTTTGATCATGCGGCAACGGGCGCACCATGTGGCGTGACGATGAGCTACGTGGCCGTAGGTGTGCGCAGCGGCTAAATTCGAAGCAGTGCAGATGCAATATAGGCCATCCGATCGTGCAATCAAACGACTGATATGAGATGAACGTGGAGATGCATTGAGGTGGTTGGAGATGAGGAGGCGGGGGTGCGCGTATCTTTAGCCCACGTTCAGGCCTTTAGTGACAGATTTATCCATCACTAAAGGTCCTGAATTAATGTTTTTCAAAATGTAATGACCAAAATGCCCCCATTCCTTGCAAATATAAAAGGAGACCCCCTCCATACGAAGTTCTCATCCCTTCTTTCTCTTCTCTCCCTCTCCAAAGCTCAAGAGAAGCTTGTCCCACACCCGGGATGCCTCTCAAGAGATAAAGTCCAATTTTCGTCCCCCTTTCGGAAGTGGATCCCGTAACGACGACGACGTGCTGCCCCATTCCTATTCTTTCCGCTTCGTCCTACTCCGTTCCCCATCTTCCAGGCATTGTCCCATCCGGCTCGTCCTCCAAGCGACCGTCGAGGATGATATTTCTCTCTCCATTCTTTTTAATGCTTTCTAGAGTAGATTTACTGCTTTCTAGTGTAATCGTTTTCTACTTTCTAGTCGTAATGTTTAGTGTAACGAACAATTTCTTTAATAATGAATTCCATGTTCATTCTACATCTCTTTTTGGTTTTTGTTTGTAATATTCTCTCTCTCTCTTCTATTTAGTGTAAATAGATAGATAATTTCTAATCAATTAATCTACTTCGTAACAAATAAATTAAATGCATATTTTTAGATCAAGCATCCGCCTCCCAGAGTTTGACCCAGGATTTCTATTCCGGTATAAATTTTATTTGTTGAACGCAAGTTCTTCGCTTTCAAACTACAATGGCAGGTTTTCAAAACCAAATACGTTAGCGTAGCAACTCGTAACTTCAACATTTTGGCACCGTTGCCGAGGAGGCGACTCTCTTTGATTTTTTTTCGCGTTTTATAACTTACAAATCATTTACCTCGCCTCTCTCCTTTCTTATTATAATTGTAGGTACTCTTTTGAGACAAGCAAAAGCGGTAGATTGGAGCAAAGTGCAGTTGAAGGTTTTGTAAATTATCCCCTACTTCCCACCCATTAGTTTTCATTTCACCACGTAATAACACAAACATCAATCAACCTAAGTGTTCTTATAAACTCTAAGGTTAGTTTTGTTTGTTTGTTTGACACCCACACTCGCCTCAACCTTCACATTTAAAAAGAAAAAAATAAAAAAATCTCACAGAGGTACACAACCTCATCTGATTTCCAAACTCAACCGATAAACCGATCTTTGGAGCTGGTACACACATCCAAATACATAATTGAGTAGAAATCAAATTAGGTAATCACTTGTGTGCCTAATTAAGTGGTGCAACAGGCCAATTATTTGAGTTAATTGGGCCGCACCACTTCAATTAAAATCAACTCATCAAGTAGCTGCTACATAGGTTCAACTCTTAGGGATTTACCAGGCACTCCACATTTTTTTTAAGCTCCAAAGGAAAATATCTTCACCTATGCTTTCAAAACCTGGTGTGCCAACAAAACTTGTTTGAAAATACCTAAAGTTGAATCTTAAAAGCTACTAAGCAAGATTTGAACCCTAAAATTCACCGCATCAAAAATAATCTTGCTTGAAAATCACAGGTTGTGCACGCTCACACACATCAATCAATCATTAAGGGCACAACCCAAATAAAGAGCCCATCACATTCCAAAGCACATTTAAACCTAGCCCTAAATAAAATAGAGTAGACATTGGCCTTAAGGATTTGACTCACTCTTCGGAGCCCAGAACGAGATTATTTTCGATTAGTCTGTTTCTATTGTTCAATCTGATGTCTAGCTAGGGGAGCAGAATCAAACGATTGCAGCTAGGGGTACACTAAGAACCAGAGGCACAAGCTGAAGGAAGAACCTTCTCCCCAGTATCTCTTTCTAACTGGTTGGATTGAACAGACAGAAGCAAATCCAATCGTTTGTCTATCTCAAGACGGGTTCTGGGAGTCTGTATGTCTTTAGGCTAGCCCACTTAAGGACAGGTTTGATTGCTTGTATTGCAGGGCGCTTTTCTTCCTCCCATCTCTCATGAATCCTTCCACATATTATACTCATTCCCGCTCTTTCACTCCTGTTTTGAATTATCCTCAACATGACGATTATCTCGACTCATACTGTAATCAACCATCAGTTAGTTAGGATAACTCGGATTGGGGATACAGTTTCGGTCCTCCATGTTTAGGGTCCAACCCTGAACACTATGATTGTGATTTCTATCCATCTTAAAGCCAAATCGATTATAGATCGTCAACCTTTCATGGACAACCTAATACGTTCTACAATCAAGGAGGATACACTGATCCTTACCCATCCTCTGATTACACTGCCTTTAGGTCATCACCACCTTTTGAACAATCTAAAATGACCTATTATCAGGAAGGGGATCACGAATCTCAATTCGTTAACTCCTCTAGACTTATCCCAAACCCGCCCAACCCTGAACCAAGTCATTTGGTTCAGGTTAACCAGGTTCAAGGTAAGGTTTTGGCTAACTTGAGGAATACCATACAATCTTTAGAAGTTTAGCCAATACCTTGCATTGAGAGATTGGAGCCCCTGATTGAGATGATTGATGATTTGAACAAGTATTTATTGGATTGGCTCCAGGATGTTAAGGATAAGAACCCGGGTGAGTTTCTACTTGGGAAGTTAGCGAAATTGAGAATGAGATTTGTGGTTGCTTTAGTTCAATCGTGGGATGATTCCCAAGATGAACCCCCTTCAGGAGATTCAAGGTCAAAACCCGCTCAGGCACCTGTCAGGGGGGTTACGTGTTACGAGGCTGACCAAATTGAATTAGAGCAACCATTTAAGGGTGATCTGATTTCTTCTCCTGAGATCCCTGAGCCAGGGTACGAGGAAACGTATGTCTCCATGGATCAAAAAGTGATAGATGATTTTGGGGCATACATTAATACGAATCTTGATTTCTTTGATTCTAATGGTGAAGATTCAATTTGCAAAGTCTCACGCGAGTTTACAGAATACGATTTCTATGAGACGATTAGGCCTGAGGAATCTAATAGATCATTTGATAGCCCAATAACTAAGGAAACTAATCTTATTGGGGCTCACATTATTGATCCAGAATCGCATTTTCTGGAGGATTCAATCAAATGCCCTGATTGTCAACTACACCCCAATGAGCTTATCGATGATTCTGTTTTTGAGATAACTAGACCCAAGTCAATTCTGATTCAGCCACATCTTTTAGACTTGGAAATTTTAGACGGAGTGATTAATATGCAAGAGGTCCCGAAACTTGACATTCTGAATGAGGAGAACAGAAGCTGGGAAGTCCTGATTTGGGATGCAAACTTTGGAGGAAAAAGAAGACTAAGTCTAAGGGTTCCAATTCATCTGAAACCATCAAACCAGTTCCTTTACGACATCTATTCTGAGGATGTCCAACCCAAGTATACATTCATTGATTATCCATTGGATCTTGAATTTTCTGTAACCCAACTTTTTGGTATTGGGTTGCATCCTCATAAATTGCAGGACCGACCCCGCTTGCATACTGATTTTAGGTTTTGATTAATTTTTATCCAGAACCTTAGATATTCTCGATTATGGGGTAAGGGTCTGCACCACAATCTGGTCCACATGTGTGGACATCTTCTGGCAGGTCAGAGGTTTCTTCTTTTTATTCTAATTCTGATCTGCACCTGTGAATTCTTTATTTCTCTTCTTTGTATAGTGTGCCTAGCTGAAGGCACTAAATTCAACATGTATACAGTTATTTTTATTTATCTCAGAGCGGACCCAACATTCACGCAATTCAAGCGCTTTCTCCTCTATTCCACTCTCTTTTATGTCTTTTTAATACAATGAGGACATTACATTAGATAGGCATGGGGGGTGGATATTCATCTCTAAATTAATTCGTCAGCTCCGTAGATTCATTTTATTTTCTTTTATTTATATATAAAAAAATTGTGGAATTAGGAAAGAAAACTTGGGCTTAAGAAAATTTTCAATCTTAGGAAATATTACATTAGGATTTGAACACAAAGACCCTTCAGGTCCTTGGACTTAATCGGCCTGTGTATCCACTAAAATGTGGATTTATTTTTCGAGTCCTAGCCAACCTGAATTCTATTTTAATTTGAGTAAATAAGTTTGGGTGATAAGTATACGACTTATCAACCGCCCTCTCATTTGAGGAAACTTTAAGCCTAAAGCATCTACACACTATCTTATCATTGACTCGTTAATCGACGATTCTAACGAAAGTTGGGTAGCTAATGAACCTTCTAGGGTGATATGGCTGGCAAGTTATCGTGGGTAACAGCCCATAGGTAGGTTGTCCAGAGCCCAGTCACTGGATCATTCTCTTCTTGCTACCTTTAGGTAAATCTTAGACCAGGAAGCCACCTACTTAAAAAAAAAAGAAAAGAAAAAGAAAGTCAAAAAGAAAAGAAAAAAGAAAAGGAGAAAAGAAAAAAAGAAATAAGCCACACTTCGCCGCACGAGTATGGCTGGCAAGTTGTCAATGGTAACAGTTGATCGCCGATTTTCCAGAACCCAGCTCAAAAAATGCAATGAAAATTCCCAAAATACTTAGGAGGAAGTGGAGAAGTAGAATAAACTGGAGAGATATATACTGGATTCACCCTTGTGTTGACCCCATAAAAATAAAAGTAGGGAGAAAGATACCGGTTGTAAAGATACACCTTTAGGCAGAATTCTCTTTTTAAGGTTACCTAGAGGCGTAGAAATCTGAAGTCTGTTTTAACTGCCAATCAACGAGTCTATCACATTCACAATAAAGATGCCTAGAACTTAGGATTCTCATCAAATCTTGGGTGAGTTGAATGGCCGTAGAAAGCCACTCTTAAACCCTAAAAGTCAAAAATCAAAAAAAAAAAAAAAGAATAAAATGAGAAAAGAAATTTTTCTTTGAATAAGGCGAGGGCTTGAGGCGGTCTGCATTTTGGCAGATACCCGGACGCTGTTGTTTCTTTGAAAGTTCAGATCCTAAGTGGGCATTTTCTTAATGATTGAAAATAACTCATGCCCAAATAATCCAACATAATTCTTTTATAAATAGCATGTACTTTTTGTTAGGGACTAGCAAGAGATAGGCAAGGGGGTGTGATGTAAACATGTTTACATTACATAAAATGTCTATTTATGTATGTTCTTAAGCATAGAATTGCATTACATACTATAAATATTGCATAACATACATCATCCTGCATTTAGATTAGAATGAATAAAATCGAGGTTAATTGTCTCTTTTTATGGTCAGGGATAGGGCGACTATTTATCAGGGCCTCGGATCGAAGATCCAACCATACGGATCTGATCAGGGCGACGATTGGAGTTCAACGACTCCAAGATCGCCCTAATCGGATATCTGTAGCATCAGATAGAGACTGAGGAATCCTAGAAGATCAAGGGCCAAGATGGTGTTAATCCACACTTCAGATGACAAATCCGACCGCACGGATGGATTCGGATCAACGATCGCAGCCTAACGGCGTGAAAATCGATCCAATCCAACATTTGTGGCACCATCTACAACTAATAGAAGATGGATGGTCCAAATGATGCCACGTGGCACCATCCAGACCCTCCAAATCACTTGCTTCCCTACTTTCCCATCCAACAGCTGATAGTTGATCAAGTTACCTCCCTCAAGCCACATTTCATATGAGAGGAATTCCACGTATAATCTTAACCGTCAAATCAAGATCCAACGGTCAACATTAAATAGAACGTGAACGCTCTTCTTGTGTTATCCACATGCGTAGCGCAGTGGATAAGACTTTGCGTGCGTGAGGACGCGAGGTCGAAACCCGCTGCATCTTCAAATAAAAAATTAACGCATGCCGGTGCGAGCGAAATTCCACCCTTGGATCTTGACCATGTAGCAAGGGGCGCACCATGTGGCGTGACGAATGAGCTGCGTGGCCACAGGTGTGCACAGTGGCTAAATTCGAAGCAGCGCAGATGCAATATAGGTCGTCCGATCGTGCGATCAGGCTGATATGAGATGAACGTGGAGATGTGTTTAGGCCTTTAGTGACGGATTTATCCGTCACAAAAGGTCCTGAATTAATGTTTTTCAAAATGTAATGACCAAAATGCCCCCATTCCTTGCAACTATAAAAGGAGACCCCCTCCATACGAAATTCTCTTCTTTCTCTTCTCTCCCTCTCCAAAGCTCAAGAGAAGCTTGTCCCACACCCGGGATGCTTCTCAAGAGATAAAGTCCAATTTTCATCCCCCTTTCGGAAGTGGATCCCGCGATGAGGATGACGTGTTGCCTCGTTCCCGTTCTTCCCGCTTCGTCCTCCTTCATCCTGCTCCGTTCCCCATCTTCCAGGCGTCGTCCCATCCGGCTCGTCCTCCAAGTGACTGTCAAGGAGGATAATTCTCTCTCCGTTCTTTTTAATGCTTTCTAGAGTAGATTTACTGCTTTCTAGTGTAATCGTTTTCTGATTTCTAGTTGTAAGGTTTAGTGTAACGAATAATCTCTTTGATAATGAATTCCATGTTCATTCTACATCTCTTTTTAGTTTTTGTTTGTAATATTCTCTCTCTCTCTCATTCTCTTTCTCTTCTATTTAGTGTAAATAGATAGATAGTTTCTAATCAATTAATCTAATTCGTGAAAAATAAATTAAACGCGTATTTTTAAATCAAACGTCCACCTCCCTGAGTTCGACCCGGGATTTCTATTCCGATATAAATTTTATTTGTTGAACGCGAGTTCTTCGCTTTCAAACTACAACGACAGGTTTTCAAAACCAAATACGTTAGCGTAGCAACTCGTAGCTTCAAAAATACGCATTGGATACTTGTGGAGGTCAACCTTGAAGAAAAAAAAAAAGACAAAATACGACAGGTATATTAGATACTACTCAAAGCGCACCAACAGAGATGCCAACAAACTGATAAGAACCATTTTTTATCACCGCTACTAATTTAAGAACCATTTTGTTCTATCTATATTTTTGCCTCTTTAGAAACTGACTCAAGGAAAAAAAATTTTCTCTATTAGTTTGAGGTGATGACAAAACAGCTATTCAATAGATTTGCCATTGACAAAGAAGGGTTGCAAGAAGAATTTAAACTTGTTGCACCCCAACAAGCAATGGGAAGCAATGACTGTAGCATCTTTGTAATAAGATGGAAGGAGTGCTTGCTTCATGGGTTGAATCCAATTGAAACCACAAGGAATGAAGACATCCACAAGTTCCGTGCATATTACATAGCCATGATCCTAATGGATAGAAATACATATCATGATATGATATAAGTTCTAGAAACTAATTTCCTTTTTCTTTAAGGAAAGTATGTCCCCTTCGTGTAAAATATTTTGTAACAAAATGTACTTTCTATAAATATGAATAATCTTTTAATCTATATTGTCTTCCTTTTGTGATTTTTTTCTTATATGATTTGTGTTCTCACTTGTGCACAATGTACTTAAACACACCTTTTTATTAATATAGCAACTGCACAAAAATTATGATCAAATTTAAATATCCCCGATGTAATACTTAATATCACCAGTGCAAACCCAGAAAACCTGGGATCACGTTCTAAAATCACCTATTGTAATGAACGCGCGCTTCAGACATCTTTTAAGACGTCTGGGAAGTGGCCCAGACGTCTGACCAGACTTCTGGAATCACTTCCAGATGTCTGGGAATCGGTTATTGTTGGCACGCGCGATTCGTCTGCGCGCCTGAGCGCGCAGACCTGAGAAAATTCCCTCTCTCTCTTTTTTCCTCTCCCTCCTGTGCCCTCTGTCGCGCTCTCTCTCTCCTCCTCGCGCAGCCTTAAAAGGCCACGCCCTCCCCCTCACTCCCGTCACCTCCACCCCCTTCCTCTTCTCCTTCCAGTCAGTGCACGAGAGCGGGCGCGAGTGAGCGGCAGCGGCGACAGCCGCGGCGGGTGAGGGAGGAGGTGCTGCGCGGGGGAGGAGGCGTCGGCCGTGAGGGCTCGAGCCTGCCGGGGCAGCGGGAGCCGGCCAGCGGGGGCGCAGTGGGCGCGAAGCGACATGGGAGGACTGCTGCAGCTCGAGCAGCAGGCGGACGAGACGCGGCGCGGCCAGGCGTCACGAGCGGAGGGCGAGTTACGCCTTGGTTCTGGAAACTTTTCCAGAATCAGACGTCTAGGCTGATAGCCAGACGACGGGCACGACGTCTGGAAGACTGTCCTGACGTCTGAAAGGTGAGTTATTTTCGTCTTCTTCCTTTTCTTCGACTGACCGTACTAAGAGAGAGAGATGGGTACGCACAGGTTCTGAGATTCGCATCCAACGCGAATTAGACGTCTGGCTGCAGTGCCAGACGACTGGAGAGACTTACAGACATCCGGGGTGACCATCGGACGTCTGGGAACTAGGCCAGATGCCCCCGCAGGCTTCTGGACGTCTGAGAGACCATGCAGAGCAAGATAACCCCTGATCCACTTTTTAAGACATCTGGAATAAGTTCCAGACGTCTGATTTTGCACTGTTTCGTCGTTTTCGACCCGTTTAGGGCCCGTTCGGGTTTCGTTTTCCGCTTTTCGAGTTGCGTTCTTTTCAGAATTACATCCTCTACCCGTCTACAGTAGTTGTATACTGTTTTGAGAAATTCCTTGTGTTTGATCCTTGTGATAGGACCCTGTTCCGTTGCAGTCTCGGGGGTTGCGGAGGCACGCGGGATTCCCGACCGCACCCCCAGTTCGCCTGTTGTAACCGGTAGAGTGGCTTTAAGTATAATCTATTAAATTATGAAACCATAAATAGAACCTAGGACATTGCATGAATCCTAGGAATGAGAAATAGATTGAATGGTAGATCCTAGGGTGTTGCATGAATCCTAGGGCTGGAAAACTAGATTGTATGATAGATCCTAGGATATGGCATGAATCCTAGGACGGGAAAACTAGTGGAATGTATGAATACTGTAGTCTTGGACAATGTGGAAAGGAAATAATAGCTGCCTGTGAATTGAATTAACAGCTGCCTGTTATGAATAAATAAACGTGATTGAGAATATGGATTGTAAGAACGTGAAACTGGAAAGTGAAACCTGGATGTTCTAAGTTAAAAGAGCTGGAACCCTACGGGGAATTAGGAGTAGAACTCCTGGAAAGTGAATGGAATAGAATTGGGGAAGTGAGTTGGCCCTTGAGTACGGAGTACCAAGGAGAGCGACTATCCCCATGTTTAGTGCAGAGCGGAGCCAGCCGCCCCAGGGACCCAGGGTTAGGACTGGCCACTCTGTACCGACTTGCTGGCCCTCGTGTACGTAGTACCGAGGAGAGCTACTAGTGTAGGGAGGTACTAGCTACCCCACGGGCCCTGGGGTTCTGCTAGCCTCCTACACCAACTTGTTAGGCCCACTGGGGCAAACCAGGGTAGTCAGGCGAGGGTGCGCGGACTGTGGAGGGGCAAGGCCCCTGTTTGGCTACTGTGGAGGGGTTGGACCCCTATTACTGAGAGGGCTCTACCTTGTACTGGTTCCGTGCTGTGCTTTGGGCGCACCCGTTAACGGAAATGACTGACCGCGTGCCAGTGCGGGTTAACTACCCATGCGTTTACCGCGCATGCCGTAGTCACCGTTACGTCTGTCAGTGACCTTAGGGTGGTTGACTGAGAGTAGGATCACCACGGGGGACTCTCCCGGCCAGGAGAGCACCACGTGCTACTTCTACTGTTCGGAAAAGACTGCAATCAAGATCGTTCCCACGAGGAACATTCGAGATCAAGTGAAGGATCTGAGAAATAGATAAATTGTGAAACAATAGAAAGATGTAAATAAAGGAAGAAAAAAAATTAAAACAGCTACTGTACACTTTACTGTTTCTTTAGTTTAGCTGCCACTCTACTCAGCGTTTTGCTGACGTGTTACACTCGTTACCTTTCAGGACCAGGTGTTGAGCAGCCAGGGTCAGCGGCTGTAGAGGACGCTGGGCCAAGTAGGGTCCAGTAGAGTTACCACTGTTCTCTTGTACCTCTTTTTTGTTCCACTGTAGTGAGTAGTTCTTGTTTCCATTATACTTTTCTTTATCTGCAGTTCATATTATGTTATGAATGTTGTTCTACTATTGTGGTGGTACATACTATAGTGGTTTCTTTCCTTACTGCTGTATTTTCGTACTGTTTGTTATATTCATGCTGAATGTGGTTTATTTTACTACTCTTTTGGTTACTTCCTCGTTGGACGACCTGGTCTTGGGATTAGTCGAGTCGGTCCGGTTCTCGTGTCTCGTAGGGACTCGGGAATCGGGTCGTTACACCTATGATCCCTGGTGCAATCTATTTTATGACCGGAGAAAATCGATTATATTTAAATATCCCCAGTGCATA
Organism: Thalassia testudinum; assembly: GCA_037157565.1. NCBI lineage: Eukaryota > Viridiplantae > Streptophyta > Magnoliopsida > Alismatales > Hydrocharitaceae > Thalassia > Thalassia testudinum. The sequence goes on from JAZHRO010000003.1 coordinate 27,116,130, forward strand.
TTTAATATCACCGGTGCAAACCCAAAAAACCTGAGTTCCCGGTATCAAATATCCCTGGTGCAATCTATTTTATCATCGAATCAAAATTTAAATACCCCCAGTGCAATATTTAATATCATCGGTGCAAAACACAAAATCACCACTAATCCTCGATGCAATACTTAATATCACCGGTGCACTACACGTATAAATTGGTATTATCACATGCGCAAGGTGTTTTATCAGCTAAATATCTTTAAAACCAATATATATAGAAAAAAATAATATATTAATAAAAAATTTTTGATGTATCCTACTAAATATAATCAAAGCTAAAACTACAATGTATAAGCCTCCAAGGATAAAGATGGACAATCATTTGTAGTGTTTTTTTTCTTCCTCCTCTTTATAAGTGAAACCTCGCATGGTTTCTTAAATCTCTTCTCACGAGACCTACCACGACGTCCTGTTTGCTTTGGATTATGAACGGTTGGAGAATTTGATACACCCTAAAAAATAAAAAGTTAGAAAACATCTCTTACAAAAAAACATAAAAGTAATAAAAAAGACATAAGAAACAACTATACCTGATCTTCAAACCCTGTCAAAGACACTAATTGCTTGAATACATCATCAAGCACCTTCAAGAATATATCATGGTTGGAAGAGGATGTGGCACCAACATCAACAAATTTCACCATCCTTGAACATATATTCTCATATCTATCCATAGGATCATCAAGAGATAGGATAGCCTCAAAACTACTTGTCACAGAGGGAAGCTTTACATCTTTTCTCCAATGATCAATAATGCATTTAGATGGAAGATCATATATGTCAAATTCCATCAAAACAAAAATGCAATGCCTGCAAAGGATCCCTTCAATCTCAAATAGAAAACATGAACATGATACCGATGTTGAAGACTTCTCAAATAGGACAGAAAAAGGCAAAGAGCTTGGTGAATCAAACTCCTCAACAACAATGGAATAATTATCACAAATTTCATGCTCAAAAGCCAAAGTTTTTCTGCAATAGATAATATTCTGCAACTCCTTCTGAAATAGAAAAAACTTTGTAACAGTATAAGTATCCCTTACTTAAGCCTCTATGGAAAACTTAGAATATAAAATAGGAGACTTGAATTGAGAATCAAAATTCACTTTACGATTCTTCTCTTGTTTCGCTTGAAGACCAAGTCATATTGCCTCACAAATTACTTCAAAGTAGTTTTCAAATTAGCATATCCATCAAAAAACGCATTGATCCCTTCACTTCTTTGCATGCTAGACATGCCAACCCAAAACATGTCATTAAAAAGACAAGGGATCCACATATGTCGAATCTCAAACAAATCATGAAGCCATTTATAGCCCTCCAAATGTCTGTCTCTAACCATTGCAGCCCACTTCTCTTCAAAATCCTCCTTTGATCTTGAACTATGAACAACTTGATTAAAAGCTTCCCTAGTATGCTCATCTCTAGGAAACTTTTGAGGAAGCTTATCTTTGATGTGCCAAATACAAAGCCAATGACGAATACCATAGAATACAGCTAATACAGCATTAAAACTAGCTTGATATTGATCTATAATGATACTTTGGGATGTATACCCCACATACAAGACAATGTAGATTCCCTACTAGGAGGGGGTGATATAATAAATTACGGAATAGAATATAAACAATCTCACAAAAAATTCAATCACACAATGTACATAATTATTTTTAAGTGGAAACCCAAACTGGGTGAAAGCCACCACCTAACCCTCTCAAGTTAGGATTTTCCGATCAGCCAAGTTGATCAAATCCACTAAACGAATCACTTAAACGAGGGTGATTCAACCTCAATTACAACCACACTACTTTATATGAGGGTAGCGTACCTCAAACCCCTTCTTTTCACGAGAAGGATTTTGTCTCACGAAGGAGACGGGAATTCGCAAAGCGAATACCCAACCAAAGTAACAAAGATAAATAACAATAATCCTATAGAGCCAACAAATATTTAAACCTAGTTTCTATAGGAATTAGGAAACTCCCCTTTGATGGAAGTGCGTCGAAATGATGACGCAGGTGCGTGGGCCACACAACGACGCAACGGTGCTCTCGTGAACTACGGTGGGAGAGCGAGTGCGTAAAAGATTGATGCTCTCTAGATGAAGAATTTGAGATTGGAGAGCAAGAGCTTTTCTTGGACACAAAGGAGTGGAAATGATTGTTCTTGGTGTGTCTAGGTGTATGTTAGTGTGAAAGAGGTTCTTCTCTATTTATAGAGGCCTTAAGAAGGCTTTGGAAAGCTTCCATAGCCGTTGAGTGCAAAGCCCAAGAGAATCAGACCGAAATCAAGAACAATCATTGCACTGACAAGGTTATCTGACGTCTAATCCTGGCATCGGATGTCTGGAAAATTAGTTTAAGACGTCTGGGAACAAAGTCAGACGTCTGATTTTAGGCGAGTTTCTTCCTGACTTGAATCAGATCTAAATAGGGTTCTAGTGCAAGTCCATCAGACAACATACAGAACGTCTGGAATTATGTCTGGACGTCTGGAAACCTACTTTTCTACGGGAATAGATTTCCAAGAGAGTGCAACGGCTAGAAAATCTCTAAGAAGAGATTTTCGGGTCAGCCGAGGCAAAACGATCATGTATCAGATGTCTCGAAACGCTTACGGACATCTGATAAGGCTCTAACGGTCATATCCTTCAGTGTTTGTTAAGCTAGCCAACGGTCCACTAATTGGACGTTTGGCAAAATCATCAGATGTCTTCTAAGACGTCTGGACTAAGGTCTGGACGTCTGATTTCATCAGACAGAACTAAATAAGTCCAACCTAAATGTTATCGGACGTCTGAGTCAGCAATCAGACGTCTTAAAACTCATTATCAGACGTCTGATTTTTAGATTAGACGTCTGAAAAGGCTGCTTGAACCCTATATTGGTTTTCTAAGTTTCCTACAGAAAACCTAAGTATCATATGGTTGTGCAAGTGTTCCTAGGACTACTGTTAGGGTACTTTGAGGCTCTTTAACATGATGTTCTAAGGAACAAAAAGAGCAGGGAAATAAAGACAAAAGTACATGAAAGAAATAAATAGAATTCTATCATATTCTTCTTGTCATTCCATCTTCAATATATCGCTCCTCGCGAATCTCCTCTGTTCTCCATCAAGCTCCTCCAATCCGTTCTGGATGCGAGCTCGAACTCTGTCTAATCACGTCTCCATTTGCAATTGACCTAAAATTTAAGACTCCAAGTGCAAATGTTAAATGACACGTGTTTTATTATCATCAAAATAAATGATCGTGGTGCTCTAGCACCAACAGACAAGAATGTCGGAAATAATCACATAAAATTTTCTATTGTCTCATCTCCCAATAGAGCACAACCAAATAAAATTGTATGACCATGATTATTTACTCCAACGAAAGGAGCAAATGGCATGTCATATCGATTAGTCAAGTATGATGTGTCAAATGATACAACATCACCAAAAAACTTGTCGGCCGACCGGCTAGTAAAATCAGACCAAAAAATATTCCGAATGAAACCATCACCATAAAAATCTATAGAATAAAAGAAGTTGCTATTATTTGATTGCATCCTAACAAAATAACTTTGAATAGCCTCTACATCACCTACACCAAGCTTCAAATTCCTTGTTTTACGTATTGCATTTCTTGCATTCTAGGTGGTAAATGTCAAGTTCTCAAACCCATTGTCCTCAATAATAAAAGAAGTAACTAACTTTGACAAACTAATACCTGCTTGATCATTTAACACCATCCGATATTTCCTTCCAAATAGTATTTTCTTCTTGGATCGAAGGTACTTCATTATAGTTGAATTGCAAAACTCATGATTATGGTCATTGAAATAAGAAACAATGATATACTTCTTAGAGCCATCACAAAATCGAAAGCGAACATGAGCCTTGCATCTAACTTTAGATGTCAATCTCTTTGAATAGTAAAGATTGCATGACTTCTTAGGAGGTTCACCTCCTCTTGAACAAATAAGTTTTTCTCTACGTACAAAATTCTTATCAACGTCATCATAATTTGTGCCCTTTAAAGAATACTCAAAGGAATTACGATGGGCAAAATCTTGACAAAAAGAAATAGTAGCCTCAAAAGAATCAAATTCCATCCCAACTTCAATATTTTTTTCACCTAAAACCATACCAAAGTAACATAGATGAGTTAAAATCACTACAATGATAAATTACACCGGTGCAAAATTTAATTACACCGGGGCAAAATATTACAAAACATACACTCTCAATGCAAAAGAAATTTGCACCAATACAAAAAAATGCAGCGATGCAAAGTTTAATTATTCGGATACCTAAAATTATAGAACCCTAACCTAAATACTAAAATAACATAGCACCAATGAAAAAAAATTCAGAAATAAATAGAAAAATCAAAGATAATATATGTACCTTCATCTATATCAATAGTAGAGTTATCCTGATCATTCATATGAGAAGATGAAGTTTCAAAAAGAGGTTGACGATCGTTCCTATCAAAGGAATTCAAATCACAACCAATGTTTAGATCCATAACAATGTTATCGAAAATAAAATCACAATGATGGTCGCAAATATAAGCATAAATAGAAACTTAAAAGAAATCGAAAAAAATGACATACCTAACAAGACGAAGAAGTGTGGGGAGTGGAACAGCTACAAACGAAGAAGAGAGCTGCAAAGAAAAAAAATGAGAATCGTAGGACAAGGAGAAGAGGAAATGACTTATATATGGACTGTTATGTGTACTATTGTGTGGGGACCACCTATAATAATTCATGTCAATTTTTACGTCACAGGATACGTTTCCCTACTTTTTGACTATTTTATATAGTGGGTTTTATTAAAATGATGTGGGTTAATTGGAAGCAATGGTATTACGTGAATGAGTTAAAATCTATATTTGAATAAATGTCTTCCATCAGTACAAATTTATCGTCGAAAGGATCACACAATTACTATGTCATAATTATAAATGATTCTTGTGATGGGTATCTTCCTAAACAGGGAGCAGACGAGATTCCATTGACTCATCTGTCTATGGTGCGCTCGGTGCTTTGTGGGAAGAAATTTAATTTTTTTTCGAGTATGTCCCCTCCCTTTGAAAGCAGCTACACTGCAATGTATCTTTCTGAAAACGAGGTAATAATTTTTTATGAAAATTTCGTTGTAAGTTGCAGGCTTTTATAATTTACTTATGTTATACTTTGCTAAATATTATTGAAATGTTCGATTTAGTAGTAATTTTTTAATTTATGATCTTTTTGTTTGAGAAAATTGCGAGTAAAAAAGATGTCACTCATAAGTTGGAATTGTATTCGATGGTAGACCCCCTCAAAGACTCGATCATATTGTGAGTTAAGAAAACGTACAAATAAGTAAGTGCTCCTTTACGATCAGTAATACGATGAAACGTATCCCTATACATAGAGTATGTTAAATGCTACGATTTTTTCTGTCGTTGTTGAACATTGTATAATAAAATCTCAACTCATGATATTTCGGGTTTGAGCATGGAAGGCATAAAGTCTGACCATGGCATGTAGAATATTTTAAGAAATGGGAAATAATTAAATTTTTGTAGATATCTTCTTAAACATATGTTGATATATAATTTATTACAAAAATAAGGACCATTGCATGAGTCACGGTGCAGTAAACGTAGTTGACATAATCTTGTGTATGAAGGGAAAACATGTTAAGTAAAATTTAATGCGGGAATAATGTATATAGGACATATGATTGGATCATAATTTAAGCATGGGTAGTAAGTTATCACATTTACTATTGTGTTCCCATTTACCCATAATTTAAAAGCCTTTAACATGATGAAGATGTAATCGCAAACAATATTGTCATATGTCGAATCATATGCAAAGCATTTTGGAGTTTTCACATAAGTGAGCGCATTGAATGATATTATGGAAAAAAAAAAGTTTTGTTAGTATGACAAAGTAAATTAGATGCTCTAAGAAAATTTTTAATAAAGTAAAAGTTTCGTATAAATCAAATATTATGCATCATAATAGGTGAAATATTGTAATTATTCTACCATCAAAGTAAAAGATATTCAGAAATCGTAGACAACATATAAAATTATATAGAGTCATACACATGAAACGTTAATGCGAAAAGGGATGAAATTCTAGGAAGTATATAAATTAGCGGAGAATCATACCCACCAAAGTGTAATGTGGGAAGACTATCTCGTGAAGTCACCTGAATTCTTGATCAACCTGTTGAAAATTATTATGTTTTAATAGTTATAAGAAGACGGATGATACGAATAGTGAGTTGGACTTAGAATGTGGTAATCTTACTTAGTGCCATTAATAGTTGCTATTAACTGGCTTGACTGTGTAGGTGGCAATGTCCCACAGCCAGCTCCCATTCACTGTGAGTTGTTTTATGTAGCGATACATGTCACGGTAATGATTCCAACATTTGTATAGCCATGGCACTGGAGGGAAGTGGTTTGTTTGGGAAGATAAGTTCGTATAGGTTTGCTCCAACGCCACGCGAGTGAAGTGGCCTCGTCGATATTGTCGTTCCAGCTTTCTCTTATATAATGTAAAGAGGAAGACCCACTCATACAAGAAAATATACTCCATGCTAAACATTATAGAACGAAAAGAGAAATTAGTTTTACTTTCAAGGAAAATTGTGAAGTCCCACAAGGAAATAAGTACATGTATGGGTATAGTGCTAACATAGTTACATATTAAAACGATAATGAAATTGCAATTTTGAATGATGTGAAAAGGGATAAGTTGAGTTTCATAAATGTATGCAGTAGTTTCTAACATATGGAATATTTTCAATGTAATGTGATGTTTATTTATGAGAAGTAAGTAATTGCAAGGCACTAGCAACCTTATTCATCATTAAATTATTGTCCGTCATTAAAGGTTTTAGTAGCACTAACGAGTAGTAAGAATCGGTTAACTTGATGATATATGATGTAGTAATGTCGCTACACATATAAATTACAATATTTGAAATAACATAAAATAATATAAACGAAATCTCTTCCCTCTTAATGGAGTACGTAGTACCTATAACATTAACGATACCTATTCTTACATATATTAGCAAACAGACAATAAGAACTTCTATATAGTGTAAGAAACGTTCACGTTGGTAGCCAAGCTCATGAACGTAAGTAGCTTTGGTTAATTATATGAGTTCAACAATTTTTTATGCAATATAATTATGACAATTTCACTTGTTATGTATGTATGTGAAATATTGTTCACAGTTACTTTCAAATAAGTATAGACTTGAAAAACGTCCACTATGTAAATGAATATTCACTCCTTAATGCATTGTAAAGGTTGAAATAAGATGACATTGGAAATCATAACATAATCCATCTACGATAAATACGTGACGAAATAGAAAACTACTATCTAGGCCACCACCAAGCAATTGTGTTTGCCACCACCATCGTGTGTACATTTGATTATGTGAGAAAAGTTATTGCTACACATACCACCAAACAAGCAATTACGACCTTCGCATAAAATACAGCCTTTTGAAGTTGACGAAGTTCACGAACATTAGATTTAGTATCGCTATCGCTTTGACATGGTCCAATTCGTTCAGCAAGGCAATGCCTACAATGTCATCTTTTCTCTCAACTTCATCTTTTACCCATTTGAAGAAATTATAATTCTTCTTCTGACATGTGTAAAACTTCCTGTCTTTGCTCCATGCCTTGCCGAATGTCCGTACGACTGTTAGTCGAATATGCCAACATGTCACATGGGGATTGAATCCCCGATTCCAGCTAATGGAGCTTTGAGAGGGTGAATTCATGTTCCTTGAGGAAATTGTTCAACTTTTTCATTTAGAAAAAATTTATTGAATATTTATAGTGAATGATTTTCTATATAGAATGTAACAAATTATAGCTGCTTACTACCTAAAGAAAAATTGAAGCATAATGTAACTTGGATGATAAAGTATAAGTAATTGGTATATGTTGTCAACTCCTCCCTATTACATAAAAACTTACCGTTTATGAATATTCCATGCAACTATTGCGATATGTGTAATAGCACATTGCGCACATATTTTCATGAAAATGAAAGGGCATATATGTTAACCAAGTACATATATAGAATCTAACTTCTCATCTCAATAGAGTTTTGTGCAAAACACAAAAATCATGAAAATTGCTAATTTGTGGTACAGATATAACCACGTACACATAATGTAGATAAGGTTGTACTAGTAAACAGCAAGTACACAATGATAGTATCCAACTACTATGAAGGACATAAAGTAGTATCATTGATGCAAAGTAGACAAAATTTTATCATGAAGCCGGAATAACTGCCTCCTCGCTGACATCCCGTCTAATTCACTGTCATCACGAGTAGAGTGAATTGCAGCATAGTCTCATTCCCTAAACCCTAAACCCTATCGACCATGAAAACATTGATGCAACTTGTCAAGTTGTTGAAAGATATTCGTTACACGGAAATGGTTAAAGAAGTTCCTACGTTGGTATATTTTAAATAGTATCAACCATCAGACCTCCAGCCATTGATGTTCTCCTCGTCGTGCGACAACTATACCTGCAGCATAGTCCCATTCTCAATCATGAAGTTTGAGGAGGTCATCTATCAATAGAAATGTGTTACTAAAGTGCATCCAATAAGTGCACAACACGTTCACTCCAGGGTAAAAGTGTGTAGCCTTGCTGAACTCGACCACAGTATTCGCCCAACCTACTCGAGAAAAATGATGATCCATATATCTCCCTCTCGCTTCCTCCTTAGTAGACCATAAAGGAGGTGCCAATGTTCGTCGTCCATCAACAACTGTGTCATTCCACAATGAATACCTAGAAAAGATTCCCCTTACTAGTAATCAAAGTTAACTGAACCCAAGAATGGTGTACAGTTTTACGTTAAAATTTCGCTCATATCCTATGATGATATAGGAAATATTTTGTTTGATATTCTCAATACGAATGACTTGAGAAGGACATAACCATCATTATATACCCACCATTCGTCGTAATTAAGGGGAACATATATCTAATGACATTTTTTTTACATGAACGTTAATACAGGACATATATATAGCATAATTAGTAAGATATTGCAATTCAAAATATATTACTTGCCATTATATGGTAATTATGCCTTTAAAAATGAAACATCATTCACCATACATGAAACCATACACGAAAGATGGGTTGTAGACAAGACGGTGATATGACTAACAACATAAATAGATGGTATGATATATGGATTAAGTAACTAATGTAAACTATGACTAAAAGATGGTTATCCCAAGCTCATTTGCGGCGTCGACAACATCCATAGCATCGTTCATTAGTTGTAGAACAAAAAATGCGATACATCCTAGCTTGATCCTCAGTTCTTAGACATCAGCTAGGAGATCATCAATGGTTCCTGAATACGTTTACCCATTCAATCAATGTTAATAGTCTGTCAGTGAAAATCAGCCATCAAGCTCGCTCGAGAATAAATACCATCCTATCATCCCTATCTCCTTGCTTGTATGTAATAAAATGACATGAACGATTTAAGCTATATAGCATTTTTCAACTAATGACGGGAAGCTTAACATATTTCAAATAATGATAGAAAGCTCAACATATTTCAAGTAATGACAGGAAGCTTATAATGGAGTAACTGTAAATGGTAGATGCCATATGTAAAACTACATTAATAGTGATATGGAAGCTTATAATGGAGTAACTGTAAATGGTAGATGCCATATGTAAAACTATATTAATAGTGATATGGATACACATAGTAATAACATCATAAACTAACTATGAATTTGAGGAATGGTCCAGCGTCATTACATTTATTACAAGCAGTTTGGTCGGGCCTACAGTGATTATGGGTCATGTGAATTGTAAGAATCGCTAGGAGGCAAAGTTAAAAGTGCGGATTTACACATTTACAAAAACACGTCATTATAGCTTATTTTGCCCTTAGTGCTAATACACTTACACTTTCTTAATGGAACTCAAAATAGATTAACTTGATGGAGTCCCGGTTGATCCCACAAGGAGGCTTAGAATGAACTTGAACCTTGTATTGCCTTAAGTGAGTCCCTTTATTCTATTTTTGTGCTTTTTGTGTTTTCCATTTTTTTTTGTTTTCTTGTGAGAATGAAATCTAAGACTAGTTAGCAGACCTAATTTTTTTTGGGTTTTTAACTTGATAGCAAAATAGAAAGACAACTAACTATGCTTGCAAGACGTTATTGAGGAAGGTGATTATGGTGACTAAACAATATGTGCGGGTGAGGTTTTCGCGTGAGATGCGGTAAATGGCTATGCGAGTTATTAGTAAGGGTGAGGGGAGTGACTATAACTATGCAATAAGGCTTATATATATATATATATTGGTCATTTTGTTTTACAGAAGTAAAAAGAAGAACGACGTATTTACAACTGCCAACTAAACAATGACAAGAGAACTTTAACAACTATACTCTTTTTTTATTTTGATAAAGTGAAAAAAAAACACACAAGTGAACAACAACTTAACACTTTGTATTTCACAAAATGTACTACAACATACTACAAAATACTACAACATGAAACACACATATGAAGGAGAACAACTCCATTACACTAAGGTGGAAAGATCCACTTATACAAAGCTTATAAAAGATAGATAATTACAAGCACTCTTTACTCCAACACTTGGAAAATGGAGATGGCTAATGGAGGATGAAGTGTTCAAGCTCCCTAAGGTGGTTGATGCGTAGTGGCTCGGTAATGTGGATGATTAGGTGCTCATTGGTTCTAATGTTGGTGGTGATAACCATGGCAGAAGTTAAGGAGATGGAGATGAAGATCCTATACATGGAGGTGTTCTCTATGGAGTTTATGTTGTGGGCTCTATGGAAAGGGAATGGGATGGCCATGGAGCTAATGTGATGGTAATAGGAGTAGGAGTTTGACAGAGCATTTATGCGCATGTTTTGAAATATGTTGTAGTTCATAGTATACTCGTGTGAAACCCTTGATCAAAAATATTTGTAAATTAACGAGACAGTGAGTCCTGGTCGAACTCAGGGAGGCGTTATGGAAATGTGAAATCTAATTCTGATCCTCTCTCTCTCTCTCTCTCTCTCTCTATTTGTTAAAATGCATGTTGATTTATAATTACTTATGTATTAACACACGACATGTTGTTGCAACTGATATGCGAGATTAAAACAGGCAACTTTAATCACAATAAAATATGACAATGAAGCTCATGGTGATTTTTGCAACACATACATATATATATATAAAGATGATTTTCATTGAGTTCAGGATGGTTGCTACAAAGTGAAGCTTGAGGAAAGCTTCTACAGGAAAGCTTAAACAAAAAAACTAGCTAGCAGAAAATGAGTGCATGCGTGGATTTATGGGGAGATTACACATGCATCATTGAGGGGGAAGAGAGCTACACTACTAAGCAGAAAAGAATTATAGAGAAAAATCTCATGAAGAACTACTTATCTATGCTTGCAGAAGGAGGGGCATCAGAGGTGGTCTCCAATAGCCTTTGAGATGGAGGTGGTAGGGAGAAGAAAGAGGGGCAACCAATGGTGGGTAGGCCAACCCTTGGAGGGAGGAAGGAGATATGATCTAGCCTTGATGTGGAGGTGGAGTAGCCATGGTGGACAAGGAGGTGGAGGTGAATGGTGGACAAGATAATGGGAGACTAGATGGGAGCCCTTGGTCGTCCATGGGTCTTTTTTATAGACCCATGACAAGCCTCTCCTCTTGGTCGACCAAGAGGTTGGGAGGTTGTTTTTAGATCCACAAAATGTGGATCTAAAAATTTGAATTACTCTTGGTTGCTATTTTTAGCAACCAAGGTAACAACACATGGATAAGAGTTCTTAAGAACTCTTGGTGTGTTTTCGACTAGGTGAGGGTGTGTGTGTGTGTGTGTGCATGAACATGTGTGTGTGTGTGGGTAAGTGGTCTAGTGATCTAGCTTAGGTCCTAAGGGTTTGGGTTAGGTTAGGTCATAGAATTAGGGTTAGAAACCCTAATTACTAAGGTAGATGTGCAATTAAACTTGTAATAAGTTTAATTGAGTGAGTGCAAACCTAATTGAGACTGAGATTACTCCATTAAGTTGAGCTTAGGTCAATTGGACTTTCACTGAGTCCTATTGAACTTGTGTGGGTTGAGATCTAAGCTCAATTGGATTCTATGAGTCCAATTGACTATGATCCAAGTCAATTGGTCTTAGTGAGAACCTAATTAGGTTCTTAGGAGGGTCTAGGGGTAATGTACTAGGATTAGGGTACCTTAATTTAGGTTCCCTAGGGGTTAGAATTGGGGTTTTGAGGCTTCCTAGGCTAAGGTGACCTAATCTAAGGTTGGCTTAGGCTTAGGATGGTCTCTAAGGCTATCCTAGGGCTAGGATTGGTCCTAAGTTCTTCATAATTTAACTCTACATTAATTTCTACTTAGTAGAGTAGCATACCTCAACCCTACAGTATTCCTTCTACTATTTATTCCTAAGTCTTCTGCTCCAGCTCTGCTATAACTCCAACTTCTCTTTATTCTTCAGATCCATCTTCAGATCCAACTGCAGATCTAGCTTCAGATCTTCTTATTACTTTCAATCCACACAATGCACTTAATTAGAAAATTATAACATTATTCGATGCATAGCTACAATAAAGCAAGAAAGATGCAAAGTATGCTCATGTATGCATGGATTACACTAAGTTATGCAAAGTTCTAACTTAATTTAGTTCATTTAAGACTTATGATTGCTGCACAATCAGAGTTGGAGCTAATGTGATGGTAATAGGAGTAGGAGTTGGTCTTAGGGGCGGTGATGATGGGTGTGCGTGTGTGAGTGGAGTGAACTAAGTGCTAGTGAGGTTGTGAAGTGGTGTCATGGAGGATGGTAGTGGGTGTGTGCTTGGTGTGTAAAGTAGTGGTGTTGGTGGTGGAGTGGATGGTGCAAGTGAGTAATAGTATGTGCAACTTGCAAAGTAAATCAAGCACAATAAAAAGCAAGTATTAAGACGCTTAAAAATGAAATCTACTCTACTAGCTAGGAAATGAAAATAAGCAAAGTGCAAGTAAAGAAAATAACTATACTAACAAAGAAAGTAAAAATAGAGTAAGATGAGAAGATAGGTGTTCTTTCAATGGGGGTACAAGGCCTATTGGAAGAAGAAGAGGATCCTTGGCACTTGGCTTACCTCTTCTTCACCTGGAAAACCAGGTCCAAGTGGGCACAAGCTAGCCTTTGGCTAAGGTTTGAGAGCTTAGTTATGGGGCCCTTAAGGAGAGGAGTTATTTGCATGATAGGAGAGTGGAGTGGAGTGGAGAGTGGGGGGGTGGGCGTGCACACTCTATGGGAGGGTGTTTTTCTAGAGTGTTGAGTTGTGTGTGGTGTCCCTATGTTATCAATTTAGGAGGGCTACTCTAGGGCACAACTTAAAAATAGAAGGTTCTACTCTAGTGTAACATCCCAAAATCCAGGTTATGAGTCATTTCAAAGTGATTCAGGTTAATTTGAACTCGGAAACTCGATTATGGTTAAGTGCTGGTGTCAGCACCTCCCTAAATTGCCCAAAACATGTATTTCGAGTCAACCCTAGTCAAACATTGTCAAAGGGTGCCATATATGGTATCGTTGGATTCCTCTCGTCGCAAGCTTTCCGACGACACTTGTTTCATGTGAATCTGAGGTGTATAGCTTAAGTTATGGTCAAAATAAGTCAAGAAGGACCTGTTAGGTGAACCCAACATGTAATGACCCATTACATTTTTAGTCGGATAAGACGTCTGGAGTTTCAGTCAAACGGCTGGACACGTGCCTGGACGTCTGAAAGTGAGATTTTTCGCATTGCACTTCGCGTTCTGCACGTGGGCGGCGCGCAAAGGTTTCTCTCTCCCCACACCCACACCCTGCAAACCCTATTTCCACTTGTAAAGACCCATTCTATCCTGAGCCTTTTAAGACTTCTAGACTGTCAGTCAGACGTCTGGTCAAATGTCTAGACCCCTTCCCAGACATCTGGAAATTGAAATTTTGGTACGTGACTTTGTGTCTGCGGACAGGCTGTGCGTAGACAGTACCGCTCTTCTCTCTCTTTCCCTCTTCTCTCCTCCATACGAACCCTAGTGCACCTTTATAAAACCTCTCTCCTCCTCTTCCTCTCTTCCCCACTTCACCACAAGCCACCTTCCTCCCTCTCCACTGCAGCGAGAGGGGCGAGCGTGAAAGTGAGTGACGAGGAGAGGCGACGTGAGGAGAGGAGGAAGAGCTTGAGCTTGCGAGCTCGTGGGAGCTCACCAGAGGACGCACGGCCGGAGTGGCATCTGCAGGAGGAGGAGCACGTTGGGGGAGACGTCCCCGACACTTGCTACAGCCCGAGCTGCAGGCGAGGAGGTGAGGCCGTGGCTGTACGTGGCAAGGGAGAGCAGCAGGTCGTTCTGATTCTGGGTTTATCCCAGAATCAGATGTCTGGTGACGACACCATACATCTGAAAGCAGTGTTCTACAAAGGTATGTTCCTCTTACAGTTACAGCCTTGCAGGCCGTACCGCAGCCTCGATCTGCATGGCTAAAAGTGGTTGATTTGCCTGTCGCGCGCAAAGATAGCTTCAGGAAGGCGCGAGGCATGCCCTCCCATGCGTTTCGGATGTCTGGACAGCTTACCAGACAACAGGAAGCACTCCCAGACATCTAGAGGAGAGGTCGTCGTCTGGAGCTGGGTCTAGACGGCCAAGAAGATGTTCTGGACGTCTGAGGTCGACGCAGAACCTAAGGTGAGCTTTGTAGGTCTGCAACCTTATTTTTTAGGTCTATAGCCTCTGGTTACTTTTAAGACATCTGGACCTTGTACTAGATGTCTGATTTAGGTCTGTAGCCTTATTTTTTACCCATTTAGGGTCTGTTTGAGGTCTGTTTTACGCAAACAAGATATCTGTGGATTTCTTATGAGTTCCTCTAAGTGTTAGAAAGCCTTATGTACTATTCTGAATGTTCCATTGTGGTATGTTCCTTGGTGTAGGACTTCGATCGGTTGCAGGTTCGGGGCTTGTTGAGGCACGTAAGCCTGCCTTTCAAGCCCCTAATACTCCCAGGTCGTCTAGTAGAGTGGTTTTCCCCTATTTTAATTATAAAAACCTAAATGCATATGTGAAATTGGATAACTAGAAACCTAGGATGTGGCATGAATCCTAGAACGAGAAGTATTTGCACTATTTGTATGCGTGTTTGAAATTGCAGTCTTAAATGAATGAATAGAAATGTAAACAACTACCTGTTAATAAACAAGAGCTACCTGTGAAATATGAAATGCCTATGCTAGTTAAACAGTTACCTGTGACATTACTTGTTGTATATGTTAAATGATGGAAATACGAGCTGCATGTGTATAATCTGAGAATGGAAATGTGAATGATGAAACCTGGTATGGAATGTCATGGGGAATATGAGCATGAACCCTACGGGGAATTAGGAGTAGAGCTCCTGTGAATAAATGGAATGGATCTGGAAATGTGAGTGGGAAGTGTGCTAGGCCTTGAGTACGTAGTACCAAGGAGAGCGACTGTCCCTTGTTTCGTGTAGAGCGGAGCTAGCCGCCCTCGGGTTGGGACCCAGGGTTAGGATTGGCCACTCTACACCGACTTCTTTGGCCCTCACGTACACTGTATCAAGGAGAGCTACTAGTGTAGGGAGAGAGCTAGCCACCCCACGGGGCCCAGGGTTCAGCTAGCTACCCTACACCAACTTGTTAGGCCCACTGGGCAAACCGGGGTAGTCAGACGAGGGTGCGCAGGCTATGGAGGGGCGAGACCCCTGTTTGGTTTTGAGGGGCTAGACCCCTATTACTGAGAGGACTAGGCCCTATACTTTTCTGTGCTGTACTTTATGCATACCCGCTAACAGAAACAACTGACCGCGTGCCAGTGCGGACTAGCTACCCATGCACTTATCGCACGTGCCGTAGTCACCGCTACATTTGTCCGTGACCTCGGGGTGGTTGACTGAGTGTAGGATCACCACGGGGGACTCTCCCGACCAAGAGAGCACCACGTGTGCCTTCTACTCTTCGAAAAAGACTGCAACCAAGATCATTCCCACAAGGAACATTCGAGATCAAGAAAGAGATCTGAAAAATAAACCAATGGGTGAAAAGGAATAACTTGTAAAATAAAGTAATTGGAAAAGATAAATTACCTGTTAGCTTTTACTGCTTTAGTTAGTTGATTACCACTCTACTCAGCGTTCGCTGACTCTGTTTACTCATAATCCTTTTCAGGTCCAGGTGTTGAGTAGCCCAAGTCACCGACTGCAGAGGGTGCTGGGCCCGATCGAGCCCAGCAGTAGTCTTCCTGTTGTTGTACTTTCTTTTGTTAGTGAGTTCAGACTCTTGTTACCGTTTACATTTCTGTACTTTGTTTCTGCTTTACTATTGTGGTGGTGATATGTACTGTTAGCAGCTTTTACTTCCTTTACCACATGTACTCTTTTACTGTTAGTTACTTAGCATAGTGAATGTGGTTTACTTTCCATCTTTTTGGTTATTTTCTTGTTGGACGACTGGGTCTTGGGATTAGTCGAGTCGAGCCGGTCTCGGGTCCTGTAGGGATTCGGGAACCGGGTCATAACACCCCTCCTATTTAAACCCCTCCCCTCCTTCTCATCCCCTCACCACCACCTCCAGCACCTCCTGTGCGGCAGTAGCGAGGCCAGACGAGAGTGGCAATAGGGGGGCGAGCGAGGGAGAGGAAGGAAGAGAGCGTGGAAGGTCGGAGGACCTTCGAGAGCTCGGCAGAGCCCGCACAGCCGGCGAGGAGGATGCTAGTAGGGAGCTGCTCAAGCTCCTGCAACAGCTGGAGTTGCCACTGCGGCGGAGGTGCGAGCAGGGCGAGCTGCTAGGAGGTTTTGGTACTAAAAGTTTTCCAGTACCAGACATTTAGCGTGATGTCCAGACAACTGACGAGGGACCCGGACATCCAGAGTTGAGGTCGGATGTCTGAAAGCGTGATATCGCAAGGTACGTATCTTTCTACGCCATGCATATCATAGCACAGGGGATGTCGGTTGACCATTGTGTCTGCGGGCGACTGTACGCAGGTGCAAGCTTTGGGATGACATGCGGAACGCTTTCCCAAGCACTTTTGGACGTCTGATCATAACACTAGACGTCCGGAGACCTTGTCCGACGTCTGGAATTGTCCCCAGACGATCGCAGAAGGGGTCTGAGCGTCTGATCAGCCGCAGGAAACACAAGGTGAGCTTTTGACGTCTTTTAAGTAGTCTAAGATTAGTCTCAGACGTCTGATTTTGATCAATAACTGCATTTTGGTCCTGTTTAAGGCCCAAACGGAATCGGATTTCCGCAAATGAAGTATCATTGTCTTCTACTCGAGTTCATCTACGTGTTCGTGTTGAGTATCTACTATTTTAAGCTCGTCTAATGTACATTGGTCGCTAGTACAGGTTACCAGCCAGTGACATGTTCGGGGCCTACGGAGACGACAAGATCTGCGGCACAGGCCTCCATTCCTCCCGTGATACCCGGTAGAGTGGTTTAACCCAATTGTTAATATTTAAATAAGAATGTACTTGGTTGGAATAGTTGAATTGAACTCTAGGATATGGAATGAACCCTAGGGTAGAAATGAATGAGACTGTTTGAGTTGTACTGTTTACTTGAATGTATGGTTAAGATAAACTGATAGAAAATGTCTTTAATATAATTATGAGATGCATGTTAAAATACGAGCTGCCTGTATGTAATTGAGAAATTACCTATGAAACCACAAGTTGCATGTTATTGAGAATTGAATTATGAAAGCACGAGCTGCCTGCATATGGATAAGGAATGAATTATGAGACATGAGATCTGAACCTGGATAAATGAGATGAATATGAGCATGAACCATAATTTGGAGTAGAACTCTTTTGGACGAAAGGAAATCTGTAATGTAGATGGGAAGTGTGCTCGCCCTTGTGTACGCGGTACCAAGGAGAGCAACTATCCCTTTTTAGTGTAGAGCAGAGCTAGCTTCCCTTGGGTTGAGACCCGTGGTTAGGATTGGCAACTCTACACCGACTCTTGTTGGCCCTCGCGTACATAGTACCGAGGTGTGCTACTAGTGTAGGGAGGGAGCTAGCCACCCCACGGGGCCCAGGGTTCAGCTAGCCACCCTACCCCGACTTTGTTAGGCCCTTTGGGCAAACCGGGGTAATCGGACAAGGGTACGTTGACTGTGGAGGGGCGAGACCCCTGTTTGGTTTTGAGGGGCAAGACCCCTATTCTGAGAGGGCAAGGTCCTATACTGTTCCGTGCTATACTTTGGGTGTACCCGCTAACGGAAATGACTGACCACGTGTCAATGCGGGGTAGCTACCCATGTGCTTATCACGCGTGCCATAGTCACCACTACGTCTCGACAGTGACCTCGGGGTGGTTGACTGGGTGTAGGACTACCACAGGGGACTCTCCCAGCCAGAAGAGCACCACGTGTACCTTCTACTCTACGGAAAAGACTGCAATCAAGATCGTTCCCACGAGGAACATGCAAGATCAAAAAATACCCAGACACTCTGAGAAATAGATGAAACAGAAATACATAAATGAGATAAATAGAAATGAGAAATAAATCTATTGTTGTTTTTACTGTACTTGTACTTAAATAATATAAACACCACTCTACTCAGCATTCGCTGACTCTATCTTTTCATAACACTATTCAGGACCAGGAGTTGAGCAACCCGAGTTTCCAACTACAAAGGGTGCTGGGCCCAGCCGAGCCTAGCCATAGTCGTTCTTTCAGCACTTTCTTTTTCTCTACTATTGTAGCAAGTAATTGACCCATTGTTTATTGTTCTGGTTACTTCTATTTCCTTTACATTTTCTGTTGTTGTTGTGGTAGCATGTACTACGTGTTAAGCCTATTGTTCTACCTTTTTTACTGCTTCGTACTTTTCTTCTGCTTAGTTATATTACATGTGTGAATGTGGTTTATTTTTCCTGCTTTTGGTTATTTCTTGTTGGACGACTAAATCTTGGAATTAGTCGAGGCGAGCTGGTCTCGAGTCCTGTAGGGATCCGGGAACCGAGTCGTAACACAACCCTAGGAGTATGTTAGGTATTTCACTCCACTAATCCTAATCCCAAGCAAATTTAGGCCTATAAAAAGACCCCTGGGTCTTTGGGTCGTCATTAGTCAATTGGGCCTCGAAACCATAAGAGAAAAGAGAGAGAAAGGAATCAAGATTTTATTAGAAATCTTAATTCAAAAATCTACAGGCCTATTTGTAATTTTCATAAACACGGGCTTCCCACCACAATATTCGTGAATCAAATAGCAGCGACAAGAGTGCGATCGAACGATGGGGTGCGGATGCTTGCCACGTGTCGCGGGGCGAAGGGCCTTAGGCGCGCACGAAGGCAGGCGCGGGCGTTGGATTGCTGACGCACAACGGATCGAGCAGACAAGAGAGCGTGCGCAGGCGATCCACAGACGGGTGTAGGTGTGTATCAAGGCACAACACATGTTGCGTGCTTGTCAGGTGTGTGGATCGGGTGCGATTCGCGTGAGTCGGCTGGTTCTGGTTGGTTCATGTAACGAACGTGTGCCCCAGACGTCTTTTAAGATGTCTGGGAGGTGGTCCAGACGTCTGACCAGACGTCTGGGATCGTTTCCAGATGTCTGGAAATCTGTTATTTTTGACACGCACGAGTCGTCTGCGTGCCTGAGCGCGCAGACCGCATATTCGCCTTTCCTTCCTCCTGCGGCTGCAGATTCCCCTGCCGCGAATCCTTCTCTCTCCTCTCCGCGCGGCCTTAAAAAGGGCATGCCTCCCCTCACTCCGTCACCACCGTCTCCTTTCTCTTCTCCTTCAGCCAGAGCATGAGAGTGAGCGCGAGGGCGGCAGGGGCGACCGCAGTGAGCGTAGAGGAGGTGCTGCGTGCGAGAGCGGAGCTCTGCCGTAAGGGCGAGCTCGCCGGGGCTGCTAGGGCCGGCCGGTGGAGGGCGCAGGGGGCGCGGAGCGACGCGGAGGGGGGGACTGCTGTGCTCTGAGCAGCAGGCGCGCGAGGTACGATGCGGGCGGCGTCGCGAGCGGAAGCCGGGTGGTGCCCTGTTCTGGAAAAAATTTCCAGAATCAGACGTCTGGGTTGATAGACAGACGGCGAGGGCGACGCCTGGTAGATCTTACAGTCGTCTGAAAGGTGGGTTTTCCGTCTTCTTCTTCCTTCCTGTCGACTGACCGTACTGAGGGAGGGAGATGGGTGTGCGCAGGCTCGGTGATTCGCCATCCAACGCGAATCAGACGTCTGGCTGTTTTACCAGACGGCTAGAGTGACCTCCAGACGTCCGGGGTGACCATCAGACGTCTGGGATATAGGCCAGACGTCCCCACAGACTTCTGGACGTCTGGGAATCCACGCTGAACAGGTAATTCTCTGATCCACTTTTTAAGACGTCTGGAAGAAGTTCCAGACGTCTGATTTTGCATAGTGTCGTCATTTTTGACCCGTTTAGGGCCCGTTCGGGTTCCGTTTTCCGCGATTCGAGTTGCGTTCTTTTCAGAATTAATTCCTCTACCCGTCTAAAGTAGCTATACACTGTTTTAAGACACTCCTTGTGTATGATCCTTGTGATAGGACCTCCTTCAGTTGCAGTCTTGGGAGTCGCGGAGGCACGCGGGATTCCCGATCACGCCCCCATTACTCCCGTTGTACCTGGTAGAGTGGCTTTAAGTTATTAATAAAATCTGTTAAAGTATGGAACCATAACTAGAACCTAGGACGTTGCATGAATCCTAGGAATGAGAAATATATGATAGCTCCTAGGTGTTGCATGAATCCTAGGGCTGGAAAACTAGATTGTATGATAGATCCTAGGATATGGCATGAATCCTAGGATGGGAAAACTAGTGGAATGTATAATACTGCAGTCTTGGAAAATGGAAAGAGATATAAAGCTGCCTGTTGTGAATAGATAACGTGGTTGAGAACATGGATTGTAAGAATGTGAAACTGGAAAGTGAAACCTGGATGTTTGAGTAAAAAGGATGGACCCTACGGGGAAGTAGGAGTAGAACTCCTGGAAAGTGAATGGAATAGTATTGGGGAAGTGAGCTGGCCCTTGAGTACGAAGTACCAAGGAGAGCGACTGTCCCCCTGTTTAGTGCAGAGCGGAGCCAGCCGCCCCAGGGACCCGGGGTTAGGACTGGCCACTCTGTACCGACTTGCTGGCCCTCGCGTACGTAGTACCGAGGAGAGCTACTAGTGTAGGGAGGTACTAGCTACCCCACGGGCCCCGAGGTTCTGCTAGCCTC
Source organism: Thalassia testudinum (assembly GCA_037157565.1). NCBI lineage: Eukaryota > Viridiplantae > Streptophyta > Magnoliopsida > Alismatales > Hydrocharitaceae > Thalassia > Thalassia testudinum. Next base: position 27,137,474 of record JAZHRO010000003.1, read on the forward strand.
CCACACCGACTTGTTAGGCCCGCTGGGGCAAACCAGGGTAGTCAGGCGAGGGTGCGCAGACTGTGGAGGGGCAAGGCCCCGGTTTGGTTACTGTGGAGGGGTTGGACCCCTGTTACTGAGAGGGCTCTGCCCTGGACTGGTTCCGTGCTGTGCTTTGGGCGCACCCGTTAACGGAAACGACTGACCACGTGCCAATACGGGTTAGCTACCTGTGCGTTTATCGCGCGTGCTGTAGTCACCGTTACGTCTGTTAGTGACCTTGGGGTGGTTGACTGAGGGTAGGATCACCACGGGGGACTCTCCCGGCCAGGAGAGCACCACGTGCTACTTCTACTTTTTGGAAAAAAACTGCAATCAAGATCATTCCCACGAGGAACATTCGAGATCAAGAAAAAGATCTGGGGAATAAATGAAATAGTGAGACAATTGAAAGATGTGAGTAAAGAAAGTAATAGAACATAACAGCTACTGTACACTCTACTGTTGTCTTTAGTTTTAGTTGCTACTCTACTCAGCGTTTTGCTGACATGTTACACTCGTTACCTTTTTTAGGACCAGATGTTGAGCAGCCAGGGCCAGCGGCTGCAGAGGACGCTGGGCCGAGTAGGGTCCAGTAGAGTTACCACTGTCTTTTGTACCTCTTTGTTTCTGTTATAGTGAGTAGTTCTTGTTTCCGATGTACTTTTCTTTACCTGCAGTTCATGTTATATGATAAATGTTGTTCTACTGTTGTGGTGGTATATACTGTAGTAGTTTCTTTCCTTACTTCTGTACTTTCTTACTGTTAGTTATATTCATGCTGAATGTGGTTTATTTTACTGCTCTTTTGGTTACTTCCTCGTTGGACGACTAGGTCTTGGGATTAGTCGAGTCGGTCCGGTTCTCGTGTCTCGTAGGGACTCGGGAATCGGGTCGTTACAGTTCAGGACCCCCTCACGTTGTTTTGAGTGGTTCGTGGCCTTCCCAACTTCAGCTTTCAATAAAGAAGGTGTTACTGGAATCATATCGACACGTATTATGCGTTGCTATAGTTTATTTTTTATTTTGAGTATTATTTTTCTAGTAAAAAATTAGAAATGTGATTAGGTGTTTCCGACCATGTTATTAGTCCGTTTAAACAAGGTTATGGCCAGTGCGTGCGTGGATTTCGAGATGGGTGTGGAGACTACCCCCAGGCCCTGTGCACACAGTTCGGAGTCACTGTGACCATCTGGTGTCGAACCCGAATAGGTTGTTAATATGATGATTTTATCGTTGAAGTGTGTATAGTGGTTAACCTAAATCGGACCTAACCATTTCTTTACAAAATTTTTAACCTGACCTACTTGATTTTATCTTGTCACTTTTAGGCCCAGGGTCGAACTCAAGGAAGTGGGGTACAAGTTAAGTTTCTACGCCTTTCCTACAACGAGTCTCTTCCTTTCGTTTACTGCGTTTTTGGTGTTTTTCTATTTAGATTTTTTTTTTTTGGTAATCTTTGTCCTTGAGGCACACCCTTAAAATGGGTTCTTGGCTTTGAGCCAAAATAGGGTTCCAAAACGGGTCTTGCTATTCGTAAGACGGGGTACCTGCAAGTCAAGGATTATCTTTTCTCTTTTATATATATTTCTTTATCTTTTTACTAATAGGAAAGCGAAATAGAAATAAAGTAAATATAGTGTATATATATGTATATATTATATATGTATAAAGGGGTAGGGGTGGAGGCGGAGATGGAATGTAGCACGGTGTCTAGTCGGTCGTCATCTAGAAAGACGCAACCAACAGGACTAGGTGCCACGTGGAGTGTGGGATGGATGGTGGAAGATGTATGTAACCACGCTTTTTGTACGCATGTATCGGGGAATATCAGTAACTGGTGCAAATATTCCCACGATACAGCATATGGTAAATAATGTGAAAATATATATATGTATATACGTAAATATATCTATATGTATATATATATATATGGTTATAAATATATAGGTATATATATATGTAGATATATATGTATATATATAAGTGTATATGTATATATATATGTGTGTGTGTGTGTGTATGTATATATAACTATATAGAGGTATATATATATGTATGTATAAGTATATAGTAATATATGTATATATAGATATATGTAGCTAAGTATATATATATGTATGTATGTATATAATACTATATAGATGTATATATATATATATGTATATAAATATAATAATAATATATGTATATAGGTATATGTATCTAGATATGTATATATATGTATATATAGTTATATGGATATATATATGTATATATGTATGTATATATAAGTAGGTGTGTGTATATATATATGTGTGTGTGTGTCGCGCAGACTCGTGTGAACAGTGGCTACAGTCGTCGTCCGCGCCCCGCAACCGGGAGCTACGGGTGGTGTGAGTGCTGCCGGCTCGTGGCTGGCGCGCGAGGGAGAAGGCCTGCGTCGGCCGGTTGCGAGTGCGGAGAGCTCACGACAGAGCGCGCGGAGAGGGAGGCGAGGGCGCCTGCATCTTGCGCGGAAGCTTGCAGGTGCTGGCAAGGGTGCGGGGAAGCGCTTAGCCAGCCGCTGCAAAGGAGCGCAAAGGCCGGTTGCAGGCGGAAGGTTGCGCGACAGGGCAGAGAAAGCGAGAGGCGGAGAGGGGACTGCAAGCGCGCGCGAAGGGGCTAGGGCGCCTATAGGCTTGCGCGGAATGGCTGGGGCTGCTGCTGCTGCCGCCACCTAGCTGCTGCTACTGCCAAGCTGCGAGCTTCAAACCTTGAAGCGTGCGGCCATGGCTAAAGGTGCGGGAACGTAAAAAAAATGAGAACAGAGCCACCACACCCACCAACTCTTTGAAGAGCTGGGCGGTGGTGGTCTCACTGTGGTGGTGTGCACCACAGTGAGGGCTCCTACCCACCGGGTGTCTCCTCGAAGGAGGAGGGCCGACGTATGGAGGGAGAGGGAGGAGAGGACGGCCTGGAAGGAGATGGAGCTGCCGGTGGGTTTTTTGGCTGGGACCAGGCTTGTTGCAAAGGATGGAGCCGTGGTCTTTTATAAAGGAAGAAGGCAAGGCTAAAGCATGGCGTGGTAGGGAATGGCAACATGCGGCTGTAGGGAGAGGTTGGAATGGCTTGGCAGGGAGAGGCAGCCGCAGGGAAGGGCAGCTGCAGGGAATGGCACGCAAGGAAGAAATTGCTCCATGCAGCTGTGGGGAGAAAGATTTAAAAAAAAAATGGAAATAAAAATAGAGATGGGAATTTTGCAAAGATGCACTTGAGGAAAAATGTAAAATGCAAGGCCATTTATTTCATTCTCCTCTCCTCTCAATTAAATGCATGAATACATGTATTTTTACAATGCAACTATGGAGACCTAATATGCATTGGTAATGCTAGGAAATAGCACAAGATGACACAATTGTAGGCGTATTTTTGCGGTGCAATCACCATCCGGTGTCGTTAGGTAGAGTAGTCCCTCTCTTTTTCCATATAGTTCGTCTAAATTGAGACTTTCTTTGCTTATTCCACCGTTTAGTGTGCGTTCTTACCTCTTGCTGAGATTGGAACCTGCCTTCGTGTTTCTTGCTATCTTGTGTACTTGAATGTTAAACATGGATGCTATAAATAAAGTGGTGACTTGGATTGTGGATAGTTAATTTGATATAATTAACTATTAGGTTAATTACAATTTATTAAACAATTCTCATGATTTAATGGATTATGAAGTATTAAGCTTATTGGATATGGCCATATCATAGCATGTGTAAACCAAACTCTGTTGTTCATAAAACTAACATCATGGTGATTGTTAAGTAGTAATTTAATCACTATCCGAAGTGGAAACTACTTGTAAATGGATAAGTGGAGAATAATGTGAATATCTGGAAATCTTGGAATTTAAAAGTGCAATTGTTGGTATAGTTGATTGGATACCAATAAATGATAAAGTTATCTAAAAATGCTCATATAATCAATACGACGGATTTATCAGGAATTAAAAGAATTAGATAACTAGTTTTAGCCTGCTACTCGCTAGATTTTGGCTGTAGCTTTGGTCTTTCAGACCAATTCTAAGGGCTGGTTTAGAGAGTTGCTAGCCTCCCTACGACTCTTTGGTTAGGCTTAGCAACCAACTAAGTTAGCGAGATGCGTGGCTCAAGGTTGGGTTCTGTAATGACCTGATTCCCAAGTCCCTACGAGACACGAGAACCAGACCGACTCGACTAATCCCAAGACCTAGTCGTCCAACGAGGAAGTAACCAAAAGAGCAGTAAAATAAACCACATTCAACATGAAATATAACTAGCAGTAACAAAATACAGCAGTAAGAAAAAGAACTACTACAGCATGTACCACCACAACAGTAGAGCAATATTTATAACATAACAAGAACTACAAGTAAAGAAAAGTGCGGGAGTAAAAAAAACTACTCACTACAGTGGAACAAAAAGGGCACAAAGAATAGTGGTAACTCTACTGGACCCTACTCGGCCTAGCGTTCTCTGCAGCCGCTGACCCTGGCTGCTCAACACCTGGTCCTGAAAAGTAACGACTGTAACACGTCAGTGAAACGCTGAGTAGAGTGGCAGCTAAAACTAAAGAAGCAGTAAAGTGTACAGTAGCTATTTTATTTTCTTTCTTCCTTTATTTACGTCTTTCTATTGTTTCACAATTTATCTATTTCTCAGATCCTTCACTTGATCTCGAATGTTCCTCATGGGAACGATCTTGATTGCAGTCTTTTCCGAACAGTAGAAGTAACACGTGGTGCTTTCCTGGCCGGGAGAGCCCCCCCGTGGTGATCCTACTCTTAGTCAACCACCCAAGGTCACTGACAGGCGTAACGGTGACTACGACACGCGCGGTAAACGCACGGGTAGCTAACCCGCACTGGCACGCGGTCAGTCATTTCCGTTAACGGGTGTGCCCAAAGCACAGCACGGAACCAGTATAGGGCAGAGCCCTCTCAGGGGTCCAACCCCTCCACAGTAACCAAACAGGGGCCTTGCCCCTCCACAGTCCGCGCACCCTCGCCTGACTACCCTGGTTTGCCCAGTGGGCCTAGCAAGTCGGTGTAGGTGAGCTAGCAGAACCCCGGGGCCCGTGGGGTAGCTAGTACTCGCCCTACACTAGTAGCTCTCCTCAGTACTGTGTACACGAGGGCCAACAAGTCGGTACAAAGTGGCCAGACCTAACCCCGGGTCCCTGGGGCGGCTGGCTCTGCTCTGCACTAAGCAGGTAACAGGTGCTTCCCCTGGCACTACGTACCCAAGAGACAACGCACCTCCACTTCTTTCTTTCTCAGTTCCATTTCATTCTCTTTCCAGGAGTTCTACTCCTAATTCCCCGTAGGGTTCCAGCTCTTTTAACTCAGCACATTCAGGTTTCACCTTTCCAGTTTCACGTTCATACAACCTATATTCTCAATCATGTTCACTTATTCATAACAGGCAGCTGTAAAACCAATTTACAGGCAACTATTATTTCCTTTCCACATTTTCCAAGACTGCAATATGTATGTTCATTTCGCTAGTTTTCCAGTCCTAGGATTCATGTCGTACCCTAGGATCTATCATTCAATCTAGTTTTCCAGCCCTAGGATTCATGCAATACCCTAGGATCTATCATTCAATCTGGTTTCTCATTCCTAGGATTCATGCAATGCCCTAGGTTCTATTGCAAAGCCACTCTACCAGCTACAACGGAAGTACTGGGGGCGTGGTCAGAAATCCCGCGCGCCTCCGCAATCCCCAAGACTGAAATGGAACGGGGTCTATCACAAGGATCAAATACAAGGAGTTTCTCAGAACAGTATATAATTACTGTAGACGGGTAGAGGATTTTATTCCGAAAAGAACACAACTCGAAACGCAGGAAACGGACTCCGAACGGGCCCTAAACGGGTCGAAAACGACGGAACAGTCCAAAATCAGACGTCTGGAACATCTTCCAGATGTCTTAAAAAGTGGATCAGAGGATACCTTTATTCTGCGTAGTCTCTCAGACGTCCAGAAGCCTGCGGGGGCATCTGGCCTAGTTCCCAGACGTCCGATGGTCACCCGAGACGTCTGGAAGTCCTTCCGGTCGTCTGGCACTGCGGCCAAACATCTGATTTGCATTGGATGCAAATCTCAGACCCTGCACGTACCCACTCCTCGTGCTCAGTACAACGGTCGCAGAAAAGGACGAAGGACGAAAAGTAACTTACTTGCCAGACATCTGGACAGTCCTCCAGACGTCTTCCCCGTCGTCTGGTTGGAGGCCCAGACGTCTGATTCTAGAAAAACTTCCAGAATTAGAGCTCGACGTGCTCTCCGCCCGAGACGCACGGCCACGCCGCGCCTCGTCCGCCTGCTGCTCGAGCTGCAGCAGCCCTCCCGTGTCACTCCTCGCCCGCTGCTCCCCCGCCAGCCGGCTCCAGCTGCTCGGCAAGCTCGAGCCCTCACGGTCGAGCGTCTCCTCCCTCACGCGACACCTCCTCCCGCAACTCACCGCGGCTACTACTGCCGCCGCTCGCTCGCACTCGCACTCGCTGGAAGAAGAAGAAGGGAGCGGAGGAGATGAGAGCGAGCAAGAGGGCGAGGGCCTTTTAAAGCCGCGCGGGGAGAGAGAGAGAGGGGGGTAGCGCTGCACCTGCGGAGGAGAGAGGGGAAAAGGGGGCATCTACAGGTCTGCGCGCGCAGGCGTGCAGACGAAATCCACAGTGCCGCAGAAATTAAATCCCAGACGTTTGGAAGGGGTTCCAGACGTCTGGTCAGATGTCTGGGCCAGCTCCCAGACGTCTTAAAATACGTTTTGAAGCTGCGTTCGTAACAGGTTCTTTCTCAGCCGAAGGGTGGGTCATTGGCTTTCTGTGGTTCAACGTACATAGCGCTAATATGTGTTCATGCTACATGACATAGCCGCCACCTCTTTTCCTTGTGACCCCAAGGTGATGGAATATGGCAACTCGATGGGTATAAGCGGTCTTCCCAGCTAGGAGGATGGCTTATACCGATCTTACACTTTAGGAAGTTATACGAAATCGTCTCGTGGCCTGAGACGTCGATTGACAGATTGTGAACCATAATAATTTGGACTTCCAATATATGAAACGAAACCAAATAACAAGATATTTAATGAATGGATTAATTAAAGCTATAGTATCTATTTTCTCTTATGCTCGGTTACTGTTACACTCTGCTATTATTGTCTCTACTTAGTTTTTACTGACGTGTTTTTGGGTTTTGTACTCAGGTATACTTGACGGTTCGTAAGGTGATTTCCATTATACATCTTCTTGGGCTTATATACTTATAAATCTTTTGGTTAGTATTCAATTTATATTTATTTAATTTATGCAATATGAATGATTTGTTGGCTATGTTTATATTTTATGATTATGTGTTGCGTGACTGCGATCTTGTGGGCAAGATGTGCTAGTTAGCACACGATGACTCGGGTTTCGTCGCTTGGTGGGACTCGGGTCGTCATAGATGGTGTCAGAGCAAGGTCTCCCCACTAATCATAAAATAACTCGGAAGGGCCATACAGACTCCCATTTTGTATTGCAAATAGGATACTTAGCCGCATAGTGACAGTATCCCTAGTCCTAATTTTCCACAGTATTCTGACTTGATTCTTTCCCTGATTTCCAATCCTTCATCCCGTTTAGCCTTCCTTCCCCATGAACTCCTATGATAGAGGTCATTCTTCAGCCTTCGGCCTGAGGAACCTAGGGGTCTCATTAGGGTATCGTTTGATCTGAATGTGATTTTAAGAAGTAATTGAGTTACTTCTTGGTTCGTCCACCGTATCTTTGGTCGTGTGGTTTTCTAGGGTCTTACTTGTGGTCTAATAAATTTATTACCGAGCTGACGAACGCATTAATTTGTCACACAACTTGGTACTAAATTTGTTGGTTGTGCATGTTTGTGATGCTTAAAGTAAGTATCCATGCATTATTATCCCTTCTGTAGTACCACCCCACCCTTTGGTTCTATGAATATACATATGGATCACACATATTTGCATGGCATATATAAATGCTTATGGGATGATCTATAGTAGTGCATTCTATTAATAGTGGGTGATATATAATTAACATCAACATTTTAAAAAGGGTAGATTATTCTATACTGAGCACAATCTAGTTCGCACTCTGCACCCCTTTTCAGCACCTATGAGTATTCAATCGTAATTAGGCAATATTTTTGCAAATTGGAAAGTAGTTAGTCATTGTGAATAGCAATAGCCACAACTATTTATTTAGAATAAAATTGCTAAAAATTTACCATACCCTCTAGTCAACTGATTTTGATTGTGATCTCGTTAGGGTAAATGCCAATATTCAGTTAGTATTTGTTGGTCTTAGTTAATTCTTGTATGACGTGTTTTCTGTCCTTGTAAGTATAAAATATGTATATATATACGCTTTTCACAACAAATTTGACTAATAACATGTCTTAAAACATTAATATATATATTGAAAGCATGCAAGGGATTGAGTCGGGGATATACAGTTCATTGCCCTATTAATGTATGATCTTAAATAATCAATTATTATTTCAATAACTATTCAAGAAAGATGGTTGTCTTGATTTTTAACGCAGTTGGTAACTTATGTTGTCTATAATGTTAAAATCTGGTAGAGACTAATTTTATGAACTATCTTATTTTAATTTAACTGGAATTAAGTTTATTACTTATTTGGATTAGAATGAAAGTAATTTGAATTAGCTTGGAATTAATAGATTATTGTTCATGCGTGGTAATCTTATTATTAATTTAATAATTATTGACTGAATATGCCTGCCTTGATCTCTGACATAGTTGATTGTACTTGTTACAAATTAGTATAAAAGGGCAAATAATATAGTGTGTGTTATAACGAAAGGAAGATTTACTATATTGTCATATATGCATGTTTAATTACATAGTTTATAAGGATAGGATAAATGTATTTTCATTGCGTATATATGCATGTTTAATTACATAGTTTATAAGGATAGGATAAATGTATTTTCATTGCGTATATTGCGTTAATTCGTAATCTTGATGTATTCCTACCGCGTTACTTATGATCAACTTGCATATGATAAATAAGAAAAATTTGTTATGTATTAGTTTGTTGTTACTAATTGCATTGTCAAAGACATTTTTAAATAAACAACGGCATTACATTTAAGATATTGACAAACTAATAATTTAGATTTCATTTATGGAGTGATGTTAAAACTGAACCAATAGATTTGGAATGTTGTAAAAGAAATAAAGGGGTAAATTTGATGAATCGAAAGGATATATACATTGCTTCTTTTACTAGCTTAAAGGAATAATATGATAATTTCCTTTATCAATTGCATCAAAGGATGAATTGCGAAATTGGTTTATACTTGAAATTGTCAATTGACAGTTATCCTGGTAATAAAGGAATGCGTGGATACGATGGAATGGATAATTTAATTGAATGACCGAATGAGACTCTAATTAGCCTAGAAAATGATATTTCCATGATTCTTCCTAAGACTTGGAGCATATCAATGCTTAGAATATAGAGCTTACACCTTACTTTCCAACTATAAATGTTTCTATTAATTTCTTTGGAAACTTGCGTTTTACCTTTGAAAGGGCTATAAAATTTTTATAACCCTTGATGTTTTATGTTTTCAAGTTTAGAGTTCAAGATTGTTTTCACTACTTGGATCTAAAATTTCAAGAGATTGTGTTTTACACTTTGTAAATTCTACATCGAATTGAAGACATCTTCTTGTGTTTTTAAGTAATACCGATTAATTTTGAATTATTCATGAATTGTATCCTCTATGTGAGTGATTTTGTGTTAACATCGGATATAAATTACCACTTCATCATTAGATCTATGGACATACCGATTCAAAATAATTTTCAGTTGTTAACACCGTAGATTGTAAGGGATCACAAATTCTTCTTAGACTTGCCCCTTTACTTAAAATTTTATAAAATTGGCATGGGTCGACAAGAAATTCTTTATTCTTACTTGTTTTCATAAACACATAATCTACGTTATACAGAAATTCTTTTAATAGTGTACTGATTTCTTGTAAGGTCATCCATTAGCTGTTGCTTGGCTGATATATATTTAAAGAGAATTCTAGACAAATATTAATGGAATTATTTTTGGTTCTACAATTAGCATTACAAATGATAGTGATGTTAAATTGATTGAAATTTTGTTTAAAAGCCAAAATATTGGTAATCGTTTTCAATTGATGAATGCTAATAAAGGTATTGAGATCCTGAATGGTGAGATTAATAACTTATGTCAACTCTCATATCATCATTTAACATCTAAATAACCTAAGTGTATTAACTAAAAATGGCTTCGTCTGACTTACTATATCGTCACTGGATGCATTACTCATTAAGCATTCTTTTTAGTACTACAGGAAGGATAAATCACGTGAAATTTATCTAGAATCACTTAAATTGTGCAGCCATCATCCATGGTATTGTAAAGAGAGTTGTTGATTTTTGTTCTGGAATTGAACGTAATTTAAATTAATGCAGTTTGTTGCACATTTCCTTTGTGAGGGTGTAACTCGGATTACTCATAAGGAAAACCATACATACTGTTAAGTTATGATAAACCATGCATAAGATTATAAGATAATTAATGATTTCCCGAACCTAAGGCAGGTTTTGAAATATCATAATGTGAATTGTCATGTTGGACGTAAACAAGTGAATTCTCTACAATATATATATGTATAATTTATAGTTGTATGTTGCTCTTATTGTCGCATTTTCTCCTCTGATTAAAGAAAAAGGTTTCTTAACTTTTATATAGCATAACTTATGATATAATGATAATTCTAGTATTCCTGATGTTGACAAGTTTCATGTCCTTGAGTCTGCATTTAGTTCTTTGTTCTCTATTTTGGATAATTGAAAGTTGCCCTTGTTTTGGCAATGAGATAAGTAGTGATTAGGTGAGATAGGAAAGTTGATATACTATAATTATGGGGTTAGTAATTATGATTTAATCACTTTGTATTTAATGTTGAACTTACTTTAACAATTTAGTTCATAACTGGCTATATTTAAGCGAATTGCATGAAACTAGCAATTTTATTTGTCAAGATTGGAAAATTAAAGCTCTTGTTTTTTTTTGACTCCAGTTGATTTTGTTGTAAGTTTCATATGCTTGCATACCTCACTTAACTCCCATCATTTTAGTCTATGAACCTTGTAATTACCATATAACCAAATGCATTCGGAATAATTTTTTTCTAACTTCTTCTTCTAAGTTATTACCAAGAAAATAGGGGGTTCTTGCCTAGTTGAGGTGCGGGAGAGGTATCCCGAGTTTCTTATCAGTGAGTCCATAACACCCAAGTTTGTTCTCTTTAAGGTTGTTATTGCCTTTTTAAGGTTGTTATGGACTTCCTACTTGCATGTCTCTCTTCGTACCTACACGTTCGCTTGAGTTTCAGGGATGAAACTCACTTTAAAGTTGTTATATCTGTAATATCCCAAAATCTTGGTTCTGAGTCATTTCAAAGCGGTTCGAGTTAATTTGAACTTGGAAACCCAATTGTGGTTCGATGCTGGTGTTAGCACTTCCTTAAACAGCCCAAAACACGTATTTCGAGTCAACCCCTAGTTAAATGTTGTCAAAGGGTGATATATATAGTACTATTGGATTCCTCTCATCGCAATCTTTCCAATGATGCTTGTTTCATGCCAATCTGAGGTGTATACCTCAAGTTATGGTCAAAACATGTAAAGAAGGACCTATGTGTAAGGTGGACCCAACCCTATGAGTATTTTAGGTATTTCACTCCACTAATCCTAATCCCAACCAAATTTAGGCCTATAAAAAGCCCCCCTTGGGTCTTTAGGCTATCATTAGTCAATTGGGCCTCCAAACCTTAAGAGAAAAGAGAGAGAAAGGAATTAAGATTTTATTAAAAATCTTAATTCAAAAATCTAGGGACCTATTCGTAATTATGAGAGACACAGGCTTCCCATCGCAATTTTCGTGAATCAAACGGCGACGGCGAGTGTGCACTGTGAAATCTGGTGATGAGGCATGGATGCGCGCCATGTGTCACGTGGCGAAAGGCCCTGCTCACTGCGAATTCGCTTGGGAGTGCGCGAAGGCAGGCGCGAGCAGTGGATTGTTGATGCGTGGCTGATCGAGCCAGCAAGCAGGCAGGCACATGCGATCCACGGATGAGCACGAGCGCATATCAGGGCACGACACGTGTCCCGTGCACGTCAGGCGTGTGGACCGGGTGCTGTTTACGTGAGCCGACTAGTTTGGGTTAGTTCAGGACCCTTTCACGCTGTTTTGAGTGGTTCGAGGCCTCCCGACCTCATATTTCGAGAAATAAGGTACCGTTGGAATTGTATCGACGCGTACTAATCGTTAGTATAGTTTATTTTTGGTTTTGAGTATTATTTATCTAGTGAAAAATTAGAAACGTGATTAGGTGTCTTCGACAAGGTTGTTGGTACATTTGAACCAGGTCTTGCCCCGGTGCATGCACGGATTTTGAGGTGGGTGTGCAGATTTCCCCTAGGCCTTGTGCACACAATTTGGAGTCATCGTGACCCCCCGGTGATGTTAGGTAGAATAGTCTCTCTCTTTTTCCATACAGTTCGTCTACATTGTGATTTTCTTCGCTTATTGCATCATCTAGAGTGCATTATTACCTCTTTCTTAGATCAAAACCCAACTTCATGTTTCTTGCTATCTTGGGTACTTGAATGTTAAACATGGATGCTATAAATGAAGTGATGACTTGGATTGTGAATAGTTAATTTGATATAATTAACTATTAGGTTAATTACAATTTATTCAATGATTCTCTTGATTTAATGGATTATGAAGTATTAAGCTTATTAGATATGGCCTTATCACAGCATGTGTAAAACGAACTCTATTGTTCAACAAACTGAATCATGGTGACTATTAATTAGTAATTTAATCACTATCCGAAGTCGAAACTACTTGTAAATAGATAAGTGGAGGATAATGTGAATATCTAGAAATATTGGAATTTAAAAGTACAATTATTGGTATGGTTGATTGGATACCAATAAATGATAGTTATCTGAAAATTCTCATATAATCAATAAGATGGATTTGTTGGGAATTAAAAGAATTAGATAACTAGTTTTAACCCCGCTACTCGCCGGATTTTGGTTGTAGCTTTGATCTTTCTGATCGGTTCTAGGGGTTGGCTTAGGGTGTTGCTGGCCTCCCTACGTCTCTTTGGTTAAGCTTAGAGCCAATTGGGATAGCGAGATGCATGACTCGAGGTTGGGTTCTTTCTTGACCAAAGGGTGAGTCATTGGTTGTTGATAAACGCTAGTTTATCATCATTCTTATGCCCTAAAACTGATCTAGCTCTTAGGTTTTTAACTCCGCAAATGGGTTTCCAGGTTGCATTTAGGCATTACCTAGGATAGGCATGCATTTCATATGTTTTCATGTTTTTAACATATTTACTTGAGTGTTAAGGATAAGCAGATGATCAGAACTCTAAAACCTTAGCAATCAAGAAGGCAGAAGTGAAGAAGATCAAATCAGTTGAACCCTAGCTGGATTCAGCTCATCTTAGCTGGATATCAGCTCACGTGAGTTAGGTTTAGCTCTCCCCAGCTCCGTTCAACTCATCTTAGCGAGATGGTAGCCTAGGGTAGCTCAACTTAGCTCAACTCAACTCAAATCAACTTAGATCCAGTTCAACTTAATTGAGTCTAACTTATCTTAGCTCCAATCAGCTCACTGGGAGTTCTAGCTAGCTCAACTTTGTTGATGGGAGTTCATTCCAACTCTAGCTAAACTCATCCCAGCTCATCCTAGCTCTACTCAGTCCATAGGAGCTCTAGTCAAATTGGCTTAGCTACTAGTCTTCAGCTAGCTAAGCTAGGTCAGCAAAGAAGTCCATAGCCAGCTTCCCCCAACTCTAGAATAGTTGAGACCAGCTCAACTCAACTCAACCTATTCAACTTAGCAGCTAGCAAAGAACTAGCTAGCTAAAGTTGAGTAGCTAGGCTCCCAAGACAACTTCTTCAGCAACTGTCAGCTCCTGCAAGCTTTCAAGTAGCTCAAGGCTACCTCCTCTCAACTAAACCCTAGTTCCTCCACTACTACTCTACTAGCTAAGCTCAACACCTACTCCTCTACTCCATGGCCACCCACCATCACCCAAAAGCCTGCCTAGCTAACTCCACCAAAAAGACCTAAACCTAGTCCACCTAAGCTCCTACTCCTAAACCTTTTTTGGCACCAACTCTTCACCATCCTTCAACCCACCACCACCACCAAGGGGCACCACAAAAGTGGCACCACCTTTCCCTCCAAAAATTCCCCCTCATCACCACCATACACCTTAGCCCTCAACCCATCTAAACCCTACACCTAACCACCTTCTAGAAAGCACATGGGTTGGTGCCAACCCAAAGCATCCCTTCATGGTTGGCACCACCCTTAACCACCCATAACTACCACCCTTACACCTATTGGAGTGGCGCCAACTATCTTAGGCCATAGGATCAATTAACCACTCTAAAAATCCATCCTAACCATCCATCCTAAAGCCACTTACTCCCCCTTCAAACCCCTTCATTTGGTGCCACATTTCTTACCCTTACATCACCTAACCACCATCCATAATCCATCTTATCCCTCCATCTTATTCCACGCCATTCACCCCCCCTTCCACTCTATAAAAAGAACACTATCCACCCATTTTTAATCACCCTTGGCTACATCATTCTAGTACATTTTCCATCATTCCACCATCCCAACGACCAGGGAGAAGAGGAGAAAACGAAGAAGATTAAGGGGGTGTTCTTGCCCTCTTGGTACCTTCAACTTCTTCCCTTCTACCTTGTGCCTACGCCAAGTCAAGGGGTCAAGCTAGGTAAGAGGATGGCCAAAGAGGAGGAGAACCAAGGGTGGTCCACATCCACCCAAGGAGAAGCCAGGAAGCAAGCCATCTAGACTTGTAAGGAGGAGGCACACCCACCTAATGTTTGCCACAAGGACGACGTCCAGGAGAGAGGGATTTCTTTTGGTTCTGGGGTAGCCAGAACTGGAGTAGGAATTCCAAGCCGCAACATCTTCACCATCACTAAGCCTTCTTTTACTTTTGTCATTTTTTTGTTGCATTGTAGTGTAAGCTTTTTGGGGATTACAAGTAAGAACCGCTCACTACAAGAAAATAGGTCAATTGCGACAGAAAAATACTGTCACCGAAACATTCACTTTCGTCACAAAAATCTTTTTGGGATAGTAACATTAATTGTCACAAAAAGTCGCATCCCAAAAATGTTTTACCGTCACAAATGCTAAAACATTAGTGATGGTTAACAATCGTCACGAAAGACCTTATGGAATGATTAATAACAATCGCAAACTTACGATAGTAATTCACCATCTCAAATTTTTTGGTACCCTTGCATACAACTACTTTGGCACCAAAGTTTGTGTCGTCACAAGAAATAACCCTTTACTGTCACAAAAGATCTTTCTTTATCTTAAGAAAAGGCTTTTGCTACAATAATATACTATTGCTAAATACAATTAGTGATGGTAATAAACCATCTCAAGTATTCCAATACTAGCTTCAAGATCTTTAATGACAGTAATATACTGTTACAGCAATCGTAATAATTATTCTAAATGCTCATCACCAATGATATACTTGTGATATTAATAGCATTCATCATGACACCATTAATACACTTAAATCAAAAAATGTACTTCATTCATTTTATAACTCAAAATATTCAAGTTCTTACAAGAAAAAGATATACATAAAAGCTCTTACAAAAATAAAAATCATACGTAATATATTACTACCAATCTAAAAAACAATCTTAGCCTTCATTCTCATTCTTGTGAACATCAATGTACCCAGCTTTACTTCTTGCAGTCGCCTATAATGTCATTAAAATAAACCCATGGCACCCTGAAAAAGAAATTGACCAAATAAATCATTTGTTTCAAAAATTTGTATAAAAATTTAAAAATACAGAAATCCTATTGTGAAGTAGATAGAAGGATATATACTAGTTGATGTGAATTTTTCCACCCATTGACAAGTAATGGACTTACTAACCTCCTTTTCTTTACTTAAATACATCCTCAATTGTAGCAAAAATATCAAGAGTGAATATGTAGACCCCATAATTTATTCTCGATCACTTGCCTGCATAAAGTTATCCAAAATAAGCTCAATAAGTCATTGTCACAAAATACTTAACGAGACTAGTTGATGGTCACTTACAAAAGTTTTAGGATTTTAAGTATAATGCAAAGTTTTCATTAATCTCAAGATCAGCCACTAGCTCACTACACTAACCAGCTGATTCAACAGAAACTTATTTACAAAGCCAAAAAAGAAAAATGACATCATATGAAAGGAAATCCATTGAAAGTTGAAACTTGTTATATTTCTTTAGCAAGAACCAACCTCCCCACATTGCTCATATTCCTCCCCCACCTACTGGAAAGTGATCTGCACTATACTTTCTCTAATTGAAATTAAACTACTTGCTTCTTAAGAACTCTAGAGATGATTAGAGGTGAAGGCAGGCATTATCTATGATCACCCACATCATATATATCAAACATCATATTGAATTTCCCATGCATCAATTTTAAGGGATTACTTCATCTTTCACAATAACCACATCACATGCCTAAGGAAAGAAGACCGAATGTCACTCAATAGATGAAGTATCTTTTACAACAAAGATATAGAAGGAAAATGATTGGATAACATAGTTAACACACTACAACAATTAATGTTAGAATTTCTTTCTTTTGCAATCGAGAAATCTATTTATAACACATTTGCTGGGTGCATATAGTTAAATTTTGTGGTTGCCTTTGCTTTAATTCAAATAATTGACAAATACATTTTCTGATTTTCCAGGTTTTTCAAAAGCATTTCGAATATCATTATGGAAGAGAAGCAATATTTGGAACTTCCAACACCAACCAAGAATGTAAAGTTCTACTTTACACACCAATAAGAGTTTTGTACATGGCTAACAATGTGCTTTTTGAACAATAAAATCATAGATGAATTATTTTTAGAAAATCATAGATGTTTTCGTTTACCTAGGCCTTTGAAGGCATTGAACTACATAAGGTTAAAGTGAAAAAAAGAAATATCATGTAAAAAGGAATGATAAATTACTTCAAATATGATACAAGACAATGATAGAGCAACAAAAAATTCTGCAAGTCCTATGGCAGGAGAAGGATACCAAAACCACTATAACCCCAATCTTAACAACCAAGGAAAGGTTGCCCTTCTTTCTGAGCAGAAGTGGTTGACATTAAAGTAGGAAAAGTTAATGAAAAATAAGCCACAGACCTGATGGTATATGAAGGAACGGGCTCTTGCTATTATTAAATAGCAACGATACTGTTTTCTTTGATCGTAGTGTTCACTTGATGTCTAGTTGCATTCTCTCAATTCATCTTGAATGTCTTTGCAACTTTAAGGTGTGTCACCCTGTTTCATGAACAAATATTCCTCCAAAGGAGAAATCCACGCTCTCTCATCACATGAAGGAAAGTAAGGAGAGGGTGTTACTTCATAAACATGGAGTTTATCCATGGTTTTGACCGGCCAGTAATTTTGCCCGGCCATCATATAATGTCAAAAACTTCCATTGAATGAATATTCTAGAAAGTGTTCTAACTGCCTTTAAATAGTTTATTTATCACTAAATAGAAATATTGTTAGCAGCATAACAACCATCCAAAAAAACTTCGGTCCAAGCTTCTTTGACTACTAACAATAGCATCTTTGGTTTCTGACCGCATACATATAAGTTAATTTTTTTTCAAAAGTTAAACATGAAATAGGAATATGAACCTACTTAACAAAAAAAATTGAGAAGTCACATTTGCATAAAGAATTTAACTTGAGAAATTAGTTTGTCAACAAATTATTGAGAATAGAAGAGATACTCAGAAAAAAAAAAGGTCCAAAGTATAAGATATTTATAGTACATAGCTACTACCAAGAAGTATAAATAGAAGAATACCATTAATAGTGAGTCAATAACAAACATTAATTATCCTTGATAAAAGCAAGTCATTAACAAACATCAATCACCCTTTAAAGAAGCAAGCAAAAAAATCAAAAGGTATACCTGCATATCATTGATGTCTAGTTCCTTAAGAACATGCTAGGCTCTTTCTCTATCAAACATAAGGGCTCTGGTCCAAAGAAAATGTAACAAAAGTAGTTCAAATCAAAAGTGTCAAGGACAAATTAGGATTTTGACCAAATTAAAATGGTTGAGCAATCATTCAATAGAGTACGCCGTAGAGTATGCAGTAGTGGTAATCTATAGTTAAAAAATGATATGAGGTTAATTACAAAGTTAAAGGCTGAAAGAATTACCAGAAGAGGGACATTACACTCTACTAGTCGTATTGCTCAATAAGGAGAATAAAAACATGGTACATGGATTGCTATAATTGCCCAAAAACCTTTTTATGCATGGACTTCAAAGCCTCCAATCAGTCATGTGCTTATTGTTCGACAGCGAGATGTGTAAAAGATTAGTTCTGTTTTTGTAGTTGTGAATCGCATTAGAACAAATAACATTTATAGATTTTCGGTGAATACCGAGTCGTTCGCAGGGAGATAAAAACACGATTTTTATGCGAAAGCTTTTCAAAAAGTCGTTCTAAGCAAATATTTATATATTTATATATGTATATATAGACAAACATTCATGAGATCTGATAAACATTTTATTGATTAAGAGGGTGTCTCATAAATCTAATATAACTATGCTAAGTAATAGAGAGAGAGAGAGAGAGCAGATGAAGGACGATGCCGCTTGTAGGATGCTTATGAGAAGTGTGGCAATACTTTAAATCCAGTGCGCTGGGAAGAAGACTAGAGAGAAGTTACAGAGAGGCTGGAGATTTGTCTGGTGGGAGTTGCAGAGGAGAAGTTGCTTCATATGGGGGCCCCTAGGGTCCTTTTTATAGTCAAAATGAGGGGCAAAGAAGTATTTGGCCCCCCAAACCGTGCAACGACCTCAGATCAATCAGATCTGTCAATTGAGAGATCAACGGGCCAGATCACGCTCCAAAAAGGCCTCCAACACGCCTTAAACGCTCGGATTGCTTCTGGTTGCGATAGGTGGCGCGCGCTCATCCTTCGTATCACCATCACACAGCTGTTGCTGCACGCTCCCCTACACCACCTTCGCTTCTTCAATCGCAAATGCTGAAATCGTGCGCTCAATCCTCAGCCATCCAATCTCGCGATCGGACGGCTTAAATTCACCAAGCCCACCACCTTTGAAACCTAACACGTGCGCGCACATTCAATTGCACGTGATTGCACCCGTGGCCATCTGACGCACATCAGCGCACCACGCGTTCACATCCTCACCACCAATTGATGATCCAACAGCTGGATTTTTCTTGCACTCACTACCGCCTTGATTTTCCGCTCGGGGGCTCTTCGAACGTGCGTCGTACCCTTCAATTTGAGTGCACTAGCCAATGCGCTACAAGTGCGGATTGTCACGCCTTCCACTTTGCGCACGGTCGCTCTCAATCGTTGGATTGCGATCTTCGATCCAGATCCATTTGTGCAGTTGGATTTGACATCTAAGGTTTGGATTTCTACTATCTTACTCCTTGGCCTCTGCTCTTCTACGGGATGTATGTGATCCAACGGATGTCCAATCAAGACAATTTCAGAAGTGCTAGGCTCCCATCGTCGTCCTGATCAGATCCGTATGGTCTGATCTGTCATTTGTGGCCTCGAATCATCTGCAATCAATATCGTCTCTTTTAGAGCATTAAATAGTAGTACTATCTAAAAAGCTACCAAACTAACTACTGTGCAAATTATGATGCTTATGCATGTATTGTTCCTAAGTTATGCTATAATTTAACTTAATTCAGGTAGATTAGGTCGTATGATTGCTGTGCAATCACACCCCTATGCCTAAATCTTGCTAGTCCCTAGTAAATGCAAAGACTAAATGCAATGTGGTCCTAAATGACTAATTTCTTTCAAGAGTTAAACTAGAGATTTGTTTCTTTTGGTTCATCCAAAACTTTAGAAATCCAGATAGTTGTGCAAGTGTAGTGTTGTAGCCTATGCAATGGATCCAACTGAAAAGTCAATTCACATCTAAATCTCGTACTTGACCCTTAGTAAAATTCTATGGGAATAGGCAAACTTCTTTCCTTAAGGTTGCAAAATAATTTATAATTTTAACCCCGACTTTTGGCTTAGGTAGAAAATGTCTGAGTCAACTAGGTTTGTATTTGGTGGCTCACACTCCTCTGGTGCTACACATAGGCTAGTACTACAGAATCTAGACTTTCGGACCATTAAATAAATCAACTCAAAGAGAGGTGGAGAAACTGTGCTCTCTTTAGTTCCTTTGTACTCATTCTCTCTCTTACTTTTTCTTTCTTCCTCTCTTTTTTTTGGTCTCTTTTTTTCTTTTTTATTTTCTTTTTCTTTTAAAGCTCACAATCTCACCAGATTTATCAATATATTTGGTGGCCTCTTATGGTATTAATACTTTGATTAAGTTCTAGTAACCCTATGACTAAGTAATCCTCAGCAAGTATTCAGGTGGTCAGAAATATAGAAAAGTAGGTCAAGGCTGTATTTGGTGGATTGTAAAGGAAATTGATGTTGTTGCCTCAATGTGCTTGACATGAAGTGAACACAACGCAATTAACACATTTTTTTTAATATATATATATTCTACTTTTCTTTCACTTTTTTTTCTTTTTTTCTCTCTTTTTTTCATAAATATTTATTTCTACCAACACAACATACTACAAAACCCATGCACATGTTTATTCATGAGGCATTATTCGAGATTGGGGGTGTTCAAGAGGATATCAAGTGGCTTATTTGGTGGAAGTGCCTACTCTCGACACCGGAAAAAGAATGGATGAGACAATATTTTACTGGCCTTGATATTAATACCCTTCTTTAGCTGAGGATTCCGTAAAGGACAGTCGTAACCATCTACCTTAGTCCTAATTTTATTAGAACTCACTCTCTGCTTATTTGCCTTATTTGGTGGCTCTCCAAAAATTCACACACTAAGGATTTATACGCTGAAATCGAGAGTGAAAACTATACCTAACTTCAAGTATCATTATCTAATCACCCAAAAACTAAGATTACTTATACTAGCCTTAGAGCACCAGTAGACTCTCTACTCTCACCTCACACTTGTTTGGTGGATCTACTAGAAGATGGTTTGCCTGACTCCTTAATTACTATCCAAAGGTTCAGGAGAAGAAGTATTGCTTCTCAACAAACTAAAGATGTTTATTGGTCTTCACAAAGGATCCATTGCAAATTCTACGTGTAAGTGTGAAATTGTACTGGATTCTAAATTCAGGAATCAACTTAAGAATAAATCCCTAATAAAACCTTTTTAATAAAAATTCTTTATGCATGAATACAATTTTTTTTTGAAATAAAACTATAAGACATGCAATGTCCACCCCCTCCCGATGCCTATTCATTACAATGTCCTCATTGAAATGTATGCAGAAAAATTAAAATGTAATAAGCAAGAGGGAATATCACCTAACTGAGCTTGTTAATCCAGGACAACTTGGATAGAGAAATACCTATACAGAATACTGGGTTGCCTCCTAGCCAGCGCTAAGTTTAACGTCATTTGCTAGACCTAAATCCAAAAGAAATATGTATTTCAATATTGTAGGTCAAGTAAAATGACCCTCTTCAAGGGCCATTTGGGTTTTTCCCTAAGCTATAGGGGCCTAACATAAAATTTTTCACCCTTCTCACCTTTTTGACCCCATGTAAACCACCCTAAGAACCTAGCACGTTTTCGTAAAATTTCCCCACACCCGCGACACCTAAAACCCTACCCCCCGAACCCCCATAAAAACCCCCTCCGCGATCCTCACACCCCCCCCATTTCCCTCACCTCAATGGCACTCATCTTCTACCCCAAAGAGAGAGGGGGAGGCGAGCGGGAGAGGTGGAGAGTAAGGGATTGAAGGAAGGAGAGAGAGGGAGGGGAGAGTGAGAGACCAAGAAAGGAGGGCAAGGGGGAGGAGCTGGGCTTAGCAACCATAGCACGCGGGCACACTACGCAAGACACTTGGGTGGAGTTTGCGACTCATACCGAATGTCCAGGGGATTGTGCAGACTGTTGGGGGACGCTGTAGATGACCAAGGCAAGCTTCGAATGTCCAGAGATGCATGGAGCACGAGGTGTGGACTGCTAGAGGTGTCTACGGCATGTACAAGCTCAAAGTGCGAGCCTATGTAGGGAAGCAGCGCTCGCGCAAAGGGAGATGCAAGGGGGAGCATGTGTGCACGACATCCAAGGCATTTTTGGACGTCTGAAAGGGATACCAAATGTCCGGGTAAGGCCTCAGACGGTTGGGACTAGCAGCAAACAACCGAAGGAGGGAGCAGAACTTTAGGTGGGATTCTGCACGCATTTAAGACGTCTAAGACTCACTCCAAACATCTGATATCAGCAAGGGGTGCGCACCTGCTACAGAGGGCGATTGGTCCATCCAGACCAACCTGCCCGACCTGGTTCAAGCGAACAGAGGAGGATTTCTAGGTCGGTTCAAGGCCCAAACGAGGTCGGAATCGCGTAACCAAGGTATCATTGGAAAGCTCTCAAACTTTCCTACATTTTAGAGTTGTTTCTACACTATTTTGAATTAGTTTTATGTATCAAAATGTCGATCAACATGTTGGATGCCTTATTTGATCATTAATTTGGTCTAGGCCATAGGTCCATGGGGCATACAGGACCCGTAGAGGCGTCAGGATCTGCCACTCGTGACCTCATGCCTCCTGTGCCCCTAGGTAGAGTGATCTTCTGGTTCCAATGTGTTTACTTCCATTTTTGAATGCATGTTACGAGTAGATACTTAATGAATTATTAAGATTCTGCAAATGCATTTAGTGAATGAAACCGATAACTACTTTGTCTGAGAGACACACACATGCATGCCCTAACTCTAAATTTATGAGCTTTAGACTAGTTATATATATATGTGTGTGTGTGTGTGTGTGTGTGAAGAATGATTAATACTTGTTGTGAGATAAATGCTTTTACTGAAATGCAGCTAATTGTTTATTTCCATGTTGGAATCTAAATATGAATTGAGATACATGTTAATTCGTTGATATATGAACTAGAATTAAAGGAATTATAAATGAATCTTGTGGAGAGCTAGAAGAATAACTTATCTACTGTGGTATGAAACTCTGGTAAAAATGAAATAACTTGTCTACAGTGTGTTATGACTGTTGTTTGGACTCTAATTTGGGGGTGAGCTAGCCCTCTCTTATGTATGTATCGAGGAGAGCTATTCACCCCATGTGTAAGGAGAGAGCTAGCCTTTCTTTAGGTTGAGACCCAAGGTAGAAATGGCCTCCCTATACCGACTCCAATTAAGCCCACAAGGCCAACCAAGATAGTCTGGCGCAAGTACCCAGACTCGTGAGGGGCTCAACCTCTGTTCTATTCTGTGTTGTACGACTTAGAGCGTACCCGTTAGCAGAAAGGATTGACCGCGTGCCAGTGCGGGATAGCTTCCCATACGTTTATCACACATGCCGTAGTCACCACTATATCGCGACCATGACCCCGGGGTGATAGACTGAGTGTAGGACAAACGTGGGGTATTCCCTCGACTAGGAGAGTACCACGTGCACGTCTTGCATTGCAGAGAAAACTGAAGCAAGATCGTTCCGTTAAGGAACATATGAACTAAGAGATATCGTAACCCTTTGCTAGCACTTTTGAAACACTAAATGGAAACAAAATATGAACTAGTGTGAAACATTCAAAATTACCTGAAATATTTACTGTTCTTAATTTCAATTGCTTTAGTTAATTTTACACTTGCCACTCTACTCAGCTTTTGCTAGCAATTGCTACTTACATTCAAGTCAGGGAGGTGAGTAGCCAATACCATCGACTGCAAAGGATGCTGAGCCTAGTCGAGCCCAGCCTTAGCCCGATTTCAATTTTTTGTTGTAGTTGGTTTTGTCTACCTATTGTTGTGAGTACTCTTGTTTTGAATTGTTTGATACGTTTCTGTTATTCGCTAGTGTGATGTCTATGATGGTGAATTTTGTGATTCTCTTAGAGTACTATTTACGGTGTATCCTTCAGTTTTTCTACTTCCATTAAATTCCTAACTATGTTACATGTATGGATTGCTTGCCTTGGTGATGTTATTTCTCGTTGGAAGACTGCGTCTTGAGTTAGTGGAGGCACCCCGCCCCCGGGATCCACGTGGAGCTAGGTTCGAGTCGTAACATCAAGAGGAGTAATAATTGTTGCTAAGAGATTTAGGATTAGTATAAAGATATGATCATGTGATCCCAAAATCAGTGATCCACAAATACGGACCAACCGATGATGCAATCCTACTCTGAAGAGTTTTTCTTATTTGAAAAATAGAATAGGGTCAAATAGATGAGGTTCGTGATGCAGAGCTTGTTCATTAATCCAATTTCATAATTCAAGAAGAGGTAGTGGAGGGTCTAGATTGAAATCATGATTGAAATTTAGATTTGGTTTTGAATTAGAATCATAAGGATCCTTATAATGGTAATTGATGTCAAAAATCATGAATGCTCCAGGCTCTGGGTCATACGAAGACAAAGGTAAAGTTGTGTTGAATTCCTCAAAATCCTCATCAAAAATTACCTCTTCCTCATCAGAAGTCATTTCTTCCTCAAAGTCAAGCAATCCATTTGAACCAATTGGATTATAAGTTCTTCTCCAGTCCATCATGACTTGAACTGTTTTTGAGGTTGTTTACTAGTTCATGTCCTAAAATTGTCCAATGTCTTGAACCCCCTCAAAATCTAACAATTGTTGAATTTCAAGGTGGATGTGCTGAGGATTCTTTATGTTATCATCTAATTCATCATAAGATACAAAAGTTTCTCAATCTCACTAATATCTTTTTCAATTTGATTTTCTATGGGAGTGGTAGATCAGAATCATCCTCAAGTACATCACCTCCTTGCCTCTCGTGTTGATCTTGAGATTTGGTAAAATTCAAATCATTCTTAATGTGAATTGCCAAAATCTCTTCAATCATTCCAGCGACCTCAATAGAACCACAATTCAATTTATTTTTTTGGGAAGCTTTAAAGATATTGAGTTGACAAGGTTTTCTTCCAGAAGTGATTTGCATGATCCCCATCTCATAGTTAATCAAAGCCTTGGCTATGGCCAAGAAAGGTCTTCCTAAGATTATCGAGGTGTGATTCAAATCTTCTGATGCCTCCATATCTAAAACTAAAAAGTCCACAAGGAACTCAAAATCCCTTACTTTTGTAATCACATTTTGTAGAAGTTTCTTTGGAATCTTGATTGACCTATCAGCAAGCTGAAGGGTAAGATCAGTGTGTTGCAAGGTACCTAAATCCAACTCTTCATATAATTCCGTGGGGATTAAATTGATGGAGGCACCAAGGTCCAGTAAGGCTCGTTCCAAGATAAAACCATCTATCTCACATGAAATTAAGAGGGTCCCGAGATCTTTCTTTTTAGGAGGGAGCTTATTTAAAATGATGGCACTGACTTGTTCAAAAACAATAACCCTTTTTGATGATTTTGTAACGTCCCAAACTCTAGACTCCAAGTCATTTCAAAGTGGTTTGGGTCAATTCAAACCCAAAAACCTAATTGTCGTTCGGTGCTGGTGTTAGCACCTCCTTAAATTGCCAAAAAAACACGTATTTTTAGTCAACCCTAGTCAAAATTTATCAAAAGGGTGTCAAATGTGGTACCATTGGATTCCTCACATCGCAAGCTTTCCAGCAACGCTTCTTTCGTGTGATTTCGAGGTGTATAGCTCAAGTTATGGCCAAAACAAGTTGAAAAGACCTAAATGTAAGGTGGACCCAATCCTAGGGGTATTCTAGGTATTTCACCCTATTAATCCTAATCTCAACAACCCTTGCGCCTATAAAAGGACCCCCTTGGGTCCTTGAGTCGTCATTAGCCTCTAAGTCTTTCAAATTAAGAGAGGAAGAGAGCAGGAAAATCTTAGATTTTCCTTTAAAAATTAAAAATTTTCTTTTCGACCTGAACGCAATTCTGCAAAATGCGGACTTCCCATCGCTCGCAAGGCCAACGGTGGCGGCAAGTGTGGACCGCTCGATCGGGCGATGCAACACGGATGTGCTCCAAGTGTCGATTAACGGGTGCACTTGATCACGCGCAAGCGCGTAGGAGGGCGCGGGCCCGAGCATTGGGTGCATAACACGTGGCGCAATCGAGTGGATGAGAGGCACAATGCGGGCAATTCAGGCACGCACGTGAGGGCGAATCATCCCACGACATGTGGCGGTAGGTGGGCACGACCGGTTTGGTTGGACCGACGGTTCAGGACCCCCTCGCGTTGTTTCAACTGGTTCAAGGTCTTCCCAACCTCGAATTTCGACAAATAAGATACTGTTAGAATTGTATCAACACGTACTATGCATTGGTGTAATTTATTTTCATTTTTTAGTATGTTATGCTTAGTGAAAAATTAGAAACGTAATTAGGTGTCTCCAACCCCATCGTAGGTTCAAATTAATCAGGTCTTCTCCCCAGTGCATGCATGGATTTGAAGGTGGGCATGAATACTGTCCCAAGTCCTGTGCGCATGGTTCGGAGTCATTGTGACCCTCCAATGACATTAGGTAAAGTAGTCCCTTTCCTTTCCATGTGGATTGTTTACATGGTGATTTCTTTACATATTGCACCGTTTAGTATGTGTTCTTACCTCTTGCTGAGTTTGGAACCTATCTTCGTGCTTCTTGCTATTTTAGGAGTACTTGAATATTGAATATCAATGTGGTAAATCAAGTTGGTGACTTGGATGTGAATAGTTAATTGATTTAATTAACTATCAAATTAATTACAATTAACTCTCATGATTAATGGATTATGCCACGTCTACACTTATTGGATATAGTCTTATCATGCAAGCGACTCTAATATGTTTATGAGAGCTTTGATAAGCAATAACTAGGTTTTATGAGAAAGATTAAGAGTTAATGATCACATATACCTGGTTATTGCATGTATAACATAAGATCCCTTTTTTGTAAAACAAGTTTTGTGATGTTCTCTATTAAACAAATAATATGGGACCACTGTTATGAACTCAGAAATACCTGTAAATGAATGGGTGGAAGATAGTGAGGATTTTGTAAAAGCCTTAAATTAGTAATGTAAATTTCCAAGGATTTTCGAATATATGTGACTAATTTCGTCTAAATTGAAATTGGTAAATAATATGAAATCACTGTCATAAAGTGGAAATTATCTATAAACTGACAATATTAGAGGTGATATGAATACCTGTGTATTTTGGACTTAAGGATATGGAATTATTAAATATGACTGGATTTAACAAGAACAAAAGATACAGTTATCTAGAAATAATCAAATAATCAATACGATGAAATTATCAGAAATTAAAAGAATCAGATAACCAATTTAAGCCCGCTACTCGCCAGATTTGGCAATAGCTTTGGTCTACTAGACAGGTTCTGGGCATATTTAAGGAGTTGCTGGCCTCTTTACGACTCTTTAATTAGGCTTAGTGGCCAACTGGATAGCGGATTTGTAGGGCTCGAGGGTTGAAGTGGTTTCTTTCTCGACTAATGAGTGGGTCATTAGTTGTCTGTGGTTCAGCGCACATAGCACTTATACGTGTTCCCGCTACATGACGTAGCCACCACCCCTTGTCATAATGACCCCAGGGTGATGGAGAGTAGCAACTCGATGAGTATAAGCAACCTTTCAGGCTAAGAGGGTGACTTATACTGGTCTTACGCTACGAGAAGTCACACGAAATCGTCTCGTGCCCTGAAACGTCGATTGATAGATTGTGAACTGTAATAACTTGGGCATTCAAGCTAAGAAACGGAACCAGATAACAAGATGCTTAATAAATAAATTAATTAAAGCTACAGTACCCATTGTCTGTTGTACTCGGTTACTGTTATATTCTTCTGTTGTTTCTACTCTACTTAATTTTACTAACGTGTTTTTGGGGTTCCGTATTCAAGTATTCTTGACAGTTCACAAGAGAATTTTCGTTGTACATCTCATTGAGATTATATACTACGATAAATCTTCTGGTTAATATTCAATTTATGCTCCTTTAATTTTTACAATATGAATTATTTGTTGGCTATGTTTGTATTTTATAATTATGTGCTGGGTGACTGCAATCTTGTGGGCAAGTTGTGCTAGTTGTTAGCACACAGTGACTCCAATTTCGTCGGTTGGCAGGACTCGAGTCGTCACAGATTTGGCCTGGTGTTTCAGTGTACACAATTCCTTAAGAAATTTTGCATAGGCCAGGATGTTCTTAATGGCTTCAAGGAATGGTATATTCACTTGGACTTGCTTTAAAATCTCAAGCCACTCCTTAGATTGATTGATTTTCTTTTCCCTGGATTTATTCAAGGCTTCAGAAAAAGGTGCTTGAGAGAAATCATGAGTGTTCAAATCCTGAGTCTTGTTTTCTAAATTAGCTTGGTCTCCCAGGTGAGATTCGAGCTCCTTAAGATCTTGGTAAGATTTAAATGTAGAAAGATATGGATCATGAATTTGTTGTTGGAACCTTGTTCCACATCTTGTTTTGGCGTTAACAAAATTATTATAAATTAATGCTTGCAAATTAAATGCTTTTCATATTTAGGTGAAGATCAAGGCAAATAGGCATGATGACAAGGAGGAGGCAAGATGATAAGGAGTCGAGGAGGAGAAGATCATCTTCGACTTTTAGACTTTTTAGATTATGTTTTTATTTCATAGAATGTATACCTCTTAATAAGGAATACAACTTAGATCATAAAATTAATTAAAGATAAATTAAGATTTGTGCTATGATCATTTTCAAAGAACGTAATTGATTAAATCATTTATAATAAGATACTTGATAGCAAGTATCGATACTGTTCATCAGTATCGGTATATGCAAAGCACAGGTTTGAACCTATGTCTCAAACTGTGAACAACAAGTATCGGTACTAATCAAGAGTACCGGTACCTGATGATCACAGTGTGAAGACTCAGTTCTGACTTGAACCTTACAGGTACCGATACCCATGATGAGTACCGGTATAGGTAGGTTACTGTGCCTAGCGAGTCTCAAACCTGAGAGTCACAAGTACCGATACCCATGATGAGTACCGGTACTAGGACTCTTATGTGCTAGCTGCAGAAGAAATAGTAGGCAACTAGTACCAATACCCATACTTTAGTACCAATACCAGTTAGCCGCTAGCTCAAAACTGAATGGCTAGAAAATTAATTTTGACAATATGAAAGTTGGGATTTAAACCCCAATGTCTAGTAGATGTCCCACCTAGGTCCTAACTCTATAAAAAGAACTTAAGACTCTTAGTTTGCACATATGAAATAGAAGAGAAAAAATCTAGAGCTACATTTCATATTTCCACAATCTTTTGAAGAGGAGAAATAGTATTTGCTGGTTCCAATCTCTCTACATGTTTGCAAACTCTTCGAAGTGTTTCCTTTATGCATTCACAAGGCAATTCATGTTTTCACTAGGCTCTCAAATCGGTAATATCATTTATATACTTGTTGAGAGGCTTAGGTATTTTTGTTGTAAGATTTCTTCTTTCTTACACCTGTACTTATTTTGTTTTTAAGCTTGTTGCTCGTTGGGTTGTAACAAACCCGTCTCTTATGCTTGGGTTGAAGTAACCCGTTAATTACCTCGTTTAGTAAATTGATTTCCTCAGGTTGAGGAAATTGGGTTAAAAATCCTAAGCTGGGAGACTTAGGTAGTGGAATACCTAAATGAGTGGAGAACCACTTTACATCTTATGCCAATTTATGTGATTGTGATATGTGCAAATCTTTTTGTTATTATTAATATTTTTCTTGAGTGTTTGTGTGCATAGCCATCTATTTATAGATCCTATCATTTGTTTCCCACTTCTCAAGGTGACAGCACAAGCATAGGCATTAGGGTTAGAAGGGTGAGGTGGCTTTTGCAAAATAGGTTGAGCCTGAGTTAGGTTGGGATTAACAAAGCCAGGTGGGTGTTGGGGAGCAAGTTGAATTATGTGTGCTTATTGCTCTCGTGTGTTGTTTTGGTTAACCCTATTGAAGTTCCTTGGGTTGGGAATGGGTTAGGATGGCAGCATCCCGTGTTGTCTAACATCTACCAATTGGTCTAATCATCCCATCAAATTTGTCCTCAATTGATCCATTTCTTCTTTATGTCTCAAATTCATTTCCCGCATTTCTTTCAGGACCGAAATCAAATCAGATGGATGGGTTTCCTAAATAGGTTGTAGCTGATATGTTCGCGGTTGTGTGTACCTACTGGGTTGCCCATAAGTGCTTGGCTTAGTCAAGTTAGGACCTCGAGAGAGTTTCTGACTTAACCAAGTAAAGTTAGGATGGTTACGCCATCCAAGGTTATAGGTGTTTGAATATGGGTCATTTCTAGTGTATCCCTGGAGTGCATTAACATCCTCAAGATAATTAGGCATTGGGATGCCTAATTCAAAATTTGAGGGCATCAAGGTCCCTCCTTGGTGCCCAGGAAGAGATGGGTCCAAGTAAAGTTGGCTCATGGGTGGAGCCATGGTTAGGTCATTAATATTATGCACTACTTCCTAACCTAGAGGATTGGGGAGTTGGATGCAGGTTAGCATAGAAGTTTCTTGGGTAGGCATAGGGTCTACTCTAAAATGTGTACCTAAGGAATTCCCGCCCTTTAGAAGGTTATCCAATTTCTTATCCAAACTCTCTACATTCTTCCCAATGAGTTCCACCTTATCCAATCGTTATGCTATCGATTCTAAATTAACCAAGTTTGAATTATCCTCAACTTCATAAACTCCGCTCCTTGGTTGATTTGATCTGTTGAAGGCAAACATTAAGGCATTGTTGAAGGAATTTTCACTCATATTCTAGAATAATTGAAAGGCACCCTAATGTAAACATATTTATATTACATAAACCATCTATTTTTGCATGTTTTTAGACATATAGTTGCATTATACATTATAAATATTACATAACATGCATCATCTTGCATTTAGGATAGATTGTATAAATTTTAGGTTAATTTCTCCTTTTTATGGTCAGGTGATAGGACGACATTTAACCAGGGCCTCAGATTGAAGATTCAACCATACGAATCTGATCAGGGCGATGTTTAGAGTTCAACGACTCCAAGATCACCCTGATCGGACTTCCGTAGCATCAGATGCAGTCCAAGAAAGATCAAAGGTCAAGGGGTCAGGTGGTGTAAATGCATACCTCGAATGATAAATCCAACCACACGGATGGATTCGGATCGACGATTACAGTCCAACAACGTGAAAATCGCTCCAATCCGACATCTATGGCACCACCTACAAGCATATGAAGTTAGACGGTCGGGATGGTGCCATGGTGCCACATGGCACCATCCCAACCATCCAAAGTCACCCGTACCTCGTTGCTCGACCCTTTCTCCTCAGGTGTCCAGCAAATCTGAGCCATTGGATCTTGATCCAACAACCACGAAGCACAGGCGCGGAAGATGTCTTTACGTCAATCCACGTGCATAGCACAGTGGAGTTGACGCTCAAACAAGAAGCAACGAGGGATCGAACCCCCACACGCTTAAAATCAGAGCAAGAAGGGGGCGCGAGCGAAATTCGCCCGTTGGATGTGGCGCAAACGGTGGATGAAGCTGCGACGTGGCGCGATCTGGGTGCACGGATCGCGAACGCGC
Source organism: Thalassia testudinum (assembly GCA_037157565.1). NCBI lineage: Eukaryota > Viridiplantae > Streptophyta > Magnoliopsida > Alismatales > Hydrocharitaceae > Thalassia > Thalassia testudinum. Next base: position 27,169,245 of record JAZHRO010000003.1, read on the forward strand.
CATCAAACGGTCGATATCGCACAAACGTGCATGAAGCATTGAGCGTGTGGGAGAGGAAGAGGCGAGGCAGGCGCACGCACTAAGCCCACATTTGGGGTCTTTAGTGACGCTTAAATCCGTCACTAAAGACCCTAAATTAATGCTTTTAAGCATGAAATGACCAAATTACCCTCAATCCCTACAACTATAAAAGGAAACCCCTACCACTCAAATTTCTCATCCCTTCCTCTCTTCCCCCTCCAAAGCTCTAAGAGCTTGTCCTAAACTCGAGATGCTCTATTAGAGTTAAAAATATAATTTTTCCACCTTCTCACCTCCTTCGTGGAACATCCTGCGGTTGTCTTCTCACCATCGTTCGAAAAGCAGATCCCACTACGACGTCTCCTGCCTCATTCTCTGTCATCCCTAATCGTTCTCCTTCATCCCACATCTCACCACCTTCGTCCAGGTGCTCCGTCGTTGTAGCTTGTCCTCCAAGCAACCGTCGAGGAAAATAACTTCACTCTACCTTCTTTTACCGCTTTGTAGTGTAGATTTCCCACTTTCTAGTGTAGATTTCCTACTTTCTACTGTAGCAAGTAGTTGTAACAAGTAGTTGTAATAAACATTGCTATATGGTAATGAAATCCATGTTTATACTATCTCTATTTTCTCTTTATTTGTAATATTCTCTCTTTCTTCTATTATTTATTCTTTAAGTAGATAGCTAGTTTAGATTTCAATTCAACCGACTAATCTGCTTCGTGACAATTAAAACAAATGTGATTTTTGATCAAACGTCCGCCTCCCTGTGTTCAACCTAGAATTCTTTCAAGTTTCGGTTAAATTTATCTGTTGACGATTTTTCTCACAAATCGCACTACAACGACAAGTTTTCAAAACTCTACTTTCGTTTGCGACGATAATCCATTACAACACTACCTCAGCATCTCTGCTTAAGAAATTGCTCCCACATGCTGCATCAACGAAATTCTTCAAATTGTCACTGAACTCATAATAAAAAATATGGGCCAAGTGCCACTTTGAAATCCCATGATGAGGGCATTTCCTAGCTAAGTTATTAAATCTCTCCCAAACCTCATGCAGTTGTTCCCAAGGGTTCTACCTGAAGGTTGTAATGACACATCTAAGGGCACTGGATTTTCCTACAGGAAGGAATTTTTTCATAAATGTGCTTCTCAAATCTTCCCAAGTTAGGATTTGTCTACCAATAATCCTCAACCTAGCAGCTTTATCTTTTAAGGAAAATGAGAATATTTTCATCATTAAGGTACCTTCAATCATGTTTCTAGGGCCAAAGATCTTTCCTATGTGTAGAAGTTCTTCAAGTTGGTGGAAGAGGTCATCGGAATCACGGCCATGGAAGTGGGGAATCAGATTGATGATTTGTGGTTTGAGTTCGAGGTATCCTAACAAAAGGTTCTGATTGGGCATCAGGAGGATTGTCAAAGTCTCTGAGAGGTTGGTCTACTCTTCAATTTTGGAGTCAGGTAATGGCCTGCACTATGACCTCCATCTGTCTGTCATGATGCCAGCCCTGCTTAGTAATCTGCCTCTGTAAGAGAACCATTAGATCTAGATTTTGTTCCTCCTCTTCGATCTCATCTTCCTCGTGGTGACTAGCGATTGAAGAGGGTTTAGAGTCAGATCTTAGACAATCATGTCTTCTACGATTTCTTTCTAAAGGTGGTAGCAAATCAGGATGTAGAGATCTTCTACCTTGCATGCACCAGAAGAATGTCTATAGATGAGAGGGAGAAGACAGATGAGAGAATACCCCATCCTTTCAGTATAAGCAATCAAGCCAATCCTTAGAGTATAAACCCTAAATAAACCTAATCCTAGCTCCCCGAAACACGATTAGGTTAGATCAACCCTTGAATTGCTTGGCTAACCAAAAAGGTAGGAACCCCTAGGACACCCTGCACAGCGAGACACCACTAAGGGTTAATGCAATTACCATACCGACCTTTCTTATCACCAGTGAATCCAAGTAGACAAGGCATTGACCTTAGCCCAATCTAATTTCAAGTCGCCAAGAAAATTAGTCCTATCTAGGGCACATCTACTCAGTTTTACGCTTAAACTTAATGTGCTTTTAAAATATGATGGGCGTTAGCGGGGTGTTACCCTTAAAATTGATTTCAGAAATGTGAAGTACATAAAAAAGGTGTTCACAATCAATTTTTATGATAAAATGAATTTTAAGGTTCAATTGATTGTATAATTGTGCTTTAGGATTTTGTAATTAGATAAATTCAAGAAAAGTTTTGATGAGCACACAAGAGTTTCTTTGCAAATCCAAATCTATGAGATAGATTTCTTTTTAGAAGTATGCAATGCAAAAGGTGCTCTACCTTAAGGTTTTGAAACCCTAAAAGCAAGTAGCTACTAGATGATCCTTTTAAATCCAAAATCAGGAAAGTGGTGCGACCCAAATAATGCAATCAATTGATCTTATTTCACCACTAACTAGGCACTCAGAAAATATTTTTCAAGAATTTTAATGCACATTTTCTATTTTTTTCATATTTAAAGTGTATTAAGGGCTTCGCAGTATATTTTAACCCCTAGTTAGTGGTCGAATAATCCATGCAATCAAAAGTGCATGAAATATTTTTTTCAAATTTTTTCCTAAATTCTCAATTTCCACATGAATTCAATGCCACAAATTTCAAATAAATCAAAGTCGTATAAAAATTCCTATGATATTTTGAAATCCAAAAATTCCTATGATATTTTGAAATCCAAAAAATCATGAACAATAACTAATTTGATAATAATTCAGTGAGTAAATTTTTAAAATTTTTTTATCACTTAGATTAGTACAAAATTTGAATATGTTATTTCAGATTTTAAAACCTACATCCAATAAAAATTTTAGAATTTTTAGACATACAATTTTTTGGGAATTGAATTTTTAAGATGAGAATTTATTTCTACCTGAAAATATATGAGGTGTCTTTCTTGATTTTGAAGAGATAATATCCACCAAAAGAGTTTTTTTTTTCAAAAAGCAAGCAAATGCTAACCTAAGGTTCAAGCAAAATACCTTTTTTTTTTTCGAAAGAAAATCTAATCTAATCTAAGATACAAGTACTTACCCGATATTCAAACCCTTTTTTTCCGTTATTTCTTCTTGTAATTCTATGATTCCTACGTACATGCAACAAATAAGAATGGGGAAGAAAAGCTTCAAAAATTTTCATTGCCTCCCCAGCAATGACGCCAACTTGTTCGACCGCAAGGTACGTAAAAGATTAATTATATCATTGTAGTTGCAAACCGCATCAGAATAAATAACATTTATAGATTTTTGTTAAGTATTAAGTCGTTTGTAGGGAGACTAAAATACGATTTTTTTGAGAAAGCTTTTCAAAAAGTCATTCTAAGCAAATATATATATATAAACAAGCATTCATGAGATCGAATAAATATTTTATTGATCAAAAGGATGGCTCATAAATCTAAAGTAACTATGCTAAGGAGTAGAGAGAGAAAAAGAGAGAGCAAATGAAGGACGACGCCGCTTGTGTGATGCTTGTGAGAAGTACGGTAGCAATTCAGATCTAGGGTGCTGGGAAGATCGGAGAAAAGTTGCAGAGAAAGGCTGTAGATTTGTCTGGTGGGAGTTGCGGAGAACTTGCTTCATATGGGGGCCCCTAGGGTCCTTTCTATAGTCAAAATGAGGGGCAAAGTCGATATTTGGCCCTCCAAACAGTGCAACAACCTCAGATCAATTAGATCCGTCGATTTGGAGATCAACGAGCCATATCGCACTCCAAAAAGGCCTCCAACACACCTTAAATGCTCGGATTACTTTTGGTTGCGACACGTGGCACGTGCACATCCTTTGAATCGCCATCGCACGATTGTTGCTACGTGCTCGCCCGAACCACCTTCACTTCTTCAACAGCGAATGTTGAAATCGTGCACTCGATCCTCAACCGTCCGATCTCGCAATCAGATGGCTTAGATTCACCATGCCCACCGCCTTTGAATCCTAACGTGCGCACGTGCACATTCAGTTGCACGTGATCGCATGCGTGGCCATCTACCGCACATCAGCACGGCGCACATTAGCATCCCCACCACTGATTGATGATCCAACTGCTGAATTTTTCTTACGCTTAGTGCCACCTTGATTTTCTGCTCCAGGGCACTTCTAACATGCGTCACGCCATTCGATTTGAGCATGCCAGCCAACATGCTTCAAGTGCAGATTGTCATGCCTTCCACTTCATGCACGATCTCTCTCAACCATTGGACTATGATCATTAATCCAAATCCGAATCTATCCGTGCGATCAGATTTGACATGAGGTTTAGATCTCTACCATCTTGCTCCTTGCCCTTTGTTCTTTTACGGGTTGTATGTGATGCTATGGATGTCTGATCAAGATGATTTCAGAATCGCTGGACTTCCGTCGTCGTCCTGATCAAATCTATATGGTTTGATCTATCATCTGTGGCCTCAAACCATTTACAATCAATATCGTTTCTCTTTTAGAGCATAAAATAAAGTATTATCTAAAAAGCTACCAAACTAACTATTATGTAAATTATAATGCTTATGCATGTATTGTTCTTAAGTTATGCTAGAATCTAATTTAATTCAGGTAATTAAATTGTATGATTACTGTGCAATCACTTATATGTGCTTAGACCCTGAACCTAGCATGGAAATATGCAATGACACACCAAACATCAATGACCATGACATCACCTTCATTCGTATGCCATAAATAAAAGTATAAAGACATCATGAACATTACGTCATTCTTAGATATGTGAAAAAATAGGAATTCAACTCTAATTCCAACATTGATAATCCCATGAGCTTTAATGTAAAATTGTAATTTAATTGGATTGTATAATTTGATAGGTTGCCTCATTTAAGTGAAGTAGGATCATGAGGCACTATCACGACCCAATCCCAAATTCCTACAGGATCTGAGACCGACTCACTTCGGTTTATCCCATGACCCAATCGTCCAACAAGAAATAACCAAGTAACATTCAAAAAATCACAATCACACAAGGACAGTAACTAAGCAGAAAGAAATTTACAATAGGAGAAAAAGGAACAGTAATATTATATCATAATACAGCCATCATAACAAATCGAGTACATGTAACAGAAGACAAAACTATAGAAACTCACTATCAACCAATAAACCTAAAACTAGGCTCGACTAGGCCCAACGTCCTCAGTAGCCGGTGGCTCAGGCTGCTCAAATCCCTGACCTTTACAGAATTATTTAACTGAAATCAGCTAACGCTAAGTAGAGTGGTGGCTAAGAAGTAACATGCATTTAACAAGTAGTTAACATAAAATTTTTCATTTTCCAATTATATTATATAAGTGGGTACGTAGACATCTCTAATTAGGATTTGTTAATTAATCTTCTTATTCCCTATAGGAACGATTTTGCTTGCAGCTTCCCGTGATATAGGATACCCACATGGCGCTCTCCTGACCAAGGGAATCCCACCGTGGTAGTCCTATACTCGATCTACCACCCCAAGGTCACGATCGTGACGTAGCGGTGACTACGACACACGTGATAAGCACGCAAGTAGCTACCCCGTACTGACACGCTGTCAGTCGTTTCCGCTAGTGAGTACGCCTCAACGTACAGTGCGGAACAGTATAAGGCCTTGCCCTCTCAGAACAAAACAGGAGTCTTGCCCCTCAGGGGTCTCATCCCTCCTCAGTTCGCGTACCCTCGTCCGACAACCCCAATTTGCCCAATGGGCTAACGAGAGTCGATATAAGGTGACCATACCTAGCCTCGGGTCCCCTAAGGCGGATAGCTCTGCCATACACTAAGTAGCTCACCTCGATACCATGTACATGAGAGCCAGTAAGAGTCATCGTAGAGTGGCCAAACCCACCCCGGGTCCCAACCCAAGGGCGACAAGCTCCCCTCTACACTACAAGGAATAGTTGCTCTTTTTGGTACCATATATACGAAGGTCAGCTTACTTCCCTTAACAGCTGCCCGTGGGTAGCAAATTTTCAAAACCATTAGATTCTTCGTCTTACGGTGTTTTTGTTTACATTCCACGTGGAGTTCGTACAAGAGTTTCTTTTTTTCATCCAAGTTGGAATGTACGTAACAGTTCAATTCCCATTTTATCACAGTAGGGGTCCATTTTAGATAAAAACAGGCAACTTTGATTACTCAATCATTCACATGCAGTTTCCTCTAACCCTAGTGTTCATGCCAAGACCTAGGGTTCAAGAATTTATTCTCGAGTATACGTTTATTCCTTCGTAGGGTTCATCTTAAGTCCTAGGATTACTTGCATGTATTACATTAGAGATTTAAGATTGTAACCACTCTACCTGGGTAACCAGGTGGAATGAGAGCTAGCACAGTGGCTTCCGACGTCTCCACAGATCCCGTACACCCAATGGACTGAAGACCTAATACATGGATTAATGGGCCAAGAGGTTCAGAAAGATATAAACAAGGTATCATTACACAGAGAAACTCATACGGGAACAGAGACGATTTGTTTGCGGAAAAGCGATAATAATAGGGCCTTGCACGACCCAAAACCATGCTGTCAGACGAAAATCAGATGTCTGGGAAAGGTCCCAAACGTCTTAAAACAGTTCTCAGGGCTACCTCTCTCAGTGTTCCGTTATCAGACGTCTGGAACTTAATGCCGACGTCCGAGGACTCCATCAGATGTCTGGAGGTGCTCCCGGACGTCTAAAACTGCCTCGTCTACGCTCTCACCTTCTGACACCTACATGTATGCTGTCAGGACTTGTCAGAGAGAAAAGTACGAAAACTAGATCTCTACCAAACGTCTTGCTCTACCTTCAGATGTCCGGTAAGACGTCTGGGTGTCCCTCCGATCGTCTGATTCCGCAGAAAATTGACTTCCACGGAACCGATCTGGCTCCCCTCGCCTGCAGGCATTACAGCAGAACAGCATTGCACCCTCCGCTCTAGCGCTTCCTCTCACTCGAGCCCTCGCTCTGCTCTCGACTAAAGGGTGGGCAACGAAAAGGAGGGGGAGAGGTTTATAAAGGGAGAAGAGGTGAGGGAGCAAGATGGCGAAACATGACGCGAAGTGGCATCGCAGGAGAAGGTGTGGTGAGACACAGTGAGGAAGAAAGTAAGGCTTACGTACAATCCACGCTGAAAAGCATTTTCAGACGTCTGGTGGACATCCCAGACGTCCGGACAGACGTTTGATAAACATCCCAAACGTCTTAAATGACCAAAGGATGACGGGTCGTTTCAAGCACTAAAAGGATATCATACCCTTTCCTTATGAGAAAGCTATCATATTGTTCATAATTTAAGCTTTTACTAATTCCACTTCCCCATGCTTCCTTTTGCTAATGCATACCATTTGGGGTAGATTTAAGATCCAGCTTCTTAAACTTCGAGCTAGGAGTAGAAACACAAGAACGCAAAGGCACATACCAAGCAGAATCCAAGTTCGTGCTATCATCACATTTTGTTGAGTAATAGTTAGGAGCACTAAGTTGATCAAAACAACTGTTATTAGAAGTCTTCTGCCACGCTACAATATCATCTTTTTTGTTGTACAATTTTAAGCAGATGTTGGTCAACAACTTCTTAAACTTGTTGAAGTTAGTTTTTTGTTCTGCTATGGTGGTGTTCCAACCATGCCACCTATTCTCATAGTTAATCAGAGGACCAAAAGGAACCCAGAATCCACCAGGATGAAGTATCCAATGTATTTCCATAAGGTATATTCCACCTGGCACATTCTTTTGGAACTTCTAATAATCAAGAAGTTGAAATTCAAAATTACAACCAGTAGTAGGTTCATACCAAAGTCTAAGAAATTATATGTTAATAAAAAAGGTAAAAAAGCCAAGTAGCAAATATAGTTTAAGGAACAAAAAATAAACATAACTAAAGAAACATGCATGAATGTAGGTAGCTTTTAAGTGCTAATAACACTTCACAAGCTACAAGCACATAATGATGGCAATATACCCTTCTATCAATAGAATAGATACTTGAACGAATATTATAGAAATTTGGGTTCGTTAACAAGCAGCACATGTCAGAGAAGAGAAGGTACTGATGAAAATTAGCTAATGTCAGATAGATTTTGATAGTGCCATGAATTGTTCATGAACCTATCAAACTTTCATCATCCTCTCATCAAGGGAGTAAATCACATAAATAAATCAATGACCAAGTGATTGGCTTTCCACCAAAAACACCATGTCTAGTTCACACCCAAAAGAACAGATAACTAGTTCTTTTTCACCAAAAGCAGGAAAATGAACATTCAACATGATTTACCAATAATGCTCCATAAGTCAAATCATAGTTTTTTTTTTTTGAAAAAGAAGCCAGATCATAGCATTTATCTTGAATCAATAACAAAATTTTCAACTATCAAATGATCAAATGATCAAATTGGCATAACAATTATAAAACTAATTTAACAGAAATACCATGAGGAGCTCTCTTTTCCAAAGAAAATAAAAAAATGTAGCCATTGTTTTAAGGACAGTTAACCTATCAATTATAAGCCAACACTATATATTTCATTTTCAACAAATAACTGTAATTGTCTTCTTTGAAATCATATAACCTTGAGCTACTTTTTTTTTGAAAATTAACTACTACTAACAATGTAAAGAAAATTGAGCAAACCCACAAGCACATCTGAAATGAGTACCAAATTCTATCCAAGGGATAAGATAGATTTCAAGGGCAAATTGGACCTGGGCCTCATGATTATCCCTTGATACAAGTGAAAGTTAAGATTCCACAGTCTAACCAATCCCCTCCCCAACTTACAACCTTGAAATAGGAACACCATTAAGAATGATATACGGCAAGTCCAAAGACACTCAAGAGAAATGTGCTCTTTATATCTTTTATAAGCATATAAGTTGAGCTCTTAACAGAAGTGAGAGATCACCCATTTTTAACAAATTATCCCACAATTTAGTTCGCAAGTTCTATTTTTCAACTCAACTTTATAACGAAATCATTGTGAACACTCATAGATTACATTACTTACCCTACATCCAATGTCAATAGTGGTACTCACAGTCCCATCTTTCATTCCAGGAATCCGATCTTGCATCAAATCTACATAAGCACCAACTCCTTTAGGGAACATGGTACCTTTGTTAGGGAAGAAAAATTTTTCGCCTTCTTTTCTCAACCAATTTTGGTTATTGATCCAATTGTAAGGAATATTTTTGCAAACAATATGGAAAATGCCATCATTTAACATCTCAGTAAAGAACAGAGGGTCACCAATAATACGATAGCAAAATATAATTATCAATAAAAAAAAAATTCTTCCTTGTGAATACTGTCTTGACTGCTGTCAAAGGAAGCTAGCTAGGTAAATATGTTTTCCAATGATAAGGATGCATTAATTTGACTTCACCAGGCTTCCTTTCGCTAGTGCACACCACTTCTACATGGCAAACATTAGATAAGGCATGAAGTCCTGCATTCTGAAACAACAATAACCGAAAGCAACATGATGGCTACAGTATCAACTAAATACCGGAACCTAATTACTAAACTGCAATACTCACTAACAAAAAGTATATGATTTGGTAATTTACAGTATGATACAAGCAGAAGATGGTAATTGGTTTCCCAACAAACTGCTCAAAATCCTCCTGCATGAAACAAAAAAATAGAATAAACAAAGAGCAGTCCTTGAACAATGCAGAAAAAATTAACTACAAATATTATTGATAAGGTGAATTGCATTTGCATGTTGACTTAGATGCCAAAAATCAAGAAACATGCATCATCAACAAACCTGGCAAGTCGAGCTTTCTTCTTATCCTCCTCATCAACAGTGGACTCTACTATCCCAAACCTCTCTGGGCCTTTCTCTTGTCCTCTTCAGATTTTCCATGTGATATAGGAGTGGTGCCAAACCTCTCGATTTGGAGTTGCACTTCGCCTCCTTGGAGAGCTAAACCAACATACAGAACCGCTTGGCTCGGCGAATCTCCTTCTGGGGATCAATGGTGGCGTCTGATGCCTCTGCTACAGTCGTCGTCATGGTCAACGTAGCCAATTGCATGGCATGAGCGGCCTCGCTACCTTGGCATCGATCGGGGCATCTTTCTTGGAGGACAGCTTGGTAGAGGGTTGCGTGGGCCTCTCTGGAGCGGCGGCAGCGATGGATCTTCTTCTGGAGGTCAATGGTTGCATCTAACGCCTCTGCTACAGTCGTCGTCGCGGTCGCCGTCGGAAATCGCATAGATGGTAGGAGCGACCTCGTTGCCTCGGCATGGACCAGGGCAGCTTTCTTGGAGGACGACTCGGTAGAGGGTTGCGTGGACCTCTTCGGGGTGGTGGCAGCAGTATCTAGGGTTTTGGGGGGCTGTAGTGCCTACTCCTTCGGCTGCTTCACCTCCATTTTCTCACACAAATAGGGGATTAGGGGGATTGAGGACTTGCTAATGGTGAGATTGGCCTTGTAGCTACTGATAGGGGGATTGGGACGATTGGACTTGCTGTTACCGTTAGGGTTGGGGGTAAGGACGGTGAGGGGAACGATGGGTAGCAGAGGAGGAGGGGTGGGGGGTTTAAGGGGAGACCTCCTTCAGGCGCCATCTGTAGGAGGAAGGGGTCATTCAGGGTTGGGGCATTTGGTGTTTGGGGAGGGAATGGGAAGGTAGGAGCCAAAGCGGTGGAAGGCCAAAGGGAGTGGGCTGAGCGGGAGAATGCCCGCCGATTTTTTTTCAGGTTTTTGCAATGATTCTTTTGGATCTCAGAGACTCTCACGACAAATTTTGAAAAAAAGATTTATTACTGTTATTAAAAATAAATATTTTACGATGAAAAAATTTATTATCGTAAGTAACTATCGTAAAAGTATAATTTTTTTTAGTGTCTCTTACTCGTGAGTTCTCCATCTTTTTGTAAAACACTTCTTTCTATGAAAAGCTTTCCTCTATAATTTTCTTAGTTAGCTTGTGATTGTTTTTATTGTGACTTGTTCTTACATTATTTCAAGCCTCTCATGCTTAGAGCAAGTTGGAGAAATAAGACACTTGTTGCTTTATTTCTCGTAGTTGTAATTCCCATTCTCTCTGCATTCGTTTTGTCCTTATTCAAAAACCTTAAAAATATATATATTTCAAACCACAAAATAAAAGTTGATTTCCAAAATTCAAGCGAGAGTTTTCAAATTGTATTCCTACCTCCCTTGGGATAACTCGAATACTTTCTAAGTACTCAATCTTTACAAATTTTAAAAGCAATTGTAATTGTGTGTTACAACGATAAAAATTCTAATTTACAAATCACGCTTTTTCACAATCAGCTATCTGTGGTTCAATGTACGTAGCGCTTATACGTTTTCACATTACATGACATAGGCACCACCCCTTTTCGCAGTGACCCCAGGGTGATGGAGTGTGGCGACTCAATGGGTATAAGAGATCTTCCTGGCTAAGAGGATGGCTTATACCGGTCTTACGCTGCAGGAAGTTATACGAAATCGTCTCATGCCCTGAGACATCAATTGACATATTGTGAACCATAATAAATTGGGCTTCCAATATACGAAACATAACAAGATAACGAGATGTCTAATTAATGGATTAATTAAAGCTATAATATCCATTTTCTCTTGTGCTAGGTTAATGTTGCACTATGTTGTTGTTGTTTCTACTATACTCAATTTTTACTGACATATTTTTGAGTTCCGTACTCAGGTATACTTGATAGTTCGCAAGGTGATTTCCATTGTACATCTCCTTAGGCTTATATACTTATAAATCTTCTAGTTAATATTCAATTTATGTTTATTTAATTTATGCAATGTGAATGGTTTGTTGGATATGTTTATATTTTATGATTATGTGTTGGGTGACTATGATCTTGTGAGCAAGTTGTGCTAGTTATTAACATACGGCAACCCAGGTTTCGTTACTTAGCAGGACTCAAGTCGTCACATCTAGGGTGCAAAAGCAAGTGAGGGTGCAAGTCAAGGCTTGGTCAAGCCAAAGGATGGGATCAAGTGGGCGTTGGCATGTGGGTTGGTTAGGTGGGAATTAGGTGGGATCTAATTGGTGGTCAAGGCTGAGTAAGTGGGGTTAGGTGGGTTTAGATTAATGGGTGTTTAGGCTCTCTAATTGTGTGGGCTTAAGTGTGTAAATGTAGTGGGCCTAAAGTCAATAAATTAAATACCAATACATATAGTTACTACTAGGTCTACATATGTGTAAATAAAAATAAGCACACATGTAAATAATTGTAATAGAAAATGTGCACAAGTATTATGCATGTGCAAAAAAATGTATATGAGATTATGAGTACATGTAATTCACAATTGATGTGTGTGCACAAGTGTGTGAGTAGGATGTGTGTGTGTTCATGGGTTTATGAAGGTGGGTTAATTGGGAGTGGATAGGTTGTGTAAAGACCCGTTCTGTTCTGAGCCTTTTAAGATGTCTGAACTGTCAGTTAGACGTCTGGTCAGACGTCTGGACCCCTTCATAAATATCTGGAAATTGAAAATTTTATACGTAGGTTTGGGTCTGCGCGCTAGCTACGCACAGACAGCCTTCCTCTCTTCTCTCTCTTCTTTTCTCCTCCATCGAACCCTAGCTACTCCCTATATAAGACCCCTCTCCCCCTTCCTCTCTTCTCCACTCCACCACCACCACCTTCCTTCTTCCTCTCCATTGCAGCGAGAGGGACGAGCGAGAGAGAGGGAGTGAGAGCGAGGAGTGAGGAGGAGAGGCGGCATGAAGAGAGGAGGAAGAGCTTGAGCTCGCGAGTTCGTGGGAGCTCGCCGGAGGACGCACGGACGGAGCTGTGCGTGCAGGAGGAGTGCGTCGAGGGAGACATCCCCAAACCCTGCTGCAGCCAGAGCTACAGACGAGGAGGAGAAGCTGCGGCTACGCGCAGCGAGGGGAGCGGGAGGTCGCTCTGGTTCTAGGTTTCTCCCAGAATCAGACGTCTAGCATGTCGTCTAGACGACGGGTTGGACATCTGGTGACGACACCAAACGTCTGAAAGTAGAGTTTCGCGAAGGTACATTCCTCTTGCGGTTACAGCCATGCAGGCCGCACCGCAGAGCCAATCTGTATGGCTAAAAGTAGGCGATTCGGTCTGTCGCGCGCAGGGACAGCTTTGGGAAGGCGCAGGGCATGCCCTCCCACACGTTTCGAAAGTCTGGACAGCTTACCAAATGACCGGAAGCACTCCCAGACGACTGGAGGAGAGGTTGGATGTTTGGATCTGGGTCCAGATGGTCAAGTGGGGGTTCTGGACGTCTGAAGTCGACGCAGGAAGTTCAGGTGAGACCCTGGTGACTTTTAAGACGTCTAGACCTTGTGCCAGACGTCTGATTTAGGCCTACAGTTCTATTTTTGACCCGTTTAGGGTCCATTTTACACAAGCAAGATATTTGTGGTTTCCTTGTGAGTTCCTCTACATGTTAGAAAGCCTTATATACTATTATGAACGTTCCATTGTGATATGTTCCTTGGTATAGGACTTTAATCTGTTGCGTGTTCGAGGCTTGCAGAGGCACATGAGCTTGCCGTTCGAGCCCCCAGTACTCCCGGATTGTCTGGTAGAGTGGTTTCCCCTGTTTTAATTATAAAACATGAATGCATATGTGAAATTGGATAACTAGAAACCTAGGATGTGGCATGAATCCCAGTACGAGAAGTACTTGCACTGTTTGTATGCGTGTTTGAGATTGCCTGTTAATAATACGAGCTGCCTGTGAAATATGAAATGTATATGCTAGTTAAACAGTTACCTGTGACATTACTTGTTGTATATGTTAACTGTGGAAATACGAGCTGCATGTGTATAATACGAGAATGGAAATGTGAATGATGAAACTTGGTATGGAACAACATGGTGAATATGAGCATGAACCCTACGGGGAATTAGGAGTAGAGCTCCTGTGGATGAATAGAATGGATCTGGAAATGTGAGTGGGAAGTGTGCTAGCCCTTGAGTATGTGGTACCAATGAGAGCGACTGTCCCCTGCTTAATGTAGAGCGGAACTAGCCACCCTTGGGTTGGGACCCGGGGTTAGGATTAGCTACTCTACACCAACTTCTGTTGGTCCTCGCGTGCACTGTACCAGGGAGAGCTACTAGTGTAGGGAGAGAGCTAGCCACCCTACAGGACCCGAGGTTCAGCTATTCGCCCTACACCGACTTGTTAGGCCCACTAGACAAACCAGGGTAGTCAGATGAGGGTACGCGGACTGTGGAGGGGCGTAACCCCTGTTTTGTTCTGAGGGGCTGGACCCCTGTTACTGAGAGGGCTAGGCCCTATACTGTTCCATGTTGTACTCTAAGCGTACCCGCTAGTTGAAACGACTGACCGCGTGCCAGTGCGGGGTAGCTACCCATGCGCTTATCGCGTGTGCCATATTCACCGCTACGTCTGTCTGTGACCTCGGGGTGGTTGACTGGGTGTAGGATCACCACGGGGGACTCTCTCGGCTAGGAGAGCACCACATGTGCCTTCTACTCTTCGAAAAAGATTGCAATCAAGATCATTCCCACGATGAACATGCAAGATCAAGAAAGAGATCTGAAAGTAAACCAATGGGGGAAATGAAATGACTTGTAAAATAAATAATTGGAAAAGATAAATTTACCTGTTAGCTTTTACTGCTTTAGTTAATTTGGTTACCACTCTACTCAACATTTGCTAACTCCATTTTACTCATAACCCTTTTCAGGTCCTGGAGTTGAGCAGCCCGAGTTACCGGCTGCAGAGGGCGCTGGGCCCAGTTGAGCCCAGCAGTAGTTCTTACTGTAGTTGTACTTCCTTTTGCTAGTGAGTTTAGACTGTTGTTACCGTTTCTATTTCTATACTTTGTTCTACTTTACTGTTGTGGTGGTGATATGTACTGTTAGAAGCTTTTACTTCCTTCACTACTTGTACTCTTTTACTGTTAGTTACTTAGCATAGTGAACGTGGTTTACTTTCCTGCTTTTTGATTATTTTTTGTTGGACGATTGGGTCTTGGGATTAGTCGAGTCGAGCTGGTCTCGGGTCCTATAGGGATTCAGGAACCGGGTCGTAACAAGATGGTATCAGAGCAAGGTCGTCCCGAGAAATGAACTAACTAGCTTGAGAATAACCAATTCACGTGCATGTAACTAGAGTAACCACCACAACATACCGCTTGACATCTGTTCTAAGGTCCTTTTGATGAAGTCCGTTAGAGTTGACTTTTTTTTGTTCTGTCTTCCACGTCTCCTTGCAAGAGATGCCTCGACGTGGAGTTCTTAAGGCGGGCCACGAACGCAGCTGTGGACGAGGTCGAAGGGGCGGATGTGCCAAGCTCGAGGTGCCAGTTGACCCACCACTTCTCCCGGGCGTTCAAGCCCAGGACCTCGCTAAGTTGATTCGAGACATAGTACGAGAGGAGCTCCACCCGCCTCTACGGGCGCCTCTCCCTGGGGACGTGGAGGGGGAGTCCTCTGTGGGGCCGAGAGACCGACGCAGCGTTGGACGAGGGGGAGGGGGTAGTCCTCCGCTGCCCCCACCGCACTCTGACACTTTTGAGCATGAGCCCTCCCTGCCTAGAGGCATGCCCATTCCCCCACTACAGCTGCACTACGAGCTTTTCGGATAGTTACGGAAGCTGAAGCCCCCTCCTTCAAGGGGGATGGGGACCCGTCTGAGGCAGAGGACTGGCTGGAGCAGATTGAGAAGGTGTTTGACACCCTTTGCCCCCTGCGGAGTGCTGCGTGGCCTTTGCCACGTACCAACTGGAGAGTACGGCACACAGGTGGTGGAGGGCAGTCAAAGGCCAAGAGAGGGGAGAGTTGACATGGGACTAGTTCGTGACCCTCTTCTACAAGCAGAACTTCCCGCAAACTTGGCAGGACCAGAGGAGGCGGGAGTTCCACACTCTCCACCAGGGGACGATGACTGTTAGCGCATACCGCACGCGCTTCCTGGAGTTGTCACATTTTGCTGCGACAGCTGTAGCTACAGTGGAGGAGTGCCTATGGAGGTTCACTGAGGAGCTCCAGCCTGCCATTCGGGGGTATGTCAAACCCCTGAAGCTACCCACCTTCTCGAGAGTGGTGGAGGCAGCTATGATGTACGAGGTGACCAACCCAGCCGCATGAGACACCGACAGCGGATGGAAGAGGCCCAACCAACCAGAGTACTCACAGGGCCGACGAGAGAGAAGGCACGCGGCACCAGCGGGAGAGCCATCTCGTTTTGCAGGGTCATCAGTGGCCTTTGGGGGCCCCCGACAGGGGCTAGCTGTCAGCACTGGACCCCCGCCCAGCCGTCAACAAGGACCTACCAAGGGAGGGAGTTGAGTTCCCCTTTGCTACCAGTGTGGCCAACCGGAACACATCAGGAGGGACTGCCCGTCTAAGGCTGGAGTGCAACAGATGCTCCCCGCACCGAGCGCTGGAGGCCGAGCAGGTGGTTGTGGTTCCCAAGCGCGTCGGGGAGGATGGCAGTCACGTGAAGGGTACCGGCCAGCGGCTACCCGTCTGACGCAGAGTGTGGCTGCTTCTTCTGCACCCAGATCTAAGGGGCATATCAACGCCCTGACGCACAGAGACACTAGGGCATCAGGTTCAATGGTGGCAGGTATGGTTACAATTTTCGGCAGATTAGTTTACGCACTTTTTGATTCCGGCGCCACACACTCTTTTGTCGCTGCGAGTTTTGCTGTCAGTTTGGGACAGGACTGCATATTGTTAGAGGATCCATTTGTGATCAGAGGTCCAGGTGGTCAACTGTTTGTAGCTGAGGAGATCTACACAGACTGTAAGGTAAGTATTTGGGGACACAGCCTCCCCGCTGACCTGATCATGATACCGATGGAGGACTTTGGCGTGATTCTGGGGATGGATTGGTTGTCTGCTTACCACGCCTTGGTGGACTGTTTTGGGAGGAAGATCATCTTCTCCATACCGGAGATGCCTTCCTTTGAGTTTCATGGACAACCGTTGGACGGAGGTTTCAGGTGCATTTCTTCACTTCGGGCAGCGAAACTTTTGGGCCAGGGGTGTGAGGGCTTTCTAGCCTGTGTAGTGGCGGAGCCCAGCCCTATGACAGACTTTCAGAGCATCTTGGTGGTCAGAGAGTACCCTGATGTGTTTCCAAAGGAGCTGCCAGGACTACCGCCTGAGTGTGAGATCGAGTTTGAGATCTCACTAGTACCGGGGACCAGCCCCATTTCTACGACACCGTATCGGATGGCACCACTTGAGCTGTGAGAGCTCAAGTCACAACTACAGGACTTGTTGGAGAAGGACTTTGTGAGGCCCACTGCGTCCCCGTGGGAAGCCCCTGTGTTATTTGTGAAGAAGAAGGATGGTACTCTACGCCTTTGTGTTGACTACAGACAGCTGAATAGGGTCACCATCAAGAATAGGTATCTACTGCCAAGGATTAATGATCTGTTTGACCAGTTACGAGGTGCCACGATATTCTCCAAGAAAGATATGAGATTAGGATACCACTAGTTGAGAATCAGGGAGACCAACGTCTCCAAGGCAGCTTTCCACACCCGATATGGACACTACGAGTATTTGATCATGCTGTTTGGGCTGACCAACGCCCCCGCTGCCTTCATGGATTTGATGAATCGGGTGTTCAGACCGTATCTGGATCAGTTTGTGGTGGTGTTTATAGATGATGTGCTCGTTTACTCGTAAGATCAGGCACAGCACGGACAGCACTTGCGGATGGTTCTGGACACTTTAAGACGACGCAAGCTGTATGCCAAATACAACAAGTGCGAGTTTTGGTTGAGACAGGTGACTTTCTTAGGCCATGTGATTTCAGGGGATGGTTTGGTTGTGGATCCAGCCAAGGTTGAGGCAGTACTCAGGTGGAAGAGGTCACGTACAGTGACAGAGATACGCAATTTCTTGGGACTGGCAGGTTACTACCGGCAGTTTATCAGGGGTTTCTCGCAGATTGTGCATCTTATGACTCAGTTGACCTGGAAGGACGTGCCCTTTGCTTAGACAGACGCTTGTGAGAAGTGTTTTCAGGAGTTGAAGGAGTGACTGACTTTAGCTCCTGTGCTTACCATCCCAGATAGTAGTGGCATTTTTGTGGTCTACACGGACGCTTCGTTGCAGGGGTTAGGGGGTGTGCTCATGCAGCGGGGTCACGTTGTCACTTACGCTTCGCAGCAACTGAAGCCCCATGAGCATAGCTACCCTACCCATGACTTAGAGCTGGCAGCTGTTGTCTTCGCGCTGAAGACATGGAGGCACTACCTTTACGGTGAGACCTTTGAGATTTTCATGGATTATAAGAGCCTCACATACTTGTTTGATTAGAAGGAGCTTAACATGAGACAGAGACATTGGTTAGAGCTCCTGAAGGACTATGACTGCAGCATCTCCTACCATCTGGGGAAGGCTAATCTGGTGGATGACACCTTGAGCCGAAAGGCGTCCACCCACTTGGCTGATTTACAGGCACAGAGTTGGAGACTCATGGAGGAGTTGGGCAGTTGTAACCCCTAGAGTTACAGGGGTATTGTGGGGCAATGACAGTGACACTACAGATGAGACCAGAGCTAATAGATTGCATCATCACAAGACAGATGACAGATCTGTACCTGTAGTCATTGCGAGACAGAGTACTGTCAGGGGACCTAGGAGGCTTCTCTTTTACAGACAAGGTGTTGTGCATGAGGGGACGTTTGTGCGTTCCTAGGGACGAGGAGTTGTTGAGAGAGCTCCTGACTGAGGTGCACGGGTCCAGGTTGACCATACATCCCGGGAACACAAAGATGTATCATGATCTAAGACATGACTTTTGGTGGAGAGGGATGAAGCGAGATGTAGGTGAGTTCGTGCAGTAATGTTTGGTGTGCCAGCAGGTGAAGATCGAGCATCAGAGGCCTGCATGGCCGTTGCAGCCACTTCCTATGCCAGAGTGGAAGTGGGAGAGCATCACCATGGACTTGGTGGTGGGCTTACCAATTACCCAGTGAGGACATGACGCAGTCTAGGTGATAGTAGACAGATTGATGAAGACAGCATGCTTCTTGCCGATCCGAGTCACTTTGGGACCAGCACAGTTGGTAGAGAGGTACATTCGTGATGTGGTACGTCTGCACGGAGTTCCGCGAGAGATTGTATCCGACAGGGATACCCGTTTTACTTCCCAGTTTTAAGTTGAGTTTCAGCAGGCTTTGGGGACACGGTTAAGGTTCAGTACGGCGTACCACCCCCAGACGGACGGACAGTCAGAGCGCACTATACAGACACTTTAGGACCTTTTGCGCGTCTGTGTACTAGACTGAAGGGGCACTTGGGAGGAGCACTTACCTCTGGCAGAGTTTGCATATAATAACAACTATCACTCGAGTATCGGCATGGCACCTTACAAGGCTCTGTACGGACGGAGGTGTACTACGCCCTTGAGTTGGGTTGAGGTGGGGACCAAGTAGGAGGTTGGCCACAGGCTGATCCGGCAAAGTCAGGAGATGATAGAGCAGATTCACAGACGACTTCGCACTGTCAGGAGTAGACAGAAGAGCTATGTCGATCGGAAGGTAGAGAGGTGCAGTTCGAGGTTGGGGATCACGTCTTTCTTCGCATTTCACCCATGAAGGGCCTGCAGCGTTTTGGGGTGAAAGGGAAGCTTGCGCCAAGGTTTGTGGGGCCCTTTGAGGTCCTGGAGTGGGTAGGACCCGTTGCTTACCGGCTTGCCCTTCCTCCCCAGCTTTCTGCTGTGCACGACGTGTTCCACGTGTCCAACCTCAGGAAGTACATCACCGATCCCAGTCACGTTCTGAGCCACAAGAGTGTCAAGGTGGGTGACAACCTGACCTACCCCGAGAGACCAATGCAGATACTAAACAGAGCCATCCGGAGATTGAGACGGAAGTAGGTACCCCAGGTGAAGGTCTTGTGGAGGATCCAGCGGTACGAGGAGGCTACTTGGGAGCCTGAGGCGGTGATGCGAGAGCGGTACCCTAAGCATTTTAAGGGTATGTCTTTTCGGACCGACTTCGGTCCTCTTTAAGTTTGTTATGCATGTACATATTCTTTTCCGCATCCTAACTAGCTCAAGTCTCGGGGACAAAACTTCCTTTAAGTTTGTTATGATGTAAAGATCCGTTCTGTTCTGAGTCTTTTAAGACGTCTGGACCCCTTCCCAGATGTCTGGAAATTGAAAATTTTGTACATAGGTTCGAGTCTACGCGCAGGCTGCGCACAGACAACCTTCCTCTCTTCTCTCTCTTCTTTTCTCCTCCATCGAACCCTAGCCGCTCCCTATATAAGACCCCTCTCTCCCTTCCTCTCTTCTCCACTCCACCACCACCACCTTCCTTCTTCCTCTCCACTGCAGCGAGAGGGACGAGCGAGAGCTAGGAGCGAGGAGGAGAGGCAGTGTGAAGAGAGGAGGAGAAGCTTGAGCTCGCAAGTTCATGGGAGCTCGCCAGAGGACGCACGGCCGAAGCGGCGTGTGCGGGAGAAGGAGTGCGTTGGGGGAGACGTCCTCGACACCCTGCTGCAGCCGAAGCTGCAGACTTGGAGGAGAAGCCGCGGCTGCGCGCAGCGAGGGGAGCGAGAGGTCACTTTGGTTCTGGGTTTTTCCCAGAATCAGACGTCTGGTGTGTCATCTAGACGATGGGTTGGACGTCTGGTGACGACACCGGATGTCTGAAAGCAGAGTTTCACGAAGGTACGTTCCTCTTGTAGTTACAGCCATGCAGGCCGCACCGCAGAACCAATCTTTATGGCTAAAAGTAGGTGATTCGGTCTGTCACGTGCAGGGACAGCTTTGGGAAGGTGCAGGGCACGCCCTTCCACGTGTTTCGGACGTCTGGACAGCTTACCAGACGACCGGAAGCACTCCCAGACAACTGAAGGAGAGGTCGGACATCTGGATCTGAGTCCAGACGATCAAGTGGGGGTTCTGGATGTCTGAAGTCAACCCAAGAAGTTGAGGTGAGACCCTGGTGACTTTTAAGACGTTTGGACCTTATGCCAGACGTTTGATTTAGGTCTATAGTTCTATTTTTGACCCGTTTAGGGTCCGTTTGAGGTCTGTTTTACGCAAGCAAGATATCCATGGTTTCCTTGTGAGTTCCTCTACATGTTAGAAAGCCTTATATACTGTTATGAACGTTCCATTGTGGTATGTTCCTTAGTATAGGACTTTGATCTGTTGCGTGTTCGAGGCTTGCAGAGGCACATGAGCCTGCCGTTCGAGCCCCCAGTACTCCCAGATTGTCTGGTAGAGTGGTTTCCCCTGTTTCAATTATAAAACATGAATGCATATGTGAAATTGAATAACTAGAAACCTAGGATGTGGCATGAATCCTAGGATGAGAAATACTTGTAATGTTTGTATGCGTGTTTGAGATTGCCTGTTAATAATACGAGCTGCCTGTGAAATATGAAATACTTGTGCTAGTTAAACAGTTACCTGTGACATTACTTGTTATATATGTTAATTGTGGAAATACAAGCTGCATGTGTATAATACGAGAATGGAAATGTGAATGATGAAACCTGGTATGGAACAACATGGTGAATATGAGCATGAACCCTACAGGGAATTAGGAGTAGAGCTCCTGTGGATGAATAGAATGGATCTGGAAATGTGAGTGGGAAGTGTGCTGGCCCTTGAGTACGTGGTACCAAGGAGAGCGACTGTCCCCTGCTTAGTGTAGAGCGGAGCTAGCCACCCTTGTGTTGGGACCCGGGGTTAGGATTGGCCACTCTACACTAACTTCTGTTGGCCCTCGCGTACATTGTACTGGGGAGAGCTACTAGTGTAGGGAGAGAGCTAGCTACCCCACGGGGCCCAGGGTTCAGCTAGCCGCCCTACACCAACTTGTTAGGCCCACTGGACAAACCGGGGTAATCAAACGAGGGTGCGTGGACTGTGGAGGGGCGAGACCCCTATTTTGTTCTAAGGGGCTGGACCCCTATTACTGAGAGGGCTAGGCCCTATACTGTTCCATGCTATACTCTGGGCGTACCCGCTAGCGGAAACGATTAACCGCATCCCAGTGCGGGGTAGCTACCCGTGTGCTTATCGCGTGTGTTGTAGTCACCGCTATGTCTTTCCGTGACCTCGGGGTGGTTGATTGGGTGTAGGATCACCACGGGGAAATCTCTCGACCAGGAGAGCACCACGTGTGCCTTCTACTCTTTGGAAAAGACTACAATCAAGATCGTTCCCACGAGGAACATGCGAGATCAAGAAAGAGATCTGAAAGTAAACCAATGGGGGAAATGAAATGACTTGTAAAATAAATAATTGGAAAAGATAAATTTACTTGTTAGCCTTTACTGCTTTTGTTAGTTTGGTTACCACTCTACTCAGCGTTCACTGACTCCATTTTACTCATAACCCTTTTCAGGTCCAGGAGTTGAGCAACCCGAGTTACCGGCTACAGAGGGTGCTGGGCCCAGTCGAGCTCAATAGTAGTTCTTACTGTAGTTGTACTTCCTTTTGCTAGTGAGTTTAGACTGTTGTTATCGTTTCTGTTTCTGTACTTTGTTCTACTTTACTGTGTTGGTGGTGATATGTACTATTAGCAGCTTTTACTTCCTTTACTGCGTGTACTCTTTTACTGTTAGTTACTTAGCATAGTGTTTGTCGCGCTTTTGTGCGGTTTGTTAAAAGAGAATATCGCGTTGCAATATAGCCGCTAAAGCGTTCAAAACAAATAAAGATTTTTATTACTCGAAAACCGGAGTATTCGAGGTCGAACACAGGGAGCAATCTCAGTACTTTGTAAAACCCAAGAATACAACTGTTACATGCAAATATAATTGATTCAAAGAGTTTTTAGAAAAAGTAGAATTAGACGTCTGATTTATGTATCAGACGTCTTAAATGTGATCTTTCTTTCTTTCTTCCGTCTTCTCCTTTCTGCTTCTGTATCTTTCCTTCTGCTTTGCCTTTCTGATCTCTTTGCAATCTTCCCTTGTCCTTCTTCTTCTTCTCTGCGAAGACTTCTAATCTTTCTGCTTTCCTTCTCCTGCGAAGGCTTCTTTCTTCTTCTTCTGTCTTCTTCTTTGGCTTGCTTTTCCTTCTTCTGCAGCGGCCAAGTCCTTCTCCTGCGATCAGCCTGCCTGCACAGGAGCAAAACCTAACCCTTCTCCCTCTACCCGCGCGTCTCTCTCTCTCAAGCAATTCACTCGGAGCGGCTCTCCCAGAGCCACAGGCATTAATCGGGTCGAATCGTACCCGGGACCAGGCGCACTTGAAGGTGGTGTGATGCGCGAGGAGTGCGTAGGTCTAGGTCGGGTCGGATCCGCCAAGTCCGCGTGGTCAGGTCGCGGACGAGGCGGGTGTGGGGTCAGTGAGGGACCTCACCCCTGTGCTTACTGAGGCGATAAGGATATATCACAAAACCAATTTATAGTGTACCTGAGGCTTGTAATCCCACGATGTGGTACTAAAGGTTTCGTCCTTCCCTCACGCACGCCCGCAGACTCTCGTGTGCAATTGCCCACACTGAAGGCCCTGCTACTGCTCCAAGCTGAACTCAGTCACCTCGCAACACTTGTGAGAGGCTGCTGCACCTGCCGCCTGGGAAGCCTGACGCCTGCTGCTACTCCAAGTTTCCTGCTGCTTCGGCTGTTAATGGCGGCCGGGGCGTTCACCTGAGATTCCACAGAACGGCCTATTGGCCCAATCAGAATAGCTGGAAACCTTCGCCGTAGCACGGCGAAGGCGGTGGGTGATGCTGCAGGTTGTCGGTCGGCCTAGGCGTGCGCGCCTAGGTCAACCTGTGGCCGGAGATGGTGGGTTGTTCGGGGGGTGGTTATGGAGGTCTGGAGTGGTAGTTGTGGGGTGGAGCGAGTTCCTGGTGGTGAGGCGGAGCTCCGGAGGTGGTTGGCGAGTCGTGTGGAGTGGCGGAGTGGTGTGGGCGGCTCGCCGGAGTGCGGTCGGAGGCGAGGAAGATGAAGGCGGTTAGGTACTGTCGAGGGGTAATCAAGTAAAATAGTTGGGGGAAAAGAGAGAGGAGAGGGTGGAGAACGTATCTGGGGTTGTCTGGAGGGAAGGGAGGCAGCGGATAGGACGACTCGTAACTGCCGTCGTCGGGGAAGAAAGACCCTGAGGGAGGAAGCGGCGACGAAGACGAGGTCAGAAGCGCGCGCGCGGGGTACAGCGCGACGCGGGAGGAAGCGGCGGAGAGGACTCTGTTGCTGGTATGGCAGCAGAGCGACAAGGAGGGAAGGAGGTCGCCGGAGCTTGTGGGTCGTTTGGCCGGAGATGGGAGAGGGAGGAATTTGGAAGGGATCTCCGTCAAAATCAAGCTTAGCCTCTTCGGCCGGAGTTGTGGGTTCTTATATAGGCGCTGGACTTGGTGTGCAGGGCGTGAAGGGCACTTAATTGCCTGAGGTTGGTCGCCGGAGATGGAAAGGAGTTAGGATACCCAAATCTCTCGTGCGTTCGCACGAGAGATTGAGTTCACACCAGCGATTGTAATTGACTTTATAAGGAAGGGAATTCCTCAGAGAATCCTCCTTCCATTTCTGGGAGGGAATCTCTGAGGGATTAGAGAGCAATCCCTCTCCGAACCTCGCCGGAGCTCGGTTCTTCCCTAGTAATGGCGGCAGGATCGGTTTGCAGAGGAGGCGAAGAACCTAGGGGGTTCTCTGCAACGGTATTCAAAAGATAGGGACCAATTTGTGATTTGGGTGTACTAAATTGCAAAGTAGGTCAATATGACCCCTCCTTAGGTCCAAATTTTGGTACAAACCTAATTTGGACCTAAGGAATCCAATGGCGAAGTTAGATTTCAGGTTTGACCTCGTTTGACTGGACATTTTGCGTAAAAACCCAAATTAGGTTAATTGAAGAGCTAGGACCCTAATCTAGGTCAAACTAGGTTCCAAAGGCTAAATTAAGTGTTCTAAACCCTAGAGTATGTTTTTCCATGATTTATAGAGGGTTTACTTGCTTTTTGTTCTGACCGAAACCTTGTTAATTTAAGCGGGTCTGTTTTAGGGTTACCAAGTGTCATTTAGTTCTTAGATTGCGCATGAACCCATTTCTGATTGACTCAACCCACTTTTTATCTCATTTATACCATTTGACCTCTATTTTGCCTCTGAGAAATCCCGTTTACGTACTGCAATGGTAAAATTGCAGTTTTAACCTTTATTTCATGTTTTCTTCTTAGAGCACTTGTTCCTTCAGTTAGGCCTTCTTCCAGGTTATGTAGGAGCTTTTGTCTTCTTTATTGGGTCAAAATGAGCTAGTTATGGCTCATGATGAGGCTCTCATCACATAGTGAATGTAGTTTACTTTCCTACTTTTTGGTTATTTCTTGTTGGACGATTGGGTCTTGGGATTAGTCGAGTCGAGCTGGTCTCGGGTCCTGTAGGGATTCGGGAACCGGGTCGTAACAGGTTGGCATAGGCTTGCATGGGTTTGCTACTCCGCTTCTCTTGCCAGTTGCTTTGCTCTCATCCTATTGGTATGGTTCTCCTGTTTCCTTAAGCTCCAATTTTGCTCCCTGATTATGATCCTACATATATGAATTGATGGTATTACTCAAAGGACCATAATATGGCAGAATTAGAATAAGGATGTACAGATGCAAGTATGACTGCAATGCATGCAATGTATGCTCTATTTATAGGATGTGGACAAGGTTATTAGCTTAATTTGGTCAAATTAGGTTCTCTAATTGCTATGCAATCATTAATCGAGTAACATACAGAAGTTGTTACTACTACATTATCAAAATTCATGAATGATCATCCTAATAACCTCGTACTGAACGAAGAGACAACCTTGCAATAGATGAATGTACTTATTATTAACCTGTGAATCATAATCCCATGTCATCTACAAATCGTTCACCTTCTGAGATGGAAAAATAGACATAAATTTTTGCAATTACCTCATCCCATTGTTTGTCACCTCCCAATGGAATCAACCTATGTGTCTCTTCGTCCCAATGCCAGTTTCCGTCCTCAATACATTCGATGAGGAAGTGAAATATTTGTTTCATATTTCGCCACATATTATACAACTTTTGTAAATGAGTACTCCCAAACCCATGGTCCAAAAGATCATTTTGTACGAGTGTCCATGCTCTCCCAACAAATTTACAAATAAGTATTTTCCTTTCCTCTTTCTTTTCAAAAGTGATTCAAGAAAGCATATTTGAAAGGCCTATATCTCATCGATTGGATGCATGCTATTTTGGAAAATTCAATGGCAACTTCAAGTCAACAACTTATAAAGGAGCTAGACTTTGTTAAGGCAACGATTGAATTAAGGCAACACACTACATTTCATCATACTATATACACTTCATGTAAATGATAGTTAAACCTTCAGCTCAGGTCCTTGCAGTTATCATCATTAGACAATGTCAACCTTGTTAGTATATTTAGGATGCTGTATACTCATACACACGTCCATTGTGTGGGGTTGACCCAATGCAAAAGTGACCAAGTCTAGCAATTTGTAGCTCAAAATTTTCGCACGTAATGAGACATCCAAACATCATAGTGTCAGGCCAAATATACAACAATCCAAACATAATAAGAGGCTCTCACGTCATCATGAAAGAAATGCATCTCATCATTGCTGATATAGGGTAGAAGGCACTATGGTAATCCCCTTCCGATAATGAAAACTAGAAAAAGTGGAAACAAAGTAAAGCTAAAACAAACATTAATTTAAGGCCAACTACGATGAAATGTGCATGTTAAGTTGAGGAATCGCTTAACATATAAGAAAGCAACAAAAACACATAATTTGACAGAAAAACATGCTGCAACCCAAAGCAAACAAAAGTAAGAAAGTTAAGATAATGTAAAAATATATATAAGGCTCAGATCACCACGTACTTAATATAATTGGACAATGAGTACACATGTTACGTACGTTACGATATTATATAATTTATGCACACGTTCACTGGGTGGGGTTGAGCCATTGGGAAGGGTAAGTTGTGTAGTATTGAAGACCACCAGCTGCAGTGGTACGTGATGAGAACCTCATCATGAGCCATAACTAGCTCATTTTGACCCAATACAAAGGATAAAAGCTCCTACATATCTCAAGGAAAGGCTTAACTCAGAGAATTCTGAGTTTGAGAAGAAAACCAGTCATAAGGGGTAAAAGTGCAATTTTACCAGTATAATCTGCATACAGGGTAATTCAGGGCCCAAACACAGGTCAAAACAGCTTAATAAGAATAAAAGTGGGATGAGATGATCTAGCAAGGGCTACAGCACTTCCAAGGAACCAAATGATAATCTGTAACCCTAAAACAACCCACTTCAATTCACAAGGTTCGAGGCAAAGTAAAAATAGAATAAACCCTCTAAAATTCATAGAAAAATAATCTCTAGGGTTTAGAACCTTCAATTTGGCCTTTAGAACCCATTTTGACCTACATTGAGAACCATGCCCAATTAATAACTTAATTTGGGTCTTTACGCAAATTGACCGGTCAAACAAGGTTTAATATGAAAATGAAATTTACCATCAGATTCCTTAGGTTCTAATTAGTCATGTATAAAAACTTGAGCCTAAGAAGAAACCTCCTTGACCGACTTTACACTTTGGTCCTCATATATTTACTCTTTGGCCCTCAACTTTTGAACCCTCGCATTTAGGCCCCTAACTCTCCTTCGTTCTTTGCAAACAGGTCCCTCCTGCAAAACCCTGCCAGCACCATGCTCCGGCGACCTTGCGCGGAGCATGGCGCCGCGCAGGGTAAGGTGGAGGACCTGGCATGTGTACCGGGGGTGCCCTGCGTCGTCAGCCGTCGCAGGAGCACCCCCATGGTCATTGTAGCCCCCCATACCGGCCGTGCGAACGCACGGACGGTATGGGTTCGTATTCCGACCATTCTCCGGCGAGGGAGACACGTCGTCTCCCTCCGCCTTCCTCCCTGCTTCAACCCTATAAATACCCCCCGCCGCTCCACCGACCAAAGCAGCTCGGATCTGACGGAGAAAACCCCCAACTTTCCTCTCTTCTCACTCCGGCAGACGCCCATCAGCTCCGGCGGTTCTCCTTCCTCCTCCTCTTCGCTCTGCCGCAATACCAGCAGCAGAGACCTCTTCCCCTGCTCTTCCCGCGTCGCGCAATACCGGCGCGCGCTGCCTCTGCCCCGTCGTCACCGCCGTCCTCCCCCCACTGGGCATCGTCTTCTCCGGCGACAGTCGATACGACTGTCGCCCTGTTCCTCCCCCTTCGTCCCTGCAGTTAAGTTAGAACTACTCCCCTTCTTCTCCTCTTTCTTTCCCCGCTTTCAATTTAGTCAATTAAACCCTCGACCGCTCCTGTTCACCCTCATCCTCTCCGCCTCCGACCACCCTCCGGCGAGCCGCTCCCATCACCTCAGCGACCCACACGGCTCGCCGACCACCGCAGCACATCCGCCTCCTCACCCTGATCCTCTTCCGCCCCTCCACTTCCCACCAAACACCCTCTGCAGACCCACCGAACACACCCACTCCCTCGCTCACAGTTTGACCTAGGACGACCTGTTAGCTCCATCTCGCCCCCTGCAGACCCCCTGACCACCTTCGCCGTGCCACGGCGAAGGTCCCCCGCCTGTCTGATTTGGCCGAGAGGCCGTTCTATTGATTTCAGGTTCCAGGCCTTGACCGCCATTGGCGAGGAAGCTCGAAGCTTGCTTGAGGTTGCTCCAAGCCTAGATATCCCAGGTTGAAGAGCCACAGCCAGCGCGAAAGAGTCTTGCGCACACACCCTGGCCCTCAATTGAAGTTGCGCGCCTCAACAGCTGTTGCAATTGGAAGCACCATCCCTGCTGCAGGCGTGAGAGAAAAGGGGTGCGCGGATAGTCCCACCTCGGGAGTTTCTGAAGCCACACACCCACATAAATTGCAAAAGTGCCACCATCTGTTTGCCTCAGTTACCACGGGGTGAGGTCCCTCTCACCCGACCCGACCCGACCCGGCCTCGTCCGTGACCACGCTCCGCGGACCTGGCCCGGCCCGATTAGACTGACCTGCACTCCTCGCCCACCACGCACGCCGGTGGGCCTGGACCCGGGCCTGACCTGAACCCGATTACCCGATAGCGCTCTGGGAGAGCTTCCGAAGAGTGATTTCAGAGAGAGAGATACGCGGGGGAAGGGGGTAGAGTAGGTTTTTGCCTCTTGACGAAAAAAAAACTCTGAAGTGTGCAGGCCAAAGAAGAAGAAGCAGCTGCACTGTAGCAACTGCTCAGTTAAGTCGTCGAAGCACCGGGCCAGACGACGGACAGTCAGCAGCCAGAGCAACACAGAAGGCAGGCTGAAGAAGAAGGAAGGGAGACTTAGTAGCCGAAGGCAGAAGCACCACGATTGCAGAAGAAGAAATGAAGAGAAGCAAGAAGCAAGAAAAGAAGAAGACGATCTGAAGAAAGAGAAAGAAAGGAAACAAGGAAGAACAGAAGAAGAAGAGCACGAGGGGAAGATCTGAAGAAAGCAGAAGAAGAAGAAGAAGAAGAAGAAGAAGAAGAACAGGAAGAACCAAAGACAAAGAGGAAGAAAGAAGAAAAGAAGAAGAAGCCAAATTTTCATCTCTCTCTCACTCTCTTTATTTTTGTAATAGAACTTGTATATCTCTAGAATACAACTTGCTCCCTGAGTTCGACCTCGGGAACTCTTTTATCTTTCCGAGTAAAAAAAATTTATATTTGAAACGTTGGTAACAACCAGCTTTACTACAACGTTACAACACAACCGCCGTGTCATCATTTTGGCGCCGTTGCCGGGGAGCAACGGCTATTCTAGAGGTAAACATTCCTGTTTCTTTTAAGTTCTGACAATCTCCTCTCTTTTGTGCAGCAACAGGAACTCAAGAAGACAAGCAACCACACAACCACTCCGAAGACAGGTAAAATCTTTTCTCTCACTATTAACCCCTACACTCTAAAGAGGAAGAAAAGAAAAGAACAAGTAATATAGGGCTAATCTGTCTTCCATATTTAGTAACCATAAAAGTTGCATGTTTTCAACTCATTATTTCTGCACACTATTAAGGGTATTTAAGGGCTAACACATTCTTGCTTGAGCCCTAATTACCCAACAAAGAATTAACTGGACCAAGTAGAGCCAACCTAGGATCCAACACTAGGGATTTAGAGACACACTCCTTAAGCAAGAATTGAGAAAACCAAATGAAGTGTGCCCAAGCCCTTGTCTGAAAATACCTATTCAAAGAAAATCTAAAACAATTGGCTCTCTCTAAACACTTGAACCCTAAAAGACAGGACCTAAAAAGCTCTCAAAGAAAACAAGAGGTAAAGTTGACCCCTTGGGTCAACCAACCTTAAATTAGGTCACTCTTTGCACTTAAAAGACTAAAGTTCAAGTGAAAACCTTAAGCACCCTGATCTTAAAATTGGTAGACTTAAGAGGTCAAGATCCCCATTCTGGTCTACCTGGAACCGCAGTGACAAGAGAGGTCGGGTGGGGGAAACCCTGTAACCCGTGGGGACGCTCTACCGTGTAGGGGTCTTCGCGGGACTCTCCCTCTCTGGCTGCCCAGGTAATTCTCAGGTGGACGATCTTTCTGATCAAGGGGTCCATCTGCCCCGAACCTCTATAGTCACCCAACAATTTTTGGGTGTCTTGATTGGGTCCAGCACCTGCTTATCTCATCCAGCCCTTCAATATTTTTCAGGAGGTCCTTGAAACCTCCAATAGAAGTTCACTCTCCCCGAGGCTAAGCCTCGGCCCCTTTGTTTTTGCAGAAATCATTCACATAGCCCCTCTTTCCTCTGATTCTGAACAAAATCCCCTTCTTCCATCTTGATTCAAACTTTGATTCCACCACCTGATCCAATTATGCAGCCTAATTACCTAGCAAGACTACCATTCAAGAAACCTGAATATCGGAGATCTATGAAAGATAAAATGATCGAGGATGCCATAAGATTCTATGAAAAAGAAAAAAAAAACCTCAACACCAATAGGAGATATTCAGGTTGATGTCCCAACAACCACATCCTTCATCATAAACTGTGCCCAAATTCTATTAACTGGAATTTCAAAAGGATCAACCCGAGATATGCTCATGACAGGATACATTGAGATGGAAAAATTACACCAATTTGAATACCTTCAATGCTTGACAAATCCTGTACTTTGGGAACAACACCAAGATGCCCTTATAAAACGGGTAGAAATGATGAAATCAGTAGAACAAATTATCAACCGGAAATACCCGTATATACCAGAAACAGAGGATGAACCATCTTGGAACAGTATCAAGGAACCATTCAGTTTCCCAGATCCCGGGATTGAGGCACAAAGTGGTTGTAAAATCCCAACCCAGGTAGAAGATAGCATTAAAATAGGTTGGGAAGTTGCAGGAGAAAACAATGCTGAGCCAACCCTAGGCCATAAATCACCAAGCTTAGAACTCCAAGGCTCCTGCAATAACAAGATTAGAATTGAACCTCTGGAGGGTATAAATTCCACCCCTTGTTTTAATAAGGTGACCCTCGAAGGTTATTCGGAATTAGGTTCTAATAATTCTACCCACATCCTAAGCCTAGAACCTAGATCTGAAACCTATTGGGAAGATTATGAGGCCCTTTATGAGAAAGATCAAATTTTTACAGAATATGATTCCGGGCCTCTATTTAATGAATATCCCTCTCCAACATCCTCAGGAAATCTGATCGATTTCTCAGAAAACATGCCAATTTATGATACAGAAACTGAGGAGTTGGATGAGCAAGGTTTTAATAGGGTCTATCCTACCAGCTTAGAGCTTGAACAGAACATCTTTTTGAGCCCAGAAGTGATATATAGGCTAGAACCCAATCAGGCTGCTGATTCCACATCTGATGATTTCTGCTGTGGTGGAATTCATGATCATTTTCGCCAACTCTCCGACAATTTCAGATCTGACTATAATTGCGGAGAGATTCCCCTTCCTGAACACGCCAGGCCTATCTACGACCTCAGTTCACATGACTCTGACTCTGACTCTGACTCTGAGGTCCTGATTCCCGAGATCACTGATAACACAGAATCATTCCTTTTCGATCCTCAGGAACCAAAAACAGAAAATGCCAAGAGTGATTGCAACCAAGAATCCAAATTTTTTCTCGAATCCGATTTCTTTCATCCTACAAACACTCTTCCGGCATTTGATAGTTACCCAGAGGACTCTCTACAGAAAATCACCTATCATCTGTTTCTAGAAGAGCCCTCATACACAATGGCCACCTCATCCGCACACACAGAACGGATCAAAACCTCTCCCAAACCCCGACCCGCAACCGGACTCAATTTCTATGCTGATTCACCTCTCACCGAGCCGATTGCATTTCCACATCGGGTTTCGAACATTGATCAGACTACATACCATGCTCTATCATTCTCTGATCACCCCTGTAGGGTTCCTGCATCAACCACTGATTATCCTACGGGTCCCTACTCTGACCAGGCTGATTCGGCTCAGCCAAACCCTGCGTTTACACTTCCACATCCATCTGAGCTTCATAGTTTATGGTGGGCACCACACCTTTTTATCCACATCTATCAACCCACCAGATTGATTGGGTTTGGGCTGCATCATCAGCCTGTTGATCTAAACAAGCACCTGGTTGGACCAACCAGGCTCTTAATCAAGGTGCTTGTCTTACAAAACTCTGCTGATTTGACCATCCCCTCTCCATCGCATTTCCCGCTTGGCTGAAGGCATCAAATTTAGCGCTCAACGGGAGGCAGCCCGTCATTCTCTTTGAAAACCTGAAACTTGTTCTGACAGCTTTTTGCACTTGAAGTTCACACTTTAGGACAGCCGACTCCACCTCAGGTGCTTGCATCTGAGATTAGAAATCGTCCGCAACAGTCACCCCGACCCATTCACTCATCAAAACAGCTATCCTAATGTATGAACTTTGTTGAATAAAAACCCCTAGGTTACAATGAGGACATTGCAAATCTTAGGCATGGGGGGGTATGAAAGTGCAAAAACTCGTAAGAAAAGGTTTCAAACAAAAAATTCACATATGCCAAAAATACCATAAAAATTAAAAAATTTTCGAAAAAGAATAAGAGGAAAAGAGGAGAAGAAAATTTTGTGAAGGAGAAAAGAAACAAAATGAAAAAGGAGCACAAAATTATAAGAAAAGTTGATAGTCATTAGTAAGGAACTAAGGAATTAACCTAAGTTCTAGACCTCATTCAAGAAAATAACTGAAAAGTGCACAATAAGATTAGTAAGAATGCAAACCTTAGGCATTCTTGAATAGACTCTTAGTACTCATTAAGATCTGGACACTCCTCAAGAGGTTGAGGAAAATGAAAAGCTGAAGTATTAGGTCTAAGGCTTAGGGAGTATTCGGCCTCGTTAACTAATTTTTGGTTTACGGGACTCAGTAACCTAAGCACCCTAATCTCACACACAGCCTGGTTCAGTAAGCGTAAAAATCAGAATCACGCAGAAGCGTCGCAAAAATCTGAAAAGAACACCTAGAATAGGAGCGGCCGATCAACACAAGTTGATTTGGACGAGTTCCCAGCGCAGAGAGGCGGGAAATCCCCTCGAAGATGCGTAACAAAATATCATCTCCTCGGTGCTTGTCTCTTAGGATATTTACATATCCTACGGGGGGCATGTAAGCACTCTGCTGGTTCAGATTCCATGGATGGCATTATCTCGAAGTGTCAATTGCCAGGGTCTGGATTCGGCCACGGAATACCATGGATGGGATTATCTCGAAATCTCAATAGCCAGGGTTCCGGGGGTTGCCATGGGCGGTGCTATCTCGAAGCATCGATCGCCAGGAACCCTTGAGGATTGATGATGGGAGCAAGGAATCTGATACAGACCGTGTTGAAAAGCCAATCCTAGGCTAGAACTAAAAAAAAAAAAGAAGAGAGAGAAAACTCTCCAAACAGAAAAAACTTTCTATCTCTCTCTTACAAAACGCACTGCGAACTGGGCCAGGGCTAAAATCATTTCAAGCACGGGTGTTTTAACCACGAAGTCCAATAAACCTTAGGTTAGTTCTTGCGGGCCTTAAAAACCTTTGCTAAAAGACTGAGGCTAAGGCTTGACAGATTTGGATCTTGATTGGTACTAGAGTATCTTTTAGGCCTATGGTCAGCATTCTAACCTAATCTATGCTCAAATAAAAAACGGCACTTATCTAAAACCA
Source organism: Thalassia testudinum (assembly GCA_037157565.1). NCBI lineage: Eukaryota > Viridiplantae > Streptophyta > Magnoliopsida > Alismatales > Hydrocharitaceae > Thalassia > Thalassia testudinum. The sequence goes on from JAZHRO010000003.1 coordinate 27,203,366, forward strand.
TTAAAAAACTTCATGGTCTAGAACAAGGGTTGAAACCTTAAGTTTTTTTGCTAAGGGACTAGCAAAAGCTAGGCATGGGGGTATGATGAGAACCTCATCATGAGCCATAACTAGCTCATTTTGACCCAATACAAAGGATAAAAGCTCCTACATATCTCAAGGAAAGGCTTAACTCAGAGAATTCTGAGTTTGAGAAGAAAACCAGTCATAAGGGGTAAAAGTGCAATTTTACCAGTATAATCTGCATACAGGGTAATTCAGGGCCCAAACACAGGTCAAAACAGCTTAATAAGAATAAAAGTGGGATGAGATGATCTAGCAAGGGCTACAGCACTTCCAAGGAACCAAATGATAATCTGTAACCCTAAAACAACCCACTTCAATTCACAAGGTTCGAGGCAAAGTAAAAATAGAATAAACCCTCTAAAATTCATAGAAAAATAATCTCTAGGGTTTAGAACCTTCAATTTGGCCTTTAGAACCCATTTTGACCTACATTGAGAACCATGCCCAATTAATAACTTAATTTGGGTCTTTACGCAAATTGACCGGTCAAACAAGGTTTAATATGAAAATGAAATTTACCATCAGATTCCTTAGGTTCTAATTAGTCATGTATAAAAACTTGAGCCTAAGAAGAAACCTCCTTGACCGACTTTACACTTTGGTCCTCATATATTTACTCTTTGGCCCTCAACTTTTGAACCCTCGCATTTAGGCCCCTAACTCTCCTTCGTTCTTTGCAAACAGGTCCCTCCTGCAAAACCCTGCCAGCACCATGCTCCGGCGACCTTGCGCGGAGCATGGCGCCGCGCAGGGTAAGGTGGAGGACCTGGCATGTGTACCGGGGGTGCCCTGCGTCGTCAGCCGTCGCAGGAGCACCCCCATGGTCATTGTAGCCCCCCATACCGGCCGTGCGAACGCACGGACGGTATGGGTTCGTATTCCGACCATTCTCCGGCGAGGGAGACACGTCGTCTCCCTCCGCCTTCCTCCCTGCTTCAACCCTATAAATACCCCCCGCCGCTCCACCGACCAAAGCAGCTCGGATCTGACGGAGAAAACCCCCAACTTTCCTCTCTTCTCACTCCGGCAGACGCCCATCAGCTCCGGCGGTTCTCCTTCCTCCTCCTCTTCGCTCTGCCGCAATACCAGCAGCAGAGACCTCTTCCCCTGCTCTTCCCGCGTCGCGCAATACCGGCGCGCGCTGCCTCTGCCCCGTCGTCACCGCCGTCCTCCCCCCACTGGGCATCGTCTTCTCCGGCGACAGTCGATACGAATGTCGCCCTGTTCCTCCCCCTTCGTCCCTGCAGTTAAGTTAGAACTACTCCCCTTCTTCTCCTCTTTCTTTCCCCGCTTTCAATTTAGTCAATTAAACCCTCGACCGCTCCTGTTCACCCTCATCCTCTCCGCCTCCGACCACCCTCCGGCGAGCCGCTCCCATCACCTCAGCGACCCACACGGCTCGCCGACCACCGCAGCACATCCGCCTCCTCACCCTGATCCTCTTCCGCCCCTCCACTTCCCACCAAACACCCTCTGCAGACCCACCGAACACACCCACTCCCTCGCTCACAGTTTGACCTAGGACGACCTGTTAGCTCCATCTCGCCCCCTGCAGACCCCCTGACCACCTTCGCCGTGCCACGGCGAAGGTCCCCCGCCTGTCTGATTTGGCCGAGAGGCCGTTCTATTGATTTCAGGTTCCAGGCCTTGACCGCCATTGGCGAGGAAGCTCGAAGCTTGCTTGAGGTTGCTCCAAGCCTAGATATCCCAGGTTGAAGAGCCACAGCCAGCGCGAAAGAGTCTTGCGCACACACCCTGGCCCTCAATTGAAGTTGCGCGCCTCAACAGCTGTTGCAATTGGAAGCACCATCCCTGCTGCAGGCGTGAGAGAAAAGGGGTGCGCGGATAGTCCCACCTCGGGAGTTTCTGAAGCCACACACCCACATAAATTGCAAAAGTGCCACCATCTGTTTGCCTCAGTTACCACGGGGTGAGGTCCCTCTCACCCGACCCGACCCGACCCGGCCTCGTCCGTGACCACGCTCCGCGGACCTGGCCCGGCCCGATTAGACTGACCTGCACTCCTCGCCCACCACGCACGCCGGTGGGCCTGGACCCGGGCCTGACCTGAACCCGATTACCCGATAGCGCTCTGGGAGAGCTTCCGAAGAGTGATTTCAGAGAGAGAGATACGCGGGGGAAGGGGGTAGAGTAGGTTTTTGCCTCTTGACGAAAAAAAAACTCTGAAGTGTGCAGGCCAAAGAAGAAGAAGCAGCTGCACTGTAGCAACTGCTCAGTTAAGTCGTCGAAGCACCGGGCCAGACGACGGACAGTCAGCAGCCAGAGCAACACAGAAGGCAGGCTGAAGAAGAAGGAAGGGAGACTTAGTAGCCGAAGGCAGAAGCACCACGATTGCAGAAGAAGAAATGAAGAGAAGCAAGAAGCAAGAAAAGAAGAAGACGATCTGAAGAAAGAGAAAGAAAGGAAACAAGGAAGAACAGAAGAAGAAGAGCACGAGGGGAAGATCTGAAGAAAGCAGAAGAAGAAGAAGAAGAAGAAGAAGAAGAACAGGAAGAACCAAAGACAAAGAGGAAGAAAGAAGAAAAGAAGAAGAAGCCAAATTTTCATCTCTCTCTCTCTCTCTTTATTTTTGTAATAGAACTTGTATATCTCTAGAATACAACTTGCTCCCTGAGTTCGACCTCGGGAACTCTTTTATCTTTCCGAGTAAAAAAAATTTATATTTGAAACGTTGGTAACAACCAGCTTTACTACAACGTTATAACTGAAACCGACGCTTCATCAGTACGCAATGGGACATCCAAATCTCCAAGTGGCAGGACAAATACTGTTGATACGCGAATTCGGAGTTTTAAAATCACTTCATTGTAACACAACCGAAATCGCTTGTCAACAAATAAAATTTATAACTCGAATATCTAAATCAAGTCCGAGGTCGAATACAGGGAGCAAATATGGAATTCATGCGCTAATCTTTAATAAATGAGCACAAAAATAAGCACAGTAATGATATTCAATGAATATTAATCTGTTGCTTTAGATATTCAATGTATAACATGAGTATTTCAAGACTTTAAGAGACCAAAAAGATATCTAAGATAAAATAATGGTGATTTAGATCACCAAGTATTAGTCTAAGCACATATATATCAAATACTCGTTAATTCAAATAAATGAACAGTGATCAGATGTCTGGAGATCAAGTCAAATGACTTAAATGTCACCTACTACAGTACTTCTCTTATGATCTTCTTCTTCTTCTTAAGCCTTCTCCTTCTTTTGCCTTTAGCTTCTCTCCTTCAGCCACTTCCTCTTCTTCTCTTCTTCTTTCAAGCTCTCACGGATAAGTGTTGGACTGGGTATATACCTTTAGAGAGCAAAACCCACCCCTCTCTCTCTTTCCTTCCTTCCTTCTCCTTACTCTCAAACCCAAGCTTATTAGGTACTCGGGTATGTGTAATCGGGTCCAAGGCTGCGTGCGTGGGGTCACAGTCGAGGAGTGATATGCGGGTCAGGTCTGTGTGCGGGTGTGAAAGGAACCTCACCCTGTGTTTGGAGGTGATGAAGCACTATCACAAATTCAATTTATGCATGCGCGGTCTCTCTTCCACGAACGATGTGGGATTAAACGTCCCCTTGTTCTTCGCGTGCACCCGTAGCAAGGAAGTCTTTCTAATTGCAGTAGCTGCAGGTGATGTGGTCTTCAATTGACCTTTTGGGAGTGGTCCTAGGCTGATTATGCACTGCCTAGGGGTCGCGTTTAGAGCTCGCGTGGCTTAAAACACGAAGAACGATGTCGGTGATAATGGCACAGCGGCGAAGAGATGGCGTATACCTAACATACTAAAGAACGGCATCTCGGCCACGTTAAATTACTTCAGGAGCTTCGTTGTAGGGCGTGAAGTGCATTGGCGATGGTCATGTGGAGTTTGGTGGAGCGTAGAGGTGTGACGAAGTCGGAGATGGAGTGCAGATGATGGGTTGGTCGATGGAGAGTTTGGGTGGATGGAATGGCAAAATAAGAGAGGGGTTTTGGTCGTGGTGGAATGGCGGAGATTTTGGGAGTGTTGGCGAGGCGTGAAGAGGTGTGTGGTGAGCGAATGACCTCGCCGGAGAGGTGGTCGGAGTGGAGGGAGATGATGGTGTGCGTGGAGGTCAAGGGGATATTTTTAGGTTTTGAATAGTGGAAACTAACCTAAAACTCTAAAGGGACCTAACTATACTAACCTAATTGGATGAAAGGGGAGGATGGCATCGGTTGTGGTATGGCGGGCGCCGTGGAAGGTGAAGTCTCTGGGGGACGAACGATGAGGAAAGAAGGGGTCTGAGGGGCTCCTACGCGTATCGCGAGGAGCGAAAGAATTTGGGGAAGACAAACTCACCAGCTATTGTCCATGATGGCGAGCGAAGAGGGTAGATGCAGGAGCTCATGCGTAGTTGGTGGAGATGGAGGTCAGGGAGAAGGGAAGAAGGGAGAACCAGCCTCTAAACCAAGCTTAGAAGGTGAGGCTATGCACGGTCTAGCTTTATAGAGCTTCAGGGAGAGCTCTGGATCAGGAAAGAAGGATTCCATGGCTTGGGCTTGAAGGAAAAGAACCCACTGTTCGGGGCGTAGATAGCGTAGAAAATTAGCACCTTGTAGTATAGCGTGAAATACGTCTCGAGCAAATAAATTAGCGTAACTTGGTGAGTCCCGGTCAATCACAAGGAGGCAGAAAGCACTTTTGATTTCATGCATTTGTTCCCAATATAATTACTAAATAGTATAGACACAATATCATAGTATATATATCAATCAAAGAGTTTGAACATGAATTGCATACATCTAACTAAACAAATTCTAACATAAACATAAACTACTTATGTAACAGAACAAGGGCACCACGAGTGGCTCATCGTGGCCTTCTGGAGAGGTTGGGAAGAGCAGCAACGATCTGTCATGGTGGCCCAACGGACGCTTCAAACGGAGATGCAGAGACGGAAGCAGAGAAGACAGGAAGAAGAAGAGAGAGGAGTTGTAGAAAGAAGAAGAAAACTAATGAATGGCTTCAAAGGGGACCCTTAGGCCTCTTTTTATAGCTTTTGTGAAGGGCATTTAGGGTATTTGAGCCCTTAATTCCGTGCAAAGGCTTCAAATTAAGCAGATCCATTGATTAGGAGATCAACGATCCTGATTAAGCCTTCCAAATCCTTCTTCCATCCACGGTTTGATCTGGTGCTGACACGTGGCGTGCTGTGCACCCTTGGATCCGCATCCGACAGCCTTCGCTAGCCTGCCGCTCACCCGCACGCTTGCTGCTCACCCTCAATCAGCACCTCAACTCTTAAGGCTTCTCATAGATCAAACGGCTTAAAGAGCGCGCGCAACACCCGCTGAGTCCTAAGGTGCACGTTATCACGCACGTCTTCATTCGATGCTCCTACGCTCGCCATGTGTCTAACGCTCCACCACCCGATGAAGATCCGACGGTCAATTACGCCCGCACTCGCCTTTTCTCCTGATTTCACGTCGGGTGCTCCTGGAACAAGCATCGGTTGCTTAGGCGGGAAGGCGCTAACCAACGTGCTACGGGTGACTTTGCGTCAAGTTTCGAAATCTGGTGCAGTCGCCCTCGGCTGTTGGATGGAAATCCAACGGTCAATATCTCTCCCTTGCGTGATGAGACGGCTAGAGGTGGGCGACGTGGATGCATTGCGACTGTTGGATGACGATCCAACGACCCACAGCTCTCCTTCCCAGATTGGGGCATGGTGAGGGGCAGCTACAATGGTGCCATCATGGTCGTCCATCTTCTTCTCCTTGTATCTAATGGTGTAGACCTCCAATTGAGTTGATTTCTATGTCGTTAAACTACGAACATCAATACCCTCCTTGGCATATTTTTTGCGCTGTAGACCTTAGATTTCTATGATGTTAACTCTCGGCACTGAATAGGGAACGGATAGGATGACGTATTTCAACCCTTGACATCAGTACCCTCCTTCAGCCGAGGATTCCATAGAGGACGATCATGACCATCCACCTCAGTCCTAGTTTTATTAGAACCTGCTCTCTGTGTTTTTGCCTTATTTGGCGGCTCTCGTATGGAATTTCTCACAAAATTAGTATGCAAGAACTGAGAGCAAAAACTATGCCCATCTCCAAGTGTCATTATTCAATTATTCAAAGTTAAAGATTCCTTACACTAGCCTTACAGCACCAGTGGACTCCCTACTCTCATCTCACATATGTTTTGGTGGATCTACTAGAAGATGGTTCACTTGACTCCTTGATTGTTGTCCGAGGGTTCAAGAGAAGAAGCAATGCTTCTTCTCGACAAGCTAAAGATGTCTATTGATTTTCACAGTGGATCCATTGCAAATTCTACATGCAGATGTGAGGTTATACTGGATGCTAAGCTTAGGAATCTACCAAATAATAAATCTTTAATAAAACCTCTTGATAAAATGATCTAATCCGCCACTTGTTGGCAGAAAATTTTCAATTTTTATGGACTACCCCCCATGCCTAAGTGTTTGCATGTCCTCATGCATGAATAAAAGAAATAAGGCAGGGTGTTTGTGAATAGAAATCACCTAAAACTGCTTATGAGTTGTCGTTCAGCTCATGCCATCATTGCAATGCCATACACAATATGCAAAACAATATGCGAAACAATATGTGAAAATGAAATATGCTATGTATATATGGTATGTATATATGTATACGTGCTGAGTTTAACGCCTCCAGCTGAGCAACTCATCAGTCACACGTCCTCAAGAAGATGTATTGTTTCATCAGCAAGAGGAGGTTCCTGGGCAAAGAATGGTTTGAGGCACTAGCCATTAACCATAAAAACATACCCAAATTTCAGGTCTCTAGTTTGGACTGCCTCGTTAGGATACAGGTGGACACCAGAAATGGCCCAGTCCACTTGGACTTGAGCTTTCCCGCAAAGAATTTGAGTCGGGAGTCAAACAACCAGACTTGCTGGTTAGGTGCGAACTCCTTCCTCCGGATGTGTCGGTCATGGAAAGCTTTTGTCTTGTCTTTGTATATGTTTGCATTCTCGTATACTTCCTGCTTAATCTCCTCTAACTCACTGAGCTGGAGCTTCCTTTCATGACTTCCAGCCTCGAGGTTAAAATTACACTTCTACACTGCCCAAAAGGCACGATGCTCTAGCTCCACAGGAAGGTGACAGGACTTTCCATACACCATGCGGTATGGCAACATTCCAAGCGGGGCCTTGTACGCAGTTTGATATGCCCATAGTGCATCAATCAACCAATCGGACTGATCCTTCCTATCAAGTCTAACCGTCTTTTGAAGAATAAGCTTGAATTGACAATTTGACACTTCAGCCTACCCATTGCTCTGTGGGTGATAAGGGGTAGCAATGCGGTGCTGCACCCCGTATTCCTTCAATAATGACCTGAAATGGGCATGGATGAAGTGACTACCCCCATCGCTTATCAGGGTGCAGGGAACTCCGAATCTCGCAAAAATGAATTCTCGGACGAAAGATATAACAGTCTTATGGTCGGCTCGTCTTGCCGGGATAGCTTATACCCACTTTGAGACATAGTCTACTACAAGTTGTACTCAAAGCCATGCGAGTTCAGGAAGGGGCCCATAGAGTCGATGCCCCAGACGTCGTACACTTCTATGACGAGAATAGATTGGAGAGGCATCATGTCTCTCCAGGTCATAGAATAGACTGCCTGGCATCGCTTACAGCACTTGGCAAACTCATGTGTATCTCTGAAAATGGTTGGCCAGAAAAATTCTGACTGCAAAATCTTTGCAGCGGTCTTTCGGCCCAAAAAATGACCCCCACAAGCATTACTGTGGAAGAAGGATAACACACTAGAGATTTTCGAATCAGGGAAGCATCTACGGATGATCTGATCAGCCCTAATGTGAAAGAGCAATGGGTCGTCCCAAAAATAGAATTTAGCCTCTAATATAAATTTGACTTTTTGATCCTTGGATAATCCCGCAGGTAGCGTACTTGCGAAGAGATAGTTTGCTATATCAGCATACCATGGAAACTCAACATAGTTAATAGACAGTAGAGACTCATCCGAAAATCGATCTGATATTGGTGCGGAGTACGGAATGTAGTCTTGGTCTAGCCGAGACAAGTGATCCGCCACAACATTATGGGCTCTGGCTTTGTCGCGGATTTCGACATCGAACTCCTACAAAAGAAGGATCCATCTGATAAAGCGGGGCTTGGCGTCCTTTGCCAACAAATGCCAGAAGGCGGAATGGTCAATGTAGATGATAGCTTTGGACCCGAGTATGCATGACCTGAATTTCTCCAACCCGAACACCACAGCTAGCAATTCCTTCTCAGTGACTGTATAGTTATGCTGAGCCTCGTTTAGCATTTTGCAAGTGTAGTATATTACAAATGCTTGGCACTCCCAACGCTGGCCAAGAACGGCTCCGACAGCGAAGTCGAAGGCGTAACACATCATCTCGAAGTCGAGTGACCAGTCGGGAGGTTGGAGAATAGGTGCACTTGAAATAGCGCTTCGCAAGGTCTCGAAAGCGCTGAGACATGAGGAGTCAAAATCAAAGGGAATGTCTGTTATCAAAAGATTCGTTAATGGATGAGCAATTTTTGAGAAATCTCGAATGAATCTTCAATAAAATCCGACATGCCCTAAGAATGATCTGATTTACCTGACCGAGCTAGGTGGAGGTAATCGTGAAATGATTTTAGACTTAGCTCGGTCGACCTCGAGTCCATTAGAGATCTTGTGACCTAGTACGATGCCATCCCTCACCATAAAATGGCTTTTTTCCCATGAAAGTACTACGTTAACCTCTATACATCTCCTTAGGATCTTTGTGAGGTTATCACAACAAGATGAAAAATCATCTCCAAATACGGAGAAGTCGTCCATGAACACTTCTACGCAGTCCCCAATCATGTCTGAAAAGATGGTCATCATGCATCGCTGAAAAGTAGTTGGTGCGTTGCAGAGGCCAAAGGGCATCCGCTTAAAAGCGAATGTTCTGAAGGGACATGTAAAAGTCATCTTGTCTTGATCATCCGGGTTGATTGATACTTGATTGTACCTGGAGTATCCATCCAGAAAGCAGAAGAAACTATGCCTGGCCAGCCGTTCTAAAATCTGATCAATAAAGGGTAAAGGAAAATGATCCTTTTTGGTAGCCGAGTTTAGCTTCCTATAATCAATGAAGACCTACTAAGAAGTCGTGGTGTGGGTCGGAATGGATACGCCCAATTCATTTTTTATTATGGTGAGTCCTGCCTTTTTGGGCACAATTTGAATGGGACTCACCCACTAGCTGTCAAAAATTGGATAGATAATGTTCACGTCCAGCCATTTAATGATCTCCTTCTTGACAACCTCGAACATATTTGGATTTAGGCATCTCTGAGGTTGTCTCGATGGTCTCACCCCTTCATCAGTGTAGATATGGTGAGTGCAATATGAGGGGTGAATCCCGTGGAGATCAGCAATGCCCCACCTGATAGCAACCCTTTGTGCTTGCAGAATGGAGATCATCTGGTATTCTTGATTCGGAGTCAAGTGAGCATTGATAATCACAGGATATGTCTCACTTTCTCCCAGAAACATGTACTTGAGTGAATCAGGTAAGGGCTGTAACTCTAGTAGCGGAGGGTGGGGAGAGGGTTTATGCTGGGAAGGAGAGGAAATAACAGTGGAAATCTGTTGATCCTGACTACTGGAGAATCCGCATGTAGTAGGCATGTAATCCTGCCTTAAGATATCAGTGTTAGATAGGACAGGATAGTCAGGATCAGGGGTGTTGGAAGCAGATGAACACCCATGACAACCAGATCCATGGGATGAAATGTGTATGTCATTAGTCTCAGTCTTGTGTGGATCGCGATCTAAAACCCTTGATAGTGAAGATGAATGTGCCATTGGGTCGCTGTAGAGGAGCCCAATGTTCCCACAGAAAGTCGAATCTTCATCACTATCCTTCTCAATTAAATCACAATCGAAGTTCTTTGTTGCTCTGAAAATGTCCAGTCTAAGCTTTTCATTCTCTAGGGCAATCTCCATGCATCCTGATGCACAGTCGATGTTTGCACGACCAGTTGCCAAGAATGGGCGACCTAGAATAAACGGTGCATTATGTAGATTAGGAAGAACCTTCATATCAAGAACAAAAAAGTCCGCTGGAAAACAGAATGCTTGGACTTTTACAATCACATTTTCAACCACCCCCCTCGGTGTTTTCACCGATCGGTCATCCAACTGTATGGTAACCGAGGTGAGCTTTAACTCCCCAAATCAAAATCGATCAAATACTGCAGTGAGAGTTAGGTTGATAGACGACCCCAAGTCAAGAAGGGCCCTATCAAAAGGGGAATCCTGCAAAAAGCAGGAAATCAGTGGTGTGCCTAAGTCCTTTTTGGGTGGTAAGTCGGCTAAGATAACTGGGCTAGCTTCCTCAGATAATACCGCCTATCGTCTGATTCTCTGTTGTTGCTTCGGAGTACAGTAGTCCTTAAAGAACCTAGCAATAGTAGGGATGTGATCTATTGCTTCGAGAAGAGGGACCTGAATGTGAACTTCCTTGAACATAGATTTTAGGTCCTCGAAATTCCGCGTGTTTTTTTGGCGTGCTGAATCTCTAGTTAGAGCCGTAGGAAAAGGGACGGGAATTTCAGGGTCTAAGGGCTTCTTTCCTTTATCTAATGAAGATGGCTTATGAGAGGAAGAGGGTTGTGAGACATCTTGTGGTAGAGCATAGGAAAAATCATTACCCGCTTGCCTAGGTAGCAGGTCCTATGTAGTCTTCCTGCTCCTTAAGGTGACAACTTTTGCATCGGCGTGTTGTCCATGAAGGGGCAAAGGAGCGGGTTGGTATGGATACACAGGGTTTGGCAACAGAGGTGGCTAACCGAGCCCATAACCAAGTGGTGCGGGAGGTGCTTGCAGAACTGCATGTGCTTGCCCCTGTGGTGCTTGGAATCTAGGAGGGGTGCCTTGATTCTGCACATATCTCGGGTTTGGGATAGGTTGGGAGGGAAAAGCTCCCTGTGATCTATGCTCTTGCATTGTCTGGTTTTGTGTGTTCTGTATGCTCTCTATTTGGTCAGCCATTGCCTTCATTATTTGCAGGTTGTCATGAGTAGATTTCCGAATTTATGCTTGCAATTCCTCCTTCAACGACTCCAAAGGGTCGACCCGCTTTAGAGGATAGTTGGTAGGTTGGTGCAGCAGCTGATAGATAGAGCGTGTCTGTTACTGCTGAGATGGGAATGGTTGCTGCATAGGATACGTGTTCTTCACATTCCCATATTGTCTAGTCTGGTAGTGTGGAGCTTGAATCGATCTCTGTGGGTTACCAGACCAGGAGAAATTGGGATGCTGGCGCCAACCGGGGTTATACATCTCAGAATACAGGCTGTTACGCCCGTAACCCTGAATAGCATTGACATCTTCGTAGGCTGAAGATGTCTCAGATGTAAATTCATCAAAAGAATACACACTTGCATTGTCATGTGGTGCGTAACCCTAATTGTACGGCGCCAGATCCACATTGTTCACGGGTTCCTAGTACACAGGATCCCGCAGAGATGGAGAGAAAACATCCCGAGTGAATAGATATGTACGAGTAGAGGGAGCTCGAGATGTTTGAGAGGAGTAAGATGGAGCAGTGCTGCCAGAAGATCTAGATCTCGCTCGCATTAATTCATCGAGCTTCTTATCGAGCAGATCCACCTTGACCATCTTTTTGGTGATAATGTCCATGTCGGCTCAGATAGACTCGACTTGAGCTTTGTGGACACTAACTCGTTGCTGTCCAAGTCACTGGAACTAGTTCATTGAGGCGACATTCATTGAGTTCTCTGCTAAGTACTCGAATAGTTCAAATGCACTGTTCTCATCCTTCACAAGGAAATTCCCACCGCTAGATGCATCGGCTAGGTACCGATGTATGTCATCCAGCCCATGGTAAAATACTTGAGCGAGGTGCCATTTGGGTACACCATGGTGTGGGTACTTCCTGAGAAGATCGTGAAATCTATCCTAGGAGTCATGCAGCTCCTCTCCAGGGCCTTGAGCAAAGGTCGTGATCGCCTCATAGCATTTGTTTGACCAATCGGGAAGAACTTTTGGAGGAATTCATGATGTAATTCCTCCTAGGCTCTACTTGGCCTCTCGATAGTCTTAAACCAATAAGCAACTTTATCCTTGAGAGAAAAAGGAAAAAGCTTCATGAGAACAATTCCAATATCTACATTCCTGGGTCGAACTAACTTTGCATTCCAATTCAGATCTTCGATGTGTTGGAAGGGATCCTCATTTGAGTTTTCATGAAAATGAGTCTGAATCATACTTATGATATTTGGCTTCAACTCGAATGCGTCTCCTTCTGCGGGGATTCAGACTTGAGGTGTAATAATTGTTGCTGCCGGATCGTAGAAGTCCCACACTTGTTCTTCGCGTGGTGGATGCTGCATTCTGTCAAGTGTTGTGAGAATCCTGTCGATGCTCTACTCGTATTTTTGTTTCGTTTCCTCGACCCTGGCTTCCAAACGAGCCATTGGGTCCTGATTCTCAGGGCCCTGACGAACTCCAGGGCTGGGATTAGCCATCTCAACTAATTGAGTGGAAGAAGGTTGAGAAGAGAGGTCGGACAAGAATCGCCTTTGCCTCCTTGAGCTCGGCTCCCAAGGTCCCACAAGTTTAGGTCCTAACGACCTTCTTCCTTGCATACACCAACTCAAAAAGTTTGTGCAGTCAAGCAGAACAAGGCTACGGACTTGTTAATCAGAGTGGTCCTTTAGATCAGATGATTGGATTTTTTTCATTTAAGTTTGTCTTATTAAAAAAAATTTGGTGAGAGACCAACTGCGAGGAATTCCCACCTCATAGGCTAACCCGGCCAGTCTAGTTACGAGGGGACTACGGAGAAGGTTCTTCCTTCGAATTTCGCCTTCAATTTTGTTACCCCGCAGTCGCGGTTGTTTGACGCTACCCCACAGGCTTAGAGACTAGGTTTTGCAGGAGAGGTTGGAACTACTCAATAGTTTCAAGCCAAATGCAGGTTATTTGATATATTTTCATGAATTTTTAACTTGTTTCTTCAATTTAATAGATGGTGGGTGGTCCACAAGGTGATGCACCTCACAGACTAATTCTTGGGCTCGTCGGAGTCCAAGTTAGTCTATGTGGTCCTATTGGCTCATGCACTTCTAAATTTTTTTTTTTTAAATTGAAGACCACAATTCAAATGTATACTATAAAGTAAGATGGAATTCAAATGATTTGAAACTTGGCAAGAAGATTTTTTTTTCAATAAGCTTTTCAGAGAGTATTTTTTCAAAATTTTTACTCTTTCCAACAATTAGTTATAAATTTTTAACAAACAAGGGGTCAAATCTTATATTTAGACCTCATGTTGGTTTTTCTATTGGAAACAATATCAAATATGCTCCAAAAATTTTGTAAAAATATGATATTGAAAGATAATTTGATTATCTTTCAAATCCCACAAATTGTAAGTAAATCCAATTTGTATGTTGGTCAGAATTGATTTCTAAATTTCATAAAAGTTTTATTTTCTATAAATCTGATCAGTATGTACTCCATGAATTTTTAAAAATTTCACAGAAGAAATTTATTTTTGAGAAAGGTGGCGTTGGAAAGATAATTTGAAAATCTAATTCTAGTCCAAATTTTAGAATTTTTTGAAGCATAAAAAACATAGCTATTGAATTTTAAAGATGACACTTAATTTCTCGTTGAGTTTCTAATGAGAATGTGTGCACCTGATTTTCACAGTGCCCGCTTTGCCTCGTTAGCCGCTTCGTGTCATTGTACTTGCACACAAAAATACTATATTAGAGATAAAATCAAAAGTCGCTGTGCCTCCCTGACAACGGCGCCAAATTTGTTCGAGGCGTAGATCGTGTAGAAAATTAGCGCGTTGTAGTATAGTGCAAAATACGTCTCGAGCAAATAAATTAACATAACTTGGTGAGTCCCGGTCGATCACAGGGAGGCAGAAAGCACTTTTGATTTGATGTGTTTGTTCCCAGTATAATTACTAAATAGTATAGACACAATATCGTAGTATATACATCAATTAAAGAGTTTGAACATGAATTGCATGCATCTAACTAAACAAATTCTAACATAAACATAAGCTACTTATGTAACAGAACAAGGGCACCACAGGTGGTTTGTGGTGGCCTTCTAGAGAGGTTGGGAAGAGCAGCAATGATACGTCGGGGTGGCCCAACTGATGCTTCAGATGGAGATGCAGAGACGGAAGTTGAGAAGACAGGAAGAAGAAGAAAACTAATGAATGGCTTCAAAGGGGATCCTTAGGCCTCTTTTTATAGCTTTTGTGAACGGCATTTAGGGTATTTGAGCCCTTAATTCCATGAAAAGGCTTCAGATTAATTAGATCCATTGATCGAAAGATCAACAGTCCTGATTAAGCCTTCCAAATCCTTCTTCCATCCACGGTTTGATCTGGTGCTGACACGTGGCGTGCTGTGCGCCCTTGGATCCGCATCCGATGACCTTTAGTCGCCCACATCTTGCCCGCATGCCCGCTGCTCCCCTCAATCAGTGCCTCAACTCCTAAGGCTTCTTAGAGATTGAACGGCTTAAAGATTGCGCACAACACCCGCTGAGTCCTAAGGCTTGCGTTATCATGCGCATCTTCATCCGACACTCCTACACCTGCCACGTGTCCAACGCTCCACCACCCGATGAAGATACGATGGTCAATTACACCCTCGCTTGCCTTTTTTCCTAATTTCATGCTGGGCGCTCCTCGAACCCGCACTAGTTGCTTAGGCGCAAAGGCATTAACCAACGCACTCCGGGTGACTTTGCATCAAGTTTCCAAATCGCAGCAGCCCTCGGCTATTGGATAGAAATCCAATGGTCGAGATCTCTCCCTTGTATGATGAGGTGGTTGGAGGCAGGCAACATGGACACATCACGGCCGTTGGATGACGATCCAACAACCCACGGCTCTCCATCCTAGATTGGGGCGCTGTGAGGGGAGGCTGCGATGGCTCCACGTGGTGCCATCATGGCTGATTGCACCGCAAAAATACACTGCAATTGTGCCGTCTTGTGCTATTTCCTAGCATTACCAGTGCATATTAGGGTTCCATAGTCGCATTTGTAAAAATACACGCATGCATGCATTTAATTGAGAGGGGAGGAGAGTGAAATAAATGGCCTTGCAATTAACATTTTTTCCTCAAGTGCATCTTTGCAAAATTCACCATCTTTTTATTTTTCACTTGATTTTGAAATCTTCCCTGCGACTGCATGGAACATCCTCTTCTTCTTCGCGCCATGTCCTGCTCCCCCTCTCCCTGCCAGCCCTGCAGCCGCCTCTCCCTACCGTGAGCCATGCATGAGCCATGCACAGCCAGGGCATGGCTGTGCATGCTCTCCTCTTCTTTAAAAAGAGGGCGGCTTCTTCCTTTGAAAGTAGCCTGGTCCTCCACGCCAAAACCCCACACAACAGCTCACTTCTAGGCCATCTCCTCCCTCTCCCTCCATACGCAGGACCTCCTCCACAGAGGAGACACCCGGCGGACAGGAGCACCTCACGGTGGTGCACAACCACCACCGTGAGTCCACCACCGCCCAGCTCATCAAAGAGCCGGTGGGCGTGGTGGCTCTTTCCTTGTTTTGTCATTTGAAGCACCTTCAGCCATGACCGCAAAGCTTCAGCTTTGAAGCTCAACCGGCCACCGCACACCCTGCAGCAGTCGGCCGAGCTCCACAGCAGTAGCAGCACACGCAGGCACCCACGCGCGCCTGTAGGCACCCTTTCCTCCCTCTCCGCATGCCCTGTCACGCTCTCTCTTCAGCCTGCAACCAGCCGGCGCAGACCTTCTTCCGCGCGCGCTAGCCGCAAGCCACCCGCACTCACAACACCTGCAGCAAGCGGTCGCACAGCTTGGCCATACACTGTAGCCACTGTTCACACAAGTCTGCAGAACACTGTGGCTATAGTGGGGTGATCGGTAAGCTTCTCACTTATCCGGTCACCCGGCGCGCTACTACAGCTGTTCGCCTGCACACGCGTTCAGTCCCGCGCCTGCTCCAGCGCCCCCCCGCGCGTCTGCGTGAGCCCACTCCCTTTCGCCCGCTCCTTCGCCCACTCCCTTTAGCCCATGTACGCCTCTCAGCGCAGCGCTGCGCGCTGCGGTCCTCTACGTGCGCCCACTCCCTCCAGTGCGCTCCTCTCTGCATGCATACGCACCTGCGCGCATGCATGGAAGCCTCAGACGTCGGCCCTGAAGCTCAGACGGCTTAACCCGCCTCTTCTTCACTCCAGCAGGACCAATCTCTCTCTCTCTCTCTTTCTCACAGCACTCTCTCCCTATCTCTTTGTCGACTCTTACACACATACACTTACACTTTCATACACACACACACACCTATACACTATTATATACATATATATATATATACGTATACATATATATATATATTGATATATATACATATATTTATATACATACATACATACACACACACACACACATATATACATATATCTATATATATATTATTACCTATATAACTAAGTATAAGTATAGATACATATATATATATATACATATATACACACACCTACTTATACATACATATATGTATATATATATATATATACACACACAAATATGCATACATATATACATATATATCTATATAACTATATATACATATATAGATATATATACATATACATACATATATATACATCTATATAGTTATATATACATACATATACATATACATATATCTATCTATACATATATTTACATACCTATATATATACATACATACATACATATATATATATATATATATATATATATATATACACACACACACACACACACACACACACACACACACACACACATATACATACATATATACACATATACATACATATATATATATACACATATACATACATACATATATATATATATACATATAACTACATATATACCTATATATTTATAACCATATATATATACATATAGATATATTTTCATATTACTTACTATACGTGGTATCGCGGGAATATCTGCACCAGTTGCTGATATTCTTCGATACACGCGTACAAAAAGAGTGGTCACACTCATCTTCCATCCATCCACCTTACACTCCACGCGGCACCTCATCCTGTAGGTTGAGTCTTTCTAGACGACGACTGACTCAACACCATACTACACTCCATCTCCGCCTCCACCCCCACCCCTTTATACATATATAGTATATACCTATATATATACTATATCTACTTTATTTCTGTTTCTCTTTCCTGCTAGTAAAAAGATAAAAATATATATATAAAAGAGAAAAGATAATCTTTGAATTGCAGGTACTCCATCTCGTGAATAGCAAGATCCGTTTTGGAACCCTGATTTGGCTCAAAGCCAAGAACCTAATTTTGAGGGTGTGCCTCAAGGACCAAGATTATCAGAAAAAATCTTAAATAGAAAAAGCACCAAAAACACAATAAACGAATGGAAGAGATTCATTGTAGGAAAGGCGTCAAAACTTGACTTGTAACCCCACTTCCCTGAGTTCGACCCTGGGCCTAAAAGTGACTAAGATAAAATCAAGTAGGCCAGGTTAAAAATTTTGTAAAGAGATGGTTAGGTCCGATTTAGGTTAACCACTATACACACTTCAACGATAAAATCACCATATTAACAACCTATCCGGTCCGACCACCAGTGGCCATCCATCTTCTTCTCCTTGTATTTGATGATGTAGGCCTCCGATTGAGTTGATTTCTACGTTGTTGGACTGCAAACATCGATCCGAATTCATCTATTTGGTTGGATTTATCATCTGAGGTCTAGATATTCTTCAATTTTCCCCTTGGCCCCTGCTTCTTCTGCAAACTCCTTAGGGTGCTACGAAAGTCTGATTGATGCGCTCTTGGAAGAGTTGGACTCCCGTCGTCATTCCAAACAGAACCATAAGGTTGGATCGATCATCTGCAACCTCGGATTACCTGCATTTATTAATACCTCTCAAATAGCACATTATTATGTATAAAACATATAAATCATTTAAGATGCAAAGTACGATGTGTATGCATGCAGAATGCCCATGTTAAGCTAGGTTCTACCTTAATTCAGGTGAATTAGGACCTATGATTGCTGCACAATCACCCAAAATTCTTGTGTGTTCACATGAGCAATCTATGGAGACCTGGGACTCCACAATGATCTTAGGTAATTCGTCTTCGTGTGAACATCAATTCCACCAATTTTGGTGGGATTTGATTGCCATTAGAGTAGGATTCAAGTTAGTCAAGGTTGCTTGGAGGTTGGGTTTGACCTGAATGGCGGAAGGGGCCTTTGTGTGAAGATGATGATAAAGTTAGGGGTTATTTGCAAAGAATTCGAAAGTTAGGGGCATGTGTGTGAGAGAAAAGAATCAAACTGGACCAAAATGCAAACTCGGTCAAGATGATCTCAGATTGGGCCCAAATTTTGGTACAAACCTAATTTGGACCCAAGGAATTTGATGGTGAAGTTGGATTTAGGTTTTGACCAAGTTTGGTTAGGTAATTTACTCAGAAATCTAAATTAAAGCAACTGTCTGTCTGAGACTTTGTTTTAGGTTAAAATGGGTTTATATGGTCAAATCAAAGGTACCAAACCTTAGGGAATATTTTTCTATGATTTTTAGAAGGTATAGATGAATTTTATCTTGACAGGAACCTCAATTAATTAAGTGGATCTATTTTTAGGGTTTCAGATGTCCATTAATTCTCAAAACGCGTGAAAACCCGTTTCAGTTCTGCATGAACCCTCTTATTAGACATTTATGATCATTTGACCTTTAACAAACCCCTAGGAAATCCTGTGATTGTTATGCATTTAGGATATTCTATTAAAACTGTAGATTTACCCCTATTTTAATGTATTTCTCTCAGAATGGATTTGCAGTGAATTATGGTCTTCTGGCGGTCATGTAGGAGCATTTATCACTTGATTATGACTAATTAGAGCTAGATATGGCTGATGATGGTATTTTCATCAAATACATAGACATCGTAACGTAGTAATGTAAACTCATGGCCTCAGTCTACAATCGCGTAACATCATCACCTATAATAGTATGCACTTGTGCATGTTGGTAGATCATAAAAAATCATACATCCCATAACGAACTTAAACATATCAAAAGCCTGAACAAAAATAATAATATTAGACATTCATTAACATACAACATATTGTATGATAAAAATAACCCACACCATGCACAATGAAGCAAGCAACGACAACATAGAAGAGTAGAGATAACGCAATTAGAAGTTCGTAGTGGTCGATTTCTGAAATGAAAAAAAAAATGATGACGACAAAGGATTCCTACTCGAACATTCAAATAACTTTGAAGTTCAAATGGCATGCTTGTCATTGATAGGTTCATTGTCTACGATCGCAGCACCCCTTAACCTATTATTCTCCTCCTCTTGCTTTTGTAGCATCTAAAGGTTCTGACGGAGGGGGGTCAGATCTGCATGATAAATAAATAATGCGGAAATAAATATGTGACAATCTCACAAAAAGAGCAATCGCACAAGTACACAAGTATTTTTAGGTGGAAACTCAAACCTGGGTAAAACCACCACCTAAGCCTCTCGACTTAGGATTTTTCGATCGACCTAGTCGACCAAATCCACTAACCGAGTCACTTAAACAAGGGTAACTCAATCTCAATACAACCATGCTACTATGTACGAGGGTAGCATTCCTCAAAACCCCTCCTCTTTACAAGGAGTATTTTATCTTGCGAGGGAGATGGGAATTCGCAAAGCAAATACCCAAACAAAGATAATAACAACAATCCTATAGAGTTGTTAAAGCAAATTCGTTGTTGTTTAAGATATGCGTTGTAGTATAGGACAAATGCACTCAAACAAATAAAATTTATAACTCGAATATCTAAAAGTGAAGTCTAAGGTCGAACATGAGGAGCAAATAGGAATTCATGTGCTAATCTCAATTAAAATCTAAATGAGCATAAGGAATCAATCCAAGAATGATTATCAATGAATAATATCTATTCAAAATTGATCTTCAATGCAGAACATGAGTATATTAATGAAGTAAAAAGATGTCTAAGGCAAAATAATGGTGATTTAAATCACCAATTATTAGTCTTAGGCATATACATATCAATTACTCAATAAATCAAATAAATGCACAGTGCCTTAAATAATGCCACAATGTTTTTAACTAAGTCAGACGTCGGGTCTGATGACTAGATGACTTAACAACATGAGCACAGGGCTTCTTCTTCTTCACTTCTCTGCTTCTCTTTCTCTTCTTCTTAATTCCTCTTCAGCTTCTCTTTGTCAAAGGCACAACCTTTCTCTACGACTGAGTGTTGGGAGATTGCCCTGAAGAGCAAAACCCTCCTACCCCTCTCATAAATCTTCCCCGTCTCTCTCTCTCTTCTTTCTCATACCTGGGTGTAATCTAGTTAAAGGTCAGGTTATCGGATTCTATGAAGTGGCCAGACCCACATGCGTGTGCAAGGGTGAGGTGTGAGGGCGTGAGGAGGTGCATGCGTGGGGGACCTCGCCCCCCATGTGCTTAAGGCAACCAGTCGAAAGTGTAAAATCAATTTATGAGCACATGGCTACGCTTCTCCCATTGATGTGGGACTAAACCCATGTCCCTCTTTCGTGCAAAGCTACAACTGTGTCCTCGTCTAATTGACGCAGCCGCTAAGCTAAGGTCCTTAATTGAAGACTTAAATGCCTTCCTGGGACTTGTTCACAATGCTTGGAGCAAAAGCCTGGAGCTCTCATGGCTTGAAGCTCAAAGACTAAGGCGGCGAGGATGACGGTGGCGGAGCTCCGGCTGAAGACCTAAAAAGCATGAATACGGCCTTGCGGCCAAGTTAAACTAGCTCAGGACCTTCACTAGACCACAGCGAATGTGTGGGTGGTGGTGGCATGGCTTGAGAGGGCATATGGTGATCGGACGGAGTCGGGAACAACGTGCGGATGATGGGTTGGTCGACGAGGAGTTTGGGTGGTTGAGAGGATAAAATAGGAGAGGGGTTTTGTTGGTGGATGGATGGCGAAGGTTGTGGAGTTGTCGGCGAGGTAGGTGGTTGTGTGTAGCGTGAGGAGAGCCTCGTCGAAGGGCGGCCGGAGATGGGGAAGATGGAGGGCGAGCGGTGGCGTTGGTAATCGAAATTAGAATCTAAAGAGGGGGAAAAGAATAGAGGGGATAAGGGAGCTTTAGGACCTAGAATTGCGGACGAAGGAGGTAGGACAGCGTCAGTTGCAGTTGGCTGGTGCCGAGGATGAAGGGTTCTTCGGTGGAGGAGCGGCAAGGAAGCAAGGGACTTAGGAGCCTCTGATTTGGTCATCAAGAGGCGAAAGAAGTCGGAGAAGAATGTGGCACTCCCAATTTGGCCTTTGGGAGGTCGTAGGATGATAGAGGGAGGAGCTCTCCAGAGCTAAGTCGAAGATGGCCGGGGAAGGAGTTTGAAGAGGGTTTTTAGGCCAAAACCTAGCTAAGGAGTAAGGCATGTCTCAGGGGTCCATTTATAGGCTTATGATGGAGTTCCAAGCTTGGAAACAAGCTTGGAAACTCTGAGCTTCTTGCGCTTGTATGATACATGTGCATTCAAACCATTCGCATGAGGAATTTAGAGGGTTCTAGGATCTATGAATTGTCTCATTTGAAAGGGAATTCCTCAAGGAATCTCTCTTTCAATTTTGGGAGTGTTTGATTGAGAATCGAGCGAGAAATCTTCGCTCGAATCTCGACGGTGAAGTTCTGACCCTCCAAAAATGGTGCTAGGACCTATTTTCAAAGAATGATGATAAAATCAGGGACCCATTTGCAATTATTTCAAAAGTTGGGGGCATATGTGTGAGATAAAAGAGTCAGACATGACTGAAATATAAATTAGGTCAAGTTGATCTCTGATTGGGCCCAAATTTTGGTACACACCTAATTTAGACTCAAGGAATCTGATGGTGAATTTGGATTTAGATTTTGACTAAGTTTGACATGGTAATTTGCATAGAAACTCAAATTAAGGCAACTGTCAGTCTGAGACTCTGTTTTAGGTAAAAATGGGCTTTGGTGGTCAAATAAAAGGTACCCAACCTTATAGAATATTTTTCTATGATTTTTAGAAGGTTTAGGTGAATTTTATTTTAATCAGAACCTTAGTTATTTAAGCGGATCTGTTTTTAGGGTTTCAGATGTCATTTAATTCTCGAAACACCTGAAAATCCGTTTCTATTTGTATGAACCCTCTTGTTAGACTCTAATGCATATTTGACCTTTAATAAACCCATGAGAAAAACCACATTTGCTCTGCATTCATGATATGATGGTAAAATTATAGTTTTAACCCTGGTTTCTTGTTAAACTCTCAAAAAGGATGTGCATTGAATTACGATCCTTTGGCAGTTATGTAAGAGCATTTATCAATAGATTTTGACTAATTAAAGCTAGACATGGCCGATGATGACGTTATCATCAAAAGCCACAAAGTAAATCTAGCTACTATAGGCAATAGGAACTTCCCTTTGATGAAAGTGTGTTGGTTGGCAACGCGGGGTGCGTAAACAACACGATGACACTATGGCACTCTCGTATTCATACGTAGGAGAGCGAGTGAACAGCAAGGATGATGCTCTCAAGAGTGTGGATAAGGGTTTGGAAAGCAACAACGCTTGTAGGTGATTCCTTTCTTCTTTTGAACACAATATGAGTGAAAGTATTGTTTCTTGGTGTATTTAACTTAGGAAGGGTGCTCCTCTGTTTATAGGGGTCCTAAGAAGGCTTTGGAAGGCCTTGGAAGGCTTCTATAGCCATTGGGAATAAACTCATGGAAAATCAGGCCAAGATTAGGGTTATTTAGGATTCTAATAGGGTTATCAGACATCTGGTTCTAAGGTCAAATGTCTAGGACATCGTTTGATCTAGAGATCGGTCGTCTAATCTAGAAAGGTAGAAGATCTAGACTGAGTTGGATCAAGATAGATGTCTAAGATTCAATTATTAGACTTCTGGGCCAATAATCAAATGTCTAATTCTAGGTGGGTTGTGTTGTTGTTTTGTCCAGACCTAAATAGGGTTCCAGGGTATAGTTGCTCAGACAACAAGTCAGAGGTCTGGCAAGATGTCTGGATGTCTGGAAAGCTAATCTTCTGCGGGAAGTGATTTCCCGAGGCTCAAACAGCTATAAGTTCTGATAAGAAGTGATTTGGGTCAGATCTTAGCCTAACGTCTATTTATCAGGCGTCTGAGATACTCTATGGACGTATAATAGTAGATGTAAATCATATTAAGGGTTAGTCCTCAACGATTAAGTCTGACAAGCCAACGGTCCTCTAGTTGGACGTCTGGCAAGTCGTCAGACGTCTTCTAAGACATCTTGACTAAGGACTAGATGTCTGAAACAGGCAGACAAAGAGTGGGTTTCCTACCTAAGTGGTTTGGACGTCTGATCAAACAGTCAGACATTTTAAAGTCTAAGATCAGACGTCTGATGTCCAGATTGGACGTCTGATCAGGTTGTCTGATGCCTAATTTGGTTTTCTAAGTTCTCTAGGAGATGTCTAAGTATTCTAGGGTTGTGTATGTGAACCTAGGACTACTTAGGGTACTTTGAGGCTCTTTAACAAATAATATAAGGAAGAAAAGAGCAAATAACAAAAGATACAAATACAAAATACAAGACTGACAAACATCTATCCTATTCTTCATCTTCTTGTCTTCAAGCTCTTGCTCCATGCGAAGCTCCTTCTCCTCCATCAAGCTCCTCCAATCTGCCATGGATACAAGCTTGAGCTCCTCCTCCTCACTTGTAACCATTTGCATTTATCTTGAAATCTTAAACTCAATGCAAATGTTAAATAACAAGTGTTTTGTTATCTTCAAAATTAACGATCGTGGTGCCCTTACACCAATAGCATCTCCTTTACCTCTCGAATCTCATCCTCAACTTCCTTCATATAGTGATTTAAACACACCAATTGGTGTGTCAACTTCTTCAAGTTCTGGAAGTATTTTGCCCTCAACATGACCCCAAAATCCTAGAGCAGTAATTACATCGTAGTTAGAACCCGCTTCTATGGGAAGGACTTAATGGTTTCATTTATTCCACTAAAATGTTTGCTTACCGAGAACTCATTGCTGCAAATGTATGTCAACCTGTCGAGAGGTTCATCACTAAGATCATAAATGTAATACAACTTTTCCTATGACCATACTTGCAATATGGCTCATCCTCCATGATTGTGAAATTATCTTGGGCAATGAAATACAGACGATAGAATGCATAAATCATTTGAAGCATATGTTACGAATAGGATAACATGGTCCATTGTAAGTTACTGTGAAACTTAGTTAATGCTATCGCGATATAAAATTCAGTTTGACTAAGGTAATGCTTTTGATTTGAATATTATCATCTTATACAATTATTATCTGTCTGTTTTAGTTTGATAGCAATGCCACTTTAACATTTGCAAACAAAGGGCTAATTGAAATGTGTCTCCATCATATGTTGCTTCACTACCTTCGAGCATATTAACTACAGTCATGCAAAAAACTTAGTTACCGCCTTCTCTTCGATCTACAATCACAATAATCGTTCCACATGTGCATGTGATCATAAAAATATCATGAGCCATAACTAGCTTTAATTAGTCACAATCAAGAGACAAATGCTCCTACATAATCGTCGCAAAGTCATAATTCACTGCATATCCTTTTTTAGAAGAGTGCATTAAAACAGGGTTAATTCTACAGTTTTAACAGCACATTATGAATGTAGAGTAATAAAGGGGTTCCCCAAAGGTTAATATAAGGTCTAATGAGCATTAATATCTAATAAGAGGGTCCGTACAAACAGAAACAAGTTTTCACGCATTTTGAGAACTGATCCATAACCTAAAACCCTAATTTTAGACTTGCTTAATTAACAATGGTTCTGGTTAGGATAAATTCCATATAAACCTTCTAAAATTCATATAAAAATATCCTATAAGGTTTGGTAACCTTGATTTGACCATCTGAACCTATTTTGACCTTAAACAGAGTCTCAAATAGAAAGTTACCCTAATTTGGATTTCTACGTAAATTACCTAGTCAAACTTGGTCAAAACTAAAATCTGACTTCACCATCAGATTTCTTTGGTCCAAATTAGGTTTTTACCAAAAGTTGGGCTCAATCAGAGAACATCTTGACCTAGTTTGCATTTTAGTCCAATTAGACTCTTCCTCTCTCAATTAGCCCCTCAACTTTTGAATTGTTTACAGATGGGTCCCTAAGTTTCTCATCATTCTTTTCAAATGGGTCCCTACCACCTTTGGTGTGTACACACCAAGCTCTATCAAGATTCGAGCGAGGATTTTTCTCTCGATTCTCAATCAAATTGTCTTAAAATTGAACGAGAGATTCCTTGAGGAATTTCCCTCCAAATGGACCCGACCTTAGACCATAAGTCTCTCCTAATCTCCCATGCAAACTCATGGAAGATTCGGTTATCCCATGTGTGCAAAGACCCTGGAGCTTGAAGAAGAGAGAAGGCATTGAGAAGAAGAAGAGAAGCTGAAGAAGAAGCTTTGAAAGAGAGGGTTCTGAAGAGCTGTGTACCTAAGATACTTAAGTCGTCTGATAATAATTGATTTGGTTGATAATACTGTTGCCTTATTTAAGTACTATAGTTTACAATTGAATTCTGAATGAAATAATTGAGTAATTGAATGCATGCATAATTAAGAGAATAAGTGGTGATATAAATCACCATTGTTTTGATTCTCTTTTCTTTTTTATTCATAATCTTCTGAGATACATTGATCTATTAATTCTGATCAAGTTTCATTCATTGCATATCTATTTTGTGATCAATTGATTATGCTCATTGATTCAGAGTGAGATTAATGTTGTGAATTCCATATTTGCTCCTCGTGTTTGACCTCGGACTCTTCTTTGGATTCTGAGCATATAAATTTATTTGTTTTCGAGCAATTGAGGCTTTGCTACAATGAAACGACTTAAAACTCCTCGATAGCCATAAACATTTTGGCACCATTGCCGGGGAGCAAGGCGCAAGTCACACATTGATCTTATCTTTCTTTATTGTTATCGAGCACTAACTTGCTCTGTTTTGATTGATTGTTATTTTGCGAGGTACATCACAAAGAGATCTTCCGTGCAAATCAACCACTCCAAGGGCAAGTAAACTTTCTCTTCTTCCCTAATCAACCTCCTAATCTTTGGAAGAGAGAAAAATGAAACAAAGTTAATTAGGATTCATCTACCTTACTTTCTTAATAACCATCACTTAAAAGGCAAGTTTCCTTACGAATTCAAATTGATATCTGATTGAAGATTGAGACGATTCTGTTTAGAGATCCCTACCCAAATTGCCTGTACCTACTAGGGATTTACGCTTAATTTTAAACACCTTGGACTACTCACCTTCTTGTTTGATTCCAAGGTGAATATTCTGAGATCAAATTGGACTTAAAATAGAGCCAATTAGGGCTTCTACTTTAGGGTTTTTGAAGTGTTAGTTCACATTTACCTGAATTAAAGGAAATTGACCCACTTGCATTTGTGTGCTTCCTAAACTCTTGCTTGAAAAGATCTAATCAGAAGAACCCTAAAATCAGACTCTAAAATTCACTTGAACCCTAAAATTATAGATCTAATAACCTGAGAGTCAATTCAAGATGTTCTTTGGGTCTTAACCCAGATTTCATTCTTCATCTTTTAGGGCAGGTTAGGTGAAGTTGACCTACTTTGTGGGCCAATCAACCTCCAAATTAGGTCACAAATTAAATTAATTTCTAATCAAGTGAAATCCAAGGGAAAAAATTAGGAATAAAATTGGTAGACTTAAGGTCTCATTTCATACCTTCTAGTCTACTTGGAACAGCAACGACAAGGAAGGTCGGGTGGGGGAAACCCTGTAACCCGTGGGGATGCTCTACCGTGTAGAGGTTGTTGCGGCGCTCTCCCTTCTTGGCTGCCTAGGTACTTCTCGGGTGTGTGGATTCTTTATTCAGAGGTAGCATCCGCCTTGAAACAAGCCTTAGTCATCCAAAAATCTTTGAGTACCTTGATTGGATCCAATTCACATCTAGTACCTCATCTTTTCTCTAGAGCACATACACAAGAAAGGTCCCTAGGCTTTTAACCTAGAGAGCCTCATTAGAATTGTTCTTTTGGGGATTTCTATCTGATTTAATCACTTCAATCTGAACCTGAATTTGATTCTACATCTTGATTCACACACCTGATTTGAAAATGCAACCAGACAAATTAGGAAAACTTTTAGGAAACCTGGATCCCAAATGGGCATAAAAGAAAAGATGATTGAGGATGCTCTGAGACATCATGATGAATATTACAAAAACTCAGATCCACCTAGACACATTCAGGTTAATATACCAGAAACAACAACCTTCATTATAAATTGTGCCCAACTGATAATAACACAAATGACAAATGGTTCAACCCAGGATATTCTCATGACAAGATTTTGAAATAGAAAGATTACATAACTTTGAGTATCTTCAATGTCTGATATATCCACGACTTTTGGAAAAGCACCAAGATGACCTTGAGAAACAGGTAAACTTGATAACTATGTTGAAACAGGTCATAAATCAAATTTACCCACATTAGAAGTTAGAAATTGATGATCTCTATTTAAGCGAAAGCGAAATCGGGTTTGTAAATATTGGGTTGCAGTATAGTTGAAATCACTTTGAAAAACAAATGAGAATTTATTACTTGAAAAACTATGAATCTGTGGTCGAACACGGAGAGCAAATTGGGATTTAAAAACTAAGAACACAACTTCAATTTAATAAAATGTGATGTTCAACCAAATTATGAAGCAATAGAACTAGTTTCAATGTATATAGATGCTCAAAAATATGAATAGAGATGTAAAAAATCAAATGCTTTTAGGCTTTCTCTTCTTCTTTCTTCTTCTTCTGATGTCTTCTTCTTTCTCTTCTTTCTGCTCCTCTTTCCCTTTCTCTGAATTCAGCCAAGCCTTCTCCTTCCTTTGCTTGAGCTTTCTTCTTCTTCTTCTTTCTTCTTCTTTTGCTTCCTTTGCTTCTGACGTTGGCTTCTCCTTTCTCTTCTTTCTCTGACTTCTCCTGCCTTCTTCTTCCTTCCTTGGCTTCTTACTCTTTTTTGCCTTCTCTGCAACAGTACCTCCTCCTTCCTTTTCCTTGGCGTCCTCTGCAGCTTCTTCTCTTTAGCCTTCCTCTCTACAGCTTCTTCTACCGTCAACTTTCCTTCCTTAGCCTCTCCTTCAGGGTTCTCTTTCTTCTTCAGCTTCCTCTTCCTTCTTCCTTTCCCTACACACAAGTGAAAAACCTACCCCTACCCTCCCCCGTGAACTCTCTCTTTTCTCTCTTAGGCTCGCTCTCCCAAAGCCTTTCTCGGGTAAACGGGTCTGGTCAGCGCACCCGAGATCAGGCGCACCGGCGTGGGTGATGCACGAGGAGTGCACAATAATCTGGTTAGGCAGCCAGGTCCGCAGAAGAGTGAGTCGCGAACGAGGCGAGAGTAGGTGAGAAGGACCTCACCCTATGTCAGGAGGGGATAAGCCCCTGACACAAATACAATTTATATCGTGAATCCACTCCAAAATGCCTGAGGTGGGACTAAAAGTCCCACCTGCTTCTTCGTGCGTGCCCGCAGGGGTCTTCTCCTGATTGCTGCAGCTGCGAGGTGCTCAAAGGCCAATCTCCTGGCTGGAAACGTGCACGTGACAATTCCGCGCTGCCTGGACCTGAATGCCTGGAGCGAGCTTGCAAGCAAGCTTTGCTCCTACTCCAATGGCGGATAGGGGTCCGACCTGTCAACATGAATACGGCCTCACAGCTCTGTTAAAATACTTAGGAAGCTTCGCCGTGACACGATGAAGGTGGCTCGGGTGCTGGTGTGGTACGAGACGGCCTGGGCATGCGTACCTAGGTTGTTCTGTGGCCGTGAAGGTGGGGTTGTTCGGGGGTTGTGTATGGCACGTGTGGTGGTCGATGGAGAGGGAGAAGATGCTCAGTGGAAGGTGGCGGAGCTTTTGAGGTAGTTGGCGAGGTGTGTGGCTGTGTGGAATGATGGATGCATCTCGCCGGAGGTCTGCCGGAGGTGAAGAAGGTGAGGGTGGTCTGTGGTTGTTGAGGGTTGTTTTGGGAAATAAAGAGGGGGAAAGTGAAGAGAAGAGAGAAGGGGACTTATTTGCGAGTGATTGGACGAGGGGGGAGGTAGAGGGGCAGACGGTTCGTATCTACCGTCGCCGAAGATGAAGGCCCTGAGATGGAGAGGCAGCGACGACGAGAGGGAGGTAGACGTGGGCGCAGGTATGGCGCGGTGTGGAAGAATGAGGCGGAGATAACTCTACCACTGGTATGGTGGTAGAGCAACAAGAAGAGGGAGGAAGAGTTGCCAGAGCTTGCGGGCTTTTTGGCCGGAGAGGGGAAAGGAGGAATTCTGGGGGATTTTTCAGCCAAAACAAGCTTAGGATGGTTGGGAGGACTTGGGGTGTCTTTTATAGTCACAGGCAGAGGGCCTTATGCTTGGAAGACAAGCTTCCAAGCACGGCAACCTCGTCGGACTTGGAAGGTCGAGAGATACCCATATCTCTCATGCGTTCGCATGAGATTGGGTGGGAATCAGAGTGCCTAATTGGGTTCACACGGTTGGGAATTCCTCAGAGAATCTCCCTTTCAAATTTGAGAGGGATTCTCTAAGGAATCAAGGAGATATCCCTCCTGAATCCTTGTCGGAGTAGGATTCCTCTGCTGTAATGGTAGATGGACCAAATTGCAAATAATGATGAGGAAGTTAGGGGTGTCTCTGCAAGGTTTTCAAAAGTTAGGGGCATAAAAGTAATTGGGTTGGACTGTTTTGCAAAGTAGGTCAAGGTGAACTCCCCCTGGGTCCAAATTTTGGTATAAACCTAATTTGGACCTAAGGAATCTAATGGTGAAGTTGGATTTTAGTTTTGACCATTTTTGACTAGACATTTTGCACAAAAACCCAATTTAGGGTAAATGTTTGACTAAGACCCTTATTTAATTCAAAATAGGTTCTAAAGGCAAAATTGAAGGTTATAAATCCTATAGGATATTTTATATGAATTTTAGAGGGTTTAGTTAAATTTTATCCTGACCATAACCTTATTAAATTAAGTGGGTCTGTTTTAGGGTTACAAGAAGTCATTTAATTCCCAAATCTCACATTAACCCTTTTCTGATTGAACCAACCCACTTTTTATCTTGTTAAGACCAATTGACCCATGTTTAACCCCTGAGAATCCTGTTGTTGTACTGCAATGGTAAAATTGCAGTTTTACCCTTTGTTTCTTGCTTTTCTTTCAACCTAGTTATTCCCTGAGTTAGGCCCTTCACTTGGTTATGTAGGAGCTTTTATTCTTTTTTCTAGGTCAAAATGTGCTAGTTAGGGCTCATGATGGTGTTCCCATCAATCTCCCAAATCCTGGGTTTGAGAATAGAGGTTGTCGTGGACCCCCAACCCAATGGAATCATATTCAAACCTCATAATAATGGGCATGCCTAATCTTAGTAAGGGTTGGGAGGATCCAATTGCAAGTGTTCCTGATTCTAAACCAGCCTTACAAAACCTTGAAGTTGGTCCATCAAGCCTAGATTCCCTAAACACCTATGATGATAAGCTTAAATCAAAACTTCTTAAGAATGTAATTCTCGAGCCTTATCCTATTAAGGTAGTTTTCGAGAATGATTCTGACATCCCAATAGAACCTAGTCTAGATTCTAGTGACCCAATGCCTACCTTTGACTTAGAATCTAAATTCAAGCCTATTTAGGATGATCATGAGGCCTAATATGAAGGAAATTAGATTTCTGATCTGGACTATGATTATGGGCCCATGTTTAATGATTACACCTCTCTAACCTCCTCAAAAATGCAAATTGATTTCTCGGAAGTGAAACTAATCTATGATACAGAAATCGAGGAGTTGGAAGAGTTGGGATTCGATGGGGTCTATCCTATGAGCTAGGAACCTAAGCCTATGTCTAATAAGGACACCTTTTCAAGCCCAAAATTTGAGATTAGGTTAGATTCAAGTTAGGTTGCTGATTCTATGCATCATGATTCAATTTATGGTGAAAATCCCGATATGGAATCAGGTTCAGAAACTAATCTTCGCAAATTCTTCAATGATTTCAAATCTTACTCTGATTTTGGAGAATTGTTGTTTCTTGATGATTATGAACCAGTTGACAACCTTAGCATCCATGATCCGATCTTTGATTTTGATGCCAAGGCCAACGATTTGGATCTCAAAGAAGCCACACCTTCTGATCCACATACAAAGCCTTCCAAAATCCGATCTCAACCCCGACCTGTCACTAGAATCAACTTCTACTTTGATTCACCTCTCTCTGATCCTGTTGCATATGATTCTCCTCCATCTGTTGATCGGGTTTTGGACATTGATCAGACCGATAATCATTTCTTATCTTTTTTTGATCCTACCAGTAGGGTTCCTACATCCTCTACAACTCCATTTTCTTTTGAGAATCCCTACTTTGACCAGGCTGAGTTAACTCAGCCAAACCCTAGTGTTGACGCGACTAGACTCGATCGTGTTTTAACAGTTAATTACGTCGTAGTATAGGTGATCAAGCGTCCTCAACAAATAAAAGTTTTATTACTCGAAAACCTAAGTATCCGAGATCGAACACAAGGAGCAATTGGAATTTACTACTAATCTCAAGAATGTAATTGAACACTTTAATTACTCAAAACTTTAATTCAAATGTAAATACATGAGTTTAAAAGCAATTATGGTAAAAAGAAAGAATGTAATTGAACACTTAAAAGTTTGTTTCCCTTCTTTGATTCATCTTCTTCTGATTTTCTTCCTTCTTCTTTCTCTCTGGAGTGCCTTGCTTTTCTTCTGCCTTTGCTTCTTTCTTCTCCTGCAGTATCTCTCTCTGCTTCTTTTCTTCTGTCTTCTTTGGCTCTGCTTCCTTCAGTTCCTCTTCTCGGCCTTGTCTCTCTTGCTTCCTTGGCAGAACTTCCTTCCTTGTTTCCTGCACACACCACAGCCTAGGCAAAACCTAACCTCCTACCCACACCCGCGCGTCTCTCTCTTTCTATAAACCACTCCCAGAAACAATAAATGAGTCAGATCGCATGCTCGTGACCAGGCGCACCGGCGTGAGGGTGATGCGCGAGGTGTGCTCAGGGCAGAGGTTGGGTCGGAGCGCGCCAGATCCGCGAGATGAAACCACGGATGAGGTGGCGTGAGATAAGGTGAGGGACCTCACCCCAAGTGCGTTCGGAGGCGCTGAATCGCTATCACAAAAATAATATAAACCATGGAAGCGTGTTGTATGTTACCGATGTGGGACTAAAACTCTCGGCCTTCTCTCGCGCGCGCCCGCAGAAATCTATCGTTCAATTTCCACAGCTGCGGACTTCGCAGCATCTCTTGCTGGGTCAGATATCTTCGCAATGCCTCCCCGAGTGAGCTGCACCTGGAGCCTTGCAGTCCTGAAGCCTGGAGCGAGCGTGGAGCTTTCTCGAGTTGCCGTCAATGGCAGTCGGGGTGTGGAACCTGTCAGACACGAAAAGAGCCTCGCGGCCTAGTCAGATCACCGGGAACCTTCGTCGTGCCACGGCGAAGGTGAAGAGCAAGGTGGCAGGCCGCGGGGTGGCCTAGGTGTGCGTGCCTAGGTCATCCTGTGGCTGGATGGATGGGTGTATTCGGGGGACTGTTGTGGAGGCGTATAGGGACTGTGGATGGGCGGAGATTACTCAGTGAGGTGAGGCGGAGGTTATGTGATGATCGGCGAGGCGTGTGGGGCTGCGGAGCGATGGGAGCGCCTCGCCGGAGGGTGGCCGGAGGTGAGGAAGGTGATGGTGAACAGAGGCGGTCGAGGGTTCGATTGAGTGAAACAAAGTGAGGAAATGAAAGAGGGGATAGAGGGGAATGATTTTAACCTAACTAAAGGGATGAAGGGAACGAAGAGGCGAACGGCTGTACCTGCTGTCACCGGAGAAGAAGATGCCCAGTGGGGGAGGACGACGGCGACGACGAGGCTAGGGCAGCGCGCGCGGGTATTGCGCGAAGCGGAGGAGGATGAGGAAGACGGCTTTGCCACTGGTTTTGTGGCAGAGCGAAGAGGAAGGGGAGGAGGGCTCGTCGGAGCTTGCTGGACCTCTTGGCCGGAGAAGAAGGAGATGAATTTGAGGCGGAATCCCGGCCAAGTCAAGCTGAGGAGGTGCGGCCGGAGTTAGGGTTTAATTTATTGGTGCTTTTCCGTGCTTCTGGTGCGTGGAGGGCACGCCTTCTGTCACCGACGTCTCGCCGGAGATGGAAGGTGGTTAGATGCCCAAATCTCTCGTGCGTTCGCACGAGAGATTGGGTGCAAATCTGGGATCATGATCGGGCTTAGATGGAAGGGGATTCCTCAGATAATCTCCCTTCCAATTTTGGGAGGGGATCTCTGAGGGATCTGAGCGTACTTGCTCTCTAATCCTCGCCGGAGAAGGATTCTGCCCCAATAATGGCGGAAGGACTTGATTGTAAGATTGGAGGGAAAGATAGGGGGGTTGTTGTGATGGTTTTCAAAAGATAGGGACCAAAATGTGATTGGGTGTACTAAATTGAAAAGTAGGTCAAGATGACCTCCCCTTAGGTCCAAATTTTGGTACAAACCTAATTTTGATCTAAGTAATCCAATGGTGAAGTTGGATTTTAGGTTTGACCACGTTTGACTAGACATTTTGTGTAAAAACCTAAATTAGGTCAATTGATGAGCTAGGACCCTATTCTAGGTCAAACTAGGTTCCAAAGTCCAATTTGAATGTTATAAACCCTAGAGGATATTTTTACATGATTTTTAGAGGGTTTACTTGATTTTTATCCTGATCGGAACCTTGTTGAATTAAGCGGGTCTGTTTTAGGGTTACCAAATTTCATTTAATTCCTGGATTGCACATGAACCCATTTCTGATTGATTCAACCCACTTTTTATCTCATTTAGACCATTTGACATATGTTTTTCCTCTGAGAAATCCCTTTTATGTACTGCAATGGGAAAATTACAGTTTTAACCTTTATTTCATGTTTTCTTCTCAGAACACTTATTCCTTTAATTAAGCCCTCTTCTAGGTTATGCAGGAGCTTTTATTCTCTCTATTAGGTCAAAATGAGCTAGTTATGGCTCATGATGAGGCTCTCATCATGCCCCCATGCCTAGCTTTTGCTAGTCCCTTAGCAAAATTTCAAGGTCTTAACTTCCATTCTAGACCCTGAGTGTCTGTCATTAATTATGATAAGTGCTTCTCCTTTTTCTTTTGTGATTAGATTAAAATGCCGACAATAGGCCTAAAGGTACTCAAGTACCAACCAAAATCCAGACCTGACCCACTTCAGCCGCAGTCCTCCGCAAAGGTTTATAAGTCCCACAGAAACTAACCTAGGTTATGTTGGACTCCGTGGTTAAAGCATCCGTGCTTGAGACACTTTTTAGCCTAGGTTCAGTTTGCAATGCGTTTTTGTAAGAGAGAGACAGAAGATTTATTTGTTTGGAGAGCTTTCTCTCTCTTTTCTTTTTATTTCTAGCTTCGGATTAGCTCCTCAACACGGTCTGTATCGGATTCCTCGTCCCCATCATCAAT
Source organism: Thalassia testudinum (assembly GCA_037157565.1). Classification (NCBI taxonomy): domain Eukaryota; kingdom Viridiplantae; phylum Streptophyta; class Magnoliopsida; order Alismatales; family Hydrocharitaceae; genus Thalassia; species Thalassia testudinum. The sequence goes on from JAZHRO010000003.1 coordinate 27,238,103, forward strand.
CCTCAAGGGTCCTTGGCTATCGAGATTTCGAGATAATCCCGCCCATGGCAACCCCCAGAACCCTGGCTTTCGAGATAATCCCACCCATGGCGTTCCGTGGCTGAATTCAGACCCTGGCAATCGACATTTCGTGATAATGCCGCCCATGATATCTTAACCAGTAGAGTGCTTACATGCCCCCAGTAGGATATTTAAATATCCTAAGAGATAAGCACCGAGGAGATGATATGTTGTTACGCATCTTCAAGGGGAATTTCCCGCCTCTCCGCGCCGGGAACTCGTCTAAATCAACTTGTGTTGAGCGGCCGCTCCTAATCTAGGTGAATTTTTTAGAACATTAAACGCTTTTGCGTGATTTGGATATTTATGCGTACTGAACCAGACTGTGTGTGAATTTGGGGTACTTAGGTTACTAAATCCCGCAAACCGAAGGTCAGTTAACGAGGTCGAATACTTCCTAAGCCTTAGACCTAATACTTAAGCTTCGTATTTTCCCCAACCTCTTGAGGATTATCCAGATTTTAGTGGATACGTGAATGTTTAAGCTAAAGAATCTAGCCCAAGAGGCCTAAGACTAGCGTTCCCGCTAATCTCTTGTTATGTCTCCTTAGCACTTTTCTTTTCATTTCTTTTTTTTGATCTGTTCTAGAACTTCAGTTAATTTCTTAATCTTTTACTAATGACTACCTCTTTTTCTTTCTCATTTTGTGCTTCTTTTGTCATTTTTGCTCTTTTTTTTCCCCTCCTTATAAATATGTGCTCACAAAATTTCCTCCCTCCCCCATTTTTTGTTCTTTGTCATAAATTTTCAATTTTTTTGTGTTTTTGACATATGTGAATTTTTTTTGTGTGTGAGACTCTTGACTTTTTCTTGGTTCTGTATGTATGCACTTTATCACCCCCCCATGCCTAAGTTTTGCAATGTCCTCATTGTAAACAGAGGGTGTGAAATAGTGTTGAGGTCAGGGACTTAGAACATGATATATTGGGTGGGTGAATGAGTCGGAAATGACTGATGCGAACGATTTCAAGCTCTGATACGTGTACCAGAGATGGGATCAACTGTCTAAGGCTGAACTCAAGGTGTAATGGACGTGGAGTACAAACGGATAATCAGACGGGTCTCTGTTTTTGGGATGACGGGTTGCCTCCCGTTAAGCGCTAAATTCAATGCCTTCAGCCGAGCGGAAAATGGGGTGGAGAGGGAGTGGTCAAATCAGTGGAATTTTGTAAAACAAGCACCTTAATTAAGAGCCTGGTTGGTCCAACCAGGTGCTTGTTGAGATCAGTCGACTGATGATGCAGCCCAAACCCAATAAGTCTGGTGGGTTGATAGATGTAGATCAACAGATGCGGAACCCACCGTATGTAGTGAAGTTCAAATGGATATGGAAGTGAAAACTCGGGTTTAGGCTGAGTCGAATGGCCTGGTCAAAGTAGGGTTCCGAAAAATAATCAATGTAAGGTGTGGAATCCCTACAGGGGTGATCAAAGAATGTTGGCTCCTGTTTTTGGGTCTGATCAATGCCCGATACCCGATATAGATATGGAGTTGAATCATCTGCAAACGGCTCAGTGAGAGGTGAATCGGAATAGAAATTGAGTCCTGTTGCAGGTCGAGGTAGAGAACGGGTTTTGATTGGTCCTGTATAAGTGGAGCAGGTGGCTTCAAAGAGAATTGGCTTGTTATAATCAGAAAGCAGATTTTCTCCGATGTTATGGTCAGATTCGAAATCGTTGGAGAGTTTGCAAAAATCAAAATCGAAATGAGATTCAAGATCATGAATTCCACCAACATATGTTGTAGATTCAGCAGCCTGACTTGGGTCTAGCCTAAATGTTAATTCTGAGCTTAAAAAGGTGTCCCTATCCGGTAGAGGCTCAGGTTCTATGCTAGTAAGGCAGACCCAATTGCAACCCCACTCGTCCAACTTCTCGATTTCTGTGTCGTAGATTGGCATGACTTTCGAAAAATCGATTCGTTCCTCTGAGGATGTTGGCGAGAGATATTCATCAAATAAAGTCCCAAAATCATATTCTTCATTAAAAGATTGGTCTTCTTCATATGGGGCCTTGAAATCTTCAAAATAGGTTTTAGATCTAGGTTCTAGGCTTAGGATGTGGGTTGAATTACTAGAATCTAGGTCTGAATAACCTTCGAGGGTCACCTTATCAGGATAAGGGACGGAATTTACACCCTCGAGAGGTTTAGTTCTACTCTCATACTTGCAGGAGTTTTGGGATTCTAAAAAGGGCTCAACATGATATTTTCCTGCATTTGGAGCTTCCCAACCTTCTTCAATATCAGGCACATTGTATTCTATCTGGGTTGGGAATCCACAACCATTTTGTGCCTCGAACCTGAGATCAGATTTATCCTCAAATTTGTCCCAAGATAGATCATCTTCTGTTTGTGGTATATACGGGTACTTTTGGTCAATAATTTATTTTACTAATCTCAGTATCTCTTCCCATTTTTCAAGACTATCTTGGTGTTGCTTCCAAAGTCAAGGATTTGTCATACATTGAAGGTATTTAAGATTGTGCAATTTTTCTATCTCAATGTATGCAGTAATGAGCAAGTCACGGGTTGATCCTTTTTTGACTTCTGCTAAAAGTACTTGGGCACAAGTTATGACAAAGGTTGTGGTTGTTGGGACATCAACCTGAATGTTTCCTACTGTTGTTGAGGTTTCTTCTTTTTCATAGAATTTCAGGGCATCCTCAATCATTTTATCTCTCATGGATCTCTGATAGTCAGGTTTCTTGAATGGTAGTCCTAAATGGTTTGGCTGCATATTTGGATCAGGTGGTGGAATCAAGATGTAGAATCAGAGTTTGAATCAAGATCAAGTTATGAAGCGATCAGATCTGAATAACGAGTCCCACTGAAAATGTGTGTGTGTGTGCTCTAAAGAGAAAAGATGAGGGACTGGAGATGTTTTTGACCCAATCAAGACACCCAAAGACGTTTGGATGACTATGGAGGTTCGGGGCAGATGGTACCCCTGAATCAGAAGATCGTCCACCTAAGAATTACCTGGGCAGCCAGAGAGGGAGAGTCCCGCAAAGACCCCTACACGGTAGAGCGTCCCCACGGGTTACAGGGTTTCCCCTACCCGACCTCTCTTGTCATTAAGATTCCAGGTAGACCAGAATGGGGACATTGACCTCTTAAGTCTACCACTTTTATTTCAGAGGTGCTTTAGGGTTCTCACTTGAACTTTAGATGTTTTGATGTTGTGACCTAATTTAGAGGTTGGTTGACTCAAGGGGTCAACTTCACCTGACCTATCCTATAGATGGCAGAATGATTCTAGGCTTGGAGCCTAGTGATCACCCTGATTTGACTCCCAGGTTATTAGGTCCAAAAATTTTAAGATTCAAGTGATTTTAGAGCTTAATTTTTCTTAGGATTTGTCTTGTTAAGATCTCTTCAATCACGGGCTTGGGTAGCACACTGATGCGGGAGGGTTTATTTCCTTTTATACAGGCATGTGTGAGCTAGCACTCCAAGATCCTACTGTAGAAACTCTAATTTGGTTCTATTTCCGATCCTCTTTTTCTTTTTGAAAAGGTTCTCTTTGGACTTAAAAATAAGAAGTGTGTTGTCTGCAGAGATTAAGTGTAATTTCTATTAGGCACATGAATTTGTGGGATAGAATCTGAAAAATTGCTCCAACTTCAAGAAGATTTGAAAAATTTTCGCAAAATTAGGAAACGTTTGCCTTAAAGATGGTGATTACTATAGAAAGAAGGCAATTGATTCCTAAATTAATTTTCTTCCTTTTGTCTTTCAAAGCTTAGGGGATAGTTTAAGGAAGAAAGAAATTACCTGCCCTGGAGTGGTTGACTTGCGGGAGGGATTTTCTCGTGAAATACCTGCAAGATCACAACAAAGCAAAGTAGGGCAAGTTAGTGTTCAATATGATAAAAAGAATGTAGAGACTAGTGATAAATTGCACGTTGCTCCCCGGCAACGTTGCCAAAATGTTGACGCGACTAGACTCGATTGTGTTTTAACAGTTAATTACGTTGTAGTATAGGTGATCAAGTGTCGTCAACAAATAAAAGTTTTATTACTCGAAAACCTAAGTACTCGAGGTCGAACACAGGGAGCAATTGGAATTTACTACTAATCTCAAGAATGTAATTGAACACTTTAATTACTCAAAACTTTAATTCAAATGTAAATGCATGAGTTTAAAAGCAATTATGGTAAAAAGAAAGAATTAGACGTCTGATCATGGGATCAGACGTCTTAAAAGTTTGTTTCCCTTCTTTGATTCATCTTCTTCTGATTTTCTTCCTTCTTCTTTCTCTCTGGAGTGCCTTGCTTTTCTTCTGCCTTTGCTTCTTTCTTCTCCTGCAGTATCTCTCTCTGCTTCTTTTCTTTTGTCTTCTTTGGCTCTGCTTCCTTCAGTTCCTCTTCTTGGCCTTGTCTCTCTTGCTTCCTTGGCAGAACTTCCTTCCTTGTTTCCTGCACACACCACAGCCAAGGCAAAACCTAACCTCCTACCCACACCCGCTCGTCTCTCTCTCTCTATAAACCACTCCCAGAAATAATAAACGAGTCAGATCGCGTGCCCGTGACCAGGCGCACCGGCGTGAGGGTGATGCGTGAGGTGTGCTCAGGGTAGAGGTTGGGTCGGAGCGCGCCAGATCCGTGAGATGAAACCACGGACGAGGTGGCATGAGATAAGGTGAAGGACCTCACCCCAAGTGCGTTCGGAGGCGCTGAATCGCTATCACAAAAACAATATAAACCATGGAAGCGCGTTGTATGTTACCGATGTGGGACTAAAACTCTCGGCCTTCTCTCGCACGCGCCCGCAGAAATCTATCGTTCAATTTCCACAGCTGCGGACTTCGCAGCATCTCTTGCTGGGTCAGATATCTTCGCAATGCCTCCCCGAGTGAGCTGCACCTGGAGCCTTGCGGTCCTGAAGCTTGGAGCGAGCGTGGAGCTTTCTCGAGTTGCCGTCAATGGCGGCCGGGGCATGGAACCTGTCAGACACGAAAAGAGCCTCGCGGCCTAGTCAGATCACCGGGGAACCTTCGTTGTGCCACGGCGAAGGTGAAGAGAAAGGTGGCAGGCCGCGGGGCGGCCTACGCGTGCGTTCCTAGGTCGTCCTGTGGCTGGATGGATGGGTGTATTCGGGGGACTGTTGTGGAGGTGTATAGGGACTGTGGATGGGCGGAGATTACTCAGTGAGGTGAGGCGGAGGTTATGTGATGGTCGGCGAGGCGTGTGGGGCTGCGGAGCGATGGGAGCGCCTCACCGGAGGGTGGCCGGAGGTGAGGAAGGTGATGGTGAACAGCGGCGGTCGAGGGTTCTATTGAGTGAAATAAAGTGAGGAAATGAAAGAGGGGATAGAGGGGAATGATTTTAACCTAACTAAAGGGATGAAGGGGACGAAGAGGCGGACGGCTGTACCTGCTGTCGCCAGAGAAGAAGATGCCCAGTGGGGGAGGACGGCGGCGATGACGAGGCTAGGGCAGCGCGCGCGGGTATTGCGCGACGCGGTGGAGGATGAGGAAGACGACTCTGCCACTGGTTTTGTGGCAGAGCGAAGAGGAATGGGAGGAGGGCTCGCCGGAGCTCGCTGGACCTCTTGGTCAGAGAAGAAGGAGATGAATTTGAGGCGGAATCCCGGCCAAGTTAAGCTGAGGAGGTGCGGCTGGAGTTAGGGTTTAATTTGTAGGTGCTTTTCCGTGCTTCTGGTGCGTGGAGGGCACGCCTTCTGTCACCGAGGTCTCGCCGGAGATGGAAGGTGGTTAGATACCCAAATCTCTCGTGCGTTCGCACGAGAGATTGGGTGCAAATCTGGGATCATGATCGAGCTCAGATGGAAGGGGATTCCTCAGAGAATCTCCCTTCCAATTTTTGGAGGGGATCTCTGAGAGATCTGAGCGTACTCCCTCTCTAATCCTCGTCGGAGAAGGATTTTGCCCCAATAATGTCGGAAGGACTTGATTGTAATATTGGCGAGAAAGATAGGGGGTTGTTGTGATGGTTTTCAAAAGATAGGGACCAAAATGTGATTAGGTGTACTAAATTGAAAAGTAGGTCAAGATGACCTCTCCTTAGGTCCAAATTTTGGTACAAACCTAATTTTGACCTAAGGAATCCAATGGTTAAGTTGGATTTTAGGTTTGATCATGTTTGACTGGATAATTTATGTAAAAACCCAAATTAGGTCAATTGATGAGCTAGGACCCTATTCTAATTCAAACTAGGTTCCAAAGTCCAATTTGAATGTTCTAAACCCTAGAGGATATTTTTCCATGATTTTTAGAGGATTTAATTGATTTTTATCCTGATAGGAACCTTGTTGAATTAAGCGGGTCTGTTTTAGGGTTACCAAATGTCATTTAATTCCTGTATTGCACATGAACCCATTTCTGATTTATTCAACCCACTTTTTATCTCATTTAGACCATTTGACCTATGTTTTGCCTCTGAGAAATCCCTTTTACGTACTGCAATGGTAAAATTACAGTTTTAACCTTTATTTCATGTTTTCTTCTCAAAACACTTATTCCTTTAATTAAGCCCTCTTCTAGGTTATGCAGGAGCTTTTATTCTCTTTATTAGGTCAAAATGAGCTAGTTATGGCTCATGATGAGGCTCTCATCACCTAGATTCTCATTTCAGCATCTATTTGAGCCTCAATGAATCTGGTGGGCTCCACATTTATTGATTCACATCCATTAACCCACCAAACTGATTGGGTTTGGGTTGCATCATCAGCCTATCGATTTGAACAAGCACCTGGTTGGACCAACCAGGCTATTGATCAAGGTGCTTGTTCTACAAAACTCATATGATGGACCAACCAGGCTATTGATCAAGGTGCTTGTTCTACAAAACTCATCTGATCTGACCACCCATTCTCCTTGACCACCTTATGCTCGGTTGAAGGCATTGAATTTAGCGCTTAACGGGAGGCAACCCATCATTCCAAAAAACCAAGACCCTTCTAATCATCTTTTGAGCTACACTCCTACTGCACTCTTGAGCTCAGTTTTAGAACAGCTGACTCCACATTTGATACTTGTATCAAAGCTTGAAATTGTTCGCAACAGTCATCCTGACCCATTCACCCACCCTTTGATCTTGTTCTAAACCTTGAACCAAACTTATTTGGTATCCTTTTAGTTTATAATGAGGACATTGCAAAACTTAAGCATGGGGGGGTGTTAAAGTGCAGACAGATGGAAATTCAATTCTCTAAGGGGTTCTCACAAAAAAAAATACATATTCAAAAATCGAAAAACATAAAAAAATTTGAGAAAGAAGAAAAATAATTGGAGAAAGGGGAGGATTTTGTGAACTAAATTGCAAATCTTTCTTGAGAAGGAAAAAAGAGGAGAATTCAAATGCCAAAAGGAGCAAAAAGCAAGAGCAAAAGTGATAGTCATTAGCACTTGATTATAGAATCTACTTAAGTTCTAGACCTAATCAAAAAGAAAAGAAAAAATCAAGTCCTGAGATAACAAAGAGACAAAGAGATTAGTATAAATGTTGATCTTAGGCCTCTTAGGCTTGTTTTAGGCCTTAAACATTCATGTATTTGTTAAGATCTAGATTAATTCTCTAGAGGTTGAGGAAAATGCACAGCTGATGTATTAGGTCTAAGGCTTAGGGAGTATTCAGGCTCGTTGTTTGCCCTTTTGATCGCACGGGTTTTGCATGTTTGAAATCAGGGTTACGAGTAACCCGTCATCGTAGTTGCAAAACTTGTGATCAAATATAATTTATACCGAAACTCCAAGGGAGTCCCGGGTCAAACACATGGAGACGACGTTTACTTTATATAAAAATCGCGCTATGATTTATTTTTTGTGGTGTTTTGTGGTTTTGTTTTTTTATTTTTTTTGAAATAAAAAGACAAGCAATCACAAGAGAGAGATGGAATCGAATATGATATATTGCATGAATGTTAATTACAATAATCTAGAAAACATAAAAAGAGAGGGAGGTGAGAAGAAATCTCCCGAAGCGGCTGTTTGGCGAGATGACGGCGCTTGGAAAAAGCTCAGACAAAGGAGTTGGGAAGCAAGACGATGGAGGTGAGAAGCGGGAGGACGTCGGGTAGAGGAAAGCTTCAGCGCAGCTCCGGAATGGAGGTAAGAAGGTGGAGATGATCTGCTATCGGAATGGAGGTTGGAGGACGACTCCAAGGAGACCTATGAATGGGGATGGGAAGTTGGAGGAGTATTTGGTGGGGCAGAGTTTCGTTACACTAATAAGTGCCTTGGGAGCTTGAGAGCAAGCTCTAACGGAGCTTGGTAGGCTTCCTAGAGCTTAGGAGTAGGTGGGAGTAGAGTATGTAGAGATGGCTTGGAAGGGAGGGGGTGTAGGTCCTTTTATAGTGGAGGAGAAGAGGCTAGAATAGGCATGAGACCATTAGCAACCTCCAGGTCGTTGTTGTAAGTGTCGTTATAGTTAGCTCACGCCCGCTTACACATGCAGCTGGCCTTGCTGGGGTGCGAATAATTAGCAACAGCTGGAAGCGTCGCTGAATGTCTGCCAGGTTGTCACTGAAGGCTGGCGCCAACCGAGCACGCGCCCGCTCACACCCGCAACTGGTCCACGCATCACGCGCCCCTGGTCGCGCACGCACGCTTGCACACTGGCTGTGCACGTGCATGCGAGCTTGCGTTGCGCTGCGGCTGGCTAAGCGTGTGCGTGCCTCCAATTTGTAATTTGGGGTGTCCGCGGGTCTCAAACCCACGCCCCTTGATCAACAGAAGGCACTTAGCCATTGCGCTAGGCTCTCCCTTGAGTCGTAAAGAGGCATGTGGTGCGGAGGCCTCTCAATCGTTGGATCAAGATGCAACGGCTAAGAATGAACATCATGAATGATGGAGAGGTGGGAGCGGGCGTTGCTGGTCGGTGTTAGGCGGCCTGGATGGCGCCACGTGGTGCCATCTGGGCCATCCATTCTTCTTTCTGTTGCAGAGGGTGCCACGGTGCTTGGGTCGAGTTGATTTCCGCATTTTTGGACTGCGATCGTCGCTTCGGATCAATTCGTATGGTTGAATTTTTCATCCGAAGTCCACAAGGATGTCACATTGCCCTCCTGGCTGTTGATCTTCCTCGGACTTCATATGATGCTACAGGACTCTGATCTAGACGATTTCAAAGGTGTTAGCCTCCGATCGTCGTCCTCATCAGATCTGTATGGTTCGATCGTCCATCCAAGGCCCTGAAATAAATCCTCTTCTCTCCTGACGATAAAAAGGATGCAATTAATCTAAATTATATACAACTACTCTAAATGCAGAATGATTCATGCTATGCAATATTTATAACATGAAATGCAAATCTAGGCCTAGGAATATGCATGGATAGGCATTTTATCTTCAATAATTGTGTCTACATCATACCCTCATGCCTATCTTTTGCTAGTCCCTAGCAAAATTAAACTACATGCTATGTATAAAATCAAAATTAGGATTAGATCGCTTAGGCCTAAGTTGTTTATTAACAATAGAAAATTTCAACTAAGGTACTAAATAGCAAAAACTAAACAGTACCTGGGTGTCTGCCAGAATGCAGACCGCCCAAGTCCTCGCCTTATTTGAAAAGGGAAGATACATTTTTTTTAGTTTTTCTTCTTTTCTTATTTTTTTTGGACTTTTGGAGTTTGAGAGTGTTAGGATAACTCTTTACGACTACCCAACCCGCCCAAGACTTGAAAAGGACTCTAAGTGCTAAGCATGTGAAAATAGTGAAAGACTCATTAAGCGGTCGTTGAAACGGACTTTAGGTTTCTACAACCCTAGGTGACCTTGTCTAAAGGTTTATCTTTTTGATTAGTAACTTTCTCCCTACTTTTATTTATGGGGTCAACACAAGGGAGGACCCAGTGTATATCTCCTCGGTTTATTTTACTTCCCCGCTTCTTCCCTAAGTGTTTTGGGAATTATTGTGCATTTTTACGAGCTGGGCTCTGGATAACCGGCCAATGGGTTGTTACCCACGACCACTTGCCATCCATACTCATGCGGTGAAGTGTGGCTTTATTATTTTCTTTTTCTTCTCCTTTTTCTATTTTTTTCCTACTTTTTTTTTCTTTTTCTCCTTTTTTTTTTCTAAGTAGGTGGCTTACCTAATCTAAGATTTACCTAAAGGCAATCTGACGAAAATGGTCATGTGGTCGAGCTTCGGACAACAGGCCGATGAGTTGTTACCACCGACAACTTGTCAGCCATACTACCCTAGATAGTTCATTAGCTACCCAATTTCTGAAGAAAGCACCGAAATGTGAGTTAGTGCAAAAAGTGTGTAGATGCTTAGGCTTAAAGTCCCCCTAAATCAGAGGGCGGGTTGATAAGTCGCATACTTATCATCCCAATTTATTTACCAAATTAAAATGAATTTTATTTGGCAAGGACTCGAGACTAAGTTCACATTCGAGTAGACACTCAGGTTAATTAAGCTCGAAGACCTGAAGACTCTAAGTGTTCAGGTCCTATCGTATCGTTTCTTATAGTTAATAACTTCCAAATGCCTAAGTTCTCTTCTTCTAATTCTTCTTTTTTTTATCTTTTTGAATTTTCAATTTTTTTTATAAGAAACTAAAAGAAATTCTACGGAGTTAACAAAATGATCTTAGGGATTAATTATCCACCCCCCCATGGCTAAATGATGCAATGTCCTCATTGTAAAACAAAGACATGAAAAGGGAGGAGTAAACAGAATATCACTTGAACATTGTGAGAAATCCGGTCAGCTCCGCAGAGAACGTGAAATATAAACACGTGCTAAATTTAATGCCTTCAGCTAGGCATAAAATACATACAAGGAAGAAATTGAGAATTCACAAGTGCGGGTCAGAATCAAAATCAAAATTCAGACCCGCCAACAGAATATGTCCGCAGATGGAGACCAAGTTATGGTGCAGACCCATGCCCCAGGGTCGAGTGGTTCTAAGGTTTTAGATGAAAATCATCCAGAACCGAAGGTTGTTAAGCTTGCGGGGCTAGGCCTGCAGTTATTTGGTGTGCAACCCAAGACCAAAATGGCAGACAATAGGTAGATCTGGTTCACTAGTTTCAAATGTCCACTTAACATTCAGCTCAGAAAAATAATCAGTTATTCTAGGCCTAGGTCGCACGTGAAAGATATCATAAAGGTCCTCATAGAAGATGGGTGGTTTCAGGTCAATAGGTACCCTTAGATCCAAAATCATAGTTCCCTCAGAATTAGCTTCCCAAATTTTTAATTCCAACTTCCTATCCTCCGAAATCAATGTTTCCGGGACCTCCAAATCATTGTACACCTCATCTAAAGTACCCAAGTCCAACAATTGTGGCTGAATCAAAATTGACTTGGGCACAATGATCTTAGAAGTCAGCTCTTCGGGGTGCAGATGAGGAATGGGTTCATTGATTGAATCATCAAGATTCAGATCCTTTAAGTTAACCCCAACAGGATCAAATTCCTCTATTATCGGGTTGTCAAATGGTTCATCAGATTCCTCATGCCCGTTTGTCTCATTAAAATCATTTTCCTTATGCTCAACTGAGACTTCACCTAAAGTTCTTCATCCTCAGAGTCAAAGAATTGATGATCCTCATTTATATATGTCCCCAAATCATAAATTATTTCATGATCCAAGGAGACATAATTTTCTTTGTTTCCTGACTTGGGGATCTAGGGTGAATCAATCGGTTCATCCTCAAATGGTTGCTCTAGACCAATCTAATCATCTCCAGTCTCAGAATATGTATCCCCCCCGACAGGCGCCTAAGCGGGTTCATACATTGGCTCTCCTGAAGAGGGTTCATCTTGAGAATCATCCCAAGATTTGACTAGTGCAACCACAAATTTCATCCTCAACCTCGACAACTTCCCATGAAGAAACTCACTCAAGTCCCTATCCCTAACTCTTTGGAGCAAATCCAATAAAGAGCTATTTAGCTCATCAATCATTTTTATCATAGGTTCCAATGCTTCAGTGCATGGTGTTGGCTAAGCTTCTAAAGATTGGATGGTGTTCCTCAAGTTAGCCAACACCTTGTCCTGGATCTGGTTCACCTGAACCGACTAATTCGGTTCAGGTTTGGGTTGGTTTGGATTAAATCTAGGGGAGTCAAGATATCGAGGTTCTAGAGTCCTTCCCTGATAGTAGGTCATTTCAGGTTGTTCAAAGAATGGTGATAACCTATTTTCAATGGAATACTGGGGCGGGTAAGTGTTATAATCAGCATATCCCTCATGGTTGTAGATCTTGTTGGTTTTATCATCAAAGGATGGAGATCCATAATCATTGTAGGTTTGGGAAGGATAGTAATCATAGTCTTATTGTCCAGGGTTAGGCCCTGGACATTGAGGTTCGGATTTGTATCCCCAATCAAAGTTATCTCGGCTAGTGGATGGGTAATTACAAGTCAAGTCAGAATAGTAATCATCTTGGGGATAAGTGGTGGTAGGAGGATAGGATGGGAAATGCGTGTAAGAAGTGGAAGGATACATGGTGAAGTAAGGAGGGAAATCAGAAGAGAAAGAAGGATCCATACAATACAAAAACACAAGCCTGTCCTTAGGTTGGTATCCTAAAGGTCTGTTCCTCCGCGGCTCCCGCGTACTTGACTGGATCTGCAATCCGAGCCCCCATTCCTCCCATGTTTGCCGGTAGAGTGGTTTACATTAATATTATGATTTAAATAAATGAACTGCATGCTTAGAATAACTTGAATGAACCCTAGGATGAAAATGAACCCTAGGGCAGGAACATATGAGTATGGTTTGAGCTATATTATATACTTGAGATACATGTAGAGCCCTAGGATGAGAATGAACCCCAAGGCAGGAACAAATGAGTATGGTTGAGCTACATTGTTTACTTGAGATGCCTATAAAACTTTAAATGCTAGCAAATGTACTAGTTAATTAATGTGATGCCTTGTTAATTAGAAAATCATGAGCTGCCTATTTTAAGAATGGAAATGAAAATGTAAATAGAGAGATATGAAAGTTTGGAATATGAAATGAAAGGAATACCAACATGAACCTTACAAGGAATTAGGAGGAAAACTTCTGTAGACGAGAAGTGAGCTGGCCCTTGTGTACGCGGTACCAAGGAGAGCCATTGTCCCTTTAGTGTAGAGGGGTACTAGCTGCTCATTGGGTTGAGCCCCAGGGTCAGGCCTAGACACTCTACACCGACTCTGTTTGACCCTCGTGTACGTGGTATTGAGGTGAGCTATTTAGTGTAAGGAGGGAGCTAGCCGCCCCAGGGGGCCCAGGGTTAGGACTAGCTGCCCTACATCGACTCTTGTTAGGCCCATTGGCAAATCGGGATAGTCGGATAAGGGTACGCAGACTGTGGAGGGGTGAGATTCCTGTTCTATTCTATTTTGAGAGGGCAAGGCCCTGTACTATTCCGTGTTGTACCTTTAGGTGTACCCACTAGCGGAAACGACTGACTGTGTGCCAGTGCGGGATAGCTACTCACGCGTTTATCACGTATGCCGTAATCACCACTATGTCGCAACCGTGACCTCAGGGTATTTGATTGGGTGTAAGATTACCACGAGGGACTCTCCCAGCTAGGAGAGCACCACGTATACCTCCTACATCATGGAAAAGACTACAATCAAGATCGTTCTCGTGAGGAACAGGCTAGATCAAGAAATGACTTAAGTGAATAAAGGAACTACAAATTAGAAGTACTTGGTTGAACTAAATAAAAATGGATAGTTACTTAATTGCATTAATTAATGGCTTGTCTTAATTACATGTAAATGGATAAATTACCACTCTACTCAGCGTTCGCTGACTCCGAAAATTTTTATAACCTTGTTCAGGTCAGGGAGTTGAACAGCCAGCACCACTGGCTGCAGAGGGAGCTGGGCCCAGTCTAGCCCAGCCTTAGCTACATTTCTTACTGTTTTTCTTGGCCTTTGTTGTAGTAGTGAGTATTTTGTTCTATGTAATATTGTTTCAATTACTTTTCCGCTGTACTTTTCTCTGTCATAGTTGTGATGGCCTGTAATATTGATAGACTTTTCGCTCTGTTTCTTTTACTGTCACTTGTTTTCTTTCTACTTAATTACATTGCATGTGTGGATGTGAATTATTTCCTACTTTTGGTTATTTCTCGTTGGACGACTAGGTCTTGGGATTAGTCGAGGCGGGCTAGTCTCGGGTCCTGTAAGGATTTGGGATCGGGTCGTAACAAGATGGTATCAGAGCAATGTCGTCCCGAGAAATGAACCAATTGGTTTGAGAACTGGTCACCCACATGCATGTAACTAGGATAGCTATCACAACGTATCGCTTTGATCTTCGCTTTGAGTCTTATCTCTTGATGTAATCTGTTATCATTGATAGTCCATGTTCTTTTTCCTGTGTCTCCTTGTGGAGATGCCTCGTCGGGGAGTTCCCGAGGCAAACCGCGGATGTGGCTGTGGGCGAGGACGAAGGGGCGGACATGCCAGACCTAAGGCACTAGCCAACTCACCTCTCCTTTTGGGCATCCAGGCCTAGGATCTCGCTCAGATGATCCGAGATATCGTATGGGCGGAGCTCCAGCAGCGTCCTTAGCCACCCCTCCCTGAGGATGTGGAGGGAGAGTCCTTCGTGGAGCAGGGGATCTGCTGCAGCATCGTACAAGCTAGAGGGGGAGGGGGTGATCCTCCACCACCCCCACCACCCTCAGACACTTCTAAGCATGAGCCCTCCTTTCCTGGAGGCGTACCTGTTCCCTCGTTGCAGCTCCACCACGAGCTTTTCGGCTAGTTTCGGAAGCTGAAGTCCCCCTCCTTCAAGGGGGATGAGAGCCCATCTGAGGCAGAGGACTGGATGGAGCAGATAGAGAAGGTGTTCGACACCCTCCTCCCTCCTGCAGAGTGTTGTGTGGCCTTTGCTACGTACCAGGTGGATAGCGTAGCCCACAGGTGGTGGAGGGCAGTCAGAGGCCAGGAGGGGAGAGAGTCGACATGGGACCAATTCGTGGCTCTCTTCTGTGAGTAGTACTTCCCGCAAACCTGGTAGGACCAGAGGAGGCGGGAGTTCCACACTCTCCGTCAGGGGGCGATGATAGTTAGCGCGTACCGCACGCATTTTCCGGAGCTGTCACTCTTCGCCCCAACAGTTGCATCTACCGAGGAGGAGCTCTTGTGGAGGTTTACTGAGGGGCTTCGACCGACGATTCGGGGGTATGTGAAACCCTGGAAGTTGCCCACTTTCTCTCGTATGGTTGAGGCGGCCATGACTTATGAGGAGACCAACTCGGCCGCGTGAGACACTGACGGCGGACGGAAGAGGCCCTATCAGCCAGAGTACTCATAGGGTTGTCGGGAGAGGAGGCACACAGTGGTCATAAGAGAGCAATCTTGTTCTATTGGGCCACCAATGGCTTTTGGGAGCCCCAAACAAGGACCAGCTGCCAGCACCGGACCCCCGCCCAGCCACCAATAGAGACCAACTAAGGGAGGAGGCTGTGTTCCTCTCTGCTACCAGTGTTGCCAGCCAGGCCACATCAGGAGGGAATTGGGCCCAGTCGAGCCCAACCTTAGCTGCGTTTCTTACTGTTTTCCTTAGCCTCTTGTTAACAAGGCGAAATCGATGTCTAAAATAATCACGTTGCAGTACAGTCGAAATTGCTTTGAAAATAAATATATTTTTTATTACTCGAAAAAGTTCCGAGGTCAAACACAGGGAGCTATATACGATTTAGAAATCAAGATCACAATTCAAATTAAAAGAGGTTGGAATAGTATCAGTAGAAATGTGCAAAAATATGGGAGTAAAATGGTGATTTAGATCACCAAATACTCTTACAATATCACCAAGGAACTCAATGTAAATGTATATGCAATGAGAGCTAATGATATGTCGTCTGATTTGGAAATCAGACGACTTAAAGTTGTCTGCTTCTTCTTCTTTTCTCCTTCTCTTCAGGCCTTCACCTCTTCTTCTCTTCTGCTTCTTCTTCCCTTAGCTCTTCATCTTCTTTCTTCTTTCCTTCTATGACTCTTCCTTTCTTCTTCTTCTTCCTTCTGCCTTCAACCCTGCAAGCCTTCTCTTCTTCTTCAGCTTCTACTCTGGCCTCCTCTTCAAAATTTGGCTAAGTATCGGCCGAAGATCACTACAGCAAAACCTTCCCCCTACCTGCACAATTCTCCTCTCTTTTTCTCTCTTAGGATCCGCTCTCCCAGAGCCATGGGTATTCGGGTTATCGGGTTAGGCGCGTACTTGGGTCTAGGCTCACCGGCGTGTGGTGGTGAGCGAGGAGTGCAGGTCGGGTAGGGTCAGGCTAGGTCCGTGGGTGAGGTTTCGCGAACGAGACCGGGTGAAGGTGAGAGGGACCTCACCCCGTGGTAATTGAGGCAAAAAGCTACTGGCACTTTTGCAATTTATGCGGGTGCGCGGCTTCAGAAACTTCCGATGTGGGACTATCCGCGCATCCCTTTTCTCACATGCCTGCAGCAGGGATTGTCTCTCCAAATGCAGCTGCTGCTGAGGCTCACGACTGCAATTGAGAGCTTGGGTGCGTGCGCGAGACTCTTCCGCGTAGCCTGGGACTTCAACCTAGGCGTGGCAGCACCTGGGGCAGCCTCAAGCAAACTTAGAGCTTGCTCGCCAATGGCGGACAAGGTCTGATATCTGAAAACAACAGAA
Source organism: Thalassia testudinum (assembly GCA_037157565.1). Lineage (NCBI taxonomy): Eukaryota > Viridiplantae > Streptophyta > Magnoliopsida > Alismatales > Hydrocharitaceae > Thalassia > Thalassia testudinum. The sequence goes on from JAZHRO010000003.1 coordinate 27,254,745, forward strand.
CAACCTTTCGGCCATGTCAAAGCGTTTAAGGAGCGTCGCCGAAGCACTACAGATGCGATGGGGGTGGTGGCGTGGCGTGACGGTGGTCGTGAGTGCGTATCTAGGTCAGGCTGTGTGCGTGTGAGTGGGTGTGTTTGAGGGTGCTTGTAAGTGAGTGACGAGAATGGCGAGGTGAATGAGTAGAGGGGAAATGATCGAGGATGTGTGGTGAAGGTCGTGGGCTTGTCGGTGAGGGTTTTGGTGGCCTGTGGAGGTGGGATGGCCTCCCCGGAGGTGGTGGCCGAAGATAGAGGTGCGAAGGGGCGTTAGTGGTCGGTTTTGGAAAGTAAAGGGGGGAGAAGAAAGTAGAGGGGATAGGAGACTTAGCTAGGAAGTTAATGGACGAAGGGGGGTAGCGAGGGCGTCGGGTCTAGTGTGGCCGACGCCGGAGACGAAGGCGGCTCCGATGAGGTGGGAACGACGAGGATGAAGGGGAAAGGGGAGTTTGCTGGTACAGCGAGATGCGGACGAGGGCAGGGAGGATGAATCTGCCGCAGGTATGGCAATCAAACGATGAGAAAGAGCAGGGAAGGTCACCAGACGTCGAGGAGCCTTCGGCTGTGAGAGGGAGAGATGAATTGAGGGGAATCATGACTGAATTCGAGAGTGGAGAAGTCGAGAGGACCTGGTCTTCTTTAAATAGAGATCTGAGTGGCGATTAGGGATTGAGAAGCAAGCTTCCCAAGCTTGGAAGGTCGTCGGACTTGGGAGCTATTAAGATACCCAAATCACTGATGCATTCGCATGAGAGATTGAGAGGGAACCAAAGCACACGATGGGTTCAGATTGGAGAGAATTTCTTCAAGGATTTCCCTTCCAATTTTGGAAGAGATTCTCCAACCAATCAAGAAGATATTCCCTATCAAAGGTTGCCGAAGTAGGTTTCCTCCACGATAATGGTGAGGGACCTAATTGTGAAGACAACGAAGAAGCTAGGGGGCTGAATGCAAGGGTTTTTGAAAGTTAGGCGTAGAAATGTAATCAGACAGAACCTTTTTGCAAACTAAGTCAAGGAAAACTCATCTTAGGTCCAAATTTTGGTAAAAACTTAATTTGGACCTAAGGAATCCAATGGTGAAGTTGAATTTTGGTTTTGACCACGTTTGACTAGGTAATTTATGCAAAAACCTAAATTATGGTAAATATTTGTCTAAGACTCCATTTTAGGTCAAAATGGGTTCTGATGGCCAAATTGAAGGTACTAAACCCTAGAGAATATTTTTATATGATTTTTAGAGGATTTAAGTGAATTTTATCCTGACCAGAACCTTGGTTAATTAAGTGGGTCAGTTTTTTAGGGTTTTAAAAGTCATTTAATTCTCAGAACACACATAAACCCTTTTCTGTTTAATCCAACCCACTTGTTATCTTATTAAGACCATTTGACCTTTATTCAGACCTTAAGAAAACCCGTGGTTGTATTGCATTCATGATAAGTTGGTAAAATTACAGTTTTACCCCCGGTTTCTTATTTTTCTGTCAGAACGGTTATGCAATGAATTATGACCTTCAGTTGGTTATGTAGGAGCATTTATTTACTTCATTGGGTCAAAATGAGCTAGTTAGGGCTCATGATGGTGTTCCCATCACCTCTGTTGTAGTAGTGACTATTTTGTTCTAGGTAATACTGTTTCAGTTACTTTTCCGCCGTACTTCTCTGTCATAGTTGTGATGGCCTGTAATATTAATAGACTTTTCACACTATTTCTTTCACTGTCACTTGTTTTCTTTCTGCTTAGTTATATTGCATGTGTGGATGTGAATTATTTCTTGCTTTTGGTTATTTCTCATTGGACGACTAGGTCTTAGGATTAGTCGAGGCGGGCCGGTCTAGGGTCCTGTAGGGATCTAGGATTGGGTCGTAACAAGTAGGTAGAGATGGCTTGGAAGGAAAGGGGTGTAGGCCCTTTTATAGTGGAGGAGAAGAGGCTAAAATAGGCATGGGACCATTAGCGACCTCCAGGTTGTCGTTGTAAGTGTCGCTGTAGGTAGCTCACACTTGCTTACGCACAAAGTTGGCCTTGCTGGCATGCGAACAATTAGTGACGACTGTAAGCGTCGCTGAATGTCTGCCAGGCTGTCGCTGAAGGCTAGCGCCAACCGAGCATGTGCTTGCTCACGCTCGCAGCTAGTCCACGCATCATGCACCCCTGGTCGCGCACGCGCTCACGTGCTAGTGTTGTGCTAGCTGTGCCCGTGCGTACTTATGCTGCACTACGACTGGCCAAGCGCGTGTGTGCCTCTAATTTCTAATTTGAGGTGTCTACGGGTCTTGAACTCATGCCCCTTGATCAGCAGAAGGCGCTTAGTCACTGCACTAGGCTCTCCCTTGAGTTGCAAAGAGGCGTGCAGTGCGGAGGCCTCTCAGCTGTTCGATCAAGATCCAATGGCTAAGAATGAACATCACGGATGATGGAGAGGTGGGAGCAGGCATTGCTGACCAGTGTTGGGCAGCATGGATGGTGCCACGTGGCACCATCTGAGCCATCCGTTCTTCTTTATATTGCAGAGGGTGCCACGATGCTTGGATCAAGTTGATTTCCGTGTTTCCGGACTGCGATCGTCACTTCGGATCCATTTGTATGGTTAGAGTTTTCATCTGAAGCCCATAAGGATGTCACATTGCCCTCCTGGTCGTTGATCTTCCTCGAACTTCATATGATGCTACAGGACTCTGATCTAGACAATTTTGGAGGCATTAGCCTCCGATCGTCGTCCGGATTAGATTTGTGTGGTCCGATCATCCATCTGAGGCCCTGAAATAAATCTCTTCTCTCCTAACCATAAAAGGACGCAATTAACCTAAATTATATACAACTACTCTAAATGAAGAATGATGCATGTTATGCAATATTTATAATATGAAATGCAAATCTAAGCCTAGGAATATGCATGAATAGGCATTTTATCTTCAATAATTGTGTCTACATCACCTTTGGTTTGCGGGACTTGGTAACCTGAGCACCCAAAATCACACAATAAGTTTGGTTCAGTGAGCTTAACAAAGAAAAATTTGCCAAAAGTGTTTTATTTTGAAAAGCCACCTCGAAGATCTAGCTTAAGAGCGACTCAACAACACAAGTTGATTGGATGAGTTCCTAGCGCGGAGAGGTGGGAAATTCCTCTCAAAGATGTGCAATAACATATTATCTCCTCGGTGCTTGTCTCCTAGGATATTTAAATATCCTACCGGGGGCATGTAAGCACCTATGGGTGGGATTATCCTGAAATGTCTATTGCTAGGGCTTGAATTTAGCTTCAGAACATCATGGGCAGCACTATCTTGAAGTGTCGAAAGCTATGAGTTCTGGAGATTGCCATGGGCGGTGCTATCCCGAAGCATCGAAAACCAAGGACCCTTCGAGGATTGATGGTAGGGACAAGGAATCCGATACAGACCGTGTTTAGTGCCAATTCGAGATTGGATCAAGGGAAATCTAAGAAGAAAAAGAGAGAAACCTCTCCAAATAAAAGTCCTATCTCTCTTACGAAAATACACTGGCAAACTAGACTTGGACATGTTACATCTACGCACGAGTGCCTTAACTACTGGGTTCAACGAACCTCTGGGTAGTTTTTGTGGGCCTTAGAAACCTTCATAGCAAACTCGAGCTGAAGCTGGTTAGGTCTGGATCTTGATTGATACTTGAGTACCTCTAAGCCTACTATTAGCATTCTAACCTAATTTCTAAAAGAGTAGAACAAATCAGGCATCTGAACTTCAATGCATGGTCTAGAACTTTAGTTCTTTCCATAAGGGTTTGTTAAGGGACTAACAAAAGTTAGGAATGAAGGTATGATGATAATATCATCATGAGACATAACTAGCTTTAATTAGTCACAATCAAGAGACAAATGCTCCTACATAATCACCGGAAAGTCATAATTCACTGCATATCCTTTCTGGGAAGAGTGCATTAAAATAGGGTTAATTCTATAGTTTTAAAAACACATTATGAATGCAGAGTAATCACGAGGTTCCCCAGGGATTAATATAAGGTCTAATGGGCATTAATAACTAATAAGAGGGTCCATAAAATCAGAAATGGGTTTTCGTGCATTTCAAGAACTCATCCATAACCTAAAACCCTAATTTCAGAACCGCTTAATTAACAGAGGTTCTGGTCAGGATAAATTCCATCTAAACCTTCTAAAATTCATAGAAGAATATCCTATAAGGTTTGGTAGCCTTGGTTTGCCATCTGAACCTATTTTTACCTTAAATAGAGTCTAAGACAAAAAGTTATCCTAATTTTGGTTTCTACATAAATTACCTAATCAAACTTGATCAAAACTAAAATCTGACTTTACCATTAGATTCCTTGGGTCCAAATTAGGTTTGTATCAAAAGTTGGGCCCAATCAGAGATCATCTTGACCTAGTTTGCATTTTAGTCCAATCAGACTCTTCCTTTCTCAATTAGCCCCTCAACTTTTGAATTGGTTGTAGATAGGCCCCTAAGTTTCTCATCCTTCTTTGCAAATGGGTCCCTACCACCACTGGTGTGAACACACCAAGCTTCGTCGAGATTCGAGCGAGGATTTTTTGCTCGATTCTCAATCAAACTGTCTCAAAATTGAACTAGAGATTCCTTGAGGAATTCCCATCCAAATGGACCCAACTTTGGACCCTAAGTCTCTCCCAATCTCCCATGCAAATGCAGGGAAGATTTGGGTATCCCATGTGCGCGAAGACCCTGGAGCTTGAAAGCTTGTTTCCAAGCTCAGAAACAACCCCTAAGGCTTATAAAAAGACCCAGGATGTTTGGCCTTCAAATCCTTCTTCCTTCCCTATCCACGGCCAGCTCCGACCAGCTTTGGCGGTTTCTCCTTCTTCATCTTCCTACGGACGGCCAACAACCAAATTGGCCCATCCAACCTCTTCCTCACATTTGTTCGTGCCTCACTAGCCACAGCGAGGGCAGTCTTCCCCTTTCCTTGCCGCCGTCTCCCTCAACAGAGCAAGTTCCTTCTCTGGCGCCGGCCAAATCAAAGCTGGCGCCAAATTATTCTTCGTCGTCCATAATTAGATCCTCTCTCTCTCTCTCTCTTTCTCCCTAGGTTCTATCTATCCCCTTTTCCCTTCTTTTCGACGGCTGTTCACGTTGTTTGCCCTCCATCTTCCCCACGACCAGCCAAGCTTCGACGAGGCCCCCACAACTCCACAAGCCACCGCTCACCTCGCCACAACTCCCAAAATGTCCACCGTACCCTACTAATCAAAACCCCTCAGGAAATTGAGGGTATTGGACCACCAAACACCCCACCGAACAGACCCATCACCACACTCCATCTCCGACATTGTCTGACCACCACACACATGCTCACGCCATGAAACCGTCACCATCACATTTGCCAATACTCGATGATCCTCCTGAAGTGTTTTAATGCGGTTGCGGGGCTTTACTTTGCATTTCCGATTAACACTTCCCTCTACCGTCACCGCCCTCATCTCCAGCTCCAAATGCAGTACTCCAACGAGCTCGATGCCTAATTCCAGTTCTAGAAGGTGCGGATTCCACCTACATAGCAAGATGTAGTGTCAATTGGGCTCCCGAGACCCTCAGTAGCTCCAATTGTGCAGCATCTCCTCCTGCAAGCCTTGCGCGAAGAAGCCTGGCACTGATAGTGCCACATCGTGGATTGAGAGTCCTAGCAACCGAACTCCATCAAAGCAACTGAATGAACGAGTAAGGGTATGCTTTGTAAAGAGCAAAGTCCCCTGAACACTACCCGGAAGTGGAGAACAGTAGAGCTTTACTCAAATCCGGAGAAGCACTGATCGAGCAGCAAGCGTAGGCTTTTCCTTAAGGGTGAGCCGCGCGCGTACTCTTCTTCCCTTTCTCAATATATTGCATTTGTGATATGAGCTCTTCGCCCAGTCATGAGGGGTCGGGTCCCTCATACCCCTTTCATGCGATAACTCGACCTATTAACACTCCTTGGGCACCACCCATGCCGGTGACCCTGGACACTATTCGAGACCCGTTTACCTGTTCTTGGATCCAAATATGCACTGGGTTTGGGTTTGAGAGAAGAAGCGGGGGAGGGTTTTGCTCTCTCTAAAGCATACCCCTATGCGACACGTAGTCGCTGAGGGAGTTGGTTCCCCTATGTTGTGAAGGAGAAGAAAGGGAAGGCTTGTGAAGAAAGAAGAAAAGAAGGGAAGGTCTGAAAAGAAGAGAAGCTGAAGAAGAGAGAAGGCATTGAAAAGAAGAAGAGAAGCTGAAGAAGAAGAGGCTTTGAAAGAGAAAGGCTTCTGAAGAGCTGTGTACCTGAGATACTTAAGTTGTCTGATGATAAATGCCTATCGATTGATCTGATTTGGTTGATAACACTATTGCATTACTTAAGTACTATAGCTTACAATTGAATTCTGATTGAAATAATTGAGTAATTGAATGCATGCATAATTAAGAGAATAAGTGGTGATCTAAATCACCATTGTTTTGATTCTCTTTTCTTTTTGATTCATAATCTTCTGAGATACATTGATTTATTAATTCCGATCAAGTTTCATTCATTGCATATCTATTTTGTGATCAATTGATTGTGCTCATTTATTCAGAACGAGATTAATGTTTTGAATTCCATATTTACTCCCTGTGTTTGACTTCGGACTCTTCTTTAGATTCTGAGAATATAAATTTATTTATTTTCGAGCAATCGAGGCTTTGTTACAACGAAACGACTTAAAACTCCTCGATAGCCTGTAAACAGCATGGCTATTGAATCCCTCAAGCTTTCCCCTTGATTTACATCCTCTCGATTGAAGGAAGCTCTAGGGTATTATTCGTGGCGTAGATCACGTAAAGATGAACGTGTTGTAGTATAGCACAAAATATGTCTCAAGCAAATAATTAACGGAACTGGCGAGTCCCGGTCGATCACAGGGAGGTAGAAAATACTTTTGATTTCATGCATTTATTTCAAATATAAAGGCTAAGTAAAAGGAACAATCAATCACAATATTTATATCACAAGAAGAGATTGAACATAAACTGGATACATGCATTTTAATAAAACATAAAATAAACAAACTAATGTTGTAACAGAACAAGGGCACCACAAGTGGTTAGTGGTAGCTTATTGGAGAGGTTGGGAAGAGTAGTAACGATATGTTAGGGTGGCCCAACGGACGCTTCAGATAGGGATGCAAAGACAGATGTAGAGAAGGTGGGAAGAAGAAGAAAGAAAGGTTGAAGAAGGAGAAAGAAGATAATGAAGAGAATGCCCTCCAAGGGGGCCCTTTGGCCTCTTTTTATAGCTTTGGTGGGGGGCAAAGAGGGCATTTAGCCTCTTAAATCCGTGCAAATGCCTTGGATTAATCAGATCTGTTGATTGGGTGATTGATGGCCCTGATTAAGCCTTCCAAATCCTTCTTTTTCCCTCGGTTCGCTCTGATGCTACCATGTGGTGCTTTATGGAGCGTCGATCCTCCATCTCACGGCCGTAGATCGCCCATGTGTGCCCTTCGCATTTTCGCCTTTGCCGTTCACCTCTTCTGAGCGCTTCAACCTCAACCGTCTGATCGTTAGATCGGATGGCTTAAACGCGTGCTCCATCGTGCCTTTGAAATCCTAAAGCGTGCTCTTGCACGTTTCGGCACGTGTCTGCATCCAATGCCTCTGCATCCACCACGCGTTTGTCGCCGAGCCGCTTGATGGAGATCTGGCGATCGAATTTCATTTGCAGGCACCACTTTTCCTAAATCCCCACGGAGTGCTTCAATCCCGCACCGCCCATCTCATAGAGAGAGTGCTAACCAACACGCTACTCCCACAAGTTGGTTACGCTTAGGTTTCGTTGGCGTGTGTTCTCAGCTGTTGGATGGGAATCCAACGGTCGAGATCTCATTTCTTCTGATGAGGTGGCTGAGGGCGGCTGCGATGGCGTGATCGTGGTTGTTGGATGACTATCCAACGACCCGCGATTCTCCTTCCCAATTGGGGCACGGTGATGGGGCGGCTGCAATGGCACCACGTGACACAATCATGGCCGTCCATCTTCTTTTTGTTGTATTTGATGACGTAGGCCTCCGATTAAGTTGATTTTTGCACTGTTGGACTGCTAACGTCAATTTGGATCCATCCGCGCAGTTAGATTTGTCATCGGAGGTCTGGATCTTCTTGAATTTTCCCCTTGGCTCTTGATCTTCTACGAATTCCCTAGGGTGCTATGGGAGTCTGATTGATGCGATCTTGGAAGCGTTGGATTCCCATCGTAGTTCTGAACAGATCCATGTGGTTGGCTCGGTCATCCGCAGCCCTGAATTACCTGTAATGAGTGATACCTCTCAAATAGCATAATTTTATGCATAAAACACATATATCAATTACGATGCAGAATACGATGCGTATGCATGCAGAATGCTCATGTTAAGCTAAGTTCTTAATTTAGGCAAATTAGGGCCAATGATTGCTGTGCAATCATACCCCCTACCTAAATCTTATTAGTCCCTAGCAAGTGCAGGACTAAATGAATTTTATCGAGTTTAAGTAAAGGTTTATTTCTTTTTGTTTCATCCAAAAATTCAGAATCCAAATAACTATGAACATATTATGTTGTAGCTTCTGCAACGGATCCCAGCGAAGAGTTGATACACATTTAAAGTGTGTACTTGCCCCCTAGTAAAATTCTATTGGGATAGGCAAACCTCTTCTCTCAGGATATACAATATTCTCTTATTTTTAGCCCCAGCTTTTGGCTTAGGTAGAAGACATCTGAGTTAACTGGATTTGTATTTGGTGGCTCACTCACTTCTGGTGCTACATGGAGACTAGTATTTCAGAATCTAGATTATTATATTATTGAATAACTTAACTTAGAGAAGGGTTGGAAAACTGTGCTCTCTTTAATCTTTTGTACTTTATCTTTTCTCTCTTTCTCTCTTTCTTTTTCTTCTTTTTTTTCTTGAGCTCACATCTTACCAGATTTGTAACTGTATTTGGTGGTCTTACATGGCATTACACTTTAATTAGGTTCTAATAAATCTACGACTAAGTCAGACTCCTCAGCCCGTATTTAGGCGGTCAGAAATATAGAAAAATAGGTTTAGGCTGTATTTGGTGGTTCGTGAAGGTGGTAGGTGTTTTTGCCTCAAAACATTTTGACTTACATAATTCAAACTTCTTAACATAACACTTTTTTTTTTCACAAGCAAATATCCCTTTTGTATGCTTTTTCTTTTTTTTTTGTATATATATAGCTGCTGGCATAATGTCGTTACCAACATAATGCAACAATTCAAGATGACATATATACTTTTATCCACGAGGCATTATTTGGGATTTTTGGGGATGACCAAGAAGATCTTGGGTGGCTTATTTGGTGAAAGTGCCTACTCTCGGCACCGGGTAGGGAATGGATAAGACGACGTATTTCTGATCTTGACATCAATACCCTCCTTCAGCTGAGGATTCCGTAGAGGACAGTCGTGGCCATCCACCTTAGTCCTAGTTTTATCAGAACCCGCTTTATGTGTTTTTGCCTTATTTGGTGGCTCTAGTATGGAATTTCTTACAGATGTAGTACGCAAGAACTGAGAGCAAAAACTATGCCCATCTCCGAGTATCATTATTCAATTATTAAAGATTAAAGATTCCTTACACTAGCCTTAAAGCACCAGTAGACTCTCTACTCTCATCTCACATATGTTTTGGTGGATCTACTAGAAGATGGTTCACCTGACTCCCTGATTGCTGTCCAAGGGTTTAGGAGAAGAAGCAATGCTTCTTCTCGACAAACTAGAGATGTCTATCGATTTTCACAGTGGATCCATTGCAAATTCTACATGCAAGTATGAAATTATATCAGATTCTATGTCTAGGAATCTACTAAAGAATAATTCTTTAATAAAACCTCTTGATAAAGCGATCTAATCCTCCAATTGTTGGCAAAAAATTTTTAGTTTTTATGGACTACCCCCCCATGCCTAATGTTTGCATGTCCTCATGCATGAATAAAAGAAATAAGGCCGGGTGTATATGGATAGAAATCACCTAAAACTACTTCTGAGTTGTCATTGAGCTCATGCCATTACTGCAATGCCATACACAATACGCAAGACAATATGCAAAACATTATGCGAAAATGAAATATGCTATGTATATATGGTATGTATATAAGTATACATGCTGAGTTTAACGCTTCCAGCTGGACAAGTCATCAATCATACGTCCTCAAGAAGATGTATCGTTTCGTCAGCAGGAGGAGGTTCCTGGGCAACGAATGATTTGAGGCATTGGCCATTAACTGTAAAAATGTGCCTAGATTTCGAGTCTCTAATTTGGACCACCCCGTTAGGATATAGGTGGACCACTAGGAACGGCCCAATCCACTTGGACTTGAGCTTTCCTGCAAAGAATTTGAATCGGGAGTCAAACAACCAAACCTTTTGGTTAGGTGCGAACTCCTTCCTTCGGATGTGTTGATCATGGAAAGCTTTTGTCTTGTCTTTGTATATTTTTACATTCTCGTAAGCTTCCCTCCTAATCTCCTCTAACTCACTAAGCTGGAGCTTTCTTTCATAACCATCGGCCTCGAGGTTAAAATTACACTTCTACACCGCCCAAAAGGCGCGATGCTCCAGCTCCACAGGAGGGTGACAGGCATTTCCATACACCATGCGGTATGGCGACATTCCGAGCGGGGCCTTGTACGTGATCCGATATGCCCATAGTGCATCAATCAATCGATCGGACCAATCCTTCCTATCAGGTCTAACCATCTTTTAAAGGATAAGCTTGATTTGACGGTTTGATACTTCAGCCTGCCCATTGGTCTGTGGGTGATACAGGGTAGCAATGTGGTGCTGCACCCCATATTTTTTCAATAATGACCTGAAATGGGCATGGATGAAGTGGCTTCCCCCATCACTTATCAGGGCACGGGGAACTTCTAATCTCGCAAAAATAAATTCCCGGACAAAGGATATAACAGTCTTATGATTAGCTCGTCTTACCGGGATAGCTTCTACCCACTTTGAGACATAGTCTACTGCAACGAGTATGTACTCAAAGCCATGTGAGTTCGGGAAGGAGCCCATAAAGTCGATGCCCCAGATGTTGAACACTTCTACGACCAAAATGGATTGGAGAGGCATCATATCTCTCTAGGTCAGAGAACCAACTGCCTGGCATCGCTTACAGCATTTGGCAAACTCGTGTGTATCTTTGAAAATGGTTGGCCTAAAAAATCTCGACCAAAATCTTTGCAGAAATGACCCCCACAAGCATCGCTGTTGCAGAAGGATAGCACACTAGAGATTTTCGAATCAGGGACGCATCTACGGATGATCTGATCAGCCCTAATGCGAAAGAGCAATGGGTCATTCCAAAAATAGAATTTAGCCTCTGATATAAATTTGAGCTTTTGATCCTTGGTTAATCCTGCTGGTAGCCTGCCTGTGACAAGATAATTTGCTATATCAGCATACCAAGGAAACTCAACAGAGTTGATAGATAGCAGAGACTCATCCAGAATTTGTTCTGATATCGATGGGGATTGCGGAATGTAGTCTGGGTCAAGACAAGACAAGTGGTATGCCATAACATTATGTGCTCTGGCTTTGTCTCGAATTTCAACATTAAACTCCTGCAAAAGAAGGATCCATCTGATAAGGCGTGGTTTGGCATCCTTCTTTGCCAACAAATGCCGGAGGGCAGAATGGTCAGTGTAGATGATAACTTTGGACCCTAGTGAGTATGACCTAAATTTTTCCAACTCGAATACTACACCTAGCAATTCTTTCTCAGTGACTGTATAGTTACGCTAAGCCTCGTTCAATGTTTTGCTAGCGTAGTATATTACAAATGGATGGCACTCCTGACACTGGCCAAGAATGGCTCCGACAGCGAAATCGGAAGCGTCACACATCATCTCGAAGTCAAGTGACCAGTCGGGGGGTTGGAGAATAGGTGCACTGGAGACAGCACTTCGCAAGGTCTTGAAAGCGCTGAGACATGAGTAGTCGAACTCAAAGGGCGTGTCGATCACCAGAAGATTCATTAATGGACGAGCAATTTTCGAGAAATCTTAAACGAATCTTCGATAAAATTCGACATGCCCTAAGAATGATCTAATTTGCCTTACCGAGCTTGGCAGAGGTAATTGCGAAATGATTTCAAACTTAGCTCGGTCGACCTCGAGTCCATTAGAGGAGATCCTGTGACCTAGTACGATGCCAGTCCTCACCATAAAATGGCTTTTCTCCCATGAAAGTACTAGGTTAACCTCTATACATCTTAGAATCTTTGTAAGGTTATTGAGACAAAACGAGAAATCATCTCCACACACGGAGAAGTCGTCCATGAATACTTCTACGCAGTCCCTGATCATGTCTGAAAAGATGGCCATCATGCATCCTTGAAAAGTAGCTAGTGCATTGTAGAGGCCGAAAGACATCCACTTAAAAGTGAATGTTCCAAAGGGACACGTAAAAGTTGTCTTGTCTTGGTCTTCTGGGTTGATTGCAACTTGATTGTACCTGGAGTATCCATCCAGAAAGCAGAAGAAACTACGCCTGGCTAGCTGTTCTAGAATCTGATCAATAAAGGGCAAAGGAAAATGATCCTTTTTGGTAGACGAGTTTTACTTCATGTAGTCAATGCAGACCCGCCAAGAAGTCTAGCTGCGGGTTGGGATGGGTTTGCCCAATTTATTTCTGATTATGGTGAGTCCCACCTTTTTGGGCACTATCTGAATGTGACTCACCCGCTGGCTGTTAGAAATTGGATAGATAATGTCCGCGTCCAGCCATTTAATGATCTTCTTGACAACCTCCAACATATTTGGATTTAGGCATCTCTGAGGTTGCCTCGACAGTCTCACCCCATCATCAGTGTAGATATGGTGAGTGCAATATGAGGGGCGAATTCCATGGAGATCAGTAATGCCCTACCCGATAGCAGCCCTATGTGCTTGCAGAATGGAGATCAACTGGCGTTCTTGATCCGGAGTCAAGTAAGCATTGATAATCACTGGATATGTCTCACTTTCTCCCAGAAACACATATTTGAGCGAATCAGGTAAGGGCTGCAACTCTAGTAGTGGAGGGTGGGGAGGGTGGGGAGGGGGGTTATGCAAGGGAGGGGAGGAAATAATAGTAGAAATTTGCTGATCTTGACTAATGAAGAATCTGCCTGCAGTGGTCATGTAATCCTGTCTTAAGATATCAGTGTTTGATAGGACAGGATAGTCAGGATCAGGGGTGTTAGGAGCAGATGAACACCCATGACAACCGGATCCATGGGACGAAATGTGTATATCATTAGTCTCAGTCCCGTGTGGATCGCGATCAAAGACCCGTGATAATGAGGATGAATGTCCCATTGGGTCGCTGTAGAGGAGCCCAATGTTCCCACAGAAAGTTGAATCTTCGTCTTCACTATCCTCCTCGATCAAATCACAATCAAAGTTCTTTGATGCCCTGAAAATGTCCAGTCTAAGCTTTTCGTTTCCCAGGGCAATCTCCATAAACCCTGATGCACAGTCGATGTTTGCGCGGGTAGTTGTCAAAAACGGGCGACCTAGAATAATTAGTGCATTACGGAGATTAAGAGGAACCTCCATATCGAGAACAAAAAAGTTCGCTGGAAAGCAGAATCCTTGGACTTTTATGATCACATTTTCAACCACCCCCCTCGATGCTTTTATAGATCGGTCAGCCAACTATATGGTAACAGAGGTGGGTTTTAACTCCCCAAATCGAAATCGATCAAATACTATGGTGGGAGTTAGGTTGATGGACGACCCCAAGTCAAGAAGGGCCCTATCAAAAGGGGAATCCTGCAAAAAGCAGGAAATCAGTGGTTTGCCCGGGTCCTTCTTCTTGGGCGGTAAGTCAGCTAAAATAATTGAACTGGCTTCCTCAGATAATACCGCTTGTCGTCCGATCCTCTGCCGCCGCTTCGGAGTACAATAGTCCTTAAAGAACCTAGCAATAGTTGGGATGTGATCTATCGCTTTGAGGAGAGGAACCTGAGTGTGAACTTCCTTAAACATAGATTTCAAGTCCTCGAAATTCCGCGTGTCCTTTTTCCATGCTGAATCTCGTGTTAGGGCTACGGGAAAAGGGACGAGAATTTTAGGGTCTAGGGGCTTCTTTCCCTTATCTAATGAAGATGGCTTGTGAGAGGAAGAGGGTTATGAGTCATCTCGTGGTATAGCGCAAGGAAAATCATTACCCGCTTGCCTAGGTAATGGGTCTTGTGTAGTCTTTCTACTCCTTAAGGTGATAGCTTTTGCATCAGCGTGCTGTCCATGAAGGGGCAGAGGAGCGGGTTGGTCTGAATACACAAGGTTTGGCAATAGAGGTGGCTGATCGAGCCCATGAGTAGGAGGTGTGGGAGGTGCTTGCATAACAGTGTATGCCTACCCCTATGGTGCTTGGAATTTAGGCGGGGCACCTTGATTTTGCACATATCTCGAGTTTGGGATAGGTTGGGAGGGCAAAGATCCCTGTGATCTATGCTCCTGCATCATCTGGTTTTGCATGTTCTGTATGCGCTGTATTTGGTCAGCCATTGCCTTCATTATTTGGATGTTGTCATGAGTAGATTTCCGAATTGATGCCTGCAATTCCTCTTTCAGCGACTCCAAAGGGTCAGCCCGCTTTGGAGGGTAGTTGGCAGCTTGGTGCAGCGGCTGATAGATAGAGAGTGTCTGTTGCTGCTGAGATGGGAATGGCTGCTGCCTTGGATACGTGTTTTGCGTATTCCCGTATTGTCTGGTCTGGTAGTGTGGAACTTAACTAGGTCTCTGTGGATTACCAGACCAGGCGAAATTGGGATGCTGGTGCCAACCAGGGTTATATGTTTCAGAATATGGGTTGTTACGCCTGTATCCCTGAATGGCATTGGCATCTTCATAAGCCGAAGACGTCTCAGATGCGAATTCATCAAAAGAATACGCACTTGCATCATCATGTGCTACATAACCCTGATTGTACGGTGCCAGATTCATATTGTTCATGGGTTCCTGGTATGCAGGATCCTGCGAAGATGGAGAGAAAACATCCTGAGTAATCGGATATGTACGAGCAGAGGGGGCTCGAGATGCTTGAGAGGAGTAAGATGGAGCAGTGCTGCCAGAAGATCTAGATCTCACTCGCATTAATTCATCGAGCTTCTTATCGAGCAGATCCACCTTATATAGCTTTTTGGTGATAATGTCCATGTCAACTCGGGCAGACTCGGTTTGAGCTTCCTAGACATTAACTTGTTGCTATCCAGGTCGCTGGAACTGGTTCATTGAGGCGGAATTCGTCGAGTTCTTTGCTAAGGACTCGAACAGTTCAAATGCATTATTCTCGTCCTCTGTGAGAAAATTCCCACCGCTAGATGCATCGGCCAGGTACCAATGTGTGTCATCTAGCCCATGGTAAAATACTTGCGTGAGGTGCCATTTGTGTACACCATGGTGTGGGCACTTCTTGAGAAGATAGTGGAATCTATCTCAAGCGTCATGTTAATTCTCTCCAGGGACTTGAGCAAAGGTTGTGATTGCTCACCTCATGGCATTTGTTCGATCGATCGGGAAGAACTTTTGGAGGAATTCGCGATGTAATTCCTCCCAAGTTCCAATTGGCCTCTCGATGATCTTGAACCAATAAGCAGCTTTATCCTTGAGAGAAAAAGGAAAAGCTTCATGAGAACAATTCCAATATCTATATTCCTAGGTCGAACTGACTCTGCAATCCGACTCAGGTCTTCGAGGTGCTGGAAGGGATCCTCATTCGAGTTTCCATGGAAATGAGTCTGAATTAAACTTATGATATTCGGCTTTAACTCGAATGCATCTCCGCCTAAGGGGATTCCGGACCTAAGGTGCTATGATTATTGCCACCGGATTATAGAAGTCCTGTAGTTGTTTTCCGCGTGGTGGATGCTGCATCCTGTCGAGTGTCGTGAAATCCGGTCAATGCTCTGCTCATATTTCTATTTCGTTTCCTCAACCCTAGCTTCTAAACGAGCCATTGGGTCTTGATTCTCAGGGTCCTGACGAATTAGAGGACAGGGATTAGCCATCTTAGCTAATCGGGTGGAAGAAGGTTGAGAAGAGAGGTCGGACGAAAATCGCCTTTGCCCCTTTAGGTTTGGCTTCCAAGGTCCCGCAAGTTCAGGTCTTAATGACCTTCTTCCTTCCATACACCAACTCAAAGGATTGGTGTAGTCAAGTAGAACAAGGCAAAGGCCTTGTTAATCAGAGTGATCTTTTAGATCAGATGACCTGATTTTTCGTTTAAGTTTGTGTTATTGAAAATTTGACTAGAGACCAACTGTAAGGAATTCCTGCCTCTCAGACTAACCTGGTCAGTCTGGTTATGAGGGGACTATGAGGAAGGTTCTTCCTTCTGCTTTCACCTCCGATTCCGTTACCCCACAGCCACGGTCGTTTGACGCTGCCCCGCAAGCTTAGTCACCAGGTTTTGTAAGAGAGGTTGGAACTACCCAGTAGTTTCAAGCCAAATGTAGGTTATTTGATGTATTTTCGTGAATTCTTAACCTATTTTTTAAATGTATTCGATGGTGGGCGGTCCATAAGGTGACTCGCCTCACTGACTAACTTTTGGGCTCATCGGAGTCCAAGTTAGTCAATGTGGTCCTATTGGCTCATGCACTTATAAGTTTTCTTTCAAATTGTAGACCACAATTCCAAAGTATACTCTAAGGTGAGATGGAATCCAAATGATTTGAAACTTTGTAAGAAGATTCCTTTTGCAATAAGCTTTTTATAAAGCATTTTTTGAAAATTTTTTCTATTTCCAACAATTAGTTATGAATTTTTAGCTAACTAGGGGTCAAATCTAGGATTTAGATCCATGTTGGTTTTTCTATTGGAAACTATATCAAATATGCTCCAAAAATTTTGTAAAAATATTATATCGAAAGCTAATTTGATTGTCTTGCACACCCACAAATTTTGAGTCAATTTGATTTGTATGTTAGTCAGAATTAATTTTTAAAGTTCATAAAAGTTTTGTTTTCAAGCAATTTGATTAGTATGTACTCCATGAGCTTTTGAAAATTCCACAGAAGGAATTTCTTTTGGGAAAGGTGGCATTGGAAAGATAATTTGAAGATCTAGTTCTAGTCCAAATTTCAAGATTTTTGGAGCATTCGAAACACGGCTATTGAATTTTAAAGATGACACTTACTTTCTGACCAATTTCTAATAGGAATGTATGCACCTAATTTTTGCAGTGCCCACTTTTCCTCATTCGCCACTTCGTGTCATTATTCCTACACAAAAAATATTGTATGAGAGATAAAATCAAAAGTCTCCTTACCTCCCCGACAATGGTGCCAATTTATTTGTAACGTAGATCGCGTAAAAGATGAATGCGTTGAAGTATAGCACGAAATATGTCTTGAGCAAATAATTAACGGAACTGGTGAGTCCCGATCGATCATAGGGAGGCAGAAAGCACTTTTGATTTGATGCATTTATTTCAAATATAAAGGCTAAGTAAAAAGAACAATCAATCACAATATTTATATCACAAAAAGAGATTGAACATAAACTGGATATATGCATTTGAATAAAATATAAAATAAACAAACTACCGTTGTAACAGAATAAGGACACCACAGGTGGTTAGTGGTAGCCTGTTGGAGAGGTTGGGAAGAGCAGCAAAGATCCGTCGGGGTGACCCAACGGATGCTTCAGACAGGGATGTAGAGATAGATGCAGAGAAGGTGGGAAGAAGAAAAAGAAAGAAAGGTTGAAGGAGGAAGAAGATAATGAAGAGAATGCCTTCCAAGGGGGGCCCTTTGGCATCCTTTTATAGCTTTGGTGGGGGACAAAGAGGGCATTTGGCCCCTTAAATACGTGCAAATGCCTTGGATTAATCAGATCCGTTGATTGGGAGATCAACAGCCTTGATTAAGCCTTCCAAATCCTTCTTTTTCCCTCGGTTCGCTCTGACGCTGCCATGTGGTGCTCCGTGGAGCGTTGATCCTCCATCGCACGGCCGTAGATCGCCCGTGCATGCCCTTCGCATTTTCACCTTTGTTGCTCGCCTCTTTTGAGCGCTTCAACCTCAACCGTCCGATCGTAAGATCGAACGGCTTAAATGCGCACTCCATTGCGCCTTTGAAATCCTAAAGTGTGCTCTCGTGCGTTTCCACACGCGTCTGCATCCAACGCCTCCGCATCCGCCACACATTCGTCGCCGAGTCGCTCGATGGAGATTTGACGGTCGAATTTTGTCTGCGGGCGCCGCTTCTCCTAAATCCCCACAGAGCGCGCTTCGATCCTGCGCCTCCTGTCTTGTGGAGAGAGAGCTAACCAACACGCTACTCCCACGAGTTGGTTGTGCTTAGGTTTCGTTGGCGTGTGTTCTCGGCCGTTGGATGGGAATCCAAAGGTGGAGATCTTTTTTCTTCTGATGAGGTGGCTAAGGGCAGCTGTAATGGTGCGATCGTGGCCATTGGATGACGATCCAACGGCCCACGATTCTCCTTCCCAATTGGGGCACGGTGAGTGATGGTGTAAATGTTTGTTGGTAATAATTGTTGATCATGTCGTTGTAGTATAGGGTGTATAATATAACATTAACGATGTCGTATAGTGGTGAGTATGGGTGAGTACCAGTCATTACAACCATTATTATCATTTGCTTATTTATCTAATTTTTACTGGTTTTGTTCCAGGTCGTTCTCTGGGAGGCAATTTATTGAATTTAATTCGGTCACTCTTTGATTATCTCCAAAATTGTCTTCTTATTCAAAAAGAAACTCTACATTTAAAGAATGAATGAATGTTTTATTTACCTAGTTACTAAGAAGTGCTTGCAAAAATGCTAACTATGAACAAGCATCAAACAATCTATTATTATACTCTAAACTATGTATTTACAAGTTATACTATTAACACTAATATGTTAGTTCATACTACATTAGGATACCATAGTGTGAAAACTTAACTTACTAGTCATTTATTTATAGTGACATATATATCAGTTTTAGTGACAGATATAAACGTCGCTAAATCTCAGAAAACACTATATACAACCTAAAGAAGCAAACTGAGGTCTTTAGCGACATTTATAGTGTCGTTTTATTCTGTTAGTAATTATGTGGGTTTAATTATACGTATGTACAGAGTCTTTTCTGTTGTTATCTCGTGTTATCTTTTTTTTAAGTCGTCTGTCCTTTCATTTTGTTCTGTGTGGTATTTCAGAGGCTGCGGTGGAGAGTCCTTAGTGTAAAATGTGCTTAATTAGCGGGCACGCTTTTCGAGGGATACACAGCACCCTTCGGGTGGGACCAGACCTCTACTAAGCGCGCCCTAATCTCAGATTAGGTGCCTTAATTACGTTTTCGTATCAGCGCAGGGCCTCAGCCCAACGCCTTCAACAAGTTCGCACACGCTCGGGCCTCCAGCCCCACACATGCATCACATATTCAATATCATCACATATCAGAGTTCAGCACAAATCGGGTTATCGGATCAGACATAACAGGCGGTGTTTCGGGCGCCCGGCGCCATGACGACTGATTAAGCTATTGCATAAATTGTATTTATATAGCTGCGTTTGGTTTGCAGCACACGATGTGGCGCTATTCCAGCGCCACATCGTGCGCTGGAAATCAGACGCAGCTGCGTCTGTGCGCGTTTTTGGCCCTCGATTTGGGGGCCATAAATTATTAAAAAAAATAAAATAAAATATGGTAAATAAAATATTTACATAATACTACATAATTGATTAATTAATTTTGAATTTTAAATATATTTACTATACAAATAAATTCGCTAAACTAGGCTGATTATACAGGTTGATTTAGGTGATTAAATAGTTAATTACTTATAAAATAATTAGTAAATGGTCTAATTGACCTTAAACAGTTTTAACTTACATACTTAAGTATTTAATACATATTTTTATTGTATTTTTGCGAATTTATTTATGTTTTATTTAGGCTAAAATAGCAATTCTGGGTGTTTAAAATTAAAACTAAGTTACAGTAAGTTATACTAGGTATAATTATACTTTGACTAACTTAAGTTACTTAATATATATATATATATATTCCCAAGTTTATAGATTTATTTACTTGATTATTGCTCTAACTTATTAACTTAGCTACTAAATCAGTAAATATAAATCTGTACATACATATATACATAAATCAGTAAATACATACATACTAGATTAGTATATATACATATTTTTACATAGATTACATATGTATACGAATTTCTGTACAGGTTTTATACATATTTACAGTATAACTATGTATCTAACTGATATGCTATAGTTATAGTTATAATACTATGAATGGGTATATTTACAGTTTTAAAATAAGTCTATGCCATTAGGCTTTTGTATAAAGTTAGGGAATTAGAGTTGATTGAGTTTTTATTTGAGTTTAGACAGCAGCCGCAGCTACTGTCAGAGGAGATGGAGAAGAGAAGAATGTGCTGTTTTAGTGTTGTTTACAGTGGCAGTGGCTTAAGCCACTGTCAAATGGCTAACTGCTGCTGCAGTTAGTCCACTTGAAGAGGGGGGAAGTATTCTACAGAGAAGAGGGAAATTTAGAGAAGAAGGGAGTTTAGAGAAGAGGGGAATGTAGCTGCTAGATGCAGCATATTGCTGTGTAACTGGGAGTAAGATAAAATTCAAAACAAACTACAATTTACAGTGTTGAAATCCAAATCTGAAAGGGGTTTAAATCTCACGAAAATCTCATGTAAATTCAGCTCAAATACTCATTAGGAAAAACCTTATCAGAAGCATCCTTTCAGATCAAAACTCAAATGGCATTGAGTTAGTCTTCCTAATGCCATAGACAGCATGAAGACTTAGCTCGATCAATTAAAACCAAAGAAACACAATCACAGTTTCTTGCAACCTTAAGGAGTATGGAAAACTCCTTAGGTTAGAGAATCACCATACAGAAATGATCATCAACACAAATAGTGCATGGCAGTTCTGAAATAGCAAAAAGAGACTAAGAATGCATTAAGGAAATTTAATGGAAGCTGGCGAATGCATTCAAAACAAAGTATAAACAGAATCATGAAAGGCTCTTCTGATTGGTTCTCTGTCACCAGAGAACTTCTCAGAATCCTTGCCTACAATGAAAACCAAAAATCCCTTCAATTTGTCAGATCTGTCAAAACATTTCAGAGAGTAAAAATCCTTTAAAATCCAAATCAAAAGTGCTCTGACAAACTGAGGCAATCCATTTAAAACAGAGGGGCTTTTGTGAAACAAATGGAGTGAGTGAGAAGCCCCAAATGGTGCTTGTGACGCCACTTTCAGATCTGAGGCAGTGTGCCATCAGATCTGAAATTGGGTCAGGATGTGTGGGTGATTGATGAAAAATTCGTCGTTAAAAAAAGGAAAAAACAAGAATCAGAATTTGGATGATGGAAAAACAAAACATGAAGAGGGAGATAAATTGAACAATGAACAGATGATTCTTCCCCTCTGATCTGGACTGATCAGAGGAGGTGAGGGAGGGGATCTAATACTAATTCTACTCCTAAGACTAATCTAACTACAGCTAACATTAAACACTACAATTAAAACTAAATCTATTCTAAACTACTGCAAACTAAATCTAACACTACTTGTGCAGAATTAAAAACCTAAACTAAAAGGAAGAATGGGACCTATGGGTCCTTAGCCGGCGGCTAAGGAGGAAGAAAAGAGGAGGGTGACTCCAGCGGAGGGAAGAGTCTGCTAGTGAGACTCCAGGGTCGTCCTCAGGTGCTACGAGGTCCTTAGCGACGAGGAGGGTCGAGAGCAGGCGATGATTCCACAGCCGGTGGCTGTGAAATCAGGGTCTAGATGAGGAGGAGAGACTGGAGTGGAAGAATTGATCGCTAAGAGATGTAGGAGGGAGCGATCCTTTGCGCGCGACACCACTGAGGTGCTTAAATAGCAGCTCAGTGACTGAGATCACCGCAAGGGTGAGGTTAATCAAAATTAGGCCGGCGGTGAGGATGAGATGGGTAGAGCGCGCGGCGAGTCAAGAGAGAGATCTGACCGTCAGATGAGATCTGGGAAGAGAGGTGAATGCACGCACCGAATCGCGCGAAGGTTCCATTTGATTCCAGCCGCAGATCGAGATCAAAAGTGCGATGGAAAGTCGAGAGTGGCTGTGTTCTTCGCATGCTACAGTGCGCGTGAAGAACACAGGCTTCTCTCTGAAATGAGGGAAAACTTGCAGGAAGACCCTTGAACGAAGGGGTAGAAGAATAGCGTGCAGGTCCAAAAGTGAGAAGAACTATAACTGGAAGGGCCTTGCAGTCATACAGAAGGGTCCCTGCGGCTTGCAAAAAGGTCCAAGAAGGAGTTTTGAAGGGTAGAAATGTAATGCATGAAGGACCTAATTGTAATCTATTTATTTCTAAGCCTAAACGATGTCCAATTGCTTTCAAATTTTTACATGTGCTTAATTGAACATTTAAGACATTGATTTTACTTCTGATTTATCTTTTCAAACTTGTTTATGTGTTCAATTGATGCATGGATCATCATTTGTTCTTTAGTTTTCAGAATATCTCATTTTTGTGACCTAATTAGGAGGTTTTAACACACATTAAAAGTTTTAGGTCTTTTCTTTAATTCCCACACTTAACCCTTTTTATGTGTTAATTTGATATTGTTTTGCTTAGTGTCTAGCTTAATTTCGGCCTTTTAGCTATGATGAGTAGCCACTCATCATACTCCCATGCTTACGTTTTGCTAGTCCCTTAGCAAACAATCTGTTGAAGTAAGGCAATTTAAGTATCAGCAAGGTAAGTGTGTGAAGATATCTTTTTCTTCTTTCAAAAAATTTTGAAGTGTTTTATGATGATCTTTAAGCTGAAAAATTTTTTTAATAAACCAACTGTGTTTTTGGACATTGTGAGAACCTGGTTACTGAGGATAACCTACCAGAACTCGAGGCTTAAATGACATAGACCATCTCTCAACCAACAAGGACTCTTGATATTTAAACCTTAAGTCGAATTCCAGGACTCAGGGGGTTTTTACAGAGACTCAGAATGCTATGAAGTTATGGCTGTGCTTTGTGATAAGTCAGGACTAACCAGGTGAATTCTAAGGCTCATTCCCGGGGTTTCACTTCTTTTTAAGTCCAGGTTGGTCCTAACTTTAGCTCATGCTTTCGGATGACTCAAAAATTGATGGTATTCAATCCCAACCCTTATTGTATTTGTGGCTTAGAGAAGATTTTTTTTTTTTTTTTTTTTGGTGGACAAACAGGGTATTGTTTTGAACCCTGAAAACATTTTTGGTGGAAGAGTAGTTTTTCAGACTTTTTGGAGAACATACTTGACCTTTTTTTTTTTTTTTTGGTTATAAGTATGTCTCCGGAACTTATTTGGTAGAGCGCACTGTATTTGGTGGGTGGATTTCTTTTGTGGAAAGAGCTCTCCTAGACACAAAACTAAAGATTAGGACAAAGAGTCTACCTGCACGCACAGGTAAGGACTCCACCTTCCCTAATGAACACAAGGGTTGAGGTTTAGGTTCAAGTGGTCTTTCCTGACATTGTGTAGTGAAAGCCAAGGTTACTTAGACTCCTTAAGTCAAAGCAAACCAACGAATCCTGTGCTGGTGACTAGGTACAAGAATTATCCTAAAGTTAGGAGAGACTGTGGTCTATCTTGTCAAGGCTCAAAGTGTATTAAGCCTAAGCTTGTTTCAAGCTCCTATGGCCCGGCAGGTCAAACTAGTAACGGTTGAATGTCCATAGACACTTATTCTATTATTATTTTTTTTTTTTTTTTCAGCTATAAGATCACTTATCTTTTCTTTCTTTTTCTTTTTCTTTCTCTCCCCTCTTGAAATAAATGTCCTCCTTTGATAATGAAGTACATGTCCCTTATTGTATTTTTGGAATTTTTCTGATTTGTTATTTTTTTGTATTTTTAGCTTTGTAATTTTTAAAAAAAGTTTTCAAAATTTTTCAATTTTTTTTTGAGGTATATAAATTTTTTGATAATACTATATGTACTATAGTTGTGTCTACAATTGCATTTTGGTTTAAATGGTTTACCATTTACACCCCCCCATGCTTAAATGTTTCAATGTCCTCATTGAATGAAAGGGTGGATGCAAATGCATGCTCTGCTTTTCACTATCCTAGACTGGGTGATGGAAGAAAGTCGGAATGAGGAGATAAAATCTCTGTGCGGACGATTTTAAGTCTGATCTAGGATCAAAGTGAACAGTCGGGCTAGGAAGTGAAATGCATGACATGTGTGTCAATGAATGTATGCTCAGAATGCAAGGGTAGACACTATATGCAAATGAAAGCTAAAGTAAGAAAGGTGTAAAACAGCTATATACAAGGGTAGGTGTTTGCTAAGTTTAACGCCTTCAGCTAGGCGAAAACTTAGTTGGTAGCTCAAAATGTAGGAGCAAAATGGTGGAATTGACAAGTCTGAGATCATGCGGCTCAATGAAAGGTTTCAGTCTTTGTCCATTAACAATAAAGGGTTTAGATTTGTCAAATTCAGTGATCTCAACGGCTCCATTATCAAATAATCTCAAGATCATGTCGATTCAGTGTTATGCACTGGTTGTGAGATGTCATGTGTTTGGTCTTGCAGTGCTGGTCTAGGTTGGACATACCTTTGAGCAGGTATGTTCCTAGGGTTGGGTTGTGCTTGGGATGGGAGTGAATGTGGTTGACGGGACTCCGTCAAGTGTGATAGCTGGGCTCTCATCTCAGCTAAGGCCGCGTCCTGTCTTTGCTGCATAGCAATATTCTGTTGTTGCATATCAGCAAGAGCTTTCATGATAGACCCCAACTGGTCATCTCGTGTAGGCCCAGATTGAGAGTATTGGGTGGGCCTGGGTTGGGGTTGTTGGTAGGTACGCGGTGGATATCCGTGTGATTGTGGAGGTGGTGCTCGAGTCGGGTTGTGTAATGGTGGTGCAGAAGGTTGTTGAAAAGGAGGTCTCTGTGAATTTCCCGACCACGAGAAATTTGGATGATTACGCCATCCAGGGTTATAGGTTTGTGTGAAAGGATCATTGTGAATGGCATGAAGCTCCTCTGAAGCTCCAGAAGGTGCAGGGAAGTCAGTGAAGGGAGGAACAAAGGTTCCTCCAACCGGTGAAGGATATGGAAATGGAAAATCCGGTAATGCAGTTTGTGTCACAGAAAGGTTATTCACAGTTTCCCTCCCTGTGGGAAACTGAGAAGAAGTGTTTTGTGCTGGTGACTGAGAAGAAGAAGATGGGTGTTTTGAGAGAAATTTCCATACTTCATCTACTTTCTTCTCGATTAAGCCCACTTTATCCAGTTGACTAGCCACTATCTCTAAGTCTTTGCTACTGGATTGGGCTTCATGTACCCCCGTGTGTGAGTGGGAATGTGAGGACTTTCTATTAAACACGCTCATTGAAGCATTATTAATAGAGTTTTCGGCCATGCCTTCAAAGAGCTCAAAGGCTGAGTCCTCGTCCCGACACAGGAAATTGCCTCCACAAGCGGCATCTACAAAATTCCGTGTGTCATCATGGAGCCCATGGTAGAAGATCTGGACCTGTTGCCAGCGTGGGACACCATGGTGGGGACATTTTCTCAAAAGCTCATGGAATCTCTCCCAAGCCTCGTGCATAGGTTCTCCTGAATTCTGGGTGAAGGTGGTGATGGCACGCCTTAAGGCATTAGTGCGGCCTACAGGAAAGTACTTCTTTAAGAACTCATGTTCTAAAGAAGCCTAGGAATCTATAGGTGTAGTCCGTGCAAGTGTTCTAAACCAAAAGGCTGCCTTATCTTTTAATGAAAAGGAGAACATTTTCATCAAAAGCGTGTGCTGATCATGTCCTTGCGGACCCAAAGTTTGGGCAAGATTCTTCAGCTCCTCTAAATGCTGAAAAGGGTCCTCAGAAGCAAGTCCATGGAAGTGAGGAATGAGTGCTATAATGTTCGGCTTCAGTTCAGCAGCAAGACCCCCATTGGGATAACGTACCACAGGCATTGGTTGGGCAACTGCGGGATTATAATAATCTCGTAGTTGAGGTCTACGGGGTTGGGGTGGTGCCTGAGGATTTCTAGGTTGAAGTGGTTGTGGTTGGGGGTTAGCTAATAGATTTACAGCTTGAGCAAGCTGTTGCACCTGTTGGGTTAAGGTATTCATTTGTAGTTGTGTATCGAAAAGGTGCTGAAGATGAGGCATAGGTCCTCTCTCCGGGGGTGGATTAGGATGATTAGGATAAGGTGGAGGTTGGAACCTAGGGATAGGTGGTTGCTGTGGTAGAGGATGTGCAACTAAGTCTGGAGGAAGTTCTTCAAAATCCTCAAAGTGTGAAGAATCAAGATCATCCTCTTGGCGAGGGGGATTGTGAAAAGTATTTTGAGACTCAGGAGGTAAGGGATTAGAAGTGGAAGGCAAAGAAGATGATGCAGTAGCTTGGGTAGCAGTACCCAAGGGGAGTACAAGTTCTGGGTTTTGGGATCTCCTACCTTCCATTGAGTTGGTTTTTTTGAAATCCCGTTTACTCTAATTCGATCCAACTCAATGGGAAAAAAAAAAAAATTTAACGTTCACAATAAAACAGAAGAATCCCAATAAAATCTCAATTCAAGAAGACCAATCAATCGAAATGAATCGGAGAAAATTTTTCCTAGAGGCTGCGACGCAAAGTATGTTATACGCAAACAATTGTTTCAAGCAATTGTACGTATCCTAAGATAAACCTAGCGAAGTGCAGACCTCTAAAATCCACTGGGAATCTGGATAAGACTGAGCGTGCGAATCCAGATCCTGTGGTTGCAGAAAGATGAGGTAGAAACCCGTGTATTGTGGCCTTAAGTGATCGTGCTGTGTGCACGATAACATTCAACACAAGGCGATTAAAATCTCAAACATGGTTTCACCCAATTTTGCTATCTCCTTTTTGATTTAATTGAAGTGATTAAAATGTGTTTTCTATGCTGCTCGTTTCACTTTTTAATAAATTCAGAACAAGTAGTGGTCTTCTTAACTTTAAGTCAAATGCAAATATGGCGGGAGTTAGAGTTAGGTAAGAAATGCGTACCTGACTCCAGCAATCTTCTAATGCAGATTTGACTTGAATTAAAATCTAGCAGGAATGAAATGCAATCCTAAAAATGGATGCCTAAGGTTATGCTGCTGCTAGATAAGTATGAGGTCTTTTTGATTTTTTTGATTTTTTTGAAAAAATTTTATATGCAATTCAAAAGTAAGGAAAGAAATTAAGAAGATAAAGAAATAAAGTCCAGACAGTCCAGAATTATTACAAAAATTGTGTGAGAACAAGCTCTCACAACTTATGACTAACAATTGCTCCTAATCAATAAACCTAAAACTATCTATACTAAAACTAATACTAAAATCCTACAGCTACTTCGAGGCAAAACTCCACCAGGAAGACGGATCTGGAGCGCAGCGACTCCACCAGGAAGACGACACTCCTCCTCAAGTGCTATGGAAAAACAAATCATTAGTAAAAGAATAAAGGAATGTATACACAATTAATTCAATGGAAAATAAAAGAAATTACAATGAATGAATGAATGAAATAAAGAATTTCTATATACAAAAGAATAAAAAGAAAATTTTGGTGCAAAGAGCGTTGCCTCCCCGGCAACGGCGCCAAAATAATGATGGTGTAAATGTTTGTTGGTAATAATTGTTGATCATGTCGTTGTAGTATAGGGTGTATAATATAACATTAACGATGTCGTATAGTGGTGAGTATGGGTGAGTACCAGTCATTACAACCATTATTATCATTTGCTTATTTATCTAATTTTTACTGGTTTTGTTCCAGGTCGTTCTCTGGGAGGCAATTTATTGAATTTAATTCGGTCACTCTTTGATTATCTCCAAAATTGTCTTCTTATTCAAAAAGAAACTCTACATTTAAAGAATGAATGAATGTTTTATTTACCTAGTTACTAAGAAGTGCTTGCAAAAATGCTAACTATGAACAAGCATCAAACAATCTATTATTATACTCTAAACTATGTATTTACAAGTTATACTATTAACACTAATATGTTAGTTCATACTACATTAGGATACCATAGTGTGAAAACTTAACTTACTAGTCATTTATTTATAGTGACATATATATCAGTTTTAGTGACAGATATAAACGTCGCTAAATCTCAGAAAACACTATATACAACCTAAAGAAGCAAACTGAGGTCTTTAGCGACATTTATAGTGTCGTTTTATTCTGTTAGTAATTATGTGGGTTTAATTATACGTATGTACAGAGTCTTTTCTGTTGTTATCTCGTGTTATCTTTTTTTTAAGTCGTCTGTCCTTTCATTTTGTTCTGTGTGGTATTTCAGAGGCTGCGGTGGAGAGTCCTTAGTGTAAAATGTGCTTAATTAGCGGGCACGCTTTTCGAGGGATACACAGCACCCTTCGGGTGGGACCAGACCTCTACTAAGCGCGCCCTAATCTCAGATTAGGTGCCTTAATTACGTTTTCGTATCAGCGCAGGGCCTCAGCCCAACGCCTTCAACAAGTTCGCACACGCTCGGGCCTCCAGCCCCACACATGCATCACATATTCAATATCATCACATATCAGAGTTCAGCACAAATCGGGTTATCGGATCAGACATAACAGGCGGTGTTTCGGGCGCCCGGCGCCATGACGACTGATTAAGCTATTGCATAAATTGTATTTATATAGCTGCGTTTGGTTTGCAGCACACGATGTGGCGCTATTCCAGCGCCACATCGTGCGCTGGAAATCAGACGCAGCTGCGTCTGTGCGCGTTTTTGGCCCTCGATTTGGGGGCCATAAATTATTAAAAAAAATAAAATAAAATATGGTAAATAAAATATTTACATAATACTACATAATTGATTAATTAATTTTGAATTTTAAATATATTTACTATACAAATAAATTCGCTAAACTAGGCTGATTATACAGGTTGATTTAGGTGATTAAATAGTTAATTACTTATAAAATAATTAGTAAATGGTCTAATTGACCTTAAACAGTTTTAACTTACATACTTAAGTATTTAATACATATTTTTATTGTATTTTTGCGAATTTATTTATGTTTTATTTAGGCTAAAATAGCAATTCTGGGTGTTTAAAATTAAAACTAAGTTACAGTAAGTTATACTAGGTATAATTATACTTTGACTAACTTAAGTTACTTAATATATATATATATATATTCCCAAGTTTATAGATTTATTTACTTGATTATTGCTCTAACTTATTAACTTAGCTACTAAATCAGTAAATATAAATCTGTACATACATATATACATAAATCAGTAAATACATACATACTAGATTAGTATATATACATATTTTTACATAGATTACATATGTATACGAATTTCTGTACAGGTTTTATACATATTTACAGTATAACTATGTATCTAACTGATATGCTATAGTTATAGTTATAATACTATGAATGGGTATATTTACAGTTTTAAAATAAGTCTATGCCATTAGGCTTTTGTATAAAGTTAGGGAATTAGAGTTGATTGAGTTTTTATTTGAGTTTAGACAGCAGCCGCAGCTACTGTCAGAGGAGATGGAGAAGAGAAGAATGTGCTGTTTTAGTGTTGTTTACAGTGGCAGTGGCTTAAGCCACTGTCAAATGGCTAACTGCTGCTGCAGTTAGTCCACTTGAAGAGGGGGGAAGTATTCTACAGAGAAGAGGGAAATTTAGAGAAGAAGGGAGTTTAGAGAAGAGGGGAATGTAGCTGCTAGATGCAGCATATTGCTGTGTAACTGGGAGTAAGATAAAATTCAAAACAAACTACAATTTACAGTGTTGAAATCCAAATCTGAAAGGGGTTTAAATCTCACGAAAATCTCATGTAAATTCAGCTCAAATACTCATTAGGAAAAACCTTATCAGAAGCATCCTTTCAGATCAAAACTCAAATGGCATTGAGTTAGTCTTCCTAATGCCATAGACAGCATGAAGACTTAGCTCGATCAATTAAAACCAAAGAAACACAATCCCAGTTTCTTGCAACCTTAAGGAGTATGGAAAACTCCTTAGGTTAGAGAATCACCATACAGAAATGATCATCAACACAAATAGTGCATGGCAGTTCTGAAATAGCAAAAAGAGACTAAGAATGCATTAAGGAAATTTAATGGAAGCTGGCGAATGCATTCAAAACAAAGTATAAACAGAATCATGAAAGGCTCTTCTGATTGGTTCTCTGTCACCAGAGAACTTCTCAGAATCCTTGCCTACAATGAAAACCAAAAATCCCTTCAATTTGTCAGATCTGTCAAAACATTTCAGAGAGTAAAAATCCTTTAAAATCCAAATCAAAAGTGCTCTGACAAACTGAGGCAATCCATTTAAAACAGAGGGGCTTTTGTGAAACAAATGGAGTGAGTGAGAAGCCCCAAATGGTGCTTGTGACGCCACTTTCAGATCTGAGGCAGTGTGCCATCAGATCTGAAATTGGGTCAGGATGTGTGGGTGATTGATGAAAAATTCGTCGTTAAAAAAAGGAAAAAACAAGAATCAGAATTTGGATGATGGAAAAACAAAACATGAAGAGGGAGATAAATTGAACAATGAACAGATGATTCTTCCCCTCTGATCTGGACTGATCAGAGGAGGTGAGGGAGGGGATCTAATACTAATTCTACTCCTAAGACTAATCTAACTACAGCTAACATTAAACACTACAATTAAAACTAAATCTATTCTAAACTACTGCAAACTAAATCTAACACTACTTGTGCAGAATTAAAAACCTAAACTAAAAGGAAGAATGGGACCTATGGGTCCTTAGTCGGCGGCTAAGGAGGAAGAAAAGAGGAGGGTGACTCCAGCGGAGGGAAGAGTCTGCTAGTGAGACTCCAGGGTCGTCCTCAGGTGCTACGAGGTCCTTAGCGACGAGGAGGGTCGAGAGCAGGCGATGATTCCACAGCCGGTGGCTGTGAAATCAGGGTCTAGATGAGGAGGAGAGACTGGAGTGGAAGAATTGATCGCTAAGAGATGTAGGAGGGAGCGATCCTTTGCGCGCGACACCACTGAGGTGCTTAAATAGCAGCTCAGTGACTGAGATCACCGCAAGGGTGAGGTTAATCAAAATTAGGCCGGCGGTGAGGATGAGATGGGTAGAGCGCGCGGCGAGTCAAGAGAGAGATCTGACCGTCAGATGAGATCTGGGAAGAGAGGTGAACGCACGCACCGAATCGCGCGAAGGTTCCATTTGATTCCAGCCGCAGATCGAGATCAAAAGTGCGATGGACGGTCGAGAGTGGCTGTGTTCTTCGCGTGCTACAGTGCGCGTGAAGAACACAGGCTTCTCTCTGAAATGAGGGAAAACTTGCAGGAAGACCCTTGAATGAAGGGGTAGAAGAATAGCGTGCAGGTCCAAAAGTGAGAAGAACTATAACTGGAAGGGCCTTGCAGTCATACAGAAGGGTCCCTGCGGCTTGCAAAAAGGTCCAAGAAGGAGTTTTGAAGGGTAGAAATGTAATGCATGAAGGACCTAATTGTAATC
Organism: Thalassia testudinum; assembly: GCA_037157565.1. Classification (NCBI taxonomy): domain Eukaryota; kingdom Viridiplantae; phylum Streptophyta; class Magnoliopsida; order Alismatales; family Hydrocharitaceae; genus Thalassia; species Thalassia testudinum. The sequence continues at coordinate 27,286,254 of JAZHRO010000003.1, forward strand.
TATTTATTTCTAAGCCTAAATGATGTCCAATTGCTTTCAAATTTTTACATGTGCTTAATTGAACATTTAAGACATTGATTTTACTTCTGATTTATCTTTTCAAACTTGTTTATGTGTTCAATTGATGCATGGATCATCATTTGTTCTTTAGTTTTCAGAATATCTCATTTTTGTGACCTAATTAGGAGGTTTTAACACACATTAAAAGTTTTAGGTCTTTTCTTTAATTCCCACACTTAACCCTTTTTATGTGTTAATTTGATATTGTTTTGCTTAGTGTCTAGCTTAATTTCGGCCTTTTAGCACTGATGAGTAGCCACTCATCAGTGAGGAGGTAGTTGAGATGGAGCCACATGGCACCATCGTAGCCGTCCATCTTCTTCTTCTTGTATCTGATGATGTAGACCTCCGATTAAGTTAATTTCTACACCGTTGGACTGCGAATGTCAATCCAAATCCATCCACGCGGTTGGATTTGTCATCTGAGGTCTGGATCTTCTTTAATTTGCCCCTTGGCTCTTGATCTTCTGCGAATTCCTTAAGGTGCTACAGGAGTCTGATTGATGCGAACTTGGAAGCATTGGACTCCCGTCGTAGTTCTAAACAGATCCATGTGGTTGGACTAGTCATCCATAGCCCCGAATTACCTACAATGAGTGATACCTCTCAAATAGCACAGTTTCATGCGTAAAACACATATATCAATTACGATGCAAAATATGATGTGTATGCATGCAAAATGTTCATGTTAAGCTAAGTTCTTGCTTAATTCGGGCGAATTAGGGCCTATGATTGCTGTGCAATCAAATATTGGTCTCCCATATCAGGTTCATTCATCTCATTTGCAACTGCTTGAGCATGGGAGAACCAGTCCAATACTGTAGAGGCGAACGAAGTTATGAATTATACAAGTTGCACGAACAACATCTCATTGGACACTGATTGGATATTCTTGCATTCTTTTAAGGCACTCAAACCTCTTCTTCCACACATCAAAGGTCCTCTCAACAACTCTTCGAAGCTAATCATAACTATGATTGAATAACTCCTTGTAGCTTTTTGCCAAGCCACCTCTCTCTTGCCACTCTGGAATATGGTATGTGGTCCATCGGTAGGGAGCTAGGTACTCATCGGCATTAGCATATCTACAATCAACAAGAAGTCTATAACCTTCTAGAACATGGAAAATCCGTTTATCCAAAGCCTACTGAAGAACAACCATATCGCTTGCAGAGCCTTCGTATTCGGCAATGACAAATGTGAATAACATGTCAAAGTTCACAACACCCATGACGTTTTGTGACAATTCCATGTACCTATTATGGTATCTTTACTCCTCATGCCTCGGTACACAAGCCCTGACATGGCAACCGTCGATAGGACCTATTACTCCCTACATTTGCAAAAGTTGTCATTGTCAGAGAAGAATATGAGGAAATAGCAAAGGGCATGTGTTAAAGAATAAAGACTTTTACCACTTACTTGAAAGTAAGGATAGTATTTGCGGTTCTTTGTTATTTCCGATGGTGTGACTGGATCAAGTTGTCGAACTAACATCGGCTCCAAACTTAACGTAGCATCCAAAACAGACTTGAAGTTTCAACTTATTATTTCACAGGAATGTTGGAACCGCTCTTGTAGATCACAATTGGAGGCTGCATGACTAAGTGCAAAGAGGAAGATGCAGACTTGCTCGATTGTAGTCATGTGAGTTGAATCTTTCAAACCACCATGGCTCTCTAACAACTAATTTTAGTGCATCAGGGTGCACATGGAATGAGCGATATGATCATTCCTCATGACCCTGCATCATTTCAGAAATCCATTGGTGACCTCTCATCGGCGCCAAATGCATTGCTATTGGAGGACCAGGAGGAGGAGTCCCATCATCATCATCATCGCCATCCAACAGACCCACCGTAAAGCTCAAGTTCAACGCAGCAATAGACAGTCGTGCACGATATTGCCTGTAGTGACGATGCAGATCCATTCTGTACACGTATATAGATAGGAGACACGTGTATGAATGATAGGCGAACATTTAATTTACTACATGAGATACGATAAAGACACTAGAATTACAGTTACATCATCACACAACATGAAGCTGTTTCCGTCAATACAAAACATTGCGAACAACACATCACTACAATGCTGTAACATGAGGAATAGTAGAAACATGGAATGTCAAATACGAGAACAATAACATCATAGGGACAAAATAAAGGGACATGACCTAATATTTCCTTACTACAAGTTGCTCCTCCAACCACAAATCCAACATGTACGAAGGCATTGTCAACATCTCTAAGAATGCATATCTCTTGGAAGGATCCTTAAATACCATGACCAACCTGGCAAACTTGATGGGATCCATATTAGGCCTTACTTGGTGTAAAGCTCTTATGGCATCACTAATATGTCCTAAAGGATCAATAGGACGAGGCTCCAGGTTTTGCCTCACCAACTCACTTGTCGTCTCCACCACTAGCCGACCCAATGAAGCATTATCACCCAGTGTACTAGAACTCTTGTCTTTCTTGAAGCTTGATGAATTTCAAGAGTTCCTCTAAACTTGTCCAAAATATGTAGGATGTAGAATCTCACCATTGTTGTCTTCATCCACCATCTCAACAACTTCCTTCGTCTTCATAAGACATGATATATCCAATTGTCCATTTCCACGACGATGCCTAGATGGATAAGTTGGAGTGAGTTCCATTCGAGTGCCACCATCACCTACTCAAGTACTACCAATTGTACAATCACCAATTGTAGTGTCACCACCACGGATGATATACATTTCTTCATAGAAGAGAAACAGATTGTTGCGAAACTTCATATATTTGTTCTCCAACTGAAAGAACATATTTGCAACACGTTAGTAAGATTGCTTAAAATAGGCAATCGATTATCAAATACAATTTTGTTATCGATCGATTGACCTCATCCCATGCTTCTGGATAAGGGGGAACTGGTTGTTAAGTCTCATTGTCCCAACCCCATCCATTCTTAGACATAAACTGTTGGAATGTACTATTTTGTATCTTCAAGGTCTTCCACTTATTCTGAATTTGATTCTTGCTGAGGGCCATGTCATGTGTGATTCGCTCCCAACTGGGCATGTTGAATGTACCACCTATGTACTGCTTCCTCTTCTCCTTGGTATCTTTCATAATGCCAAGTGGCCCCCTAGTGTTCTCCACTATCCATGCTATGTGTCTTCGTCCCTCACCACGACATCCTTCTGCGCTTTTCCCATCAAATACATCGTCAAAGTTGATGGTTGTTCAACCTTGATGAAGATCATAAGTCCCACTTGCTTGACGAGTATGATGCCAATTCGACTGCTGTCGACCTAATTGAAACTTTGGGAATTTGTTACTACCCCATCCATCCTCGAATATGTCATCATTTAAGTTCATATTACTGTGTGATTACTAAAAAAAGTTTGGTGAGAAGTTGTACACTTACTGAAAAAATATTTTAAATTTGAAAAGTACATCAACACCATACATAACTTGCTCGACCAGAAACTCCATAATCAAACATTTTATCCCATGCATGTCTCTCGTAAACCATATTCATGCTTCATCATCACAAACTTCCACAACTTGAACTCCATCGATGTTTATTTAAAGGCACCAATTTCCCACAACCATCGTCGGTATAGGTGTACTCCCTTACAAATTATACATAATTTTTTCGTAGAGAAGATCCTTGTCTCCCTTTCTAATATGTGAACAAAATAAAATAACCTCCTATCATACACCCAACCCATAGGATGACAACACATCTTTAGTTCATAGGGATACTACATGAAGTTATTCAATAGAGAGAGTAGAATAACTTTATCTTTAGTTAAGTCTACTTAATCCGGTGTAAATAAGGAGTGAGTTAAGTAGCGAGTTAAATACTTAATCTGGCGCAAAGCTACTTAACCCACTAACCAAACACCCCGCCCCGATAAATAAAAAGCTATTCCCAAAATTTTGTGTATCAAAACATATGACATAGGTCTCAAATACATAATGAAGAGGTTAACTCCACTTGTCGCATTGTAACGTACCCCAATTACCTACCTAATTTATATACATATCCAATTATGAAAAAAGGGTATCTCACTTTGCTAATTTCTTGATAAATATGATCAAAATGTCAACATGATAATTTAATTTTCAGTATATACTTAATTACATTGTGCATGAAAGGATTAACTACTTTGGTCAAATTCCCTTCACTAATTAAACATATAAAGAAATAATAGAGAGAATAATCCAATTTGAACCAACATAACTGCAAAAGAAACATGTGTTGCTAACAATTCAATGCCTTAAATCAATTGAACCACATAAATAGATATGCAACATGGGTTAGTTTTCGATATAAAAGAAAGTACACATGTAAGTGTTGTTTTTCAACGAGTAATTTCTTTGTGAGTAAATGTGACAACAATAACTTCAATGAATAACATATAATAAAAGGGCATAACCAAAAGAACTCAACTATTCCGTTGTCATCGAAAAAAACAAATAGTCAAACAATGCTCCTATGTGAAGAAATATTTATAATAATCAAATCAATATTTGCAATAATTTATATGGGTAATATAATTGACTATCAATTAACTACACACCAACCCAAATGTACACGTACATGACATTATCGTACAAAATATAGTACAACACGTAGTATCAATTCAACATAATAGGAAATAGCTACAGAAATCTCAAACTACTTATTATTTTCCTACATATAGATAACATTACGTTAAAACTATTCACTTTTTACGGCCACAAACTCCAAGCAAACATAGCATCCAACGTAAGATGAATATATAAACACACAATAACATCATACTTCACAAAGTCACTTCAAACTCTAATCAAAATGATCGGTCAAAAACAAACACAAAGTCATTCCATTCATAAAGCATCATAACCAAAGATTTTGTGCTATGCTATGACCATGTTTGGCCAGATGGATGAGGTTCATTGGTAGTCTATTCAAGTATGTGATTGTGTGGTTTGTGCATGGGTGGGGGTTGGTTGGGCTGGTGGTTGTGCCATTCAGTTCTCGACGGACGGTGGCATTTTGGCCATGAACAAACCCGATGCTAGGGAGGGGAGGTGTTTAAAATGCTCGTTGGGGGATGGTTCGAAATAAATTGTGGGGGGTTATCCGAAGATTGGACTACCAGACTGATCATGGGGTCACCCACTTGTTGATGGAGTTGGCGATTTCGTATTAGGGCACATGATGAATCGAGGGGGACGACAATACCATCCTCTTCCTCTAGATCACTCATCCTAGACAAGGGGTGGAGAGTCAACCTTTCGGTTGATCGCCATTTCGTGGCACAAGCTCTACAGTGTTGCCAACAACTACGTACGGATGTGGGAGATTCATACCTAGGTTTTGGGAGGAACAACCACTAGCGTGCGAGCATTGTCGCAGCTGCAGCGATGTAGAACCAAAGAGCAACAGTGAGGAGGTCTTCCTCACCGCCACGATGATGCTTCCAACCACAACAACCACGATGGGAGGGAATCGGAGGTGCGACACTCTTGCAATCAAAAGGGTTTGGATTAGTCCATGAATACTCCATCCGAGGCATCTCACAAACATAAATAGAGGGGGATGGAGTGGACATCGGAGCGGAGTCCTGCATTGTACCAATGGTTGATGCAATGAGGAGCCACGCTACTAACAGTTGCTATTGATTGATGCAAAATAAAGACGCCACGAGACTCACCACTCGAGGTGTCAGCAGCACCGCTCGGTACGGACAAAAGGCTACAACACCTCCACACTATGGCTTCGGTTGACGAAGAAAAGCTCTACCCGAGAAAGCTATCTCAATGCATGCGTTGGTTGAGAAGAAGATGGTTTCTTGAGCAGAGCAGGGGGAGAGGAGTGCATGGAGAGGAGAAGGGAAAGGAGCACATGAGACGAGTTTCACAATGGTTACATTCTCTCTCCCATGCCTCTTCGATTTTGATTAGACATGGCACAACCGCGGTAGCTTTTTAGGGAGAGGAGATGCATTTAGTGCATCACTGGCGATGGTTGGCCAGCATCTTCGAGACGCCAAACCTCCTCTTATCCCACCCACTACAGTGCTTTAATCCCCCTACAGTGCCCTAAACCCATCCTATATCCCTACGCCAAACGCAGCCTAAGGGTTGTAGGGCCCATTTTTAATTTGATGGGAAGGGGAGGCTTGTCCATTGAGATGGTATTTAGTAAGGAGAATAGATTTATATAATATGTATAGGAATAGAAAAGGAGTATAATAGAAGGGTGGATTAAGTATGTTAACCCATTTAGGAGAATAGGCAGGTTAAAATTATTTCATAGAAGAGGTAAAATAAATTTATCTTAAGTTAAGTCTTTCTTAATTTGATGCAAATGGTAAGTAATATTAGTGTGGCTAAACAATAGTTAAGTAAACTTAATCACCCTTAACTCACCTACCAAAGAGCCACAAAATTTTCCTTTTCTCATGTCTAATATAATGTGTTAGTGGTTGGTGAATTCGAGGGTAGAAAAACAAGAACCATCCCTCTTTTTTAAAGATATGTTTTTGCCCTTGCATTTGATAGATCATGCATATCACACACACATATAGATATGCATGCATGCAAACACGTATGTTATATAATGTATTGAATGACATATGTCTATTGTTTAACAAAATATATCATGTATTTTAATTTTTAACTTATATATTTTACTTTTTTATCAATTTAAAATCATAATACATTGACTAAAAGTAAAAATATATCAGTATATTTTTATTTTCAATTAATTTTTTATTTATGTAAAGTGATTTTTTACCTTTTAATTTATGATTTAGGTGAATTTAGGTAAATCTTAAATCTTAAATTCACCGGTGAAAATCTTAAATCATTTTTCATAAATTCTAAATTTAAAATTATTATTCATAAATCTTAAATCTAAAATTCATAAGTAAAAATTAAAAATAATTTTTACTTTTTAATTAAAAATCTATTAAAGCTGATATATTTTTATTTTCGATTAATATATTTTTATTTTTAATAGATAAAAAATCAAAATAAATCTATTAAAATTTACAAATTATATTACAACATAGATTTTTTTAGTTTTTAACTTATATTAATTATAGAGATGCGGAAAACCGTTTCGAAGATTATTGTGTGTAATTTATCGATGTTTAAAATTATCAGAACTTTATCTTGGTTGACGAGGATGCCAGGGACATGCCGCACGCTAGTTGGATCTTGTGTTTGTGTTCGTATTTAATGGGATACTATTTAATTGGGGTGCTAATTTTTTAATATCATATAGTGCAACATGAACCTATAAATCATTAGTGGTTGAGAAGTCGCTTCTATCAATACGTACGCACCATTATTTTTTTCGTTTTCTCTTTGTTTTTCCCTTTGACGGATTTGTTCCACCTTGTTTCGATTTTTCCGTGTCCCGTCCCTTGGCTGTTTCAACCTTGATGACCTCAACGAACTTTACATGCGATCAGTTTTGAAAGGAGGAGAAATATTAATAGAAATAATTTTTCTTCCCGACTGCTTTTACAGGAAAGGCCAGAGGTTTTTTCGTCGATGATCCTGTTTGACGTCATGGAGGATGTGTGAAAGAAAGGGAAATAGGTTGGTAACTTCTCTTTTTCCGTCCTTCCCTACCCTATTAATGCTCGTACTTTGACGGAGAATATAGGAGGGTATACAAACCTTTACGTGGTTGTATGTATCGAAAGTAAGGAGGGCTCAGCCATGTATTTATATAAGTAACATGTGTTCCTTTCATTAAGAGATATATATTCATTAATTTTCTGTCATGATGTCAAGAATTGCCATTCTAATGAATGGGTCACCTTAGACATCTCTTGATGGATATTTTAGTTCTGGATGTTTAAATTATTTGCTTAACATTGGTTAATTAGATTTTTACACAAATATCATTGAAAATCATCGAAATTATTTTTTTACCATCGGATTACAAATATCATTATTAATGTCATTGTGAAACTTATATTGTTAATGTAAATGTCATCTTGTTATCTCTTCATTAGTTCACTCATTAGGATTAGGGAAAAGTTGACTCGAGTTGAGTTAAAAGTGTTAATCTCAGAGGGAAATGGATAGCGATGATTTAATCCATCTTTGGGGATGGATCGAACGAATATAATTTAATAGGGATGAGAGTTTCACCCTCCTTCGTCTTCCTCCTTTCTCTTGACAATTGCATCGTCGCAAGTTGCTCTTCTTTTCTCTTCCTCCGACCTTCTCCTTGGACCTGGTTGTCCTCCTTCCTCTTCCTCTAGCCTCCCCACCCCCCATTTAAAGCAACCCATCACAACCTTCCCTCTTTGATTTCCCCCATTACTACGCTAGCAAGTGAAAATAGAGCAAGAAAGGCCTCCTCCTTCATCCTCTCCAATCCACCTTCCTGCTCTTAATTCCTTCCACTACCGACGACACTGCAATAAATTAAGCGCTTGTCGACGAAGAGGTTAGGGAGAGTGGTGGTGATGTACAATAGGGATGAGAGAGAAGGGGGAGGGTGGCAGCTTGACCTCGCCCAAGACATCTACTATTGGGCCTCCTGTTGCCCCAACCTTCACCTCCACCACCGCCCTTCCCTTCTCCCCTTCTACGCCATCCTCTGCATTTCCATCCACCACCACTACCTCTCCCATGTCATGTCCCTTGTCCACGACCCTACCCTAACTTGGAGCTCCCCCTCCTCCACACTGTCGCCTCTCTTGCGTCGTGTCCCTTGTCCACGACCTTACCCTAACCTAGAGCTCCCCCTCCTCCACACCGCCGCCTTTCCCACATTGTGTCCCTCGTCCACAACCTTACCCTAAATTGGAGTTCCCCCTCCTCCACACTGCCATTTGGTTCTCCTCCTCCCACCCCCACCTCCTCTCCCTCGACGTCGAGCTCCTCGACCTCCTCCCCTGTCTCTGCCTCTGCCTCCACCCCTCTCCTCCCCATCCTCTCCACCATGCGGTTTTGCAGGGAGATGAGGGGAAAGGGGTTGGTGTTGAGGCCGTAAGTCTACATGGCACTCACCAACTACCTGTCGATGGAGCGAAGGTTCAGTGAGGCAGCAAGGTGGTGAGGGACATGGTTACAAACAAGGCACTCGCCAACTGCTTGCTATTGCTGCTGGTGTTATTATTGTTGCTTGTTGCTGTTGTTGTTGCTCCTGTTGTTGTTGTTGTTGCTTGTTGCTATGGTTGGTGATGTTATTATTGTTGCTTGTTGCTGTTGCAGATTTTGTTGTCATGTTGTTGTTATTGTTGCCATTGTTGCTTTTTTTGTTGTTGCTATTGTTGTTTTTGTTGTTGATGGAGCTAGTAAATGGATTTCACTGAGATGAGGATGATTCAACATTAGATCTTTAAAAACAAGCTCCTGTGATGCTTGGTGTCAGTTGATAAGAGGTTAATGATAGAAACAAACATTTGTTAACCCAATCAACAGATCTTAATCCAAGGAGTACTTTCGTAAAAGGGTTATATTTTTCAGTGGCATTAATAATAATAATAATTTCAATGAGTTTTAATGACATCTGTTAAAAAATTTCTTAGTTAATTGATAAGTACTTTTAGTTGTAATGCAAATAGCGGCAGCTCAGCAGTAATCACGATCATAAACTGAACAGCAATTTCGTCTGAGTCATTTTCAAGTATTGGATTTGAAGAAGATGCTGTGAAAATCCAATCATGAATATTTTCAAGTTGCAGGAAATCTGTAGGTTGCAACCTCCATCCACAGGGTCAGATTGGAAAGGTAATTGGTCAAACATGAAGAAAGATGGAACCATTCCTTTGTCCACCGCTCCCACCGAGAATCTGAAGGAAAAAAAAAAGGAAAATTCAACTAAGTCATTAAAAAACTCGAAAGAGTCGAAGCAAAAGGGATCAAATGTTGTCCACACAAATATATGAAAAAACGAAAAAGTTAATTTTCTTATAGAACATGGTAGCGACACTTTCATTCCTCCGAGCATTTAACTCGTGGGGCTTTCCAACGGCCCACGGTAGAATGATGGATAATTAGTAATTTACAAGTAGAATAAATTTGTGAAATAATTGGAATAATTAAAAAGAAAATAATAAAATAAATAAATTAATCTGTTTAGATCTTTTTGATAAATTAAAGTTATCTTACTCTAAAAGAAATAAGTAGAATAATTTTACTTCAAATTAAATCCTACTTAATCTAACATAAATTGAAGGTAGATTAAATGATGGTTTAAATAATTAACCTAACTATCAAAATTAGGATTTAATTTTTTATATCTAAAATTTTTAATTTTAAATTATTTTATTTTGAAAATATCTTTTTAACTTTTCGATCAAAGAAAAAAAAAAGTGTTTGATTCCTTTTCTAATATATTTCTTTTTTAAAATTCTTTCCACCAAATAGTGGCCAGAAGCCTGAAGTTAGGATAGGCTAGATAATTTTCTAATGGCTCTAAGGTTGCATTCGGCAGCAGCACATTTTGAAAAGATAAGTTGGAAAGGATTTTTATCTTAAAAAATAATAATAAATAGTGAGATAAAAATTATTTGTATACTTATGTAATGTTAATGATAATTTTTTAATATTATAATATTGATGTAAGTGTATTGGTATGATACAATGAATAAATATATTTTAATGTATATATAAATATTGATGTAATATAATAAGATAATTTAAAAATAATGTATTTTAACAAATATTGATATTGATCGAATAAAATAAGATAAGATAAATTTCGTTAATCTTAAAATGTAGTTCATAAACATTTGAATAGTGAGATGGCCGTTCAATTATTCCACTGCCAAACGGCACAAGATGGCTACAGGCGTAGAAAATTACTTGCAAAGATATACAAGGACTTGCCAAAAGAGGGGAAAGGTAGACGGAGAAGAAGAAAAGGTCACATTATTCCGAGGCCGTGAGGAAGTCCACCGATATGTTGACCCAATCTATATATTTATTTGGGGATGACATGGTATCATTCAAGTGCACAGCTTTCCAAGCAAAATGATTCATTTTCTCTCCCCGATCTTACCACGGTCTCCACAATTACGCGCTTCCTCCCACGTGCTACCCAAATGGAATTTATAACTCGCCGTAAAGCGATCGCCGTCACTGCCATGTTCGTCCAATAGACCAACGCCACGTCACCGTCCCACTACAGCCCACGGTGTGCTGCAAACCACAGGACCACATGGATTTAGGTTAGTGCAGTTTTTCGACCTCCCGGAGTGTTATCCCATCAGAAGAAATTTCCATGTACATCCTCTTCACGAGTCCATTTGCACTCGTATGCTCGTTTGGCGTAGGTTTAAAATTTAAGAAATTTTAAAATAAAAAATAAATAGATATATATATGATAGTGAAATTAATATATTATTATTATTAATTTTTAATTATATTTATATTGGACGTGAGTTCGTCAGAGATAGGTATTATGAATTTAAGTGAATCAGTAAAAATATATATAATTGATTAGAAATAGGTGTAATAGAAGATGAGAATTGTGATGAATCGTAGTAAATAAACCTTTTACCGTATTTATTTACCGAAACAGTTACAGATGCCTCGTAAATAAGAACTCTATTTAAAATTATTTTAAGTGGGACCATAAACTCTGTCGTGTTCTTCTTCGATGTAAAGATTATTCATGCATGCATTTCCTCCACCATTTAAAGAAGAAGTCTGATGGCTGTCACTACATAGAAGGATGCATGCATATGCATCCGTCTCACATGTTTGACATCTGGTATGGCTACAAAATGACCTATGATGCATGCATTTCTCCATCGTGTCGGACATGAAGTTTCGTAGCCAAATTTACGTCCATTTCTTCCCTTCAACACCTGTTACCATCATGGGGCTTTTATTATGATTATTTACATGGGGCTTTTATTATGATTATTTAAACTGACGTAGCAGCGGGGTGTCGTTACTTCTGGCATTGCGACTAAGGCGATTAGTTTGATTTGAGGAGGAACCTATTTGTAAGGGATCGGTTCCGACATATAATATTGATGGAGAAATATTATCTCATAAATATCAAGGATGTATGTTGGAAATATGTACATAACATGTGTATTAATAAATATTTTCTCAAAAATAATTCTTAATCTATATTATAAGTTAAGTTACTTTTGCCACATATGTAAGATCAGGATTGTAACGACCCGGTTCCCGAGTCCCTACGAGACACGAGAATCGGACCAACTCGACTCATCCCAAGACCCAGTCGTCCAACGAGGAAGTAACCAAAAGACAGTAAAATAAACCACATTCAGCATGAATATAACTAACAGTAAGAAAGTACAACAGTAAAGAAAGAACTACTACAGTAGGCACCACCACAACAGTAAAACAACATTTATCATATAACAAAAACTGCAGGTAAAGAAGGTACAGCGGAAACAAAACTACTCACTAGAACCGAAACAAAAAGGGGTACAAAGCTGGGGTAACTCTACTGGACCCTACTCGGCCCAGCGTCCTCTGCAGCCGCCGACCCTGGCTGCTCAACACCTGGTCCTGAAAAAGGTAACGAGTGTAACACGTCAGCAAAACGCTGAGTAGAGTGGCAAACTAACTAAAGACAACAGTAGAGTGTACAGTAGCTATTATGTTCTATTACTTCCTTTATTTACATCTTTCAATTTTTCTCACTATTTCATTTATTTCTCAGATCCTTTACTTGATCTCGAATGTCCTCGTGGGACGATCTTGATTGCAGTCTTTTCCAAAAGTAGAAGTAGCACGTGGTGCTCTCCTGGCCGGGAGAGTCCCCCGTGGTGATCCTACCCTCAGTCAACCACCCCAAGGTCACTGACAGACGTAACGGTGACTACGGCACGCGCGATAAACGCACAGGTAGCTAGCCCGCACTGGCACGCGGTCAGTCGTTTCCGTTAACGGGTGCGCCCAAAGCACAGCACGGAACCAGGGCAGAGCCCTCTCAGTAACAGGGGTCCAACCCCTCCACACTAACCAAACCGGGGCCTTGCCCCTCCACAGTCCGCGCACCCTCGCCTGACTACCCTGGTTTGCCCCAGTGGGCCTAACAAGTCGGTGAAGGAGGCTAGCAGAACCCCGGGGCCCGTGGGGTAGCTAGTACTCTCCTAACACTACTAGCTCTCCTCGGTACTACGTACACGAGGGCCAGCAAGTCGGTACAGAGCGGCCAATCCTAACCCCGGGTCCCTGGGGCGGCTGGCCCCACTCTGCACTAAACAGGTACAGGTACTTCCCTTGGTACTGCGTACCCAAGAGACAGTACAAACTACATCTCAGTTCCATTCCTTTTTCTTTCCAGGAGTTCCACTCCTAACTCCCCGTAGGGTTCCAGCTCTTTATTTCAGAACATCATATGTTTCACTTTCCAGATTCACGTTCTCAAATTCCATGATCTCAAACATGTTTCTTTATTCATAACAGGCAGCTGTTAATTAAATTTACAGGCAGCTTTATATATTCCTTTCCATTTTTCCAAGACTGCAGTAATATACATTCCACTAGTTTTTCCATCCTAGGATTCATGCCATATCCTAGGATCTATCATACAATCTAGTTTTCCGGCCCTAGGATTCATGCAACACCTAGGAGCTATCATTCCATATATTTCTCATTCCTAGGATTCATGCAAAGCCCTAGGTTCTAGTTATGGTTCCATACTTTAACAGATTTTACTAATACTTAAAACCACTCTACCAGGTACAACGGGAGTAATGGGGGCGTGATCGGGAATCCCGCGCGCCTCCGCGACTCTCAAGACTGCAACCGAACGAGGTCCTATCACAAGGATCAAACACAAGGAGTGTCTCAAAATAGTGTATAGCTACTGTAGGCGGGTAGAGGAATTAATTCTGAAACGAACGCAACTCGAATCGCGGAAAACGGAGCCCAAACGGGCCCTAAACGGGTCGAGAAAGACGATACTGTGCAAAATCAGACGTCTGGAACTCCCTCCAGACGTCTTAAACGGTGGATCAGAGAATTACCTGTTCAGCGTGGTTTCCCAGACGTCCAGAAGTTTGCAGGGACGTCTTTCCTAGATCCCAGACGTCCGATGGTCACTCCGGACGTCTGGAGGTCACTCCCGCCGTCTGGTACAACTTCCAGACGTCTGATTCGCAAAGGATGACGAATCAGAAAACCTGCGCACAGCCAACCCCCCTCCCTCAGTACGGTCAGTCGACAAAAAGGAAGAAGAAAGCGGAAACTCACCTTTCAGACGTCTGTATGATCTCACAGACGTCGACCTTGCCGTCTGGATATCAATCCAGACGTCTGATTCTGGAAATTTTTCCAGAATCAGAGCCCTGCTCGGCCTCTGCTCGCGACGCCGCCCGCGTCGCACCTCGCGCGTCCGCTGCTCCGCCCGCAGCAGGTCCCTCTCCGCGACGCTCTGCGCCCCCTGCGCCCTCCGCCGGCCGGTCAAGCCGCTCCTGGCGAGCTCGCCCTCACGGCAGAGCCCCGCCCTCGCACGCCGCAGCTCCTCCGCGCTTACTGCGGCTGCCGCTGCCGCTGCCCCCTCGCGTCCGCTCGCTCTCGCGCACAGGCAGGAGAAGAAGGAGGAAGATGGTGGAGACGGGAGGGGAGGCGCGCCCCCCCCTTTTAACGCCACGCGGAGAGGAGAGAGAAGGCGGTCGCAGCCGCCTGCAGCAGCAGAGAAAGAAGGCAGAAACGCAGGTCTGCGCGCACAGGCGCGCAGACGAATCTCGCGTGCGAGCATAACTGTTCGCCAGACGTCTGTAAACTATCCCGGACGTCTGGTCAGACGTCTGGATGTGATCCCAGACGTCTGGTCCGACGTCTGGGCCACCTCCCAGACGTCTTAAAAGGCGTCTGGGGCACGCGCTCGTTACAATATAACAAACTCAAAGGAAGTTTCGTCCCCGAAACTTGCGCCAACTAGGGTGCGGGGAAAAGATGTCCAAATAACCATAACAAACTCAAAGAGGACCGAAGCCGGTCCGAAAAGACGTACCCGCGAAAAGCTCCGGGTGCCGCTCCCGCATTGCCGCCTCAGGCTCCCAGGTAGCCTCCTCGTACCGCTGGCTCCTCCACAAAACCTTTACCAGGGGTACTTGCTTTCGTCTCAACCTGCGGACGGCTCGGTCTAGGATCTGCACTGGCCGCTCGGGGTAGGTCAGGTCGTCGCTCACCTCGACGCTCTCGTGACTCAGTACGTGGCTGGGATCGGCTACGTACTTCCTGAGGTTGGACACGTGGAACACGTCGTGCACACCAGAGAGCTGCGGGGGAAGGGCAAGTCTGTAAGCAACGGGTCCAACCCGCTCCAGGACCTCAAAGGGCCCCACGAACCTCGGCGCGAGCTTCCCTCTCACCCCAAACCGCTGTAAGCCCTTCATGGGCGAAACACGAAGAAAGACGTGGTCCCCAACCTCGAACTGCACCTCTCTGTGTCTGCGATCTGCGTAGCTCTTCTGTCTGCTCCTGACAGTGCGGAGTCGTCTGTGGATCTGCTCAACTACCTCCTGACTCTGCCGGATCAACCTGGGGCCAACCTCCCACTTGGTCCCCACCTCAACCCAACTCAAGGGTGCTGTGCATTTCCGTCCGTACAGAGCCTCGTAGGGAGCCATGCCGATGCTCGAGTGATAACTGTTGTTGTATGCAAACTCCGCCAGGGGCAGGTGCTCCTCCCAAGAGCCCCTCCAGTCTAGTACACAGGCACGCAAAAGGTCCTCAAGTGTCTGTATCGTGCGTTCCGACTGTCCGTCCGTCTGGGGGTGGTAAGCCGTGCTAAACCTCAACCTCGTCCCCAAAGCCTGCTGAAACTCAGCCCAAAACTGGGACGTAAAGCGGGTATCCCGGTCGGATACGATCTCCCGCGGAACTCCGTGTAGTCGCACCACATCACGGATATACCTCTCTGCCAACTGTGCTGGTCCCAGAGTGACTCGGATCGGCAAGAATCGTGCCGTCTTCGTCAATCTATCCACTATTACCCAGACTGCGTCGTGCCCTCGCTGGGTAACAGGTAAGCCCACCACCAAGTCCATGGTGATGCTCTCCCACTTCCACTCTAGCACTGGAAGCGGCTGAAGCGGCCCTGCAGGCCTCTGATTCTCGACTTTCACCTGCTGGCACACTAAGCACTGCTGCACGAACTCACTCACATCCCGCTTCATCCCTCTCCACCAGAACTCGCGTCTCAAGTCATGGTACATTTTCGTGTTTCCGGGATGTATGGTGAATCTGGAACCGTGTGCCTCAGTCAGGAGTTCTCTCAACAGCTCCTCGTCTCTGGGGACGCACAACCGTCCCCCCAAGCGTAACACCTGGTCTGTGAAAGAGAAGTCCCCTGGGTCCCCTGATAGTACTCTGTCGCGCAAAGACTGCAAGTACGGATCGGCCATCTGTCCCGTGATGATGCGGTCTATCAACTCTGGTCTGGTCTGCCGTGTCACCGTCACTGCCCCACAGTACCCTCGTAACTCTAGAGGTCGCCAACTGCCCACCTCCTCCAAAAGGCTCCAACTCTGTAACTGTAGACTGGCCAAGCGTGCGGGCGCCTTACAGCTCAAGGCGTCAGCCACCACATTGGCCTTTCCCGGGTGGTAGGAGATGCTGCAGTCGTAGTCCTTCAGGAGCTCCAACCAACGTCTCTGTCTCATGTTGAGCTCCTTCTGGTCAAAAAGATATCTGAGGCTCTTGTGATCTGTAAAAATCTCGAAGGTCTCACCGTACAAGTAGTGCCTCCATGTCTTCAGCGCGAAGACAACAACTGCCAACTCTAGATCGTGGGTAGGGTAGGTATGCTCATGGGGCTTCAGTTGCCGCGAAGCGTAAGCGACCACGTGACCCCTCTGCATGAGCACACCTCCTAACCCCTGTAAGGAAGCGTCCGTGTACACAACGAACCCGCCACTACTGTCAGGGATGGTGAGCACGGGAGCCGAGGTCAACCTCTCCTTCAGCTCCAGAAAACACGCCTCACAGGCGTCTGTCCAAGCGAAAGGCACATCCTTCCGAGTCAACTGTGTCATAGGGCGTGCAATCTGCGAAAACCCTCTGATGAACCGTCTGTAGTAACCTGCCAGCCCCAGGAAACTGCGAATCTCAGTGACTGAACACGGTCTCTCCCACCTGAGCACTGCCTCGACCTTGGCGGGATCCACCGCCAGGCCGTCTCCAGAGATCACATGACCCAAAAAGGTCACCTCCCTCAACCAGAACTCGCACTTGCTGTATTTGGCGTACAGCCTGCGTCGTCTCAGAGTGTCCAGAACCATCCGCAAGTGCTGTCCGTGCTGCGTCCGATCTCTAGAATAGATGAGTACATCATCTATGAAAACCACCACAAACTGGTCCAAGTACGGTCTAAACACCCGGTTCATCAGGTCCATGAAAGCAGCGGGGGCATTGGTCAGCCCAAACGGCATGACCAAAAACTCGTAGTGTCCGTAGCGGGTGCGGAAAGCTGTCTTGGAGACGTCGGTCTCCCTGATCCTCAACTGGTGGTATCCAGACCTCAAGTCGATCTTGGAAAACACCGTGGCACCCCGCAACTGGTCAAACAAATCGTCAATCCTCGGCAGCGGATATCTGTTCTTGATGGTGACCCTATTCAGCTGTCGGTAGTCCACACAAAGGCGTAGGGTCCCATCCTTCTTCTTCACAAACAGTACCGGGGCTCCCCAGGGAGACGCACTGGGCCTCACGAAACCTTTCTCCAAAAGGTCCTGCAATTGAGACTTGAGCTCTCGCAGCTCAAGCGGTGCCATCCTGTATGGCGCGGTGGAGATGGGGCTGGTCCCTGGTACTAGTGAGATCTCAAACTCGATCTCACGCTCGGGCGGTAGTCCTGGTAACTCGTCTGGAAACACGTCGGGGTACTCTCTGACCACCGGGATGCTCTGGAAGTCTGCCACGGGGCTGTGCTCTGCCACCACACAAGCTAAGAAGCCCTCACACCCCTGGCTCAAAAGTCTCGCCGCCCGAAGTGCCGAAATGCACCTGAAACCTCCGTCCACTGGCTGCCCGTGAAACTCGAAGGAAGGCAACTCCGGAATGGAGAAGACAATCTTCCTCTCAAAGCAGTCTACCAAGGCGTGGTAAGCGGACAGCCAATCCATCCCCAGAATCACCCCAAAGTCCTCCATCTGTATCATAATCAGGTCAGCTGGCAAGCTGTGTCCCCCGATGCTGACCCCGCAACCCGTGTACACCTCCTCAGCTACAAACAGCTGACCACTCGGACCTCTGATTACGAACGGATTCTCTAACAATGTATAATCCTGGTCCAAACAACTGCGAAACTGTCTGCGACAAACGAGTGCGTAGCGCCGGAATCGAAAAGCGTGTAAACGAGTCTGCCAGAAACTGAAACCATACCTGCTACCACGGATCCCGAAGCTCTGGCGTCCCTGTGTGTTAGGGCGTTGATACGCCCCTCAGCTCTAGGTGCGGACGAAGCAGCCACACTCTACGTCGGACGGGTAGGTGCTGGCCGGTACCCTCCTCGCGACTGCGGTCCTCCTCCTCGTGCCTGAAAACCGCGGCCTCCTGCGTGCCCTCCAGTGCTCTGCGCGGGAAGTATCTGCTGACCTCCTGCCCTAGATGGGCAGTCCCTCCTGACGTGGCCCGGCTGGCCACACTGGTAGCAGAGGGGAACCCGACTCCCACCCTCAGTGAGTCCCTGCTGTCGGCTAGGCGGGGGTCCGGTGCTAGCGACTGGCCCCTGTCGAGGGCCCCCAAAGGCCACTGATGGCCCTGCACAACGTGACGGCTCTCCTGCGGACGCCACGTGTCTCCGTTCTCGCCGGCCCTGTGAGAAGTCTGGCTGAAAGGGCCTCTTCCGCCCGCCGTCGGTCTCTCGCGCGGACGGGTTGGTCTCCTCGTAAGTCATAGCTGCCTCTACCACCCTCGAAAACGTCGGCAGCTTCAGGGGTTTGACATACCCCCGGATCGCAGGCCGGAGCCCCTCGGTGAACCTCCAAAGGCGCTCCTCCTCAGTGGCTACCGCTGTCGCTGCAAAGCGGGACAGCTCCAAGAAACGCGTGCGGTACGCGCTCACGGTCATCGTCCCTTGGCGGAGAGTGTGGAACTCCCGCCTCCTCTGGTCCTGCCACGTCTGGGGAAAGTACTGCTCGCAAAAGAGGGTGACGAACTGGTCCCACGTCGGCTCGTCCCTCTCCTGTCCCCGGACCGCCCTCCACCACCGGTGTGCCGCACTCTCCAGCTGGTATGTGGCAAAGGCCACGCGGCACTCCACCGGGGGGCGAAGGGTGTCGAAGATCTTCTCCAGCTGCTCAAGCCAGTCCTCTGCCTCGGTCGGGTCCTCATCCCCCTTGAAGGAGGGGGGCTTCAGCTTCCGGAACTGTCCGAAAAACTCGAAGTGGTGCTGTAGGGGAGGTGCTGGTGCACCTCCAGGCGAAGGTGCCTCGTGTACAGAAGTGTCGGAGGAAGGTGGGGGCGGCAGGGGCCCATCCCCTCCCTCGTGTCCAGCGCCGCGTCCGTCGCGTGGTCCCACAGAGGACTCCCCCTCTGCAACCCCAGGAGGAGGTGCTCGGGGCGGTGGGTGGAGCTCCTCTCGTACAATATCCCGTATCAGTCTGGCGAGGTCCTGGGCCTGGATGCCAGGGAGTGGTGGCTGGTCCACCGAGACGTCAACGACAGCACGTCCACCTCGCCGACCTCGCCCTCGGCCGCGCCCGCGGCCAGTCTCGCCAGTCCCACGACGAGGCATCTCCTGCAAGGAGACACGAAACAAAACGGAAACGTCAAAACAGACGGTACCTAACAACACTTCTAAGAGCTCATATCAAGAGATATGTTGTGGTGGCTACTCTAGCTATAAACATGTGAATTGGTTATTTTCCAGTCAGTTGATTCACTTTTCGGGACGACCTTGCTCTGATACCATCTTGTAACGACCCGGTTCCCGAGTCCCTACGAGACACGAGAACCGGACCGACTCGACTCATCCCAAGACCCAGTCGTCCAACGAGGAAGTAACCAAAAGACAGTAAAATAAACCACATTCAGCATGAATATAACTAACAGTAAGAAAGTACAACAGTAAGGAAAGAACTACTACAGTAGGCACCACCACAACAGTAAAACAACATTTATCATATAACAAAAACTGCAGGTAAAGAAGGTACAGCGGAAACAAAACTACTCACTAGAACCGAAACAAAAAGGGGTACAAAGCTGGGGTAACTCTACTGGACCCTACTCGGCCCAGCGTCCTCTGCAGCCGCCGACCCTGGCTGCTCAACACCTGGTCCTGAAAAAGGTAACGAGTGTAACACGTCAGCAAAACGCTGAGTAGAGTGGCAAACTAACTAAAGGCAACAGTAGAGTGTACAGTAGCTATTATGTTCTATTACTTCCTTTATTTACATCTTTCAATTTTTCTCACTATTTCATTTATTTCTCAGATCCTTTACTTGATCTCGAATGTCCTCGTGGGACGATCTTGATTGCAGTCTTTTCCAAAAGTAGAAGTAGCACGTGGTGCTCTCCTGGCCGGGAGAGTCCCTCGTGGTGATCCTACCCTCAGTCAACCACCCCAAGGTCACTGACAGACGTAACGGTGACTACGGCACGCGCGATAAACGCACAGGTAGCTAGCCCGCACTGGCACGCGGTCAGTCGTTTCCGTTAACGGGTGCGCCCAAAGCACAGCACGGAACCAGGGCAGAGCCCTCTCAGTAACAGGGGTCCAACCCCTCCACACTAACCAAACCGGGGCCTTGCCCCTCCACAGTCCGCGCACCCTCGCCTGACTACCCTGGTTTGCCCCAGTGGGCCTAACAAGTCGGTGAAGGAGGCTAGCAGAACCCCGGGGCCCGTGGGGTAGCTAGTACTCTCCTAACACTACTAGCTCTCCTCGGTACTACGTACACGAGGGCCAGCAAGTCGGTACAGAGCGGCCAATCCTAACCCCGGGTCCCTGGGGCGGCTGGCCCCACTCTGCACTAAACAGGTACAGGTACTTCCCTTGGTACTGCGTACCCAAGAGACAGTACAAACTACATCTCAGTTCCATTCCTTTTTCTTTCCAGGAGTTCCACTCCTAACTCCCCGTAGGGTTCCAGCTCTTTATTTCAGAACATCATATGTTTCACTTTCCAGATTCACGTTCTCAAATTCCATGATCTCAAACATGTTTCTTTATTCATAACAGGCAGCTGTTAATTAAATTTACAGGCAGCTTTATATATTCCTTTCCATTTTTCCAAGACTGCAGTAATATACATTCCACTAGTTTTTCCATCTTAGGATTCATGCCATATCCTAGGATCTATCATACAATCTAGTTTTCCGGCCCTAGGATTCATGCAACACCTAGGAGCTATCATTCCATATATTTCTCATTCCTAGGATTCATGCAAAGCCCTAGGTTCTAGTTATGGTTCCATACTTTAACAGATTTTATTAATACTTAAAACCACTCTACCAGGTACAACGGGAGTAATGGGGGCGTGATCGGGAATCCCGCGCACCTCCGCGACTCTCAAGACTGCAACCGAACGAGGTCCTATCACAAGGATCAAACACAAGGAGTGTCTCAAAATAGTGTATAGCTACTGTAGGCGGGTAGAGGAATTAATTCTGAAACGAACGCAACTCGAATCGCGGAAAACGGAGCCCAAACGGGCCCTAAACGGGTCGAGAAAGACGATACTGTGCAAAATCAGACGTCTGGAACTCCCTCCAGACGTCTTAAACGGTGGATCAGAGAATTACCTGTTCAGCGTGGTTTCCCAGACGTCCAGAAGTTTGCAGGGACGTCTTTCCTAGATCCCAGACGTCCGATGGTCACTCCGGACGTCTGGAGGTCACTCCCGCCGTCTGGTACAACTTCCAGACGTCTGATTCGCAAAGGATGACGAATCAGAAAACCTGCGCACAGCCAACCCCCCTCCCTCAGTACGGTCAGTCGACAAAAAGGAAGAAGAAAGCGGAAACTCACCTTTCAAACGTCTGTATGATCTCACAGACGTCGACCTTGCCGTCTGGATATCAATCCAGACGTCTGATTCTGGAAATTTTTCCAGAATCAGAGCCCTGCTCGGCCTCCGCTCGCGACGCCGCCCGCGTCGCACCTCGCGCGTTCGCTGCTCCGCCCGCAGCAGGTCCCTCTCCGCGACGCTCTGCGCCCCCTGCGCCCTCCGCCGGCCGGTCAAGCCGCTCCTGGCGAGCTCGCCCTCACGGCAGAGCCTCGCCCTCGCACGCCGCAGCTCCTCCGCGCTTACTGCGGCTGCCGCTGCCGCTGCGCCCTCGCGTCCGCTCGCTCTCGCGCACAGGCAGGAGAAGAAGGAGGAAGATGGTGGAGACGGGAGGGGAGGCGCGCCCCCCCTTTTAACGCCGCGCGGAGAGGAGAGAGAAGGCGGTCGCAGCCGCCTGCAGCCGCAGAGAAAGAAGGCAGAAACGCAGGTCTGCGCGCACAGGCGCGCAGACGAATCTCGCGTGCGAGCATAACTGTTCGCCAGACGTCTGTAAACTATCCCGGACGTCTGGTCAGACGTCTGGATGTGATCCCAGACGTCTGGTCCGACGTCTGGGCCACCTCCCAGACGTCTTAAAAGGCGTCTGGGGCACGCGCTCGTTACAAGGATCGACTCTTAAAAGAAGATTTTTAAATCAAAAGATAAAACTTTGAATTCTTAACTTAAATGACTTGACTCGTGTGACTATTTTTATCAATGTAACCAAAGACAAATAAAATCCAACTAAAGGATCTCAAATCATTTAATTAAATAGCTTGAACAATTAAAAGATAAGCGAAAAAAATCATTTTAATCACATTATTGCATTATGGTTCAAATTGATCCAATAAATCCACTAAAATGTTTAAAACTTAGTTATTGAATAGTAATTTTGTTGGAATTATGTTTCATATCATCTTAAGTTTTGGTATTAACGAAACTTTCTTGAATTGATAGTTACAAATTGAGTGTATTTGCAAAACATAAGTGATAATTGATGAAAAAAATTTATAAAGTTGCATAGAAATGAAGATGATAAAAAAATAAAAAATAATGATGACAAAATCCGAAGGAAAGACCACTAAAATTAGGTGGTATGAAAAGTTTTTATTTTCATTTTCAAAATTATATGCCCACTTAACAAGTAACATAATAAGTAACGTAAAAATAATCTAAATAGAAGTTTAGGACTCACAAAATTCCTAATCGTTCTTCAAAGGATAAATAATCTCACAAATTCAATTTTGCTATTTTCATCTTTCAAAGGAAAAGGTTGTTTTTCAAAAGAGGATACCTTCATAGGATTATCCAACCAACTAGATCAAGGTTTAAATTATGATACCTGTTAATTTATTTGCAAGTATTGGTACTAATACTTAGTACGAGTATATGAAAGTCATAGGTTTTCTGTTCATGTTCAAATTTTAAGAACTAAACATGTACTCAATAAATACTGGTACCAAGGGTAAGTATTGGCACCCATGGGATACAGATTTGGCTCTTTTGAACCATTGGTAAACCTGCATCCAATAAATATCTATACTTATGACATACAAGTTCTTCCCAAGAGAACCTCTCTGGC
Organism: Thalassia testudinum; assembly: GCA_037157565.1. Lineage (NCBI taxonomy): Eukaryota > Viridiplantae > Streptophyta > Magnoliopsida > Alismatales > Hydrocharitaceae > Thalassia > Thalassia testudinum. The sequence continues at coordinate 27,309,836 of JAZHRO010000003.1, forward strand.
CAACCTATATGTAATAAGTATTGGTATATCCTCTCTGGCCAACCTATATATAATAAGTATTGGTATATACCAATACTTATTATATATAGGTTGGCCAGAGAGGTTCTCTTAGGAAAAACCTTAGTACTGATACACTTGAGATATATGCTTTGGCCTCTTTAAAAGGTAAGATAGCTTATATGTAACAAGTACCAGTACTAATGCTTAGTATTGGTACATCTTGGATACTAGTGAGCTTCATAAGGCAAAGTGGAGCTCTTGAAATAATTCACCTAGAAGCTATGAGTACTGGTTCTCATTATCAGTACTGGTACTTATAAGATAAAATGTGTAAGAGCCTATAATTTCTACAATTTATTTATGATAATAAGGGGAACCCATTTAACTCCCATGAATTAAGGAATAAGACTTTTCTTTGAATTTAACTCTTCCCATGGCCTTAACAAAATTTCTACTAAGGGACATTTTTAGAGAAACAAAGGTTGGTGGATTTGCTTGGCACTCAAGGAAAAAAAAATGGAGGGGTCTTGTGGAAATTCCCCGACCCATAGAGAGAGAGAGAGACCTTTAGGATTGGGAAGGAAGCCACCCCCTTCTTGATGAGGTATAGCTCATCATAGCTAAAATATCCAAGTTAAGCTAGAAACTACATTAAACATTACCAATTAACATGATAAAAGGGTTAAGTGTGAAAAGAAACCTTTTGGCTTGGGAAGGAAGCCACCCCCTCTTGATGAGGTGTAGCTCATCATAGCTAAAATGCCCAAGTTAAGCTAGAAACTACATTAAACACTACCAGTTAACATAATAAAAGGGTTAAGTGTGAAAATTAACAGAAATGACCTAAAATAGTAAATTGGTCTTAAAAATGCATAATTAGGTCACAAAATAAGATATTCTATTATTAGATGCAAAATAATGATCCAGATCAAAATTGAACACACTTTTGAGACACAAAAGTTCAAATTAAAAGTGAAATCATATTCTTAAATGTTCAATTAAGTTTCAATAAAAATTTCATTACATTTGGACATCGTTAGGACCCTATCTTATTGACTTTACATATAAGTTTTTCATTTATTCACATTTAAAATGCTTAGGGACCTTTCTGAAAAGCTGCCAAGGGCCTTTTTGCAACAGATCAGGGACTACTCTGTATTCTATTCTAGCACTTATGGGTTTCTTCATAAAACTCACACCGTTTCGTCTATAGGGGCTCCATTGCAAATCACCCAAAGGACCTACTGCTTCACGAGGCACTGTAGCTCGTGAAGAACGTGAGCTACAGTTGCCATCCATTCCTTCATCGATCCTACGACAGATCATGATCCAAATTTCGCATGCTCTCACGCGTAGCATTACCTCGCCTCTCAGATCTCATCCTATGGTTAGATTTCATCCTAAAGCTTCTCGCCCTCCTCCAAGTTCATCACCATGACCCATACCCTAATAGCCTAATCTCACCATTAAGGTGATCTGATCTACTGAAGCGACTACTTAAGCAACCCTTAGGCTCACGCGCAAAGGATCAGCTCCCTCCTACATCTCTCAAGCTGGTCTTCACTCCTCTCCAGTTTCCTCTCCTCACACTACCTCTGTTCCTCAGCCTAAGTGGTGGAATTCCACCTCTTGCAACCTCTCCTTGTCACCAAGGACCACGTAGCACCTAAGGGTGACATTGAGCTTTACTAGCAAGCTTTCAGACCGCTGGAGATCCTTCCCCCTTCCTCGCTACAGCCACCAGCTACAGTTCTCCTTATAGGTGTCATTCTTCCATTTAGTATAGGATTTTAATGCTTTCTAGGATAGCTATAGTGTCTGTTAGTGTAGTATAGATCTCTCTAGGAGTAGACTTAGATAGTAACCTCATGGATTGATTGATAGTTTTAGGAGTAGAGTAGATTAGGAAGCTGTTCACCAAATCCGCCTCCTCTGATCAATTCAGATCAGAGGAGATGAATTCACCCCTTCACAGTGTCCATCTAATCTTCCCCTGCACTCAACACTCATTTCTGCATGTTTTCCTCGTACTTTTACCATTAATCACCCACACATCAAGGCATCAAATAAGATCTAATGCATTGAGCATTAAGATCTGATTTAAGTGCCAATTGTCATCTAAGGGTCATTTCATTCATTACACTTGTTCACAATGATGCTATTCTGGTTTTGAACGAGCTGATTTGTAGTTCACTTAATGTTGGTTTCAATTGAATATTAATTAGGGCTTTAGTTCTTTATCGCTAGCTAGAGGCAAGGATGATCAGTCCTCCTAATTTGAGGCTCTAGCAATGATTCACATACTCAATTGAGTGAGATTTGGATTCTAACATAAAGAATTTCAATATATTCTTCTGGGTTCTAATTTAGCTACATTCAAAGATACAAAGATTTGGGATTCATGTTGATTGAAATTCATTAACTAATCTAAATTCTTTCTTCATGCTGTCATAGCATAAGAGAGGGATTAGATCAAGATTTTTCATGATTCTAAGAGTTTTTAATCTTGTTTGAAGGTTTTTAATCATCTCTGAATTAAATTTAAATGCTTTGGGAGCTTAATGCAGATTTTTACTAGTAACGGTTGTGTCGCGTGTTTCGTTTTTATGTTTATTATGGTCGTTGTAGTATATGACAAAATAGATACCAGATTACTATAAATTTTTACTCGGAATAACAAGTTTTCCCGAGGTCAAACTCAGGGAGCAACTATAATTCTAGAAGTATAAAAGTTCTCAATTATGTTACAAAAATAATAAGAGAGAGAGAGAGAGGGAGCAAAAGTTCTCTTGGCTTCTTATTCTCTTTTCCTCTTATTTCTTTTCTTCTTCTCTGTCAGCTGATGTTTCTCTTCTTCTCTTTCTCTGTGGCTGCAGAGGCTTCTACCTTCTTTCTTCTTCTTCTTCTTCTTTCTTCTTTTCTTCCTGCCTTCTTCTTTCTTCTTTAGCTTGCGGCTGTGGTGATCTTCTTGTTTTTCTTCCTCAGCCGGCCTTGTTCTTTCTTCTTCTTCTTCTTCTTCTTTCCTTCCTTGCGGTTGCGTTTTTCTTCTTATTTCTCTTTTCTTCCTGCCTTCTCCTTCTTTTCTTTTCCTCTTCTTTCTACTCTGGCCGCTGACCTTCCTTCTCTTTTCTTCTTCTTTTGGCTATTGCCCTTCCGACGTCTGATGCAGTGCTCAGACGGCTTATCTGTGCATTTGCTACAGTGCTTTCCTTCCTCCTTCTTCAGCTGCTCAGTGCGGCTAAGGCTTCGGCCGCTCCTCCCCTCTTCTTCTTCCTTAGCTTGCTTCTTCTTCTTCTTTCTTTCTTTCTTTCCTGCGTGCACACACAGTGGTCAGTGCAAAACCTACCCCTACCCCTTCCCCGCGTCTCTCTCTTTCTCAGAATCTCTCTTAGGAATGCTCTCCCAGAGCCAGGTAATTGGGTTCGGGTAGCGTGCCCGGGACCAGGCCCACCGACGTGCGGTGGTGGGCGAGGAGTGCTTGGTCAGGTAGTCGGATCCGGCCCAGACCCGCGGGGCGTGAGCACGGGCGAGGGCGAGCGAGCGCGTGGCGCACTGCGTGCGGGTGAGAGGGACCTGACCCCTGTGTATCGAAGGCAAATAGCCTGATACACTTTTTCAATATAAGTGTGGGCGCGCGGCCGCACACTTACGAGGTGGGACTAAAATCCCACCTCCAAATCTCGCACCCACGGCTGAGGAAGCTGCTGCCAATTGGGGCAGCTGTGAGTCTTGCGACCCAATTGCAGGCCTGGGCGTATTCGCAGACTCAATCTGCACTGCCTGGGATGCGTGCCTGGGTGGAGAAAGTCTGGAGCTGCGAGCGAAGGAGCTGCAGTAGCTTAGCAATGGTGGCGAGGAGCTGCAGACTTGAAAATACAATGACGGCCTCTTAGCCACATCAGAAACGTAGGAAGCTTCGCTGTAGTGCGGCGAAGACGGTGCGGGGGTCAGCGAGGAGCGAGAGTGCTTTTGGAGGTAGACCTAGGTCAGATTGTGTGCGTGAAGATGGGTTTGTTCGGGGGGTGGTTGGGCGGTGTCTGGCAGTGAATGGAGAGGGGAAAAGGGTTGAGTGGAGTGAGGGGGAGCTTCTGGGGTAGTCGGTGAGGGGTGAGGTGGTCTGTGGAAGTGGGATGGCCTCGCCGGAGAAGGCGACCGGAGATGGGGAAGATGGAGTTGGACAGTGGTGGTCGGGTGGTTGAAATGGCAAATTAGTAGGGGGAAAATACAAGAGAGAGAGAGAGGAAACTTTGTACCTATTTACTCGATGAAGGGGGAGGGAGAAGCGTCCGGCTCGTGCCTGCCGGAGCTGAGGACGAAGATGTCCAGGAGGAGGGTATCGGCGACGAGGAGGCAGTCGGAGGGTGCCAGCTGGTATGGCCTGACGCGGACGACAGGGCAGAGTAAACTCTGCTGCAGGTAGGGCAGTAGATCGACGAGGAGGAGGAGAAGATCGTCGGAAGCTTGGGTGCTCTGACCGGAGGGGGAAGAGATGAAATGGGCGGTATTTCTCCGCTAGAGGAAGCTTGAAGGAGTTGGCAGACCTTGCCGCTCCTTATAAAGGCCTTGGCGCGGAGAGGGGACTGAGGTGGCGGCTTGCCAGCCTCGCCGGAGAGTAGCCGGAGAGGGTACCCATGCCTTTCGTGCGTTCGCACAAGTGGCATGGTTGATGGCAGAGGGCAGGGGAGGGTCCCTGCGACAGAGGACGTCGCAGGGAACCCCCCGTCTGTTCTAGAGGACGGTCGCCCTGCCCTACGCGGCGTCATCCTCCGCTCAAGGTCACCGGAGGCATGGCGCTGCACGGAAGTGGCAGGGAGGACCATTCTGCAAATAATGACGAGAAGTTGGGAGCCTAAACGTAAGGGTTTCAAAAGATAAGGGTCAAAAAGTAAATTAAGAGGACCAATTTGTAAATCTGGTCAAGATGGTCTTTTCTTAGGCCCAAGTTTTTATACTATACTAATTTGAACCTAAGGATTTTAATGGTGAATTTTGATTTTAGGTTGGACCATGTTTGACCGATCAATTTACGTAAAAATCTAAATTAAGTCATTAATTGGGCATGGTTCTCATTTTAGGTTAAAATAGGTTTCAAAGGCCAAATTGAAGGTTATAAACCCTAGGGATATTTTTCTATGAATTTTAGAGGATTTAGTTGATTTTTATCCTACCTCGAACCTCGTGAATTAAAGTAGGTTTATTTTAAGGTTACAGAATGTCATTTAATTCCTAGAAGTTGCTATAACCCTTTTCAGTTCAGATCATCCCACTTTCCTTCTTATTAAGCTTGTTTGACCTATGTTTGGACCCTTAATTACCCTGTTTGCATACTGCATTGTTGAAATTGCAGTTTTACCCCTGATAATTTATTTTATCCTTTAACTCAAAATTCTCTGAGTTAAGCCTCTCTTTTGGTTTTGTAGGAGCTTTTTCACACATATTTGGATTAGATTGTGCTAGTTATGGTTCATGATGAGGTTCTCATCATACCCCTATGCCTAGCTTTCGCTAGTCCCTTAGCAAAATTTTAAGGTTTTAACCCTTATTTTAGACCATGAAGTTCTTAATGATTTCAGATAAGTGCTTTTTCTTTTGAAACCTAGATTAGGTCAGAATGTCAACCATAGGCCTAAAAGGTACTCAAGTACCAACCAAGATCCAGATCTGTCTAGCCTCAGCCTCAGTCCTTAGCAAAGGATTTTAAGGCCTACAAGAACTAACCTAAGGTTTATTGGACTTTGTGGTTAAAGCACCCGTGCTTGAGATAATTTTAGCCCTGGCTCAGTTCACAGTGCATTTTGTAAAAAAGAGAGGTAGGAGATTTATATGTTTGGAGAGTTTTCTCTCTTTTTCTTTTTAATTCTAGCTTAGGATTGGCTTCTCAACACGGTCTGTATCAGATTCCTTGTCCTCATCATCAATCCTCAAGGGTTCCTGGCAATCGATGTTTCGAGATAGCACCGCCCATGGTAACCCCCAGAACCCTAGCTGTTGAGATTTCGAGATAATCCCATCCATGGTGTTCCGTGGCCGAATTCAGACCCTGGCAATTGACATTTCGTGATAATGCCATCCATGGAATCTAAACCAGCAGAGTGCTTACATGCCCCCAGTAGGATATTTAAATATCCTAAGAGACAAGCACAGAGGAGATGATATTTTATTACGCATCTTTGAGGGAAATTTCCCACCTCTCCGCGCTGGGAACTCGTCCAAATCAACTTGTGTTGATCGGCCGCTCCTACTCTAGGTGTCATTTTCAGAATTTTTGCAAAGCTTCTGTGTAATTTTGATTTTTATGCTTATTGAACCAGGCTGTGTGTGAAGTTAGGGTGCTTAGGTTACTGAGTCCCGTAAACCAAAAGTTAGTTAACGAGGCCAAATACTCCCTAAGCCTTGGACCTAATACTTAAGCTTTTCATTTTTCTTAACCTCTTGAGGAATGTCTAGATCTTAATGGGTACTAAGAGTCTATCCAAGAATGCCTAAGATTCGCATTCTTACTAATCTCACTGTGCACTTTCCATTTCTTTTCCTGAATGAGGTCTTGAACTTAGGTTAACTCCTTAATTTCTTACTAATGACTATTTCTTTTCTTTCATTTTGTGCTCCTTCTTTTCATTTTGTTCCTTTTTCTCCTCCTCTTTTGTAGAGTCCACAAAATTTCTTTCCTCCTCTCATTTTATTATTCTTTTTCAAAAGTTTTTTAATTTTTATGGTGTTTTTGGCATATGTGAAATTTTTTGTTTAAAACCTTTTCTTATAAGATTTACACTTTCATACCCCCCCATACCTAAGATTTGCAATGTCCTCATTGTAACTTAGGATGGTTTTTATTCAACTTAGTTCATACATTAGGACAGATGTTTTGATGAGTGAATGGGTCGGGTTGACAGTTGCGGACGATTTCTAATCTCAGATGCAAGCACCTGAGGTGGAGTTGGTTGTCCTAAAGGGTGAACCTTAAGTGCGAAAAGATGTCAGAAAAGGTTTCAGATTTTTTCAAAGAGAATGACGGGCTGCCTCCCGTTGAGTGCTGAGTTTTACGCCATCGGCTAGGTGCAATATGCTCAGGGAAAATGGAGGATAATTGATGATTCAGCCAAATCAGTAGAGGTTACATCAATGAACGGTTTGAGTCTCTGACTATTCACGATGAAAGGTTCGGAATCATGGCTCAGCAGACTGATTTCGACGGCTCCATTTCCAAAAACCTGTCGGACAAGGTATGGTCCGACCCACTTGGATCGCAGTTTCCCAGGGAAAAGTTTGAGTTGGGCATCAAAGAGTAGGACCTTCTAACCAAGATGAAAGATCTTTCTAGAGATGTGTTTGTCATGGAAGTCTTTAACCTGCTCCTTGTAGGTTCGCGAGTTCTCGTATGCATCAAGGTGTAATTCATTGATCTCGCTGATTTGAAGCTTTCTATGGGTTCCAGCCTTAGAAAGATCTAGATTACAACTCTGTACTGCCCAATAGGCTTTGTGCTCAAGTTCGATGGGAAGGTGACACGTCTTCCCGTACACCAGTCTAAAGGGAGACATGCCTAATTGGGTTTTATGGGCGGTCCTATAGGCCCACAAGGCTTTCGGAAGTCGGGACGACCAGTCCTTCCTGTCAGGCCGAACAGTGACCTGCAGGATTTTCTTGATCTCCTGATTTGCTAGCTCAGCTAGACCATTAGTCTGGGGATGATAAGGAGTGGAGATTTGGTGAGACACCCCGTATTTGGTCATCTGTGACCTGAACTGAGCATTCGTGAAATGGGTCCCCCCGTCGGAGATGATAGCACGAGGAATCCCGAACTGTGAGAAGATATTGTGATGAATGAATTTGAGGACGATTTTATGATCACAGGTTCGGGTCGGTATGGCTTCGATCCATTTGGACACGTAGTCCACAGCTAGCAGAATGTACTCGAAGCCATCCGAAACAGGAAAGGGGCCCATAAAATCAATCCCCCAAATATCAAAGATTTCTCATATGAGAATTGGCTGCAAAGGCATCATGTCGTGATGGCTCATGTTGCCCAAAGTTTGGCAACGACTGCATGCCTTGCAGTGATTGTATGCGTCCTTGAACAGAGTGGGCCAATAAATGCCACACTGGAGGATTTTCGATGCGGTTTTGTGCCCAGAGAAATGGCCACCGCATGCCTGGTCATGGTAGAATGAGAGAATATCATTGATTTCACCTTCCGGGACACATCTCTGGATGATTTGGTCGGCACCTATGCGGAAGAGGTACGGATCTTCCCAAATGTAGTACTTGGCATCAGAGCGCAATTTGTCTTTCTTGGCCTTCGGCCAATTAGATGGGATCTGATGAGATGCCAAGTAGTTTACTATATTAGCAAACCATGGAAGTCTAGTACCAATAGTCAGCAGGTGCTCATCAGGGAAATGCTCCGTGATGGGTCCAGAAGGGTTGATGATTTCAGAAGGAAGGCGAGACAAATGGTCAGTTACCACATTTTGTCTTCCCGCTTTGTCACGAATCTCGAGGTCAAATTCTTGCAACAGCAAGATCCATCGAATTAGTCGGGGCTTCGCGTCCTTCTTGGCAAGGAGATGCCTCACAGCCGTGTGATCCGAGTAGATGATGACGTGGGAACCCAGGAGATAAGATCAAAATTTTTCAAGGGCAAATACTACAGCTAGTAGCTGTTTCTCCGTAACTGTGTAGTTACGCTGAGCCTCGTCAAGTGTCTTGCTAGCGTAGTAGATGACCATGGGTTTCCCGTCAACTTTCTGCCCCAGAACTGCTCCTACAGCGAAATCCGATGCATTGCACATGATCTCAAAGGGTTGAGACCAATCAGGGGATTGTAGGATCGGGTCCTGGGTGACTCGGTCATGGAGGTTTTCAAAGGCTTGAGTGCATTTCTTGGAGATCTCAAAGGGGACATCCTTAGAGAAAAGAGTAGTCAGGAGGCGCACGATTTTCGAAAAATCAAGAATGAGACGACGGTAAAAATCGACGTGCCCCAGAAAGGAACGGATGTCCCTGATCGAGCTTGGCATAGGAAGCCGAGAAATTAGATCAACCTTGGCTCGATCCACTTGGATGCCTTTCTTAGAAATCAGATGTCCTAGGACGATCCCCTCAGGCACCATAAAATGGCTCTTTTCCCAGGAAAGAACCAAATTAACATCGATGCAACGCCTGAGTATATGAACCAAGTGCTGGAGGCAATTATCAAATGATGCCCTGAAGACTGAGAAGTTATCCATGAAGACTTCCAGATAATCACCTACCATATCAGAGAATATGGCAAGCATGCACCGTTGAAAAGTCGCGGGTGCATTGTAGAGACCGAAAGGCATCCTTCGGAATGCATACGTTCCGAAGGGGTAGGTGAACGTGGTCATCTCTTGGTCCTCAGGATGAATAGCTACTTGGTTATAACTGGAGTACCCGTCAAGAAAGCAGAAGAATCGATTTCCCGCTAATTTCTCGAGAATCTGATCAATGAAAGGTAGTGGGAAATGATCCTTCTTCATGGAGGAATTGAGTCACTAGTAATCTATGCAGACTCTCCACGAGTTGGCTAATCGGGTAGGTATGACTTCTCCGGTTTCAGTCGTAATGGTGGTGAGCCCTGCCCTTTTAGGCACGACCTAAATTGGGCTCACCCAACGACTATCGGAGATCGGGTAGATGATCCCTGCATCTAACCACTTGATGATCTCCTTTTTCATGACCTCCTGCAGATTGGGGTTTAAACGTCTCTGCATTTCACGGGAAGGTTGTGCGCTCTCTTCTGAATAAATGTGGTGTATGTAATAAGAGGGACTTATTCCAGTCAAGTCATCGAGAGTCCATCCAATGGCTCTACGATGTTGCTAGAGAATAACAATCAGACAGGATTCCTGATCAGGAGTGAGCTTGGAATTTATAATCACAGGAAAAGTATGATTAGAACCCAAGAAGATGTATTTCAAGTGATCGGGAATGGGTTTTAGTTCAAGGATGGGGTTATTAGCAGCAGCGGGTGGTTCAGGGTAAGTGTGAGGTTCAAGGATAGGAGTTATGGGTTTGTCTAAATCAGGGCCTGACTCCTTTAATTGCGGTTCAAGATCTTTCTATGGTTGATGATGTATAATCAGGTCATTCACAAAATACGTTTCATCAACCAAAGCTCTAATATCACAGATTTGTTCGATGACACTGCAATTGATTCCTTGTTGGGCCTTAAAGATATCAATTTTGAGGGTTTGATTTCCAAATTTCAGCTCTATTTAGCCCTCCTCACAACTGATGTTGGCTCTAACAATAGCCACGAAAGGTCTCCCCAGAATGATCGGTGTATCCCTAGGGTTTTCAGGTGCGTCCATGTCTAAGACTATAAAGTCTACAGGAAAATAGAAATCCCGCACTCTTACAATAACATCCTCAAGAATCCCTTTAGGTGACTTTATAGATCGATCTGCTAACTGTAGTGTCACCTCAGTTGGTTTTAGGTCAGATTCTTCTAGGTGTTTTAGTAAGGATGTGGGTATCAGATTTATGGAAGCACCCAAGTCTAGCAATGCTCTGCCAAACTGGGTTTCACCTATTTTGCAGGAAATCAGGGGAGTACCTGGATCTTTTGCCTTGGGTGGGAGTCTGCTTAGGATTACAGAGTTGGCTTGCTCTGACAGTACAATTGGACTCCCACTCTTGGTTCGCGGCTTACGCTGAGGTGTACACACATTCTTCAAGAATCGTGCGTAGGCCGGTACGTGGCGAATCGCATCCATCAAGGGGATGTTTATTTGGACCTGCTCAAAGAGCTTGACCAGGTCCTCCTCTAATGTCATGGGATTGGTTGTCTTCTTTCCCTTGGTCAAGGCCTCGGGAAATGGAACCTTGGTTGGTTCTTCTAGGATAGGTCCAGGTCTTTGATCTGGGACAGGGATAGGAACGTTCTGGATTACTGTCCTAGGGTTCAGATCACTATCAGGCTTGGAGTGGTCTGGATAGGGTGAATCTTGGGTCTCCTTACCACTACGGGTGGTTACAGAATTCAATCCTGCCTGGTTTTGGTTACGGTTTGATAGGATGGGTTGCTGCTGATAACTTGCATAATAGGTGGAAGCCTCCATCCCGTCAGGTGAAGGAATAGAGGGGGCCTGATAAATCATGTGTTCATGGCCCGGGTTTAGGTTCATAATGCGCCGCTGGGTTAGCACGTTATTTGGGTTAGGAAGATGTTGAGAAGGAAGTGTGCCCAGTTGGCGAGAATTTGCCAACTGGGCCAGTTGGTTTCGAACCTTTGTAAGTTTGTCCTTGTGTTGTTTCTGAATAGCCGCATTCGTTCTTTGAATGTCAGCTAGAGTCTGAAGGATGAGGGACATTTGGTCTTGGTTTGGCCCTGATGGATAAGTAGGGTTGGGCCGAGGCTGAGGCGGCTGGTAAGGACGAGATGGTTGTGGACGGGGCTGAAAGGGTGGTCTTTGAGTTTGGGAATTCCCTGCCTACTGGAAGTTGGGATGGTTTCGCCATCCAGGATTGTAGGTATTGGAAAATGGATCATTCTGGATGGCGTTGAGGTCCTCGCAGGTCTGAGGAACCTCCAAAGAGTCAGAGAATGGGGGAGTGGAATTCCCCTGGCTAGTATAGAAAGGATCGGAGGATCCTCCAATCCGAGAATCAGATGGGGGTGGATACGGATCCATCCCAGGAGAAGGTAGGTGGAGAATGTTTTGCACAGTCTCCCGTGTGGAAGGAGGCTGTGCAAAGGAACTATGCGCAGAGGTGGCTCGCTGCAAGTGCTGAGTCAGCTCAACCACCTTCTTTTCGATGATAGAGACCTTGTCCAATCGACTGGCCATCTGTTCCAAGTCGACTGATGCGGACAGGCCCTACGTTTTGTGTGCTCCCCTAAGGTTCGTCGATGCACGGGTATTCGTCTTGTCGAATAGTCCCATGGAGTCATTATTGATGGAGTTCTCACACATATTTTTGAGAATCTCCTACACGGTGTCCTTATGCTGACCCATGATATTCCCTCCGCAAGTTATATTGACGAAAAGCCTAATATCCTCACGGAGTCCCTGGTAAAAAGATTGGACTTGTTCCCATTTAGGAACTCTGTCATGGGGGCACTTTCTCGTGAGATCCTGAAAGCGATCCCATGCCTCATGGAGAGGTTCTCCCGATTGTTGCGTGAAGTGGGTAATCTGATGGCACAAGGCATTGGTCCAACCAACGGGAAAGAACTTCTTCAAGAACTCGGACTGAAGTTCTTCCCGGGTGTTGATCGGCCGGGTCTGTGTTTGGTACCAATGAGCGGCCTTGTCCATAAGGGAGAAGGAGAACATCTTCATTAGGAGAATATCCCGATTTTGTGCATCTGACCCAAAAGTTTGGGCCAGATGCTTTAGCTGTTTGATGTGCTGGAAGGGGCCTTCAGAATTAAGCCCATGAAATTTAGGTATGGCATGAATCATATTGGGCTTTAATTTAGAATCAGGTCCTCCAGTCGGGATTTTGACTCGAGGCTCAATAGCCACCGCAGTAGGATTATAATGGTCCCGCATCATAGGACACTGCGGTGGGTGCACAAAGTTCTGAAAGAGGTCATTGAGTCGCTGGAGCTGGTGCTCCAGATTGTTCTCTTCCTCAACTGGCTGAGCCATTGTGGAAGAAGAAGGTGAGTTGGGTTCAGAGTCGAAGGAGAGGTCTATGTGAAGTGTTGTTTGCTCAAACAAGGGCACTAAGGCTCGACCTCGAGGAGAGTGAATTTCTAAAGGAGGTTTCAAGGACCTCCTACCAAACATACACTGATGGAGAAGATGAGTTTAGCAGGTGCTGGACCCAATCAAGACACCCAAAATGTTGGGTGGCTATAGAGGTGCGGGGCAGATGGACCCCTTGATCAAAAGATCGTCCACCTGAGAATTACCTGGGTAGCCAGAGAGGGTGAGTCCCGTAAAGACCCTTATACGGTAGAGCGTCCCCACGGGTTACAGGGTTTCCCCCACCCGACCTCTCTTGTCACTGAGATTCCAGGTAGACCAGAATGGGGATCTTGACCTCTTAAGTCTACCACTTTTAATTAAGATCAAGGTGCTTAGGTTTTCACTTGAATTTTAGCCTTTTGAGTGCAAAGAGTGACCTAAGTTGAAGGTTGGTTGACCCAAGAGGTCAACTTCACCTGCTAATTCCTTTGAGAGCTTATTAGGTCATGTCTTTTAGGGTTCAAGTGTCTTTAAAGAGCCAAATTGCTTAAGGTTTCTTAGAATAAGTATTTTCAATCAATGGCTTAGCATACTTCTTTTGGGATTTCTCAATTCTTGCTTAAGAAGTGTGTCTCTAAAATCCTAATGTTAAATCTTATGTTGGCTCTACTTGGTTCAGTTAGCTCCTTGTTGGGTAATTTAGGGCTCAGGCAAGAAGGTGTTAGCCCTTAAATATCCTTAATAGTGTGTGCATAAATAGTGGGTTGAAATTAAAAAACATGCAGCTTTGATGGTTTACTAGGTATGGAAGACAGGTTATACCTATATTGCTTGTTCTTTCTTTTTCTTCCTCTTTAGAATTGAGGGGTTAAAGTGAGAGGATAGAAAATTACTTGTCCTTGGAGTGGTTATTGTGTGGTTGCTTGTCTTCTTGATTTCCTGTGCCTGCACACAAAAGAGAAGAGATTAGTAGAAACTCAAAAATAGAGATCTTATGGCTTCTAGAATAGCTGTTGCTCCCCAGCAACGGTGCCAAAAATTGGTAACGGCTGTGTCGCGTGTTTCGTTTTTATGTTTATTATGGTTGTTGTAGTATATGACAAAACAGCTACCGGATTACTATAAATTTTTACTCGGAATAACAAGTTTTCCCGAGGTCGAACTCAGGGAGCAACTATGATTCTAGAGGTATAAAAGTTCTCAATTATGTTACAAAAATAATATGAGAGAGAGAGAGGGAGCAAAAGTTCTCTTGGCTTCTTCTTCTCTTTTCCTCTTGTTTCTTTTCTTCTTCTCTTTCAGCTGATGTTTCTCTTCTTCTCTTTCTCTGTGGCTGCAGAGGCTTCTGCCTTCTTTCTTCTTCTTTCTTCTTTTCTTCCTGCCTTCTTCTTTCTTCTTTAGCTTGTGGCTGTGGTGATCTTCTTCTTTTTCTTCCTCAACCTACCTTGTTCTTTCTTCTTCTTCTTCTTCTTTCCTTCCTTGAGGCTGTGTTTTTCTTCTTCTTTCTCTTTTCTTCCTACCTTCTCCTTTTCTTTTCCTCTTCTTTCTGCTCTGGCTGCTGACCTTCCTTCCTCTTTTCTTCTTATTTTGGCTGTTGCCCTTCCGACGTCTGATGCAGTGCTCAGACAGCTTATCTGTCTGTGCATGTGCTACAGTGCTTTCCTTCCTCCTTCTTCAGCTGCTCAGTGTGGCTAAGGCTTCGACCGCTCCTCCCCTCTTCTTCTTCCTTAGCTTGTTTCTTCTTCTTCTTTCTTTCTTTCTTTCCTGCGTGCACACACAGTGGTCAGTGCAAAACCTACCCCTACCCCTTCCCCGCGTCTCTCTCTTTCTCAGAATCTCTCTTAGGAATGCTCTCCCAGAGCCGGGTAATCGGGTTCGGGTAGCGTGCCCGGGACCAGGCCCACCGGCGTGCGATGGTGGGCGAGGAGTGTTTGGTCAGGTAGTTGGATCCGGCCCAGACCTGTGGGGCGTGAGCGCGGGCGAGGGTGAGCGAGCACGTGGCGCGCTGCGTGTGGGTGAGAGGGACCTGACCCTTGTGTATCGAAGGCAAATAGCCTGATACACTTTTTTAGTATAAGTGTGGGCGCGCGGCCGCACACTTACGAGGTGGGACTAAAATCCCACCTTCAAATCTCGCACCCGCGGCTGAGGAAGTTGCTGCCAATTGGGGCAGCTGCGAGGCTTGCGACCAAATTGCAGGCCTGGGCGTATTCGCAGACGCAATCCGCACTGCCTGGGATGCGCGCCTGGGCTGGAGAAAGTCTGGAGCTGTGAGCAAAGGAGCTGCAGTAGCTTAGCAGTGGCGGTGAGGGGCTGCCGACCTAAAAATACAATGATGGCCTCTCGGCCACATAAGAAAACATACGAAGCTTCGCCGTAGTGCGGCGAAGATGGTGCGGGGGTCGGCAAGGCGCGAGAGTGCTTGTGGAGATAGACCTAGGTCAGATTGTGTGCGTGAAGATGGGTTTGTTCGAGGGGTGGTTGGGCGGTGTATGGCAGTGAATGGAGAGGGGGAAAGGGTTGAGTGGAGTGAGGGGGAGCTTCTGGGATAGTCGGTGAGGGGTGAGGTGGTCTGTGGAAGTGGGATGGCCTCGCCGAAGAAGGCGACCGGAGATGGGGAAGATGGAGTTGGATAGTGGCGGTCGGGTGGTTGAAATGACAAATTAGTAGGGGAAATATAAGAGAGAGAGAGAGGAAACTTTGTACCTATTTACTCGACGAAGGGGGAGGGAGAAGCGTTCGGCTCGTGCCTGCCGGAGCTGAGGACGAAGATGCCCAAGAGGAGGGTATCGACGACGAGGAGGAGTCGGAGGGTGCCAGCTGGTACGGCCTGACGCAGACGACAGGGCAGAGTAAACTCTGCTGCAGGTAGGGTAGCAGAGCGACGAGGAGGAGGAGGAGAAGATCGTCGGAAGCTCTGGCGCTCTGACCGGAGGGGGAAGAAATGAAATGGGGGGTATTTCTCCGCCAGAGGAAGCTTGAAGGAGTCGGCAGACCTTGCCGCTCCTTATAAAGGCCTTGGCGCAGAGAGGGGACTGAGGTGGCGATGTGCCAGCCTCGCCGGAGAGTAGCCGGAGAGGATACCCATGCATTTTGTGCGTTCGCACGAGAGGCATGGTTGATGGTAGAGGGCAAGGGAGGGTCCCTGCGATAGAGGGTGTCGCAGGGAACCCCCCGTCTGTTCTAGAGGACGGTCGCCCTGCCCTGCGCGGCGCCATCCTCCAGGCAAGGTCGTCGGAGGCATGGCGCTGGGCAGAAGTGGCAGGGAGGACCGTTCTGCAAAGAACAACGAGAAGTTGGGGGCCTAAACGTAAGGGTTTCAAAAGATAAGGGTCAAAAAGTAAATTAAGAGGATCAATTTGTAAAGTTGGTCAAGATGGTCTTTTCTTAGGCCTAAGTTTTTATACTATACTAATTTGAACCTAAGGATTTTAATGGTGAATTTTGATTTTAGGTTGGACCATGTTTGACAGATCAATTTACGCAAAAATCCAAATTAAGTCATTAATTGGGTATGGTTCTCATTTTAGGTCAAAATAAGTTTCAAAGGCCAAATTAAAGGTTCTAAACCCTAGGGGATATTTTTCTATGAATTTTAGAGGGTTTAGTTGATTTTTATCCTACCTCAAACCTCGTGAATTAAAGTAGGTTTATTTTAAGGTTACGGAATGTCATTTAATTCCTAGAAGTTGCTATAACCCTTTTCAGATCAGATCATCTCACTTCCCTTCTTATTAAGCTTGTTTGACCTATGTTTGGACCCTTAATTATCCTGTTAGCATACTGCATTGGTGAAATTGCAGTTTTACCCCTGATGATTGTTTTATCCTTTAACTCAGAATTCTCTGAGTTAAGACTCTCTTTAGGTTTTGTAGGAGCTTTTTCACATATATTTGGATTAGATTGTGCTAGTTAGGGTTCATGATGAGGTTCTCATCATTTACCTTACATTGCCTATAGTGTAAGATAAGGATCTTATTAGGGTCTTAATGGTTTCTGGAAGATATATTTGACTCTCCTTGAAATTCAGAGGTGCTAGAAAGGAGTTTGAGATGATTTTTCATGGGATTTAATCAATCATTTAGATCTGGAATGCTATTCTACAATCCCTGATCTGAGATAAAAATTGAATTCTAAGAACATTTGATGAAGAGGTTGACACATGGATTTAATTTTAAAATGAGTTTGAAGCATAATGAGTTTCTATCTAGCTGTTTAAACATGTATTTTTGACTCAATATTCCCAAATCATTACATCAAAAGGGTTGTATAGCAGCTACATTTATTATTGAACTCTGATTTCAGAAGAGTTGGTGATCTGAGGATTTTCCGAGCTTAAAAGCACCTAGATTTAGGTGATGTAGACTTGCAGAGATGCTTAAGGTCTTGGATCAGACCTGATCTAGGCTTCAGGCACTTAATTGTGATGCTGAAACAGCTGAAATAGCAATAACAGATGTTGTAGTTACTGATCCAATGAGCAGCAATTCTGAAATATGAATTCAAAAAGGAGTTTGAATTAGGATTAGTGTGTAAAATGAGTTGATGTTGCAGTATACTGATAGAATATCATATGCAAGCTTTCATGTATGATTCTTTGATTTAAATTTGATCAGATTAGCATGCAAATGATGTTTAAAATTCATTGTTAGCAGCTGTTGAGGGTTTTATATGTCCAATTTGAAATTTGAATGAAATTTTAGTTGAAAATCATGTTTAAATGCTCCATCATCTTCCATGTGATGTGTTAACTATTTGTGAATGCTTTTACTGATTATTAAACCCTTAGAACACAACTAGAGGGCTTAGGTTCTATTGTTCAACACCGCTTTTAGGCCTAGTTTATGTTACCTTTGTATATAAATAAAAATTATAAAAAAATCACACAAAATAAAATAAAGATGTCTTGAGTAGGATTAGGTATTTTTCTAGGTGTATGCCAAGTTTCCAAGTATTCTGAATCCCCGACTTAGTAGAACCTATCAGCCGACGTTTCAGCCTACTTGAGAATTTAATAAAAGAATCAAACTTAAAATACTAAAAAGAATCTCTTATTCTCTCATCTCACCCTTTCTCTCTCATCCCCTCCCTCTATTATATATATAAAAACTATAACAATCAGAAAACACTCAAAAATACTAAAAAATACCTTGTATATTGTATTTATACTTGTAAATATAATTTAATATTAAGCTATATGTAGATAGTGTAAAATATGTGAATAATGTATATAAATAACTTATACTTGTATTCTATATATTAAATTAAGTATTTAGAATGATTTACTTTATATATAATCTTATTGTATAATTATATATTAATTTATACTTACTTAAATGTATATTAACCTAAGTAATTATAAATACCTATGTATATATCTATAACCTTATTTAATACTCTACATATGTATTTAACTAATTATTATATACTATATGATACCTGTAGATTAATTTAATTATGTAATTATTGTACGTAATTAAGTTATCAAGTTAACTAAGTTATTAAGTTAACTATGTAAGTTATTAACTTAAAATAAAATAAATTAGTAAATTAAGTTAATACTGAAGTAATTTATCATGTACTCTTGTATAATATTATTTTAAGTATGTCTGACCTATTCTTACTATATTTATATTATATTACAATATTTATAACTTAAATATATATGTACATATCTATTTAAAAGGTGTATTTAAATATACATAAATTAAAATAAAGACTCTAAAGTAAATTAAAAATGTGTAATAAATAATTTATTAAATAAATTAACTATATATAAGGTAAATTGCATGATTAACTTATCTATTTATACAGTAATTAACAAATTAAACCTTAAATTAACATGCGTAATTTCCTAACTTTAACTAATTTTAATATATATTTAAAATCTTATTATCCTAAATTAATTGTTTAATTATGTAGATCTATATTAGGACTTTGTAAATATATAATTTATTTAAAATTTGGAATTAAGTATAACCCTCAAATCGAGGGCCAAAATTAGGCAATCCGAATAAATGCAGCGCTGAGATGTGCTCAATTGGGTGTCGTGGCTTTAGTGCTACATCAGTGGCTGAAGATCGCTTCAACCGGTATAAATGGAATTCGGTGTGTATGCAGCACCGTCGTCATGAGCACTGGGTGCCACTTACACCATACCCTCTATCTCTCTCTCGAGCATACTGATATTGGGTACAATTGTGAACAGTGCATGGGTTGGGGGCCTACACTGTACTCAGCCTATTGTTGGGCCTGATTTGGGACTGAATTGAATTGGATAAAATACACACTAATGAAACTAGAATCAGGTCTAATAGTAGTTTGATCCCACCCTCTTGGGTGCTGTGTATCCCATAAAAAACCTGATTCGTCCACTAGAAAACCTAATTTTTGGGTGAATAAACAATGACCTGGTGCGGTTGTGCTGAGAGAACTTGAAAAATGCCAAGTGTTGAAGAGAGTGGAGAAGCGAGCTTAAGAGACTAAGTGTGGAATGGCTGCATTTGAGTGTGCTTGTGTGTGTATGCATATAGGTATACATATATGAACAATATAAATAATATATATATATATATATATGTATAAATAATATAAATAAAATATATGCTAATAATGTATACATATATGTATAATATATGTATATATAAATATAAGTATAGTAGGTACTGTTTGAGTCTTATATATATATAAATAAATCTTAAGGATTTAGTGACGAATATATCCGTCACTGTAGATATGTATATATGTTAATATAGATAGTTCTTTTTACCTTATGTTTTGTACATATTTTACTAAAGCTATACTAACACATATATACATTAGTGTATATATAGTATATGTTACTAAAGATATTTACAACTTAATATTGTACATATTAGTAGTTATTTTTATACCTATACTTAAATATTAGTTAGAGTAGTTGTATATAATTAATATAATGTAGTTACACATATTTTTTGATGCTCGTTAATTGTAAATTTGTTTAAGACATTATAGATAGAATTAATTGATTCTTTTATACAAAATTATCCAATTTATTTATTATTTGATTCATTGATTTATATTGTAAATAAAATTAACATTTATAGGATAAAAGAATATTTTTGAATATAGAGAATGATATATATTAATAACTATCTCCTCATGAATGATTTAAAATAAATTAATAAAAATTATGTAAATAAATAAAATAATATGATATCTACTGTATTGTGATAAATATTTTACAGCTACGATATTTAAAAATATTATTTTTATTACGACATGTTTATAGAGGTCTTCACCTCTCCCTTATTTTTTATCTACCGTTGGGATGGGTGGGAGAAAGGAGAAAACCACCTCGCCGACCTCTCTTCTCCTCTTGCTCCACTCGCCGACCTTCCTTTTGCTCGTCTACCGATTGCTCTTGCTGCTGCATCTTGCGAGGCTGCCGCTGCAATGGGTTGCGAGAAGAAGAAAGAAGATGGGAGGGAAGCCCCACCTCCACCACCGGCAGCCTTTCTCCTCATCTAGATCTGGTCCCTCCTCCTCTCCTCCGGTCGGTCGGCCAGCCGCCGCCACTACAGCATCGCCGATAGTGCTACCGCAGCCACACCCGCACGCAAGGGCATGGACTGCTATTGCTGCTACTCGTTGCAGCAGCTGCAACCGCTGCTGTCGTTGCTTGTATTGTGGTTGCGACTGTCGCTATTGTCGCTGTCGTGGTCGATCTCAACAGCAAGGGGGGTTGGCGCGGGTTCGAGATAAAGAAGCAGGATTTTTGAGGTTATGATTGAAGGTAACTTATTTTATTCCCTGATTTTAGTTGCCCTACGATTTGGGGGAAGATAAACTATTGATGCGAGTTTTATGCGTTGTTTTAATTGCGAGGAATATCGGAGGGGGCTGTCACTTGGCGACGAGGAGGATGGGAAGCAAGGCAAGGTAGGGATATTCCTAACCCTCCTATTTATGTTCTCTTGAATTCCCAGCATGATGGGTACATACCGGTACAGATTCCCTTTTAAACCATTGACATCTCTAATATTAGTATAAAAAAAAAAGAAATGAAAAAGAATCTTTTTAAGTATGTTCTCCGTTATTGCTGGAGAATTGGTTAGTTTCTCTACAATCTGTGATGAGTTCTAGACCAGTTTCATGCTCTGTCCTTGTAGCTTTAGTTTCAGGGATTGTGCCTCTCCATCTCTTTAACAGTAACTAACTAGTTCACATCTCAATTTATGAAGTCTGTGGTGATGGTAGGCATTTGTTTGTATTGTTCTGCAGTTGCCAAACATGTGATGAACATATATTGCTTTGTCATTTTACATATAGATGTGTGTATTCTGGACGTACGTTTAGATGCATGCACTCTAGACATACTTATAGATGCATGCATTTCGAGAAGCAACCAAAATATTGCCATTTTTAAGTTCCAAGCAGTTTTTTGATTGGACATTTAACGTACACTGATTAAGGATTTAAGGAAGAACAAAAAGAGAGAATCTATCATCCATATAAACATAGAGGCAGATTGTGACGGCTTCTTTGCATAGTGAGGGAAAGGTTATGGGACAATTGGAGTTTGCTACATTCATTTCATGATTGCTTGCATTGACTTTGACATATCACATAAATGGTCAGAATCACCAAACTTGTTACAACCAAATGTATTTTTGTATTATGTTTAGGTTGCAAAGTAGCTTCATGGAAATCTAAAGAAAAGATTGTTGGTCATAGAGTTTGAATCACAAAAACAAGCATGAGATGTGCATACATGAACATAGGGATTTACATAGAAAATCCTCCACAATTGAAAGGGAAAAGAATGACAGGGAAATCTAATATACTAAGAACTTGAAGACGTATTTGCCAACCATGTTAATGGTGGCCCAATATGTTATGTGTGTGGAAACCCCTAAGGAGATGATTAAAACCCAAAGTATAATTGTTGGCTAAATCTCAAGTGAGACATGGAATATTGAATCTTGGCATCTCTATTCTGAGTCTAAAAGGAAGCTTAGATCCTAAGGTTTGAGGCTAGACCCTAGGTGATTCAATAGGTCCTAGGATTTTGTTCTCTATATAGAATTCCAAATGGATTAAAAGACGAGTGAGTCTACTAGGTGAGCTCGTAGGGGTTGCACCCATTGACTTCGTGAACCACGGGTTCACTATTCAGATTAAAGACCTGAGGATGTGTGGTGGCTAAAGGCTATCTGAGATCTACCCCGGAACATGGGTGGTTCCCGGGTACAGTGATAAACTACGGGCTGTCGCCAAGTTAAGGTACTTGGAAGTACCCGAATCTGACTCAATGCAGAGGTACTCGTATCTCTAGGCTGAGTAGGTGCCTGTATGCATAACAAAAACACCAGGTACTTGGTAGTTGTAGCTAGAGACTCGTTAGGTGCCTGCATAAGTGGACGCTGGGGTATCGTGAGGGGTTTGGTTGAGATCTCGTCCAATGGTAGATTGAGAGGATACACTTAGAGACCATGCTCATAGCGGGAGCATTGGTGTGACCTGACAAGTATGACCAACCCTGCGACTTTTGATCTAGAATGAACTGTGAATGGATCTTGCAGGGCATGGATTGATCTTGCTTTTTGCGATCGCAAGGCATTGGCCTAGATAGCTCCAAAGAGGCTCAAATCTTCTGACCGAGGTCAGCAATGATCTCGATACGTCGAGAATGGGTGTGCCTTTCATGAGTATTATCAGCTTTGTTAGCCCCTCCCCTGGTTAGGGAGAGACTATCAGGTTAGGATCCAAGGGAAGGATACATCTCAATTTCCTCTGGTAAAGAGAGTGAGAGAATAAACCATATGATAAATAAGCTGAATAATCATGTGGGTAAATCTGGGTAACTAGGGAAAAGGGGGCTTGTAGCTAGCTTGTAGTGTTGATGAAACTTGGGTTAATCATGGGAAATGGAGAAAGATTTGTGGTTAGCTTGTTAAATTACCAAGGCTTAAGTATTAGAAGAAATTGCTTGTGGTTGGCCTATAGGGAAAAATTCCACACTTCCCTTCTTTGTTCGATTGTTACACGTATCCTGTCTCTACTGAGACACTTGGCTAACCCCTACTCTTGTGACCCATTTTCAGGTATTCATTGCCATGTTGCAAGCGACACTTCACGCGGAATTTGGGCCCAAGGGAACTTGGGCGGATGAACGAGTATTTCACTCCTATCTCTTCTTGAATAGATTGCTCTTAGCTGGTTTCTAGTGTTGATGGCTGATTGCGCAGCAATCATATGCCATAATCCACCTGAATTAAGTTAGAACCTAGCCTAATTTAGGCATTTTGCAGACATACGCATCATACTTTGCATCGTAGTTGATTTATTAGTTTTGTAAATAATAATGTCGTATTATATTCTAATTGAGAGGTATTAACAATTGTAGGTAATTTGGGGCTATGGATGATCGATCCAACCACATGGATCTACTCAGAACGAAGACGAGAGTCCAAGCTTCCAAGATCGCATCGATTAGACTCCCGTAGCATCCTAGGGAGTCCACAGAAGAGTAAGAGCCAAGAGGCAAATAGGTGAGAATCCGAACCTCAGATGATAAATCCGACTGCACGAATGGATACGGATCAGCGACTGCTGTCCAACGGTGTAAGAATCATCTCGATTGGAGGCCTATAGCACTGCCTACCAAGGAGAAAAGATGGATGGACATGCAACCGCCCATCGCCGTACCCCCAACTTCTGAAGTCACTTCTCCGTGCATTGTGGGTTGTTGCATCACCATCCAACGGCTGCAACGTGGCCACGTAGCAGCCCCAGACGCACCTCACCAACTGAGATCATGCCTTAGCCGTTGGATCTCCATCCAATGGCTGAGGACAGCTGGATGCAAAGAGGAAACCACAACAATATGGCGGCATTGCGTGTTGGTTCACGTGCTGGCGAGAGAAGCAATGATGTGGGTTCGACTCGCAATCCTCGCTGATCTAAGGTGGTCGCGGGCGCAGAGGAAATCCATCTATTGGATGGTCATCAGGCGGTGGAGACGCAATCGCGTGGTGCACGGAGGGGCTTCGGGCGAGGACGTGCGGAATCACGCGCCATCCAACGTGAGAGCACGCGCATTCGAAATTTGAAAGGCGGTGCTACGGCTCTTTTAAATCGTCCGATTGTGTGATCAAATGGTCGAGATTTGGCGTGCGCGTTAGGCATGATTAAAGTGTGAGCGGGTGTGCGAGGAGAGAAAAACAAGCGGGCGGCGTTGGAATGAGAGCGCATGACCGTCAGATACGGATCCAAGCGCCCAGAAGACACCATGTGTCGGCTAGAGAAGCAATCCACGCAATAAAGGCACAAATGGTGTTTTAAGGCGCGATTTGGTCCATTGATCTCCCGATCGACGGATCTGATCACTAGAGGGTTGTTGCACAATTTTGAGGGCTCAAATGCCCATCTTGCCCCTCATAAAAACTATAAAAGAAGGCTTAGGGCCCCCCGAGAAGATCATCTTCCACCAAAACTTCTCTAGACCCTCTCCAATTCTTCGGACCTTCTTCTCCGTCTTTCTCTGTCTCTGGCTCTCTTCCTCTGGAGCGCCCACCAAGCCACCTTGGTGGACCATCGTTGCTCTCCCTAGCCTCTCTAAAAGGCCACCATGGACCACCTGTGGTGCCTTTATTCTGTTAGATAATAGTTTTTATTCATGCTCTAGTTATAGATAGATAGTAAGTACATGTCCTAATTTTATTTTGCAATTCATTATCAAACAATTTGCATGATATATATATATTGTGATTAGTATTGTATGTATTGGTTAGTTACAGTTAATAGCATGCTTTCTAGTTAGCATTCTAATTCAGTATGAAATCGGAAATGTTTTTTGCTTCCCTGAGTTCGATCAAGACTCATCTCGTAAATTTTAATTGTTTCGACATACTTAGTATTATACTACGACTGATTTACTTTAAAATGCGATTTATGCCTTGAATAAATTGGCGTCGTTGTCAGGGAGAACTTGTTCGTCGCTGCTAGATGTGTTATAAAGGTCAGATATTATCGTCGTAGTGCGAATTGCAACGGAACAAATGAATTTATAAAAATCAGTGAGTACTGGGTCGTTCGTAGGGAGGTAATCATGATTTCATGTAGAAGCTTTTCAATAAAACTCGTTCTAAATAGATACATATATGTATATATGTATAGATCAGATATCCAAAAGATCAGAATTTTATTGCATGCATAAATAGTTTTTTAAAATAGAGATTGCTATGGTAAATAATAACTATAGAGAGAGAGATAGAAGGCAGATAGATGACGACGTTGCTTGTGGGATTCTTGTGTGAAGCGTGGCAGCACTTCAAAACTAAAGCGCTGAGACGAAGGGTGGAGCAGAGTTGCAGAGGGAGAGAGGTCTGGAAGAGAGATGGTGGAAGAGATGGTAGGAGATGTTTGGAAGATGCCTTCAACCGGGGGGTCCTAGGCCTCTTTTTATAGCTTTGATGAGGGGCAAAGAGGGTATTTTGGCCCTTAAAATCGTGCAACTTTAGGCTAATTAGATTCGTTAATCGGGAGATTAACGTCTCTGATTTGGCCTCAAAACACCTTCAAACGCGCCTTCTACGCTCGACGAGCACCTGATGGTGCCACGTGTCATCTCCCGCTGCCCTTGGATGGCCATTGGACGCCTCTACACGCACTTTCCTCTTCTTTGCGCATCTGCTTTGCTCCTTCAACGCCCACATAGTCTTTTCCCTCTCTTGCGTGTGCCCTCGCGAATTCAAATTGCGCCCAATGATCTCAGCTATCCGATCTCATGATCGGACGGCTTAAATCAAGCTTGCCACTGCCTTTTGAATTAGCACGTGAGATCGTGCATTACGCACACGTTGGATCACGTGTGCAGCTGCGGAGAGCTCTGATCGTGCTACGTAGGTGAATCACCCTCTGATGACCATCCAACAACCAATCGCGCCTGTACCTCCACCGCCTCTTCAATTTTGTGCGAAGCGCCACTCAAACCCGCATCTCCCGTTCGTGAACAGCGTGCTAACAAATGGACTAAGGGTGGGTTTGTGTCGAGTTTCCTCTTCTTGCGTCACTGCTCTCAGCTGTTGGATGAAGGTCCAACGATTGAGATCTTGGCTTGATGAAGCCTGGCTGGAGTGGGCGACGTGGCACGCTTGTGGCCATTGGATGACAATCCAACAGCCCATAGCACATGATAAAATGCCTTCAGAGAATAGGTCGCGAAGAAGGGCGACTGTGATGGCACCACGTGGTGCTATCATGGCTGTCCATCTTCTTTTCTTTGTATTTGGTGCTACAGGGCTTAGATCGAGTTTATTTTTACGATGTTAGACTGCGATCGTTGATCCAGATCCATCCGTGTGGTTAGATCTTTTATATGAGGCTTGGATTTTTGTCATCTGGCTCTGTGCCTTTGTTCTTTTATAGACTGCACAGGATGCTATGGTTGTCTAATTAAGATGATTCTGGAAGCGTTGGACTCCTGTCATTGTTCTGATCAAATTTGTACGATCTAATCTATCATCCACGGCCTCGAATCATCTGCAATTTATTTCATCTCTCTTTTAGGTCAGAAAATGGTAATATTATTTATGTAGCTAATAAAACTAACTATTATGCAAATTACAACACTTATGCATGCACTATTCCTAAGTTATACTAGAATTTAACTTAAATCAGGTAATTTAGGTCGCATGATTGTTGTGCAATGACATTCTCATGCTTAAATCTTGCTAATCCCTAGCAAATGCAAGATTAAATGTAAAGTGGTCCTACAGGACAGATTTCTATCAAGAGTTTGACTAGAGATTTATTTCTTTTTTTTTCATCTAAAACTTTAGAAATCCAGATAATCGTGAAAGTGTATTGTTGTGGCATATGCAACGAATTCAAGTGAAAAGTCAATCTACATCTAAAGCTTGTACTTGACCCTTAGTAAGATTCTATTGGGACAAACTTCTTCCCTTGGGGTTATAAAGTAATCTATAATTCCAGCTCTAGCTTTTGGCTTAGGTAGAAGATAACTGAGTCAAGTAGATTTGTATTTGGTAACTCACACTTATCTGGTGCTGCATATAGATTAGTACCTTATAACCTAGATTTCCAGACTATTAAATAATTTAACTCGAAGAGCGTTAGAGAAACTGTGCTCTCTTTAGTTCCTTTATACTCATTCTCTCTCTCTTTTTTTTTTCTTTCTTTTTCTTTTTCTTCTTTTTCTTATCTTATCTTTTCTTTCTTTTTGAGCTCACAACCTCACCAGATTTGTCAATTTATTTGGTGGTCTCTTCTGGCATTAACACTTTGATTAGGTTCTGATAACCCTATGACTAAGTCAAAATTCCTCAGCTCATATTCAGGTGGTCAGAAATGTAGAAAAGTAGGTCAAGGCTGTATTTGGTGGATCATGAGGGTGGTAGGTATTGTTGCCTTAATACACTTGAAATAAACTCTAAACTCATAAACTTATTTTTTTTTCTGATTCTTTTTTATTTCTATTTGTTTAATGTATATATATATATTTCTTTTCTTTTCCCTCTTTTTTTTTTCTATATATATATTTTTCTTTCTTTCGCATCCATATATTTACTAACGCAATGCGGTATAGCATACGAAGTTTTATTTATGAAGCATTATTTGGGATTGAGGATGTTCAAGAGGATATCGGGTGACTTATTTGGTGGAAGTGCCTATTCTTGACATCGGGAAAGGAATGGATGGGACAATATATTTCTGACCTTGACATTAATACCCTCCTTCAGCCGAGGATTCCGTAAAAAACAGTTGTACCATCCACCGTAGTCCTAATTTTATTAGAACCCGCTGTCTGCGTATTTTGCCTTATTTGGTGGCTCTCAAAATATTTGCACTAAGAACTTGTACGCAGAAATCGAGAGCAAAACTATATGTCTAACTTCGAGTATCATTATCTAATTATCCAGAAGTTAAGATTCTTCGTACTAGCCTTAGAGCACCAGTAAATTTTCTACTCTCACCTCACACTTGTTTGGTGGATCTACTAGAAGATAATTTGCTTGACTCCCTAATTATTGTCCAAGGGCTTAGGAAAAGAAGCGTTGCTTCTTCTCGACAAACTAAAGATGTTTATCGATCTTCATAGATGATCTATTGCAAATTCTACATGTAAGTGTGAAATTGTACTGGATTCTAAACGCAGCAATAAACTTAAGAATAAATCCCTAATAAAATCTTAATAAAAAATTCTTTATGCCTAAATGTATTTTTTTTTGACATAAAAATAAAACATGCAATGTCCATCACCCATGCCTATTCATTACAATGTCTTCATTAAAATGTTTGTAGGAAAATCAAAATATAATAAGCAAGAGGAGAGGATATCACCTGACTATGCTTATTAATCTAGGTCAATATGGATGCAGAAGATGCAAACTACCTGTAAAGAATACTGGGTTGCCTCCTAGCCAGCGTTAAGTTTAACATCATTTGCCATACTTAAACCCAAAAATGAATGATTAGATTAATTGGTTGAGTCAGGATTAAAATGAAGATATGATCTTGCAATGCAAGGATCATTGGTCCACAAATGCAGATCAGCTGCTGGTGAATACCAAGCCCAAAAGGTCGGAAAAATAAAGTGAACGGGCTTGAAACTATTTGCAGCCAAATGCTACAAATGAGAGAAACATTAGTGCGGGTGCCAGAGTGGAAAGTAGATAGTGGCAACCTTAAGAAGTGATGCATGAGGAAGGAAGATGAGGTGGATATAGGGTGGTTCGTGGGGAATAAATCACATGGGTCCTGAAAGTGATGGAAATAAAAGGAGGAACCCGAGGGGTGTACTCTGAAATGGTATAGGAAACAATTTCACAAGTCAAGTTAGGTATGGATGGATATCGAGTAGGTGAATTAAATAAGATCTAGTGGTTCATCTCAATAGTTCTGAATTTATCAGAATCCTCAATCTCATTCTTGGGGTGATCAAAAATCTCATTCAAGTCACCCAAATCTTATTTTAATTCATTTTTCCTTAGAACTATTTCCCCAGGGGGAGTAAGATCGGGGTTTAGATTAGTTAACACCTTAAATCCTTTTTGTTTTATGAATTTTTAGGTAGGTTTATAACTTTGATCCCAGTTGTCTTTCTCCTGGATTATATCTTCTAAGGGAATGTCTTCTTGTTTCTCATCAATCAAGTCAAGTTCTTCAAAATTCCATGATTCAGCTAAATTCTTTACTTTCTCAGATAGATCCTTATAAGTCATCCCCAGTAATTCTACAATTTCTTGAATATCTTCTTCATAAGGGGATTGCTTGTTTTGTTCAATCTCAAGATGTTGGGGATAAGGGTTAGGTTTTTCCTCAGGACTCTAGTGGATGGGAAGAGAAGGGTGTGAATTAGTTGAAACGGAAGTGAAAGCAGATTCGGCTTCTATATGTGATATCTTAGAATGATTAGTATCGCTAAATCCAGATATCAAATTGTTTAAGCACATTTGATTATGGTAATCCCCAGACAAGATCACATCAGAGCCATCCAACCGTGCTTGGCTGGGAGTGTCACTGTCCCCAATCTTTCTATCTTCTGATCTTGCTTTGATCCTCCCAAATCATCCATGTAGTCCAATTGTGTGTCTTGAAACATAAAAGACTCATACTCCAACCCACCATGGATTGGCTCCTCAAAATAGAATGGTTGAAATTTAGGGCCTAAATCAAGATATAATTCCTTAAGTGAGCCTTCCTCCTCAAAGTTAGTTTTTGGGATATCAAAATTATTTATTAGTTCAATTGTAGGCCTAAGTAGGATCTATTCTGCATAATCACAGGGCTGGTGGGTGGGCTTGGTGTATGTATAGGTTGAGATTGGATAAGATGCCATACTTAAGGTTGGATCCTCATCCTCGAGTGGCTTACTGGTAGCTGGAATGCGTGGTAAGCCGCCTTGTTGTGTCTTGTTGTGTCTTTATGTTTATTATAGTTTAAGTATAGTCGTTATAGCATAAGACAAAACGGCTACCAGATTACTACCAAAATTTTTTTACTCGGAACAAGGTTTTTCCAAGGTCGAACTTACGGAGCAACTATGTTTCTAGAAGACTAAATAAGATCTCTATTATGTTACAAAAATAAAAGAGAGAGAGATCTCTTGGCTTCTTCTTCTTCTCTTTCTCTTTTCTTCTTCTTCTTCTTTGGCCGTTTCTCTTCTTCGCTTCTTCTTCTTTCTTTCTTTGTTCTTTGTTCTTTCTTCTTCCTTACTTTCTTCTTCTTCTTCTTCTGCCTTCTTCTTCTGTTCTTCTTTTCTTTTCTTTTCTTTCTTTCTTTCTGGTGGCAATGTCTTCTTCCTTCTTTTTTTTTTCTTCTTTTCTTCTCTGCCTTCTGCAGCTGTGGTGATTCCGACGTCTGATGCTGTGTTCAGACGACTTATCTGTGGCTTTGCTATAGTGCCTTCCTTCTTTTCTTCTTCTGTTTCTTTCTTCCTTCTTTTCCTTCCTGTCTTCTTCAGCTGTCTTGAGCGACTAAGGCTTCGGTCGCTCTCTTCTTCTTCTTTTCCTTTCTTCCTGCATGCTCACACAAGGGTCAGAGCAAAACCTACCCCCTACCCTTCCCCGCGTCTCTCTCTTTCTCAGATTTCTCTCTTAGGACTGCTCTCCCAGAGCCGGGTAATCGGGTGTGGGTATCGCGCCCGGGACCAGGCCCACCGGCGTGCGGTGGTGGGCGAGGAGTGCACGGTTTGGGTAATCGGATCCTGCCCAGACCTGCGTTGCGTGAGCGCGGGCGAGCGAGCGCGTGGTGTGTTGCGTGCGGGAGAGGGACCTGACCCTTGTGTTCGAAGGCGATAAGCCTTAGGCACTTTTTCAATTTAAGTGCGGGCGCTTGGCCATGCACTTTCGAGGTGGGACTAAAGTCCCACCTCCCAAATTGGTGTCCGCAGGCGAGCGATCAGCCACCAATTGAGGCAGCCTGTGAGGCCTTCGCCCCAGCTGCGGGCCTGGGTGTCTTCGCGACTCCTGCCCTCGTGACCTGGGACGCGCACCTAGGCTGGAGGGTGCCTACAGCTGCAGGTGAAGCTGCTGCAGCTCATCGACAATGGCGGCGAGGAGCGCGAACCTGAAATCACAATTACGGCCTCTCGGCCCAATCAGAATACGTAGGAAGCTTCGCCGGAGTGAGGCGAAGCTTGTGCGGTGGTTGGCGGGGTGTGGGAGTGCGTGGAGAGGCTGACCTAGGTCAGACTGTGGCTGGAAAGGTGGGTTTGTTCGGGGGGTGGTCGGGTGGCGCTTGGCAGTGAATGGAGAGGGGGGATTGGTGGAGCGGAGTGTGAGGGAGCTTCTGGGCTGGTCGGCGAGGTGTGAGAGTGTCTGTGGTCGTGAGATGGTCTCGCCGGAAGGGGTGATCGGAGGTGGAGAAAGTGGTCTGGATAGTGGTGGCTGGGTGGTCGAAAGGGCAGTTTGAAAGGGGGAAAATACAAGGGAAGGAGAGAGGAAGCTATCTACCTAATTACTCGACGAAGGGGGAGGGCAGAGCAACCGGCTCGTATCTGTTGGAGCTGGAGACGAAGACGCACTGGAGGAGGGTTTCAGCGACGAGGAAGTAGGCGGAGGGTGCCAACAGGTACAGCATGGCGCGGACGATAGAGTAGGGCAAACCCTGCTGCAGGTAGGGGAATAGAGTGACGAGGAGGAAGAGGAGTTCGCCGGAAGCTTCGGGCTTTCTGACGGAGGAGGAAGGGATGAAGAGGTGTTTCTCCACCAAAGAAAAGCTTGAAGGAGCCGATAGGGTTTGCCGGTCCTTACAAAGAGCTTGGCGCAGAGAGAGGGGCGAGCTGGCGTCGTGCCAGCCTCGTCGGAGTAAGGCCGAAGATGACACCCATGCCTTCCGCGCGTTCGCACGAAAGGCATGGTGGTCGGCAGAGGTCGTGGGCGGGTCCCTGCGACAGAGGATGTCGCAAGGAACCCCGCTTCTATTCTAGAGGACGGTAACCCTGCTCTGCACGGCGCCATGCTCCGCGCAAGGTCGTCAGAGTATGGCGCTGCGCAGAAGTTGCAAGGAGGACCGTTCTGCAAAGAACGATGAAAAGTTGGGGACCTAAATGCAAGGGTTTCAAAAGATAAGGGTCAAAAGGTAAATAAAGAGGACCAAATTGTAAAGTCGATCAAGGAGGTCTCTTCTTAGGCTCAAGTTTTTATACAAGACTAATTTGAACCTAAGGATTTTAATGGTGAGTTTTAAATCTAGGTTGGACCATGTTTAACCGACCAATTTGCGTAAAAACCCAAATTAAGTTATTAATTGGGTATGGTTCTCTTTTTAGGTAAAAATAGGTTTCTATGGCCAAATTGAAGGTTCTAAACCCTAGAGAATATTTTTCTATGAATTTTAAAGGGTTTAGTTGATTTTTATCCTGCCTCGAACCTCGTGAATTGAAGTGGGTTTATTTTAGGGTTATAGAATGTCATTTAATTCCTAGAAGTTGCTATAACCTTTTTCAAATTAGATTAACCTACTCTCATTGTTAAGTTTGTTTGACCTGTGTTTGGATCCTTAATTACCCTGTTTGCAAACTACATTGGTGAAATTGCAGTTTTACCCTTTATGATTTGTTTTATTCTTAAACTCAGAATTCTCTGAGTTAAGACTTTCTTTGGGTCATGTAGGAGCTTTTTCTCACATATATGAGTTAGATTGTGCTAGTTAGGGTTTATGATGAGGTTCTCATCATACCCCCATGCTTAGTTTTTGCTAGTCCCTTAGCAAAATTTTAAGGTTTCAACCCTTGTTCTAGACCATGAAGTTCTTAATGATTTCAGATAAGTGCTTTTTTATTTGAAACCTAGATTAGGTCAGAATACCAACTATAGGCCTGAAAGGTACTCTAGTACCAACCAAGATCCAGATCTGTCTAGCCTCAGCCTCAGTCCTTAACAATGGTTTTTAAGGCATACAAGAACTAATCTAAGGTTTATTAGACTTTATGGTTAAAACATCCGTACTTGAGATAATTTTAGTCCTAGCTCAGTTCGCAGTGCGTTTTGTAAGAAAGAAAGGTAGAAGATTTATATGTTTGGAGAGTTTTCTTTCTTTTTCTTTTTAATTCTAGCTTAGGATTGGCTTTTCAACACGATCTATATCAGATTCCTTGTCCCCATCATCAATCCTCAAGGGTTCTTGGCAGTCGATGCTTCGAGATAGCATCGCACATGGTAACCCCCAGAACCTTGGTTGTTGAGATTTCGAGATAATCCCATCCATGGTGTTCCGTGGTCGAATTCAGACCTTGGCAATTGACATTTCGGGATAATGCCATCCATGGAATCTGAACTAGTAGAGTGCTTACATGCCCCTAGTAGGATATGTAAATATCCTAAGAGACAAGCACCAATGAGATGATATTTTGTTATGCATCTTCGAGGGGAATTTTTCGCCTCTCCACGCTGGGAACTTGTCCAAATCAACTTGTGTTGATCGGCCGCTCCTACTCTAGGTGTCATTTTCAGAATTTTTGCAACGCTTCTGCGTGATTTTGATTTTTATGCTTACTGAACCAGGCTGTATGTGAGGTTAGGGTGCTTAGGTTACTAAGTCCCGTAAACCAAAAGTTAGTTAACGAGGCCAAATACTCCCTAAGCCTTGGAACTAATACTTAGGCTTTTCATTTTCCTCAACCTCTTGAGGAATGTCTAGATCTTAATGGGTACTAAGAGTCTATCCAAGAATGCCTAAAGTTCGCGTTCTTACTAATCTCACAGTGCACTTTCCATTTCTTTTCCTGAATGAGGTCTGGAACTTAGGTTAATTCCTTAATTTCTTACTAATGACTATTACTTTTCTTTCATTTTGTGCTCTTTTTCATTTTGTTGCTTTTTCTTCTCCTCCTTTGTAGAGTTTTCAAAATTTTCTTCTCTTATTTTATTATTCTGTTTCCAAAACTTTTTTTAATTTTTATGGTGTTTTTGGCATATGTGAATTTTTTGTTTAAACCATTTTCTTACATGTTTTTGCACTTTCATACCCCCCAATGCCTAAGATTTGCAATGTCCTCATTGTAACTTAGGGGGTTTTTATTCAACTTAGTTCATACACTAGGACAGATGTTTTGATGAGTGAATGGGTTGGGGTGACTGTTGCGGACGATTTCTAATTTCAGATGCAAGCACCTGAGGTGGAGTCGGCTGTCCTAAAGGGTGAACCTTAAGTGCACAAAGGTGTCAGAAAAGGTTTCAGATTTTCAAAGAGAATGATGGGCTGCCTCCCGTTGAGCGCTGAGTTTTACGCCATCGGTTGTGCGCAATATGCTCAGGGAAAATGGAGGATAGATGATGATTCAGCCAAATCAGTAGAGGTTACATCAATGAACGGTTTGAGTCTCTGATCGTTCACGATGAAGGGTTCAGAATCATGGCTAAGTGGACTGATTTCGACGGCTCCATTTCAAAAACCTGTCGGACCAAGTATGGTCCGACTCACTTGGATCGTAGCTTCCCAGGGAAAAGTTTGAGTCGGGCATCGAAGAGTAGGACCTTCTGACCAGGATGAAAGATCTTTCTAGAGATGTGCTTGTCATGGAAGGCTTTAACCCGCTCCTTGTAGATTCGTGAGTTCATGTACGCATCAAGATGTAGTTCATCGATCTCGCTGATTTGAAGCTTTCTGTGGGTTCCAGCCTTAGAAAGATCTAGATTACAACTCCGTACTGCCCAATAGGCTTTGTGCTCCAGTTCGACGGGAAGGTGACATGTCTTCCCGTACACCAGTCTAAAGGAAGACATGCTTAATTGGGTTTTGTGGGCGGTCCTATAGGCCCACAAGGCTTCCGGAAGTCGGGACGACCAGTCCTTCCTGTCAGGCCGAACAGTGACCTGTAGGATTTTCTTGATCTCCCGATTTGACAGCTCAGCTAGACCATTAGTCTAGAGGTGATAAGGAGTTGAGATTCGGTGAGACTCCCCGTATTTGGTCATTAGTGACTTGAACTGAGCATTTGTGAAATGGGTCCCCTCGTCTGAGATGATAGCACGAGGAATCCCGAACTGTGGGAAGATATTGTGATTAATGAATTTGAGAACGATTTTGTAATCATAGGTTTGGGTCGGTATGGCTTTGATCCATTTGGACATGTAGTCCACAGCCAGCAGAATGTATTCGAAACCATCCGAAACAGGAAAGGGGCCCATAAAATCAATCCCCCACACATCAAAGATTTCGCATACGAGAATCGGCTGCAAAGGCATCATGTTGCCCAATGTTTGGCAACGACTGCATGCCTTGCAGTGATTGTATGCATCCTTGAACAGAGTGGGCCAATAGAAGCCACACTGGAGGATTTTCGATGCGGTTTTGTACCCAGAGAAATGGCCACCGCATGCCTGGTCATGGCAGAAGGAGAGAATATCATTGACTTCATCTTCCAGGACACATCTCCGGATGATTTGGTTGGCACCTATGCGGAAGAGGTACGGATCTTCCCAAATGTAATACTTGGCATCAGAGCGTAATTTATCTTTCTTGGCCTTCGGCCAATCAGACGGGATCTGGTGAGATGCCAAGTAGTTTACTATATCAGCAAATCATGGAAGTTTAGTACCAATAGTCAGCAGGTGCTCATCAGGGAAATGCTCCGTGATGGGTCCGGAAGGGTTGATGATCTCAGAAGGAAGGCGGGACAAATGGTCAGCTACCATATTTTGTCTTCCCGCCTTGTCGCGAATCTTTAGGTTGAATTCTTGCAACAGCAAGATTCATCGGATTAGTCGGGGCTTCGCATCCTTCTTGGCAAGGAGATGCTTCACAGCTGTGTGATCCGAGTAGATGATGACGTAGGAACCCAGGAGATAATATCGAAAATTTTCAAGGGCAAATACTACAGCTAGCAGCTCTTTCTCCGTAACTGTATAGTTACGTTGAGCCTCGTCAAGTGTCTTGCTAGCATAGTAGATGACCACGGGTTTCCCGTCAACTTTCTGCCCCAGAACCGCTCCTACAGCGAAATCAGACGCATTGCACATGATCTCAAAGGGTTGAGACCAATCAGGGGATTGTAGGATCGGGGCCTGGGTGACTCGGTCACGGAGTTCTCAAAGGCTTGAGTGCATTCCTTGGAGATTTCAAATGGTACATCCTTAGAGAGGAGTCGTCAGGGGGTGCGTGATTTTCGAAAAATCGGGAATGAAACGACGGTAAAAATCGACGTGCCCCAGAAAAGAACGGATGTTCCTGATCGACCTAGGCATAGGAAGGCGAGAGATTAGATCAACCTTGGCTCGATCCACCTGGATGCCTTTCTCAGAAATCAGATGTCCTAGGACGATCCCCTCAGGCATCATAAAATGGCTCTTTTCCCAAGAAAGAACCAAATTAACATCGATGTAGCACCTGAGTATATGAACCAAGTACTGGAGGCAATCATCAAATGATGCCCCGAAAACTGAGAAGTCATCCATGAAGACTTCCAGATAATCACCTACCATATCAGAGAATATGGCAAGCATGCACCGCTGAAAAGTTGCGGGTGCATTGCAGAGACTGAATGGCATCCTTCGGAATGCGTAAGTTCCGAAGGGGTAGGTGAACGTGGTCTTCTCTTGGTCCTCAGGATGAATAGCTACTTGGTTATAACAGGAGTACCCGTCAAGAAAGCAAAAGAATTGATTTCCCACTAATTTCTCGAGAATCTGATCAATTAAAGGTAGTGGGAAATGATTCTTCTTCGTGGAGGAATTGAGTCGTCGGTAATCTATGCAGACTCTCCACGAGTTGGCTAATGGTGGTGAGCCCTGCCTTTTTAGGCACAACCCGAATCGGACTCACCTAACGACTATCGGAGATCGGGTAGATGATCCCTGCATCTAACCATTTGATGATCTCCTTTTTCACTACCTCCTGCAGATTGAGGTTTAAACGTCTCTGCATCTCACGAGAAGGTCGTGCGTCCTCTTCTGAATAAATATAATGTGTGTAATAAGAGGGACTTATTCCAGTCAAGTCATTGAGAGTCCTACCAATGACTCTGCGATGTTGCTGGAGAACAGTAATCAGACGGGATTCCTGATCAGGAGTGAGCTTGGAATTTATAATCACAGGAAGGGTCTGATTAGAACCCAAAAAGATGTATTTCAAATGATCGGGAAAGGGTTTCAGTTCAATGACGGGGTTATCAGCAGCAGCGGGTGGTTCAGGGTAAATGTGAGGTTCAAGGGTAGGAGTTATGGGTCTGTCCAAATTTGGATTTGACTCCTCTAATTGCGGTTTAAGATCTTTCTGTGGTTGATGAGGTATAATCAGGTCATTCTCAAAATGCGTTTCATCATCCAAAGCCCTGATATCACAAATCTGTTCGATGACACCGCAATTGATTCATTGTTGGGTCTTAAAGATATCAATTTTGAGGGTTTGATTTTCAAATTTGATCTCTATTTGGCTCTCCTCACAGCTGATGTTGGCTCTAGCAGTAGCCAAGAAAGGTCTCCCTAGAATGATCGGTGTATCCCTAGGGTTCTCAGGTCCATCCATGTCCAAGACTATAAAGTCTATAGGGAAATAAAAATCCTGCACTCTTACAATAACATCCTCGAGAATCCCTTTAGGTGACTTTATAGATCGATCTGCTAATTGTAGTGTCACCTCAGTTGGTTTTAGGTCAGATTCTTCTAGGTGTTTAAGTAAGGATGTGGGTATCAGATTTATGGAAGCACCCAAGTCTAGCAATGCTCTGTCGAATTGGGTGTCACTTATTTTTCAGGAAATCAAGAGAGTACCAGCGCTCCATGGTAGAGATGATGCACGCGTCTTGACCAACTCCTATCTACTATCTACAGTGACGTGCGCATGTGTCACTAAAGGCAGCAGAGTTAATTTTTCAAAGATAAAATGCCCTTTTTGCCCTTGTACTTTAACTATATAAAGTCTCTTACGCCCTCGACATTTTCTTCATCTCTTCCTCTCTTCTCTTACCCTCTCCAAAGCTCTAAGAGCTTGTCCCAAACCCGGGATGCTTCATTAGAGTTAAAAATACAAAATTTCCACCTTCTCACCCTGTTCGTGGAGCATCCCGCGGTTGTCCTCTCACCACCGTTCGGGAAGTGGATCCCTCTGCGACGTCGCCTTGTTCTGTCATCCATCCTCCGTCTTCATTCTCCCTCGTCCAGTGTCTCACACCACCTTCATCCGGGCACTCCGTCAACGCAGCTCGTCCTCCAAGCAGTAGTCGAGGAGGATAACTTCCCTCATTCTCTTTTTACTGCTTTTTAGATTAGATTTCTCGCTTTCTTGTGTAACACGTAGATATAATGAACATAATTCTGTGGTTATGAAATATTTTTTTATTTTCTCTCTATTTTTCTCTTTATTTGTGTTATTCTTTCTCTGTTTTCTATTGTTTATTCTTTGAGTAGATAGTTAGTGTATATTTAGTTTGACCAGCTAATATACTTTGTGACAACAAATATAAATGTAGTTTTTGATTAAACGTATGCTTCCCCGTGTTCGACTCAGGACTCACCAGAGTTCCGGTTAAATTATCTATTTGATGGATTTTTATGCGACTATAACGACAGGGTTTTCAAAACTCAAATTTTCAGAGTAGAAATCGCGTTCAACATTTTGGCGCCGTTGCTAGAGAGGCGATACGTTTTTATTTTTTGCATTTCCCCACCTTACTTATCTTTTACCTCACTTTTCTCTTCCTACTAGTATCAATACTTTAGTAATGGCACCAGCTATCCATTGGGTCAATTTTGAGATCCTAAATTAAAGGATTTTGTTGATAAACATTAACTTGTTAGTTACAATGGCTAGTGCTTGAGCCTTATTCATCCTAACTCTATAAATAGTCTCTTAGGTCCATTCTAAACACACAACAGGAAAGAAATGTCTCTAGCTCTAAAAATCACTCATATATGCTACCTTTCTAAATCTAAAAGCTCATTGATTCTACACTCTCATTCTCTGCTCTTTTACTTGCTTTTGAAGAGCTCATAGACATGTACGAAGGCTCTCTTATTCATGATTCATTGTATGCCTAACTTCTTAGGCTCTTAAGTTGGTATATTCTATCTAATATTTTTGTTGGGAGGTTTAGGAATCTTTGTTAGATTTTATTCTTGTCTTACACCTTTGCCAAACTTCTTTTTATCTCATATTTTGTAATTGGGTTAAGGTAAGTTGTTAGTTACCTCATTTTAGTGAAATCAATTCACTCGATGTGAGGTAATTGGGGTTAAAATCTTAAGTCAAGAAACTTAGGTAGTGGAGTACTTGGGGTGGGAAACCACCATTCATACTGCGTGGTCTTTTTGTGGTTCAGCTTGATTTTATTGAGTAATAATTTTTTATCCTACACTATTCATTCCCCTTTTTAGTTTGTGCTTGTGGTTTTCTAGATCCTACAAGTGGTATCAGAGTTCGGTAGTAACACATAAAAATCTTTTCACAAATGGTTTTGCAAACCAAGTGCATTAAGGGTTAGCCATCAAGTTGCCCTTTATAATTTGATGGGATGGACTACGGGTATCGAAAAAAAATGATGCAAGTCTTTTGAAAATTGATTGATGAGGAGGCATGGACTGTGAGGGTTTAGATTTAATTACCCTTTTTAAATCAATTTAAACCCTTATTGAGTCTATGATTATGGAATCATGGATCCCTCGAAATCTATCACCTAAAACGGCCTTAACGATTTTAGATGACAGGCTTTTAGGTGAGAAGTTTAATTGGTGGACTTCTTATTATGATTGCTGTCACTGGTAGAGTTGCTAGTGTTATTTAGAAGAAGAGGGAAAGAGAAGAATATACCTCATCACCACTTTCCCTAAAGAAGTGGAAGGGCAGTCGAGGTGCAAGGTAGGGATTATTCCTTCCCCTCTTCTTGTTCCTTGATGGATCTAAATGCTAATAGGGGTAGCAATCTCCTTTGCATGTCAATGTTTTATGTTGTGGGGGAGGAAGGGGTGTATGAGGGATTTTTCTAGTTAGGCAACACCCCAGATTTGATAGGGGATTTGCCATGTCTAATGGTTCCCAACTAGTGGTTAAATTCTCATAGAAATGGGAGGTGATAAGTGGGGGTTTTAAGGCAAGAAATCATATTTTGGCAGTTTGGCTGGTCCTTGCAGGTTGACCTAACATTAGATCAATGTTACCTAATGTTAAGTGGCTGCCGATAGGCCTCCTAATGTTAGGTGGTTGCCGACAGGCCTCCTAACATTAGGTAACATTCACCTAACGGTAGGTGGCTGGGTTAGCCCCTACACTAGCTACAAATTTGGGTTTTTGACCCTATAAATTCTATGGAGTGACCTAAACTAACCCTAAACCTAATTTGGGATGTAATGGACGCCCTAATAAAGAATGGAATGGCCAAATTGCATAAAACCCCAGATAGGTGTGAAGTGCCCTATTTGAGCTCGGAGCTCTTTAAGTGGACTAAGGCGTTCTGAAATGGCTAAGGAATAAATTAAATCCTTCATGATAACTTCGACGACTCTATTTTGAGTCTCAAGAAGAAAACTTAAATCTGAAGGTCTAAGATGAGACCCTAGGGGATCCAATAGGTCCATAGGGCTCCTTTCCTAATATGGAGTAAAGAGAACTAAAAGATGGTTAGGTCTGATAAGTAAGCTTGTAAGGTTGAGCACCTTGACCTTATGAATTGCAAGTTCCTTTTTGAGTTGAAGACTTGAGAATATGGGGTGGCTAGAGACTACTTGTGATCTACCTCAGAACTTGGACAGTTCTCGGGTATGGTGATAAGCCACGGGTCGTGGTTGAAATAAGGTACTTGGAAGTATCTGAATTTGACTCATTGTGGAGTTACTTGCAGCAAGAGGCTCATTAGGCACCCACATGTACAGAGGTTGCTAAGTTACCGTGAGGGGCTTGGTTGAGATTTCATTTGATGATGGACTGAGAGGGCACACTCAGAGACTATGCTTTTAGTGGGAGCATTAGTGTGGCCTGACAATTCTGACAAATCCTGCAACTATGATCTAGAACGATCTAGGACTGGGCTTTGCTAGACATGAATTGATCTTGCTCTTCATCAGATACCTTTGTTTTGATGTAATAAAATTATTTTTTATTGTATAAATTGACCTTTTCAGGATATCTCTTTACAAGTTATAAGAATGAGACACTTCTGTAACTCAAGAAGGAATTTATTAAGAAAGATGGTGTAGTGTTATATAATTTTTACTTTCTTGAGTCTAGATTACTTGTAAGGAATCTTAATTAAACTATTAAATTGCTTTCGATTGATAAAGAATCAATTAGGTCAATATGTCTACTGTGATGACCTGAGTCCCACCAAGTGACAAAACCTAGGTCACCGTGTACTAACTAGTAGGAACATCCACAAGATCGCAGTCACTCAACATATAGTCATAAAACATCAATAGCCAACATTCATTCATAATATATTAAATGAAAGAAAATTAAAGTACTGACAATATAATAAAAATTCACCCTAAAGCAGAAATTAAATAGTCTTGTACAATCACCGAAAAGATAAGAAGTAAATCCTAACAGCGAAAAGAACCTACTACGACAAGCCACTGGCTCAGTACAAACTGTCTCCTCAGGTAGAATCTGGTTCTGCAGAAGTCTGATCGACAACAACCACTACACCCAACTGCTCAGTAACACCTGAGTACGAAACCCAATACAAAACGTTAGTGAAAACTAAGTAGAGTAGAACTAGACAAGTAACTAAAATAACAAAGTACAGGAAATGGGGCACTATGCTAAGAGTTGATCCGTTTATAATTTATTTCATATCCAGTTTCATTTATGTAATTTGCCCATATTATCATTGTTCTCAATCTGTCAATCGACGTCTCGGGTACGAGACAATCTCGTGTAACTTCCTGCTATGCAAGACCGGTATAAGTGATGAGGTGTGGCTAGCTAAAATGCCTAAGTTAAGCTAGAAACTAGGTTGAAGAATACCAAATTAACACAAAGAAAGGGTTAAGTGTGAGAATTAATAGAAATGACCTAAAACACTAAATCTGTGTTAAAAATGCAAAATTAGGTCATTTATTGAGATATTATATTAATAAATACAAAATGATGATTTAATTGCAAATTGAACACAGAAATGAGCTCAAAACTTCAAAGCAAAAGTGAAATTAACTTCTAATATGTCCAACTAAGCTTCAATGAAAACTTGATAGCATTTGGCCATTAATAGGACCTTGTATTTAGAGATTCACATTTAGGTCCTTCATTCATAACATTTATTCACATTAGAAACTTGCTAGGGACTCATTTGATAGCCATAGGGACTTGATTGTAAGATTCCAGGGATGGCTCTGTAATGCTTTTAAACCACTTATGGGTCTCTATGCAAAAATCCTACTGTTTCAATTGAGGACCATTGCTGCAATTTTCACAATAGAACCTGAGAGAATGGTGCACCTCTTGGTGCACTGTTCACACGAAGTCAGACAATCCTTACTGTCGACTCTTGATTCCCTCATATCTGTGTATCTAATTCAATCGAAGCTTCGTGCAACTCCTTGCGTAGCTTCACCTCTACCTTTAGATCCCATCTAATGGCTCATCCTTGATTTGTTGAAGTCTTCGCGCGCTCGCTCATCTCCATCCAACTGTAGGTGCCCTAAATGACTAATCTCACCAATGCGGTGAGTGTAATCACTCTCAAGCCTACTTAAACACCTCCTCTGCTTGCACGCACACTAGATCACTCCCTCCTCCTGAGTGATTCCATTGGTCTATAGCTACAGCTTCCTCACCCCATTTCCTCAGTCTGTGGTGACATTGCCGACTTGCCTTCCTCTTTTCAATCTCCACCAGCCGACTGGGTGATGGACCTTAGACAACTTCGTTAGTTGTTGGCCTTCTCCCCTTTT
Organism: Thalassia testudinum; assembly: GCA_037157565.1. NCBI lineage: Eukaryota > Viridiplantae > Streptophyta > Magnoliopsida > Alismatales > Hydrocharitaceae > Thalassia > Thalassia testudinum. Next base: position 27,352,329 of record JAZHRO010000003.1, read on the forward strand.
GATTTGACCAGCCATCGGTAGGTGACCTTAGACAACTTCATCCCATTAAATAGATTAACATGCTTTCAAGGAGTAAAATTAGTATAATTTTACTACTTTCTAGTTAATTGTAGTTTGGTTAGTGTAATTTAGAGTAGATTAGAAGAACAGATGTTAGAAATTCATGGATTTGATCATTAGTTAGGAGTAGTGTAGTGTAGAATTTGCACTCGCACCTTCTCTACTCAATTCAGATCAGAGGAGATGAATTCCCAGCACTCATCTCCTTAATCCCTTGAGCATGATTTGGCATGGAATTATCTGAGTGCAGTGCATGGCTGGAGCCGTGCACTGTGCTTGGGCTTGTGTGGGTCCAATAACAAGCTGTAAATCGGTTAAAATGCACCTATTAACAACTAGGGTGATCCTAGTAAAGGTTTGGTCCCAGCTAGGAATGAGTGTTGTGTAATTCTCGAAAAGGCTGCCTGCAAATTAAACCAATTTTTGGTTAAAAGTCTGGATTGAGCCAGTTTGAACCGGTTGAGAAGTGGAGTGAAAAGGTGTGAGCTGAATTTTGGCTAAGTGTTGAAGAACCTCCTTGTGCCTTAGTGTGGTGTGTGTTGTGTGTTAGTGTATGCTGTGTATGTTGAGTGCGTAAGTGTGTGTTAATGAGTCGTGTAAGTGTATATATGTGTATATAGAGTATATGTGTACTGTATATATGTAAATAGCATAAGTAATATATGTATAAGTAACACATGAGCATAGTAGTATTATTTGAGCTATATTTGTATATAAATAAAGTATAGCTTTAGTGACGGATTTGTTCGTCATTGTACATAATATTATACGTTAGTATAGATAATAGTTTTTACCTTAGTTTATGTATATAGTTTTTCTAAGGTTATAGCGACACTTTCATACGTCACTGTAGATATATTATATGTTACTGTAGATATTAGTAAGTTAAGTTAAGTTAGTATAGTACATATTATTACTTATTATTGTACATATAGCTAATTATTATTATAATAAGTTGTAAATAGATAATATAGAGTATTTATTTATGATTTTTTATGCTTGTTTGTAGATAAATGTTTTCAAGCATTATAATTCATTCTTGTGTTTAAAATTGATTCATTCTTTCATTATTTGATTGAGTCATTCATTTTTGTACATAAAATCAATCTTTTTGAAATTAAAGAATGTTTTTAGACATAGAGTGATGTATATCAATAACTGCCTTCCAGTGAACGACTTGGAATAAACCAGTAAAAATTAAGTATATAAATAAAATTGACACGACAACGGTTTGTATTTATGATATATACGACATTTAAAACCTCTTTTTAGTGTGAACCGGTAGTCGATCATATTTTTGATGCTGTTGCTGGGGAATAAAAACCCGACAATAGTACTTTCTTATGATTGTTGACGAGTTAGCGATCATATTTTTAGCGTCGTTACCGGGGAGTCAACTCTCTATTTGCAAAAATCTTCTTTTGTTCTTTATTTGTAAATATTTTTGGATTTGTTTGTATATAATCATTCTTTTATTCATATTCTTTATTGTATATACATTCTTTTATTTGTTATATTCTTTGTTTCTTTTTGTATATACTGATTTGACTAATCATTTTTCTTTTGTCTTGTTTTCATGGTACTTGAGGAGGAGTTGGAGGAGAATGGCTACTTCTCGGTGGACCTACTTCTCGATTTTTCTTCGGCTTTAGGACTTCTTCGATGGGACCATGTTTAGTTTAGACATTAGGATTTAGGTTTAGATTTTATTTTTATTTTTAGGATTCTTTGTATAGTCATAAGTTGTGAGAGCATATTCTCACACATTTAATGTAATAATGTGGACACTCATTTATTCTTTTATTCTTTATCGTTTTAGGTTTTTCGATTTGATTTGATTCTTGCATTAAAAAAACAAAAAAATATGCAAAATTGAAAATATCAAAAATATTTCATCTTTACTTATCTAGCAGCAGCATGACATAGGCATGTCATCTTAAGTTTGCATCAATTCCTGTTAGATTTACTTTATGTCAATGTGCATTAAAATTTTAAATGCTGGAGTCAGGTATGATTTCTAGCTTTCTTAATCTCTTGACATGCTTGCATTGGACATAATTAAGCAAGACCACCATTTGTTTGCAAAAGATTAAAAAGTGAGACCAGCTGCATGAAAAACACTCTTAAAGAGAAGAATCTAATTCAAAGTGACTCAAATTCTCTGAGACCTTGTGTGGATTTTTATTGAGATTCTGTTGATTGATTTCATCGTGTACACACTACACGATCATATAAGGTACACAAAAACACACTTTTCTATCTTATCTCTCTGTGCATCCACCAGAGCTTGGATTCGCACGTCGGTCTTATCCAAGTTCTGGGTGGATTTAGAGGTCTACACATCGTTAGGTTTTTCTTAGGATGCATACGATTGCATTGATAATATCTGTTTACGCACTATATTTTTCGTAGCAAACCAATAGGAAATATCCACGAGTGTTGTCTCGCTTGAATGCTGTGTCTTGATTTTGAGATTGAGATTTTGTTTGGTTGGATTGATTTTACCATGGGTTTGTGACTACTTCGTAAAGTGTTTTTCAAAAACCAAACTCATGAACGTTAGATATTCTTGACACCAACCACCAGTACTTCTTTTGGGGACTGATGCCCATGTCACCTACACTTCCTCCTTTTCACAGTTTTCTTTAGGGAAAGAACTGTGAATGATCCATTTGTGACACTACTATCTTGGAGGAACCTTTGTTCCTCAATATTCTGATCCTTCTGCACCTTACTCAGATCAGCAACTACCTTTTCTTCCCAACCTAAATTCATCTTCTCCATCTTGACTTTGCATTAACTGATTGAAGAGGTGGAAGCTGTTGATTTTTCTGGATATACTGTTTCTTTACTTGGACCTTGAGCCAAGTAATTTTGAGATGATTTGATTCTATCTACTTGGGTTTTGTACCAAGTATCTGATTCTGATTCATATTAACTAAGGAGCCATTCCTCACCTTTAAGATTGACAAACCTCATTCCATTCTTCATGATCTGAACCTTTCATTGTGCTTCATTGATTTGTCGATTCTCACTCTTCTATCTAGCTCCTACATTCTTGACATTTTACTGGGTTTATGCCTAGTTCAAGGCGTTAAACTTAGCAAACCTATCTTTTGTGTATAACTGTTTTCATCTTTATTATTTTCACCTTTCTTGCATTGGGTGTCTACCTATGCATTTTTAGCATACATTTATTGTCACATGTCATGTATTTCACTTCTTAGCCCGACTTTCCACTCTGATCTTGTATTAGACTTGAAATCATCCATACAGAGATTTTTATCTCTTCATTCCGACTTCCTTCCGTTACCCCGTCTAAGATAGTGAAAAGCAGAGTATGCATTTGCATCCACCATATTCAGACAATGAGGACATTGCATCATTTAAGCATGGGGAGTGTAAATGGTGAATCATTTACTGAAATGCAATAGTAGACACATCCGTAGTGTATATAGTATAGTATTATCAAAAATACCAAAAAAATTGAAAAAAAATTATAAAGTCAAAAATACAAAAAATGTCGAAAACAAAAATTTCAAAAATACAATAAGGGACTTGAGGGAGAATTCCAAGAAAAGAAAATGTTTGAGGAGAGAGATTTGAAAAGAATATAAGTGTTTAATTATGATCTTATATCTAAAAATAAAAATAGAATAAGTGTTTATGGACATTCAACCTTTGCTGGTTAGACTTTTCGAGCCACTGTAGCTTGATTCGCTCAGGCTTTGGCTTAATACACTTTAAGCTTTGACAAGATAGACCATTATCTTTCTTAACTTAGGATATATTCTTGTACCTGGGTCACCAGTACATGATTCATTGGTTTGCTTTAGCTTAGGAGTCTAAGTAACCTTGGTTTACACTACAAAGTGTTGAGAAAGACCTTGTGAATTTGAAATTCTTCCCTAGTGTTCATTAGGAAGGTGGAGTCCTTACCTGTGCATATAGGTAGACTCTTTGTCCTAGTCTTTAGTGTTGTGTCTAGGAGAAGCCCTTTTCATCAAAGAACTTACCCATCAAATAAAGTGTGCTGTATCAAATAAAGTTGTCGGAGACATACCAATAGTTATTTGTGAAAAAGAAAAGTTTCAGAAAAATAAATTCTTTGGAATAAGTTAAGTATGTTCTCCAAGTCCTGTAAATAGTTTCCCACAAAAAAGAAACAAATATATTTTCAGGGTGCAATATAATGCCCTGTTCTACCAAATATTCTTTGAGCAATAACGCAATAAAGGTTGGGGATGAGTTTTTCTCATTTTTAAGAGTCAATCCAAAAACATGAGCTGAAGCTAGGACTAACCTGGACTTAAAAAGAAGTGATCCCGGGATTAAGTTTTGAAATTCACCTGGTTAGTCCTGACCCATGACTAAGCACAGGCACAACCTCTTAGGTTCTGAATCTTGTAAAACCTCCTGAGTCTTGGAAATCGTACTTAAGGTTTAAATATCAACAGTCCTTGTTAGACGAGAGATGATTTATGTCATATCAGACTTAAGTTTTAGTTAGTCTTCCTAAGCGACAGGTTCTCACAATGTCTACACATAAACACAGTTGGTTTATCAAAGGAAAATCTTTCAGCTTAAAGATCATCTCTAAACACTTTACTTTTTTTGAAAGAAAAGAAAAGAAAAGTAGATATCTCATCACACTTACCTTGCTGATACTTAAACTGCTATGCACTTTAATGAGTTGTTTGCTAAGGGACTAGCAAAACTTAAATATGGGGGTATGATAAGGTGTGGCTCATTGTAGCTAAAATGTTTAAGTTAGAAACTAAGTTTAATACCACCAAATTAACATAAAGAAAGGGTTAAGTGTGAGAATTAATAGAAAAGACCTAAAACATTAAATCTATGTTAAAAATGTAAAATTAGGTCATTTATTAAGATATTCTATTAATAAATACAAAATGATGATCCAATTGTAAATTGAATACAAAAATGACATCAAAACTTTAAATCAAAAGTGAAATTAACTTCTAATATGTTCAATTAAGCTTAAATAAAAATTTGGTAGCATTTGGAAATCAATATGACCTTGCATTTAGAGATTCACATTTAGGTCCTTCATTCATAACATTTATTCACATTAGAAACTTGCCAGGGACTCATTTGATAGCCATAGAAACTTGATTGTAAGATTCCAGGGACGACTCTATAATGCTTTTATACCATTCACTACAAGAATATTGAGTAATGTCGACCGTTAAAAACTGTCGGCAATGCTCAAATAATCGTCGATAAAAAGGGTGGAGGTATGTACTGTCGCTATTAGGTTTTCTCGACCTTTTTAAAACAATACTATCGGAAAAAAGGTAGACCACCACTTGACGTTTGGTTATCTTTTGTCTATTTTCGACGGTTAAGAAAGCTTTTTCTCGACTGTTCTCAATAAACGATCGACAAAAACATTTACCTCGAACGGTATTTACGCAGTCAAGTAAGATTATATTCTCGACTGTTTATCAATAACGGTTGAGAATGTTTCTATTTTTGTTCGTTTGTGAATGGTCGACAATATTAATATTCTCGACCGTTCGTCTATAATGGTCAGAAATTTCAATATTCTCATCTGTTTTTAAACAGTCGAGAATGTTAATATTGTTGACATTTCTGAAATAATGGTCGATAATATTAATATTGTCCGTTAAAAACGGTCGAGAAAGCATTTTTTTTAAATGTGTTTAATTTATGTGGAAGACCTGTAAAGAACTGCAAATTTAGTAAAAATATAATCAGTCACACAACTAAAAATATTTTTTCCTCTAGTTAAAACACACAAAATCAAAATAAAAATTTCATGTATGAAATAAGGTATATAGAGTTCTTTACAAATGATAATGTATATAAAAAATACAATCATATTGTGGCACCAATGCTTCCAGCACCGCTACCACCTAAATCGTTGTCATCATGACAATCTCTATACTGACGAAGGGACAGGTGATCAATACCTCCCTTCTGAAGGAATGCCAGCAGCTCCTTGATGATCTTGTTGGATTCCTTGGCTTGCATCGCGTTGTCCTTGACTAGCGTCATTAGCTCATCAATTTGCTGGTCCTCGTCTTTGCGGTGTAATGCTGCAATCTCCTTCCTCATCTCATGCACCTCTGCTAAAGAGGATGATGCTTCCCTTTTCCTATACCTCCCCAAGACAGTCTTACTTCTCCCTACGTTACGGACGTACCCACCATGCTTAGGTGGTATGACTGTCTGGTAGGCTTCCTCTGCTATCAGTGGTTGCTGAACTGTAGTAGGGTTGGCATCTTCAGGATGATGCATTAAATTGATCATATTATCCTGAAGATATTGAATTACGTTAAGTAATTTCAATTAATTATATAATTACAAAATCAAATAAAAGTAATGTCTTTTTTAACTTATGTGTTTCTGTTGGTATGTGTCGTGAAGTCACTCTCTATTTCCGTCATCACTCATCTCGTTATGAGTGGTTCATATGCTCCCACCTGATCAAGTTGGACACCTTGATGTTTGACGGATTATAATAATTTGAAACAATTAATTTTAACAAAATTAGAAATTTTTGTAAGGTTTAAAAGAAAATAATAATTAAAGGTGCTTACGTATATGGATTTCATTGAGCCTATGCTCTTCCTACCCAATCTCCAATCTTTATGAATCTTCGCTGCATGTTTAAGGATATATTTGGCGATGTTCGAATCATCTCCCCAATCGAAGGTGTCCTGTATTAGTAAAAGAATAGAAATTGTTATATAATTTAAACTAATATAAAGCAATGTACATAAGTTATTAATTTTTACCGATTACCTCCGACTCTCAAATGAGCTGCATTTTCAGGTTGTTTGGCACCTTCCTCCAATCGAAGTAGGACAGTGGGATGATCGCCTTCATCAGTGTACTCAGTCTGCTGACGAATGGAGGATAGTCTATTGCTTCTCCCGCTGGTGTAATCCGCATTGAAATGCGAATCCCATGCTGAGTTCTCTCTAAGTCTATGTTCCGCGTGGGACCTCTTCTCTTACGTGCACTTATAAGACAGAATGATAACATAAAATTAAATAACAAAGAAATAATAAATCATAATATTTACCAAACCTTAAATTCATACCTAAATTGCAGAAGGGTGGTGGTCGTGCAGAACATGCCGGCTGAGAAGGATCTGGGTCAGCTGTCTGCTCTAGCTGATCATTTAAGCCAACATCGACCTCATCAACTGAAGTACTGTCCTCACCGGTGGTTGCATTTTCCTCGTAGTTAGAATCCTCTACTGGTAGATTCGTCAGAGGAGGCATCAGACTCTTCCCCTTCCCCCTACCTCCCCTCTCCTGACTCTGGAAATATCGAGCCACATCTCTAGGCCTCAAAAACAGTTGGCAGGGTGCTTGGGGTTGAGTGGGCTGCTACCGGCAGTGAGCTTGAGGCTGAGGCTGCTGGCGGGGGACCTCAGGCTGCTGGGGGACCTCAAGCTGTTGGGAGGCCTGAGCTTCCTCACTGTGACTCCTATTAGCCTTCTTCTTGAAATTAATATGTGTAAAAACATCACAAATATTCAGATTTTTTTTTTTTAAATTCGGTAGCATTTCCTTTATATATTGTAATATTTCAAAAAATCTGTATAAAATAATCATACAAATAAATGAAAATGAAATAGGCGTATATAAAAAAAATTGAAAATAAAATGATATTTGCCTTCCCCTTTCCCTTTCCCTTCCCTTCCATTTCCCTCCCCTTCTCCCTTCTTCTTTCTTCTCCTTGTTTTCTCTTCGCCTTTCCCCTTCCCATTCCTCCATTTCCCTTCCCCTCATCTCCATTTCCCTTATCTTCCCGTTCATTTCCCTTCACTTCTCCTTTCCTCTTTCTTCTCCTTCTCTTTCTCCCTTCTCCTTTCCATCGCTCCATTTCCCGTATCCTCCCCTACATTTCCCTCCACTTTTTCGTTCCTCTTTCTTCTCCTCTTTCTCGTTTCTCCTTCCCATCCCCTCCATTTCCCTTCCCATCTCCATTTCCCTCCACCTTTTCATACCTCTTCTCTTTTCCTTCATTTTCCCCTCCATTTCCTTTTCTCCTTTTTTCTCTCCACATTCCATAGAAAATATTCAATAAACTAAAAATAAATAAATGCATCATTTCACAAAAAAAATAAATCTAAGTAGGTACATCTCACACAAAAAATAAACTTAAGTGGGCATTCCTCACATTTAACATGATAACATTTTAAAAAAAAGGTAGTAAGAAACTTACTATAGTGATAAAATGTCTACAAACTATGCACAAGCAGTATGAGAATGCGAATAACTTATATGAGAAGGTAATAAAATAAATTTCAATTTTGAAATATAAATAAACATAAACTTTGGTAAAAAATAAAATAATTTAAAAGAAATTTAAACAGAATAGACAACTAAGAATTTCTTAAATTATTTATATTTATGGTTATGGATTAATACTTTTGACAAATTACCTTATATATCAATGTCAGTTACACTAGGGGCAAGTTCTTCACTTTGTAGGTTTTGTTGATATGCTTCAGATTCAACATTTGGGTGTATATCATTTCCTGCATCGTATTGTTTATGTGGTTGAGCTTTAACTGGTATAATCCACCCATTTATGCTATTATTAGGCATGTAGAATACATTTTAACCTAGTAATCTTTTTTTGTGCTTCATTTATGCAACGTGAAAGCAGTGATGGATACTCATCTCGAACCTGAATGTGTCTTTAAGGAAAGAGAAAATCCTTCGTGTCTACTCTCCGGTAAGACTGTATATAACTTCTGGAAAGTGAGATCCTCCTTCAATGTGTAGCTCAGGATGAATATCCAAAATTTTTACATCATTCCTTGTTTTAATTGTATCCTTCGGGTTCTCTGTTAGGTTTAATACATCAAGAATGTTGTCCATTACATTCTTCTCGATATGCATAACATTTAAATTGTATTGCATTATCAAATCCTTCTAATATGGTAGCTCTATAAAAAATATGCTTTTCTTCCTAAACCCTGAATATCGTAAGGAAGCCAAGACATTTTTGAAAAGGCAACTTAAATGTATTTCTCTGAGTTGCAATATCTGCATGATTTTCATCCCCGATAGCCAAATAAAATATGTACTGAGTTTATTCTTCGGATTCCTCGACAAATACCGACATGCTTTTCCATCAAATCTGTCTTTGAATTGTGGCGTTCGCCATCTGTGTTCAATGGGCAAAAAACCTACGGTGTCCTAAGTAACAGAATTTCTTACTTTTAGGTAATCTTAGGTGATGAGTATCTTCGATACATATTGGACATGTGAACTTCTCCGTACTTCATCCTGACAAATTCGCATATGTTAGAAAGTCATTAATTGTCGACGGAAATGCTACATGTAATTGGAAGAATTATTTCTTCTGTGCGTTATATGTTTGAATACTACTATAGCACAAGACTTTCAGTTCATTAATCAATGGCTGGAGATAAACATCTATTACATTTCCCGGTTGCTTGGGTCTTGGGATAAGGTGTGTTAACATCATTAATGCAGATCGCATGCTTAGTCATGGGGTAAGTTGTAAGTTACCATGACCACCGGTCATATGGAATATGATGGATACATGCTCTTAAATTTGTTAAATCCATCGCTTGCAAGACCAAGTCTCACATTTCGTGCCTCCTTTACGAATAATGCGTGATTCTTGTTAAATATGTTCCACTCATCAGAATTTGTTGGATGACGAATGTGTCCATTTTTTGATTTATTATTATGATGCCATTACATTAGTTTTGCTGTTTTACTATAAATGAATAAGCATTGTACCCTAGGGCTAGTGGAAAATAATGGAGAACCTTCTCCGATTGTTTCTTCTCGTCTGTGTTTATTGACTTACTCACCTTATATCTCTCTTCACCACATTCAGGATAGTAGTTAACCCTGAGTACTCATTTCTATACAGGAAACAGTCATTACGATAGGCATCAATCTTCTTGCATTTCAGTCCAAGCTCACGTATCTTCTTTGCATCATACCATGACTTAGGATACCCAGCAGGATTGTTCAACAGATCTCTAATGAATTTCAAAACCTCAGACAAAAATTTCATTGTGACTCTATTTATCACTTTCATCTAAAATAATTTCAGAAGGAATGATAACTTCGACATTGACATTATTTTAGGAGCAATAGGATCCTCTGCTACCTTGACTGCACGTACAACTCATTACAATCTTGTAATGTCTTATCGTTATATACATGCTCATGGTCTGCTGCTCTCATATCATGTAACATTTCATCCAATTCATCTCGTTGATTATCATCACTTTCTTTAAAGGCTTTAATTCTCTCATTTCTAACTTCCCTTATTTGCTCACCATGAGCTGTCCAATTTACGTAATATTGCCACCAATCGTTACATATCATATGCTCTAAATTGTGTTCCGATCATATAAAAACCCATTCAAATAGTGTCTTATGATAACTTCATCATCAGTCATAGTTAGTTTTAATTAGTCATAATCCATTGATAAATGCTTTTACATAATCATCAAAGAGTCGTAATTCATTGCACATCCATTCTGAGAGAAACATTAAATCAAGGTTAAAACTATAATTTTAATAGAATATCCTAAATGCAGAGCAATCACGGGATTTCTTAAGGTTAATTAAAGGTCAAATAATTATAAATGTCTAACAAGTGGGTTCATACAGATAGAAATGGATTTTCATATATTTTGAGAATTAAATGACATCTGAAATTCGAAAAACAGACTCAATTAACTGAGGTTTTGATTAAGATAAAATTTACCTAAACGTTCTAAAAATCATATAAAAATATTTTATAAGGTTTTTTTGCTTGCTTAGACCATTGGAACATAATTTGACCTAAAATAGTCTCAGACAGATAACTGTCATAATTTGGGTTTTCGCATAAATTACCTAGTCAAACTTGGTTACAATCAAAGTTTGACATCACCATCAGATTCCTTGGATCTAAATTAGGTTTGTACCAAACTTTGGATCCAATCAGAGATCATCTTAACCTAGTTTGCATTTTAGTTCATTTAGACTTTCTCTCACTTAAACCCTTAGCTTTTGAAATCTATTGTAGGGACCCCCCTAACTTTGTCATCTCTTTTACATCTTGGTCCCTACTACCATTAGGAGTTGCTGCACCTCACTAACGAGATTCGAGCAAGGTTTTCTCGCTTGTTTCTCAATAAATCAATCCCAAACTTGAACCAGAGATTCCTTAAGGAATTTTCTTCCAAATAGACTTGGCCATGATTCCTAACACTTTCCCAATCTCCCATGTGAACGCATGGGAGATGTGGGTATCCTACATGTGCGTAAGCCCCAAGCTTGGTTTCCAAGCTTGAAAGGACCTCCTATGGCCTATAAAAGATCCTCTGATGTAAACCTTACTTCCTTAGCTTGGTTTAGACCGGTTCTCCACCTTCTCCTCTCTCCAGCCAATCCCTCTGTAAGCCCTAGCGAGCTTCTTGTTCTACATTCCTCACTGGCCATCACAGACTATAGTCGGTTGGCTGCTCTTCCTCAGGCTCCTCCGCCACTCGCAATACCAGTGAGGGTCGTCTTCCCCTCTCTTCCTCGTCGTTCTCCCTCATCAGAGGTATTTTTTTTCACGACGCCGGTCATACCACAATCGGTGCCATTCTCCCCTTTCATCCAATTAGGTTAGTGTAATTAGGTCAATTTAGAGTTCTAGGTTAGTTTTCCTATCCAAAATCCAAAAAACATCCCTCGATGCATACGCACGCCACCTTCTTCCTCATCTCTGGCCACACTCCGGCAAGGTCATCTGCATGGTACACAAGTCCACCCACCTCGCCGACACCTCCACAACCTCCGCCAGCTTATGCCCATCAAAACCCCTCTCCCTATTCGCCACTCCACCCACCCAAAAGCTTCACCAAACAACCCACCTTCGCACGACCTTTTCCACCTTCGTCCAACCACCTCACACCCAGATTCTTCACGCAACCACCACCATCGCACTCCACACCCTCCGACGATGCTTATGAATTATTTTAATGCGGCCGAGAGGCCTTATTGATGTTTTCAGGTCACAGGTCGTTGCCGCCATTGTTGAAGCTCCTTTGAAGAGCATAATGCCGTGCTTTCCCCAGGTTGCACCTCCAGGTGACGTGGGAGTCTCCCAAGACCCTCTCCAGATCCTCACTCAAAGGCATCACCCACTCCTGCTACCTCAATTGGAGATGCCTTCATAGCGGCTACACCAATTGAAATAGGGTGCCTTCACTGCAGCAATGCACGAGAAAGAGGCGTGGGATTAGTCCCACCTCAGAAACACAGAAGCAACCGTGTGTGCATAAATTGAATTTGTGCCTAAGGTTGTTTGCCTCAGACACTTGGGGGTGAGGTCCCCACTCACCCACGCACTTGACTCGACTCGCCTATTAGCTTTATTCCTCGGCTACGACACTCACGCACGGAACCCTGGACTGAGTTACACATATCGAAATACCTGATAAGCCTGGTTTGAGAGAAGAGGAAAGGAAGGAAAGAGAGAGAGAGAGCGAGGGAGGGGTGGGTTTTTCTCCTTGGTGCAGCTGTACGACACTTAGTCGTTGGGAAGAAAGGAAGAGAAGAAGAGAAGAGCTAAGGGAAGAAAGTAAGAGAAGGCTTTGTGAAGGAGAAGACTTGAAAGAAGAAGGGGCCATGCCAGAGAAGAGAAAGGAAAGGCAGCAAAAGAGAAGAAGTTAAGGCAGAGAAGAAGAACAGAAGAAAATATTAGAAGAAAGCACCATAGCTGGTGACATTTAAGTCATCTGACTTGATATCCAGACATCTGATCACTGTTATTTATTTCATATGCATTGAGTAGTTGATATATATGTGCTTAGACTAATAGTTGGTGATTTAAATCACCATTATTTTGTTCTAAGTGTCTTTTTGTCATAGTTAACTCTTGATATACTCATGTTATTGAATATCAGATTTAAGTAGTAATTATTCATTGAAAAAAAAGAAGGAAAAAAAATGGTTCTGTTGCCAAGAAGCAACACGCAATTCACTGCTATTCTCTGTTTTATTTGATTATATTTGAGTACTAACTTGCTTTGTTTAATTTCTGGTGTTTTTGTGAGGTAAATCACGAGGCGATCTTCCTCGCAAAATAAGCCACTCCCAGGGCAGGTAATCTCTCTTCTTCCCTAATCTCCTAATCCTTGGAAGAGAGAAAAGGAAACAAAACCAATTAGGAACTCCCTGCCTTATTTTCTTAGTAAATTATCATTAAAGAGGCAAGTTTCCTGATTTGCAAAAAAATCAATATCTGATTGAAGCTTGAGGCGATTCTATTTAGAATTCCCTACCCAATTTACCTGCATCTATTTGGGACTACGCTTAATTTCTAAAATCATCTTGGGCTAACACACTTCTTGCTTGAAGCCTAAAGTGAACAATTGGAGACCAAATTGAACTTGGAACATAGTAAATTAGGGTTTCTACATTAGGGTTTTGAAGTGCTAGTTCACATTTACCTGAATTAAAAGAGAATTAACCCTCCTGCATTTGTGTGCTTCCCAAGCCCCTGTTTGAATAGATCTAAGCAAGAAAAATCCTAAAAATTAAGCTTTAATTTCACTCGAACCTTAAAAATTGTGGACTTAATAACTTAAAAGTCAATTCAGGGTGATTGCTAGGTCTTGACCTAGATTTCATTCTGCCATCTTTAGGGCAGGTCAGGTGATGTTGACCTACATTGTAGGTCAACCAACCTTTAAATTAGGTCACAAGTCAAATCAACTTCTATTCAAGTGAAATTCAAGGCACTAATTTGGCTAAAATTTGGTAGACTTAAGGTCTCAAGTTCGTACATTTCGGTCTACTGGGAACTGCAGTAACAAGGAAGGTCGGGTTGGGGAAACCCTATAACCAGTGGGGATGCTCTACCATGTAGGGGTCTTTATGGGGTTCTTCCTTTTTGGCTGCCTAGGTATTTCTCGGGTATGCAAATTTCTGATTCAAAGGTATCATCCACCTCGAAATAGCCTTAGTCATCCAAAAATCTTTAGGTGCCTTGATTGGGTTTAATTCATATCTAGTCCCTCATCTTTTCTCTAGAGCACCCACAGGAAGGTCATTAGGTTTTTAACCTGAGAGGCCTCATTAGATCTTCTTGGGAATCTCTTTCAGATCTGATTAACTTCAATCTAACTTGATTTTGATTCTACATCTTGATTCCACCACTTGATTTAAAAATGTAACTTGACATGTTAGGAAAATTGATTAAGAAACCTATGTCCCAAATGACTATCAAGGATAAAATAATCGAGGATACTTATAGACACCACGAGGAAAATTTCAAAAGGGACATTCAGGACAAATTTAAGAAAACAATGGACCACATCGCGAACCGTGTGGAGATAATATGGATACGAATAAGTCACGGTTCAACCCGGGATGATCTCTTGGCATAAAACATGGAATTGGTGAAATTACACAACAACGATTGTCTGTAATGTTGGTCAAATCCTTCATTTCCGAAGGATCTCTAGATTTTTTTAGAAGAATGGGGAGAATTGCTGAATAGGTTATATAGATCCATTGATAAAAAATACCCGTTAGAAGTTAACAAAATATCTTGGAGTGATTCTAGTGATCAACCTAATTTCCCAAATCCTGGGTTTGATGATCATAGTTGTTGTGGACCCCCAACCCAAATGAATTTAGATTCAAACTTCATAGCAATTGACATTTCTGATCTTGATGAGGGTGGGGAGGATCCAATTGCGGGTGTTCCCGATTTTGAACCAGCCTTAGAAAGCCTTGAAGCTGGTCCATTAAGCTTAGATTTCCCCGACACTTGTGATGATGAGCTTAAGATAGAACTTCTCGAGAATGTAAATCCTGAGCCTTATCCTGTTAAAATGATTCTTGAGAGTGATTCTGACATCCCAATAGAGCCCAGCCTCGATTCTAGTGATCCAATCCTTACCCTTAGAATAGAATCTGGATTCAAGCCTATTTGGGATGATTATGGGCCCAATGTGATGAGAATCAGATTTTGAGTCTAAACTATGATTCTGGGCCTGTATTTGATGAATACACCTCTCCAACCTCCTTAAAGACACAAATTGCTTTTTTGGAAGTCACGTCGATTTGTGATACAGAAGTCGAGGGGTTGGAAGAGTTAGGAATCGATTGGGTCTATCCTAGGAGCCAAGAACCCGGGCCTTTACCTACTAGGGATACCTTTTTGAGCTCGGAATCTGAAAGTAGGTTAGATCCAAGTCAGGTTATTGCTTCTACATATCTTGATCCTTTCTGTGGTGGAACCTCTGATCTGGAATCAAGTTCAGAACATGATTTTTGCAAGTTTTTCGATGATTTCGAATCTTACTCTGATTTCGGAGAACTATTGTTTCCTAATGACTCCAAACCTATTTACGACCTTAGCATGCATGATCTGTTCTTCGACTTTGACTCCATTGATTCAAAATCAAGTTCCATTGAGATGGAATCATTCCTTTTTTATCCTTAGGAATCGGAAACAGTAAGTGACGAGAGTGCTTGTAATCCTGAGTTTCGAATCTTTTCTTGACTTAGATTTCCATGATCCTATAAGCACTATTCAGGCATTTACCTTTGATTTTGATGGCCATTCTGAGGACTCTCTAGATAAACCTACTTTTGAATCCTTTCTAGAGGAGCCCTCAACACACAGTTTTGAAAGAAATCACCTCTTCTATACCACATATAGAACCTTCTCAAATCCGAACCCAACCTTGACCCGCAATTGGAATAAACTTCTCTGATTCTCCTCTTGATGACTCAGTGGCATATGATTCCATCTTTTGATCGGGTTTCGGACATCGATCAAACTACTAATCATGTCCCATCTTTCTTTGATCACTCTTGTAGGATTCCTACATCCTCCATAGATCCATTCTCTTTTGAGGATCACTACTTTGACCAGGCTTATCTGATTCAATCAAACCTGTGATTCACATTGCCACATCTTTTTTAAGTCATAGAATACCTGGTGGGCTCTACATCTACTAATTCTCATCCATCAACCTGCCAGACTGATTGGGTTTGGATTGTATTATCAGCCTATTGATCTGAACAGGCACCTAGTTGGACCAACCAGGCTATTGATCAAATGCTTATTTTACAAAATTCATCTGATTTGACCACTCCTCCATAACTATCTCTTGCTCGGCTGAAGGCATTGAATTTAGCACTTAATGGGAGGCAACCCGTCATTCCTAAAACTTGAGACCCTTCTGATTATCCTTTTGTACTTCACGTTTACTGCACTTTCAGTTCAGTGTTAGAATAGTCAGCTCCACCTTTGGTACTCGTACCAGAGCTTGAAATTGTTCGTAACAGTCATCCCGACCAGTTCACCCACCCTTTCATCTTTTTCTAACTCATGAACCAAGCTGATTTCATATCCTCTGATTTACAATGAGGACATTGTAAAACTTAGGCATGGGAGGTGTTAAAGTGCAAAAACATAAAAAAATTCAAGTTTCCGAAGGGTTCTAAAAAAAAATACTCATTAAAAAAACACCAAATTTTTTTTTTGAAAAAGAACAAAAAAATAAAGAAAGGGGAGGAAATTTTGTGAGCTTAAATTGCATCTCATATTTTAGGAGGAAAAGGGGAGGTGATTTAAATGTCAAAAAGGAGCTACAATTTGAAACAAGAAGTGATAGCCATTAGTAAATGATTATGGAATCTACTTAAGTTTTAGACCAAATAAAAAAAAAAATTAAGTCCTAGAATAACAAGAGAGATACAGAGATTAGTATGAGTGCTGATCTTAGGTCTCTTGGGCTTGTTTTAGGGTTTAAAAATTCATGTATTTGTTAAGATCTGGATAGTCCTCGAGAGGTTAAGGAAAATGCGAAGCTTATGTATTAGGTTTAAGGCTTAGGGATTATTCGGCCTCGTTAACTGACCTCTGGCTCGTGGGACTCGGTAACCTGAGCACCCTAATCCACACACAAGTTTGGTTTAGTGCGCTTAATTAATCAAAACCATGCAAAAGCGTTTGTTCTGTTATGAAAAAGCTACCTAGATTAGGAGCGGCTTAAGAAATAAGTTTATGTGGACGAGTTTCCGATGCGGAGAGGTGAGAAATTCTCCTCGAAGGTACGCAATAACATACCGTCTCCTCAGTGCTTGTCTCCTAGGATATCTAAATATCCTACCGGGGGCATGTAAGCACCTTGTGCTGGTTCAGGTGCCATGGGTGGGATTATCTCGAAATGTCGATTCCAGGGCCTGAATTTAGCTACAGAACACCATGGGCGGCACTATCTCGAAGTGTCGAATGCCAGGGTTCTGGGGGTTGCCATGGGCGGTGCTATCTCGAAGCATCGATTGTAAGGGATCTTACGAGGATTGATGGTGGGAACTAGGAATCCAATATAGATTGTGTTTTTGAGCCAATCCGAAGCTAGAAATAATTAAGAAAAAGAGAGAGAAAGCTCTCCAAAAATGCAAAAATTCTTCTATCCCTTTCTTACAAAAATGCACTGTAAACTGAGCCTAGACTAACGATGTTACAAGCACGACTGCTTTAATCGCTGGGTTAAACAGACCTTAGGATAGTTTCTGTGGGCCTTAGAAATCTTCGTCGCAGATTAAGGCTAAAACTGGTCAGGTCTAGATTTTGGTTGGTACTTGAGTACCTCTAGGCCTATTATAAGCATTCTGACCTAATTTTTAAAAAGAAGAATAAATCAAGACTCTGAGCATCAAAAGCATGGTCTAGAATTCGAGTTAATTCCATAAGATTTTTCTAAGGGACTAGCAAAAGTTAGGCATGGGGGTATGATGATAACATTATCATCAGTCATATCTAGCTTTAATTAGTCATAATCCATTGGTGAATGCTTATAGATAACCACCAAAGAGCCGTAATTCATTGCACATCCATTCTGAGAGATAAACACTAAAGTTGGGTTAAAACTATAATTTTAATAGAATATCCTAAATGCAGAGCAATCATGGGATTTCTTAGGGGTTAATTGAAGGTCATATGGTCAGAAATGTCTAATAAGTGGGTTCATGCTGACAGAAATGAGTTTTCACATGTTTTGAGAATTAAATGACATCTGAAATCCTAAAAACATACCAGCTTAATTAAATGAGGTTTTGATTAGGATAAAATTTACTTAAATTTTCTAAAAATCATAGAAAAATATTCTATAAGGTTTGGTATGCTTGCTTTGACCATTGGAGCCCAATTTGACCTAAAACAGAGTCTTAGACAGACAGTTACCCTAATTTGGGTTTCTGCATAAATTATCCAGTCAAACTTGGTCAAAATGAAAATCTGACTTCACCATCAGATTCCCTGGGTCTAAATTAAGTTTGTACCAAAATTTAGGCTTAATCAGAGATCATTTTAACCTAGTTTGTTTATTGGTCCATTCAGACTCTTTCTCTTACTTAAACCCTTAGCTTTTGAAATCTATTGCATGGACCCCCCTAACTTTGTCATCTCTTTCACATCTAGGTCCCTACTGCCATTAGGAATAGCTGCACCTTACCGGTGAGATTTGAGGTAGATTTTCTCGCTCGTTTCTCAATAAATCAATCCCAAACTTGAACCAAAGATTTCTTGAGAAATTCTCTTCCAAATAGACCTGGCCATGATTCCTAACTCTTTCCCAATCTCCCATGCCAACGCATGGGAGATGTGGGTATCCTACAAGTGCATAAGCCCCAAAATTTCAGGCTTGTTTTCCAAGCTTGGAAGGACCTCCTATGCCTTATAAAAGACCTCCGGATGCAAACCTTAGTTCCTTAGCTTGGTTTGGACAGATTCTCCACCTTCTTCTCCTTTCTTTAGCCAATCCCTCCACAAGCTCCGACGAGCTTCTTGTTCTACATTCTTCGCCGGTCGTCACAGACTATAGCCAGCTGGTTGCTCTTCCTCAAGCTCCTTCGCCGCTCGCAATACCAGCGAGGGCCATCTTCCCTTCTCTTCCTCGCCGTTCTCCCTTATTGGAGGTATTTCCTTCCACTGTGCCGGCCATACCACAACCGATGCCATTCTCCCCTTTCGTCAAATTAGTTTTGTGTAGTTAGGTCCGTTTAGAGTTCTAGGTTAATTTTCCTATCCAAAATCCAAAAAACACCCCTCGATGCATACGCACGCCACTTCTTCCTCATCTCCGGCCACCCTCCGGTAAGGTCATCTGCACGCTACACAAGTCCGCCCACCTCGCGAACACCTCCACAACCTCCGCCTGCTCATGCCCATCAAAACCCCTCTCCCTATTCGCCACTCCACCCATTCAAAAGCTCCACCAAACAACCCACCTTCGCACGACCTTTTCCACCTTTGTCCAACCACCTCACACCTTGATTCTTCACGTAACCACCACCATCGCACTCCACACCCTTCGGCGATGCTTATGAATTATTTTAATGTGGCCAAGAGGCCTTATTGATGTTTTCAGGTCATAGGTCGCCACCACCATTGTTAAAGCTCCTTCGAAGAGCTTAATGTCATGTTCTTGCGGTGCTTGCCCTAGGTCGCACCTCCAGGTGACATGGGAGTCTCCCAAGACCCTCTCCAGGTCCTCACTTGAAGGCATCACCCACTCTTGTTGCCTCAATTGGAGGCGCCTTCACAGCGACTATGCCAATTGAAAGAGGATGCCTTAACTGCAACAACACACAACAAAGAGGCATGGGATTAGTCCCACCTTAGAAACACTGAAGCAACCACGTGTGCATAAATTTAATTTGTGCCTAAGGTTGTTTGCCTCAGACACTTGGAGGTGAGGTCTGCACTCACCCACGCACTTGACTCAACTCGCCTATTAGCTTCACTCTTTGGTTGCGACACTCACGCACGTAGCCCTAGACCCAGTTACGCATACCGGAATACCCGATAAGCCTAATTTGAGAGAAGAGGAAAGGAAGTAAAGAGAGAGAGAGAGCGGGGGAGGGGTGGGTTTTGCTCCTTGGTGCAGCTGTACGACACTTAGTCGTTGGGAAGAATGGAAGAGAAGAAGAGAAGAGCTAAGGGAAGAAAGGAAGAGAAGGCTCTGTGAAGGAGAAGACTTGAAAGAAGGGGCCGTGCCAAAGAAGAGAAAGGATAGGCAGCAGAAGAGAAGAAGAACATAATAAAAGATCAAAAGAAAGCACTGTAGCAGGTGACATTTAAGTCGTTTGACTTGATATCCAGACATTTGATCGCTGTTCATTTATTTCATATGCATTGAGTAGTTGATATACATGTGCTTAGACTAATAATTGGTGATCTAAATCACCATTATTTTGTTCTAGGTGTCTTTTTGTCATAGTTAACTCTGGATATACTCATGTTCTTGTTGAATATTAGATTTGAGTAGTAATTATTCATTGAAAAAAAAAAATCAGCTGAAGGAATTCACCTCGTCTAAATGTCTTCCTATCATCATGAAATGCCTACTCTAGAAATGAAATCACTCCACTCTTGTATCCGTGGTAATTCTATTTCCTCATACTGATCCATGAGTTATTCATGATAATTAACTTAAATGTAAAATACAATTACTCATAAGTTGTACTCGGGTAAGGTAAACATGTGTATTTTAAGATCACTCATAAGTTAGACTCAAATAAGAAAGAAATGTGTATTTTAAGAAGATTTTCACTTGATAGACCATCCTTGAAGATTTGATCACGACATTACTTCTTATATGCAACCAGTGTTTGGAGAAATTTCGACAGTATTTCCCTACACTTCTTTAGTATACCCCCAAGACTAACCTTAACTACATCCCTAATAGCCCGCACTAAAGGGTGCTTCGGGAATGAAGCTAAGATTAGTTGGTATGCCGGAGAAGAGCGAGAAAATGCGACCAAAATTTCTCCAAACACTGGCTACATGCAAGAACTAATCTTAAGTTGTGATCAAATCTTCAAGGACCTCCCTTTGTTCAGAACTTCTCTAAACAAAGAATGACAACACTTATGGCATGTTATAAATACAACACATCATGCATGTAAATGAGGTATACACACACTTTGCATTGTCTGTATAACATGAACATAAGTTTCGACATGCTAGTATTTTGACACAATTATATCCCTCTTTCAATTTGTTACCTAGGGGTTAGAATTCCTTTTGTTTGTCATCAAGTGTATCTAAATTTGTGTGCGTATCTACAAAGTTGTAATACAAATTTAATAATAAAAATTTGGCAAAAATCCAACTCAAAAGGGCATTTACGTTATCTTCTTTTCGAAGGAATTTTTCTCTTCCTATATGGCAATTCGTGAACATCCGTCACCATGAAGCATAAGGACGTCAATTTTTCCTACAACAAGATACTGATATATGACAATTGAATGAAAATAGGACATATAGGACAGCTGAATGAAACTAGGACATAGCAGAATAGCCAATCATTTGCCTTTTAGATTTGCATGACAAAGGTACTTTGAAACTAGAATAGCTATCTTAAATATCCTATTGATATTTAAAGGTATACTTCATTAATATACCTTTAATATATCCCAAGTGCACCTCATGGACCTACCAGGTCCCTCAACCAACCTAGGTTTGCCAGGTACTGCTCTAGGTCTAAGGTTAGTGGCCTCATGGTCTTTCTCACTAAGCAACTCTCTAGCCCAATCTCACATTACGCCCTACCATGTTGAGGAAGCTTCAAGGAAGAAGCTCACCGAGACTAGCTAGCCTTGTGGAATCTGACTAGCTAACCAATCTGACTCTTTAGCTCATCAAGACCACTTGCCATGCAACATGTGATTGCACAGGCGCTTTACAGCATCATATCCATTGCATTAACCTTCTATGTGTGGAATTAGACCTTAAACATTCACTTCGTAACCCTAAACCTAAGGCCATAAATCCTAAGCCCTAAAAATACCCATCGCATAATCCATGACCCTAAACACAAAAAACCTATAACATATATAAAAACCTAAATGCTATAAACACTAAAACCTAACCCCTAAAAACATAAAACCCTAAACCCCAAAAACACTTAAACCTAAACTCTAAGAGCATTAAACCCTTAACTAATCGTATAACCTAAACCCTTAACACTAAACCCTAAACCCTATAACCTAACACTAAATCCTAAACCCTATAACCTAAATCCATAACTCAAAATCTAATAATGAACTAAACATTCATGCCTAACATTGAACAATAATTGAACTAAATATTCATGTTTATTTAAACATTGAACCAAACATCAAACATTTTAAACTAAATTTAACTAAACATTGAAATAGGCAGTTTAATTGCATTTATAATTAAATTTCTAACTTAAGTAGTACATAAAAAAATTAAACTAACCTAAAATTAAATTTCTAAACCTAAGGGGGGAAATTGGGGTGGTGGTGATGGGTGGAGGAGGACGAGGTGGTGGTGGTGGCAGGAGGAGGTGGCGGTGGTGGTGCCTGAGGTGGTAGTGGTGGCGACAGGAGGTGGTGGTTGTGGCCTAAGGTGGTGCTAGCGGCGGTGGGAGGTAGTTGGCGGTGGTGGAGGTTCGATAAGCTAGGGAAGGAAAGGGGAGAGGGGCCGGTCGGTTGGTGGTGGTGAGGTGGTGGTGGTTGTGGCTGGCCGATTGTGGTGGTGGCGGAGGGAGGGGCCACCGGTGGTGGTGGCAGCTCGCGGAGAGGCGGGTGGTTGTGGTGGTGGTGGTCACGGTTGCATTTTGTGAGGGAGGGAGGATGAGGAGGAGAGGGAATGGAGGGAGGAGGGGCGGCCGGAGGAGGAAGAAGAGGAGGGCTACCCCTTGAGGTTGCGGAAGAGGAGCCGATGTGCAGGAGGAGCCGCAGCGACGCTCGCGGAGAAGCTGACGGGAGGAGGTCTCGCGGAGGAGGTCGCACAGTGGAGGAGGAGCCACTTCAGATTTGGGACGAAGGGGGAGGGAGTCGGGTCTACGCTAGGGATTTAACTCAACATTCTCGACCATTCTAATAAATGGTCAGTAATACTCTTATTACCGACAGTTAATAAAGGTCGAGAATAACTCCTTTCCCGACCATTAAGGTCGAACGATCGACAATAGACTTTGAAAATTTGCTCGGCCGCATTGGCGGGTTATGAAAGCATTATCGTCGATCGTTAATATGGAAACCGTTGACAATGGTGTCAACTAGACGTCTTAATTTTACTTTACTTTCTCGACCGTTAGGATTTCTGTATTCCCGATCGTTTACATAATAACGATCAAGTAAATTTCTAGTCTTGACCATTTATAATGGTCGAGAATGGTTTCAACCTCCTCGACTTTTTTCTAGATGGCAAAGTTAATGATTGAACTTTTGGCAACCGTTCATATTAAAACGGTCGTGAATAACATTATTGCCAACTGTTACTTGAACGGTCGAAAATATCCATTGTGAATAGTGCTTTCTCTACTAGTGACTTATGGGTCTCTATTCACAGAGCGAGATCGATGTTTATAAAAGCTGCGTTGTAGTATAGGTCGAAATTGGTTTGAAAACAAATAAATTTTATTTCTCGAAAAGGTTCTGAGGTCGAACATAGGGAGCAATGTGGAATTTAAAGCTCAAGATCATAATTTAAATCAAGTATAAAGATTGCAATAAGAATAATGTCAGGATTAATATGCAAAAGGAATAGAGTAAAATGGTGATTTGAATCACCAATTACTCCTCATAAATAACTCTTAAACCAAATCTCAAATATATGCAATTAAAGTATCAATATAGGGTGATTTTTCTTTTCTTCTTCTTTTGCTGGTTCTTCTTCTTCTTCTCTGTTTCTTTTGCTGGTTCTTCTTCTCTATTTCTTTTATTGCAGCTCCCTCTCTTTTTCTTCTTCCTCTTTGTTCCTTTACTGCTTAAGCCTTCTCCTTCTTCCTTCTCTGTTCAGCCTCTTCACACAGGAGGTGGGCTTCTTGAATTGGCTAAGTGTCAGCCAACTTCGCAGAGAGCAAAACCCTCCCCCTACCCCGCGCGATCTCTCCTTTTCTTTCTCTCTTAGGCTCCGCCCTCCCAGGGCCTCTGAATGGGTAACCGGGTTATCGGGTAGACGTGCACCCAGGACTAGGGCTGCCTGCAGTGGGTAGTTGCCGAGGAGTGCTTAGGTTAGGTGGGTTATCGGGTCAGCCAGATCTGCTGGGTCAGAGTCGCGGACGAGGCACGTGAGGGGTGCGTACGGGGACCTCACCCCCTGTGCGTGCTGAGGCAATAAGCCTAAGAGACTTTTTCAATTTATGTGCCTTCAGCTGCTCTGACGCTTCCGATGTGAGACTAAACCGTGCCCTTTTCTTCGCGTGCGTCTGCAGCAAGGAGGATCCTTCCAATTGAGGTATGGGACATAGTCACAGCGTCCAGTTTATCGCCTACGCCTCTGCTTGGGTGAATTTTGCTTCACCTGGGGCGTGTCCCTGGTGCTGGAGCTTCACGAACACTGCTGGAGCTTTTCTGAAGATGCTCCATTAATGGCAGCTGGAGGTTGGACCTTGAAAACATGAACTCGACCTCACGGCCACATCAGAAGTGCTCAGGAGCTTCGCCGAACGTCAGGGACTGCAACTGTGGTGGTGGCGTCGCGTGTGACTGTATGTGGAGGCCTGTCAACCTCGCGGATTGTGTGTAAGAGTGCGTGAGTCGGGGGGGTTGGTACTAGTGAGATCGTCAAGAGTCCATCCAATGGCTCTTCGATGTTGTTGGAGAACAGAAATCAGGCAAGTTTCCTGATCAGGTGTGAGTCAGGAGTTGATAATCACAGGAAATGTCTGATTGGAACCCAAAATGATGTACTTGAGATGATTGGGAAGAGGCTTTAATTCCAAAATTGGGTTTTCAATAGCAGTGGGTAGTTTAGGATGGGTGTCGGGAGGGTGTGTCTAGATTGAGTTCGGGCTCCTCTAATTGCAAGTTTTGATCATCTTGTGGTTGATTAGAAATAGTCAGGTTCTCGATGAAGTCGTCAACCACCGCTTCAATATCGCAAATTTGTTTTATGACTCCGCAGTTAATTCCTTGTTGGACCTTAAAGATGTCGATATTTAGTGTTTTGCTCCCAAATTTTAATTCAATTTTGCCCTCCTCACAATTGATATTGGCCCTAGCAGTGGCTAGAAAGGGTCTCCCTAGTATGATCGGTGTATTCTTCACATTCTTAGGAGCATCCATGTCTAAAACGATGAAATCCACTGGAAAATAGAAATCATGCACCCTAACTATGACATCCTCGAGAATTCCTTTTGGTGACTTAATTGATCGGTCGGCTAATTGTAAAGTCATGTTAGTCGATTTAAGTTTAGATTCCTCGAAATAGTCTAGTAGGGATGTGGGTATCAAATTTATGAAGGCTCCTAAGTCTAATAAAGCTCGGTCAAATTGTATATCACCGATTTCATAGGAGATCAAAGGGGTGCTTGGGTCTTTTGCCTTAGGCGAGAGTTTGCTCAAAATGATAGAGCTGGCTCACTCTGACAATACGATCGGATTCCCGTCTTTGGTTCGCGGCTTACGCTTAGGTGTACATACATCTTTTAGAAATCGTGTGTAAGTCGGTACGTGGCGTATTGCGCTCATCAAGAAGATGTTTATATGGACCTACTCAAAGAGCTTAACCAGGTCCTCCTTAGGTGCCACGATTTTGGTTATTCATTTTCCTTTGGTCAAGGCCTCAGGAAATGGAACCTTAGGTGGTTCATTTAGAATGGGTCCAGGTTCTTGATATGGGATAGAGGTGCCCAGGATGACTATCCTTGGGTTAGGGTTTGTATTACCGGGCTGGGTTTGACTTGGATAAGGTGGGTCTTGTGTTGTTTTGCCAGTGCGAGTAGTAATAGAATTTAATCCTGTCTGGTTTTGGTTTGGAGTGGGTAGAAGAGGTGCTTGTTGCTGGTAACTTGCATATGATGTCGAAGCCTCCATCCCATCGGGTGATGGAGTAGAAGGGGCCTGATAAACAAAGTGAGCTTGTCCTGGATTTGGGTTTATAATGCACCTCTGGTTCGGCACGTTATTCGGATTAGGCAGAGGTTATGAAAGAAGTGCACTAGGTTGGCGAGGATTTGCCATTTGGGCAAGTTGATTGCGAACCTCTGTGATCATGTCTCTGTGCTGTTTTTGCATAGCCGCATTCATCTTTTGAATGTCATCCAGAGTCTGAAGGATAAGAGTCATTGATCTGTCTGAGTCGGCCCAGATTGATAAGTTGGGTGTTGAAGGCCGAAAACTACGCGTTCGCAATTGGATTCGAAAACCCGTCATTGTAGTTTGAGTCGCGAAGAAATCCGTTTAACAAATAAAATTTTTACCGAAAATTTTTAAAGAAGTTTCGAGTCGAATACCGGGAGGCTACGTCGATCTTAAAATCCGCAGTTATATTTTTTTTTTGTATTTTTGTTTAAAAGGAGAAATAATCACAATGGAAGTCATATAAATAATAAGAGAGAGAAAGAACAATCACTTTATATTTGAATAATATTTTCAACTAAGAAAGCGGGAAATGATTACACTAGAAAGCGGGAAATTATTACACTAGAAAGCAGGAAAATTGTACTCTAGAAAGCGGAAAAAGAAGGGAGAGAGAAGTTATCTTCCTCGACGATCGCTTGGAGGACGTGTCAAACGGGACAGCGCTTAGAAGACGAGAAACGGAGTGGGAAGGAGGACGAAGTCGGAGGAACGAGAACGAAGCAGCACATCGTCATTGTCGCGGGTTCCGCTTCCGAAACGGGGGCGATAACTTGGTTTTAGCGCTTGAGGAGCATCCCGGGTGTACGACAAGCTTCTCTTATGCTTTGGAGAAGGAGAGGGGAGAAGGATGGGATGAGAAATTTGTAGGGTAGGGGTTTCCTTTTATAATTGCAAGGAGCGGGGGCATTTTGGTCATTACGCATCAAAAACATTAATTCATCCGTCATTAAGGGGTTGAACGTGGCCGACGTGTGCGCGCCTGCTTGCCCTTAGCTACCTCAAACGCTTGCGCACATTTACGCACTATCAGTCATTCGATCTCAAGATCGGATGGCTTAAAACGCTCCTTGCTCGCACATTCGTCCGCGCTCGTGCGTGCCCGCGTGCAATCGGGCGTGAGCGCTATGTGTTAGATCGTGCATGGGCACTATTGGCTGATCTGCACCGCTCGCTGCCGATTGAGCGGTTGTGATGGCACGCCCACACGCGAGGAGGGGACGCTGCTTTGCGATTCGAACCTTCGTCTCCTGCCTTCGTAGCGCCTTAACCGCTACACTATGCGTGCGGTTGAGGCGTGTTGGTGATTTTATGCACGGCTGATCTCGGCCGTTGAATCTTCATCCGATGGTCGAGATCAAGCGTTGCTTATGCTTTCAGATGAGGATGGGCGCTGGATGGGCGACGACGTGGCACATTCTCGACCGTTGGATGGGCATCCAATGGTAGAGATTCATCGAGCGGGTGAAGAAGGGAAGCGGAGGCGGGTCCTTGGGGCTGTTTTGGCGGATGAGATGGCGCCACGTGGCGCCATCTTGGTCGTTCATCTTCTGAGTATTGTAGATGGTGCCATAGGTGTCAGATTGGATCGATTTTCGCACCGTTAGGTTGAGATCGTCAATCCGAACCCATCTGTGTGGTCAGATTTATCGTATGAGGTGCGGATTAACACCATCTTGGCCCTTGATCTCTAGGGTTCCTCGGTCTTTATTTGGTGCTACGAATGTCCGATCAAGGTGATCTTGGAGTCGTTGAACTTCAATCGTCGCCCTGATCAGATCCGTATGGTTGGATCTTCGATTTGAGGCCCCGATTAATAAGTTGCCCTATCCTTGGCCATAAAAGGGAGACAATTACTATACAATTTATACAACTTGACCTAAATGCATGCTTTTGTATGTTATGCAATATTTATAATATATGATGCTAAAATGGTACTAAGAACATGCATTAATAGAAATTTTAGGTTAATCAGATGTATGCCCATCATTGGGTTAGACGAGGCTGAGGTGGCTGATATGGATGAGGAGCTTGTGGTTGGGGTGAATATTGAGGTCTCTGATTTTGATTATTGCCTGACCACGTGAAATTGGGGTGATTATGCCATCCAGAGTTGTAGGTGTTTGAGAATGGATCATTCTGAATGGCGTTGAGATCCTCGTAGGTCTGAAGAACCTTGGGAAAATAAGAATATGAGGGTTCAGAGTTCCCTTAGCTATAGTAGGTGGATCCAGAGTTTCCTCCGTAGCCAGAATCAGACGGGGGTGGATATGGGTCCATCCATTGAGAAGGTCGGAGATAGATGTTGTGCACGACCTCCCTGCCAGAGGGTGGTTGTGTGAATGGGCTTTGCACAGAGGTGGGTCGTTGCAGATGTCGAGTTAGCTCGTCAACCTTCTTCTCAATAATAGAGACCTTGTCCATATGACTAACCATCAATTCCAAGTCGACGGAAGAGGATAGGCCCTGCGTCTCATGTGCTCTCTTTGGATTCGTCAATGCATGGGCATTCGTCTGCTCGAACATGTCCATGGATTCGTTATTGATGAAGTTATCGCACATATTCTCGAGAATCTCCTACACGGTGTCTTTGTGTTGACCCATGATGTTTCCTCCGCAGGTCGCATTGACAAATAATCTAATATCCTCACGGAGTCCCTTGTAAAAAGATTGGATTTGTTCCCATTTAGGAACTCCATTATGGGGGCACTTTCGCATGAGATCCAAAAATGATCCCATGCTTCGTGAAGTGGTTCTCCTGCTTATGTGAAATGTGTGATTTGGTGCTGTAAAGCATTTGTTCAACCAACAGGGAAGAACTTTCTCAGAAACTTGGATTGAAGTTCCGCCCAGGTGTTGATTGGATGCATTTGGGTTTGGTACCAGTGAGCAGCTTTATCCATGAGAGAGAAGGAGAACATTTTCATGAGTAAAATATCCCAATTTTGAGCTTTTAACCCGAAGGTCTGGGCCAGATGCTTGAGTTGTTTGTTATGCTGGAAAGGATCTTCGGAATTACGCCCATGGAATTTGGGAATGGCATGAATCATGTTGGACTTGAGTTCAGTGTCAGGACTTCCAGCAGGGATTTGTACTCGAGGTTCGATTGCCACCGCAGCGGGATTGTAGTGATCTCACATCATTGGACGCTGTGGTGGGTTTACAAAGGCTTGAAATAGATCATTGAGGCATTGAAGTTGATTTTCGAGATTATTTTCTTCTGTGGGTTGTGCCATGATGATGAATGAAGGAGAATCAAGTTCAGATGAATCAGAAGAGATATTAATAGGATTGGGTTGTTGCACAAACAAGGAGGTCGAGGCTTGGCCTCGACGTGAATGATTGGCTAAAGGAGGCCTCAAGAATGGTCTTAGAGACCTCCTCTTGAACATGCACCAATGGAGTAGATGAGAGGTAGAATGTAATGGACCCAATCAAGACACCCAAAAATTTTGGATGACTATAGATGTTCGGGGTGGATGATACCCCTTAGTCAGAAAGTCGTCCACTTGAGAATTTCCTGAGTAGCCAAAAAGGGAGAGTCCCGCAAAGACCCCTACACGATAGAGCACTCCTACGGGTTACAGGGTTTCCCCCACCCGACCTCTCTTATCACTGATGTTCTAGGTAGACCAGAATGTGGACTTGACCTCTTAAGTTTACCAGTTTTAATTAAGAGTGAGAATGCTTAGGATTTCACTTGAACTTTAAGATGTGTTGAGTGCAAATGTGACCTAATTTGAAGATTGGTTGACTCAAACAAGGTGGGTCAACTTCACCTATATTGTCCTCTTGAGAATCGTAGGTCCCTTTTTTTAGTGTGCAAATGATTTTAAGAGTCTGATTTTTAGGGTTTTACTTGAATAGATGAGTTCAATCAAGCCTTAGGCACACATTGTTTGGAAAGATGATTTCTTGATTAAGAAAGTGTGTCTCCAAAAACCCTAAACTGGAATTCTTAATTGGTTCTAATTTGGTCCAATTTAATTTGTCCAAATGTGGTACCTAACGCTCACACAAGAATGTGATAGCCCTAAATACCTTAAGCTTTAAGTGGGTGCACAAATTAGGATTTGTTGTCGCAACCGGATGAATTATCTACGGATAGAATGCAAGTAGCCCTAATTGATTTTTTTTCCTTAACCTTTTCAGAATGTGGGGCTTAAGAGAGAGAGTAGTTAGAACTTACCTGTCCTTGGCGTGTTTACTGTGTGGTTTGATCTTCCTTGAATGTATCCCTCCTGAAACAACCACAACAAAAAAAGATATAGCAAGTTAGAATCTAAATCAGGAATTGTACTCAAGAGTTCTAAATTACCCATTGCTCCCTGGCAACGGCGCCAAAATGTTCCCAGAGAGCGCTCGATGTTTATAAAAGCTGCGTCGTAGTATAGGTCGAAATTGGTTTGAAAACAAATAAAATTTATTACTCGAAAAGGTTCTGAGGTCGAACACAGGGAGCAATATGGAATTTAAAACTCAAGATCATAATTTAAATCGAGTATAAAGATTGCATTAAGAATAATGTCAGGATTAATATGCAAAAAGAATAGAGTAAAATGGTGATTTGGATCACCAATTAATCCTCACAAATAACTCTTAAACCAAATCTCAAATATATGCAATTAAAGTATCAATATAGGGTGAATTTTCTTTTCTTCTTCTTCTGCTAGTTCTTCTTCTTCTTCTTCTTCTCTGTTTCTTCTGTTGCGACTCCCTCTCTTCTTCCTCTTTCTTCCTTTGCTGGTTAAGCCTTCTCCTTCTTCCTTCTCTGTTTAGCCTCTTCACATGGGGGGGCTTCTTGAATTGGCTAAGTGTCAGCCAACTTCGTAGAGAGCAAAACCCTCCCCCTACCCCGCGCGATCTCTCCTTTTCTTTCTCTATTAGGCTTTGCCCTCCCAGGGCCTCTTAATGAGTAACCGAGTTATCGGGTACACATGCACCTGGGACTAGGACTGCCTGCAATGGGTAGCAGTCGAGGAGTGCTTAGGTTAGGTGGGTTATCAGGTCGGTCAGATCCGCAGGGTTAGAGTCGTGGCCGTGGCACGTGAGGGGTGTGTAAGTCTGGGGGGTGATAGAGAGGCCAATCCCCTCAATTACTTGAGGGGTTTTGGTCAGTGGGTCAAGGCAATGGTGAGGAGTGTGGAAGTGGTGCAGTTGGGCAAGTGTGGAAGCCGCTAGGGCTCGCCGGAGCTTTGCCGACGAGGTGGAAGATGAAGTCACGGAGGGCGTGTCAG
Organism: Thalassia testudinum; assembly: GCA_037157565.1. Classification (NCBI taxonomy): domain Eukaryota; kingdom Viridiplantae; phylum Streptophyta; class Magnoliopsida; order Alismatales; family Hydrocharitaceae; genus Thalassia; species Thalassia testudinum. The sequence goes on from JAZHRO010000003.1 coordinate 27,383,524, forward strand.
TGGTTGAAACGAAGTTGCAGATGTTTGGGAATGAAGAGTGGAAAATGAGAAGTCGTTTAGGAGAGATAGTAGATGATGGGGAGCGGAGTTGGCGACGGTTGAGGTATGGCCAACGCCAGAGACGAAACTACTCTGCTAAGGGGTGGACGGCGAGATGGAGGTAGAGATGCCGGTGGGTGTTGCTCGACGTGGAAGAAAGCAAGAAGAATCTGCTGCTGGTATTGCGGTCAGATGATGAGGGGAGGCAAGGAGGGTCACCGGAGCTTGAAGAGCAATTCGATTGGAGGAGGAGAGAAGAATTTGAGGGTTACTCCAGTCGAATTCAAGCTTGAGAGGTTCAGTATGAGCAGGAGGTGCTTTTATAGACCTTAGGAAGATGGTTAGAGCTTGGGAAGCAAGCTTCCCAAGCTCTGAAAGCTCGCCGGAGTTTGGGAATTCCTTGATACCCAAATCTCTTATGCGTTCGCATGAGGGATTGGGTAGGTTTTAGGGCTTAGGATTGGGTTTAAAAGGAAGGGAATTTCATGATGAACTTTCCTTTCAAATTTGAAATGGATTTGTCAAGGAATCAGGGAGTTCTTTCCTTTTTAAGGTCATCGGTGCAAGTAGGAATAGGTTTAATGGCAACAGGGACCTTTTTGTGAGAATGACGACAAAGTTAGGGGCCTATTTGAAAAGATTTTGAAAGTTAAGGGTAGAAATGTAATTAGACAGAACAAATTTGCAAACTTAGTCAAGACAAACTCATCTTGGGTCCAAATTTTGGTATAAACCTAATTTGGACCTAAGAAATCCAATGGTGAAGTTGGATTTCGGTTTTGACTACGTTTGGCTTGGTAATTCATATAAAAACCCAAATTAGGGCAAATGTCTATCTGTGACTCTGTTTTGGGTCAAAACGGATTCTGATGGTCAAATTGAAGGTTGCAAACCTTAGAGAATATTTTTGTATGAATTTTAGAGGGTTTAGGTGAATTTTATCCTGATCAGAACCTCAGTTAGTTAAGCGGGTCTATTTTTTGGATTTCAAAAAGTCATTTAATTCTCAGAAGACGTGCAAACCCTTTTCTGATTATTCTATCCCACTTGTTATCTTTTTATGACCATTTGACCTTCATTCAACCCTTAAGAAAACTTGTGGTTGTTCTACATTTATGATAAGCTGGTAAAATTATAGTTTAAACCCTAGTTTCTTATTTTTCCCTCAGAATGATTATGTAGTGACTTGTGACTCTCTGGTAGTTATGTAGGAGCATTTACTGACTTAATTGGGTCAAAATGAGCTAGTTATGACCCATGATGGTGTTCCCATCAGTCTTTATGCAAAAATCCTATCATTTCAATTGAGGACCACTGCTGTAATTTGCCCAATAGAATCTGAGAGAACGGTGCACCTCTTGGTGCACTGTTCACACGAAGAACTCAAACAATCCTTGCCATCGACTCTTAGTTCCCTCTGATTTGTGGGTCTAATTCAATCGAAGATTCGTGCAACTCCTTGCGTAGCTCCACCTCTACCTCCATATCCCATCCAATGGCTCATCCTTGATTTGAAGCCTTCACGCTCCCGCTCATCTCCATCCAACCGTAGGTGTCGTAAATGACTAATCTCACCAATGCGGTGAGTGTAATCACTCTCAAGCCTACATAAACACCTCCTCTACTCACACGCACATTGGAACACTCCCTCCTCCTGAGTGATTCCATTCGTCTATACCTACAGCTTCCTCACCCCTTTTCCTTAGTCCGTGGTGATAGCGCCGACTTGCCTTCCTCCTTTCAATCGCCACCAGCTGATCGGGTGGTGGACCTTAAACAACTTTGTCAGCTACTGGTCTTCTCCCCTTTCATCGTCACCAGCCACTGGTGGGTGACCTTAGACAACTTCGTCCCATTAAAAAGATTTATATGCTTTCTAGGAGTAGAATTACTATAGTTTTACTGCTTTCTAGTTAATTATAGTTTAGTTAGTGTAATTTAGAGTAGATTAGAAGTAGAATAGATGTTAGAAGTTCACGGATTTGATCATTAGTTAGGAGTAGTGTAGTGTAGAATTCGCACTTGCACCTTCTTTGATCAATTCAGATCAGAGGAGATGAATTCTTAGCACTCATATCTGATGAGTCCATTTTAATGGACTATTGTTATGCCTAGGTTAACTCTATTCTTACATTTTATGTTTGTTAATAACCACATTAGGTCATAAAATGATTGCATGCATCGTTACTTAAGTTTACATTCATTTTATTGCATTCTATAACTTATTATGTAATTATTTTATATTTCATGCAGGACTTGCACACAGCGAACCCTATGCATCTCCTCCACCTAATCCACTCCATCTGGCTAATTTAAGAGTTAACAAATAATCGGGAAAGTGAGAGAGGAGGAAGATTAATTTTGCAAAAGACCAAGGGGGTGAAATGAATTTCCCCCTCCCCCATCAGCTGGTCGGCCTCAACAAAGCCTCCCCCAACAGTCGCCGACCTCAACAAACCCAAAACAGCCGTCGGCCAATTTTAGTAAGGGATTTGAAAATCCCTTGACTTGCGCCGGGGAGGAGATAAAAGAGAAGATCTGGCGGGCTTGGGAACACACGACTGGAAAAGATCTTGCGTGCACTGTGAAGAAGGCGTGCACTATGGACCCTTTCACCCTTTCCACCCAGCGCACGCCTCCACCACAACCTCCACACAGCAGCGGCGCTTCCATCTTCTCCCACCGCGTGCTCGCAGCCTTGCAAGCGCACTGCCATAACCTCCACTTCACGCTCGCAGCCCTGCAAGCGTGCCCCCACCGTGCGCAAAGGACCCAACATCGCCAGCCGCTGCCTTCTGTAGCGTGCAGCACCCTCATCGCAGCCACAGCCACCGCAGCCACAGTAGTAGCAGTGCCTTCACCGTGCGCGCGCCCTCACGCATCTGCAAAGCGCGCACACTGAGTGCCCTCATTGCCCAGCAACGAAGCCGCACTACAGACCGTGCGTTCTCCTCTTCGTCATCTTCTTCCTCTCTATTGGCAGGAAGAACCCAAAGCAGCTGCTACCTTCTGTAGCATGCAGCGCTCTCACGCGCAGCATCCCCTTATCGTAACCATAGCGCGCTCAGCACCCTCACTGCGCAGCCACGTGCGGCCCGTGTGCGCAGCCACAATAGCTCGCAAATGCCATGCGCTGTCGTCGAGACCGGTGATCTTCTCCGTTCAGCCACGTCTGACCACCTCTGGCCGCCGCGTCACCACCATCACGTTGCCCTCGTCGAGACGTGCCTTCCCGCAGAGCAGCTCCTACGAAGCCTCCAAGCACGCGCAAAGAGAGAGGAAGTTTCCTCTATTTTTGCTCACATTAAAAATTACATTGCATGCCATTATCACTTTAATTTTGATTATTTTATTCAGGCAACATTGCATGGGTGCACTTATAATTTCGTGAATTTAGTTAACTTGTGTTATGTGCATCATTTAACATTGAAATTGAATTTAGATTTGCATGCAATTCAAACTTACATGATATGCCACTACACATGCATCATATACATACTTTTGGGAGCTTGATTCCTGACATGAAAATTATATAAATAGTCTTGAACTTTTAATGAAATTGCAAGTTCCATTTAGAGTAGCATATTCATCGAATTGAAGTCGCGAAGGCATCTGTAAACATTATAATCGTCTACTCGTGAATTTATTGGTCCTATTCCTCCCTGTGGATACGACATCCTTTTCATAGTTTAAATTGATATTTATTTTAATCTTTGATTGAGAGATTTTCACCACATAAATAACAACGGCACATCATTCTATCTCTATTTTAATTAAGAGAAACTCTCTCTATCAATCTCCTCGATCCCTTAAGCATAATTTGGCATGGAATTATTTGAGTGCAGTGCATGGCTAGGAGCCGTGCACTGTACGTGGGCTTGTGTGGGCCCAATAACGAGCCGTAAACTAGTTAAAATGCACCTATTAACAACTAGGGTGGCCCTAGTAGAGGTTTGATCCTACCCAGTAATGGGTGCTGTGTATCCCTCAAAAAGGCTACTTGCAAATTAAACCAATTTTTGGTTAAAAACCAGACCGAGCAGGTCTGAATCGGTTGAGAAGTGGAGTGAAGAGGCGTGGGCTGAATTTGGCTAAGTGTTGAACAATCTCCTTGTGCCTTAGTGTAGTGTGTGTTGTGTGTTAATGTATGTTGTGTGTGTTGAGTGCATGTGTGTTAATCAGTCGTGTAAGTGTATATATGTGTATATAGAGTATATGTATACTGTATATATGTAAATAGAATAAGTAATAGATGAGTATAGTAGTATTGTCTGAGCTATATTTGTATATAAATAAAGTATAGCTTTAGTGACAGATCTGTTTGTCATTATACATAATGTTATACGTTAGTATAGACAGTAGTTTCTACCATATCTTATGTATATAGTTTTTCTAAGGTTATAGCGACACTTTCATATGTCACTATAGATACATTATATGTTACTATAGATATTAGTAAGTTAAGCTAAGTTAGTCTAGTACATATTATTACTTATTATTGTACATATCGCTAAGTATTGTTATTATAATTTGTAAATAGATAATATAGAGTATTTATTTATGATTTTTGATGCTTGTTTGTTGATAAATGTTTTTAAGCATTATAGTTAATTCTTGTGTTTAAAATTAATTCATTCTTTCATTATTTGAATCATTCACTCATTTTTGTATATAAAATTAATTTGTTTGGAATTAAATAATGTTTTTGGACTTAGAGAGTGATGTATATCAATAACTGCCTTCTAGTGGATGACCGGAAATAAATCAGTAAAAATTAAGTATATAAATAAAATTGACGCGACAACGGTTTTTATTTGTGACATATACTACAATGACGACATTTAAAACCTCATTTTAGTGCGAATCGATAGTCGACGATCATATTTTTGGCGTCATTGCCAGGGAATAAAAACCTGACAATAGTGCTTTCTTTTGATTATTGACGAGTCAGCGATCAACAAGCCACCCTCCTGGCCAGGAGGACTACTTATACCCATCGAGTCCACTCCATCACCCTGAGGTCATTGTGGAAAGAGGTGGCGGCTACGTCGTGTAGCGTAAACACGTACAAGTGTTATATACACTGAACCACAGATAGTCAATGACCCACCCACCGACCAAGAAGAACCACTCCAAACCTTGAGCCATGCAATCCACTATAACAGTTGGCCACTAAGTCTAACCAAAGAGTCGTAGGGAGGCCAACAACTCTCTAACCCAGCCCCTGAAACCAGTCTAAAAGACTAAAGCTACAGCCAAAACCTAGTGAGTGTGGGGTTGAAACCAGTTATCTAATCCTTTTAATTCCCGACATATACATCATATTGATTATATAGCCAATTCCAGATGTATCTCTTATTTTTCTCAATTCAGAAAATCCTTAGTAATTTCATATTACTAATTCCAGGATTAACAGATATCATCATTACCATCCAACCTATCCATTTATAGGTAGTTTTTCAGTTCATGACAATGGTCCCATATTATTTAGAAACTACTGAAGACAACGAAACTTGTTTCATGGAAAATAGAATTCGTTTCATGCATGCGATAATAAGGGTACATGTGGTCATTAAATTTTAATCATTCATATTATTTTTCACTAAAATGGCCATAAATCAGTGAAAACACCAGAGGGGTTCCAACTTAGCAAAAAGGAGGTCTACACCCAACTAAGGTGGTACTCACGGGGAATCGTACAAGACAGGTTCACAGATACCCGAAAACCAGATGAAATCGAGACAAGGGTAGACTACTCAACCTAATGTCATTGGGAGGTCACGGTGACTCTGAACCATGCACACAAGGCCTAGGGACAATCTCCACACCCTCCTCGAGATCCGCACACACACAGGGGCAAGACCTGGTTCACACGGACCAGAAAAAGGTTCGAAAATACCTAATTACGTTTCTGATTTTTCAATAAAGGAAAAGTACTCAAAATTGCTAATAAATCAAACCAATGCGTAATATGCGTCAATACAATTCCAACAATTCCTTATTTTTTGAAATCCGAGGTCAGGAAGGCCTCGAACCGAACGAAACAATGTGAGGGGCGTGCTGAACCAACTGGTTCGACCAGATTGGTCAATCGGTCAACTACGAACCCACACGTGACACAATTCGTCCTCGCATGCTCCTACGGATCACTAATGCTCGCGTACACTCCCCGTAGCCATTGGATCGGCCACGTGTCGCTGATCCAAGTGCATGCCGCGCTCTCGCTCAGCGTAAACATGCGTGCGAACTCGCCTCGCCATGCGTCGCCTGCTGATGCACCCGCACCACCAAGTGTCGTGTTCGCGTTGCTGCTTTTTACGAGTTTTACGGTGGGAAGCCTACAAAGCGCGGAATCGCACTTGGGTCCCCAAGAAAACTTTTTAAATTTTATAAAGGAAAATCCTAAGCTTTACCTTTTCTCTTCCTCAATTAAGAAGCTTATAGATTGATGATGACATCGTGTCCCCAAGGGGGTCCTTTTATAGGCCCAAAAGTTTGTTGGAATAGGTTTAGTGGGGTGAAATACCCAAAATATCTCTAGGGTTGGGTCCACCTTACATTTAAGTTGTTTTGGCTATAACTAGAGCTATATACCTCAGATTTGCGTGAAACAAGCTTTGTCAGAAAGCTTGCGACTAGAGGAATCCAAAGGTACCATATATGACACCCTTTTGATAACATTTAGCTAGGGGTTGACTCGAAATACATATTTTTTTGGCAATTTAAGGAGGTGCTGACACCAGCTCTGAACCACAAGTGGGTTTCTGGGTTTGAATTGACCTGGATCACCTTGAATTGACTCGGAACCTGGATTTTTGGATGCTACATCTACGTTCTGCTAATATTGATTGACTAACTTAGAATTTTGATTGAGCAAAATACTTGATCATCCAATATTAAGATTTTTGATCGACTAAATTAGCCCAATGGTAAAATCCAATTTTCTCACTAATGATCAACCAATGATATAAGTTAATCGACCATCAGCTGATCGACTAATATGACAAATTGATTGACCAACTGCATTTGAAAAATGTTACTAGAATGCTTGATTTTTACCTACAAATAGGACCCCTAGCCAATTATTTCAAAACACACATTCCAAAGCATTTTAAAGAGAAAATGTGCTTCTACTCTCCTCGTGCCTTCAAGTCCATTCTCCCACACTTTTCAAAGCATGATGCTTTGCACTTCAGAAAAATTTTGCTTTGTAAATTTATATTCAATTGAGGTTCCATATGTTTACATTTGCTCTATTTTATTTTTTTGTCTTGATTGGGACTCAAGTTGTTGGGGTTTTTGAGTGTTGTTTTTCTCTTCTCTTATTAGGTAAAAAGAAAAGACTGTTGTAAGAGGTTGTCACTCTCGTTCAAGTGATGCGGTTAGTGGATTAACTAGCTTGAATTAGTCGGAAAAATCCTAAGCTTAGAGACTTAGGTAATGATTTTTACTCGTAAGGGTTTCCACTATGAATTCAGATGTATTTTGTCTCATTATGTGGTTTGAATTTTTTTTAATTTGATATAATTGTTTATGTATACTATTCATCCCCCTCTATTGTAGATCATTAGATCCTACAGGAATTTTCAATAATTGGATTGAGGTAACCCATTAATTACTTCGTATTAGTGAAATTGATTCCCTTAGAGTGAGGGAATCATGGTTAAAAATCTAATTCGGAAGACTTAGGTAGTGGAGTCCTCAAGAAAAGGAATCACTATACACATATTGTATAATCTTTTTGTAATTTCACTTTATTTTACTTTTGGCAATAATTTTTTACCTTACACTATTTATCCTATCTTTTTACACTACATTAGTTCGTACCTACACCGACGGTAAAAAACCGTCGGTATATGTTAAAAATACCATCACTGTTTGTCCAGGAACCTATTCTGATGGTCATTATTGGTGGTGTTAGGAGGTGTCACTATAGGGTACTCTAACAGCAAAAACCGTTGGTGTTGCACTTGGTTCTACAACGATAGTTAACATTACAAGGTTGCACAATTTTATGTTTATACCAATAGTGACGGTTTTGACTGCCGGTGTAGATGCTATCATCTATGCTTGTTTATGTTGGTGTAACACCATAGGTTCACTAGTGAGAAAAATTTCAAGCAAAACTGGCAATTTTATTCGTCACTATAATCGTCATAGTAGCTCTTTCATGTAATATTTAAAAATATCCTTATTAAAATATATACCTACATTGACCTGTTTCTTTCGAACATTAATTATATCTTACAATAAAAAAAAGCACATATCACCCACTAGTGTGGACCCCATCTCATAATACGAACGCTTTTATGGTAGTGTATTCCATGATACACAAAAGTCAAGGCAATCATGAAAAACTCAATGGATCAAATCCCAAATTTGATCATCAGAGTTTCACCTTAGAACAATTCCATGGGAATTAAATGGCAACTGAAGTCTCATTTACTAGTTAATGAGAATGCTGTGTGTATTGCAGTCAGACCTTAGGAGGCATCCAATCAACACCATGAAGGAGGCAAGATTCTTTGTAGCATGCTCGAATTGTAGCAACAAATAATAAGATTCTTCATTGCAATCTATCATTATCACCCTTGAACTGCTTCATGATATAATTATTGTATTAATAAAAAAAATCATCTCTTTGTACATGTTTAAGACACTACTCCTTAGTTGTGATTTAGCACGAACAAATAACATGATCTAGGGATGTTATTCTGTATATATCTTTCATGCACTTTATACACCTCCATGTCATTTTGCCCCAAAACTAGTTAACTAAACAACCTACAACACAACATTTCCCTGAAATTCAAAATACAAGTTGTGTGACTGTCATGAAACACATAAGAAATTAGCGTCATGCAATTATTTATGATTCTGTTACACTTCATGACTGCATCCTTGAACAACTACCCATTTCTGTGTTTGCAATAAAGAAATTCATAATACATAAAAATTAAAAAATGGATGCTTTAACTTGAAACCAAAAAAAAGATAAACCAAGCGGGAATCGAGCCCGGGTCTGTACTGTGGAAGGGTACTATTCTACCAGTAGACCACTAGTGTTATTCATGTTTCATGAACCTAAATTAACATAAACTAGGAGTGGTCAACAAATGAATAATCATGAAGTCCTTCCTAATAAATTCAAAAATAATGATCATTTAAAGATTCAATATTGAAAGAAATGATATGGGAAAAGAGTATTCAACTTGTGCAAGATTTTGAACTTTGCTTGTCTTGATGACAATGCTTTGCCATTTCATGAATAAAGTCATTTATCATCAAAGAGGAAATATAAAAAGATTTTGATTTTATGATTTGGTAGAACTATCAAGGAAAGATGGAATGGCATCGATCTATAGTTCTATACATAAGCCTCTCCATTTGTCTTTTACTCAATATTTCTCTTCAAATCATTCGCCTAATCAAATAAACAAACAAATAATCCACGTCTTCTATGCGATTATTTATCCTCCTTATCTAAGATAAGGTGGGGCCAAAAAGTGACAAAAATATGGACTTGCATAATTTCTTAATGCACGCATGTGTATAAACTTAGAAGGCAACTTCTATGTATATAATTGTTTTTAAGCTTTGAAAATAAGAAATTACTAAACAACTTGAATATGTAGCATTGCTTCAAGCAGGGGCATAACAATGTCTAGCATGACCTTAAGAAGGAAAAAAATTTCAACTATACTTCTCAAAAATTTTCATGCAAATGCCATTGTTTGGCAACTACTTTGATAATGTTGTTAATGAATCTTTGATGGAAGATTTTGGATCTTGACAATGTAGTTGGCACAATCATTGAGATGGAGCTCTTTTTGTTGTGATTCATGACTAAAACTATCGTACTCACATATAAAGGCCACTTAATATTAATTCGTTAATATTGACATGGTAGGGAATAGTAGCAACATTTAGATGTAATAACTTGTTTCCTTCCATGAACCCTTCCTTGAGCTTAGCATGCTTCTATCCCTAAATCAAAATAATGATTGTGCATGCATGGAAATATAGAATAAGTTCTTTTGAGGCAATGACAAGTGTGAAGGCTAAGTTGAGAGGGATAAAATTGCACCTTGATAAGTTTGAGATGAGGTATACTTGATTTTAAAGAAAAAAGGGATGTTGAATCCCTTTGTCCCATAGATGAATATGGAATGGAGATAGATAAATGAACAAGTCTTATCCTTTGCAGGCATGGATAAGATCAATGGTTGCTACAAATTTCATTTGTATGGTTCATAATTCATTTAAACACAAATCTAAATTATTTATAATAACATCAGTGTCTAGTAGTTGCTTATGAATAAGAAGGTAGCAAGAATACATCATATATTCCAAAACCTTGTGGATAGTTGCACAGGAATACTTGTTGAGCTTAGAACTAGCTATTTATGTTAATTTGGGAAATATTTTGGAGGCATAACCATACATAAATCCAACTAAGACAAAATGCATATCTCCTTGGTTTTGGAGGCATTCATTGGCTTCATTTAGGTATAAAAATGCCAATCTCATCAAATAATTAGAAGGCTTAACGAGCAACCTGTGTAGAGAAGTTAAACTTCATGAACTCAAGCCGATGTAAGGACAGTTGCACAAGTTAGCAAGCCCCTGCAAAAATCAGAGAGATTATAGTACATTTTAAGTAAACAAGTAGACATGGGAACAAATAAAAACTTTTATAGCATGAAGAGAGATGAATAACTTTGCATGTGTTATCCATGTGTCATCAAGGATGAGGAGATATGCTTGTATTCTTGAAACTACAAAGATTTTAATTCTACCTAAAATACTGATAAGATCCATTGTCTAGCAAATCAGATACAATCTCAAATTAATTCTGGAAAAAGCTAAAGCAGAAAGATGAGGTGGATAACAAGAGTTTGTTCTTTTTTTCTCAAAACAACTAAACAACATCATGCTAACTTTCTACATTTCAATCTCACTCCATTGAAAAAAAAATCAAAGGGAAGGGATATTCACTCCATTGAAAAAAATCAAAGGGAAGGGATATTCAGTAAAAAACTTGGTCATGCATGCTTCCAATTGCAAAGTAAACATGGCCCACACCTAAGTCAAGCTTCATCTCAAAAAACTTTGTAAAACAAAAGTTCTAAACAATGCAAATTTCAACCTTTTGAAGCCATTACTTTTCTAGTTTATAATTCACATGTAATTATCTTCAGTCCAAAACACTCATTCATGGAATTATATAGAAGAAAATTCCAAGAGAATCACTCAAACACAAGGATGTTTAGTTGGAACACATTATCACTAAAGGTTTAGTTAAATTACTTGTCAATGTGTCAAAACTTCAACTAGAGAACCTGCATCAATTGCTTATTTCTTGCCAAGGCTCATTTCAAGCTTTTTTGTCATTACATATGATACTTCACACCATTTATGATTGCCCTGTGGTTACTTCTCACATTTATGATGTCACAATATGTTTATGATGTCGTGCCCCGAGAATCCTCCCGACATATTGGAAGCGGATCACCGAGTGTGGAAGCGGATCACCGAGTGTGCACATCAAGGTCCCAGTTACCGGGTGACTCTAGTTATAACTCGTAGTCCTATTAATCAGGTACATCTTAAGGAAGTTGATTTTAAAATTAATCGTAGGATCAAAACCTGCCAAAAATTTGATAGAGTTTCCCCTATTTAATCGATATTTTCCCAAAATCTATACCTGCAACGTGCACCTGCACATGCATACCACAATTCATATAGGTGGGTACACCCCACAACCAAACCACAGAACCAGTAATGATGGTAAAACACAAGCGAGCACACCTTGCATCCAAAAGCGTTAAAAACACAAAGAGGAAAAGGCAAGAAAACAAAGCTAAATATCATCGCACATCACCACAAACATTTACATAAATACGTGCTTGCATCATTGTCATGCTACACAATATCCATCATCATCTGCTACAAACCTCCCTAACATAGATCTGTAAGCATCCCATGTACACTATCTTTTCTAGCCTCAAGGAAGAGGCGACTAATATCATGACAGAGTGGAGGAGCATCGTAAGGTGAAGCCATCGATAGGATCTTGGCTTGTACACCACGTTTGAGGCATAATAGGGATCACCTGGCAATTAAGATAGAGAAAAGTCTGAGATTCATTGTGAGTTAAAGATTTTTGAATGGTTGTTTTTATTCTATTTGTTACACTCAGTTGAGAAATTTTGACAACTGGCAATGACTAAACATGTGCACATTTGAGCAAGTTGCCGGTGGAGATTGAATTGTAAGATGGCTTCTAGGCATACTTTCTAAAATGAAACAAAGAATCCTGCACCTATTGCTATAGTTCCTCTTGGAACTATAGAACTAGGAACAATATTCACTTTTCATTTGATTGGGTAAGTGAAATATATTCGATGGCATCTAGAAATAACTCTGATTGGAGGATCAACAACAGCATCCTTGAATTGCACTTCGTGATGCATAGATTTTTATCTAGAGCAAATGATCACATACTAGATCTACAACTCCCAAATAGGCACTCAATAAAGCATACATTCATAGAGAAGATTTGCAAGGATACCTTTGGCACAAATTTTGAGAAAAATGATGCCATATAGATCACGAGAAATACCATGTTACCAATAATAATATCTAGAATTGCATCATTACAACTACCAAGAACATCGAATGTTACATCAAAAATCCTTATCAAGGAAAGGGAAAAACCATGGAAGAAGTAACCTAGAGGGCCAGATATTTCATTGATTCTTCTTGAGAGACAATAGTTGTTCATGCCAATCCAAATCCTAATCCCAACCATAAAATGTTTGGGATTGAACTCATTACCTAAGTAATAGTTGGTCTACACCTAGATCTAATCAACCATCTAATCAAGAACTTTTCTTCATCAATAATAACTTTTTTAAAGGTATCAATGATCATAATCTGTCAGTGTCTGAAATTATTGGCTCTTAACAATTAAGGGAAAAAAATGATTCCAACCAAAAATTGATGATTTGGCTGAAATATCCATGAACTCAAATATTGCAATTTAGAAGGACAGGTGATTAGTCCTAATTTATTGGATTCATTTTTAGCCTAAGTTGATTAATTCCTACATTTTAGAGTATCCTAATATTTGCATAAATGCATGCATTATAATTTAGATTTACATAGTTATCTTAATGCATTTATTGGATCGCAGGAACTTAAGGATGGTCAAGTTTGATTTTTAAGATGTCTAGAGCTTGGATGGACGTCTGATGTTGCTAACAGATCTCAAAAGTAATCACTGCATGCAACACTACCACCAAATTCAACTGCCAACCCAAGTAGTTGGGCTTCTTGCAATGCACCATCGATTATATCTCTCCGTTAAGTCGTTGCTCGAGATTCACGGCAAAAGAACTGAACTGAATGTTATAAAATATTGTTGCGACCGTGCCTGGGAGATCATCTTCCATCACCATTATGGCTTAGGCATTCCCTATGCTCGTCACGTGCACCGTGGCCTTCGCTTCACCAACATCACCCTCGCCCCTGCCGTCGTCGCACACATGGTGACAGCGTGAGTGTGTGTCACCAAACCATCACCGTGGCCTCCACTTCCCCTTCTCGTCTTGTTCTTCATTTTCATCTTCTCCCCTAAAGCACCCATCACCACCTTCTCCACCAAGAACCCAACAACCCACCACTGCGGCCACACCTCCACACAGCAATAGCTCAACCATCGACCATGCCTCACTTATCAACGCTGACTGTCATCCTTCTCTACATGCCCACAGCCACGCACGCCCTTGCACCATCAGCCACTGCAGCAACCTGAAGCGCACTGTTCATCTTCTCCAAAGAGAAGAACCCAAACCCGATCATGAACACCTCTGCGCCGTCACCACCACAGGCCACAATCCTCCGTGCCGTCAACTCCACCGCACTCTCCTCGACACCACAACCTTGACCACGCCACCAGAGTCAACGGAGACCGCCCATGCACGTCGGTGGGAGTCCCATTTGTCAGCGACCCTCTCCTCTCCGGTCAACGACCGGTGGCTATCTCCTGCCACGTCATCAACACTGACGTTGTTATACACGCTTGATCGAGGATTTTAAAGGAGTAAATTAGTCACGTTGTAGTATAGGGGATCAAGCGTTGATAACAAATAAGAAGTTTTTATTACTCGAAAACCTAAGTATCCAAGGTCGAACACAGGGAGCAAACGTAATTTATTTACTAATCTCAATAATGTAATTCAAACACTCAAATTTACTCAAAATCTAATTCAAACTAGAATGCATGAGTTATGAAAATGTAGCAAAAGAAGAATTGGACGTTTGATTCTATAATCAGACATCTTAAAAAGATATGCTTCTTCTCTCTCTTCTCTGGCTCTTCTTTTCTTCTCTTTCTGCCTTCTCCTTTTTGCTTCTCTTCTTTCTTTTCTTCTTCTTCTTTGGTTTTCCTCTGTATTCTTTCTCTGAGCGTCTCTTTCTTCTTTTCTCTACCTTTGGCTTCTCTTCTTTTCTTCTTCTTCTTTGGTTTTCCTCCATCTTCTTTCTCTGAGTGTCTCTTTCTTCTTTTCTCTGCTTTTGGCTTTTTTTCTTTTCTTCTTCTCTGTTCTTTGGCCTTCTTTCTTCTTCTTTGATTTCCTTCTCAGACTTTAGTCTTTCTTCTTCCTTGATTTCTCCTTCCTTCTTCTCTACCTTGTGCTTTCTACCTTTGCCTTCCTCTTCTTCAGCCGCACCTCTGCTCTTCCTTTCTTCTTTGTCTTCTTGGCTTCAAGTCCTTCCTTCCTTAGACTCTTTGCCTTTGGCTTCCTTCCTTTTCCTTTCTTCCTTCCTTTCTCTTCTTTGCTTGCGGCTGCACCTTCCTCTTCCTTCCTTCTTCTTCTTTTCCCTGCACACAGCGGAGCAAAACCTATCCCCTACCCTCCCTCGCGTCACTCTCTATTTCTCTCTTGGGTTTGCTCTCCTAGAGCCGGGTAATCAGGTCGGGTTACGCGCGCCTGGGTCCAGGCACACCGACGTGGGTGGTGCACGAGGAGTGTAGGGTATACGGGTCGGGTACCAGGTCCGCGTGGTGTGCGTTGCGGATGAGGTGGGGGCGTGGGCGAGGGACCTCACCCCGTGTACTTGAGGTGGTAAGCTAAAAACACAAATTCAATTTAAATCGCGCACCTCACTCATGAGTTTCCGAGGTGAGACTAAAAGTCCCACCCGCTTTTGCTCTTGCGCCTGTAGGAGGCCTTCGCCTAATTGTCGTTGCTGCAGTCCTCGTAAGGCCAATTGTCTGGACAGAAGTATGCGCGAGTCCAACCCGCACCTCCTGGAGCACAACACCTGGGTTGATCGGCCTGACGTGAGCTTACGAGCTCCTTGTTCTTGCTCCAATGGCGGAATGGGGGTTTAACCTGAAATCACTGAACACAGCCTTGCAGCCTCATTAGAACACATGGGAAGCTTTGCCATGTCACGGCAAAGGTGAGGTTGTGGATGGCTGGCCGCAGGATGGCCTAGGCGTGCATGCCTAGGTTGCTTTGTGGCCATGTTTATGGGTGTGTTCAGTGGGCATCGAGGGAGGTGATGGCGGTCAGTGGAAGGGCGGAAGATGATCAGTGGGTGCTGGCAGAGGTGATGAGGTGTCTGGCGAGGCGTGTGGAAGTGTGGAGCGGTGGATGTGCCTCGCCGGTGGTTGGCTAGAGGTGGAGAAGATGGAGGTGGTCTGCAGCATCGAGGGGTTGAAAACAGTAATAAAGATAGGGGAAATAAAGAGGAGAGGGAGAGAAAGAGTTCTGACCTAACTACGTGGTCGAAGGGGGATAGAAGGTGGGGGGCTCGTACCTGCCGCCACCGGAGAAGAAGATACTAGTAGAGGGGTGACGGCGACGACGACGGGACTAGAGGCGCACGCGCAGGTATTGCACGACATGGAGGAAGGTGGTGAAGACGGCTTTGCCACTGGTATTGTGGCAGAGCGATGAGAAGGAGGAGGTAGGGTCGCCGGAGCCTACTGGTCACCTGGCCGGAGGAGAAGGGACAAATTGGAGGTGGTTCTTCGGCCAAGTCAAGCTGAAAAGGTGCAGCTGGAGGTGGTGTTCCTTTTATATGCACTGGTAGGGGCTCTTGTGCTTGGAAGGAAAGCTTCCAAGTGCAAAAGTCCTCACCGGAGTAGGATTCAGGGAGACACCCACATCTCTCGTGTGTTCGCACGAGAGATTTGATGCAAATCAGATCCTACAATCATGCTCAGATGGAAGGGAATTCCTCAGAGAATCTCCCTTCCAAATCTGGGAGATCTCTGAGGAATCAGGGAGTAATCCCCCTCCATTCATCGCCAGAGTAGGATTCCTCCGCTTTAATGGCAGAGGGACCTAATTGTCAGGGTAGCGAGGAAGTTAGGGGGGTCTTTGCAAGGATTTTCAAAAGCTAGGGGCTAGAATGTAATTGGGTGGAATGTTTTGCAAAGTAGGTCAAGATGACCTCCCCTTAGGTCCAAATTTTGGTACAAACCTAATTTAGACCTAAGGAATCCAATGGTGAAGTTGGATTTTAGGTTTGACCACGTTTGACTAGATATTTTACACAAAACCCTAAATTAGGTCAAATACTAAGTTAGGACCCCGATCTAGGTCAAAATAGGTTCTAAAGGTCAATTTAAAGGTTCTAAACCATAGGGGATATTTTTCTGTGAATTTTAGAGGATTTATTTAATTTTTATCTTAATCATAACCTTGTGAAATTAAGTGAGTCTATTTTAGGATTACAGAATGTCATTTAATTCCTAGCTCTCATAATAACCCATTTCTGATTGAACCAACTCACTTTTTATCTTCTTCAGACCATTTGACCTATGTTTAGCCTATGAGAAATCCCGTTGATGTACTACAATGGTAAAATTACAGTTTTATCCTTTATTTCATATTTTCTTCTCAGATCAGTTCTTGCTTGAATTAGGCCCTTCTTTAGGTTATGTAGGAGCTCTTATTCTCTTTCTTAGGTCAAAATGAGCTAGTTAGGGCTTATGATGAGGCTCTCATCAGATGCGAAGCCCTCGTCTGCCTTGACCTTCCTTAAGCTCCTTCGCCTCGCCATTGCCTCTTCTTCACGAGCGATCAAAGAGAAAAAATCCCCTCTCTTGGGTTATATTAAAATCTACTAAATATGCCATTGTGGAGCACTATTCAATTATTTTGCTGGATTAAATTATTGTGGTGAAATTGCGACATTGCACTTATTCTTTCTTGAATTTAATTGGCTCCTGTTATGTACATCATTTCACAATGAAATTGGATTTAGATTTGCAAGTAATTAAAAATTACATACTCTGCCACTACACATGCATCATCTACATATTTTTGGGATCTTGATTTCTGACATGAAATTTATGTAAATAGCCCTTAACTTCTCATGACATTGAGAGTTACATTCAGAGCAGCATATTCATTGAATTGATTTAGCGAATGTTTCTGCGAACATGACGGCTACATACCCATGAATTTATTGCATTTGTGCCTCCCAGTGGATATGACCCGCTCTCCTATGCGTGATTTATTTTAATTATTGACAATTGATTTTTTGCCGCTCAATTTCTACTTCAACAACTTATTTTCTTAAGCGAAAATTGATCATTCAACAGGATGGAATGACATCTGAAGGTCTTTGAATGGCAGAATCATTCGCCTGGACTAGCTTAGAAAAGAAACAAGAAGGCTTTTCAAAAAAAGAAAACAAATAATAGAGCCAAGGACATGACTGCATAGCTAGGCGTTCATTGGGCTATCATGCTTAAGAGAAAAGGGTTGTTTTTTATTCTACAAGACCTTATATGCAGAGCATGGTTTTACATTCTAAGGGTTTTTTTAAGGAATGGGGTCATGTGCTTAGTTAACATGCAACATGAGCCCATTTTGGTTTTAATAGAATAGGAGTATTGCCGATGCAACATGAACCTACTTTGGTTCTAATACAATACGAGGACTACCAACCTCAAGTAGCCATTCTTTTATGACCAAAGAAAGAAAAAAGGATTCTGTTGACAAAAAGCATGCCACATCATACAGAAAGACTAGCAAATTAAAAGAATGACTTAAATCACAGTTAAGATGGCAAATAGTCAAATAAAGGTATTGAATAAACACAAACCTCCAGTAGAACTTAAACTACATGCAAGAATAAACTGCACAACTAAAGATTTTTTCTGTTTCTCTTACCTGCTGGGGCAAGTGTTTAAGATTGTAGAAGTGGATGGTAAGGTCAAAGGTTGCAACACTAACCATCATCCTGGGGCCCTCCTAGGACAAAATAGAGATACAAGCCATCACTATATAAGCCACTATACGGAAGAAAAATATAAGATCATAAAAGATCTATTAGTCAATTGTACACTATAAGAGATGGCATGCTAACCAAAAAAAAGTGAGACCATACAAGCTCTTAATTGATTGGATATCTTGGATGATCAAATATTATCATATATAGGTTAGAGAGGCACTCATATTTAAGCATTGTCCAAACTATTATGATTTGGTATATAGTTTATTGTTGGTCATTAATTTGCAAATTCTTTATTCTTTTTTTGTTTCTTTTTTTTGAGAATGGTATGGATAATTGGTGATTGTTGACCATTGATTTACAAATTCTTTATTCTTTCTTGTTCTAAGTCTCTATCACATTGATACATGAAGATCTATTTCATTGCTGGTTGTAAACTGTCCCCTATAAAAACCACAAACAATGGTTTACCATCAAAGATATAAGTATTGGAATCGGAGGTTCGGTAGTGCAAAGCCCAAGATTATGATTCGTTTATGCTAACTACTAAATTTGGAGTTGTTTGGTTATTCATCATTGTAGCAAACTAAATTTGGACCTCCAGTAGTGTTAACTTCTAAAGAGTTGGTTATAATAGCTCCAATATGTCATCATCGGTTCAATTCAATTCAAAATGATGTCATTGTTGAAACATCGGGTTAGTACGCTATCGAATTTGATTTTGAAAACCTGTCATTGAAGTTTGAAAAGCGAAGAACTCGGGTTCAACAAATACAATTTATACCGGAATAAAAATCCCAGGTCGAACTCAGGGAGGCTACGTCGATTTAAATTGGCAATTATATTTTTTTTGTGTTTTTGTTAAAAAGCGGAGTAATTACAATGAAATGAAGCACTATAAAAAATCAGAATAAGAGAGAGAGAAAACATTCACTTGATACTTCAAAATGTTTATATAATTAAGCGAGAAATAATACTAGAAAGTAGGAAAGCTATTACAACTAGAAAGTGGGAAAATTCTACTCTAGAAAGAAGGAAAAAGGAATGGGAGAGAGAAGTTACCCTCCTTGACGATCACTTGTAGGACGAGCCGGACAGGACAACACCTGGAAGATGAACAACGGAGCGGGAAGAAGGAGGTCGAGGTAGGAAAAACGAGAACGAGGCAGCATGTTGTCGTCGTCGTGGGATCCGCTTCAGAAATGGAGGCGAAAAATTGACTTCCTCTTGAGGAGCATCTCGAGTGTGGGACAAGCTTCTCTTAAGCTTTGGAGAGGGAGAGAAGAGAAGGAAGGAATGAGAAATTCGTATGGAGGGGGTCTCCGTTTATAGTTGCAAGGAGTGAGGGTATTTTAGTCATTACTTGTTGAAAATCAATAATTTAGGAACTTTAGTGACGGATAAATTCATCACAAAGGCCTAAACGTGGACTTCGTGGGCGGCGTGCGCGCACCTGCTCGCCTCCTCGCACCTTAATGTGCACCCACGTCCATCAAATCTTGGTCTTTCGATCATGATATTGAATGGCTGAGAGCACTCCTCGCTGTGCCCCAACCGCGCGCCTTGCGCGTGAGATTCCGCATCACTCGGGGGCGTCAGATGTCGCGTGGATGCTATCGGCCGCGCACAGCCATTGGATCTTCATCGTGTGGTCGATCGCGCTCGTGCGCCCGCTCCAATTTGAGGCGTGCTGGGGCTCGATCCCGCGCATCAGCTCGTTAAGGCGGTTGACCAACGCGCTACGGGCTCGTTTGTGTCTAGCGTTAACTTAAGCACGCGTGCCTCGCAGCCGTTGGATCTTGATCCAACGGCGGAGAAGCACTAGCACGAAGTGCTTTAGCGGGTGCGTGCGGCTGGTTGGGTGACGAGATGGTGCTACGTGATGCCATCTTGGCCGTCCATCTTCTGAGTGACGTAGTTGGTGCCACGAGTATCGGATTGGGTCGATTTTCGTGCTTTCAGGCTGCGATCGTCGATTCGAACCCATTCTTGCGGTCGGATTTGTCATTTGAAGTGTGGATTAACACCATCTTGGCCCTTGATCTTCTAGGGTTCTTCGATCTCTATCTGATGCTACGGATATCCGGAAAGCTTAAGTCCAACCAAAGAAGTCACAATATGGCTAGAGCAACCGTGTCTGAGATGGGTTCAGGAAAAGTATGGTCAATAACAGGGTTCATTCATTGACCGTTGACTTTAAATGTGTTACCTGTCTTTGGGTCAGAGATCTGAACAGCTCCATTTGAAAAAATCTGGTCGATAATGAATGAGCCGTTCCATTTTAATCTAAGTTTGTCGGGAAAGTGCTTAAGTCGAAAATCGAATAACCAGACCTTGTGGTTCTGCTCAAAGCTCTTGCAGGAAATCAATTGATCATGTAGAGCTTTGGTTCGAGCCTTGTAGATCTTGGCATTCTCATATGTATCATTTCTAAGCTCCTCCAACTCAGATAGTTGGAGTTTCCTAGTCTTTCCGACTAAACTTAGATTTAAATTGCATTGCTTGATTGCCCAAAATTCCCTATGTTCAATCTCTACGGGTAAATGGCATGCCTTTTCATACACCAGAAGAAACGGAGACATGCCGATGGGTGTTTTATATGTCGTACGGTAGGCCCAAAGAGCGTCCTCAAGCTTTTGAGTCCAGTTCTTGAGATCAGGCCTAACCATTTTCTGCAGAATATTCTTAATCTCCCGATTGGAGATCTCGGCCTATCCATTCGTCTGGGGATGGTAAGGTGTGGAAATTCGGTGATTAACCATGTATTTATCCAACAAATTATGGAACTGGGCATTAGTAAAATGAGTGCCATCATCACTGATGATGGCCCTCGGATTCCCGAACCTGCTGAAGATGTGTTTCTTGACAAAATCGATGACCAGCTTGTGGTCATTGGTTCAGGTGGGAATCGCCTCAATCCATTTGGACATGTAATCAACAGCGACAAGAATGTACTGATGTCCAAATGAAGGGAGAAAGGGTCCCATGAAATCGATGCCCCAAACATCAAAGATTTCGACAGGAAGAATTGGGTTTAGGAGCATCATATCTCTCTTAGTTATGCTCCCGAGTGCCTGACATCGAGAACACAACCTTGAGAAATCTTGGGTATCCTTGAATAAAGACGACCATTAAAAGTCAGATTGCAAAATCTTTGCAGCCGTCTTTTTCCCGGAGAAATGTCTACCACATGCAGATGCATGGCAAAACTTGAGTATACTGTTGAATTCTTTCTCTGGAACACATCGGCGAATAATTTGATCAGAGTTGATGCGGTACAGTTCAGGGTCCTCCCAGAAGTAGTATTTGGCCTTAGATTTGAGTCTATCCCGTTGTTGCTTAGTCCAATCCTGGGGGATTTGACCAACGGCCAAATAATTAACAATGTCAGCAAACCACGGGGTTTGGACGCCTAAAACTGTAAGGATGGTTTCATCCAGAAAAGTATCAGCAATCGGGACGTCCAGACGAGAAGAATCACTTAGATGTCTCGACAAATGATCTGCCACCACATTTTCTACCCTGGATCTATCCTTGATTTCAAGATCAAATTCTTGAAGCTGAAGAATCCAACGAATAAGCCAGTGTTTGGCATCTTTTTTGGCCAAGAGATGTCTCAAGGTTGAGTGGTCAGTATAAATGATGACATGAGATCCTAAGAGATAAGCCCTGAATTTTTCCAAAGCAAATACTACGGTAGTAATTCATTTTCAGTAACAGTGTAATTCTTCTGGGTTTCATCCAGAGTTTTATTAGCGTAGTAGATGATAGAGGGCTTCCTGTCAACTTTCTGACCCAAAACAGCCCCGACCGTGTAATCAAAAGCGTCGGTCATGATCTCAAAAGGGGCTGTCCAAACCGGTGGTTGCCACACCGGAGCATAAGTAACTGCCGTTTTCAGGAAATGAAATGCCTTATGACATGATTTGTCGAAAACAAACGGCGTTTCTTTGGCGAGAAGATTGCTCAAAGGACGAGCAACCTTCGAGAAATCCTTGATAAATCTTCTGTAGAATCCTACATGACCAAGAAATAATCGAATTTGTTTAATAGATGTGGGATGAAGTTTAGTGATAACATCAACCTTAGCTTTATCCACTTCAATTCCCCGTTCAGAGATTACATGCCCAAGATGATACCTTCTTGTGTCATGAAATGACTCTTTTCCTAGCTAAGGACCAATCGTGTTTTGATGTATCGTTTAAGAAGCATTTCTAGATTAGCTAGACAAGAGTCAAACGATTCTCCAGAAATAGAGAAATCATCCATGAAGACTTCCATAAACTCTCCCACCATGTCAGAGAATATGGCTAACATACACCTTTGAAAAGTTGCAGGTGATTACATAAACCGAAAGGCATCCTACGGAAAGTAAAGGTTCCGTAGGGACAGGTGAAAATAGTTTTTTCCTAATCCTCGAGATGGATAGGAACTTGGTTGTATCTCGAGTAACCATCAAGAAAACAGAAGTACTTTTACTCGGCTAATCTTTCCAAGATTTGATCAATGAAGGATAGAGGGAAATGATCTTTTTTCGTGGCCGTGTTCAGCTTCCTGTAATCGATACAAACCCTCCAAGAGGAAGCTGAACAAGTTGTGACAGATTCTCCTCTCTCGTTAGTCATAATGGTAATCCTAGCTTTCTTGGGAACAATCTGCATGGGACTTACCTAGGGACTATCAGAGATCGGATAAATAATTCCTACATCGAGCCACTTAATGATTTTCTTTTTGACTACTTCTCACATATTTGGATTTAATCTCCTTTGCATCTGGCGAGAAGGGTGGGATCCATCTTCTAAGAATATTCTATGATTGCAGTAAGATGGCTCGATCCCCCTAAGGTCATGAATGGTCCAACAAATTGCCTCCTTGTGTTCCTTCAGGACCTTAATCAATTTAATCTCCCGCTCCTTTGTTAATTTAGCACTGATAATCACAGGGAGCATCTTCTGTGGTCCTAAAAATTGATATTTCAAATTCTCAAGTAATGGTTTCAGTTCAAGATGGGGCAGGTTGATGATTGAAGGTAAGAAAGATGCTGACGACTCATCAAGAAGAAGAGGTTGAGAGTGAACAAAATTAATAACCTCTTCAGAAGATGGCAGGTTTGCCATAGAGGGTTGCAGGTCCAAGTCATCATCAAAGGAGGAACTTTCAATTGTAGAAACCATCAAACAAGTTTCAATGTTCACATTATCCTCCTCAAGTTCCTCAATAAATCCACAATCCTCAAATTTATTAATTGCCATAAAAATATCCAATTTCATTCGTTGATCCCCAAAGGCGATTTCTATGCTACCGCTTTCACAGTTAATGTTGGCCTTAGCGGTAGCCAGGAACGGATGCCACAGAATGATGGGCGTGTTCCTCAGATTTTCTGGTATATCCATGTCAAGGACAAGGAAATCTACAGGAAAATAGAAATCCTTAACTTTAACTATAACATCTTCAATAATGCCTCGCGGATTTGTGATCGAATGGTTCGCTAACTGCAGCGTTATTGAAGTCGACCGAAGTTCACCTAATCCAAACTTCTCGTAAAGAGAAGTCGAAATTAAGTTGATGGATGCACCCAGATCCAAAAATGTTTTATCAAAAGTGTATTCTCCGATGACATAAGAAATCAACGGAGCACCTGGATCTCTCTTTTTCTGAGGGAGGTGGTGCAGGATAACTGAACTAGCCTGCTTGGAGAGTACCACCTTCCTCAGAACAGATTCTCTCGACTTACGCTTTTGTGTACATAAATCCTTTAAAAATCTCGTGTAAGCCGGTATATGCTTGATAGCATCGAGGAGTGGGATATTGATCTCAACATTCTTGAAAATATTCAGAAGCTCCTCATTGCATTCAACAGACTTCTTCTTCTTTGATTTGATCAAGGCTTCAGGAGAAGGAACATGTGTCAGATCTTTAGAATCAGGTTCTTAAGCCTTGATTTCTTCTCCAGAATTCTCCTTTCTCTCCTTAGGTTCTTTAGGATTCAGTAAATCAGAACAGTGTGGGTGTAGATCCTAAGTTTGTTTACCACTCTTCAAGGTAACAGAATTTGCGGATGCATAAGAGTTTGGGTCTTGGGGAGGGTTAGGAAAGATTGGAGGGGCTTGATTAGCCAAGAATTGTTGATGTGCAGAAGAAGAAGAGGAAGGACCCTACTCAACCACCTGAGCATGTGCGTGTGGGTCCCTCTGATTTCCGTACCCATAGGCTTGGTTGCTCGGATTCAGGATATTTCGCAGGTTGGGTATGGGTTGGGATGGTAGAGATCCAGGTTGACGAGAGTTAGCTATGAGCCCGGTTTGCAAGTTGTACAGCGAGGTTTTCATTTGCTGCATGAGCTGGAGCATGGATCCTTGCATCTTTACCATTTGTTGGTTTAAATCAACCTGCCCTACGGGTTGACGGGCATTCCAAGTTGGCTGATTGACCTGATTTGGGGGCAACTGAGTATACGCATGACCCTGACCCATTGATCGTTGCGGAGCATAGTTGCTGGGTCGGAATTGGGTCTGTTGCCCTGGGTTTTTCCAGGAGAAGTTAGGGTGGTTTCTCAAACCCGAATTATAAGCATTAGACTAAGGGTTGGATCTAATATTCTCCTGTACAGCACATACATCCTCATAGGGTAAGGATGGAGAGAAAGAAAGGGAAGGATTAGAAAAATTGGGATCAAAGGCCCCAGTTTGGAACTCATGGGGTTCTGAATAATGCTGACTCGCAGGTTGAGCCGCATCGAGTTGATTCACGAACTCCCATCCAGAAGGAGCTCGTGACGAATGGAATTCCAAATTCTGGGATTGAGTGGATTGAGAGTTGTTCATTGAATTTCCAGTCATCCACGCTTCCATTGTCTTAGCAACCAAGTCCATCTTATCAAGTTTGTTACAAATCAATTCCATATCAAATGAATGAGTCATGGACTTCGTTAACATTTGATCTAGGCTGCTGGGACTGATTAAAAGTATCTATGGAGGCATGATTGATTGAATTCTCGCTCATTTCCTCAAACAAATCATGTGCATTATCTGCATCTTTGTTGAGGAAATTGCCTTCGCAAGAAGCGTCTACGTGATTTCTGAGTTGCTCAATCAACCCGTGGTAAAAAATCTACACGAGTTGCCATTTCAGCACCTCATGGTGTGGACACCTCCGCAATAGGTCCTGGAATCGCTCACAGGCCATATGAAACTGCTCCCTTGGCCACTGGGTAAAGGTAGTGATTGCCCATCTCAAAGTATTGGTACATCCGACAGGGAAGAATTTCTTCAGAAAGGCCGATTTCAACTCATTCCAAGTTGAAATTGGTCTTCCTATAGTCCTGTACCAATGAGCAACTTTATCCCTAAGAGAGTGGGGGAAGAGCCTCATGATCATTTGTTTCTCATTCACGTTTCGTGCCTTGGTGGTCTGGACCAAAGTGGTCAAGTCCTCCAAGTGCTGAAACGGGTCTTCGAAGCCAAGCCCATGGTAATGTTTGATCAGGCTTAACACCTAGGGCTTTATTTCTACCTTTTTGGCCGAAATTTGGACGTCGGAACGTTCCCCATAATTTGAAGGATCATAAAAATCCTTCAAGGGCTGAGCACCCTGCATTCTCTGGAACCATTTTTGCATTCTCTGCATTTGTTCTTGCTGCCTTCGGAATTCCTCTTGTGGATCTCGAGGCAGAGGAGGCTGTTGATTGGCCATGGGATCAATTTGACCAAAATCCAATTTACGCCTCCTAGAATACTCTAGTGGTCCTTTCAATCGGCGATTCAATGACCGTCTTCCCAGCATAAACTAGGAAAAGGTTGGAAGGACTAGGGATAAGGACCCTACAACATAACAAAATAAGCTTGTCCTTAAGTAGGGTAGGCTAAAGATCTACAGACTCTCAAAACCCACCTTAAGATTATAAATGATTTACTCTACTTGTGTCTGCTCAATCCAACCAGTTAGAAGGAGGAACTGGGGAGAAGGTTCTTCCTTCGGCTTGTGCCTCTGGTTCTTAGTGTACCCCCCAGCCGCGGTCGTTTGACGCTACTCCCCTAGCTAGACATCAGATTAATCAGTACAAGTAGGTTAATCATGAACAAGCTCAGACTAGGCCCCGAAGAGCGAATCAGTCCTTAAGGCCAACGTCTACTCGATTTTATTAAGGCCTGGGATTGTAGTGCTTATGGAATGTGGTGGGTCCTTAAAATGGGTTGTGTCCTTAATGATTGATTGAGTATTGTGTAAGTGCGTACACAACCAGGGTTTTCAAGTAAGATTATTTGTGATGTGTGGATTTTAATGTTCAAATCTTACTTAAGTAGCTTTTAGGGTTTAGAATTAGGTTGATTTCAATCAAGTTTGAGGCAAACCAGGTTTTCAAGCACGGGTGAAGATTACTTTCCTTTAAAATCAGAAATAAAGTGGAGTGCCTGGTATGAACCTAGATTGAAAACCCTAAGAAAAAGCTACTTGATGAGTCGATTTTAGGTTGAGTGGTGTAGCCTAAACAATTCAAACAACTAGCTACAACTACACCACTAGGTTAGGCACACAGAAATGGTTAACCTAGAATGATTTCTACTCTTTTATGTGTTGGTTTGTGTGTACCGGTTCCACAAATCAGAACCCGGTTGAATAGAGGTAAATCAAGTAGGTTAAGTGCTTTGAATGTGGGTGTATGTTGTGTATGTTGAAAATTATCCTACAAAACTATCTTTTTATTTTTTTTATAAGCGAGGGTGAAATGTTAGTGGAAATCCAAACAACCAAACTAATCCTAGGATTTATGCAAACACCTAGGTTAATTGGAATTTGAATTTAATGTGACAAATGAAATCTATGGAGGGGGAAGAATGGGGAGCACTTACAATCGTCTTCAACTGCACTTTACACCGATTTACTGCTTGACGATTCCCTGATGAAGGTCTCTGCAAAATAATAGACACAAGAGAAAGCAAGTTAGAAGACAATAAAGTACGTGAAATGCTAAAAGAAGGTCGAAAATCATTGCCTCCCTAGCAACGACGCCAAAATATTGAAATGTCGGGTTACTACGCTATCGAATTTGGTTTTAAAAACCTGTCGTTAAAGTTTGAAAAGCGAAGAACTCGGATTCAACAAATACAATTTATACCGGAATAGAAATCCCAGGTGGAACTTGGGAGGCTACATCAATCTAAATTCGCAATTATATTTTTTTTGTGTTTTTGTTAAAAAGTGGAGTAATTACAATGAAATGAAGCACTATAAACAATCAAAATAAGAGAGAGAGAAAACATTCACTTGATACTTCAAAATGTTTATACAATTAAGTAAACGAGAAATTACACCAGAAAGCACGAAAACTATTACAACTAGAAAGCAGGAAACTTCTACTCTAGAAAGAAGGAAAAAGGAATGGGAGAGAGAAGTTATCCTCCTCGATGATCGCTTGGAGGACGAGCCGGACGGGACGACGTCTGGAAGACGAAGAATGGAGCGGGAAGGAGGTCGAGGCAAGAAGAACGAGAACGAGGCAGCACGTAGTCATCGTCGCGGGATCCACTTCCGAAATGGGGGTGAGAAATTGACTTTATCTCTTGAGGAGCATCTCAGGTGTGGGACAAGCTTCTCTTGAGCTTTGGAGAGGGAGAGAAGAGAAGGGATTAGAAATTCGTACGGAGGGGGTCTCCTTAAGGAGTGAGGGCATTTTGGTCATTACATGTTGAAAATCATTAATTCAGGACCTTTAGTGACGGATAAATCCGTCACTAAAGGCATGAACGTGGCCTTCGTGGGCAGCACGCACGTGCCCGCTTGCCTCCCCTCACCTCAACATGCACCCACGTCCATCAGATATCGAACGGCTGAGAGCGCTCCTCGCCATGCCTCAACCGCGCGCCTTGTGCGTGAGATCCCGCGTCATGCAGGGATGTCAGATGGCGCGTGGACGCTATCGGCCGCGCGCAGCCATTGGATCTTCATGGTGCGGTCGATCACGCCCGCACGCCCGCTCCAATTTGAGGTGTGCAGGGGCTCGATCCCGTGCCTCATTACCTCATTAAGGTGCTCGACCAATGCGCTACGGGTGCGTTTATGTGGAGCGCTTAACATAAGCGTGCGCACCTCGCCTCCATTGGATCTTGATCCAACGGCAGAGAAGCGCTGGTGCGAAGTGCTTCAGCAGGTGCGTGCGGCTGGTTGGGCGGTTGAGATGGCACGACGTGGCGCCATCTTGGCCGTCCATCTTCTGAGTGATGTAGATGGTGCCACGAGTATCGGATTGGGTCGATTTTCGCACCGTTAGGCTACGATCGTCGATCTGAATCCATCCGTGTGGTCAGATTTGTCGTCTGAAGTGTGGATTAACTCCATCTTGGCCCTTAATCTTCTAGGGTTCCTCTGTCTCTATCTGTTGCTACGGATATCCGATTAGGGCGATCTTAGAGTCGTTGAACTCCAATTGTCGCCTTGATCAGATCCGTACGATTGGATCTTTGATCCGAGGCCCTAATAAAAAGTCACCCTGTCCCTGACCATAAAAGGAGATAATTAACCTCCATTTTATTCAGACTAATCTAAATGCAGGATGATACATGTTATGCAATATTTATAGTATATAATATAATTCTATGTTTAAGAGCATGCATAAATAGACATTTTATGTAATATAAATATGTTTACATCAGTCATCATCAGTTTGACCAGTTTGAATCATTGATGGAACTACTAAAAGCCAAAATTGGAACTTGGCCAGTTTGATAGTCGGTCTGGTTTTTAAATCACTATCCTACATAAACAAAACAGAAGCCCACCTAGGTAGAAAGGATTACAAATGAATATTATAATTCATCTCAATATGTAAAAGCTCAAGTGCACTCATATCCTTTGGTAATTGGAATATCATCTCTAAGTTATTGATTCAATTTGCATCATCATCTTAAATTTGAGAAATAATAATTGATTCAAAAATATAAAAACATGTGTACATTCCATGAGAAGCATTCTCATGAGTTTGAGATCATTTGTATATTTGATTGAAAATCAAGAGACCAATGGAACCCTATTTTCCATAGAATACATGAGATCATTACTATAAGAAAATAAGCAAAGATCGTGGCAAAAATACAAATACTTAATTGGTGAAAAAAATGTATGCTTGGTTTGAAATAGAAGAGTACTTGTTTCAACCACAATCATTCATTGCAAAGAAGGGCACAATTGTTGTTTTAACACTTACATGGTAGAAATGAAAGGTCAATTTTTTGATACCAGAGATTTTTCAAGCAAAAAGAAATGTAAAAACATGAAGGTATCAAACTACCATACTTTTCATTGGGAACACTGTTGGAAGCACCTTTAGCTGCTTCTTGGCTTGGTGGCCTTCCTGTTGGTGCATATGGTGGAAAGAGGAAGATCATGGAAATGGTAGCCCCAGTAGGTCCAATGTACCAGACAGGAAACTTGAGTGGCAATCTGGCAATGACGGCTGGAATACACACTCTAAAGCAGCTCGGAACCTGGTTGTTATGACTTATGAGTACCTCGATGAGATCACAGGCCAACTTTTAAATAGGATTGCTAATGTTGCAAAGGAGTTTGGGCACCAGATATGTGTTGGCCATATTCATGGAATGTTTGGATTCTTCTTTACAGAAGGCCTAGTTTATAACTTTGATGATGCAAAGAAGAGTGGCCCTACCAAGGAATGTTGGAGGAGGGTGTGTACTTCGCTCCATCACAATTCGAAGTTGGGTTTACGAGCTTTGCACATACCCGTGAGGACATTTAGTGGAGAATTGAAGCTGCCTGGAGGGTTCTCAAGCGAATATAAGTTTCCAAGATTCTCTAGTGGTTCTTGGTTTGTCTTTGGTTGCAATGCCATGTGCTGAATGCCAGCTAGAAGTGAGTTGTTTTTAAAGGTTTCAGGTAGAACTATGTGAATGGGTGGGTGAGCACTTGTAATTTTAGTACTGATCCTTTTTCCATAGTGTAGTAATTGTCTATTTTATTTTCCAAATTCTCTTTTGTTACCATCATGTTGTTGATTTCTCACATATAGGCCAAGAAAGATCTGAAATAAGTACAAGGTAATTTCTGGCAAATAGAAACATATCAATTTGTCAAATACTGCAATGATGATAGGATGAATTAGATCAACCCATAAACTTTCACTCACCTCAGGGTCATCAAGAAGTCTAAATGGAGTGCTGTCAGCACCAAGGGGATCTCAAACTGCTTCATTATAAATGTCCATGGCAGAGAATTTCAAAGCAAACTCCCTCTCTTCATGCTACCCAAAGAATTATAGTATCATTCATCATAACCCAAGGAATCAGACAAGAAAGAAAGTATGTGATATCCACATAACCTGTCAACTCCACAAAAATGGGGGGAAAAAAATGCAGTACCTTCTGTATGTAGTCGTAACTGTCAGCCATCGAATACTCTGTAATTCCAGACGTGGTGTAAATCTTTCCATTGCTTGTTTGCCCATAAGCAAAAATACTCGCTGAGAAGAAAAGGGATTGGTTCTTTAAATTTTTTAACTCAACATAGAAATAGAAAGCAAAGTTAATAGGTTGTTCTCACATTTAATGTTGCTGACGATCGAAAGAACAACTTCCTTGTCTCCTTCCTCATAGACCTACCTCGTGGGGCAATTGAAATGGAATACCTTGTCTACATTGTTAATAATCAAGATTGAAATTAGTGTTAATAGCACATGAGCCTTAAAATGAAAATACCACCACCATCATCATCAATAATAACAAAAATGTTATGCACAGACATTTGAGTCTAAACACACTAAAGTTTCTAAAATGAACACAATAGAAATGCCAATTTGAAACAACAGTAGGTTGTATGACTTAAACTTGCAAGGTGATATGTCCATCAGAAGCTACATTGAATGAATGTAGAAACCATATCACAAAAAATTAACCTCTTCGATAAGCTTCCAATTTCCAGGATTCCATATTTACATAATGAAATGTAAGTCATTATACCTATTCAAAGGAGTAATCCACACATCTGTGTAATATTTTCTCTCTACAATGGCCATCCAATCTTGAAACATTTTGCATTCCATTCTACATAGCTCCCTCACCTGAAACATATATTGGTCATTAAATATATTCAGTAAACTTTCAAGGAGTCAAATTGGTTGTTAAATGAAAAGAAATAGCATGATATGTCCAGTACTGACGGGGTTTTGCACCCAATGAAATCAAATATGATACCACAATTTTTATTTAATTTAGATAATCCTTGTATCGATAAACAAACATCATAGATTGTCCATACTCTATTACTTTGAATATTTCTTTGACCATCAAGGAGCTATCCCATGAATAAAATTCAAGTAGTTGTATTGGAAACAAAACAAGCAGGGGATGAGCTGCACACAACTAAATAACTGTCAACAATGCTGCTTAGACAAAGATAACCACGCATCAATTGCATTTGCAGCAGTTTTGTTATAATGTCTATTAGGTGGAAAGTAGCAGGCTCCATGACTAGACCATTTTAATGAAATATTTTTGGTATTAGCGAAAGGACATTATTTTTTAACGTTGATACAAGCGAGAGTGTAGCACACCAAACGTGACAATTAGTAGGTTGAATTTCAAAAGGAAATCCTAATAGGGAATTGACCTCTGATAGAGAGCATCTTTCCAAACAAGGCTTGAACAACAAGTTCAGACTTGAAATCTTTCTCTATGAATCAAGAAATAACCATTACAACCAGACCTGAGAAATGAAGATATGATGTCAGCAGTATGTACTGATTAGTTCTTTGTAACAACAATAGCTTCTTTCAAGATGTTGCTTACTCTTGCAAAAAAAACTTATCACTAGAAAGTAATTTATAGCCTTCTTAAAAAAAAAGTAATTAAAAGCAACACCCACATTGTTCTTTTAATGTTCTTTTTCAATAACAACAACAATAATAATAGCAACGTCCTCATTGTTCTTTGTATATGCATTATAGCAACCAAACTACATAGATGATAGAACACCCACATTACTGGTGTAACTTCATCTTGTCTATAGCCTAACATAAGTAATTAGAGTCACAAAGCATTAAAGTAGCCTAAATCTTCCTTCCCTACAATGAAGGATTATCTATCAAAACTATCACTTGGGAAAATTTCAAGACTTGTGCCACATAAGAAAAGCATTCCTCTTTAAAGAAGCACTCCATAAATAACCTGTAAATTAATTTATGTGGTTGCTAGTTGGCCTTTTGGCATAGTAGTTGTAGCAGTAGCTTTGGATGATTTTAAAAATAGTAAAGTTTGTGCAAACTCAGATATAATTTAAGTGAAAGCTTAAAAAAAGTTGACTACTTGACAATACTCCTTTGAATGGCCATATTATTGACCTGAAAATACTTTAAATTTTCATACTAGATAAAGAAGCAGGTGGTTTGGAGCAGTTTTTAATTAACTGTACAAGTTTATGCACAACCTAAACTTAAGGACTACACTCACTTCTATTAACTAGTTGAATTCTACGACAGCCTTTGTCCACCTTTTTCCTTCTAGAAGCATTTCCAGCAAACGTTTGAACAGAAGCATCTCATCTTATTCCAATGGCATGACAATATGAACTAGGAAGTGTCAAGACAAGAAAATCCTTTATGATAATAGAATCAATAGTTATAACTTCCTTGTCAATGGAGTATAACACATTATTTGCACATAATCTAGGGTGTTGGCCGTGCATTAAAAATGTTGTCTACTTTTTGGTCGCAAAACTTGTAATTTCTATTACTTTTTTGGAGGAATGAAGTAGATTGATATTGATCTCCAGTAGCCATCCCTTAGTTTTTCAAAAGAGAGAGGAAAAGAAGTAACATTAACATCCAAAATGACAAGGGCTAGTTTATTAGAAACCGCAAAATGTTATAAATCATAGCCTATTGTGTATGAACACCCCCAGCAAAAGAAAAAAAACCAAGGTCATCAACAAAGAAACATACCTAAAGGAGTTTTCAGCAACGGGGATTCTTTCACTTGAAGAGATGTGGAGGAATGTAATAACACAACTGGTACTTTAGAAGCCAACATATGATAAGTTTCATAAGGTATGAAAACTAAACCCTTGGGAAAAAAAATGATCTAACATATTACGCTATAAAACAGAAATTGACTTCAATAAATTACACTTAGAAACAAGCACTTGAAAGAATGGATGTTGAAGTGCCAATGCTGTTGTTGGCCTTTTACATGGGGCTGTCTTTTGGTTTCTAATTTCCCTTAGTTTTTTGGGGTTGTATTTTTGTAAACTTTAGCTCTCTCGTTGGATGTGGATGAAGTTGAGGGCTTGTTTTAATGTCATTGGCCTAGACTCTATAATGGAGTTTTTTTGTATTATCAAACTCTTTAGTTGGATGAATGGTTGGAATTTTTTCTTGGCTTTTGCTCCAAGAAAAAAAAGCAATCAGAACACTTCCCAATCACCAAAAGGTCAAAATTGGAAAAATTTCCCTAAGGTCAGTTCCAACATATGGTGCTAATCACTATATTTAAACTACAAGCCATTAAAAAATTTCTACACCATATTCAATACAAAAAAAAGCCATCTTTCAAAAATTAACATCAATAGACAAATGCTTAAGATTCGAGTGGTAATGAATGGGTATGGGATGGAAAGTATAGGAGATGCTAAAATAGAAAATGCTCTGAACTTGTATAGAAAAGATATATAGGATAGAAAGTACAAATAACATCAGACAATTTAACATAAGGAAATTTCTAGAGTTGAGAAAACTCACTTTTATCTAGGTTTCTTTATAGAGCTGTTTGAGGATTTGCCATTCTCATTGAACAACCTGCAACATTAATTTACTAATTTCTTAGAAATGAGTTGCAAGCTAGTTAACAGATGCTTGCTTTAGAAGCTAGCTAACAGATATTTGCAAGTAAAAGAAATTATAAGTTTTGTGACCAAAAAGAAAACTGTAAAGATGAATCATGATCTGAATATCATTTGATGAAGATAAGAAATGACAAATAAATTAAATAGGAAATTCTTTTGCATTGAAATCAAATGATTTAAATAAGATAAGCAAATTCTATTTTAGCATGAACAAGTGATATTAACTAAATGCTTTGCCATCTATCACCTCCGCATATCACATAGAAATATCCTTAATGTATCATTCTCATTGAAGGCAACCAAAGAACTTCAGCAGCTTTTCCAATTTCAAGAGGCAATTAATGTCAATTCGTCAAATGGTATTGATCTATTTGCCACAAGCCAAGTTCCCAAACTTGTACTGTATTGAGGCCTTTTGCATGTACTACCTAAGCTAGAAGCATGTTAAAAAATTCACGGGCACATTGTTCACATTTTCTTAACTACATTGAAGAGGATGCTGAACTTGGCCAAACAACCACTTATCAAAAGTCCAATAACTAGTGTACACAGTCAAGAGGCCATTTAGTAGGGTTAATGGTTAATAACCATATCAAATTCTTCTAGCAAGGAGTTTTTCATCGATTATCAATAAAAGGTGGGGTGCCATAACCAAATGATACTTTAACAATGATCTATCATCATAGGTGGTCAACTTTCCAAATAGTAACCTTAGTACCTTTTTTCCTTCTATGAAATCCATGCATGTTAGGCAACGGTTGTTTCCCTAAGTTTACTCCAATAGATTAAAGAAAATCCCCCCTACCCCCCTCCCCCTGCTGGTTGGAAAACCCAAAAAAGGGGCTCACCAATAACAACAATCACCTTGGAAGCACAGGTCAACAAGTTGAGATTTTTAAATTTGTAATCCAGCTTTTTTTTTTAGATGAAAAATGGAAAGAAATGTATTGACACACCATTTTCTTAACTCCTCTATGTGGGAGATGACTAGAGTATCTGGATAGGTTATTACAGTTCAAGATAAAAGTTTAGATTACGCAAGTAGCTGAAATCTTTTAAAACAAAGGCCAACAACTAAAATTAGAATTGAAACTAAGAATTATGAAAATAACGTATATGATTTATATCAGAATTCACTTAGAAGCTTCTATATGAATAAACTAAACCAACAGAACATTATTTAGATTAGGATCTTGGCTATCTTAGTTCCAAGGGCCAAAGTGACATGAATGAAAGCAAGCAAAACTAAAGCAAAGAATAAAAATAGGATTCATTTTATAGATTTCTAGCATTTTGTCTGAGAAGTTAAAGAAATGTAACTAGTTTTGTTCTTGAGGTATGTACAAACTATAAAGGCACAACATAAACAATAATATGCTTAAAATGCCATGACCATTGATTCTTGTGGAAACAATCAAGTTCCTTTCATAGCAGTCATAAGCACCATGACCATTGATCCTGTTTGACAAAGTACTTCAAAAATTAGCCTCTTTTAGGTATCTAGATGACTTCCCACGACCTTGTGACAATGAATCTATGAATATCGACCTACGCAATTATTTACATTTTAAATAACATCTAAGACTATGAGAAATAATTTCATCTGTGTCAATATGCACTTCTCATTACACAAATATCATTAAAAAATCCAATCCAAAAGGATGTTTTTAGTTAGAACCTACCAAAAGCTTGTTCAGAAGACAAGTAATTTGGATTTCTATTTTTCTAAAGACCACTTGATCCTAAGGGGAGTCAAAAGAATCACACTACAAATTTCCAAATGTAAAAGTTCTCTTAAAGGATGATAGAAAAAACTACTGGAATTCTTTAAGATGAGTAAAGATGCTGAACGTGGAATTTGATCCCATGACATATAGATAGCAATGGAAGGTTTTGCCACTCTAACAATAGCTTGGTGTTCCCAATTGCATTAGAAAGAAATGGAGTTAATACACCTAAGATAGAAAAAACCAAGAATCTAACAGCCTCACCATTCTTGATCAAAATTTTCATTGACTAAAATGTGATGAGAACCAAAGAACTTCGTACTAGCATTTTTATGCAATTCTAAGCAAATAAGAAGTTCCTATGGGCAATGCAACTATGTAACATGTGAACCATATGCACAAAAAGAAGAAAATTTCTGACCATGAAAAAATGAGCAAACTTAAAAGTAAGATGTCCAAAACTTTAAAAAAAAAAAAAGTTCCTATGGGCAATGCAACTAGGTAACATGTGAACCATAGGTGCAAAAAGAAGAAAATTTTTCACAATGAAAAAATGAGCAAACAAAAAATTAAGATGTTCAAAACTCATAAAAAAAGCACAATCTCTCCTCCAAAACTCTTGCTTACATCCATGACAATAATTCAGCCAATATCCTCTTTCAATACTAAAGAAGTAGAAAAATACAATCTATCAATGTACAAAATATTTGCACCAAATAGAATACACCAAGTTGCAACAATATACAAAATATCCAAACCAGGGATTGATGCATTCATATACCTGTCAATGGCCACAACAATCACATACAACTCCTTACAAATAACTTCGAGTCCATTACCCTCCTGCAGTTTGTCAAAAAAAAAAAGCAAAACTGAAAACAAAAACAAACTTAATAATCCTTTGTAGGTATTTGTCACAAACATTGCTCATGCAAAACCCAATTGAGGCATTTCCACAAACATTTTACGTGAAAAAAACTTAGCGAAGCATTTTGACAAACACCTTGTAGGCATCAAGCAAATGAATACCTTAGCCATTCCATTTTGACAAACCCTAACCATTGCTAGCAACAGAGCGATATTGCCACAGATCAGGCAAGAGAGAGAGAGAGATCTTGAGCGATTAGATCTTAGCTATAGATATAGTAGATGTGTCTCCTCCTTTCTCGAGTGGAGCAAGTGTAGATTGTGAATGGATTGTGACCGGGTCATGTGAAATCATGAGCTAATAAAATAAAGGAAGAAGTATAGATCATGATTAGCTTAAGTGAAATATCGAGAGCAGATCATTAGCCACAGAGAGCGAGGGGTGATTTGACCGGTGGCGATGAACTCTGAGAAAGAGAGGAGATTGATCGTGTGAGGGAGAGATTGATGGAGGGAGACTAGCACTTTATTTGGGGCAATGGAACTTTCGAGATAGAGAGAGGGGGCATTGAGGGTTGATCAATAAGGAATGGGGGTGCGGTGGTGTGTGGTCATCGAGTGTCGAGTGTCGGAGGTCTTGTGTGGGTGCGTGCATAGGTGTTGTCAGTCGAGGGGAGGGGGGAAGGGGGTGCGAGTGCTGGCAGTTGTGTTTGTGCAGGTTTAAGGTTTGGAAAAACAAAGAGAGAGGAGAAAAAAAGAACCTTAGCCTTGATAGAAATTTTAAGGAATTAGTGATAATTTAGGGAGATCTACACTAACAGACTTATAAAGTTGTTGAAATCTACCCGTCGGTGTAGGTTACAATTTCTATAGTGCCATTAACTTGCTATCATGATGTCAAGAGTTGCCATTACAATGAATTGGCCACCTCATACATCTCTTGATGGATGTGGTTCTAACATTCTCCTACTTGGCCCATGAATTATTACAATATGGAAGTTCCAATAGGGATGCTTAGATCAATCATAAAAAACTCATAACATGAATCATGGCAGTACATGTCTATAGAATGAACACTCCCTTCCATGTATTACAATGCTATGAATTACTATGATTAATTGTTTATTTATGTAATAACCACCAAGAGTTATTACAGGCCCAAACTTTTTGTTTGTTATTACCTTTATCCATATGCATGAGTTAATGGAAATAACAAACTCTTACCAGGATCATCATATTAAAACTTTAATGATATCAAACATTGATGTAACAATTGTTTTATTAATCATAACTTACAAGGCCCATATTACATACATGTTCTTCAAATGGTCTTGCCTGGATCACTTTGATATCTACCTAATAATCCAACATCAAAGCATATGTCGGGCCTCGTGCATGTTTGTGCATACATCAAGCTCCCAGCTAAAGATGCATATGAGATTCCTTTTATCTGTTCCCTCTCAAGATCATTCATATTGGTCCAAGCTTTATAAATCTTATCCCCTTTAGTCACTGGTGCTAGAGTTGGTGAGCAATATTTCATGCCAAATCTTTCTAATACCTTTTCAATGTGGGCATTTTAAGATAGTCCAAGTATACATTGGGATCTATCTCTATGAATCTTGATGCCTATGACATATGAGACTTCACCTATATCCTTCATCTCGAAGTTTTTAGAAAGAAATTGTTAAGATTCGTGCTGTTTGAGCCTTTTAAGATGTCTGGACTGTGGGTCAGACGTTTGGAAATCAAAAATTTTGAGTACGAGCTCGCATCTGCGTGCGTGCTGCGCGCAGAAAGTACACTCTCGTTTTCCTTCTCTTTCCTTCTACCTCGACAAAACCCTAAACCCACACCCTCATATAAGGCCCACTCCTCTCCCTCGTTCCACCCCCACTTCCTAACCACTTCCTCCTTCCCTCCAGCGAGAGCAGCAGAGCGGTGAGAGCACGGGAGTGGCGTGAGAAGGAGAGGAGGAGCAGCATGAGAGGGAGAGAGAGGTTAGCTTGGGAGCTCGCGTGGGAGCTCGTCGGTGAGCTCACGGCCGAAGCGGCGCGTGTGCAAGGAGGAGGAGTGCGTCGGGGAGGCCCTCCTCGACACTGTTGCAGTCGGAGCAGCAGGCGAGAGGGTGCGGCACGGCCACGCGCGACGCGAGAGGGTGGAAGCAGGTTCTGGTTCTGTGTTTTTCCCAGAATTAGATGTCTAGATTGATGTCTAGACGACGTAGCCAACGTCTAGAGGAGGTTCCTGACGACTGAGAAGTAGACTTCGTGAAGGTACGTTTCTTTGCGGATACGACCATGCAGGCCATTCCGCCGAGGCATTGTTGCATGCCTTTTTGAGGAGATTTGGTGGATTGCGTGCAAGGTTCGCTTCGGGAAGGCGCGGGACATGCCCTCCCACACATTTCGGACATCTGGGCGACATACCAAATGACAGGAAGCGCTTCCAGATGGTCCAGCAGAGTTCCTGGACGTCTGAGGAGTGGTGCAGGACTTGAGGTATGGTACTGAACACTTTTAAGACATCTGGAAGTTGTTCCAGACGTCTGATTTGAGTCAAAAACACTGCTTTTGACCCATTTAGGGTCCGTTTAAGGTTCGATTTCCACAATTAGGATACCGATGTTTCCTGTATGAATTCCTCTACTTGTTAGAAGAGTTTCTTACTGTTCTGAGTATTCTCTTGTGATTGATCCTTGTGATAGGACTAGTTTCCGTCGCGAGTTTGAGACTTGCTGAGGCACGTTAGCCTGCCGTTCAAGCCCCCACTACTCCTAGGTTTACTGATAAAGTGGCTTCGCCTTAATTTAATTAAAACCTAAATGCATATATGGAATGAATGATTAGAACTTAGGATATGGCATGAATCCTAGGACTAGAAATACTGGAATGTCTGTATTGAATGAATAGATTGCAGTCTTGAATGAGTAGATAGAATGATAACAATTGCCTGTGAAGGAATAACAGTTGCTTGTGAAATATGTAGTACTTATGCTAGTTAATTGTTGAATGTAATTTTTTTGTCGCACACATAATATGAGCTTTATGTATATAATTTGAAAATGGAAAGGTGAATGTTGGAAATAGGGGCTATCTGTGAATAAACTGAATATGGAAATGTGAACGATAGAATTACAAATTGCATGTGTATAACCTGAGAATGGAAATAGAAATGATGAAACCTGGTATGAATTGGCTTGAGGAATATAAGCATGAACCCTATAGGGAATTAGGAGTAGAGCTCCTGGAAATAAATAGAATGGAACTGGGAATGTGAGTGGGGAAGTGAGTTGGCCCTTGACTACGGAGTACCAAGGAGAGCGATTGTCCCCCTATTTAGTGTAGAGCGGAGCTAGCCGCCCTTGGGTTGGGACCTGGGGTTAGGATTGGCCACTCTGTACTGACTTCTTGGCCCTCGTGTACATAGTACTGGGGAGAGCTACTAGTGTAGGAAAAGAGCTAGCCACTATACGGGGCCTGGGGTTCAGCTAGCCACCTTACACTGACTTGTTAGGCCCACTAGGCAAACTAGGGTAGTCAGGAGAGGGTGCGCGGACTGTGGAGAGGTGAGACCCTTTTTTTGGTTCTTAGGAGCTAGACCCCTATTACTGTGAGGGCTATGCCCTATACTGGTTCCGTGTTGTGCTTTTGGTGCACCCACTAACAGAAACGACCGACCGCGTGACAGTGCAGGGTAGCTACCCGTGTGCTTATCGCGCATGCCGTAGTCACCGTTACGTCTGTTCGTGACCTTGGGGTGGTTGACTAGGTGTAGGACCACCACGGGGGACTCTCCCGACCAGGAGAGCACCACGTACAGCTTCTACACTTTGGAAAATACTGCAATCAAGATCGTTCCCAGGAGGAACATTCGAGATCAAGAAAGAGACCTGATAAATAAACCAAGTGGTGAAAGAAAGAATAATTAGTTAAAGAAAGAAAGAAATTGAAAAACAACAGCTACCTGTCCACCTTTACTATTTAATTAGTTGGTTGCCACTCTACTCAGCGTTCGCTGACGTTTTGTACTCATAACCCCTTTTCAGGTCCTGGTGTTGAGCAGCCAGAGCCTACGGCTGCAGAGGGTGCTGGGCCCA
This sequence comes from Thalassia testudinum, assembly GCA_037157565.1. NCBI lineage: Eukaryota > Viridiplantae > Streptophyta > Magnoliopsida > Alismatales > Hydrocharitaceae > Thalassia > Thalassia testudinum. Next base: position 27,424,363 of record JAZHRO010000003.1, read on the forward strand.
GCAGAGCCCAGTAGTTGTAGTTTCTTGTTGTACTCCTTTTCTGTTGTAGTGAGTAGTTTCTTGCACCTCTGTACTCTGACATTTTGTACTTTATATTCTTTTATCTGTTTACTTTCCTACTGTTGTGGTGGTGTGTACTGTAGTAGTTTTACTTCTTTACTGCTGTACTTTTATTACTGTTAGTTGCTTAGCATGGTGAATGTGATTTACTTTCCTGCTTTTTGGTTACTTTCTTATTGGACGACTGGGTCTTGGGATCAGTCGAGTCGGTCCAGTCTCATGTCCTGTAGGGATTCGGGAACCGGGTCGTAACAAGATGGTATCAGAGCAAGGTCGTCTTGAGAAGTGAACCAACTAGCTTGGGAATAACCAATTCACGTGCTTGTAACTAGAGTAACCACCACAACGTACCTTTTGACATCTGTTCTGAGGTTCTTTTGCTGAATATCAGTTAGAATTGACGTCTTCCTGTTCTGTTGTTCACATCTCCTTGTAGGAGATGCCTCGACGTGGAGTCATTGAGGCAGGCCGTGGATGCTGCCGAGGACGGGGTCGGAGGGGCGGACGTGTTGAGCCCGACGTCTCAGTGGACCAGCACTACTTCTGGGCATTCAGGCCCAGGACCTCAACCTGTTGATACGGGAGATTATGCGAGAGGGGCTCCACTCGCCCCCACGGGCACCTCTCCCTGGGGACGTGGAGGGGGAGTCCTCTGTGGGACTACGAGATAGACGCGACGCTGGACATGGGGGAGGGGGTGGCCCTCCACCACCCCCACCGTCCTCTGACACTTCCGAGCACGAGCCCTCCTTTCCTGGAGGCGTACCGGTTTCCTCACTTCAGTGCCATTACGAGCTTTTCGGATAGTTCCAGAAGCTGAAGTTTCCCTCCTTCAAGGGAGATGAGGACCCGACTGAGGTAGAGGATTGACTCGAGCAGATTGAGAAGGTGTTTGACACCCTTCACCCCCTGCAGAATGCCGCATGGCCTTTGCCACGTACCAGTTGGAGAGTGTAGCACACAGGTGGTGGAGGGTGGTCAGAGGTCAGGAGAGGGTTGAGCCGACATGGGACTAGTTTTTCACCCTCTTCTACGAGCAGTACTTCCCCCGGACGTTGCAGGATCAGAGGAGGCGGGAGTTCCACACTCTCTGCCAGGGGACGATGACCATGAGCGTGTATTGCACGCATTTTCTGGAGCTGTCTTGTTTCACCGCGACAACTGTAGCTACTAAGGAGGAGAGCCTGTGGAGGTTCACCGAGGGGCTCCGACCTGCTATTCGGGGGTATGTCAAACCCTTGAAGCTGCCTACGTTCTCGAGAGTTGTGGAGGCAGCTATGACATATGAGGAGACCAACCTGGCCTCACGTGACACTGACAGCGGATGGAAGAGGCCCGACCAGTCAGACTACTCACAAGGCCGATGAGAGAGGAGGCAAGCGGTGCTCGTAGGAGAGCCGTCACGCTTTGTGGGGCCGTCCGTGGCCTTTGGGGGCCCCCGACAAGGGTCAGCTGCCAGCACTGGACCCTCACCTAGCCGTCAGTAGGGACCTACCGAGGGAGGGAGTCGAGTTCCGCTTTGCTACCAGTGTGGCCAACCGGGCCACATCAGGAGGGACTGGCTGTCTAGGACTGGAGGTCAGCAGATGCTCCCCGCACCGAGCGCTGGAGGACGAGCAGGAGGCTGTGGTTCCCGGGCGCGTGGGGGAGGATAGCAGTCGAGGGGAGGGTACCGACCAGAGGTTACCCGTTCGACGCAGAGTGTGGCTGCTTGTTCTGCACCCAGAGCTGGGGGGCGTATTAACGCCCTAACACACAGAGACGCCAGAGATTCATATTCAGTGGTGGCAGGTATGGTTACAGTTTCCGGCAGACTAGTTTACGCACTTTTTGATTCTGGCGCCACGCACTCATTTGTTGCTGCTAGTTTTGTTATCAGTTTGGGACAGGATTGTGCGTTGTTAGAGGATCCGTTTGTGATCAGAGGTCCGGGTGGTCAGCTGTTTGTAGCTGAGGAGGTTTACACAGGCCGTGAGGTCAGTGTTGGGGGACACAGCCTCCCCGCTGATCTGTTTGTGATACCGATGGAGGACTTTGGCTTGATTCTGGGGATGGACTGGCTTCCGCTTACCACGCTTTGGTGGACTGTTTTGAGAGGAAGATCGTCTTCTCCATATCGGAGATGCCTTCTTTTGAGTTTCACGGATAGCCGGTGGACGGAGGTTTCAGGTGCATTTCTGTACTTCAGGCGGTGAGACTTTTGGGCCAGGGGTGTGAGGGCTTTCTAGCTTGTGTAGTGGCAGAGCCCAGCCCCGTGGTAGACTTTCAGAGTATCCCGGTGGTCAGAGAGTACCCCGACGTGTTCCCAGAGGAGCTGCCAGGACTACCGCCTGAGCATAAGATCGAGTTCGAGATCTCACTGGTACCGGGGACCAGCCCCATTTCTACAGCACCCTACAGGATGGCACCACTTGAGCTGCGAGAGCTCAAGTCCCAGTTGCAGGACCTTCTGGAGAAGGGCTTTGTGAGGCCCAGTGTGTCTCCGTGGGGAGCCTCGGTATTATTTGTGAAGAAGGATGGTACCCTACGCTTTTGTGTGGACTATAGATAGCTGAATAGGGTCACCATCAAGAACAGGTATCCGTTGCCGAGGATTGATGATCTATTTGACCAGTTGCGAGGTGCCATGATTTTCTCCAAGATAGACTTGAGGTTTGGCTACCACTAGTTGAGGATTAAGGAGACCGACGTCTCCAAGATAGCTTTCTACACCCGGTACGGACACTACGAGTTTTTGGTCATGCCGTTTGGGTTGACCAATGCCCTCGCCGCTTTCATGGATTTGATGAACCGGGTGTTCAAACCATATCTGGATCAGTTCGTGGTGGTATTTATCGATGATGTGCTCATCTACTCGCGGGATTAGGTGCAGCACGGACAGCACTTACGGATGATTTTGGACACATTGAGATGACGTAGGCTGTATGCCAAATACGGCAAGTGTGAGTTTTGGTTGAGGCAGGTGACCTTCCTAGGTCATGTGATTTCAAGGGATGGCTTGGCTGTGGACCCAGCCAAGGTAGAGGCAGTGCTCAGGTGGGAGAGACCGCGTACAGTGATAAAGATCCGTAGTTTCTTGGGACTGGCAGGCTACTACCGATGGTTTATCAGGGGTTTCTCACAGATTGCAAGTCCTATGCCACAGTTGACCCGGAAGGACGTGCCCTTTTCTTGAACGGACGCTTGTGAGGCGTGCTTTCAGGAATTGAAGGAGAGGCTAACTTTGGCTCTTGTGCTTACCATTCTAGACAATAGTGGTGGTTTCGTTGTATACACGGATGCCTCTTTACAGGGGTTAGGGGGTGTGCTCATGCAGCGGGGTCACGTTGTCGCTTACGCTTCGCGACAATTGAAGCCCCATGAGCATAGCTACCCTACCCATGACCTAGAGCTGGCAGCTGTCGTCTTCGCGCTGAAGACTTGGAGACACTACCTGTACAGTGAGACCTTTGAGATATTCACGGATCATAAGAGCCTCAAGTACTTGTTTGATCATAAGGAGCTCAACATGAGACAGAGACGTTGGCTAGAGCTCCTGAAGGACTATGACTGCAGCATTTCCTACCATCCGGGGAAGGCCAACGTGGTGGCTAACGCCTTGAGCCAGAAGGCGCCCTCCCACTTGGCCAATTTACAGGAGCAGAGTTGGAGACTCATGGAGGAGATGGGCAGTTGGCGACTCCTAGAGTTACTGGGGCACTGTGGGGCAGTACTGTGTCACGACAGACGAGGCCAGAGCTGATAGACCGCATCATTACAGGATAGATGGCAGACCAGTACCTGCAGCAATTGCGTGACAGAGTACTGTTAGGGAACCCTAGGGACTTGTCCTTTACTGATGAGGTGCTGCGCAAAAGGGGACGGTTGTGCATTCCTAGGGACGAGGAGTTGTTGAGAGAGCTCCTGGCTGCTACTCTCGTCTATAGTTGTAATATTTCTAATATTTCGTCGTAGTATAGTATAGAGGAGCGGTTACCAGTTTAATACAATTTGTTACTCGGAAAATAAAAGTTTTCCCGAGGTCGAACTCCGGGAGCAAACTGTATTCTAGAAGTACAAAGTTTCTATTACAAAAATGAAAGAAAGAGAGAGAGAGGGATTTGTCTTGTTGGCCTTTTCTTCTTCTCTTCTTTCTCTTGTCTTTGTCTTCTTCTCTTCTCTTCTCGTGTTCTACAGTCTTCTTCCTTTTTCTTATTTCTTCTTTCTTTTTCTTCCAAGCTTCTTCTTCTCTTTCTCCTCGTGTTCTGCTTCTCTCTTCTTTGTCTTCTTCCTTCTGTTCTTCTTCTTTCTTCAGGGCGTCGTCTGATTTTTCAATCAGACGACTTAAGTAGCCTCTGCTACAGTGCGTCCTCCTTCCTTCTTTCTTCTTCTTTGCCTTTCTTCTGCTTTGCTTCAAGCAGCCACGGCTCTGGCTTCTCCTTCTTCCTCTGCAGTTTGCCTTCTCTTCTTCTTCTTCTGTGCCTGCACACTCACAGTTTGGTCAGGGCAAAAACCTACTCTACCCTCCCCTGCGTCTCTCTCTCAGAATTCACTCGTAGGATAGCTCTCCCAAAGCTGCCGGGTATTTGGGTACGGGTCACGCCTGGGTCCAGGCCCACCGGCGTGCGGTGGTGGGCGAGGAGTGCAGGTCGGGTAAACGGGTCGGGCCAGGTCTGCGGGGGGTGGTCGCGGACGAGGTCGGGTAGGCGAGTGAGAGGGACCTCACCTCGTGTGCTGAGGCGATAAGCCTATAGCACTTTTTGCATTTATGTGGGTGCGCGGCTTCAGAATCCACCGAGGTGGGACTAAATGTCCCACCCCAATTTGGCGCCTACAGTTGAGAAAGCTGCAGGCAATCGCGGCTGTGTGCGAAGCCTTCACCCCAGCTACAGGCCTGGGCAGCTGCGTGGGAGCGAAGTGCGTGTCCTGGAGAGTCAAGCCTGGGCAGAGCGAAGCTGCAGCTGCAGGCTGAAGAAGCTCCACCTGCTCAGCAATGGCGACGGAGGGCGGGTAACCTGTTCACATCAATACCGCCCTTCGGCCTAATCAGACAAGCGGGGGACCTTCGCCGTGGCACAGCGAAGGTGGTGCGAGGTCTGGCAGGTTGTGGGGCAGCGTGCAGGGGCTACCCTAGGTCGGACTGTGGCTGGGGGAATGGGTGTGTTCGGGGGGTCTTCAGGTGGCGAATGATAGGGAATGAAGGGGCGGAAGTGGCTCAGCGTGATGAGGCGGAGGTTTTGGGTCGGTCGGCGAGTCGTGTGGGGTGGTGGAATGATGGGAGCGAGTCGCCGGAGGTTGGCTGGAGATGGAGAAGGTGAGGGCGATCAGGCATGGTCGAAGGGTGGTTGAGCAAATTGAAATAGGGAAAAGGAAGAGGGGAGGAAGGGAAAGAACTGTACCTACTTGGAGGGACGAGGGGGGTGGAGCAGGGCGGCAGTCGTTTCAACTGTCGCCGGAGAAGAAGATGCCCAGAGCGAGGGGGCGGTGGCGAGGAGAGGGCGGGAGTGCGCGCGCTGGGTACGGCGCGACGTGGGAAGAGCGGGCGAAGGCGGCTCTGCTGCTGGTAGTGCGGCAGAGCGACGAGGAGGAGGAATCGCCGGAGCTGGAGGGCTTCTGCCGGAGTGGGAAGAGAGGAAGGAGGGGGGTGTTTCTCTGTTAGAACCAAGCTGCTGAGTGTGGCAGACGGAGGCGGCTTTTATAGAGGTGCGATCAGAGAGGAAGGCGGAGGGAGGCGACGTGCCTCCCTCGCCGGAGGACGCCGAAGATGGAGACCCATACCTTCCGTGCATTCACACGGGAGGTATGGGCAGCCGCAGAGATCATGGAGGTGTCCCTGCGACAGCAGACATCGCAGGGAACCCCCGGTTGTCTTGGCAGAGGGTCTCCCTCACCCTGCGCAGCGCCATGCTCCGCGCAAAGTCGCCGGAGCATGGCGCTGCTCAGGGTTTTGCAGGGAGGTCCCAAATGCAAAGACGAAGAAGACTTAGGGGCCAAAATGCGAGGGTTTCAAAAGTTGAGGGTCAAAAAGTAATGAATGAGGACCAAAATGTAAAGTTGGTCAAGAAGATCTCTTCTTAGGCTCAAGTTTTTATACATGACTAAATATGACCTAAGGATTCTAATGGTGAATTTTATTTCTAGATTGGACCTTGTTGGACTAGTCAATTTACGTAAAAACCCAAATTAAGTCATTAATTGGGCCTGGTTCTCAATGTAGGTCAAAATGGGTTCCTAAGACCAAATTGAAGGTTCTAAGCCCTAGATATTATTTTCCTAGGAATTTTAGAGGGTTTATTCAATTTTTTATTTGCCTCAAACCTCGTGAATTGAAGTGGGTTTGTTCTTAGGGTTACAGGATGTCATTTAATTCCTTAGAGTTGCTGTAGCCCTTATTGGATCAATTCATCCCACTTTTCTTCTTATTAGGTTAGTTTGACCTAAGTTTGGACCCTGAGTTACCCTATTTTCAGATTGAGTTGGTGAAATTGCATTTTTGCCCCTTAGTTCTTATTTTCTTCACAAACTCAGAATCTCTCTGAGTCAAGCCTTTCTATAGTTATGTAGGAGCTTTTTCTTACAAATCTGGGTTAGATGGTGCTAGTTTAGGGTTTATGATGAGGTTCTCATCATACCCCCATGCCTAGCTTTTGCTAGTGCCTTAGTAAAAAAACCTAAGGTTTTAACCTTTTGGTCTAGCGATGCGAGAGTGGTACCCGGAGCTCTTTGAGGGTACGTCTTTTTGGACCGGCTTCGGTCCTCTTTGAGTTTGTTATGCGTATGTTCTCTTTCCGTACCCTAGCTAGCTCAAGTTTTGGGGATGAAACTTCCTTTGAGTTTGGTATGATTTTAAGACCCGTGCTGTTTGAGCCTTTTAAGATGTCTAGACTATGGGTCAGACATCTGAACGCCTTCCCAGACGTCTGGAAATCAAAAATTTTGAGTACGAGCTCGCGTCTGCACACGTGCTGTGCACAGACAGTACACTCCTCTCATTTTCCTTCTTCTCTCTCCTTCCGCCCCGACGAAACCATAAACCCACACCCTTATATAAGGCCCACTCCTCTCCCTCGTTCCACCCCCACTTCCCAGCCACCTTCCTCCTTCCCTCCAGCGAGAGCAGCAGAGCTGTGAGAGCGTAGGAGTGGCACGAGAAGGAGAAGAGGAGCAGCGTGAGAGGGAGAGAGGTTAACTTGCGAGCTCGCGTGGGAGCTCGCTGGTGAGCTCACAGCCGGAGCGGCGCATGCGCAAAGCAGAGGAGTGCGTCGGGGAGGTCCTCCCTGACACTGCTGCAGTCGAAGCAGCAGGCGAGAGGGTGCGGCGCGGCCACGCGCGGCGTGAGAGGGCGGAAGCAGGTTGTGGTTCTGGGTTTTTCCCAGAAGATGTCTGGATCGACGTCCAGACGACGTAGCCGATGTCTGGAGGAGGTTCCAGATGATTGAGAAGTAGACTTCGCGAAGGTACGTCTTCTTTGTGGATACGGCCATGCAGGCCGCTCCGCCGAGGCACTGTTGCATGCCTTTTTGAGGAGATTTGGTGGATTGCGTGCAGGGTTCGCTTCGGGAAGGAGCGGGACACGCCCTCACACACATTTCGGACGTCTGGGCGACATACTAGATGACGGGAAGCGCTTGCAGACGTTCGGAGATATGGTCGGATGTCTGGAACTGGGTCCAAACGGTCCAGTAGAGTTCCTGGATGTCTGAGGAGTGGCGTAGGACTTGAGGTATGGTACTGAACACTTTTAAGACATTTGGAAGTTGTTCTAGACGTCTGATTTGAGTCAGAAACACTGCTTTTGACCCGTTTAGGGTCCGTTTGAGGTCCGATTTCCGCAATTAAGATACCGATGTTTCTCGTATGAATTCCTTTACTTGTTAGAAGACTTTCTATACTATTCTGAGTATTCTCTTGTGATTGATCCTTGTGATAGGACTGGTTTCCGTCGTGGGTTCGGGGCTTGCTAAGGCACGTGAGCCTACCGTTCAAGCCCCCGCTACTCTTGGGTTTACTGGTAGAGTGGCTTCCCCTTAATTTAATTAAAACCTAAATGCATGTGTGGAATGAATGATTAGAACCTAGGATATGGCATGAATCCTAGGACTAGAAATACTGGAATGTCTATATTGAATGAATGGATTGCAGTCTTGAATGAGTAGATAGAATGATAACAAATGCCTGTGAATGAATAACAGTTGCCTGCAAAATATGTAGTACTTATGTTAATTAATTGTTGAATGTAATTTTCCTGTCGCACACATAATATGAGCTACATATATATAATTTGAAAATGGAAAGGTGAATATTGGAAACAGGAGCTATCTGTGAATAAACTGAATATGGAAATCTGAACGATAGAATTACAAATTGCATGTGTATAACTTGAGAATGGAAATGGAAATGATGAAACCTGGTATGGAATGGCCTGAGAAATATAAGCATGAACCCTACGGGGAATTAGGAGTAGAGCTCCTGGAAATAAATGGAATGGAATTGGGAATGTGAGTGGGGAAGTGAGCTAGCCTTTGAGTACGGAGTACCAAGGAAAGCAACAGTCCTCCTATTTAGTGCAAAGCGGAGCTAGCCACCCTTGGGTTGCTACTCGGGATTAGGATTGGCCACTCTGTACCGACTTCTTGGCCCTCATGTACACAGTACCAGGGAGAGCTACTAGTGTTGGGAAAGAGCTAGCCATCCCATGGGACCCAGGGTTCAACTAGCCACCTTACACCGACTTGTTAGGCCCACTGGGCAAACCAGGATAGTCAGGAGAGGGTGCGTGGACTGTGGAGGGGCGAGACCCCTGTTTGGTTCTTAGGGGCTAGACCCCTGTTACTGAGAGGGCTATGCCCTATACTGGTTCTGTGCTGTGCTTTGGGCGCATCCGCTAACGGAAACAACTGACCGCGTGCCAGTGTGGGGTAGCTACCCGTGCGCTTATCGCACGTGCCGTAGTCATCGTTACGTCTGTCCGTGACCTTGGGGTGGTTGACTGGGTGTAGGACCCCCACGGGGGACTCTCCCGGCCAGGAGAGAATCACATGCGACTTCTACTCTTCGAAAAAGACTGCAATCAAGATCGTTCTCACAAGGAACATTCGAGATCAAGAAAGAGACTTGATAAATAAACCAAGTGGTGAAAGAAAGAATAATTAGTTAAAGAAAGAAAGAAATTGAAAAACAACAGCTACCTATCCACCTTTACTGTTTAGTTAGTTAGTTGCCACTCTACTCAGCATTCGCTGACGTTTTGTACTCATAACCTCTTTTCAGGTCTAGGTGTTGAGCAGCCAGAGCCTACGGCTGCAGAGGGTGCTGGGCCCAGCAGAGCCTAGTAGTTGTAGTTTCTTGTTGTACTTCTTTTCTGTTGTAGTGAGTAGTTTCTTGCATCTCTATACTCTGACGTTCTGTACTTTATATTCTTGTACCTGTTTACTTTCCTACTATTGTGATGGTGTGTACTGTAGTAGTTTTACTTCTTTATTGCTGTACTTTTGTTACTGTTAGTTGCTTAGCATTGTAAATGTGGTTTACTTTCTTGCTTTTTGGTTACGTTCTCGTTAGACGACTGGGTCTTGGGATTAGTTGAGTCGGTCTGGTCTCGTGTTCTGTAGGGATTCGGGATCTGGGTCGTAATAGAAATGTCTTAGTTTCACGTAACATTCCCAAATCATTACTGGCAAGCAATATGTCATCTACATATTGAACTGAAAATGTATAAGAGCTCCCACTAACCTTAAGGCATATACAATCATCAACAATGTTCTTAGTGAAATCCATATGAGATAATGATCTTGTTGAACTTGATACCATTGACGTGAAGCTTGTTTCAGTCCATATATAGATTTCCTTAATTTGCATACCAGTTTATCTCCTTTATCCGAATGGAACCCTCAGGTTATTGTATGAATACCTGCTCATCCAAATCACCATTAAGAAAGATTGTTTTCACATTCATTTGATGTAGCTTTAGGTCAAAATGAGCTACAAATGCCATGATAATCCTTAATGAGTCCTTCCTGAAAACAGGAGTGAAGGTCTCATGGTAATAAATCCCTTCCTTTTGAGTGAATCCTTTGGCTACAAATCTTGCCTTATACCTTTCAATATTACCAAGGGCATCTTTATTGGTCATAGAAACCCATTTACAACCTATAGCCTTAGTGCCCTTGTGTAACTCTACTAAGTCCCATATATGATTTGTAGCCATTGATTCAATCTCTTCCCTCATGGCATTGTACCACTTGGTGGAATCACTCCCACTGATGGCTTATGAAAACGATGTGGGATCCTCCTTTGTTCTAATATCAAAGTCAGATTCTTGTAGATAAGTGAGGTAATATGAGGAGATTGTAGGTTTAACAACTCTTCCCGATCTTGTGATTCTTATGCCTTGATTGGAACAGATTCTTGGATATGTGGTTCTTCAAGAGGTTGAGGATTTACAACTAACTCATTATCCACTATATTGGGTGGATATTATATGTTAACTTCAATTGGAGGTTGAATTTGTGCATTGTTGTAATAATCCTTCCTAATAGATGGGATGACTACATCTTGTGCCTCCTCCAAAAACTCTTGATGAGGTTGCACTTGTTTACTCCCACTAACCTCACCATCTTCCAAGAATCTAGCATTTCTTGCCTCCATAATTTTTCCTTTTCTCTCTGGGAAATAGAATCTAAAACCCTTAGACCCTTCTGAGTAACCAATGAAATAACCATTGCTTGTTCTCATGTCTAATTTCTTTTCTTGAGGGTTATAGATTCTAACTTCACCAGCATAGCCCCATATGTGTATATGCTCTAACCACGACTTCCATATGTTCCAACGCTGAAACGGTGTTGTAGGAATAGCCTTAGTTGGAACTCTATTGAGTATATACATAGCTGTCTTGAGTGCTTCACTCCAAAGAGACAATGGTAAACAAGAGTTGCTATTAATCATACTCCCCACCACGTCCATAAGTGTTTGTTTTCGCCTCTTGGTGACTCCATTTTGATCTAGCTCTTCAGACATTGAGAATTGATGTTTAATGCCTTGTTCCTTAAGGAATCTAGCAAATGGACATGGTTTTTGTTCACCTACTATAAACCTACCATAATATTCACCATCTCTATTTGATCTCACAAGTTTTATTTTCTTAGTTCATTGTCTCTCTACTGTTGTTTGAAAATCCTTAAAGGCTTCTAGTGCTTCTCCCTTTTCAAACAATAAGTAGAGATACATATATCTTAAGTAATCATCAATAAAGGTGATAAAATATTTCTAACCACCTAAACAAGGAGTCGAAAAAGGCCCCCAAATGTCTGTGTATTATTTCAAGAAGTTCAATGCTTCTCCTAAATTCCTTATTGTGTTTTTTTGTATGCTTTCCCTTTATGCATTCCATACAAACACTTGGTTAGTTAGTGAAATCAAGAGAATCTATGAGTCCCTCTTTTACCAACTGTTTGATCTGCTTCATGGAGATGTGACCTAATCTTCTATGCCATAACATTGATGACCTATCATTTCTTAATGTACGTTTATTTCCAACACGGGCATTAATAAAAAATGTTTGCTCAAAATGTGAATATAAATGCAATTTGTACAAACCATCAATAGTAATACCAGATCCAACACAAACCCCATTCTTCATAATTTCAAAAGAAGTTTCATCAAGGGTAAATTTATAACCATAATTACATACCATAAAAATTGAAATTAGATTATGAGAAAATGAGGGTACATAAAATGTCCTTTTTAAATCTAAAATATGTCTGGTATTTAGAATGAGCCTGAAGGTTTCCACTGCTTCCACATGTGAATACATCCGATTGCCCATATAGATGTTTCATTCACTTGGCATCAGGCTCTTGGTGCTCAAAAATCCTTGTAATGTGTTGGCAACATAGATTGTAGCACCACAACAAATCCACCATGTATTTTTAGGTACATTAATTAAATTACATTCAAAACAAACAAGACAATAAAAGCTACCATTCCTTGTCATCCATTCCTTTTGTTTTAGACAATCCTTTTTGAGGTGTTCTGACTTCTTGCAAAAGAGGCATTTTTCCTTTGTAGGAAACTTATTCTTCTTCCCCTTATGCTTAGGCTTCGTTTTCCATCCTTGTGCTCATTTATGTGTAACCACATGTGCACTCTCAACCTTTTCCTGTTGGAGCCTACTTTCTTCTCGAACACACACGACCAATAACTCATTTATTGTCCATTTCTCCTTAAGCGTGTTGTATGAATTCTTGAGTGGCCCATGTTTAGAAGGTAGAGAATTGAGGATGAAAGTGACAAGAAATGCCTTTGATATTTCCTGCTTGAGCATCTTTAATTGTGAAGCAATATTGCTCATCTCCATTATATGCACCCTTATGCCAATGGTATCATTAGACTTCATGGAAGTTAACTTCATCATTAGGGTACTTGCCAAAGCTTTATCGAAACTCTCAAATTGTTTCTCAATAGCTTCAAGATATTCCTTAGCCATCTAACATTTAGGGATTGAACCCCGGATATTCTTGGCAATATTTGTTTCTATGAGTATAAGACTTAAGCGACAAGATTTTTCCCATCTCTCATACAAATCCTTGATATCTTGACTAGCATTATTCATTGGTTTAATCAGTTCTGGCATGTGGATTGCATAGTCAAGATCTATGTAGCCTAATGCTAATAAGATTTTCTCCTTCCATTTAGTATAATTATAGCAAGTTAATATAGGAACAAAACCCATGATATTAAACTCGGTAGATATAAAAGCAGTAGAATATGCTAATAATAAGGTCACAACACCAAATCCATCAATCCAAAACTTTATTCAAAATGCTAACCTACTTAACATCTTGATAAATAAATCAAGCACCATTATAAATATTGCTCTGGCTACGGATTTATAACATGCTATTGATTTACCCATTAATGATAAAGTCATTAAGTTCATAAATGCTTATTAAGAATTCTATATGTGTGGACGACTAGAATTCTTAAAAATATAATCTAATGCTTTATCCCATCATGTAAACATATTACTAAAAAAAAAAGTGAAGCAATTAATTCTCAAATTTCTTTACACGAATTTTGGTTCCCTTTTTAGATGTGGGTACTCTAGAGGCCAGAATCATCTAAAATGTAAATAAAAAATTAGAATTATATCACTTGGATGCTATGATCACTCCTTGTGGTTAAATCTAAATCTTGACTCATTTATGTTTCATAATTTCATTATTTTTAGATACACATGCTTATAACCTTCATAAAATTTCATGTGAACAATCAACTAATTCAATTATGATGTAATCATGTAGGTAATCATTTGCAACTAATTAGGGTCACAAAACCAAATAGAGTAATTTTACCCTTTCCGCAGAACAAGTTCTTTGCATAAACAAAACTCATGCAAAAGAGTTTAATCTACCAAAAGGTTCATATTTTCAGAGTAACTTGCATTTCTTTGTTGCACGGAAACAATGATACTGACATATACAATTAGTCAAACTATTATTATTTTTTAACATTTATTCCCCATTCATGTGAGAGCTTGATCGAAACTTATCTAAACATGAATCATTTTCAAAGTTTAATAACACAAGCCTGCTTAAGAGATGAATGACCATAAGTAGAATCATATAAATTTTCTAATTATATATTTCCAAATCTGTGACCTTTGCAAAGAATCCATTACTTATACGTTGAGAAATTTAATTTTCATCAACAATCTAAGAGGCAAAATTAACATAAATTTATTCTGGATATTTTACTACCATAATTATTGCAGAACAAATAACCATAAATATTTGAGGACACTGTATCGATTCTAACAATCCATTAGCAATTAATTATATTGGCAAGAAATTCTATCCCTGGCAGTTTATGGGCCATTACGGTCCATTAGTAGCATTCCATAGGAAGAACTACCGTGCAGAACCATCGTGTACCCTTTCCCTCATCTCCCCGAAATAACCCACTACGTCCAAACACCATCTTCTCTTTGTGCCACACCGCTTTGTCTTTTACTAGGGAGATCTGCAAGCAGGAGACTCGCAAGTAGTTAAGGCTGATGCAAATCCGCGTAGGGACGAGCCACGCGGTGGGGATACCATGATAGAGGTGAAGGTGGTCCATGTCCGAGGTAGTTTCGAAGCTACTAGAAAAGGATATGGCAGCGTCAAATTTGCTCTGATATCGATTGTTAGACTTAGGGGATTACCTGATGCGATAGAAGTAACGGATGTAGCAGCGTCAAAGATGCAGAAGCAGGTCGGTAACTACTCCTTTTTCCTTCCCTCCTAATGCTCGTGCCTTGATGGAGAACACACCACGGTATACAGACCTTTAGGTGGTTGTTATATGTCTTAGAAGCAAGGAGGAGGGCCCAACAATATATTTATATAAGTAATATGTGTCCCTTCTATCAAGAAACACGTAACCATTAACTTCCTATCATGATGTCAAGGGTTGCCATTCCAATGAATGGGTCACCTCATACATCTCTTGATGGGTGTGGTTCTAACGGATCCTCCATGTTACCAAAAAAAAAAAAAAAGGTGAAGTGAATATCATGCTGCACCACTTGTAAGTTAGAATCAACGTAGTATATACATTGCCTTTTTTCTATTAATCTAAGAGCAGCATTCACCAATGGACACGCTTACTAGGTGAGAGGCAGGTAGGGCTAACGCCAAATCCCCTGAGATCCTATCCTAATACAGAAATTCGTGCAAATCCATCGTTGCAGCCCGAGCTAGGAGTTGGTTACAGACAATACGCCTGACAGGATTAAGATAATAGCTCTTAATTAATATGGTTTGCCCAGATAGAATCTTTCATAGCAAGTTGGGTGCCAAACTTTACTGCCACACCTTCAGCTCCTTGCTCAAGAAATGAAGAACTTTGTAGACTCTAGCCAAGGCAATATTACGTTGCTCATCAAATTCTAGCTCCAACAGCAGCAAATTGGAATTCTCTTTCTAACCGCTTCGAGACTAGAGTGTGAAAATCAGATATAGTGGGCTTGCTCCACTTCACCTATGAAATTTTGCACTAAATAAGGCTTACTCAAATGCTAAATATCCAACTCCTAACTATTCCATTAAAAAAGCTTTCGTGCTTCATGATTTATGCCACACTTCAATTAGTGTGGAATTTGCTTTGCCGAATTTGTATTGACATCTTGCTAGCCAAATTGAATGAATGAGGTAAAGAATTTGATGCTTGTGCAAATTAACTTGACATAATCTATACATTTCAATAAGCCAACCTTCCACTTTTAAAGGCAATCAAACCTCACCTGTAAACGAAATCACACTTGCAAAAGGGCATTTAGAACGATAAAGACTAGAATGCTTGCTCCTCATTGTATTGACTTGGCCCCCAATTGACAAGTCGAGAATTCCACACTAAAACCTGATCATGTATTCACTATCTAACAATAAGCAATACCCACCATTCCAAGCAATAATAAAGTAAAATGAAGGTACAGTCTAATTTAACATTCAAGAGCATGAAAAAAAGAAGTTTCAAAGTAAAGGTACACTACAAGTTGGAATAATGCTCGCATAAAGTGGAAATATATCATCCAACCATAAAGGTTTATAAAAGTAAATCTCTATTTCTAACCAATGCTTATCTTGCTACAATAGGTTGAGGAAATTCTACACTCAAACTTAGCTTTATGGATAAGCTAAGATCTTAGTTAGAAGCTAAACATAGGATAAAGTGAGTTGAAAAGATCAGTAAATCATTATAAAACTTGAATAGCTGATGATGGAAATTACTTAACCGCATCACTATAAGCTAGGTCACCTAAATCTTAAGTAGCTCCATCAGGAACTTGCATACCCATTATTATAAGAGATTTGTGTAATTCCTTCAAGGGATCATGCATCCCTTACGTTCTCACAAGCACACTAGCTTTCTAGTCTCAATATCTCAGTGGGTGTATTGACTATTAGTTTGTCAACTATGTATATTGAAGTATAGAGACAAATATATGTCTCAAGTAAAAGGATACACCTTCTTCGTGAAAGTGATAAGTCTACTTATTTATCTGATATCACGCTTAATTTTGTTAGTTTATTAGCATTATTGCATTATACATACTACATTTTAGGTTGCAATTGCATGCATACATATGAGAGTTAAGAGGAGGCATTTGAGCTTTGAAATGACCCTTTCTTAGGGTCATTTGGCATTTTCGGAATTTGTATGGATTTTTCTACAGTTTTTAACCCCCTGGGTTTTTGTTGTGGGGTTTGTAAGGGGGAGAGGAAAATTGCAAGGGCATCCCTGCAATTTCCCCACCACCACTCTCGTACCCACCCACACCCTCTCCTCCCCCCTCACACCTCATGCACGCCGGTACCATCCCCCTACGATGCCATCTCCCCTCACTTCCCTCCATGCCACACACGACTCCTCCCCCATGCTATTCTGCGTCCTTATAAACCCCCGCCTAAAATGACCCTTTCCAAGGACCATTTGGAGTTTTTTCGGAAAGTTAGGGATGTTAATGCGAAAACTTTGACTCTTGGAGTTGAGTGTGTGGGTTCTTCGGGAAGGAGTTTGTCAGGGGGAAACACTGCAATTTTTCCTCACTCTCCTCTCCCTTACCCACACACACACTCACACACACACACACGCACACTCCCCTCATCACCAAAACCCTAACACCCACTCTTTAAACCCCCCCTCCCCCCCACACACTCCATCTTCACACCACCATCTTCATCTCCTTCCCCCTACAGATGACCATTTTCTTCCCCCCCTACTGCAGCGAGTGGAGAGGAAGGAGAGGGACGGGACGAGGAGAAGGAGAGAGGATGAGAGTGTGAGCGAGGGAGAGAGGGAGTGTGGACGAGGGAGAGAGGAGCGTGGTCAGGAGCCGCGGGAGCTCGGAGGGGCTTACGCGGAAGAGGGGAACCACGGTCGAAAATGCGAGCTCGGAGGAGCCCAAGAGCGAGGGCTTGAGAGAGGAGAGAGCTCGCTCACTCGAGGGAGCTCATGCAAGAGGGAGGAGCCGTGGCCAAAGTGCAATCGCAGGAACTTGAGAAGGAGCTCGTAGGAGAGAGGACACCGGAGGAGGGTCCTTGACCTCCTGCAGCTACTGAGGTCACTCCTGCTGTGTTGCGGGTGGAGGCAACGAGGAAGACGAGCAGCGCGAGGAGTTTCTGGATACTGGATTTTTCCAGTATTTGACGTCTGTAGGATCTACCGAACGTCTAGAGTAGCAGCGAACATCTGGAGCTGAAGCCGGACGTCTGAAACTACGTGGAGTGCCGAGGTAAGTGTCCTGAACGCGCATGCATGCGTGTATGTTATGTACGTAACGTTGCATTGTCGAAGGTTTTAACCTGCGAGTGTGTACACAGGTATAAGCCTTGAAAAGGCATGCGAGCACGCCCTTCGAGGTACTTTAGGACATCTGGAGACAGTATCAGACGTCTGACTGCACCCCAGACGACTAGAGGGAGTGTCCGATGTCTAGGATCACCCTCAGATGGTTGTAGAGGGGTTTGGACATCTGAGGAAGCCGTAGGGAAGCAAGGTGAGTTTCTGAGCTCATTTAAAACATCTGGTCTAGTCCTAGATGTCTGATTTTAGACAGTACGTGCTTTTTTAGGCCGTTTAGGGCCTAAATGGAATCAATTTTCTGAAAACTCAGTACCGTTGTTTTCCGCTAGAGTTTCTCTACGTGTTAATGTCGATTATATATTGTTTTGAACTCGTCTGATGTGACTTGGTCATTGGTATAGGTCTCCAGCCTGTAGCATGTTCAGGACTTGCGGAGATGATAGGACCTGCGGTTTTAGCCCCCATTCCTCCCGTGTTTACTGGTAGAGTGGTTTACTTTAATATTAAGATTTAAATAATGAAGTGCATGTTTAGAATAATTTGATTGAACCCTAGGATGTGAAATGAACCCTAGGGTAGAAACAAATGAATATAGCTTGAGTTGAACTGTTTACTTTGAAATACTTCTTAAAACCCTAATTACTAGGAATTGGATTGATACATATCTGATGCTTCTTCAATCATAAAAACACGAGGTGCCTGTTATATCAATGAGAATTTGAAGATGAACAACGAATTATGCATGTTGAGAAATGAAATGAAACAAATACGAGCATGAACCCTACGGGGAACTAGGAGCAGAACTCCTATATATGAAAAGAATCTTGTAAGTGGACGGGAAGTGAGCTGGCCCTTGTGCACACGGTACCAAAGAGAGAAACTGTCCCTTTAGTGTAGAGGGGAGCTAGCCGCCCCTTTGGGTTGAGGCTCGAGGTTAGAACTAGTCACTCTACACCATCTCCGGTTTGGCCCTCGTGTACGTGGTACCGAGGTGAGCTACTTAGTGTAGGGAGGGAGCTTGTTGCCCCACGGGGCCTGGGGTTAGGACTAGCCACCCTACACTGACTCTTGTTAGGCCCATTAGGCAAACCGGGATAGTCGGAGGAGGGTACGCAGACTGTGGAGGGGCGAGACCCCTGTTCTGTTCTGAGATGGCAAGGGCCTATGTTGTTCTGTGCTGTACTTTGGGCGTACCCGCTAGTGGAAACAACTGACCGCGTGCCAGTGCGGGATAGCTACCCGTGTGCTTATCATCGTGTCATAGTTACCGCTATGTCACGACTGAGACCTCGGGATGGTTGACTGGGTGTAGGACTACCACGGGGGACTCTCTCGGCCAGGAGAGTACCATGTGTACATCCTACATCACGGGAAAGACTGTAATCAAGATCATCCCATTGAGGTACAATCAAGATCAGGAAATGACCAATTTTCTAATAGAGTGAACAAATCAGAATACTTAGTTGAGCTAAATGGAAATGAATAAATTAGTTGCTTGTTTTATGTTAATTGCATATAAATGGATTAACTACCACTTTACTCAGCATTAGATAACTACGGATTTTATAACCTTTTTCAGGTCAGGAAGTTGAGCAGCCAGCACCACCGGCTGTAGAGGGAGCTGGACTCAGTCGAGCCCCGCCTTAGCTATGTTTCCTTTTCCATTTCAGAGCTTTCAGTTGTAGTAGTGAGTATTTCTTTTGAAAGGGTTGTAGTAGTGAGTATTGATATCTGTAACACTATTTCTGTTACATTTTCGCTTTACTTTCCGTTGTTATATTTGTCATGGCATGTAATAATGTGAGACATTTCATCTGTTTCTTTTACTGTTTACTTATTATTTTATGCTTAGTTACAATGCATGTGTGGTTGTGGAATATTTTCTGCTTTTGGTTATTTCTCGTTGGACGACTGGGTCTTGGGATTAGTCGAGGGGAGTCGGTCTCGGGTTCTATAGGGATCTGGGATTGGGTCGTAAAAAAGATGGTATCAGACCAAGGTCATCTCGAGAAATGAACCAAATGGTCTAGAAGTAACCACTCACGTGCATGTAATTAGAATAGCCATCACAATGTTTCACTTTGATCTTCGCTTTCGAGTCTTATTTCTTTATGTAATCCTATATCATTGATAGTTCTTGCTCTTTTTCTTGTATCTCCTTGTAGGAGATGCCTCGTTGAGGAGTTCTCGAGGTAGGCCGCGGATGTGGCAGTGGGCGGGGTTGGAGGGGCAGACGTTCTAGACCTGAGGCACCAGTCGACCCACCTCTCCTTCCGGGCATCCAGGCCCAGGATTTTGCCCAGCTGATCCGGGATATAGTACGTAAGGAGCTCCAGCAACCTCCTTGGCCACCCCTTCTTGAGGATGTAAGAGGGGAGTCCTCTGTAGGACAGGAGGACTGCCGCAGTGCCGTACGAGCTGGAGGGGGAGTGGGTGATCTTCCACCACCCCCACCACCCTCAGACACTTCTGAGCACAAGCCCTCCTTGCCTGGAAGTGTACCTATTCTCTCGCTATAGCTCCACCACAAGCTTTTCGGCCAGCTCCGAAAGCTAAAGCCCCCCTCCTTCAAGGGGAATGAGAGTCCGTCTGAGGTAGAGGACTGGCTAAAGTAGATAGAGAAGGTGTTCGACACCCTCCGCCCTCCTGCAGAGTGCCGCGTGGCCTTTGCTATGTACTAGCTGGAGAGCACAGCCTACAGGTGGTGGAGGGTAATCAGAGGCTAGGAGGGGAGAGAGCCAACGTGGGACCAGTTCGTGGCTCTTTTCTACGAGTAGTACTTTAGGTAGACCTGGCAGGAGCAGAGGAGGTGGGAGTTCCACACTCTCCGCCAAGGGGCGATGATAGTTAGCGCGTACCACAAGTGTTTCCTAGAGTTGTCATGCTTCACCCTGACAGTTGTGTCTACTGAGGAGGAGCGCCTATGAAGGTTTACTGAGGGGCTTCGACATGAGATTTGGGGGTACGTGAAACCCCTGACGCTGCCCACTTTTTTTCGTGTGGTCGAGGCAACCATGACATATGAGGAGACCAAACCGACTGCGTGGGACATTGACGGCAGATAGAAGAGGCCCTACTAGCTAAAGTACTCACAGGGCCATCGGGAGAGGAGGCACACGGTGCCCGCAGGAGAGCCGTCTGATTCTGCGGGGCCACCAGTGGCCTTTGGGGGCCCCAGACAGGGACCAGCTGCCAGCACCGGACCCCTGCCCAGCCACCAGCAGGGATCGATTGAGGGAGGAGGTCGTGCCCCTCTCTGCTACAAGTGTGGCCAGCCGGGCCACATCAGGAGGGATTGCCCATCTAAGGCTGGAGCACAGCAGATGCTCCCCGCACTGAGCGCTGGAGGCTGAGCTAGTGGTCGCGGTCACCAAGCGCGTGGAGGAGGACAGCAGTCACGAGGAGGGTACCGGCCAGCTGCTGCTCGCCCAACCTAGAGCATGGTTGCTTCATCTACACCCAGGGCTGAGGGGCGTATGAACGCCCTAACACAGAGAGACGCCAGGGCTTCAGGTTCTATGGTGGCAGGTATGGTTACCATTTCTAGCAGATTAGTCTACGTTCTTTTCGATTCTGGTGCCACACACTCTTTTGTCTTCTCGAGTTTTGCTATCAGTCTGGGGCCAAGCAGTGTACTGTTAGAGGTTCTGTTTCTGATTAGAGGGCTGGGTGGACAGTTTTTTGTGGCAAAGCAGGTCTTTATAGATTACAAGGTCGCTATAGAGGGACACAGTCTTCCTGCCGACCTGATAGTGATCCCTATGGAGGACTTTGGCATGATCCTAGGGATGGATTGGTTGTCTGCCTATCACACCTTGGTGGACTGTTTTGGGAGGAAGATCGTCTTCTCCATACCGGAGTTGCCTTCCTGTGAGTTTTACGGCCAGCTGGTAGATGGAGGCTTCAGGTGCATCTCCGTGCTTCGGGCAATGAAGCTTTTGAGCTAGGGGTGTGAGGGCTTCTTAGTTTGTGTGGTAGCAGAGCCTAGCCCTATGGTCGACTTTCAGAGTATCTCGGTGATCTGCAAGTACCCCGACATCTTCCCAGAGGAGTTGTCAGGACTACCACCTGAGTGAGAGATCGAGTTTGAGATCTCACTAGTACCGGGGACCAGCCCCATTTCTACAGCGCCGTATAGGATGCCGCTACTTGAGCTGCGAGAGCTTAAGTCACAGTTACAGGACCTGTTGGAGAAGGGCTTTGTGAGGCCCAGTGCATCCCCGTAGGGAGCCCCTGTGTTGTTCGTAAAGAAGAAGGATGGTACCCTGCGACTTTGTGTCGACTACCGACAGCTGAATTGGGTCACTGGCAAAAACAAATACCCGCTGCCTCGTATCGATGACCTCTTTGACTAGTTGAGAGGTGCTATAGTGTTCTCTAAGATAGATATGAGGTCAGGTTACCACCAGTTAAGGATCAAGGAGACCGACGTCTCCAAGATAACTTTCCATACTCGGTACGGGCACTACAAGTTCTTAGTCATGCCATTTGGGTTGGCCAACGCCCCCGCTGCTTTAATGGACATGATGAACCGTGTTTTTAGGTCTTACTTATACCAGTTTATGGTGGTGTTCATCGACGACGTCCTAGTCTACTACTAGGATCAGGCACAGCATGGACAACAATTACGTATGGTCCTGGATACCTTGAGACAACGCCAGCTGTACGCCAAGTACAACAAGTGTGAGTTTTGGCTAAGACAACTGACTTTCTTAGGCTACGTGATTTTAGGGGACGGATTAGTTGTGGATCCAACCAAGGTTGAGGCCGTACTCAGGTGGGAGAGACCACGCACAGTGATAGAGATACGTAGCTTTCTAGGACTGGCAGGCTACTACCAGTGGTTTATCAGAGGGTTCTCTCAGATTGTGCGTCTTATGACTCAGTTGACCTGGAAGGACGTGCCCTTTTCCTGGACCGACGAGTGTGAGGCATGCTTTCAGGAGTTGAAGGAGAGATTGACTTCAGCTCCTGTGCTTACCATTCCAGACAGCAGTGGCGGGTTCATGGTTTACATCGAAGCTTCATTGCAGGGGTTGAGTGGTGTGCTCATGCAGCAGGGTTACTTTGTCGCTTACGCTTCGTGGCCACTGAAGCCCCATGAGCATAGCTACCTCACACATGACTTAGAGTTGGCAGTAGTTGTCTTTGCGTTGAAGACATGGAGGCACTTCCTGTATGGTGAGACATTCGAGATCTTCACATATCACAAGAGCCTCAGGTACCTGTTTGACCAGAAGGAGCTCAACATGAGACAGAGACGTTGGTTAGAACTCCTAAAGGACTGCGACTGCAGCATCTACTACCACCCACGGAAGGCCAATGTGGTGGCCGATGCCTTGAGCCAGAAGGTGCCTGCCCACTTGGCCAGCTTGCAGGCACAGAGTTGGAGACTCATGGAGGTGGGCAGTTGGCGACCCCGAGAGTCACGGGGGTACTACAGGGCAATGACAGTGATGTGGCAGACACAATCAGAGCTGATAGACAACTTCATTGCAGGGCAGATGGCCGATCCGTAGTTACAGATACTGCAAGACAGGGTGTTGACAGGGGACCCAGGAGACTTTTCCATCTCAAACAAGATACTACGCATGAGGGGATGCCTATGCATTCCTAGAAATGAGGAGCTGTTGAGAGAGCTCCTGACTAAGGCGCACGGGTCCCGGTTCACCATACATCCCAGAAATACAAAGATGTACCATGATTTGCAATGCGATTTTTGGTGGAGAGGGATGAAGCGAGATGTTTTTGAGTTTGTTCAGCAATGCTTGGTATGCCAGCAGGTGAAGGCCGAGCATCAGAGGCCTGCAGGGCCGTTACAACCACTTCCTGTGCCAGAGTGAAAGTTGGAGAGATCACCATGGACTTGGTGGTTGGTCTACTAGTTACACAGCGGGGACACGACGCAGTTTGGCTGATAGTGGACAGGTTGACGAAGACGACGCGGTTCCTGCTGATCCAAGTCACCTTTGGGCCAGCACAGCTAGCAGAGTGATACGTCAGAGATGTGGTGCGTTTAAATGGAGTCCCTCATGAGATCGTATCCGACAGGGATACTTGTCTCACTTCTCAGTTCTGGGCAGAGTTTTAGTAGGCATTAGGGACCCGTCTAAGGTTCAATACTACCTACCACCCCTAGACCGACAGGCAGTCAGAGCGCACCATACAAACACTCAACAAACTCCTACGTGCTTGTGTACTAGATTGGAGAGGCTCCTGGGAGGAGCATTTGCCCCTGGCAGAGTTTGCATACAATAACAGCTATCATTCGAGTATTGGCATGGCACCTTACGAGGCCCTGCACGGAAGAAAGTGTACTGCACCCTTAAGTTGGGTCGACGTGGGGACCAAGTGGGAGGTTGATCCCAGGCGAATCCGGCAGAGTCAGGTGGTGATAGAGTAGATTCACAGATGACTCCGTACTGTCAGGAGCAGGCAGAAGAGATATGCGAATAAGAAGCACAGAGAGGTACAGTTCGAGGTTGGGGATCACGTCTTCCTCCGTGTTTCGTGCAATGATTGCACAGCAATCATGGGTCCTAATCAACCTAAATAATGTCTGAACCTAGCTTAAATTGTGGATATTACACTCATATCTTGCATATCATGCATTGCATCAATCTATTTAGAATAAGATGAGATATCCTGCTAGTTAATGATTTTTATGGCTATTTGCAGATAATAAAGTGATCTAGGATGTAGGAGATAGTGGAATAAAGCAATAAAGGAAGAAGAGGACTGATCCAGATAGGAGGAGTGAGGAGGATAGCCATATCCCTACCCTTAGAAACCCTACGACAGATTTCCTAAACCCAAAACCACCTCCATTAGTACACCTTAGCCTCAAAACCCAAACATGGATAGCACTACCCATGTTCTTATCCACCTTATCCCTCTCCCAAACACTTAGGAACCAAAATCCACCTTAGAAAGCCTAAAACCCACTCTCCAGCACCTTTTAAGACGTTCAAACATCTGGCTGGACGTCTGATTTCTACAGAATAACAATCCTGGAAGGCTGAACTCATACTGACACAGAATTGGACATCTAATTTAATATTCAGACATCCAATTTTGTAATATAAGACGTTTGACCACTATTTTGGATGTTTGATAGTGCTCTTTGGTTCCTGATTTTGGTGTTGGAAGCCCTAGCTTGCCTATTTTGACCTAGGAATGCCACCAGACACCCTAGGAAACCTAATTAGAGACCTCCTAAGCCTAGTCCACTATCCATAGCCCTACTTATCCTATCCTTAACCCAATTGAACCATCCCATACCTAATTGGGTGCATCTACAGTTGATTGGGTGCACCCGAGCCTACTTAGATCCACCCAGGATCTAATTGACTCATACCTATTAGGGTTACCCTAGCCTAATTACATGCACACATTCAATTAGACTTGACCTAGACCTAATTAGGTTCACTCCTATCCAATTAGACTTTCCTAAGCCTAGTTAGGTCCATACCCACCTAATCTAGATTGACCCAACCTATTTAGCACCTAATCCTACAAAAACCCACAACCTAGCCCTACGAAAAACACACACACACCTTCCTATTTTACCCCTACCAAACCCACGCACACTCTCTTGGAAACCCTAAAACTTGTGTCAAACCTAGATCCTAAAAATGTGACATTGGCTATTTTTGGAGCCACCAAAAGTGGCAACCAAAGGGAGCCTTCCCATAAGAACAAAAAGTGGAGCCATGAAATGATGGACTCTCCCATTCCCCTCCACCGAAACTTGCGACCACTCCCTTCCACCCTCCAACCCTAAGGCTGTCCTTCTCCACCTTCTTCAAGGTGCTCCTCCTCCTCCAAGCACCACCATGGGCGGCTAAACAAGAAGAGGAAGAAGGCCACCTTCCTCCTCTACTCTCCTTCATGAGGGCGTGGCCATAGAGAGGACATTCTCCTCTTCTCCATGGTTGGCTAGAAAAGCTAGAGAAGCTTCTATCCAAAGCTTCAAGGTTGGCTAGGACGAAGAAGGGTTCTCCACCCTCACTTCTTCTTGTGGGCATGCTACCCTCTCTCCACTTGGGTGCACTCGCCCCCTCTCTTTCTTCTTCTTCTTCTTGGATGACCATGAAGGCTCACCCATAGCCTCTTGTGGCCGACCATCTCTTTTGGTATGCGTGTAGACGGGTTTGCATACCCAAGGTCTAGCCTACACCCTCACACATAGTCGATGGCCTTAGTGCCATTTTCCGACATGAGGGATTTCTTCTATTTATGTGCTTTCTAGTGTAGATGATATGTGATAATCTTTTATGCATAAAAAATATCATGATGTTTCTACGATTGATTGTCCTCATGTTTGCTATTCTCCATGTTACTTAGGTTCGTTCACACCATGCACGGCCACCATGTCCTACTTAGATGCACGTAGTCACTTAGGTTGTCGCTAGCATGTCTAGATCTAGGTTTCATTTCGTGTTTCAAAATAAAGATCAAAAACACAAAAAGACAAAGATATTAGGTTATGTTAGATTTAGGTCAAAAAAGCCGATCCAAATCTCGATTCATTTTCACGCCTCCCAGAGATGAACAACCGGGACTCAAGTTCTAAAAAGAATAAAATCTACGCGAGTTTTGTTAGTACAAATGTTTTTGTCAAGGGGATTTTGCGACTATACTACGACGTTATTTTCCTAAAACTCGCGATTTCCACCCTTGTCAAATGGCAATCTTGCCAGGAAGGCAACGCGCGAGTTTAGATTTGGGTTTGCTTAACTTTTGTTTAATTTGATTGTAGGGTGTCAAGACGAGAATCTGCGCACGCATCGACTCGTGGTGAAGACCACATGTACTTTCTTCATCCTCTAGTTTGTTGCTTTCTTAGGTTAGAAAAAAAGAAATTAAATTCAAATTTTCAGATTTGAATTTAGAAAAAAAAAATCCTTTCTTTGGTGTGTGTTTTAACTTGAAAACTATTTAAACACACCAAAAATCAGATTTGGAAATTCGGCCAGCAAATATAGACAGTTTCAAAATTTTATCTGCCAAAATAGGAATCCAAAAATCGTGGGATTCGGTTTGATCTTAGGGTTTCAAACCAGCTTTTCAGTACCACCTTTTATTTGGAAAAATTAGCACTGTGCAAAATTTAAAAATTCGTACAGTGGAAGGGGGTCAGAATAGTCTACACTTTGATTTTATATAACTTTTATCATTAAGTCTGACATCCACATAAATCAGATCTATTTGAAATTTGTGGGGTTGGAAAGCCTCTGAAACCTAGTTTTTTTCTATAAATTTTTAAGAATTTTTGGATTTTATTTGATATTGTTCAAACTGCATTTCTCGAGGGGGTCCATCTGGTCTATTTTACCCCCTGGAACATAAAAATTTGTTAAAAATTGTATGTTGTAGTAAAAATATTTAAAAAAATATTTCCTGAAAAACTTGTTGAAAAGGGAATATCTCTACCAAATTTCATCTTATTTTGATGTATTTAATGATCTGGGAAGTGATTTCAAGTCAGACTGAGGTCTGACTGTAACTTGTTAGAAGAAGCATAAACCCTAGGTGATTCACATTTGGGTTTAAATTTAATGAACCCAAACAAACCTGTTTGAGCCTGATTTGGGTGTGATTGCATGAGAGGGGATCTGATTTGATTGGTTGTCTTCCCCTCACCCACTTAAATTGAATTTGATATGAATTTCAACTTAGGCAACCACTTAGGTCCATTCCATTTAGTAGTGGTGCATTAGGACCATTGTTTTCCTTGATTGGGTTGCACCATTTCTACCTTGTTAGACTTAAAAGCATCATATAGACCTATTTGATATTAGGGTTTCAACACTAGGGTAGAGCACATTTGCATGCTATACTAAAAGGAAATTCATATAACAATTGGGACTTGCAAAAACTGTTGCATGCTCCACCACAACCTTGTTTGAATTGACTTAAAAAAGGAAACCATAAAAGAAAAAAAATTAATACAAGTACTTGAATCATAAAAATCGCTACACCAATTAAAGCTTGTATTGAAAACCCTTTGTCTATGCACTTCACACTTCAAAATCTAATTTTAAGGGCAACACCCCCAAAACGCCCAGTCACATTCCAAGAGCACTCTAAGCCCAAGCCTAAAACTAAGTAGATGTGCCCTAGGCAGGACAAATTTACTTGGTAACCAAAATTTAATTGGGTAAAAATCAAGGCCTTGTCTATTTGGACCAACTAGTGACAAGAAAGGTCGGTGTGGTAACCGTGTTAAACTCTAGTGGTGTCCCGCCGTGCGGGATGTCTTAGGGGGTCCCACCATTCTGGCCAGCCAAGTAATTCAAGGGTTGGTTTAACCCAGTTCCATTTCAGGATACTAGGTTTAGATCCAATTAAGGTATACAATTTAAGGCTAGCTTGTTTGCTTGATTTGGGGCTCTCTCATCTTTCTTCCTAGGCCTTTACCTTATTTCCACCAGCCCCTTGTAGCTGGTTAAGTATTCCTGAGGAAGATTATCTCTTATCTCTAATAGCCATGAACCCATATCATTCTTTTGACCCTTAGGGTTCTCAATCTTTCAACCCAAATATGATTTCGACTCCTCCTGGTTGGGAGACTCATCCTAACCAGCTGGGATATGATTATCCTTATCCCCCAGCTTATTTAGAACCTGAACCTCATGGATTCGACCCTTATCTAGATCAAAACCAATTGAAAGCCATAGTTGCTGAATTCCAAGAATATAACAAGGACTATATGGTTCAATGTGCCAAGCTCCTGGAGCAAATTAGACAATCCAAGGCATAATCTCAATCTTATCACCCCTCCCAGGAACAAGAGACTTGGAACAACCAGCCTAGTGGGTCTAGTGACCCATATTTTGGATCCACTAGCTACTCTACTGATTCTTGCTACCATGGGGAGGTATCCTGGACTCAGCCAACCCAAAAGGTACCTTTGGACCTAATCCGTGATTTGGGTAGATCATTTGAGGAATGCATCGTTTCTGATACACCTGTACTTGATGATATATCACTAAGGAATTTGAATAGTGGATCACAAGTATAGTACCACAAAATAAGTTCTCAATCAACTCCCTCTATAGTTAGCCCCACTCAGGGCGATACACCTATTGATTCATATCTAGATTCGTCTAACCTTGAGTGGAGAGACAACCCCGATCTTTCATGGCCACCACAAAGATTGATTCAAACTGAACATCAATCTAGGCCAGCCTAGTATTCCACTCAAACCACTTTAGGGCAGCCATCTAGTCCAGCCCAACCCGCAACCACCCTTGAAGATATCATGAACATTTTGTTGGACTTTGATAAGAAAAATGAGGAAAGGCTGACTAAGTTGGAAAATCAAGTGAAATCTCAAGGGGATCAAATCAAGAAACTTTAAGAATCACTTTATCCCTGGATGCACACTCCTTTTCACTCCTATTCTCTACCTATTCTTCCGACCCCTCCTCCAATCTATCATACATGCCATTGTGCGGGGGCCAAATCTGTGGCCTCTACAAGGAAGAGAAAAGCTAAGAGCTTACCCAAACGATCTGATTCGGGCTTAACCAAAAATCATAAGACTAAACCCACGTCCAGCTCTGACTCAGACTCTAGGGACAAAAAGAAGAAAAAGGCTTCTGAAATTGATTTGACCTATTTACCCTTTCCTAAGGCCTTAAAGAAAGAGTCACAAAAGAAGAAAAAGACTTGCACACCTAAAGAGGTGGTTTTATCAGCTAACGTAAAGTGCATTTGTTGCTAGCACTCTACCACCTAAAAAGACTGACCCTGGAAAACCTTTCATATCTTGTGCCATCAAGGGATTCACCTTCAATAGAGCCCTTGTAGATCTAGGATCTTCCATTAGCTTGATTCCTACCACCCTTTTTGACCGCACTAGACTTGGAGATTTGCACCACACACCTATCACCATTAAAATGGTAGATGGCTCCATCAAAACACCTAAGGGGGTAGTTCAGGATGTGATTATTAAAGTGCAAGGTCTTAGCTTTCCAGTTGATTTTATTGTCTTGGACATGAATATACCGGAGAAGCTAAGTAATTCACCCATCATTCTTGGTCAACCTTTCTTGGCTATGACCAATGCACGGATTGACTGTTACTCAAGATGTATGGAGATGAGTAACGGCAATGAGAAGATTCACTTTGATATTTATGCAGCTGCTAAGAAAACAAAGTTAAGGTATTTTCTGGATGACATGGAAAGTGATTCGGAGGACAATTCGGAAGAAACCATGGCAATTGACTCCTGGGTAGGACCACACAACCCGAATCAAGAATCTAGTAAATCACAAGAGTCACCCTCAATACAGGATCAAATCTTTGATAGTGTGGTTGACTATCTTAACCGAACTAGCCCAATTCAAACCCCTACCCCTTGCAATGAATCCTAGATTCCTCAATTGATCAAAATGGTTCACAAAATAAAAGAAGCCAATGCTAGAGAATATGATGATATACGAAAAGAGATTCATAGAATCCGGGACGAGCAACAAAAATCAGAAATGTTTGAATTTGGGTTAGGTGTGCCACAATAGATTTGTGATTCGATGGTGGTCATGCAGGATTTTGTTGATCAAATGACCAAGGTGGATGATATTGATGATCCTATTGAAGTTGAGAATGGAGATTTATTCAAGAATCTTGATCTTCATTTAGGTCCTGAATGCCAATCATTTCATTTTGAGGAACCGAGCATTAAGGGACCTGAATACAATTTTGTTGTTTTTGAGAATACCCATGGAGACATTGATGAATTAATTCAAATGATCTCATACATGGAGCAATAAAATTAAAAAGACTATAACAACTCCTCAATCAATGATTCAACCCATTCCACTTTCATGGAGGGACTCACTACTAAATCTAATGCCCAATTTCATCTAAGTGAGAAGGCAGAAATATCCCCCTATGAAAGAGATATTCAAGAAATTGAAAGATTATTGGGGATTGCATATGATGAGTTATTGGAGGAAGCTAAAAATTTTGGGGAATCATGTGATAATTGGGAATTGGCATTGGAAAATTTGGAAGAGATGAAAGAAGATGATACCCAAACATCTTTGCTAGAGACAGAGACTGATCACTGAACCTTGATCTCCAGATTTGACCACATCACTTGGGTCATGCCTTCCATTCATCACCATTATCAAGACCCATATGATTTTACCCCACACAACTCCATCCATACCCCAACCACCCACATTTTCCATCTCCTCTTCGAGATGCCTTCACCTTTATTTCTTCCAAGCACCCGTAATTATCTGTCTTTCTTCTGTAGCATCTAGCTGCAGATTTTCCCAAGCCCCATCATAACATTTTCCCGATTATTTGGGCTCGGAATTCATGGACAGCTGGTCCGCATTTGCGGCCCACTTTTGGCAAACGAGATTAAAATTCTTATCATTTTACTTGCCATTCTCAATAGTGTATTGATATATCCTTTTTGAGTGTACGCCCAGCTGGAGGCATTAGTTTTAGCACTTATATATAGCATATTTTAGTTGTCATATTTTCCCTACATATTCAATTTTAGGTGTTGGAATAAGCACAACGTCAAAATTCAGGAGCTATTCCAGGTGATTTCTACCCTTTTATTCCCTATCTTAATTTATTTTTCATTATATTCATGCATGAGAACATGCAAGAAAGTAGGCATGGGGGGTAGTAATTGTAAACTGAAAATTTTTCTGCCAACACCTAGGAAAAACCTTTTGTATATCATGCTAATTGCACTTTAGGGTCCTTAAATTAAGAACAATCGACTTCACCTCCAATGTTCGCATTGGAGCTAAAAATCATCCGCAACAGCCACTTTCGACTCATCTACTCACCCTTTTATTCTAAATTTAGGGTCAAGAAGAATATAACCCGAATTAGGGAAATTTTCGACGTGCAACTTTGAAAGGTTACAAATATCATTCATAAATAAGATTTTTATCAAGAGAATGTATAAAGTATTTCATCCTCTAGTTGATTCCTGTAATCTGGAATCCAGTATAATTTTTCACACACACGTAGAATTTGCAATGGATTCATGGTGAAGGCTAATAAACGTCTTTAGTCTATCGAGAAGAAGCATCGCTTCCTTTCCTGAACCCCTGGATAGTGTTTTGGGAGTTAGGTAAATCTTCTTCCAAAAATTCACCAAATAGTGTGAGATGAGAGTAGAGTGTACTGGTGCTCTAAGATTAGTGTAAGGAATCCGGAATCCTAGATAATTAGGTGATGATACATAGAGATTAGGCATAGTTTTTGCACTCGGTTCCTGCGTATACATTTTTGCGCAAAAATATTGAGAGCCACCAAATAAGGAAAATACGCGGAGAGCGTGTTTTCATAAAACTAGGGCTAGGATGGATGGTTACAACCATTCTTCACGGAATCCTCGGTTGAAGGAGGGTATTGATATCAAGGTCAGAAATACACCGTCCTACCCGTCTCTCCAGGTGTCGTGAGTTGTCACTTCCACCAAATAAGCCACCCAATGTCTCTTGAGTACCACCAATTCCTAATAATGCCTCTTCAATAAAATTCATGAATGTGTGCTAGCTTGTGTTGTGTTAAAAAAAATATATATACATAGAAAAAAAAAGAAGAGAAAGAAAAAAAAAGAAAAGAAAAAGAAAAAAAGAGAAAATAGAAGAGAAAAGCAAAGAAAAAAGAGTGTGTGAATATTTAGTGTTTATTTCAGTTGTATTGAGGCAATACTACTAAATAAATTTGAGACCCACCAAATATGGCCCTAACCTATTTTTCTGTGTTTCTGACTGCCTGAATATTGGCTGAGGAATTCCGACTTAGTGTTAAGGTTATGAGAACTCAATTAAAGTGTTAATGCCAAGTGAGACCACCAAATACGGATCATATGTGAGAATCTGGTGAGATTGTGAGCTCTAAAAAAAAACAAAAAGAGAGAAAGAGGGAATGAATACAAAGGAACAAAAAGAGAGCATGATTTTTTTGCATCTTTCTTTGAGTTGAGTTACTTAATAATTTAGGAATCTAGATTCTATAGTACTAATTTCTATGTAGCACCAAGTGAGAGTGAGTCACCAAATAAACACATCCATTTCCCTCTGACATTCTCTACCTGAGCTTAAAGCCGGGGTGGAACTCAAAAAAAAATCTTGGATACCCCTAGAGAAGAAGTTCACCTATCCCGCTAGAATTTTACTAGGGGTTAAGTATAGACTTTAGAGGAGAATCAGGCCTTTCACTTGATTCCGTTGCAAAAGCTACATAGCTGCACTTTCACGTATCTAGATTTGTAGATTTCTGGATGAAACAAAAGGAGAAAAATCTTTAGTCAATCTCTTTGATAAAAAGAATAAGCTGTCCTTTAGGGATTAAACTTGTAAATAACTTAGCCATGCACTTAGTCTTGCATTTGCTTGGGACTAGCAAAGTTTAGGCATGGGGGTATGATTGTACAGCAATCATGGGTACTAATCAACCTAAATAATGTCTGAACCTAGCTTAAATTGTGGATATTGCACTCATATCTTGCATATCATGCATTGCATCAGTCTATTTAGAATAAGATGAGATATCCTGCTAGTTAATGATTTTTATGGCTATTTGCAGATAATAAAGTGATCCAGGATGCAGGAGATAGTGGAATAAAGCAATAAAGGAAGAAGAAGACTGATCCAGACAAGAGGTTTGAGGAGGATAGCCATATCCCTACCCTTTGAAACCCTAGGACAAATTTCCTAAACCCAAAACCACCTCCATTAGGACACCTTAGCCTCAAAACCCAAACATGGATAGCACTATCCATGTTCTTATCCACCTTATCCCTCTCCCAAACACTTAGGAACCAAAATCCACCTTAGAAAACCAAAAACCTACTCTCTAACACCTTTTAAGACGTCAAGACATCTGGCTGGACGTCTGATTTCTGCAGAATAACAATCCAGGAAGGCTGAACTCATACTGACACAGAATTGGACATTTAATTTAATGTTCAGACATCCAATTTTGTAATATAAGACATTTGACCACTATTCTGGTCATCTGATACTGTTCTCTAGTTCCTGATTTTGGTGTTGGAAGCCTTAGCTTGCTTATTTTGACCTAGGAACCCCACCAAACACCCTAACCTAATTAGAGACCTCCTAAGCCTAGTCCACTATCCATAGCCCTACTTATCCTATCCCTAACCCAATTGAACCATCCCATACCTAATTGGGCGCATCTACAGTTGATTGGGTGCACCCGAGACTAATTAGATTCACCTAGGATCGAATTGACTCATACCTATTAGGGTTACCCTACCTTAATCACATGCACACATTCAATTAGACTTGACCTAGACCTAATTAGGTTCACTCCTATCCAATTAGACTTTCCTAAGCCTAGTTAGGTCCATACCCACCTAATCTAGATTGACCCAACCTATTTAGCACCTAATCCTACCAAAACCCACAACCTAGCTGTTGAACGGTTTACGAACCTAAGCTAACGTGTTTGGTTTTGGAAAATCCGTCGTTGTAGTTCGAAAGCGAAGGATTCGTGTTCAACAAATAAAATTTATACCGAAATCAAAATTCCGGGTCGAACACAGGGAGGCGAACGTTTGATTTAAAAACTTCGCCTTTCTTTTTATTTTGTCACGAAGAAATTCAATTTAAACTATCTAAGTATCTACAACAAATAAAAGAGAGAGAGGGAGTAAGAGAGAGAGAAAGAATACTGTACATGGAAATCAAAATGAGATGTAGAATAGACAAGGAATTTATCATAAAAGAGTTCTTTCGTTACAACTAGAAAAGATAAAACAATTACTCTAGAAAGCATTAAAAGAATGGAGGGAGAAATGTCCTCCTCGACGATCGCTCGGAGGACGAATAGACTACTCTAGAAAGCAGTAAATCTATACTAGAAAGCAGTAAAAAGAATAGGGAGAGAGAAATCCTCCTCGACGGTCGCTTGGAGGACGAGCCGGACGGGACGACGCCTGGACGAAGGAGAACGAAGCGGGACGAAGGAGGACGAAGCAGAAGAACGGGAACGAAGCAGCACGTCGTCGTCGTCGCGGGATCCACTTCCGAAGGGGGACGAAAATTTGGACTTTATCTCGCGAGAAGCATCTCGGGTGTGGGACAAGCTTCTCTTGAGCTTTGGAGAGGTAGAGAGGAGAAGGAAGGGATGAAAATTTCGTATGGAGGGGGTCTCCTTTTATAGTTGCAAGGAGTGGGGGCAAAATGGACATTACATCTTCAAAATAATAAATAAGGGGTCTTTAGTGACGGATAAAACCGTCGCTAAAGCCCCGCCGTCGCCGTCGCAGCCGCGCCCACGCGCGCCCACTCGGCTGGCCGCGCGCGTAACGCATACGCACGTCGCTTGATTTTCAGCCGTCCGATCGCGAGATCGAACGGCTTAGATCGCGTCCGCACCCGCTGCGTAGCGCGCCCGCCCGCGTGCGATCGCGCGTTACGCCCGACGTGCAATCGCGCGTCGTCCTGATTGAGCGCGCGCAGCCGTTGGATCTTCATCTGACGCTCGTGCGCGCCCGCTCGCCCGCGCCTTCCACCCCCTCACCGCGGCTCGAACCCGCGACCTCCGCTTCGCCCGCAGCTGCGTCGCCGCTGCGCTACGCGGGCGAAATGGTCGCGCGGACGTTTTTAAACGCGAGCGACCGCAGCCGTTGGATCGAGATCCAACGGCGGAGAGGAGACGGTGCGCGGTCTTCACCAGACGCATGCGGCCGATTGGGCGGCTGAGATGGCGCCACGTGGCGTCATCTTAGCCGTCCATCTTCTGGAAGTTGTAGACGGTGCCACGGATGTCGGATTGACTCGATTTTTGTGTCGTTGGGCTGCGATCGTCGATCCGAATTCATCCGTGTGGTCGGATTTTCCATCTGAAGTGCAGATTTACACCATCCTGGCCCTTGATCTTCTAGGGTTCCCCGGTCTCTATCTGATGCTACGGATGCCTGATTAGAGCGATCTTGGAGTCGTTGAACTCCAATCGTCGCCCTGATCATATCCATACGGTTGGATCTTTGATCCGAGGCCCCGATAAAATATTTGCCCTGTCCAAGCACATAAAAGGAGACAATTAACCTCCATTTTATTCAAACTACTCTAAATGCAAGATGATGCATGTAATGCAATATTTATATCATGAAATGCAATCCTATGCTTAAGAACATGCATAAATAGACATTTTAAGTAGTGTAAATGTGTTTACATCACTAGCCCTACGAAAAACACACACACACACACCTTCCTATTTTACCCCTACCAAACCCCCGCACACTCTCTTGGAAACCCTAAAACTTGTGTCAAACCTAGATCCTAAAAATATGGCATTGGCTATTTTTGAAGCCACCAAAGGGAGCCTTCCCATAAGGACAAAAAGTGGAGCCACGAAATGATGGACTCTCCCATTCCCCTCCATCGAAACTTGCAACCACTCCCTTCCACCCCTTCTCCACCTTCTTCAAGGTGCTCCTCCTCCTCCAAGCACCACCATGGGTGGCTAAGCAAGAAGAGGAAGAAGGCCACCTTCCTCCTCTACTCTCCTTCATGAGGGCATGGCCATAGAGAGGACATTCTCCTCTTCTCCATGGTCGGCTAGAAAAGCTAGAGAAGCTTCTCTCCAAAGCTTCAAGGATGGCTAGGAATAAGAAGGGTTCTCCACCCTTTCTTCTTGTGGGCATGCTACCCTCTCTCCGCTTGGGGTGCACTTGCCCCCTCCCTTTCTTCTTCTTCTTGGACGACCATGAAGGCTCACCCATAGCCTCTTGTGGCTGACCATCTCTTTTGGTATGCGTGTAGACGGGTTTGCATACCCAAGGTCTAGCTTACACCCTCACACATAGCTGATGTCCTTAGTGGCAATTTCCAGCGTGAGGGATTTCTTTTATTTATGTGCTTTTTAGTGTAGATGATATGTGATAATCTTTTATGCATAAATAATATCATGATGTT
The DNA here is from genome assembly GCA_037157565.1 of Thalassia testudinum. Lineage (NCBI taxonomy): Eukaryota > Viridiplantae > Streptophyta > Magnoliopsida > Alismatales > Hydrocharitaceae > Thalassia > Thalassia testudinum. Next base: position 27,460,683 of record JAZHRO010000003.1, read on the forward strand.
TCTACGATTGATTGTCCTCATGTTTGCTAATCTCCATGTTACTTAGGTTCGTTCACACCATGCACGACCACCATGGCCTACTTAGATGCACGTAGTCGCTTAGGTTGTCATTAGCATATCTAGATCTAGGTTTCATTTCATGCTTCAAGATAAAGATCAAAAACACAAAAAGACGAAGATATTAGGTTAGGTTAGATTTAGGTCAGAAAAGCCGATCCAAATCTTGATTCATTTCCACGCCTCCCAAAGACGAACGTCTGGGACTCAAGTTCTAAAAAGAATAAAATCTACCCGAGTTTCATTAGTACAAATGTTTTTGTCAAGGGGATTTTGCAACTATACTGCGACGTTGTTTTCCTAAAACTCGCAATTTCCACGCTTGTCACTCATGAAGGGCTTGCAGCATTTTGGGGTGAAAGGGAATCTTGCATTGAGGTTTATGGGGCCGTTTGAGGTCTTCGAGCGGGTTGGACCCGTTTCTTACCGGCTTGCCCTTCGTCCCCCCAGCTCTCTAGAGTGTACGACGTGTTCCATGTGTCCAACCTCAGGAAGTACGTCGCCAATCTCAGCCACATTTTGAGCCACGAGAGCATAGAGGTGGGAGACAACCTAACCTATCCCTAGTGGCCAGTACAAATACTAGATAGAGCCATCCAGAGTCTGAGACAGAAGCAGGTACTGCTGGTGAAGGTCCTATGGAGGAGCCAGCAGTACGAAGAGGCGACTTAGGAGCCTGAGGCGGCAATGAGAGAGCAGTACCTAGTGCTTTTTGAGGGTACGTCTCTTCTAACCTACTTTGATCCACTTTAAGTTTGTTTTGCGCTTTTATGTTATTTTTCCACAGCCAACTTAGCTCAAGTTTCGGGGACGAAACCTCCTTTAAGTTTATTATGTTGAAATGACCCTTTCTAAGGATCGTTTGGAGTGATTCCGGAAAGTAAGGGACGTAAATGCGAAAACCTTGACTCTTGGAGTTGAGTGTGTCGGTTCTTCGGGAAGAAGAGAGTTTGTCGGGGGGAAACACCACAATTTTTCCTCTCTCTCCTCTCCCTCACCCACACACACACTCACGCACACACACTCGTACACTCCCCTCATCTCCAAAACCCTAACACCCACTCTTTAAACCCCCCCCCCCCCCCCCCCACACCCCCACACTCCATCTTCACACCACCACCTTCATCTCCTTCCCCCTGTCGACAGCCATCTTCTTCCCTGCCCCTTGCCGTAGTGAGTAGAGAGGAAGGAGAGGGATGGGATGAGGAGGAGAAGGAGAGAGGGTGAGAGTGTGAGTGAGGGAGAGAGGGAGTGTGGATGAGGGAGAGAGGAGTGCGGTCGGGAGCTTGGAGGGGCTTGCGCGGAAGAGGGGAGCCGCGGTCGGAAACGCGAACTCAGAGGAGCTCAAGAGCGAGGGCTTGAGAGAGAGAGAGCTCGCTTGCTCGAGGGAGCTCGTGCGAGAGGGAGGAGCCTCGGCTAGAGTGTAGCTGAGGGAACTCGAGAAGGAGCTTGCAGGAGAGAGGAGGACGTTGGAGAAGGGTCCTCGACCTCTTACAGCTGCTGAGGCCGCAGCGAGGAAGACAAGCCACATGAGGAGTTTCTGGATACTGGATTTTTCCGGTATCAAACGTTTGTAGGATCTGCCAAACGTCTGGAGTTGAAGCTGGATGTCTGAAACTACGCGGAGTGCCGAGGTAAGCGTCCTGAACGTGCATGCATGCACGTACGTTACCTACGTAACGTTGCACCGTCGAAGGTTTTAACCTGCGAGTGTGTATGCAGGTATAAGCCTTGGAAAGGCACGCAAGCATGCCCTTCGAAGTACTTTAGGATATCTTTATCTGGTACCAGACATCTGACTGCACCCCTAGACAACCAGAGGGGTTCAGACGTCTGAGGAAGCCGCAAGGTAGCAAGGTGAGGTTCTGAGCTCGTTTAAGACATCTGGGTCTAGTCCTAGACGTCTGATTTTACATAGTATGTGATTTTTTGGGCAGTTTAGGGCCCAAACGGAATCAGTTTTCCACAGACGTAGTACCATTGTTTTCTGCTAGAGTTTCTCTACGTGTTAGTGTCAATTATATGCTATTTTGAACTTGTATGATGTAACTTGGTCACTGGTATAGGTTTCCAGCCTGTAGCGTGCTCGAGGCCCGCAGAGACGATAGGACCTGCGATTCTAGCCCCCATTCCTCCCGTGTTTCCCGGTAGAGTGGTTTAATTTAATATTAAGATTTAAATAATGAAGTACATGTTTAGAATAATTTGATTGAACCATAGGATGTGAAATGAACCCTAGGGTAGAAATAAATGAATATGGCTTGAGTTGTACTATTTACTTTGAAATACTTGTTAAAACCCTAATTACTAGGAATTGGATTGATACATGATGTGATGCTTCTTCAGTTGTAAAAACCTGAGCTGCCTATTATATGAATGAGAATCGGAAGATGAACAACGAATTATGCATGTTGAGAAATGAAATGAAACAAATACGAGCATGAACCCTACTGGGAACTAGGAGCAGAACTCCTGTATATGGAAAGAATTTTGTAAGTAGACGGGAAGTGAGCTAGCCCTTGTGTACACGGTACCAAGGAGAGCAACTGTCCCTTTAGTGTAGAGGGGAGCTAGTCACCCCTTTGGGTTGAGACCTAGGGTTAGGACTAGTCACTCTACATCGACTCCTGTTTGTCCCTCGTGTACATGGTACCGAGGTGAGCTACTTAGTGTAGGGTGGGAGCTAGTCTCCCCACAGGGCCCGAGGTTAGGACTAGCCACCCTACATCAACTCATGTTAGGCCCACTGGGCAAACCGGGATAGTCGGACGAAGGTACGTGGACTGTGGAGGGGTGAGACCCCTGTTCTGTTTTGAGAGGGAAAGGCCATATGTTGTACTTTGGGCGTACCCACTAATCGAAATGACTGGCCGCGTGCCAGTGCAGGGTAGCTTCCTGTGCGCTTATCACGTATGCCGTGTCACTGCTACGTCGCGACCGTGACTTCAGGGTGGTTGACTGGGTGTAGGACTACCACGGGGGACTCTCCTGGCTTGAAGAGTACCATGTGTACATCCTACATCACGGGAAAGACTACAATCAAGATTGTCCCCTTGATGGACAGTCAAGATCAAGAAATGACCAGTTTTCTAATAGAATGAATAAATCAGAATACTTAGTTGAGCTAAATGGAAATGAATAAATTAGTTGCTTGTCTTATGTTAATTGCATATAAATGGATTAACTACCACTCTACTCAGCATTAGCTGACTACGGATTTTATAACCTTATTCAGGTCAGGGAGTTGAGCAGCCAACATCACTGGCTGCAGAGGGAGCTGGGCCCAGTCGAGCCCCGTCTTAGTGTGTTTCCTTTTCCATTTCAGAGCTTTCAGTTGTAGTAGCGAGTATTGATATCTGTAACATTGTTTCTGTTACATTTCTGCTTTACTTTCCACTGTTATAATTGTGATGGCATGTAATAATGTGAGACATTTTGTCTATTTCTTTTACTGTCTACGTATTATTTACTGCTTAGTTACAATGCATGTGTGGTTGTGGAATATTTTCTACTTTTGGTTATTTCTCAATGGACGACTGGGTCTTGGGATTAGTCGAGGTGAGCCGATCTCAGGTCCTGTAGGGATTTGGGATTGGGTCGTAACATCGCCCCTCCTTTCTCCCCACACCACAACTAAGAGGAGGAGGCGAAGGAGAGTTGGGAGCAGAAGCAGGAGGATCCAGAGGGGCAATCGGAGAGATCTCTGCGAGGAGGGGTAGAGCTGTTGTAGGAGCCCTGCAGCTGAGAGAGAGAAGGTGAGGGAGAGTGGAGAGTAGAGGGAGTGAGGCGGTGTTGCAGCTGCTGCAGCTTTTGCGGCGAGGAAAGGCTCGAAAAAGGTTCTGCGGAATCATTTTTAACCAGAATCAGACATTCAGAGTGACCTCTAGATGTCGGGTTGGACGTCTGAAGGTAAAATCAGACGTCCGATAGCACGTATTTTTGTTTGTTTTTCCTGCCAATGTTTTGACCATGCAAGCGCGTATGTTAAAGGATTAGGAAGCACGCTGGTGCGAGGATCGAGGCTATTTCAGATGTTCGAAAGTGTCTCTAGACGTCTGAAGACACCCTCAGACATCTACAAGGAGTTCCAAACGTCCGAAAATGGCACCCCAAGCAAGGTGAGCCCCTGAGATCGTTTAAGACGTCTGGGACTCTTCCTAGATGTCTGATTTTGATCAAGCTTGGTGATTTTGGGCCCGTTCAGGGCCCAAATAGAGTCAATTTTCCGCAAATGAAACAACAATGGTTTCCATTCGAGTTTCTCTGCATAGTGATACATTTTCTATACCATTTTGAGGTCATTTGACCTGTCAATCTATGTGATAGGTCTCCAATCCATCAAGTATACAGAATTTGTGGAGACGTCGGGAGCTACCGTACGAACCCCCATTTCACCCGGTTACCCTGGTAGAGTGGTTCTTATACTAATATCGGAATTAATAATTAAATTGCATGCATAGAATTAATTGAACCTAGGTTGTGAGATGAACCCTAAGACTGAAAAGAGATAAATGCATGCTACTTTAGAATATATTCGATCGAACCCTAGGATTGTGAAATGAACACTAGGGCTAAAAGAAATGCATTATACTTAATGAATAATCAAGTTACCGTGATACTACCTAAAAAGAAATAAACCATGAGTTGCGTGTACTACTTGTAATGAACTACATCATAAATGGAAATGCATGCTTGTGCTGAATAAATGATGGCAGAATTTGAGTTGCCTGTTCTACATATAATGAACAAGATATGGAAATAAAAAAGTCCATGTACGAACCCTACGAGGAATTTAGAAGAAACCAGGAACACGGTTGTACGGAAAACCTACTGGTTTTGGAACATGTCGCCTACGGGCAACTGTTTCAGACTTGGTTAAGGGAAGTGAGTTGGCCCTCGTGTACGTGGTATCGAAGAGAGAAACTATCCCTTTAAAATAGAGGAGAGCTTGCCACCACTTGGGTTGAGACCCGGGGTGGGTTTGGCCACTCTACGTCGACTCCTGTTTGGCCCTCGCATACATGGTACCGAGGTGCACTACTTAGTGTAGGGGAGCTAGTTGTCCCATGGGGCCCTGGTTAGGTATGGCCACCTTACACCAACTCTTGTTAGCCCTTTGGGCAAACCAGGATAGTCGAACGAGGGTACGTGAACTGTGAGGGGTGAGACCCCTATTTTTTAAGGGGATAACCCCTGTTCTGAGAGGGTAAGGCCCTATGCTATTCCATGTTGTACGTTTGGGCGTACCCGTTAGTGGAAACGACTGATCATGTGTTAGTGCGAGGTAGCTATCCGTGCACCTATCACGCGTGCTGTAGTGACCGCTACGTCACGACCATGACATCGGGGTAGTAGACCGGGTGTAGGACTACCACGGGGGACTCTCCTTGCCTGTAGAGTGCTACGTGTACATCCTGCATCGCGGGAACACTGCAAGCAAGATCGTTCCCTTAGGGAACAAGAAGATTGAGAAATGTCATGGAACCTGATTATAGTACTTGGGTCAGAAAAATGATAATTGGAAATGGGTGATAATTAGTAAATTGTTAAATGCATGTTTAGCTAGCTTCCTATTTAAATTATATGAATTAACCACCACTCTCCTCAGCGTTAGCTGACCATAGATTTTATAACCTTGTTTAGGTCAGTGATTTGAGCAGCCAGAGCCATCGGCTGCTTAGGGTGCTGGGCTCAGTCGAGCCCAGCTATAGTTTTCTTCTATTTCTCTTACAAAGAGTTTTGTAGTAGGGAGTACCTGTAACTTATAGTTATGTTCAGTTATATTTATACTAATTTCTCTTATGATGGCTATGTTTGTAATCATGCTTTCCGCTATATACTGTGAGATACTAATGGTTTGCTATTTTCTTTCCTTTATTATCAGTCATATATTTTATGCTTAGTGACATTACTCATGTGGTTGTGAATTGAATATGGTATTTAGTTGTTTCTTGTTGGATGATTGGGTCTTGGGGTTCGTCGAGGTGAGCCATTCTCAGGTCCTGTAGGGAGCCGGGAGCAGGTTGTGACAAGCTTAATTTATCATATTTCCTAATGTGGAGCTATGTTATGTGCTTAGAATGGGTTTATACTGCTTAGTTTGTATTAATTAAATACCCATCTAATTATAATTCATTTTGTGCTCTCGCAGGAACATATTCAATATTAATCTCTAAAGAACACAAGACAAGGAGGTCAGTGGCGAAATTGGAATTTGGAATAGATATACATCCTAAATGGTATGCAAGAAATACAAAATACAAGAAAAATAAAATGAGAGGAAAGAAAGAAATAAAAAAATCTCAATGTTCTCCCCTTCCCATCAAATTCCCATGACAATGTTCCTTTCCATATTCATAAATCCCACAATTTATGCATGCAATCCCCACTACTCTCCCACAAATCTAATTTCACTCTTAACAAATTTCTAAAAACAAAATAGCAAGTAGATAATTTTACTCTTAGTGAGATTTACTCTAACACTCTCCTACAAGTTGAAGAGTGCACACTCAACTTGAAGTAGTTCCAGTAGATGCACACCCTATCTAATGTAGTTGAAGCTACAAAACAAATATAGAGATCCCAAGCATGGATATGAGGACCGTAGTCGAAGTAGCGGTCTCACAGAGACCATAGCAGTAGTAGCTACCACGCATACAATAGTCGTAGCAATAGTAGTGACCACACATTGGAAGTATTCTCAAGTATAAATGAGGTTGAGCCTGTGGCCCAGATTCCCCACCACTTGCCATCTTTTTCATCGATGACACGACCCCAAGCTTCAACACATTCTTTCGAGTTAAGCATAAGCTACTCAGGCAATACTTTAGTAACTTCTTTAAAGCCACAATGGCAATAATAGAAAATGAGGGTTCTTTACCTCAATAGATTGCGTTGGCACTCAATTTGAGCCTACATGAATGATTGCAATTCAGGTGGTGCAGCCACGAATTTGACACATGATGTCATGCATAGAGAAGAATACATGGAAGAGGTCGCATGCAATTGTTCAAGGAGTTTCCTAAGATTGTTTTTGTTTTGATCACATATAAAAATTTAAGAAATAGAAAATATTATTATGAAATCTCAATAATAAAATATAAAATTTAATTCTTTTATATAGAGGTAGCATCAACCCTGATTCTATCGCAAAAAAACAAATAACCTCTCTAGATCTAATCACAAATTTAATAAATTTAACAAATCTTTATAAATAAAATAAAATAACTAAAATAGGAAGTAAATAAAGATTTTCTGTAATACATATAATATTAAAAAAATAGAGACTAAAATAAAATGCTTCGTTCAAATAAAAATACTTACGTATACATATAATAAAAGGTCAGAAAAGATTTGATAATATCCTACAATTGCGGAAATATCAACGCTCGTGTGCCGAAGCTTACGATTTTTGAGGCGTTGACCAGAGAGTCGTTTTGTCTGTAATGTACAAAAAAAACTTATTGACAATGACGTAAGCATGGTGTTCGGTTGGGCTGACTGTCTCCAGCCAGTAGCTTTGATGAAACCATGGGCCCATTCGTGAAATTTATTTCTGGAACTCTCCGCGGCAGGAAGCGTTGCAGCAATGCTTGGTTGATTGGTCTTTGGGGTTTCCACAACACACAGTTTCAGCTGCCGCCTTTTCGAGGCGAAGAATCAAAGCTACATAGAGCAGTCCCACATTGGAAACTAGAATCGTGAGATGTGAGCTATAGCTAGGTTTATTAAAAAGAGTTGATAATTTTATTTAACAACTTTGAGCCTGATTAAAATACTTGGATGGTTCGCCTTGGCTAAGGTTTAGTGCTTTCAAAACATAATAAATTTATCGGGATCACTTTTCCTCATTTCTTAGTAATGGATAAATTAAGCAATGTACTCCTATTAATCCGCCAGAAAAATAGGATGCAACCAGTCTAGACTCCAATCTCAAACAGAAAGCATTACGTAGTAGATCAGATCATGAATCACAACAGGTCGTGCATGATCTGTCCACCAATAGCGAACAGCGTCTTGCAAACCTTAAACAGGAGAAAGATGGCGGCCTCAAGAAACACTCCATCAGAATCGCAGCATGAGTGCTCAAGATTCTATCGTGGCGGCTAAGAGTTGTGTTCCCTCCAGATGATTCTCCAAATAAGAGCGGCCTTTGGTCGACCAACGGTCTCAACCCCTGAGCCATCTCCAGCACCAAGAAGTAGCATCCCATCAATGGTTTGATGGCAAGGTCTTCCAAGGCAAGGCCACTCACTATATATAGCTTGTCTTGTGATCTACACAAAATTCCCTGTCTCCGCGACTCGTTCTCCCCAACTAGGGGAGAACGAACTCACTCCTTTCTTATTCATTGGGGGGTGTGAGGGTAGTAGGTGTGTGGAACCACCTGTCTTTTGTATTAGGAGTGTGGAGCTGGTTTAGGTTGGCAACAATTTATAAACCATCGCAAATAGTTTTTCACAAATCCAAAGGAATATATATATATATATATATATATATATATATATTCTATTTTCTCACAAACCTGTATAGCAAGTACCTATATAAATATAAATACAATCGCATAATTCATTCATTTCCCACATTCATTGACCATATAATCATCCATTCACAAAAAAATTCACATTGAACATATGAATATACAATAATCACCATTTAAACAACTACGCAAACACAATATATAAACTAAAAATGTATATACAAGTACACTATGCAGATGCACCTATGCTGCTTGCCCTAGATCCACCCATGTCATCATCGTCTCCATGATGAGGTGTAAAGTGAAAGAAATGATGGTCTACCTCACCCCATTACATTAGATCCATGAGTTGCTGGAAGTGGATATTTTGCTGCTCCATCTGGCAACTTTGTAGCCTGACTAAGTTAGTAGCTTGCTTTAACTAAGAGGTTACATTGTTGAACTACTTCTTTCCTTTTCTCGACAAGTCACTTTCTTCACTTGTGTCTTCAGCTGATTGACAACAGTTGAAAATGCTGACGACCCCTTCCTCTTGTTCCAGCTAAGGATTGTCTCTCTCCTAGCCATGCTACAAACAAAACCTCCATGCTTGAGTGGCATAGCGGCCTTAAATGCTTCCTTTGGTGTCATAGGAAACTACAAATCAATCATTGAGTTCTCATCCATAAAATTAGGAGGATGAATCAAGTTCTTCATACAACCCTACATACCCCTAAAATATTATCATACATAAGTTATCCTAAAGTTATAATTAATTGAGTTTCTTCTAACTTTCATGTCTATCTTAATGTTGTTGATGAACTTATTGTTGGGCACTTTGAAATATGACCTTGCTATGAGTCATCTCATAAACCTCAACTCGATGAAGTTGGACACCATCATACATATTCGACTGCAAATGTGATATAACTTTGAAGTTAGTGTAACTTCTAATATATATGTTGTCAAACTAGATTGTAATGTGTATGTACTTATGTATCTAATTTTCATCAAATCTATACAAATTTGACCCAAACAGTGGATCTGTGATAGAGCTTAAGCCTTATTTGCCTTATTCTTCTTCGATTGCTCCTACAAGAAAGAAATATTTCAATTAGTAACTAACTACATCAGTTATTATGAAATATAAAGAAACACATACACATTTATTTTCCTACATCAATGGTTTTGCCCAATGCTCACAAGCTTGCCACAAGTCGCCATTTGTATCCAAGGGGTCACATTCCTTAATGCCTCATATTGTATCCTATTGTTATAATTCTTATTTATATATGTATGTATATAGAAAATGTTAGTAACACCATAAGAATTTAATTGTGCTTAATTTATATGTATAGAAATTTCCTTACAGGACTCTTCATCTCTTTTCTCTGATTACGATGGATCCTCCTCGTGTGCTTAAGAATAAGTTTAGGCACCATTGGATCAGTACCCCAATCAAGCACCATTTGTATTTGACATTAGTAAATGGTTATAAAATCAACTCATATTAAGACAAAAACAAAAGATAGTCAGGAATTATCACTGATTCTCGAATCAATTTCTACTTATTCTCGTTTGAAACCCCTTTCCAATTGAAGTAGCAAAGTGGCAAAGTCGTGTTTGTAAGCATAGCAAGCCTGCTGTTAAATCCTGAATAACATGCATCTTTTGCTGAAGGATTGATTTCAACCAAGATTCTATTGCTTTCTGGTAGTCTAAGTTCGCATTCCACATCAGACCTCTTCCTTTTGGATTTTTACCTTAAAAAAGAAGACAACATAATCAAAACCTATTAAAGAATAAGTGTAAGAAGTTTAAAATTTAAAAGGGATGTGGGTTTTTTACCACTAGTCCCTTCCTCACTCGCATGATTGATTACATAGCAATTATAGGCCTTAAAGTGTCTAAATCAGGCTAAAAACTTAGCTTGGATTGTAAATAGAAGCATATATTGCATGCATTCCATGCATTTGCATTTTGTAGAGGCATTACATAATTTCTCTGTTTTATGGGTCCAAGATTGATGACTTTATTTCATGTGTGCAGGACCGCACTAGAGGAGCTAGAGATGAGTTGACTTGCAGATGCGAGAAGACTCACAACTAAAGTATCATGTGCTTCCTGCAATAGATAGAGACGGAGACAAGATCCACATACATTGACTCATCTAACAACATACAAAGCCAACCCTAATCACCTACCTAATTGACCTACATCTTCACCTAGTTAACCCCAACCTATACACCTAGAACCTCATTGAGACAAACCCTACACTTGGTGGACTTAACCCTTGCCATGTCACCTACTGATGTCACTCCACATCATCACCTCTCTCCTAGTGGTGCCACCTCACTTCTACCTCACCCTCCACATCACAACCCCATTCTAGAATAGTCCTAAGTCCACCACCTAAGACCTAAGTTGCACCTCCTTTAACCCTTGCCTAAGTCACACCTAAGGGACACCACACACACATACACCTCCATAAAAGAGGCATCGCACCAAGGCTGTCCCCCCTCCCCCCACCTTCATTCTCTCCTCTCCTCCACTCTCCTTCCCCTCCCCATAGGCGAGCACCTGCTCCTCCTTGAGGTGGCTGGCAGCCTCTCTTCATAAGCCCTCCTTAGTTACCACCAAGTGGTAGTGTAAGCACTCATCTCAACCAAGGCTCACAACACTTCCCACACAAGATCAACAGCCTAGTGCCCTCTTGGCATGGCCGGTTCTTCTTTTTCTTCTTCCTCTTCTTGTTCTTCTTTATTGCAATAATCTAGTTTGCTTTATTTCTATTACTCTCATTTCTATCATTGTTCTTGCTCTTGTTGTTATTACTTGCTAGATAACACACACACCCACACATCGCATCATCATCACACCCTCACACCACCTCCTCCACTCACCCACCACAGAGCCGTGCTCCATCACCCTCTACACTTCCACCACCTTACGACCATCACCTTCATCACCTATCTATCCACATCTCATGACCATCCCCTTAATCTCCATTTGACCGACCTCCTTGAAGAACGTCGGTTTTGTTATAACGTTGTAGTAAAGCCGGTTGTTACCAACGTTTCATATAAAAATTTTTATTACTCGGAAAACTGAAAGAGTTCCCGAGGTCGAACTCAGGGAGCAAGTTGTATTCTAGAGATATACAAGTTCTATTACAAAAATAAAGAGAGAGAGAGAGAGAGATGAAAATTTGGCTTCTTCTTCTTTTCTTCCTCTTTGTCTTTGGTTCTTCCTGTTCTTCTTCTTCTTCTTCTTCTTCTTCTTCTGCTTTCTTCAGATCTTCCCCTCGTGCTCTTCTTCTTCTGTTCTTCCTTGTTTCCTTTCTTTCTTTTTCTTCAGATCGTCTTCTTCTTTTCTTGCTTCTTTCGCGTTGGCCGTTGCTCTTCCTTCTTCTTCAGCCTGTCTTCTTTCCTGCTCTGGCTGCTGACCTTCCGTCGTCTGCCCCGGTGCTGAGACGACTTAACGATGCCTATGCTACAGTGCCGCAGCTCCTTCTTCTTCAGCGGGTCTGCTTCTTCTTCTTTGGCCTGCACACTTCAGAGTTTTTTCGTCAAGAGGCAAAAACCTACTCTACCCCCCTCCCCCGCGTATCTCTCTCTCTGAAATCACTCTTCGGAAGCTCTCCCAGAGCGCTACCGGGTAATCGGGTTCGGGTCAGGCCCGGGTCCAGGCCCACCGGCGTGCGTGGTGGGCGAGGAGTGCAGGTCAGTCTAATCGGGTCGGGCCAGGTCCGCGGAGCGTGGTCACGGACGAGGCCGGGTCGGGTCGGGTGAGAGGGACCTCACCCCGTGGTAACTGAGGCAAACAGATGGTGGCACTTTTGCAATTTATGTGGGTGTGTGGCTTCAGAAGGTTCCGAGGTGGGACTATCCGCGCACCCCTTTTCTCTCACGCCTGCAATAGGGATGGTGCTTCCAATTGCAACAGCTGTTGAGGCTCGCAGCTCCAATTGAGGGCCAGGGTGTGTGCGCAAGACTCTTTCGCGCAGCCTAGGTCTTCAACCTGGGATATCTAGGCTTGGAGCAACCTCAAGCAAGCTTCGAGCTTCCTCGCCAATGGCGGTCAAGGCCTAGAACCTGAAATCAATAGAACGGCCTCTCGGCCAAATCAGACAGGCGGGGGACCTTCGCCGTGGCACGGCGAAGGTGGTCAGGGGGTCTGCAGGGGGCGAGGTGGAGCTAACAGGTCGTCCTAGGTCAAACTGTGAGCGAAGAAGTGGGTGTGTTCGGTGGATCTGCAGAGGGTGTTTGGTGGGAAGTGGAGGGGCGGAAGAGGATCAGGGTGAGGAGGCGGATGTTCTGCGGTGGTCGGCGAGCCGTGTGGGTCGCTGAGGTGATGGGAGCGGCTCGCCGGAGGGTGGTCGGAGGCGGAGAGGATGAGGGTGAACAGGGTCGGTAGAGGGCTTAATTGACTAAATCGAAAGCGGGGAAAGAAAGAGGAGGAGAAGGGGAGTAGGTCTAACTTAACTGCAGGGACGAAGGGGGAGGAACAGGGCGACAGTCGTATCGACTGTCGCCGGAGAAGACGATGCCCAGTGGGGGAAGGACGGCGGTGACGACGGGGCAGAGGCAGCGCGCGCCGGTATTGCGCGACGCGGGAAGAGCAGGGGAAGAGGTCTCTGCTGCTGGTATTGCGGCAGAGCGAAGAGGAGGAGGAAGGAGAACCGCCGGAGCTGGTGGGCGTCTGCCGGAGTGAGAAGAGAGGAAAGTTGGGGGTTTTCTCCGTCAGATCCGAGCTGCTTTGGTCGGTGGAGCGGCGGGGGGTCTTTATAGGGTTGAAGCAGGGAGGAAGGCGGAGGGAGACGACGTGTCTCCCTCGCCGGAGAATGGTCGGAATACGAACCCATACCGTCCGTGCGTTCGCACGGCCGGTATGGGGGGCTACAATGACCATGGGGGTGCTCCTGCGACGGCTGACGACGCAGGGCACCCCCGGTACACATGCCAGGTCCTCCACCTCACCCTGCGCGGCGCCATGCTCCGCGCAAGGTCGCCGGAGCATGGTGCTGGCAGGGTTTTGCAGGAGGGACCTGTTTGCAAAGAATGAAGGAGAGTTAGGGGCCTAAATGCGAGGGTTCAAAAGTTGAGGGCCAAAGAGTAAATATATGAGGACCAAAGTGTAAAGTCGGTCAAGGAGGTTTCTTCTTAGGCTCAAGTTTTTATACATGACTAATTAGAACCTAAGGAATCTGATGGTAAATTTCATTTTCATATTAAACCTTGTTTGACCGGTCAATTTGCGTAAAGACCCAAATTAAGTTATTAATTGGGCATGGTTCTCAATGTAGGTCAAAATGGGTTCTAAAGGCCAAATTGAAGGTTCTAAACCCTAGAGATTATTTTTCTATGAATTTTAGAGGGTTTATTCTATTTTTACTTTGCCTCGAACCTTGTGAATTGAAGTGGGTTGTTTTAGGGTTACAGATTATCATTTGGTTTCTTGGAAGTGCTGTAGCCCTTGCTAGATCATCTCATCCCACTTTTATTCTTATTAAGCTGTTTTGACTTGTGTTTGGGCCCTGAATTACCCTGTATGCAGATTATACTGGTAAAATTGCACTTTTACCCCTTATGACTGGTTTTCTTCTCAAACTCAGAATTCTCTGAGTTAAGCCTTTCCTTGAGATATGTAGGAGCTTTTATCCTTTGTATTGGGTCAAAATGAGCTAGTTATGGCTCATGATGAGGTTCTCATCACTCCTCATCTTCCATATTCACCACACCATCACCTTCTTCTCCTCCTAGTCGTGCCCTTTATCCATAACCACCTCCACCACCATAATCTACCACCGTTTGCCGACCATTATCTACAACCACCATCACCCTCTCCTCTATCTAGAATATCCATGCCACTACCATTATCAGCTTGACCGACCACCACCTTAACCATCACCACCTATTCAATCTCCTCTTAGCAAACTTCATCAACACCACCACCACCATCACTTAACCATTCCATATCCCCATTACCACCTTACGACCATCACCTTCACCTCCTAGCTATCCATTATCCATCTCCCTATCCACCTCCATATTGACAGCCATCATCCTTTCACCCACCATCTAGCCATGCTCCACCACGACCTTAATCACCACCATTGTCATCTACACCACCACTTCCACTTTCATTTAGCCATCCCCGTCTTCCTCATATCCACTACCTACCATCACAACCTACTCAGTCCACCCTCCTCTACAATTCCACTACCTCACGACCATCATAACCATCACCTTCTCCTCCACCTAGCCATGCCCATTAGCTAACCATCACCCACTCCACATCCACTATCCACGACCCTTCATCTATCCATCACCATATCCACGACCACCTCATTAATCCCATCACTGCCATCTTCTCTCCTAGTCGTGTGATAAGTCTACAATATTTCATGATAAAATTCCTATTATGCGGATTCCTAAGCTGTTTAGATGCATTTTGCATTGTAAATAATGCGTAACATTCATCATATTGCATTTAGATTAATTTGTATTAAGTGTCTATTAATCTGCTTATTTTAATGGCTAGTGGACAGGACAACTTACGTTTGGGCTTCAAACAAGAAATCTAACTATACGAATGGACTTAGAGCAACAATTGTTGTCCATCGATGGGAAAATCGCCTTGATTGGAGCTTTGTAGCATCCGCTACAAACAATAGAAGATGGATGACCCTGATGGTGCCACATGGCACCATCTAAGCCCTCCAAACCACCCATAGCCTTCCCCCTCATACACGCTCTCTTTACCTCGGCCATTGGATCCTCATCCAACGACTGAGTTTAATCCTCCACCATGCTTCACAAATCAATGGGGTGCACCTTCGCACAACACCAACCCTTGGATCCTTATCCAACAGTTGAATCATCGCCCTTAGTGTGCAAACCTCGCGCAACCACCGCTGTCAGATCCACGATTGACAGCTGAGATCAAACACCACTTGAAATAGCATAGTGGTCCACACGCTATACTCTCAACCCTTAGGTGCGGGTTCAAGACCTGAGGCATTCATCTCCTCAAGCACTCGCGGATCAAACTTTGATCCATCGGATCAAGGGTGGATGATGCAGATTCAACGATGTCTCCTTCATCTGCACCTTCATGGTCATAGCGACATGCCTTCGTGAGCTAATAGCCATTCGATTTGCGATAGTTGGCGGCAATGCTTCCACGTGGCGCGAACAAGAGCCATCGCATGGTATGCGTGGATACATGCATGATCTCCCGCAGGTAGGGTGCAATCTGAAGCGTCCACATGTGTGATCATGGGCCCTACAATGAAGATTAAATGATAGAGGAGCAGTGTAGCTGTGCCAGTGTAAGGTAGCCAATCACGCTCACACGTTATGCACAAAGGTTGGGTGTGCTGCGTGGGCCCCATGTCTTGTGCATGACCATTAAGGCCTTGGTGCACAAATGATTTTCCAAAGCACCTATAAAAGGCCATGCAACGATCCCCTTCGTCTTCATCCCTTCCTATGCTTTCCTCTCCCCCTTTAGAGCTTGGAATACCTTCCTAAGCTTATATCCTTGTGTCCCAAGCCCAAGATGCTCCACTAGAATATAAAAAATATTTTTTATTCTTGTCTTCTCATCCCCAATTGTGGAGCTTCTCCGACTGTCCTCTCACCCCCATTCAAGGAAGCAGATCAACTCGTTGTCACCTTGCCTCACCTCCCCTTCGTCCAGCTTCGTCCTCCTCCTTCTAGCATCTCACCACCTTCGTTCGGTCGCCGCTTGTGCCCCAAGCAGTTGTCGAGGGGGATTCTCTTACTCTTCTCTTTTATCACATCCATAGTTTAGATTTATTTTCCACATTAATTTTGTAGTAGACATTTGTTGGGATTATATAATAGAAATGCATATGTAACATTTCTATTATTGTTCTTGTTCTTGTTCTTATTACTTGCAAGATAACACACACACCCACACATCGCATCATCATCACACCCTCACGCCACCTCCTCCACTCACCCACCACATAGCTGTGCTCCACCACCCTCTAAACTTCCACCACCTCATGGTCATCACCTTCATCATCTATCTATCCACATCTCACGACCATCCCCTTAATCTCCATTTGACCAACCTCCTCATCCTCCATATTCGCCACACCATCACCTTCTTCTCCTCCTAGTCGTGCCCTTTATCCATAACCACCTCCACCACCATAGTCTACCACCCTTCGCCGACCATTATCTACAACCACCATCACCCTCTCCTCTATCTACATTATCCATGCCACTACCATTATCAACTTGATCGACCACCACCTTAACCATCACCACCTATTCAATCTCCTCTTAGCCAACTTCATCAACACCACCATTACCATCACTTAACCATTCCCAATCCCCATTACCACCTTACGACCATCACCTTCACCTCCTAGCTATCCATTATCCATCTCCCTATCCACCTCCATATTGGCAGCCACCATCCTTTCACCCACCACCTAGCCATGCTCCACCACCACCTCAATCACCACCATTGTCATCTACGACCACCACCACTTCCACTTTCATTTAGCCATCCCCGTCTTCCTCATATCCACAACCTACCATCAAACCTACTCACTCCACCCTCCTCTACACTTCACCTACCTCACAGCCATCATAACCATCACCTTCTCCTCCACCTAGCCATGCCCATTAGCTAACCATCACCCTCTCCACATCCACTATCCACGACCCTTCATCTATCCATCACCATATCCATGACCACCTCATTAACCCCATCACTGCCATCTTCTCTCCTAGTTGTGTGATAACTCTACAATATTTCATGAAAAAATTCCTATTATGTAGATTCCTAAGCTATTTAGATGCATTTTGCATTGTAAATAATGCATAACATTCATCATATTGCACTTATATTAATTTGTATTAAGTGTCTATTAATCTGCTTATTTTAATGGCGAGGGGATAGGACAGCTTACAATCGGGCTTCAAGCAAGAAATCTGACTATACAGATGGACTCAGAGCAACAATCGTAGTCCATCGATGGGAAAATCACCTCGATCAGAGCTTTGTAGCATTCGCTATGAACAATAGAAGATGGACGACCCTGATGGTGCCATGTGGCACCATCTAAGCCCTCCAAACCACCTGCAGCCTTCCCCCTCATACACGTTCTCTTTACCTCGGTCGTTGGATCCCTATCCAACTACTGAGTTTAATCCTCCACCACGCTTCACACTCAATGGGTGCGCCTTCACGCAACACCAACCCTTGGATCATTATCCAACGGTTGGATCATCGCCCTCAGTGTGCAAACCTCGTGCAACCACTGTTGCTTGATCCACGATCGACAGTTGAGATTAAACACCACTCGCAATAGCACAGCGGTCTTCATGCTATACTCTCAACCCTTAGGTGCGAGTTTGAGACCTGAGGTGTTCATCTACTCAAGCACTCGCGAATCAAAATTTGATCCGTCGAATCAAGGGTGGATGACACAAATTCAATCACGTGTCCATCTGCACCTTCACGGACACAACGATACACCTTCACACTCTAATAGCCACTCGATTTGTGATAGATGGCGATTGTGCTTCCATGCGGCGGGAACAAGAGCCATTGAGTGGTATGCGTGGATACATGCACAACCTCACGCGGGTAGGGTGCGATCTAAAGTGTCCGCACATGTGATCATGGGCCCTACAATGAAGATCAGATGATGGAGTAGCGTAGCTGTGCCAGTGTAAGGTAGCTGACCATGCTCGCCCATTATGTGCAAAGGTTGGGTGTGCTGCACGTGCCCCATGTCTTGTGCACAACCATTAAGGCCTTGGTGCGCAAATGATTCTCCAAAGCACCTATAAAAGGCCATGCAATCCTCCCCTTCATCTTCATCCCTTCCTATGCTTTCCTTTCCCCCTTTAGAACTTGGAATACCTTCCTAAGCTTATATCCTTGTGTCCTAAGCCCATGATGCTCCACTAGAATATAAAAAATATTTTTTATTCTCATCTTCTCATCCCCATTTGTGGAGCTTTCACCAGCTGTCCTCTCACCCCCATTCGAGGAAGTGGATCAACCTATCATCTCCTTGCCTCACCTCCCCTTCGTCCAGCATCATCCTCCTTCTTCTAGCATCTCACCACCTTCGTCCGATCGTCGCTTGTCCCCCAAGCAGTTGTCAAGGGGGACTCTCTCTCTCTTCTCTTTTATTGCTTTTGTAGTTTAGATTTATTTTCCACATTATTTTTGTAGCAAACATTTGTTGGGATTATATATATATATATATCTTGCTCTCTCTCTCCCTGTCTATTTCTCTTTTTGAGTAGATTAGCTTCAACCTGATCTTTTGCTATATAAAAAATTACAAAAGGCCAAAACACCAAAAAAGAAATAAAGTTGAACATGGTTTTTAATCAAACGTTTGCCTTCCCGTGTTCGACCCGGGATTTACCGAGTCTTGGTAAATTTTATTTGATATTCAGATTTTTGCCACTGTGATGAGGATTTTTTAAAACCCTGATTTTTCTTGCGAAATTCTCAATCATCATTTTGGCGTCGTCACCGGGAAGGCAACGGACTTTGATTTTTCTACGTACACCCCCACTTACCTAACTTTTATATCACTTTTCTCCATTCTTATTGTAATTGCAGGTACTCTCTCGAGGTGAGCTAAAGCAATAAGACTGGAGTAAAGTGCTAGTAGAGGTCTTGTAAGTCTATCCCCACCCCCCGCCCATTAGATTCATCCCGCCACTCAAATAACTCAAATCTAAATCGACTTAGGTGTTTGCATAAACCCTAAGCTAGATTCTATGCTATTTGCTACCTTTACTCACCTCACCTACCCAAATCTATAAAAAAATACAACAAAAAAATTCCTCTAATTGTGGGATTTACTTGAAATATACACACACTTAAACCCACAAACCTAAGGTGCACTATCACTTTGATTCTACCACTTAATCGGATTCTAATCGACCTGGTACACCTTAACTCAATACACACATAAGTGAGAAGAAATTTGAATAGGCTAATCATTTTTGTGTGCCTTAATTAAGTGGTACTACTTGTCAATTGTTTGACCTATTTTGGCTGCACCACTAATATTAAAACAGATTCATCTAGTAGCTTGCCTCTTAGGATTCAATTTCTAGGGTTGAACCATGTAGGCACTCCATTTTATTTCTAATTTTTAAAAGCATATATCTTCACCGATGTTTACAAAACCTGGTGTGCCCCACTGAACCTGATTGAACAAACCTAATAATTGAATCCTAAAAGCTACAAAACAAGGTTAAACTCTAAAAGACATATCATCAAATAACATTGTTTGAAAACCCTGGTTGTACATGCACACACAATAACTAATTGTTAAGGGCACAACTCATCTAAAGGGCCCATCACATTCCATAAGCACCACTATCTCAAGCCTTAATTAAAATTGAGTAGACATTGGCCCTAGGATTCATTGAGTCTATTTTAGGGTATTCTCCAGAATGCATTTCAATTTAATGACATCTTTTTCTAAAAGGTGCTAAGTTGGGGGGCTTGATTATCAAATGACTTAAGCGAGCAAGGGTTTAGCATAATCAGTGGCCTTCGGGACACACTCCCCTTGCTACGTTGCCCCAACTTAATCAACTTTTGGATTAAGGACAACACCAAATTTGTTTTGTGGTCAAGATTATATTCTTGAAGCTAGGTCCTTAGGCTACCCAATTTAAGGACAAGTTTGTACTTTTTGTGCTGCAGGGCTCCATTTTCCTGTCCTTTCGACTTCCTTCTAGTGTATGCTTGGAAGGAGGTCATTAAACACTCTCTTAGAAGGATCGTTAGACCATTCTTAGAGGAATAGATTGACTTATAGCCAAACAAATCCCATGGCTAACAACCCACTACCTCCTCCACCTCCAAACAAGCAGGAACTACTTTAGAGGCAGCTGGACCAGTTGCAACGATTGTAAGTGTGGTTCCAGCACATGAATGGTTAGGGCACTTGGCCCTTAAGGGATTTTTGTGGTCCTTTGAATTACAAGGATTGTCCTAGCATTATGATCCTTGGTGGAGATGTTGAAATCAAACCCTAGGTTTTGAGTTTGATTAAACACTTCACAGGTTTGGCTTTGAGGATCCGTTCCAACATTAGAGGATCTAACCACCTTGGTTTAGACCACCATATCTTGAAATGTAAACGAAGAACAGATGCTCATGAGGCTTTCCCCCCACTTTAACCACACATTGGTACCACACCATAGGAAGACTGATCACTACCTGGACAAAATTGAAATCGATCTTCCTAAAGAAATTCTTCCAAGTTGGGTGGACCAATACTCTGCGACGGGTGATTACTACTTTCACCCAGCGGTAGGGTGCCACTTCATGGGCTCTGGGAGCGATTTTAGGATCAATTGCAGAAGTGTCCACACCACGAGGTGCCTAAATGGCAGCTAGCGCAGATTTTCTATCATGGGTTTGTTGGTGCTAGAGCACCGCGATCGTTTGTTTTGATGATAACAAAATACATGTCGTTTAACATTTGCACTTGGAGTCTTAGATTTCAGGTCAATTGCAAATGGAGACGTGATTAGACGGAATTCGAGCTCACATCCAGGACGAATTGGAGGAGCTTGATGGAGAACAGAGGGGATTCGCGAGGAGTGATAGATTGAAGATGGAAGGACAAGAAGAATAGGATAGAATTCCATTTTATTCCTTTCATGTACTTTTGTCGTTATTTTGTTGCTCTTTATTTTTTTACTTAGATTCATGTTAAAGAGCCTCAAAGTACTCTAATAGCAGTCCTAGGAACACCGGCACAACCCTAGGATACTTAGGTTTTCTGTAGAAAACTTAGAAAGCCAATATAGGGTTCAAACAGCATTTCCAGACGTCTAATTCCAAGATCAGACGTCTGATAATGTGTTTTAAGATGTCTGACTGTTAATTCAGACGTCTGATAAACGTTTAGGCTGGACCTGGTAGTTCTGTCTGATGAAATCAGACGTCCAGACCTTAGACCAGACGTCTTAGGAGACGTCTGATGAATTTGCCAGACGTCCAATTAGTGGACCGTTGGCTGGCTTAGCGAACACTCAAGGATATGACCGTTAGAGCCTTATCAGACGTCCTTAAGCCCTTCCAGACGTCTGATAATTGACTGTTTTGCCTCGACTGACCCGAAAATCTCTTCTCAGAGATTTTCTAGCCGTTGCAAATCCATTCCCACGAAAAAGTAGGTTTCCAGACGTCCAGACATAGTGTCAGACGTCCTGTATGTCGTCTGATGGACTTGCACAAGAATCCTGTTTAGATCTGATTCAAGTCAGGAAGGAACCCGCACGAAATCAGACGTCTTAAAGTGGTCATCCAAACGTCTGATGCTAGAATTAGACATCTGATTACCCTGTCAGTGCAATGATTGTTCCTGATTTCGGGTTGATTCACGTGGGCTTTGCACCCAACGGCTATGGAGCCTTTCCTAAGCCATCCAAAGCCTTCCTAAGGCCTCCATAAATAGAGGGGAACCTCTTGCACACCATCATACACCCAAGAAACATAAGACACACCTTGCAATACACTTTCAAACCATTTTGTCTCTCTTGCTCTCCAAGCTCTAATTCTTCATCTAGAGAGCATCAAGCCTTTGCGCACCCGCTCTCCCGCCGTAGTTCACGAGAGCGACGTAGCGCCGTCGTGTTGTTCACGCATTCGCGTCGCCGACGCACTCTTTTCAAAGGGAAGCATCCTAATTCCTATAGAAGCGTAGGTTTAATATTACTTTGTTGGTTCTATAGGATTATTGTTATTTTATCTTTGTTATTTGGTTGGGTATTCGCTTTGCGAATTCCCGTCTCCTTCGTGGGACAAAATCCTTCTCGTGGAGAGAAGGGGTTGAGGAACGCTACCCTCGCACTTGTAGCGTGGTTGTAATTGAGGTTGAATCACCCTCGTTTAAAGTGATTCGGTTAGTGGATTTTGATCAACTTGGTTGATCGGAAAATCCTAACTCGAGAGGGTTAGGTGGTGGTTTTCACCCGATTTGGGTTTCCACCTAAAAATAATTGTGTACTCGTGTGATTGATATTTTGTGAGATTGTTTTATTTTCATTTCCGCAATCATTACGTCACCCCCTCCTGGTAGGGACGATTCTACAGGGTTGAATGATCAACTTTGTAGTCATGTGGGTGCTTCTTGCGGAGGCAATTTCCTCAACAAGGATGCAGGTAACGCATGCAATTTGTTTGAGGAAATGAGCGAGAACTTGATAAATCATGCCTCCATGGAAACCTTCAATCGATTCCAACAACCCAGATCAAATGCAATGAGGTTCAAGATTCTCATACATTTGATATGAAATTTATCTGTAACAAACCTGATAAAGTGGATCTTATTGCTAAGACAATGGAGTGGATGGCCGAAAATTCTAGAAACATTTCTAGATCCACTCAATCCCACAATTTGGGATTCCATTCTTCTCAAACTCATACAGGATGGGAGTTTGTGAACACATTAGAGTCGACTCAACCTTTGATCCATCACTTCTCGAAACCTTATGGGTTCCAAACTGGGGCCTTTGGTCCCAATTTTTCTGATCCTTCTTTCCCTTCATTCTCATCTTATGAGGATGTTCACACTGTATAGGAGAATGTTAGGTCCAACTCATCCTCAAATTCTTATAATCCTGGTTGGAGAAATCACCCTAACTTCTCCTGGAAGGATTAGGGAAACAGACCCAATCTCGACCCAACAACTATGTACTGCAAAAACCTATGGTTAGGGTCATGTATATACTAAGCTACCCTCGAATCAGGTCAATTAGTTCATGTGGAATGCCCAACAACCCGTAGAGCAGGCTGATTTGAACCTAAAGATGGTAAAAATGTAAGGTTCAATGCTCCAACTTATGCAGAAAATGAAAACTTTACTGGACATCTTGCAATCTAGGCTTATTGCAAACAACCAGCAACTCGGATCTCTACTATCACAACTGGTACCGAACGCTAGGAATGTGTAGAACCGAGGTGTTGGGCCTCAAGGGTTTGGTAATGGTGGGGAGCCACACTCTCAAGCTCATGCTATCTACCAGGTGAGTGCTCACAATCATGTTGCAATAAAAATTATGTTTTAATGTTATCATTGTCGTAGTATAGATGTCACAATGCAAACAGATGTCACGTCATTTTATTTATTTACATAATTTCTACTAGTTTATTCTAATTTTTTACTGGGAGGTTGTTATTGATATATGATGTAGACACATTTATTTAGGATAAACTGCCTATTTATGCATGTTTCTACGCTTAGAGATGCATTTCATACTATAAAAATTGCATAGCATGCATCATTCTGCGTTTAGAATAGTGTGTATAAATTTTAGGTTAATTACGTCCTTTTATGACTGTGAGAGAAGGATATTTAATTCAGGGTCTCGGATTGATGATCCGACCATACAAATTTGATCAGGACGACGATCAGAGACCAACACCTCAGAAATCACCTTGATCGGAGTCCTGTAGCACCATACATAGTTTGAGGAAGATCAACGACCAAGGGACTAGGTGACGCAATTCTGAGCTTCAAACAATAAATCCAACCACACGGGTAGGGACGATCGCAGCTCACCTATGTGAAAATCGACTCAATCCGACTTCTGTAGCAGCCCCTACTAAAGAAAGAAGATAGACGACCCAGGTCACACCATGTGGCACTATCCAGGCTGCCCATGGGTGTGCACTGATGAGAAGCTCATCATGATCACTAATTACTCCTAATTAACTAGTCTTCCTAGTTAATTAGCTAAGAATATGTGAATATATAGGTTAATTATAAAATAAGGGATATATAGTAAAGGACCTTAAAATAAGCTAAAAATGCTATTTTATCATTCAATTAATATTATTAATAATCTAATTAATAATTGGACTCAAGATATTAATAATCATTCATCTAATTAATAAGTTAACTAACTTAAGCATAATGTATATATAAGTATGTAATAATTTAAGTAATCTTAGTTAATTAAATAAATTAATCTAAAAAGGTCAAAAATGTAAATTCAAGGTCTAAATATAATAATTACTTTATTTACAATCATATATAAAAAGTTGAAAAAATCTAAATTAAATAAATCTTGAAAACCTGAGTTTACATTTTGGTCCTTACATTTCATTCCAATCGGGTCCTTATTTTCTATTTAGGTCCTTACATTTCATCACGAATAGGTACCTGACATCTTCTTCTTCTCTTCAACCAATTGAACGGCTGATGACTGAGGGTGCTGCCACCACTCGATCATCGCCCATCCGACATCTTTCCTTCTCCAAGCTCTTGGAGCTTGCGCTCACTATCCCATCTTTATCCATCGGTTTGGATGACACTTTTATCCTAATTTAAGGTAGGAGATAACCTCACCGTCGTCAGAGAAGTCATCGGTGGTTAACCTCCTCCTAGCCTCATGCGCGTCTAGATTCCTCCTTCTTCGTCGCTGTCAGCTATAAATACCCCCTGACCCCTATGATTTTCTTCAAGTTGGCTCCCTTCCCTCTTCTTCACTGCAGCCAACCCAATAGGCTATTCCCTCTACAACTCCGGCGAACTTTCCACCTCATCTTCCGACTTCATCCGTCCACCTTAATCGGCTTAGGAACTTTGCCGAGGTCAGCCGCATCTCTGGACACAGGCACTGACCAAGGAGTACCTCTGCTTCATCTCATATCCACCACCGGAGATCTTCCTAATTCCCCTCTGATTTCGCTCCTCCGTCATGAGCCTTCGATAGAGTTCCTCTGTCCCCTTCATCCAGGTAACAGTAGGATAGGAGTAGGAGTAGGAGTAGAGTAGTTTAGCTAGGTAGTTAGGTAGGTAGTTTAGTCATAATTTCAGATTTCAATGTTCATCTTCTTCGACTCCGGCGAGCTCCTTGAGCTTGCTAGAGCCTTAATTTGGTCTTTTGAATTCACTGTCAACCTTCTTTTATCATCCACGATCATTTCTAACACATTTAATCATTAATTTGATCACTGATTCGCCTAATCTAAATCCACCTTCATCAACTACTTCTGCTGTCCATGGCAGCAGTAGTTGACTTAATTCTACCTCAATTAGATCCTCCATCACTCACTCATCATTAAAGGATCCTAATTATCATCTTAATTTGATTAAATACTATATATAATGTAAAAGCCTAATTCTATTTAAGATCCTGAGCTCGCTGTCATTGGCGGCTCAAGAGCAGTTAAAACTTTAAATTAATTAAGTATTTATCATCGCAATCCTTTTCTGACTTGTCTTGACCACTCATTTGAGTGGGAGATCAAGTCCTGTGCCTCAACCAATTCAAATCTTATTCAAACTGAATTTACTGTTAAATCTTACATCTAATGAGTTAATGAGGAATTCAATGCGATCCTGAGGTTCCTTGTAACCTCAGGAACCTTTTCAAATAAAAATTGGCATGAAATTTCTTTCTGTACATGGGTTTCATCTTTTTCTGGACTCACCGGAGCTCTAGCGAGCTCCAGCGAGTGAAATTTGATCTTCAGCCTATAGAAATTGAAGAGAAGCTCCAGAATGACTTAATTTTGATCATTGATTTGTTTGAAGTCTGTTAGGAAGTTTAAAAGTCACATTGAAGGGGTTTAGAAGCTTCAGTGCAGTGCACTAAAGCCATTCATGTCCTTAGAACACAGTAACAACCTTCTAACTCTTTTGATGAACAAATCACTTTTAGAGTTTAGGTGATGAGCCTGGAACCCTAGATTCTTAGGTTCAATCATCTGTCTAAGGGGTTGAGCGAGTTCTTGAGGTTGAAAGGATCTTATTCTAGGCTTTAATTTCTTGTAAAGAGGCTTGAAACAGAAAGTCAATTTTTGAAGCCTTTTAGTCAAACCTGAGTTGGATATTTTGATTCTGAGCTCAATTTGATGATTTGAGGAGCTTGAATTGTTTTTGAGATTCGGTTGAATAATTTGAGTGATTTGGTTGAGCTTTGTGGGTTAGTTTTGTTGGAATTCAAACATTGCCAGTTTGGGTTGTTTTTGAACCCAAACTGTTGGCAGTGGTTTTTGGATGAAATTTGATCACGATCCCTGCCCAGATCAGTTTATAACAACCCTCAGAATCTGTTCTGATCGATTAAATACAACTGTATATGTCTATTACACCTTTCTTATGTTTGAATTCAGTTTCTGAAGCTTTCAGAGAAGCTTCAACCTCCTGTGCGTTACCTGAAGCTTCTAGGAGCTCAAAATCCATTCCAAAAGCTGTGGAAATACTTGTTGAACTTATTTAGACCCTTAGCTAAGAGAGAAAGTCCAGTCTGTGGACTTGTTAGCTTTCATTTCATTTCTAGGAATAAATATACCGTAGGAAATCCATAACTCCACCCTTAAAATCGAAGTAGAAATTTCCCCTTAGCATTAAATTGACCCTGTAATCTTGTAGAGATACTCAAGAGCTTTCCAACAAGCTTTGATTCGCTTGATTTGGAGCTCTGAGCTAGGAGATATTGACACTTGAAGTCAGCTCTGGAAGGGGAAAGTTTAGTCCCATATCGGAGATTCTGGAGCGGACGCCTTAGTATAAAAGCAATTTATTAAGTGCGCTATGCAATTGTCAGTGCCCGGCACACTGATGCCAGTTACTGAATGAGCATGCATGTGTGTGTGCGGGCGTGTGTGCTTGTGAGTGTGTGCCTGTGTGGGCGTGCGATGTGTGTGGCCCTAGGAGGGAGAGGCTTGGGAGGCGATTAGGCCAGTTTGGCTCGAGAAATAAATAAAAAATAAATCGAAATAAATTGAATCAGGCGAGGACCTAGTAGGGTATGGTCCCACCCTATAAAGGGTGCTACGTATCCCCGAAAGGTCTGAGTTGCAAATCAAAAACCAATTTTTGGTTGAGGAAGAAAAATCGGTTCGGTTCAGCTGAAGCTAAGGATCGGAAGGCTGAAGACTAAGTGCTGAAGGGAAAATCACTAAGGGTAAGGAAGAAGGAAACTAAGGGAAGAAGGAAAGAAAGGTTAAGGGAAAAAGAAAGAAGAAAGGGAGCAGAAGAACTCGTAAAGAGGAAGAAAGAGAAGGAACAAGCTCTAAGGAAGAAAGCTAAAGACTAAGGAAATCACAAAGGCAGAGCAGAAGAAAAGCTTAAGGAAAGAAAGGATGCTCGAGAACAAGAGAGAATAAGAGAGAATAAGAGAGAAATAAAAGAGAAAGAGAAAAGATCAAGGATAAATAAAAGGAAAGGAAAATAGAGAAAGAAAGGAAGAAGCTTAAGAAGAAAAGAGAGAGAGGCTGAAGAAATAAAGAAATTGCTTTTCTTGATATATGTTAAATTTCTTTTTGCTTGCAATTGTTGTAATAAGGCATACTTTGACTAGATGAACTCTTATTTGCCTTAATTCTTTTTGAAATAAATGTTGTAAATATGATTTCATATGGAATTTTGCATATTTCCTCAATTTAAATCATTTTGCAAAATTCATATTATTAAAATTAACTTAATTATACCTCCTATACCTATAAGATGTTTAGAATTAATTGGAGAATTTAAAATAAAGTATACCTCCCAGCGAACGACCTGGACTCAACCAGTTAAAAAATCTAAAATGTTACGTTAATTCGATCCTATACTACTTAACCGACACAATTTCGAGTTAACCTAAGTTACTTTCTTCTACTCTTAATTAAGTAAAATTAACTTAATTAACTGAGTTGAGAGATAACCCAACCACGCACGTAGCACCGCATGCATGAAGCGACATGGAGAGCGCGAAGGCAGCGTAGCAGCACGCATGCGGAGGCACACAGCAGCGAGCGCCAGTGGGTGCACGCAACACGAGGGTATGAGTGTGCGCGCGAGTGCTACACATGGGCGTGTGTTCATTCACGCTAAGTCGGTGTTTAAAAAGTGTCGCATTGCAGTATAACCGAAATAGCGTTCAAAACGTATACAATTTTTATTACTCAAAAAAGCTCCGAGGTCGAACATAGGGAGCTATATGGGATTTAGAAATCAAGATCACAATTCAAACCGAAAGAAATTGCAATAATATCAGTAGCAATGTGCAAAAATATGGGAGTAAAATGGTGATTTAGATCACCAAATACTTCTACAATATCATCAAAGAACTCAATGTAAATGTTATGAAATGAGAGTTAATTCTGTCGTCTGATTTGGAAATCAGACGACTTAAAGTTGTCTGCTTCTTCTTCTTCTTTTCTTCTTCTCTGTCTTTGTTGTGTCCTTCTCTTCCTCTCTTCTTCTTCTCTTCAAGCCTTCACCTCTTCTTCTCTTCTGCTTCTTCTCTGTCTTTCTTCTTTCCTTCTCTGACTCTTCCTTTCTTCTTCTTCTTTCTCTGCGATCCTTCTCTTCTTCTTCAGCTTCTGCTTTGGCCTCCTCTTATTTTTCCTTAGCTTCTTTCTTTTCTTCTTCAGCTTCAGGTCTTCGCCTCTTCAGAATTCGGCTAAGTGTCGGTCGAAGGTTCCTATAGCAAAACCCTCCCCCTACCCTCGCAACTCTCCTCTCTTTTTCTCTCTTAGGATCCGCTCTCCCAGAGCCACGGGTATCCGGGTTATCGGGTCGGGCGCGTACCCGGGTCTAGCCTCACCAGCGTGCAGTGGTGAGCGAGGAGTGTAGGTCAGGTCGGGTCAGGCCAGGTTCGCGGGTGAGGTGTCACGGACGAGGCCGGGTGAAGGTGAGAGGGACCTCACCCCGTGGTATTTCAGGCGAACAGCTACTGCCAGTTTTTCAATTTATGCTGGTGCGTGGCTTCAGAACTTCTCGATGTGGGACAATCTGCTCACCCCTTCCTTCGCACATATGCAGCAGGGATTGTCGTTCCAATTGCTGCAAGACGCGAGGCTCACGACCTCAATTGAAGACTTGGGACTGTGCGCGAGGTAATTCCGCACATCCTGGGACAACAAGCACCTGGGGTAGCCTCAAGCAAGCTTCGAGCTTGCTAACCAAAGGCGGACAAGGCCTGGTACCTGAAATCAGTAGAACGGTCTCTCAGCCATGTCAAAGTGCTTAGGGAGTATCATCAGACCACGGCGGATGTGATGGGGGTGGTGGCCTGGCCTGGCGTGGCAGTGGTTGTGAGTGCGTGGCTAGGTCAAACTGTGTGCGTGTGAGTGGGTGTGTTCGGAAGTGAGTGTGAGTGGATGGATGGGTGAATGAGGAAGGGGCAAATGCTCAGTGAAGTGTGGCTAAGGTTTTGCCAGTGTCGGCGAGGGTTTTGGTGGGCTGTGGAGGTGGGATGGCCTCGCCGGAGTTGGTGGCCGGAGATGGAGGAGATGGAGGTGCGAAGGGGCGTCAGTGGCAAGTTTTGGAAAGTAAAGAGTGGAGAAGAAAGTAGAGGAGAGAGGAGACTTAGCTAGGAGGTCTATGGACGAAGGGAGGCAGCGAGGGCATCAGGTTTGGTGTGGCTGACGTCGGAGATGAAGGAAGCTCTAGTGAGGTGGGAACGGCGGGGATGAAGAGGAACAGGCATCTATTTGTACGGTGAGACGCGGATGAGAGTAGGGAGGATGAATCTGCCACAGTTATGGTGGACAGATGACGAGAAAGAGAAGAGGGGATCGACGGACGCCGAGGAGCCTTCGGCTGTGAGGAAAGAGGAATTTGAGAGGATTCATGGCTGAATTTGAGCATGAGGAGTTCGAGAGGATCTGGGCTTCTTTAAATAGGGATCTAAGTGGCGGTTAGGGCTTGGGACGAAAGCTTCCCAAGATTGGAAGGTCACCGGACTTGGAAGCTGTTAAGATACCTAAATCTCCCATGTGTTCGCATGAGAGATTGGGAGGGAATCAAAGCACATAGATGGGTTCATACTGAAGATAATTTATCAGAGAATCTCCCTTCCAATTTTGGAAGTGATTATCCAAGCAATCAAGGAGAAATTCCCTATCAAAGGTCACCGGAGTAGGTTTCCTCCACGATAATGGTGGAGGGACCTAATTGTGAAGATGAAGAAGAAGTTAGGGGGTTGTATGCAAGGGTTTTTGAAAGTTAGGGGTAGAAATGTAATCAAATAGGACCTTTTTGCAAACTAGGTCAAGGCAAACTCATTTTGGGTCCAAATTTTGGTAAAAGCCTAATTTGAAACTAAGGAATCCAATGGTAAAGTTGGATTTTGGTTTTCACAATGTTTGACTGGATAATTTATTTAAAAACCCAAATTAGGGTAAATATCTGTCTGAGACTCCATTTTAGGTCAAGATGGGTTCTGATGTCCAAATTGAAGGTACTAAACCCTAGAGAATATTTTTCCATGATTTTTAGAAGGTTTAAGTGAATTTTACCCTGACAAAAACCTTAGTTAATTAAGTGGGTCTATTTTTAGGGTTTCAGAAAGTCATTTAATTTTCAAAACACATGCAAACCCTTTTCTGTCTAATCCAACCTACTTATTATCTTATTAAGATCATTTGACCTTTATTCAACCCTTTAGAAAACCCATGTTGTACTACATTCAATATGTGCTGGTAAAATTACAGTTTTACTCCTAGTTTCTTATTTTTCTCTCAAAATGGTTATGCAATGAATTATGACCTTTAGTTGGTTATGTAGGAGCATTTATTGACTTCATTGAGTCAAAATGAGCTAGTTAAGGCTCATGATGGTGTTCCCATCATACCCCCATGCCTAGGTTTTGCAAGTCCCTTAGCAAAATTTTAAGGTATTTACTTTGATTCTAGACCATAAAATCTTTTGATACTTAAAACTTTGATGCATGCTTTCTTCTATAGATTAGGTCAGAATGCCGATAGTAGGCCTGGAGGTACTCAAGTACCAACTAAGATTCGGACCTAACAAGCTTTAGCCTCAATCTGCCGCGAAGGTTTTTAAGGCCCACAGGAACTATCCTAAGGTTCGTTGAACTCTGCGGTTAAAGCACCCGTGCTTGTAACATGTTTTAGCATCGGTTCAGTTTGCAGTGCATTTTTGTCAGAGAGAGACAGAGGAATTTTTCTTTTTAGAGAGTTTTCTCTCTCTTTTCTTTTTATTTCTAACTTCGAATTAGCTTCACAACAGGGTCAGTATCGGATTCCTAGTCCTTATCATCAATCCTCAAAGGGTCCCTAGCAATCGATGCTTCGAGATAGCACCACCCATGGCAACCCCCAGAACCCTGGCTTTTGATATTTCGAGATAATCCCACCCATGGTGTTCTGTAGCTAAATCCATACCCTGACAATCGACATTTTGGGATAATGCCGCACATGGCATTTGAACCAGCATAGGGTGGTTACATGCCCCTGGTAGGATATGTAGATATCCTTAGAGATAAGCACTGAGGAGACGATATGTTATTGCGCATCTTCGAGGGGAATTTCCCACCTCTCTGCACCGAGAACTCGTCCAAATCAACTTGTGTTGATCAGCCACTCCTAATCTAGGTGACTTTTTTCAGAACAATTTAAATGCATTTATGTAATTTTGATACTTAAGCGCACTGAACCAGACTGTGTGTGGATTGGGGTACTTAGGTTACCGAGTCCCGCAAACTAAAGGTCAGTTAACGAGGCCGAATACTCCCTAAGCCTTAGACTTAATACTTAAACTTCACATTTTCCCTAACCTCTCGAGGGCTATCCAGATCTTAGCAGGTACTTGAATTTTAAAGCCTATGATCATAGCCCAAAAGGCCTAAAATCAATGTTTCTACTAATCTCTTCTTTGTTTCATTAGCTCTGTTTGCCTTTCATTTTCTTTCTTTTGATATGGTCTAGAACTAAGTTAATTCCTTAATTTCTTACTAATGACTACCTCTTTTTCTTTTCTTTTCAACTTATGCTCCTTTTTAACATTTTTATCTCCTCTCCTTTTTCTCCTCAAAATTTGATATGCCACCAAAATTTCCTCTCCTCTCATTTTTTTGTTCTTTTTCACAATTATTTTATTTTTTTGGTATTTTTGGGAAATGTGATTTTTTTGATAAAAACCTTTCTTGTGAGATGATTTTCATGGTGTTTGGCACTTTAATACCCCTCCATGCCTATGATTTGCAATATCCTCATTGTAAATTAAGTGGGTTCGGTTACTGCAGGGGGAAAAAAAATTTGGACAGAAATTATTCAGGACAGTTATGGGAGTACCAATGATGAGAAAAATCGTCTTAACCCACGTAAACCATCCCCTTTTTGGCTTTCCGTGGTGCGAACCTTGAAGGAAAATTGGAATTTTTTCAAATCTGTTTTAGGTGATGGAAAAAGCTTTAAGTTTTGGCTGGAGAATTGGGTACACGGAGGGACGCTTAAAGATAGGTTCCCCCTTGCTTATGCAGCGGCAGCAAATAAAAATGCAATGGTAGCTGATTATTGGGATGCGGATTCGGAGCAGTGGCTGTTAAATATTGGTGGGAGGAATAATCATGAAACAAGAACCCGCGCAGAGAATGAACGTCTCATGCAAGAGCTTGCTGCTTTCAAACCCATGCCTCATGAATATGACACATACAAATGGGAAGGTATTTTTTCTACTGCGGCTACCTATGACAAATTGATAATGTCCTCCAGGATGGCGGAAGATGAAGAAATGGGGAAAAAGCAATGGAAGTTGAAAATACCACTAAAGTTACAAATTTTCTTATGGCTATGTAGGAGGGATGGTTTGATTACTAGAGATCTGAGGCACAGAAGGATGGGGACCCCAACCCAGTTTTGTTATTTGTGTGGGTTGCATAATGATTCTACAGATCATATCTTCTCTTCATGTGCTATCACTGATTATGTTTGGAGGAGAGTATGCAATGAGTCCTTACCCACCTGGGGAAATTTGTGGAGCTGTCTGGTAGATGGGAATAAGCCTTATATACATATGGTGGCTGTTATGTGGGCGGTATGGAGGGCTAGAAATGAGTGTGTTTTTCAGGAGACCCCAGCTCATGTGAAAAATATTGTAAATTTTTGCTGGAGGCTCATACAGTACCGGGAGTCGAACTTGTAAATTATTTTTTTTTATTATCAATAATAGCTCTCCTGGTTTGCTATCGGTGATTCGATAGCATTCCTTTCTTCCTCAAAAAAAAAAATTAAGTGGGTTCGAGTTCAGCTTAGATATTCATTAGAACAGGTGTTGGGTGGGTGAATGGGTCGGGATGACTGTTGCGAACGAGTTCAAGCTTGGGTATGGGTACCAGAGGTGGAGTCAGCTGTTCGAATGGATGAACCCTAAAGTGCAATATGAGTTCAGCATAGGATGTGTCAAGAAAGGTTTCAGGTTTTTCAAAAATGATGGGTTGCCTCCCGTTAAGCGCTGAGTTTTATGCCATCAGCCGAGCGCAATGAGCTCAGGGATAATGGAGGGTAAAAGATGTCAGCAATTTGTATCGGTAAGTTCAATGAACGATTTGAGTCTCTGACTGTTCAGGACAAAAGGTTCTGAATCGTGGCTGAGTTGACTAATTTCGATGGCTCCATTTCCAAAGATTCGTCGGACAAGGTAAGGTCTGATCGATCTGAGTTTTCCTGAGAACAGTTTGAGTTTGGCATCAAAGAGTAGGACTTTCTGACCAGGACAAAAGATCTTTATGGATATGTGCTTGTCGTGGAAGGCTTTAACCCACTCTTTGTAAATTCACGAGTTCTCATACGCGTCGTGGTGTAATTTATCGATCTTGCTCATTCGAAGCTTTCTGTGGGTTCCTACCTTAGAAAGATCGAGATTGAAGTTCCATACTGCCTAATAGGCTTTGTGCTCCAATTCGATGGGGAGGTGACATGCCTTCCCGTACACAAATATGAAGGGAGACATACCTAATTGGGTTTTGTGGGTGGTCCTATAAGCCCACAAAGCTTCCAGAAGTCGGGATGACCAGTCATTCCTGTCAGGTCGAATAGTGACCTGGAGGATTTTCTTCATCTCCCGATTCGATAGCTCAGCTAGACCGTTAGATTGGGGGTGATAAGGAGTAGAGATTCGGTGTGACACCCCATATTTGGTCATCAGTGACCTGAACTTAGCATTAGTAACATGGGTCCCTCCATCAGAGTTTATAGCATGTGGAATCCCAAACTGAGAAAAGATGTTCTGATGAATAAATTTGATAACTACCTTATGATCATTGGTTCGGGTCGGAATGGCTTCGATCCATTTGGACACGTAGTCAACAGTGAGCAGAATGTACTCGAAGCCGTCCGAAACAGGAAAGGGTCCCATAAAATCAATCTCCCAGACATTGAAGATTTTGCATACGAGAATCAGCTGTAAGGGCATCATATCACGGTGGCTCATGTTGCCTAAGGTCTGGCAACGAGTACATACCTTATAGTGATTGTATGCATCTTTGAAAATCGTGGACTAATAGAAGCCACACTGGAGGACTTTTGCTGCGGTTTTATGACCAAAGAATTGTCCACCGAATGCTTGGTCATGGAAGAAGGACAAGATGTTCTAAATTTCCACTTCTGGGAAACATCGTCGTATGATTTGATCAGCACCGATGCGAAAAAGATAGGGGTCTTCCCAAAAGTAGTACTTGGCATCAGAAAGTAATTTGTCCTTCTTGGCCTTCGGTCAATCGGACGGGATCTGATGTGATGCCAGGTAGTTTACTAGATCAGCAAACCATGGAAGCCCCGTACTGATAGTCAGGAGGTGCTCATCAGGAAAATGTTCCATAATGGGTTCGGAAGGGTCGATAATGTCAGAATGAAGGCGGGATAAGTGATCAGCTACCATGTTCTATTTTCCTGCCTTATCGTGAATCTCGAGGTCAAATTCTTGCAACAGCAAGATCCAGTGGATTAGTCGAGGTTTCGCATCCTTCTTCGCAAGGAGGTGCCTCACAGTTGTGTGATCAGATTAAATGATAACATAGGAACCCAAAAGATATGATCTGAACTTTTCCAGGGCAAATACTATGGCTAGCAGCTCTTTCTCTGTAACTGTGTAGTTACGCTGAGCCTCGTCAAGTGTTTTGCTAGCGTAGTAGGTGACCACTGGTTTCCCGTTAATTTTTTGCCAAAGTACCGCTCCTACAGCAAAATCAGATGCATCGCGCATGATCTCAAAGGGTTGAGACCAATCAGGGGACTGTAGGATCGGAGATTGGGTGACTCGATCACGTAGGATTTCAAATGTTTGAGTGCACTCCTTAGAGATTTCAAAAGGAACATCCTTAGATAGTAGATTAGTTAAAGGGCACGTGATTTTCGAAAAGTCTGAAATGAATCGACGGTAAAAATCAATGTGCCCCAGGAAAGATCGGATGTCTTTGACCGAGATAGGCATAGGGAGTTTGGAAATCGGATTCACCTTGTATCGATCAACTTGGTTGCCTTTTTCGAAGATGAGATGTCCCAGGACAATTCCTTCAGGTACCATGAAGTGGCTCTTTCCCTAGGAAAGAACCAGAATCACATCAGTGCATCACCTGAGGATCTGGACCAAGTGCAGGAGGCAATCGTCAAATGATTCACCAAAAACTGAGAAGTCATCCATAAAGATTTCCAGATAATCACCTACCATATCTGAGAATATGGCAAGCATGCATCGCTGAAAAGTAGCGGGTGCATTGCAAAGACCGAAAGGCATCCTTCGGAATGAGTACGTTTTGAAGGGGCAGGTGAAAGTGGTCTTTTCTTGGTCCTCAGGATGGATTGCCACCTTGTTGTAATCGGAGTACCCGTCCAAAAAGCAGAAGAATCTATTTCCCGCTAGTTTTTCGAGGATCTGATCAATAAACGGTAGTGGGAAATGATCCTTCTTTGTGGAGGCATTGAGTCTTCTGTAATCAATGCAGACTCTCCATAAATTTGCCACACAGGTCGGTATGATTTCTCTGGTCTCAGCCGTGATTACGATGAGTCCTGCCTTCTTAGGCACAACCTGGATTGGACTCACCCACCAACTGTCGTAGATCGGGTAGATGATCCCAGCATCTAACCACTTGATGATCTCCTTTTTCTTGACCTCCTATCAATTAGGATTCAAACGTCTCTGCATTTCATGGGAAGGTCGTGTGCCCTCTTCAGTATAGATGCAATGTGTACAATAAGAGGGGCTAATGCAAGTCAAATCATCGAGAGTACATCCAATGGCTCTTAGATGTAGCTGGAGAATAGAAATCAGACGGGATTCCTGATTAGGTGTGAGTCTGGAGTTGATAATCACAGGAAACGTCTGATTGGAACCCAAAAAGACGTTCTTTAGATGATTGGGAAGAGGCTTTAGTTCCAAAACAGGGTTATCAGCAGCAGTGGGTGGTTCAGTATGGGTGTCAGGAGCAAGGGAAGGAGTTATGGGTGTGTCTAGGTTGAGTTTGGACTCCTATGATTGCGGGTTTTGATCCTCTTGTGGTTGATTAGAAGTAGTCATGTTTTCCTCGATATACTGATTGTCATCAACAGCCTCGATATCGCATATTTGTTCTATAACTCTGTAATTAATCCCTTGTTGGGCCTTAAAGATGTCGATCTTTAGTGTCTGGTTCCTAAATTTCAGTTCAATTTAACCCTCTTCACAATTAATGTTGGCCCTAGCAGTGGCCAGAAAGGGTCTCCCTAGTATGATCAGTGTGTTTTTCAGATTTTCTGGAGCATCCATATCCAAGACTACGAAATCCACCGGGAAGTAGAAATCCCGAACCCTAACAATGACATCCTCAAGAACTCCTTTAGGTGACTTAATAGATCGATTTGCCAACTGTAATGTCACCTCTGTTGGTTTGAGCTCAGATTCCTCAAGATGGTCAAGTAGGGATGTAGGTATTAGGTTTATGGAGGCTCCTAGATCCAATAATGCTCTATCAAATTGGATATCACCAATTGTACAGAAAATCAGGGGAGTACCTGGGTCTTTTGCCTTAGGTGGGAGTTTACTCAAAACGATAGAGCTAGCTTGCTCTGACAATACGATTGGGCTCCTACTTTTGGTTCGCGGCTTATGCTTAGGTGTACACACGTCTTTTAGAAATCATGTGTAAGCTGGTACGTGGCGAATCACATCCATCAAGGGGATGTTTATATGGACCTGTTCAAGTAGCTTGACCAGGTCCTCTTCAGGTGCCACGGGTTTGGTTGTCCTCTTTCCCTTGGTCAAGGCCTCGGGAAATGGAACCTTAGATGGTTCGTCTAAAATAGGTCCAGGTTCTTGATCTGGGACAAGAGTATCCTGGATGACTATCCTAGGGTTTGTGTTACTACCAGGCAGAAAATGGCTTTGGTAAGGCAGGTCCTGTGTTGCTTTGCCACTACAGGTTGTTACTGAATTCAGTCTTGCCTAGTTTTGGTTTGGTGTAGGTAAAATAGGTGGCTACTGCTGAAATCCCGAGTATGATGTCGAAGCTTCCATCCCGTCGGGTAATGGAGAAGAAGGGGCCTGATAAATCATGTGGGCTTGGCCCATATTTGGGTTCATAACACGCCTTTGGTTCGGCATGTTATTCAAATTTGACAAAGGTTGCAAAGGGAGTGTACCAAGTTGGCAGGAGTTTGCCATCTGGGCAAGTTGATTACGAACCTCTGTGATCTTGTCTTTGTGTTGTTTTTGCATAGCCACATTTGTCTTTTGAATGTCAGCCAGAGTCTGAAGGATAAGAGTCATTTGATCTATCTGAGTTGGCCCAGATTGATAGGTGGGGTTGGGCCAAGGCTGAGGCGGTTGATATGGATGAGAAGCTTGTGGACGAGGTTGAGATGGTGGTCTCTGATTCTGATTGTTTCTCGCCCACATGAAATTAGCATGATTTCGCCATCCAAGGTTATAGGTATTAGAGAATGGGTCATTTTGGATGGCGTTGAGGTCCTTGCAGGTCTGAGGGACCTCAGAAAAGTCAGAATATGAGGGTTTAGAGTTCCTGCAACTGGAATAGACAGGTTCGGAGTTTCCTCCGGCCCTAGAGTCAGATGGGGGTGGATACGGGTCTATCGCCTGAGAAGATTGGTGGTAGATGTTATGCACAGCTTCCCTTCCAGAGGGCGGTTGTGCGAATAGGTTTTGCACATAGGTGGCTCGCTGCAAATGTCGAGTTAGCTCATCCACCTTCTTCTCAATAATAGAGACCTTATCCAAACGACTAACCATCAATTCCAAGTCAATAGAAGAGGATAGGCCCTACGTCTCATGTGCCCCCCTTGGATTCGTTGATGCGCGGGCATTCTTCCGGTCGAATATGCCCATGGAGTCATTATTGATGGAGTTCTCACACATATTCTCAAGAATCTCCCACATAGTGTCCTCGTGTTGACCCATGATATTTCCTCCTCAAGTTGCATTGATGAATAATCGGATGTCTTCACAAAGTCCTTGGTAAAAGGACTAGACTTGTTCCCATTTAAGAACTTCGTGATGGGGGCACTTTCGCATGAGATCCAGGAAATGATCCCACGCTTCGTGAAGTGGTTCTCCAAGCTATTGTGTGAAGTGCGTGATCTGGTGTCGAAAAGCATTTGTTCGACCAACTGGGAAGAACTTTTTTAGAAACTCAAATTGTAGTTCAACCCATGTGTTGATTGGACGTGTTTGAGTCCGATACCAGCGAGCTGCTTTGTCTGTGAGAGAGAAGAACATTTTCATGAGAAGGATATCCCGATTTTGGACATTTGACCCAAAGGTCTGGGCTAGATGCTTGAGCTGTTTAATGTGCTGGAAAGGATCCTCGTAATTGAGCCCATGAAATTTTGGAATAGCATGAATCATGTTGGGCTTGAGTTCAGTATCAGGACCTCCAGTCGGGATTTGGACTCGAGGTTCGATCGCCACTGTAGCGGGATTGTAATGATCTCGCATCATAGGACGCTTCGGTGGATTCACAAAGGCTTAGAATAAATCATTAAGGCGCTGAAGTTAGTTGATTCTCGAGGTTATTCTCTTCTTCTGTGGGTTGTGCCATGATGATGGATGAAGGAGAATTAGGCTTAGATGAATCAGAAGAGATGTCTATGTGATGGGGTTGCTGCACAAACACGGAAGTCGAGGCCTGGCCTCGGTGGGAGTGAATGACTAAAGGAGGCCTCAAGGATAGTCTTAAGGACCTCCTACCGAGCATGCACTGATGGACTGGATGAGAATAGAATGTGATGGACCCAATCAAGACACCCAAAAATTTTGGATGACTATAGAGGTTCAG
The DNA here is from genome assembly GCA_037157565.1 of Thalassia testudinum. Lineage (NCBI taxonomy): Eukaryota > Viridiplantae > Streptophyta > Magnoliopsida > Alismatales > Hydrocharitaceae > Thalassia > Thalassia testudinum. Next base: position 27,500,247 of record JAZHRO010000003.1, read on the forward strand.
GGCGGATGATACCCCTTAGTCAAAAAGCCATCCACCTGAGAATTACCTGGGCAGCTAGAGAGGGAGAGTCCCGCGAAGACCCCTACACGGTAGAGCACTCCCACGGGTAAGAGGGTTTCCCCCACCTGACCTCTCTTGTCACTAATGTTCCAGGTAGACCAGAATGAGGACTTGACCTCTTAAGTCTACCAGTTTTAATTAAGAGCAAGGGTACTTAGGATTGCACTTAAACTTTAAGATGTATTGAGTGCAAAAAGTGACCTAATTTTAAGATTGGTTGCCCCAACAAGGTGGGTCAACTTCACCTATTTGTCCTTTGAGAAGTTTTAGGTCCTTTTAGGATTCAAGTGAGATTAAGAGCCTGATTTAGGGTTTGCTTGAATAGATCAGTTCAACCAAGGCTTAGGCACACATTGTTTGGGAAAGTTGATTCTTTCTTATGTAACTATGTCTTGATGTAAACATGTTTACACTACTTAAGATGTCTATTTATGCATGTTCTTAAGCATAGGATTGCATTACATACTATAAATATTATATAGCATGCATCATCTTGCATTTAGATTAGCTTGAATAAAATAGAGGTTAATTGTCTCCTTTTATGTTTAGAGATAGGGCAAAATTTTATCGGGGCCTTGGATCAAAGATCCAACCATATAGATGTGATCAGGGCGACGATTGGAGTTCAACGACTCCAAGATCTCCCTAATCAGACATCTGTAGCATCAGATAGAGATCGGGGAATCCTAGAAGATCAAGGGCCAAGATGGGGTGAATTCACACTTCAAACGACAAATTCGACCGCACGGATGGATTCGGATCGATGATCACAGCCTAACAGTGCGAAAATTGACTCAATCCGACAACCGTGGCACCATCTACATCATCCAGAAGATGGATGGCTAAGATGGCACCACCTGGCGCCATCTCGGCCGCCCAAACTGGCCCAGCTGATTTTAGAGCTGACCGCACCCTTCTACCGCACATTGAATTGTGGCCGTTGGATCTCCATCCAACGGCCATGGGTAGCCGCTCCTCAATTCAACCGCACGCCCATTTCTCCTCCGCAATGCAGTGGGTGAAAGCGCTTGCGTGAAGGAGAGGAGTGAGATCGAGTCGCGAGGAGCGGGTGAGTGGGCGCAAGGAGCGTTAGATCGCAATCGAGCGGTCGTGAGCGCTCAATAGCACCCACACGCTATTGCACGCTCGCGCCTTATGCGAGATCGCACACGAGCGTTGCTTGTAGAGGAGGCACTGCGAGGGGCGAGTTAAGCCGTCCGATCTCACGATCCGACGGCTAAGATCGGCATAACGTGGAGCGTGCATCTCATGCATGGGAGGCGAGCGGCCGCCCCACTACGCCCATGATGGGGCTTTAGCGACGGTTTTATCCGTCACTAAAGATGTCTGATTTAATGTTTTTTAAATTAAAATGATCAAATTGCCCTCACTCCTTGCAACTATAAAAGGAGATCCCCTCCACACAAAATTCTCATCCCTTCCTTCTCTTTTCATCCTCTCCAAAGCTCAAGCGAAGCTTGTCCCACACCTGGGATGCTTCTTAAGAGATAAAGTGAAATTTTCGTCCCCCTTTCGGAAGCGGATCCCGCGACGAGAACGACGTGTTGCCTCGTTCCCGTTCTTCCCACTTCGTCCTCCCTCGTCCTGCTCCGTTCCCCGTCTTCCATGCGTCGTCCCATCCGGCTCATCCTCCAAGCGATCGTCGAGGAGGATAATTCTCTCTCCATTCTTTTTAATGCTTTCTAGAGTAGATTTACTGCTTTCTAGTGTAATCATTTCCTGCTTTCTAGTCGTAATGTTTAGTGCAACGAACAATTTCTTTGATAATGAATTCCATGTTCATTTTACATCTCTTTTTGGTTTTTGTTTGTAATATTCTCTCTCTCTCTCATCTCTCTCTCTTCTATTTATTGTAAATAGATAGATAGTTTCTAATCAATTAATCTACTTCATGACAAATAAAACAAACGCATATTTTTTTTAAATCAAACGTCCGCCTCCCTGAGTTTGACCTGGGATTTCTGTTCCGGTATAAATTTTATTTGTTGAACACGAGTTCTTCGCTTTCAAACTACAACGATAGGTTTTCAAAACCAAACACGTTAGCGTAGAAACTTGTAGCTTCAACATTTTGGCACCGTTGTCGGGGAGGCGACGCTCTTTGATTTTTTTCACGTTTTCTAACTTACAAATCATTTACCTCACTTCTCTCCTTTCTTATTGTGACTGCAGGTACTCTTTCGGGACGAGCAAAAATGGTAGATTGGAGTAAAGTGTTGTTGAAGGTTCTGTAAGTTATCCCCCACTTCCCACCCATTAGTTTTCATTTCACTACGTAATAACACAAACATCAATCAACCTAGGTGTTCTTATAAACTCTAAGGTTAGTTTTGTTTGTTTGTTTGACACCCACACCTGCCTCAACCTCCACAATTAAAAAGAAAATTAAAAAAAAATTCTTACAGAGGTACACAACCACATCTGATTTTCAAACTCAACCGATAAACCGATCTTTGGAACCAGTACACACATCCAAACACATAATTGAGTAGAAATCAGATTAGGTAATCACTTGTGTGCCTAATAAAGTGGTGCAACAGGCCGATTGTTTGAGTTGATTGGGTCACACCACTTCAATTAAAATCAACTCATCAAGTAGCTGCCGCTTAGGTTCAACTCTTAGGGATTTACCAGGCACTCCACATTCTTTTAAGTTTCAAAGGAAAACATCTTCACTTGTGCTTTCAAAACCTGGTGTGCCAACAAAACTTGTTTGAAAATACTTAAAGTTGAATCCTAAAAGCTACTAAGCAAGATTTGAACCCTAAAATTCACCGCATCAAAAATAATCTTTCTTGAAAACTACTAGTTGTGCATGCACACACAAATCAATCAATCATTAAGGGCACAACCCAGATAAAGGGCCCATCACATTCCAAAGGACATTCAAACCTAGCCCTAAATAAAACATAGTAGACGTTGGCCTTAAGGATTCAACTCGCTCTTCGGAGCCCAGAACGAGATTATTTTCGATTAGTCTGTTTCTACTGTTCAATCTGATGTCTAGCTAGGGGAGCAGAATCATACGATCATGGCTGGGGGGTACACTAGGAACCGGAGACCCAAGCCGAAGGAAGAACCTTCTCCCCAGTCCCTCCTTCTAACTGGTTGGATTGAACAGACAAAACTAGATCAAATCGTTTCTTTATCTCAAGACGGGTTCTGGGAGTCTGTAAGTCATTAGGCTAGCCCACTTAAGGACAGGTTTGATTGCTTGTATTGCAGGGTGCCTTTCTTCCTCCTATCTCTCATGAATCCTTCCACATATTATACGATTCCTGCTCTTTCCTTCCTATTTTGAATTATCCTCAACATAACGATTATCTCGACTCATATTGTAATCAACGATTAGTTAGTTGGGATAACTCAGATTGGGGATACAATTCCGGACCTCCGTGTTTAGGGTCTAACCCTGAACACTATGATTGTGATTTTTATCCCTCTCAGAGCCACATCGATTATAGATTGTCACCCTTTCATGGACGACCTAATACTATCTACAATCAAGAAGGATACACTAATCCTTACCTATCCTCTGAATACATTGCCTTTAGGTCATCACCACCTTTTGAACAATCTGAAATGACCTATTATCAGGAAGGGTATAACGAATCTCAATTCGTTAATTCCCCTACATTGATCCCAAACTCGCCCAACCCTGAACCAACTCATTTGGTTTAGGGTAACCAAGTTCAAGATAAGGTTTTGGCTAACTTGAGGAATACCAATCAATCTTTAGAAGTTCAGCCAACACCTTGCATTGAAAAATTGGAGCCCCTGATTGAGATGATTAATGATTTGAACAAGTATTTATTGGATTGGCTCCAGGATGTTAAGGATAAGAACCCGGGTGAGTTTCTACTTAGGAAGTTAGTGAAATTGAGGATGAGATTTGTGGTTGCTTTAGTTCAATCGTGGGATGATTCCCAGGATGAACCCCCTTCAGGAGAGCCAAGGTCAGAACCTACTCAGGCACTTGTTGGGGGGGACACGTGTTACGAGGCTGACCAGATTGAATTAGAGCAACTAATTAAGGATGATCTGATTTCTTCACCTGAGATCCCTAAGTCGGGGTACGAGGAAACATGTCTCCATGGACCAGAAAGTGATGGATTATTTTGAGACATACATTAATACGGATTTTGATTTCTTTGATTCTGATGGTGAAGATTCAAGTTGCGAAGTCTCACGTGAGTTTACAGAACACGATTTCTGTGAGACGATTGGGCCTGAGAAATCTGAAAGATCATTTAACAGCCCAATAACTAAGGAAACTGATTTTATTGGGGCTCACATTACGGATCCAAAATCGCATTTTCTGGAGGATTCAATCAAATGCCTTGATTGTCAGTTTTCACCCTATTGTGCTTATCAATGATTCTGTTTTTGAGATAATTAGGCCCAAGTCAATTCTGATTCAGCCACATCTTTTAGACTTGGAGATTTCAGACAGGGTGATTAATATGCAAGAGGTCCCGAAACTTAACATTCTGAATGAGGAGAACAGAAGCTGGGAGGTTCTGATTTGGGAAGCTAACTCCGGAGGAAGTAGAAGATTGCATCTAAGGGTTCCATTTCATGTGAAACCATTAAACCAAAACCCTTATGACATTTGTTCTGAGGATGTTCAACCTAAGCATACATTCATTGATTATCCTTTCGATATTGAATTCTCTGTAACCCAACTTTTTGGTCTTGGGTTGCATCCTCATAAATCGCAGGCCCGGCCCCGCTTGCATACTGATTTTATGTTTTGGGTAATTTTTATCCAGAACCTGAGATATTCTCAATTATGGGGTATGGGTCTGCACCACAATCTGGTCCACATTTGTGGATATCTGCTAGCAGGTCCGAGGTTTCATCTTTGTATTCCGATTCTGACTTGCACCTGTGAATTCTTTATTTCTCTTCTTTGTATAGTGTGCCTAGTTGAAGGCACTAAATGCAGCACGTATATAGTTCTTTTTAGTTTTTACCTCGGAGCGGACCCGACATTCACGCAATTCAAGTGCTTTCTACTCTATTCCACTATGTTTTATATCTTTTTAATACAATGAGGACATTGCATTAGATAGATATGGGGGGGATATTCATCTCTGAATTTATTCGTCAGCTCCGTAGATTTGATTTATTTTCTTTTATTCATATTAAAAAAAAAATTGAAACTAGGAAAGAGAATTTGGGTTTAAGAAAATTTTCAATCTTAGGAAATACTACATTATGATCTGAACATAAAAGCCCTTCAGGTCTTTGGACTTAATCGAACTATGTATCCACTAAAATGTGGATTTGTTTTTTGAGTCCTCGCCAACCTTAATTCTATTGTAATTGGAGTAAATAAGTTTGGGTGATAAGTACACAACTTATCAACCCGCCCTCTGATTTGAGGAAATTTTGAGTTTTAAGCATCTACACACTTTCTTTGCACTGACTCTTTGTTCGACGATTTTAACAGAAATTGGGTAGCTAATGAACCTTCTAGGGTGATATGGCTGGCAAGTTATCGTGGGTAACAGCCCATAGGTAGGTTGTTCAGAGCCCAGTCACTGGACCCTTCTCTTTTTACTGCCTTTAGGTAAATTTTAGACCAGGGAAGCCACCTACTCAAAAAAGTTAGAGTCAAAAAAAGAAAAGGAGAAAAGAAAAAAAAGAAAATAAAAGAAATAAGCCACACTTCGCCACACGAGTATGGCTGGCAAGTTGTCGGTAGTAACAGCTCATCGACCGGTTGTCCAGAACCCAGCTCAATAAATGCACTGAAAATTTCCAAAACACTTAAGAAGAAGCGGAGAAGTAGAATAAATCGGGGAGATATGCACTGGATTCACCCTTGTGTTGACCCCGTAAAAATAAAAGTAGGGAGAATGCTACCAGTTGTAAAGATACACCTTTAGGCAGAATTCTCTTTTTAAGGTCACCTGGAGGCATAGAAATCCGAAGTCCATTTTTACTGTCGATCAACGAGTCTATCACATCCACAATAAGATAAACTTAGGATTCTCATCAAATCTTGGGTGAGTTGAATGGCCGTAGAAAGCCACTCCTAAACCCTAAAACTTGAAAATCCAAAAAAATTAGAAAAGAAGAAAAAGAGAAAAAGAAATTTTTCTTTGAATAAGGCGAGGTCTTGAGGCGGTCTGCGTTTTGGCAAATACTCAGGCACTGTTGTGTCTTTGAAAGTTCACATCCTAAGTAAACATTTTCTTAATGATTGAAAATAGCTCATGCCCAAATAATCCAACCTAATTCTTTTATAAATAGCATGTAGTTTTTGCTAGGGACTAGCAAAAGATAGGCATGGGAGTATGATGTAAACATCTTTACACTACTTAAGATGTCTATTTATACATATTCTTAAGCATAGGATTGCATTACATAGTATAAATATTGCATAGCATGCATCATCTTGCATTTAGATTAGTTTGAATAAAATGGAGGTGAATTATCTCCTTTTATGTTTAGGGATAGGGCAAAAATTTTATTGGGGCCTTGGATCGAAGATCCAACTATACAGATGTGATCAGGACGACGATTGGAGTTCAACGACTCCACGATCGCCTTAATCAGACATCTGTAGCATCAGATAGAGATCGGGGAACCCTAGAAGATCAAGGGATAAGATGGTATGAATCCACACTTCAAACGACAAATCCGACCGCATGGATGGATTTGAATCGACGATCTCAGCCTAACGGTGTGAAAATCGACTCAATTCAACAATCGTGGCACCATCTACATCATCCAGAAGATGGACGGCCAAGACGATGTCACGTGGTGCCATCTCGGCCGCCCAAACCGACCCAGCTGATTTTAGAGCTGACCGCACCCTTCTACCGCACATTGAATTATGGCCATTGGATCGCCATCCAACGGCCATGGGCAGCCACTCCTCAATTCAACCGCGTGCCCATTTCTCCTCTGCAATGCAGTGGGTGAAAGCGCTTGCGTGAAGGAGAGGAGTGAGATCGAGTAGCGAGGAGCGGGTGAGTGGGCGCAAGGAGCGTTGGATCGCAATCGAGCGGTCGTGAGCGCTCAATAGCGCCCACACGCTATTGCACGCTCGCGCCTTACGCGAGATCGCACGTGGGCGTTGCGTGTAGAGGAGGCGCTACAAGGGGTGAGTTAAGCCGTCCGATCTCACGATCCGATGGCTAAAATCTGCAGAACGTGGAGCGCGCATCTCATGCGTGGGAGGCGAGCGGCCGCCCCACTACGCCCATGATGGGGCTTTAGCGACGGTTTTATCCGTCACTAAAGATGTCTGATTTAATGTTTTTCAAATTAAAATGATCAAATTGCCCTCACTCCTTGCAACTATAAAAGGAGACCCCCTCCACACGAAATTCTCATCCCTTCCTTCTCTTCTCATCCTCTCCAAAGCTCAAGCGAAGTTTGTCCCACACCTGGGATGCTTCTTAAGAGATAAAGTAAAATTTTCGTCCCCCTTTCGGAAGCGAATCCCGCGACGAGAATGACGTGTTGCCTCGTTCCCGTTCTTCCCACTTCATCCTCCCTTGTCCTGCTCCGTTCCCCGTCTTCCAGGCGTCGTCCCATCCGGCTCATCCTCCAAGCGATCGTCGAGGAGGATAATTCTCTCTCCATTCTTTTTAATGCTTTCTAGAGTAGATTTACTACTTTCTAGTGTAATCATTTCCTGCTTTTTAGTCGTAATGTTTAGTGTAACGAACAATTTCTTTGATAATGAATTCCATGTTCATTCTACTTCTCTTTTTTATTTTTATTTGTAATATTTTCTCTCTCTCTCTTCAATTTATTGTAAATAGATAGATAGTTTCTAATCAATTAATCTACTTCGTGACAAATAAAACAAACGCGTATTTTTTTAAAATCAAACGTTCGCCTCCCTGAGTTCGACCTGGGATTTCTATTCCGGTATAAATTTTATTTGTTGAACACGAGTTCTTCGCTTTCAAACTACAACGACAGGTTTTCAAAACCAAACACGTTAGCGTAGCATCTTGTAGCTTCAACATGTCTCTAAAACCCTAACTTGGAATCCATAATTGGCTCTAATTTTGGTCCAATTTAGTTTGCCAAATGTGGTATCTAGGGCTCAAACAAGAATGTGATAGCCCTAGTTACCTTAAATGGGTGCACAAATCAGGTTTTGTTATTGAAATCAAATCAGGCAACTTGATGAATTATCTAAGAATGGAAAGCAAGTAGCTCTAATTGATTTTATCCTTTTTAACCTTTTTAGAATGAGGGGCTTAAGAGAGAGAGTAATCAGAATTTACCTGCCCCTGGCGTGTTTGATGTGCTGCTGAATTTCTTTTGAATGTATCTTCTCCCTGAAACAACCACAGCAAAAGAGATATATAGCAAGTTAGTGCCAAATCAGGAATTGTAATCGAGAATTCTAAATTACCCATTGCTCCACGGCAACAGCGCCAAAATGTTCATTCGTGCTAAGTCGGTGTTTAAAAAGTGGCACGCTGCAATATAGCCGAAATAGCGTTCAAAACATACACAATTTTTATTACTCCAAAAAGTTCCCAGGTCGAACTCAAGGAGCTATATGGGATTTAGAAATCAAGATCACAATTTAAACTAAAAGAAATTGCAATAATATCAGTAGCAATGTGCAAAAATATGAGAGTAAAATGGTGATTTAGATTACCAAATACTCCGACAATATCACCAAAGAACTCAATGTAAATGTTATGAAATGAGAGCTAATTCTATCGTCTGATTTGGAAATCAGACGACTTATGCTTCTTCTTCTTCTTTTCTTCTTCTTTGTCTTTGTTGCGTCCTTCTCTTCCTATCTTCTTCTCTTCAGGCCTTCACCTCTTCTTCTTCTCTTCTGCTTCTTCTTCTTTGTCTTTCTTCTTTCCTTCTCTGACTCTTCCTTTCTTCTTCTTCTTCTTCTTTCTCTGCGATCCTTCTCTTCTTCTTTGGCTTCTTCTTTGGCCTCCTCTTCTTCTTTTTCCCTAGCTGCTTTCTCTTCACCTTCAGGTCTCCGCCTCTTCAGAATTCGGCTAAGTGTCGGTCGAAGGTTCCTGTAGCAAAACCCTCCCCCTACCTGTGCAACTCTCCTCTCTTTTTCTCTCTTAGGATCCGCTCTCCCAGAGCCACGGGTATCCGAGTTATCAGGTCGGGCGCGTACCCAGGTCCAGGCTCACCAGGGTGTGGTGGTGGGCGAGGAGTGTAGGTCGAGTCGGGTTAGCCCAGGTCCATGGGTGAGGTGTCGCGAATGAGGCCAGGTGAAGGTGAGAGGGACCTCTCCCGTGGTATTTAAGGTGAACAGCTACTGGCAGTTTTTCAATTTATGTGGGTGCACGACTTCAGAACTTCCCGATGTGGGACTATCCGCGCACCCCTTCCTTCGCACGTCTGCAGCAGGGACTGTCGTTCCAATTGCAGCAAGACGCGAGGCTCACGACCTCAATTGATGACCTAGGATCGTGCGCGAGGTAATTCCGTGCGTTTTGGGACTTCAACCTAGGACAACAAGCACCTGGGGCAGCCTCAAGCAAGCTTCGAGCTTGCTCGCCAATGGTGGACAAGGCCTGGTACCTGAAATTAGTAGAACGGCCCCTCGGCCACATCAAAGCACTTAGGGAGTATCGCCGGAGCACGGCGGATGTGATGGGCGTGGTGGCGTGGCATGGCAGTGGCGTGAGTGCGTGGCTAGGTCAAACTGTGTGTGTGTGAGTGGGTGTTTTTGGGGGTGCGTGTGAGTGGATGGATGGGAAAATGAAGAGGGGGGAAATGCTTAGTGAGGTGTGGCTAAGGTTTTGCGAGTGTCAGCGAGGGTTTTGGTGGGCTGTGGAGGTGGAATGGCCTTGCCGGAGGTGGTGGCCGGAGATGGAGATGGAGGTGCGAAGGGGCGTCAGTGGCGGGTTTTGGAAAGTAAAGAGTGGAGAAGAAAGTAGAGGAGAGAGGAGACTTAGCTAGGAGGTCAATGGACGAAGGGGTGCAGCGAGGGCGTCGGGTTTGGTGTGGCTGACGTCAGAGATGAAGGCGGCTCCGATGAGGTGGGAACGGTGAGGATGAAAAGGAACGGGTGTCTGCTGGTATGGCAAGATGCGGATGAGAGTAGGGAGGATGAATTCGCCGCAGGTATGGTGGACGAACGACGAGAAAGAGCAGAGGGGATCATCGGCCGCCGAGGAGCCTTCGGCCATGAGGGAGAGAGGAATTTGAGAGGATTCACGGCTGAATTCGAGCGTGATGAGTTCGGGAGGATCTGGTCTTCTTTAAATAGGGATTTGAGTGGCAGTTAAGGTTTGGGAAGCTTGGAAGGTCGCCGAACTTGGGAGCTGTTAAGATACCCAAATCTCTCATGCGTTTGCATGAGAAATTGGGAGGGAATCAAAGCACATAGATGGGTTCATACTGGAGATAATTTCTTAGAGAATCTCCCTTCCAATTTTGGAAGAGATTCTCCAAGCAATCAAGGAGAAATTCCCTGTCAAAGGTCGCCGGAGTAGGTTTCCTCCACGATAATGGCGGAGGGACCTAATTGTGAAGACGACGAAGAAGTTAAGGGGTTGTATGCAAGGGTTTTTGAAAGTTAGGGGTAAAAATATAATCAAATAGGACCTTTTTACAAACTAGGTCAAGGCAAACTCATCTTGGGTCCAAATTTTGGTACAAACCTAATTTGAACCTAATGAATCCAATGGTGAAGTTGGATTTTGGTTTCCACAATGTTTGATTGGGTAATTTATTTACAAACTCAAATTAAGGCAAATATCTGTTTGAGACTCCATTTTAGGTCAAGATGGGTTCTGATGTCCAAATTGAAGGTACTAAACCCTAGAGCATATTTTTCTATGATTTTTAGAGGGTTTAAGTGAATTTTATTCTGACCAGAACCTTGGTTAATTAAGTGGGTCTGCTTTTAGGATTTCAAAAAGTTATTTAATTCTCAGAACACATGCAAACCCTTTTCTGTCTAATCCAACCCACTTGTTATCTTATTAAGACCATTTGACCTTTATTCAACCCTTGAGAAAACCCGTGGTTCTACTACATTCAAGATGTACTGGTAAAATTACATTTTTACCCTTAGTTTCTTATTTTTCTCTCAGAATGGTTATGCAATGAATTATGACCTTCAGTTAGTTATGTAGGAGTATTTATTGACATCATTGGGTCAAACTGAGCTAGTTAGGGCTCATGATGGTGTTCCCATCAATGCGTGTGTAGGATCTTTAGCAGCACTTGCGATTGATCTTCAACGATGTTTATGGACGTCACTAATTGTCCATGCTTGGAATTCTTCCTTTCCTCCACTATAAAAGGACCCCTACCCCTCCCATTCTTCATCATCTCTTCCTTTCTCTCCCTCACCACCTCCAAGGCTCTAGAGAGAGCTTGTTCGAAGCTCGAGATGCTCCTCTAGAGTAGAAAATCAAAATATTTTCCCGCCTCTCACCTCCATTCGTGGAGCATCCGGTGGTCGTCCTCTCACCACTTCGGGATGTAGATCCTCGCTGCGACATCATCCCGTCCCACGCTCCATCCTCCAACGTCGTTCTCCTTCATCCACATCTTACTACTTTCGTTCAGGCACCGTTAGAGCTAGTTGTCCTCCAGGCAACCGTCGAGGGGGATTCTTCTCACCACTCTTTATCTTTTCACTTTCTAGTGTAGTTTTTCGCTTTCTTATCTGCAGAAAACTCTATATTGAAAATATATGTGATTATTTCTTTCTCTCTCCCTCCCTCTTATTTTGCAAGTAGATTAGTTAGATAAAGTTTTGTCAATCTGATCTCTTGCTTTATAAAAATACCAAAAAAAATCATAAAAGACAAAAATAACAAAAACAAATAAAATCTAAGCGTGGATTTCACAAACCAAATGTTCGCCTCCCTGTGTTCGACCCGAGATTCACTTCGAGTTTCGGTATAAGTTTTATTTGATAGCTGAGTTTTGTAACTACGATGGATTTTTCGAAACCCTAACTTTTTATCGTGAAAACCTGCTCAATCAATATACATCACTCTTTATGTTCAAAAATGTTCTTTTACCCTAAAAATGTTAATTTTATTTACAATATGAATCAATGAATCAATTAATGAATGAATTGGTTAATTATGTGCAAAATAATCAATTGATGTTCACTATAATGTCTTAAACATATTTACAACTAAGCATGCATCAAAAACAATATAAGGCTACTCTATATTAGTTATGTACAACTATCCTAATTAATACCTAAGAATAGGTACAAAAATAACTATTAATTTACACTAGATTAAATATACTAACATATACTATTAACTTTAATAACATATATTATATATAATGTAACATATATATATGTCGCTATAGCCTTAGTAAAAATGTGTACAACTTAAGGCAAAAGAAATAGGTTTACTAACATTTATAAATATCTACAGTGACGGATACAACTGTCACTAAAACCTAAAACAACTATATATACAACATAAGCCTCAAACAGTACTATATTTACACTTATATATATATATGCATATATTACTTAAGTATACATGTACATTATACATATATATTTAATTTATTATACATATTCATATTTATTATCTTATATACTTACATATACCTACTATACATATACACGTATACATATACACACACTGTACACCCACGACTCATTCACAAACTAACACATAAGTCACTCAACACACACAACACTAAGGCACAACTCACTCAAAGGGGTCTCAACACTTAGCCGATTCCGGCTTGGGTTTCTTCTCTCTTCCTCACTCAAGTTTACTGGTCATTTAACCAAAAATTTGATTTTTTTAATGGGTGGGCCAACTTTTTGTGAGATACAAAGCATCCCATAGTGGTGGGACCAGACCACTACTCAGTTTGCCCATAGTTCATTTAGGGTGCATTTCATTTCATTTCAGGCCTATTACAAGGCCAGCACAATGCACAGGCCCTTAGCCCAGGTACTGTTCAAGATAATGCTCAGTATGCTCAGATCCGAGTATTAGGGGCATAATGGTGAGGTGTGCCCAGCGCCATGACGACTGGGAGAGCATATCACCAAAATCCTTTTATATGGCTCCAAATGTCTGCACGCCACCAATGTGGCACTAAGCGGTAGAGGAAATGGCGCTGTTGAGCGTTGAGAGTGCGTTTTGATTGGTTGATTTAGGGCCTCGATTTGAGGGCCCTATTAAGATCTGATTGTAAATTTAATTATATGGGTGTAAACCCCTTTTATATGTCTACATGATTGTATAATTTAGTTACAAAAATAAGTTATTTAAATATATATTCAAATTAGTTAAAGTTAAGGGTTTATACACGTTAATTTAAGGTTTATTATCTTAATTAATTCACAAATTGATAAATTAATCGTGAAATTGACTTTATAAATAGTTAATTTGTACGTTAAAGTATTTATTAAACATTTTTAATTTATTTTAGAGTCTTTATTTTAATTTATGTACATTTAAATACACGTTTCAAATAGTTATATACATATTTAGTCTATTAATACTATTATATAATACAAATATAGTATAAATAGGTTGAAAATATTTAAAATTAATATATATAAATGTATAGTATAGATTACTTCAGTATTGACTTAATTTACTAATTTATTTTATTTTAACTTAATAATTTACCTAATTAACTTACTAACTTAATTAATTACAGTAAATACATAAATAAATTAATATACATGTATCATACAGTAAATAATAATTAGTCAAATTTGTATGTATAGTATTACGTATGATTGTAGGAATATACATTGGTATTTATAATTACTTAGGATTATACGCATTTAATCTAATATAAATTAATATATAATTATATAATAAACTTATATATATAATAAATCATCATAAATACTTAATTAAATATATAGAATACAATTATAAGTTATTTATGTACATTATTTACATATAGTACAATATCTACATATAGATTAATCTTAAGTTATATTACAAGTATAAATACACTATACATGGTATTTTTGAGTATTTTTAGGTATATTCTGATTTTAATGGTATTTATATATTCTATAGAGATAGTAGATGAGAGAGAAAGAGTGAGATGAGAGATAATAAACCCTTTTCGGTGTTTTTAGATTTGGTTCTTTTATTAAATTCCAAAGTAGACTGAACTATCAACTGGTATGTTCTACTAAGCTGGGTGTTCAGAATACTTTGAAACTCTACTCACTCTTAAGGAAATACATGATCTTACTCAAGACAGGTTTATTCCATTTTTTATGATTTTTTATCATTTTTATTTATTTACAAAGCTAACCCAATTTAGGCCTAAATGAATGTTTTAAGGTGAAACTTAAGGCCTAAAGTTGAGTTCTATGTGCTGGAAATGCAACTTAAACACTCATAAATGACCAACACACAAAATGAAAAATGTTAAAACAATTAGACATGATTTTCACTTTTGATTCATTTCAAAACAAAATTTTGACAATTGATGAAATTGAAATATAGCTGACAACAAAATCAAACATGGATTACAAGCTATTCTTTTTGAGTTTAAATATAAATTCTTGTACATGAATGCTTGGTCCAAATTCTAATAGTACACAATATATCAACTACATCATCTCTCAAAATCCCAGCTCAAATCCTCTCATTCAGACCAACTAAACAGCTGCTGCTCAAATTTAGCAACTAGGATCAACCATTTCTAGCAACTAATTCAGCTGCTATTGCTGCCAACAGATGCAGCAACTTGTGTAGCTGTAGCCCTTGAAAACCTAGCAGCTAAATCAGGCTTTAAAGCTTGACTAAATTGTTCCAGAAAATCTCCTCAGATATTAAAAGTTAGATCTAAGGATACCAACTGATCCATGAATCCCATAAAAATCTGAGGTTAAATCCACTGTAAAGCCATTCAAAATCTCATTCAAAATCTTCATTTAAATCAATATCAGATGGACAAAAACCAACTCTTTGGAAATTCAATCTCAACCACTTTAAACATTCATGAAATTGTCTAAAAACCATTTAAACACAAATTGAGGTTCAAAACATATCTAAAGATCCTAACTAATCCTTCCTACATGACTATATACAGTGAAGAGGGGAGAATCACTTCAGAATCTTCATTCAAATCACCTAAAACCTCTTATAAGCATCAAATCTGATATTTAATGTCATTTAAGGTTAAAACCCATGTTGTCCTATTTTAGGGCTTTTGATCTTGAATCATTGAGATGATATGATCATCTAGAGTTCTTGTACACCATTGATTGGTGTACAGGAACTGTAGGTGGTCCATTTAAACTCATTGGATCATTGCTCAAGCCTCAAATCAGGATCACTAATTTTCCTTGGCTGAGCTCTCTAGAAAGGAAGAAAATAGGATACACTATTCAAATTAGGCACAAAGCACACGCTCGATAAAAATCCAAATTACTGAGCTCCAATTCATCATTGTAGGCTCAATTGGACTCAAACACACTCAATTCACACGATTAAATACCAATTAAATCAAATTAAATCTTTGATCTATAAATTAGGCATAGAAATCCAGTCCACTATAATCGAGTGAGTCATCGCAATTAAAATAGAAGAAGGGGGCTTTTGTGATCAGTTGACATGAATGGGAAGCCCCCATGTGGAATGGGTGCATATAACAAATCTACGAGCTAGAAAGCTCTAGATCTATTAATGGCCTGATGGATGGGTGAATGATGAAGTAAATTATGAAGGAAATCAATGAATGTAGACAATGAGATGTGGAGGAAGATCAGTGGATTGAAATGGAAGTGAAATATCGCCTCTCTGATATGAATTGATTAGAGAGGGTGAAATTGATCAAATCTAATCTAACTTTAATCTAAGCTAATCAATCATCCAATTCACCATCTAAACTACATCTAACTAATCTATACTACACTAACAGGCACTGCAACTAATCTAGAAAGCAAGAAAAACCTAATCTAACAGAAGAATGGGACCTAAAAGAGGATCTGCAGCTAGTGGCTGCAGCGATGAATGGGGGAGGAGCTCTGGCGATTTGAAAGCTCACTAGTAGAGCTCAGATCTCCCTCAGGTGTTTCAAGATCCTTAACGGCGAGGAAGACTCAGAGAAGCTAGAATTCCACCGCTCAGGTGGAGGAACAGGGGCTGGTGAGGAGAGGGAACTAGAGGGAAGAAAGGACCAACTTTAAGAGAGTAGGAGGGGGAGATGATAGCATGCGTAGGGGTCTGAGAGGCTTCTTAAGTAGGCGCGCACGGTGATTTGAGCACCACTAGGTGACATTAGGCATGAATAGGGTTAATAGTGGGGATGAGCTTGAGAGGAGGGCGGGAAGATAGCTTAGAATCAAATACCCACAATAGGATGGGATTTGGGGGAGGTGAGGGATCATCGTGCAAAGGCACAGCAATTTTGGATCAACATCCACTATCAAATGAGTGGATCAAAGGAACGACGGCCCAGATGGGCCGTGTTCTTCGGGTGCTACAGTGCACCGTGTTTAAGAGGTGTTATAGAAGAATTACAATAAAGCCCTTAAGTTGAAATAGTGGAAGAAGTGTGTAAAAACCCATAAGTGGTTGAAAGTTATGCTGCAGAGCAGTCCTTAACATCTTACACATAGATCCCTATGTCTTTTCAAATGGTTCCTTGAGGGTTTTATGTGTAAATGAAAAATGTTATGCATGAGGACCTAAATGTAAAGTCATTAATGCAGGGTCCTAATAATGTCCAAATGCAATGAATTTTTTATTGAAGCTTAATTGTACCTTTAAGAAGTTAATTCAACCCTTGATTTGTACTTTTGAACTCAATCATGTGTTTAATTTGCAATTAGATAATCAAATTACACTTTTGAATAGAATCTCATTAATTGACCTAATTATGCAATTTTAACACCAATTTACTATTTTAGGTCATTTTCCTTAATTTCCACTCTTAACCCTTATATCAAGTTAATTGGTAGTGTTTAACCTAGTTTCTAGCTTAACTTGGGTATTTTAGCTACGATGAGCCACACCTCATTAGTATGCTACCCCAACCCCTCCTAGAGCTATTCAAATGCCCACCATAATTAACCAAGAGTCTCCTGGTTGGCCCAACCTTCCTCAAGGAACAGACCGACACTTTGCCCAAGCAAACACCATCATCTTGAGGAGCAGTAATAGACACAAGGGTCCCACCCAACCCCAAGCTAATAACCCTATGACAAATAATAAGCAATCTAAACTCCCAACTAAGAATGCGATCAACAGAAAATCTGAGTCTCATTTGGGAGTATGACATTGTATAGGCAAATAAAAAATAGCTAGAGGAGAAATTTGAGGAAAGAATAACTTTGATACAAGCATTCAAATTAATAATCATCTTACTCCTCACGACTATTGGATCCATTCCCACCTACGCTAAATCTTTACTGAGTTCATATAAGGAAAAGCATAAGGCGGAATCTGAAAACACTAGGAGGGTGTTTTTGCTAGATAAAACCAGCACCTTAATCCTAAACAAGTTACCTCTTAAGAAGCAGGACCTGAGAGCCCTGTTGATTTCCTGTACAGTTGGAAACATTACTTTTGACCGAGCTCTCCTCGACTTGGGTGCTTCAATTAATGTGATCCCTACCTCACTTTATAGGAAACTAAGTCTAGGCCACTTGAAACCCACTGACATAACCTTACAGTTGGTTGACCGATCAGTTACAACGCCTAGGGGTCTTTTGGAAGATGTTTTGGTCAAGGTCCATAATTTTCATTACCTTGTGGACTTTATGATCCTTGACATAGAAGCACCAAAACAACTCAACCACACCCCGATCATTTTAGGAAGACCTTTCTTGGCCACCGCCAAGGCAAGGATTAATTGTGAATCAAGAGATATAGAGATTGCCTCTGGGAATCAAACAAATCACTTTAATATTTTTGAGGCATCAAAGAAGAATCAGATTAAGTGTGGGTTGATTGAGGAGCTCGGTAGAATAGAGGAGGTTATGGCCATACACACCATAGAAAACCCCCTAATGGCCAACTCAACCCAAACTCAGGAAGAAAATCACAAGGTTGCAAGCATGATTGAGGATAATAATAATTTGTAACCAATTTTGAATTATCGGGATTAGAATTTCACTTATAAGGAAAATATTCATGAACTCGAAAGCTTGTTGGAAGATTTACTCGATCAATTAAAAACCCAACAAGACCCTTGTCCTAAATTTTTAGAGTTTGAGGTTCAATTAGTGGGTGAAAAACACGAAGATCAAAATGGTTGGATCCAGAACCCCAATATTGAGGATGAAATTGAGATTTGAGGAGAAACTCTTAGGAAGCCTATTCTAATTATGGACATCAACATAAGCATCCTAGAGCATGCACACACAACACTATCAAAAACCCTCAATACCTTACAAAAGCCTCATAATCCTCTCCCTACCAACCATTACACAATTCCTGAACCCACCCAAACCTCCTTTGTGCTCATTCAAGAAAACACCTATTGGAGACCATTTGGGCTTGACCTGCATCACCAGCTTGCCACTTTTCTTGATCGTTTCTTTGGCAAGCCCACTCTCACCCTCCGAGACCCATATCTTGGGGCATGGAAACTCAACTTTTGTAGCCTAAATGTTTGTAATTCATATCTAAGGATTGTGCCTAGCTGACGACACTAAACTCAGCACTTTGTATAGTTTGTTTTTACTCGGAGCTTATTGGGATCATCACAGAATTCAAGTCCTATCCTCTTTATTATGCTCCTTTTCATGACTTTATGATACAATGCGGACACTACATTAGCTAGGCATGGGAGGTGGATATATTCATTTCTTAATCATTTTGTCAGTTTTGGGGAAATTTGTCTATTTATTATTTTTATTAAAAAAAATTAGAATTAGGATATTAGGATTGTTGGAATCCTATATCACAGGTTTAATTAAAAACGTCGTAATATAGTGCGAAATTTGATACAACAAAACATTTTATAACAATACATGAATGTCTTGGTTAATCTCAGGGAGGCAAAACATGCCAACTTTGATTTTAATTTTTTTCTTCTTTTAGTTCTCTACTCTCTCAAAATTGGACTCTGGTTTCAATAGTGCAAACGTAATATTCACTCGTCGGGTTGTTCACTCGCAAAACATGTGCATGAGTCATGTAAATAATAAACGTGATTGTATGAGTACTCATTCGCACAATTTTTACTTCGTAATGGTGGTTAATAGAAAATGTGTTTATCGCTAGTTCATTAATTTCTTCTGGAACCGACATTTTATTTGCAAAATAAAAACAGACTATGATCTAGATATATATTAAGAACTTTTATTTCATGAATCATGTCATTACAACTGATACTAGAGGAATGCTTATACAATTGAAATCATGAAATCTATGCTAACGGAAGAGAGATGCATGCATGGGTCTCAAAGATTATGTGTGCACTCTAAGAGAGATATGTTACTATGCTACTAGTAGGAAATAATGCAAGAGAGAAAATACGAAGAACTTAGCTAAGGTGAAATCGAGCACCGGAGGTGGTCTCCAGTGGCCGTATGGCTTGAGGTGGTAGGAGGGAAGAGAGGAACGACCAAGGTGGTTGGCCGACTTCTTGATGAAGGTGGAGTGGCTCTCTTGGACCTTGGATGAGTGGAGCTTGTGCAGGAAGATGATGTTAGCATGAAGATGGAGATCCAAGCATCCAAGAGATGGGTGCATGGCTGTCCAAGGGTGGTCTTTTATAGACTTGGAGTTTGCTTTCAAGTGGTTTCTCTAGAGAAACCCTCAAGTGGTCGCCTAACCTAGTAGAGAGTGGGTCTTCTTAGATCCACTTTCTAAGGGAAGGAGTTGTGGACTCCTTGAAGACTATTTTCAATCTTCAAGGTGGCGACAATTGGAAGACCATTCTAGAAAACTCTAGAGAGGATGGCCAAGCAGTGGTGGTGTGTGTGTGTATGACCTTGGGTGGTGGCTAGGTGGTCTAGGTTGAGTCCTATAGGTCTAGGCAATTGGGTTTAGGTAGGTTTCTAAAAATAGGTTCATAAAACCTATTACTAAGATGATGAGTGCAATTAATCTCACCACAAGTTTAATTAGGTGGATATGTGTGTAATTGGGAGAGAAAATTCCCAATTAAGTTGTATGTGAGTCAATTGGATTTTGATTGAGTCCAATTAGACTTGTACTAGTTGAGAATTGATCTCAATTGGGTTGTATGAGTCCAATTGACTAGGTAGAATGTAATTGACAGGATCCAAGTCAATTGGACTTAGTGTGAACCCATCTCGACTTAGGATACCTTAACTTAGGTTTCCTAGGGTGTATGATTGGGTTTATTGGCCTTAGGAATGAAGGTCTAGCCTCGATTCTATAAACAACAATAGAAGAAGGGTTCCAGAAGTCTGATCTTAATATCAGACGTCTTATACTTCAAAACTGGATGTCCAGACAGAGAATTAGATGTCCAATTTTGAGTCAATGCTTGAGTTAGGTTATGGTGGGTGATTCTGTAGAGACTGGATGTCTGGACGTCCACAACTTTGCTGGAAAGTGGTTTTTGGGTGTTCTAGGCTAGATTAACCTATTGGAAAGGTGGCTAAGGTATGGGAAGGTGTATAAAGCTATCCTAAGGCTAAGGATAAGTGCAGGGATGTCCTATGTTCTTCATATTTCAATTCAAACATTAAAATCCTACAAGTAATATAGTATACCTCTCCCCTACACTATGTCTTCAGCTTGTGCGTAGCTTTATTTCATGGCTTCTACAGCAGTCTATATAGCTTCTATCCAGTTTAGGCCATCTTCTGAACTTCTTATTACCTGCAAACCAAATAATACACTAATTAGTACACTATTTTGGCATTATTTATGATGAATATTTATGTAAAGTAGGAAAGATGCAAAGTATGCTACTAATGCATGAATTACTCCTAAATTATGCTAAGTTTTAACTCAATTTAGGTCAATTAAGTCCTATAATTGCTGCGCAATCAAGGACTAAGGAATTAGAAGTTTTCAACTTTAGAAAATAATACGGTAGGATCTGAGCACTTAGACTCTTCAGGTCTACGAGTTTAATTGACCTGGGTGTCCACTAAAATGTGGACATATTTCTCGAGTCCTTGCCAATTTTGAATTTATTTTAATTGATTGAAAAAGTTAGAATGATAAGCACATGACTGTTGGTGTGTGAGATTTATCTTTTAGAAATACGCATCATAGTATAAGACAAAAATCGTGACAACACTTAAATTTATAAACTTGAAATCAAGAAATGAGTCTGAGGTTGTTCGTAGGGAGAAAATTGTCAATTTCAATTCACTAATCACAATAGCAAGAAGAATATGTAATTGAAACCACAATAATACTCAGAAGATTATTTTGATAACATCAGAGAGTCAAAGTGCATAAAGATGGGATTAAAATGGTGATTTGAACCACCAATTAACCCTAATGTTTAAGCTATGCAATTCTCTCAAATAAATGAATAGCAACCGTAATCCAATGTCAATTCAAATATAGCCACATCAACCAATGAATCAGAACCGATCAAGCACAAGTCAGACGACAGTGTAAGGCTTCAGACACCTTAACTCAAGCCTCAGAGAAGCCAAGGCACAGTAGCAACAGAGGAGCACAAGGATCTTACAAGAGTAAGGCATAAGGGCCTCACTAAGCCTCAGAAGGCTAAGTGTTGAGACATAAGAGAGGGGCATGATTTCCAAGGCAACAAAAACCCCCCTCCTCCCTCTCAGATTTTTCCTTCCTCACAATCAGATTGAACCTGGGTAATCAGACCCAATGCCCAGACCCATCGACGTGCGTGGCGGGCGAGGGTGTGTGAAAGCATGTGTATGGCACGTGCGTTGGTGCGTGGAAGGGGACCTTACCTGGTGCGTGCTGCGGCAAACAACAAATGAGTTGATTTCAATTTATGTGCGGTCGTGAGTTACTGAGTCCACGATATGGGACTAAAGAAAAGCTCGTTCTTCATTACGAACTACAGCTGGAAGCTCCTCTCAATTCGAGTGGCTGTTGTGACTTTGTCAGCAATTGAAGCTCGGAGAAGGTTCCTGATGCAGTTCCACAACTTCTTGATGTGGTGGTAGGTTTGCTGATGGTCGGAGAAAGGCGGACGATGGCGACGAATTGACGATGACAGGAGGAGATCCAACGAGTACCTATGATCATGAAAATGGGCTACTTGCCCCAATTTGAAAGCTCAGAGGTTTCTTCGTGAAGCGAGGAATGCGAAGGCAGTGTCATCGTAGTGTTTGGTGAAGTGTGGTGCTCGACTGACGTCGTGGGAGGTGACAGAGGTGTGTAATGACCAGTTGGAGAAATCAGGGGTTAATCGCCCTAATTAGCTTAGGGCTTTTAACTGTGATGTGGTGCTGAGTGTTTTAGGAGCGGTGGTGGTGTGTTTGCGTATGTGTGGTGCCGACGCGAGCTCGCTGGAGCGTAGAATGTAAACGTAAGATCTAAGGGGGTAGACAGAGTCAGGGGAGTGAGAGGAAGTGTTTAAGGGACTTTGGGAGAAGCAAAAGGGTGAGATGCGTCTGACATTGACTAGCCGGATGCGAAGAAGATGAGAAGTACGATAAGGTGTTGGTGAGGAAGAAGAGGTGGAGAGCGGCCGAACTTTGGTTGGTTGCAGTCGCGAAGAAGAGAGGAAGTCGGAAGGTTGTCCAATTTAATGGTTGGTTGGTCGGAGGAGGAAGATGGAGGAGGTCGCTGGAGCCAAAGTGAGGTTGGCCGGAGAGGAGGAAGAGAGAGGATTCTTGGTTAAAAACTTGGATATGGAGATCAGCCTCAGGTCGGGGCTTCTTATAGAGCTCCAGAATGAGCTCATGAATAAGGAAAGAGGCTTGGAATTCCAAGATTTTAGGGAAAAATATCCCTTGAAATCTCGAGCTCGCATGGGCTTTAGAGATCTCCTTGGAGTTCTTGATTTGGTGCGGATGATCGGGGATTTCTTGAGGGTCAATCTCTTCAATTTTGGAGAGATTTGTCTCTGATTTGAGGGAGAAAATCTCCCTTGAATCTCAGTTGAGAAGCTGCAACCACACCAATAGTGGCAGAGACTGGTTTGAAGAAAATGATGAGATGTTAGGGGAGTAAAAGGAATAAATCCAAAAGTTAGGGGCTCAAATGTGAAGACTAGAGATTTTTAGGGTATGAATTGCAAACTAAGTCAAGATGGACTCTGATTGGGCCTAAATTTTGGCCTTAACCTAATTTGGACTTAAGGAATCTAATGGTAAAGTTGGATTTGAGTTTTAATCATGTTTGACTGGAAAATTTGCACTAAACCTAAATTAGGGTAAAATTCCGTCTACAACTCTATTCTAGGTCAAAATAGGTTCAGATAGTCAAATATGTTGATTCTTACGGGAGGGGGTGAGATTTGTGGAATATAAAATAAAGTATAGAATTAATGTAAAATAATCTCACACAAATGACAATCACACAAGATACATAAATATTTTTAAGTGGAAACCCAAATCGGGTGAACACCACCACCTAACCCTTTCGAGTTAGGATTTCTCGTTCGATCGAGTCGATCAAATCCACTAATGAACTACTTTAACGAGGGTAATTCAATCTCTTACAACCGACACTACTTTGAACGAGGGTAGCATGCCTTAAATCCCTTCTCTTCACGAGAAGGTTTTTATCTCACGAAGGAGACAGGAATTTGCAAAGCGAATACCCAACCAAATTAACAAACAAATATTACAACACAAACCTATGGAGCCATAAATTATAAATCCTAAACTTAGCTTCTATAGGAAAAATAGACTTCCCTTAGATGGAAGAACGTAGGCGTGATCTTGGCAGAGTAATGACGCTCTCGGATTAGTTGAATCGAGCTTGGAGAGGAAGATCACTTCTTGATGATTTCTTCTCTATGACACAAAGGAATGTGAAAGTAGTGTTACAAGGTGTATTTCTACAATACAAGGGGCCTCTCCTATTTATAGATGACTTAGGAAGGCTTAGGAATGCTGTGGAAGCCTTAGGTAGCTGTTGGGGATCATCCCAAGGCAAATCAAGCTGCAATCAGAATCATTAATGATTCTGATAGGGTCATCAAACGTCTGGGAAAAAGATTAGACGTCCGGAAGACACTCTTATGATGTCTAAAAACTAAATCAGATGTCTAATCCTAGATAGATTTCCTTACTAACTTGAGTCAGACTTAAACAGGGTTCTAGTGTAATTCAGTCAGATGACATATTGGACGTCTGGCACTAGGTCTAAATGCCTAGAAACCTAATTAATTGTGGGAATGGATTTCCCAAGGTACAAACGGCCATAACCCTTAACAGAAGTAATTTCGGCTCAAATGAGAGCTAACGGTCACTTTTCAAACGTATAAGGTCCTCTACAGACGTCTGATAGAAGCCTAAAGGTCATTTCTCAACGATCATATTGTGAAGGTCAACGTTCCACTAATTGGATGTCTGGCCAAGTCATCATAAGTCTACTAAGAAGTCTAGACTAAGGGTCGGTCATCTGAAATCAACAGACAGAAGGCTCTAAGACCAGCCCTAAAAGTTTGGACATTAGATTCAACATTCAGATGTCTTAAAGATCACTATTAGACGTCTGTTATTAGTATTAGATGTTTGAAAAGGCTGTCTGAAGCCTATATGGGCTTTCGAAGTTCTTCATAGAAAACTTAAGTATCCTAGAGTTGTGCAAGTGTTCCTAGGACTACAGAGTTGATACTTTGAGGCTCTTTAACATGCATCTAAGGAAGAAAAATAAAGAGCAACATTAATACAATGAACAATAACGGAAATCTATCATATTCTTCATCTCCTTCTTCAAGCTATTACTCCCCACGAAACTCCTCCTCCAACAAGCTCCTCCAATCCTCCATGGACGCGAGCTCTAAGGTCCTTCACACTTGTATCCATTTGCATTTTTCTGAAATCTAAAGCTCAAATGCAAATGTTAAAACACAAGTGTTTTGTTATCATCAAAATTAACGATCGTGGTGCCTTTGCACCAACAAAACCAAGGATACTAAACCTTTTAGAATATTTTTCTTTGAATTTTAGGAGGTTTAGATGAATTTTATCCTAATCAGAACCTCTTTAATTTAAGCAGGTCTGAAATTAGGGTTTTGGTGTGCTGTTGCTGTTCTTGGAATGCGTGAAACCTCGTTTCTGTTAGTGCTGACCCACTTTTTAGACTTTTGAGCTCATTTGACCTTTATTTAGCCCCTGCGTGATCCTGTGGTTAATCTGTGTTCATGATGTACTATTAATATTATAGAATTAACCCTGATTTCTCATTCTTCTCTTAAATCAAAATAATATGGAATTACGACCCTCAGATGATTATGTAGGAGCTTTTATCAATCATACATGACTAAAAGTAGCTAGTTAGGGTCTATGATGATGTTCCCATCAATGACATCAACCCACCTTCTAATTTAAGGGGACTTGAAGTCTAAACATCTATACACCATTTGTACTGACTTACTTCTCAGGCGATCTTAATGGAAATTAGGTAGCTAATAAATGTACTAGAGTGGTATGGCTGGCACATTGCTGTAACTGCTCATAGCCAGGTGTCCATAGCCCAACCATGCGACTTAATCTCTTTGTCTATTGCCTCTAGGTAAATCATAGATCGGGGAAGTCACCTACTTTGAAAAAAAGAAAAGAAATGAAAAATAGAAAAAAGAAGAAAAAAATAATAAGCCACACTGCACCGCACGGGTATAGCTGGAAAGTTGCCGTACGTAACCTCCCATTGTGGTTTGTCTAGAACCCAGCCTTCAAAAATGCACGAATAATTCCAGAACTTAGGGAGAAGTGGGGAAGTAGAATAAAAACTGAGATATACACTGGGTTCTCCTTTGTGTTGACCCCACCAAAAATAAGAGTAGGAAGAAAGTTACTTATCAGAAAGATAAACCTTCAGGTAGAAAATTTTCATTTAGGGTCACCTAGGTTTTGTAGACTCCTAAGGTCCATTTTGATTGCCATTGAATGAGTCAATCACCTTTGCACAATAAAGATGGTTAGAACTTCTGGTTTTCTCAAGTCTTAGGTGGGTTGGGTAGCTATAGAAAGATGCCTCGAAACCTTAAACACAAAAGGCCCAAAAAAAATTAGAGAAGAAAAAGAAAAAAGTTCTCTTTTATGTACAGAATAAGGTGAGAACTTAGGCGATCTGTATTTTGGCAGGCACCCGAGTGTTGTTGAGTCATTGGAGTTTAGATCCTTAGTATACTTTTTCTATTGTTGATAAATAACCCATGCTTAAGTAATCGGATCTTAATTCTATTTATAAAAAATATTTATTTAGTTTTGCTAGGGATTAGCAAAAGATAGACATGGGAGTGTGATAAGTCTAAAATATTTCATGATAAAATGCCTATTATGTGGGTTCCTAAGCTGTTTAGATGCATTTAGCATTGTAAATAATACATAGCATCCATTATATTGCATTTAAATTAATTTGTACTAAGTGTCTATTAATCTGCTTATTTTAATGGTTGGGGGATAGGGCAACTTACACCTGGGCTTCAAACAAGAAATCTAACCATATAGATGGACTCAGAGTGATGATTACAGTCCAACGATGCGAAATCGCTTTGATCGGAGCTCTGTCGCATCCGCTCCAAACAACAAAAGATGAATGGCCTAGATGGTGCCACGTGACACCATCTGAGGCCTCCAAACCACCTGCAACCTTCCTCCTCGCCCATGCGCTCCTTACCTCGACTGTGTGATCCTCATCCAGCTGAGGTTAATCCTACACCATGCTTCATAGATCAAAGGGGCGCACCACCGTGCAACTACAACCGTTGGATCGTTATCCAATCGTTGGATCATCGCCCTCAGTGTCCAAACCTCATGCAACCACCACCATCGGATCCACGATCGACAACTATGATCAAACACCACTCATGATAGCGTAGAGGTTTGCATGCTATACTCTCAACCCTCAGGCGTGGGTTCAAGACCTAAGGTGCTCATCTCGTCAAGTGTGCACGAATAAAAAATTGAGTCATTGGATTTAGGACGGACGGTGTAGATTCAGGCATGTCTCCTTCAACCGCACCTTCATAGCCACAGTGATGCGTCGTCATAGCCACAGCGACGTGCAGTCACATGCTAGATCTACAATAGATGGCAATGGCTCTTCCATGTGGCACGATCACGCGATACGCGTGGGTAAATGTGCGATCTCACGCGAGTGGGGAGGGATCTGAAGCATCCGCGCACACTATCATGAGCCCTACGATGAAGATTAGACGATGAAGGAGCGGCGTACCTGTGCCAGTGCAAGGCAGCCAGGCACGCACGCGTGCTACAAGATTGCTTCATACAAAGGCCGGGTGTGCCGCGCACGCCGCATGTCTTGTGCATGGTCATTAAGGTCTTAGTGCGTAAATTATTTGCCAAAGCACCTATAAAAGGCAATGCAACCCTCCCATTCCTCTTCATCCCTTCCTATGCATTCCTCTCCCCCTTTAGAGCTTAGAATACCTTCCTAAGCTCATATCCTTGTGTCCCAAGCCTGAGATGCTCCAATAGGATATAAAAAATAATTTTTATTCCCATCTTCTCACCCTCATTCATGGAGCTTCCGCCAGTTGTCCTCTCACTCCCATTTGTGGAAGCAGATCAACCCATCGTCACCCTACCTCACCTCCCCTTCATCCAGCTTTGTCCTCCTTCCATCATCTCACTACTTTTGTCTGAGCGCTGCTCGTCTCCCAAGCAGTCGTTGAGGGGGATTCTCTTTCTCTTCTCTCTTATTGCTTTTGTAGTTTAGATTTATTTTCTGCACTAATTTTGTAGCAAACATTTGTTGGGATTATATATATCTTATTCTCTCTCTTTCTCTCTCTCTCTCTCTCTCTTTTCTCTTTAATTATATTGTCACTTAGCTTAGAGTTATTCTACCTGATGCTTTACTTATAAAAATACAAAAATATTACAAAGCCACAAAATATCAAAAACAAATAAATCAACGCAGTTGAAAATCAAATGTAGCCTCCTCATGTTCGACTCAGGACTCACCATCCCAGTTATAAATTTTGTTTGATAGTCGAATTCTACGATTATGACAATGCAGGTTTCTCTTTCCGAAAACCCTAAATGATTTTTCTTCGCATGAATTTCTGATTCATCATTATGCCCCTTATCCATATCCCTCACCTCCATGTTTGCCTCCCTAATCCACGACCACTAACTATCCTACCACCTCCATTGTCCTAATACCACTGAATGGACACAACCACTTCTATATTCCCTTGTCCTAATCATTTCAACCAGCATCTTACTGACCACCATCAACCATTCCCTAACCACCAACTACTCACCCTCTCCATCTTTTATCCACAATCATCCATGCCCAATCCACCAACTTCATTCACCATTACACATTCACCACATCACTAATCCATACACATTCATGTGCACTTAGTTCCATTACACACACACACCACCCCAAGTGTTCGTAATAGTTCCTACATCACACATGCACTAAACACCTTCACATTGCTATTACATGTCCTTACCATATCCCTCATAGCAATGATTCATTCGACATACAGAGCAAAATTGTGAGATAAAATTGATTAAAAATGTGTCATAGTATAGTTTCTTATGATTGCTCGAACAACTAATAATTTAACAGAACTTTGAGATGTGATTTTTCATTTTGTATTCATGAGTCCCTATCGATCTCAAGGAGGAAATTCACGAATTTGGGTTTGATTGGATTTTTCGCCTTTGAAACTTGTGTGTTTGTGACTTCTTATTTTTTATTTTTTCTTTTTCTTTTTTTTTTGTATTTTTCATTATCTAAACTAAAACATAAATAAAGCCCATTGCTCGATGATCAATGACTAACTATAGAAACCCTAATGACTAATCTACGTGAAATGAAAATCGAACCTAACTAAAACATAATGGGGGGGAGGGGCGGGGTGGGAGGGGGGCGTGTGATGGTGGTGGAAATATGGTGGCCAACCACCACTTGATGGTAGTGGTGGGCGTGCAGTATGTGTGGTGATGACAACAAAAACAATGAAGTGAATATGTGAATTGATAGGCATAATTTCATACATGAAAAGTTTTGAATTAGAAAACCCATCGTCGTAGTGCGTAGAATTTCGCTACTAGGTAAAATTTATAACCGATACTCAAGGTGAGCCTCGGGTCGAACACGAGGAGACGAACGTTTGGTTTTGAAATCCGTAATTTGATTTTATTTTTTTTGGTGTTTTTATCATTTGTGATTTTTTTGATATTTTATAAGGCAAGAGATCAGGTCGATAATATATAGTTAATCTACTTGCAAAATAAGGGAAAGAGAGAGAGAGAAAGAGAGAGAAAATATCAATATTTAGCTAACCAAAGTTGACTATAGATAATCAAGGACGAAATTACAACTACAATAGAAAAGTGATAAAAGGTAGATGGAGGTGAGAAGAATCCCCCTCGACGGCTGTTTGGAGGACGACTCGCTCTGATAATGCTTGGACAAAGGTGGTGAGAGGTTGTATGGAGGAGAATGGTGTCAGAGGAAGGAGGATGGGGCAGGACAATGTCGTAACGAGGATCTACTTTCCGAATGTGGTGAGAGGACGACCACGGGATGCTCTATGAAGGGGTTGAGAAGAGGAAAAAAATATTTCTTTTCTACTCTAGAGGAGCATCCCAGGCTTGGGACAAGCTCTCTCTAGAGTCTTGGAGGTGGTGAGGGAGAGAGAGGAAGAGATGAAGAATGGGAGGGGTAGTAGTCCTTTTATAGTGGAGAGGAGGCAAAATAAAGTCATTGGTCAACGACATTTACAATCGTCGTTAAAGAATTGCCACAAACATCGCTAAAGGCCCAGCTCATGCTCGCTCACACCTGCTGGTGTCCACTATTGCCAACACACGTCCGCCGTTCGATCATTGATGAACGACCACAATTACGCAGAGATTGCGGTCACAACTCACACCTCCCATGTGTGCGATCGAGCATTCTCGCCTGGGCATATCCGCGAAGATCAGGCTTGCCACGTGGCGCCTCTACTGTTGCCTGATTGCCATCGCACGGTTGCGAGCATGCGAGGAGCGCGCGCTTAAGATGTAAGCGCACTGTGCTGGGGAGAAGTGGCCACCTCTCAGCCACTCGGTTGAGATCGAGCGATCAAATTTCGATTGAACAGCGCTGAGGGGGGCGATGGATTGGGGATCAAACTTGCACCCTTCATTGTGCAGTTAGACCTTCAACCACTGTGCTATGGGGATGAGATGGTCATGTTTCTGTTTTGAGGCCCATGCGCTCTCAACTGTTGGATGAAAATCCAATGGTAGAGATTGATCAATCGAAGGAAGAAGTGCTGCAAACGCCAAAGGGTGGTCTAGCTGGTGCCGCGTGGTGCCATCTGGACCATCCAACTTTAGATGCTTGTAAGTGGCTCCACGGATGTCGGATTGTGTCGATTTTTATGCCATTGGGCTGTAATCGTTGATCTGGATTCATCCGTATGGTTGAATTTGTAGTTTGATGCTCCAAATTGTATCACCTAACACCTTGGCCATTGATCTTGCTCGGACTGCATAATGTGCTACGAGATTTCAATCAAGGCGATTTCAGAGGCGTTGGACTCCGATCGTCGTCTTGATCAGATTTGTATGGTCAGATCATCAATTTGAGACCCTGAAATAAATCTCCTTCTCCTTAGCCACAAAAAGGAGCAAATTAACCTATAATTTATACAATCTATCCTAAATGCAGAATGATGCCTGCAATGTAATATTTATAATATGGGAACGCATCTATAAGGATAGGAACCTACATAAATAGGCATTTTAACCTAAATGGATATGTATACATCATGAATCAGATTAATCAACGAGATAAACACAAAGATCAACAATATTTCATTGAATAAAACTTGAAGCACATAAAAGTTTTCAAACCATGAACATAATAACAAAAGGTAGAGACATGCTTGACATAAAGAAAATTAGATCTGACTACTAGAAATGACTACCACATCGAGCGTGCCTTGAGAGGTCGTTAGCTTCTTATGTGGTGGTGGTGGCTAAACCTCGGGTACAAGGACTCGTCTACACGCCAATCAAAGAGATGATCTTTCCAAAATCTATAAAGGAGAGCCTTGGCATGATCAAAGAGAGAGGGAAGAAAGGAACACCATTGACCTCTAAAGAGAGATAAAAAGAGAGATGAGGAGGGATGGTGGCCTTGAGGCCTTAAAGAAGAGAGGAAGGGCAGCAATAGTGGCCTCTAAAAGCGAAGCATTGTTCACTACAAAAAAAAACCTTTAACGACATTTAATATTTGCCACTATAGATCTTTTATTTACCGTTATATATAATTAGCGATACTTAAAATAATTGTCAATTGATACCTTCGTTGGCATTGCTAAAAGGTTAGTGGCAATTGTGCAATTACCACTAAATCAATGTTATTAGTGATACTTTAATTGCCGCAAATAATGTCACTAATGATCTTATTTAATGATAATTTGTTTGTCATTATTTCACCACTATTTATTTATATTGACAATTTAATTGATACTATTATTATCACTATATACTTCATTTAATGATTTTTTTATCAATAAATTGCCACTATTAATTTACTTTGGTAACACTTTATTTTCCCATTTAATTATCTCTATTGATATTATTTAACAACAATTATTTATCTCTAAATCGTTACTATTAGTTTGCCTTAATAGTGCTTTCTTATGCCACTAAATTATCATTAATGATTTACAATAATGATGCTTTCTTTTGCCTTTTAATTGCCACTATTGATTCATTTTAATGATATCATGTTATACCACTTAATTGCCACTATTAATATTCTTTAGTAAGAAATATTTTCTTTTAACAAGAACGAAATCTAAAGGAGATTAGCCTCAATTTTATTGATCCACATATAATAAAGT
The DNA here is from genome assembly GCA_037157565.1 of Thalassia testudinum. Taxonomy (NCBI): domain Eukaryota; kingdom Viridiplantae; phylum Streptophyta; class Magnoliopsida; order Alismatales; family Hydrocharitaceae; genus Thalassia; species Thalassia testudinum. The sequence goes on from JAZHRO010000003.1 coordinate 27,532,200, forward strand.
ATAATAAGAGCCTTTCAAGGGAATACATCAAGAACTAAGAAAAAATATAATAACCTTCACCACTAAAATAGTCCATTCTCAAGGGTAACACAAAGAAAGAAAAGAAAAATATAAAAGTAAATTGATAATACAGCTGAAAACACATGTTCATTATGTCTATCAAAATCTCTTGAAAAAACATCATTAATAACCATAGTTGCCACTGTATTTTGATTTTCTACCACAACTTTAATCTGACCACGAACAAGCTCTTTTCTCATCACTTCCGTGCTTTTTTGTCCATCTTCAATCTAATGCAGCAAGTTTGTTGCCTCGATCAAAGGATTCATAGCTTTAACACATAAAGCCTCTATATATTTTATTGGTAGATCCTTCACTATATTGATGTCAATCAGCTCTTTTAGGAATTGAATTTGATAATTTGAAATCCTAAAAATGCAACAAAAAGAATTCTTCTAAGAAAATGCAATGATGGTAGAATTTGATTCAATAAATATAAACTATTCAATAAAAACTTTAACATTCAACAAAATAGATTAAGTGCCATAAAAGTTCACGTTGGTCATATTTTTTTCAACCAATAAAGAGAATATTATACTTAGATCAATGAACTAAAGCATAAGTTCAATCATGATTTATTTGAAGAATATTAGATGTTGTTGCTATAGACTGAAATTTTATAGGCTTTGTTGTTATTTTGATGGGTAGATAATTGAGTATGATTTGGCTTGTTGAAGTGCTTTCAAATTTGCTTTATAGTTTGAAGATTAGTGAGTTTGAAGGTTAGCATGGTGTAGATTTTCATGGTCTAAGGTTCAAGATGTCTGATTTGGTTAGTTGCTACTGATTAAGGCTTGGTTGCTGGATTGAGGATTCCAAGTTAAGGTAATTCAATTGATGTTTGAAGATATTTCAGACCTGATGTTATGTTCAAAATTCATTGTCTGCTACTGCTATGTCAATGCACCCTAGTCATTAACAATTGACTTGCCTCTCCAAGATTGAATTGTATATTCAAATAGGTATCTTAATTCAGTAGTATATTTAGAGAACCTAAGATTAGGTAAAAAAGATGAGATTGGTGCAAAAAGTCGACCTTCCTTTATTGTGTATCCAATCCTTAGTGTATAGTCATTGATAATATTATTAATGTAAGGGAACAAAATTAGGATATGCCTGAAACCTATTGCTCTTGCAAATATTTCCCTCTGCAACTTTGGAGAACCCCAAGCTAGGATCTAAATTACCTAAATCAGTCTTTGATCTATAACCTGAAGAGGTTCTCTAAAATCTGCTGCAACATGTGATTCCTTGCATCATTTTTCTTTTTAAGAAGAGTGATTCCTTCAATCGAAGCAAAAGATAAATTCATGTTACCATTCTTAATGCTTGGCCCAGTCATCATTTGCATATAACCCTAATCATCCTTCTTTAGCAGATATCAAAGGGATAACAAAGGAAGACAGCATTCATATCCAAATTCCTTGCTATTCTTTTGCCCTCAAATCGGTTATTCCAGTCCACAAATCAAATCTCCAATCAGACAAATTATATGTAGTGAACATAAACCTCCATAAGGATTGCTTCAAGAACCAGTAGCTAACACCATCAATTGCCAGTCATGCTTCTCATCTAAAATTCGTGCTCTACGCAACAACTCTGATTGCATACCCACCAGTAACTCTGAACCAGAACAAACTAAGTTCAACGACAATGAGAGGAACTCCAGCAACTCAGTAGCAATCTAATTAGTACCACACTCCGAAGTTGATTGGATTCTACCAAAATGTTGCATATTTCATTGGATTGTATCCTGATTGAAAAGATTTCAATTAAGATTTCTTTTCCCAAAGACTGATTAATAATTGAAATGTTTAATCAGAACCTCCCACATCAAGAGAAGTCATAAAAGATCCTGTGTATAGTCTATCAACTGCAACTCCATGTTCTAGGAGTATCAACAATCTATGGTTATCTAATCATCTTGCAGTCCTATAAACTGCAAATTGCAGAATGTTTGCATGATTACAGTCATGTTTGTGGAGAAGGAAAAAGAGCAAATGGGACCATGAAGCTTGCTCTGATACAAAAGGATTTTCGTGCCACCTTCAGCACTACCAAACCATATTTCTTTGCTGAGATAGTAAGATGCAAGAACCCAACATATCACCTTTGAGTCAAGGCCCCTCATAGTCACAACTGATTTAGATCGTAATGCCCAAAAGAACATTTTAAATTTTGAGAATAACTTCCAAAAATATAGTTTTATCTAATTATGATAAGCAGCACAACACAACCACTCTAGAAAAGAAAACATCATGGCAATAATTACCAAGAGAAAAGACACTTAACATGGGAAAGGCTTCAGCCTGCAGCAAGGATCATTGTTGCTATTGAGAACCCATAGGACATTATTGTCCAGTCTGCAAGACCCTATCTCAAAGGGATGTGTTGAAGTTTGCTCAATACACCGGTGCCCATCCAATTGCAGGAAGGAATACACCTGGAACATTTACTAACCAACTTCAGACATAACTAGTGTGTCTTGTCTTCTCATTCTAACTGATCCAATAACTGACCATCAGCTTATTAACGAAGCTGCAATGGGTAACATCCCCACCATTGCCTTTTGTGACACCACTCACTGATGAGATATGTGGGTGTTTGACTTCGTGCAAATAACAAGGGTAAACACAGCATTGGGTTCTTGTTTTAGTTGCTGACTAGGATGGTTCTCTAAATGCATGCAAATGGGATGTTATGGTTGACTTGTTCTTTTATAGGGATCCCGAAGAGGCCAAGGAGCAAGCGGAAGAAGAGGTTGCTGTGGCACCTCCTGAGTATGGTGGTATTCCAGAATTTGCTGCTGGTCAGCTTGGTTTGGTTAGTGATCAGTGGACTTGCATCCTAAATCAATGGGGTGTAGACACCATTGCATCTCCTATTGCCAATGTATCTGTTGCCCAGGTAGTTGCTGGTGGCTGCAATGCTACTGTGCCATCACCAATGGTAGCTCCTGGAGTTCCCCCTTCTGGATTTTTTCCTAGAGTTTTTTTTTTTAAGATATTATTATGATTTTAAATTGCAATTAGCAGCTTTGGCTGCAGTTTTATTTTCGATTTTATTTGTTAGGTAGAATTTCTTAGAGCCCTTATATTTGCAATTGCTGTCATCAACCAAAAAAAAGGTGTTCAAAGTCATGTAATGTAACTGTGCTCCACCCAGAACTTCGAACAGTACAAATCAATACCATATTAAAAAATACAAGAGTTCAAGTAGTTCTGAGTAATGTGAAGGGGAAGATTAAGAAGAAACATACCAGTTGACATCAAAAAGTGATGACTGCAGCTTCACTAAGTGGGCCATAAGTGTCTTTGTTGCATTTGCATCGACATTCTTTACAACAAGCAATTTAACTGTTTCAAAGAAAATAATTAATCTTCAGTTATAAATTGTGGAAGAGGATTTTACCATATAAAGGAAGAAACCTATATTTAGTATATGAACCAAATTAAATCAACTAAGAGGAGTATAGTAATAAATGTATCTCATAGTCATACACCAACAAAAAAATAAATTAATTAAAGCTTGATCACTTATTTTATGAAGACATACCCATAATACCACTTGAATTCCCCATATACACAAAAAGTTCCAAAATCAATGCTAGAAAAGCACAGAGCATATTGAGAATCATTTGTTGAATTCAGGTTATAAGAAATCAAAGCAAATATCCTAGGCATTGATGGAATTTGACAAACATAGGTACTGGACAATGCCAAATGTTATAATAATGTATAAGTTTTCACCAAAGCATACTTGGATGACACAAAAAGTTGTGGAAAGCTTGAGAAGGCTGAGAGGATGAGGGAGGCAGTCACCAAGAAGGTTGGCTTGATGACCATCGAGAACACCTGCTAGGCCTGCAGGAGGCATTTCAGGATATGAGAAATAATTATTTAGTGGGAAATGCTCACGTTTGAATCCCCAATGCCAAGTTTATTCACTTTCTCTGTTGTGTCCAATTTGGTTGGCTATCCACCCTGCAAGAACTATCACAAATTACAAAAAAGAACCTTTTTTTGTTTGTTTTTTTCCATAGAAAGCTAGTTAAAGTTCTAGTTTTGGAACTTGGCTCCCTTTCAGAAATCATAAGCGTGTTATGCCTTTGTATATCCATACTTTAGTTAGTGCATATATATATATATATATATATATAAAGACGGACAAAGGGGTACTTGTACAATGCATGCCTACTGAGATCCTCAGCTGGTAAAATTTGCCAATTATGTCAGGGGAGGATGGAGCATATGGAGCCACAACCTCCACTTACACAGATACCCACATGGTATAAATTGATATTTTCCCCTTAGGTACTGCATGCTTCCATCAGGAGCTCGATTGCCTTTGTCCAAAGTTTTGATTCGACAGTGATAGCATCCCGGCATCTTCCCCGTTAATCGTGGTGATCCATTGCACACCTACATGATCAATTAATGGTGGGTGATGGTCTAGGTCTACCAAGGCAATCCCAGCAATGGCAGGTACATGGGTTAATTATATTAAAGCAAAGGCATTTCCCGCTTAATTAAAGGTTAATTAATGCCTCTAATACATGCAACAGAATATAGCTTTCTCCCTTTGATTATTAAATGCAAAGCTGGTAGGACAACATCTCATGATTATTGCTGAAGATGGATTGTTGCTGCCACTCCCACCACATTGTTTCCTATGGAGATAAACAAAGTAATTAAAAAAGAAGAAATGTGAACAGGAAGATGTCTGGTTGAGGAAAAAGAAGAGTGTACTGAATACACAATCATGTCACCTCAGACTATTTCCAACGAATCCAATGTCTCAACCACTAATTCTATTCTTTTTATATATATTTAAGAAATCAATCTGGATTATACTCTGAAGAGGAAGGAAATTAAATAAAAAATAAAAAAACCAAAATTAGTGTAGGGTGAATCATAAGGTTTCACCAATGTTGAATCTCCCAGTGAAATTCACCTTGAACATACAGAGTCACTGCAATTCCAAAGATATTTTCTAGTTAGAAGGTAAGTATAAAAAATGGCATTTTCTGGTCAGAAGGTAAATCTAACTCATCTTTGGGCTTGATAAGGACACAGCTCATTAGATTATAACTGTGACGCATCTATTGTTGATTGAATCTATATCCAAATCCCCTCATCATCCCAAGTCCTCCTGGCCGTCTCCTTTTTCACATTTAACATTTTCATTCACATTTGCAATAATTGTTGCCACACCCATTCCTTGGAAAAAACTTGAAGGATACAACCCCGTAGTGGATGAATTGGATTTGACAGCATCTCAATGAAAATGGAACTTCAAGTCAGCTAGTCATATATCGAAATAGCAAAATTGCTGGATAACCAACTGACTTGATCCTCTTTCCCTCTAAAATTACCACACTTGGCATGTCTAGCATGGGGATTAAGGTTTGATTTACCAATTTTAGCAATTCAGCAGCAGCAGCACTTCAGCCGTAGCAGTAGTTCAGCTGCAGCAACTGCAGTTCAATGGTAGCTCCTGTTGCCATCCATCTCATCTCAGGGGAAGAAAGTGATTCAGAAAGTGCATTGGTCAATCAAAGTGGAAAAAGTGTATATAGACCTCTCAAAAAAATAAATTTACCTCTAAAAAAAAGTGTATTGAGAGAATCATGCTAGCAAAATTTATAACTATAAGGGTTGCAAATGTATGGTTGGACACGAGGGATTGATTCATCTCAAATTACTAACATCATTTATAACTATAAGGTCTTAACAACCTTTTAATCAAGTTGAGGATCATCTCTACGAATATATAAGTAAACACTATAGTCATAGCCCAACTGAAGGATGCTTTAAATTGTTTGGGTCCTTGTAACGTTTTCGAAAGGAGAGATTCCCATACTCAAGTTTAGTCACGCTACTAGCAGAGATATACACATGAAGACTTCCATATATTATGCTTTAATCTCACTGTAGGAATGATGCTACATGGGTTTGTTACATAACACACAAGCTGTTAATAAATAGCTTAACTTAGTTTAGCGCTTGGGTAGCTTCAACTAATATTGGAGTCCATGGACAAGACTTTTCTTTGTTGGTTGGCTTTGTATGCCATTGCTTCCAACAGTCTTTTTTTTTTTGTGATAAGAGTGGTGGCTACATAGTCATTCTTTTAGGATAACTCAGTGTGGGAATTGTTTTTTCTTTCCACAGAATTCTAACCACAACCTTTTTCTAAGTAGATTGATTTCATTATTGGCGACTTACCTGGTCTTCCAGAACTGAACTTCAAGCAGGGAAGAGGACTGCAGAAAGTAATTGATCCAGGGAGCTAACGAAGAATCCATTGAACAAAGAAAATTTTCTAAACAATTTGAGAAACCTACTTACATGCCTCAGACAAAGAAACCCTTCTTTGGGACTGGGTGCTTTTTCTAATGGTAGAGTGGCCCATTACTTATTATTCTTCCATAGAAATCGAAGATGTCTTGTTCCAGTACCCTTTATTTTCATTCCCCAAGGGATGCTCAGCTTCTGAAACACCAACCCAGGGACAAAGAATAGACAGAGAAATTCCATCAAATAGACAACATGTTCATAAAAAAATGGAACTTTTGAACACAGAAAGGAAGAAGGATACTTTCAATGCATTGCTGAGTGCTGTTGAGCTTGGAGATCTTGTCAGCCAATATCTGCTCACCAAAAACACTATTCATGTCACAAAATGTAGTGTCTTCAGGTTTTAACAACCATCATGTGGCCTTGAGAGTGATGTCATACCAAAAGTTGGTGCAATTAAGAGAGCTTACCATTAAATAGGCAACAAAAGAAATGAAATATGATTAAACTTTACATAATATCTACAAATCCAATATGGGAACCCTCTATGATCACAATTCAGTGAAGTTAAATGATCTTGGACTTTAGATACAATACGCATAAGGGAAAGCTACTCCCATATCTAATTGTAGCTCATACAGTGCCCTGATTGCTACTGCAAAAGATAAAAATTCAACACTAATATCACCATGCACATTGGATTATCCAAACAACCAAGGTCATTTTTGGATAACATATCCTCGAAAATTTCAGCCATGATATAAAGCAACCCTTCCATTCAGTGAAAAGAAATATAAGTTGGCACCTTTTTTTGTTGTCTCATTCTAGTAATAAACTATTGTAACCTCTTGGGGCAGAAGTCCTTAGCTATACAACTCGAAGATAACAAAAGCTTCAAATATAACATGCTCACTTATTAAAGTTATCATTTTTTTTCAAAAGAGTCAAATAATTAATTTAAGGAACCAACCAAGTGGTTCACATTCTGATGTGCACATTAAGAATATAATACTCCATAGTCATCCAGATTTTTTTATGTAATCACTTAATTTGCAGATTTTGGGCAGTTTGATAGAGAGAGTTTCTTGAACCCAAGATCAAGTGAGAGACAGAGTATCCAGCTTTATTTGACACAATCACTCTTTTCTACCTTCTCCTCCTTCATAGTACATCTACCTCCTGACTTCTCCCAATGGTTATTTTATCACAAGTTCCCTCATTTCCACTACCTTGAAAACAAGGAATCTATTGGCGCTACATTCCACATAGTTCAAGATCCATTGAATGACAATTAAATCATCAAAGATTGTATTCCCCATTGCAAGTATCATAGGATATAATGCAGTGATCACATTTACTTGAAATCAACCCATTCATGGAACTACCACTCCAAAGTACTCTGTCGAGAACATCAAGTACTACGTGGGAGATTCAATGTAAAATTCTGAGTAGCTCATCTTTATTTCCCTTAAATCTGCGAGCATGACATCCCCATTATCATCAAGTTTGTGTTTTTCCCCTATTCTTCCTTTACTCCATGACTGCCCAATTCTTCCCATGAGTGTCACTCTTCATCCATGAAAGAATTCGAGCTTAACTTAGATTCCTCAAAGAAAAATAAATACCCATGCAGAAAAACAAAGGAAAATGAAGCTTTTTTCAATTCATAAAAAAATGAAACTTTTGCAAAAAAGGAACTTTTGAACACAGAAAGGAAGAAGGAAGGATACTTTCAATGCATTGCTGAGGGTTGTTTAGATAGCTTGTTAGCCAATATCTGCTCAAAGACTATATCATGAAATTCAGTCATGAATCTTAAAATACATTCATAATAATGGGAAAGCACATTTAATGCAAATTTAGAATTAAGAAAACCACATGATAATTAATCTTTTGAAACCATACCATATAGTTGGACAAATTGAAATCAACATGATTCCTCAGTCAAAAGGCAAGAAAAAAACTTGGTTCCTCAGGCAAAATGGCTAGTTAGCCAAGTCTAGTCCAGTTAAAGACAAAGCTAGTTTCTAAAATATTTAAAAGGCATTTTTAGTGAATGAGATCAAAAGTCAATAAAAATTATTATCGTGTAAGATGGATATTCATTATTGCTTTCTCATCTTCAGCTGCTCCATCAACTTTGAACTTAGGCCACGAGGGCAGTGGTAATTATGTGGCAGTCACATTTCTTTAATTTCTATGCATAAGTAAGGCACTAGTTTCTTGTTACCATTGAACCATGAAAGAATACATTTACTGGATTTCTTGCTAAAACAAAAGCACATTAAAGAATGATATCAATAACAAGGCTCCTCAGAATTAATAGAATAGCATTCCATTCCTGTAGAGACATCAGTTCGTCATTTCTGATTTCAATGACAGTAGCAATATTAACATCTTTAGAGGGGGAAAATAGTCTAAGAACATTTTATGATGTACACTACATGTAACATGAATCTTTTAGAAAGAACATATAATGTATTTTCCAATGAGATGCTCAACTGAAATAGTGGTAGCTGGTTGACTTGATCCATTGTTATTAGATTGTTGCATCAAGTAATATGACCAACTCCGTGGTTAGAGCACATTGCATTGAGCAAACCACTATTCTTGCTTAATGTCAAGTTCCATTTTCAAAAGCATTTCCATATAATACAGAAACTGTTATGGGAAAGTCTACCAATCATTGTACACGGGATTTGATTATTTCTAAAGTTGTTGGGCTGTCACACTTTATGTCTCAAACAACAAGTCAGTAGAAAATCAAGATGCCAACAAAAGACATCACAAGGATGAGCACATTATGAAAAGATAGAGTGTAACAAACAGCTTATAGGAAAAACAAGAATTACATCCAATCTTGGTACTATATACATAAGAAATTCTGATAAATACCAGAGTAACCATACCTTAGGGAAGAGAAGGCCAGGACCACCTTGTGAGTTAATCATCAGAACCTCAATATTCTTATCAGGTTCAACTCCATTGTTATTTCAGCTGCCCTTTATTGCAATCTGATTTACCTGAACAGTTTTCTATAACCTTACAATTAGAGACAGTTTTAGTACTAAGAGCTAACAATGCATTGGAAAAACCAAAGGAAAAAAAGAGATGACACCATTAACAAGTTGAATCAACAAGAAAGGTACTAAAAGTGCATAAAGCCTGCCAATTTAAATTTAATATGACAATCTGTTATATGCGGGATCGGCCCCACAGATTCTCTGCACTTTTATCCATAAGAACTAACGAGTCAACATGCACCTCAGTAAAAGATGTAGATATCCAACGCTAAAGGCATCCAAATCAATGTGCCCTACATTTGTCATTATTTTTGAACTAAAATTCCAGCACTACCACACTTCCATGGTGCATGCACATCAGGGGTGAGATCTTACCTTCTATCGCAGCAGGTGTTGACGTGGCCAATGTCGACGGCAATTGGGCGAAGGAGCAAAGAGTAGGGTGAGGATGGAGGAGCGGACAGCGGAGGAGGCTTTGGGGCCACCGGCCTACGGTCGAGAGAGAGCGGCAGTGGGTGGAGGGTGGAGGAGCGGACGGTGGAAGATCAAGAGAGAGTGGTGGCGTTGCGACTAAGAGAGCGACGACCGACCGAGGGGGCAGAGGAGGCGATTGAGAGGGGCTGCGACTGCAACTGAGTGAGCGGCGATCGATCGAGAGATAAGCGGTGACCGATGGAGGCGCTGCGATTGCAATTGAGACTGAGAGTGCGGCGGCGCTTCTGAGATAGCGGCGACGATCAAGAGGGAAGCAGCTGCGACCGAAGATTGAGGCACCGCCGCGAAGGGGAACCGTCCAGAGGGAGTTTGAGAGGGAACTGTCGATGGGAGTCAAAGATTGAGAGGGGAGCGGCTGAGGGTTGATTAGGGTGTGGGGGTGAAATGTTTGTGAGCGGGAGTTTGGGATGGGGAAAGGTTGGGCGGGTGTGCAGGACAGTGATGGGTCTTAATTAATTTAAGATAATTTAATTTATTCATCTCAAATTAGTATTTTTAAAGATTCAATGTCTTTTAGTGTGATGATATGGAAATTTTATAATAAGAATTGATAACATATATGAAAGATTTGGATGAATAAAAATAATGTTATAGTATCTTATCAGAAGGAAATTAACATAAAATCTAATCACATAACTAAAGAATCTTTTAAGTTTGCTACAAAAGTATATTTATGTTGAATTTTTTGATTACGATAGTACTAAAATTTTAATTATTAATTGACTAAAAATTTTGAGTGACTCATAATTTTTTACCTCTAAATTAAGTTTAAAAATTATAATAAAAACATGCAATATATATACATATAGCCGTATATATATTTACCATTAATATCAATTGTCAATTATCAAAAGATTTTACTTTATGTTATTAAAAGAAATGTTGAAGATAAAATAATAGCATCATTTCACCTACACCAATTTATCATTCGAAAAAAAATTATAATGATATAAGTAAAAATTGCCACTAAATTAAAGACTATAGTGGCAAATATATTTGCCACTAATGTTAATTGTCATTTTGCAAAAATATTATAGTGGCATAAGTAATAATTGCCACTAAAGCAAAGACTATAGTGGCAAATATATTTGTCACTAATGCTAATTGTAATTTAACAAAAATATTACAGTGGCATAAATAACAATTGTTAGTAAATTAAAGTTAATAGTGGCAAATATATTTGTCACTAATACTAATTGTCGCTTAACAAAATTTATAATGGCAAATACAAAAAAATTATCACTAAATCAAAAAAATTAGTGGTAAATGCATTATATGCCACTATCTAATTCGCCACTAAAGACCATTTTTTTTGTAGTGGTTGACCTCAAGAGGGGAGGAGGTTGGCCGGCTGGCAGCCCCTTGTGGTGGCGGTTGGCCAGCAGTAAAGGTGGAGGGAGGGGGAGATGTTGGTGGTGTCTAAGCTTGGGTTGCTTATACAGATGTAGGTTGAGGTGTGGTGAACCTAAGGTCATGGTTAGGAACCACTTAGGAGGGTACAACTTAAGGTTAGAGTGTTGGACCACATTATGACCTATCCCAATTAGGATTAGGTTGAGCTAATATGGTTAGGCTAGTCTAATTAGGAACCAATTAGCCTAATTAATCTTCTACTTGACCTAATTGAAGCCTAATGGGTCCAATGGGTTTAGGAACAGGATATTAGGATAAGGTTAGGATAATTGGGATAGTGGAGAGTATGGATAAGGCTATGGATAGTGGGATAGGACTACGGATAGTGGGATAAGGTTATTTAGGGTTTTAGGTTACAAGATTGGGTTGCCTAGGGTTTTGGGTAATCAAAGTTAGGGTCTAGGTTATCCTAGGGGTTTCAGGGATAAGGTTTAGGGTTATCTTCCTTTCTTCTTCTTTATTGTACCATTGCCTCTTCCTTTTATTCTTCAGACTTTTATTGCTCTACTTATTATGTTATGCTTTATTCTGTATCTACAGGTGGCAGTGTTTGATTGGCACGAGGATGCTCGAAGGTGGCCGGCAGACAAGATGAAGGTGGCGGTTGATGGGTTTGTTTGGTGGAGGTCGGTGAGGTTCGAATCCCTCGATTGAGAGTGGGCTTTTGTTCCTCTTGTCGAGGTGGAACTTGTGGGGTGGTTGGCAAGTGGAGATAGTGGACGGAGTGACGAGGCGTGCTCGCCGAAGGGAGGCCAACATGGTGGCCGGACGTGAATGAAGACGTGGAAGAAGGTGTCGAGGAAGGAGGACGGAAAGTCAAAACTCAAGTCTATTATGCCTATTCTAATCTATGGAGTAAAGGGAGGAAGAAAATATACCTAAGAGACGAGGAGGAGGATGAGGAGGCTAAAAGAGCGATCTTCATTATCAATATAATTTTAAGCATAAAATATAATGTCATTGTATTTAGTCACATGGTAGAAAATCGCTTTTCAAAATATTTAATAATTCATAATCTAACCACGAAAATAGGTAGATCGTCTCCACAGGGAGGAATTAGTCTATTAAACTCATGAGTGGTACCTCGTTTATTCGGGAATATAAATGGGTGCACATACTAACTAGTGCAACTTATTTCCATCAAAAGTTCTCAATCTAAACAATTAATCAATAATGTACGTATGCACATGCAAAATTACTACAATATAATACCATGTAAATACGTGAATCGTGATCTTGATATTGGTAAACATCGTCAATAATAATCTCCTACAAGACAGTGCCAGTTCACTATATCCAATATCCCATATTTCATATCATTTATGAGAAGAATTCAGGTATAAGTAATTCATCTAGAATAAAGGGATATTCATGCAAATGCACCTCAATAAATTAAGATTTTAAATAAAAGAATAGTGTTTCTCGCAATGGTAGGACTTGTAAATTCTAATACACCTTTCACTGTTGAAAAACAGAGCTTTTGGTGGAGAAGCTCACACGCTAGGAGGGCAAGGCAGCAGACGTGGATGCCAGAGGTGGATCTCTAAAGTGCGGGCTTTGCGATGGCGTAGGCGGCGCGACTGGAGGTGGTCGACGGTGGTTAAACGACGAAGGACCTGACGACGTCGAGGTCGTTGCTCACTGCTGTGGCTGCATGCGTGGCCCGCGCGTGGTTAGGTGTGGCCTACACGGTCGGCGAGGGTGGTTGGGTGCTCCTGGTGATGCCGACATGGGTTGAGGAGGTTAGGCGAGGGTGGATGGCGCGGAGAGGCAACCTACGTTTTGTGTTCTTTGTGGAGGAGTTGCAAGTGAAGAAGAAGAACAAAGTAGAGGAAGAGGATGGATAGGGACAGTGGCATGGGTTTGGCAATGGTGTTGTGGCTGTGGGGGAAAGGGTTGCTGCGGCAAAGGGTTGGCGGTGGTGATGGTGGTCTGCGGTGAGAAGGTGTGGGTTCATGTTGAGGAGTGAAATAGGGGATGTGGAGGTTGGAGAAGAAGAAGAAGAAGGGGAGAAGAGGAGAGGGTGGGTGGTGCTCGTGCTGTCACCACGAGCGTGGAGTGCAATGGGAAAGGCGACGATGGAGTTTACTTAGGCCATAGTGCACGTTGAAGTCCACAGTGTAAGCTTTCTTCACAATGGTGAAGGATGGAGGGGATCCTCGCCAGGGGGAGGGGAAAGATGATGGCCAATCCCGCGAATGCTGCACTTTATATAAAACACCCGTTGTTGATCTCTTCCGCTGAAAGTTCTCCAACTACTCGACGAAGATCACGAGTGGCTGGAACGGTAAGATCCACCTGGCGATATCTCCATCAGACGTCTAATCAACACGCCAGACGTCTTAAAAGTGTGGTCTTCAGCAAGTTCATGATCTCAGTTCCCAGGCGTCCGACCTTATCTCCAAACGTCATATAGACGCAAAAATGGCTGTCTGAACTCTTCCACCTAGCCTGCATCCATCAAATCAATTATGTTACCATATCATATGTAATTAAGTGTAAAATTGATGCAGAAAATTATATGCAGACTAAAGTGAATTATCATATAACTCTTAATCAATTAACAACTACGAATAACTAATTAGAGAGTACTTAGGTGAAATAATGATCCACTAAAGTGGACTTATCAAATGCCTCCATGCCTAAGTTTTGCTAGTCCCTAGCAAAAGAAATGAATGCAAGGTGTATAATTCAAAAGATTTCTTTTCTTATTCGAAACATTTAGAGATCCAGACAAATGTGAAGTGATAGTAGCCTAAGTAACGGATCAAAGTGAAAAGCTAACCTATATTTAAAGTTCATACTTAACCCTTGGTAAAAATTCTATTAGGATAGGCACTTTCTTCCCTCAGGGATAAAGCAGAAAATAATCTGTAATTTCACCCCGACTTTCTGGCTTAGGTAGCAGATACAGTCAAATTGATTTATATTTGGTGGCTCATACTTATCTGGTGCTACATGTAGTTTAGTACTGCAGACTCTAAATCTCTACACTATCAAACGAGTCACCCAAAGAGAGGCTAAACAAAAGCTGTGCTCCCTTGATGTTCCTTTGTGCGTACTTACTCTCTCTTATCTTTTTCTTTTTCTTCTTTCTTTTCTGAGATCACATATCTTACCAGATTTTGTAAATGTACTCAATGTTTGGTGGCCTCACATGACATTCACACTTCAATTAAATTCCTAATAACCCTACAACTAAGTTAGAAGTCCTTAGCCAGTATTTGGGCAATCAGAAATATTGAAAAGTAGGTATGGGTCATATTTGGTGGATCACAATGGGTATTTTTATTGCCTCAAAAACATTGACACATGATGAAAAATGAAACGAAGATAAAACTATAAACTTGAACTCTTTTTTTTTCTTTTTCTCTCTTTTTTTTTCAAGTATATATATATTTTTTTTCTTTCTTTTTTTCTTTCTTTCTTCTTCTTCTCTCTCTTTTTTTTTCTTTTTCTTTTCTCTTTTCTTTTTTTTTTTCTAACTACTAATAGAAAACGATGTAAACTTTTATTCACGAGGCATTATTGGAGAAAATAATATTCAAGAGGATATTGTGTGGTTTATTTGCTGGAAGTGCCTACTCTCGGCATTAGGAAGAAATGGATAGGACAATCGTATATCTGACCTTTGACATTACTACCCTTCTTTAGCTGAGGACTCTATGAAAGACGGTCGTAACCATCCACCATAGTCATAGTTTTATCAGAACTCAATCTTTGTGTATCTTTCTTATTTTGTGACTCTTAGTTATTCACACAATGTTCGCATGCAGGAACAGAGCGAAATACTATGCCTAACTCTGAGGTATTATCGTCTAATTATCCAGAACTTAAGAGTCTTTACACTAGACTTAGCATACCAGTAGTCTCTTTACTTTCTCACAAATATTAGGTGGATTTAATAGAAGATAGTATGCCTGACTCCCTTCAAACTGTCCAAGGATTCAACAGAGTAAAAATGCTTAATGGTTTTCTACAAATATCCATTATCCAGTCTACATGCAAGTAATGTAACTGTACTGGATTCTAAACTTAGAAATAATTTAAGAAGAAAATCTTCAATGATAGCTCCTTGATAAAGATGTTTTGCTAGGGCTAACCAATTCAGCTCAAGAAAACAAAAGAGATTTTTTTTTAATGCACCTAACCTAAATGCATGAATATTGCCTAAAAATGCAAAATGCACCCCCCATGCCTAGCTCTTACAATGTCCTCATTGTAAAATTAAAATAGGGGGAAAAAGGAAGGAAATCACATGATAAATGCGTTATTCTGGATGTTGGGTTGCCTCCCAACAAGCGCTGCATTTTCTGTTGGCAGCTAGACTTATAGGAAACCTGTAAGTCTGGTTCTAAACAGAAAGAGTTAGGCCCTAAAAGTATGCATAAAAGCGTGGGCCTAGTAAACAAGTAGCCACGGATGTTGGTGAGCTGATAATGCAACGTTATCCCAAATGTTCGCCCAACAACATGAAAACAGAGAGCCTCATAGGCTACCTGGGGAGGTCTAGGAATAACAAAAGGAACATGAGAAGGGACCTCCTGAAATAGAATAAGTAGAGGATAACAACGTTCCTCCAAAGCAGGAAGGGTTTTAAAAGATATAATCATAAGTACGTTAAACCCTTGAATGGCAAGAGTAAAGGTACAAGCATCAATCAAAACTCACCATTCCACTTGAGGGTGTACTGGACTGATATTCTCCTCAGAAAGAATGTGAGTAGAAACTTGAGCCAAGGATCAGTTAGGGAGTGTAAGGGTTGTCTGTGGTGTTGGGAGGTAATGATTGAGTCCAAGGAGGGCTTAGTCCGTGTCAAGTCTAGCTCCAACAACAATTCAGATTCTGTATTATTCTCCCTAATAGTTGCAAAAAAATTCACGTCACCCTGCATATCATTAATGATTTCCTCAAGAATCAGAGTCATTTTTTCACCTTCCAGTGTATGTGAATCAATGGTGGACTCCAAATCAAATTCATTTGATGGCAAGGTTGAAGCAACTGAATTACTATCATCAATTTCATCTCCGGATTCTTTTGATTCACTTAAGTTTTGTCAAGGTGCATATGTGATTCATCAGTAAAGGGAGGAGTTGCTTCAGTATCCTCAATTTCTTCTGAAGGGAATTAGTCTCAGTGTTATGAAGTACGCCTATATCTCTCAATTCTCTATTCTCCTCGGGGCATAAATCCTCAATTGGTATGCATTGGCCCTAAGAGTGTCTCTTAGGCTCCTCAATGTTATGCTCGTCCTCCTCCAACTTAGACTCCGTATCTTCCCAATTTTGGGGGGGATGACTTTCAAAATCAAAAGAAGGAAGGAATCCAGATTTCACCAGATCATTTATATCCTCAGGGGGTAAGTTCTCAAATAACACATAATCCCCCTGAGATTCACTCCAAACTCTAAGCTTGGGTTCCTCCATTAGGTCATCCTCCTCCTCTAAAATCGACTCTTTATATCCTTGAGACCAAAATGATCCAATTCATCCTCCATTCCCTTCGGGTCACCTTCATTGAGCACATGCAAATCCTTAGAATGTTAAATGGTAGGTGTTGGTTGCCTAAGTGGAGGGTCGGGATTATGCTCACTAAGGGTAGAATGAGGTTCCACCACATGATTAATAGGGAAAGTGGCATGAACAATATGACCTTGACTTGATATATCAAGGGTAAGACAAATACTGTCAGCGGGGTCAAGGTCCTCAAGTGGTACCATCTTCCCTTTCTTTTGACTCCAATATAGCTCAGGTGGATAATAATTAAGATAGTTCTCCTCTAGTGGCCATGTCTCATGGGGAGAGTCTAAGTGATAGCTGAAAGTTTTCCGGCCCTGGAGGGGGTGAGATCAGTGTGACGTAAAAAATGCGGAATTGAAATATAAATAATCTCACAAATAAGCAATCACACAAGTACACAAGTATTTTTTTAGGTGGAAACCCAAACCGGGTGAAAACCACCACCTAACCCTCTCGAGTTAGGATTTTCCGATCAACCTAGTTGATCAAATCCACTAACCGAATCACTTTAAACGAGGGTGATTCAACCTCAATTACAACCACGCTACAAGTACGAGGGTAGCGTTCCTCAACCCCTTCTCTCCACGAGAAGGATTTTATCCCACGAAGGAGATGGGAATTCGCAAAGCGAATACCCAACCAAATAACAAAGATAAAAGAAACAACAAGTCCTATAGAGCCAACCAAGTAATTATAAACCTAGCTTCTATAGGAATTAGGAAACTCCCCTTTGCAAGGAGTGCGTTGAGTTGATGATGCGGTGCGTGAGCCACGCGACGGCGCAACTTCGCTCTCGTGAACAACGGCGGGAGAGCGGGTGCGCAACAGCTTGATGCTCTCAAGATGTAGAACTTGAGCTTGGAGAGCAAGAGCTATCTACGACACAAGAGAGTGGAACTATGTTGCTTAAGTGTGTCTTGTGTTTCTCTTGGTGTGTGTTTATGTTGCAAAGGTTCCCCTCTATTTATAGAGGCCTTAGGAAGGCTTTGGAAGGCTTAGGAAAGGTTATATAGCCGTTGGGAACAAAGCCCAAGAGAATCAGCCCAAAATCAGGAACAATCATTATTCTGACAGGCTTATCAGACGTCTAATTCTGGCATCAGACGTCTGGAAGTTCACTTTAAGACGTCTGATTCCAAGGTCAGACATCTGATTTTGGGCAGGTCTCTTCCTGACTTGGATCAGATCTAAACAGGATTTTTGTGCAAGTCCATCAGACGACATATAGGACGTCTGGCACTATGTCTGGACGTCTGGAAACCTACTTTTTCTATGGGAATGGATTGCCAAACGTTGCAACGGCTAGAAAATCTCTGAGAAGAGATTTTGGGTCAGCCAAGGCAAAACGGTCAATTATCAGACGTCTGGAAAGTCCTATGGACGTCTGATAAGGCTCTAACGGTCATATTCAATGCTGTCTGCAAAGCCAGCCAACGGTCCACTAATTGGACGTCTGGCAAATCCATTAGACGTCTCCTAAGACGTCTGGTCTAAGGTCTGGACGTCTGATTTCATCAGACAGAACTAACTTTGTCCAGCCTAATAGTTATTAGACGTCTGAATCAACAGTCAGACGTCTTAAAATACTTTATCAGACGTCTGATTTTGGAATTAGACGTCTGGAAATGCTGTTTAAACCCTATATTGGTTTTCTAAGTGTTCTACAGAAAATCTAAGTATCCTAGGGTTGTGCAGGTGTTCCTAGGACTACTGTTAGGGTACTTTGAGGCTCTTTAACAGAAATCTAAGTAACAAAAATAAAGAGCAACAGAAATAACGAAAAATACAATGAGTACAAGAGAAGGAAATCTATCCTATTCTTCATCTCCTTCCTTCTTCAATCTATCGCTCCTCGCGAATCTCCTCTGTTTTCCATCAAGCTCGTCCAATCCGTCCTGGATGCGAGCTCGAATTCCGTCTAAACACGTTTACATTTGCAATTGACCTGAAATCTAAGACTCCAAGTGCAAATGTTAAATAACACGTGTTTTGTTATCATCAAAACAAATGATCGTGGTGCTCTAGCACCAACAATCTCCCCCTTTTTGATGATGACAAAATCATAAATAGTAATGCAAAAAATCGACGTCTGATTTTGGAATTAGACGTCTGGAAATGCTGTTTAAACCCTATATTGGTTTTCTAAGTATTTTACAGAAAACCTAAGTATCCTAGGATTGTGCAGGTGTTCTTAGGACTACTGTTAGGGTACTTTGAGGTTCTTTAACAGAAATCTAAGTAACAAAAGTAAAGAGCAACAGAAATAACGAAAAATACAATGAGTACAAGAGAAGGAAATCTATTATATTCTTCATCTCCTTCCTTCTTCAATCTATCGCTCCTCGCGAATCTCCTCTGTTTTCCATCAAGCTCGTCCAATCCGTCCTGGATGCGAGCTCGAATTTCGTCTAAACATGTCTACATTTGCAATTGACCTGAAATGTAAGACTCCAAGTGCAAATGTTAAATAACACGTGTTTTGTTATCATCAAAACAAATGATCGTGGTACTCTAGCACCAACAATCTCCCCCTTTTTGATGATGACATAATCATAAATAGTAATGCAAAAAATCCTCCCCCTTTTTGACATTATCAAAAAGGTTTAATTGATTTTACATTTCCTATAACTTCCCCTTAAAGCATGCTCTTCTATAAATTTCTTTTGACAAAGGTAATGCCTCCCCCCTTTTTTATAACAACAAGATAGCTATTATTTTTCTCCCCCTTTTTAAGGAAAATTTAGCTACCTTATATCTCCCCCTTAAAAATTGACAATTAGCTCATAAATTTTAACTCCCCCTATCTAAATGCTACTGATAAACAAAGATAGGGTCAAGAATTTTTACCTCACCTACCATGGCCAATAAAATGGCCCGAATGGTGGTGGATGCCACATCGGATGGGGCTCCCATCCGTAGCTTGGAGGCTCTGGCATTGGCACCGGTCTCCAATCTGGTGGTCGACGTGCGGCGGGTCCGTCGTTTGTTTGTCGTCTCGTCGGTCTTCTTGTTCTCCTCCTTGGTCTACTCCTTGGTTCTCCCAACTTGAGTTGACCAGCTTTGAGTTTGTAGGTCCAGTCCTTTGTGTTGTAATTATCCCTGAACCCTACAAAACAAGATTCTAATTCTTTTTTCGATATCCAAGTGGGCTTGGATCTGGATCTGTTAGCGGGTCTCCTTGATGGAGATTCTTTCTCAACCTTAGGGCTATAAAAATTATCAACTTTGTTGATTAATTTGTTAGAATTTTCCCTAAGACATTCAATTTCTTTTCTATAGTATGCATCTTAGTCTGTAAGTCAGAAATTTCTAACTTTAAACTATCATTTTCTTCAATCAATTTATTATTTTCATTGATGAGGTTATGATTTTCTAATAATAGGTTATCATTTTTAGGACAAGCTTCTAGATCCTTAAGTTTTATTTCTAACCTATCATTTTCAGATTTAAGAAAGCTAAGATTCTCTTTCATGCTTTTGTTTTCTATTTTTAGAGATTTACTAAGCTCAAATAGTTCATTAAAAGCTTCTTGTAAATCATAATTTACCTCATTGTCTGAGTCGCTTCCGCTTTCGCTGTCGCTATTGCTTCCTCTGGCCATGAAACCAAAGTAAGCGGTTTCTTCTTTTTCTTCTTCTTCCTCCGAGCTGGAATCGTCCTAAGTGGCTTGGAACGCCTTCTTCTTAGATCTCTTTTCCTTTTCCTTCTTCTTCTCCTTTTTGAGAAGAGGGCACTCTGGTCGTAGGTGCCCTTTCTCGTTGCAGTGGTAGCAACGTCTCGGGCTTTCCTTCTTCTCCTTTTTCTCTTTCTTTAATTCCCTACAAAACTTGGAAAATTTTTTAAGTAAAATTCTAAAGTCTTCGTCGTCGGAACTTACCTCGCTATCTGACGCGGCTCTAAAGGCGAGAGTCTTCTTCAGTTTGGGCTCCGATGTATCCTTCTTATTCTGCTTCAACTTTGTCTCGTAGGCCATTAGATTGCCTAAGAGATCTTCCATGTTGAGCTCCTCTACTTCGTTCGCCTCCTCGATGGCGGTGACTTTCTGTTCCCATTCCGGTCCAAGGGAACGAAGAAGCTTCCCTTGAAGCTCCCCCTTGATGAAGGTCTTCCCTAATGCTTTCAAATTATTTACAATGAGAGTGAACCTAGTGTTCATCTCACTTAAAGACTCGTTAGGTTTCATAGAAAAAAATTCAAATTCTTGAGAAAGTAAATTAATTTTAGAAGTTTTTACCTTAGAGGTACCTTCGTGAGTTACCTCAAGTGTGTGCCAAATCTCGTATGCGGTGGCGCATTGCGAGATTCTGTTGAACTCCTCCGAGCTGAGCACGCAATACAACGCGTTCATTGTTTTCGCGTTGAGCGAGAGTTCCCGAATCTGTTGCTGCGAGTATCCTGCGTCGGGTCGCTCTGGGATCTCGTATGGGGCTTCGCAACGTCCCCATAGAGCGAAGTCCGTGGCTTGAAGCCACATCCTCATCCTCAGCTTCCAGTAGCTGTAGTTGTTCCCATCAAAGTAGGGTGGTCGGACGGTGGACTGCCCCTCGGATATTTTGATTGCTGATGTGCTTCCCTCCATTTGATCTCTTGCCGGGTGTTACTCCGATCTCGAAAGACCTGCTCTGATACCAAATGAAAGTTTTCCGGCCTTGGAGGGGGTGAGATCAGTGTGACGTAAAAAATGCGGAATTGAAATATAAATAATCTCACAAATAAGCAATCACACAAGTACACAAGTATTTTTTTAGGTGGAAACCCAAACCGGGTGAAAACCACCACCTAACCCTCTCGAGTTAGGATTTTCCGATCAACCTAGTTGATCAAATCCACTAACCGAATCACTTTAAACGAGGGTGATTCAACCTCAATTACAACCACGCTACAAGTACGAGGGTAGCGTTCCTCAACCCCTTCTCTCCACGAGAAGGATTTTATCCCACGAAGGAGATGGGAATTCGCAAAGCGAATACCTAACCAAATAACAAAGATAAAAGAAACAACAAGTCCTATAGAGCCATCCAAGTAATTATAAACCTAGCTTCTATAGGAATTAGGAAAATCCCCTTTGCAAGGAGTGCGTTGAGTTGATGATGCGGTGCGTGAGCCACGCGACGGCGCAACTTCGCTCTCGTGAACAACGGCGGGAGAGCGGGTGCGCAACAGCTTGATGCTCTCAAGATGTAGAACTTGAGCTTGGAGAGCAAGAGCTATCTACGACACAAGAGAGTGGAACTATGTTGCTTAAGTGTGTCTTGTGTTTCTCTTGGTGTGTGTTTATGTTGCAAAGGTTCCCCTCTATTTATAGAGGCCTTAGGAAGGCTTTGGAAGGCTTAGGAAAGGTTCTATAGCCGTTGGGAACAAAGCCCAAGAGAATCAGCCCAAAATCAGGAACAATCATTGTTCTGACAGGCTTATCAGACGTCTAATTCTGGCATCAGACGTCTGGAAGTTCACTTTAAGACGTCTGATTCCAAGGTCAGACATCTGATTTTGGGCGGGTCTCTTCCTGACTTGGATAAGATCTAAACAGGATTTTTGTGCAAGTCCATCAGACGACACATAGGACGTCTGGCACTATGTCTGGACGTCTGGAAACCTACTTTTTCTGTGGGAATGGATTGCCAAACGTTGCAACGGCTAGAAAATCTCTGAGAAGAGATTTTGGGTCAGCCGAGGCAAAACAGTCAATTATCAGACGTCTGGAAAGTCCTATGGACATCTGATAAGGCTCTAACGGTCATATTCAACGCTGTCTGCAAAGCCAGCCAACGGTCCACTAATTGGACGTCTGGCAAATCCATTAGACGTCTCCTAAGACGTCTGGTCTAAGGTCTGGACGTCTGATTTCATCAGACAGAACTAACTTTGTCCAGCCTAATAGTTATCAGACGTCTGAATCAACAGTCGGACGTCTTAAAATACTTTATCAGACGTCTGATTTTGGAATTAGACGTCTGGAAATGCTGTTTAAACCCTATATTGGTTTTCTAAGTGTTCTACAGAAAACCTAAGTATCCTAGGGTTGTGCAGGTGTTCCTAGGACTACTGTTAGGGTACTTTGAGGCTCTTTAACAGAAATCTAAGTAACAAAAATAAAGAGCAACAGAAATAACGAAAAATACAAGGAGTACAAGAGAAGGAAATCTATCCTATTCTTCATCTCCTTCCTTCTTCAATCTATCGCTCCTCGCGAATCTCCTCTGTTTTCCATCAAGCTCGTCCAATCCGTCCTGGATGCGAGCTCGAATTCCGTCTAAACACGTTTACATTTGCAATTGACTTGAAATCTAAGACTCCAAGTGCAAATTTTAAATAACACGTGTTTTGTTATCATCAAAACAAATGATCGTGGTGCTCTAGCACCAACAATAGCTACTCAAAATGGGATCCCTATCATCCATTGTTTCCTCAGAATCTTTTTGATGATCATGGTTGTACAGGTAGGGATCAGAATTAATAGTAAGAGAGTAGCTAAGTTGATGAATTTTCTCATTCAATTGTTGACTATTTCTCAACATCTCTCCCATAGACTCCATCATTTCTTTTTGTTGTTTTTGCATTTCTATCATAAAAGAGGAGAGGCTACTGTCAGAATGGGGAGGATAGTCCATTTTAGGCTCAGGTTGCTTAAGGGTATCGATCCAACCTTGATAAGGAAAATCATGAAGGGTGGGAGGGTTGGGTGTCTGCATAGTAGTGGGGATTCTAAGGGTGGAAAATCTCGCTCCTAGGCTCTGCTCAAAAGTAGGAGTTATCGGGTTAGTACTCCCAAGATAGGAATATGATTGATCCCATAAATTGTCATTGTACCCCCCTAAGGAGGGATACGCTTGGGGCATGGGATTCTTGTTGAAAGATGGGTAGTATGTGTTTTGATAATCTAGATGATAGGAGTAAGGGTAATCCATTTCTTTTAAGCCAAACAGGTTTAACTCTCTTAGGACTTAGAAGAAATCGGAATAAGAATAGAAACTTCCTAGAGAGTTCTACCATTGTCAAAACAAATGCAAATACAGTGGGATCTGTTTTTAGTAGATTCTAGGTCATATAATTAAGTATTCAATTGGTGGCCAAACAAGTTTTGCAAGAATTATGCTTCTTAGGCTGACTTTCATTGGTGCCTACAACCCACTTGCAAGGGATGAAAGTCTTGAATCAAGCCCATTCACGAGGAACCGAAGTAACTTGGTGGATAGGCTTGTTGATTTCCGACTAACTTCCCTTGTGGTGCAAAGAGGAGAGGTAGACATCTATCTAGTGACCTTATGCGTGATGTGCATAGTGTCTCAGGTGTGCAACACACATACGCATTTTGTGTTTTAAAATTTCGCAAACAAGTCATTCACACGCAATTTCAAGTCAATGATTTTAAGGTCCAATCTCTTAGTAGTCCTAATTTCTTAATGTGAGCACTGAATTAATTAGATTCGCACACTTTAGTGGTCTTGGATTTAAGCCTAATGCAGATGCATGACAAGTATTTGATGACAAAGAGAAGACGTACCTACCTCCAGCTTTCTTCGTGCAAGATGTTTGCAATGCAAAAATATAAACTAGATGCTACTCATTCAATCCTAAATGGTCGCCCTATAGATATGCAGCTTCTAGCACGTAGTTCGAATATATATATATATATATATATATATATTATGATAATTAATAAGCAAACAAACCTAATCTACTTCAGTTAACTAACTAACGTGCAATTCAAACAATTCAAATAAACCTATAATCTAAATAAAATGGAAACACACTCCTAAAAAGATGCTCCCGCATACAAGAGTGATAAGCAATAAAATCACTAGGAACACGTTCCCAAAAATGCCTAACACGGGTCCACAAAACAAAAATTAAGTTCTAATGTCTATCTAAACTAAGATCTAACAATGAAATCAGGGAAGCAGTCCTCCTAATTATTCCTCTATATGCCTTCACGTGTGTGGGATCAAGGCCCACAGGCACCCGTTGTTGTCCCTAGGTGGCGTCAAGATCCACCAAAAATATCACCTCTGTCATGCACTCCCATCGCGTTCATTCGTTCGTTTTTGCGCGTAAACAGGATCAATGTCAGTAATTCAGAAAAGCTTTAAAAATAGTAAAGAAATAATCTAAATTCCCTGAAAAACTTAATAGGCGTGTTTCCTCCCCGGCAACGACGCCATTTGAAAGAGCGATCTTCGTTTTCGATATAATATTAAGCATAAAATATAGTGTTGTATTTAGTCGCATGGTAGAAAATCGCTTTTCAAAATATTTAATAATTCATAATCTAACCAAGAAACAGGGAGGAATTAGCCTATTAAACTTGTGAGTGATGCCTCGTTTATTTAGGAATATCAATGGGTGCGCATACAATATAATAATGTAGGTGTGCACATGCGAAATCACTACAATATAATACCATGTAAATACGTGAATCATGATCTTAATACTGGTAAACACCGTCAATAATAATCTCCTACAAGACAGAGCCTGTTCACTATATCCAATATCCCATATTTAATATCATTCATGAGAAGAATTCAACTATAAGTAATTCATCTAGAATAAAGGGATATTCATGCAAATGCAACTCAATAAATTAAGATTTTAAATAAAAGAATAGTGTTTCTCGCAATGGTAGGACTTGTAAATTCTAATACACCTTTCACTGTTGAAAAACAGAGCTTTTGGTGGAGAAGCTCGCATGCGAGGAGGAGGGCAAGGCAACAAATGTGGATGCCAAAGGTGGATCTCTAAAGTACAAGCTTCGTGATGGCATAGGCGGCACGCTCGAAGGTGGTCGGACGGAGGAGGACCTGGCGACGTTGAGGTGGCTGCTTCCTGCTGTGGCTACGTGTGTGGCCCTTGCATGGTTGCACGTGCCCTACGTGGTCGGTGAGGGTGGTTGGGTGCTCCTGGTGATGCCGACGTGGGTTGACGAGGTTAGGTGAGGGTGGATGGTGTGGAGGGGCTACCTGCGTTTTGGGTTCTTTGTGGAGGAGTTGCAGGTGAAGAAGAAGAACAAGGTAGAGGAAGAGGATGGATAGGGACAGTGGTATGGGTTTAGAAATGGTGTTGTGGCTGTGGGGGTGGGGGTTATTGTGGCAAAGGGTTGGCGGTGGTGATGGTCTGCGGCGAGAAGGTGTGGGTTCACGTTGAGGAGTGAAACAGGGGACATGGAGGTTGAAGAAGAAGAAGGGGAGAAGAGGAGAGGGTGGGTGGTGCTCATGCTATCACCATGAGCGTGGAGTGCGATGGGAAAGGCGATGATGGACTTTGCTTAGGCCACAGTGCATGCTGGAGTTCCACGGTTTAAGCTTTCTTCAAGGTGGTGAAGGATCAAGGAGGTCCTTGCCAGGGGGAGGGGAAAGATGATGGTCGATCCCACGGCTGCTGCACTTTATATAAAAACACCCGCTGTTGATCTCTTCCACCGAAAGTTCTCCAACCACTTGGGGAAGATCATGCGTGGTTGGAACGGTAAGATCCGCCTGGCAATATCTCCATCAAACGTCTGATCAACACGCCAGACGTCTTAAAAGTGTGGTCATCAGCGAGTTCATGATGGCAGTTCCTAGACGTCCGACCTTATCTCTAGACGTCTTATAGACACAAAAATGGATGTCTGAACTCTTCCACCTAACCTGCATCCATCAAATCAATTATATTACCATATAATATGTTATTAAGTGTAAAATTGATACAGAAAATTATATGTAGACTAAGGTGAATTATCATATAACTCCTAATCAATTAACAACTAAGAATAACTAATTAGAGTGTACTTAGGCCAAATAATGATCCACTAAAGTGGAATTATCAGAGGTTGGCCGGTCAGTGTTCCCACTGGACGTGGGGAAGAAGACGGCGAGGAGTTTGGAGCTAGGATGGGTTAGAGGAAGCATATCTTTGATGGGAAGAACGATGACAAAATGAGGGAGGCAACCACAACCTCATTTGATGGCGAAGAGCAACAAAGGGCCGAGGTCGAGGAGCTCCAAGGTCGTCATCGATGGTGATGTCGGGGAAGAAAAAAGGGGAGATGACATGTCGTGACTTGACGAAATGAAACAGTGTGGGGTGGGGGATATTTATCACCCATTGGCATGCGAAAAGATGGCTGGTAAGTGTCGGAACGACCTCACCAGAATTTGCGGTTGACGACGCGGAAGTAGAAGGTGGAGGCAGTGACAGTGGGGACCTCTTTGTAATAAAATCAAAAATTAAGGGGGTATTTGAAAAGAAATTGAGTATTATGGGCCAAATTGCAAACTTAGCCAAGATGAAGTCCAAATGTGCCCAAATTTTTATGGTAACCTAATTTGGACATAAGGAAGTTGATCAATTTTGGGTTTTTATGTCGTTTGCATGGTCAATTTACGTTTAGACCCAAAATGTACCAAATACCCGCCTACGTTTTTGCTTTAGGTCAAAATAGGTTCCAATTATCAAATTAACTGTTCTAAACCTTATAAAATATTGTTAATTGATTTTTATAAGGTTTAGGTTACATTTATTTCCATAAAAAATATTTTAATTGAAGTAGGGTTGAAATTAGCCAATTTAATTAAGAATTAACACTCAATTTGAATGAAAATCCTAAAGTACTTAGTATCAACCCACTTTAGGAAATTTAAGATTAATTGATCTTTGATTAATCATGGTTCACCCCTTATCATTCTACATTTATAATTATTTGTAAAAATTATGAAATTAACCCTTATTTTTATCAATTCCTTTCTCTTCAACCTTGATTGAGTTATACCTTTTTGATGTGTTAATTAGGTCAATTTAACCTTACAACTTAGCAAAATTAAGTTAGATACAGTAGATGATGGCGATGCCATCATGCATGATGATGCATGTTATACAATATTTATAATGCATAATGCCTCTATGAACCTAAGAACATACTTAACTAGGCAAATTAGCATGGATAAATGTAGATTTATCAACTGCCATCGAAGTAGACCAACATTAAGTTGGCTTGGTTTAACATTAAGTTGTAATTGCAATTTCAAGTTCCAAATGTTTTTTTGCTTATGCTTCAAGTAATGTAATGTTGTAAATATAGGTAACAAAAGTCAGCAAATTTAGTTTAGTTGTGTTTCTTGTTGTTGTTTCCTTCTTAGTCAAAAGAAAAGACCAAAAATAGTTCAAATGAAAAAAAGCTCAAAAATAGAATAAAAGTGTTAAGCAAGAATCTAAGCAAGAAAGAGCACATTAAAGGTTAAGATAACATGCCAACTTAACCAACTTAACATGCATTAAAGCAAGAATCTAAGTATTGACTCAAACTCCCAAACTTAACCAACTTAAGCAATTGAGCCCAATTTTTAAAGGTTAAGATAACATGCAAAACACTACAAGGAACGACAATCACTTCTGAGTGTTTATCATATTACTTTTGGCTCCATTGCTGAAGAGGCAACAAGCCTCTCCCTCAAAGAGCTTGCTTGAGATATTAACCTTAGTTTAATCCATTTTGGTTTTGTTTGTGTGCAAGGAATTCATCGCAAAAACCTCGCACACTACGACCCTAGCTGAAGAATTAAGGTGCTTTATCTTTGATTTTGGAATTTTAAAAAAATTCAAAAAAATCTTAAATACTCAAAACATCAAAAATAAATAAATAAAAATCATTAAAATAGGCATGGTTGTGATTGCATGCTCATACCTCATTTAAACCACACTTAAATCAAATCTCTGATAGATCGGAAGTCCCACATTTAAAATTCACTTTCCATCTATCCACATCTCCGAAAATTGTGAGAGTTTTGCAAGAATTGGAATTTCAAGTAATCTTTCTAGTTCCACTAATTATCGGTCAAAATTTCTACTGTATGAATTTCTAAAATTTCTAGAGTAGGAGGGTGTCAAGTCTGTTTAGACCTGATTTTCAGTCAAATTTGTGAATGTACTGTACACAATACAGAACTCCAATTGGTTTGAAATAACTTGTATTTTGAAAGATAGCTTAATCTAGTTTTTCCAGTAATTTTCTCAAAATGTTTCAAAGTTATGTTCTGGTGTGCCCATCTGTTTGATTGAGTTGTTGTCTATTGTGCTTGATTGACCTTGTGTGATGATAAAATCTTTATAAAATCATGAAAACACTTAAAAATCAAGGACAAATAGTTTTTGTGACTCCCATTTGAGGTGGGAACAATAATCATAAGTTGGGACCATTTGGTTTCTGATTACACCCACATAGGTCATTTATTATGTGCTTAGGTGTTTATTCAATATAAAAGCATCAACCCTAGGTTGCTACAACTAAGGAACTTATTTCTTTAGACTCCCCAATCCCCTGATTGAGCCCTTAGTTGAAATTTTTTGATAGGTAGGGTTTGAGAAGCCCCCTCGCTTTGTTTGGCCACCCTGCCTATACTAATTAAAATTGATTCATCACAAACCTGTTAGCAAACAACCCTAGGGCACCTAGCAATTAGGAGCATGTTGTTGCTAAAATGAAAAGTAGACAAACTCATGTTTGTATCCACTTGTTGCTCCTAACAGGTTAAAAAGTGCAACCAAGTGTTAAGAGGACTAATTAAGGCCTAACTTCAAAAGACGCTTCATTTAATTAAAGGCCTTAACTGATCAGTGTTGCACATCAACACTTCTCAGTGCCTTGCTAGTGTATGAAAGACAAAAGGTCACTGAGACCTCAGCTTTCTAGACCCCTACGTCATCACCATTGGAGACCATCTTATACTCCTCCAATCCATCCTTCTTCAGCAAACATGGCTGAAGGAAACCCCCTCATGTTGAGACTGACCTGATAGGTCTTCTACAAGACCAACTTGCTGCAGCTGAGCATCATCATCAATAACAACTAGAAGCTATCATGATGACTCTTCATGATATGTATAATCCACCACAAGCAGAACAACCCAAGTTCCTACAGGACTTTTATGATCTGGTAGCACTCCAACTGCAGCCATATGTCCGATTACCCACTGATGGGGACACTTTCGAGTTGAAGTTGGATGTCATAAGTGTAATTCAGACTTATGATTATGGTAACTCAAATAAGGACCCATTTCAGCATTTGGAAGATTTGGGTTGGATTGTTGAGATTATCCAACCTAGGAATGTGGACCCAAGTGTAATTCTAATGAGGTTTTCCCCATTCTCTTTGAGGGACAAAGCTTCATATTGGTTCAAGATGATAGGAAGGTTGATCAATACATGAGAGGAACTATGCAAGGAATTCCTCCAAAAATTCTTCCCTATTGGGTGAACCAACGCAATGCAATGAGATATCACAACTTTCTTCCAGCTTCCTAGGGAGAAGTTGCATGCTAGGAGAGATTTCAGAATCTCCTCAGGAAGTACCCCCATCATGAGGTGCTTTGTTGGTACCTTGCACAGATTTTCTACCATGGGTTGGATGATACCCATGAGTATTTACCATATGCCTCTAATGGTGGGAACTTGCTGGTCAAAGATGAGGATAGTGCATTTTGGCAGAAATTTCTCTTAATGCCATATCAATGAGTCAATTCAACAAGACCAATCACACCTGAGCTGCTTTGCATGAGGATTAGTTGGAATCTATTTGTGCTAACATGAACCTCAAAGCAACAAAATTGGATAAGGTGGATTTGCTAGACAAGAAACTTGGCGAGTTGATCCAAAATCATCTTCCTACTTCTAGTGCTACAGCTTCTTCATCCTCATCCTAAGCCCCACTTGCTCGAACTTATCTTCCTACTTAGGATTCTTCAAGATCTTCTTCTGCTTCAAGGGCTCACAATTTGCAGGAGCCTGTGAACAATCTCGATTTAGTCCCAGAAGAGCAGGGTTATGCATAGTCTAATGATATGGACTCTTATTCTTTTGATGACTCTACATCCATGGTGTCTTCATCCTATCAAGTCATCAATGTTGTTCAAGGATATGGGCACATCAATCCTTATTCTGAGACTTATAACCCTAGATGGTGTCAGCATCCAAATTTCTCCTAGGTTGGGAACAACGAAGGACCAAACCCAACTACACAACAATAGCCCAGGTCTTAATGGAATCCAACGTCTATCTACTAGACGTAGCCGCCACAACAGCAGCAGCCAACTCAGTTGACCTATAGCCAACGTAGTTGTAAGATTGTGCCTAATCCTCCACAGCGGGCCAACCCAGTGGAGAATTTGACTAAGGTTTTAATAAAATGGACAAGAATTATCAAGCTATTATGGAAGCCTTATTATCTCAGAGCTAGAACATGCAAACTTAGATTAATCAGTTATGTTAGTAAACTGGAGCTCATGGGACTCTGTTGTCCCAACCTATCCCCAACCCTAGAAATGTGCAGAACCAGGGTGCCCAACCCGGTTCAACATGCCACAGGGGCAGGCTCATGCGATATTACAAGCACCACCTATACTGCCTAGTATTCCTGTACCTCCTAGCCCTCTGTTGCTTACACCTACTCCTTATACTCCACTACCTCATGAGCCATATGGCAATGCAAGTGCTATCACTCTGAGGAGCGAAACGACCACCAAGGATCCCCCACAAAAATAAGTGGATCCTAGTCTTGGTCCATTTAACCCCTCCTCAAGTGAACTCTTCCTATTTTGACTCTGATGGGGGAGCAACCTAAGGAGAAGAAAGAAAACAAACCTGCTCTTGAACCCACCCAAATTCCCATACCCTATCCTGAAGCACTGACATGAGATATAAACAAAAAGAGTAAGGGTACCAAAAGCCATAAGGACCTAAAAGCAATTTTTAAGGATGTACAAATACAGGTCCCTCTCCTCGATGCCATTGATCATATCCTCACTATCGCCAGATTGTTCAAATATTACTGTACAGCTCAGTGACAGTCCAAAAAGGCCAAGAAGGTAGTACTTTCTGAGCAAGCTAGTGCAGTCATTTTGAGTGATTTACCACTTAAACATAGAGACCTATGAGCGCCACTCATTTCTTTCCATTTGCAAGATGCCCCTTTTTACCGAGCCTTTCTCAATTTGGGATCCTTGATAAATTTGACTCCCACTGTCATCTATGATCAATTTAGATTTGGGGAGCTGAAGTCCACCTCAGTGACCATTTAGTTGGCTAATAGATCTATCAAGGTGCCCAAGGCATGGTAGAGAATGCGTTCATGAAGGTCCATCGCTTTTTCTTCCCAGTGGACTTCTTTATTTTGGATATGGATGTCCCATCTAATCTTCATGTTGCATCTATTATTCTAGGTCACCCGTTTCAGGCGATTACTTGGGAAAACATTGACTATGGATCAAGATGCAATAAAATTTCCTTAGGAAACCAG
Source organism: Thalassia testudinum (assembly GCA_037157565.1). NCBI lineage: Eukaryota > Viridiplantae > Streptophyta > Magnoliopsida > Alismatales > Hydrocharitaceae > Thalassia > Thalassia testudinum. The sequence goes on from JAZHRO010000003.1 coordinate 27,564,274, forward strand.
AAGCTCAGAATAAACATTTATAGGTTGACAAGGAATTTTGTCATTTGATTGAGGAGGATTCTAAGTATAACGATTCTCACTTTTGTGCAAACATTGGGCTCCTCAGCAGTGACCCAATGGCTCACTTAACCTCAGCTGGGTTCACTGATTTGGTTCCTCATGAGGGAATTGTTGTTGACTTAGACATTCCCTATATCGCCACTCTTGACTCTAACTATCTGGGGTATTATATTTTTACTGATTCCGAGAGCCCCAGCTAGATACACCTGGATATAATTGATGTAATTCCATCTATTGACTCGCCTCTACTAGTATAGGTTGGCATGGCTACTATGGACTGCCCTAGTGATCCCGAGAGATAGTTAGGCAGCATCTCTAATCCATGCCTTCCCTCAATAGTGACATTAGACATTGTGGTAGATGGTACAACTTCGAATTACTTGCCACTTCTGTACAAGAGGAGGACTGGGCCCAATGATGGGTACATCATCATGAGCCATAACTAGCTCAATTTGGTCTGATAAAGTCAATAAAAGCTCCTACATAACCATTAGGGGGTCCTAAGTGCTTAATATTCTATTTTGAGAAGAAAAGATGAAAATAGGGTTATTTCTACAATTTTGCCATCTTATCACAACTACAGAATAACCATGGGATTTTCTAAGTGCAAAATAAAGGTCAAATGGTCATAAAAGTCCAAAAATAGGGTCCATGCAAAAAGAAACGGGTTTTCACGCGTTACGAGAATTAAATGACATTTGAAATCCTAAAAATAAACCCGCTTAATTCACTGAGGTTTTTTTCAGGATAAAATTCACCTAAATCCTCTAAAAATCATAGAAAAATATTCTCTATGGTTTGGCATCCTTGATTTGACCCTCTGAACCCATTTTGACCTAAAATAGAGTCTTAAACAAACAGTTGCCTTAATTGAGGTTTCTATGCAATTTGCCCAGTCAAACTTGGTCAAAACCTAAATCCAACTTCACCATCAGATTCCTTGGGTTTAAATTAAGTTTATACCAAAATTTGGGCTTAATCAGAGATCATCTTGACCAAGTTTGCATTTTGGTCTAGTATAACTCTTTTCACTACACACATGCCCCTAACTTTCGAATTCTTTGCAAATAGACCCCCAACTTCTTCATCTTCTTTTCAGATTGGTCCTTTTTGCCATTGGAGGTCAACCGACCTCCAGGCGAGCTTTGACTAGACCAAATCCTACTCTAATGGCAATCAAAGCACACCAAATTGTGAACATCAATCCCACCAAATTTGGTGGGATTTATGTTCACACCTATACAAACCTATTGGGACATATCTTAACTCTTAAAATCCTTTGATTCGTGTGTGTGAACGCATGGAATCAATGGGTGCTTCTTGATTTCCTAAAGAGCAAATTAGAACTCTTTCTTGATCTAGAGCCCTCTTTGGAGTTCTATTTAAGCCTTGGAACTCCTACCTTACTTCCTTAGTAAGTTTTGGCGAGCCAAATACCTCTACTTCTCCTCCTCATTCCATTGAACCTCTACTCTGGCGACCTCTCTTTGTCCTCCTCTCCATCGCCGGTATTACGAGCGGACAATGAGGAGCTATTCAGCTGGAGAGGAGGGAGGAATTGAGGGTGATTCTAGTCAAATTCAAGCGTGAGGAAAATGGTTTGCTATGGGGATCCTTATATAGGACTCGGGGAGTCGATTTAAGCTTGGGAATCAAGATTTGTAATTTTGGAAGGTTCGTTTGAGTTGGAAATACAAATCTCTCATGCGTTCGCATGAGAGATTGGGAAAGAGTTGAAGCTCAAGAATTGGTCTGATTGGAAGAGGATTTTAAGAGGGATATCCGATTCAAATTTGAGGAAGTTTCATCAATCAATCAAGGAAAAATCCTTGATTAATTGTTGTCAGAGCTTTAGGATTAGGAGTTTTGTGCAGCGGGGACCTTTTTGAAGAAGATGATAAAGTTGGGAGGTTTTGTGTAAGAAATTCGAAAGCTGAGGGGTCATTTGAGATAAAGAAAATCAGACTTGGAGCAAAATGCAAACTAGGTCAAAATAATCTCAGATTGTGCCCAAGTTTTGATACAAACCTAATTTTGACTTAAGGAATCCAATGATGAAGTTGGATTTTTGTGTTGACCTAGTTTGACTGGGTAATTTATGCAAAAACCCAAATTAGGGTAATAGTCTGTCTGTGGCTCTGTTTTGGGTCAAGATAGGTTCTGATGGTAAAATTGAAGGTACTAAACCCTAGAAAATATTTTTTTTATGATTTTTAGATGATTTGGGTGAATTTTATACTGACCAGAGCCTCAGTAGATTAAGCAGGTCTGTTTTTGGGGTTTCAGATGTCATTTGATTCCTGAAATGTATGAAAACCCATTCATGTCTGCATGGACCCCCTTATTAACCATTCATGACTATATGACCCTTAATGAACCACTAAAATACCCCATGGTTATTATAGTAGGCTTAGAATCAGAGGAGATGTCAATCTGATCGGGTTGTTGCACAAACACGGAAGTCGAGGCTTGGCCTCGACGGGAGTGAATGATTAATGGAGGCCTCAAGGATGGTCTTAAGGACCTCCTCCCAAACATGCACCGATGGAGAAGATGAGAGATAGAATATCAGACGGACCCAATCAAGGCACCCAAAGATTTTTGGATGACTATAGAGGTTTGGGGCGGATGATACCCCTAGATTAGAAAGTCGTCCACCTGAGAATTACCTGGGTAGCCAGGAAGAGTGAGTCCCGCAAAGACCCCTTCTCGGTAGAGCATCTATTGGAACCTAGTTCCATCTCTCTTTTGTGTTTTGGTATTAACAAAACCATTTTTAAATCTAATGTGTTTATGGAGTATTACAGGTCAAAAGAATCTATGGATGCAAGCAACGAGATAGCATATGAAGGAAGAAGATTAGAAGACTAGTTTTTGTTGTATTAATTATTTTTTCAGAATCTTTGTACATCTCTTAACAAGTAAAACATAATCTAGGAGTTAAAATCAAAGTAGAGATAATTTGGGTTCAGAAAATCGTTCATTCACTCATTTCAAAACTCAAAATTGATTTTTTCAAAATAAAGTTGTTTAGAGTAGGTTGGATATCTCTAAAAATTGGCTTACACTTACAAAATTTGGTACTTGTACCAAGTACCGGTACTAGTCATAAGTATCGGTACATGCTAGTCACAGGTTTGGGCCTAAGTCCCAAACTGTGAACAACAAGTACCAGTACTCATCGTTAGTACCGATACCAAGTGATCACAATTTATGCACTTGGTTTTTGCCTGGACCTTACAAGTACCGGTACTAATCACTAGTACCGGTACATGTAAGTCATTGGACTCAAATATGTGAGTTACAAGTACCGGTACTCATCATGAGTACCGGTATCCAATGACTTAGTTGGGCTAACTATAGGCAGTCAGTACCAGTACCAAAAGTTTAGTATCTGTACCAACTAACCATTGCGACCAATCTAAACGGCTATTTTGCAATTAAACCTATCCCTAATCTTCCTAAATTACCTCTAATGGCTAGTAATCGTAGGGAAGGTGCTTAGTGGGTTATATAAGCACTCTTTGAGTGCCTTTTGCACAAAACCAAGAAGCTAAAATTCTATCTTTACCTACACCTTCATTTCTCAAATTACTAGCTACAAAAGAGCTTGTCTTGTTGCAATTTTCTCAAGGCCATTCTCCACTTGCAACAAGTCATCAAGGTGATCGTGTTCTTCTCTGATAAATTCGTTTGTTTTACGCCTTAATATTCTCGTTAGATTAATTTACATGCTCATATTAAGCAATATAATTGTTGAAGACTTAGGGATTAGTTGTAAGCTTTTATTTGCATTTTTGCTTACACCTGTATCTTTATTTCTTTTTAATATCTTGTAATTGGGTTGAGTTAACCTGTTAATTACCTTAAGTTTTAGTAAATTGGTTCCCTCCGGATTTAGAGAAACGGGTTAAAAATCCTAAGTCGGGAGACTTAGATAGTGGAGTACCCAATTGAGGGGAACCACTATATATCTTGTACATTTTGTGGTTTGATTTGTCTTGCAAATTTTTTTCTACCACACTATTCATCCCTCCTTTTAGTGTGCTTGTGATTTATAGATCATACAGGTGGTTTCATAGCAAGTTGCGGATCTCTTTCGCAATGGCATCTTCAGTCAAGCGTGTAGGTTCTTCCCTACCAGGAGGGGTGACGTAATAAATGCGGAAATAAAATATAAAACAATCTCACAAAAAATCAATCGCACAAGTACACAAATGTTTTTAGGTGGAAACCCAAAACGGGTGAAAACCACCACCTAACCCTCTCGAGTTAGGATTTTCCGATCAACCTAGTTGATCAAATCCACTAACCGAATCACTTTAAAATGAGGGTGATTCAACCTCAGTACAACCACGCTACTTAAACGAGGGTAGCGTACCTCAACCCCTTCTCTCCACGAGAAGGATTTTGTCCCACGAAGGAGACGGGAATTCGCAAGGCGAATACCCAACCAAAAGACAAAGATAAAATAAAACAAGTAGTCCTATAGAGCCAACAAAGGAATTTAAACCTAGCTTCTATAGGAAATAGGAAACTCCCCTTTGCAAGGAGTGCGTCGACGATGACGCGGGTGCGTGAGCCACGCAACGGCGCAATGTCGCTCTCGTGAACAACGGCGGGAGAGTGGGTGCGCAAAGGCTTGATGCTCTCAAGGGAATGGAGCTTAAGCTTGGAGAGCAAGGGCTTCTCTTGGACACAAGAGTGTGAGAGTGTATTACAAGGTGTCTCTTGGTGTGTATCTTGTGTCTCTAAGTGTGTCTCTTGTATTTCTAAGTGTATATTTGTGTTGCAAAGGTTCCCCTCTATTTATAGAGGCCTTAGGAAGGCTTTGGAAGGCTTAGGAAAGGTTCTATAGCCATTGGGAACAAAGCCCAAGTGAATCAGCCCGAAATCAGGAACAATCATTGTTCTGACAGGCTTATCAGACGTCTAATTCTATCCTCAGATGTCTGGAAGTTCACTTTAAGATGTCTGATTCCAAGGTCAGACGTCTGATTTTGGGCGGGTCTCTCCCTGACTTGGATCAGATCTAAATAGGGTTTTTATGCAAGTCCATCAGAAGACATACAGGACGTTTGGCACTATGTCTGGACGTCTGGAAACCTACTTTTACTGTGGGAATTGATTTCCAAACGTTGCAACGGCTAGAAAATCTCCGAGAAGAGATTTTGGGTCAGCCGAGGCAAAACGGTCATTTATTAGACGTCTGGAAAGGCCTAAGGACGTCTGATAAGGCTCTAACGGTCATATTCTTGAGTGTTTGCTAAGCCAGCCAACGGTCCACTAGTTGGACGTCTGGCAAAGTCATCAGACGTCTCCTAAGACGTCTGGTCTAAGGTCTGGACGTCTGATTTCATCAGACAGAACCAACTATGTCCAGCATAACAGTTATCAGACGTCTGAAACAACAGTCAGACGTCTTAAAATACTTTATCAGACGTCTGATTTGGGAATTAGACGTCTGGAAGTGCTGTTTGAACCCTATATTGGTTTTCTAAGTATTCTACAGAAAACCTAAGTATCCTAGGGTTGTGCCGGTGTTTCTAGGACTACTGTTAGGGTTCTTTGAGGCTCTTTAACATAATTTTCTAAGGAAAATAAAGAGCAACAAAAGAAACGAAAAATACAACAAGTACAAAAGAAGGAAATCTATCCTATTCTTCATTTCCTTCCATCTTCAATCTGTCGCTCCACGCGAACCTCCTCTGTTTTCCGTCAAGCTCCTCCAATCCGTCCTGGATGCGAGCTCGAACTCCGTCTAAACACGTCCACATTTGCAATTGACCTGAAATCTAGAACTCAAATTGCAAATGTTAAATAACACGTGTTTTGTTATCATCAAAACAAATGATCGTGGTGCTCTAGCACCAGCAAAGCGCATCGAAGGACAGTCATCCATACATCCTCCCTACTTTGACGGGATAGACTATGGATACTGGAAGAGGAGGATACTAATCTTCCTCAAGGCCATGTATGAGGAATCATGGACTCCTATACAAGAGAAGTACATGGATTCGGAGCCGTAGGAAGGTGTTGTTTGGAATATAGAACAAAAGAAAAAGATTGTGGGAAATGCGAAAGCGATAAACGCACTCTATTGTGCGTTATCAAGGGAAGAGTTTAACTGTATCTCTGCATGCGAGTCCGCATACGAGATATGGAACACATTGCAAGTCACCTATGAAGGTACGAGTAAGGTAAAAGAAGCACATAGTTCTATTCTAACAGAAAGGTATGAGTGTTTCAAGATGCAGAAAGGTGAAACAATCAAAAGAATGTACACAAGATTTGGAGAGATCATAAATCCAATGAAGAACCTTGGAGTCAAGCTGAAGGAGGAGCATCTTGTAAGGAAGATCTTGAGATCCCTTACAAGCGATTGGCCTCCAAACACCACAGCCATCCAAGAGGCGAAAGATCTTTCCACTCTCTCCTTGGATGACTTGATTGGAAGCCTCATGGCATATGAAGTCCAATTGGAAAATATGAAGAAGATTGAAGAAAAATCCATAAGCAAGAAGAAGGAGCTTGCATTTAAAGCTATAAAGGAAGAGTCACACCTCGATGATTCCAACTCCGATGAAGAAGAGGAGCTTGCTCTTCTAACAAGAAGATTTAGAAGATTCATCCGAAAATAAGGTAAGAAAGTAAATAAATTTACAAATGACATTATTTGTTTTGAGTGCAAGAAGAAGGGGCATATACGAAAAGATTGTCTAATGATCAAGAAGAAGAAGGAAGAAAAGAAGAAAGATAAAGAACTCGATCGAAAGAAGAAAAAGATTTCAAGAAAGGCATATAAGGCTACTTGGAATGATAGTGATTCCGACACGGAATCATCTTCTGAGGAATCTGAAGAAACAGAAGTTACACATCTTTGTTTAATGGCGAACAACGACAGTTCAGAAAATGTGGTAGACTCTGAAGTCACTTTTAATGAGTTATTACAAGCATATGAAGATTTGTATCACAAAGCTAGGTTGATTAAAAAAGAAAATAAGGTCTTTCATGATAGTTATAAAACTTTAGAAATAGATAAATCTTGTTTAGAAATAGAGCTAGAAATGTCAAAAGAAACTAATAATCAATTGCATGCTAAAATAGTAGAATTAGAAGATATTTATGAATATTTTAAGGATACTTTGAATAATCTAAAAATAACAACTAGGCTGAATACAGAATTTTGTAATAATTTAAAAGCCATGATCAATAATAAAAAGAACACACAAAATAAATTACATGCACCTAGACAATCTTGGATTTATCAAATGGTCAAGAATCCTAAGAATTATAGATCTAACACTAAAGTGATCTATAAACCTAAGGATTTGAAGGGTACTAACCATCAAGGACCCAAAAGAAAATGGGTACCTAAAATAGATTTAATAAACTATTTTGCAGGTCAAGAAAGACAAATGGATCCTAGACAGTGGGTGTTCCAAGCACATGACAGGACACTCCGACCTCTTTATCAAGTAGACCAGAATTGAAGATGGAGGACATGTCAAGTTGGACGACAACAAACATTGTTGCATTATTGGTGAAGGTACAATAGGTAATTCTTCTAAGCAGGTATGTAATGTTCTTTTAGTAGAAAACTTAAAACATAACCAGCTTAGTATTAGTCAAATATGTGATAATGGATGTGATGTTTTGTTTACTAAAGTTGGATTTGAAATATTAAAAGAAGGAACAAATATGGTTTTAATTGAAGGCTTTAGATATGAAAATATCTATGCTCTTCAATTTTCACAAGAGAAATTTGTAAAATGTCTGCTTGCCTCCCATGTTGAAGTAGATCTTTGGCACTGTAGGCTAGGTCACTGTTTAAGAATGCTTGATCGGGTTTTAAAAAGGTTGCGTTGTAGTACAGTCGAAAAAGCGTTCAAAATAAATAAATTTTATTACTCGAAGTTGAAGTCCGAGGTCGAACACAGGGAGCAAATGGAGTTCATGCACTAATCTCAATAATCAATGCAATTTGAACACATAAAAGTACTCAAATCTAATTCAAAATGTAAAGCATGAGTTTATGAATAATAAAATGTAGCATAAAAGAGAAATTTTGAAGAATTGGATGTCTGAGTATGGAATTAGACGTCTTAAAAATGTTTGATTCTTCTTTCCTCCTTTGCTTCTTCTCTTGGCTTATTCTTCTCTATTCTTCTTTAGCTTCTGTTCTTCGTCGGTCCTTCTTTCTTTCTCTGGCTCTTCTTTCCTTCTTTTTCTTCTTCTTCTTTGGCTTCTTTCCTTCCTACTTTGGCCTATGCTCTAGCTTTCAACTGCTTTCTTCTTCCTTTCTTCTTCTTCCTTCTTTCTTTGGCTTCAGCTTTGCCTTTTCCTCAGCCGTGCCTTCTCCTTCCTTGGCTCTTCTTTGCCTTAGCTTCCTCTGTGACTCTTTCTCCTTCAGCTTTCTTCTTCTCTTGCAGCTGCACCTGTGGCTTTCCTTAGCTTCTCCTTCAGCTTCCTCTTTCTTCTTCTTTTTCCTGCAAAGTGCAAAACCTACCCCTACCCTCCCCCGTGAACTCTCTCTCCTTTCTCTCTTAGGCTCACTCTCCTAGAGCCATCTCAGGTAAACAGGTCAGGTTAGTGCACTTGGGACCAGGCACACCGGCATGGGTGGTGCGCGGGGAGTGCACAGGTAATCCAGTCAGGTTACCAGGTCCACGTAGCATGGGCACGGACGAGGACTGATGGGGAGAGTGGGACCTCCCCCCGTGTCAGGAGGCGATAAGCCCCAGACACAATTACAATTTATGCCACACCACTTGCTTGCAAACAACCGAGGTGGGACTAAATGTCCCACCCACTTCATGTGCACCCGCAGGAGGTGCCTTCCTTAATTGCAGCGACTGTAGTGCCCTGGGACTCCAATTGCTGGCGTGAGGGGTTCGCGAAGGGAGCCCGCACACCTGGGACCATACTTCCTAAGGCCTGTGGCAGTAGGTGAAGGTTGAAAGCTTGCTTCAAGCCTGCTCTAATGGCGATGGAGGTTAGAACCTACGTTCAATCAACACGGCCTTGCAACCTCATCAGAACACGGAGGAGGCTTCGCCGTGGCATGGCGAAGATGTCTCGGTGGGTGGCGTGGCGCAGGGTAGCTTGGGCATGCGTGCCTAGGTCGTTCTGTGGCCGTGGTGATGGGTTTATTTGGGGGTAGTGTGTGGAGGTTATGGCGGTTAATGGAGAGGGAGAAAATGATTAGTGGAAGGTCGTAGAGCTTCTGAGGGGTTTGGCGAGGTGGATGGGTGAGTGGAATGACGGAAGCACCTCGCTGGTGGTTTACCGGAGGTGGGGACGATGGTGGTGGTCTGTGAGTGTCGAGGGGTGAAAATAGAAATAGAGAGAGGGAAAATAAAGAGAAGAGAAAGGGAAAGTATTTGACCTATTTTATGGATGAAGGGGGAAGAGATGGCGGTCGGCACGTATCTGCCGCCGTCGGAGTCGAAGATCCCAATGGAGGGATAGGTTGCTGGAGCTCGCTGGGTGTCTGGCCGGAGGAGAAGAGAAGAAATTGGAGAGTTGTCTTTGGCCAAACCAAGCTGAGAATGAACGACCGGGTCAGAGGAACCTTTTATAGTCCCAGGCAGAGGGCCTTGTGCTTGGAAGGCAAGCTTCCAAGCACAGGTAGCCTCGCTGGACTTAGAAAGCGAGAGATACCCAAATCTCTCATGTGTTCGCATGAGAGATAGGGTGGCAATCAGGGCTTGAGATTTTGTTCATATGATCGGGAATTCCTCAGAGAATCTCCCTTTCAAATCTAAGAGGGAGTCTCTAAGGAATCAAGGAGAAATCCCCCTTGAATCCTCGCTGGAGTAGGATTCCTCCACTGTAATGGGGGAGGGACCTAATTGCAAAGAATGACGAGGAAGTTAGGGGGTATTTGCAATGGTTTTCAAAAGCTAGGGGTCTAAATGTAATTAGGTTGGACTGTTTTGCAAAGTAAGTTAAGGTGAACTCCCCTTGGGATCAAAATTTGGTATAAACCTAATTTGGACCTAAGGAATCCAATGGTGAAGTTGGATTTTAGGTTTGACCATGTTTGATAGGGCATTTTATACAAAAAGTCAATTTAGGGTAAATATTTGACTAGGACCCCTATTTAGGTCAAAATAGGTTCCAAAGGCCAAATTGAAGGTTTTAAATCCTAGAGGATATTTTTCCATGAATTTTAGAGGGTTTAGTTGAATTTTATCTTGACCAGAACCTTGTTAGATTAAGTTGGTCTATTTTTAGGATTGCAAGAAGTTATTTAATTGCCAGATTTCACATTAACCCTTTTCTGATTGAACCAACCCACTTTTTGTCTTATTAAGATCATTTGACTTATGTTTAGCCCCTGAGAAATCCCGTTGTTGCATTTGCAGTTTTACCTTTTGTTTCTTGCTCTTCTTTCAGACTGATTATTCCTTGAGTTAGGCCCTTCATTTGGTTATGTAGGAGCTTTTGTTCTCTTTTCTAGGTCAAAATAAGCTAGTTAGGACTCATGATGGTGTTCCCATCATACCCCCATGCCTAGCTTTTGCTAGTCCCTTAGCAAAATTTTAAGGTTTTAACTTATGTTCTCGACCATGAGTTCCTTTCACAAATTATGATGAGTGCTTTTTCTCTTTTTCTTTTTGATTAGGTTAGAATGCCGATAGTAGGCCTAAAGGTACTCAAGTACCAACCAAGATCCGGACTTGACCAGCTCTAGCCTCGATCCTCCGTGAAGGTTTTTAAGGCCCGCAGGAACTATCCTAAGGTTCGTTGGACTCCACGGTTAAAGCACCCGTGCTTGAGACATATTTTAGCCTTGGTTCAGTTTGCAGTGTGTTTTTTTTTGTAAGAGAGAGACAGATGATTTATTTGTTTGGAGAGTTTCCTCTCTCTTTTCTTTTTATTTCTAGCTTCGGATTGACTTCTCAAGACGGTCTATATCAGATTCCTCATCCCCATCATCAATCCTCAAAGGTCCCTGGCAATCGATGCTTCATGATAGCACCACCCATGATAACCCCCAGAACCCTAGCTTTCGAGATTTTGAGATAATCCCACCTATGGCATTCTGTAGCTAAATCCAGACCCTGGCAATCAACATTTCGTGATAATGCCACCCATGGAATTTGAACCAGCAGGGTGCTTACGTTCCCTAGTAGGATATGTAAATATCTTAGGAGACAAGCACTGAGGAGACGATATGTTGTTAAGCATCTTCAAGGGAAATTTCCCACCTCTCCGCGTTGGGAGCTCGTCCAAATCAACTAGTGTTGATCGGCCGCTCCTAATCTAGGCAACTTTTTTCAGAACATTTAAACGCTTTTGCATGATTTTGATAGTTATGCGCACTGAACCAGACTGTGTGTGGGTTGGGGTGCTTAGGTTACCGAGTCCCGCAAATCAAAGATCAGTTAACGAGGTTGAATACTCCCTAAGCCTTAGACCTAATACTTAAGCTTTACATTTTCCCCAACCTCTTGAGGATTATCCAGATCTTAGTGGATACTTGAATGCTTAAGCCTAAGAGTCTAGCCTAAGAGGCCTAAGATCAGCATTCCTACTAATCTCTTTTGTGTCTCATTAGCACTTTTTCCTTCATTTTTCTTTTTCTTGATATGGTCTAGAACTTTTGTTAGTCCCTTAATTTCTTACTAATGATTATCTTTTTCTTTTTCATTTCATTTTGTGCTCCTTTTGTCATTTTGCTCTTTTCCTCCTCATGTTTATATGACCTCAAAATTTTCTTCCCTCCTCCAATTTTTTTGTTCTTTTTCACAATTTTCTATGTTTTTGGTATTTTTGACATATGTGATTTTTTTGTGAGAATCCTTCTAACTTTTCTTGATTTCTATATGTTTGCACTTTACCACCCCCCTATGCCTAAGTTTTGCAATGTCCTCATTGTAAACGGAGGGTGTGAAATAGTGTTGGGTTCAAGGACTTAAAATAAGATTTATCGAGTGGGTGAAAAGGGTCGGGAATGATTGATGTAGACGATTTCAAGCTCTGGTACATGTACCAGAGGTGGGATCGACTGTTCTATGATTGAACTCAGGGTGCAGTAGACGTGGAGTACAGACGGATAATCAGATGGATCTCGGGTTTTTGGAATGACGGGTTGCCTCCCGTTAAGCACTAAATTCAACGCCTTCAGCCGAGTAGGAAATGGTATGGAGAGGGAGTGGTCAAATCAGTAAAGTTTTGTAGAACAAGCACCTTGATCAATAGCTTGGTTGGTCCAACCAGGTGCTTGTTCAGATCAATAGGCTGATGATGCAGCCCAAACCCAATCAATCTGGTGGGTTGATAAATGTAGATCAAGAGATGTGGAACCCACCATCTACTATGGAGCTCGGACGGAAGTGTGAATTCGGGGTTTGGCTAAGTCGAATCAGCCTGGTCAGAGTAGGGATCCATAAAATAATCAGTGAATGGTGCGGAAACCCTACAGGGGTGATCAGAGAATGATGGAGCATGGTCTCCAATCTGATCAATGTTCGATACCTGGTATAGATGTGGAGTCGAATCATTTGCAATCGGCTTAGTAAGAGGAAAATCAGAATAGAAATTGAGTTCGGTTGAGGGTCCGGGTTGAAAATGGGTTTGGATAGGTTCTGCATATGCAAAGGAGGTGACTTCAATAAGAATTGTGTATGAGGGCTCTTCTAGAAAGGAGTTACAGGTGGTTTCATTGAGAGAGTCCTTGTAGTAGCTATCAAAGTCAAAGGTGAATGCCTGAAGAGTGTCTATAGGATGAGGGACATCTGAGTCAAGAAAAGATTTGAACTCTGGGTTGTAGTCACTCTCGGCATTTTCTAGTTTTAATTCCTGAGGATCAAAAAGAAATGATTCCATCTCACTGGAACCTGAACTTAAATCAGTGATCTTAGGAATCGGGACCTCAGAGTCGTAGTTGGAGAATGAATCATGTGAGCTGAGGTTGTAGATTGGCTCGTTGTATTCAAAAAATAGAGGTTCTTCGAAATCATGGTAAGATTCGAAATCATCGGAGATATTGCGAAAATCAAGTTCTGAATGAGATTCGAGATCATGGGTTCCACCACTGAATAAATCACATGATGTAGACTTAGCAGTCTGACTTGGATCTAGCCTATATGTACATTTTGAGCTAAAAAAGGTGTCCTTATTTGGTCTAGGCTCACATTCTAGGTTTGTAGGAAAGACCCAATCAACACCCCACTGTCCAACTCCTTGGTTTCTGTATCGTAGATTGGCATGACTTTCAAAAAATTGATTTGTATCTTTGAGGATGTTGGAGAGGGATATTCATCAAATAGAGGCCCAGAATCATACTCTTCATTGAAAATTTGATCTTCTTCATACGGGGCCTTGTAATCTTCCCAATAAGTTTCAGATCTAGATTCTAGGCTGAGGGTGTGGGTTGAATCTCTAGAATCTAGGTCAGAGTTACCGTCGAGGGTCACCTTATCAGAATAAGGGGTAGGATTTTTACCCTCGAGAGGTTCAGTTCTAATCTCATCATTACAGGAGTCTCAGAATTCTATGCTTGGCGATCCAGGATCTAGGGCTGGCTCAAAATTGTGTTCTCCTGCAATTGGAACTTCCCAACCTAATTCAATATCAGGCATGTTGTACTTCATCTGGGTTGGGAATCCACAACAACTTTGTGCCTCAAACCTGGAGTTTGGGAAATCGGATTGATCCTCAATACTATTCCAAGATGGTTCGTCTTCTGTTTGGGGCGTGTACGGGTATTTCTGATCGATAACTTGTTTCAATAACCTCATCATCTCTTCCCATTTTTCAAGATCATCTTAGTGTTGTTCCTATAGTACAAGATTTGTCATGCATTGAAGGTATTCAAAGTTGTACAATTTTTCTATCTCAATGTATCCTGTTATGAGAATGTCTCGGGTTGATCCTTTTGTGGCTTTTGTCAATAACACTTGGGCACAGTTTATGATGAAAGTTGTGGTCGTTGGTATATTAACCTAAATGTCTGCTACTGGTGTTGAGGTTTTGTATTCAATTTCATAGAATTCAAGGGTGTAATGGACGTGTGCCCCAGACGTCTTTTAAGACGTCTGGGAGGTTGTCCAGACATCTGACCAGACGTCTGGGATCGTTTCCAGACGTCTGGAAATCCATTATTTTCGACACGCGCGAGTCATCTGCGTGCCTGAGCGCGCAGACCACATATTCGCCTTTCCTTCCTCCTGCGGCTGCAGATTCCCCTGCCGCGAATCCTTCTCTCTCCTCTCCACGCGGCCTTAAAAGGGCACGCCTCCCCTCACTCCGTCACCACCGTCTCCTTTCTCTTCTCCTTCAGCCAGAGCGCGAGAGTGAGCGCGAGGGCGGCAGCGGCGGCCGCAGTGAGCGCGGAGGAGGTGCTGCGTGCGAGAGCGGAGCTCTGCCGTGAGGGCGAGCTCGCCGAGGCTGCTAGGGCCGGCCGGTGGAGGGCGTAGGGGGCACGGAGCGACGCGGAGGGGGGGACTGCTGTGGTCTGAGCAGCAGGCGCGTGAGGTGCGACGCGGGCGGCGTCGCGAGCGGAAGCCGGGTGGCGCCCTTTTCTGGAAAAATTTCCAGAATCGGACGTCTGGGTTGATAGGCAGACGACGAGGACGACGTCTGGTTGATCTTCCAGTCGTCTGAAAGGTGAGTTTTCCGTCTTCTTCTTCCTTCCTATCGACTGACCGTACTGAGGGAGGGAGATGGGTGTGCGCAGGCTCGGTGATTCGCCATCCAACGCGAATCAGACGTCTGGCTGTTGTACCAGACGGCTGGAGCGACCTCCAGACGTCCTGGGTGACCATCGGACGTCTGGGATCTAGGCCAGACGTCCCCGCAGACTTCTGGACGTCTGGGAAACCACGCTGAGCAGGTAATTCTCTGATCCACTTTTTAAGACGTCTGGAAGAAGTTCCAGACATCTGATTTTGCACAGTGTCGTCGTTTTTGACCCGTTTAGGGCCCGTTCGGGTTCCGTTTTCCGCGATTCGAGTTGCGTTCTTCTCAGAATTAATTCCTCTACCCGTCTACAGTAGCTATACACTGTTTTGAGACACTCCTTGTGTTTGATCCTTGTGATAGGACCTCCTTCAGTTGCAGTCTTGGGAGTCGCGGAGGCACGTGGGATTCCCGATCACGCCCCCATTACTCCCGTTGTACCTGGTAGAGTGGTTTTGAGTTATTAATAAAATCTGTTAAATTATGGAACCATAAATAGAACCTAGGACATTGCATGAATCCTAGGAATGAGAAATAGATGGAATGATCGCTCCTAGGTGTTGCATGAATCCTAGGACTGGAAAACTAGATTGTATGATAGCTCCTAGGATATGGCATGAATCCTAGGATGGGAAAACTAGTGGAATGTATAATACTGCAGTCTTGGAAAATGGGAAGAGATATAAAGCTGCCTGTAATTTGAATTAACAGCTGCCTGTTGTGAATAAATAACGTGGTTGAGAACATGGATTGTAAGAATGTGAAACTGGAAAGTGAAACCTGGATGTTTGAGTAAAAAGGATGGAACCCTACGGGGAAGTAGGAGTAGAACTTCTGGAAAGTGAATGGAATAGTATTGGGGAAGTGAGCTGGCCCTTGAGTACGGAGTACCAAGGAGAGCGACTGTCCCCCTGTTTAGTGCAGAGCGGAGCCAGCCGCCCCAGGGACCCAGGTTAGGACTGGCCACTCTATACCGACTTGCTGGCCCTCGCGTATGTAGTACCGAGGAGAGCTACTAGTGTAGGGAGGTACTAGCTACCCCACGGGCCCCGGGGTTCTGCTAGCCTCCCACACCGACTTCTTAGGCCCGCTGGGGCAAATCAGGGTAGTCAGGCGAGGGTGCGCGGACTGTGGAGGGGCAAGGCCCCAGTTTGGTTACTGTGGAGGGGTTGGACCCCTGTTACTGAGAGGGCTCTGCCTGGACTGGTTCCGTGCTATGCTTTGGACGCACCCGTTAATGGAAACGACTGACCGCGTGCCAGTACGGGTTAGCTACCTGTGCGTTTATCGCGCGTGCCGTAGTCACCGTTACGTCTGTCAGTGACCTTGGGGTGGTTGACTGAGGGTAGGATCACCACGGGGGACTCTCCAGGCCAGGAGAGCACCACGTGCTACTTCTACTTTTTGGAAAAAAACTGCAATCAAGATCGTTCCCACGAGGAACATTCGAGATCAAGAAAAAGATCTGGGGAATAAATGAAATAGTGAGACAATTGAAAGATGTGAATAAAGAAAGTAATAGACCATAACAGCTATTGTACACTCTACTGTTGTCTTTAGTTTTAGTTGCCACTCTACTCAGCGTTTTGCTAACGTGTTACACTCGTCACCTTTTTCAGGACCAGGTGTTTAGCAGCCAGGGTCAGCGGCTGTAGAGGACGCTGGGCCGAGTAGGGTCCAGTAGAGTTACTACTGTCTTTTGTACCTCTTTGTTCCCGTTATAGTGAGTAGTTCTTGTTTCCGCTGTACTTTTCTTTACCTGCAATTCATGTTATATGATAAATGTTGTTCTACTGTTGTGGTGGTATATACTGTAGTAGTTTCTTTCCTTAATGCTGTACTTTCTTACTGTTAGTTATATTCATGCTGAATGTGGTTTATTTTACTGCTCTTTTGGTTACTTCCTCGTTGGACGACTAGGTCTTGGGATTAGTCGAGTCGGTCCGGTTCTCGTGTCTCGTAGGGACTCGGGAACTGGGTCGTTACAAGATGGTATCAGAGGAAGGTCGTCCCGAGAAGTGAATCAACTGACTGGAAAATAACCAATTCACATGTTTATAGCTAGAGTAGCCACCACAACATATCTCTTGACATGAGCTCTTAGAAGTTTTGTTAGGTACCGTCTGTTTTGACGTTTCCGTTTTCTTTCGCGTCTCCTTGCAGGAGATGCCTCGTCGCGGGACTGGCGAGACTGGCCGCGGGCGCGGCCGAGGGCGAGGTCGGCGAGGTGGACGTGCTGTTGTTGACGTCTCGGTGGACCAGCCACCACTCCCGGGCATCCAGGCCCAGGACCTCGCCAGATTGATACGAGATATTGTACGAGAGGAGCTCCACCCACCGCCCCGAGCGCCTCCTCCTGGGGCTGCAGAGGGGGAGTCCTCTGTGGGACCACGCGACGGACACGGCGCTGGACACGAGGGAGGGGATGGGCCGTTGCCGCCCCCACCTTCCTCCGACACTTCTGTACACAAGGAACCTTCGCCTAGAGGTGCGCCAGCACCTCCCCTACAGCGCCACTTCGAGCTTTTCGGACAGTTTCGGAAGCTGAAGCCCCCCTCCTTCAAGGGGGATGAGGACCCGACCGAGGCAGAGGACTGGCTTGAGCAGCTGGAGAAGATCTTCGACACCCTTCGCCCCCCGGTGGAGTGTCGCGTGGCCTTTTCCACGTACCAGCTGGAGAGTGCGGCACACCGGTGGTGGAGGGCGGTCCGGGGATAGGAGAGGGACGAGCCGACGTGGGACCAGTTCATCACCCTCTTCTACGAGCAGTACTTTCCCCAGACGTGGCAGGACCAGAGGAGGCGGGAGTTCCACACTCTCCGCCAAGGGACGATGACTGTGAGCGCGTACCGCACGCGTTTCTTGGAGCTGTCCCGCTTTGCAGCGACAGCGGTAGCCACTGAGGAGGAGCGCCTTTGGAGGTTCACCGAGGGGCTCCGGCCTGCAATCTGGGGGTATGTCAAGCCCCTGAAGCTGCCTACGTTTTCGAGGTGGTAGAGGCAGCTATGACTTACGAGGAGACCAACCCGTCCGCGTGAGACACCGACGGCGGGCGGAAGAGGCCCTTTCAGCCAGACTTCTCACATGGCCGGCGAGAACGGAGACACGTGGCGTCCGCAGGAGAGCCGTCACGTTGTGCAGGGCCATCAGTGGCCTTTGGGGGCCCTCGACAGGGGCCAGTCGCCAGCACCGGACCCCCGCCTAGTCGACAGCAGGGACCCATTGAGGGCGGGAGTCGGGTTCCCCTCTGCTACCAGTGTGGCCAGCCGGGCCACGTCAGGCGGGACTGCCCATCTAGGGTAGGAGGTCAGCAGATACTCCCCGCGCAGAGCATTGGAGGGCGCGCAGGAGGCCGCGGTTCCCAGGCGCGAGGAGGAGTACAGCAGTCGCGAGGAGGGTACCGGCCAGCACCTACCCATCCGACACAGAGTGTGGCTGCTTTGTCTGCACCTAGAGCTGAGGGGCGTATCAACGCCCTAACACACAGGGACGCCAGAGCTTCGGGATCGGTGGTAGCAGGTATGGTTTCAGTTTCTGGCAGACTCGTTTACACGCTTTTCGATTCTGGCACTGCGCACTCGTTTGTCGCAGCCAGTTTCGCAGTTAGTTTGGACCAGGGTTATACACTGTTAGAAAATCCGTTCATAATCAGAGGTCCGAGTGGTCAGCTGTTTGTAGCTGAGGAGGTGTACACGGATTGCGAGGTCAGCGTCGGAGGACATAGCCTGCTAGCTGACCTGATTATGATCCAGATGGAGGACTTTGGAGTGATTCTGGGGATGGATTGGCTGTCCGCTTACCACGCCTTGGTGGACTGTTTTGAGAGGAAGATTGTCTTCTCCATTCCGGAGTTGCCTTCTTTCGAGTTTCACGGACAGCCAATGGACGGAGGTTTCAGGTGCATTTCGGCACTTCGGGCGGCGAGACTTTTGAGCCAGGGGTGTGAGGGCTTCCTTGCCTGTGTGGTGGCAGAGCCCAGCCCTGTGGCAGACTTCCAGAGCATCCTGGTGGTCAGAGAGTACCCTGACGTGTTTCCAGACGAGTTACCAGGACTACCGCCCGAGCGTGAGATCGAGTTTGAGATCTCACTAGTACTAGGGACCAGCCTCATCTCCACCGCGCCATACAGGATGGCACCGCTTGAGCTGCGAGAGCTCAAGTCTCAGCTGCAGGACCTTCTGGAGAAAGGTTTCGTGAGGCCCAGTGCGTCTCCCTGGGGAGCCCCGGTACTGTTTGTGAAGAAGAAGGATGGGACCCTACGTCTTTGTGTGGACTACTGGCAGCTGAACAGGGTCATCATCAAGAACAGATATCCGCTGCCGAGGATCGACGATTTGTTTGACCAGTTGCGGGGTGCCACGGTGTTTTCCAAGATAGACTTGAGGTCTGGATACCACCAGTTGAGGATCAGGGAGACCGACGTCTCCAAGACAGCTTTCCGCACCCGGTACGGACACTACGAGTTTTTGGTCATGCCGTTTGGGCTGACCAATGCCCTCGCTGCTTTCATGGACCTGATGAACCGGGTGTTTAGACCGTACTTGGACCAGTTCGTGGTGGTTTTCATAGATGATGTACTCATCTATTCTAGAGATCGGACACAGCACGAACAGCACTTGCGGATGGTTTTGGACACTCTGTGGCGACGCAGGCTGTACGCCAAATACAGCAAGTGCGAGTTCTGGTTGAGGGAGGTGACCTTCTTGGGTCATGTGATCTCTGGAGACGGCCTGGTGGTGGACCCAGCCAAGGTCGAGGCAGTGCTCAGGTGGGAGAGACCGCGTTCAGTCACTGAGATCCGCAGTTTCCTGGGACTAGCTGGCTATTACAGACGGTTCATCAGAGGATTTTCGCAGATTGCTCGCCCTATGACACAGTTGACCCGGAAGGACGTGCCTTTCGCTTGGACAGATGCCTGTGAGGCGTGTTTTCTGGAGCTGAAGGAGAGGTTGACCTCGGCTCCCGTGCTCACCATTCCTGACAGTAGTGGCGGGTTCGTTGTGTACACGGACGCTTCCTTGCAGGGGTTAGGAGGTGTGCTCATGCAGAGGGGTCATGTTGTCGCTTACGCTTCGCGGCAACTGAAGCCCCATGAGCATACCTACCCTACCCACGACCTAGAGTTGGCAGCTGTTGTCTTCGCGCTGAAGACCTGGAGGCACTACTTGTACGGTGAGACCTTCGAGATTTTTACAGATCACAAGAGCCTCAGATACCTTTTTGATCAGAAGGAGCTCAACATGAGACAGAGACGTTGGTTGGAGCTCCTGAAGGACTACGACTGCAGCATCTCCTACCACCCGGGAAAGGCCAATGTGGTGGCTGATGCCTTGAGCCGTAAGGCGCCCGCACGCTTGGCCAGCCTACAGTTACAGAGTTGGAGCCTTTTGGAGGAGGTGGGCAGTTGGTGACCTCTAGAGTTATGAGGGTACTGTGGGGCAGTGACGGTGACACGGCAGACTAGGCCAGAGTTGATGGACCGCATCATCACAGGACAGATGGCCGATCCGTACTTGCGGTCTTTGCGCGACAGAGTACTGTCAGGAGATCCAGGTGACTTCTCTTTCACAGACCAGGTGCTACGTTTGAGGGGACGGTTGTGCATTCCCAGAGACGAGGAGCTGTTGAGAGAGCTCCTGACTGAGGCACACGGTTCCAGATTCACCATACATCCCGGGAACACGAAAATGTACCACGACTTGAGACGCGAGTTTTGGTGGAGAGGGATGAAGCGGGATGTGGGTGAGTTCGTGCAACAGTGCTTAGTGTGCCAACAGGTGAAAGCCGAGCATCAGAGGCCTGCAGGGCTGCTTCAGCCGATTCCAGTGCCAGAGTGGAAGTGGGAGAGCATTACCATGGACTTGGTGGTGGGCTTACCTATTACCCAGCGGGGACACGACGCAGTCTGGGTAATAGTGGATAGACTGACGAAGATGGCACGTTTCTTGCCGATCCGAGTCACTTTGGGACCAGCACAGTTGGCAGAGAGGTATATCCGTGATGTGGTACGACTACACGGAGTTCTGCGGGAGATCGTATCCGACCAGGATACCCGCTTTACGTCCCAATTTTGGGCTGAGTTTCAGCAGGCCTTGGGGACGAGGTTGAGGTTTAGCACGGCTTACCACCCCCAGACGGACGGACAGTCTGAGCGCACGATACAGACACTTGAGGACCTTTTGTGTGCCTGTGTACTGGACTGGAGGGGCTCTTGGGAGGAGCACCTTCCCCTGGTAGAGTTTGCATACAACAACAGTTATCACTCGAGCATCGGCATGGCTCCCTACGAGGCTCTGTACGGACGGAAGTGTACGGCACCCTTTAGTTGGGTTGAGGTGGGGACCAAGTGGGAGGTTGGCGCCAAGTTGATCCGGCAGAGTCAGGAGGTAGTTGAGCAGATCCACAGACGACTCCGCACTGTCAGGAGCAGACAGAAGAGCTACGCGGATCGGAGACGCAGAGAGGTGCAGTTTGAGGTTGGGGACCACATCTTCCTTCGTGTTTCGCCCATGAAGGGCTTACAGCGGTTTGGGGTGAGAGGGAAGCTCGCGCCGAGGTTTGTGGGGCCCTTTGAGGTCCTGGAGCGGGTTGGACCCGTTGCTTACAGACTTGCCCTTCCACCACAGCTTTCTGGTGTGCACGACGTATTCCACGTGTCCAACCTCAGGAAGTACGTAGCCGATTCCAGTCACGTACTGAGTCACGAGAGCGTCGAGGTGAGAGACGACCTGACCTACCCCGAGCGGCCAGTGCAGATTCTAGACCGAGCCGTCCGCAGTTTGAGACGAAAGCAAGTACCCCTGGTAAAGGTTTTGTGGAGGAGCCAGCGGTATGAGGAGGCTACCTGGGAGCCTGAGGCGGCAATGCGGGAGCGGTACCTGGAGCTTTTCGCGGGTACGTCTTTTCGGACCGGCTTCGGTCCTCTTTGAGTTTGTTATGGTTTATTGGACGTCTTTTCCCGCACCCTAGTTGGCGCAAGTTTCAGGGATGAAACTTCCTTTGAGTTTGTTATATTGTAACGGACGTGTGCCCCAGACGTCTTTTAAGACGTCTGGGAGGTTGTCCAGACGTCTGACCAGACGTCTGGGATCGTTTCCAGACGTCTGGAAATCCGTTATTTTCGACACGCGCGAGTCGTCTGCGTGCCTGAGCGCGCAAACCGCATATTTGCCTTTCCTTCCTCATGCGGCTGCAGATTCCCCTGCCGCGAATCCTTCTCTCTCCTCTCTGCGCGGCCTTAAAAGGGCACGCCTCCCCTCACTCCGTCACCACCGTCTCCTTTCTCTTCTCCTTCAGCCAGAGCGTGAGAGTGAGCGCGAGGGTGGCAGCGGCGGCCGCAGTGAGCGCGGAGGAGGTGTTGCGTGCGAGAGCGGAGCTCTGCCGTGAGGGCGAGCTCGTCGGGGCTGCTAGGGCCGACCGGCGGAGGGCGCAGGGGGCGCGAAGCGACGCGGAGGGGGGGACTACTGTGGTCTGAGCAGCAGGCGCGTGAGGTGCGACGCGGGCGGCGTCACGAGCGGAAGCCGGGTGGCGCCCTTTTCTGGAAAAATTTCCAGAATCGGACGTCTGGGTTGATAGGCAGACGGCGAGGACGACGTCTGGTTGATCTTTCAGTCGTCTGAAAGGTGAGTTTTCCGTCTTCTTCTTCCTTCCTGTCGACTGACCGTACTGAGGGAGGGAGATGGGTGTGTGCAGGCTCGGTGATTCGCCATCCAACGCGAATCAGACGTCTGGCTGTTGTACCAGACGGCTGGAGCGACCTCCAGACGTCCTGGGTGACCATCGGACGTCTGGGATCTAGGCCAGACGTCCCCGCAGACTTCTGGACGTCTGGGAAACCACGCTGAGCAGGTAATTCTCTGATCCACTTTTTAAGACGTCTGGAAGAAGTTCCAGACATCTGATTTTGCACAGTGTCGTCGTTTTTGACCCGTTTAGGACCCGTTCGGGTTCCGTTTTCCGCGATTCGAGTTGCGTTCTTCTCAGAATTAATTCCTCTACCCGTCTACAGTAGCTATACACTGTTTTGAGACACTCCTTGTGTTTGATCCTTGTGATAGGACCTCCTTCAGTTGCAGTCTTGGGAGTCGCGGAGGCACGCGGGATTCCCGATCACGCCCCCATTACTCCCGTTGTACCTGGTAGAGTGGTTTTGAGTTATTAATAAAATCTGTTAAATTATGGAACCATAAATAGAACCTAGGACATTGCATGAATCCTAGGAATGAGAAATAGATGGAATGATCGCTCCTAGGTGTTGCATGAATCCTAGGACTGGAAAACTAGATTGTATGATAGCTCCTAGGATATGGCATGAATCCTAGGATGGGAAAACTAGTGGAATGTATAATACTGCAGTCTTGGAAAATGGGAAGAGATATAAAGCTGCCTGTAATTTGAATTAACAGCTGCCTGTTGTGAATAAATAATGTGGTTGAGAACATGGATTGTAAGAATGTGAAACTGGAAAGTGAAACCTGGATGTTTGAGTAAAAAGGATGGAACCCTACGGGGAAGTAGGAGTAGAACTCCTGGAAAGTGAATGGAATAGTATTGGGAAAGTGAGCTGGCCCTTGAGTACGGAATACCAAGGAGAGCGACTGTCCCCCTGTTTAGTGCAGAGCGGAGCCAGCCGCCCCAGGGACCCGGGGTTAGGACTGGCCACTCTGTACCGACTTGCTGGCCCTCGCGTACGTAGTACCGAGGAGAGCTACTAGTGTAGGGAGGTACTAGCTACCCCACGGGCCCCGGGGTTCTGCTAGCCTCCCACACCGACTTGTTAGGCCTGCTGGGGCAAACTAGGGTAGTCAGGCGAGGGCGCGCGGACTGTGGAGGGGCAAGGCCCCGGTTTGGTTACTGTGGAGGGGTTGGACCCCTGTTACTGAGAGGGCTCTGCCTGGACTGGTTCCGTGCTGTGCTTTGGGCGCACCCGTTAACGGAAACGACTGACCGCGTGCCAGTACGGGTTAGCTACCTGTGCGTTTATCGTGCGTGCCGTAGTCACCGTTACGTCTGTCAGTGACCTTGGGGTGGTTGACTGAGGGTAGGATCACCACGGGGGACTCTCCCGGCCAGGAGAGCACCACGTGCTACTTCTACTTTTTGGAAAAAAACTGCAATCAAGATCGTTCCCACGAGGAACATTCGAGATCGAGAAAAAGATCTGGGGAATAAATGAAATAGTGAGACAATTGAAAGATGTGAATAAAGAAAGTAATAGACCATAACAGCTACTGTACACTCTACTGTTGTCTTTAGTTTTAGTTGCCACTCTACTCAGCGTTTTGCTGACGTGTTACACTCGTCACCTTTTTCAGGACCAGGTGTTGAGCAGCCAGGGTCAGCGGCTGCAGAGGACGCTGGGTCGAGTAGGGTCCAGTAGAGTTACTACTGTCTTTTGTACCTCTTTGTTCCCATTATAGTGAGTAGTTCTTGTTTCCGCTGTACTTTTCTTTACCTGCAGTTCATGTTATATGATAAATGTTGTTCTACTGTTGTGGTGGTATATACTGTAGTAGTTTCTTTCCTTACTGCTGTACTTTCTTACTGTTAGTTATATTCATGCTGAATGTGGTTTATTTTACTGCTCTTTTGGTTACTTCCTCGTTGGACGACTAGGTCTTGGGATTAGTCGAGTCGGTCCGGTTCTCGTGTCTCGTAGGGACTCGGGAACCGGGTCATTACAAAGGGCATCCTCAATCATCCTATCTCTCATGGATCTTTGTGATTCAGGTTTCTTGAATGGTAATCCTAAGTAACCAAGTTGCATATTTGGATCAGATGGTGGAATCAGGATGTAGAATCAGAATTCGGATCAAGATGTAGAATCAGGTCATGAAGTGATTAGATCTGAATAGTGAATCCCACTGAAAATCTATGTGTATTCTCTAAAGAGAAGGAATGAGGGACTGGATGTGTTTTTGGCCTAATTGAGGTACTCAAAGATGTTTGGATGACTATGGAGGTTCGAGGCGGATGATACCCCTGGATCAGAAAGTCGTCCACCTGAGAATTACCTGGGCAGCCGGAGAGGGAGAGTCCCGCAAAGACCCCTACACGGTAGAGTGTCTCCACGGGTTACAGGGTTTCCCCTACCTGACCTCTCTTGTCATTGAGATTCCAGGTAGACCACAATGGGGACCTTGACCTCTTAAGTCTACCAATTTTATGTCCTAGTTAGTGCCTTTGATTTCACTTGAATTAGCAGTTATTTTGGACTTGTGACCTAATTTGGAGGTTGGTTGGCCTATAGTGTAGTCCAACTTCACCTGACCTGCCCTAAAGATGGTAGAATGATTCTAGGTCAAGACCTAGAAATCGCCCTGATTTGACTCCCAGGTTATTAGGTCTAGGGTTTTTAAGGTTCAAGTGATTTTAGAGCTTAATTTTAGGGTTTGTTTTGGTTAAATCCTTTCAATCAAGGGCTTGGGTAGCACACAGATGCGGGTGGGTTTGTTTCCTTTTATGCAAGCACGTGTGAACTAGCACTCCAAAACCCTACTGTAGAAACCCTAATTTGGTTCTATTTTCCAATCCTCTTTGATTTTCAGAGAAGTTTTCTTTGGACTTCAAATAAGAAGTGTGTAGTCCGCGGAGATTTAGAAATTATGAGTGATCCCTAATAGGCATAGGAATTTTGGGTAGGCTCTGTAAAAATCACTTCAACTTCTCTAAGATTTGAAAATTTTTCGCAAATTAGGAAATTTTGCCTCTAAAATGATAATTACTATAAAAAGAAGGCAGTTGATTTCTAATTGATTGCTTTTCTATTTGTCTTCCTAGGATTAGGAGATGGGTTAGAGAAGAAGAAAGAAGTTACCTGCCCTGGAGTGGTTGATTTGCGTGGAAGATCTCTTCGTGAAATACCTCGCAAAATCATAGCAAAACAAATAGGGCAAGTTAGTGCTCAAATATAATCAAAATAATGTAGAGACTAGTGATGAATTGCGCGTTCCTCCCTAGCAACAGTGCGAAAATGTTTTACACTTGATCGGGTTTTAAAAAGGTCGCATTGTAGTATAGTCGAAAAAGCATTCAAAGCAAATAAATTTTATTACTTGAAGTTTAAGTCCGAGGTCGAACATAGGGAGCAAATGGAGTTCATGCACTAATCTCAATAATCAATGCAATTTGAACACATAAAAGTACTCAAAATCTAACTCAAAATGTAAAGCATGAGTTTATGAATAATAAAATTTAGCATAAAAGAGAAATTGGGAAGAATTAGATGTCTGAGTATGGAATTACACGTCTTAAAAATGTTTGATTCTTCTTTCTTCCTTTACTTCTTCTCTTGGCTCCTTCTTCTCTATTCTTCTTTAACTTCTCTTCTTCTTCGGTCCTTTCTTTCTCTGGCTCTTCTTTCCTTCTTCTTCTTCTTGTTTGGCTTCTTTCCTTCCTGCTTTGGCCTATGCTCTGGCTTTCAACTACTTTCTTCTTCCTTCTTTCTTTGGCTTCACCTTTGCCTTTTCCTCAGCCGTGCCTTCTCCTTCCTTGGCTCTTCTTTGCCTTAGCTTCCTCTGTGGCTCTTTCTCCTTCAACTTTCTTCTTCTCTTGCAGCTGCACCTGTGGCTTTCCTTAGCTTCTCCTTCAGCTTGTTCTTTCTTCTTCCTTTTCCTGTAAAGTGCAAAACCTACCCCTACCCTTCCCCGCGAACTCTCTCTCTTTTCTCTCTTAGACTCGCTCTCCTAGAGCCATCTCGGGTAAATGGGTCGGGTTAGCACGCCTGGGAGCAGGTGCATCGGTGTGGGTGGTGCGTGAGGAGTGCACAGGTAATTGGGTCAGGCTATGAGGTCCGCATAGTGTGGGCACAGATGAGGTGTGATGGGGAGACTAGGACCTCACCCCGTGTCAGGAGGCGATAAGCCCCTGACACAATTACAATTTATGCCACACCACCCGCTTGCAAACAGCCGAGGTGGGACAAATGTCCCACCTGCTTCGCGTGCACCAGCAGGAGGTACCTTGCTTAATTGCAGTGCCCTAGGACTCCAATTGTTGGCATGAGGGGTTCGCGAAGGGAGCCTGCGCACCTGGGACCCTCCTTCCTAAGGTTTAGGGCAGTAGGTGAAGGTTGCAAGCTTGCTTCAATCCTGCTTTAATGGCGGCGGAGGTCAGAACCTGCGTTCAATCAACACAGCCTTGCGGCCTCATCAGAACACACAGGAGGCTTCACCATGGCACGACGAAGATGTCATGGTGGGTGGCGTGGTGTGGGGCGGCCTGGGCGTGCGTGCCTAGGTCGTTCTGTGGTCGTGGTGATGGGTTTGTTCGGGGGTAGTGTGTGGAGGTTATGGCAGTTAATGGAGGGGGACAAAATGATCAGTGGAAGGTGGCGGAGCTTTTGAGGGGTTTGGTGAGGTGGATGGGTGCGTGGAATGATGGAAGCACCTCGCCGGTGGTCTACCAGAGGTGGAGACGATGGTGGTGGTCTGTGAGCGTCAAGGGGTGAAAAAAAAAATAGAGAGAGGGAAAATAAAGATGAGAGAGGGGAAGTATTTGACCTATTTTATGGATGAAGGGGGAAGAGATGGTGGTTGGCGCGTATCTGCCACCGCCGGAGACGAAGATCCCAGTGGAGGGGAACGATGATGAGGAGGAGGAGGCAGGCGCGTGCGTAGGTATGGTGCGACGCGGACGATGGAGGCGGAGACAACTCTGCCATTGGTATTGTGGCAGAGCGACGAGAGGAGGAGGGATAGGTCACCAGAGCTCGCTGGGTGTCTGGTTGGAGGAGAAGAGAAGAAATTGGAGAGTTGTCTTTGGCCAAACTAAGCTGAGAATGAACGGCTGGGTTAGGGGAACCTTTTATAGTCCTAGGCAGAGGGCCTTATGCTTGGAAGGTAAGCTTCCAAGCATGGGCAGCTTCGCCGGACTTGGAAAGCAAGAGATACCCAAATCTCTCATGTGTTCGCATGAGAGATTGGGTGGCAATCAGGACTTGAGATTGTGTTCATATGATCGAGAATTCCTTAGAGAATCTCCCTTTCAAATTTGAGAGAGAGTCTCTGAGGAATCAAGGAGAAATCCCCCTTGAATCCTCTCCAGAGTAGGATTCCTCCGCTGTAATGGCGGAGGAACCTAATTGCAAAGAACGACGAGGAAGATAGGGGGTATTTGCAATGGTTTTCAAAAGTTAGGGGGCTAAATGTAATTGGGTTGGACTGTTTTGCAAAGTAGGTCAAGGTGAACTCCCCTTAGGATCTAATTTTGGTACAAACCTAATTTGGACCTAAGGAATCCAATGGTGAAGTTGAATTTTAGGTTTGACCACGTTTGATAGGGCATTTTACATAAAAACCCAATTTAGGGTAAATATTTGACTAGGACCCCTATTTAGGTCAAAATAGATTCCAAAGGTCAAATTGAAGGTTCTAAATCCTAGAGGATATTTTTACATGAAGGTTAGAGGGTTTAGTTAAATTTTATCCTAACCAGAACCTTGTTATATTAAGTGGGTCTATTTTTAGGGTTACAAGAAGTCATTTAATTTCCAGATTTCACATTAACCATTTTCTGATTGAACCAATGCACTTTTTATCTTGTTAAGATCATTTGGCCTATGTTTAGCCCTTAAAAAATTCCATTGTTGCATTGCAATGGTAAAATTATAGTTTTACCCTTTATTTATTGCTCTTCTTTCAGACTGATTATTCCTTGAGTTAGGCCCTTCATTTGGTCATGTAGGAGCTTTTGTTCTCTTTTCTAGGTCAAAATGAACTAGTTAGGGCTCATGATGGTGTTCCCATTAGTCACATTAATCACAAACATCTGAATAAGTTAGCCAAAAATGAGTTAGTAAGGGGCCTACCCAAACTAACTTATAAAAAGGATGTTTTGTGCAAATCTTGTGAATTCGGAAAAATGCACAAAGCTTCTTTTAAACCTAAAGACCTAGTTTCAACAACACGACCTTTAGAATTGTTACATCTTGATTTATTTGGACCAACACGATTTGAGAGTCTAAATGGATCAAAATTTTACCTAGTTATTGTTGATGACTTCTCTAGGTTCACTTGGGTCATCTTCTTGAAACATAAGGATGACTCATTTGATTCCTTCCTAAGTTTTACTCAAAGACTTCAAAAGGAAAAATCATCCTCTATTCTTAGACTTAGGACTGATCATGGGAGTGAATTTGAAAATGAAAAATTTTCAAATTTTTGTGTCAATTCTGGCATAACCCATGAATTTTCATTTCCTCAGGCACCATCTCAAAATGGTATTGTAGAGCGTAACTTGCGCTCTACAAGAATGTGCCTGAACTTTGCTGTTGGAGTCTGGGCTTCTAAAATATTCCTGGGCAAAAACCATTAATACAACATGTTATGTTCTTAATAGAACTCTCTTAAGGCCTATTATTAAGAAAACTCCATATGATCTTTATTATGAGAAGTCTCCTAGGATTTCATATTTAGAGTGTTTGGAAGTCGATGTTATTTATTAAACACCCGTGATCGGCTTGATAAGTTTGATGCTAAAGGTGATGAAGGGATTTTTATTGGCTATTCAACAACAACCAAAGCTTATCGAGTCTTTAATAAAAGAACTTTTGTTATAGAAGAATCCTTGCATGTTTCATTTGATGAAACAAACTTAGGTGAACCTGAACCAAATCATTTATATTTTGATGCTGAAGATACCCCCTTCATCGATGTATCAAAAATGGAAGATACACGAAATGTACATGATCTTCCAAAAGAATGGGTACACCATAAAGATCAACCTCAAGAACAAATCATAGGTGATATTGAACAAGGTGTAAAAACCCAATCTCACTTTAGAGCTGATTTTGTCCTTAATGCCTTTATTTCACAACCTGAACCCAAGATAGTTGATAAGGCATTAAAGCATGAATCATGGGTTGTATCTATGCAGGAGGAGCTACTACAATTTACTAGGAATAATGTATGGAACTTGGTACCTACCCCTAAGGGTAATTCCATCATTGGAACCAAGTGGGTATTCCGAAATAAATTGGATGAATCTGGTTCAGTGATCAGGAATAAAGTCAGACTTGTAGCTTAAGGCAATAACCAATAGAAGGGTATTGACTTTGATGAGACATATGCTCTTGTTGCTCACTTGGAGTCCATATGGATGCTACTTGCCTTTGCAAGTGCAAAGGACTTCAAGCTATATCAAATGGATGTCAGGAGTGCCTTTCTTAATGGTTATATTAAGGAAGAAGTTTATGTTTATCAGCCTCCCGGGTTCGAGGACCTAGCACACCCAGAGTACGTATACAAGCTCAATGAGGTGTTATATGGACTTAAACAAGCTCCCAGGGCCTGGTATGATAGGCTTAGAACCTTTCTTCTTCAGCAAGGATATAGGATTGGAGTTGTTGGTTCAACTCTTTTTGTAAAAGAAGAAGGAAATGACATCCTACTAGTTCAAATATATGTTGATGATATTATATTTGGATCAACTAAGAGTCCCTATGTCAACATTTCTGTGAAACTATGAAGACTGAGCTTGAAATGAGTATGATGGGTGATCTCAGACTCTTTTTAGGACTCCAAATTCAACAATTAAACACAGGAATTTATATTAGTCAAACAAAATATGTTCTTGAAATTCTCAAGAAATTTGACTTTGAAAATGTAAATGGCAAAGAGACTCTGATTGCTCTATCTGCTTCTCTTGGTGAAGATTTATTCGGCAAGAGAGTAGATGAAAAGAAATACCGGGGCATGATAGGTTCACTACTATATCTTATAGCTTCTAGACCTGATATTCTTTTTGCTACATGTTTATGTGCGAGATTCCAATCTGAACCCAAGGAATCTCATTTTAATGTATTAAAAGAATATTTAGATGCCTAAACAGCACAAAAGACCTTGGTCTTTTCTATCCTAAAGCACAATCCTTAGATCTATTATCCTATAGTGATGCTGACTATGCAGGGAGTTGGACAGATCGAAAGAGCACTAGCGGCACATGTCATTTTATTGGAGAATCTCTAGTCTCATGGTTCTCTAAGAAACAGACTTGTGTTTCACTTTCTACGATTGAAGTAGAGTATATTGCTGCTTCACTTGCTTGCTCTTAGGTCATTTGGATGAGACAGACTTTGTTCGACTTTGGATTGATTTTTGCACAATCCAAAATTTTATGTGATAATACAAGCGTAATAAATTTATCCAAAAATCCAATTCATCATTCACGTACCAAGCACATAAATGTTAGTCATCATTTCCTTAGAGATAATATGCTTTAAGGATCAATTCAATTAGAATTCATTGACACACAAAATCAATTGGCAGACATCTTTACAAAACCTCTTATAGTAGAAAGATTCTGCTTTATAAGAAGATAATTAGAACTTTGTACAATAAAAGAGATTCAAAATTAATAGGTTGATTGTTATGGAATTTGTTTGTATTTATAAAAATCTTTGAGGGTCTCATTGTAATTTACCCATGTTTTTTTAAAAAAGGGGTAAACTGTAATATTTCCATGTGTCTGGAAATATTTGGGTGTTATTTACAATATGGTTGCTTAACTTAGGTTGTTGACTACATCATTTATTCAACATCGAAGTTATAAATTTTTCATCTCTCAATCACTTAAGTGGTCATGTGACAAGCACATGACCCATCCCCTATAAAAGAGGCCAAGTGCAAACACTTGCCTCATTTTGTCTCAAGAAAACCCTAGCTCTCTCCACAAGTGTCTCTCCAAGCTCTTATCAAGAAGAAGGATCACCTCCAAGCTTCTACTCTAGGTATATTCTTATCTTCTAAGTAGATCTTGCTATTATAAATCATTCTACATCTTGCTTTCTTCTTTCTCTCAAATCCTTTCTCACTGCTGCATTTGTTCTCGTTGGGTACCAAGTGGTGCCGGTACCCATCACCAGTACCGGTACTAGCTTGGCGTAGCAGTGCCTGCTTTAGTGAGCAAGTACCGGTACTAAAGACTAATACTAGTACTAGCTTAAATTTCTGGTTGGGACAGAAACCAACCAGTATCGGTACCAATCACCAGTACTGGTACATGCAAGCTTAAATGTGTTTTTTTTTGTACAAACACATGAAAGGAAATTGCCTATATCTCTAATCGTTTTCCTATTCCTTGTTATTGCATGTTTACAGATGGCACCTAAATCAAAAAGTAAGGGAAAAGCACCTCAAGATACTTTTCACAAATTCTGCATTAATGAGGATGCTAGGTCAAAATTTGATTGATATAAAGGACTAAAACTCCATCATTGTAGGCCAGTTGAGTGGAAAGATTTCTCTCTTCAACCCTTTAGTTTTACTACTCGTCTTTCAAAACAAAAACTCATGCATTTCTTTGATGAATCATTCTTTGCTGATGTTCTTGGAGTATACCCTGATGTTAATTATCTATTCTTTGCTAATCTCCAAGAATAAGAAAATCGAGGTCACCTTGTCTTAATAACAAATGTTTTTGGTCAGAAAATCACCATCACACCTAAATTCTTGTCAACCATTATTGAATGCCCTAATGAAGGTCATGCATTTAACACACTTAAGGAGCAATTCCCTACTCATAAAATCTATGAATTTCTTTTGCTTCCTAACTGCCAGAGCAAAGCATTAGTTGCCCCAAATATGACCCTTTTTGCTCGCGTCGTTTTTCGTATCTTAGCATGGAATTTAAGGGCTAAAAATTTAGGATTTCACAAAATACCTGTTGATATTTTGCCCTTAATTTATGCTATCATTACATGCTTTCTGGTCAATTGGAATATAGTTTTCATTCACTTTCTTAGACCCCATTACCGTGTATCAGCTTTACCATTGGATATGTTAGTGTCATACATTCTTCATAAAAATGCAATTGACCTCTCTAATTTTACTCCTCTTAGAAAAGTGGTCTATTTTAAATGGTCTACTCTCCGAAAAATGGGAGTGAAACCTATTAGAGAGGAATCCTCCAGTGATGACAAAGAAGAAGTTGATCCAAATGATCAATCTTCTTCTCATCCACCTCCTGAATCATCCTCCACTTTCGTTCCTATAACCTACCCATATCCAGAAGCTGAAACACCTTGGGTAAATCTATCTAATGTGTCTAGAATTGATCCTAATTTGATAAATACCTTCAACTACATTGGTCAAAATTTAACCAATCAAAATTTTGCCTTCCGTCACATGGAACATAAATTCCATGACCTTTCTCTTTCTATTGAGTCCTCCCATGTCACTTCTTTCACTCAACAACCTAAACAAAGGAAGCAGACTCAACCGAAAGCACCCCAAGAATACAGTGAAAGAAGGTAGAAGCATTTTCAAGATCCATCTCTTGTTTCAATGGCGGAAGAACCCGTTCTTCATGATGATGAAGAAGACTCGGAAGATGACGAAGAAGCTTCATATGAAGAAAGTGATGATGAAGATGAAGATGATGATGACAACGATGATGATGAAGACAATGATGATGACGACAATGATGGTGATGACGATGATGATGATGGTGGACATGTGCAAAAGCTAATTAGAAAACGTCCTAGAAATTAGCTTAGTTTTCATTTTGATGCTTGTTAAATTTGTATGGCTTTTTAGACAATTATGTGCTAAACTTGTTTCAAGCCTTATGAACTTTATCATGTTATGATTCATGTATCATGCTTTGTTTCAAGCCTTATGAACTTTGTTATGTTTCATTTCTATTTTTTTCTCATCTTTTTGCTTGCTTGACAAAAAGGGGGAGAAATGATTGGATACTTCATATTTAAAATAGGGAGAGCTTAGTTTGAGGGGGAGGTTTTTCACTCCTTGTGGAGTTTTTTTTTATTCTTCTCTTATTAAGTCTCTGTTTATTTTTAAATATGAGTATTATCTTGTTTGTTTTGTCAACACAAAAAAGGGGGAGATTGTTGGAACCTAGTTCCATCTTTCTTCTGTGTTCTGGTGTTAACAAAATTATTTTTAAATCTAATGTGTTTATGAAGTATTATAAGTCAAAAGAATCTATGGATGCAAGCAACAAGATAGCATATGAAGGAAGAAGATTAGAAGATTAGTTTTTATTGTATTAATTGTCTTTTTAGAATCTTTGTATGTCTCCTAACAAGTAAAATAGAATCTAGGAGTTAAAATCAAAGTAGAGATAATTAGGGTTAAGAAAATTGTTCATTCACTCGTTTCAAAACTCAAAATCAATTTTTTCAAAATAAAGTTGTTTAGAGTAGGTTGGATATCTCTAAAAATTGACTTACACTTACAAAATTTGGTACTTGTAGCAAGTACCGGTACTAGTCATAAGTATCGGTACATGCTAGTCACAGGTTTGGGCCTAAGTCCCAAACTGTGAACAGCAAGTACCAGTACTCATCGTTAGTACCGATACCAAGTGATCACAGTTTGTGCACTTGGATTTTGCCTGGACCTTACAAGTACCGGTACATGTAGGTCACTGGACCCAAATCTATGAGTCACAAGTACCGGTACTCATCATGAGTATCGGTATCCAGTGACTTAGTTGGGCTAACTATGGCAATCAGTACCGGTACTAAAAGTTTAGTACCGGTACCAACTAACAGTTGTGACCAATCTAAACGACTATTTTGCAATTAAACATATCCCTAATCTTCCTAAATTACCCCTAATGGCTAGTAATCGTAGGGAAGGTGCTTAGTGGGTTATATAAGCACTCTTTGAGTGTCTTTTGCACAAAATCAAGAAGCCAAAATTCTATCTTTGCCTACACCTTCATTTCTCAAATTACTAGCTGCAAAAGAGTTTATCTTGTTGCAATTTTCTCAAGGCCATTCTTCACTTGCAACAAGTCATCAAGGCGATCGTGTTCTTCTCTGATAAATTCGTTTGTTTTACGCCTTAATATTCTCGTTAGATTAATTTACATTTTCATATTAAGCAATATAATTGTTGGAGACTTAGGGATTAGTTGTAAGCTTTTATTTGCATTTTTGCTTACTTGTATCTTTATTTCTTTTTAATATCTTATAATTGAGTTGAGGTAACCCGTTAATTACCTCAAGTGTTAGTAAATTGATTCCCTCCGGATTGAGGGAATCGGGTTAAAAATCCTAAGTCGGGAGACTTAGATAGTGGAGTACCCAAGTAAGGGGAACCACTATATATCTTGTGCATTTTGTGATTTGATTTGTCTTCCAAATTTTTTTCTGCCACACTATTCATCCCCCCTTCTAGTGTGCTTGTGATTTATAGATCCTACAGCGTCCCCACAGGTTATAGGGTTTCCCCCACCAGACCTTCCTTGTCATTAAGGGTTCAAGTAGACCAGAATGGATAACTTGACCTCTTAAGTCTATCAGTTTTAAGTTTAGAGCAAGGGTGCTTTTAATTTTACTTGAACTTTAAGATGTTTTAGTGCAAGGTGATCTAACTTGAAGATTGGTTAACCCAGCAAGGTGGGTAAACTTCACCTGATTTGTCCTTTGAGATTATTAGGTCCCACTTTTAGGATTCAAGTGAGATTTAGAGCCTAATTTTAGGGTTTGCTTGATTAGGTAGATTCAATCAAGGCTTGGTACACATTGTTTGGGAAGATTGATTCTTTTTTTAAGTGTGTCTCTAAAACCTTGAGATGGAAACCCTAATTAGCTCTAATTGGTCCAATCAATTGATTCCAAATCTAGCACCTAGGGCTCAATCAAGAAGGTGATAGCCCTAGATACCTTAAACCCTAAGTAGGTGCAGAAATCAGGGTTAGGGTTTGTTCACAAAAGAATCAGATTAGGAAACTTGTGATAATTGATTCTAAGAATGAAAAACAAGTTGTCTCTAATTGATTTTCTTCCCTTTTTTTCTCTTTTCTCAAGATCAGGGGCTTTAATGGAGAAGAAGATGAGATTACCTGCCCCTGGAGAGTTTGATGTGCGACTGATCTTCCTCTAAGGAATCACCCCTGTCACAGATCACAACCAAAAGAGATAAAGCAAGTTAGTTCTAGATCAAAAATTGCAATCATAGAGATCAAATTGCGTGTTTCTCCTCGGCAACAGTGTGAAAATGTTGACTCGATAAATCAGTGTTTGAAAAGTCATTGCGTTGTAGTGTAGCCAATAAATTGCGAAAACAGATATAATTTATACTCGAAAGAAATCCGAGGTCGAACATAGGGAGCAAGTTTTTGCAATTAATCTCAAGATCACAATTTGAATCAAATATATGAGTAATTTCAACCAAAACTTAATTCAGAATTAGTTGAGAATGATATATCAAGAATTCAAGTACTAATGTGCAAAAATAATAGGGTAAAATGGTGATTTGAATCACCAATTACCCTTATACAATAATAGCAAATATTCGAATAGTATCAATTAAGCAAACCAAGTGCACAATGCACTATTAGAACTCCTTATTAGATGGCTTAAGTGCTCAGATGGTACAATGCAAAGGCACTGTACTTCTCTTTGGATGCTTCCTCTTCTTCTTCTTCTCTTCTTTCTCTGCCTTTTCTTCGTTGGCTTTTCCTCTTCTTCTCCTTCACTTTACGCACAGGGAGAGAACACTCAAAATTTGGCTAAGTGTTAACCAATGCACAGAAGAACAAAATCCCCCTTTCCCCCACGCTCTCTCTTTCCTTCCCCTTTTCTCTTTCTAAATGCTCGGGTAATCGAGTATTCAGGGATCCACGTACCCGGGACCAGGGCTGCGGGCATGGGTCGCAACTGAGGTGTGAGAGCATAGGTAGGTCAGTGAGTGAGGGTGTGGGACCTCACCCCGGTGTTTGGAGGCGATAAGCCGCAAACACTTTTGCGTATTATACCACTGCAAAGCTTCTGCCACTTCCGATGTGGCACTAAAGATAGCGCCCTTCCTCGCGCAACTGGCAGTAACAGTTCCTTTGTCAAATTCATAATCGAGCTGTGGTCAAACGCTCCAATTGGTGGTCCAAGAGCGGACCTGGGACGATTCTGCAGCAACTGGAGTCGAGACCTAGGGATGGAAAGGCCTGAAGCAAGCTTCAAGCAAGCTTGAACTCACTTGTTAATGGCAGAGAGGACTTGAAGACCTGAAATTCATAAAGTGTTTCATGGAAGACAAGTGTAATGCGAGTGGTGTGGAGGTGTTTCGTGGTCGGAAGACCTCTGACGAGGTCGGTGAGCATGGGCGAGGGTTGAGTTTGACAGAGGGTGTGAGAGACCAATCCCCTCAATTTCTTGAGGGGTTTTGGTCGATGGGTCAAGGCGGAGGTGTAGGGATCAGTGGTGGCTGGTTTGGTGAAGCATGGTGGTCGTTAGGGCTCGTCAGAGGTACGTCGGCGAGGTGGAAGATGGAGGGTGTGCGAGCGAGTTAGCGGTCAAAACGGAGTGATAATGATGTGTGTGTGTGTGAAGTAAAGGAGTTAGGGAACTAATCTAGGTAGATAGCAGACGACGGGGAGTGAGAACGACATCGGTTGTGGCATGGTCGACGCCGGGGACGAAGGTGGCTCCGGTGGGGGTAAGACTGTGAGGACGATGGAGGGAGAGACGTCGGCTTGTACAGCACGACGTGGAGGAAGACGAGGGAGGAGAATCTGCCGCCAGAGATCAGAAGAGGTTGCCGAATGTCGAAGAGCTATTCGATCGGAGAAGAGGGAGGAATTTAGGGTGATTCCGGTCAAATTTGAGCATTAGGAAAATAGTTTGCCATAGGGATCCTTATATAGGCCTCAGGGAGTCGATTTAAGCTTGGGAATCAAGCTTTGCGAGCTTCAAAGGTTCGCTGGAGTTGGAAACCCAAATCTCTCATGCATTCACATGAGAGATTGAGAAAGAGTTGAAGCTCAAGAATCGATCTGATTGGAAGAGGATTTCAAGAGGGGTCTCCAATTCAAATTTGAGAAAGTTTCATTAATCAATCAAGGAGAAATCCTTGATTGATAATCTCCGGAGCTTTAGGATTAGGAGTTTTGTGTAGCGAGGACCTTTTTGAAGAAGACGATGATAAAATTGGGGGGTTTTGTATACGAAATTCGAAAGCTGAGGGGCCATTTGAGATAAATAATATTAAACTTGGACCAAAATGCAAAGTAGGTCAAAATAATCTCAAATTGGGCCCAAGTTTTTATAAAAACCTAATTTTGACTTAGGGAATCCAATGGTGAAGTTGGATTTTAATTTTGACCTAGTTTGATTGGGTAATTTATGTAAAAACCTAAATTAGGGTAATAGTCTGTCTGTGGCTCTATTTTGGATCAAAATGGGTTCTGATGGTCAAATTGAAGGTACCAAACCTTAGAGAATATTTTTCTATGAATTTTAGAGGATTTGGGTGAATTTTATCCTGATCAGAATCTCAGTAGATTAAGCAGGTCTGTCTTTAAGGTTTCAGATGTCATTTAATTCCTGAAATGTGTGAAAACCCATTCATGTTTGCATGGACCCCCTTATTAACCATTAATGACTATATGACCCTTAATGAATCCCTGAAATACTCCATGGTTATTCTTGTCTTTATCAGATCAAATTGAGCAAATTATGGCTCATGATGGTGTTCCCATCACCCAGCTACCCGAGTCTAGTCTGGTTTGCCTGTT
Source organism: Thalassia testudinum (assembly GCA_037157565.1). Taxonomy (NCBI): domain Eukaryota; kingdom Viridiplantae; phylum Streptophyta; class Magnoliopsida; order Alismatales; family Hydrocharitaceae; genus Thalassia; species Thalassia testudinum. Next base: position 27,602,506 of record JAZHRO010000003.1, read on the forward strand.
TTGGGAGAAAAGGAGAGAGAGAGGGGAGGGGGGGTTTTGCCTCACTCTCTGATCTCTCTACACTTAGTCTCTGAGAGGACCTTCGTTCCCCTGTTAATGCTATATTGTGCGCCTCTCCCTTGAGGCTTGAAGGAAGAAGAGAGGCCTTTGCCTCTGTTGCTGGTTCTAGGCTACTGTTGCATTATTGAGATACTTAACTGATAAGGAATATTGGTTGATAATCACTATTGATGCATTTGATATATTTGAAGCTTAAACTCAAAGGGTAATTTGGTGATTCAAATCACAATTTTACCCTAATATTTTTACATATTAATACTTGAATTATTGAAATATCATTCTTGAATAAATTTTGGTTGCAATTTCTTATATCTTTTACTTAGAATTGTAATCTTGAGATTGATTTGTTGATTGCTCCCTACATTCGACCTTGGATTTCCATTCGAGTATAAATTCTATTTATTTTCGCGCTTTATCGGCTATACTGCAACGAATTATTTTTAAAACCTCGATTCATAGAGATAAACACCCAACTCGAGAGAGACTTGGGCATCAACCTAGAGTCCCACCCATCCTTATTGAGGCAACCTAGTCATAATGGAGCAAGATCCAAAGAGTATCATCTCGCTAGCACAACCACTGTTGACCTTGTAGTGAGAGTAGGCTCAATAGAGTTGGACTCATGTTTGCATGCACTAAGTGCTGATCATGTGAGCCTGGATGATTCTTTACACCCTTCCCTATAGAAGTAGCACCCTGCAGGTGTTTCTGTTTCAACTCCACCAGGATTGGAACTTAGGCCCTTACCTTAAGTCATTAAAATATGTGTCCCTGGGTAAGAATGAGACTTAACATACAATTAACCCAGGAACAAGAGCTCAAATTGATAAAAGCACTGAAAGATCATAGGGTTGCTATTGGGTGGAGTATCTCTGACCTCTATGGTATTCACCCCATTTATTGCATGCATTACATTTATATAGAATATGGGGCCAAACCTTCCTACCAAGATCAATGTAGATTGAATCCAAAGATGCGGGAAGTTGTGAAGAAAGAAATTATCAAGTGGCTAGATGTGGGTATTATCTATCCCATCTCTGACAGCCAGTGGGTAAGTCCCATACAAATTGTTCCCAAAAAGGCTGGGCTCACCATAACCATTAATGAGAATGGAAACTCCATCCCCATCTGCACTGCCACATCATGGCTGGTGTGTATTGATTATAGGAAGTTAAACTTGGCAACAAAGAAAGATCACTTCTTGTTGCCTTTCATTGACCAGATTCTCAAATGAATGGCAGGGAAGAAATATTTTGGCTTCCAGGATGGATTCTCGTTGCGATAAGCCCTAAGGACAATGGAAAAACAACATTCATCAACCCTTATGGTACTTTCACCTTTCGACGAATACCATTTGGCCTTTGTAATGCATCAGCCATGTCTCAGAGTTGAACACCCAACTCGACCTACCCTTATGATTTTTCATATAGTGATTGGACAAATACCCTCCTAATGGACTCAGATTATGATAAATGGCCACCTGGAGATGATGATAATTAATGACAAGATTGAATATCCACCTGAGCTTTATTAGAGTCAAAAGAAAGGAATAATGGTGCCATTAGAGAAATTTGACCTCGACTATAACATTTTCATAACACAGGATGAAAAGGGTCGTGCCCATGTCGTCAACCCTGCCATTCTCATAGACACTCAAGTAGACCACATATAGTCCTCAATCATAGTTAGATCTACTTGAGGTATTTGAATTCAAATCATATGGGGTTAAGGATGAATCATCTAAGGTATTCAAAGAGCTTGATATAGAGGATGATGAACCAATAGAGGAACTAGGGGTAAAAATTTGGTGTGATTCGAAGGGTGAATATGTACCTCTTGAAGAATTACCCCCTTCTGATATTGCTGAGTTAGTGCAATCAAGGTTCCTTTCTCCCAATGAAGTTGAGGAAAACTGTAAGGATAGTCTTGATGCTAGCTTATGTGTTGGAACAATTGAGGAGATTGAGATCAAATCACATATAGAATTGGGGCATGAGTTGATAGAAATAAAAGAACATAAGGACCTTGAGAATGAATTTATAGAGCAAGCAGAATCCGATGATAGTGAGGTCGTTCTAGCTAACAATATTGAGGCAAACATAGAACAAACCACTCTCAATACACTTCAAAGAGGCCTATTGTAGAACATTAATGCTTATTCTGATTACTTGCAACAATCTGAAGAAAATATTCATGAACTTGAGAAGTTATTAGGAGTGAGAGTTAAAGAATTGCTTACAACTGCACAAGATTTTCATTGGGAGTTGATTAAGTTTGAAATCGAGAGATCAAATATAACCAATAATGATCAAAGAACTCAAATTGATGAGTATTTGAATACAGTTGAATATTCTAAGTCAGATTTAATCACAATGGATAAGCAATTAGATTTTGAAGCGATTGCCAAATTTGCAAGAGATGATATTGAAGAATTAGAAAAGTTATTGGAAACTGGATCTAAATAAACAATGCCTTGTTTTGATTTGATCTTTTTTCCTAAGAAAATCCACAATCTAGATTCCCTAGAAGACTTGTGGTTGAGACAATTCCTACACTTCATTCTATCTGGGGGAAGCATTCAAACTAGACACATGAGGGTTGAAAGGCATGTGTGGATTAATACTTGTAGGTTTGAATCCACCATTTAAGGGTTGGAAAATATTTGGCACAAATATTTTAGAATCCTTAGTGCTTGTAAGGATCCTGTTATCCTCAACTTTCCAACTTTCAAGAGGCTATTTTTAATTATGCACCTTTTAGATCTTTCTAGGTAGCCTGTGAAGTTCCCTATGTTAATCTCTATTGGTGAGTGTTTGGCATAACGCTTCATCATCAGCTCATCATATTCTTGGCTACTTCTTTTGTAATCCTATTTTATTATATATGCACATTCTTAGGGCTTACATAGGTGTCTACATAAATGCAGCACTTGTTGGGAGGCAACCAATGTAAGCTGGTAACACAGAAGTAACCTAGGTGTCTTCTTTCCTTACTCCCTTTTGATTCTTTTTCCAATGAGGACATGCAACATTTAGGCATGGCGGGGAGGAATCATTTTTGCATCAAGTTGGGTGTAATAAGGTCAAGTTAGGTGGAATTGAGATCTTGTCTATTTGGACCAATCGATGATGAGATGGAATGCTACGATAACCACGTTAAACTCTAGAGGGAATTGTCGTCCATATTTTCCTAAGAGGTCTCTTCTATTTGGCTTGCCAGGTAATTTAAGGATTGAGGAAGTTTGATCTCGCCCTGATTGTACGTAGATAGTCTATATGTTTATATATGTATACAAAAAAAAACACAAAGTTGTAGAATTTGAGAAAGGAAGATAAGTTTAAGGTATTATGAGTCATTAACTTAGGGATTTATGTAAGATCTTCTAATTAGACTCTTCCAGTCGGGTCAACTTAATCAATTAAGTATTTACTAAGATTTGAACTTGTTTCTAATTCATTGAGTAGTTTGATTAGGCTGAGCTATTAAGTTGATGGTATGGGAAGTATTTGGTTTTCCTTCTACCCTAAGGAATTAATGGAATTTTTGAGTTTGATTTTCTTAGTTTTGCACTTGCACTTTAAGATGGCTTGTAAGCATCCAAATGAATATAAGTCCTTAGACTTCTTATTCTCCAATTAAGAAAAGCTTGAAAAATTAATAAAGAGGAGTCCCATATTTTATGAAGAATTTATGCTTAAATGTAAATACGTGGATATCTAAATATCCATTGTAGCCTTTTAAAAGTGTGGATATCCACTGTAGATGGGTTGGGTGCCTTTTTCGACATCATCATGAGGCATAGGAGTGTAGGGCCTAGCCTAGAGGGTGCCATTTATGGTGTCATCTCGAGGCAATAGAGTGCAGGGTCCTCAATATATTTATACATATAAAAGAAAAAGAAAAGAAAGAAATGAAAAGGGGCAATGACTCTTGTACTTAATAAAAACAAATCTAGGTGGGAGACATGGAGTGATAGATACATATTAAGGAAAGTGTCACTTGTCAAATCAACTCTACATAGTCTTTTTTAGACCATTCAAACTTGTGAGTGGATTTTTTTTAGCCTTTGAACCCTATATTGGAGACCTAAGTCCAAAGCTTGTTAGAATTTAATGGGACAAAGTAGTTTTTATCTTGGTCAATACTTTAGTGATGTTGAGTCTTTGTGGTGAGATTTTGTATATGTTTCTTGAGTTTTTGACGACTAGTACCTCTGAACTTAGAAATCCAAACTCGAATTCCACTACTTTTCTTACTACATTTTGCTTGGTACTAGCAAAATTTAGACATGAGGGTGTGATGAACACATATTTATTTATCTAAGTCATTGTTAAATAATGTTAGTTTCATAGTAGTATGAGCATAAATGCATTAGGTTAGCTTACATTATATATATTGGCATCTAGGTCATATTGCATGCATTGAGGGTTATTTATGTGTTAATGAGCCTATTTCTAGTTTAGAGTAGTAATTCATGCTCATTATACAAATTGAGTTAGGTTGGAAAGCAGAAATGGGAGTCAGAATATCTTAAAGACAATAATGAAGTTAGAAACGGACTCAGAACCTGGAAAACCTTGATTTCATACAAAACTCTAACTCTAGCCTCCACCATTTAATATCGACGTCCAAGATGGTCCACCATAAAAATTCACTTACAAAAATTTCTCCAAGATGGTCCACCATTCGATTGCATCAATTAATTGATTGATTTTAGCCTTCCTTAAATTTCTCCATGTGAATGTACCTCCATTCCACCCTTGTGTGTTCACACCTATGCTCCACCTTCAAAAGGCCTCAATCTCCTTGCAATTAGACACCAAAACCAAACCTTAGACGTCCACCTTGGATTCCACATTCCTAATTTCATAATCCCACATTCCAAATTCATGTAATCCTATTCCTAATCCTACTACCAATCCTCTTTTCCTAAACCATGACCCAACTTCCTAGCCAAGCTGCCATATGGCCAACCAATCCCCTCTATAAAACGCCCTCTACACATCCAACATTGGCCCCTTGCTCTCCCTTGCCTAGCATTGCACTAACTGTTAATACCCTTGGTTTGATATAACAAAATTATGTTTTTATTGTGGACTAACCATTATACGTTAAGTCAAATTTATGGTATGGATGCGTTATCATCACCATAGTCATCAAGGAAGAAAAGGACTTGACTTGAAAATTATCTTGAAGACATTTTTAAATTTCATTGAGTCTAGAAATATGTATGGAACCTCAAAAAGAAAAATAAATGTAAGCTTTTCGTTTTCCTAAAAATTGGTTCTTCCCTATTGTTGATCAACCAAGTATTGATCGACCAGTTAATTATTATAATCGATCAAATACCTCCAATGGTCATATTTCATTTTGATCAATTAACCTATTTTATTTAATCGATCAAATTTACTCCAACAGTCGATTTTTTTTTGAAAACTCAGAGTCGATCAAATTTTCAATTTAATTGATCAACATTGAATCGATCAATATAATTATTTAATCGATCAAATACCTTTTTGATCGACCAAACCTGTATTTCCAGAAATGTCGAAAGTGCCTATAAATAGGTCTGACGACCCCCCTCTCAAAAACACACCTCAAGAGCTTTCTAAGAGAAAAACGTCTACTCTCTCTCTCTCTCATGCTTTCACGCCTCTATGCCTACAACTACCATGATCTAAAGCACGCTTGCTTTTTTGCGATTCACAAAAGCTCGATTTGTTCTTTAATATTTCTGAGGTTCCATAGGAATATTGTTATATTGTTTTATTTTTGTTGTTCTTGATATGGGATTCCAAGTTAGATTGGAGATCTCATTGTTCTTTTCTCTGTCAGGTGTACGAGAAGACGTTCTGTAAGAGGTTGTGCCACCCTCGTTCAAGTGGTACACGTTAGTGGGTTGACTAGGGTTGACTAGTCAGAAAAATCCTAAGTTTAGAGGTTTAGGTAGTGGTTTTTACCCAGAATGGTTTCCACTCTAAAATCAGGTGTCATTTCTATGGTTTGTGCATATATCTTTTTGATATGTGGTGAATGTTTTAAATTTAAATATAAATAGATGCTACACTATTTACCCCCCTCTAGTGTATACTTGATCCTTTAGGCTACGCTTGCACTCACATCTGGTATGAGAGCCAAGTTATACTCCAACCGAGATGTCAAAGTCTTCAAAAGTAAATGTTAAGGGTCAATCTATAGTCAGACCACCTCTATTTGAAGGCACAAATTATTTTTATTGGAAGACTTGAATGCAAATATTCTTGGAATTAATGGATTATGAAGTCTGGGATGTGGTTGCATCCGAATATTCTAGACCATAAAAGAATGAAGGAGTAACCATCACTGCAGACCAGAAGATGGCCACACACTATGCCAAGGCCATGAATGACATATTATGTGGACTTTCCAAGGAGGAATTTAACATAGTCTCAGCATGCTAAACTACATACGAGATTTGGAATATCCATAAAGTCACTCATGAAGGGACTTCAAAGGTAAAGGAGACTCGAGTTAATCTCCTTACTTAGAAATACGAACTCTTTAATATGAAAAAGGGGGAGACCATCAAGCAAATGTTCACAAGATTCACTGATATTATCAACTTTCTGAAGAACCTGGATCAGGCAGTCTCAAATGAGGTGTTGGTTCGGAAGATACTCAAATCTCTCATAAGCAACTGGGAGGCAAAGACAACAGCAATTCAGGAATCAAAGGATCTTTCAGTACACCAGTTGGATGATCTCATAGGTTGTTTAATGGCCTACGAAGTCCAACTTGAGCACATAAAGGAACACGAAGGTGAAGGAAAGAAAAAAAGGATCATGTTCTCAAAGCACTCATCGACACAACGCATGTGCAAAATACAAGGAAGGCCTGACATGTGTCCTAAGGCTTTTTGCACATGGTTCGAAGTCATTGTGATCCTCTAGTGATGTCAGGTAGAGTATTTTACCCTTCACTTATTTTTGATTCAATTTTGGGTGTTGCGAACTTGTTTCGCACAATTCTTCGTATATGTCCTATTGATTAGCGTGCGTTTCTCTCTTTGTTGAGTTTAGAACCCTTGTGAGAGTTTATTTTTGCTTTTGGGTATTTTAATATGAAATAAACTGATGACACATATAAAGATAAACTTGTGACTATGTGTTAAGAGATATTTTGAGATTTGGAAAAGTAGACCCCATGACATATTTAATTTTTAAAACAAGAAATAAGAGTTGCAAGCTTGAAATTACTCTATGAAGAAACTAAAAGAGATCATCATATTTCTCTTTGTTTTTTAAATGCAGAGACGAAGAAATAAGACCAACAAGTTCCATATTGTTTTTTTGTTTTCCATGTTCCCCTTAGATGTTGACATCATTATGGTTGTTCAAACTAGGCCAGTCCTCGTGGATATATTTCTTTTTGATAACTTGACAAAGGTTATGCATGAGGACCACCCTTTAGGAATGTCTGCATAATTTCTTTTGATGCTTTGTAACATTTATAAGCACTTTGGTTTCTTTTGCAACAAGATTATGTTTTAGTACTAGCCCCTTAGAGCAAATGCCAAAGACTTATTATTTATGCACACATATTTTCATCATGGCTGAATAAACATTATTATAGTTGTCATGTTCATAACAATATACGAAAAATACATTCATTGACAAATTATTTATAACAATATGTATAAATATTCATAACAATATGTCGATGAATAACATTATATAATATTTAATAATATATAAATTATTCATTGATATATTATATAACAATAATTTATACGTTGTCATCTTCATCAAATATTTGTCACCTTTCATCTTTTTGGTTGTACCTTTCATCTTTTTGGTTGTAGGTTACGTTAAGGTGCATGGGTTAGTGGGTTCCAATGGATGGGATTTGGTGGGGATTCACATGGATTTGCATAGGTTTTGTAGGTTGAGTATGGTGGGATTATGGAAAGTTCGGTGGCTTTGCAATGGGAAGGGTTGCTGTGTTCGGTTGCGGGGATAAGGTTGCATGGGGTTTGCCAGTGGGTTTCCATGGGATGGGGACGTGGGGGAGCTATTTGGAGTACGTGGGATTTTGAGTGGGGATTTCGGTGCATGTGGAGGGCTAAGGTGGATTTACGTAAGGAATTATTTGATGGTGTTGGGTTTTTATGGGATTTATGGATATTTTCGGTGGTGGCCTTGGGTTAACGTAGGAGAGTGACGTGGGATTGGGTTTCTAAATAGGTTAAGGTTAAGGTCTAATTGGATTTGGGTTTGTATCATAGCTTAGCCTCTACATATATATATTTGAGCTCAAAATAATTTCTTCTCTCTGTCAAGCTCTAATCATTTTCAAACGTAGCGCCTATGCACATATAAGTAAAAATATCAAGGCACCAGATATAACTAAGGGAAAAGTTGCATTAAAAAAATCCAAACTTATACGTTATTTAAAGAATGCACTAAATGACTTATCTAACCTATATAAATGCATTCTAACCCAAATTACCATTGGACTAACATTAGATAGACATTAATTAACATAAATCAATATGAAATTATCACCTGGTTATCCATTTAAAGCCCAATTGCTCAACATTAAGGGTAAACTCAATCATAAGTTGATAGTTGGGTTTCCTCGGAAGCAACTCACGAGAATCTTGGTCATCAATAAATTTATCCTCAGGTTCTTTTGTCATCTAGTAATTCTTCCCTAGGGTTTACATGTGATTCTTTGTTAATCTTGGTGGTTGCTTCTTCATTATCCATGAATTCATGAGGATTATTCTAAAAAATAAAAGCAGGAAGGAAACCAAATTCTACCATATCAGTGACATCTTTGGGGGGTAAATCCTCAAGTATTACATACTCTCCCTTAGAGTCGCTCCAAATATTCATTCTGGGTTCCTCAATTATTTCTTCATCCTTCATAGAATTAGACGACTCCACTACACGAGGCTGTAACCCCTCAACTATTTCAAATTTCATGTCAGCCTAGCATTTGATTCCTTAAATAGATGCGTCTCAGGTGCAGGTTCCCTAAGGTTGGGTTCGGGCTCCACCTCGATATTAGTAGGGGGACTAGAGTGGACAAATTAAGTACGATGTAGTTCATCAAAGGTGAAGAAAATGCTATCATCAGGGTTGAGTTCTTCTAATGGGACCATCTTCCCCTTTTTCTGACTCCAATATAGCTTAGGTGGGTATTTTATGTGATTGTCGTCATCCTCGGGTGGCCACATTTCTTGATAGGAGTCTAATGTGTAGATACTGCTAAAAATGGGCCCCTATTTCCCTTCAATTCATTAAAGTTATTTTGGATGTTGGGAGTATAGGAGAAGGGACTAAAGTTAAGCCTAAATGGGTAGCTAACATTGTCTTCTTTCTCCCAAGTATGATTATTCCTTGAAAATTTCCCTTAAGGTCATATGGCTTATTTCGATGTTTTTGGAAATTGCAATCATAGAGAGAAGGACTGCAATCAAATCTTGGAGGGTAATCAGATTGGGTCTCCTTTTCCCTAGGAGCATTTGTCCAACTTGGATATGTAAAATCGTATGAGTTAGGAAGGTTGGGTGTTTCTATTCTAGTTAGGATTTCAGATGTGGGGAATGTAATGCCCTAAAATTCGAGTCTTGAATCACTTCAGAGTGGTTTGAGTCTTTTCAAAGCCGTAGGCACGCATTAGGTTCAGTACAAGTACGAACACCTCATAAATGTGAAGAAACGTGTGTTTTTGGTCAACCCTTAGTCAAACCTCATCAAAAGGGCACTATGTATGGTATCATTGAATTCCTCTCATCGTAAGCTTTCCAACGACACTTGTTTCGCACAAATCTGAGGTGTGTAGCTCAAGTTATGTCTAAAACAAGTCGATAATGACCTAAATGTAGGGTAAACGAAACTTAAGGGTAATTTTGGTATTTTACCCATAAATCCTAACCCTAAACCTAATTATGGGTCTATAAAAAGGTCGCTTGGGAGATAAGGCTATCATTCACTCCTTTGGCTTCTTAGAATTAAAGAGAAAGAGAGAGGAAAGAATAAGAAACAAATAAGGAAATTAGGATTAGGTTTCGTAGGGACCTAATTTTAATAGCGAGAACTTCGAGCTTCCCACCGTAAATCTCGCTACGACGGTGGCGACGGCAGTGTGTGAGGTAGTGACGCGTGACAGGTGCAGTAGTGCGCTCTCTCTCATTCTCGCACGAAGGGCAATCACACGGTGTGGTCATTTGGCGATGCATGGCACAATTGATGATGCAGAGTGCGTAGGGAGCGATCCACATGTGAGCATGCGGCCGAACCGCATGGCGACGCATGGTGAGGTACGAACTGGCGGCAATTCACTTGAATCGGCTAGGCTAAGTTGGTTCAAGACCCTTTTACGTTAATTTGAGCGGTTCGAGGCCTTCCCGACCTTGAAATTGGATAAATAAGATACTATTGGAATCGTATCAACGCATACTATGTGATAGTTTTCTTTAATTTCATTATTAATTACTTTTAGTGATGTGACAAATCAGAAACATATATAACATGATTCCAACCTTGTTCTTGGCATGTTGGATCCAGGAAAGCTTCCTAGTATGTGTGTGGAATACGAGGAAGGTATGACACATGTCCTAAAACCTTTTGCATGTGGTTCAAAGTCACTGTGACCCTTCGGTGATGTTAGGTAGAGTATTCTACACTTCACTTGTTTCTGGTTAGATTTTGGGTGTTGAGTTCTCATTCTGCACGATTCTTCGCGTATGTCATGTTGATTAGCGTGCATTTCTCTCTTGCTAAGTTTGGAACCCTTGTGAGAGTTTATTTCTTTTTTTGGGTATTTTAATATGAAATAGATTGATGATGCATGAACGATTAATATTAAGAATATTAAATATGACCCTATCATCGCATGTGTGAAATGAACTCTGTTTTACATGAAACAAGTATCATTGTGATTGTTAATTGATAAAGTACTTGGGACCACTGTAAAAATTTGGAAACTAACTAATTAATGATTAATTATGGGGATGATTCTAACTCTTTCATAATCTTAATCAATGAACGTAATTGATGGGATTATGGTCTGAATAAGTAACGTTACTTAGTTATCAGGAAATATTCATGAAATCAATATGATGGAATTGTCGGGATTTAGAGGTTAGATAATTACTTTTTAGCACCACTACTCACTGAATTTTGGCTGTAGCTTTACTCTTCTAGGTCAAGTTTTGGGCTGGTTTAAGGAGTTGTTAGCCTCTCTATGACTCTTTAGTTAGGTTTAGTAGCCTACTGGGATAGCGAGATGCGTGGCTCGAGGGTTGGAGTTGTTCTTTCTTGCCCTGTGGGTGGGTCATTGGTTGTTTGTGACTCATCTTGCATAGTGCTTGGGCGTGTTCACGTCACATGACGTAGTCGCCACCCATTTCCTCGATGACCCCATGGTGACGGTTGAGGTGACTAGATGCGTATAAGCCACCTTCTTGGTCAAGAAGATGGCTTATACCTGTCTTGCATCTCAACAAGTTACACGACATCGCCTCGTGCCCCAAGGTGTTGATTAACAAAATTTGGACTATAATAACTTTGGCTTCAATGCATAAAACAAATCGGATAATGAAATAACTAATTAACAGATTGATTGATGCATGATAGAGTACCCTTTTTCTTTACTCTTCATTATTGTTGTTACTCGGCTGTTGTTGTTGTTCTAATCTACTCAAGTTTTATTGATGTCTTTTCTTGGGTTTTGTACTCAGGTGTTGATAGTGATTGCTGTTGGTCCTACTACGAGATTGAACTATATTGTAGGAGACGGTCTGTACTGAGCATTGTGGCTCATCTAGTGTTGTTTCCTTGTTAGACTCTTTATTTTTAGTCTTTTTGTAGTTGTGGTAGTAGTTGAGCACTAGTTACTTTCTTGTTTGCTGTGGTGTATTTTATTTTAAATTGCCAGTACTTTATTTTCATTTAATACATTATGAATAAATGTTTAGCTATTGATGTTATACGATTATGTGCTGGGTGACTATGATCTTGTTTATTGTTGTTGTTTGATTTTAGCACCTGACGACTCGGGTTCTGCTGGTTGGTGGGATTCAGGTTGTCACAAATAGTATCAGAGCAAGATTACCCCAGTAGTCGTAGAACGGCTCAGAAAAGGCTTACGTATGTTCATATTGTATTAAATGATGGGTACTCATCTGCTATTTGACATGAGACCTGATCGAATTTTTCTTTTGCGTTGAATTAATTGCGGATTCATGACAACTAATATTATATTTTCCACCATGCAGAGGTAGATGGCTCAATGTAGGGCTATGTAGGCAAGTGCTACTAGTCGTACTGATGAGGATTGGTAGACCAACCCCCCTTGACAAGCTTCACACCTGCCCGCTTAGTTCCAGGTCTTCATGGAGGCCTTCTTTAAGATGCTAGAGAAGAGGCTACCTCCCGCGCTGCAAGCAAGAGGAGAGGGCAGTGGCATTCAAGAGCAGCACTCATTTCCAACTATATGCATAACCCCTTATGAGGAAAATGGGGAGAACCATGAGCCTCCCCTACCGAAGGACAAGCCACTGGATCCTCTACACAAGTACCGACAGTTTTTCACTGAATTCAAGAAGTTGAAGCCCCCAACCTTCAAGGGGGATAAGGATCCAATGTGGGTAGAGGATTGGATACAGTAGATCGAGAAGCCCTTTGACAGAATTCGCCCACCGGAGGACTGCAGAGTGACCTTCATGAGCTTCTAGCTGACTAGTATGGTGCTTCGTTGGTGGGTGTCCGTACATGATCAGGAGGGCACTCGGATGCTGTCTTGGGGTCGCTTCCTTAAGCTGTTCAGCGGCCAGTACTACCTAGAACCTGGCAAGACTAGAGGAGGCTTGAGTTCCACAATCTAAGGTAGGGCTTGATGATTGCCAATGAGTATCGAACCTGTTTCATAGGGCTCTCATGTTTCAAGCCGATAGCAGTAGTATTTAAGGCCGACAATCACTGGAAGTTCATCTAAGGACTTTGGCAAGAGATATGGAAGTACATGAACCTGCTTCTGTTGGACATGTCCACCTAAGTGGTTGACATAGCCATGAAGTATGAGCAGGGCGACACTGAGACCCGCAAGAACTTTGGCAAGGGATCAGGGTAGAGGCCAAATTTCCAGAATTGATTCTAGAAGAGGAGAGACCAGAGGTACCAGCTGTATAGAGGACCACCACTAATACATCAGGCCTCTTAGTAGCAGGCACTGACCTTAGCCTTAGGATTACACCCACCCCCGTCCCGCTATGCAGACACAGCCTTAGGGGATTGCGAGACGGGCATAATCAGGACCAGAGCAGCAAATGTGCTATAAGTGTGGTCAGCAAGGCCACATCAGGAAGGACTGCACAACCAAGATAGGAACCTAGAGCCAGATGCCTTTCAACCAGAATCGGGGAGCAACTTGGACTAATTAGACTTGTGGTGGAGGCTCCTAGCGATTCTGAGGAGGTGCGGCCACTCAGGGACAATAACCTACTCATAGTGTGGCTGTCTCTTTTACACCTTCGCCTACAGGAGAGTATTTCCCCTACCTCTAAGGGACGCACAGGCTTCGCCAATGATAGTGGCGAGTATGGTTATTATTGATTAGTGATTGATTTTCATTATGTTCGATTCTGGTGCATCCCATTTGTTTATATCTCTTGAGTTTGCCACGAAACTTAAGAAAAAATAAGTATTGTTAGATGAACCTTAGTCATTAAGGGTCTAGTAGGGTAGTTATGGGTGGTTGAGACATTGTACAGAGACTACGAGGTGGGCATCGAGGGCTATGCATTATTAGCAAACTTAATGGAAATCGAGAAGGAAGATTTCGATGCCATTCTTGGCATGGACTTGCTGTTAAGGTACCATTCCTCGGTCGACTATTTCGAGAAGAAGGTTGTCTTCTCTATCTCAAGAGTACCACAGTTCGAGTTTCACGGTCAATCAGAGGGTAGACTAGTCAGGTGTATCTCAGCTCTGCAGGCAATGAAGTTATTAAGGAGTGCGTGCAACAGATATCTTGCCTATGTAGTTGCAGCCCCAAGAGAGAAGTTGAAGTTGGGAGGCATATTGTAGTATGGGAATACGTCGATGTGTTCTCTAATGACCTCCTGGAACATCCACTTGAGTGAGAGATCTAGTTTGAGATCTCTCTCATTTCTAGAATGAACCCAATATCAATCACCTCGTACTGGATGGCACCTGTAAAGATGAAGGAATTGAAGATGCAACTTCAGGAACTCCTTGAGAAGGGGTTTATCTGACCTAGTGTCATGCCCCAATAATCCTCTTGACGAATCAAAAGTGGATTACCGAGTGTCTACATGCCAAGGTCCTAGTTATCAGGTGACCTAGGCTATAATTTGCAGTCCTACTAATTAGGCACATCTTAGGAAAGTTGATTTTTTAAAAATAAATTGTAGGGTCAAAACCTGCCAAAAATCAGGAAAAGTTTCCCTTGTTCATCAAATATTTTCTCTAAAACCTGTACTTGCAAATTGTACCTGTGCATGCACACCACATATATATGAATGGGTACACCCCATAACAACATTGTGACACAACGAAAAGAGATAAAATATTTACGGGCACACCCCACAACCAAAAGCAACATAAACACGAAAAATGATAAGAATAATACTAAAATACCTCTCATATATCACCACTACAAGAGCTTTTTCATCATAGCCATACACTCATTGTTTGTCATCATAACATATACAAAACCCCACAATTAGAAGTGTACACGTCTTACAATATTAGAAAATTATCTAACTACCAGGCTAAACAAAAGAAGCTTAGTTAAACATTTAAATCAAGCACTAAAGGCCTATACAGAAGGAAAGCACAGATTCACACTCTGATGATCTCCTAGGTCCTTCTAGGCCTGAATCCAACATGACGCGCCATCTACTTCGCAACAATGGAACCTAAAATGGGTTACAAAGTAGGAATGAGCGAAGCAGCTTAGTAGGGATAGAATATATGTAGCAATCGAAATAGAGAAGGGTAGTGTGTAGATTTCTGTCCTATCGGCCAATCACAAGTCATTTGCTCTAATTCTTAAGCCTTGGTAAAGTAACAGGCTAACGATAAGTCTTTTCCCATTTCTCATAATTAACCCAAGTTTCATTAACACTACAAGCTAGCTACGAACCTTTTTCCTTATTTACTAGGATTTATCCACATGATTATGTAGCTTTATTATCACATGTTTTATTCTCTCGCTATAGGCTAGCAACTAGAGGAGATTGAGACATATGCTTCCCTTGGATCCCGGCTTGATAGTCTCTTCCTGGCTAAGGAAGGAACTAGCAGAGCTGATAATCCTCATGAAATGTGTTCCCGTTCTCAATGTATCAAGTACGTTGCTGATCTCGATCAGAAAAGTCAACCCTCTTGGGAGCTACCCAGGCCAAAGCCTTGCAACAGCAAAGAGCAAGCTCAATTTGTGCCCCGCAAGGTCTAGTTACAGATCATTCCAAATTAGAAGTCGCAAGGTTGGTCAGAATTTTCCAATCATACTAATGGTCTCGCTAGAAGTGTTGTCTCCAGGTGTACCCTCTTAATCCGTCACCAAATGAGATCTCAACCAAACCCTTCACGGTACCCTAGCGTCTTCCACTCACACGAGTGCCTAACGAGCTTCTAACAATGAGTACCAAGTATCTTGGCATCTTCTGCTATGCATGCAGGTACCTGCTTAGCCTATAGCTATGAGTACCTTCGCATCGAGTCAAATTTGGGTACTTCCAAGTACCTTAACTCGACGATAGCCCACAGCTTGCCACCGCACTTGAGAACCATCTGTGTTTTGAGGTAGATCTTAGGTAGCCTCTAGCCAGCACACACCCTTGAGGCTTTAACCTGAATTGCGAACTCGTGGTTCATGAAATCAGTGGGTGCATTCCTACGAGCTCACCTAGTAGACTTACTCATCTTTTAATCCATTTGGAAGTTTGTACTAAGAACAAAATCCTAGGGACCTATTGGATCACCTAGGGTCTAGCCTTAGACCTTAGGATCCAAGTTTCCTTTTTAGACTCATGACAGAGTTTCCAAAATTCGATATTCTGGGTTCCACTTCGAGTTTAGCCAGTTACTCTTCGATTTTGAATACGTTTCTTTATAGGTTTCTATGCACACAATAGGCTTGGCCATCATTGACATGAATGGAAATTAAATCTTCAAGTTCTTAAAACAATTCTTAGTAGGTTAGATTTTCCCCTCTTTTTCCTCATTTCTCTTCATGGATTAGGGCAAAAATTCAATAATTACATTATCAACTCTGAGGCACTAATGGTGATTTTGGTGTACAGTGTTGGTTCCAAGTGCTCATTACCTACTGTCTACCAGATAGTGCCATACCAGTACTGATTCTTAGGATTGGTACTGGGCATCCCCAAATCTTCAATTATACCTCAATCAAGCCTAAAAATATGGCTAGTATTGATGCTAATTAATTAGAATTGATACCGAGCACTCCTAGCTTCCTATCTTATAGACCTTTTAAGTCGAGGAGGGGTTAGGAGCCTGTAAGGGTATCAATAAATTAGTACCGACACAAGACACTTGCTAACCCCGGTCTACATACCATATTAGCTCGAATAGCCATCCAAAATCGGTATTAATCGATTAACACCGGTGTTGGGTGGTTCCAAAGCTTTGTTATAACACAAATAGCTACATATGACCACCCCAAAACCCTTTCTTAATTCCAACAACTTGGGCTTCCATGTTGTCCTAATTTTTAGCATTCGTGGGAAAAATTCAATTTAGTTACACATTAACTAAGGGTATGCCTTGACATCTCGAGTCTATTCCCATGCATTAATCAACATTTTGTAAGTACCTCTATTTTGATGAAACAAAATTATGTTTTATTGTGAACTAATCTTTGAGGATCACACTCGCACAAATCAAGTCAGTTATCCTCTGTGTGGATTAAAGTGAAGATTATCTTTAGTCAATGCAATTTTTTACATTTCTTGAGTCTAGAATTATGGTAAGGAACCTCAGGATTAAAGACAAACCTTTCTAAATTGTAAAAGAATCATTTAGACAGTGTTCATCGACCAAAATATTAGAATTGATCGATCAAATCAATTGATCGATCAAATCAATTGATCGATCAAATCAATTGATCGATCAAAATAGGAATATTGATCGACCAAATTAGCCTAACGGTCAAATTAGATTTTCCCGTAGTTGATCGGCCAATTAAATATTTGAACGATTAGTAATTGATCGACCAATTAAGTTAATTGATCGATAAAAATGAAAACTGATAGACCAATTAAGTAAATTGATTGACCAATTTGGTTCGAATGATTTTTCTCAACATTCCAAATATGCTCTATTTTCACCTATCAGTAGGGCTGCACATCCCTCATTTCAAAACATACTTTCAAAGAGAAATCCATATAAAAAAAGAGCTCTTGTGCTTTCTCTCAAAGTGCTTCTGCACTTCTATTTTCACGCTCTCCAAAGTACATCGATTTAAACCTCTGCAAAAATCCAATTTGACTTTCCTTGAGGTTCCATAGGATTATATTGTTCTATTTTACTTGTTGCTTTGATTACGAATCCCAAGCTATTGGGAGAAATCCGTTGTTGTTGTGCTTCTCTTCAGGTTAGTAAGAGAAGGGATCATTGTAAGAGGTTGTAGCACCCTCGTTCAACTGGTATGTTAGTGAATTGACTAGCGTTGCCTAGTTAGGAAAATCCTAAGCTGGGAGGCTTAGGTAGTGGTTTTCACCCCGGAAGGGTTTTCACTATAAATCTTTGTGTATATTGTGGGATTGTTTTTGTGTGCTATATTTTTATTATAATCGATATCACACTTGATCTTGTGTTTGTGGCCAAGTGAGATCTGCAGGTACCCTCTCATTTGGTGTCAGAGCTTGACTATGAAGGAGACGTCACACCTCACCTTCACATGGCCACAACAAGTTTTATGGGGGGACAATCATTTTTTCAACCACCACGATTCAATGGATTAGATTATGCTTATTGGAAAAGAAGAATGCAAATTTTTCTTGAAGCAATGGATGTTAAGATTTGGTATATCATTGAGTACAAATATATTCCAAAGAAGAAAAGAGAAGGGTTAACGAAGGAAGAGAAGAAGAAAGCGACAAATAAAGCTAAAGCCATGAATGCACTATTTTGTGCAATAACAAGAGAGGAATTTGACAAAGTTGCTTCATACAAAAGTGCATATGAGATATGGAACTAGCTCTCTGTCATGCATGAAGAAACCACTAAAGAAAAAGTAACATCGGATGATTACAACTCAAGTTCGAAATCAAATGTTGAGGAAGAAAAATACGAAAATGGAGTTACTCATCTATGTCTCATGGTGCCAACAGAACTAAGTGAAGAAGAGGTAAATTCTAATCTTACTTTAGACGAATTATTAAATGCATATCATGATTTATATAAATTGGCTAAAAGATTAAAAAAGGAAAATAAGGAACTTAAGGATAAGTGCTCAAGTTTTGAAAATGAAAAAGATGCTTTATCTCTAGAGTTAAAAAATAAAAAAGGGGAATTAGATGAAATAAGAGTTATGAATATAGAGTTCCATGACAAAGTAGATCTCAAAGAATAATATATTCACTTTAAAGACACACTTAATGACCTCAAATATTATACTAGAACATATGTAGAAAAATATGAGGAAATTAAAATGAAGAATCAAAAGAAGATTAGGCATGCATTTTTATATCAAAAGGCTAATAGAAGAGAGTCAAATGGACCTTTTAACTTGAAAGGAATTAACAGCCATAGACCCAAAAGAATATGGGTACCGAAAAAATTTGTAGAAAATTGTGTTGCAGGTTATGGAAAATATCGACATGGAAATTACAATTGGAGAGGCAACCTTTAACAAGCCAACAATCATCAATTTGGCTATGAAAGATGGTGGAACCAACAATGTCGATGGATGCCAGATTTTTAGTGGAGACCCCCTCCACCTGGCTACTGCTATTAGGTATAACTCCTTATACCTTAGCAGGTATGATTCCTAAAAATAAATCTAATTACCTACTTAGTTATAAATAAGTTTTTAATATAAAATTGACTAAGCATTGAATTAATTAATTTAGGATAGCAACTTGATAGGAAGAGAAGAATAAAGAGAATCAAACCTTGATAAGGGATCATTGTTTGAGGGGGAGAATCAAGATCACTTCCTTGGTAGCATTTAGATAGCATATTTATCTATGTTGGACTGTATAACTCTTACTCAACACTTCATTTTATTTTGATATAGTTGTTGTGTTAGATTATCATGAATCTCCTTATCATGAACTTGATAATTTTCATATGATAAATTTGACATCATGCTTGATAGAATATTACTTGAAAAAGGGGGAGAAAAATGTAAATTTCATTCCTAGAATTTTACTTGTTTGAGTATGATTAATAACAAGTCACTTGAGATATATCTTTTTGTTGATAACAAAAAGGGGGAGTAAAATATGCATGTTGATAAGAGTAATTCTAAAGTAATTATTAATTATTCTTGCATGCATAATTGTAATTTTGTTATCATCAAAAAGGGGGAGAATGTAAGTACCTCTGTTTTGATGAAATAAAATTATGTTTTATTGTGAACTAATCTTTCAGGATTACGCTTGTACAAATCAAGTCAATTATCCTCCGTGTGGATCAAAGTAAAGATTATCTTTAGTCAATGTAATTCTTTTATATTTCGTAAGTCTAGAATTACTGTAAGGAACCTCATAATTAAAGACAAACCTTTCTAAATCGTAAAAGAAACATTTAGACACTATTGATTGACCAAAATATTAGAATTGATCGATCAAAATAGGAATATTGATCGACCAAATTAGCCTAATAGTTAAATCTGATTTTCCAGTAATTGATCAACCAATTAAATATTTTATTGATTAGCAATTGATCGACAGATTAAGTTAATTGATCGATCAAAATGAAAATTGATCGACCAATTAAGTAAATTGATCGACCAATTTGGTTGGAATGATTTTCTCAACATTCCAAATATGCTTCATTTTCACCTATAAATAGGGCATCACATCCCTCATTTCAAAACACACTTTCAGAGAAAAATCCATATAGAAAAAAAGCTCTCATGATTTCTCTCAAAGTGCTTCTATGCTTCTATTTTTACGCTCTCCAAAGTACATCGATTTGAACCTCTGCAAAAATTATGTTTGACTTTCCTTAAGGTTCCATAGGATTATATTATTTTATTTTACTTGTTGCTTTGATTACGGATCCCAAGCTATTGGGAGAAATCCATTGTTGTTGTTGTTGTGCTTCTCTTCAGGTTAGTAAGAGAAGGGATCATTGTAAGAGGTTGTGCCATCCTTGTTCAACTATTACGTTAGTGGATTGACTAGCGTCGCCTAGTCGGGAAAATCCTAAGCTGGGAGGCTTAGGTAGTGGTTTTCACCCATGAAGGGTTTCCACTCTAAATCTTTGTGTATATTGTGGGATTGTTTTTGCGTGTTATATTTTTATTATAATTTATATCACACTTGATCTTGTGTTTGTGGCCAAGTAAAATCTGCAGGCACCCTCTCACATTTAAGGGGATGTTCTAGGCCCACCATCACCTACGAGAACTCATCTTGAAATCAAAATTCCAGGGCGCAAGGACAGCCCATCCACAATCGTGATTAATCGACATGCATGAAATACTCATGTGAGCTACATTTCTCTTGGAAAGCCAATGTTTTGCATTCCTAAAGCCTCCCTCTCAACTCTCCTATTATTTAAGAATGTCTAAAGAGTAACTCGCAAGAGGAGAGAAGTCCTTACCTAGCCTTGAGCTTCCTATCTTCCTTGACATATCAAGGTTGCCCCACTGGGTTTCCTCACAATCAAACAACAGATAACAACCATCAAATTTTTGTGCACCTCCCACCTCAGACATAAAGGCAATAAAAAGCCCTAAATCCATGGTTAGAAACTAGGACTAGGAATTGAAATGCAAAGAGAGAGGAAGGGGGAAACGCTCCACCCTAAGCGATACCTTGAGGGGTTCCTAAACTTCCATTGACCTTTAATGTAGCCACCACAACAATGGCAGCCACAGCAGCTGCAACAACCAACAGTAGTTGTAGCTGCAACCAACGACAAGTAGCTACGTGCTTACGAGCTGGCCGATAGTAGCCACAATAGTGGTAGCAAGCAACGGTAGCAACAAACAACTACCTTGCTCCATGTAGCAATAGCAGCAGCAAGTAGCTGCCATGTAGGGTAGCTGCGCACATGAATGACTGTGGTCAGTTGCCAAGCAAGGAGAGTAGGGGGGGTCGGTGAGGAGAAGAGGAGGAAGGGAAAATTGTGGGGAAAGGGGACAAGTGTGGCGAGAAAGAGGAGGAGGAGAGGGGAGGGCATTGGTGGTGGTGGTGGTGGCCTTCTCCATCCCACTCATTGAAGACAAACAAGAGAAGCATTGGCTTCTCAAGCAAGCCACTCCACATAAATGGGATGAAAAAGAAATTGTTGGAGAAGCCCCCAACCCAAAAGTCAACTTGTTAAAGAGTCCACTAACTAATGTTTCTCTCAAAACACCCCTCACAAAATTTTGTTAAGGCCAAATGGGATCCAAGAATCAAAAGGGACTACAAAGCCTTCAACCATGGAATGTCATTAGGTTTTGTTGGAGTCTAAAATAACCACAAATATCTTTGAGCCCTTGCAACTAGTTCCTCACCCTGGGGGACTCTAATGTTGTTTGTGAAGGATGGCACCTTACGCCTTTGCATTGACTACTGACAGTTGAATAAGGTGACCATCAAGAACAAATATCCCCTTTCACAAATCAACGATTTGTTTGATTGGTTATGTGGGGCCATTGTTTACACGATAAATCGGTGTTTTAAAAGTCATTGCGCTATAGTATAGCCAATAAATCATGAAAACAAATATAAGTTATAGCTCGAAGGAAATCCGAGGTCGTTTGCTGGGAGTAAGAGGCAAATATGAATCTCAAGATCACAATATATAAGCAATTTCAGCCAAAACTTAATTCAGAATAATATGTCAAGAATTCAAGTATCAATGTGCAAAAATAATAGGGTAAAATGGTGATTTGAATCACCAATTACCCTTATACAATAATACCAAACAAATGCAAATCAAGTTATGTCAAGATAATATAGCCTCAGAAGCTTGAAGGAGTATCAGACGTCTGATGATTTAATTAGACGTCTTAAGCGTCCGATGCTACAGAACTTTTCAAGCCTCGCTCCTTCTCTTCTGCTGTTCTTTAGTTCTTCTATGGTTTCTCCTCTTCTTCAGCCTTGCCTTTTCTTCTCTTCCTCTTCTTCTCTCTTTTACAGGGGAGAAGGCTTCAAATTTTGGCTAAGTGTTAGCCCAATACATGGGGAAGAAAAACCCCCTACTCCCGTGCTCTCTCTCTCTTCCTTCCTTTCCTCCTCTTCCCTCTCTCAGGGATAACCGGGTAGTCGGGTATCGGATCAGAACGCACCCAGGACCAGGGCTACCTGCAGTGGGGTAACAGCCGAGGTGTGCGCAGGCTTAGGTGGGTAAACGGGTCAGACCAGGCCCACTTGGAGTGTGTCACAGGCAAGGCGTGAGAGGGTGTGTGCGGGGGACCTCACCCCCCTGTGTAACTTGAGGCGATAAGTCTACTACAGAAAATCAATTTATTGTGCTATTTCTGGTTGCTCACTTCCGATATGGCACTAATCCTCTTAGCTTCCTTCTTCGCATGGCAAAACGATAGTATTTAGCTTGATTCCGGTCAAAGCATCGGTCAGGGGACCAAATTGATCCCTTGGTTGTGTTCCTGGACAAAGTCCGTTGCACCTGGAGTGTCGCCTAGGGCTTCAACAGCTAAAGAGAGCTTCAAGCTTCGCTCGAGCTCATCGCTAATGGCGTGGAGGAACTCAACA
Organism: Thalassia testudinum; assembly: GCA_037157565.1. Taxonomy (NCBI): domain Eukaryota; kingdom Viridiplantae; phylum Streptophyta; class Magnoliopsida; order Alismatales; family Hydrocharitaceae; genus Thalassia; species Thalassia testudinum. The sequence continues at coordinate 27,625,484 of JAZHRO010000003.1, forward strand.
TCTGAAAATCAACAAAAAGGGCCTTATGATCGCGTCAGATAGTTCAGCAGGATCATCGTGGGATGAGAAACATGGTGGTGGGTGTAGCATGAGGCGAGGAGCGTTGTGGAGGTCTGACGACCTCAGGGGAGATGGCCAAAAGTGCGTAAGTTGGGTGAGGAGTTTGGAGGGGCAATCGACCTAACTAGGTTAGGGTTTTGCTCTTGGGGTTGAGGTGGAGGTGTAGGGACAAGTGGCGGCCAATTTGGTGGAGTGTGGTGGCCGTGCGAACTCGTCGGAGGTATGCCAGTGAGGTAGAAGACAGAGGGTGTGCGAGTGAGTCGGCGATCAAAATGTAGAGTGGTTGGTGTGGTTGTGAAGTAGAGACGCTGGGGAACTTATCTAGGTGGTTGATGGACGACGAGGAGTAGAGGTAACATCGATTCTGGTGTGGTCGATGTCGGGGGCGAAGATGACTCTGGTGAGGGTAGGATGGCGAGGACTACAGAGGAAAAGACAACTACTGGTACGGCGCAACCGGTATTGTGAGCGGATGATGAAGGAGGTCGGAAGAAATCATCGAAGCTCGAGGAGCCTTTCGGTCGGAGTAGGAAGGAGGAATGTGGGGAATTTTCGACTAAAATTGAGCTTGGAGAGACTAGTCTGCCCTGGGGGTTCTTATATAGGCATCAAAGTGTTAGTTGAAGCTTGGAATCCAAGCTTTCAAGCTTGGAAGGTTTGACGGAATAGGGAAACCCACTCCTTTGAAGGATTCGCATGATACATTGGGCGATGTTTGGGACTTCGGATCTGGCTAAAAAGGAAGCTAATTTCTTGATGAATTCCCCTTTCAAATCTGAGAAGGATTCGTCAAGAAATGAAAGAGATCTTACCAAATGAAGCTCACCAGAGTTGTAGGATTAGGATCCTAGGGCGACAGGGACCTGTTTGAAGAAAATAATAAAGTTGGGGGGTTTTGTGTAATAAATTCAAAAGCTGAGGGGCCATGTGAGATAAAGAAAATCAGACTTGGACCAAAGTGCAAACTAGGTCGAAACAATCTCAGATTGGGCCCAAATTTTGATACAAATATAATTTGGACCTAAGGAATCCAATGGTGAAGTTGAATTTTGGTTTTGACCTCGTTTGTCCAGGTAATTTATGCAAAAATCCAAATTAGAGAAAGAGTTCATCTGGGATTCTGTTTTAGGTCAAAGTGGGTTCTGATGATCAATTTGAAGATGCCAAACGCTAGAGAATATTTTTCTATGATTTTTAGAGGGTTTAGGTGAATTTTACCCTGACCAGAACCTCAGTTAATTAAGCGTGTCTGTTTTTAGGATTTCAGATGTCCATTAATTCCTGTAATGCCTGAAAACCCATTTCGTTCTGTATGAACCCTCTTAATAGATTGTTAAGCACATTTGACCTTTATTAAATCCCTGAGAAAACCCGTGGTTATTCTATTTTTGTGATTGAATGGTAAATTTGCATAAATAACCCTGTGTTCTTGTCTTCTTCTCAAATCAATGTTTTGTGCCCTTAAGACCTTGTAAAGGATATGTAGGAGCTTTTATTGGCTTGACAAGATCAAACTGAGCTAGTTATGGCTCATGATGGTGTTCCCATCATATCCCCATGCCTACCTTTTGCTAGTTTCGTAGTAAAAATCATTTGAATAGAACTAGTTATCTTGGTTGGATGTAATCATCAGGATGCCTTACTAGGCCACATCTCTAGGAATCAGATCTTAATACCAACAATAGGCCCAGAGGTACTCAAGTACCAGCCTAGATCCAAACCTGACTAGCTTTCGCCTCAGTTTGCCGTGAAGGTTTCTAAGGCCTGCAGGAACTATCCTAAGGTTCGTTGGACCCAGCAGTTAAAGCATCGATTCTTGAAACATGGTTAGTCCGGTTCAGTTTGTCAGTGCATTTTGTAAGAGAGAGATTAGAGGGAGATTTTCATCTGTCGAGAGTTTTCTCTCCCTTTTCTTTCAATTATATTTTCCCTTAGATCCATCCTCGGATTGGCCCTAAACATGGTCTGTATCAGATTCCTTATCCCCACCATCAATCCTCGCAGGATCCCTGGCAATTGATGCTTTGAGATAGCACTGCCCATGGCAACCCCTAGAACCTTGGCTTTCGATATTTTGGGATAATCCTGTACATGGCGTTCTGTAGCTAAATCCAAACCCTGGCAATCAAGATTTCGTGATAATGACACCCATGGCATATGAACTAGCATAAGGTGCTTACATGCCCCCGGTAGGATATTTAGATATCCTAGGAGACAAGCATCGAGGAGACGATATGTTATGCATCTTTGAAGGGAATTTCCTGCTTCTCTACGTCAAGAACTCATCCAAATCAACTTGTGTTTTCGAGCCTCTCAATATCTAGATCTTAGGACCTTTTTCAGAACAGATTAAATGCCTTTTGGCAAGATTTCATCTTTTAAAGCTCACTGAACCAGACTGTGTGTGATTTCGGGTGCTTAAGTTACCAAGTCCTGCAAACTAGAGGTTAGTTAACGGGGCCGAATACTCCCTAAGCCATAAACCTAATACATAAGCTTTGCATTTTCCCCAACCTCTTGAGGATTAATCTGGATGTTGATAAGTACGTGAATGTTTAAATCCAATATAGATTCAGGAGGCCTAAGGTCGGTATTCACCACTAATCCCTTAAGTTTTAGCCTTTCAGGTCTTAATTCATCATTCGATCCAACCTAGAAGGTGGGTAGGTTCCAAATTGTTTCTAAGGGACTCAATTTTCTTCTCTTTTTCTTTGTGCTCCTTTCTTTTCATTTTCAAAATGGCTCCTCTTTTTCCTCAACCTCCCTTTTTTTTTTTGGAATATGTAATTTTTTTGATGAAACCTTTTAATATGAAGTGATTCTCATAGCATTTTGCACTTTAATACCCCCCATGCTTATGATTTGCAATGTCCTCATTGTAAATTAGGTGGGTTCGAATTCAGCTTAGATCGTACATTAGAACAGGTTGTTAGGTGGGTGGATGGGTTGGGATGACTGTTGCAGACGATTTCAAGCTCTAGTATGAGTACCAGAGGTGGAGTTGGTTGTTCTAATGGACGAACCCTAAAATGCAATATGAGTTTAGCAATGAGATGTGTCAAGAAGGGTTTCGGGTTTTTCAAAAAGATGATGGGTTGCCTCCCATTAAGTGTTGAGTTTAACGCCATCAGCCGGGCGCAATAGGCTCAGGGAGATGTGATGGACTGCATGAATGATTTTGAGAGAATATATGATCGTGATGGATGAGAATTGGATGGCCACAGATAAGTATCAAAGCATGGTGGAGAGTCATTCCGGAATGTCTCTCATAAAAGTCAGGCTGATTCGTTTCTGGATGATCTTTCTTGAGTTTATGCAGAGGAAACATTTGGAAGGTATAGTGATCATGGGATTCTATAGTAGGATTGTGGTGATTCCAAGGCTCAATAGAAATGGGTCTAGTTAGTGTATCCCAAATGCATGGTTCCTCTCGTGCTCTATGACCTATCAAATCAATACCTGATTAGTCATTTTGATTCTTTCCGTCTAGGTTTGAGATTATCTCCTCAAGAAATGACTCATAGATTAAGTCTTCTAATGAATTTTCTCGATAATCTGCATCCCAATCAAAAGTGAATGCTTGGAGAGTGCCTTTTGAATCATAAAACTCGAAATCTATAAAGGATTCATATTCTAGGTGAAGGTCACTCTCAGTATCAGCCAATCCTGATTCCTGGTGGTCCTCAAAACAAAAAGTCTCCATATCCATTGACTCTGAATTTGGTCTGTCACCATGTTTCTTGACATTCCTGGGTATATCCTCAGGTTCAAAGGTGAAAGCCTCCACTGTACTTATGTCATTATGCTCGACTAGATCATCTAAGATGTGAAAGGTTTCCAATTCAAGTTCTAGGTTTTCTATTAAGGATATGGTCATGAGGTCTTGCATAAAACCTAGTTGTTCTGTTAATCATTTTCTTTCGTTGCCTCAAAAATATTAATCTTAGCATGTTGATCTCCTGAGGCAATTATCATATGCCCTAATTCACAATTGATTATGGCTCTTGCAGTGGCCAAGAATGGTCTTCCCAAAATCACGGGCATATCCTGTATCTGTTGTGGTTTCTCCATGTCAAGAATTAGGAAATCAGCTAGGTAGCTGAAATCCTTAACTCTAAGTACCACATCCTCTACCATCCCAATTGGTGTGACTAGGGTTCGGTCAACTAGTTGCAAAGTGACATGAGCGGGTTTCAGCTGTCCGATCTGTAATTTTTCAAATAGGTTGGTAGGGATGAGGTTGATTGAAGCGCGCAGGTCTAGTATAGCCTGCTTGAAGTTTGTATCACCGATATTTCAAGGAATTAGCGGGGTGCCTGGATCAAATTTCTTAGGAGGTAGTTTATTTTGGATTATGGCACTTATATTTTCAGACAGTACCACCTTTCCTTGTGATTGTTCTTCCATCCCCTTTCTGGGTAAGTCAAGTGAGGTTGGGTCGAGAGTGAGGATATCAAGTAGTGGAATCATGACTTGTGCATTCCTCAAAGGTTCTGTTATATCAATTTCTGACAATCCTTTAGTGTGGAGGTGAGATATGACCTGGGATAGGGAATGGATTGGCTGTTTTTAGGGATGGGTTTATGTTCTTTCATAACATTGATCATAGCACAATCATGGTGGGGAGGTGGATGGGGAAAAGTCGGACCTTGCTATTGATGTGGTGGTGGGGTTGGGTAAGTCATGGTGTGTTTTGGCTCAGCTGAGGTGGATGGAGAAAACACGCAGGTATGAGTTGCTAGACCAGGTTGGGTATAACATGCTTGACCTTGGATTTGGTTTACAACATGTTTTTGGGTCAACATGTTGTTAGGATTTGGTAGAGGTTGGGAAGGAAGTGTGCCAGGCTGACGAGAACTTGCTAGCTGGGTCTTTTAATTACGAGGTTCAATGATTTCTTCTTTGTGCTGCATTTGCATGTCAACCAAGGTTTGAAGAATCAAAGATGTCTGATCTTCCTTATGTGGTCCAGATTGAAAATTTTGAGTGCGCCTTGGTTGGGTGGGCTGATAGGGATGCGGAGCCTGTGGTCGGGGTTGAAATTGAGGTCTTGGATTTGGGTTATTTCCCGACCACGAAAAGTTAGGATGATTAAGCCATCCAAAGTTGTAAGTGTTGGAGAATGGATTATTCTGGATGGCGTGGAGATCCTTGCAGGTCTGAGGGGCTCTGAGATAATCATGGTACGGGGGTTCAGAGTTCCCCCAACTGTGGTGGGCTGACCCGGAGTTGCCTCCAAAGCCATAATCAGATGGGGGCGGATAAGCATCCATCCCCAGGGAGTGGTAGATGTTGTGTGCAGCCTCCCTTCCCTTGGGCGAGTGCACGTATGTGCCTTGAGGTGCAGAGGTGGATTTGTGTAGATGACGAGTGATGTCGTCCACCTTCTTTTTGATAATGGAGACCTTATCCAATTGACTGGCTACTAACTCTAGATCAACGGATGTGGAAAGGACTCGAGATTTGTGTACCCCCTGATTGTTTATCATTGCATGAGTGGACGTCTGGTCGTACGCACCCAGTGACTCATTGTTCAGGGAGCTCTCACACATGTTCTTGAGAATCTCCCAAATCGTGTCCTTATGTTGACCCATGATGCTACCACCACAGGTTGCATTGACAAATAGCTTGATGTCGTCATGGAGTCCGTAGTAAAAGGATTGGACTTGTTCCCACTTCAAAACTCTATGATGGGGGCACTTACGCATGAGATGCAAAAAGCGATCCCATGTCTTGTGTAAAGATTCTCCCACTCCTTGGGAGAAGTGCGTGATTTGGTGCCGCATCATTTTTGTACGACCAATGGGGTAGAATTTCTGCAGGAAGGTGGTCTGAAGTTCTCCCAATGTGTTGATCGTGTGTGGTTGAGTCTGAAACTAGTGAGCGGCTTTGTCGGTTAGAGAGAATGAGAAGAGTTTTAAGAGTAATCCATCCCGATTCTGTACATTTACCCCGAAAGTGTGGGCTAGATGTTTTAGGTTTTTTATGTGCTGGAAAGGATTCTCAGAGTTCAAGCCATGAAATTTTGGGGTCACATGAAGCATGCTAGGCTTGAGATCCACCTCGGGTCCTCCTGCGAGAATGTTGATTCGGGGTTCTATCTCCACTGCTGTGGGATTATAGTGATCTCGCATTTGAGGACACAGCGGTGGGATGATGATGGCATTGATTTAATTTTGGAAATCATGGAATTATTGCTCAAGGATAGGTTGATCTTCTCAGGGATCCATGGCTGATAAGGGGGAAGTAGGTTCTGAATCAGAAGATATGTCAATGTGATCAGGTTGTTGCACAAACACGGAAGTCGAGGCTTGACCTCAACGAGAGTGAATAACTAATGGAGGCCTCAAGGGTGGTCTTAAGGACCTCCTCCCGAACATGCACCGATGGAGTAGATGAGGGACAGAAGGTGATGGACCCAATCAAGACACCCAAATATTTTTGGATGACTGTAGAGGTTTGGGGCGGATGATACCCCTAAGTCAGAAAGTTGTTCACCTGAGAATTACCTAGGCAGCCAGAAAGGGAGAGTCCCACAAAGACCCCTGCATGGTAGAGCATCCCCACGGGTTACAGGGTTTCCCCCCACCTGACCTTTCTTGTCACTGAGGGTCTAGGTAGACCAGAATGGTGACTTAACCTCTTAAGTCTACCAATTTTAAGTTAAGAGCAAGGGTGCTTATGATTTCACTTGAACTTTAATATGTTTTAGTGCAAGGTGACCTAATTTGAAGATTGGTTAACCGCACAAGGTGGGTCAACTTCACCTGTTTGTTCTTTGAGAAATTTAGGTCCCTCTTTTAGTGTTCAAATGAAATTAAGAGCCTGATTTTAGGGTTTTCTTGAATAGATCAATTCAACCAAGGCTTAGGCACACACTATTTGGGAAGGTTATTTCTTGATTAAGTAAGTGTATCTCTAAAACCCTAAATTAGAAACCCTAATTGGTTCTGATTGGTCTAATTCAATTCGTCCAAATATGGTACTTAGGTCTCAAGCAAGAAGGTGATTGCCCTAGAAACCTTAGAACCCTAAGTAGGTGCACAAATCAGGGTTGGGATGCTCTCTAGACTGTATCAAATCAGGCAACTTATGATGGTTATTCTAAGAATAGAATGCAAGTATCCCTAATTGATTTCTTCCCTTTTCTAGCTTTTCAGAATCAGGGGCTTAGGGGAAATTGGATAGAGTTTACCTGCCCTTGAAGTGTTCTGATGTGTGGCTGGTCTTCCTCCAATGAATCCCTATCATAGAACACAGTCAAAAGAGATAGAGCAAGTTAGTATCAAATCAGATATTATAATCAAGAGATCAAAGTTGCGTGTTGCTCCCTGGCAACGACGCCAAAATGTTTACACGATAAATCAGTGTTTTAAAAGTCGTTGCACTGTAGTATAGCCAATAAATCGTGAAAATAGATATGATTTAAGCTTCAAGCTTCGCTCGAGCTCGTCGCTAATGGCGTGGTGAAACTTGACACCTGAAAATCAAGAAAAAGGGCCTTACAGCAGCGTTAGATAGTTCAATAGGATCACCGTAGGATGATGAACATGGTGGTGGGTGTAGCGTGAGGTGAGGAGCATCATGGAGGTCTGATGACCTCGAGGGAGATGGCCAGAAGTGCGTGAGTCGGGTGAGGAGTTTGGAGGGGCAATCGATTTAACTATGTTAAGGCTTTGCTACTGGGGTTGAGGCAGAGGTGTCGGGACAAGTGGCGGCCAATTTGGTGGAGTGTGGTGGCCGTGCAAACTTGCCGGAGGTATGTTGACGAGGTGGAAGATAGAGGGTGTGCGAGTGAGTCGATTGTTGAAATGTAGAGTGGTTGGTGTGGTTGTGAAGTATAGATGCTAGGGAACTTATCTAGGTGGTTGATGGACGATGAGGAGTAGAGGCAACACCGGTTCTGGTGTGGTCGACGTCGAGGACGAAGATGACTCTAGTGAGGGTAGGACGGCGAGGACGATGGAGGGAGAGATGCTCGCTGGTATGGCGCGACGTGGAGGAAGATGAGGAAGAAGAATCCGTCGCAGTATTGCGAGCGGACGATGAAGGAGGATGGAAGAAATTGTTGGAGCTCGAGGAGCCTTTCGACCGAAGTAGGAAGGAGGAATGTGGGGAATTTCTGGCCAAAATCGAGTTTGGAGAGACTGGTTTGCCCTAGGGGTTCTTATATAGGCATCAAAGTGTCGGTTGAAGCTTGGAATCCAAGCTTTCAAGCTTGGAAGGTTCGTTAGAATAGGAAACCCACAAGGATTCGCACGATACAATGGGTGATTTTTGGGACATCAGATTTAGCTAAAAAGGAAGCTAATTTCTTGATGAATTTTCCTTTCAAATCTATGAAGGATTCGTCAAGAAATCAAAGAAATCTTGCCAAATGAAATTTGCTGGAGTTGTAGGATTAGGATTCTATGGCTGTAGGGACCTGTTTGAAGAAGATGGTAATAAAGTTGGGGGGTTTTGTGTAAGAAATTCGAAAGCTGAGGGGCCATGCGAGATAGAGAAAATTAGACCTGGACCAAAGTGCAAACTAGGTCGAAACAATCTTAGATTGGGCCCAAATTTTGATACAAATATAAATTAGACCCAAGGAATCCAATGGTGAAGTTAGATTTTGGTTTTGACCTCGTTTGACTAGGTAATTTATGCAAAAATCCAAATTAGAGAAAGAGTTCATCTGTGATTCTGTTTTAGGTCAAAGCGGGTTCTGATGATCAATTTGAAGATGCCAAATGCTAGAGAATATTCTTCTATGATTTTTAGAGGGTTTAGGTGAATTTTATTCTGACCAAAACCTCAGTTAATTAAGCAGGTCTGTTTTTAGGGTTTTAGATTCCATTAATTCCTATAACGCGTGAAAACCCATTTTGTTCTATATGAACCCTCTTAATAGACTGTTAAGCACATTTTAACTTTATTAAACCCCTAGGAAAACTCATGGTTATTCTGTTTCTGTGATCGAATGGTAAATTTGCAAAAATAGCCTTGTATCCTTGTCTTCTTCTCAAATCAATGTTTGGTGCCCTTAAGACCTTCTAAAAGATATGTAGGAGCTTTTATTGGCTTAATCAAATCAAAATAAGCTAGTTATGGCTCATAATGGTGTTCCCATCAGCCACGGTGTTCTATAAGGTCGATCTGCGATCAGGCTATCACCAGCTTAAGATTAAGGAAGGGGTCGTACCAAAGATTGCCTTCAAAACACACTATGACCACTACAAGTTCTTAATGATGCCATTCAAACTAGTGAACACTCCTACCGCATTCATGGACTTGATGATCCATATTTTCATATTGTATCTGGACCACTCTGTCGTGGTGTTCATTGACGATGACCTCATCTACTCTCACGATGAGGCACAACATGAGCAACATCTTTGCTTGGTCCTGGAGATGTTGAAGAAGCACAACCTATATTCCAAATTTAGCAAGTGCAAATTTTGGCTATGTTGGCACAACGGAGGACTACGCTATCGAATTTGGTTTTGAAAACCTATCGTTGTAGTTTGAATAGAGAAGAACTCGGTTCAACAAATAAAATTTATACTGGAATAGAAATTCCAGGTCGAACTCAGGGAGGCTACGTCGATCCAAATTCTCAATTATATTTTTTCCCATGTTTTTGTTAAAAAGCAGAGTAATTACAATGAAATGAAGCACTATAAACAATCAGAGTAAGAGAGAGAGAGAGAAAACATCCACTTGATACTTCAAAATGTTTATACAACTAAGCGAGAAATTATACTAGAAAGTAGGAAAACTATTACAACTACAAAGCAGGAAAATGCTACTCTAGAAAGCAGGAAAAACGAATGGGAGAGAGAAGTTATCCTCCTCGACGATCGCTTGGAGGATGAGCTGGACGGGACGATGCCTGGAAGATGGGGAACGGAGTGGGAAGAAGGAGGTCGAGGCAAGAAGAATGAGAACGAGGCAGCACGTCGTCGTCGTTGCAGGATCCACTTCCGAAATGGGAGCGAAAAATTGACTTTATCTCTTGAGGAGCATCCTGAGTGTGGGACAAGCTTCTCTTGAGCTTTGGAGAGGGAGACAAGAGAAGGAAGGGATGAGAAATTCGTATGGAGGGGTCTCCTTTTATAGTTGCAAGGAGTGAGGGCATTTTGGTCATTACTGAAAGTTCCCTACTTGGAGGGGTGAGATCAGCGTGACAAACAAATGCGGAAATGAAAATATAAACAATCTCACAAAAATAAGCAATCACAAAATGTACACAGGAATTTTTAGGTGGAAACCCAAACCGGGTAAAAACCACCACCTAACCCTCTCGAGTTAGGATTTTCCGATCAACCTAGTTGATCAAATCCACTAAACGAATCACTTTAAAACGAGGGTGATTCAACCTCAGTACAACCACGTTACAAGTACGAGGGTAGCGTTCCTCAACCCCTTCTCTCCACGAGAAGGATTTTGTCCCACGAAGGAGACGGGAATTCGCAAAGTGAATACCCAACCAAAAGACAAAGATAAAAGAAACAATAGTCGTATAGAGCCAACAAAATAATTAAACCTAGCTTCTATAGGAAATAGGAAACTCCCCTTTGCAAGGAGTGCGTCGACGATGACGCGGTGCGTGTGCCACGCGATGGCGCTACGTCGCTCTCGTTAACAACGCCGGGAGAGCGGGTGCGCAACGGTTGAATGCTCTCAAGAAAATGGAGCTTGAGCTTGGAGAGCAAGAGAGTCTTTTCTTTGGACACAAAAGGTTTGAAAGTGTATTGCAAGGTGTGTGTCTTAGTGTGTATATGTGTTTTTCTAAGTGTGTTTGTGTTACAAAGGTTCCCCTCTATTTATAGAGGCCTTAGGAAGGTTTTGGAAGGCTTGGAAAAGCTTCCATAGCCGTTGGGTGCAAAGCCCAAGAGAATCAGGCCGAAATCAGGACAATGATTGCATTTGACAGGGTTATCAGACGTCTAACTCTGGCATCAGACGTCTGGAAGGCCACTTTAAGACGTCTGATTCCAAGGTCAGACGTCTGATTCTATGCGGGTTTCTCCCTGACTTGAATCAGATCTAAACAGGGTTTTTGTGCAAGTCCATCAGACGACATACAGGACGTCTGGTACTATGTCTGGACGTCTGGAAACCTACTTTTACTGTGGGAATTGATTTCCAAACGTTGCAACGCCTAGAAAATCTCTGAGAAGAGATTTTGGGTCAGCCGAGGCAAAACGGTCATTTATCAGACGTCTGGTAAGTCCTATGGACGTCTGATAAGGCTCTAACGGTCATAATCTTGAGTGTTTTCTAAGCCAGCCAACGGTCCACTAACTGGACGTCTGGCAAAGTCATCAGACGTCTCCTAAGACGTCTGGTCTAAGGTCTGGACGTCTGATTTCATCAGACAGAACTAACTATGTCCAGCCTAACAGTTATCAGACGTCTGAAACAACAGTCAGACGTCTTAAAATCCTTTATCAGACGTCTGATTCGTGAATTAGACGTCTGGAAAGTCTGTTTTAACCCTATATTGGTTTTCTAAGTGTTCTACAGAAAACCTAAGTATCCTAGGGTTGTGCAGGTGTTCCTAGGACTACTGTTAGGGTTCTTTGAGGCTCTTTAACATAATGTCTAAGGAAAATAAAGAGCAAGAAAATAAATACAAGAGATACATGAAAGGATAAAAAAGAATCTATCCTATTCTTCTTGTCTTCCATCTCCAATCTTTCGCTCCACACGAACCTCCTCTGTTTTCCGTCAAGCTCCTCCAATCCATCCTGGATGCGAGCTCGAACTCCGTCTAAACACGTCCTCATTTGCAATTGACCTGAAATCTAGGACTCAAATTGCAAATGTTAAATAACACGTGTTTTGTTATCATCAAAACAAATGATCGTAGTGCTCTAGCACCAACAATCTCCCCCTTTTTGATGATGACAAAACCGTAAATAATAATGCATAAAAATCCTCCCCCTTTTTGACATTATCAAAAAGGTTTAATTTATTTTATATTTCCTATAATTCCCCCTTAAAACATGCTCTTCTATGAATTTATTTTAACAAAGGTGATATTCTCCCCCATTTTGTAACAACAAGATAGCTATTATTTTTCTCCCCCTTTCTAAAGGAAATTTAGCTACCTTATTTCTCCCCCTTAAAAATTGACAATTAGCTCATAAACTTTAACTCCCCCTATCTAAATGCTACTGATAAACAAAGATAGGGTAAAGGGTTTTACCTCACCTACCATGGCCAATAAAATGGCCCAAATGGTGGTGGTGGATGCCACATCGGATGGGGCTCCCATCCGTAGCTTGGAGGCCCGGGCATTGGCGCCGGTCTCCAATCTGGTGGTCGACGTGCGGCGGGTCCGTCGTTTGTTCGCCGTCTTGTCGGTCTTCTTGTTCTCCTCCTTGGTCTACTCATTGGTTCTCCCAACTTGAGTTGACCAGCCTTGAGCTTGTAGGTCCAGTCCTGTGTATTGTAGTTATCCCTGAATCCTACAAAACAATATTCTAATTCCTTTTTCGGTATCCAAGTGGGCTTGGATCCGGATCTGTTAGTGGGTCTCCTTGATGGAGATCCTTTCTCAATCTTAGGGCTATATAAATCATCTACTTTGTTGATTAGTTTGTTAGAGCTTTCCCTAAGACATGCAATTTCTCTTTCTATAATTTGCATCTTAGTCTTTAAATAAAAAATTTCTAACTTTAGACTATTATTTTCCTCAATCAATTTATTATTTTCATTGATGAGGTTTTGACTTTCTAATAATAGGTTATCATTTTTAGGACTAGCTTCTAGATCCTTAAGTTTTATTTCTAACCTATCATTTTCATTTCTAAGAAAACTAAGGTTTTTTTTAATGCCTTTATTTTCTACCCTAAGTGATTTACTAATCTCAAAAAGTTCATTAAAAGCTTCTTGAAGATCATAACTTACCTCATTGTCGCTGTCGCTTCCGCTTTCGCTGTCGCTATTGCTTCCTCTGGCCATGAAGCCGAAGCAAGCGGTTTCTTCTTCTATGGTCTTTTCTTCTTCTTCCTCCGAGCTAGAATCGTCCCAAGTGGCTTGGAATGCCTTCTTTTTCTCCTTTTTGAGAAGAGGGCATTCTGGTCGCAGATGCCCTTTCCCGTTGCAGTGGTAGCAACGTCTCGGGCTTTTCTTCTTCTCCTTTTTCTTTTTCTTTAATTCCCTACAAAACTTGGAAAAATTTTTAAGTAAAATTCTAAAGTCTTCGTCGTCGGAACTTACCTCGCTATCCGACGCGGCTCTGAAGGCGAGAGTCTTCTTTGGTTTAGGCTCCGGTGTATCCTTCTTCTTCTACTTCAACTTAGTCTCGTAGGCCATCAGATTGCCTAGGAGATCTTCCATGTTGAGCTCCTCCATTTCGTTCACCTCCTCGATGGCGGTGACTTTCTGTTCCCACTCCGGTCCAAGGGAACGAAGAAGCTTCCCTTGAAGCTCCCCCTTGATGAAAGTCTTTCCTAAAGCTTTCAAGTTATTTACAATGAGAGTGAACCTAGTGTTCATCTCACTTAAAGACTCGTTAGATTTCATTGAAAAAGATTCAAATTCTTGAGAAAGTAAATTAATTTTTGAGGTTTTTACCTTAGAGGTACCTTCATGAGTTACCTCGAGTGTGTGCCAAATCTCGTATGCGGTGGCGCACTGCGAGATTCTGTTGAACTCCTCCGGGCTGAGCGCGCAATACAACGCGTTCATTGTTTTCGCGTTGAGAGAGAGCTCCCGGATCTGCTGCTGCGAGTATCCTCTGTCGGGTTTCTCTGGGATGTCGAAAGGGGTCTCGCACCTGGCCCAGACTGTGAAGTCGGTGGCTTGAAGCCACGTCTTCATCCGCAACTTCCAGTAGGGGTAGTTGCTCCCGTCGAAGAACGGCGGACGGGTTGTGGACTGCCCCTCGGAAATCCTGCTTGTGGAACAGCTTCCCTCCATTTGATCTCTTGCCGGGTTGTTACGTCGAAACAGCAAGACCTGCTCTGATACCAATTGAAAGTTCCCTAAGAGGAGGGGTGACGTAATAATATTGCGGAAATAAAAATATAAAGCAATCTCACAAAAATCAATCGCAAAATGTACACAGGTATTTTTAGGTGGAAACCCAAATCGGGTGAAAACCACCACCTAACCCTCTCGAGTTAGGATTTTCCGATCAACCAAGTTGATCAAAATCCACTGAACGAATCACTTTGAACGAGGGTGATTCAACCTCAGTACAACCACGCTACAAGTACGAGGGTAGCGTTCCTCAACCCCTTCTCTCCACGAGAAGGATTTTGTCCCACGAAGGAGACGGGAATTCGCAAAGCGAATACCCAACCAAAAGACAAAGATAAAAGAAACAATAGTCCTATAGAGCCAACAAAATAATTAAACCTAGCTTCCATAGGAAATAGGAAACTCCCCTTTGCAAGGAGTGCGTCGACGATGACGCGGTGCGTGTGCCACGCGATGGCGCTACGTCGCTCTCGTTAACAACGCCGGGAGAGCGGGTGCGCAACGGTTGAATGCTCTCAAGAAAATGGAGCTTGAGCTTGGAGAGCAAGAGAGTCTTTTCTTTGGACACAAAAGGTTTGAAAGTGTATTGCAAGGTGTGTGTCTTAGTGTGTATATGTGTTTTTCTAAGTGTGTTTGTGTTACAAAGGTTCCCCTCTATTTATAGAGGCCTTAGGAAGGTTTTGGAAGGCTTGGAAAAGCTTCCATAGCCGTTGGGTGCAAAGCCCAAGAGAATCAGGCCGAAATCAGGACAATGATTGCATTTGACAGGGTTATCAGACGTCTAACTCTGGCATCAGACGTCTGGAAGGCCACTTTAAGACGTCTGATTCCAAGGTCAGACGTCTGATTCTATGCGGGTTTCTCCCTGACTTGAATCAGATCTAAACAGGGTTTTTGTGCAAGTCCATCAGACGACATACAGGACGTCTGGTACTATGTCTGGACGTCTGGAAACCTACTTTTACTGTGGGAATTGATTTCCAAACGTTGCAACGCCTAGAAAATCTCTGAGAAGAGATTTTGGGTCAGCCGAGGCAAAACGGTCATTTATCAGACGTCTGGTAAGTCCTATGGACGTCTGATAAGGCTCTAACGGTCATAATCTTGAGTGTTTTCTAAGCCAGCCAACGGTCCACTAACTGGACGTCTGGCAAAGTCATCAGACGTCTCCTAAGACGTCTGGTCTAAGGTCTGGACGTCTGATTTCATCAGACAGAACTAACTATGTCCAGCCTAACAGTTATCAGACGTCTGAAACAACAGTCAGACGTCTTAAAATCCTTTATCAGACGTCTGATTCGTGAATTAGACGTCTGGAAAGTCTGTTTTAACCCTATATTGGTTTTCTAAGTGTTCTACAGAAAACCTAAGTATCCTAGGGTTGTGCAGGTGTTCCTAGGACTACTGTTAGGGTTCTTTGAGGCTCTTTAACATAATGTCTAAGGAAAATAAAGAGCAAGAAAATAAATACAAGAGATACATGAAAGGATAAAAAAGAATCTATCCTATTCTTCTTGTCTTCCATCTCCAATCTTTCGCTCCACACGAACCTCCTCTGTTTTCCGTCAAGCTCCTCCAATCCGTCCTGGATGCGAGCTCGAACTCCGTCTAAACATGTCCTCATTTGCAATTGACCTGAAATCTAGGACTCAAATTGCAAATGTTAAATAACACGTGTTTTGTTATCATCAAAACAAATGATCGTGGTGCTCTAGCACCAACAATTACATGTTGAAAAAATTAATTTAGGACCTTTAGTGACGGGTAAAATCGTCACTAAAGGCTTGAACGTGGCCTTCGTGGGTGGCACTCACGTGCCCGCTCACCTCCTGCGCCTTAATGCACGCTCCACGTCCATCTGATCTTGGCTGTCCGATCTGGCGGTTTTAAGTGTTCTGGATAACCGATTGATGAGCTATTACCACCGACAACTTGTTAGCCATACTCGTGCAGCGAAGTGTGGCTTATTTCTTTTGTTTTCCATTTTTTTTCTTTTTTCATTTTTTTTCTTTTCTTTTTGACTTTCCTTTTCTTTTCTTTTCTTTTTTTTTTAAGTAGGTAGCTTCCCTGGTCTAAGATTTACCTAAAGGTAGCAAGAAGAGAATGATCCAATGACTGGGCTCTGGACAACCTACCTATGGGCTGTTACCCATGATAACTTGCCAGCCATATCACCCTAGAAGGTTCATTAGCTACCCAATTTCTGTTAAAACCACCGATCAACAAGTCAGTGAAAAGAAAGTGTGTAGATACTTTAGACTTAAAGTTCCCTCAAATCAGAGGGTGGGTTGATAAGTCGTGTACTTATCACCTAAACTTATTTAATCAAATTACAATAGAATTAAGATGGTGAGGACTCGAAAAATAAATCCACATTTTAGTGGATACACAGGTTGATTAAGTCCAAAGACCTGAAGGGTCTTTGTGTTCAGATCCTAATGTAATATTTCCTAAGATTGAAAGGTCCTAACGTCCAAGTATCCCTTCCTAATTCAATTTTTTTTTTGTGTATATATAAGAAGAGAAATACAATTCACAAGAATTTCACAGAGTTGACAAAATGATTAAAAAATGAATCCACCCTCCCATGCCTAGCTGATGCAATGTCCACATTGAGAAAAAGAGACATGAAAGAAAGGGTAGAGTATGAAAGATATCACCTAAATATGAAGCTTGGGTCAGCTTTGTGTCATATGTACAACTGTTGAGTTTAATGCCATCAACTAGGCGAAGTCCAGCCAAAGAAGTCACAATATGGCTAGAGCAACCGTGTCTGAGACGGGTTCTGGAAGAGTACGGTTAATAACAAGATTTAGATGTTGATCGTTGACTTTAAATGTGTTACCCATCTTTAGGTCAGAGATTTGAATGGCTCCAATTGAAAAAATCTGGTTGATAATGAACGGGTAGTTCCATTTTGATCTAAGTTTGCCGGGAAAGAGCTTAAGTCGAGAATCAAATAACCAAACCTTCTGGTTCGACTCAAAGCTCTTGCGGGAAATCAATTGATCATGTAGAGCTTTGGTCTGAGCCTTGTAGATCTTGGCATTCTCATATGCATCATTTCTAAGCTCTTCCAACTCAAATAGTTGGAGTTTCCTGGTCTTCCCAGCTAAACTCAGATCTAAATTGCATTGTTTGATTGCCCAGAATGCCATATGTTCAATCTCTACGGGTAAATGGAATGCCTTTCCATACACCAAACGAAATGGAGACATGTCGATGGGCGTTTTATACGCCGTACAGTAGGCCCAAAGAGCATCCTCAAGCTTTTGAGTCCAGTCCTTGCGATCAGGCCTAACCATTTTCTGTAGAATATTCTTGATCTCCCGATTGGAGATCTCGGCCTGTCCATTTGTCTGGGGATGGTAAGGTGTGGAAATTCGGTGATTAACCCCGTATTTAGCCAGCAAATTATGGAACTGGGCATTAGTAAAATGAGTGCCACCATCACTGATGATGGCCCTCGGAATCCCGAACCTACTGAAGATGTTTTTCTTGACAAAATTGATGACCACCTTGTGGTCATTGGTTCGGGTGGGAATCGCCTCAATCCATTTGGACACGTAATCAACAGCAATGAGAATGTACTGATGTCCAAATGAAGGGAGAAAGGGTCCCATGAAATTGATGCCCCAAATGTCGAAGATTTCGACAGGAAGAATTAGGTTTAGGGGCATCATATCTCTCTTAGTTATGCTCTCGAGTGCCTGACATCGGGAACACGACCTTGAGAAATCCTGGGCATCCTTGAATAAAGACGACCAATAGAAGCCAGATTGCAAAACCTTTGCAGCCATCGTTTTCCCGAAGAAATGTCCACCACACGTAGATGCATGGCAGAACTCGAGTATACTGTTGAATTCATTCTCCGGAACACATCGGTGAATAATCTGATTAGAGTCGATGCAGTACAGTTCAGGGTCCTCCCAGAAGTAGTATTTGGCCTCAGATTTGAGTCTATCCCATTGTTGCTTGGTCCAATCTTGGGGGATTTGACCAACGGCCAAATAATTGACAATGTTAGCAAACCATGGGGTTTGGACACCTGAAACTATAAGGATGGTTTTGTCCAGAAAAGTATCAACAATCAGGATGTCCAGAAAAGAATCACTTAGAAGTCTCGACAAATGATCCGCCACCACATTTTATACCAAGGATTTATCCTTGATTTCAAGATCAAATTCTTGAAGCAGAAGAATCCAATGAATAAGCCAGGGTTTGGCATCTTTTTTGGCCAAGAGATGTCTCAAGGCCGAGTGGTCAGTATAAATGATGACATGAGACAGTAAGAGATAAGCCTTGAATTTTTCCAAAGCAAATACTACGGCTAGTAATTCCTTTTCAGTAATAGTTAATTCCTTTGGGCTTCATCCAGAGTTTTACTAGCGTAGTAGATAACAGAGGGCTTCCTATCAACTTTCTGACGCAAAATAGCCCCGATCGCGTAATCAGAAGCATCGGTCATTGATGAGAACCTCATCATGAGCCATAACTAACTCATTCTGACCTAATACAAAGGATAAAAGCTCCTACATATCTCAAGGAAAGGCTTAACTCAGAGAATTCTGAGTTTGAGAAGAAAATAAGTCATAAGGGGTAAAAATGCAATTTTACCAGTATAATCTGCATACAGGGTAATTCAGGGCCCAAACATAGGTCAAAGCAGCTTAATAAGAATAAAAGTGGGATGAGATGATCTAGCAAGGGCTACAGCACTTCCAAGAAACTAAATGATAATCTGTAACCCTAAAATAACCCACTTCAATTCACAAGGTTCGAGGCAAATTAAAAATAGAATAAACCCTCTAAAATTCATAGAAAAATAATCTCTAGGGTTTAGAACCTTCAATTTGGCCTTCAGGACCCATTTTGACCTACATTGAGAACCATGCCCAATTAATAACTTAATTTGGGTTTTTGCGTAAATTGACCGGTCAAACAAGGTTTAATATAGAAATGAAATTTACCATCAGATTCCTTAGGTCCTAATTAATCATGTATAAAAACTTGAGCCTAAGAAGAAACCTCCTTGACCGACTTTACACTTTGGTCCTCATATATTTACTCTTTGGCCCTCAACTTTTGAACCCTCGCATTTTGGCCCCTAACTCTCCTTCGTTCTTTGCGATCAGGTCCCCCCTGCAAAACCTGCCAGCACCATGCTCCGGCGACCTTGCGCGGAGCATGGCGCCGCGCAGGGTGAGGGGGGACCTAGCAAGTAAACCGGGGGTGCCCTGCGTCGTCAGCCGTCGCAGGGACACCCCCTTGGTCGTTGTAACCCACCATACCGGCCGTGCGAACGCACGAACGGTATGGGTCTCCATCTCCGGTGTCCTCCGGCGAGGGAGACACATCGTCTCCCTCCGCCTTCCTCCCTGTTTTGATCCCTATAAATACCCCCCGTTCCTCCACCGACCGGGGTAGCTTGGATCTGACGGAGAAAACCCCCAACGTTCCTCTCTTCTCTCTCCGGCAGACGCTCACCAGCTCCGGCGGTTCCTCCCCCTGCTCCTCTTCGCTCTGCCGCAATACCAGCAGCAGAGACTTCCTCCCCTGCTCTTCCCGCGCCACGCCGCACCCAGCTGGCGCCTCTCCGGCTCTCTGCTCGCCGCCGCCCCTTTCCCTGAGCATCGTCTTCTCCGGCGACAGTCGATACGACTGTCACCCTGCTACTCCCCCTTCGTCCCTGCAAGTAAGCTAGAACTACTCCCCTTCTTCTCCTCTTTCTTTCCCCGCTTTCAATTTATTCAATTAAGCCCTCGACCGACCCTGACCATCGTCACCCCCTTCGTCTCCGGCCACCCTCCGGCGAGATGCTCCCATCGCTCCACAGCCTCACACACCTCGCCGACCCTCACCGAACCTCCGCCTCATCACACTGAGCACCCCCCACCCCTTCACTGCCACTCCACACCTCCGTAACGCTTCCCCCAACAAACCCATCCTCCGACCCACAGTCCGACCTAGGGCAGCCCTTGCACGCCGCCCCACGCCTCGCCACCACCCACACGAGCTTCGCCGCACCCTGGCGAAGCTCCCGGCACCTTCTGATTAGGCCGAGAGGCCGTTTTTCTGTGAACAGGCCACCCGACCTCCGCCGCCATTGCCGTGCAGAAGGAGCTGCTTCCGCCTGCAGCTACAGGCGCGCCACACTCAGCGCCACGGCCAGATTCGACTCCCAGGCCTTGCGAGACGTTTCGACAAAACACCAGGCTCGCAGCTAAGGCAGAAGGCTTCGCGTGACGCCGCGATCACCCGCTGCTTTCCCCGCTGCGGGCGCGCAATTGAGGTGGGACATTTAGTCCCACCTCGGAAAAGTCTGAAGAGGCGCAGCGATATAAGACGCAAAAGTGCTGGAGGCTTACTGCCTCAGCACACGGGGTGAGGTCCCCTTCACCCTCCCGGTTACCCGGTCTCGTCCGTGCTCACGCCCCGCGGACCTGACCCGACCCGACCCGACTTAGACTGACCTGCACTCCTCCCCCACCACGCACGCCGGTGGGCCTGGACCCGGGCGCGACCCGTACCCGACTACCCGGCAGCTCTGGGAGAGCTTTCCCAAGAGTGGTTTCAGAGAGAGAGAGACGCGGGGGGAGGGGGTAGAGTAGGTTTTGCCTCTGACGTAAAACTCTGAAGTGTGCAGGTACAGGTGAAGAAGAAGGACCGCGGAAGAAGAAGGAAGCTGAGGGAGACACTATAGCAACAGGCAGTTTAAGTCGTCTGATTTGGAAATCAGACGACGTCCTGAAGAAAAAAAAAAAAGAGAAAGAAGGAGGGGCGACGTCCTGACTGGAAAAAGAAAATCTGAAGAACATTAGAAGAAGGCGAGGCATAGGAGAACACAAAAGAACAAGGGAAGAACTGAAAGAAGAAAAACAAAGAAGAAAGAAGAAGATCTGAAGAAAGACAGAAGAAAAAGGAAGAGCAGGAACAGCTGGAACAAGAAGAGCATCACCACTGCAGAAGAAGAACATCACCTCTGCAGACAAAGAAGAAGAAGATCTGAGACGAGGAGAAACAAAGAGAAAAAAAAAAAGACACCAAATTCTTTCTCTCTCTTTGTTTATTTTTGTAAAAGAAACATGTATATCTCTAGAATACAACTTGCTCCCTGAGTTCGACCTCGGGAACTCTTTTCCGAGTAAAAAAAATTTATATATTTGAAATGATGGCAACAACTGGCTATATTACAACGACATAACAATAAAACCCGGTTATCTCTCGAAGCCATCGTTATCAATTGGCGCCGTTGCCGGGGAGCAACGGCTATTCTAGAGGTAAACATTCCTGTTTCTTTTTAATTTCTGATAATCTCCTCTCTTTTGTGCAGAAAACTACAGGAAATCAAGAAGACAAGCAACCGCATGACAACCACTCCGAGGACAGGTAAAATTTTTTTTTCCTCTCGCTATTAACCCCTAAACTCTAAAGTGGAAGAAAAGAAAAGAACAAGCAATATAGGGCTAACCTGTCTTCCATACTTAGTAACCATAAAGAGTTGCATGTTTTCAACTCATTTGTCCTGCACACTATTAAGGGTATTTAAGGGCTAACACATTCTTGCTTGAGCCCTAATTACCCAACAAAGAACTAACTGGACCAAGTAGAGCCAACCTAAGATTCAACATTAGGGTTTTAGAGACACACTACTTAAATCAAGAATGGAGAAAAACCAAATGAAGTGTGCCCAAACCCTTGTCTGAAAATACCTATTCAAAGAAAACCTAAAACAATTGGCTCTCTAAACACTTGAACCCTAAAAGACAAGACCCAAAAGCTCTCAAAGGAAACAAGAGGTAAAGTTGACCCCTTGGGTCAACCAACCTTAAAATTAGGTCACTTTCTCACTCAAAATACTTAAGAGTTCAAGTGTAACTTTAAGCACCCTGATCTTAAACTAAAATTGGTAGACTTAAGAGGTCAAGATCCCTATCCTGGTCTACCTGGAATCTCAGTGACAAGAGAGGTCGGGTGGGGGAAACCCTGTAACCCGTGGGGACGCTCTACCGTGTAGGGGTCTTCGCGGGACTCTCCCTCTCTGGCTGCCCAGGTAATTCTCAGGTGGACGATCTTTCTGATCAAGGGGTCCATCTGCCCCGAACCTCTATAGTCACCCAACAATTTTTGGGTGTCTTGATTGGGTCCAGCACCTGCTTATGTCATCCAGTCCTTCAGTATTTTGCAGGAGGTCCTTGAAACCTCCTATAGAAATTCACTCTCCCCGAGGCTAAGCCTCGGCTCCCTTGTTTTTGCAGAAATCATTCACATAGCCCCTCTTTCCTCTGATTCTAAACAAAATCCCCTTCTTCCATCTCAATTCAAACTTCTGATTCTATATCTTGACTCCACCACCTGATTCGAAGATGCAGCCTAATTACCTAGCAAGACTACAATGTAAAAAACCTGAATATCTGAGATCCATGAAAGATAAAATGATTGAGGATGCCCTTGAAATCTATGAAATCAAATATAAACCCTCAACACCAATAGGAAACATTCAGGTTGATGTTCCAACAACCACAACTTTCATCATAAACTGTGCCCAAATTCTATTGACTGAAATTTCAAAAGGATCAACCCGAGATATGCTCGTGACAGGATACATTGAGATAGAAAAATTACACCAATCTGAATACCTTCAATGCTTGACAAATCCTATACTTTGGGAACAACACCAAGATGCCCTTATAAAACGGGTAGAAATGATGAAATCAGTAGAACAAATTATCAACCAGAAATACCCGTATATACCAGAAACAGAGGATGAACCATCTTGGAACAGTATTAAGGAACAATCCAGTTTCCCAGATCTCGGGATTGAGGCACAAAGTGGTTGTGAAATCCCAACCCAAATAGAAGACAATGTTGAATTAGGTTGGGATATTGCAGGAGAACACAATGATGAGCCAAACTTAGACCATGAATTGCCAAGCCTAGAATTTCAAAACTCCTGCAATAATGAGATTAGAACTGAACCTTCTGAGGGTATAAATTCCGCCCCTTATTTTGATAAGGTGGCCCTCGAAGGTTATTCGGACTTAGGTTCTAATAATTCTACCCACATCCTAAGCCTAGAACCTAGATCTGAAACTTATTGGGAAGATTATGAGGCCCCTTATGAGAAAGATCAAATTTTTACAGAATATGATTCCGGGCCTCTATTTGATGAATATCCCTCTCCAACATCTTTAGAAAATCTGATCGATTTTCCAGAGAACATGCCAATTTATGATACAGAGACTGAGGAGTTGGACGAGTTGGATTTTAATTGGGTCTATCCTACCAGCTTGGAGCTTGAGCCTAGACAGAATACCTTTTCGAGCCCAGAATTGACATATAGGCTAGACCCCAATCAGGCTGCTGATTCCACATCTGATGATTTTTGCTGTGGTGGAATTCATGATCATGAATCTCATTTTCGCCAACTCTCCGACAATTTCAGATCTGACTATAATTGCGGAGAGATTCCCCTTCCTGAACACGCCAGGCCTATCTACGACCTCAGTTCACATGACTCTGACTCCGACTCTGAGGTCCTGATTCCCGAGATCACTGATAACACAGAATCATTCCTTTTCGATCCTCAGGAACCAAAAACAGAAAATGCCAAGAGTGATTACAACCAAGAATCCAAATTTTTTCTCGAATCTGATTCCTTTCATCCTACAGACACTCTTCCGGCATTTGATAGTTACCCAGAGGACTCTCTACAGAAAACCACCTATCATCTGTTTCTAGAAGAGCCCTCGTACACAATGGCCACCTCGTCCGCACACACAGAACGGATCAAAACCTCTCCCAAACCTCGACCCGCAACCGGACTCAATTTCTATTCAGATTCACCTCTCACCGAGCCGATTGCATTTCCACATCAGGTTTTGAACATTGATCAGACTACATACCATGCTCTATCATTCTCTGATCACCCCTGTAGGGTTCCTGCATCAACCACTGATTATTTTACGAGTCCCTACTTTGACCAGGCTGATTCGACTCAGCCAAACCCTGCGTTTACACTTCCACATCTATCTGAGCTTCATAGTATATGGTGGGTTCCACACCTTTTTATCCACATCTATCAACCCACCAGATTGATTGGGTTTGGGCTGCATCATCAGCCTGTTGATCTGAGCAAGCACCTGGTTGGACCAACCAGGCTCTTAATCAAGGTGCTTGTCTTACAAAACTCCGCTGATTTGACCATCCCCTCTCCATCGCATTTCCCGCTTGGCTGAAGGCATCAAATTTAGCGCTCAACGGGAGGCAGCCCGTCATTCTCTTTGAAAACCTGAAACTTGTTCTGACAGCTTTTTGCACTTGAAGTTCACACTTTAGGACAGCCGACTCCACCTCAGGTGCTTGCATCTGAGATTAGAAATCGTCCGCAACAGTCACCCCGACCCATTCACTCATCAAAACAGCTATCCTAATGTATGAACTTAGTTGAATAAAAACCCCTAGGTTACAATGAGGACATTGCAAATCTTAGGCATGGGGGGATGAAAGTGCAAAAACTTGTAAGAAAAGGTTTCAAACAAAAAATTCACATATGCCAAAAATACCATAAAAATTAAAAAAATTTTCGAAAAAGAATAAGAGGAAAAGAGGAGAAGGAAATTTTGGAGAAAAGAAACAAAATGAAAAAGGAGCACGAAATTATGAGAAAAGGTGATAGTCATTAGTAAGGAACTAAGGAATTAACCTAAGTTCTAGACCTCATTCAAGAAAATAACTGGAAAGTGCACAATGAGATTAGTAAGAATGCAAACCTTAGGCATTCTTGAATAGACTCTTAGTACCCATTAAGATCTGGACACTCCTCAAGAGGTTGAGGAAAATGAAAAGCTGAAGTATTAGGTCTAAGGTTTAGGGAGTATTCGGCCTCGTTAACTAATTTTTGGTTTACGGGACTCAGTAACCTAAGCACCCTAACCTCACACACAGCCTGGTTCAATAAGCGTAAAAAATCAGAATCACGCAGAAGCGTCGCAAAATTCTGAAAGGAACACCTAGAATAGGAGCGGCCGATCAACACAAGTTGATTTGGACGAGTTCCCAGCGCGGAGAGGCGGGAAATCCCCTCGAAGATGCGTAACAAAATATCATCTCCTCGGTGCTTGTCTCTTAGGATATTTACATATCCTACTGGGGGCATGTAAGCACTCTGCTGGTTCAGATTCCATGGATGGCATTATCTCGAAGTGTCAATTGCCAGGGTCTGGATTCGGCCACAGAACACCATGGATGGGATTATCTCGAAATCTCAATAGCCAGGGTTCCGGGGGTTGCCATGGGCGGTGCTATCTCGAAACATCGATCGCCAGGAACCCTTGAGGATTGATGATGGGAGCAAGGAATCTGATACAGACCGTGTTGAAAAGCCAATCCTAGGCTAGAACTAAAAAGAAAAAGAGAGAGAAAACTCTCCAAACAGAAAAACTTTCTATCTCTCTCCTACAAAACGCACTGCGAACTGAGCCAGGGCTAAAATCATTTCAAGCACGGGTGCTTTAACCACGAAGTCCAATAAACCTTAGGTTAGTTCTTGTGGACCTTAAAAACCTTTGCTAAAAGACTGAGGCTAAGGCTAGACAGATTTGGATCTTGATTGGTACTAGAGTACCTTTTAGGCCTATGGTCAGCATTCTAACCTAATCTATGCTTAAATAAAAAAGGGCACTTATCTAAAACTATTAAAAACTTCATGGTCTAGAACAAGGGTTGAAACCTTAAGTTTTTGCTAAGGGACTAGCAAAAGATAGGCATGGGGGTATGATGAGAACCTCATCATGAGCCATAACTAGCTCATTTTTACCTAATACAAAGGATAAAAGCTCCTACATATCTCAAGGAAAGGCTTAACTCAGAGAATTCTGAGTTTGAGAAGAAAATAAGTCATAAGGGGTAAAAATGAAATTTTACCAGTATAATCTGCATACAGGGTAATTCAGGGCCCAAACATAGGTCAAAGCAGCTTAATAAGAA
This sequence comes from Thalassia testudinum, assembly GCA_037157565.1. Taxonomy (NCBI): domain Eukaryota; kingdom Viridiplantae; phylum Streptophyta; class Magnoliopsida; order Alismatales; family Hydrocharitaceae; genus Thalassia; species Thalassia testudinum. The sequence continues at coordinate 27,651,509 of JAZHRO010000003.1, forward strand.
TAAAAGTGGGATGAGATGATCTAGCAAGGGCTACAGCACTTTCAAGAAACTAAATGATAATCTGTAACCCTAAAACAACCCACTTCAATTCACAAGGTTCGAGGCAAAGTAAAAATAGAATAAACCCTCTAAAATTCATAGAAAAATAATCTCTAGGGTTTAGAACCTTCAATTTGGCCTTCAGAACCCATTTTGACCTACATTGAGAACCATGCCCAATTAATAACTTAATTTGGGTTTTTGCGTAAATTGACCGGTCAAACAAGGTTTAATATAGAAATGAAATTTACCATCAGATTCCTTAAGTCCTAATTAATCATGTATAAAAACTTGAGCCTAAGAAGAAACCTCCTTGACCGACTTTACACTTTGGTCCTCATATATTTACTCTTTGGCCCTCAACTTTTGAACCCTCGCATTTTGGCCCCTAACTCTCCTTCGTTCTTTGCGATCAGGTCCCCCCTGCAAAACCTGCCAGCACCATGCTCCGGCGACCTTGCGCGGAGCATGGCGTCGCGCAGGGTGAGGGGGGGGACCTGGCAAGTAAACCGGGGGTGCCCTGCGTCGTCAGCCGTCGCAGGGACACCCCCTTGGTCGTTGTAACCCACCATACCGGCCGTGCGAACGCACGGACGGTATGGGTCTCCATCTCCGGCGTCCTCCGGCGAGGGAGACACGTCGTCTCCCTCCGCCTTCCTCCCTGTTTTGATCCCTATAAATACCCCCCGTTGCTCCACCGACCGGGGTAGCTTGGATCTGACGGAGAAAACCCCCAACGTTCCTCTCTTCTCTCTCCGGCAGACGCTCACCAGCTCCGGCAGTTCCTCCCCCTGCTCCTCTTCGCTCTGCCGCAATACCAGCAGCAGAGACTTCCTCCCCTGCTCTTCCCGCGCCACGCCGCACCCAGCTGGTGCCTCTCCGGCTCTCTGCACGCCGCCGCCCCTTTCCCTGAGCATCGTCTTCTCCGGCGACAGTCGATACGACTGTCGCCCTGCTACTCCCCCTTCGTCCCTGCAAGTAAGCTAGAACTACTCCCCTTCTTCTCCTCTTTCTTTCCCCGCTTTCAATTTATTCAATTAAGCCCTCGACCGACCCTGACCATCGTCACCCCCTTCGTCTCCGGCCACCCTCCGGCGAGATGCTCCCATCGCTCCACAGCCTCACACACCTCGCCGACCCTCACCGAACCTCCGCCTCATCACACTGAGCACCCCCCACCCCTTCACTGCCACTCCACACCTCCGTAACGCTTCCCCCAACAAACCCATCCTCCGACCCACAGTCCGACCTAGGGCAGCCCTTGCACGCCGCCCCACGCCTCGCCACCACCCACACGAGCCTCGCTGCACCCTGGCGAAGCTCCCGGCACCTTCTGATTAGGCCGAGAGGCCGTTTTTCTGTGAACAGGCCACCCGACCTCCGCCGCCATTGCCGTGCAGAAGGAGCTGCTTCCGCCTGCAGCTACAGGCGCGCCACGCTCAGCGCCACGGCCAGATTCGACTCCCAGGCCTTGCGAGGCGTTTCGACAAAACACCAGGCTCGCAGCTAAGGCAGAAGGCTTCGCGTGACGCCGCGATCGCCCGCTGCTTTCCCCGCTGCGGGCGCGCAATTGAGGTGGGACATTTAGTCCCACCTCGGAAAAGTCTGAAGAGGCGCAGCGATATAAGACGCAAAAGTGCTGGAGGCTTACTGCCTCAGCACACGGGGTGAGGTCCCCTTCACCCGCCCGGTTACCCGGTCTCGTCCGCGCTCACGCCCCGCGGACCTGACCCGACCCGACCCGACTTAGACTGACCTGCACTCCTCGCCCACCACGCACGCCGGTGGGCCTGGACCCGGGCGCGACCCGTACCCGACTACCCGGCAGCTCTGGGAGAGCTTTCCCAAGAGTGGTTTCAGAGAGAGAGAGACGCGGGGGGAGAGGGTAGAGTAGGTTTTGCCTCTGACGTAAAACTCTGAAGTGTGCAGGTACAGGTGAAGAAGAAGGACCACGGAAGAAGAAGGAAGCTGAGGGAGACACTGTAGCAACAGGCAGTTTAAGTCGTCTGATTTGGAAATCAGACGACGTCCTGAAGAAAAAAAAAAAAGAGAAAGAAGGAGGGGCGACGTCCTGACTGGAAAAAGAAAATCTGAAGAACATCAGAAGAAGGCGAGGCAGAGGAGAACACAAAAGAACAAGGGAAGAATTGAAAGAAGAAAAACAAAGAAGAAAGAAGAAGATCTGAAGAAAGACAGAAGAAAAAGGAAGAGCAGGAACAGCTGGAACAAGAAGAAGAGCATCACCACTGCAGAAGAAGAACATCACCTCTGCAGACAAAGAAGAAGATCTGAGACGAGGAGAAACAAAGAGAAAAAAAAAAAAGACACCAAATTCTTTCTCTCTCTCTTTGTTTATTTTTGTAAAAGAAACATGTATATCTCTAGAATACAACTTGCTCCCTGAGTTCGACCTCGGGAACTCTTTTCCGAGTAAAAAAAATTTATATATTTGAAATGATGGCAACAACTGGCTATATTACAACGACATAACAATAAAACCCGGTTATCTCTCGAAGCCATCGTTATCAGTCATGATCTCAAAAGGGGCTGTCCAAATCGATGGTCGCAACACCAGAGCACAAGTGACTGTCGTTTTCAGGAAATCAAATGCCTTACGACATGATTCGTCGAAAACAAACGGTGTTTCTTTGGCGAGAAGATTGCTCAGAGGACGAGCAACCTTCGAGAAATCCTTGATGAATCTTCTATAGAATCCCACATGACCAAGAAATGATCGAATTTGTTTAATAGATGTGGGAGGAGGAAGTTTAGCGATAGCATCAACCTTAGCTTTATCCACTTCAATTCCCCATTCAGAGATTACATGACCCAAGACGATGCCTTCTTGTGTCATGAAATGACTCTTTTCCAAGCTAAGGACCAATCGTGTTTTGATGCATCATTTAAGAATCATTTCTAGATTAACTAGATGAGAGTCAAACGATTCTTCAAAAATAGAGAAATCGTCCATGAAGACTTCCATAAACTCTCTCACAATGTCAGAGAATATGGCTAACATATACCTTTGAAAAGTCGCAGGTGCATTGCATAAATCGAAAGGCATCCTATGGAAAGCAAAGGTTCCGTAGGGACAGATGAAAGTAGTTTTTTCCTGATCCTCGAGATGGATAGGAACTTGGTTGTATCCCGAGTAGCCATCAAGAAAACAGAAGTACTTCTGCCTGACTAATTTTTCCAAGATTTGATCAATGAAAGGCAGAGGGAAATGATCCTTTTTCGCGGTCGTGTTCAGCTTCCTGTAATCGATACAAACCCTCCAAGAGGAAGCTAAATGAGTTGTGACAGATTCTCCTCTCGTTAGTCACAACGATAATCCTGACTTTCTTAGGAACAATCTGTACGGGGCTTACTCAGGGACTATCAGAGATCAGATAAATAATTTCTGCATCGAGCCACTTAATGATTTCCTTTTCGACCACTTCTCGCATATTTGGATTTAATCTCCTCTGCATCTGGCGGGAAGGGCGAGATCCATCTTCCAAGAATATTCTATGATTGCAGTAAGATGGCTCGATCCCCCTAAGGTCATGAATGGTCCAACCAATTGCCTCCTTGTGTTCCTTCGAGACCTTAATCAATTTAATCTCTTGCTCCTTTGTTAATTTAGCACTGATAATCACAGGGAGCGTCTTTTGTGGTCCTAAAAATCGATATTTCAAATTCTCAGGCAATGGTTTCAGTTCAAGCTGGGGCGGGTTGATGGTTGAAGGTAAGGAAGATGCTGATGACTCATCAAGAGGAAGAGGTTGAGAGTGAACAAAATCAATAACCTCTTCAGAAGATGGCAGGTCTTCCATAGAGGATTGCGGGTCCAATTCATCATTAAAGGAGGAACTTTCAATTGCAGAAACCATCAAACAAGTTTCAATGTTCACATTATCCTCCTCAAGTTCCTCAATAAATCTATAATCCTCAAATTTATTAATCGCCTTAAAAATATCCAATTTCATTCGTTGATCCCCAAAGGCGATTTCCATGCTATCGCTTTCACAGTTAATGTTGGCCTTAGCTGTAGCCAAGAATAGACGCCCTACAATGATAGGCGTGTTCCTCAGATTTTCAGGTACATCCATGTCATAGATAAGGAAATCTACAGGAAAATAGAAATCCTTAACCTTAACAATAACATCTTCAATAATGCCTCGCGGATTTGTGACCGAACGGTCCGCTAATTGCAGCATTACTGAAGTTGGTTGAAGTTCACCTAATCCAAACTTCTTGTAAAGAGAAGTCGAAATTAGGTTGATGGATGCACCCAGATCCAGTACTCTATCAAAAGTGTAATCTCCGATGACACAAGAAATCAACGGAGCACCTGAATCTCTCATTTTCTAAGGGAGGTGGTGTAGGATAACAGAACTAGCCTGCTCGGAGAATACCACCTTCCTTGGAACAGATTCTCTCAACTCACGCTTTTGTGTACATAAATCCTTTAAAAATCTTGCGTAATCTGATATATGTTTGATAGCGTCGAGGAGCGGGATATTGATCTCAACATTCTTGAAAATATTTAGAAGCTCCTCATTGCTATCAACAGACTTTTTCTTCTTTGATTTGATCGAGGCTTCAAGAAAAGGAACATGAGTCAGCTCTTTGGAATCAGGTTCCTGAGCCTTGATTTCTTCTCTAGAATTCTCCTTTCTCTCCTCAGGTTCTTCAGGATTCGGTAAATCAGAACAGTGTGGTTGTGGATCCTGAGTTTGTTTACCACTCCTCAAGGTAACAGAATTTGTGTATGCATATGAGTTTGGGTCTTGGGGAGGGTTAGGAAAGATTGGAAGGGCTTGATTAGCCAAGAATTGTTGATGTGCAGAAGAAGAAGAGGAAGGACCCTGCTCAACCACCTGAGCATGTGCTTGTGGGTCCCTCTGATTTCCGTATACATGGGGTTGGTTGCCTAGATTCAGGATATTTCGCGGGTTGGGTACGGGTTGGGATGGTAGAGATCTCGGTTGACGAGAGTTAGCTATGAGCCCAGTTTGCAAGTTGTCCAGCAAGGTTTTCATTTGCTGCATGAGCTGGAGCATGGATCCTTGCATCTTTACCATTTGTTGGTTCAATTCAACCTGCCCTACGGGTTAACGGTCATTCCAAGCTGGCTGATTGACCTGATTTGGGGGAAACTGAGTATACACATGACCCTGACCCATTGGTTGTTGCGGAGCATAATTGCTGGGTCAGAATTGGGTTTGTTGCCCCGAGTTTTTCCAGGAGAAGTTAGGGTGGTTTCTCCAACCCAGATTATAAGCATTAGAGTAGGGGTTGGATCTAACGTTCTCCTGTACAACACAGACAACGTCATAGGGTGAGGATGGAGAGAAAGAAAGGGAAGGATCAAAAAAACTGGGATCAAAGGCCCAGTTTGGAACACATGGGGTTCTGAATAATGCTAACTCGCAGGTTGAGCTGCATCAAGTTGATTCACAAACTCCTGTCCAGAAGGAGCTCACGACGAATGGAATCCCAAATTCTAGGATTGAGTGGATCAAGAGTTGTTCATTGAATTTCCAGCCATCCACTCTTCCACTCTCTTAGCAACCAAGTCCACCTTATCAAGTTTGTTACAAATCAATTCCATATCAAATGAATGGGAGTCATGGACTTCATTAACATTTGATCTGGGCTGCTGGGACCGGTTAAAAGTATCCATGGAGGCATGATTGATTGAATTCTCGCTCATTTCCTCAAACAAATAGTGTGCACTATCTGTCTTTGTTGAGGAAATTGCCTCCACAAGAAGCGTCCACGTGATTTCTGAGTTGCTCAGTCAACCCGTGGTAGAAGATCTGCACGAGTTGCCATTTCGGCACCTCGTGGTGTGGATACCTCCGCAATAGGTCCTGGAATCACTCCCAGGCCACATGAAACTGCTCCTTCGGCCGCTGGGTAAAGGTAGTGATTGCCCGTCTCAATGCATTGGTACGTTCGACAGGGAAGAATTTCTTCAGAAAGGCTAATTTCAACTCATTCCAAGTTGCAATTGGCTTCCTATAGTCCTGTACCAACGAGCGGCTTTATCTCTAAGAGAGTGGGGGAAGAGCCTCATGATCATTTGCTCCTCATTCACGTTTCGTGCCTTGGTGGTCTAGACCAAAGTGGTCAAGTCCTCCAAGTGCTGAAACAAGTCTTCAAAGCCAAGCTCATGGTAATGTTTGATCAGGCTTAACACCTGGGGCTTGATTTCTACGTCTCCGATCGGAATCTAGACGTCGGGACGTTCCCCGTAATTTGAAGGATCATAAAAATCCTTCAAGGGCAGAGCACCCTGCATTCTCTGGAACCATTCATGCATTCTCTACATTTGTTCCAGCTGCCTTCAGAATTCCTCCCGTGGATCCCGAGGCAGAGGAGGCTGTTGATCGGCCATGGGATCAATTTGACCAAAATCCAATTTACGCCTCCTAGAATACTCCAGTGGTCCTTCCAATCGGGGATTCAATGACCGTCTTCCCAGCATAAACTAGGAAAAGGTTGGAAGGACTAGGGATAAGGACCCTACAGCACAACAAAACATGCCTATCCTTAAGTGGGGTAGCCTAAGGATCTACAGACTCCCAAAACCTGCCTTAAGATTATAAATGATTTACTCTACTTGTGTCTACTTAATCCAACCAGTTAGAAGGAGGGATTGGGGAGAAGGTTCTTCCTTTGGCTTTTGCCTCCGGTTCCTAGTGTACTCCCTAACTGCGGTCGTTTGATGCTACTCCCCTAGCTAGACATTAGATTAATCAGTACAAGTAGGTTAATCATGAACAATCTTAGAGTAGGCCCTGAGGAGCGAATTAGTCCTTAAGGCCAACGTCTACTCGATTTTATTGAGGCCTGGGATTGTAGTGCTTATGGAATGTGATGGGCCCTTAAAATGGGTTGTGCCCTTAATAATTGATTGAGTATTGTGTAAGTGTGTGCACAACCAGGGTTTTCAAACAAGATTATTTGTGATGCGTAGATTTTAATGTTCAAATCTTGCTTAAGTAGCTTTTAGGGTTTGGAATTAGGTTGATTTCAATCAAGTTTGAGACAAACCAGGTTTTCAAGCATGGGTGAAGATTGCTTTCCTTTAAAACCAGAAATAAAGTGGAGTGCCTGGTATGAACCTAGATTGGAAACCCTAAGAAGAAGCTACTTGATGAGTTGATTTTAGGTTGAGTGGTGCAGCCTAAACAACTCAAATAACTGCCCACAACTGCACCACTAGGTTAGGCACATAGAAATGGTTAACCTGGAATGATTTCTACTCTTATATGTATTGATTTGTGTGTACCGATTCCACAGATCAGAACCCGATTAAGTAGAAGCAAATCAAGTAGGTTAAGTGCCTTGAATGTGGGTGCATGTTGAAAATTACCCCCTAAAATTATTTTTTTATTTATTTTTATATAAGCAAGGGTGAAATGAGTGTGAGTGAAAATCCAAACAACCAAACTAATCCTAGGATTTATGCAAACACCTAGGTTAATTGAAATTTGAATTTAATGTGACAAATGAAATCTATGGAGGGGGAAGAATGGGGAGCACTTACAGTCTTCAACTGCACTTTCTCATGTCTACCACTTGACGATTCCCTGATGAAGGTCTCTGCAAAATAATAGATACAAGAGAAAGCAAGTTAGAAGACAATAAAGTGCGTGAAAAGCGAAAAGAAGATCGAAAATCGTTGCCTCCCCGGCAACGGTGCCAAAATGTTGGCATGACGGAGGACTACGCTATCGAATTTGATTTCGAAAACCTGTCGTTGTAGTTTGAATAGCGAAGAACTCGGTTTAACAAATAAAATTTATACTGGAATAGAAATCCCAGGTCGAAATCAGGGAGGCTACGTCGATCCAAATTCACAATTATATTTTTTTTCATGTTTTGTTAAAAAGAGGAGTAATTACAATGAAATGAAGCACTATAAACAATCAGAGTAAGAGAGAGAGAGAGAGAGAACATCCACTTGATACTTCAAAATGTTTATACAACTAAGTAAGCAAGAAATTACACTAGAAAGCATGAAAACTATTACAACTAGAAAGCAGGAAAATGCTACTCTAGAAAGCAGGAAAAAGGAATGGGAGAGAGAAGTTATCCCCCTCGATGAACCCTTGGAGGACAAGTCGGATGGGACGACGCCTGGAAGACAGGGAACGGAGTGGGAAGAAGGAGGTCGAGGCAGGAAGAATGGGAACGAGAAAGCATGCCATCGTCATCGCAGGGTCCACTTCCGAAATGGGGGCGAAAAATTGACTTTATCTCTTGAGGAGCATCCCGGGTGTGGGACAAGCTTCTCTTGAGCTTTAGAGAGGGAGAGAAGAGAAAGAAGGGATGAGAAATTCGTATGGAGGGGGTCTCCTTTTATAGATGCAAGGAGTGAGGGCATTTTGGTCATTACATGTTGAAAAACACTAATTCAGGACCTTTAGTGACAATAAATCCGTCACAAAGGCCTAAACATGGCCTTCGTGGGTGGCACTCGCGTGCCCGTTCGCCTCCAGTGCCTCAACGCATGCTCCACGTCCATCAGATCTTGGTCGTCCAATCGTAAGATCGGACGGCTGAGAGCGCTCCTTGCCGCGTCTCAACTGCACGCCTTGCGCGTGAGATCTCGCATCACGTGGGGCGTCAAATAACACGTGGGCGCTGTCGGCCGCGCTGTGCCGTTGGATCTTCATCGCGCGGCTAATCGCGCCCACGTGCCTGCTCTAATTTGAGGCGTGCGGGGGCTCGATCCCGCGCCTCCTCGCCTCGTTAAGGCGCTCGACCAACGCGCTACGGACACGTTTGTGTTGAGCGCACAACTCAAGTACGCACGCCTCGCAGCCGTTGGATCTTGATCCAACGGCAGAGAAGTGCTGGCAAGAAGAGCTTCAATGGGTGCGTGCGGTCGGCTGGGCAGCTGAGATGGCGCCACGTGGCACCATCTTGGCCGTCCATCTTCTGAGTGCTGTAGATGGTGCCACGGGTATCGGATTGGGTCGATCTTTGAGTCGTTAGGCTGCGATCATCAATCCAAACCCATCCGTGTGGTTGGATTTGTTGTCTAAAGTGCAGATTAACACCATCTTGGCCCTTGATCTTCTAGGATTCTTTGGTCTCTATCTAATGCTACGGATATCCGATTAGGGCGATCTTGGAGTCGTTGAACTCCAATCGTCGCCCTGATCAGATGATGGTTGGATCTTCGATCCGAGGCCCCGATAAAAAGTTACTCTGTCCCTGACCATAAAAGGAGACAATTAACCTCCATTTTATTCAGGCTAATCTAAATGCAAGATGATGCATGTTATGCAATATTTATAGTATGCAATGCAATTCTATGCTTAAGAACATGCATAAATAGACATTTTATGTAATATAAACATGTTTACATCAGGCTATGAGAGGTGGCTGATTGCACAGCAATCATAAACCCTAATTCACCTAAATTAAGGTAGAACCTAGCTTAACACGGGCATTGTGCATGCATACGCATCGTACTTTGCATCTTAGATGATTTATATGTTTTATACATAATAATGTGCTATTTGAGAGGTATTATTAATTGTAGGTAATCTAAGTCTGCGGATGATCGATCCAACCTTATGGATTTGTTTGGAATAATGACGGGAGTCCAACTCTTTCAAGAGCGCATCAATTAGACTCCCGTAGCACCCTATTGAGTCCATAGAAGAAGTAGGAGCCAAGGGAAAATTGAAGAATATCTAGACCTCAAATGACAAATCCAATCATGCAGATGGATCCAAATCGACATTCACAGTCCAACGGTGCAGAAATCAACTTAATCGAAGGACTACGTCATCAAATACAAGAAGAAGATGGACGGCCACGATGGTGCCAAGTGGTGCCATCGCAGCCACCCCTCACCACACCCCAATTTGGAAGTAGAATCGCAAGTCGTTGGATTGTCATTCAACGGCCGTGATGCAGCCACGCCACCCGCCCTCATCCGCAGCATTAGATGAGGACGAGATCTAGACCGTTGGATTCCCATCCGATGGTCGAGAAGGTGTGCCAACAAAACATAAATGCAATAAATGTGTGGGAGTAGCGCATTGGTTAGTGCTCTCTCCACGAGACGAGGGGTGCACATTTGAGTGGCACCGGGCGTGAAATCAGGAGGGACACGCTCGCAGAGGAAATTCAACCATCAGATCAGCGTTGGGCAGAGGAGGCACGGACGTGTGGCAGGTGTGGAGGTGTGGTCGCGTGATGACCCATGCGGAAATGCACGAGAGTGCGCTTTAGGATTTAAATGCATGATTGAGCATGCGTTTAAGCGGTCCGATTGTACGATTAGAAGTCTAAGGATTTAGCGCTCAGAAGAGGCGAGCGGTGAAGGCGCGAATGTGTGGGCGAGCATAGGTGAGAGGGAGCCAAGAGATCTTCATCCGAAGGTGCACAGGCTGCCATGTGGCAACACCAGATTCAATCAGGGATAAAAGAAGGATTTAGAAGCCTTAATCAAGGCCGTTGATTTCCCAATCAATGGATCTGATTAATCCAAGGCATTTGCACGGAGTTAAGGGGCCAAATACCTTCTTTGCCCTCCACTAAAGTGATAAAAAGAGGCCAAAGGGTCCCCCTTTGAAGGCACTTCTCATTTTTCTTCTTCTTCCTCCTTCAACCTCTCTTTCTTCTTCTTCTTCCCGTCTTCTCTGCATCCGTTGGGCCACCCCGACAGATTGTTGCTGCTCTTACCAACCTCTCCAAAATGCCACCACAAAATACCCGTGGTGCCCTCATTTTGTTACATTAGTAGTTGTTTACTTTCATGTTTTCATTCTATTACATATATCAAATTCAATCTCTTTGTAATGTGAATATTGTGATTGATTGTTTATGTTCTTTAGTAATCATATTGAGAACAAGCATATGAAATTAAAAGTTCTTTCTGCCTCCTTGTGATAGATCGGGACTCACCAAGTTCTGTTAATTTATTTGCTCGAGACGCATTTCACGCTATACTACAACATGTTAATTTTCTACACGATCTACGTCGCGAACAGTGGCATTCATGGGACATGTGATATCAGATGCAGGGATTTCTGTTGACAATGCCAAAGTTGAGGTAGTGCTGAAGTGGGAGTGGCCCAAGATTGTGATTGACATATGCAATTTCCTGGGCATAGCAGGCTATTACAGGCATTTCACTGGAGGCTTTTCGTAGATTGCTCTTCCATTGACACAGTTAACGAGGAAGGACACACACTTTGCTTGGACCAATGATTGTGAGACCAGTTTCTAGGCATTTAAGAAGAAGCTGACATTAGCCCCTATGCTTACCATCCCTAGTAGCAATGGTGGATTCTGTTGAATGCTTCTACCGTGTTTTAGAAAAGAGATGTGTTGTAGTATAGGCGATAAAAGCATAATGTTTTGATCGAAAGTCACGAAATTAATTGATTTTATGTCATAGTATAGCCACAAAATCCAATTCAAACAAAAATTAAGTAACGAGACACTGAGTCCCGGTTGATCTCAGAGTGCAGTTTAAATGTGAAATTGGTTTGATTTTTTCTTTCTTTACTTGCTCAAAATTGTATGCCAGTTTCAAGCCTGCGAATGTAAGTTGTGCCAGTCATGTTGTTAACCTGCGTGTGTCAAATAAATGATTAAAGTAAAGGTGTGGGTACTTGTGCACACGATTCTTACTTCACGATGGCTATTAACAGAAAATGAAACAATTACAAGATCATTTATGTTTTCAGGAACCGACATCTTGTTGCAATATAGATAAACAAATTAGATATCAGGCAACTGGAGATTTTGTTTCCTCATAGATAATGTCATTATAATCAAGTGTAAAGGAATGCTTGTACATGAAAGCTTGAAAACACTATTCTAACTAATAGAATATGCATGGATCTAGGGAAGATTATGCATGCATTCATCAAGGTAGAGGATTACTACTTATACTAACAGAAATTAATGCAAGAATTAATTTATGAAGAACACTAATCTAGCTAACAGCAAATAGGGCATTGGAGGTGGTTTCCAATGGCTGTGTGGCCTAAGGTGGTGGGAGGGAAGAGAGGGATGGCCAAGGTGGTTGGCTGGCCTCTTGTGAAGGTGGTGGAGTTGCTTGGATCTTGGACTTGAAGGTGATGGTGCTTAAAGGTGGAGGAGCTCATCAAGGGTGTTGGAGATGGAGGTGACATCCAAGATCTAAATTGGGGTCCATGGCCATCCAAGAGGGTCTTTAAATAGACCAAGGGATTGACCCTCTAGAGAATTATAGAATTCTCTAGAAGGACCTCCATCTTGGCATCAAGATGGATGGGAGTGTGTCTTCTTAGATCCACAATTTGCGGATCTAAGAATGGACTAGTTGATTTTTGATTTTTGGGTTTCAAGTGGTGACGCCACTTGGTGAAGATTCTAGAGGACTCTAGAGTGGGCGGCGAAGGTGTGTGCATGAGTATGAGGGTGTGGTTAGGTGGTTTAGGTCGAGTCCTATAGGTCTAGATGATTGGGTTTAGGTAGGTTTCTAGAAATAGGGTTATAAACCCTAATACTAAAGCGATAAGTGCAATTAACCTTATCCTAAGTTTAATTGAGTGGATGTGTGTGTAATTTGGAGTGAAAGTTCCCAATTAGGTCATGCTTGAGTCAATTGGACTCTCACTGAGTCCAATTAAACTTGTGTTGGTTGAGGTTTAAGCTCAATTGGACTCTATGAGTCCAATTGGCTAGGTGAAGTGTAATTGACTTAGAGCCAAGTCAATTAGGTTTAGTGAGAACCTAATCAGGTTCTTAGGAGGATCTTAGGGTAGTGTACTAGGCTTATGGCACCTTAATTTAGGTTCCCTAGGGTGTAGAATTGGGTATGGGGACTTAGGAAATCAAGATCTAGGCTTGATTTCAAAATCGATAACTGGAGAGTGGTTCCAGACATCTAAATTATAAATCAAATGACTTATATTTCAAAATCAGAAGTCCAAGTTGCTGGTCTGGATGTTCAAAGTTGAATCAGAGTGGAGTTTAGCTTCTTGATGGGAACACCATCATGAGCCATAACTAGCTCATTTTTACCCAATTAAGTCAATAAATGCTCCTACATAATCGCTAGAGAGTCACAAGTCATTGCATATTCATTATGAAAGAAAAATAAGGAACTAGGGTTAAAACTACAATTTTACGAGCTCATCTTGAATGCAATGCAACCATGGGTTTTCCTAGGGCTTCATTAAGGGTCAAAAGGTCCTAAAAAGGTAACAAGTAGGTTAGATTAGTCAGAAAAGGGTTTGCACATGTTTTGAGAATTAAATGACTTTTGAAATCCTAAAAACAGACCCACTTAATTAACCAAGGTTCTGGTCAGGATAAAATTCACCTAAACCCTCTAAAATTCATAGAAAAATATTCTCTAGGGTCTGGTACCTTCAATTTAACCATCAAAACCCATCTTGACCCAAAATAAAGTCTCAGACAGATATTTGCCCTAATTTAGGTTTTTGCATAAATTACCTGGTTAAACATGGTCAAAACAAAAATCCAACTTCACCATTGGATTCCTTAGGTCCAAATTAGGTTTGTACCAAAATTTGGACCTAAGATGAGCTTGTCTTGACCTAGTTTGTAAAATGGTCCTGTATGATTACATTTATAACCCCAACTTTCAAAAATCCTTGCATTCAGCCACCTAACTTCCTCGTAGTCTTCACAATTAGGTCTCCCCGCCATTATCGTGGAGGAAACCTACTCTCGCAATATTATCATGCGAGCGCATGATAGATTTGGGTATCAAGAAACACCCAATTCAGGTGAGGGTTTTCGAGCTTGGAAAGCTTGATTTCCAAGCTTTCCTTGCCTCTGGATCCCTATAAAAGAACCGCCAGATCTTCCTAAACTCCTCAAGCTTGAAATTCGGCCAGAAGTCCCCTTCTTCCTCTCTCCTCTTCGGTCGCAAGCTCCGACGGTTTCTCTTTGACTTCTCTCATCATCTGACCATAAAACCAGTGGTAGATTCGTCTTCCTCACCGTCCTCCGCGTCGTGCAATACCAGCCGTCGCCGTCCTTTCCCCATCTTCGCCGCTGTCTCTCCCTACGGAGGTTCATCTTCCCCACGTCTAGCAACCACACTGGTGTGGGAATCCCTTCACTGTTTCGTCCTTAGAGTAGATTCCTAGGTTCCTTATCTCTCCTACTTTCTTCTCCTCTCTTTATTTCCCACATCCAACCACCAACGATACTAAACACCTTCATCTCCTCCATCTTCGGTGACCACTCCAGCGAAGTCCCCCACTCATGCCATAACTCCAAATCCTTCGCCGACCACACCAAAACCTCCACTTCACTTTTCCGCACCTTTCCCCTCACTCCATTTGCTCCATCATCCACTCCAACTCGCCCCCTAACACAACCACCTTCATGCACACAGTTCGACCTCACTACGCACTCACAGACCACAAAACACCACACAAACACTCCCTCCGCACTCGCCGTCATCTGGCAATACTCCCTGAACATTCTGATAGAGCTAAGAGGTCGTTTTATTGATTTCAGGTACTCGACCTTGCCGCCATGGAAGCAGCAAACTTCGAGCTTGCTTGAGAGCTATTCCAGGCACTTCCATCCCAGGTCTCAGCTCCAGGTCACGCGAAACCAACTCTCAAACATGTCCTAGTAGTCAATTGAAGACGCGAGCCCAGCAGCTACTGTAATTGTGAAGGAAGGATCTCTGTTGCGGACGCGCGAAGAAGGAAGTGGGATAGTCCCACATCGGAAAGTGCTGAAGTAGTGTGCCCGCATAAATTGAATTTGTGTTAGAGGCTATTCGCCTCATAACACAGGTTGAGGTCCCTCTCACCCGCTCACCCGGCCTCGTTCGTGACACGTACACACGGGCCTGGTTTGACTCGATATCCCGACATGCACTCCTCGCTCACCTCCTCACGTCGGTGAGCCTGGACCCAGGTTCGCTAGGTCCAATTACCCGACTATGGCTCTGGGAGAGCGAGACAGACATAGAAAGAGAGAAGAGGAGAGTAATGTGGGGGTAGGGGGTTTTGCCACAGGGAAGTCTGGTTGACACTTAGCTGGATTTCGAAGAGGAAAGCCAAAGAAGGAAGAAGAAAAGAAGAAGAGGTGAAGGCTTGGAGAAAAAGAAGAAGAAAGCTGTAGCTAAAGAAAGAGAAGAAGCTGAAGAGAAGGACAAAGCCAGAGAAGGAAGAAGAAAAAGAAGAAAATCACTTTAAGTCGTCTGATTTACAAATCGGATGACAGATTTGAGCTTTCATTTCATACATATACATTGAGTTCTTTAGCTATTATTGTAAGGAGTATATAGTGATTTAAATCACCATTTTACTCATATCCTTTTGCGCATTGATACTTGATATTGTCATTATTGCAATTTTTTTTAGTTTAAATTGTGATCTTGATTTCTGAATTCCATATTGCTCCCTGTGTTCGACCTCGGAATCTTTTCGAATAATAAAATTGTATTTGTTTGAACGTTATTTTGGCTATACTGCAATGTGACACTTTTTAAACACCAATTTAGTGAGTTAAACATTTTGGCGCTGTTGCTGGGGAGCAACAGGCAATTTAGAACTCTTGATTGCAATTCATGATTTGGTACTAACTTGCTTTATCTCTTTGTTGTTGTTTCAGAAGGAGTCATTGAAGAAAGTTCAGCTGCACAATGAACACACCAGGGGTAGGTAAATTCTACCCACTCTCTCTTAAGCCCCTCATTCTGAAAAGAATAAAAGGAAGAAAAATCAATTAGGGCTACTTGCTTTCCATTCTTAGATAATTCATCAAGTTGCCTAATTTGATTTAAACAACAAACTATGATTTGTGCACCCACTTAAGGTAACTAGGGCTATCACATTCTTGTTTGAGCCCTAGATACCACATTTGACAAACTAAATTGGACCAAAACAAGAGCCAAGTAAGGATTCTAAGTTAGGGTTTTAAAGACACTTACATAATCAAGAACTGATCTTTCCAAACAAAGTCTGTCTAAGCCTTGATTGAACTGATCTATTCAATCAAACCCTAAAATTAGGCTCTTAATCTCACTTGAATCCTAAAAGAGGGACCTAAAACTTCTCAAAGGACAAATAGGTGAAGTTGACCCACCTTGTTATGTTAACCAATCTTCAAGTTAGGTCACTCTTGCACTCAATACATCTTAAAAGTTCAAGTGAAATCCTAAGCACCCTTGCTCTTAATAAAACTGGTAGACTTAAGAGGACAAGTCCCCATTCTAGTCTACCTGGACCATCAGGGACAAGAGAGGTCTGGTGGGGGAAACCCTGTAACCCATGGGGGTGCTCTACCGTGTAGGGGTCTTTGTGGGACTCTCCCTCTCTGGCTGCCCAGGTAATTCTCTGGTGGACGCCTTTCTGACTAAGGAGTATCATCCACCCCGAACCTCTATAGTCATCCAAAATCTTTGGGTGCCTTGATTGGGTCAATATCACATCCAGCCCCTCATCTCTTATATTTAGAGCACACACAGATTTTCTTGGGAATCTCTTTCAGATCTAATCAATTTCGATCTAAACTTGAATTTTGATTGTACATCTTGATTTCACCATCTAATTCAAAAATGCAGCCTGGCTACTTAGGAAAACTATTTAGGAAACTTGAATCTCAAAGATCCATAAAAGATAGAATGGTTGAGGATGCCCTTAGATTTTATGAGATTGATGACCAAACCTCAAAACTAATTGAAAACATTCAGGTTAATGTATCAAAAACAACAACCTTCATCATAAACTGTGCCCAAGTAATTATAACACAAGTAACAAATGGATCTACCCGAGATATTCTCATGATAAGATACATTGAGTTAAAGAAATTACATAACTAAGTATCTCCAATGCAAGACGAATCCTGTACTTTGGAAAAGACAGAGAAATTACATAACTAAGTATCTCCAATGCATGACAAATCCTGTACTTTGGGAAAGACACCAAGATGATCTTGAAAAATGGGAGGAGATGATAAAATTATGAAAGCAGATAATCAATCAAAAATACCCGTACATTCCCCAAACATTCGGCAAAACATCTTGGAACAATACTAAGGATCTATCTGATTTCCCAAATTCCAGGTTTGAGATACAAGGTTGTTGTGAATTCCCAACCCAGATGGAATATGATATGCCTGATCTTGAGATATGTTGGGAGAATCCAATTGCAGGAGATTACGATTTCGAGTCAAACCTAAAGATACGAAACCCTGGTTCACCAAGCTTAGATTTCCCAGACTCCTATAATAATGAGATTGACTCAGAACCTCTCAAGGGTGTAAATTCCATCCCTTATTTTGATAAGGTGACCCTCGAGAGCAATTCTGACATCCCTATAGAGCCCAACCTAGATTCTAGCAATCTAACCCACACTCTTAACCTAGAATCTAGATCTGAGCCTTATTGGGATGATTACAAGGCCTTGTGCAATACAAATCAAATTCCAAATCTGGATTATGATTCAGGGCCCATATTTAATGAGTACACCTCTCCAACATCCTCAAAAACATATTGATTTTTCAGAAGTCATGCCAATCTATGATACAGAAATCAAGTTGGAAGAGTTGGGTTTTGATTGGGATTTCCCTACAAACCAAGAAGCTGAGCCCAAACCTAATAGGGTCACCTTTTCAGACTCAGAATCCAAAACTAGGTTAAATCCAAGTCAGGTTGCTGAGTCTACATCTTTTGATCTATTTTATGGTGGAACCACTGATCCAAAATCAAATCCAGAACTTGATTCTCGCTAGTTCTCTGATGATTTTGAATCTTACTATGATTACGGAGAACCATTATTTCTTGACAACTACGAGCCAATCTACAACCTCAGCACACATGATCCATTCTTCGACTCTAACTCTAAGGTCCCTGAGCTTGAGATCAAT
Source organism: Thalassia testudinum (assembly GCA_037157565.1). NCBI lineage: Eukaryota > Viridiplantae > Streptophyta > Magnoliopsida > Alismatales > Hydrocharitaceae > Thalassia > Thalassia testudinum. The sequence continues at coordinate 27,669,422 of JAZHRO010000003.1, forward strand.
GATTCAAAATTAGGTTCCATTAAGATGAAATCATTTCTTTTCGATCCTTAGGAATCAGAAACAAAAAGTGCCTAGAGTGACCACAACCCAGAATTCGAATCTTTTCTTGACTTAGACTTTCTTCATCCTATAGACACTCTTCAGGCATTTGCCTTTGAGTTTGATGGCTACTATGAGGACTCTTTAAATGAACCCACCTTTAATTCTTTTTTAGATGATCCCTCACACACAATTCGTATTGATGTCACCTCCTTTACATATACAGAACCTATTTAAACCCGATCACAACCCGACCCGCAACCGGGCTCAATTTCTATTCTGATTCCCCTCTTAATGAGTCGGTTGCCGATGATTCTCCTCCACATTTTTATTAGGTTTCGGACATCAATCGGACTACAAATCACGCCCCATCCTTCTCTGATCACTCTTGTAGGGTTCCTACATCCTCCACTGATTCTTTTTCATTTAAGGATCCCTACTCTGATCAGGCTGATTTGACTCAACCAAACCCTAGCTATACACTTCCATACCCTTTCAAGTTCCAAAGTATATGGTAGGTTCCACATCTCTTGATCTACATTTATCAACCCACCAGATTGATTGGGTTTGGGCTGCATCATCAGCCGATTGATTTGAACAAGCACCTAGTTGGACCAACTAGGCTTTAGATCAAGGTGCTTGTTCTGTAAAACTCATTTGATTTGACCACTCCTGCATACCATTTCCTGTTCGGCTGAAGGCGTTGAATTTAGCGCTTAATGGGAGGCAACCTGTCATTCCAAAAAAAAATCAAGATCCTTCTTATTATCCTTCTGTACTTCACGTTTATTGCACCTTGAGTTCGATTTTAGAACAGTCGATCCTACCTTTGGTACATGTGCCAGAGCTTGAAATCAACGCAACAGTCATTCCCGACCCATTCGCCTACCCGATAATCCTATTCTAATTCCTGAATCCAAAACTGTTTCACACCCTCCATTTACAAAGATGACATTGTAAAACTTAGGTATGGGGGTGGTAAAGTGCAAGCATACAAAAAATCAAAGTTCGCAAGGGTTCTCACAAAAAATTACATATTCCAAAAATACCAAAAAATAAAAAAATTCTTAAAAAAAGAAAAATAAAAAGAACAAAAATATGAGAGGAGAGGGAATTTTGATGGCATATCAAATTTTGAGAAGAAAAAGGGGAGGAGTTAAAATTGTCAAAAAGGAGCACAATTTGAAAAAAAAAGAAAAAGAGGTAGTCATTAGTAAAAAATCAAGGAATTAACTTAGTTCTAGACCTTATCAAAAGAAAAGAAAGGCAAAAGGTGCTAATGAAACAAAGAAAAGATTAGTAGGAATGCTGATTTTAGGCCTTTTGGGCTATAATCCTAGGCTTAAAAAATTCAAGTACCCGCTAAGATCTAGATAGTCCTCAAGAGGTTGGGTAAAATGTGATGGGAACACCATCATGAGTCCTAACTAGCTCATTTTGACCCAGAAAAGAGAACAAAAGCTCCAACATAACCAACTGGAGGTCTTAACTCATTGAATAACCATTCTGAGAGAAAAGTAAGAAACAAGGGGTAAAACTGTAATTTTACCATTGCAGTACAACAACGAGATTTCTCATGGGCTAAACACAGGTCAAATGGTCTTAACCAGATAAAAAGTGGGTTGGTTCAAACAGAAAAGGGTTCATGTAAATCCTGGGAATTAAATGACTTCTTGTAACCCTAAAACGGACTCACTTAATTTAACAAGGTTTTGGTCAAGATAAAATTCACCTAAACGCTCTAAATTCATGGAAAAATATCCTCTAGGATTTAGAACCTATTTTGACCTAAATTGTGGTCTCCGTAAAATGTTTACCCTAAATTGGGTTTTTGTATAAATTGCCTAGTCAAACGTGGTCAAACCCAAAATCCAACTTCACTATTAGATTCCTTAGGTCAAAATTGTGTTTGTACCAAAATTTGGATCTAAGGGGAATTCACCTTGACCTACTTTGCAAATAGGTCCAGCCCAATTACATTTCTACCCCTAACTTTTGAAAACTTTTGTAGAAACCCCCCTAATGTCCTCATCATTCTTTGCAATTAGGTCCCTCCGCCATTCTAGTAGAGGGAATCCTACTTCGGCGAGGTATCAAGGGAAAGATCTCCTTGATTCCTTAGAGAATCCCCTTCAAATCTGAAAGGTTGAAGGGGATTCTCTGAGAAATCTCCTCCAGTTTGAATACAGTCAGAGGCTTGATTTGGCACCCAATCTCTCATGCGAATGCATGAGAGATTTGGGTCACCTTCGACCTTCCAACTCCGGTGAGGTTGCCTTGCTTGGAAGCTTGGCTTCCAAGCACAAGACCTTCTGCCAGGGTCTATAAAAGCATGCCCAAATCAACCCTCGGCCTCTAAACTTGAAATTGGCCTCATAAACCATTGATTTCTTCTCTTCCCCTTCGATCAAGAACTCATCAAGCTTCGACGACCCCTCTCTCTCTCGTCGCTCTGCCGCAATACCGGTGGTAGGGTTCTCTTTATTTTCTTCATCCGCGTCGCGCCGCACCAGTCGACGTCCCTACAACCCCCTTGTCGTCATCGTCCTCCCACTGAGTACTTCATCTCCGGCGACGGCAGTACGAGCCGGCCGCCTCCTCTGCATCCCCCTTCATCTGTCCACACTCAGCTAAGTCCTCTCTCCCTTCTCATCATTTTTCCATCTTTTATTCTTGCAAACATGCCTCGATGCCGTAAGTCACCACCACCTTCTCCACCTCCGGCCAGACCTCCAGCTAGGTGTTCCCATCGCTCCACGCTTCCATCCGCCTAGCCAACTACCCCACAAGCATCGCCACACCTCACTGACCGTAAACCCTCACTCCACCCACCGCGCCAAGTCCCTAGAACTCCCCCCGAACACACCCACTTTCGCGCACACATGGTGACCTAGGCACACACGCTCTGGCCACCCCACACCTCGCCGACCCTCACACTACCTTCGCCATGTTTAGGAGAAGCTCCTTGAGCTTTCTGACGAGGTTGCAAGGCTATTTTCTTACTGACAAGGTTAGAGGCTCACCACCATAGGTGCAAGCAAGGAGCTTGCTTAGGAGCCCCCTCCAGGTCTCCTCGCTCCAGGCAACAAGTCCCAGGTCGCGCGGACTCCCTTCATGCACAACCTCAGCCAAGCAATTGGCACTGACACCCCACACAGCTGTTGCAATCAAAGGAGGATTTCTGTTGCGAGTGCTTGCAAAGAAAGGTAGGACGTTTAGTCCCACCTTGGAAGTTGACAAGCGGGTGCTGTGAGATAAATTGTAAAATTGACAGAGGCTTATTGCCTCTTGACCACGGGGTGAGGTCTCACTCGCCCTCACTGCCTCGTCCGTGACCCACTGCCCGCAGACCTGGTCCTGACCCGTATACCTGACCAACATGCACTCCTCACCCACCATGCATGCTGGTGGGCCTGGTCCCGGGCATGCATACCCGACCAGATTACCCGAGAAGGCTCTGGGAGAGCAAACCTAAGAGAGAAAGAAGAAGAGAGATCACGGGGGCGGGTAGGGGTAGGTTTTGCTCTCGCAGGCAAGAGAAGAAGAAGCCAAGGAAGGAGAGGGCGGCAGCTAGAGAAGCTAAGGAAGGAGAAGGCAAGGCTGAAGAGGAGGAAGCTGAAGAGGAAGAGCTGAAGGCAGAAGAGAAGGAAAGAAAGGAGAAGAAGCCAAGAAGAAAGAGCCATCAGAGATAGAAAGAGAAGAAGAAGAAGCTAAGAAGAAAGAGGAGCCGTCAGAGATAGAAAGAGGAGAAGAAGCTAAAGACAGAAAGGCAAAGGCACGAGAACAGAAGAAATCAGAGAAGAAAAGAAGAAGGAAGGAGATCAGAGACAGAGATCAGAGACAGAAAAAGAAGAGAAATAGCACTGTAGCATCTATACATTTAGGACGTCTGATTCACAAATCAGACGTCTTTTTTCTTTTGTGCTTGTCTTCATATATTGACTTCTTGGTTCTCTTGTGCTTACATTTCTTGCATTATAACTCTGATTTTTCATTACATATTATATCCAATTTGAAAGTTGTGTTCTTGATTTTTAAACTCCAATTTGTTCCCTGTGTTTGACCTTGGATTTACAATTTCGAGTAATAAAATTCATTTGTTTTCGAGCAATTTCAACTATACTACGATGCATTGATTTTAACATTGATCTCACCTCGATAAAACAAAATGCGAAGCTTAAGTATTAGGTCTAAGGCTTAGGGAGTATTCGGCCTTGCTAACTGACCACTGGTTTGCAGGACTCGGTAACCTAAGCACCCTAATCCACACACAACCTGGTTCGGTGCGCCTAAGTATCAAAATCACGCAAATGCGTTTAAATTGTTCTGAAAAAGTCACATAGATTAGGAGCGGCTGATCAACATAAGTTGATTTAGATGAGTTCTTGGCATGGAGAGGTAGGAAAATTCCCCTTGAAGATGCGCAATAACATATCGTCTCCTCGGTGCTTGTCTCCTAGGATATCTACATATCCTACCAGGGGCATGTAAGCACCCTGTGTTGGTTCAGATGCCATGGGCAGCATTATCCCAAAATGTCGATTGGCAGGGTCTAGATTTAGCTACAAAATGCCATGGGTAGGATTATCTCGAAATCTCGAAAGCCAGGGTTCTGGGGGTTGCCATGGGCGGTGCTATCTCGAAGCATTGATTGCCAGGGACCCTACGAGGATTGATGATGGGGACTAGGAATCCGATACAGACCATGTTGTAAAGCCAATCTGAAGCTAGAATAAAAAGAAAAGAGAAAAAACTCTCCAAAAATAAAGAAAAATTCCTCTGTCTCTCTTTGACAAAAACACACTGCAAACTGAACTGAGGCTAAAACATGTTACAAGCATGGGTGCTTTAACCATGGAGTTCAACGAACCGTAGGTTAGTTCCTGTGGGCCTTAGAAACCTTCGCGGCAGACTGAGGCTAGAGCTGGTCAAATCCGGATCTTGGTTGGTACTTGAGTACCTCTAGGCCTACTATCAACATTCAAACCTAATCTACAAAAGGAAGCACACAGCAAAGTTTTTAAGTATCAAAAGATTTTATGGTCTAGAATCAAAGTTAATACCTTGAAATTTTGCTAAGGGACTAGCAAAAGCTAGGCATGGGGTATGATGGGAAAACCATCATGAGCCATAATTAACTCATTTTGACCCAATTAAGTCAATAAATGCTCTTACATAACCGCCAGAGAGTCACAAGTCATTGCATATTCATTATGAAAAAAATAAGGACTTAGAGTTAAAACTGTAATTTTACCAGCTCATCTTGAATGCAATTAAACCACGGGTTTTCCTAGGGGTTCATTAAGGGTGAAAAGGTCATAAAAAGGTAACAAGTGGGTTAGATCAGTAAGAAAAGGGTTCGCACATGTTTTGAGAATTAAATGACTTTTGAAACACTAAAAACAGACCCACTTAATTGACCAAGGTTCTGGTCAGAACAAAATTCACCTAAACCCTCCAAATTCATAGAAAATTATTCTCTAGGGTTTGATACGTTCAATTTAACCATCAGAACTCATCTTGACCCAAAACAAAGTCTTAGACAGATATTTTCCCTAATTTGAGTTTTTGCATAAATTACCTAGTTAAACATGATCAAAACCAAAATACAACTTCACCATTGGATTTCTTAGGTTCAAATTAGGTTTGTACCAAAATTTGGACCCAAGATGAGCTTGTCTTGACCTAGTTTGCAAAATGGTCCTGTATGATTACATTTATACCCCCAACTTTCAAAAATCCTTGCATTCAGCCCCTAACTTCCTCATTGTCTTCACAATTAGGTCCTCCCACCATTATCGTGGAGGAAACCTACTCCGACGATCTTTGACAGGAGATTTCTCCTTGATCTCTTAGCAAATCCCTTCCAAAATTGGAAGGGAAACTCCTTGAGAAATCCTCTCCAATCTGAACCTGTCCACGTGCTCTGAATCTTTACCCATCTCTCATGTGAACACATGAAAGATTTGGGTATCAAGAAACACCCAATTCCGGTGAGGGTTTCCAAGCTTGGAAAGCTTGATTTCTTGGCTTTCCTTGCCTTTGGATCCCTATAAAAGAACCACCAGATCTTCCCAAACTCCTCAAGCTTGAAATTCGGCCAGAAGTTCCCTTCTTCCTCTCTCCTCTTCAGTTGCAAATCTTAGCAAGCTCCGATGGTCTCTCTCTGACTCCTCTCGTCGTCTGACCACAAAACCAGTAGCAGATTCGTCTTCCTCACCATCCTTCGCATCGTGCAATACCAGCCGTCGCCGTCCTTTCCTCGTCTTCGTCGCCGTCTCTCCCTACGGAGGTTCGTCTTCCCCACGTGCGGCAACCACACCGGCGTGGGAATCCCTTCACCTTTTCGTCCTTAGAGTAGATTCTTAGGTTCCTTATCTCTCCTACTTTCTTCTCCTCTCTTTATTTCCTAAATCCGATCACCGATGATACTAAACACCTTCATCTCCTCCATCTCCGGCAACCACTTCGACGAAGTCCCTCGCTCACACCACAACCCCAAATCCTTCTCTCACCACACCAAAACCTCCACTTCACTTTTCCGCACCTTTCCCCTCACTCCATTCGCTTAATCATCGACCCAAACTCACCCCCTAGCACAACCACCTTCACGCACACAGTCCGACCTCACTACACACTCATAGACCACGAAACACCACACAAACACTCCCTCCGCACTCGCCGTCGTCCGACGATACTCCCTGAACATTCTGACATAGCCGAGAGGCTGTTTTATTGATTTTAGGTACTCGACCTTGCTGCCATGGAAGCAGCAAGCTTCGAGCTTGCTTGAGAGCTATTCTAGGCACTTCCATCCCAGGTCTTAGCTCTAGGTCACGCGGAACCGACTCTCGAACACGTCCCAGCAAGACGTGAGCCCAGCATCTACTGCAATTGCGAAGGAAGGATCTCTGCTGCGGACGTGCGAAGAAGGAAGTGGGATAGTCCCACACCGGAAAGTGCTGAAGCAGTGCTCCCGCATAAATTGAATTTGTGTTAGAGGCTATTCGCCTCATAACATGGGGTGAGGTCCCTCTCACCCGCTCACCCGGCCTCTTCTGTGACACCTACACACGGACCTGGTTCGACTCGATAACCCGACCTACACTCCTCGCTCACCACCGCACACCGGTGAGCCTGGACCCGGGTTCGCTAGGTCCGATTACCCGACTGTGGCTCTGGGAGAGCGAGACAGACAAAGAAAGAGAGAAGAGGAGAGTTATGCAGGGGTAAGGGGTTTTGCCACAGGGAAGTCTGGCTGACACTTAGCTGGATTTCGAAGAGGAAAGCCAAAGAAGGAAGAAGAAAAGAAGAGTGAAGGCTTGGAGAAAAAGAAAAGGAAGAAGAAAGTCGTAGTTGAATAAAGAGAAGAAGCTGAAGAGAAAGACAAAGCCAGAGAAGGAAGGAGAAGAAAAAGAAGAAAATCACTTTAAGTCGTCTGATTTACGAATCAGTCGACAGATTTGAGCTTTCATTTCATACATATACATTGAGTTCCTTAGCTATTATTGTAAGGAGTATATGGTGATTTAAATCACCATTTTACTCCTATCCTTTTGCGCATTAATACTTAATATTGTCATTATTGCAATTTCTTTTAGTTTAAATTGTGATCTTGATTTCTGAATTCTATATTGTTCCCTGTGTTCGACCTCGGAATCTTTTCGAGTAATAAAACTATATTTGTTTGAATGCTATTTCGGCTATACTGCAACGCAACACTTTTTAAACACCGATTTAGCGTGTTAAATAGTTCTGTCTTGGAATTCTACAAAAATTGGACATCTGACACCTTATCTGGACGTTTAATTTTCCAACAGAATTGGGTTCTGGCTCTGGGTGGTGTCTAAGGGTCCTAAACGTCCAGCAACCTACCTGGACGTCTAGATATGTGCTGGAATAAGGGTTTTGAGGTTCTCTTGGCTAGGGTGGCCTAATCTAAGGGTGGCTAGGGTTTAGGAAGGTATCTAGGGCTATCTTAAGGCTAGGAAAGGTCCTATGTTCTTCATAATTTGACTTATGCATTAAAATTCTACTAGCAAGGTAGTATACCTGTTCCCTACATTATGTCTTCATCTTTATTCCAGGGCTTCTACTCTAGCTTTACTGAAGCTCTATCTTCCTCCCTTCCTCACATCTAGCTTTAGGCCATCTTCTGAGCTTTTTTTTGCCTACAATCCCAAATAGTGCACTAATCAGTACATTATTTCATGATTATTTAAGTAAAGATGAAGAGATGCAATGTATGCTATTTATGCATGACCTACACTATAATTATGCTAAGTTCTAACTTAATTTAGGTCATTTGAGTCCTATGATTGCTGCGCAATCACATAACAACACTTAAATTTATAAAGCTCGACAAACTGTGAGTTTCGAGGTCGTTTGCATGGAGGAAATATTGCAATTCAATCACCAATCAAATAATATGACAATGAGAACAATATTCAATCAAAACTCAATAAAATATATTTAATGTATGCTAAGAGTTATAAAATAATAATAATAGTATAGATAGAGAAAGAAAAAGCAAAAAGAAGGGTGGTTGAAACCACCAATGTATCACTCAAGTTCAATTCTTCTCAACTCAAATCAGTATCAGCCTAAGCCTTTCAAATTAAACGATCAATTTAAGCCATACAGATGACCTAAGAGATTAAATCCAAAACCTTAATCAGACATCCCAGTTAAGCCTTGTATGGCTTAAAGTGCTCAGCCTTTCAAATTTGCCAAAGTGTTGAGGCACGATTCCTGAGAGCAAAACCCCCCTTACTTAGAAATCCTTCCCTTTCTCTGTCCTCAATCCCAAACCCAATACAGACGTGGTTCAGTTCCAAATCGATTCAGCACAACGGAGGTCGATCTAGCTCACATGGTGTGGGCAAGTGGATTGGCGTGCATATGCTTGCGCAGAGGGACCCGACCCCTCGTGTTCTTGGGCGAGAGGGTGAGGTGCGTAATTCGTTAAATACGAAAATCAAATTTAACTCCCCACGATGTGGAACTATGTTCACTTCCTTTCTCTTTGCGTGCTTGCTATCACAAAGCTCCATTTAATTGGAGCTATTGTTGCTGCTTCACATAATTGAAGACTTGAAGCCCTTCATGACTTGAATTCACAGCGATTGGGAGTGGTAGTGGGGTTGATTGATGGTCGAAGGACAATGGTCGACAACAAAGACGAGCAACGGTCTGGCGAGCTCTTGAAATTAAGAATAAGGGTCCTGTGTTGAAATTAAAATGCTTACAAGTATCGCCGTGGAGAGTGGAGTGAGGTGGTAGTGTTTATTTGATGTTTGGAGGTGCATGGTGGCTAGAGAAGGTTAGAGTGGATGATGGCAGAGTGGGTTGGTTGACGGGGCAAAATAATGATCAAAGACCCAAATTTCTTTGGGGCTTTTGATCAGTGGGTCGTGGTAGAGGTTGTGGAGGTGGTAGCAAGTCATTTGGTGGAGTGTGGTGGCCGTGCAAGCTCGCCAGAGCTTCTCCGACCATGGAGAAGAAGGGAGGAGAATGAAGGGATAAAGGGGTTGGAACCTAAATCTAATAACCTAGAACTAAGCTAGAGTGTAAGGGGGAGAAAGTAGCCTAGCTATATGGATGAAAGGTATAAGGATCCACACCAACTTGCTTCGCCGAATGCGGAGGAGATGAAGTCTCCGGTAGGGGAGAACGGCAATGACAAAGGCGAAGGAAGCTCCAGTTGTGGTGGGCTAGGAGTGGACGAAGGTAGGGAGGAAATTTGGTCATCCAATTTTGCAGTTGGACGGCTGGAGGAAGGAGAAGAGAATATCGCTGGAGTTGAGGTCAGAGGTGATCGGGGAAGAAGGGAAGTGGTGTTTCTTGGTCTAAACCTCACTAACTCGAATGGAGGAATGACGTAGAGCTTATACAAAGCTCAAATTCAAGCTCTAATTGGAGGATTTGGTGAGTTGAGTCCATGATTTGGAAACTATAAGTCCTATATTGCGAAGATGAGAAAATAGGGGCCTTTTGTTGGGAAAAGTGTGAAATGTGCGGGTTTAACTAAAATGACAGAGATCTGGGGATCGAATTGCAAACTAGGTTAAGATGGACTCTGATTTGGCTCAAATTTTGGAGTTAACCTAATTTGGACCTAAGGAATCTAATGGTACACTTGGATTTGAGTTTTGAATACGTTTGACTAGTTAAATTGCACAAGAGCCCAAATCAGGGAAAATTCCCATCTGAATCTTTATTTTTGGTTGAAATGGGTTCCGATGGTCAGAGAGAAGGTACCAAACTTCTTAGAATATTTTTCAATGATTTTAAGGGATTTAGATTGAATTTATCTTGACCAAAACTTCAATTTAAGTGAGGCTGATAATTAGGGTTTTTAGTGATATTTTAATCCTTAAAATGTGTCAAACCCTACTTCAGTCAATGTGAGCCCATTTCTTGGTCTTTTCAGTTCATTTGACCTTAAATTAACCCCTAATCAACCCCTTGGTTAATCTATGTTAATGATGAGATGGTAAAATAATATAATTAACCCTATTTTCCTGCCTTCTCATATTAGTTTAGTACATAATTATGATCCTGAGATGATCATTTATGAGCATTTAACATTGGATTATGACTAATTTAAGTTAGTTATAACCAATGATGGTGTTACCATCATACGCCCATGCCTAACTTTTGCTAGTCCCTAGCAAAATCTGATGGACAAAACTAAATCTCTAGACCATATTTTTGATGTTCAGATGCCTGTATGTGCCACTTCTATAGAAATCAGATTAGAATACCAACATTAGGCCTAGAGGTACTCAAGTACTAGCCAAGATCCAGACCTGACCAGCCTCAGCCTTGGGTCCACCGCAAAAGTTTCTAAAGCCTGCAAAAATTACCTAGAGGTTCATTGACCCCAGCAATTAAAGCACCCGTGCGTATTTGTAGCAAGTCTAGGTTCAGTTTGCCAGTGCATTTTTTATAAGAGAGATGGAGATGGATGTTTATTTTGAAGGCTTTCTCTCTTTTCTTTTTAAATTCCCCTAAATTCAACATCAAATTGGGCCTAAACACGGTCTGTATTGAGTTCCTTGTCCCTATCATCAATCCTCACAAGGTCCCTGATAGTAACACCATCATTCATCATAACTAACTTGAATTAGTTGGAATCAAGAGATAAAATGCTCTTAAATGATCGCCTGAGGATCGTAATTCTACTCTGATTTGTTTTAAGGAGAAGACAATAAAATAGGGTTAATTGTGCTATTTTAACAGCACATCACGAATGCAGATTAACCACGGGGTTATTCAGGGGTTAATTAAAGGTCAATTGAGCAGTAAAGACCAAGAAGTGGGTCATGATAAATGCCAATTTACCATCATCCTTATGCCCTAAAACTAATCTAGCTCTTAGGGTTTTAATTTTGCAAATAGGTTTTCAGGCTGCATTTAGGCATTCACCTCGGTTAGGCATGCATTGCATTTTATTGTATTTGTAATGCATCTATTTGAGTGTCAGGGATAGATAGAAAGTCAGATTCCTCATTCCTTGGCAATTAGGAAGGAAGAAGATGAAGAAGAAGCTCCTATCAGCTGGATCCAAGCTAGATCCAGCTCATCCCAGCTGGATCCTAGCTCCTTCTAGCTGGATCAACTCATCCCTAGCTCCATTCTGCTCATCTCAGCTGAATGGTAGCTCTAACTAGTTCATCTCAACTCCATTCAGCTCATCTCAACTGAATGGAAGCTCTAGCTAGTTCACCTCAGCTCCATTCAGCCCACTTTAGCTGAATGGTAGCTCAAACTAGCACAAGACAACTGATCCCAGCTCCATTTCAGCTCCTCCAACTCAGAATAGTTCACTGGAAACTCAACTTGACTAGGACTAGTTACTGCCATCAACTAACTAGCTACTTAACCTAAGTTAGCTACACCAGCTAGCTAGGTATTCTCTGGGAAGATCAGACCCAGCTCACATCAACAGAAACCAGCTCATCTTAGCTTGGCTTAGTAGCTAGCAAAGAACTAGCAAGCTAAGCAAACTAAGGTAGATCCTTGCAGTTCTCCTCAGCAGCCACCAGCTCTAGTGCAGCTCAAGGTTGCTCCCTCCAGCTCCTCACCTCCAAAACCCTAGCTCCCTCTACCTCTCTACCCTACTCCCTATTATCTAAGCTAGCTAAGCTTAACTAGTCCACCTCCATGGCATCCCTACATAACCCTAAAACCCCCCTACCCAAGCTCCACCAAATAACCCTAAACCTAGTCCACCTAAGCTACCCATTCCTAATCACTTTTGGCACCAACCCATACAACTCCTTTCACCCCACCATCACCACCAAAAGGCACCACTAGTTGGCACCAAAACCACCTACAACCACCCTTAAAATTGGCACCAACCTTCCCTTGAAATCCAATCCTACACCTACCCCTTCAAGCCATCTCCACCATCCACCTAACTCCCTTCTAGAAGCCCCCATAGTTGGCATCTAAACCCTAAACAATAACTACCACCACCACATCCCTTAAGGTGGCACCACTCCATCCTAACCTTAGGGTCCTCATAACCACCCTTAAACCTAATCCTAGCCATGCATCTATCCCAATGCCAACCACCATCTTTCCCTCCCTATAAAAACACCACTAACTACCAACATTTACTCCATCTTCTCCCTTTTATATATTCCACCTACACCACCAACACTTAAGGCCAAGGGAGAAGAAGAGAAGAAGATCAAGGGGGCAACCTACCCGCCCCCTTTTTTGCCTTCTTCCTCTTTCTTCTTCTCCATTGTGATACTCCAACGAGGAAGCCTTCATTTAAGGGGACGGCCAGGTAAGAGGAGGAACAAGGGTGGTAGACGTCCACCCTTGGAGGAGGCTTGGAGGAAGACCACTTGAAGGAAGAAGCCAAAGAGAAGTTCTTTTCAACTGCGGGAGTAGCCACAGTTGGAGCAAGGGTTTCTTAAAGCTTCTACTTGAGGATCTTCATCTTGTTCATCCCTTTCTATTTTTGTATTAGCTAGATTTTTTTTTATTCCAAGCATTTGTCTACTTGTGACCTTGCATATCTAGTTAATATAAAGCTTTTTTCCTTTCTACTTTGGTTCTTTTCCATTCAAGCAATTAGGTTTTTCTAAAATTGCTGCACACACTTCTACTCTCTAATTACCCTAGGCATACTTGCCTAAGGTGAGCTTAGAAGTGGACTTTATTCTTGACGCTTGGGTGTAGTTTTTAGTGTAATTTCATTTTCACATCCGTTTCTCGACTATTTCTAAAACCCTAAAAAATAACAAAATCAAAAATACAAAAAGACAAGTGTGGATTTAAGAGGTGAGAGAGAGAACCACTTCATGTGATTAACGAATTGGCCTCCTTGGATGACCCTGGATACTCACCCTATCTAGGAATATAAATTCTAAAAGTTGATTGCAAATTTATGCATTGTAATGACACTATTTCACATCTTTAACAATATGTGTATTTCTCGCATCAGGTCTATACTGACTGAAATAGGGTTTCACGTATTTCGATGGTGAAAACAGGACTAAAAACCCTAATTATCAACCCTTCTTAAATTGGAAAGGTTTTGGTTAGGATAAAATCAATCTAAACCAGCTGCAATTCATATAAAAATATTCTAAGAAGTTTGGTACCCTTGGTTTGACCATCTGAACCCATTTTTACCTAGAAGAGAGATTTAGATGGGAATTTACCCTAATTTGGGATTCTCTGCAATTTACCCAATCAAATGTGGTCAGAACTCAAATCCAAGTTCACCATCAGATTCCTTGGGTCCAAATTAGCTTAAAAACCAAAATTTAGGTCCAATCAGAGTCCATCTTTATTTAGTTTACAATCTAGTCCTTAAAATTTTTATTTCTTACATTCAAGCCCCTAAGTTTCAAGTTTGTTGCATTTAGCCCCCTATCTTTGTCATCTTATTTACACTTTGGTCCCTACCGCCATTAGTATGTGAACACACCTTCAGGCTAAGATTCAAGAGAAGATTTTTCTCTCAAATCAGATCTAAATCCCTCCAAATTTAGAGGGATTGATCTTGAGAAGATACCTAATCATTTGAATCATCCTAGGAACCCCAAATCGATTCCTAGAGCCTAGGCGACCTCAAGGAATTTTGGGAACTTTTTCCCTTAAAATCACGGACAAATCAATCACATTTCTTCATTTAGAGATCGGTTTTGAGCTCTATAAAAGCTCCTCTAGGTCCCAACTTCCTCCTGAGCCCGGTTCCAGGCCAAAACCACCTACTTCCTCTCTTCTTCGGCCACTTTCGCCATGGCTCCGGTGACCTCCTTCCCCCGTTGACCTTTGGCCCACCAACGGTCAAATTGATCAGCCCACAATCTTCCTCCTTCTGCCTCTCGCCGGCCATAGCGGACGCCGCCTCCCCCTCTCCTCATGGCCCTATCCCTTGTCGGAGGTATTCGTCTCCTCCACCACCGGCAAGCCGCGTTGACGTGGTTCCACCCTCCTTCAACCTAATAGTTAGGTTATCTCACTTCCTATCCCTCTCTAGTCTAGTTTTAGGACCTTAGAACCTCAAAATCACCACGCGATCACCCTCTCTCACATCGTCTTCCCCAACTTCAGCCGCGACTCCAGCGAGTTCGCATCGCCGCTCCACTCCACCAAAGGACTCGTTACTACTCACTACCTTCGCCTTGACTCCACCTACAGAAGCCATAAATCTATTTGGGGTTTCACACACTCCATAACTCCGCTGAACACCACTCGTCACTGTCACCTTCTCTAGCATCGTCCGACGTCCCCACACCCGTACACCCCAAATCACCACTATCAGCACATTCACCACACTCTTGGAGAAGCATCTGAACTACTCTGATTGGGCCGCGAGGCCGTATTGTGAATTTCAAGTCCTCACCAGAGCTTCGTCACCACCGCCGATTCTTTGCCTCCGTCTGCCATGTTCCGCCATCCTCCAACCATGCCACTACTCCCAATCAACGTAGTCTGCTTCCAGACAGAGTTTCAAGGCTTCAATCAAAGAGAAGAGCTGCATTGTAGCTCGAATTGACCAAGATCCACCTGCTGCAGCTGCACAAAGGAGAGAGCCTCTGTTTAGTCCAATATCGTGTGGGAATGATCTGAAGAGGCGCATAAATTACAATTGTGTAGTAGGCTTACTGCCTCAGCATGCATGGGGGTGAGGTCCCCATGCACATGCATATGCACGGTCTCGCCTACGCTCATGCGCATGCAAGGCTGGGCTTGGATCCGCTTACTCGATTACTATTTGCCCAGGTTTGAGAAGAGAGAAAGGGTTTCTAAGGAGGGTGGAGGGAGGCTTTGCCTCGGGGTGTGTGCACACGTACCTTAGGAAGCATGCCTCTACACTCAACACTTAGCCATTTCAGAGCCTTGTATTTGTACTGTGCTTGGATGTTTAAGATGTCTGGCTTGTGCTAGACCTTGGTTACTGTGGATCCATTGAGCCTTACATGGATTATTTGGTTTTGATACTGCTGGGTTATTTAATTTTGATACTGCTAAGATTTGTGCTTAAATTCTAGGGTTAATTTGGTGGTTTCAACCACCATTTTTATCCCTTTCTTTTTACATTTTATACCTGACATTCTGAGATACATTTTTCTATATATTGAATATCATTTCTGATTATTGATTTCACCTGCATTATTATTCTTGATAATTGTGATTAGTGAATTGATTTTCTATATTTTCTCCCAACAAACGACCTCAGACTCATGTTTGATTTTCGAGCTTATAAATTTAAATGGCGCATTGATTTTTGTTGCTATACTGCAATGCGATCTTTTTACAACGATTGTCGACTCAACAGTCCCTGGCTTTTGATGCATTAGGATAGCACCGCCCATGGAAACCCTCAGTACCCTGGCTTTCAACACTTTGGGATAGTGCCGCCCATGGCATTCTGTAGCTAAATTTAGGTCTTGGCAATCGACATTTCGGGATAATCCTGCCCATGGCCTGTAGGATATTTAAATATCCTAGGAAACAAGCACCGAGGAGACGATATGTTATAAGACATCTTTAAGGGGAGTATTTTTTATTCCGTCTCTCTGCATTAGGAACTTGTCTAATCAACTTCTGTCTTTGAGCACTCCTAAGCCAGATCTTCGAGAGAACTTTTTCAAAATAGAACACTTTTGGCATTATACTTCATTATGCGCATTGAACTAAACTGGTGTGTGATTTTTGGGTGCTTTTGTTACCAAGTACTGCAAACTAAAGGGTAGGCAACAGGGTTGAATAATCCGTAAGCCTTAGACTTAATACATCAGCTTCTCAACTTCCTCATCCTCTTGAGGATTATTTCAAATCTTAACAAGTACGTGTGTTTAAGCCTTAGAACATGCCCAAGAGGCCTAAGGTCGATATCCATCTGTTGATGCGAAGAAATCTGTGCAAAAAGAGTTAAGTTTTGAAAACTCATTGTCATAGCATAATTTGCGAGAAAAGGGAGGTGAACGTTTGATTAAAAATTGCGTTTGATTTGTTATCACAAAGCAGATTAGCTGGTTGAATTAAATCAAAACTAGCTATCTACTTAAAGAATAATTAATAGAAGAGAGAGAGAAAATAATACAAATAAAGAAAAAATAGAGATAGAATAAACATGGATTTCATAACTATAGAGTAATGTTTATTACAACTAATCACTACACTAGAAAGCTAAAATATTACAACGAGAAAGCGGTAAATCTACTCTAGAAAGCAGTAAAGAGAAGGGAGTTGAGAAATTATCCTCCTTGACGGCTGCTTGGAGGACGAGCCACATTGACGGAGCACCCGGACGAAGGTGGTGAGATACGGGACGAAGGAGAACAATGACGAACGATGGAGGACAGGGCAGGGCGACGTCGTGGCGGGATTTGCTTCCCGAACGATGGTAAGAAGACAACCGTGGGATGCTCCATGAAGGAGGTGAGAAGATGGAAAATTATTTTTGTAACTCTAATGGAGCATCCCAGGTTTGGGACCAGCTTATAGAGCCTTTGAGGGGGTGAGAGAAGAAAGGAAGGGATGATTGATACGTGGGGGTCGTAGGGCCTTCTATAAGTTAGGATTGGAGGGGTAAATGGGTCATTTCATCTCAAAACATTAATGTCAGGATCTTTAGTGACGGATTTATTCATCACTAAAGATCCTGAACGTGGGCTTATGTGCGTGCACCCGCCGTGCCTCCTCCTCTCCCCGCGCGCTCAACGCATGCGCACATTCACACAATATCAGTCATCCAATCGCGAGATCAGACGGCCTAAAATCCATCGCGCCTCATCGCACCTTTAGCATGCGCCTGCGTGAGAGATCGAGCGTCAACGGCGCACTGGATAGCACGTACGTGCCCCGAGCCCATCCGTGTGGCCACGTGGCTGCTGCCAATGTCGCTCAATCCTCTTCTGACGGTGGAATTTCACCCACACCCATGATTTGAGGCACACAAATTCGAACGTGCGTCGCAGAGTTACACGTGGAGGCATTCTCCACTGTGCTATCTTTGTGGATTGGCGTAGAGATTGTTTGACAGCTGCGCCCTCTCAGCCGTTGAATCAAGATCCAACGGCTGAGATCTCACCTCGCCCATGACTTTAGAAGCTGAGAAGAGATGCTACAGCCAATTTGGGCGGCTGTGATGGTGCCACGTGGTGCCATCTTGGCCATCCATCTTCATATGCTCATAGGTGGTGCCACAGATGTTGGATTGGATCAATTTTTGTGTCGTTGGGCTGCGATCGTCGATCTGAACCCATCCGTGTGATTGGATTTTTTGTCTGAAGAATGGATTTACACCACCTGGCCCCTTGACCTCTGATCTTTCTCAGATTGCATTTGATACTACGGGAATCCAATCTAGGCGATCTTGGAGTCGTTGAACTCTGATCGTCACCCTAATCAGATCCATACAGTTGGATCTTCAATCTGAGGCCCCGAAATGATATTGCCCTATTACTTGACCACAAAAGGAGAAAATTAACCTAAACTTTATACAACCTGATCTAAATGCATGATGATGCATGTTATGCAATATTTATAATGTATGATGCAACTATATGCTTAAGAACGCACATAAATAGATGGTTTATGTGATATAAATGTGTTTACATCACCGTCACTAATCTCCTAAGTTTTAGCCTTCCAGGTCAATTTATCATTCGATCCAACCTAGAACTTAGGTAAGTTCCATAATTACAGGGACCATCACATTTTTCCTTTTTTGTTTGCTGCTTGTTTATCTTTTCTTTTCTCCTTTTCTTCCTCAATTTTTCAATTCAGCTCTCAAAACTGACCTCTTTTTTTTTTTTGCTAAAACCCCTCCATGAATCGAATTTCACAACATTTTGCACTTTAATACCCCCCATGCCTAAGATTTGCAATGTCTTCATTGTAAAGTAGGTGGGTTCGAGTTCAGCTTAGATCATACACTAAAATAGGTTTGGTGGGTGGCGTACGAGTCGGGATGACTGTTGCAGACAATTTCAAGCTCTGATACATGTATCAAAGGTGGAGTTGGTTGTTCTAATGGATGAACCCTAAAGTGAAATATGAATTCAACTCAGAGATAGGTCAAAAGGGTCTTGGTCTTTTCAAAATGACGGGTTGTCTCCTATTAAACGCTAAGCTTAACGGCAGTGGCTGGGCGCAATGCAACTCAAAAGGATGTCATCTTGCACATTGTGATGAGTGGTAGGAGAGAATATGTGATCATGGTGAATGAGAATTAGATGGCCACAAATGAGTACCAAATCATGATGAAGAGTCGATCCAGAAGGTCTATGATATGGATCAAGTTGATTCATTTCTGGGTGTTTCTTATTGAGCTTTTTCGGAGGAATCACCAAGAAGATGCAGTGATCATGAGGCTTTGAAGTAAGACTGTGGTGAGTCCAGGACCCAACAGAAGTGCACCTAGTCAATATAGTCGAAATGTTTGGTTCCTCTCATGCAATGTGGCCTAATAGATCATTATCCAATGAGTCATCTTGATCCTTTTCCCAGGGGTGTAAGATTAATTCCTCAAGAAATGACTCAAAGATTTGGTCATCTAATGGATCTTCTCTATTATTCTCATCCTAATTAAAGGTGAATGTCTGGAGAGTAACAATTAGATTATAGAACTCCGATTTGATAAAATGATTCAAACTCTGGGTTGTGGTCACTCTCGATATCTGCCATAATCGATTCCTGGAGATCCTCAAAATACTTATCATCATTATATGTCTCCAGATTTATGGAATATAAATCTGAATCTCATCGAATGTCATCATCCTATTCCCTGAAATCCATGTATACATTCTCAGGATCAAAGGTGAAAACCTCCAATACTCTCAACCTGCTAAAATCATTCTCGGCTGAATCGAGATCCTCTGAAATGTGAAAAACTTCTAGTTTTGGTTCTAGGTTTTCTACTACCGAGATGGTCATGAGTTCTTGAATCAAACCTAGCTATTCTACCGAGCATTTTTCCTTTCCATTAGATGATGTCTTGAAAATATTGATCTTAGTTTGCTTATCTCCAGAGGTGATTATCATATGCCCTGATTCACAATTGATTACCGAACCTGCAGTAGCCGAAAAAGGTCTCCCTAAAATCAAGGGCATATCTTGTATTTGTTGTGGCGCATCCATGTTAAGAACTAGAAAATTAGCTAGCTAGCTGAAATCTTTGACTCTAATTACCACATCCTCTACCAGCCCAATCAAGGTGATTATAGTTTGGCCAGCTAATTACGGAGAATTAACGAGTTTTAGTTGTCCTATTTGTAGTTTATCAAATAGGGCAGTTGGGATTAGGTTGACTGAAGCACCGAGATCCAGTACAACCCACTTAAAATTTGTATCATCGATCTTGCAAGGGATCAGTGAGGTGCTTGGATCATATTTATTAGGAAGTGGAGTGTTTTGGATTATAGCTCTTAAACTTTCAGATAGTGCTACCTTCCTTTGCGAGGATTCCTCCACCTATTTTTTAGATGAGTTAGGCAAGGTAGAGTGGAGAGTGAGGATATCGAGTAACGAGATAGTGACCTGTGCATTCCTCGACAATCTCGTTATGTCAGATTCAGATATTCCTCTGGTATGGAGGTGGGGTAAGATTTAGCATAGGGGAATGGATTGCCTAGCCTGAGGGATTGGTTTTTGTTTCCACCTCTTGGTTTTGTCCTCAACCTTCTTGTGTTGATCATGGATTGGGTGGGATTTAGGAGAAGGGCCATGGGGCCTAATATTGTGGTCTTTTCTCATGTCTACAACATTGATCATAGCACAATCATGAAATGGAGGCGGAGGAGAGAGGCTGTTGTAGAATAGTAGGGTTAATCATTGAGGCTTGATTTAGATCAACTGAAGAAGTGGAAGCTCCAAACACGCAGGTATGAGTAGGTGGGCCTGGTTGAGCGTAGCAAGCTTGGCCTTGGATTTGATTCACCATGTGTTTCTAGGTCGACACGTTGTTGGGATTTGGCAGAGGTTGGGAAGGAGGTGCACCAAGCTAGCGAGTCCACGCCATGTGTGCCAATTGATTTCAAACCTCTGTGATATCTTCTTTGTGTTGTTTCTGCATAACTGCATTAGTCTTCTGGATGTCAGCCAGGGCCTACAGAATCATGTTCATTTGATCTTCCTTTCTAGGCCTAGATTGGTAAGTCAGGTTTGGCCTAGGCTAAACAAGCTGATACGGTCATTGAGCTAGTGGTCAGGGTTGGAATTGAGGTCTCGAGTTCTCATTATTTCCTGACCACGCGAAATTTGGATGATTGCGTAATCCAAGATTATATGTGTTGGAGAATGGATCATTCTGGATGGCGTGGAGATTCTTGTAGGTCTGAGGAACTCCAAAGTAATTAGAGTACGAGGGTTTAGAGTTCCCCTAATTAGAGTAGGATGCCCAAAGTTTCCTCCCAAACTAGGATCAAACGGGGGTGGATACATGTTCATCCCTTGATATGCGTGGTGGTGAATGTTATGCACAACCTCCTTGCCTGAGGGCAGTTGTGCATGCATGTTTTACTGCATAGAAGTGGCTCTCTGTTGATGTCAAATCTATTCATCCACCTTGATGTAAACACATTTATATCACATAAACCGTCTATTTATGTGTGTTCTTAGGCATATAGTTGTATCATACATTATAAATATTGCATAACATGCATCATTATGCATTTAGGTTAGATTGTATAAATTTTAGGTTAATTTTTTCTTTTTGTGGTCAGAGTACAGGGCGATATTTAATCAGAGCCTCAGATTGAATTTCCAACCATATGGGTCTGATCAGGGCAATGATAGGAGTTCAACGACTCCAAGATCGCCTTGATCGGACTTCCGTAGCATCAGATGCAGATCGAGAAAGATCAAAGGTCAAGAAGCCAAGATGGTGTAAATCAGTATCTCAGATGACAAATCCAACTGCACGGATGGGTTTAGAATCGAAGATCGCTGCCCAATGGTGCAAAAATCGGTCAAATCCGACATCCGTGGCACCATCTACAAGACACAGAAGATGGACGACCAAGATGGTGCCACGTGGTGCCATCTCAGCTACTCATACTAGCCCATGGACGCCTGCACGAGTCTCTCTCCTCAACTGCTTGCTTAATCTTAACCGTTGGATTCTCATCCAATGGCCGAGATCAAGCCAATTCTGCGCCTCTCCTCTCTAAGCACTCTTCATCAAGCAATTTGGACCATCCATCATCCATCCAACGGCCATGAGCTCTAGATGCCATTCTCATCTTTGCCACCATCCAGTAGCATAGCACATTGGTGGCACACGTCACTTTCAAGGCGTGAGCACACATTCAATTCGTGTGGAGTGGATTAATTCCACATAGAGGTGCGACGAGCAAAATTACGCCGTTGGATCAGCATCAAGCAGCTGGCGTGCGGAGATGTGGCATGCCCAAAGACCACAGTTCGTGCACACGCGATCTAACGCACATTTGAACGCTCAATCAGATGCATACGGGCGATGACACACAATGCATTTTAAGCCACCTGATCTTGCGATCAACGGTTGAAAATGCTTGAATGTGCGAGCATTGCATAGTAGAGGGAGAAGACGAGGCACGGGAGGGCACGCACTAAGCCCACGTTCAGGGCTTTAGTGACGAATAAATCTGTCACTAAAGGCCCTTGCATTAATGTTTTAAACATGAAATGACCTAATTGCCCCTCCATTCTTCATCTATAAATAGCCTTACAACCCCCACACTATCTTCATCCCTTCCTTCACCTCTCTCCCTCTCAAAAGCTCTAAAGAAGCTTGTCCCAAACCTGAGATGCTCCTCTAGAGTTAAAATCAAAATTTTGCCAACTTCTCACCCTATTCGTGGAGCTCCCGTGGTCGCCTTCTCACCCCCATTCCGGAAGTGGATCCTGCGACGACGATTGATTGCGCAACAATCATAGGTCTTAATTGACCTAAATAGGCTAGGACTCAACATAAGTTAGGGTAATTCATGCATGCATAAGCATTATCTGCATCTTTACTGCTTTCTTTTAGCTATGCATAAAACAATGCTATAATTTGCTGATTAGGTGCATTATGTCAATTGCAGGTAATAAGTTGGATCTAAAGCTGGATTTGAAGCTGAATCAAGAATAATGGGTGTTGCAGCAGGACTGGAGCAGAAGACCTATATTAGATATAAGAAATAATGATGTAAGGGAGCTAAGGTATGCTATTCTATTAAGTAGGAATAAGGCAATAAAATGTGAAGAGCTTAGGTCCATCCTAGCCTTAGGATAGCCTAGAGACTTCCCCAAGCCTTAGCCACCCTTAGATTGGGTCACAGCACCCTAGGAAACTCTAAAACCCTAGTTCCAACCCTTATCTGGACATCCAGATAAGTTATAGGATGTCCAGAACCCTTAGCCAATTCCCACACACCTCAAACCCACTTCTGCAGTGTTATTGGACATCCAGACACTTTGTCAGATGTCCAATTTCTGCATAATAACCAAAACAGAACCTAGAATTCCCCCTGACTTAGATTGGACATCCAGAATTGAAGTCTGGACTTCTAATTTTTGAGTATAAGTTGTCTGATTCTGTTTTTGGACGTCTGGAACTGTTCTCCAGTTCTTGTTTTGAGATTCAAGCCTTGATCTTGGATCTCTAGCTCCCTAGACCCAATTCCAACCCCATAGGAACCTAAATTAAGGTACCCTAATCCTAGTACATCACCTCTAGACCTCCCTAAGGACCTAATTAGGTCCTCACTAAACCCAATTGACTTTTATCAAAGTCCATTACCATCACCTAAGCCAATTGGACTCATTGAGTCCAATTGAGCTCAGATCTCAACCCACACAAGTCCAATTTCTTAGATCAATTGGACTCTTACTAAGTCCAATTGGACTTAGTAAGAGTCCAATTGATCTAAGCCCAATCTAATTGAGTTATTCCACTCTCAATTAGGTTCACACTCATTCAATTAAACTTGGGTTAAGTTTAATTGCAATTCCCCCTTAGCAATTAAGGTTTGCAACCCTAATTTGAGGCCTACACCTACCCAAACCCCTTAGGACCTAACCTATATCACTTAGATACCTAGGGCACGACCACACACACACACCCATTCATGCACTCCCACACATCTAGAGTTCTCTAGAACTCTCTTGAAGTGGCGCCACTCTTGGTTGCCAAATTTAGCAACCAAGAAGCATTCAATTCTTAAATCCACTTTTTGTGGATCTAAGAACCACTTCTCTCTCACTTGGATGGCCACTCATTGGAGCTCTCTCTAGAGAGTTCCACACTTCTCTAGAGAGACTCCCTTAGGTCTATAAAAAGACCTAAGGGGTGGCCATTTGCACCCATCCATTTTCCTTAGCATTCATTCCACTTAGGCTAGCCACCTTCATCTCCACTCCACCTCCTTGAGGAGCATCGCCATGAAGGCCACCATCTCCACGCCAGGATGCTGGATCACTTCTCCAACCTCTCTCCAAGAGGTAGCCTAAGCACCATTGGCCGCCCCTCCTCTCAGCCACTCAAAGGCCATCGGAGACCACCTCTGAATGCCTTTCCCTTCTACTAGATTAGTAACTTAGCTCTTCGTAGTTTACTGCTTTCATTTACTACTTAGTAGTGTAGCTCTTATTCTCCCCCAATGATGCATGCAAAATCCCCCCATAGATTCCTGTATGCGATCATTTTCTATTAGCTAGATTTACATTTTCAAGCATTCCTGTACAAGCTTTCCGCTACATTCCATGTTGCAAACACTTCTCTGAATGAATGAATAAAAGATATATTTTTATACATATCTCTATATTTGAAATCACCATGATCTTATTGGTTGCCATCTTTTTTGTGTGATTCAAGTTGTCTGTTTTTCACTTATATATATTTTGCAACAAGCATGTCGGTTCTGGAAAATATAGAAGATCTAACTATAGATGCATTTTCCGTAAATAGCCACCACATAACTAGAATTGTGCGTACCGAAACTCATACTTTTACCTTTGTTATCTATTTAACGCATGCACACGTAATTAGAATTCATAATAGAAGTGGCGAATTCTTAATCCGAAGATTGGAAACTGACGTACGATTTTAAATAAAGTAGAGTGATAAAAGATCAATTTCAAATTTGAACAAATGCCTCCCAGAGACGAACGACCAGGACTCAAAGTCTCGTTATTTTTACAAACTCATTTTTTGACGAACGTTTTTGCACGACTATACTACGATTTACGACGACTTTCAAATGCGCAAAGAATTGCTTCTATCAACGATGTCCTGCCTCCCCCCCGGTTCTTCCCGCTTTGTTCTCCATCTTCCATCTCTGCGCTATGTCTTCCAAGCGTCGCTTATTCCGGCTCATCCTCCAAGTAGCCGATGAGGAGGATAATTTCTCACCTCCCTTCTCTTTACTACTTTCTAGAGTAGATTTACTGCTTTCTAGTTGTAATATTTCCAGCTTTCTAGTTGTAAAAATAATATCTCTGTTATAAAAGTGTTTTGTTCTCTCTCTCTTTGTCTATCACTCTTTCTCTCTCTTTCTTTAGTATAATATCGATTCATTGTGATTATCCTATCTTAAAACCAAAATTACACAAAAAAATATAATCATGGATTTCAAATCGACGTAGCCTCTCTGTGTTCGACCCAAAATTCCTTTTGAGTTTTAGTAAATTTATTTGTTGACAGATTTCTCGCAAATCGCACTACAACGACAAGTTTTCAAAACTCAACCATTTTGCAACGATTTTCCGACACAACACACCTTTTATATGATGGAGACCTTATCCAAGAAACTGGCCACCAACTCCAAATCAATGGATGCGGATAGATCTTTAGTCACGTGTGCCCCTCGTGTGTTTGTCAATGAGTGAGTGGTCGTCCGATAGAACACACCCATAAACTCATTGTTTATGGAGTTCTCGCACATATTCTTGAGAATCTCCCAAACGGTGTTCTCATGTTGACCCATGATGCTACCACCATAGGTTGCACTGACAAATAATCTGATATCCTCACGGAGTTCCTAGTAAAATGACTGGACTTGTTCTCATTTAGGAACTTCGTGATAGGGGCATTTCCACTTGAGATCCAAAAAGCGATTCCATGCCTTATGAAGTGGTTCTCCCACATTCTGCATAAAATGACTGATCTGGTGCCTCAAGGCGTTGGTGCGACCAATTAGGAAGAATTTATTTAGGAATTCATATTAGAGTTCCTCCCATGTATTGATTGAATGAAGGCCTCAAGGCAGTCAACGTTCCACTAATTGAACGTCTGGCAAAATTCATCAGACATCTGCTAAGACGTCTAGACAAAGGTTTGGACGTCTGATTTCATCAGACAGAATTAACTAAGTCCAACCTAAATAATCGCACGTCTGAGTCAACAGTTAGACGTCTTAAAAGTTTTTTATCAGACGTCTGAAACTCAGATTAGACGTCTGAAAAGACTGTCTGAACCCTATTTTGGTTTTCTAAGTTCTCTACAGAAAACCTAAGTATCCTAGGGTTGTGCAAGTGTTCCTAGGACTACTATTAAGGTTCTTTGAGGCTCTTTAACATGAATCTAAGAAATAAAAATAAAGAGCAACAAAAGAAACAAAAAATACATAGTACAAAGGAAAGGAAATCTATCCTATTCTTCATCTCCTTCCTTCTTCAAGCTATTGCTCCTCGCGAAGCTCCTTTGTCCTCCATCAAGCTCCTCCAATCTGACATGGATGCGAGCTCGAACTCCATCTTAACCACGTCTCCATTTGCAATTAATATGAAATATAAGACTTTAAGTGCAAATGTTAAATGAACGTGTTTTGTTATCATCAAAATAAATGATCATGGTGCTCTAGCACCAACAATGTGTGCCTTGAATTTCACTTGAACTTTAAAGTTGATTTGATTTGCAACCTAATTTGGAGGTTAGTTGATCCACAAAGTGGACCAACTTCACCTGACCTACCCTAAAGTTGAGGATGAGTTGGGTCAAGAACCCAAATCAACCTAAAGTGGTTTGCAAACAGGTTATTAGGTCCCATATTTTAATGATTCAAGTGATTGTTAAAGCCTTGATTTTAGGGTCCACTTGATTAGATCAATTCAACCAAGGCTTGGGTAAAACATGATGCGAGAAATATGTTTTCTTTAATTCAAGCAAGTGTGTGCTCCTGGAGCCCTAATGTGGAAACCCTATATTGGCTCTATTTCCAAGTCCAATTTCTTTTTGAAAGATGGTACCTTGGGCTCAATTGAGAAGGTGAATAGCCCAAGGCACCTTATATCCCTATTAGGTGTAGGTATTAGGATGGGGATCTCTAATCAGATCAAATCAAATCAGGCAACTCAAATGATGATTACTATGAAATAAAAGTGAGTTGATCTTAATTAATTTCCTTTTCAATCTTTCAAGAGATGAGGGGCATAAAGAAGGGAATGAGATTGCTTGCCCCTGGTATGGTTGCTCGTGTGGTCGATCTTTAGATTCGCCTACAACAACACAGGAAATCAGATAAAGCAAGTCAGAATCAGATCAGAAATTGTGATTTAGTGAATGAAATGCACGTTGCTCTCTGGCAACGATGCCAAAATGTTGTGCTAAAAAATCAAAATATTTAGGAAAATATCGCATCATAGTATAGCAACGAAAATCAATGCGACATTTAAATTTATAATGTTCAAAAAATCGTGAGTTCTGAGGTCGTTCGTAGAGAGCAATTGTAGGAAATCAATCACTTAATCACAATAATCAGGAATAATGCAAGTGAATCTAATGATATTCAATTAATAGCAAAAATGTATCTTAAAAGTTAGGGACAAAATATAAAAATAAAGGACTAAAAATGGTGATTGAAACCACCGATTAAGCCTTAGAATTAAGCACTAATCCCAATAGTACTTAGGATCTCAAATAAGTCAACAGTAACCCTCAATCACTTATCAACATCTGACCATGCTCAAATAAATCCACAATGCCTCAAATTAGACATTTGCAAGGCTCAACAGATGCCTTAACATTCACACTCAGATCACCTCAGAAGTGCCTAAGTGTTTGCACGCACCCCAAGGTGCTACAGTGCAAAACCTCCCCCTTTCCCTTTCAAATTTCCTTCTTTGTCTTTCTTAGATCTGGTTATAGGCTAATCAAGTGAACAGTATCCGAGTAATCGGGTCGTGAGTAGGGGACTGACAGGAGTGGCATTTGCGTATTTTGAAATCGTTGGAAATCATAGTATAGTTGCAAAAACCACTCGTCAAAGATATTTGTGATAACGAAACTCTCGTAGATCTTTATTCTTTTTAGAACTTGAGTCCTGGTTGTTCGTCTCTGGGAGGCGTGAAAACGAATCGAAATTTGAATCGGCTTTTATAACCTAAATCTAACCTAAGCTACTATTTTTGTCTTTTTGTGTTTTTGATTTTTTTTTATTTCGAAAAGCGAATTGAAACCTAAATCTAGATAAACTAGAAAAAACCTAAGTGACTATGTGCATCTAAATGAGGCCATGGTGGCCGTGCATGGTGTGAACAAACCAAAGTGTCATATAAGCAAGCAAACATGAGGACAATCAATCACAAAAATATTATCTATGCATAGAAATTTATCACACATCATCTACACTAGAAAGCATATAAATAGAAGAAAATCCCTCACGCCGGAAAGTTGCCACTAGGGCCGTCGGCCTTGTGTGAGGGTATAGGCTAGACCTTGGGTATGCAAACCCGTCTACACGCCTACCAAAAGAGATGGCCGGCCACAAGAGGCTATGGGTGAGCCTTCATGGCCATCCAAAAAGAAGAAGAAGATGGGGGCTAGTGCACCCAAGTGGAGAGAGGAGGGTGTTGCTCCCTTTCTCTACCAATGGTCGTCCTTGAAGCTTTGGAGAGAAGCTTCTCTAGCTAGCCGTCCATGGAGCCTTGGAGGAGGATGAGGAGGACGGCCTTTGAGGTTTTGGAGGGTGGAAGCAAGTTTAGAGTGGAGAGTATGGATGGGAGAGTGTATGGAGATTCTCCAATTTCGTAGCTCTCTCTTTGCCCTTATGGAAGGCTCCATTTGGTTGCCACTTTTGGTGGCTCCAAAAATAGCAAATGCCATAATTTTTGGATCTAGGTTTGACACAAGTTTTTAGGGTTTCCAAGAGAGTGTGCATGTGTTTGGTGGGAGTAAAATGGGAAGGTGTACGTGTGTGTGTGGGTGTGTGTTTTTCGTAGGGCTAGGTTGTGGGTTTTGGTAGGATTAGGTGCTAAATAGGTTGGGTCAATCTAGATTAAGTGGGTGTGGACCTAATTAGGCTTAGGAAAGTCTAATTAGATGTGTGCATGTGATTAGGCTAGGGTAACCCTAATAGGTATGAGTTAATTAGATCCTGGGTGGATCTAATTGGGCTCGGGTGCACCCAATCAACTGTAGATGCACCCAATTAGGTATGGGATGGTTCAATTGGGTTAGGGATAGGACAAGTAGGGCTATGGATAGTGGACTAGGCTTAGGAGGTCTCTACTTAGGTTTCCTAGGGTGTCCGGTGGGGTTCCTAGGTCAAAATAGGCAAGCTAGGGCTTCCAACACCCAAAATCAGGAACTAGACAGCAGTATCAGACATCCAGGATAGTGGTCAGATGTCTTATACTACAAAATTGGACGTCTGGACAGTAAATTAGACATCCAATTTTATGTCAGTATGAGTTTTGGCTTCCTGGATTGTTATTCTGCAGAAATCAGACGTCCAGCCAAATGTCTGGACGTCTTAAAAGGTGCTGGAGAGTGGGTTTTGTGTTTTCTAAGGTTGGTTTTGGTTCCTAAGTGTTTGGGAGAGGGATAGGAACATGGATAGTGCTATCCATGTTTGGGTTTTGAGGCTAAGGTGCCCTAATGGAGGTTGTTTTGGGTTTGGGAAGGCTGTCCTAGGGTTTCTAAGGGTAGGGATAAGGCTATCCTCCTCACTCCTCTTATCTGGATCAGTCTTCTTCTTCCTTTATTGCTTTATTCCACTATCTCCATCCTGGATCACTTTATTATCTGTAAATAGCAATAAAAAAAACATTAACTAGCAGGATATCTCATCTTATTCTAAATAGACTAATGCAATGCATGATATGTAAGATATGAGTGCAATATCCACAATTTAAGATAGGTTCAAACATTATTTAGGTTGATTAGGACCTATGATTGCTGTGCAATCAGGGACCAGACACACCGGTGTGAATGGTGGTGAGGAGTGCATTGTACGTTTGTGGGGGATCCACCCCCCCCCCCCCCCCCCGGTGTGCTGGGCAGCCGGGTAAGGCACATAAATCATCTTATACGCCTTCGTGAGTTGTTGCTTCTCCGATGTGGGACTAAAATCCCCACACTCTTCACATGGGTGCAGTTGGGAATTTCTCTGCAATCAAGCTGTTGTGCCTGCTTTTGTTGTCCAATTGAGGGTGCAGGCTTTGTTGGGAAGTCAAGCCACGTCGATTGGTGGTGGAGGTGAGACTATTGGCGGTGAGATGACTGACGACAGTGATGGGGAAGATGATCGGCAACGGTGAGATTAAGCTGTAAGGGAACTACGACTTAGGGCCCAATCAGATAGTTGGCAACCTTCGTCGTGGTGTGGCAAAGTTATTGGTGTGTGCAATTTGGTGTGAGGTGTAGTGGAGTGGCTGGAGCGTGAAGTAGGTGGAGCTCCTGCCAACATGGTCGGAGGAGATGGTGGAGGTGCAGTGATGTGTAATTAGGTTGGGTGAAACTTTTATGGAGGTGTGGAGAATGCTTCACCTAACCTAATTTGGGCGTAGGAAGATGGAGGTGGCGGGTCGATGAAGGTAGCCGACGATGGATTTATTGGAGTCGAAGGAGAAGGTGAGGAGGAACAAGCCTGAGGTTTGATCTAAACCTAATTGGGAGGAAAAGGAATAGAAGCCCTAAATCTATTGGAAGAATAGAGGCAAGGAGTTAGGTCTTCGGAGTGGTCGCCGACAAGGAAGATGACTGGAGATGGAGCTGATAAGGATAGGGGCCATCTCCTTTGGCTGGTAGGACGGTGATGATGAGGGGGAGGTAGGCCGCTACTCAGTTGACAGTGAGAGGCAATGAGGAAGAAGGTCGAGGAAGCTCCAGGCATCATTATTGGTGGAGAGGAATGAAGGAGAAGGCATGTTTGCACACCAAAACGAGACAAAATCCACTTCGGTTGATGCAGCCTTTCTTATAGGCGAGCCCTCCCTCTTCATTTGTCCAATTTGCACAAGTTCTAAGTAGTTTTTTGAGCTCAAATAATTTGGGTTCACCGGCAAGCAAATAAGTCAAGATTGAGTTTCAAACGAAGTTTGGCCGATTGGCCAAGATCTAGGGAAGAAATCTGCCAAGTTTGGCGATTTTAGATTGAGGTTTCTTCAATTCATTCCACGATTAAATGCCAGCGATGAGTATTGGAAGTTCCTGTTTAGACGGTCATGGCAGCAAGGACCATTTTGAGAAAAACGATGAGAAGTTGGGGTCTAATGGAAAGGATCAAAAAACCTTGGGGCTTAAGTGTAAGAAATAGAATTTCTAAGTGCTAAAATGCAAACTAGGTTAAGATAGATTCTGATTAAGCCCAAATTTTGGCCTTAACCTAATTTGGATCCAAAGAAGCTAATGGTGAACTTGGACTTGAATTTTAACCACGTTTGACTAGGTAAATTGCATAGAAGCCTAAATTAGGATAAATTCCTATTCTAGGTCAAAATGAGCTCAGATGGTCACATGGAAGGTACCAAACCTCTTAAAATATTTTTTAATGATTTTTAGGAGGTTTAGATTAATTTTATCCTGACCAGAACCTTTTTAATTTAAGTAGGGTTGATAATTGGGGTTTTCAGTACCATTTTTGCCATTGAAATGCGTGAAACCCTGATTCAGTCAGTGTGAACCCACTTTTTAGAATTTTATGCTCAATTGACCTTTAATTAACCCCTAAGTAATCTCGTGGTTAATCTGCATTTGTGATGTGCTGTTAAAACTGTAGAATTAACCATGTTTTCTTATTTTCTTCTCAAATCAAAACATTATGGCCCTCAAATGATCAAGTAGGAGTATTTACCAATTGAGTCTGACTACTTGTGGCTAGCTAGGGCCCATGATGGTGTTACCATCATCAGAGTGAATGAGAATCAGATGGTCACAAGTGAGCACCAAATCATAATGAAGAGTCAATCCAGAAGGTTTATGACATGGATCAGGTATATTCATTTCTGGGTGTCTCTTATTGAGTTTTTTCAGAGGAATCACAGATAAGATAATGTAGTTAAGGGGCTTTGAAGTCAGATTGTGGTGAGTCCAGGACCCCACAGAGGTGAACCTAGTCAACATAGCCCAAATGTTTGGTTCCTCTTGTGCAATGTGTCCTAATAGATCATTATCTAATGAGTCATCTTGATCATTTTCCATTGTCTGCAATATCAACTCCACAAGAAATGACTCAAAGATTGGTTCATCCAATGGATCTCCTCCATAATTTTCATTTCAATACAAAGTAATTGTATGGAGAGTGACTATTGGATCATAGAAATCTGATTCTATAAATGATTCAAACTCTGGATTGTGGTCACTCTCAGTATCTACTGTGCTCGATTCATGTAGATCCTTAAAATAATCATCATCATAGAATGTCTCTAGATCTATGGAATACAAATCTGAATTCCATTGAATGTCATCATCCTGTTCCCTGAAATCCATGTGTACATCCTCGAGATCAAAGGTGAAAGCCTCCATTACTCTCAATCTGCTAAAATCATGTTTGTCTAAATTGAGATCCTTCGTAATGCGGAAAACTTCAAGTTCTGGTTCTAGGTTTTCTACTACTGAGATGGTCATGAGTTCTTGAATCAAACCTAGCTGTTCTGCCAAGCATTTTTCCTTTCCTTTAGATGATGCCTCGAAAATATTAATCTTAGTTCGCTTATCTCCAGAGGCAATTGTCATGTGCCCTGATTCACAATTGATTATAGCTCCTGCAGTAGCCAAGAAAGGTCTCCCTAGAATCAAAGGCACATCTTGCATTTGTTGTGGCGCATTCATGTCAAGAACTAGAAAATCAGCTAGATAGCTAAAATCTTTGACTCTAATTACCACATCCTCTACCAACCTAATTAGGGTGATTACGGTTCAGTCAGCTAATTGCAGAGTAACATCAGCGAGTTTTAGCTATCCTATCCATAGTTTATTAAATAGGGCGGTCAGGATTAGTCTGACAGATGCACCGAGATTCAGTACAACCTGCTTAAAATTTGTATGACCGATGTTGTAGGGGATCAGCAGGGTTCCTGGATCGGATTTCTTAGGACGTAGACTGTTTTGGATTATAGCACTTAAATTTTCAAATAGTGCTACCTTCCTTTGATTGGATTCCTCCACCTCTTTTTTGGATGAGTCAGGCAACATGGAGTTGAAAGTGAGGATACCGAGTAACGAGATAGTGACTTGTGCATTCCTCAATGATCCCGTTATGTCTAATTCGGATAGTCCTCTAGTGTGGAGGTGGGGTAAGATTTGGGATAAGGGAATGGATTAACTAGCCTAAGGGACAGGTTTCTGCTTCCACCTCTTAGTTTTGTCCTCAACCTTGTTGGGTTGATCATGGGTTGGGTGGGATTTGGGAGAAGGGCCATGGGGCCTGCTCTTGTGATCTTTTCTCATGCTCACAACATTGATCATAGCATAGTCATAACACGAAGGCGGAGGAGAGAGGATTGGACCCTATTGTGGAACAGCAGCGTTGATCATTGAGACTTGATTTAGATTAGTTGAGGAGGTGGGACCTCTAATCACATAGGTACGAGTTGGTGGGCCTAGTTGGGTGTAGAAATCTTGGCCCTGGATTTGGTTCACCATGTGTTTCTGGGTTGACACATTGTTTGGATTTGGTAGAGGTTGAGATGGAAGTGCACCAAGCTGGCTAGTCCATGCCATTTGTGCAAGTTGATTGCAAACATCTGTGATTTTCGCCTTATGTTGTTGCTATATAGTTGTGTTGGTCTTCTGCATCTCAGCTAAGATTTGCAAAATCAAGCTCATTTGATCTTCCTTGGTAGGCATGGTTTCAAAATTCGAGTTGGGCCTAGGCTGAGCGGGCTAATACGGTCGCGAAGCTTGTGGTCGAGGTTGGAATTATGGTCTCAAGTTCTGACTATTTCCCAACCATGCGAAATTCAGATGATTGCATCATCTAGGGTTATATGAGTTGGAGAATGGATCATTCTGAATGGCGTGGAGATCCTCATAGGTCTGAAGAACTCTAGAGTAATCAGAATATGAGGGTTTAAAGTTCCTCCAACTAGAGTAGGATGGTCTAGAGTTCCCTTTGAAACCAGGATTAGACGACGTTGGATACGCATCCATCCCCTGACATGCGTGGTGGTGAATGTTATGCACGGCCTCCCTATTTGAGGATGGCTGTGCATACATGTTTTGTTGCAAACTTGTGGCTCTCTGTAGATGTCGAGCCAATTCGTCCACCTCGATAGTGGAGACCTTATCAAGGCGACTAGCCACCAACTCTAGGTTGACGGATGCAAATAGGTCTCATGTCTCATGTGCCCCTCACATGTTTGTCAATGCACGGGTGGTCTAGTCAAACACACCCATAGACTCATTGTTTATGGAGTTCTCGCACATGTTCTCGAGAATCTCCTAAATGGTGTCTTCATGTTGACCCATGATATTGCCATCACATGTTGCATTGACAAATAATCTAATGCCCTTACAAAGTCCCTAGTAAAAAGATTGGACTTCTTCCTATTTAGGAACTTCATGATGAGGGCATTTCCACATAAGATCTAGAAAGTGGTCCAATGCCTCATGAAGTGGTTCTCCCGCATTTTGCGTGAAATGCTTGATTTGGAGCCTCAAGGAATTAGTGCAACCAAGTGGGAAGAATTTCTTTAGGAATTCAAATTGGAGTTCCCATGTGTTGATTGGTTGAGTTAGGATTTGATACCAATGGGCAGCCTTATCCATAAGAGAGAAGGAGAACATCTTCATGACCAGAATGTCCCAGTTCTGAACAAGTGGTCCAAAGGTCTGGGCCATATGTTTCAGTTGTTTGATGTTCTGAAAGGGGTCTTCAGAGTTCCAACCATGAAATTTAGGGATCACGCTAATCAGATTTGGCTTTAATTCAGTATTAAGTCCTCCAG
The DNA here is from genome assembly GCA_037157565.1 of Thalassia testudinum. Lineage (NCBI taxonomy): Eukaryota > Viridiplantae > Streptophyta > Magnoliopsida > Alismatales > Hydrocharitaceae > Thalassia > Thalassia testudinum. The sequence continues at coordinate 27,704,072 of JAZHRO010000003.1, forward strand.
CCGGGATTTGCACCCTGGGTTCAATAGGTACTGCTGTGGGATTGTAGTGATCTCGCGTCTGCGGATATGATGGGGGATTCATGAATGCATGGAATAAATCAGTGAGACATTGTAATTGATTTTGAACGTTGGGAACTTCTTCTTGATTCTGTATGGAAGCATAGAATGGAGAATTGGGCTTGGATATGGAATGATCATAAGAGATTTCGATTTGATCGGATGGGAACCTAAACAATTGGTTCGGGCTTGACCCTAATGAGGGTGAACTACTAAGGGAGGTTTAAAGATTGGTCTTAAGGACCTCCTCTGATGGAAACACCATCATTAGCCATAACTAGCTTGAATTAGTCAAAATCAAGAGATAAATGCTCCTGAATGATCGCCTGAGGACAATAATTCCACTCAAATCTATTTTCAGGAGAGAACAACAAATTAGCATTAATTTTGTTATTTTAACAACACATCATGAATGTAGAGTAACCATGGGGTCACCCAAGGATTAATTAGAGGTCAATTAAGCATTAAAGACTAAAAAGTGGGTCAACACTGACAGAAACATGGTTTCATGCATTCCGAGCACCAAAACAGTACATAAAACCCTAATTTCAGTCCCACTTGAATTGAAGAGGTTATGTTCAAGATAAAATTCATCTAAACCTCCTAAAATTCATATAAAAATATTCTAAGAGGTTTGGTAGACTTGGTTTAACCATCTGAACCTATTTTGACCTAGAATAAAATTTCAGATGGGATTATGCCCTAATCTAGGCTTCTGTGCAAATTATCCAGTCAAATGTGGTCAAAACTCAAATCCAAGCTCACCATTAGATTCCTTGGGTCCAAATTAGGTTAGCGCAAAAATTTAAGCCCAATCAGAGTCCATCTTGACCTAGTTTGCAATTCAGTCCTTAAAATCTTTGTTCTTCACATCCAAGCCCCTAACTTTCAATTTTATTACATTTGGGTCCTTAACTTCTCGTCGTTTTCTTCAAACAAGTTTTTTTCACCATTAGAGCTGTGAACCCCAACCCGTCGACCTTCAATCAAAGATTTCTCGATTCCTCAACCAAATCCCTCTAAATTTGGAGGGATTGATCCGAGAGATTTCCCAATCAATTAGACCATATCTTGGGCCCTAACTCTCATCCTAGAGCTCAGGCAATCTCGATGAATTTGGAGATGGTTTTCTCCAAGAACAGCGACCAAATTAGGCCGCTTTCCTCGTTTAGAGCTCGTTCTGAAGCTTTATAAAGAGCCCTCATGTCTTAGCCATTCTCCTCAATCCGGTCTAGCCCCAAAATCTTCTTCCTTCTCTCTCTGACCAACTCTGCCGTGACTCCGAAAAACTCCTCAATCCTCCTTCATTACCTCCTGCCACATATGATAGGCAGAAGGAACTTCTTCCCCGAGGTCTTCCACGTCTAGTGCACATCAGCTAGCGCCGTCTACCCCTTCATCGTTGCCGCTTCTCACCATCGAAGCATTCATCCCCTCCGACGCCGGCCAATCAATGTCGGTGTAGATCTCCCTCCCCTTCGTCTGTAGTTAAGTTATTCCTTTTCTTCTCATTCTTTAGATTAGAATCAACCCATTCCCAATCCAATTCAACCGCCATTCACCTTCCTCCCCCTTCATCTTCTCCGCCTCTGGTGAAGTCGCACGCTCACTACAACACTCCAAACTCATCACCACCTCCACCAGAAGCTTCATCATCAACCACCGATCAAAATCCCTCTCTAAATTTGAAGCTTCACTCACTCCATCATCCCACTGGATGACCCACCTTCTCACCGTCGTCCCCGACGTCGTCCGACAACCCTAGTGCTCGAAACACCTTGCCAACACCACTGTCACACTCCACACACATTGGCAACCTTTTTGGACATCTAATTGGGGCGTTAAGCCCATGTTTCATGTTTTAGGTCTTTGCCGTCGAATACAAATCCACTGCATCGTCTATCGTCGTCATGCTATCAACCGACTTCGCATCACTTTGCAAGATTGCAGACTTGCCTCAAGAACTTGTTTTTTTTTTGAGAAGGAAAGGAATGCTATCGAATCACCGATAGCAAACCAGGAGGGCTTTTATTAATAAAAAATAATGAAACAATTACATAGTCGAACCCCATTAATGTAGGAGATTCCAGCAGCTATTGACAATCTTATCCACACACTAGACTCTCCTAAAAAACACACTCATTCCTAGCCCTCCAAATAGACCATAAAATAGCCACCATAGATAAACATGGCTTATTCACCCTCACAAGAGAACTCCAAAGATTCTCCCATGTGGGAAGAGAATCTCTACAAACTCTCCTCTAGACATAATGGAATCGTTATGCATCCCACATAAATGGCAAAACTGGATAGGAGTTCCCATTCTCCTGTGCCTCAGATCTCTACTAATTAGACCATCCCTTCTACATAACCAAAAAAAAATTTGTACCTTCAATGGTACCTTCAATTTCCATAACTTTTTTCCCACCTCATCAACTTCTGCCATCCTGGATGAGTTAACCAGTTGTCGTATGCAGTCGCTGAAGAAAACTTACCCTCCCACTTGTATGTGTCATATTCATCAGGTGTGGGTTTGAAGGAAGCAAGTTCTTACATGATGCACTCATTTTCTGCTCGTGTTCTTCTTTCATGGTTATTCCACATTGCATTGCTCAAAGACCACTTTTTAGAAGCCACGTCCCAATAATCAGAAACCACAACATTCTTATCAGAAGCAACTGCAAAAGCAAGGGGGTACCTATCTTTAATCACCCCCCCAAGCAACCAATTCTCTAGCCAGAATTTGAAGCTTTTCCCATCACCTAAAACAGATTTGAACAAATTTCAATTATCCGCCAAGGCACACATCACAGAAGACCAAAAAGGGGAGGGTTTGTGGGGATTTAGGCAGTTCTTCTCATCATTGGCAGTCCCATAGCTATCCTGAATGATCTCTATCCACATTTTTTTTCCCCTTGCAACAGTCGAACAACCCACTTCAACAACAGAGCAACATTAAATTCTTTGAGGGATCTAATACCCACGCCACTAATTTTTTTGGCCTACAGATCGAATCCCATTTTATTGGTTGGAGGAAATCCCCTTGGTGAGAGGCCCCTTTCCAGAAGAATCTTTTGAGCATCACATCAAGTTTTTTCCAAATTGATTTTGGGGCTCTAAGAATAGAAAAAAAAATAATGGAATCGATGTAATGACCTAGTTCAGTAAAATATACTTCCCACCTTTTGATAGGTAGTGACTACTCCAACCCTCTAATTTCGTAGCCACCTTCTCATATAGGAAGGACCAGTCTGCTTTCCTCAGTTTAGTGCACTTCAGAGGCAACCCTAGATATTTGACAGGCAATGTGACCACAGGCGTGACCAAGATGGTAGAAATGTTATTCTGGATCATTCCATTCATACCAAAACAGACCAAGGAAGATTTGTTTCCATTAAGTCTAAGACCATAAATCTCACCAAAAATCTTTACCATATAAAATAGCACTTGCGCTTCTCTCTTCCCCCCTTCCACAAAAAAAATAGTGTCATTTGCATATTGGAGAATGGGAGCTAAGGACCTGTTATTAGACATTGAATACCCCCTTATTAGTCCATCCGCTGCTAGTTTGCATGCATATCTTGCTAATGTATCCACTGCAAGATTAAATATCAAAGGGGCAAGTGGGCACCCTTGCCTAACCCCACATTGAGGTTGGATCCATGTTCAGCATGGTTTCCCATTTATCAATGGGGAAAAGGAGGTAGGCGTGATACACCTCTTTACCCACTATATCAACTGAGGTGGAAATTTTCTCCTTTTGTGGATTTCCCACAGGTATGGCCAGGAGACTAAATCATAAGCTTTGGAGAAATCGACTTTCCATAGAAAGGCCTTGGTCTTTCGCCTGTGCCATCCCATTACCATCTCTCGCACCATAATGAAGGATTCCTGTAGCGACCTCCCAGGAAGAAAGGTAGACTGGACTGGCATGATCAAATCCATCAATACCTCCCGCAATCTGTTGGCTATAATCTTACTGATAATAAGATAAATAGAATTTGATAAGGCAATGGGTCTATAATCAGAGAAATTCTCCGCACTTGATTTTTTTGGTAACAGGAACAAATAGGTCTTATTCAATCTCTCAAACCCAGAGTTGCCCAATTCAAATTCATGAATAACATTCATTACATCCATTTTGACAACACTCCACATTTCTCTGTAGAAGAATACCTGAATCCCATCCGGTCCAGGAGCCCCCTCATTATTTAAGTCTTTAATTGCTTTCAATGTTTCTTGTTCAGAAATAGGAGCAACTAGCATGGCCCTCTGATCACTATTGACACTTAGGAAATCAACCGATGCCATCCTCCGAGAGCCCCTTGGTGTAGCCTTGGCAAATTCTTTGAAATACTTGCCAGGTTCACTTCTAATTTCATTAATAGAAGTAATAGTTCTCTCACCTACTTTAATTGATGAGATTAGATTGAACCTTCTCCTAGCACTGGACGCTAGATGAAAAAACTTCATGTTAGCATCACCTTCTTTGAGCCATAGTTGTCTAGATATTTCACGCCAGTCCACTTCTTTTTTCAAATCTTCCTCCCCAACTGCTGACTGCATCTGCTGTCATTGCTGCTATTTTCTCCACCAAATAGCCATTCCACCAGACCTTCCAACTGCACCCTTCACCACAACATCTGCCTATCTAGACTGCCTAAAAAAGTCCCATACCTGACCATTCTCCTCCTCCACATGTGTCTCTTGGATAAGAGCACAATTAATTTCCCATTCAGAAAGGTATCTACACAAGGAAGCCCTTCTTACCTTATTGTGCAGCCCGCGCACATTCCAAGTTAACACTCTCATTCCTTGCCTGGTTGATCCCCTTGAGCCAAACTGCTCACATACTCAACCATGATCGAATTTGCAATGGTCTGCTCCACAATGGGGGTCAGGTTCTCCTTCCTTCTCCTTCTGAGCATGTAAGGGGATCAACCCACCCCCCTTTTTTGGTTAGATCCACTACCAAATTTCAGATCAGCTGGGGCAATGAACTGCACCTGATTCACCTCCTTGAGGGCTCTGCTATCACTGATGAGCACAATTTCCATGCCTATCTTCCCCTCCTCTTTACTGCTAGGAACCTATGATTCTTTCTCAAAAGCATCAGCATCATCCATAGAACCAACACATTTGGCTATTAAGACTTGGCTGCAACCTCCTAAGGCACTAACATCTTCCATATGCATCAAGTCCTTCTTTGCATAGCCCTGATGACAATCCTTCCTCTTTTTGGACTCAGGGGCTTCATCTGGTGAAATGCGGCCCACCCTTTCATCCTGTTGCATCTCCTCAGAGCTAGCCACTGACATCTTAACTTGCCTCTACTCTAGATGCACAGACATTTGTCCAGCCACTGCTAGGCGAATAAGCCATGAGGAGCCCCCATATCTGATCGTAACCCTGTCAAGAACCGAGCCAGACTTAAAGACATCAGCATCAATTCTAAGTGATCAAATGTCCCCTTCTATAATCATGACTTCAGATCCTTCATAGATGGAAGCAAAGCCTGAAACCATCTTAGCAACAACTCCCTTAGATCTTAAGTGCAATGGCAGTCCATTGATCTCAAGAATCACCCTCCTAGAACCCATTCTTTGAGGAGGTCGATCAGGGAGAGCCCCATCAAAGGGGGACACCATTCTCCAGACCACATTAATATCTTCAAAAGAACTCAATCGAAATCTCAGTCTTTCCACATCCATCATCCCCAAACCAAAGACTAGAAAGCGAGATTGAGATAGCATTGCAACCTTCCAGCCCACAGACAAAGGTTGTAGGGAACATACCAGATTTTGAAATCTTTCAATCAAGGGCTTGCCTACCATAATCTCACCAATCAGAGCACCCCGCAACATGATCTCCACAGAAGAGATCTCCTCAGATAGCGTGATCTCCACTTCAATTGAATGTCTGCCAAGCGCCGACAGTGGTGGCAGTCGGGGCTCCTTCATCGTTACCCAACCGGGGCGCAGAGAGGCCATCTTTGTATGTGGCGGCTTCATCCTAGGGCAGGAGTCATGTTTGTGTCCTTCACCCCTGCACGCCAGGTAGATTAGAGGGTTTCTGCAGATCACAGCCAAGTGCCCCCTTTGTCGACATCTGAAGCACAAGACATCGCCATTAGCTTTCCTCCAAGGTCTTCTTGGGTATTTATTGGTCATCCTACCAAAACGCTCTTGCCAGACCCTCTCCCTTCTCCTCCAGTTCCTCGACCTCCATGTCTTCCATTCACCCCCTTCCTCAGCCCTAGCCACTTCCACACCGCCACCGCCTACCGCCCGACGCCATCCACCCTCTCTTCCTCTCTCTCTGATTTTCTCCCAATTAGTTTCACCTCAAGAACTTGTTTGGAGCCCCAATTGAACGAGACAACTAATTAAAGCTAGTAATGGTAAATGATGGTGTTACCATTAATATTCTTTTTATTCCTTTATTTCTTGAGATACAATTTGAGCTATTATTAAATATATTCTAATTGATTGATTCTCATTTATTGTGCTCATTATTTCTAAATTGCGATTAGTGTTGTGAATTCCAATTTGCTCCCTACGAACGACCTCGGACTCACTAGTGGTTTTCGAGTCTATAAATTTTAAGTGTTGCGATTTTCATCCTATACTACGATGATTCTCGCGACGCAACATCCTCCCATACATTCACTATGAAATTAGATGAGGGACAGAATGTGTATTGGGCCCAACCGAGGCAGCCAACAAGGCTGGGTGACTATGGCAGTTCAAGACTGATGGACCTCTAGATCAGAAACTCACGCACCCGAGAATTACTTGAGCAGCCAGGAAGGGAGAGTCCTGCAAAGACCCCTACATATTAGAGCATCCCCATGGGTTACAGGGATTCCCCTACCCGACATTCCTTGTCATTGCGATTCCAAGTAGACCGGAATGTGTGAGCTTGAATCCTAAGTCTACCAGTTTGTGCCTTGGATTTCACTTGAATTTGAAGTTAATTTCATTTGCGACTTAATTTGGAGGTTTGTTGATTCACAAAGTGACCCAACTTCACATGACCTGTCCTAAAGTTGAGGATGAGGTTTAGGTCAAGAACCCAAATCACCCTAAATTGGTTCTCAAACAGGTTATTAGGTCCCAAATTGTAATGATCCAAGTGATTATAGAACCATGATTTTACGGTCCACTTGATTAGATCAATTCAAACAAGGACTTGAGTAGGACACCATGTGAGAATATATTTCCTTTTTAAATAGGAAAGTGTGTACTAGTCCTGGAAATCCTAATGTGGAAACCCTAGATTGGCTCTATTTCCAAGTCTAATTTTTCCAAAGATGGTATCCTGGGCCCAATCAAGAAGGTGAATAGCCTAAGGGACCTTATATCCCTAATAGGTGCAAGTATCAGGATGGGGATCTCTAGTCAAATCAATCAAATCTAATTAGGAAACTTTAGTGATGATTACTAAGTAAATACAGTAAGTTGGTCCTAATTGATTTCTTTTTCAATCTTTCCAAGAGAAGAGGGGCTTAAAGAAGGAAATGTGATTACGTGCCCTTGGTGTGGTTGCTTGAGCAGTCGATCTTCAAATTCACTTGCAACAACACAACAAAGTAGATATAGCAAGTTAGAACCAATCAAAAAGTTTGATTAGTGATTGAAATGCATGTTGCTCCTTGATAACGGCGCCAAAATGTTGAACACTTCTACCATGTTTTAGAAAAGAGATGTGTCGTAGTATAAGAGATAAAAGATTAACACTTAAATTTATAAAGCTCGAAAAATCATGAGTTCCAAGGTTGTTCGCAAGGAGGAAATATTGCAATTCAATCACCAATCAAATAATATAATAATGAGCACAATATTCAATCAAAACTCAATAAAATACATTCAATGTATGCCAGGAGTTATAGAACAATAATAGTATAGATAGAGAGAAAAAGCAAAAAGAATGAAGGTTCAAACCACCATTGTATCACTCAAGTTCAAGTCTTCTCAACTCAAATCAGTATCAACCCAAGCCTCTCAAATTAAACGATCAATTTAAACTATGCAAACGTTCTAAGCAATTAATTCCAAAGCCTTAATCAGACGTCTCAGTTAAGCCTTGGACAGCTTAAAGTGTTCAACCTCTCAAATTTGCCTAAGTGTTTAGGCACAATTCCCGAGAGCAAAAACCCCTTACTCTCTCAAAAATCATTCCTTTTCCCTCTCCTCAATCCCAGATCCAATACAGACCCAGTTCAATTCCAAATCGGTTCAGTACAGGGGGGTCGGTCCAGCTCGCATGGCGTGGGCAAGAGAACCGGCGTGCATATTCTCGTGAGGAGGGACCCGACCCCTCGTGTTCTTAGGAGAGAGGGTAAGGTGCGTAATTTGTTAAATACACAAGTCAAATTCAGTGCCCCACTATGTGAGATTATGTTCACTTCCTTTGTCCTTGCATGCTTGCTATCGTGAAGCTCCAGTTAATTGCAGCTATGGCTGCCACTGCTTCGCACAATGGAAGACTTGAAACCCTTCATGACTTGAATCCGCAACGATTGGGAGTGGAGCAGGGTTGATTGATGGCTGGAGGATAGTGGTCCATGACAAAGACAAGCGGCGGTTCGGCGAGCTCTTGAAATTAAGAATAAGGGCTCTGTACCCAAATTAAAATGCTCACATGTATCTCCGTGGAGAGTGGAGTTAGGTGGCGGTGTTTATTTGATGCTTGGAGGTGCGTGGTGGCTGGAGAAGGTCGAAGGGGATGACAATGGAGGGGGTTGGTCAGCGGGGCGAAATAATGATCAAAGCCCCAAATTTCTTTGGGGCTTTTGATCAATGGGTCATGGAGGAGGTTGTGGAGGTGGTAGCAAGTCATTTGGTGGAGAGTGGTGGTCGTGTGAGCTCGTCGGTGCTTCGTCGGTTGTGGAGAAGGAGGAGAACAGAGGGATAAAGGGGTTGGAACCTAAATCTAATAACCTAAAACTAAGCTAGAGAATAAGGGGGAGAAAGTAACCTAGCTATATGGACTAAAGGAACAAGGATCCATGCCGGCTTACTTCACCAAATGCGAAGGAGATGAAGTCTCTGGTGGAGGAGAATGGCTACGACGAAGGTGGAGGAAGCTCCAACTGTGGTGGGCTAGGAGCGGGCAAAGGTAGGGTGGAAATTAGGCCGTCCATTTTGGCAGTTCGACGGCCGAAGGAAGGAGATAGTGAAGGTCGCTGAAGTTGATGTCGAAGGCAGCCTAGGAAGATGGGAAGAGGTGTTTCTTGGCCTAAACCTTGCTAATTTCGCTAATTCGAATGTGGGAATGACTTAGCTTATATAGGGCTCAAATTCAAGCTCTAATTGGAAGATTTGGCGAGTTGAGTCCATGATTTGGAAACTAGCAGTCCTATATTTTCTCAGGTTTTCCTGAGCTCCATGCTCCATATCAGGACACGAAATCATGTTCAAATCGTGGGCGACTTGAGGTGATTGATCCTTTCAAGTTTGGCAAGGATTGGTTGTTGATTGAAGGAGAAATTGATGTTTGAAAGATTTATGTTTTGGGTTTGAGATGTTGTTCAGGGGGAGATGAGAGAGAAGGCAGCAGGGGCTTAGTTGTGAAGAAGATGAGAACTTAGGGGCCTTTTGGTGAGAAAAGTGTGCAATGTGATGGTTTATGAATAGAGATCTGGAGACTAAATTGAAAATTAGGTCAAGATGGACTCTGATTGGGCCTAAATTTTGGTGTTAACCTAATTTGAACCCAAGGAATATAATGGTGCCCTTGGATTTGAGTTTTTACATCATTTACTGGATAAATTGCACAGGAGTCCAAACCATGGCAAATTCTCGTCTGAATCTTCATTTTTGGCTGAAATGCATTTTGATGGTCAAAGTGAAGGTACCAAATCTCTTAAAATATTTTTCAATAATTTTTAGAAGGTTTAGATTGAATTTATCTCAACTTGTACTCCTTTAATTTAAGTGAGGTTGATAATTAAGGTTTTTAGTGATATTTTAATCCTCAAAATGCGTGAAATCTTGCTTCAGTCAATGTGAGCCAACTTCTTGGTCTTTTCAGTTCATTTAACCTTGAATTAACCCTTAATCAACCCCTTGGTTAATCTGCATTAATGATGAGATGGTGAAACAACATAATTAACCCTATTTTCTTGCCTTCTTCTCAGATCAGTTCAATACGGAATTATAATCCTTAGACGATCATTTAGGAGAATTTAACACTAGATTCTAACTAATTTAAGTTAGTTATGAATAATGATGGTGTTACCATCATATTCATGGTGTACACAGATGCCTTGCACCAAGGACTATATTGTGTTCTGATATAGCATGAGCATGTGGTCGCCTATGCTTTGAAACAATTGAAGCCACGTAAGAAGAACCATCCGATGCATGATTTGTACCTGGAATCTATAGTCTTTGCTCTGAAGATTTGGCACCATCACCTGTATGGAAAGACATTTGAGATCCACACAGATCATAAAAGCTTGAAGTATTTATTCGATCAGAAAGAGTTAAACTTGAGGCAACGATGCTGGATGGAACTCCTGAAAGATTATGATTGCTCGATTATTTATCATCCAGGGAAGGGGAATGATATGGCAGATGCCTTTAGTAGGAAGCTACTAGTTCAATTGGCAGCTCTTTAGTCACAAAGATGGAATGGTATGATCGAGGCAACCCTTTGGAAGCCATCACAAGTAGTAGGTTATCTGGGAGAATTTACACTAGTGAGACACTCATGCCTTGATTTGATAACTCATATGATGAACACCTAGATGGAGGATTCAAACTTGCAGACTCTCCATGACCAATTCCTCGCGGGGAATCCCAATGAGTTCACCTTCGTAGACAGAGTACTTCGACTCTGTGGTAGGTTGTGTTCCATGTGATGAAGCACTTCGACGAGAGTTGTTGTCTGAGGCTCATTGTAGTAGACTCACTATCCATCCTAGGAATACTAAGATGTACCACAACCTAAAGAAGTACTTCTGGTGACATGGCATAAAGAAGGATGTGGGTGAATTTTTGAAGTAATGCTTGATATGTCAGCAAGAGAAGATAGAACATCAGAGGCCCGCTGGTCAGTTATATCCTCTTTCGATTCTAGAATGGAAGTGGGAGAGCATCTCCATGGACTTCGTCGCTAGATTACCATTGACTTATCGAGGACACGATGCAATCTGGGTGATTGGTGACCTCTTGATGAAGTCAGCATGGTTTCTACCTATCAGAGCAACCTATAGCCCCTCACAATTAGCAGCTTTGTACATACGAGAGATCGTGAGGTTGTATGGCATACCCAAGGAGATCATTTCAGATAGAGATGCCCATTTCACTTCCCAATTCTGGGGAAGTTTTTAGCAGGTGATTACACAACAATCATAGGTTCTAAAATGCCTAAATTGGGGTAGGAACCTAGTTAGCTTTGTATATCTATTGCATTCATATTATGCATTTCATGCATTTGCATCTGTTTATATAGTTTTGCATATAATAATGCTTTTGTGGACCCAATTGTGATATAATGCCTTTATCTTGTGAATGTAGGTCCACAGGTAATAAATGGAGGACTAAAATTCAGAAAGCAAATGCAAGAAGAATCAAAATGATGCAATGAAGACTAAAGAAAAAAAGAAGAATAAAAGGTAAGTAAAGGAAGAAGAGAGGAGATGAGATGATTATCCCTATCCTAAACCCAATTCCCATAAGCCTAGGCATAACCACCCTCTAATCCATTCCATTTAGCTTATCCCTAACCCAATTTCCCATTTCCACCTTCAATTGATCCTTAGGATTTTAATTGGTTAACCAATTGGACCTAACCATTTTATTTAGGCTCACCTATCCTAATTAGGTCCACTTAATTACAATTAGGTTCACCCTTATCCTAAACCCCCATCTAACCTTAGGTTGTTCCCTCACTAACCTACTCCTATGGTAAACCTAAGGCATACCCTTTCCTTAAATGACCCTATTGATAACCCATTTAACTTGGATCCACAGATTGTGGATCTAACTGATGAGACACTCATCATGATCTCTAATTACCCCTAATTAACTAGTCTTCCTAGTTAATTAGCTAAGGTTATGAATATATAAGGGTTAATTATAGAATAAGGGATATTTAGTAAAGGACCTTAAAATAAGCTAAAAATGACATTTTATCATTCAATTAACATTATTAATAATCTAGATAATAATTGGACTCAAAATCCTATTAATCATTCCTTTAATTAATAAGTTAAGTAACTTAAACTTAATATAAACCTAAGTATATAACTTAAGTAATTTTACTTAATCTAATAAATTAACCTAAAAAGGTCAAAAATGTAAATTCAAGGTGAAAACATAATATTTACATTATTTACTAACATATATAAAAAGTTGAAAAAGATCTAAGTTAAAATAAACCTTTAAAACCTGAGTTTACATTTTGGTCCTTAATATTCATTGCAATCGGGTCCTTATTTCTCACACAAGTCCTTAAGTTTCATTACATTTAAGTCCCTTTTCCTCTTCTTCTTCTTCAGCTGAATGAATGGCTAGTGACGGAAAGTCACGCCACCTCACGATCACCACCCTGCCGACATCAACCTTCTTTCTCCAAGCTCTTGCAGCTTGTGCTCACCACCTCCTCTTCATCCACCGGTCTGGATTAATCGGAAATCCTAATTTCCAATGGGAGATAACCTCACCGTCGTCGGAGACAACAACAAAGGTTAAGCTCCTCAATCTCCTTCTTTGGCCAGACCCCACCACTTCGCCGCCAACTACTATAAATACCCCCTCACCCCTCCGATTTTATTCAAGTTGGCTCCCTTCCCTCTTTTTGAAAGTTCCCTACCAGGAGGGGTGACGTAATAATATTGCGGAAATAAAAATATAAAGCAATCTCACAAAACTCAATCGCAAAATGTACACAGGTATTTTTAGGTGGAAACCCAAACCGGGTGAAAACCACCACCTAACCCTCTCGAGTTAGGATTTTCCGATCAACCAAGTTGATCAAAATCCACTAAACGAATCACTTTGAACGAGGGTGATTCAACCTCAGTACAACCACGCTACAAGTATGAGGGTAGCGTTCCTCAACCCCTTCTCTCCACGAGAAGGATTTTGTCCCACGAAGGAGACGGGAATTCGCAAAGCGAATACCCAACCAAAATACAAAGATAAAATAAAACAACAGTCCTATAGAGCCAACAAAATTAAACCTAGCTTCTATAGGAAATAGGAAACTCCCCTTTGCAAGGAGTGCGTCGACGATGACGCGGTGCGTGTGCCACGCGATGGCGCTACGTCGCTCTCGTTATCTACGGTGGGAGAGCGGGTGCGCAACGGTTGAATGATGCTCTCAAGATGATGGAGCTTGAGCTTGGAGAGCAAGAACTTCTTGGACACAAGAGTGTGAAAATGTGTAGCTAAGTGTATCCAAGTGTATTTCTAAGTGTCTCTTATGTTTCTCTTCTTGTGTATTTGTGTTACAAAGGTTCCCCTCTATTTATAGAGGCCTTAGGAAGGCTTTGGAAGGCTTGGAAAAGCTTCCATAGCCGTTGGGTGCAAAGCCCAAGAGAATCAGGCCGAAATCAGGACAATGATTGTATTTGACAGGGTTATCAGACGTCTAACTCTGGCATCAGACGTCTGGAAGGCCACTTTAAGACGTCTGATTCCAAGGTCAGACGTCTGATTCTATGCGGGTTTCTCCCTGACTTGAATCAGATCTAAACAGGGTTTTTGTGCAAGTCCATCAGACGACATACAGGACGTCTGGTACTATGTCTGGACGTCTGGAAACCTACTTTTACTGTGGGAATTGATTTCCAAACGTTGCAACAGCTAGAAAATCTCTGAGAAGAGATTTTGGGTCAGCCGAGGCAAAACGGTCATTTATCAGACGTCTGGTATGTTCTATGGACGTCTGATAAGGCTCTAACGGTCATAATCTTCAGTGTTTTCTAAGCCAGCCAACGGTCCACTAATTGGACGTCTGGCAAAGTCATCAGACGTCTCCTTAGACGTCTGGTCTAAGGTCTGGACGTCTGATTTCATCAGACAGAACTAGCTATGTCCAGCCTAACAGTTATCAGACGTCTGAAACAACAGTCAGACGTCTTAAAATTCTTTATCAGACGTCTGATTTGGGAATTAGACGTCTGGAAAGTCTGTTTGAACCCTATATTGGTTTTCTAAGTATTCTACAGAAAACCTAAGTATCCTAGGGTTGTGCAGGTGTTCCTAGGACTACTTTTAGGGCACTTTGAGGCTCTTTAACATAATGTTCTAAGGAATCAAAAAGAGCAAGAAAATAAATACAAGAGATACATGAAAGGATAAAAAAGAATCTATCCTATTCTTCTTGTCTTCCATCTCCAATCTTTCGCTCCACGCGAACCTCCTTTGTTTTCCGTCAAGCTCCTCCAATCCGTCCTGGATGCGAGCTCGAACTCCGTCTAAACACGTCCTCATTTGCAATTGACCTGAAATCTAGGACTCAAATTGCAAATGTTAAATAACACGTGTTTTGTTATCATCAAAACAAATGATCGTGGTGCTCTAGCACCAACACTTTTAACACTATAGCTGACTTCAATAAGATAAACTCCGGTGACTTTCCATCCCACTTTTCGACTTCCTCCATCCATTCTGATCAACCGAGGAGATCCGCCGTGGTCTGCTGCATCTCTAACACAGGCGCCGACCAAGGAATCCTCTACTTCACCTCAAATTCGCCCGCCGGAGATCTTCTTGAAACCCTCTGATTTCGTCGTCCGCTATGAACCTTCGGTGGAACCATATTGACCCCTTCGTCCAGGTAACAGTAGATTAGGAGTAGGAGTAGGAGTAGGAGTAGGTTAGCTTAGTTAGTTAGATAGTTAGTTAGATTAGAGTAATTTTAGAATTTCAGTGTTCATCTTCTCTGATTCCGACAAGCTCCTTGAGCTCGCCAGAGCCTTAATTTCATCTTTTGAAATCGCTGTCCACCTTTCTTAAACTTCCATGACCATTTCTAATCCATTTAAACACTTAATTGGTCACCTAATCGCCTAAATCAACTTCACCTCCATCGACTACTGTCACTATCCATGGTGATAGTAGTCGAGCTAATTCCACCTTCATAGGGTTCATCATCATCTATCCATCACTTAGGGACCCTAATCGACACTATAATACATAGAATTATCACATATAACCTAAATGCCCAAATCTAATTAAACTCCTGAGCTCACTGTCAATGGCAGCTCAGGAGTAGTTCAAATCATTAATTAAATATATATTTAGTATCACAAACATATGTTGACTTGTCTCAACCACTCAATCGAGTGGGAGATCAAGTCCCGTGCCTCAACCAACTCAATTTTCATTCAAAATAAATTCACTGTTAAATCTTACATTTAAAGAGATAATGAGGAATTAAATGTGATTCTGAGGTTCCTTGCAACCTCAGGATTCTTTTTAGATTAAAAATGGCAAGTTTAAACAATCTGTACACAAATTTCACATTTTATGGACTCACTGGAGCTCCGGCGAGCCAAATCTGTGCTTCAGCCTTCAGAATTTAGTGAAAAGCTCCAGATCAATGATTTGAGGATCACTGATTGTGCTGAGGTATTTTAATTGAGATTTTAGTGTCTGGGGTTGTTGTTAGGTCTTCATCTTCTCCAACTCCGGCAGAGTTGGAGATGAGTGACAGATAGGTTCTAGTCCTATTTAAGAAGTCTGGAAGCATCATTATTGATCCCTGGGTTCATTTCTGTGATCCAATTACTGTCACAACTCTTAGATTGCTTTGACAAACAAACACTTTTTGGAGCTCAAGCGGCAAACTTGTAACCCTAGCAATATTAGTTAGAACACCTATCTGAGAGGCTGAGCAAATTCCTGATGTTGAAAGAACTTGATTTGAGGCTTTAATTGCCTGTGGAGAAGTTTTGAATAGAAAATCAAATTTTTGTGCCTTCACAGTCAAACTGAGTCTGATTATGGAGTTCTAAGCTCGAATTGAGGAATTGATGAGATAGAATTGCTTCTGAGAATCTGTTGGATAATCTGAGAATGATCAAAGTAAGCTCAGATGAGTTATTGTGTGAGAATTCAAACCCTGATAGTTTGGGTTATTTTCGAACCCAAACTGACAGCAGTGATATTTTAATGAGTTTTGATCTTTAATCCTACTTAGATTAATCTGTTATAACCCTTAGAACTTGTTTAAGTCGATCAGTAATGTTCCTCTATGTCTGTCTATCTATTTTAAGTCTGAAATTTCGATCTCTGAAGCTTTTAGAGAAGCTTCAAGCTTCTCTGCTGTTCCTGAAGGTCTTGTGAGCTTAGAAACTACTCTGTTCCGAGGGTGTATGGTGCTGCTGCAGATAAGGCAGCCACAGTTAGCAGTCAGTGGTCTCAGGAAGAAGGATGCTGGCGGCTGGAAGAATTACAGCAGTGCAGGCAGGGCACTCATCTGTGGGAGGAGAGGTAGAAATTGATGGCGAGTCTACAGTAGCTGCAACTTGTGAATAATGGGACAGATACTTACTGCTGGCAGGGTGGTTTTTCAGTGAAGCAAGCGTATGAGAAGGTTATTAGAGCAAATAATGAGGTGGAATGGGACCCCATTGATAGAAAGATTTGGCTCCTTAAAGTTCCTCTGAAGGTTCAGATCTTCTTGTGGCTATGCAGACGTGATGGGCTGATCATTGGTGATCTGCGACACAGAAGGATGGGGACTGTGCTAAATGTATGCCCTCTCTGTGGATTTCACTCTGATAGTGCATCACACATTTTTTCCTCCTGTTTGATCACGGATAAGATTTGGAGGTTGGTTTGTTTAGAACCCCTTCCTTCCTGGGATTCAGTGTGGCAGAGGTTCATCACTCCTGGTCAACCAGTGGGGGCTATGGCAGCTGTGTTGTGGTCTGTATGGAGGATGCGTAATGATAAGCTTTTTCAGGAGAGATTGGTGAGATGTGAGAATATTGTAAAGGAGCGCTGGTCTCTCATACAAAGTTGGGCTTCATACCTGTAATTGCTTTTTTGATATGGAATATACTACCCTCCGGATTGCTATCGGATCTTGATAGCAATCCTCAATGTTTCAAAAAAAAAGAACCTATTCAGACCTTTAAATAAGAGAGATAAGTCCATCTGAGGACTCTTAGAAGTTAAACTTCATTTCCAGGCATTTTTACCCGTAGAAACCCCTTGATTTCACTTTTCAATTTAAAGAGGAAAACATCCTCTTATCCTTAAATTCACCCTGCAATCTTATAGAGTAACCTTAGAGCTTTCCAACAAGCCTTGAATCACTTGAATTGGAGCTCTGAGTAGGGAGTTATGATCGGTTGAAATCGGGTCTGGAGGGGGGAACATAGTCCCACATCGGTTAGCTTTGAGCAGGTGCCTTGGAATAAAATGAATTTGTGTTGTAGGCTCCCAAGATATCAAGCGCTAGGCGCGAACTGAGCATCTAAACATTTGACCTATCTAAGCATGTGTGTGTGTGTGTGTGTGGGCATGTGTGCCTGTGGGTGGGCGTGAGCGAGTGTGGCCCTGGGAGGGCGAGGCCTAGGAGGCTGGTTGAGTCGGATTGGCTTGAAAGTATGAATCGAATAAATAAATCAAAATCGAACCTAATTGAAATCAGGCGAGGACCGAGTAGGGTCTGGTCCCACTCTGGTCTCAGGGTGCTGTGCATCCTCGAAAGGACCTTGTCGCAAATAAAATAATTTTTGGTTAAAAAGTAAAATAAACCCTATTTAGCTGAAGGATCAAAGGAAAAGAAGAGCTGTTGGTTAAATGCTAAGTGTTGAACTGAAGGCTAAGAAAATAAAGGAAAGAAAAGAGAACAGGCACTACTAAGGAAACTAAGAGAGAAGAGGCAGGAGCAAAAGAAGAAGGTAGGAATAGAACAGAAGGAGAATAAAAAGAAGAGAGAGAAAGGAAGAAAGAAAGAAGAAGAAGAGAGAGGCTGAAGACTAAAAAGAAGAATTTGTTTTACTTGTATTATTTTAAATTCCTTTTTGTTCTTAAATGTTGTAATAAGGCATGTTTTAATAAAAGAACGCTTATTGCCTTAATTTCTTTTGAAATAAAATTGGAAAACTAACATGTTTACTTGCTAATAAAGTAGATCATTTTGAGTAAATATGTTCTCTTATGGGATTTTGCATATTACTTCATTTTAATTAATATTTTGGCAAAATTCATATTCTTCAAATCAACTTAGTTATACCTCCTAAACTTATAAAGAAAATAAAAGATAATTGGTAAATTTAGAATGAATTATACCTCTCAGTAAACGACCTGGACTCAACCGATAAAAATTTCTAAAATGTTAGGTTAATTCGACCCTATACTACACAACCGACACAATTTCGAGTTAACCTAAATGACTTTTTTTACTCTTAATTAAGTAAAATTAACTTAATTACTAAGTTGAGTAAAAGTTACGCATCACTAACCCACCATTATAACCCACAACACCAAGCACTCCCCATCCACCTCAACGCATTACACTACCTCCTTCCCATAAAAACACATGCATGCACACACACAAAAAAGGAGACCCTATCGCACGAATCACCCCCTCCCTCAACGCACACCCACCCCCCTATATCCTACCTCTTGATCTCTTTCTTTATTTCTCACAAACACACACACCCTCTCCTTCTCTAGTTCTTCCTCCACAACCTCCTCCTCAAGCTCTTCCTCTTAGGTGTCTCCTCTCCAACATGAAGCAAGTAGGTCGTCGATCACCACCAAGGAGTGAAGACCTCCATTGGTGCGACCTTCAACCTCCTTCAAGGTGGATGGCCAAGGCCCTCCTCTACCTTCAACCATGATCGTGGCTACCGAAGCACTTCCTGGTGGGCATGGATACTCCCCCTCCAATTCTAAGCATTTCTTTTCCCTTCCCTTTTCTCTCTCTTTTGTTTTAATGCTTTATTAGATAGATGTTTTTGTTAGAACTTATTAATCATGTTCGTGTGTTTTTTTTCTTTTGATTATATTATGGTTTGTTATGGGCATTTAGAATGAAGTTTGATGACAATATTTGTGATGGGAACACCATCATAAAACATAACTATCTCAATTTGGTTTTATAAAGTCAATAAAAGCTCCTACATATCAGTCAAAAGGTCTCTTAAGCAGGATGTGTTGTTTTGAGAAGAAAAGATGAAAATAGGGTTATTTCTACAAGTTTACCATCTTATCACAAATACAGGATAACCACGAGGTATGCTAGGGGTTTATTAAATGTCATTTAGTCATCAATGCCTAATAAGAGGGTCCATGTAGACAAAAATAGATTTTCACGCATTTCAAAAATTAATGGAATCTGAAACCTTAAAAATAGACCCGCTTAATTAACTGAGGTTCTGGTCAAGATAAAATTCACATGAACCCTCTAAAATTCATATAAAAATATTCTCTAGGGTTTGGCATCTTTCAATTGACCATCAAAATCACTTTGACCCAAAATAGAGTCACAAACAAACTATTGCCCTAATTTAAGTTTTTCCATAAATTACCCAATCAAACGATGTTAAAACCAAAATGCAACTTCACCATTAGATTCCTTGGGTTCAAATTAGGTTTTTTATCAAAATTTGAGCCCAATATGAGATTATTTCGACCTAGTTTGCATTTTAGTCCAAGTCTAACTATTATTCTCTCAAATAACCCCTAAGCTTTTGAAATTATTAAAAAAACCCCTAACTTATTCATATTCTTCACAAAAATTCCCTTGGCATGATTACTGTGTGAACCCATGAACTGCCGACCCTCAATCAAGAGATTCTCCCTGATTTCACGATGAAATCCTTCCAAATTTGGAAAGAAGATTCTTGAGGAGTTGCTCTTCAATATGAGGTAGATCTCCCCTCCCAAATCTCGTCCAAGAGTTCATGCAAACTCTTGGAAATCCTAAACCTATTCCATGATTTTTGAGCTTTCAAAGCTTGGTTTCCAAGCTTTGAAGCTCATCCTTTGGCCTATAAAAGACCTTCTTAGCATTCCCCTCTTCTTCAACAAATTTTTAGGCCCAAGTCCTCTTCTCTTCTCCCTCTCTGGCCTGCTCTGAAGTTTGCTCCGGAGACCTTCTTCCTCCGCCTTCTTTGTCCACCGCCACATACAATAGGCGGTGGGATCGTCTTCCTTGAGTTCTTTTGCACCTTGCAATACCAGCAGGCATTTCCGTCCTCCGTCGTCCTCGCCGATCTCCCTCACCAAAGCCTTCTCCTTCTCCAGCACCAGCCTATCACAGCTGGCATTTTCTCCACCTTCTCTTCATCCGCTAGGCACTCCATTCAACTCCTTATCATCTACTGATTTCCTCCACACTTCCAAACTTCGACTTCGACCTCTGACTTGCCTGCTCCATCATCATCTTCCCCACAACCGACATACCTCCAACGTGGTCACTACACCGCTATAGGCCACAATTCATCACGCCACAAGTCCCTACAGCACCACTTCACCTCTCATCAAAATCCCCAAAGAAATTTAGGGCTTTGATCTCTCTAACGCTTCACCCCACACACACACATCCACACTGTCGTCTCGAGGTCGTCCAACCTCCTTACTCACATGCACCACGAAGGCCACCATCACGTTCTCCATCCTCAGGCGATCCTCTTGAGCATATTTGACATGGCGGCGAGGCCATTTTCTGCTTTTTAGGTGACCACCGGACCTCCGCTGCCATCCCCAAGTTCTCCAACATTAGTTGTAGTCCTCCAGCCACAACCCCTCCAGATTCCACCTCCAGGTGTTGCGGCTGACTCCCAGGAAGCACTCTAGGTGATCAATTGGACTCCACAGCCTCATCCTCGACCTCAATCAGAAGCATCTTCAGCTGCTGTTGCATTGCGACAAAGCTGCGTAGGATAGTCCCACCTCGTAGAGCAAAGAAGCCCCGACTACACTTAAGTTGATTTTCTGATACTGGCTGTTCGCCTCAGCATGCACTGGGGGTGAGGTCCTTCCCACGCACGCGCATATGCACTCCCTCGCTCGCACTCGCGCCTCGCGGGTCTGGGCCTTGGTCCGTTTACCCGGTTACCCAAGTTTGGTTTGGTTTGCCCGATCTGAGAGAGAAGGAAGAGAGAAAAGGAGAGAGAGGGGGGGTTTTGCTTCAATGAACCCCTCTCAACACTTAGTCTCTACGAGGCAGCTTAGTCTCTACGAGGCAGTTGTGCCTCTGTGCTGTGCCTTCCCTTGAGCAGAGAAAAAAAAAGAAGCCAAAGGAGAAGAAGAGAATAGTGCCTGCGCACTATAGCAAAGAAGAGTTTAAGCCGTCTAATTGAAATCTCCATCGTCTGATCTGTTTGACATGGTGCACTGTGCACTTGGCTTGCATGGATTAAATTTGGTTGATACTGTTGAGATATTTGCTATTATTGTAATTAGGGTAATTGGTGATTCAAATCGTCATGTTACCCTAATCATTTTGCACTATTGACATTTGCTATTATATATACATTATTATTGCTTGAATTTCTCATTAAATATTATTATCTTGTGCTTGATCCTAAGATTAATTGCAACACTTGCTCCCTACATTCGACCTTGGACTTATATTCTAGTTATAAATTATATTTGTTCACATGCTATTTTCGGCTATATTGCAACGAAGTAATTTTAAAGCCCCGATTTAGCACGTCAACAATTTGCATGATGATAATTTTAGTGGTTTGTTGATGTGAATGATTTCTCTTTATTCCTTTTATACTTACATGCCAACCATCTCATTAGATCACCCTTTCACCACTTAATTCATGGCCTAAACACCTTCTTATCACCACCACCACTTAGCCACCTATCTAGCTAACCAAACCCCATATTTAATCTACCTAATAGACCACCCATTAGGACCCTAAACACTCTCCTAAACCCCAATTTCAAATCTACCCTCACTCTTTACACCTAGGTTTACTCTTAGTTTAGAACCCCAACAGTCCCAAAATAGTCCTCATTAAAGCCCCTTAAACCTGTCTAAACCATCCGTTAGTTGTGACCTATAACCCTTAGTACTTACCCACCATAGGCACCTTATTTAGGACCTAATCCTCCTCAATTTCAGATCTGAATTCTAGTCCTATTTAGGCCCCAAAATAGCCCATTAGACCACATCAAGCCCATCCATAAATAGCTTCATTAAGCTTGTTTGACCTACATCCATTTAGATTTTAGATTCACATTTTAGCTAACCCAAACCTTGCTTAAACCATCCCTTAGCATGTTCATTTTCATTTTAAATAGCATGATGATAATGATGTTGCCTCCCTGTTGGATTGAACCTACTCCCGCTATGCTTCCTTCCTCATTTATTAGTGAGATAGGATTTTAAATTTGATGGTGATTTTTCATGCAACGACTTTAATTTTTTCCATCGCAAAATCACATTATCAGCAGGCCTTGAGAACGCAACTGAATCTTAACATGTCTTACCACCCACAGAGCAATGGGCAATCTGAAAGGATAATTTAGATTTTGGAGGACTTGTTACGATCCTGTGTACTCAAATGGAAAGGCTCTTGGGTGGAGCACCTACCTTTGGTAAAGTTCACACACAATAATCGTTATCACATCAGCATTGATATGGCCCCGTATGAGGCATTGTATGGTAGGAAATGCATGTCTCTAGTTGCTTGGGATGTGGTTGGCGTGAAGTGGAAGGTAGGCCCTAGACTGATATGACAAAGTTAAGAAGTTGTGCAATTTTAGAGGAAACTTATCACCGCACAGAGTCGGCAAAAGATTTATGTGGTTGTTGACGACGGGATGTGCAATTCGAGGTTGGTGACTTTGACTTCCTTAGGGTTTCACCGATGAAGGGCATACAGAGATTTGGGGTGAAGGGTAAGCTAGCACAAAGATTTGTGGGCCTATTTGAGATACTGGAGCAAGTCAGACCACTTGCTTACAGATTTGCCCTGCCACCTCAGCTAGCCAACATCCATGATGTCTTCCATATCTCTAGCCTACAAAAGTATGTGTTAGATCCGAACCACATTCTTAGCTACGAGAATGTGGGGATTGAGGATGACTTGACCTACTAGGAGCAGCCGATGTAGATTCTAGTTCGTACCATTCGGAGGCTGTAAAACAAGGAGATCACCCTGGTGAAGGTCTTATGGAGGAGTTAGAAGTATGAGGAGGCAACTTGGGAACCAGAGGCAGCAAATAAGTAGTTAGACCTTTTCACTAGTAAGTCCATAACCCCTGGTTTATTTCCTTTAGGTTGTTATTCCTCTTTAAGGCTATGATTGACTTGGTGTCATTTCTTCTTATAACTTTGCTCGAGTTTCAAGGGAAAAACTCCCTTTAAGGCTTTTATATTTGTAACACCTTAAAATCTAAGTCCCGATTCACTTTGGAGTGGTTTGAGTCATTTCAAATTCGTAGGCACACATTAGGTTCGGTATGAGTATGAACACCTCATAAAATGTGAAGAATTATGTATTTTCAGGCAACCCTTAGACAAACCTTATCAAAAGGGTACCATGTATGGTATCATTGGATTCCTCTCATTGTAAGAATGCCAATGATGCTTATTTCGTGCAAATTTGAGGTGTGTAGCTCAAGTTGTTTCTAAAACAAGTTGATAAGGTCCTAAATGTAAGGTGAACGAAACTTAAGGGTAATTTTGGTATTTTACAAACAAATCCTAACCCTAACCCTAATGTTGGGTCTAAATAAAGGCACTACTAGAAAAAGGTGATCCGTCATTGGTTCATTACCGTCGGTTGCATAAGCGAAGGCAAAAATAATTTTGCCATCGCTTAGTGATCTAAGCGATGGCGAAGACCACACTAAAATTGAGCACCCCCACCTCATCCAAAAAGTAGTATATAACGAATATTTGTCGTCGCTCATTATAATAAGCAATGTAAAATGTCGACCTTAAATTTTCCACAAAATTTTAGGTGCAAGAATTGAAATTGAATTATACAAATGTCGACCTAAAATTTTTCGCAAAATTTTGGGTGCGAGAATTGAGATTGAATTATGCATTTGCCATCACTTGGTAATTAAGCTGACGGCAAATGTCAAACCTTGTATCCCTCGCAGAACCCTCTCCTCCCCCACATTGCGTGCATGCCTCCCTCCTCATCTGCAGAGCTCCTCGTTGCCACCCCTCCTCCTCCTCCTCCTCGTTGAAAACTTCCTCACCATCGCCCTCCTCCTCGTTGAAAACCTCCTCCAACTCCTCATCTTCCTCCTCCTTCTCCTCCTCGTCCACACCCACCTCCTTTTCATCCTCCCTGCAGCCCTTCTCATCCTTGTCTTCCTCCTCCTCCTTGCCCCTCTCCTCTTCCTACTCCTCTTCCTCGTCGCCCCCCTCCTCTTCCTCCTCTCCGTCCACAACTCCTCCTACTATTGCTCCTCCTCCCCTATTGACCCCCCTCCTCCTACAACTCCTCCCCCTCCTCATCTCCTCCTCCCCCCCTCCAGTGGCCCCCCTCCTCCTCCTCCTCCTTAAGGCCCTGACACCTCCTCCTCCTCCCTGCCCTCCTTCGCCAGCACCCCCTCCTCATCCTCCTCCTTACCGCTCCAACACCTCCTCCTCCTCCTCGTCCTCCTCCTCCTCACCCCTCGTCCTCCTTCTCCTAACCGCCCCTCCCCCTCCTCATCTCCTCCAGCCGTCCCCCTCCTCCTCATCTCCTCATGCCTTCCCCTTCCACTTCCTCCCCATCCTAAAATAGGTTTTTTTTTCTCAAATTCAGATATCTAGCAAATAGAATGATCCTTGATGGAGTCTCTTTTGTTGTACCAACAATAAAGAGTGTCACGATTGTTGGAACTAGAGGCAGTGGTAAGCATTCCATTTTTTTCCTACTTGGTAATTTTTATGTGTGTGAATTTGTCTGAGTTAGTAGGAGATGTAAATGATTTCTAGCATTGAAAATTTATATCATGTCATCAATGGGCAATAAAATTGGTGATAGCTACATTCAAGTGGTAATGGGTTTCTTGTTTTATGAGTTTGCTTGAGTTTAGGGATTTGTGAGATGGATATTTTACATTAATGCAATTGCATTGGAATAAGTTTCTTTAAAACTTGCTAGGATTGTAGAATATAGTTTGAATGTGTATTGCCTTGATGCTATAAGGCAAGAGGCCTTGAGACTAGTAGAAATGTCTGAAACTATGGTACTTGCACTGTACTTATTGGTATTTAGTTATTTGTATAGATTGCTTTCCCAATTTTTCTTGCACCTTCTTATATGCTTAGGGATGTGGCTTGCGTTGTACTAATTTAGTATCGATTCGTCATGGGGAAAGGTCCTTGATCCCTCAACAACATTTCCCAACCCATCTCTTTACTTCATCTACACTTTAAATTCACCAAATGCAAGAAGCCTCCAACACATTCCTTTTTGTTCTATCTATTGGGTGCTACCTTTTTGAATCTCATTGTGGGCCATATTTTCCAAAATTGCTTTTACTCTTGTTGAAATCTCTTGGAAAATATTTGATTTTTGAGGTAAAAGCAATTACCCAAAATGGAATATTGCATACCAATCTACCTGCACATTCTTTGAACTCTCGTCATTTCCCCTCCTAGAGTTTTCCAGTATCTTGTAGACCCAACTCCTTATCTCCTTTGCTTTTGACTTGTTGTCATTTAATATGTAGGATAGGGCTCCTTTTCCTCGCTGCCCTACCCCCTCCTCTTCCTATTGCACCTACACCTCCTCGCCACCAACTCCTCTCCTCCTCCTCGTCTCCTGCTGCCCTCCTTCTCGCCAACAATGTTCCTTAAGGTAAATGTATTATCACACTTTGTATTGTTTTGAATTTGATATCTGAAGCTTTACCTCTTTATTTGGATTTTATTTCAGTGGCTTTGAGTAGTACAACAAATTTATCTTTAGGAATTATAAAGCTATATGCATTTAGTCTTCATATCACAAGAGCATCTATCTAAATTGATTAGGAAATTTCCATGGTTAAAGTTAATTCAAGGTCCATGTCTCCACTAATACCTTTTATGATGTTATTGCTGATACTTGGTCTTTGAAAATTCCAAGATCAAAGGGAAAACTAAAGTTCCAAACTTCAGTAAGAATAGGCCATATGACATAATATGCACTTTCTCCAATTTTTGTTGACAGATTATGCAACATTAATGGATATCTTTAAATTATATGTACATATTATGCAAAATTAATCAATGATTATACAATCTGTCTTCGTATGGCCATAATCAGGCATGTTGAATGCATCTGTTAGATAATCAAGGTTTGGCAACCACTTTTGTAATGTTCCTAGAGGCTCCATGTCTTGCAAATATGGCCCTTGGATGGATACCAATCTAGTCATCCCACTTGGACCCCACTGATGTCAAGTAATATTTGACCATTTTCTCGAGCCTTCTTTAATGGTAATGCAACTATCATACTTGCCTTAATGAATATGATGGTTTGATATCATGCAGCATGGTTCAAACTATTGGATGATATGCATAGCTTTGTGATATGATCTCTCTAGTGATGCTTAGATTTCATTTTTTTTTACCAAACTTTAAAAAGGTCATATTGCTTAGCAGAATATACAATCATGTATGAATGTTGTTCGTTATTTACCAAATATAGAACGTTTTTACAATCTATGTGGAATGCTTCTTATTTGAAATCCTATGATTTCAAACTTTCAACCTTATAGCAAGAAAATAGTTTATCCAAACCTATTTATCCACCATGTGATGGTGACTATCATTTTCTTAGAGGGTTGTTACATCCATTACCCTGTTATACCACTTTCTTGGCCAACCTTATATTGAGGCATGCATCTGCTCATTTTTCTTGAGAATCTGATCATACTGTGGTGTTCCAGTGATATTGTTTGGCCTTCAGAATATTAAATATCTGAGTTGATTTCTTTTCTTAAGTGTTTATTTCCACTTAGTGATACGGAATATTCTTGTAATTATCATGGGCCTTGGAGATGGTGGGTGCGAGACCCAAATGCATGTGTTAGGGTGAGTTATAGCATCAAGTTTTTTGCTTCATGTGTTTGGAAAGTGGGGTGTACCCACTACTTATGTGGTATGAATGCATAGGTCTTCATTTCAGGTACAGGATTTTGGAAAATATTGAGAAAACATGGGAAACTCTGCCGAATTTTCGATAGGTTTCGATCCCTTAGTTTTATGCCATTTCCTTCTTGTACCCTTAGTTTCTCTGACGCAAGATAACTTTTTCGATATGTGTTTGGCTAAACTTTTTCTTTTCAGGCTTTGTGGCAGGCAAGTAGCAATCTTGTTTCTTCTTCTTTTCTTCTTTGTTTTTCGTTTCTTTACTTTTCTTATCTTTTTATAAAGAAAAGCTTCATCTTACAAGCTTCTACATATCCATTTATATTCTCAGAATATATGTACATAGGAGTTCAATGTGTGACATTATTCTAATAGTTAAATATAGTAGAGTCATCCAAGATTATTCCATTTCCAATGTTCTAATTGTCTCCTCTTTTTGTGAAAATTGTTATACAACCTACCCACCTACCTATTAGGGTTTGACTTTTCAAAAGAAAGGAGGTTTAAGAGGTTGCATCTTTTGAACCTTGAGATGTCTGGCATGAAAGTAGTATCTCTCTCTGGATGTCCAACCCAAGGGAGAAATTGTTATTCAAAGTTCATTCTTTTTCTGGTTGTAGATGGGCACCCTGTAATGTTTTCACTATCTAGTTTAAATAAATTGAAATAAGTGCAAAAGATCTTACATCAGATTAGCTTTAAAAAAAATACTCCCCTTTTGCCATCGATTTTCTAAATAATCGATGACATTAAAAGATAATTTTTTTAACAAGAGTGACTATTTTCCGTCTCTTTATACAGAAGCAACGACGAAAATATTAACACAGTTGCTTCTAAAGCAACGACAAATAATAATAAACAACAATGTTTAAGTTTTTATTATTTAAAAAATTATTATGTACCGTCGCTTATTTCATAAAGCAACGATAGAAATCTTTTTACCGTCGCTTATCAAAGGGACAACATTGTCATTTAAACGA
The DNA here is from genome assembly GCA_037157565.1 of Thalassia testudinum. NCBI lineage: Eukaryota > Viridiplantae > Streptophyta > Magnoliopsida > Alismatales > Hydrocharitaceae > Thalassia > Thalassia testudinum. Next base: position 27,732,130 of record JAZHRO010000003.1, read on the forward strand.
CAACAAAACTTAAAAGGCAGTGAGTTAATGCGGGAAAAAGAGACAAACCCCATCGCTTAATTTATAAATGATGGTAAATACAATTACCGTCAGTTATAAACCAACAGCAAAAGATCTAACATACTCGATGGGCGAACGATATTTCGACGTCGGATGTTCCTTATAACCGACAGCAAAAAAAAACAGCGACAATATTTACACCGTTGCTTTTTGGCGTCAATTAAGAGGTCTTTACCATCGATTTTCAACTGACGGCAAAAGTGGAAATTATTGTAGTGAGGTCTCTTGGGAGTTAAGGCCATCATTCACTTCTTTGGTCTCTTAGAATTAAAGAGGAAGATAGGAAAGAAGAAGAAATAAATTAGCAAATTAGGATTAGGTTTCGTAGGGACCTAATTGTAAGAGTGAGAACTTCGATCTTCCCACCGCAAATCTAGTAGCGATAGTGGTGACGCACAGTGCTTGGCAACGACAATGTGTTAGGCAACGATGCGTGGTGAGCGTAGTAGCACTCACGCTTGAGTTCTCACACGAAGGGCAGACATGCAATGCAATCGATTAGCAACATGTGGCCCACACTATAAAAAAATAACCTTTAGTAACATTTAATTTTACCACTATAGACCTTCTATTTGATGCTATATGTAATTACCATTTAATTACCACATTCATTGGCCTCATTAAAAAGTTAGCGACAATTATACAATCGTCGCTAAATCATTAGTATTAGCAACAATTTAATTGTAACAAATACTACTACTAATGATCTTTTTTAATTGCAACTTATTTGCCACTATTTCACCGCTATTAATTTACATTAGTGACAATTTAATTGAGATTATTAATGTCACTGTATATTTCATTTAATGACTTTTTTGATCAATTGCCACTAGTGATTTGCTTTAGTGATACTTTACTTTGCCATTTAATTACCTCTATTGATGTTATTTAGCAGTAATTATTTATCTCTAAATCGTCACTATTAATTTACTTTAATAGCTCTTTCTTACGTCATTAAATCATCACTAATTATTTATTTTAATGACAATTTATTTTTCCATTTAATTACCATTATTGATTCACTTTAATGATTCATTGTTATATCATTTAATTTCCACTATTGATATTCTTTATTGAGAGTTTTTTTTAACAAGAAGCAATCACAAATTTATTGATCCTCAAAGAATAAAGTACAATAACAACTCTTTATTGACCTTCCAAATCATCAAAGTACAAATTTCCTTCTCAGGGTAATACAAGAGAAAATACAATAAAAAAATAAAAATACAGTGAAAAAACAAAACTCCAAGCATCAGCCGACATCTTTAATCATACAAAAATTCCAACAATGTCCTTCAAAACTTCAATATTAATGATTGCATCGGTAATAAATAATATCTTCAGAAACTCCAGTAACAACAACCATATCAACTTCCTACTTGATGATTTTCATCCCATCCGCAGAGTTTCATGAACAAATCAGTAGCAGCAGCAACAACTCTAACTATTAGAACATAACTCTTAGGATAACTTGAAAATAATTTTTAAATTGGATTAGAGATGTCTACAAGTTCCTTTATTGAGCAACATAACATGTAAAGATAAAACTTAGGGCACCAACAAAGTTTCTATCTGAGTCTTAATTGACCTTGCTGCCTGAAGAAGCTAGCTTGAAATCCCAGCCTTTGATTCTATCTATGGCCATCTTTACCATGTTGCAAGTACTTTATGGGACCATGAAAGTACCTGACTGCTCCCTGAATTGAAAATGAACCTCCCTAATTTCCAAAATTCTAATGTCATCATATTCTATAGTAATCTGAGGTTTCATCATCTCAGAACAAGCTTATGTTTGTCAATGACTTTTACTGTTCTAATAGGCTTCTTATTTATGAATTGGTTAAGTCCTCTAATTGACATCACCTTTATCATTTTCATGAAATGCTTGTTAAAACAGTTCCTCCACCTTTTGCTTAGGGGCCATTTGCTGGACAAATTAGGAAAAGGGTAATAAGTAGTATATAAACTGTTGTGGAAAGTAAACGTTCTAACGATTTGGATGTTCATGTTGCAGTTCAGATGGAATGTAGTGGGGTGTCTTGGACACTTACTCTTAATTTTAGATGAAATGCAGATAATGTCTTGAAATTGATATAAAATGGCTAAATTGAGCTATCTTAAGTCACATTCCACCCTGAAAAATGGTATTTCAGAGTCAGAATAGGCATATACTAATGCCTTTTCCTAGGATTAAGTCATTGGGATGATTACCTCCAACAACCAAGCTTGATTCTACTAAAGACGCATCTGAAGCAGTGGAAATTGGTAGGTGAGGCATGGAAACTTGTTGATCATAAGAACCATAGCTTCCTGGAGCAATTGCAGAATCCATTGTAGAGTTGCTTGTCTTTTTTTCTGCTTAGTTCCCAATAAAGCCTTGCCATCATATTCTATGACATGCATCCAGTTATCATATGCCTTCTTGACTAAAGAATATGCAAACACCTGTCTAAATAATTGTACCAACTAGTAAGCATAGTTGCTATTATTCAGAATAGCAAAATAGAAATAGCTAATTATGATGTTATTTGGTAAAAATACATTGGTCGAGCATGGCCAAAGATGAAAAGTATCTAAAAAATTGTCTGTAAGAGCCCCGTGAGCCATTTATATTGGTAAATATGCAGATGGGCATAGACTACTAGATGACATGTTATAGTGAAAGACTCATTTTAGTGCTAAAAACAAACCTACTATGCACAGATTGATGTGGCATCAAATCAAAACATACAAGTTCCAGAGACTGCCACCAAATTTATCCATAAGAGATGTTGGCTACAGTAGGATTTTTTTTTTGGAAAGGTATTAGGAGTCAATGAAAGAGAGAAAACATTACTATAAGTTGATTCTTGTTGTATCACCATAACCTGATCAGGTCATGGTGATCTACCAAAAATGATCCATCACTGATCTACCATACATTTTCACTGATCTACATATTGCTGAGCTCTATCTTACCATAACCTGCAAATGAATAGAACTCTCTATTCTACTCCTTGAAATCCTCTTCGTCAAGCATATTTGAATCAACAGAGAAAGCCTCACAGCACATACAATTATGCTAGAAATTAGTTGTTAAAAATTCTCAAGAATAAGAAACTAAAAATAATGAGAATCTGAAAATACCAAGCATTTCCACTGACCTCTTCAACTTCAGTCCCATCAATGTCCTTTATAACTCCCTTCATTATAATGCTTTGACCTAGAAGAAAGAACATACATAAAAATTAGTTCACCCTCCCTGGGACATCCATGCATGCACTACAATCCATCTTGATTTTTTATCTTCGCAAATTTGCCCTTCTTTAAGGATGCAATCACCTTCTTTTTTTAAGGAAAAAAATTCATGTCTACTTTCCTAAGTGGATAAACTCATTTAAGAAAAAATCCTAATGTCTGAGACTTTCAACAATTTTGAGACTTTATGCAAGAGCTGATCCTTCAACACAAGGCTAAGAATCCAGCTTTAAGGATCTATTTGGTGATTCACATCCCTTCAAAATTAGTTCTCATTCACCTTCCCTTGCAGTTGATTCCCCCCTCTTCCTTCTTTATCCTGTTCCCCTTCTCAACAGCTATCCACATCTCAACGGGAGGGGGATCAATCTTCTCTTCATACCCCTTGTAGCTCTCTTTTCTGATTTGGTGTAATTAGAAACTTCTTCTAATGAAACCTAGAGTTCCCCTGAAAAATAATATTTTAAAAAAAATCTCTTCATCTCATTCCATATCTCTCCAAACCCCCACAAAGTGCAGATCTGCTTCCAAAACAGATCAAATCACTTAGGATTTGTTGACTCTGTCCAACACTTTCAGCATTTCTCTTCAGAGCTGTATAAATAGGCTTTCAAACCAACACAGTAAATTTAAATTGGCTCATAATTTTAGGAAATTAAGATGACTCAGAGGTTTCCAGCCTTACAAGACATTTTAGTCCTATTCAATCCTAAAAGTACTTAGAAAGATTGAACCTAGTTGAATTTTGTCTATGTGGTATTTATGAATTTCTTGGACTTTATGACTGATATTATCATAGGTAAATTCACATTGTGAGTACTTGGTTTCTACTGTATGGTAATAGATGCTTCATAGCATCTTTATTGTTCTTTACCAATTAAAGCAGAGAATGTGGTTGCTTTCATCACCAGTTTGGCACTTATCAGGCTTTAAGGTCAACCATGTGAAGTCTTAATTTAACCCTTTCAATTTGTCTGTTGACATCTGTATACAAGAACCTCCACCATGCAATAACTTAGAAACCAAAAAGGGAATTTTACAATACCTGATGAGCTGTTGAAGGTCCACATGCCACAGTTGGCAATTCCTGGAACTTACTTCATTGTGGCCATCGCTCTACTTCAATGGCTGTGCCAGAATGATTTTGACTGCTCATATTGGTAGGAGATGCAGCGCTGGCTGCCGATGCTGTGATGGACACTAAGAAAAATAAGTCAGAAGATGAGGATTTCTATTAAATACATGACATTTTTTGGGATGGTGCCTACCAACAACAGTAGAACTTCCAATACACACTACACCTCGTACTATAAGCACCACATTTGCTCCTGTTATATTCATAATGTGACTTCTATATGCATAAATCCAAAGCACCAACAACAGAAAAACAATCTCTCCCAATTGCGTGGAGATGTCAGGGAGAGATTATACATTAGTAACTCAAAGCCATTAAATAACAAATAGCAAACTGCAATAAATAACTAAAAGTGGAAACTAATATCAATACCCCATAATGCAATTACTAGGAAATATTAATCTTGCCAAATAAATAAACTTCTTAAATGAAAACATACGAACTGCACTAGCTGTTTCTTTGGAGTTCAAGCCTAAACAACTAACAGAACAATCTAGTAAAAAAAAAAAAACTCAAACTCAAAACTAAGACTCCAAAAATATACTTTAGGCCAAATCTAAATTATCTGATGTATGAATCTTCTTTGGACATTTCTTCTTCTTGAACTTCCCACTTCTAGTAAGAGTTCCTAAAAGAAGATAAAGAACCACGTTAAATTAGCAATTTGCAAGTATTGAAACTTATACATTACCTTAAAATAGTAATTCTTTTAAGTCACGCAATGATTGAACAGGTAGCATCTCCTATAGTTTGGTATTATTCAAATGGCCTAATCAAAGGCTCATCTTCCTCGATTGCAATTTCAATAATGACCCCTATATATTTTGAACCAATTTGGATGCCTCCAATGCATTGACTTGGATCAATTATCTGTACTCGAGCAAGTGCAACTTCTACTTCAACAGAATCTATACCAAGCAATGAAACTTCCTACAATGATAAAAAAAAAAAAAAATTGACAACCTAATCCATTTAGATTCATATGGACAATGTAAAAAGCTAACATATTATTACGTCAAGAGTTATGATCACTTGGAACACATGTAAACTTAAATTATACCTATCCTCTAGAAAAAGTAGATACAACACTTGCATGTTGGCTTTTTGAAGTTCTCATTGCATTCTTAAGGGGTTGTCTTCTTGTCTTTCCTACAAATAAGTACATGGGTTATATGTAATAGATACATGAGTAAATAGGGTTACTACCAAAAGCAAAGGAACCATAAGCAAACCGTCAATTAACCTACTAACACTTTAATTTATGAGTTGCAAGTGAGCCCTCTAATATCAACGTGGTAACATGTTAATCTTTAAAGGTTTGGCTTTCACACATGTTTCACTTATGTTCTAAACTTTGCATGATGGGAGTCATTTCCTTACCAGTTTTGCATTAGTCCTTTCTTGTTTCTAATTTATGGTGTAGGTGGTTCAATGCTACAACAGTAAAGCCTTTTTCTAAAAAATAATAGCAAATCCAATCGATTGCCATGTTAATTTATTATTGCTTTTCCAATGATTAACAATAAGCTAAAGCTTACTTTAATATCAAGTTAAATGTTGGTTTTGAGCTAATGCTTGTTTGGATTACAAAAGAGCTTAGAATTTCGTAAATGCATATGTTCAAGAGATGTTTGCATATCAGCTTATGATTAGATGAAAGCTTAGGAGAATTACCATTTTTAATTTAGTCATCAGAACTAGAATTAGATTGCATTGCGTGCCATTACTTTTAAATGAGAGACTCATTGACTCCTTTCTAAGCCAAGACAAGCCCTTTATGAAGGTACTATTTATTCACAGGCATGATTCATTTAAAAGAATGTGTAAGTTGAGATACCATAGATATGGGAGATTCAAGTAAATCTAGGCAATGTGTAATGGTAAGTAATGGGAGGATAACCTATGCTAGCTGTCGCAAATCGTGCAGGTAGGAGCGTGGACGCTCCCTTGTGCGTGGGAAAACAATCTCAATGGGGGGCTACCCACACGTGGGATCAGGGAGAGCAGCCGCTGGCAGACAGAGTGGGTAGACAGCCTCCTTAGGGTCTACTGTGGGGGCCGGTAGGAAGGAGGAGGCCGGCTGCTAATGGTCGGCAACCCTAGTGGCTGGCTGAGAGGGTCGGCTACCTTTAGTGGCCAGTGGTGGTGATGTTGAAGAAGAGAAGAGAGGAGACGAGCTTTTAAAATAGGAAATATTGATATTGCTCAAGTTTTACAAGAGGGAAGGCTCTCTTTTATAGAGAGAACATATCCCTTTAATTTGGGAAACCACTTAACCAATCAAATCTAATCACATCTCTAAACAAGGCAAATACTAAATCCTAAAAACAATTTTAGTAAAACTAGGAACTTAACATCTAAACCAAGACCCAAAATAGGTCCTTAGGACCTTCTAGACGTCAGCCCCTATTGAACCCTTATTCGATTGCCACATGGCCTTCTGGCTGCCATGTGGCACTGCCACGTGATGTCTTTTAGTCCCAACACTAACTATTTATATGGTTCACTTCTAATAATGGTAGTTTCAGTCATCTAATTTACAATAACAACATTAAAAATACAAAAATACTGATATCAAAAGAAGCAACAAGAAAGACTCAAATAAAAATGTTGCAACAAAGTACTCAAGAACGTGCCATCCTATCTCGTGGTGGTACCTTGGATTTTCTAAAGAATAGTAAGCGGGGTGAGAGACATCTAATGCCGATTTTGCTTTGAGAGCCATGAATAAATTTTTATTTAAATGATAAAGGATTATCACTTAAGATAATGCCCATCAGAAATCTAGTTCTCCTCCGCCCATCAGAAATTTGTTAACCTCAATTGCGCCATTCTCCTCTACTTCACTAAAACATGTGTGCAGATTCACAGGAGGAAACCTCATGTTGATTATCACTTTATAAATTGTATCTCTTTAGCGAATTATTGGGCAAACAATTTGTAATTTTGGCCATGTTTTATGGCCCCTAATTAATATATTTTCCGAGTGGTTAACAACCAGATTACCACCCTTCCCTCCACCTTCCAAAAAAAAATCTTGATAGAACCTATATGTTGGGAGAATGAGGTCAAGTTGATGCTCTTTTGGCCCACTTTGCCAATTCTGATTCAAGTTCAGAAAATGATTCAAAGGACTAAGTCACTTTGGATGCGGATTATCAATATCTGTTTGACTTAAATTTTCGGTTACAATACAATCTCATGAATTCAAAATTCCATTAGCAAATAAAGAGGTGGATATTTTCTAATCACAAGTATATATGACAAACAATCTTGTATATTTTAGCTAGTTGGATTCAACAAAAGAAAAAAAAAAGTATGGTTACATTTGCCCAACATAAAAATTATACAGAGACTGTGGTCCTCAAAAAACAAAGAAATAAAATTTTGGCAATATAATTAAAAGAATCTTTCTTAAGAAAAATATAATTGGAAGAACAACGCTTGAATGGAGATAGGGAATACTCATGTCCATGTAGTTGTTTATATTTTGTTTACCATGTGCATTCAAAAGTTGACTCAGAAGTGTTGCAGCCCTTTGAATGACAGTATTGGTGGTTTTATAGGTATTTGCAAACAGAAAAGGGTACCCTTCTAGTGGGATGAGGATGTAGTGGCGGCAGGCGAGTGGCCGGAGAAGAATAGCTGAGGATGCGATCAGTGGCGAGGACAGATAGGGAGAAAGAGGGATGCAGCGAAGAAGGACCTGACCCTGATTGAGGATGCGATCGGGTGGAACAGGTGGAGGGGTGACGATAGATCGAGAGGAGGAGGCATATGGCGGAATCGGAGGAGGCAAAGATCGGGCGTCCTCCTTGAGCATTTGTCGATTACGTAGTTGAGACGAGAATCGACGATCGGGTGGAGGACTGGAGCAGAGGAGAGGATCAGTGGCGATCAGGAAGAGGAACGAAGAGCGGAGGGCAGAGGAGCGGAGGGAAGTGAGGGTGAGGCAATCGAGCGATAGGACAGAGGAGTGGATGGTGAAGGAGGTGATCGAGCACACAACGTGAGAAAGGAGGGGAAATGTGTGATCGAAGCGCTGAGAGGGAAAAGAAGAGAGGGGAATAGAATTTGGCGATTTTCTTGTGGGGAAAGGGGAAAGTCGCGAGTATGGGATTGTTTTCCTTTTGCGTGCAATTTTTTTTGGTGGATGGGATGTGAGGCACATGGGATTCTTTTTCGGGGGAAATGAAGGGTCTTGTATAATTTAAGATGATCTTATTTATTCATTGCTAATGAGTAATTAACTTGTGTTGCAGTGAGAGGGGAAAGATGACGAGGTTGTGTTATGTGGGAAAGGTGAGTGACGAAAGAGGGTTTTGGGGGTGTATTTTTTGTGTAAATTGGATAAGGGAAAGAGCGTGAGAAAGGGGTTATGCAATGTAAGAGTTTTTGTCGAAAGTATCTTTGGGGAAATGTTTAGAAAGAGTGAGATTATAATTTTGTAATAGTATATTAGTGTCTTCATTTTTTTTGTTTGTAGTAAATCATCACAAAAAGATATCAATTTTGAGATTATAATATTTATTGTCACAAACATCTATCCCAAAAAGACATTTTCTTGTAGTGTTAGTGTAAGGGGATTGGGATTTGGAAGGGTTCATGTGGGACAATGGATTTATTAGAGGTAAGGCATCATAATACATTAAAATATTTTCTATAATTATTTTGTCATTTGTAATTATTTTTTATTATCTTAAAAAATATTATAATAAGGTAAGTAAAAATTATCACTAAATTAAATATTATAGTGGCAAATATATTTGTCAATAATGTTAATTGTTGTTCGACAAAAATATTATAATGGCATAAGTAATAATTGCTACTAAATCAAAGGCAATAGCATCAAATATATTTGCCACTAATAGTAATAATCATTTGATAAAATGTTAGGGTTTTTACATATATACCCCTGTAAGCTTTCGACGAGATGTATATACCATCATGTTCTTGATATTTATGTATATACCTCTATAAATTTACTTCATTAAGGTCGTATGCCCCTGCTCTGTTAAACCTAACCGAAAACGTCAAAAAAAGTAAAAAAAAAAGGAAAATTAATATTTTCATCCCCAAATATATCTCTCACCTATTTTTTCCCCTAAATAAGAGAGGGCTTGGGCAATCTGCATTTTAGCAGACACCCAGGCGCTGTTGTGCCTCTGTAGTTCAAGTCTTCAGTAATTTGATCATAGTGTTGAAAAATAACTTTTGCCCAAGTAATTTGATCCTAATTTTGTTTATAAATAGCATATAGTTTTTGCTACGGACTAGCAAAAGATAACCATGGGGGTGTGATGTGTATGCATCTAAGTAGCTTAAAATGTCTATTTATGCATGTTCTTTGTGTTGTAGAAGCATCATGCGTTGTAAATATTGCATAACATGCATCATCATGCATTTAGGTCAAATTGTACAAATTGTATAGTAATTTGCTCTTTCTGGTGGCCAAGGATAAGGTAATATTTAATCAGGGCCTCGGATTGAAGATCCAACCGTACGGATCTGATCAGGGCAATGATCGGAGTTCAATGACTCCAAGATCGCCCCGATCGAACTTCTATAGTATCGGATGAAGTTCGAGAAAGATCTGAGATCAAGGGGCCAGGTGGTGTAAATTTGTACTTCATATAATAAATTTGACCACACGAATAGGTTCGGATCAACGATCACAGCCCAACAGCGTGAAAATCGATCCAATCTGACATCCGCGGCACCATCTACAAGACAAAGAAGTTAGACGATTGAGATGGGACCACGTGGTGCCATCTCAGCTGCCTAAATCTCCTAGGGCTCACCCACTACATCTCTCTCTCATGCGCTCATCAAATTTGGGCCATTGGATCTTGATCCAACAGCCATGAGTGCACGCACCTAGGATCAAAATGCGACCAAAGAGGCCGCTTGGCGTGATGGTCTCACGCCCACTTGCGAAGTCAGAGGCACGGGTTCGAGTCCCGTGCGCCTCAAATAGAATGCACGAGAGGGGCACGGCTCAAATTATGCTGTTGGATGGTGAGCAGGCGGCCGATGATGTGGAGATGTGGCGCACCCAGATATCGTGGTTCACACACGTGCAATCAGATGCACCGCTGCACATGTGATCGCACGTGCAGGTGGTGGTCGGGCCCGGATAGGTGTGTTAATATGGTGATTTTATCGTTGAAGTGTGTATAGTGGTTAACCTAAATCGGACCTAACCATCTCTTTACAAAATTTTTAACCTGGCCTACTTGATTTTATCTTGGTCACTTTTAGGCCCAAGGTCGAACTGAGGGAAGTGGGATTAGAAGTGAAGTTTCTACGCCTTTCCTACAACGAGTCTCTTCCATTCGTTTATTATGTTTTTGGTTTTTTTCTATTTAGATTTTTTTCTGATAATTATTGTCCTTAAGGCACACCCTCAAAATTAGGTTCTTGGCTTTAAGCCAAATCAGGGTTTCAAAACGAGTCTTACCATTCGCAAGACGGAGTACCTGTAAGTCAAGGATTAACTTTTCCCTTTTATATATTTTTTTATCTTTTTATTGGCAGGAAAGAGAAGCAGAAATAAATTAAATATTATATATATATATGTATATATATATGTCTAAAGGGGTGGGGGTGGAGGCGGAGATGGAGTGTAGCACGGTGTCGAGTCGGTCGTCGTCTAGAAAGAAGCAACCAACAAGATGAGGTGCCGCGTGGAGTGTAAGATGGATGGTGGAAGATGTGTGTGACCACGCTTTTTGTATGCGTGTATCGGGGAATATCAGCAACTGGTGCAAATATTCCCGCGATACCACGTATAGTAAGTAATGTGAAAAAATATATATATGTATATGTATATATGTAAATATATCTATATGTATATATATATATATATATGGTTATAAATATATAGGTATATATATGTAGTTATATATGTATATATATGTGTGTGTGTGTGTGTGTATATATATATATATGTATGTATGTATGTATGTATGTATAAGTATATGTGTATATATATGTATATATATATATATATATAAGTATATAGATGTGTGTATATATATATATATATATATATATGCATGTATGTATGTATGTATGTATGTATGTATATAGATATATATATGTATGTATGTATGTATACTAATACCTAAGTATATAGGTACTACTATATGTATAAATATAAGTATATATATATATATATGTATATAAATATATGTATATATATCAATATATATATGTATATGTATGTATATATATATAAGTATATAATAATTTATAAGTGAGAGTATGTGTGTGCGAGAGTGTGTGTGCAGAGAGAGAAAGAGAGTACTGTGAGAGAAAGAGAGAGAGAGAGATGGCTGGAGTGAAGGCCGGAGGGTTTAAGGTGTCTCCAGCACTCAGGGCGTCGTCTGATGGCTTCATGCGCGCGCGCAGGGGCGTATGCGAGAGAGGACGTGCGCGCTAGGAGGAAGTGAGCATGGGGAGAGGAGAGGCCGCAGCACACCGCGCTGCGTGAAGAGCGAGCGCTGAAGACGCAGGCGGGCGTACGCGGGTGAAGAGCGGGCGAAGGGAGACGCGGAAGCAGACGCTGAAGGAAGCAGGTGCGGGCGACGCGGGCGCACGCAGACGCGTGGGCGGGAGCTGGAGCGGGCGCGGGGCTGGACACAGGTGCGGGCGAATAGTGGTTGCGGCACGTCGAGTGACCGGTTAAGTGAGAAACTTACCAGTCACCGCATTGTAGCCACAGTGTTCTGTTGACTAGCGTGAACAGTGGCTACAGTGCATGGCTGAGCCACGCGACCGCTTGCTGTAGGTGCTGTGAGTGCGGGCAGCTTGCGGCTGGCGCGCGCGTGGAAGGGTTACGCCTGTTGGTTGCAGGTGGAAGAGAGAGCGCGACACGGCGCGCGGAGAGGGAGGCAAGGGTGCCTGCAAGCGCGCGCAGTGGCCGGCGTGCACTGCTGTCGCCTTGCTGCTGCTGCTGTGGAGCTCAGCCAGCTGTTGCAGGGGTGTGCGGTGGCCGGTTGAGCTTCACAGCTTGAGGCTTTGCGGTAATGGCTGAAGGGCTTCAAACGAGGAAACAGGGAAAGAACCACCACTCCCACTGGCTCTTTGATGAGCTGGGCGGTTGTAACGACCCGGTTCCCGAGTCCCTACGAGACACGAGAACCGGACCGACTCGACTAATCCCAAGACCCAGTCGTCCAACGAGGAAGTAACCAAAAGACAGTAAAATAAACCACATTCAGCATGAATATAACTAACAGTAAGAAAGTACAGCAGTAAGGAAAGAAACTACTACAGTAGGCACCACCACAACAGTAAAACAACATTTATCATATAACAAAAACTGCAGGTAAAGAAGGTACAGCGGAAACAAAACTACTCACTAGAACAGAACAAAAGGGGTACAAAAGGCTGTGGTAACTCTACTGGACCCTACTCGGCCCAGCGTCCTCTGCAGCCGCCGACCCTGGCTGCTCAACACCTGGTCCTGAAAAAGGTAACGAGTGTAACACGTCAGCAAAACACTGAGTAGAGTGGCAAACTAACTAAAGGCAACAGTAGAGTGTACAGTAGCTATTATGTTCTATTACTTCCTTTATTTACATCTTTCAATTTTTCTCACTATTTCATTTATTTCTCAGATCCTTTACTTGATCTCGAATGTCCTCGTGGGACGATCTTGATTGCAGTCTTTTCCAAAAGTAGAAGTAGCACGTGGTGCTCTCCTCGCCGGGAGAGTCCCCCGTGGTGATCCTACCCTCAGTCAACCACCCCAAGGTCACTGACAGACGTAACGGTGACTACGGCATGCGCGATAAACGCACAGGTAGCTAGCCCGCTCTGGCACGCGGTCAGTCGTTTCCGTTAACGGGTGCGCCCAAAGCACAACACGGAACCAGGGCAGAGCCCTCTCAGTAACAGGGGTCCAACCCCTCCACAGTAACCAAACCGGGGCCTTGCCCCTCCACAGTCCGCGCACCCTCGCCTGACTACCCTGGTTTGCCCTAGTGGGCCTAACAAGTCGGTGAAGGAGGCTAGCAGAACCCCGGGGCCCGTGGGGTAGCTAGTACTCTCCTAACACTACTAGCTCTCCTCGGTACCACGTACACGAGGGCCAGCAAGTCGGTACAGAGCGGCCAATCCTAACCCCGGGTCCCTGGGGCGGCTGGCCCCACTCTGCACTAAACAGGTACAGGTACTTCCCTTGGTACTGCGTACCAAGAGACAGTACAACTACATCTCAGTTCCATTCCTTTTTCTTTCCAGGAGTTCCACTCCTAACTCCCCGTAGGGTTCCAGTTCTTTATTTTAGAACATCATATGTTTCACTTTCCAGATTCACGTTCTCAAATTCCATGATCTCAAACATGTTTCTTTATTCATAACAGGCAGCTGTTAATTAAATTTACAGGCAGCTTTATATATTCCTTTCCATTTTTTCCAAGACTGCAGTAATATACATTCCACTAGTTTTTCCATCCTAGGATTCATGCCATATCCTAGGATCTATCATACAATCTAGTTTTCCGGCCCTAGGATTCATGCAACACCTAGGAGCTATCATTCCATATATTTCTCATTCCTAGGATTCATGCAAGCCCTAGGTTCTAGTTATGGTTCCATACTTTAACAGATTTTATTAATACTTAAAACCACTCTACCAGGTACAACGGGAGTAATGGGGCGTGATCGGGAATCCCGCGCGCCTCCGCGACTCTCAAGACTGCAACCGAACGAGGTCCTATCACAAGGAGTGTCTCAAAACAGTGTATAGCTACTGTGGGCGGGTAGAGGAATTAATTCTGAAACGAACGCAACTCGAATCACGGAAAACGGAGCCCAAACGGGCCCTAAACGGGTCGAGAAAGATGATACTGTGCAAAATCAGACGTCTGGAACTCCCTCCAGACGTCTTAAACGGTGGATCAGAGAATTACCTGCTCAGCGTGGTTTCCCAGACGTCGAGAAGTCTGCAGGGACGTCTTTCCTAGATCCCAGACGTCTGATGGTCACTTTGGACGTCTGGAGGTCACTCCCGCCGTCTGGTACAACTTCCAGACGTCTGATTCGCAAAGGATGACGAATCAGAACACCTGCGCACAGCCAACCCCCCTCCCTCAGTACGGTCAGTCGACAAAAAGGAAGAAGAAAGCGGAAACTCACCTTTCAGACGTCTGTATGATCTCACAGACGTCGACCTTGCCGTCTGGATATCAATCCAGACGTCTGATTCTGGAAATTTTTCCAGAATCAGAGCCCTGCTCAGCCTCCGCTTGCGACGCCGCCCGCGTTGCACCTCGCGCATACGCTGCTCCGCCCGCAGCAGGTCCCTCTCCGCGACGCTCTGCGCCCCCTGCGCCCTCCGCCGGCCGGCCAAGCCGCTCCTGGCGAGCTCGCCCTCACGGCAGAGCCCCGCCCTCGCACGCCGCAGCTCCTCCGCGCTCACTGCGGCTGCCGCTGCCGCTGCGCCCTCGCGTCCGCTCGCTCTCGCGCACAGGCAGGAGAAGAAGGAGGAAGATGGTGGAGACGGGAGGGGAGGCGCGCCCCCCCCTTTTAACGCCGCGCGGGGAGGAGAGAGAAGGCGGTCGCAGCCGCCTGCAGCCGCAGAGAAAGAGGGCAGAACGCAGGTCTGCGCGCACAGGCGCGCAGACGAATATCCCGTGCGAGCATAACTGTTCGCCAGACGTCTGTAAACTATCCCGGACGTCTGGTCAGACGTCTGGATGTGATCCCAGACGTCTGGTCCGACGTCTGGGCCACCTCCCAGACGTCTTAAAAGGCGTCTGGGGCACGCGCTCGTTACAGCGGTGGTGGACTCACGGTGGTGATTATGCACCACCGTGAGGTGCTCCTGTCCGCAGGGTGTCTCCTCAGAGGAGGAGGGCCTGCGTATGGAGGGAGAGGGGAGGGGACGGTGGCCTGGAGAAGAAGCTGCTGTGTGTTGGGTTTTTGGCGTGGAGGACTAGGCTCGCTTTTGCAAGAAGGTAGCCGTGCCCTTATAAGGAAGAAAGAGGCATGCACAGCCATGCCCTGGCTGTGCATGGCTCAGCATGGTCGGCAAGGAGATCAGGTACATGCGGCTGCAGGGCTGGCAGGGAGAGGGGGAGCAGGACATGGTGCGAAGAAGAAGAGGTTGTTCCATGCTGCCGTGGGAAGAGTTTGAAAGTCAAATAAAAATTAAAATAAAAAGATGGTGAATTTTGCAAAGCAGCACTTGAGGAAAAATGTAATTTCACAGCCAATTTATTCACTCTCCTCCCCTCTCAATTAAATGCATGCATGCATGTATTTTTACAAATGCGACTATGGAAACCTAATATGCACTGGTAATGCTAGGAAATAGCACAAGACGGCGCAAGTGCAGGTGTATTTTTGCGGTGCAATCATACCCCCATGCCTATCTTTTGCTAGTCCCTAGCAAAACATTTTTGTAATGTATTTAGAAATGATCTTTAAGCTGAAGATTTTCTTTTGAGGTAACATAGGTGTGTTTATTGTTGGATATTGTGAGAACCAATTGTAGAGAAGATTACCAGTACTTTAAGTTTCACATGACATAGATCATCTCTCGACTAACCAGGACTCTTGATATTTAAACCTTAAGTACGATTTCCAGGACCCAGGAGATTTTTGCCGTACTCGAGAGCTCAAGAGGTTATGGCTTGTGCATAGTAAAGGATCAAGACTGACCAGATGAACATTAAGACTCAAGCCCAAGGTTTCACAAATTTTTAAGTAAAGGTTGGTCCCAGTTTTAGCTCGTGTCTTCGGATTGACCCTTAAAAAGATGATGGAAACTCAACTCCCATTTTCTAACATTTGTGGCTCAAAGAAAACAAGGTATTTGTAACCTACCATGAAGAACTTCTTGTAGGGCGAAGATTTTACAGACATTTGTGAGATATACTGACTTATTTGCATCTTTTTTTTTTGAAACACGTGTCAGTATATCTCTTACAACAT
This sequence comes from Thalassia testudinum, assembly GCA_037157565.1. Lineage (NCBI taxonomy): Eukaryota > Viridiplantae > Streptophyta > Magnoliopsida > Alismatales > Hydrocharitaceae > Thalassia > Thalassia testudinum. The sequence goes on from JAZHRO010000003.1 coordinate 27,748,508, forward strand.
TATTTGGAAGAGCACACTTTTTTCTTTTTGGTGGGAGAGAGTTCCTTTTTGGTGGAAAGAGTCTCTCCTAAACACAAGACTAAAGCCTGGGATAAAAAGTCTACCTGTGCGCACAGGTAAGAACTCCACCTTCCCTAATGAACACTAGGGCTAGATCTTATGTTCACCTGGTCTTTCCTGATATGTGTAGTGTGAACCAAGATTACTTAGGCTCTCAAGTAGAAGCAAACCAATGGATCCTGTACTGGTGTCTCAGGTACAAGAATACGTCCTTAGTTAGAAGAGATTCCGATCTATTTTGTCAATGCTCAAATGAATTAAGCCGAGCCTGAGCGAATCAAGCTTCTGTGGCCTGGAAAGTCTTCAAAACAATGGTTGAATATCCATAAACACTTATTGTATTTTTGTTTCAGCCTTTAGATCATTACTAAACACCATTTTCATTTTTCATTTTTTTTTCTTTTTATATATATATATAGGTGGAAACTGCATGATACCATAAAATACCCAGATCCTAAGGATGCCTATCCACCCCCCCATGCCAAACGATGCTATGTCCTCATATGCATGCAGGGTAGGGTAGAGGAAGGACGAAAGATCGAGTAACGAGAGCTGAGGTGCAGGGTATACAGTAGGGTGGTAGGGTGGGTGGATGGTGGGTGGTGAAAAATCTGGCATTTCCTGGGACAAGAGTGTCCTAGGCGGAACAGAAAACAAGTCAGGAGGAAGAAGTTGGCCCTCAGATTGGCCAAGAAGAAGGGCTTCTTGGATAGATGGATCCAAAAAGGAATAGCCCTAGTGAGTAGGATATGGGCTCAAGGTCCCAGTGTGGAGTTGCAAATCCGCCTGATTTGGCGCGAAAGAAAGGGCAATCCGGTCTTCAGGAGTGTGGACCGGCGGTGAGTAGCCCAGATATGACTCAAACCACGAGGTATGGGAAGCGGAGAAAATCGTGTCAGAAGTCTGGTCAGGAGAAGGTACGGGAATAGGGAGGGATGGGGGAATGTCACAATATGTGTTGGTCAGGCAATCGTCAATGTTTTCAGGTAATCCGCAGCAGTCAGAATAGGTCCCAATTGGTCCAATACACGCGCTCACGGCCATGTCCTCGTCAAACATGTCATCCTCGATACAATCGCAATCAAAGTTCTTGGCTGCCTTGAAGATGTTAAGCTTGAGCTTTTCAGATCCAATGGCAATCTCAATACAGCCCGACTTGCAGTAGATATGGGCGCGGGCTACGTCCAAGAAAGGTCGACCAAGGATGATCGGACAATCAGAAAGTGAGCTAGGAACTTCCATATCTAAAACAAGAAATTCAACAGGAAAATAGAGACTGTTGACCCTAACCACCACGTCTTCCACCACACCCTTCGGAATTTTGACAGAACGATCTGCCAACTGTAATGTGACAGGGGTGGGTTTCAGATTTCCCAAGGAAAATTTTTCGAGCATGATGGTCGGTATGAGATTTATGGAAGATCCTAGATCAAGTAGGGCACGGTTAAAATTGCAGCCTTGGATGCTACAGGAAATAAGCGGTGTGCTCGGGTCTTTCTACTTCGATGGTAGATTTGACAGTATAGCACAACTCGCATGAGGCGAGAGAACCACCGGATTCTTAGTTTTCTTTGACTGTCGCCTGGATGTTGTGTAGTCTTTGAAAAATCGGGCGACAGTAGGTATGTGGTCGATAGCCTCGAGTAGGGGTACCTTGATTTCTACATCCCTGAACAAATTACGCAGGTTATCAAAGGCCTGCATATCTTTCTTCTTGCCTTTTGGCTCCCTCAGTAGAGCCTCAGGGAATGGAACTGACTCTGGCACCAATTTAGGTGTATCGTCCTCTCGCGAATGCGGTGCGCATCCCGAATGAGAGGGCGATGAAGAAGACGAGCCAGGATCAGGTCGAGGCGGATCGACGGTTTGCTTATCGCTCCTCGTAGTGATAGCATTGGACGATGCGGGTCCAGTGGGATCATACGGCGGAGGAGGGTTTGCAATAGGGACATAAGAGTGCGGTGCTGCAGCGGGATTAGCTTGAAATCCTGGTGGAATGCTCGGAGCTTGCAGAATCTGATTAACCTGCCCCTAAGAAGGTCGTACCTGTGGTTGAGGACCACGGGGTACGAAATTTCGCGGGTTTGGAACAGGTTGGGCGGGAAGAGTGCCCTGAGATTGAGTCGCCATGCGTAGTTGACTGATCTCAGCATTCTGCTGCGCCAATTGGTGCTGAAGAGAGGATATGTTCTCTTCATGGTGCTTTGACATTTCCGTCATCATTCGCATCAATTTATCAAGAGGACTTGATGCGTGTTCGATTTGCAGTACGCAAGGGCCTGATGGTGGATTTGCCATAGGATTAGATTGGGCCCTTGGGATGACGGGTGCGGACGGTCGCATTGGTCAACTCGCGAGGTTTTGGCAATGCGGGTTGTTGGACCATGCAAAATTTGGATGATTTCGCCACCCTGGGTTATAAGTGGCAGAGAACGGGTTGTTCCTCAGGGCGCAAGCGTCTTCTATGCCAGAAGACGTGTCCGCATGTAAATATGCGTCCGAGCACATGGAGCCTTGGTCCTCCGTGTCGAAATACTGGCTCGCAGAATCCAGATCCACATGACTTACCGAGTCGCTTGGCGCGACACTCAGTAAGGAAGGTCATGCGGGGTTTCTCAGGATAAGCCTGGTATTGGAAAAATTGGAATTGTGACAAAGTGGTGAAGTGGGGTGATAAACGCCAGTTTATCATCATTCTTATGCATTAAAACAAACCTAGCTCTTAGGATTTTACTCCGCAAACGGGTTTTTGGGCTGCATTTAGGCATAAAATAGGTTAGGCATGCATTGCACTTTTTATTGTCTTTTTAATATGTTTTTGTGAGTGTTAGGGATGTACAGATATACAGATCCCTAAAATCCTAGCACTCAAGAAGGCAAATGGTGAAGGAGAAGCCCAGACTAGCTGGAACTCAGCTTGATCCAACTCACCACAACTGGAACCTAGCTCACTTGAACTAGGGTTAGCTCATCCCAGCTCCATTCAGCTAATCTCAGCTGTATGGCAGCTCAAGAGAGTTCATCTTAGCTCACCCTAGCTCAACTCAGCTCAGATCCAGCTCAACTTAGCTGAGTCTAGCTCATCTCAGCTCCCACTAGTCCACAGGGAGCTCTAGCTAGCTCAGCTGAGTTGACAGAAGTTCACCCTAGCTTAGATCCAGCTACATCCAGCTCCACTCAACTCCACCCAGCTGAAGAAGAACTCATCCCAGCTCAGGAAGCTCAAGTCCAGCTCCCGGGGACTTAGCTTAGCTCAACTCAGTTGAGCTAAGCTACCTTAGCTGCCTCAACCAGCTTGATTCTCCCCGGGAACACCAGACCTAGCTCACCTCAGCTCATTATGGTAGAAGCTAGCTCACTTTAGCTTGGCTTAGCAACTAGCAAATAACTAGCAAGCTAAGCCAGCTAGAGTAGCCCCATGCCAGCCTCTTCAGCAGCAGCCAGCTCCAGCTCCAGCTCCAGCTCCAGACTTCTCCTCCTCAGCTCCTCTCCTCCAAACGCTAGCTCCAACACCTTCTCCTCTACTCCACCTTTAGCTAAGCTAGCTTAGCTTAGCTTAGCTAGCAACTAGCTCCTTGGCCATCCACCACCTTCAAATTCAACCCTAGCTAGCTCCACCAACTTAAGCCTACCTAAGCTAGCTACCCTACTCAAGTTGGCGCCACCTCCTAGCCATCCCTTCACCCCATTATCACCACCAAAAGACACCATAAGTTGGTGCCAAAAACTTCCCCTAACCACCTCTAAATTGGCACCAACTTTCAGCCCTTAATCCACCCTACACCTACCCACATAATCCATCCTAGCCATCCACCTACCCCCCTTCTAGAACCCTTCTTGGTGCCAACTTAGACCACCTTCTAGAATCCTTTTTGGCTCCAACATCAAGGGGTGTCAACCACCATAACCACCCCTTAGGTGTCCCTTAAGGTGACGCCAACTCACCTTGGCCATGGGATCTTTAACCACCTCCATCTCTCCATCTTAGCCCTCCATTCCAAGAGTCACCTTAGCCCCCTTCCTATTCTATAAAAACCCGCCACCTACCACCATTTTGGGACATCCTCCATTAGTGTATTTTGCTACCTATACCACCTATACCTACGGCCAAGAAGGAGTAGAGAAGGAGATTAAAGGGGCACATCACCAGCCCTTTTGGTGCCTTCTTCTCCCCACTCTCTTCAACTTGGGCCACGCCAAGGAGGAGGACTCTTCCACTTCAAGGAGGACGGCCAGGCAAGGGAGAAGGACCTAGGGTGGACGTCCACCCTTGGAGAGAAGCTTAGGGCATGCCCCCTTAGGGCTTGCCTTGGAGGACATCATCATGGCGGAGCACAGCAAGGAAGGAGTTGGAGGATTTTTTTCAAGCTTGGGAGCTACCAAACTTGGAGCAAGAAGCCCTCTTCTTCACCATCTATCTAAAGGATTTGTGTTTGCTTTTCTTTATTTTAATTTTTCTAGTAGTAGAAGCATTCCTCTACTAGGCCTTTTTGTAAAACACTTTTCATTAATCTAGTTGCCTTCTTTGCAATTTCTTATTTGCATTTCTACTTGCTTTGTTTTTAGCAGTCTTCACTCCCTCTCCCTAATTATTCTAGGCCTCCACTTGCCTAGAGTGAGCTTAGGGAGAGGTTCTACTTGCCACTTTAGAAGTAGTTTATTAAATTTGAAGTGTAAATCACCTTCCCGCCACCATTTCACATGTTGTCTTAATTCAAAAACAAAAAAATGATATATTGAAAAATACCAAAAAGAAAGTTGAGATTTGTATTCCAAGCAAGAGAATCACTTTTGCAAACATTTGGCCTCCTTGGACGACCCTAGATACTCTCCTATCTAGGAATATAAATTTAAAAGTTGATCGATTTTGTGAGTTACAACGACGTATTTAACAAACCGCGTGAAATCGCCATCACTTTTTGGCGCCGTTGCCGGGGAGGCACGGCTTTGCATTAATTAATTTTCTCTTGCTTGAAGTGGATCTCATCCCCTTCTCTTTCTTTCTTTTGTGTATGCAGGAATTTGGAAGCGAGAGCTCAAAGATCCTTTTCTTCCCGTGAAATTCAGGTTGGTTCTGCTTTCTTGTCACATTTAGGCTAAAAGACTTCCAAAAAATATTAAACTTGGCTTTCAGGACCATAAACAATTTAATTAAGTACTAATTATGTATAAGTATATGTATATGTATATATATATATGTATATAAGTATATGTATATATGTAAATATATAAGTATGTAGATATATATATATATATATATATATATGTATGTATGTATACTAATACCTAAGTATATAGGTACTACTATATGTGTGTGTGTATATATATATATATATCAATATATATATGTATATGTATATATATATAAGTATATAATAATATATAAGTGAGAGTGTGTGTGTGCGAGAGTGTGAGTGTGTGTGTATGAGTGTGTGCAGAGAGAGAGTGAGAGAGTACTGAGAGAGAGAGAGAGATGGTTGGAGTGAAGGCCAGAGGGTTTAAGGCATTTGCAGCAATCAGGGCGTCGTCTGATGGCTTCACGCGCGTGCGCAGGCACTTATGCGCGCGAGGACGTGCGCGTTGGGAGGGAGTGAGCGTTGGGAGAGGAAAGACCGCAGTGCACCATGCTGCGTGAAGAGCGAGCGCTGAAGACGTGGGCGGGCGTATGCGGGTAAAGAGCGGGCGAAGGGAGATGCGAACGCAGACGCTGAAGCGGGCGGGTGCAGGCAACTCGGGCCCACGTAGACGCGCGGGCGGGCGCTGGAGCGAGCGCGTGGCTGGACACGGGTGCGGGTGAACAGCAATTGTGGCGCGTTGGGTGACCGGTTAAGTGAGAAACTTACCGGTCACCGCATTATAGCCACAGTGTTCCGCTGACTGGCGTGAACAGTGGCTACAGTGCATGGCCGAGCCGCGCAACCGCTTGCTGTAGGTGCTGTGAGTGCGGGCGGCTTGAGCCTGGCGCGCGCGTGGAAGGGTTACGCTTGTTGGTTGCGGACAGAAGAGAGAGCGTGACAGGGCGCGTGGAGAGGGAGGCAAGGGCACCTGCAGGCGCGTGTGGTGGCCTGCGTGCACTGCTGCCGCCTTGCTGCTACTGCTGTTGAGCTCGGTCGACTACTGCAGGGGCGTGCGATGGCCAGTTGAGCTTCACAGCTTGAAGCTTTGCGGTAATGGCTGAAGGGCTTCAAATGAGGAAACAGGGAAAGAACCACCACGCCCACCGGCTCTTTGATGAGCTGGGCGGTGGTGGACTCACGGTGGTGGTTGTGCACCACCGTGAGGTGCTCCTGTCCGCAGGGTGTCTCAGAGGAGGAGGGCCTGCGTATGGAGGGAGAGGGGAGGGGACGATGGCCTGGAGAAGAAGAAGCTGCTATGTGTTGGGTTTTTGGCATGGAGGACCAGGCTCCCTTTTGCAAGAAGGCAGCCGTGCCCTTATAAGGAAGAAAGAGGCATGCACAGCCATGCCCTGGCTGTGCATGGCCAGCAGGGAGATCAGGTGCATGCGGCTGCAGGGCTGGCAGGGAGAGGGGGAGCAGGACATGGCGAGAAGAAGAAGAGGTTGTTCCATACAGCTGCGGGAAGAGTTTGAAAGTCAAATAAAAATTAAAATAAAAAGATGGTGAATTTCGCAAAGCAGCACTTGAGGAAAAATGTAATTTCACGCCAATTTATTCACTCTCCCCTCTTAATTAAATGCATGCATGCATGTATTTTTACAAATGCGACTATGGAAACCTAATATGCACTGGTAATGCTAGGAAATAGCACAAGACGGTGCTTGCGGTGCAATCAGTGGGCACGCGATGAAGGTGCGGGTGCAGATGCATCCTAAGTCGTTCGATCTCTTGATTGGACGGCTGAGAATGCTTGAACGTGATGCGTGCATTGAAGCAAAGGAAGAGGAAGAGCTGGGGGCATGCACATGCTACACCCACGATTGGGCTTTAGTGACGATTAAATTCGTCACTAAAGACCCTAAATTATTGTTTAATCATCAAAATGACCTATTTGCCCCTCTATTCTTCAACTATAAAAAAGCCCTATGACCCCCACATTCTTTTCATCCCTTCCTTCATCTCTCTCCCTTTCCAAAGCTCCAAAGAAGCTTGTCCCAAACCCGAGATGCTCCTCTAGGGTAAATATCAAAATTTTGTCCACTTCTCACCCCTGTACTAGAAGTGGATCCTGCGACGACAATGCCCTACCTCACCCCCAGTTCTTCTCAATACATTCTCTATCTTCTATCTTTGCTCTTCTTCTTCCAAGCGATGTCCGTCCAGCTCGTCCTACAAGCAGCCATCGAGGAGGATAACTTCTCTCCCCCTTCTTTTTATCGCTTTCTAGATTAGATTTCCCGCTTTCTAGTTGTAGTTGTAATAACATTATTTTGATTATAAAAGTTATCTCTATCTCTCTCTCTCTAGTTGTAGTGTTTATATTGCAAATAGAATAGAATCATTGTGATGATCTCGTCTTTAAACAAAAATTACAAAAAAATATAATTGTTGATTTCAAATCGACGTAGCCTCCCTATGTTCGACCCGAGACTCCTTTGGAGTTTTGGTAAAAATTATTTGATTGTTCGAATTTTCTCACAAATTACACTACAAAGATGGGTTTTCGAAACTCAAATCTTTTTGCGACAAATTTTCGTACATCAACCCTCACACCTCCTCCTCCCCCTCCCCCTCCCCCTTCCTCTCCTCCCTCTACTTTAGCTGCCAAGGTAGGCACGAGCCTCAAGGACGAGGATGTGGAGGTCAAAGTTGCAGAGCTGCGAGGTCGTTGCCATGGCCCGCACCAGCTCTAGCAAGACCGCAACCTTCCTTATCCCCCTCCTCCAATGCCTCCACTGCCACCTCCCCCACTACAACCTCCACGCAGCCACTACGACCTCCTCCACGCGCTCCTTCATGACGACCCCAACCTCCTCATCCAACTCACCTCCCTCTAGTGCCTCCGCTGCCTCGAAACTGTGTGGGATAACGACCCCCGCTTCTTCTTCGCCCCATGTCGCCGCTCCGCCGTCACCTGTGCCCTCCTCCTAGACAAGGAAGGCGAGGTCCTCCATGCCAGCTACGGCAAGTGGCTGCTCTACACCGTGGCCTCCGCCAGCGACCTCCCCTTCATGGAGGTGCTCCTCCATAGGGACCCCCTGCTAGCATTCGGGGAGGGGGAATTCGGGGTGATGGACATGTTGTATGCGGTGACGAGGGGGTGGAGCCTCGAGGTGTTCCGAATGGTGTACGGGATGGCGAAGAGGGCTGGAGGCCAGAGGGAGGTGTTCTGGCAGGAGCTACGAAACTGCGTGGTGCATGCCGCGGTGAGAGGGGGTTGCTGGGAGGTGCTACAGGAGCTCCTCGAGGGCTGCGGTAACATCTTGCAGTAAGGGGGAGGAGGAGGAGGAGGAGGAGGTGTGAGGGTTTAGGAGGAAAACTAGGGGAGAGATATATGTGGGGTGAAAATATAAATTTTCTTATTTTAAAATTTTTTTTTTGACGTTTTCGGTTAAGTTTAATGAAGTAGGGGCATACAGCCTTAACGGAGTAAGTTTATAGGGGTCTATACGTAAATATCAAGAACATGAGGGTATATACATTTTATCGAAAGTTTATAGGGGTATATATGTAAAAACCCCTAAAATGTTTTAGTGGCATATATAAAAAATTTGTTGCTAAATCAAAAGAATTAATAGCAAATGCATTATATACCACTATCTAATTTGTCACCAAAGGCCATCTTTTTTGTAGTGGATTCTGATATGGAAGATGAAAAAGATATAGCTCTTCTCTCCAGAAAATTCAAGAGGTTCCTAAAGAACAAAAGGAGGTGGAAGAAGAAGAAGAGCCTCAAGAAAATTCAATCATATAGAGCCTCAAGAAAATTCAGTCATATGCTATAATTACAAGAAGAAAGGGCACATGAGAAAGGAATGCCCTCAACTCAAAAAGGAGGATGACAAGAAGAAGACCCGAAGATTTCCTATGCACGATGCAAAAAAGAAAGCATTGCAAGTCATGTGGGACGATAGTAACAGAAGCTTAGAAGAAGAAACCGAAGACACTTCAAGTGAAGAAGCTCTCTGTGGTCTTATGACGAGTTATTAGAAGCATTTTATGAGCTACATGATCTAGCTAAAGGACTTAGAATAACTAATAAGAAATTGATGAAAGATCTAAACGAAGAAATTAATTTGAGAAGTAGTGCTAAATCTCAAAATCAACAACTGTCACAAGAAATCACCACACTTAAAGCTCATGTTGACACGCTTCAAATAGAATTAGGAAAACTAAAATGAAAATTTGTTGCTCTAGTAAATGACCTAACTAAGTTCACTAAAGGAAGAGCTAACTTGGAAAAGGCACACAAACCTAAACCTCCACAAAATTTGGGTTAGGATATATTCCTAGTAATGATCATGAAGCATCCACTTCACAATCTAACACACAAATTTCTTTTAGTCCTAAGGCGAAGAATAGGTCCACACCTAAACAAGCACCTGCTAACAAAACTGGACCCAAAAGAAAATGGATACCAAAAAGAGATTTGCAATCATGTTTTGCAAGAAAATCTTAAGGACTAATAAAGTACTCAGACTGGGTCTACCATCAAAAGTATGGACACCTTGTAGCAGTAAGAAAAAATACTGGACCTCACAAACAAAAAGCAATGATAGGTCCAAGGAAAAGGAAGATGGGTTATGGATAGCGGCTATTCAAAGCATATGACAAGAGAAGAAGACCTATTCATCAACCTTAATTGAAAGGAAGGTGGTTCAGTCACCATTGGCAACAATCACAAGGCCATATTACTGGTATTGGCTGAATTGGTAATTCTAAAATTTCCTTTGATAATGTTCATCTTGTAAGTGACGTAAAACATAATCTACTTAGTGTAAGGCAGGTATGCAATAAAGGCTATAAAGTTATTTTCACTGTAAAAGGTTTTAAAATTAGGGATAAAAATTCTAAGGAAATCCTTTTAATTGGAGACAGATCAAAAGACATCTACACTATTGACTTTGATAAATGCAATGATCTCAATTGTTTGATTGCATGAAATGATGAGTCAATATTGTGGCATCGTTGACTCGGTCATGTTCACATGCGAAATATAAACAAGCTTGTGAAACATGACTTAGTACAAGGGTTGCCTAAGGTTTCCTTTAGAGAGAAGAATCTCTGTTCGTCCTGTAAACATGGAAGAATGCATAAAACCTCTTTCAAACCAAAAACATGGTCAGTACTTCCAAGCCACTTGAGTTGATTCACTTAGACCTTTTCAAACCAATGAAATCTGAAAGTCTAAATGAGTGTAAATACTATCTCATCATAGTTGATGACTTCTCTAGATTTACTTAGGTATTATTTTTAAGAATTAGAAATTCTACCTTTGAGGAATTTAGACAACTAGCCAAGAGAATCCAAGCCGAATCTGAACTACCCATCACTAGGATTAGGAGTGATCATGGAAGAGAAGTTCAAAATAAAAAAACTCCAAGATTTCTACTCTACTTATGGAATAAAACAAGAATTTGCTTTTCCTAGAGTAGCTCCTCAAAATGATATTGTAGAAGGAAATAAAAGAACCCTACAAGAGTATGCCCACACTATAATGTGAGAGTCAAAGCTACCTCGGTATTTTTGGGCTGAGGCTGTAAACAATGCTTGTCATATCCAAAATAGGGCTTCCGGACCCCTTCAGAAAACACCATTTGAACTCTACTTTGATAAGAATCCTAAGATCTCCTACTTTAAAGTGCTTGGTTGCAAATGTTTCATATTGAATACAAAGGAAAACTTGGATAAGTTTGATGCAAAAAGTGAGAAGGGAAATTTTTAGAATACTCCTATAGAAGTAAAGCCTATAGAGTCCTTAATAAAACGAATTTGGTAGTCAAAGAGGCTCTGCATGTGTCTTTTGATGAATCAGATCAATTGGATAATGCACCAACTAAAGATGATGATCAAGTCTTAGATGATCCTTCAAATATACCTGAAGACACCATCTCTAGTGAACTTCCTAAAGACTTAATCTGCACCAAAGATCATCCTAAAGATTTAGTAATTGGTGAAGTCTCAACGGGAATTCAAACTAGATCATCCTCTAATAACCTTGCACTTAGCATGTCTGTATCTCAACTAGAACCAAAATATGTGAATGAATCATTTACATATTTTGGTTCTAGTTGAGATACAGACATGCTAAGTGCATTTACTGATGATTGTTGGATTGTAGCTATGTTGGAGAGAATTCCTCATTGTTTAAAAATATGTGTTGTAGTATAGCGACGCAAACCAAATCAACATTTAAATTTGTAAGTGCTCAAAAAATGCAAGTTCTGAGGTCATTCGCAGGGAGTAAGTTATTACAATTCAATCAACTAATCAAATATGATGAGCACAAGAATGTAATGAAAATCTCACTATGAAATATATTCAATGTATGCTAGGAGTTATAGAACAAAAATAGTAGAGAGAGAGAGAGAGAGAAAGCAAAAAGAATGGTGGTTAGAAGTACCAATGTTTCACTTAATAATCAAGCTATCCTCTCAACATAAGCTCAATATCAAATATCTCAAAGGGCATCAGATACCTAAATTAAAGGTTTAATGCAAGCCCAATAGATGACTTAAACAATTAAAGCCAAAGCTGCTTAAATTTGCCTAAGTTATTAGGCATAGATCCCAAGGGCAAAACCCCCCTTTCTCTCTTTTCAAGACCAAATCGGACTGGTCTAGACCAAACCCGGTTCAGCTCAGGCACGCGTGGCATGAGCGCAAGAGAGGGCACATGCATGGCTCGTGAGGGGTAGGGACCTGACCCCAATGTTTCAAAGGTAAACAACCTTAACATGCAAAGCGTTAAATAGGCATTTCAGATTTAAGGCCCCATGATGTGGGACTATCTTGGTTCCTGTCTTCGCGAGTTGCAGTTGATGAGAAGTTTCATCTGATTGAAGGTGTTGTAGGCCCTACTTCACTCCATTGGAGCCCCAAGTGGCTTCTTGTGTCCAGTCTGCATTGCCTGGATGTGGAGGCGGCGAGGATGATGATCGAGGAGCAGCAAACGACGGTGGCGTAAGGCAGAGATCTGGCGAACACCTAAGAAGAAAAATATGGGCTAAAAGCCCCAATTAAACATCTCGCAAGTTTCGCTGTGAGGTGAGAAATGTAATGGCAGTGGTGGCGAAGTGATTTGAGAGGTGGAGGAGGTCAAGCGAAGGTGGTGTTGCAAGGGGAGTATGGGTTTGTTCGGCAACATGAATAAGTGATCGAAAGCTTTAATTATGTTAGGGAATTTGATCACGAGGTGGTGAGAAGTGTTTTGGGAGTGGTGGTTTGTGGTTTAGTGGATGGGGTTGCTGGTGCAAGCTCTTCGGAGCTCGTGCCGACAATGAGGAAGACAATGGCGGATATGCATGTGTAGTGGTTGGACCTAGAAACTAAGGGTGTAGAAAGAAATTGGGGAGCGAGAGGAGGAGAGGGAGGAACTTATCTAGATGATAGGGCAAGGGAATCTCTCCAACGTGACTTGCTAGAGCCGAAGGAGATGAAGACCTCCAGTGATGAGAAGTGGCGACGACAAAGGAGGAAAGAGCTCCTACTGCGGTTGGCGAGGAGAAAAAGAGAAAGAGAGAAAGATGGTGGACCATCCAAGTTGGCTATTGGACAGTTGGATGAGGGAGGTTGAGTGGAGTCATCAGAGCTAAGGTCAGAGGCTACCGGAGGAAGGAGAGAAGAGTTGATTTTGTCCTAAACCTGGCTGAGGAAGCCCTGAGAAGATCCAAAAGCTTATATAGAGCTCAATTAAAAGCTCAATTTGGAAGAATTCAGTGTAGGATTCCTAATTTTAAAAACTCTAGATTTAGGAAAATTTGAGCTCGCTGGAGCTTCTTGCTCCAAATTAGGACTTGAGACCTAGCCTAATTGCTTTCCCACTATCTGGACACTAATCCCACCAATTTTGGTAGGATTTAGTGGAGAAATCATGTTGATATCTACCTTTAAAAGTTGGTGCATATGTGTGCTAGGTTTTTGATTAGGAAATCTGCTAGAATCAAGTGACAGGGATCTAATTGTGAAGAAGACGAGGAAGTTAGGGGTATATATGTAATAAAATGTGAAACCTTAGATGTGAAAAATAGAAATTTTGGTGCTAACCTAATTTGGACCCAAGGAATATATTGGCGAAATTGGATTTGAGTTTTGATCACGTTTGACTAGGTAAATTGCATAGAAGCCCAAATTAGGGTAAATTCCCATCTGAAACTCTATTCATGGTCAAAATAGATTCAAATGGTCAAAGTGAAGGTACTAAACCTCTTAGAACATTTTTCAATGATTTTTTAGAGGTTTAGATTGAATTTATCTTTACCAAAACCCTTTTAATTTGAACGGGCCAGATAATTAGGGTTTTCAAGACTTTAAATCCTCGAAATACGTGAAATCCTAATTCAGTCAGTATGAGCCAACTACCTGATCTTTTAGGTTCATTTGACCTTAAATTAATCCCTGATCAACCCCTTAGTTAATCTACATTAATGATGAGAAGGTAAAACAACAGAATTGACCCTACTTTCCTATGTTCTCAAATCAGTTCAGTATGGATTTACGACCCTCAGATGATGATTTAAGAGCATTTAACACTTGAATCTGACTAATTTTAGTTTGTTATGATGAATGATGATGTTACCATCATACCCCCATGCCTAACATTTGCTAGTCCCTAGCAAAATCCTTTGGACCTAACTAGATCTTTAAGTTGGATTTTTTCCATCAAGATGCTTACTGAGCCATATCTCTAAAAATTAGATCAAAATACCAACAATAGGCCTAGAGGTACTTAAGTACCAGCCAAGATGCAGACCTGACTAGCCTCGACCTTGGGTCCACCGTGAAGGTTTTTAAGGCTAACAAAAACTACCTAGAGGTTTATTGACCCCAACGGTTAAACCACCTATATGTATTCGTGGCAAGTCCAAGTTCAATTTGCCAGTGAATTTTTTATAAGAGAGATAGAGAGGGATATTTATTTTGAGAGTTTTCTCTCTTTTCTTTTTATATTCCCCTAAATCCAACATTTGTTTGGCTCTAAACACGGTTTGTATCGGATTCTTTGTCCCCACTATCAATCCTCGCAAGGTTCGTAGCTTTCGATGCTTCGAGATAGCACCGCCCATAGCAACCCCCAGAACCCTGGCCTTTGACACTTCGTGATAGTACTACCCATGGCATTCTGAAGTTAAATTCAGGCCTGGGCAATCAACATTTCAGAATAATCCCGTCCATGGCACCTAAACCAGCACAAGGTGCTTACATGATCCTGGTAGGATATTTAGATATCTTAGGAGACAGGCATAGAGGAGACAATATGTTATAACACATCTTCGAGGGGAGTATTTTCATTCCTCCTCTTCGTGCCGAGAACTCATCCAATCAACTTGTGTTTTTGAGCTGCTCCTAAGTCAGATCTTCGGGAAAACATTTTTAGAATAGAATACTTTTGGCATTATACTTCATTAAGTGCACTAAACCAAACCAATGTGTGATTTTTGGGTGCCTAGGTTACCAAGTCCCGCAAACCAATAAACAGGCAACGAGGCTGAATAATCCGTAAGCCTTAAACTTAATACATCAGCCTCGCAACTTCCTCAACCACTTGAGGAATAGTCCAAATCTTAACAAATACATGAATGTTTAAGCCCTAGAATAGGCCTAAGAGACCTAAGGTCAATATCCTTCACTTATCTCCTAACATTTAGCTTGTTAGGTCTTAATTTATCATCCGATCCAACCTAGAACTTAGGTAAGTTCCATAATCAATTACAGGGACTAACACAGTTTTTTCTTTGTTTGCTCCTTTTTCTCTATTTTTTCCTTTTCTCCTCAACTCCGATCTTTCAATTAAGCTCTCCTCCTTTCATCTCTATTTTTTTTTTTCAATGAAACCTCCCATGAGTAGGATTTCATAGCGTTTTGCACTTTAATACCCCTCCCATGCCTAAGATTTGCAATATCCTTGCTGTAAATTAGGTGGGTTCGAGTTTAGCTTAGATCGTACATTAGAATAGGTGGGTGGCGAATGAGTTAGGATGACTATTGTAGACAATTTCAAGCTTTGATATGAATATCGGAGGTGGAGTCGGTTGTTCTAACAAATGAACCCTAAACTACAATATGACTTCAGCTCAGAGATATGTTAAAAGGGTCTCAGGTTTTTCAACTGACGGGTTGGCTCTCGTTAAGTGCTAAGTTTAACGCTATCAGCTAGGCGCAATGCAGCTCAAGGAGAATGGGGATCAAAAGATACAATAGCCATATTCGAATCAGTGAGTTCAAGGAACGGTTTCAGTCTCTGACCATTCACAATAAATGGTTTTGAGCCATGGCTGAGTCCACTGATTTCTATGGCTCCATTTTCGAAGATTCTTCGGACGAGAAAGGGTCCGATCCATTTCTATCATAGCTTTCCTAGGAAGAGCTTGAGCTTGGCATCAAAGAGTACTTTCTGACTAGGGTGGAATGATTTTCATGATATGTGCTTGTCATGGAAGGCTTTGACCTACTCTTTGTAGATATGCAAGTTCTCATACGCATCATTGCATAACTCCTCAATCTCTCTCATTTGTAGCCAACGATGGATTCTAGCCTTCATGAGATCTAGATTGCACTTTCGGACTGCCCAGTAGGCCTTATGCTCCATCTCTACAAGGAGGTGACATGCCTTCCCGTACATGAGCCTAAATGGAGACATCCTTAATTGGATCTTCTGGGCGGTTCTATAGGCTCACATGGCTTTCGGAAGTTGGGTGGACCAATCCTTCCTATCAAGCCAAGCAGTAACCTGATGGATTTTCTTGATCTCCTGATTGGAGAGCTCAGCCAATCCATTAGTCTAGGGGTGATAAGGAGTCGAAATATGATGTGACACCCCATACTTTTTCATCAGGGACTAGAATTGTACATTTGTGAAATGAGACCTGCCATCGCTAATGATGGCTTTAGGAACCCCAAATCTAGAAAAGATGTTTGATAAATAAACATTTATTCAAGATAAAATGCCTATTTATGCATGTTCCTAAGCTTATAGATACATTCCATATTATAAATATTGCATAACATGTATCATACCGCATTTTGACTATATTCTGTAAATTGTAAATTAATTATCTTATTTTAGTGGCCAGGGGACATGGCAATATCTTTTTGGACCTTAGATTGACGATCCAATCGTACGGATCTGATCAGGACAACGATCGGAATCCAATGCCTCTGATATCGCCTTAATCAGAGTCCTGTAGCACCATATGCAGTTTGAGGAAGTTAAAGGCCAAGAGGCAAGGTGATCTAAATCTAGACCTCAAATGACAAATCCAACTGCACGGGTGGATCTGAATTGACGATCGTAGCCTAAAGGCACAAAAATCAACATAATCCAACATTTTCGACGTCATCTATGAGCAGAAGAAGATGGACGGCTAGGATGGCGCCACGTGGTGCCATTGGCGTCATCCCAGCCACGCAAACTCACCCAAGGACCTCCGCTCAACCTTGAAAGTGACCCTAGCATGTGTTATGGGCTATTGGATCCTCATCCAACAGCCATGAGAATGCCACGTTGCCTGCCCCTCGCCTGTGATGAGATGAAGATTGATTGTTGGATGAAGATCCAATGGTCATGAGCACTTCAACTTTAAAACCAATCCGAGACACAAGCTCAGCCTTGACGTAGCGATGGGGGAAGACATTCGCATCAAGAGGATGCGGGATCAAATCCCCGCTGCGAGTCTAGTCAACAGTGCTTGAGGATTGCATGAAATTCAGCTGTGCGATGGTCGATTAGTGGCTCGGATGCCACAACATGGAAGCACGGATGAAGAGGAGCACGCATGCGCTATCGGACGCACAGCAACACGCGATCTGAGCCTGCAATCTCCGCGCAATCACAGGCACTCATCCAGGATCCAACATCAACGAAATCCTCCTGTCATGCCTGTTCAAATCCTTATACGCTATCTGAGCACGTGATTTAGTCATTCATCAACGATTGGACGGGGGGCATGTGATGCAAGCTGTGAGCACGCAGGCATGTTAGATGGCTACGAGCCTTCAACGACGACCAAGGCGTGTCTTCAGCGATGTTTCAAATGTCATTATTGACCCATACCCATTTTATGCCTTCATACCTCCATTATAAAAGGAGCACCATCCCTCCCATTCTTCTTCATCCCTTCTTATGCTCTCCTCACCTTCTCTAGAGCTCAAAATCTTCTTAAGCTTGTGTCCCAAGACTTTGGGATGCTCCACTAGAGGAAACTAAAAATATTTTTCCACAATCTCATCACCATTCGTGGAGCTCCCATAGGCCATCTTCTCAACCTCATTCAGGGAAGCGGACCATGTCACGATGTTGCCCATCCTCACCTCATCTTTCAACGTCATTCTCCTTCCTCCAACTCAACATCTTCGTTCAAGCCCCATCAACGTAGTTTCGTCCTTCAAGCAGTCGACAAAGAGGATTCCTCTCCCCCCTTTCCCTTTATCGCTTTCAAAGCGTAGAATCATTTGTAATAAACATTTGTCAAGCATATATCTAGAAATAGTTTTCTATATCTTTCTTTGTTATTTACAAGTAGAATAGCTCTTTCCTTCTTTCTAGAATAGTTTAGTTTAGATAATATTTCTTCCTATTTGCTCACTATCATAAAATACCAAAAAAAAAAAAGCAAATATCAAAATACCAAAAACAAACAAATCAAAGCATGGTCATTTTTGCAAAATCAAACATAACCTCCCTGTGTTCTACCTGGGACCCACCTTAAGCTTCGGTAATTTTATTTGGTAGTGATATTTTGCAACTACGACGATGAGTTTTCCAAACGCTAATTTTTCTCACAAATTTCAAGTCAACTAATGTTCTCCTAAATGAATTGAAGAACAACTTTATGATCATTTGTTCTTGTGGGTACGGCTTTGATCCATTTCGAGACATAATCAACAGCAAGTAAGATGTACTCAAAGTCGTTAGATCCGGGAAATGGTCCCATAAAATCAATTCCCCATATGTAAAAGATCTTGCACGTGATAATTGGGTTCAAGGGCATCATATCACGTGGGCCCATGTTGTCGAGGGTCTAATATCGGGCACATGCCTTACTGTAGGATTGTGCATCTTTAAACATGGTGGGCCAAAAGAACCCACACTGGGGGATCTTCGCTGTGGATTTACACCCAGAGAAATGGCCACCGCAGGCCTGGTCATGACAGAAAGAGATGACATCATTGACCTCATCGTCGAGAATGCATCTTTGGATTACTTGGTCATTACTGATATGAAATAGATAAGGATCTTCCTATACATAGTATTTGGCATCGGAAATTAGCTTGTCCCACCAGAAGGTTGCCCAATCAGGCGGAACTTTCCCCGTAACCAAGTAATTCACAATATCAGTGAACTAGGGAAGTCCATTAATGACCAAGAGATGTTCATCTGGAAAATGCTAGGTAATAGGTCCAGATGGGTCAATGATCGAAGAAGGAAGGCAAGAGAAATGGTCAGCTACCACATTCTACTTTCCCACCTTATCGCGAATTTTGAGATTGAATTCTTGCAACAACAAGATCCATTAGATTAACATAGGTTCCACGTCCTTCTTCGTAAGCAAGTGCCTCATCGTAGAGTGATCTGAGTAAATGATAACATAGGATCTAGGAGGTATGATATAAATTTCTCCAGACCAAATACTACAGCCAACAGTTCTTTCTCCGTAATCATGTAATTATGTTGAGCCTCATCCAATGTCTTGCTGGCGTAATATATTACCACAGATTTCTCATCGATTTTTTGCCCCAGCACTGCTCCTACTGTGTAGTTAGATGCATCGTACATGATCTCGAAGGGTTGAGACTAGTCAGGGGATTGTAGGATTGGAGCTTGGGTAACTTGGTCATGCAGGATTTCGAAAGCGTGAATGCACTCGCTAGTCATTGATTGTGCAGCAATCATAGGTCCTAACTCGCCTGAATTAAGCTAGAACTTAGCTTAACATGAACATTCTGCATGCATACGCATCGTATTTTGCATCGTAGTTGATATATGTGTTTTATGTATTAAACTATGTTATTTGAGAGGTATTAATGATGGTAGGTAATCTAGGGCTGCAGATGATTGATTCAACCTTATGGATCTGTTCAGAATAACGACGGGAATCCAACGCATCCAAGATCGCATCAATCAAACTCCTGTAGCACCCTAGGGAGTCCGTAGAAGAGCAAGAGCCAAGGGGCAGATTGAAGAAGATCTAGACCTCAGATGACAAATCCAACCATATGGATGGATCCAGATCGATGTTCACAATCCAACGGTGTAGAAATCAACTTAATCGGAGGCCTACGTCATCAGATATAAAGAGAAGGAGAACGGACGACCACGATGGAGCCACGTGGCACCATCGCAGTCGCCCCTCGCCACTCCCCCAACCCCTGAAGGTGCCTCGCCTTGCAGTCTGGGCTATTGGATCTTCATCCAACGGCCACGAACGTGCCACATCGCCACCCAAAATAGATTAATATAAATATAATTAAGTATATATTACAAAGGCTCTGCGTAGCACATTGGCTCGCCCGTGTGCCCGCGTATGTGCGGGGCGCGGGTTCGAGCCTTGCGCTACACAGAAGTTGGTGTGGGTTGCGGGCAGGTGTGTGCAAGCACGCATGCGTGATAAGATGGTGTAGAGTGCGCCACGTCGCACGATTAGAGCACACTGTGGGCGGGACGCGCGATTGCGTGGGTTGTGCAAAATCAGGAAGGCACGTGAATTGCGCTAAGGATAGCGAAGAGAGTGCGCTTAAGCCCATTCGATTGCAAGATTGAACGGCTGAGATGATGAGGCGGGATTTGAAGGCGAAAATGTGAAGAAGCGGTGTGGGCACGCGGGAGCCGTGCAATGTGGATCTGAGGGCGTAGAGAGCTTCACGTGGCAGCACCAGAATAAATTGACTAAGAAGAAGGATTTGGGGAAGGATTTGTACAAGAAAAAAAGTTATAAAAGGACCAAAGGGCGCCCCCTTTGGAAAACAACTCTCTCAACTCTCTCTCACCTTCTTCTCTCTCTTCTTCTTCCCATCTTCTCTACCTCTGTCTGAAAAATCCGTTGGGCCACCCTGTCGGATAGTCGCTGCTTCTCTCAACCTCTCCGAAAGGCCACCACAATCTACCCGTGGTATCCTTGTTTTATTCCATAAGTAGTTTATATTCATGTTATCATTTACTTTAGTTTCATGTATGAAATTCATGTTCAAATGCTCTAAGTGATATATATATCGTGATTCATTGTGTCTATTATTTAGTAATTAGATTTAAAATAAGTGCATGAAATCAAAAGTGTTTTTCTGCCTCCCTGTGATCGATCGGGACTCCTAGTTCCGTTAATTTTATTTGTCGAGATGTATTTCGCACTATACTACGACGTATTCATATTTTACGCGATCTACACCCCGAACAAATTGGCGCCGTTGCCGAGGAGGCAAGGTGACTTTTGATTTCATCTGTAACATACTATTTTTGTGTGCAGGATTAAACCAGAGAAGCGGCGAACGAATCAAAGTGGGCGCTGTGGAAATCAGGTGCACACATTGCTATTAGAAATTCGATCAGAAAGTAAGTGTTATTTTCAAAATTCAATAGCTGTGTTTTTGTTACTCCAAAAATCTTGAAATTTGGACTAGAATTATATTTTAAAATTATATTTCCAACGCCACCATTCCGAAAAATAAATTTCATCTTTGGAATTTTTAAAAATTCATGGAGTACATATGTGTCAGATTTCTTAAAAATAGAACTTTTATGAACTTTGAAAATCAATTCTGATAAACATACAAATGAGATTGACATGAAATTTGTGGGTTGTGAAAGATAATCAAATTAGCTTTCAATATCATATTTTTACAAAATTTTTGGAGCATATTTGACATCTTTTTTAACAGAAAAACCAACAAGGGATCTAAATCCAAAATTTGACCCCTAGCTAGTTAAAAATTCATAACTATTTGTTGGAGATAGTAAAAATTCTAAAAAAATACTCTCTGAAAAGCTTATTGAAAAGGAAATCTTCTTGCTAAGTTTCAATTCATTTTAATTCCATCTTTACCTGAGAGTTTATATTTGATTTGTGGTCTTTAATTTGAAACAACTTATAAGCGTATGAGTCAATAGGACCACATTGGACTAACTTGGACCCTAACGAGTCCAAAAGTTAGTCGGTGAGGCAAGTCATCTTGTGGAATGCCCACCATAAATACTACATTGAAAAGACATATTAAAATTCACAAAGAACACATCAAATAACCTTCATTTGGCTTGAAACTACTGAGCAGTTTCAACCTCTCTTGCAAAACCTAGTGTCTAAGGCTGCGGGGTAGCGTCAAATGACTGTGGCTGCGGGGTAATGAAACCGGAGGCAAAAGCCAAAGGAAGAACCTTCCTCATAGTCCCCTCATAACCAGCCTAGCCGGGTTAGCCTAAGAGGCGGGAATTCCTTGCAGTCGGTCTCTTGTTGAATTTTCTTCAACTTGAACTTGAATGAAAAATTTGGTCATCTAATTTTAAGGACCACTCTGATTAACAAGGCCTTAGCCTTGTTCTGCTTGACTACACCAACCCTTTGAGTTGGTGTATGCAAGGAAGAAGGTCATTAAGACCTAACCTCGCAGGACCTTGGGAGCCAAACCTAAGGCGGTAGAGGCGATTTTTGCCCAACCTCTCATCTCAACCTTCTTCCACCCGATTCGCTGAGATGGCTAATCCCTGTCCTCTAATTCTTCAGGGCCCTGAAAATCAGGACCCAATGGTTCGTCTGGAAGCCAGGGTTGAGGAAACGGAACAGAAATATGAGCAGAGCATCGACCAGATTCTCACGACACTCAATAGGATGTAGCACCCACCACGCGAAGAACAACTGCGGGACTTCTGTGATCCAGCAGCAACAATCATAGCACCTCAGGTCCGGATTCCTGCAGGCGGAGATGCATTCGAGTTAAAATCGAATATCATAAGTCTAATTCAGACTCATTTCCATGGAAACTCGAATGAGGATCCCTTCCAACACCTCGAAGACCTGAGTCGGATTGCAAAGTCAGTTCGACCCAGGAATATTGATATTGGAATTGTTCTCATGAAGCTTTTTCCTTTTTCTCTCAAGGATAAAGCTGCTTATTGGTTCAAGACCATCGGGAGGCTAATTGGAACCTGGGAGGAATTGTCACGAATTCCTCCAAAAGTTCTTCCCGATCGATCGAAGAAATGCCATGAGGCGCACAATCATGACTTTTGTTCAAGGCCCTGGAGAGAAGCTACATGATGCCTGGGACAGATTTCACGATCTTCTCAGGAAGTGCCACATCATGGTGTACCCAAATGACACCTTGCGCAAGTATTTTACCATGGGTTGGATGACACACATCGATACCTAACTGATCCATCTAGCGGTGGGAATTTTCTTGCGAAGGACGAGAATAGTGCATTTGAACTGTTCAAGTCCTTAGTAGATAACTCGATGAATGCCACCTTAATGAACCAGTTCCAGTGACCTGAACAGCAACAAGTTAATGTCCACGAAGCTCAAGCTGAATCTGCTTGAGCCGACATGAACATTATCACCAAAAAGCTGGATAAGGTGGATCTGCTCGATAAGAAGCTCAATGAATTGATGCGAGCGAGATCCGGATCTTCTGGCAGCACTACTCCATCTTACTCCTCTCAAGCATCCCGAGCCCCCTCTGCTCGTACATATCCGATTACTCAGGATGTTTTCTCTCCATCTTCGCAGGATCCTGCATACCAGGAACTTGTGAACAATATGGATCTGGCACCGTACAATCAGGATTTCACACCACATGATGATGCAAGTGCGTATTCTTTTAATGAATTTGCATCTAAGACATCTTCGACTTACGAAGATGTCAATGCCATTCAGGGATACGGGTGTAACAACCCGTATTCTGAAACATATAACCCTAGTTGGCGTCAGCATCCCAATTTCGCCTAGTCTAGTAATCCACAGAGACTGAGTCAAGTTCCACACTACCAGACCAGACAATATGGGAATGTGCAGAACACATATCCTAGGCAGTAGCCATTCCTATCTCAGCAGCAACAAACATGCTCTATCTATCAGCCATTGCACCAAGCTGCCAACTACCCTCCAAAGCGGGCCAACCCTTTGGAGTCGCTGAAGGAGGAACTGCAGGCATCTATTCGGAAATCTACTCATGATAACCTCCAAATAATGAAGGCAATGGCTGATCAAATACAGAGCATACATAACATGCAGAACCAGATGATGCAGGAGCATAGATCACAGGGAGCTTTACCCTCCCAACCTGTCCCGAACCCGAGATATGTGGAGAATTAGGGTACCTCGCCTAGATTCCAAGCACCACATGGGCAGTCACACACGGTTATGCAAGCATCTCCTGCACCTTTTGGTTATAGGCTCGGTTAGCCACCTCTGTTGCCAAACCCTGTGTATCCAGACCAACCCGCTCCTTTACCCCTGCATGGACAGCATGCCGATGCAAAAGTTGTTACCTTAAGGAGCGGAAAGACTACACAGGACCCGCTACCTAAGCAAGCGGGTAATGATTTTTCCAGCACCATACCACAAGATGGCTCACAACCCTCTTCCTCTCACAAGCCATCTTCATTAGATAAAGGAAAGAAGCCTTTAGACCTTGAAATTCCCGTCCCTTTTCCCGCGGCCCTAACACAAGATTCAGCACGGAGAAAGGACATGCGGAATTTCGAGGACCTGAAATCTATGTTCAAGGAAGTTCACATTCAGGTCCCTCTCCTCAAAGTGATAGATCACATTCCAGTTGTCGCTAGGTTCTTTAAGGGCTACTGTACTCCGAAGAGACAATAGAGGATCAGATGACAAGCGGTATTATCTGAGGAAGCCAATGCAGTTTTTTAGCTGACTTACCGCCTAAGAAGAAGGACTCGGGCACACCATTGATTTCCTGCTTGCTGCAGGATTCCCCTTTTGATAGGGCCCTTCTTGACTTGGGGTCGTCCATCAACCTAACTCCCACTGCAGTATTTGACCGATTTTGATTCGGGGAGTTAAAGCCCACCTCGGTTACCATACAGTTGGCTGACCGATCTATAAAAACACTGAGGGGGGTGGTTGAAAATGTGATCGTAAAAGTCCAAGGATTCTTCTTTCCAGCGAACTTTTTTGTTCTTGATATGGAGGTTCCTCCTAATCTCCGTGATGCACCGATTATTCTAGGTCGCCCGTTTCTGGCAACCGCCTGCACAAACATCGACTGTGCATCAGGGTGCATGGAGATTGCCCTTAGAAACAAAAAGCTCAGACTGGACATTTTCAGGGCATCAAAGAACTTTGATTGTGACTTGATCGAGGAGGATAGTGACTATGAAGATTCATCTTTCTGTGGGAACATTAGGCTCTTTTGCAGCAACCCAATGGCACATTCGTCCTCACTATCAAGGGTCATTGATCACGATCCACACGGGACTGAGACTACTGATATACACATTTCATCCCAAGGATCTGGTTGTCATGGGTGTTCATCTACTCCTAACACCCTGATCCTGACTATCCTATCCTATCCAACACTGATATCTTAAGACAGGATTACATGACCACTGCAGGCAGATTCTTCATAAATCAGGATCAGTAAATTTTCACTATTATTTCCTCTCCTCCCCTGCATAACCCTCCTCCCCACCCTCCACTACTAGAGCTACAACCCTTACCTGATTCACTCAAATACATGTTTCTGGGAGAAAGTGAGACATATCCAGTGATTATCAATGCTCACTTGACTCCAGATCAGGAACACCGGTTGATCTCTATTTTACGAGCACGTAGGGCTGCTATTGGGTGGGTTATTGCTGATCTCCATGGAATTCGCCCCTCATATTGCACTCACCATATCTACACTGATGAAGGGGTGAGATCGTCGAGACAACCTCAGAGATGCCTAAATCCAAATATGTTGGAGGTTGTCAAGAAGGAGATCATTAAATGGCTGGACGCAGATATTATCTATCCGATTTTCGACAGTCAGTGGGTGAGTCCCATTCAGATAGTGCCCAAAAAGGAGGCACTCATCGTAATAAAAAATGAATTGGGTGAATCCATCTTGACCCGCACCATGACTTCGTGGCGGGTCTGCATTGACTACAGGAAGCTAAACTCGGTTGCCAAAAAGGATCATTTTCCTTTGCCCTTTATTGATCAGATGCTAGAATGGCTAGCTAGGTGTAGTTTCTTCTACTTTCTGGATGGATACTCCGGGTACAATCAAGTCATAATCAACCAAGAAGACCAAGACAAGACAACTTTTACGTGTCCCTTTGGAACATTCTCTTTTAAGCGGATGCCTTTCGGCCTCTGCAATGCACCAGCTACTTTTCAGCGATGCATGATGGCCATCTTTTCAGACATGATCGGGGATTGCGTAGAAGTGTTCATGGATGACTTCTCTGTGTTTGGAGACAATTTCTCGTCTTGTCCCGATAACCTCACAAAGATTTTGAGGAGATGTATAGAAGTTAACCTAGTACTTTCACGGGAAAAAAGCCATTTTATAGTGAGGGATGGCATCGTACTAGGTCATAGGATCTCCTCTAATGGACTCGAGGTTGACCGAGCTAAGTCCAAAATCATTTCACGATTACCTCCGCCTAGCTCTGTCAGGCAAATCAAATCATTCTTAGGGCATGTCAGATTTTATCGAAGATTCATTCAAGATTTCTCGAAAATTGCTCATTCATTAACGAATCTTCCAATAACTGACACGCCTTTTGAATTTGACTCCTCATGTCTCAGCGCTTTCCAGACCTTATGAAACGCTGTCTCAAGTGCACTTATTCTCCAACCCCCTAACTAGTCACTTAACTTCGAGATGATGTGTGACGCATCCGACTTTGCTATCGGAGTTGCTCTTAGCTAGTGTCGAGAGCGCCATCCATTTGTAATATACTACGCCCGCAAAACGCTAAACGAGGCTCAGCGTAACTATGTAGTACTGAGAAAGAATTGCTGGTCGTAGTATTCGGGTTGGAGAAATTTAGGTCATACTTACTCGGGTCCAAAGTTATCATCTACACTGACCATTCCGCCCTCTGGCATTTGTTGGCAAAGAAGGATGCCAAACCTCGCCTTATCATATGGATCCTTCTATTACAGGAGTTTGATATTGAAATCTGTGACAAAGCTGGAGCACATAATGTTGTGGCGGACCACTTGTCTCGGCTAGACCCAGACTACATTCCATACTCCCCGCTGATATTAGACCGATTTCCAGATGAGTCTCTATTATCTATCAACTTGTGGAGTTTCCTTGGTATGCTGATATAGCAAACTATCTTGTCACAGGTAGGCTACCTACGGGATTATCCAAGGATCAAAAGCTCAAAGTTATATCAGAGGCTAAGTTCTATTTTTGGGACGACCCATTGCTCTTTCACATTGGGGCTGATCAGATCATCCGTAGATGCGTCCCTGATTCGAAAATCTCTAGTGTGCTATCCTTCTGCCACAGCGATGCTTGTGGGGGTCATTTCTCAGGCCGAAAAATCGCTGCAAAGATTTTGAAGTCGGGATTTTTCTGGACGACCATTTTGAGAGATACACACGAGTTTGCCAAGTGCTGTAAGCGATGCCAGGCAGTTGGTTCTATGACCCGAAGAGACATGATGCCTCTCCAATCCATTCTGATCGTAGAAGTGCTTGATATCTGGGGCATCGACTTTTTGGGCCCCTTCCCGAACTCGCATGGCTTTGAGTACATACTCCTCCCAGTAGACTATGTCTCAAAGTGGGTAGAAGCCATCCCGACAAGACGAGCTGATCATAAGACTGTTATATCCTTTGTCCAGGAATTTATTTTTGCGAGATTTGGAGTTCCCTGCGCCCTGATAAGTGATGGGGGAAGCCACTTCATCCATGCCCATTTCAGATCATTATTGAAGAAATACGGGGTGTAGCACCACATTGCTACCCCGTATCACCCATAGACTAATGGGCAGGCTGAAGTATCAAACCGTCAAATCAAGCTTATCCTTCAAAAGACGATTAGACCTGATAGGAAGGATTGGTTCGATCAATTGATCGATGCACTATGGGCATATCAGACTGCATACAAGGCCCCGCTCGGAATGTCACCACACCGCATGGTGTATGGAAAGGCCTGTCACCTTCGTGTGGAGCTGGAGCACTATGCCTTTTGGGCGGTGCAGAAGTGTAATTTTAACCTCGAGGCTGGAGGTTATGAAAGGAAGCTCCAGCTCAGTGCGTTAGAGGAGATTAGGTGGGAAGCATATGAGAATGTAAAAATATACAAGGACAAGACAAAAGCTTTCCATGATCAACACATCCGGAGGAAGGAGTTCGCACCTAACCAGCAAGTTTGGTTGTTTGACTCCCGACTCAAATTCTTTGCAGGAAAGCTCAAGTCCAAGTGGACTAGGCCATTTCTGGTGGTCCAGCTGTATCCTAACGGGGTGGTCCAAATTAGAGACCCAAAATCTGGGCACGTTTTTATGGTTAATGGCCAGCGCCTCAAACCATTCTTTGCCCAGGAACCTCCTCCTACTGACGAAATGATACATCTTCTTAAGGATGTATGACTAATGAGTTGCCCAGCTAGAGGCGTTAAACTCAGCACGTATACATATATACATACCATATATACATAGCATATTTCATTTTCGCATAATGTTTTGCATATTGTTCTGCATATTGTGTATGGCATTACAGCAATGGCGTAAGCTTAATGATAACTCAGAAGCAGTTTTAGGTGATTTCTATCTACATACACCCTGCCTTATTTCTTTTATTCATGCATGAAGACATGCAAACACTTAGTTATGGGGGGTAGTTCATAAAAACTAAAAATTTTTTGCCAATGATTGGGGGATTAGATCATTTTATCAAGAGGTTTTATTAAAGATTTATTCTTTAATAGATTCTTAGACATAGAATCCAGTATAATTTCATACTTGCATGTAGATTTTGCAATAGATCCTCTACAAAAATCGATAGACATCTCTAGTTTTTCGAGAAGAAGCATCGCTTCTTCTCCCAAACCCTTAGATAGTAATCAGGGAGTCAGGTGAACTATCTTCTAGTAGATCCAGCAAAACATATGTGAGGTGAGAGTAGAGAGTATTGGTGCTCTAAGGCTAGTATAAAGAATCTTTAATAATTGAATAATGTCCATACGAGAGCCACCAAATAAGGCAGAAACACAGAGAGCGGGTTCTGATAAAACTGGGACTGAGGTGGATGGTCATGACCATCCTTTACGGAATTCTCGGTTGAAGGAGGGTACTGATGTCAAGGTCAAAAATATGTTGTCTTATCCGTTCCCTACCTGGTGCCGAGAAGAGGAACTTCCACCAAATAAGCCACCCAAAATCCTCTTGGTCATTCTAAAATTCCCAAAGAATGCCTTACGTATAAAAGTATGTATGTTTGTGTTATGTTGTGCTGATAAATACAATAGTATGTTGTGTTGTGGCATTGCATACAAAAGAGTTATTTGCTCGAAAAAAAAAGGGGAAAAAGAAGCAGAAAAAAAAAGAAAAAAAATAAATAATAAAAAAAATATTATATGAAACAGTTGTGTAATGTGAGTCAAGTTAAATGTTTTGAGGCAAAAACACCTACCACCCTCACGAACCACCAAATACAGCCTTAACCTACTTCTTCTGTATTTCTGACCGCCTGAATACGGGCCGAAGAGTCTGACTTAGTCGTAGGGTTATTAGAACCTAATTAAAGTGTCATGCCATGTGAGACCACCAAATACATTTGCAAATCTGGTGAGATGTGAGCTCAGGAAGAAAAAAAAAAGAGAGAGAAGAGTACAAAAGATTAAAGAGAGCACAGTTTTTCCAGCCCCTCTCTAAGTTGATTTATTCAATAATCTCGAAATCTAAATTCTGAAATACTAGTCTCTAAAAAGTACTAGAATAGAGTGAACCACCAAATACAATCTAGTTAACTCAGACATCTCCTACCCAAACCAAACATCAGGGCCAAAATCAGAAAATATTTTATAACCCCGAGAGAAGAGGTTCGCCTGTCCCGACAAAATTTTACTAGGGGTCAAGTACAATCTTTAAATGTATATCGAGTCTTCGCTTGGATCCATTGCAGAAGCTGCAATATTATATATTCATGGTTATCTGGATTCTGAATTTTTGGATGCAGCACAAAGAAATAAATATTTAGTTTAACTCTTTCTAAAATGTATTTAGTCTTGCACTTGCCAGGGACTAGCAAGATTTAGGCATAGGGGCATGATTACGCAGCAATCATAGGTCCTAACTCTCCTTAATTAAGCTAGAACTTAGCTTAACATGAACATTCTGCATGCATACGCATCGTATTTTGCATCATAGTTGATATATGTGTTTCATGTATTAAACTATGCTATTTGAGAGGTATTAATGATGGAAGGTGATCCAAGGCTGCAGATGATCGATCCAACCTTATGGATCTGTTCGGAATAACGACGGGAGTCCAATGCATCCAAGATCGCATTAATCAGACTTCCGTAGCACCCCAGGGAGTCCACAAAAGAGCAAGAGCCAAGGGGCAGATTGAAGAAGATTCGAACCTCAGATGACAAAGCCAACCATACGGATGGATCCGAATCAACGTTCGCAGTCCAATAGTGTAGAAATCAACTTAATCGGAGGCCTACGTCATCAGATATAAAGAGAAGAAGAACAGACAGCCACGATGGCGCCACATAGCACCATCGCAGCCGCCCCTTGCCACGCCCCCAACCACTAAAGGTGCCTCGCCTCGTAGCTTGGGTCGTTGGATCTTCTTCCAACGGCCACGAACGCACCACATCGCCACCCATAATAGATTAATATAAATATAATTAAGTATATATTACAAAGGCTCTGTGTAGCGCATTGGCTCGCGCGTGCGCCCGCGTATGTGCGGGGTGTGGGTTCGAGCCCCCTGTGCTGCGCAGAAATGGGTGGGACGCATGATTGCGTGGGTTGTGCGAAATTAGGAAGGCATGTGAATCGCTCTAAGGATCACGAAGAGCGCACGCTTAAGCCATCTGATTGCAAGATCGGACGGCTGAGATGATGAGGTGGGATTTGAAGATGAAAATGCAAAGAAGCGGTGTGGGTGCGCAGGAGCCGTGCGATGCGGATCTGAGGGCGTAGAGAGTGCCACGTGGCAGCACCAGAATAAATCGACCAAGAAGATGGATTTGTACGAGAAAAAAGTTATAAAAGGACCAAAGGAAACAAAAAAATCGATTTCCCGCTTGTTTTTCAGGAATCTGATCAATGAATGGGAGAGTGAAATCGTCTTTCTTTGTGGAGGCATTCAATTTTTGATAGTCTATGCAGACTCTCGCATGATTGCGTGGGTTGTGCGAAATTAAGAAGGCATGTGAATTGCTCTAAGGATCACGAAGAGCGCACGCTTAAGCCATCTGATTGCAAGATCGGACGGCTGAGATGATGAGGTGGGATTTGAAGATGAAAATGCAAAGAAGCGGTGTGGGTGCACAGGAGCCGTGCGATGCGGATCTGAGGGCGTAGAGAGTGCCACGTGGCAACACCAGAATAAATCGACCAAGAAGAAGGATTTGTACGAGAAAAAAGTTATAAAAGGACCAAAGGAAACAAAAAAATCGATTTCCCGCTTGTTTTTCAGGAATCTGATCAATGAATGGGAGAGTGAAATCGTCTTTCTTTGTGGAGGCATTCAATTTTTGATAGTCTATGCAGACTCTCCATGAGTTCACAATTCGAGTTGAGATGGTTTCTCCAGATTCGGTCGTAATCACAGTGAGCCTTGCCTTTTTAGGCACAACTTGGATGGGGCTCACCCAGCAGCTATCAGAGATAGGGTAGATGATTCCTCTGTCGAGCCACTTGATAATTTCCTTTTTCACGACCTCCTGTAGGTTTGGATTTACCCTTCTTTGTATTTCTCAAGATGGTTGTAAGCCCTCTTTGGTATAGATACGATGTGTGCAATACGAGGAACTTATTCCAACCAAGTCATCTAGAGTCCATCCAATGTCTCTTCTATGCTACTGGAGGACAAAAATTAGCTTTGTTTCTTGATCAGGAGTGAGTCGAGAGTTGATAATCACAGGAAATGTTTGATTTGAACCCAAAAACACGTATTTCAGATGATCCGGGAGGGGCTTTAATTCAAGCATCGAGTTATCAGCAATGGGTGGGGGTTCGAGATTGGCCTCATAAGACAAGCTGGAAGCTAAGGATAGATCTAGATCATCACCAGGTTCCTCAATCTATGGATCAAGATCTTCTTGTGGTTGAGGTTCTGAGAGAATCAGGTTTTCCTT
The DNA here is from genome assembly GCA_037157565.1 of Thalassia testudinum. NCBI lineage: Eukaryota > Viridiplantae > Streptophyta > Magnoliopsida > Alismatales > Hydrocharitaceae > Thalassia > Thalassia testudinum. The sequence continues at coordinate 27,779,958 of JAZHRO010000003.1, forward strand.
TGTAATCAGGTCCTCAACTAGGGAACTTATGTCGCAGACTTGTTTGATTACCCTACAATTTATTCCTTTTTGGGCCTTAAAGATATCGATTCTCAATGTCTTATTCCCAAACTTTAACTCGATTTAGTCCCCTTCGTAATTAATATTCTCCCTAGCTATGGCTAGGAACGATCTCCCTAAGATGATCGGTGTGCCTTTCAATTTTTCAGGAGTATCCATGTCTAACACAATGAAGTCGACCGGGAAGTTGAAATCTCGTATCCTAACCAAAACATCATTGAGAACTCCTCTTGGTGACTTTATTGATCTGTCAGCCAGCTGTAGAGTCACCTCAGTCGATTTGAGCTCGATTTTTTCAAAATGATCTAGTTGGGAGGTGGGTATCAGATTTATGGAGGCTCTTAAATCTAATACAGCTCGATCAAACTCTAGGTTGCCTATCTTGCAAGAGATCAGAGGGGTGCCAAGATCTTTCACTTTTTGCAGGAGTTTCCTCAAGATGATAGAGCTGGCTTGCTTGAACCACACAATTGAACTCCCATCTTTGTTTCGCAGCTTACGCTTTGGTGTACATAAGTTCTTCAGAAATCGCGCATAAGCCGGTATGTGGCGGATTGCATCCATCAAGGGAATGCTTATTTGGACTTGTTCAAAGAGCTTGACCAAGTCTTCCTTGAGTGCCACGGGTTTGGGTTTCTTATTTCCTTTGGCCAAGTCCTCAAGAAATGGAACCTTTGTTGGTTCCTCTAGGATTGGTTCAGGCACTACATTTGGGATAGGTGTGTCCTGGATGACCATCCTAGGGGTGAGCTCTGAATATCCAGGGCTAGAGTGGCTAGGATAAGGTGAATCCTGAGTCGTTTTGCCACTATGAGTAGTAACAACATTTAGGCCTACCTGGTTTGGATTTGGAGTCGCCAAGAATGGTAGTTGCTGCTGATATCTCGAGTACGATGTGGAAGCCTCCATCCCATCGGGTGAAGGTGCAGAAGGGGCTTGATAGACATAGTGACCTTGGCCCTGATTTGGGTTCATAACACGCCTCTGGTTTGACACGTCATTTGGATTTGGCAGAAGTTGGGAAGGAAGTGCACCAGGCTGGCGAGTCCCAGCCATCTGTGCGAGTTGATTGTAAACCTTTGTGATTTCCTCCTTATGTTGTTTCTACATGGCCACATTGGTTTTCTGCATATTAGCCAAGGTCTACAAAATCAAGCTCATTTGATCTTCCTTGGTAGGCTCGATTTGGAAATTCGGGTTGGGCCTAGGCTGAGCAGGTAGATATGGTCACGGAGCTCATGGTCGAAGTTGAAATTGAGAACTCGAGTTTTAATTATTTCCCAACCACGTGAAATTCAAATGATTGCACCATCCAGGGTTATATGATTTGGAGAACGGATCATTCTGAATGGCGTAGAGATCTTCGCAGGTCTAAGGAACTCTAGAGTAATCAGAGTACGAGGGTTCAGAGTTCCCCCAACTAGAGTAGGATGGTCTAGAGTTTCCTCCGAAACCAGAATCAAACGGGGTTGGATACACATCCATCCCTTGATATAATGGTGGTAAATGTTATACACGGCCTCCTGATTGCGCAGCAATCATAGGACTTAAATGACCTAAATTAAGTTAGAACTTAGCATAATTGTAGTATAATTCATGCATAAATAGCTTACATTGCATCTTTCTAGTTTCACTTAGATATTCATGAAATAATGTTATAATGTACTGATTAGTGCAATATTTGGGATTGTCGGCAATAAAGATGCTCAGGAGATGACCAGAAGCTACAACTGAAGAAAGGAGTAAGCTAGAGTTGTAGCAGAGCTGGAGAAGAAGCCTTGGAATAAAATGAAGACATAATGTAGGGATGAGGTATACTACCTTAGTAGTATAATTTTAATGTAGGAGTTAAATTATAAAGAACATAGGACCTTTTCCAGCCTTAGGATAGCCCTAGAGACCTTCTTAAACCCTAGCCACCCTTAGATTAGGTCACCTTAGCCTAGATTACCTCAAAACCCTTATTCCACCCCATATCTAGATATCCAGGTAGGTTACTGGATGTCTAGGACCCTTAGACACCACCCGCAGACCTAGAACCCAATTCTACTAGAATATTAAACATCCAGACAAGGTGTCAGACGTCCAATTTCTACAGAATTCCAAGACATAACCTAAATGTCACCCTGATTTAACTTTGGATGTCTAGACTAGAGTTTTGAACTTCTGATTTTGAAGTATAAGTTGTCTGATTACTAAATCAGACGTCTGGAACCCTTCTCCAATCACTGTTTTTGAAATCAAGCCTAGATCTTGATTTCCTAAGGCCCTTAACCCAATTCTACACCCTAGGGAACCTAAATTAAGGCACCCTAAGCCTTGTACACTACCCCAAGACCTTCCTAAGAACCTAATTAGGTTCTCACCAAGCCCAATTGACTTGTATCTAAGTCATTCATAGTTCACCTAGTTAATTAGACTCACAGAGTCCAATTGAGTTCAAACCTCAACCAGCACAAGTCTAATTGGACTCAATGAGAGTCCAATTGACTCAAGCCTGACCAAATTAGGAACTTTCTCTCCCAATTAGAGACACATCCACTCAATTAAACTTGTAATAAGCTTAATTGCACTTATCACTTTAGTATTAAGGTTTATAACCCTCTCTTTAGAAACCTACCTAAACCCAATCACCTAGACCTATAGGACTCAACCTAAACCACCTAGCCACACCCACATATTCATGCACACACACCTAGCCGCCCACTCTAGAGACCTCTAGAACCTTCACCTAGTTGTGCTACCTTGAAGACTATTTTTAGACTTTCAAGGAGTCCACAACCACACCCATGAAATTTGGATTTAAGAGGACCCATTTTAAATTGGGTGGCCAACCATGATGGAGGCTCTTCTAGAGAACTCCACACTTCTCTAGAGGGTCTCTCCCTTAGTCTATTTAAGGATCTAAGGGGATGGCCAAGAACCCCATCTAGTTCTTGGATTGCACCACCACTCATCACTCCATTAGTGAGCTCCATCACCTCCATGTCCACTCCACTCCACGTCTAAGAGCTAGACCACCTCCACCACCTTCTCAAGAGGTTGACCAACCACCTTGGACATCCCTCTTTCGCTTCCCACCACCTCAAGCCACATAGCCATTGGAGACCACCTCCAATACCTGCTCTCTGTTAGCTAGCTTAGTTCTTCATAGTTTTTAATTCGTGCATTAATTTTCTGCTTAGTAGCGTAGTAATCCTCTGCCTAAACAGATGCATGCATAATCTTCCTTAAATCCATGCATGCATCAATTTATTGATAGCTAGAAGTATTGTTTTAAGCTTTCCTGTACAAGATTCCTCTAGATTCGATTCTAATGTCACTATTCTTTTTGAGGAAATGAAATCAATAGTTGCCTGACATCTGTTTCATATATCTATATTGTAATCATCAGTTGCCTACTTTACATGTTTATCTTGATGGAACTAAATGTCGATCCCCGAGGATATTAATGAAGTAGTGATTGATTCATTTTCCACTAGTTGCCATTGTATTATTAAAGTCATATGAACGCCAACACACACTTTCACATTTGTGATATGTTTGATGCATGCACACATTGTCCTCATAAACAATGCGACTAGCACATCTCTAACCTGCACTTTAGAAACTGGGGTCCAATTTTGAGCAAGTATAAAATCAAAATCAATCCCGCTTCTTAAACGCCTCCCTAAGATCGATCGAGACTCATCGTCTCGTTATTTAAATTTTTGTTGAATTGGATTTTACGACTATACTACGATGTTTTCTCACTAAATTTGCATTTTACGATTATAACAAATGGCACTGTTATCGGGGAGGCAACGCGATTTTGATTTATGAGTTGTAAGGTTAACACTGACACATCTGCTCTTACTTGCTTTTTGGATGTGCAGGAATAGGAAAAGCAGATTCTGCGCACACATCAGGTGCAGTTGAAGAGATCAAGTGCACATCACAATCTTAGTTTTAGGTTTTCCATTTGAACCCTAGGTAGATATGATTTCTAGGTAGACTTACTTTATGAAAAAAAAAGAGAAAAAAATATGCATAATTTCGTGAAAAAAGAAAAAAATTCTAGGTTTTAGATTTAGGGTTCTTTTGAATCTTAAGGTTAGAGTTTTGTTTGAAAAAAAATTTTGAAAAAAAATTGCAAAAAAATTTTGAAAAAAAAAGAAAAAATATGTTTTGGTGAAAAAGGCTTATTTTTTAATTTCAACCCTTTCAAAAGCCTTTTTACCCATCCTTGAAATTCAGCTAGATTATTATTGTGACTTAAAAATTCGATTGCTAAATATTTCCTGAGCTAAAAATTCTAAAATTCAGGCTAAAATTATCTCTTCAAATTAGCTTTCAAATGGCACTGTTCATTTGAAAAAATTTGAATCGTGTAAATTTTGAAAATTCACGAAATACAAGGGGGTCAAACTGACTTAGATTAGAAAATTTTTGAATTTCAAAAAGCAATTTCGAACAGCACATAAATCAGATTTGACCAAAAATGGTAGGGTTTGAAAGGCTATCAAACTATCTTTCATTTTCATATTTTTCCTAAATTTTTGGAGTTAAGTTGGTACTGTTTCAAATTAAAAAATCAATAAAAGGTCAAATTTCTAGATATGATTCTCTAGCAGTTAAAAATTTATATTAATTTGTTTTAAATAGTGAAAAGTTCAAAAAAATATTCTATGTAAAGCTAATTAAAGAAGGAATCTTCGTGTAAAATTTCCAATTATTTGGATTCAAATTGTGCTATAGCGAATGTTTTTAAATTGAATCGTGGTCTGCTAAATAGTTAGCTATTACGTGAACCCTAGACTCAATTTTTATGGTTGAAACTTGGAGACCGCACTTGGCTAACCTAGACTTAATTAAGTCTAGTGCCTAGCTAGTGAGCTAGGTCACCTTATGGGGCACTCACCAAAAACCCCCAATTTGAAGAAAAGGGTTAAGTAAAAATTACATAAAATACATTAATTAACCTACATTTATTGTCAAACTACTGGGTCATCACAACCGCCCTAGTCAAACCTTAGCCGAATCTGCAAGGCAGTATCAAGTGATCGCGTCTAAGGGGTACAAAGAAACCAGAGGCAAAAGCCAAAGGAAGAACCTTCCCCTTAGTCCCCTTGTACGGATTGGCTGGGTTAGCTTGGGGGGTTGGGATTTCTTTTAGTCAGTTTGGTAACAATTTTTTCTTTATAAATTAGAATCCTAACAAAAAAGCTAGTCACCCGATCATAAGGACCACTTGATTGACAAGGCCTTAGCCTTGGTTGCACCAACCCCAGGTTGGTTGGTGTATGTAAGGGAGGAGGTCACTTAGACCTCAACTAATTGGACCTTGGGAGCCAGTCCCAAGGAGGCGAAGGTGATTTGTCGCATCGCCTGGACCTTCTTCTCATTCTTCTTCTTCCACTCATTTAGCCGAGAAGGCTAACCTTGGACCGGGACCAAGTCAAGATCCAACAAATCTGGACTCGATGGCTCGTCTAGAAGCCCAAGCCATTGAATCAGAGCAACCTTGGGAACCAAACCCAAGGTGGCAAAGATGACTTTTCGCTTCTCCTGATCCTTCTTCTTAGGTTGCTGAAATGGTTAACCCATATCCTAACCCAGGTCATTATGACCAATACTAATTGGCCATACAAAGGACCCCATCTTATGTCCTAGGGTATGAATTTCATACTTCAGCATCTCACCCGTGGAACATTGGTAGACCTGACTCACCTCCTGGAACCCCTGATGAACGATCACTACATATGCGACCACATTTCAAATTGCAATGAATGATAGCCAGGACTAAGGAGAAGATCGTAATTTATCTGCATGAAGTCCAGACTACTACTGACCCAAAACAAAGACGGACCTGGATTCCAACCCAAGATTCTTTAATGACGGCCCTTTAGGAATTAGAATCCATGACAAGGCTAACCAGACATAATCGAACACTTCAAGAAATACTGCTTTTGCAGTATCAAGTGGAGAATAGCCTTGAGGACCTCGAAGAACCTGAAGTGACTGCACTTAAAAATGATACAAGGGATTCGTTGGGCCAGATACTTGGAATGAATTCATGGGGAGAAACATCTAGTGTGGATATGGGACATGGGCCGGGAATATCCTGATGTAAACACGTTTATATCACATAAATTGTCTATTTATGCATGCTCTTAGGCGTAGAGTCGTATCATACATTATAAATATTGCATAACATGCATCATTTTGCATTTAGGTTAGATTGTATAAAGTTTAGGTTAATTTTCTCCTTTTGTGGTCAGGTAACAGGACGATATTCAATTGGGATCTTAGACTGAAGATCCAACCGTACGGATCGGATCAGGGCGATGATCGAAGTTCAACGACTCTAAGATCGCCCTGAGCAAACTTCTGTAGCATTGGATATAATCCGAGAAAAATAAAAAATCAAGGGCCATGATGGTGTCAATCCACACTTCAGATGACAAATCTAATCACATGGATGGGTTCGAATCGATGATCACAGCCCAAATGTGCAAAAATCGGTTCAATTCGACATCCATGGCACCATCTACAACACATAGAAGATGGACGACCAAGATGGCGCCACGTGGCACCATCCCAGCCACCCAACTGACCAAAGGAGTGCTGCACGACGCCTTCTTCGGTAGTGTGATTAATCTCAACCGTTGGATCTCAAATCCAACGACTGAGATTGCATCAAGAAGTACCCGCACGCTGAAGATTCAACGCTCGAGCACTCTCAGCCGTTGGATCTTCATCCAACGGCCAAGTAGGCTTGAGCCTAAGTTAAAACCACGACCATTTGCGGATACACAACAGTGGTCTTGAGTGCGCCTCTCAATCCGCGAGCACGAGTTTGAATCACGCCAAGGGGGGTAAAGGTAGTAGCGGGCGACGTGGCACGCCAGATGAAGACTGCACTGCACACGCGTGATGACGCGCTTCTGCACTCGCCATCGCACACATAGGTGTGCGATGAAGCGCGAGCATGGTGCATTTAAGCGGTCCGATCATTATGAAAAGAACATGGGCATGCGTTGAAGCGTGAGGAGAAGAAAGCGCAGGTGCGCATGCACGTCGCCCACGATCTGGGCTTTAGTGATGGTTTTATCCGTCACTAAAGACCCTTGATTTAATATTTTAAAGTGTTATGACCTATTTGCCCCCTCCAATCTACACCTATATATAGCCCTATGACCCCCACACTTTCTTCATCCCTTCCTCTCTTCTCTCACCCTCTCCAAAGCTCTAAGAGCTTGTCCTAAACCCAGGATGCTCCATTTGAGTTAAAATTATAATTTTTCCACCTTCTCATCCCCTTCGTAGAGCATTCTGTGGTGGTCCTCTCACCGCCATTAGGAAAGCAGATCCCGTTGCGACGTTGTCTTGCCCCGTTCTTCATCGTCTTTCATCGTTCTCCTTCGTGTCGCATCTCACCACCTTCGTTCGGGTGCTCCGTCGTTGCAGCTTGTCCTCCAAGTAGCCGTCAAGGAGGATAAGTTCTCTCCACCTTCTTTTACTGCTTTTAAGTGTAGATTTCCTACTTTCTAGTGTAGCAAGTAGCTGTAATGAACATTTTTCTATGATAATGAAATCCATGTTTATTCTATCTCTATTTTCTCTTTATTTGTAATATTCTTTCTTTCTTCTATTATTTATTCTTTAAGTATATAGCTAATTTAGATTCAATTCGACTGGCTAATCTAATTCGTAATAAATAAAACAAATGCTATTTTTAATCAAACATCCACCTCCCTGTGTTCAACCCGAAATTCTTTTCAAGCTTTGGTTAAATTTATCTGTTGATGGTTTTTCTCGCAAATCATACTACAACGATGGGTTTTCCAAACTCAACTCCGTTTGCACAGATTTTCCGAGTCAACATATCCCAAAGGGACTCATTTGAGAACCCCATTCATGAAAGTGATGAGGAAAGGATTAGTATCTCAAAAACTAACTCTCAATCTGAATACCCTAAATCCTGGGAGATACCTCATGGGTTGGACAACCCGACTAAGAGGAAGAAAGTAGATCCACTTGAGGATATGGATCTTGATAGAAGCCCTAAGGTATAAGCATTCCATTTGGAAGAATCAATCATTCTTTATGATCATATATGCTTGGATAAATTGAGTGCAACATCTGAATTAGACATTAATAATCAATCTGAGTTGCTTCCCATGGGAAGTGAATCCAATTTTAATCCAACATCATCTGATTTGCATCTCTCTTCGTCCGCCTACTAGGGTGATGAGGGAAACTCTGAGATTGCACTCTCTATTCCTAATATTGATATCCAAATATTAGGAATGGCTTTGGATGATTTTCCTAGGGAAATGCAAATGATATCTAATAAGGAACCCACTACTTATGAGGATGAAATATTGAGCAGAATGAATTGGGGACTTACTATCCTAGTCAATCCAATGGATGGCTTGACTCGAAGATTGAGATAGCTTTCGATGAATCTGAGATCACTACCGATAAGGATGAGATGATTTGTGATGAGGATTTCAGTGACCTATATGCAGAACCCCCAATCTTACATGTATCCTCATATAACCTAGAGTTTGGGGAGAGCATGAGTTTTGATGTCAATCACCATTATGAAGACCCCTATGATCCATACTTTGATGCGAACATGCATTTTCAGCATCATATCAATCCACCTCCTCAACAATTTTTCATTGAATTCTGGAATGAGATTAATCAACAGAATTGGCATCATGATCCTCATTCTAATTATCCTCCACTTCTTGCCCCTATTCCACATTCTACTCTAGATAGATTCTTTGGAGTAGGGATGCATCATCAGCTGGTTCGCATTTGTTGACCACTGATTCTAGGAGCACACGAACACATCTTCCTTTTGATCTTGACGTGCTCTTATGCAATCACTGATCTATCTAATTGAGTTTTCGCCTAGCTAGAGGCATAGCATTTATAAATAGCATTTGATATCTTTTTATACACAGCATATCTTCCTTTAGCATATTTCTACTCATACTGTCCGGTTGGCCTATGCTGAATGAAAATTCAGGAATGATTTCAAGTGATTTCTACCCACTTACTTCCTGTCGTAATTTAATTTTTGTTATATTCATGCATGAGGACATGCAAGAACTTAGGCATGGGGGTATGATTGCGTAGGACTTATAGGACTTAAATGACCTAAATTAAGTTAAAACTTAACATAATTGTAGTATAATTCGTGCATAAATAGCATACATTGCATCTTTCTAGTTTTACTTAGATATTCATGAAATAATGTTATAATGTAGTGATTAGTACAATATTTGGGATTGTAAGCAATAAGAAGCTCAGGAGATGGCCGGAAGCTAGAACTGAAGAAAGGAGGAAGCTAGAGCTAGAGCAGAAGCCCTGGAATAAAGATGGAGACATAATGGAGGGATGAGGCTTACTAGTAGAATTTTAATGCAGAAGTTAAATTATGAAGAACATAGGACCTTTCCTAGCCTTAGGATAGCCCTAAAGACCTTCCTAAACCCTAGTCGCCCTTAGATTAGGTCACCTTATCCTAGAATACCTCAAAACCCTTATTCTAGCCCATATCTGGATGTTCATGTAGGTTTCTGGATGTCCAGGACCCTTAGACACCACTCGCAGACCTAGAACTCAATTCTGCTAGAATATTGGATGTCCAAACAAGGTGTCAAATGCCCAATTTCTATAGAATTCCAAGACAGAACGTAAACTTCACCCTGATTCAACTTTGGACGTCTATACCATAGTTTTGGACTTTTGATTTTGAAGTATAAGTCATCTGATTACTAAATTAGACGTCTGGAACCCTTCTCCAATCATTATTTTTGAAATCAAGCCTAGCTCTTGATTCCTAAGGCCCTAAACCCAATTCTACACCCTAGGGAACCTAAATTAAGGTGCTCTAAGCCTAATACACAACCCAAGACCTTCCCAAGAACCTAATTAGGTTCTCACCAAGCCCAATTGACTTGGATCTAAGTCAATCACAGTTCACCTAGTTAATTAGACTCATAGAGTTCAACTGAGCTCAAACCTCAACCAACACAAGTCTAATTGGACTTAGTGAGAGTCCAATTGACTCAAGCCTGACCTAATTAGGAACTTTCTCTCCCAATTAGATACACATCCACTCAATTAAACTTGTAATAAGTTCAATTGCACTTATCATTTTAGTATTAGGGTTTATAAACCTATCTCTAGGAACCTACCTAAACCCAATCACCCAGACCTATAGGACTCAACCTAAACCACCTAGCCACACCCACATATTCATGGACACACACCTAGCCACCCACTCTAGAGACCTCTAGAACCTTCACCTAGTAACGCCACCTTGAAGACTATTTTTAGTATTTCAAGGAGTCCACAACCACACCCATGAAATGTGGACCTAAGAAGACCCATTTTAAATGGGGTGGCTGGCCATGATGGAGACTCTTCTAGAGAACTCCACACTTCTCTAGAGGGTCTCTCCTTTAGTCTATTTAAGGACCTAGTTCTTGGATAGCACCTCCACTCATCATTCCATTGGCGAGCTCCATCACCTCCATCTCCTTCTCAAGAGGCCAGCCAACCACCTTGGCCATCCCTCTTTCCCTTCCCACCACCTCAAGCCACATAGCCATTGGAGACCACCTCCAATGCCTGCTCTCTGTTAGCTAGATTAGTTCTTCATAGATTTTAATTCGTGCATTAATTTTCTGCTTAGTAGCATAGTAATCCTCTTCCTGAACAGATGCATGGTTGATGTAAACACATTTACACTACTTAAAATGTCTATTTATGCATGTTCTTAAGCATAGGATAACATTTCATGATATAAATATTGCATTACATGCATCATCTTGCATTTAGAGTAGTTTGAATAAAATGGAGGTTAATTGTCTCCTTTTATGTGCTTGGATAGGGCAAACATTTTATCGGGGCCTCGGATCAAAGATCCAATCGTATGGATGTGATCAAGGTGACGATTGGAGTTCAACGACTCCAAGATCGCCCTAATCAGGCATCCGTAGCATCAGATAGTGACCTGGGAACCCTAGAAGATCAAGGGCCAGGATGGTGTAAATCCACACTTTAGATGATAAATCCGACCGCACGGATGAATTCGGATCGACGATCGCAGCCCAACGACACAAAAATCGAGTCAATTCGACATCCGTGGCACCATCTACAACTTCCAGAAGATGGACGGCCACGTGGCGCCATCTCAGCTGCCCAAACGGTCGCTTGCATCATGTGAAGGCCCCGTGCCCGATCGCTCTCTGCTGTTGGATCTTAATCCAACGGCTGTGGTCGCTTGCGCTTAAAAGCGTTCACTCGACCATCCGCGCCCCATAGTGTAGTGGTCGAGCGCGCTTTCGTGAGCAGCAAGTGCGGGATCGAGCCGTGGCGAGGGGCTGGAAGGCGCGGGCGATTGGGTGTGGGTGGAGCGTCAGATGGAGATCAGATGGCTGTGCGCGCCCGATAGCGTCCACGCGCAATTGAACGCGCGGCGCGGACGTGCGATCGCACTCAGGCGGGCGCGCAACGCAGCGGGCGGAGACGCATCTTAAGCTGTCCGATCTCGCGATCGGACGGCTGAAAATCGACGAACGTGCGCAAGTCGTTGAGCACGCGAGCAGGCGAGGAGGCGCGCGTGAGCCGCCCACGACACCCACGTTGAGGGCTTTAGTGACAGATTTATCCGTTACTAAAGACCCCTCTTTTATTATTTTGAAGTTGTAATGTCCATTTTGCCCCCACTCCTTGCAACTATAAAAGGAGACCCCCTCCATACGAAATTCTCATCCCTTCTTTCCCCTCTCTACCCCTCCAAAGCTCAAAAGAAGCTTGTCCCACACCCGGGATGCTTCTCGCGAGATAAAGTCCAATTTTCGTTCCCCTTCGGAAGTGGATCCCACGACGACGACGGCGTGCTGCTCCGTTCCTGTTCTTCTGCTTCATCCTCCTTCGTCCTGCTTCATTCTCCTTCGTCCAGGCATCGTCCTGTCCGACTCGTCCTCCAAGCAATCGTCGAGGAGGATAACTTCTCTCTCCCATTCTTATTTACAGCTTTTCTAATGTAGAATTTTCCTGCTTTATAGTGTAATTGATTTTCCGCTTTCTAGTGTACTTTTATTTAGTTTGATTATATAAACAATTGGAATATTGAATGCATGTTCTCTTTCTCTCTCTCTCTCTCTCTCTTTTAGTCTGATAGCTCCATTGTAATTATATCGCCTTGTTTATCAAAAAAAAAATCCTAAAAAATATAGTTGCGAATATAGATCAACGTAGCCTCCCTGTATTCGACCCGGAATTCTTTTCGGTATAAATTTTATTTGTTGAACACGAATTCTTCACTTTCAAACTACAACGACAGGTTTTCTAAAACCAAACACGTAAGCATAGTGGTTTTCTAAAACCAAACACGTAAGCATAGTGATTCGTAAAACGTTCAACAATGGTTAATCTTCCTTAGATCCATGCATGCATCACTTTTCTAATAGCTAGAAGTGTTGTTTTTAAGCTTTCCTGTACAAGCATTCCTCTAGATTTGATTGTAATGTCACTATTCTTTTTAAGGAAATGAAATCAATAGTTGCCTAACATATGTTTCATATATCCATATTGCAATCATCAGTTGCCTGCTTCACATGTTTATCTTGATGCAACAAAATTTCGATCCCCGAGGATATTAATGAATTAGCGATCGATTCATTTCTGCTAGTTGCCATTGTATTATTAAAGTCGTACGAATGCCAACACACACTTTTACATTCATGATATATTTGGTGCATGCACACATTGTCCGTGTAAACAATGCGATGAGCGCATGTCTAAGTCATACTTTAGAAACTAGTGTCCAATTTTGAGCAAGTATAAAATCAAAATCAATCTCGCTTCTTAAATGCCTCCCTGAGATCAATCAGGACTCACCATCTCGTTATTTAAATTTTTGTTGAATCAGATTTCGCGACTATACTATGACGTTTTCTCACTACATCCTCATTTTATGATTACAACACCTCTCTACTTGAGGGCGGAAGCACATATGTGTTTTGCTGTGAAGAGGTGGCTCTCTGCAAATGTCGAATCAATTCATCCACCTTCTTCTCGATGATGGAGACTTTATTTAGGTGATTGGCCACCAACTCCAGGTCAACGGATGCGGATAGGTCTCATGTTTCATGTGCCCCTCGCGTGCTTGTCAATGCACGAGTGGTCATTCATTTGAACACACCCATAGACTCATTGTTTATGGAGTTCTCACACATGTTCTCGAGAATCTCCCAAACGGTGTATTCATGCTGACCCATGATGTTGCCACCATAGGTTGCATTGACAAATAATCTAATGTCCTCATGGAGTCCCTAGTAAAAAGACTAGACTTGTTCCCATTTAGGAACTCCGTGAGGAGAACATTTCCGAATGAGATTCAGAAAGTAATCCCATGCCTCATGAAGTGGTTCTCCCCCATTCTACGTGAAATGCGTGATCTGGTGCCTCAAGGAATTAGTGCGACCAACTGGGAAGAATTTCTTCAGGAACTCAGCTTGTAGTTCCTCCCATGTGTTGATTGATTAAGTCAAGGTTTGATACCAACGAGCAGCCTTGTCCATGAGAGAGAAGGAGAACATCTTCATGAGCTGGATATCCCGATTTTCAACAGGTGGTCCAAAAGTTTGGGCCAGATGTTTTCGTTGTTTGATATGTTGGAAAGGATCTTCAAAGTTCAAGTCGTGAAATTTATCTTCAATTCAGTATCAGGTCCTCCAGCTGGGATTTGCACCCTAGGTTCGATATCAACCACCGTGGGATTGTAGTGCTCTTACATTTGCGGATGTGGTCGGGGGTTTATGAATGCATGAAGTAGATCTTGGAGATTCTGCAATTGATTTTGAAAGTTGGGCACCAGGCCTTCTCCTTCAAGATCTTGGTTCTCAATAAAGGTGGAGGATGGAGAACTGGCTCAGATGTGGAATGATCTGAAGAGATTTCGATTTGATTGGATGGGAACCCAAACAATTGAGCTAGGGCTTGTCCCCGAAAAGGGTGAACTGCTAGTGGAGGTCTCAAGACTGGTCTTAAGGACCTCCTCCTATACATGCACTATGGAATCATATGAGGGATAGAATGTGTCTTAGACCCAATCGAGGCACCCAACAAGGCTGGGTGACTATGGCAGTTAGAAGCAGATGGACCTCTGGATCAGAAGCTCGCCCACCTAAGAATTACTTGGGCAGCTAGGAAGGGAGAGTCCCTCCTATACACGGTAGACCGTCCCCACAGGTTATAGGGTTTCCCCTGCTTGACCTTCCTTGTCACCACGATTCCAATTAGACCAGAATGTGTGGGCTTAAACCCTAAGTCTACCGATTTTACTCCTGCTTGTGCCTTGAATTTCACTTGAATTAGAAGTTAATTCGATTTGTGGCTTAATTTGGAGGTTGGTTGATTCACAAAGTGGACCAACTTCACCTGACCTGTCCTAAAGTTGGGATGAGGGTCAACGACCCAAATCACCCTGAATTGGTTCTCAAATAAGTTATTAGGTCCCAAATTTTAATGACCTAAGTGATTATCGAACCTTGATTTTAAGGTCCACTTGATTAGATTGATTCAAACAAGGGCTTGGGTAGCATACAATGCGGGAATATATTTCCTTTAAAGCAGGCAAGTGTGTACTAGACCTAGTAACCCTAATTTGGAAACCCTAGATTGGCTCTATTTCCAAGTCCAATTTTTCCAAAGATGGTACCTTGGACTCAATCAAGAAGGTGAACAACCTGAGGAACCTTATGTCCCTAGTAGGTGCAAGTATCAGGATGGGGATCTCTAATCAATCAATTAAATCAAATGATGATTACTAAATGAATAAGGCAAGTTGATCCTAATTGATTTCTCTTTCAATCTTTCCAAGAGAGGCGGGGCTTAAAGAAGAAGGGAATGTGGTTATCTACCCCTCGTGTGGTTGCTTGAGCAGTTGATCTTTAGGTTCACCTCACAACAACACAACAAAATAGATATAGCAAGTTAGAATCAAATCAAAAAGTGCGATTAGTGACTGAAATGCGCATTGCTCCCCGGCAACATTGCCAAAATGTTGGAGGGAAGTCCTTAGGCAAAAATCCCAAGGGAAAAACCCCCTTTCTCTCTCAGAATAAACCCAGACCTTTCTTTCTCTTCTAGACCAGACCAGACTAGTCCAGATCAAACTTGGTTTAGCTCAGACTCTCGTGGCGTAAGCACGGAAGAGGGCACGTGCATGGCTCGTGAGGGGTAGGGACCTGACCCTAGTGTTTTGATGTCAAACAACCTTAGCACATAAAGAGTTAAATACACGTTTTAGATTTAAGGCCCTACAATGTGGGACTATCTTGGTTCCTGTGTTCGTGTGTTGCAGCTGATGAGAAGCTTTGTCTGATTACAACTGCTACAAGCCTTGCTTAACTCAATTAGAGCCCTAGGTGGCTTCCTATATCCAGTCCTCATTGTCTGGATGTGGAATTAGTGAGGATGAATTTTCTCTTAACGAGATGATAATTAAAATGATTTGTCATTTGTATTTCAAGTGGTGGAAAATCGACTAATCAAAGTATTGAATTAAAATAAACCACTGGAGAGAGCGGGTCGTATCCACAGGGAGGCACTGGCTATTACAAACTCACAAGGGTCAAAAATTGATGTTCACTACTAATTTCATCAAGAAATCGAGCCAAATCTACCTTCAGATTAAGAAAACAACAAGTGATCATGCTGAAATGGCATTATGAGAAAGAGGGAGGTCACTTGCATAAATTAGGTACAATATTTAAATAATAAATTCAAAATAAAAAGAGTGGCAATGGCATGTGAATGTAAAAACTAATTGGGCTTCTCCTGTAGCAAAATAGGGGAGGACCTTCTCCTCAGCCATGCGTGAGAAGGAAACCAAGGCCGACAGTGAGCTTCACGTCGGAGGAGCACCAGAGGGAGAGCTTCATAGTGGTGGGTCTAGAGAGGTGCGAGATGGTTTGAGGTGGCAGGGTGAGGCATGAACAACGGTGGGTAGCTGCTGCAAGTTGCAGCAGCACATGCATGGAGGTGGTACGTCCACGATTAGGAGGTACGCGCGGTGCTAGCAGAGGTTGTGCGTGCGGAGCTGGCGGAGGACGTGCAAGCACGCGGGGGGAGTTGCTGGAGGAGCATGCTCTGTAGCGCACGGGCGGAGGTGTGACAAGGTAAGGCACGTGCTGCTAGCTGCACGTGGGAGTGCGCTGCTAGTTGCTGCATGCGGAGGAGCTAGTAGATGTTACAACCCGATCCCAGTTCCCTACAAGACCCAAGACCAACCCACCTCGACTAATCCCAAGACCTAGTTGTCCAACGAGAAATAACCAAAAGCAGGAAATAATGCACATCCACACATGCAATGTAACTAAGCAGAAAGAAAACAAGTGACAGTAAAAGAAACAGAGCAAAAGTCTATCAATATTACAGGCCATCACAACTACGACAGAGAAAAGTACTGCAGAAAAGTAATTGAACAGTATTACATAAAACAAAATACTCACTACTACAACAGAAGCTAGGGTAACAGTAAGAAAATGCAGCTAAGGCTGGTCTCGATTGGGCCTAGCTTCCTCTGCAACCGGTGGTGTTGGCTGCTCAACTCCCTGACCTGAACAAGGTTATAAAATTTTTGGAGTCAGCGAACACTGAGTAGAGTGGTAATTTAGCCAATTACATGTAATTAAGACAAGCAATGCAATTAAGTAATTATCCATTTTCATTTAGTTCAACCAAGTACATCTAATTTGTTGTTCCTTTATTCACTTAAATCATTTCTTGATCTGGCTTGTTCCTCACGGGAACGATCTTGATTGCAATCTTTTCCATGACGTAGGAGGTACACGTGGTGCTCTCCTGGCCGGGAGAGTCCCCCGTAGTAGTCCTACACCCAGTCAACCACCTCGAGGTCACGGTCGTGACGTAGTGGTGATTACGGCACGCGTGATAAGCACACGGGTAGCTATCCTGCACTGGCACATAGTCAGTCGTTTCCGCTAATGGGTACGCCTAAAGGTACAGCACGGAACAGTGCAGGGCCTTGCCCTCTCAGAACAGGGGTCTAGCCCCTCAGAACAGAATAGGGGTCTCGCCCCTCCACAATCCGCGTACCCTCATCCGACTATCCCGGTTTGCCCAGTGTACCTAACAAGAGTCGATGTAGGGCGGCTAGTCCTAACCCCGGGCCCCCTAGGGTGGCTAGCTCCCTCCCTACACTAAGTAGCTCACCTCGGTACCACGTACACGAGGGCTAAATAGAGTCAGTGTAGAGTGTCTAGGCCTGACCCTGGGGCTCAACCCAACGGGTGGCTAGTACCCCTCTACACAAAGGGATAGTGGCTCTCCTTGGTACCATGTACACAAGGGCCAGCTCACTTCCCGTCTACAGGAGATCTCCTCCTAATTCCTTGTAGGGTTCATGCTGGTATTCCTTTCGTTTCATATTCCAGTCTTTCAGATTTCTCTATTTACATTACCAGTTCCATTCTTAAAACAGGCAGCTCGTGATTTTCCAACTGACAAGGCAACACATTAAAATAACCAATACATTTGTTAGCATTTAAAGTTGTACATGCATCAAAAGTAAATAGTGTAAATCGTATTCACTTGTTCCTGCCCTAGGGTTCATTCTCATCCTAGGGTTCTACATGTATCTCAAGTATACAGTATAGCTCAAACCACACTCATCTGTTCCTACCCTAGGGTTCATTCGCATCCTAGGATTCATTCAAGTTATTCTAAACATGCAGTTCATTTATTCAAATCTTAATATTAATGTAAACCACTCTACCGACAAACACGGGAGGAATGGGGGCTCAGATCGCAGATCCCGTTACCTCCGCGACTCCTGTGTACTTGACTGGCTGGAGACCTATACAATTAACCAACCGCATCAAACGAGTCCAACACCATATACAAGTAACACTAACTCGTAGAGAAACTCAAGCGAAAAACAACGGTAGTTTGTTTGAGGAAATCTGATTCCATTTGGGCCTTAAACAGGCCAAAAATACTCACACTGTCCAAAATCAGACATCTGGGTCTAGTCCCAGACGTCTTAAAAGAATTCAAAACTTACCCTGGGTTTCCTATAGCTACCTCAGACGTCCGGACCCTTCCGTGATCGTCTGAGGTGAGTTCCAAATGTCAAACTCTCCTTCCAGTCATCTAGAGGTATGGTCAGACATCCAAAAGCACCTCGAAGGGCACACCCCACACCTTTCCAATGCCCTGCTCCTTGCGTACGTCTGTGCAGACCTCAAAATGGCTAGACAATCTCTGCGGTGAGGCCTACATGGCTATAAACCGCACAAAAGCACGTACCTTAGCATTGAGCGTGCTTTCAGACATCTGGCTTCAGCTCCGAACGTCCTTCTGCTTTCCAGAAGTCTGGGATGTGCTCCAGAAGTCTGATACTGGAAAATATCCAGTACGCAAAACCTCTCACGAGCTGCCTCCTTTGCGAGCTCACCCACAGAAGCTGCAGCGGTGCCTCTAGTAGTGCAGGAGGCTAAGGCTCCTGCTCGCAAGCTCCTTCTCCTCGCCCGCACCCTCGACTCCTCCCGCACGAGCTCCTCTAAGCTCCTGTGGCTCCCTCGCGAGCTCCTCCCACTCTCCCACTCCCCTCTCCTCCTCCTCTGTGTCTCGTCTCTCTCTCTTTTTCCTCTCCTCTCGCTACGCTGGAAGGGAGGAAAGTGGCGGCCAGCTGGAGGGAAGGAGGAAGGTGGTGGTCGGTGGAGATGGAGAGAGTGGTGTGGGGGGGTGTGGGGGTTTAAATAGGTAAAGGGTTAGGGTTTGGGGTGAGTAGAGAGGGTAATACGCATGCAGCATGCGCGGAAAAGAAAGCAAGGTATGGTTCTTTTTACTTTCAGATGTCCGACCCTCCATCCAGACATCTGGATAGACGTTTGATGGCTAATCCAGATGTCTTAAACAACCCAAAAGGGAGGCAGGTCATTTAAACGGAGGACGCGCACGCGGTTGCTACATGCTAAAGTGTAGCGCGTGTCCACGGCTGGGGCTTGGGTGGTGCACTCGATTGCGCACATAGGCCGAAGGCGAGGAGGCGTGCGCAGTGCTGTGCATGCGAAGGGGCTATGCGTGCAGTCTGGAGGTGAGTGGGTGCACCAGAGGGGCGCTGGTGGGTGCAGTGAAGGTGTGGCAGTGTTGGGTTCTTTTGAGGTGAAAAGAAACAGAGGAAGAAGAAGAAAGAAGAAGAAGATGAATAGTGGATTTGAGTTGGTGATTGTGGTGGTGGTGTTGATGATGTTGATACTGGTGAAGCACGGTGATGGTTGCATGGCAGTCAGAGACACACACGCACGGTGTTGGCACGAGTCCACCAGCTTGGCGCGGTGAGCTGTCAGCTTGTCGACCAACGGTGTGGTGGAGCTCAGCCGTGGAGACCATGGTGGTGGATGGAAAACACAATGGTGAGGTGGGGCGACGTCTCCTCGAGCCCAGTTGTGGCTCCCCCTTTCTTATACCTGCAGGGGAAGATGAAGATGAGGATGGAGCATCGACCAAATCCACTTCTCCTGCTCCTCCTTGAATGCGGGTCTTCAGTGCAGGCAGTTGGTGTGGTGTAAAGAGACAGCAGTCGTTGAAGAAGAAGAAGAAATATATTAATAAGAAAATAAATGATGGGTTATTTATCTACAAACCCTCACATAAAATGCTAATTCTAATACATGCATGTAATGCAACCTATACACTAATTATTTCAATGCATGCTATTCTAAATTAATTCTAAATGTATTTAGATATGAATGCAATGCATGAAATTTGCAAATAAGTGAATAATTAGACTAATCTATTTACATTTTATTGTATGCTATTTATATGTCAATACTAATCTAATGTCTAGGCGTTTAACTAAATTATTAGCCCACAAATATGGGCTTACCAATGATGACTGAGCAGCAGCGGACAACGGTGGCATAAGGCGGAGATCCGGCGAACACTTGCGGAGAAAAATATGGGCTAAAAGCCCCAATTAAACTGCTCACAAGTCTTGCAATGAGGCGAGGAATCTAATGGTGGCGGTGGCAAAGTGATTTGAGAGGTGGAGGAGGTCGAGTGACGGTGGTGTTACAAGGGGAGTATGGGTTTGTTCGGTGGCATGAATGAGTGATCGAAAGCCCTAATTATGTTAGGGATTTTGATCACAAGGTGGTGAGAAGTGTTTTGGAGGTAGTGGTTTGTGATTTGGTGGATGGGGTTGCCAGTGCGAGCTTGCCGGAGCTTGTGTCGACGATGAGGAAGAAGGTGGCGGATAGGAGTGTGTAGTGGTTGGACCTAGAAACTAAGGGCGTAGAAACAAATTGGGGAGTAAGAGGAGGAGAGGGAGGAACTTATCTAGATGATAGGGGAAGGGAATCACTTTGACATGACTTGCTGAAGTTGAAGGAGATGATGACCTCTAGTGATGAGAAGCAACGATGACGAGGGAGGAAAGAGCTCCTGTTGTGGCTGGCAAGGAGCAAGAGAGAGAGAGAGAAAAGATGGTGGACCGTCCAAGTTGGTTGTTGGACGACCAGAGGAGGGAGGTCGAGTGGAAGCTCCAGAGCTAGGGTCGGAGGTGGCCGAAGGGAGAGAAGATTTGATTTTGGCCTAAACCTGGCTAAGGAAGTTGTGGGAAGATCCAAGAGCTTATATAGAGCTTAATTACAAGCTCAATTTGGAAGAATTCGGTGTAGGATTCCTGATTTTAGAAACTCTAGATTTAGGAAAATTTGAGCTTGCTGGAGCTTCTTGCTCCAAATTAGGACTTAAGACCTAGTCTAATTGCTTTCCCACTATCTGAACACCAATCCCACCAATTTTGGTGGGATTTGGAGGAGAAATCATGTTGATTTCTACCTTTAAAAGTCGGTGCGTATGGGTTTTAGGTTTCTGATTAGGAAACCTGATAGAATCATGTGGTAGGGACCTGATTGTGATGAAGACAAGGAGGTTAGGAGCGTATATGTAATAAAATGTGAAATCTAAGGTTTAGATGTGAAAAATAGAGATTTTAAGGGTAAAAATACAAACTAGGTCAAGATGGACTCGGATTAGGCCCAAATTTTGGTGTTAACCTAATTTGGACCCAAGGAATCTAGTGGTGAACTTGGATTTGAGTTTTGACCATGTTTAATTATGTAAATTGCATAGAAGCCCAAATCAAGGCAAATTCCATTTGAATATCTATTTTTGATCAAAATGGGTTCAGATGGTCAAAGTGAAGGTACAAAACCTCTTAGAATATTTTTCAATGATTTATAGGAGGTTTAAATTGAATTTATCTCTACCAGAATCCTTTCAATTTGAGTGGGGTTAATAATTAGGGTTTTCAATACTATTTAAATCCTCGAAATGCATGAACCCTTGATTCAGTCAGTATGAGTCCACTACCTTGTCTTTTTGGTTCATTTGATATTAAATTAACCCCTGATCAACCCCTTGGTTAATCTGCATTAATTATGAGATGGTAAAACAATAGAATTAATCCTACTTTCCTATCTTCTCAAATTAGTTCAGCATGGATTTACGACCCTCTGACGATCATTTAGGAGCATGTAACACTTGAATTTGACTAATTTTAGTTAGTTATGATGATTGATGGTGTTACCATCAAGCTATGCAAGGAGATTTGAATCAATTTGAAATAAATGATGTTTGAAAATTAGTTTCTAAGCTTGAATTTCAATCTATCATTGGAACAAAGTGGGTCTTTCAGAATAAGCTTGATGAATCAGAAAATGTTGTAAGAAGCAAAGCTAGAATTATGGCTCAAGGCTACAATCAGAAGGAAGGAATAGACTTTAACAAAACTTATGCTCCTGTAGCTAGACTATAATCCATTAGAATGTTACTAGCTTTTGTTGCTCATATGGAATTCAAACTATTCCAAATGGACGTCAAAAGCACATTTCTAAATGGTTTCTAAAAGAAGAAGTCTATGTGAAACAACCTCCTAGCTTTGAAAGTACTAGTAATCCTGATCATGTTTTCAAACTTAAAAAAGCTTTATACGGACTTAAACAAGCTCCTCGAGCTTGGTATGAAAGGCTAAGAACTACTTAATAGAAAATGACTTTAAAATCGATTTAGTAGATCCAACCCTATTGACCAAAAGAAAAGGCAATCAACTAATTTTAATCCAAGTTTATGTTGATGACATAATCTTCGGTGCTATTAATGATCTTTAGTGCCAAGAGTTTGCAAAAGTTATGCAAGATCAATTCGAGATGAGCCTGATGGGAGAATTAAAGTTCTTAGGATTACAAATTGATCAGCTGGAGGATGGAATCTTCATTTCACAAACAAAGTACACAAAAGAGATTTTAAAGAAGTTAGGAATGGATAAAACAAAAGGAAAAGACACACCAAAGGCTACCACTACTCAACTCAAAGAAGATGAGTCAGGCAAGTGTGTAAATCAAAAATTATATAGGAGCATGATAGGATCCCTACTTTACTTGATGTCAACAGACCTGATATATTGTAATTTAGTACTTGTTTGTGTGCTAGATTTCAAGTAAATCCTAAAGAATCACATCTAAATGCATTAAAAAGGATACTTAGATACTTACTCAACATTGTTGATTGAAAGAGCGATCTTCATTTTCGATAAAAACTTTAACATAAAATGACGTGTCGTTATAGTTCATTGCGTGGTAGAAAATCGCTTTTCAAAATATTTAATATTCAAAATCTAACCATGAAAATAGTTAGGTCATCTCCAAAGGGAGGAATTAGCCTATTAAAAATGATTAATGATACCTCAAGTATTCGGGAATATCAACGGATGTGTATGCTAACTAGTGCTCTTGTTTCCAACACAAATTCTTGATCTAGATAATTAATCAAGAATATAGGTGTGCAAATACAAAATCACCACCATGGAAATACCTGCATTGCGATCTTAGTACTAACGAGCACCGTCAAATTTAATTAAAATAGAATTCGTTCCCTATAACAAATATCCATGCTCGATTATTCATAAGACGAATTTAACTATATGCAATTCAAGTAGAATTGAGGGACATGCATGTAAATCTACCATAATATAATAATTAGATAAATATGGCAATAGTGTTTTCCACAATGGTAGGTAATGTAAATTTTAATTCCTTGTTTACTGTAGCAAAACAGGGCATTTCAATCCCTTGTGCATGCGAGGAGGAGGAAGAGCAGATGGTGTCGCAGCTGCTAACAAAGATGCGTCGAAGGACTACTTTCACAATGGCGTAGGAAGCATGGTCGGAGGTGGCCGGCGATGGCGACCGGAGGCAGAGGAGAACGCCGATGGCAACTTACGCGCATGTATGCATGGACGGTAGGAAGATTTGTTGATGGCGTGGAGGTTATTGTCAAGGCAAGGTGAGTCCGATGGTGTCGACGGCGAGAAGGATTGAGGTCGGAGTTGACATATGTGAGGAGAGAGGTGATGCCACTTGTCGGAGGTGAAGAAGAAGAAGAATGCAATGTCGAGAGTAGGATAGAGATGGAGAAGGTGATGGTTTGGAGGCGCGTGTTGGAGCTACTGTTGAGGGGTTGTGGTTGCATGTGGGTAAAGAGCGCCACGCATGTTGAGTGCAGGAGTGGTGCTACGATGTTGGGTTATTGGTGAGGGAGAAGGTGAATAGTGGATGGGAAAGTGAAGAAGAGGAGGAAGGAGATCTGTGGCTACGGTGAGGATGGTGAAGGTGGTGATGGGTCTCGCTGTCACCGAGAACCACCAGGATAGATGCGACGTTGAAAGGAAGAGTACGTTCTAGCCATGGTGCACGCTGGAGTTCATGGTGTGTGCTTATTCCACGGTGGTCGAGAGGGAGGAGATCCCCGCCAGGGGGAGGGATGATTGGTTGCCTTCTGCAGATGGCTCGCCTCCTCATAAAAAGATCTTCATTTGTTTTCCTTCGGTCGCACCCTTCTCCAACCACTCGCGAAGATTGTGAGTGGTTGGAATGGTAGAATCCGCCAGGAAACATCTTCATCAGACGTTTGATCAGATCTACAGACATCTTAAAAATGTAGATATCAGTAAGTTCATGATGGCGATCCCAGATGTCCGTCATTTTCTCCAAACGTCTTATAGATGTAGAAATGGACGTCTAAACTCTTGTACTTAGCCTGCATTCATCGAGTAAATTATTTTATCATATCATATGTTATTAAATGTAAAATTGATGCATAAAATTATATGTAGACTAAGGTAAATTGCCATATTTCTCCTAGTCAATTAACAACTAAGAGCAAATAATTAAAGAGTACTTAGGCTAAATAATGGTCCACTAAAGTGGACTTATCATTGATCTTGGTTTGTTCTACCCTAAATCAGCCACACTTGACTTACTCTCCTATTATGATGTTGATTATGCGGGAAGTCAAACTGATCGCACGAGTATTAGTGGAACGCGTCAATTTCTCAAAAATTCCCTAGTATCTTAGGTCAGTAAGAAACAAAACAATGTTTCTCTATCCACAACTGAAGCTGAGTACATTGCTGCTTGCTAGCATGTTCACAAATTCTATGGATGAAACAAACACTTAGAGATTTTGGACTAAATTTGGAAAACACTTGGATTCTTTGTGATAACACTAGTGCTATAAACTTGTCCAAGAACCCCAATCAACACTCTAGGACAAAACATATAGATATTTGACATTACTTTCTTAGAGATTTTGCCTAAACAAGGAAATAATCTTAGAATTCATTCAAACAGAAAAATAATTAGTTGATATCTTCACAAAACCACTAGCAAAAGAAAGATTTATATTAATTAAAAGAGACTTAGGCTTAACAAGACTTGTTGAACTTTGATTGGTGATTGTTGTTTTGTTATAACTAAATTGATGATTTGTTTACTTGTTTTGGGTTGTAGTACATTATATATTTCATTTCTGTATGGACTTCTATTTATGTTGCTTTGTCGTACTTTTATGTGAGCACTACAGTATCTTTTTGAGATATCATGTTCTTAGAATAATGTTGCTTATCCTGCTTATTAAAATTTGCTCTTATTTCTATTACACAGCAGCATGTCATAAATTGCATTAACATTTCAATAAGGGGGAGCATGATTTAATTGTTGAATTGATTACTTTATTCTTTTTATTAATAAGAAAAGGGGAGAAATAATGAAAATTTGACCATACACCATGCATAAATAATTATAATTTTGTTTTTATGAAAAAGAGGGAGATTGTTGATACCCTTGTTTTGATATAATAAAATTATGTTTTTATTGTGGATTAATCATTACAGGTTAAGTCAAATTTATGGTATGAATGTGCTATCATCACCATAGTCATTAAGGAAGAAAAGGACTTGACTTGAAGATTATCTTGAAGACCTTTTAAAATTTCGTTGAGTCTAGAAATATGTATGAAACCTCAAAAAGAAAAACAAATGTAAGCTTTTCATTTTCATAAAAAATCGCTCTTCCCTATTATTGATCGACCAACATATCCTTTTGATCGACCAATTAATTGTTCTAATCGATCAAATGCCTCTAACGGTCATATTTCATTTAGATCAATCAACTTATTTAATTTAATCAATTAAATTTACTTCAACGATCAAATTTCTTTTGAAATCTCAAAGTAGGTCAATTTTTCAATTTAATCAATCAACATTGAATCGATCAATATAATTATTTAATTGACCAAATACCTTTTTGATCGACCAAACCTGTATTTCTAGAAAAGTCGAAAAGTGGCTATAAATAGTTCTAACGACCCCCTTCTCAAAAACACACCTTAAGAGCTTTCTAAGAGAAAAACACCTACTCTCTCTCTCGTGCTTTTGTGCCTCTGCACCTACAAATTCTGTGATCTAAAGCAGGCTTGCTTTCTTGTGATTCATGAAAGCTCGATTTATTCTTTAATATTTCTAAGGTTCTATAGGAATATTATTATATTATTTTATTTCTGTTGTTCTTGATCTAGGATTCCAAGTTGGATTAGAGGTCTCGTTGTTCTTCTCTTTGTCATGTGTAAGAGAAGATGTTCTATAAGAGGTTGTGCCACCCTTGTTCAAGTGGTATGTGTTAGTGGATTGACTAACATCGACTAGTCGGAAAAATCCTAAGTTGGGAGGCTTATCTAGTTTGTGCATATATCTTTTTGATCTATGGTGAATGTTTTAAAGTTAAATTTTTAAATAGATACTACACTATTCAACCCCCCTCTAGTGTATACTTGATCCTTTAGGCTATGCTCGCATTTACACTAGCACCCACCATAGCTTCCCAATTCCCTTAGCTGGCCACCACCACCTTCTTCGCCAAGTTCGGATGTCCACCGTTGTTGCCCCCCTTTAGGGCCATATTCCACTAATATTTCTACATTTATTAACATTAATTATGCCTAACTAATGCTAGTTTGAGGGTGAATTAGGTTAGAAAGCATTTAGTAAGGTCAAATTATTCTTTTAGGTGCATTTTGTAAATATACCATTATTTTGGGTTTTTATGTAAATTTTCCTTATCTATATCTAGTACCTTGATGTCCTTGTTTAAATATGTGCAAGTACCAAGTTTGGGGCAATTTAGAGCCTTATAGATTGGGGATTTGAAGTTAAGCTCATTTATGTAAAGAGGTTGAGCCCATTTACACATAAACCCTAGCCTAATTAACCTTAAATCTAGCCCAATTAGGAACCCAATTTTTCCTAACCCAAGATCCAATTACCTAGCCTAATTTCCTACCTTAACTGGTCAGCCATGAGCCT
Organism: Thalassia testudinum; assembly: GCA_037157565.1. Lineage (NCBI taxonomy): Eukaryota > Viridiplantae > Streptophyta > Magnoliopsida > Alismatales > Hydrocharitaceae > Thalassia > Thalassia testudinum. The sequence goes on from JAZHRO010000003.1 coordinate 27,806,761, forward strand.
ATTTAATCACCCAATTTGATTGGCTAGCCTAATTGATTTTATAAACCCATTAATCAAACCCAACCTATTCCTATATCCTAACCCAACAAATCTTATTTGGTCATCCCTTTTATCCTCCAATAAATATTATTTTGGATGGCTAAAGTGCACCATAATTTATCCACCAATAGATCTAAATCCTAAGGTCCTAAATTCCCTATTGGAATCGTAGATCATGTATTTGATTTAAAACAGCATCGTAGTATAGTGCGAAATATGACTCAACAAAATATTTTAGTTAACAAGACGGTGAGTCCTAGTCGATCTCAGGGAGGCATTTAGAAAAGAGAAATTGATTCTGATTTCCTTACTTAAAACTGTACCCCGATCTCTAAGGTGAAAGTTAAAGATGTGCCAGTCGCTTTATTTACGTGGAAAACGTGTGCATGCATTAGATATATCACAAATGTGAAAATGTGAGTTGGTGTGTGCACAACTTTGACAATACGATGACAGCTAGTGGAAACCATATCGATCGCCAATTCGTTTATATCTTCGGGGATAGACATTTTAGTTGCAATGTAGTAGGCAAGTTAAATCAGGCAACTCATGATCACAATAGAGATAGATAGAATAATGATTTCATTCATTCACAAAGGTTGTCATTACAATCAACTTTCAAGGAAAGATTGTACAAGAATGATTAGAGCGAGAATTCTAGCTAGCAGAAAATGGATGCATGCCTGTATCTATGGGAGATTACGCCTGCATCACTCAGGTAGAGGATGACTACACTACTAAGTAGTAATTTAATGTAGAATTAAAATACGAAGAACTACTTATCTACGAGAACTGAGGGCATTGGAGGTGGTCTCCAATGGCCTGGGGAGCCTAAGGTGGTAGGAAGGAGGAGGGGCAGCCAATGGTGGGTAGGTCGGCCCTTGGAGAGGTGGTGGAGGGTTGCTTTTGGATGTCCACTAATGCTTGGAGGTGGAAGGAGCTCGTGGAGATGGAGATGGAAGGAGGAGCCACTAATGGAGAGTCCAAGATGGGTGCATGGCCGTCCAAGAGGGTCATTTTATAGACTCTTGAACGGCCTTCAAGTGGTCTCTCTAGAGAACTATAGAAGACTCTAGAGAGACCTTTAGGTGGCCGTCCACTAGGTCTTCAATGGGTCTTCTTAGATCCACAAATTGTGGATCTAAGAGTGGACCACTTTGGCTGTTATTTTTGGCAACTCAAAGTGGTGCCACCTTTAGATGACTCTAGAGGATTCTAGAGTTGGCGGAAATGGCTATGTGTGTGGTTGTGTGTGCATGACTTATGTGTGTGTGGCTAGGTGGTTTAGGTCAAGTCCTATAGGTCTAGGTGATTGGGTTTAGGTAGGCTCCTTGAATTAGGGTTATAAGCCCTAATACTAAAGTGAATATGCAATTAAACTTATCACAAGTTAAATTGAGTGTATGTATGTCTAATTGGAAGAGAAGATACCCAATTAGGTCAAGCTTGAGTCAATTGGACTCTCACTGAGTCCAATTAAACTTGTGCTGGTTGAGATCTGAGCTCAATTAGACTCTATGAGTCCAATTGACTAGGTGAAGTGTGATTGACTTGATCCAAGTCAATTGAGCTTAGTGAGAACCTAATTAGGTTCTTAGGAGGGTCTAAGGGTAGTGCACTAGGCTTAAGGTACCTTAATTTAGGTTCCCTAGGATTTGGAATTGGGTTGAGGGACCTAGGAAATCAAGATCCAAGCTTGATTTCCAAAACAAGGTCTGGAGAGGGGTATTAGACGTCCAATCTAAGTGTCATATAACTTATACCAAAAAATTAGAAGTCCAAACCTCTTGTCTGGACGTCCAATCAGAGGTCAGGGTGGATTCAAGGTTCTGTCTTGGAATTCTATAGAAATTGAACATCTAATAACTTGTTTGGGCGTCCAATAACACTACAGACTTGGGTTCTAGGTCTGTGGGTTGTGCCTAAGGGTTCTACATGTCAAATAACTTATTTGGACATCCAGACAAGGGCTGAAACTAAAATTGAGGTATATCAGGCTAAGGTGACCTAATCTAAGGCTGGCTAAGGCTTAGGATGGTCTCTAGGGCTATCCTAGGGCTAGGATTGGTCCTAAGTTCTTCATAATTTAAACTCTACATTAAATTCTACTAAGTAGAGTAGCATACCTCAACCCTACATTATTTTTCTACTTTATTCCTAAGTCTTTTGCTCAAGCTCTGCTGCAGCACCATCTTCTCTTTATTCTTTAGATCCAGCTTCAGATCTTCTTAGTACCTACAAACCATATGATGCTGTTACGACCCGATCTCAAATCCCTACCAGACCCGAGATCAGCTCGCCTAGACTAATTCCAAGACCTAGTCGTCCAATGTGAAATAACCAAAAGCAGAAAATATTCCACAACCACAAGTATAATGTAACTAAGCAGAAAATAAGACAGATACAGTAAGGGAAACATAACAAAATGTCTCATAATATTATAGGCCATCACAACTACAACAGTGGAAAGTAAAGCAGAAATATAACATAAATAGTATTACATTTAACAAAATACTTACTACTACAAAAGAAGCTATGAAACGGAAAGGAAACACAGCTAACGCTAGGCTCGACTGGGCCTAGCTCCCTCTGCAGTCGATGGCATTAGCTGCTTAACTCCCTAACTTAAATAAGGTTATAAAAATCTGTAGTTAGCTAACGCTGAGTAGAGTGGTAGACAAACCATTTACATGCAATTTAACTTGAGACAAGCAACTAATTTATTATTCAATTCCATTTAGCTCAACTAAGTAGTTCTTATTGTTTGTTCTTTTATCTATCTGGTCATTTCTTGATCTTGTCTATTCCTCAAGGGAATGATCTCGATTGCAGTCTTTCCCATGATGTAGGATGTACACGTGGTGCTCTCCTAGACGGGAGAGTCCCTCGTGGTAGCCCTACACCCAATCAACCACCCCGAGGTCACATTCGCAATGCAGCAGTAACTACGGCACGCACGATAAGTGCATAGATAGCTACCCCACATTGGCACGTTGTCAATCGTTTCTGCTAGCGGGTACGCCCAAAGTACAGCACAAGGCCTTGCCCTCTCAGAGCAGGGGTCTTGCCCCTCCACAATTTGCGTACCCTCATTCGACTATCCCAGTTTGCCCAGTGAGCCTAACAAGAGTCGGTGTAGGGCGGCTAGTCCTAACCCCAAGCCCCGTGGGGTGGCTAGCTCCCTCCCTACACTAAGTAGCTCACCTCGGTACCACGTACGCGAGGCCAAGTAGGAGTCGTCGTAGAGTGGCCAAACCAACCTCGGGTCTCAACCCAAGGGGCAACAAGCTCCCTTCTACTCAAAAGGAACAGTTGCTTTCCTTGGTATTGTGTACACAAGGGCCAACTCACTTCCCGTCAACTTACAAGGTTCTTTCCGTATACAGGAGTACCTCTCCTAGTTCCCTGTAGGGTTTGGGCACTAGATTCATTTCATTTCTCAATGTTCAAATCTCATTATTCACATCTCGATTCCCATTCATATAACAGGCAACTCATTTTTTCATAATTGAGAAAGCATCACATCAAGTATTTAACACTCGCTAGCAATTAGGGTTTAACATTCATCTCAAGTAAACAGTGTAGCTCAAGCCATAATCATTTGCTCCTATGTTAGGGTTCATTCCTCATCCTAGGGTTCATTCAAGTTATCCTAAACATGCACTTTATTTGTTTAAATCTTAATATTAATGTAAACCACTCTACCGAGAAACACAGGTGGAATGGGGCCTCGGATCGTAGATCCCGTCGCCTTTGCGGGTCCCGTGTACTCAACTAACTTGAGACCTATGCAATTGACCAACCACATCAAACAAGTCCAAAACTATATACAAGTGACACTAACTCAAAGAGAAAATCAAGCGAAAAACAACGGTACGTCGTTTGCAGAAATCCGATTCCGTTCAAGCCCTAAATGGGCCAAAAAATGCACAAATTGACCAAAATCAGACATCTGGGACTAGACCCAGACGTCTTAAAAGATGTCAGAACTCACCCTGTGTTTCCTACAGCTTTCTCAGACGTCCGAACCCTTTCGCAACCATCTGAGGGGAGTACCAGACGTTGGACTCTCCTTCTGGTCATCTGAGTGTACAGTCAAACATCTGGTGATGTGCGTAGACATACAAACGTACCTCGAAGGGTGCACCACGTGCCTTTCCAATGCTCTGCGCCTGCGTACAATCGCACAGACCCTAAAAACAGCTAAGTCCTCCTGCAGTACAGTCTGCATGGACCAGAGCTTGTGCAGAAAATGCGTACCTCATCACTAAGCGTGCTTTCAGATGTCCGATTTCAACTCCGGATGTCCCTCTGCTGCTCCAGACGTCTGGTCGATGCTCCAGATGTCTGATATCTGGCAAATCTACGTGCAGAACTCTCTCACGAACCTTCTTCTCTGTGTGAACTCCTCTATGTAGCCTGCAGCTACTACGCCAGCAACCTCAGGAGGTCGCGAAGGTCCCCTTCACGAGCTCCTCCTCCTCGCACGACTCCTCTCCTTGCACGAGCTCTAGACCATGCACTCACAAGCTCCATCGAGCCTTCTTCTCTCCCACGCTCTCGCTCCTCGCTTACACTATCCTCTCCTACTCCTCCACATTCCATCCCTCCTCTTCCTCTCCACTCGCTGCGCTAGGGCAGGGAAGAGGATGGCTGCCGATAGGGGGGAAAGGAGATGGAGGTGGTAGCTGGTGTTGATGGGGAGAAAGAGGAAGGGTGTGGGGGTTTAAATAGATAGGTTGTTAGGGTTTGGTGAGAAAGGAGGGGAGGTGGGAGTGTCGCGTGCGTGCAAGAAAGGAAAAGAAGGTACGATTTTCCCCTACTTTCAGATGTCCTGCCATCTATCTAGACGTCTGGACAGACGTCTAGTGAACACTCCAGACGTCTTATCCAACCAAAGAGCGACGGGTCATTTCAACATAACAAACTTAAAGGAAGTTTCGTCCCTAAAACTTGAGCTAGGTACGGTGTGGAAAGGGCATAACAAACTTAGAGAGGACCAAAGTAGGTCTGAAGAGATGTACCCTCAAAAAGCTCCGGGTACTGCCCTCGCATTGCTGCCTTAGGCTCCCAAGTCGCCTCCTTGTATCGCTGGCTTCTCCATAGGAGTTCCACCAGCAATACCAGCTTTCATCTCAGACTCCAGATGGCTCTGTCTAGTATCTATACTGGCCTCTTGGGATAGGTCAGGTCGTCTCTCACCTCGATGCTCTCGTAGCCCAGAACATGGCTGAGATCAATGACGTACTTCCTAAGGTTGGACATGTGGAACACGTCATGTACTCTAGAAAGCTGGGGAGGAAGGGCAAGCCGGTAAGCAACGGGTCCTACCCGCTGCAAGACCTCAAAGACCCCACAAACCTCGGCGCAAGCTTCCCCTTCACCCCAAAACACTGCAAGCCCTTCATGGGAGAAACACGGAGGAAGACGTGATCCCCAACCTCGAACTGTACCTCCCTGCGCTTCCTATCAGCGTAGCTCTTCTACCTGCTCTTGATAGTACAGAGCCGTCTATGAATCTGCTCTATCACCTCCTGACTCTGCCGGATCAGCTTGGGGCCAACTTTCCACTTGGTCCCCACCTTGACCCAGCTCAAGGGTGCAGTACACCTCCTCCCGTACAGAGCCTCGTAAGGTGCCATGCCGATGCTCGAATGATAGTTGTTATTGTATGCAACTCTGCCAGGGTCAAATGCTCATCCTAGGAGCCTCTCCAATCTAGTACACAAGCACGTAGGAGGTCCTCGAGTGTCTGTATGGTGCGCTCTGACTGCCTGTCAGTCTGGGGTGGTAGGCAGTATTGAACCTCAGATGGGTCCCCAATGCCTGCTGAAACTCTGCCCAGAACTGGGAAGTGAAAAGAGTATCTCTGTCAGATACGATCTCACGAGGGACTCCGTGCAAATGCACCACATCTCTGATGTATCACTCTGCTAGCTATGCTGGCCCAAAGGTAACTCGGATCGGTAGGAACTGTGCCATCTTCGTCAACTGGTCTACTATCACTCAAACTGCGTTGTGTCCCTACTAGGTAACTGGTTGACCCACCACCAAGTCCATGGTGATACTTTCCCACTTCCACTCCAGCACAGGAAGTGGCTGTAATGGCCTTGTAGGCCTCTAGTGCTCGGCCTTCATCTACTGGCATACCAAGCATTGTTGAACAAACTCACCAACATCCCACTTCATTCCTCTCCATAGGAATCGTGTTGCAAATCATGGTACATCTTTGCATTTCCAGGATGTATGGTGAATCGGGACCTGTGCGCCTCAATCAGGAGTTCTCTCAACAACTCCTCGTCTCTAGGAATGCATAGGCGTCCCCTCATGCGTAGTATCTCGTATGAGAAAGAAAAGTCTTCTGGGTCCCCCGTCAACACCCTGTCTTGCAGTGTCTATAAGTATGGATCGGCCATCTGTCCTGCAATGATGTGGTCTATCAGCTCTAGTCGTGCCTGCCGCGTCACTATCATTGCCCTGCAGTACCCCCGTGACTCTCGGGGTCACCAGCTGCCCACCTCCTCTGTGAGTCTCCAACTCTGTGCTTGCAAGCTGGCCAAGTGAGTGGGCACCTTCTAGCTTAGGGCATCAGCCACCACATTGGCCTTCCCTAGGTGGTAGGAGATGTTGCAATCGTAGTCCTTCAAGAGCTCTAACCAACATCTCTGTCTCATGTTGAGCTCCTTCATGTCAAATAAGTACCTGAGGCTCTTGTGATCTATGAAGATCTCGAATGTCTCACCACCCAAGTAGTGCCTTCATGTCTTCAGCGTGAAGACAACTGCTGCCAGCTCTAAGTCATGGGTAGGGTAGCTATGCTCATGGGGTTTCAGTTGCCGCGAAGCGTAAGTGACAACGTGACCCCGCTGCATGAGCACACCACCCAACCCCTGCAACGAAGCGTCGGTGTAAACCATGAACCTGCCACTGCTGTCTAGGATGGCAAACACAAGAGCTGAAGTCAATCTCTCCTTCAACTCCTGAAAGCACGCCTCGTACTCGTCGGTTCAAGAAAGTCACCTATCTCAGCCAAAACTCGCACTTGCTGTACTTGGCATACAGCCTACGTCGTCTCAAGGTATTCAGTACCAAACGTAGATGTTGTTCATGCTGTGCCTGATCCTGAGAGTAGACTAGAACGTCGTCGATGAACACCACTACAAATTGGTCCAAGTATGGCCTAAAAACACAGTTCATCATGTCCATGAAAACAGCAGGGGCGTTGGTCAGCCCAAACGATATGACCAAGAACTCGTAGTGCTTGTACCGAGTACGGAAAGCTGTCTTGGAGATGTTAGTCTCCCTGATCCTCAACTGGTGGTAACCTAACCTCAGATCTATTTTAGAGAACACTGTGGCATCTCTCAATTGGTTAAAGAGGTCGTCAATACGAGGTAGCAGGTACTTGTTCTTGACGGTGACCTGATTCAGCTGTCGGTAGTCGACACAAAGTCGCAGGGTACCGTCGTTCTTCACAAATAACACAGGGGCTCCCCACGGAGACGCACTGGGCCTCACAAAGCCCTTCTCCAACAGGTTCTGTAACTGTGACTTAAGTTCTCACGGCTCAAGTGGTGCCATCCTGTATGGTGTAGTAGAAATAGGGTTGGTCTCCGGCACTAGTGAGATCTCAAACTCGACCTCACGCTCAGGCGGTAGTCCTAGTAGCTCCTCTGGGAAGACGTCAGGGTACTCGCAGACCACCAGGATACTCTGATAGTCGGCTACAGGGCTAGGCTCTGCTACAACATAGCTAAGAAGCTCTCACACCCCTGGCTCAAAAGCTTTGCTGCCCGAAGCGCGGAGATGCACCTGAAACCTCCGTCTACCGATTGGCCGTGAAACTCAAGGGGAGGCAACTCCGGTATGGAGAAGATGATCTTCCTCCCAAAATAGTCCACCAGGGCATGATAGGCGGGCAGACTATGTCCCCCTATAGCGACCTCGTGATCGATGAAGACTTTCTCTACGACAGACAACAGTCCACCTGGGCCTCTAATCAAGAACGGATCTCCTAACAGAGTGCTATTCGACCCCAAACCAATGGTAGCTTGTGGAACCAAGAAGTACGTGGCACCAGAAACAAGAAATACATAATCCAAATGGCCAGAAATTGTAACCATACTTGCCACCACAAAACCTAAAGCTCTAGTGTCTTCGTGAGTTAGGGTGTTGGGATGCCTCTCGGTCCTGGGTGCAGACGAAACAGCTGGTCGGTACCCTCGTCGTGGCTGGTAACTGCAGCTGCCAGATCGACCTCCAGTACTCGGCGCTGGGAGCATCTGGTATGCTCCAGTACTAAAGGGGCAATCCTTCCTTAAGTGGCCTAGCTGGCCACACTGGTAGCAGAGAGGGATACGGTTTCCTCCCTCATTCTGTCCCTGCTGGTGACTAAGCGGGGGTCTGATGCTGACAGCTGGCCCCTGTCTGGGGTCCCCAAAGGCCACTAGTGGCCCTACAGAGCGGAACGACTTCCCCACAGGCACCACGTGCCTCCTCTGATCTCCCTTGACTCACCTGGCGCTATAGTGACTCTGCCGTCCCACGAAAGGCTCCCCCTCTGCACCCTTGGAAGGGACATGAGGGGGTGGCGGAGCCGATGGAAGCTGAAATTCTTCTCGTACAACCTCTCAAATCAACTGGACGAGGTCTTGGGCCAGGACACTCAGGAGGAGAGGAGAGGCAGCACTGGTCCCAAGCCCGACACGTCTGCCCCTGTGCCTACAACGAGGCATCTCCTACAAGGAGATAAAAGAGAAAGAACAAGGACTGTCAATAACACCAGATTACATGAAGAATTACGACTTGGAAGCGAAGATCAAAGTTAAATGTTGTGATAGCTATCTTAGTTACATGCATGTGAGTGGTTACTTCTAGACCATTTGGTTCATTTCTTGGGATAACCTTACTCTGATACCATCTTGTTACGACCTGATCTCAAATCCCTACCGGACCCAAGACCGACTCACGTTGATTAATCTCAAGACCTAGTCGTCCAATGAGAAATAACCAAAAGTAGAAAATATTCCACAACCACAAGTATAATGTAACTAAGCAGAAAATAAGATAGAGATAGTACGGGAAATAGAATGAAATGTCTCACAATATTACAGTCCATCACAACTACAACAGCGGAAAGTAAAGCAGAAATGTAACAGAAATAGTATTACATATAGCAAAATACTCACTACTACAAAAGAAGCTATGAAATGGAAAGGAAACACAGCTAAGGCTGGGCTCGACTGGGCCCAGCTACCTCTGTAGCAGATGGCACTAGCTGCTCAACTGCTTAACCTGAATAAGGTTATAAAAATCCGTAGTCAGCTAACACTAAGTAGAGTGGTAGATAAATCATTTACACAAAATTTAACTTGAGACAAGCAACTAATTTATTATTCAATTCCATTTAGCTCAACTAAGTAGTTCTAATTTTTTGTTTGTCTTTTATCTATCTAGTTTCTTGATCTTGTCTACTCCTCAAGGGAACGATCTTGATTACAGTCTTTCACGTGATGTAGGATGTACACGTGGTGCTCTCCTGGCCGGGAGAGTCCCCCATGGTAGTCCTACACCCAATCAACCACCCCGAGGTTCACGGTCGTGATCTAGCAGTGACTACAGCACGCACCACAAGTGCACGGGTAGCTACCTTGCATTGGCACGCAGTCAGTCGTTTCCGCTAGCGGGTATGCCCAAAGTACAGCATAGGGCTTGCCCTCTCAGAATAAGGGTCTCGCCTCTCAGAGCAGAATAGGGGTCTCACCCCTCCATAGTCTGTGTACCATTGTCCAACTATCACAGTTTGCCCAATGGGCATAACAAGAGTCGGTGTAGGGCAGCTAGTCCTAACCCCGGGCTCCGTGGGGCGGCTAGCTCCCTCCCTACACTAAGTAGCTCACCTCGGTACCATGTACGCTAGGCCAAGCAGGAGTCATCGTAGAGTGGCCAAACCAACCCCAAGTCTCAACTTAAGGGGCGGCAAGCTTCCCACTACTCAAAAGGAACAGTTGCTTTCCTTAGTACTGTGTACATAAGGGCCAGCTCACTTCCCATCTACTTACAAGGTTCTTTCTGTATACAGGAGTACCTTTCCTAGTTCCCCGTAGGGTTCAGACACTAGATTCATTTCATTTCTCAATTTTCAAACCTCATTGTTCACATCTCGATTCCCATTCATATAATAGGCAGCTCATTTTTTCATAGCTGAGAAAGCATCACATCAAGTATTTAACACTTGCTAGCAATTAGGGTTTAACATTCAACTCAAGTAAATAGTGTAGCTCAAGCCATAATCATTTGCTGCTACTCTAGGGTTCATTCCTCATCCTAGCGTTCATTCAAGTTATCCTAAACATGCACTTTATTTGTTTAAATCTTAATATTAATGTAAACCACTCTACTGAGAAACATGGGTGGAATAAGGGCTCCGATCGCAGATCCCGTCACCTCCGCGGGTCCCGTGTACTCAACTGGATGGAGACTGATATAGAAGATCCATTTAGGTTAAAATGCCTATTCATGCATGTTCCTAGGCTTAAATTTGCATTTCATGTTATAAATATTGCATAACATGCATCATTTTGCATTTAGAGTAGTTGTATATATTTTAGGTTAATTAGGTCCTTTTTATAGTTAGGAGATAAGAAGACTTATTTTAGGGCCTCAGATGGATGATCGGACCGTACAGATCTGATTAAGACAACGATCAAAGTCTAACGCTTCTGAAATCGTCTAGATCGGAGAACCGTAGCATCATACGAAGTTCGAGGAAGATCAATGACTAGGGGAAATGTGACATCCATATGAGTTTCGGATGGAAAATCAGACCGTACGAATGTATCTGGAGAGACGATCGCAGTCCAGCAGCACAGAAATCATCTCAATTTGAGCACCGTGGTACCCTCTACAAAAGAAAGAAGAATGGACGGCCAAGATGGTGCCACGTGGCACCATCCAGGCCGCCCAATGCCGGCCAGCAGCAGTGCACGCGCACAGTCGCAGCTACGCGTAGCGCATCGCGCATAGCCACAGTCACAGCTGCGCACCGCGCATAGCTGCAGCCGCGCGCAGCAGTAGTGTAGCGCATGCCAATGTGCGCGTGAGCACGGCGCGGGGAGCACGGGCACGTGAAGTACGTAGCATGCGATGCACGTGCCAGCGGAGCGGATCTTCAGCAACATAGGCCTTTAGTGACGTTTGCAGCTATCACTAATGGTCTACGCGTGCCAGCAAGAGGAATTGAAGGGCGGATCTTCAGCGACCACTGCAGCGACGTTTATGGATGTCAATAATGACCCAAATGCGAATTTGTTCTTCTTCCTCTACTATAAAAGGACCTACCCACCACCATTCCAAACCATCTCTTCCTTTCTTCCTTTTACCACCTCCAAGGCTCTAGAGAGAGCTTGTTCCAAGCCCAGGATGCTCCTCTAGGGTAGAAAATCAAATAGTTTTCCCATCACTCATCCCCATTCATGGAGCATCCCATGGTCGTCCTCTTACCACCCTTCGGGAAGAAGATCCTCGCCGCGATGCCGTCCTGCCCTATCGTCCATCCTCTGGCTCCATCCTCCATCGTCCTGCTCCTCACCACCTTCCTCCAGGCAATGTCAGAGCGAGTCGTCCTCCAATCGACCGTCAAGGGGGATATCTCTCACCTCTTTCTATCTTTTTACGTTTTCGTAGTGTAGATTTTCCGCTTTCATAGTTGTAACAAACAATTCTTAATAAATAAATGATTGTTTCTCTCTCCCCCTCCCTCTCCCTCTCCCTCTTATATTTTTGCAAGTAGATAAAGTTTTCACCGACCTAATCTCTTACTTGTTAAAAATACCAAAAAAATTAGAAAAGACAAAAACAAAATAAACAAATAAAAAGAGAAACACAGATTTTTATAAAATCAAACGTTTGCCTCCCCATGTTTGACTCGGGACTCCTTTGGAGTTTCAGTATAAATTCTATTTGACCACGAGTTTTGCAACTACGACGACAGGTTACTTGTAACCCGGATTTCAAACTCGTGAAACCCGTGCGATCAGAGACCTATACAATTGACCAACCACATCAAATGAGTCCAAAACTGTATACAAGTGACACTAACTCGTAGAGAAACCCAAGCAGAAAACAATGGTACTTCGTTTGCGGAAATCCGATTCTGCTTGGGCCCTAAACAGGCCAAAAAATACGCATATTGACCAAAATCAGACGTCTGGGACTAGGCCTAGACATCTTAAAAGGTGTCAGAACTCATCCCGTGTTTCCTGCAGCTTCCTCAGATGTCTGAACCCTTCCGCAACCGTCTGAGGGGAGTCCCAGACGTCGGACTCTCCTTCCGATCGTCTAGGAGTAGAGTCAGACATCTAGCAATGTGCACAAACGTCCAAACGTACCTCGAAAGGTGCACCATGTGCCTTTCCAATGCTCTACGCTTGCGTACAACTACACAAACCCCAAAAATGGCTAAGTCCTCCTACGGTACGGTCTGCATGGACCAGAGCTCGTGCAGAAAATGCATACCTCGTCACTAAGCATGCTTTTAGACGTTCGGCTTCAGCTCTGGACATCCCTCTACTGCTCCAGACGTCTGATATCAAGCAGATCTACGTGCAAAACTCTCTCGCGAACCTTCTCCGCGCGGACTCCTCCGCGTCGCCTGCAGCTGCTACGCTAGCAGCCTCAAGAGGTCGCGAAGCTCCCCTTCGCGAGCTCCTCCTCCTCGCACGACTCCTCTCCTCGCACGAGCTCTCGACCATGCACTCGCGAGCTCCCCTGATCCTTCCTCTCTCCCATGCTCTCACTTCTCGCTCACACTATCCTCTCCTTCTCCTCTACGTCTCGCTCCTCCTCTTCCTCTCCACTCGCTGCATTGGGGCGGGCAAGAAGATGGCTACCAGCAAGGGGAAAGGAGTTGGAGGTGGTGGCTAGTGGTGATGGGGAGAATGAGGAAGGGTGTGGGGGTTTAAATAGATGGTTGTTAGGGTTTGGTGAGGAAGGAGGGGAGGTGGGTGTGTCGTGTGCACGTGGGAAAGGAAAAGAAGGTACGATTTTCCCCTACTTTTAGACGTCCTGCCATCTATCCAGACGTCTGGTGAACACTCCAGATGTCTTATCCATCCAAAGAGCAGCGGGTCATTTCAGATGCACTTAATCAACACATTATAACATTATTTTATGCATAGCTAAAATAAAGCAGTAAAGATGCAAAGTACGCTTATGAATGCATGGATTACACTAAGTTAAGCTAGGTTCTAACTTAATTTAGGTCATTTAAGACCTATGATTGCTGCTCAATCATTGCCTACTTAAATCTCTATCTTAAAATCATAAACCAAATCATATTGCTAATCTTGAAATTCGTAACAGCCTGGCACATGTTTTTAGTATTTTAGCCATAACTTTTTAATTTTAAATTCACATTGAGTGATTCAAGTTCCATTTGAAAGATGATTTTGAGGGCTAAAATTTTGCTTCTATGTGCAATTTGAAATTCGGAACAAAAATAGGCCAAACATTCGATACAAGTGAGGGCAATCCTATAAGGCTATTGCAACAACCTCCATCCTAAACCTTCTTTAATCTCCACCCTTCAGCATCCTACCATTAAATCCTTGCCCTCCATCAAACACCTAGGAAACTCCATAAATAGAAGCCTACCCCCCCCCCCCCCTTCCTACTTAGTCTTCCTTAGTTTAGAATAATCATCCATCCCCTCACTACCTTCTATAGCCTTCCTATTTAGCTTACCCTTTCACCTCCATTAAAAAGCTTCTTCACATCTAGACTCTACCTCTTCTTCCTGGTTGCCATCCTCCTCATCAAGTCTAGATCCACTACTTCACCTTCATCTCATTTTCAAGGCAGCTGCAACAATAGGCCACACTCCATCTCATCTATTTCTGTTTGCTAGTTCTTTTCTAGTTGTAGTTCTAGTTAGATTTCTACTTGTTCTAATTAATATTCTATTCCCTATTCTAGCTCTAGTTGTAACTCTAACTTTTACTTTAGTAGAAATAAAGTTTGATTTCTCACCCTCTTTCTTTATATCTGCCTAATTTAATCTCCTTCTTCTCATCTCCTTTATAATAGTTAGTTCATATTTGCTTCATGTTTTGCATCTAGTTAGAAAGAACTTATGCCTCCCCATGTTCGACCTGGGACTCACCAAGTTACTTTATCTTTGTTTCAAAAAAATCATGCTACAATGATTGTCTTCTATTTCACTTTGCGATTTTCGACAAATCATCCACTCTTCTCAATTATTACCATCAACCTTTCCTCCATGCCATCCAACTGTTTTCCATGCCAAGGAGGAGAAGCTCAAGGAGTAGGACTTGCGAGAAGACTTGTGAGAAGACTTGTGAGAAGACTTGTGGGATGCGACAAATCATGAGGAGATTAATTACGTAGAGTCTCGCCATCATCACCACAAGAAGGATAGCCATGAGCAATCTCGAAGGTTTTACAGGTTCTTTCTACCCTTTTTATTCTCATTATTTTGTGGAACTCTTGAATTAAGCAATACAATGATTACTATTCATTCCTTTGAGATCGTGTTTTATTGTTACATCTATGAGTGGCTAAATTATTCATGTGTGGGTTAGGAGGCAGGATTGATACGTAATTAATCGTAGATGAGTTAGTCGCTCTTGTATGCTTTGTTAGGAAGTCGAGTTGTTCCATGCACGCATGTATTCATCTAGGATAGTCCAAGCCTAAGACCTTTGAGTCCAAGTTAATTATAACCTTAAAGAATTTGTGTGGGATGGGACAAGCCCAGGGAAGCAATAATCAGTAGTTAACCCATCAAATTATCTTTCAAAAATCGATTCTATTTCCCAAAGCCCAACGCGTGTTCTTGCATTGATACACAACTATTTGCCATTTGTTCATGTTTCTAAGTTTGTGTAACTTCTGTAGTTAGTTTTGCAAAATTCGTGCAGTAGTCTATAGTGATTCAAAAATCTTGAAATTATGTCTATAGGTAGATACTTAAGTAAGGAAGTACTGGTCCAAATTTCATAGTCAAATTCATTCTAAAAAAAAAGATGAAATTCACGTACTGTCTTGGGGTCATACTAAAAATAGAACCTGAAAATTCTACCTTGCCAGATTTTTAGTGAATTAATTACAACTCTAAATTATGTGAAATGAAGGGCATTAGTTTCCTTACTAACTCTAGTTTCTGCAATAAAATGGCCATATTTTGCTAGATTAGTTTAGAGTCGTGACAAATAAGTGGGGTCAAAACAGTCCTTCTGTGGTACTTGCTAAATAAAATCCCAAAATAACTGCCAAATACTTCTGAAAACTCTAGAAAAATTCCTAAACTTGTCCAATTGATTAAAGAACACAACTACATAATCTCCATATGGATTTAACCTGACTCAAACTATTTGCAAAATAATTAAGTCAAAATTTAATCCTGGTGTGCTCTTCTTTCTACTTAAATGCAACATAGATGACGTACTATACATTGGTGAGTTCTAAATTCCCATTTGAATACTATATCAAATGTTAAAATTAAAAAATGCATTCTATTGTTTATGGGACCCTAATTTTCGATTTCCTTGGCCTAGGGGCCTGACCCGAAGTGTTTATGGATCACAAGGGATGCTCGACTCACATCCCAAAATCATAAATACATATTTCAGAGTCATCGTGATCTCCCGACAATGTTAAATCGAGTAGCCACACCCTTTCCCTTGTATGGCAATTATTTAGGTTTAGCAATGCATACGTTGTGTCCTATGTGTTATCCAACATCTCTTATTGAGTACTAAGTCTTGCTGAGTGTTAATAGTGCATGCTCGAAAACTTAAGTAATTAAATCACACTTGACATGCTTGATAATAACTATGACTAGACAACTTGTGTAGATATGAATTATTTACTACATCATTGAATATGACTCCATAATTATTACTCTCTACGGGATGAATTCATTACTTGTTAGGATATATGTTATCATGAAATAATTGACCGATAATGCTTGGTTACATTTAGAAGTCATATGAATCCATTTAAGAGATCAAAGAGATTTGAACTGATGAAAAGATGGGGAAATATTGTTATCTTTGTTGCATAGTAAAGGATTGAAATTATGGATGGTGAAAGTTATGGTAAACATCGAAATTGTGAGAACAGTAACAATTAGTGTAATGCTTGGTATCAACGCCATGGTCGATTATACCTGTTGAGAGGTAAAGACTAATTCAAGGAGTAAGATAGCCTCCCTATTGTTGGTGTATAAGCACCAAGGTCATTGATTTTGATAATAACAAAATATGTGTTTTATGTTGTCTTTGGAGACTAACATTTCAAGTTTACCAAAATGGATTCGCAAAGAATAAGATCCAAGATTGAAGTAAGTTGCATCCAAGCTTAAGACTCTTAGCTCAAGAGGCATAGATTCAAAGGAAGGAGATTGAAGGGCAAGGTTGCACGCTAAGAAGACATAGCTTGAAGAAAGGAAGAAGATTTAGTTTTTAAGCATTTGTTGTTGTAATAATTGTTGTACGTTTATTTTATTTTGTAGAATTATTATTAAATAGCCTAAAAACAAATTAATAATCCTACTTAATCATTAGGTCACATGGGGAACCTAAACCTGCACTTAGACCACATCAAAATAACCTATTACAGTAGTAATTAGTTGGCCAACTCCTCAATCAACGATCAAATCCTAGTGTAGTCAACTAGCCAATTCCAAAATTAGACGTCCAACTACTTATGAGGGCATCAATTAGGCTTCATCCAAAAACTGATCGTTGACTTGTCTAACATTCAAAAACCTTGACTAATCACTTTGACTAATCACCCTCAAAGCGTTCACTAGGGCGTTGACTAGTGGTCAACCAATCCTATAATAGAAAGCTATCTGTTACTGTAAAATCGACGACCAATAGCCAAGACCAGAAAGACCAAACCTAAAAGCCTTTAATAGGTAGTCAACCAGTGGTCCTATTGTCTTAGATGACCAAGCATCATCCAATCAATGGATACCTTGTTTGAAACTCTATCATCGTTATAGAGCACCGAACAAAAATAATTTTTGGTTGACCAACTCAACTATAGCAAGCCGACCAGTGATCGACCAGCTTGTATTGTCTGTTAAAGTTGTTCTTTGGACATATTTCTACTTGATCCTTTAACTTCAAAAAATTATCCAAACAACCATATCTTGTTCCAAAGACTATCTTGATTGTTCTAAACACCTCTACAAATACTTGAGAAGATTTCCCTCGTTGAGACAAGATAAGCACAAAAGAATACTTCCTATACCTTATATTACACCAAGAACTTCTAAATGCCCTCATAGATTCAATAGCAACCAACATTGTGCTTAAGCTCTCTTCACCCCTTCACATCACACATCAACTCTAGAGAGCACTCCAAATCTTTGCTTGCACTTCCATCTTTCTACATTATCAAGGGAAGAAGCTTGATTCCTATAGAAGCAAACTATTTTATTTATACATTGGGATCTATAGGTCTTGGCATTTTTCTTTTATTTCTTGTAAGGGTTGACGAGTCCAATTTAGTGGACTATTATTATGCCTAAGGTTGCTAATTCCTATATATTAGAATGCATTAGCATATACATTTAGCCATAGAATAAGTGCTTGAATTAAGTTTTAGGTTTAATCACATTTTCTGGGCATTGTGTACTTTCTTATGTATTATAAATAATCATTTGTATTTTTATATGTAGGAACCAAAGTTAGAGGCCACGTGCTATCTTCTTCTCCAAAGAAATTCCACTTCCCTGCAATATCACCCTTCCTAGTAATGTGGATGGCCTCCACGTTGGTTGTGTGACACATTAGTATGGAGGTTGCCCATATGAATTTTGAATGCACATGAAGGGTTTCCATTTTGTATGACTCAGATCCACAAATTGTGGATCTTAATTGAACGGATGGCGAGCTTTCCATCTTTGGATTTCACGTCAAACAAAAGCAAAGAAGGCCATCTTGGATGATCATTCCATCTTCCTCCCTTCACCTTGCACCTCCTAAGGCATGAGTGAAGACTCGGAGATCCTCCATTGGCATGCTCCACCACCATCTCCCCTATGGACGGTAGCCACCTTCGACACCTCCCCATTGGATGGGAGTCATCTCCACCATCTCCCAACCGGATGAGAGTTCTACGCCACTACATCACCACCACCATGCCAAGGAGATCCCCGAGTCGTTCTTGTTGACAGCAGAAACACCTGCCTCGGATCTCACGCTTGGGAAGCACCTCCATCTCATCTTCTCCATCTTTCGCTTTGTTTTCCTTTTGTTTCATTTCATTTCATTTTGACACCTTGTAAACCCACCCTAAATCTCTCTCTCCTTCTTCTTCCACTCCCCTTTTCTTCTATCTTCTTTCCTTCTTTATCCCCACCTCTGTGCACTCGATCTCCTCAGTGACAGCAAAGAATGTCCCCTCATATCTAAGGCCAAGGGAAGCCGCCATTACCTTCTATTTTATTTTCTTTGTTTTATTTTGATTTTATGTTTGAAATCCGAATGTGAATGCCTGAATTTCAAGTTAAATAATATGATAAAATGTGATTTTCCATATAAGGATGACTCGAACTACTACTTTCGTGGTTTGATCTTTTAACTTTACTGTATTACACTCTGACGACCACGTGCAACAATTGGATCTTCTATTCTTTACGTAGTTTTGGCGCATTTGATGGTGCCATTGATGGGGAGGCTTACCACACATGAGGGTCATGTTTGATCTCTTATGTATAGCATATAGGTTAGATGTTCTTGCTTTTCGGTGTTTAGGATTTAAGTTTTTGTGGTTCGAATACGAGTCTGTAGGCCGTTGGCCAAAGTCAAATTTTCGTTTTGGAGGTTCTAATGCATGTAAAATCATGAGAATTTT
The DNA here is from genome assembly GCA_037157565.1 of Thalassia testudinum. Classification (NCBI taxonomy): domain Eukaryota; kingdom Viridiplantae; phylum Streptophyta; class Magnoliopsida; order Alismatales; family Hydrocharitaceae; genus Thalassia; species Thalassia testudinum. Next base: position 27,825,688 of record JAZHRO010000003.1, read on the forward strand.
TATAGTAATAGGGCCCCCTAACTCGCTATAGAAACGAAGTTAAAAATCTTTTATTGACGGGGGAGTCGTTCTGGAAATCTACTGTTGTTTTGCAATCTTGTCATAATTTCTAAAATTCCATAAAAGTCAGAATTGCATCAAATTGGTTTCTTAGTCTTTCTTATCAAATCTAGTATCTTGAGAAAAATCAGTAAAAAAAAAAAGGACGTTATTTGCAGTGGGTCCACCAAATCTGTCTTAAGGGGTATTTTCAGTTAGTCTGACCCCTTTTCCATAAAAAAATTATTTTCCATATTTGGAAACTAAATAAAAAATCCACGGAAAATCTGACAAGATCCTTATTTGATGAAGAGCTTATCTGAATATTTTGGATTATTTTGACATGATTTGAAGGTGACTTGATCAATAACTTTCTTCTGTTTAGACCTGTAGGGGTTGGAGGTTAACGAAGATTGAGACAAAGATAGGAGGATCACGACCCCCAACTAGATCCTTGAAAGAAAGGACGAAGACATCGATTAGTGATGATATTTTAGAACTTAGATTAGATTACCACTAGGTTAAACTTTACTTTTATTTTATTTATATTCTATTTTCTCACCCTTGTAAAATAATAGGCTGATTTTCATGTTGGGGGGGGGGGGGGGGGAAGGGGGGGTGGTTAGGTTTAAATTTTACTATTTCCTTATTTGTGGTGTGGTTGAATGCTTAGATATTAGATTAGTTTGTTTGTTAGCTAGCTTATTCACTTGGTTGTTTTTGTAAAAGAACACTCGCGAGCTAATTATTCTAGAAACAGCATACCCATAAGTGCATTCATTGTAGTAATGAATGAGCTATCTCTAGTATTTCATTTATGCATCTGTCTCATGCTTGCATGCTGAAAGCTAGACTCAAGTATGCTATCCTATCTTCTACATCCTATTTCTATGCATGCATTTGTATTTAGACTAATAAGGACCACTAAATTTGTTTGAACAAAATCAATCAAGTGGTCATCTAAGATTGATCGGGACTTAAAGAGGTGAAACTTTAAAATTCAGGGACTTAATTGCATGAAATTAAGAACTTGTGTGCAATTTTTCAAAAACAAAACTTTTTACGATGTAATGCACACATATCCACTTGAGTGTGCATATAAGGACTTAGAGACTTCTTCTACCTCACCTCTTCACACCAGAAGATAGTTAGTTGATGAGCCATTAAGGTTGCCCTCCACCATGAGCCCCAAGGTGCCAGTGGAGACAACCTTGGCTACCATCTAACCCACCTTGATAATAGGTCCTTAAGCACCTGAAAGGTCCGTTATAGGATTCGTAAAGTGTGTGAAACTTGTTTAGCCACCAATTGAAACCTCAATTAAGGACCTAAATTGATTAAATAGGAAGTTCCAATATGATTGTGTTTGTATTGCCTGAAGTGGGCTCATGACTCTCTCGGATCTAACTAGAAATTAATCTAGAACCCTTTTGAGTCCCAAAGACAGTTAACCAAAAGCATTAAAAGAAATGGATAGTCCTTACTCCTATCACCCCAAGTCCTACCAGAACCAATCCTTCCAACCTATAAGCGATGATCCCATAACCCAGGACTATCCATCCTTTGATGGATATAATGACAGCACATGGGATCCTTTATACTCTCACTAAAGGAGTATCGATCTGATATACCTCAGTCATTCCAAGCAAAACCTAGGAACAGGATTCCCTATGACAACCCAAATCCTGCCAACCAATAGAACCCAAGTCGTCAAGTGCTAATATCAAGCAACAATAATAAACAAGAACACAGTCACTCAACACATAATCGTAGAACATCAATAACCAAACATTTATTCATAATGCATTAAATTAAAATAAAGTGCTGACAATTTAAAATAAAATACACCACAGAAAATAGGAAAGTAACTAGTGCTCAAGTACTACTAAAACCACAAAAACTAGATGAGCCACAATGCTCAATACGAACCATCTCCTACAGCAAATTTCGATCCCGTATCAGAAGAACCAACTGCAGTCACTACATCGAGCTGCTCAGCAACACCTGAGTACAGAACCCGAGAAAGGATGTTAGTAAAAGCTGAGTAGAGTAGAACAACAACTGAGTAACAATAGTAACGAAGAGTAAAGAAAAAGGGTATTGTATCATCAATCAATCCGTTAATTAGTTATTATGTTATCCAATTTGTTTTATGCATTGAAGCCCAAGTTATTGTAGTTCATATTTTGTTAATCAATGCCTCGGGGCATGAGGTGATCTCATGTAACTTCCTGAGGCACAAGACAGGTATAAGCCATCTTCTTGGCTGAGAAGGTGGCTTATACCTATCGATTCACCTCAATCCGTCACTATGGGGTTGATGAGGGACTTATCATAGCTCCTAATTGACCTAAATAAACTAGTTTACCTAGTTAATTAACTGGTAATAGCATTACACCAGGGTTAATTATTAAATAAATTAATATTAAGGACCTTAATTATACCTTAAAATAGATCAATTATTGATAATAAGCATTCCTCTATATTTATTTAATAATGACTTAATTCTATAAATATAGTTATTTATAAATAAGGTGAATTAAGCTTATACATAATTTACAACATAAGTTAATAATATAAGTACTAATATTAACCATTAAATTAAATTATACAAAATGGGATAAAAATGTAATTTCGACCCATAACTATATTCTTTCATATATATTTAAACTATAATAAAAAGTTGAAAAATAAACTAATTAATTTACATATTGAAATTATAGATTTACATTTTAGTCCCTAAAAATCTTTTCAATTAAGCCCCTTTTATTTCCATTCAATCCTTTTCTATTTACAAATAGGCCCTCTGAACTCAGCCTTCACATCTTTTCTTCTTCTTCCTAATCGACGATTGACAACTTAAACCTTTCTTCTCCAATGATGAAGTATTGGACGAGTGACCATGTTTTCCTTGGCTGCCAAGTTAAAGTGCAATGAACTTTGGCCATCCAATGGATTGGATGAGCATGTAACCACCTCGATCCATGCGCCGACATCACCGTTGTCGGAGACAACAATCGTTGTTTCTATGAACCTAGATGTATCTCTAGCCTTTGTCACTGCACCTACACCTTCTCCACGCCTATAAATACCCTCCCACGACCTCCGATCATCGGGAATATACCCATTCCTTCTTCCCCCTACTGTGTACTCAATAGGCTATTCATCCTATCTCCGACGACCTTCCTCACCTTCTTCAGCTCAACTCCAATGGAGATGATCGCCTCTCCCATCTCCTCTTGTTCAGCTCCACCTCGTCAACGATGTAGCTGCACTCTAAATTCTCTCTTAAGCCGCTTCGTTCCTCATCGGTTTCTTCCCAATCAAGTCTATTTCTTCAACTCTTGTGAGCTCTACCAATGTCATTCTCCCTCCATTCGTCCAGGTAAGTAGTCTAACACCTTTACATAGCTTTCTAGGTTAGAATTAATTAGTTAATTAAATAAATTAGCGTAGTTTAGTCTTTGATGTCTTCTTCTCCTCCGATGCTAGCAAGGTCAATCACGACCTTGTCCGATCTTCATTCATCAAATTGGACATTCCTCCATCTTCCCTATCTTCCGTGATCCATTTCCACTTCTTTCTTTCCTCAACTAGCCTCTAATCACAAAATGCCTAATTTCTCCCCAACCTTTGGCCCTTTGCTGTCTATAGCAGAGCTCCAAAGAAGTTTCTATGCCTAATTACCCACCTCACCACCTTTGTATCACCATACAGAGTAGTTTGTCTCATTTTATTAGAGATTTCATTAAGTTTAGAGTTCTGGTGAACTCAAACTTTCTTCTAGATCAATTTGAGCTTATTACACTTCTTCAAGCAATTAGAGAGTTAATTAAGGTGTTTTTAAGCAATTTGAATGCTCAGGAAGCTTTTGAACTTATTCTTGTGTTGTTTCATTGAGTCTTAAGCTCTGACGATCAACACTGGCTAGCATCGAAACTCCAACAAATTAGACCTCGACTTTAAGTGTTTCAATCTATTCCTAGTGTCTCTATATCACTCAAGAAACTTATGGTGATTAATTTCCACTCATTACATTGGATTTTCATTGATTTTATTTCACCAAACACCATCTTCTCTAGTTCCGGCAGAGCTCCATAGAATCATTGGTGCAACTTTAGCTCCTGGAAGTCCATGAGCATCGCCAAGCTCCACTGAGCTTATAACAAACTTTTGTTTGATTGTTAGTTGTTTAGATAGTTCTGTCGACCAACACTCATTTCAATCTTAGGTGATAGACCTAAGAATTCCACTTCAGTGATCAATTTCTTCCCATTTTTATCTCAACAAGTTCCATAGACCAGTTAAAGTTGATCTGGATAGTTAGATTGATCTTAATTGCTACAGAGCTTAAAGTCAATATTTAGTCTTCACCAGTCAACCTTGTATTGCGATTAGAGCTCAAAGCTCTTAAGTTCAAGTCTAGGAGTTGCTGCATATTCTTGAAGTCATGAGAAGTTTGTTAGAATCAATTTTAGGGAGTTTTAAGGTTGTTTGGAGTCTGTTCATCAGTTCTAAAGTTATTGGGTTTACATGAGCTACAAATGAGCTCGGTAGAAGTTAGTTGAGTTTTCAAGCTTTCTGCAGTGCTAAGATGAGCATTTAAACATGCTGAGATTGGTAGAAATATGTATAGAGTTTTAAGAAGCTTGTTGTGATGAATTCGACCTTCTCTGCTTTCCTCTACTAGCAATTGGTTCTTGAATTGTTCATAGAATAGAACTCAAGCTTCTAACTATTCCTTCAAGTCTTGCACGTAGTTGTAATTGTTTGTTAGGCACTGAGAGCTTCCCAAGGATGAGAGAGAGAGCGTGTGTGGTTTAAGGCTATAGTATTAGGTATGCCGTGTTCTCTTAAGCTGTAGCACAAGTGCAGCTATGGTGTGATCAACTGTAACGACCCGGTTCCCGAGTCCCTACGAGACACGAGAACCGGACCGACTCGACTAATCCCAAGACCCAGTCGTCCAACGAGGAAGTAACCAAAAGACAATAAAATAAACCACATTCAGCATGAATATAACTAACAGTAAGAAAGTACAGCAGTAAAGAAAGAAACTACTACAGTAGGTACCACCACAACAGTAAAACAACATTTATCATATAACAAAAACTGCAGGTAAAGAAGGTACAGCGGAAACAAAAAATATTCACTAGAACAGAAACAAAAGGGGTACAAAAGCTGTGGTAACTCTACTGGACCCTACTCGGCCCAGCATCCTCTGCAGCCGCCGACCCTGGCTGCTCAGCACCTGGTCCTAAAAAAGGTAACGAGTGTAACACGTCAGCAAAACGCTGAGTAGAGTGGCAAACTAACTAAAGGCAACAGTAGAGTGTACAGTAGCTGTTATGTTCTACTACTTCCTTTATTCACATCTTTCAATTTTTCTTATTATTTCATTTATTTCTCAGATCCTTTACTTGATCTCGAATGTCCTCGTGGGAACGATCTTGATTGCAGTCTTTTCCAAAAGTAGAAGTAGCACGTGGTGCTCTCCTGGCCGGGAGAGTCCCCCGTGGTGATCCTACCCTCAGTCAACCACCCCAAGGTCACTGGCAAACGTAACGGTGACTACGGCACGCGCGATAAACGCACAGGTAGCTAGCCCGCACTGGCACGCGGTCAGTCGTTTCCATTAACGGGTGCGCCCAAAGCACAGCACGGAACCAGGGCAGAGCCCTCTCAGTAACAGGGGTCCAACCCCTCTACAGTAACCAAACCGGGGCCTTGCCCCTCCACAGTCCGCGCACCCTCGCCTGACTACCCTGGTTTGCCCTAGTGGGCCTAACAAGTCGGTGAAGGAGGCTAGCAGAACCCCGGGGCCCGTGGGGTAGCTAGTACTCTCCTAACACTACTAGCTCTCCTCGGTACTACGTACACGAGGGCCAACAAGTCGGTACAGAGCGGCCAATCCTAACCCCGGGTCCCTGGGGCGGCTGGCCCCACTCTGCACTAAACAGGTACAGGTACTTCCCTTGGTACTGCGTACCCAAGAGACAGCACAAACTACATCTCAGTTCCATTCCTTTTTCTTTCCAGGAGTTCCACTCCTAATTCCCCGTAGGGTTCCAGCTCTTTATCTCAGAACATCATATGTTTCACTTTCCAGATTCACATTCTCGAAATCCATGATCTCAACATGTTTCTTTATTCGTAACAGGCAGCTGTTAATTAATTTTACAGGCAGCTTTATATATATTCCTTTCCAATTTTCCAAGACTGCAGTAATATACATTCCACTAGTTTTTCCACCCTAGGATTCATGCCATATCCTAGGATCTATCATACAATCTAGTTTTCCGGCCCTAGGATTCATGCAACACCTAGGAGCTATCATTCCATATATTTCTCATTCCTAGGATTCATGCAATGCCCTAGGTTCTAGTTATGGTTCCATACTTTAACAGATTTTATTAATACTTAAAGCCACTCTACCAGGTACAACGGGAATAGTAGGGGCGTGATCGGGAATCCCGCGTGCCTCCGCGACTCTCAAGACTGCAACTGAACGAGATCCTGTTACAAGGATCAAACACAAGGAGTGTCTCAAAACAGTGTATAGCTACCGTAGATGAGTAGAGGAATTAATTCTGAAACGAACGCAACTCGAATCACGGAAAACGGAGCCCAAACGGGCCCTAAACGGGTCGAGAAAGACAATACTGTGCAAAATCAGACGTCTGGAACTCCTTCCAGACGTCTTAAACGGTGGATCAGAGAATTACCTGTTCGGCTTGGTTCCCCGGACGTCCAGAAGTCTGCGGGGACGTCTGCCTAGATCCCAGACGTCCGATGGTCCCTCCGGACGTCTGGAGGTCACTCCCGCCGTCTGGTACAACTTCCAGACGTCTGATTCGCAAGGGATGGCAAATCAGCGAACCTGCGCACAGCCAACCCCCCTCCCTCAGTACGGTCAGTCGACAAGAAGGGAGAAGAAAAGCGGAAACTCACCTTTCAGACGTCTGTATGATCTTACAGACGTCGACCTTGCCGTCTGGCTGTCAATACAGACGTCTGATTCTGGAAATTTTTCCAGAATCAGAACCCTGCTCGGCCTCCGCTCGCGACGCCACCCGCGTCGCACCTCGCGCGTCTGCTGCTCAGCCCGCAGCAGGTCCCTCTCCGCGTCGCTCCGCGCCCACTGCGCCCTCCGCCGGCCGGCCAAGCCGCTCCGGCGAGCTCGCCCTCACGGCAGAGCCCCGCCCTCGCACGCCGCACCTCCTCCGCGCTCACTGCGGCTGCCGCTGCGCCCTCGCGTCCGCTCGCTCTTGCGCACAGGCAGGAGAAGAAGGAAGAAGATGGTGGAGACGGGAGGGGAGGCGCGCCCTTTTAAGGCTGCGCGAGGAGGAGAGAGAAGGCGGTCGTAGCCGCCTGCAGCCGCAGAGAAAGAGGGCAGAATCGCAGGTCTGCGCGCACAGGCGCGCAGACGAATTTCCCGTGCGAACATAACTGTTCTCCAGACGTCTGTAAACTATCCCGAACGTCTGGTCAGACGTCTAGATGTGATCCCAGACGTCTTGTCCGACGTCTGGGCCACCTCCCAGACGTCTTAAAAGGCGTCTGGGGCACGCGCTCGTTACATCAACTGAAGCACTAGCCACGTTGAGATGATAAATGGATTGCTGATGGACTCTTTGACACCATATGAGTCCTTGATTAACTCTTTAGGCTATGAGGAGATCAATTGAAGATGGTCGTCGTGATTGATGAGATGAAGCTGCTGTAAACAAGACCTGTTGAGCACAACACATGCATAAAAAGAGAAAGGGGACATATTAGTCCCACCTTGGAAGTTTAAGGCCATTTTATAGCATATATAAGGAATCATGCATCTTAAGTCGTCGAGCAACTATGATGCCTTGAGTATGATCTGACCATTTATCCTGAGCCTGCTTGACCATTGACCATATCCTATGACCTAGGAGGGGTGGCCTGCAGGCAATTCAATGTAAGGTTGCCACATGGCTATCGACCTAGCTGTTCATGGCTGTTGATTCAGCCTGTGGTTACCAAAATATTTTTTACTGAGGAGAGAGTGTTTATGCTTTATCTATTGAGAGAACTAAGTTACAGTTAGCATGAAAAAGGGTTACGTGTGTTAAGTGTTAACTTGAGCTTAATTGAGATTGAAGGCTAAACTTAGTTCGTATAAACAAACAATTTTTCTTTTAGCATTAGCTTCTTATGCAATTGGAATGTAATTCTCAAGTTTTCATGTCTTGCATACTTGTTATTCATTTGGAAATTAATTGCCATGTTATTGTTAATTCTTATGCAATTCATTCATGTACCTAAAATATTTATTAAGTAACTAATTAAGCTAATTAAATAACTTATTAACTTTAATAACTTAAATAAGTTAGTATAATTTAAGTAGATTAAGTAGTATGTATTAGGCTAAGTATATATAACTTAGTAAGTTACATATAGATAGCTGAGATAAGTATTGTAGTTACTTAAGTTAGTCGTAATCTTAAGTATATAAGTTATATAAGTTAAGCAATAACTAGTTATAAACTATAGTAATAAATTAACTAAGTATTAGCTAAGTATTAAGTTAAGTAGATAGATTAATTAAGTTATATAGAAGTAATTATATTAGTAATTATAATTCATTTAAGTTAAGTAGATTATATATCATATAGCATAAGCTAAGTAATTAACTTACGTAAGTATTTAAGTAAAACTAACTTATTAATTATTGATTCCTTAGTATTATTAAGTATAATTAATATAATTAAGAAAACAAAAATAGCTTAAGAAAATAATTGGTGAATTAGGCTAAATAAACCTCCCAACGAATGACCTAGACTCAAACCAATATGAATTTATAAAATATGTTGATTATCTTGCTCTCTGCACTACAACACAACGACAATTATATAAATGCAAGAAAACTTAACATCATGTTATTGTGGAAATGGATGACGGCTATGTCGTGTGGCATGAACATGAGCAAGCATTATGCAATAGCCAATAACCCACCCATAGGTTGAGAAAGAACTCCAACCCTCGAGCTATGCATTATGATATCCTAGTTGACTACTAAACCTAACCAAAGAGTCATATGGTGACCAGCAACTCCTTAAACCAACGCAAAAACCAGTCTAGAAGACCAAAACTACAATCAAAAATTGACAAATAGCAAAGCTAAAAGCCAGTTATCTAACCTCTAGATCCCAACAATTTCATCATATTGATTTCATAAATATTGCCAGATAACTAAGTTGGTAACATTACTTATTTAAACCATAATCCCATCAACTATGTTCATTGATTAACATTATGAAAGAGTTTGCATCATCCCCATAATTAACCATTAATTAGTTAGTTTCCAAATTATGATAGTGGTCCCAATTACTTTATCAATTAACGATCCCAATGATACTTGTTTAACATGAAACACAGTTCGTTTCACACATGCAATAAGAGGGTCATATTTAACATTCTTAATATTAATCGTTCATGCACTACAAAAAAAATTACCTTTAACGACATTTAATATTTAAAACTATAGGTATTATATTTGATGTTATATGTGATTAGCAACACTTAAAATAATTGCTGCTTAATTGCCGCCTTCGTTGACGTCACTAAAAGGTTAACGGAAATTATACAATCACCGCTAAATTAATGGTATTAGCGACCCTTTAATTGCCACAAATATTATCGCTAATGACCTTTAGTGGCAATTTATTTGTCACTATTTCGCCACTATTGATTTATATTAGTGTAACTTAATTGATGCTATTAATGTCGCTATATACTTCATTTAATGACATTTTTTTTTGTCACTAAATTGCCATTATTAATTTACTTTAGTGATACTTTATTTTACCATTTAATTGCCTCTATTGATATTATTTAGTAGCAATTATTTATCTCTAAATCACCACTACTGATTTGCTTTAATGACACCTTCTTATGCCACTAAATCATCACTAATTATTTATTTTAATGTCACTTTCTTTTGTAATTTAATTACCACTATTGATTCACTTTAATAATGCCTATACGATTTAATTTTATTCTTTACTAAGAAATAAATTTTTTTAACAAGCACAAAACATAGGGACTTGAGTACAAAGTTCCTTTTATTGACTTTCTGGATCATTAAAGTACATATTCCTCTCTTAAGGGTGATACAAGAGAAGAAAAATATAAAAAAAATAAAAATATAATGAGTTCGCGCATGACATATTGTATCTTTTGTAGATTTAACTCCAACCTTCTAATTGCTGAATATCTTTCATAAACAGCTCATCCCTTTTGTTAGCCTCCTTCCCATTTCCCTTTTGTAACCTGCAATCTTTGTTTAGTTGAATATGGCCATGTGATTTGGCATTTGCAAGCCTACCAATTCCAACTTTAGAAGATCAACTTAATCTTGCTTAATCTAGAAGCCAATTGCCACAAGAGGGTGCTACATTTATGAGAAGAGATGGCCATGGTGAGATACGAAACAATCAAATACATTGATGACTTCATTGAAGGGAAGGGACCAGATTGGAACCAACATACCCTTGCATCTCTCGCTTCTAGTATCCCTTCATCCTGTGGTTCTAATTAAATGTCAAAGGGATAAAGCAATATCTCAGTGCCTTGAAGAGCCATTACTTATGCTGCCTTAGAAAATCACCAGTCCCAACAAATAGCTACGACAAAGTTTTAGATATGTCAATGCAAACATAAAAATTTCCTTCCATGATCTCAAAATCAATAATTTAGGGTTGAAAAATTTTAGCTGGTTATGCTTCCATGATTTATTTTATATACACAAAATGGTACTACTTGATTCTAAAAACATTGATATTACATCCCACTAATGCAAAAATAGTTTAAAATAATAGATACATTTACTATTACGAAGGCCATATTTAGCATATTTAGTAGGAATGTTTTTTTGAAGGGGATATTGAGTAGGATCATAAGATGTTTTTCCAAAAAGTAAAGAATAATATTGATGCAACCATGTGAATAAAAAATAATATAATGAAATCAAAATGACCAAGTTACCCATGAAAGTAGCCAATCGTGGAAGGAAAATACATAAATCATCTATTGTAAATAACACACATCATTAAGTACATGATAGACATCACCATTCTGTAACTATAAATTACATGGCCCATGATTGTGAAACACATCCAAAAAAATGCATAGCAACTTTCAAGCAATAGGTGGCAAGTGGTAAGTCAGTCAAGAGAATTAAATTCAGTAAGATCTGAAACATAGCTGAACATACCTGATGGGTACTAACTCTTTAGCATTATGATCTATCATGGTTACTCCCTACACATAGGAGTAAATCTACAAGGAGCACATCTTGAATCTCAAGCTAGTAAGATATGGAAGTATCCAAATTACATGAAAGTTAAGATTATTATGGTCCTATTACATGATTTGGAAATAAAAAGGAAAAACAAAACATAGTACTGTTAATTGTCGTTAACAATAATGGTTTTACAAGATGTATTGGTAGTTTTACATGAAATCCTCAATAGTCAATACTTATTGTATGAAGTATAAATGATGCCCAACTTACATTGATGTTCAAATAAAATAAGAAAATACATGAAAAGACATATAAAAAAAAAAGATAGAACACTATCTACATGAAATGCAAAAATAAAAAATTATAATGAATTTAGCTATAAGGATCCAGGAGTGTAGATAAATGAGGTGTAGTCCACAAAGGACTTAGGTACATTAGATGTCTTTTCAAAAAGAAAGATACACATTAGATGTCTAAATTTTTCAACAGGCAGGGAAATTGATATTTCTTTTTTTTTCTAGGAGGTAAAAAATCTATTTTTCATTTTATTTCGTATAGAATGCATGATGCCAATCATTAATCTATCTCACAAATAGTCATACTTGACTCAAGACTAATTTCCACTCTTGTAACTCATGGACTTTTAGTTGTGTGAAGGAGATGTCAAGTTGTTAACACCATCTTTTGAAAGTTGCTTACAGGTTGGTGGTTTTATTTCTTTTTTCTTCTTTTTTGTGGGGTTGGGGTTGGGGGAAGGGCATAGTAAAGCTTCTTCACTCACTTGATGACAAGGTAAGCAAAATCTACTTGAAGAATCAAAGGTTAACATGGAATAAGCTAATAATAGCTTCTCAAACAAGTTATCACTTTCTCTTCATTAAACTAGAGAACAGTGAACAAAACAACATGCAATGTTTATATTCCAGAATTATTACCAATGTTCAAGGCACCAAAGAAGGTTCCTTGTGAGACAAGATAGACCAAATCTTTTCCTTTGCAAGAACATCATCTATGAACAAAAGGATAGTTCCTCGTCAGTCCAGTAATAAGTAGATAACAAAGAAAGAGCATAAATTGAAGCAAACAAATATAAGCAGCACCTGCTCTTACATTGACAGAAAGTATTTTCACTACTATATGCAGAGTGCATATGTACCATCCAATCGTAGTGCTACTTTGGTAAAGCCAATCTTGGTAAGTTTGATAAGGGGATCCAGCAGTGGAGTAGCCTGGATTAGGTATCAAGTATTACTCATGTGACATTTACTACATGGTGTATCACATGACCTAGAAAGTTAGAAGAAACATAAAGGGGGAAAGCTTACTCTTGCCACTATATTCGAATTCTTGAATATGATTCTTAGGCATCTAAGATGCCCTTGTCTTTTTACTTCCTTCTCCTTGATTCTCGTAGATATGAAAGAAATTAATTCAAAATTAAAAGTATCTGCAGATTTCACAACCCAACTTGCCAATGTAGGTAATATGCCTAGTTTCACGTCCTCACTTCCTGACCAAAAGATAAGAATGTGTTAGATGAAATAATTGGACAAAAAGGAGTCACCAAAGAATTCTAAGGCAAAAGATTCTCATCTAAGTGCCCATCATCACTTTTGTAGCAGGAGATAAGAGAGCTAGTAGTTGAAGGAGATAAAATATTTAAATGTATGTATGCTATTCTATTTTCCTTTATTTGTTAATGTCTCATTTCGATATGAGAAGCTGACTCAATAAGTGTTTGTAGGGGCATATATAAGCAATGTTTGCATAGCTGAAGAACCGCAAAGGAATGGCTTGGGTTACACCTTGATTAACAAAGCCAAGAAGCTCAGTGAAACTACACATTCCACCCTTTTGGTGTTGTCCATCCCTTCCAAAACCAAATAAGTGTACAAAGGCCATGCAAATATTCACCCAACTTGTTGATTTTTGAATACTAATTGTTTCAACTTCATGCTCCCAAGTTGCAGAGGATGATCCTAACCATGGCAATCTTTCTAGGTTTGCTAAGCCTAAACAAGTCAACTGCAAGCATCTACATGCACAATTCCTTCTTGTATTCCATGATAGGAAGCATGTGCTGATTTCTACCATATACATGAAAAACAAAAGATAGAAATTTTCTTAGTGCACATGTACAAGGAGTACTAAGAAAGGAAGCTAAAACAAGACAATGAAGACATTTAGCAAGAATGGAGAAAATCAAGGTTCCTTACCAAGGAAGTAACCTACTAAGGTGGAGTATCAAGAATCCTCTAATCTTTCCATCACAGGACCAGTCCATGGACCAAATAAGCAGATTAGTAATAAATAGCCAAGCAGAAAAGCACTCTACTTTCTTTGTCCTCCATACAAGGTGGAGAAAAGGCAGACCTTTAAGGGCTCACCACAAGTCTAGAAAGTTATCCAAACAATTCAACCAAAATCCAAAGATATGTCACTGTCAACTGGCCCTTCAACGAAGGCAATCACATCAACTACATACCAGAGACAAATGATAGAAAGATATTTGCTTCATAATTTCAAAGAAATGATGTACATACAACCAAATGTATTTTTTTTTTTTTGAAAAAGGAAAGGAAAGTTATCCAGGGTGATAATTACCCAAATATATTAAATAGAGAATCAACAGCCTCCGTCAATACAAAAGGGCAAACCCCAAGGTCCCCCACTCACAAGGATCCACTCCAAAGATTAAACAACAAAGTAACAGGCTCTACAAAATTCTCCACATAAAGCCTCTGGCCTCTGAAGACCGCAGCATTCCTACCCAACCATATGCCCCATAACACCGCCAACGGTCTGGTCCTCTCCTTTTTCGTATGGAAGATATTCTGTCCAACATCACCCCCTCCACCTCTGAAACTACGCCAAAACCCATCAAAAGACCGGCATTCCCACCACCCCGCTCCCACCCAGCTCCATATCTGTACCACAAACGAGCAGGTGAAAAAAAGGTGGCCAATCTCTTCCTCATCTCTGCACAAAGAGCAAACCTTACTCTCTCCAAGAGCCCACCTCGCCCTCCAAACCTTAGTCACAAGTCTTTTCCTCCTAAGCAGCCAAATAAAAATCTTGACATTCAATGGACATGCGGCCTTCCAAATCTGTCTACAATCCCTCACCAAATCCAAATCACTTATAGAGTCTCTGCTGGACAATCTCCTGTAGGCAGCCCCCACCGAGAAATCACCTTCATCCCAGCCAAACATATCAATATCGAAAGCCGGCTGCAGCCCTTCTAACTCTTCAAGCAATCTCTGGAAATCGTGAGTTCTCGCATCTGAAAGATTCCCTACAAAGCACGAGCACCACCCACCTTCCCACACCTCGGCCACTAACGCCTCTTTGTTTTGGGACAAAGCAAACAATCTCGAAAATCTTCTAGCAAGCACACCTTGCCACATCCAATCATCCTGTCAGAACCTGAAAATCTCCCCCGTTCCCACCACTGGTACAAAACAGTTCTGCATCCTATGAGCCACCACCGACAAACCTTTCAAGAAGTGAGAAGCATCCCTCGGCAAAGATATCAGGAGATCCCAACGCATCGGGCCACCATAAGCCGTCCCGAACACCTTGCCCACCAAATCCTCCCTACACTCCAAGAGACTCCCCACCCACTTCACCCACAGGCTGTTATTAGACCTCCCTAGGTCCCTCACCCCAAGCCCCCCCTCCTTCACCGGTCTGCAAACCTCCTCCCATGCTACCAACCTGGCACCAGGTCCATTCGTCCCCTGGTTGGACCAGAAGAAATTCCTCTTAAGCCTCTCTATCCTCAAGACAACCTGTCGGGACATCTTCCGGACAGAAGTAAAATACGACGGCATCGCCGTCAGAATCACCTTGAGCAAGACCAACCTTCCACGCCTCGATAAAAGCCTGGATGCCCACCCTGCCAACCTCCTCTCCAGTCTCTCCACCAGGGGAGCCCAGTCTTTCACCAGAATCCTACCATCCGTCAGCGGTAAACCCAAGTATCTGATTGGAAGCTTCACCTGCTCTATGCCAAGACCCAAGCTACACCCCCTCGCCTCCGCCTCAGTCAAATTGAAGGGGACAAATTCTGATCTAGACAGGTTAATCTATAGACTCGAGGCCTCACCAAACAAGAAGAGTAAAATCCGCATTCTCCTGGCTTCCGCTTCCCTGCCTTCAATGAAAAAAATCGTATCATCCGCATACCGTAGTAACGGAATACTCGCCCCATCTTCCAAAGAGAAACCCCTCACCAAGTTCCTCTCACACGACCTCTTAGCCGCCTTCGCAAGTGCATCTGCTACAATAACAAAGAGCATCGGAGCCAAAGGACACCCCTGCCTCACCCCATTCTCGACTGAATCCAACTATAACTGGATAAGATCCACTGAATTCAGCCATCATAATTTAAACGTATAGCCACACCATCAACGTTTTGAGAGGAGGTTGCACTGTCCTAATAAGTTATATATGTAAAAGAAGATACACAATTGTTACAATTTGATGGATTTACAAAATTGTTTAACCTGCAATTTTGTTTGCAAAATCTAAACATTTACATGTGGTTGATTCTATCAGGGTCTAATGGATATTTAAGCAAAAGCAATATTATGCCTTTGATATATGGCAGTAGCAATATGAGAACAAGAAGACTATTTAATTATTAGCTTAGCTTTCTAACTATTTATTTTCAGACTATTTAATTATTAGCTTAGCTTTCTAACTATTTATTTTCTCTATTGTTGAGCTCTGACACTCAATGAATAAATTTTCAAGTAGGGGGAGAAGGAGAATTTATTTAAACGTGCCTCACTCACCCAAGAGCTATACTATGTCTTCAATAAGATACATGTTCTATGCATGCCTTAACTTCCATTACCCTAAGAGATCCATTGCCCACACCTTCCTCAACTTTAATCATCTTGCCAGTGCTGACCTCCCATGACTGTATCATTGGGTTGCTTGATCCAAGACAACCTCTTGTTTTCCTGAATGTTTAATATTAAACATCAAGACTATAATTGCAGCTCTTTTTCATTATGAACACTGTGTCATTGTTACCTCTATGTGTACAGTACTCAAATACAAGTATATTGCCTCTTCTTTCGATTGCAAGAGAGGGTGATTTAGCTATTTATTTCACTATACAAGGCATCCAAGGCAACCACTACAACTCTGCAAATGCTCCCAAAAATCATCATCCAAGTAACCACAATCATCATCCTTCCCCTATACACCCCACACAACAGACCCCATTCACAACCAAACACCTCCATCTAGACCTCCTCCGTCGTGTCCAGATGCAGCAAACTCATCCAAACAACATCAAACAAATACTAAAGAACTCATATTCATATGTGCATATATCCCCCTCACATATAGACCTAATAATCAGCCAAAACAAAAAGGTCAAAAATAGCATAATACCAACAAAAAACCAAAACCTAACCGAGATCTAGGAAAAAGCATAGGATAAAACATGAAGCTGTCATTGATAAGATATTTCTCAGTCTTCCATTAAAAAGTATATTCATAAGTTAGGAACTTTGCATTAACTACAAAGGGATGGAAAGATAATTAGGATTAATTATCAAATGCAGTGGCAATTTAAGATAGAAAAGCAAGTTAATTAATATGGCATCTTTCAGCCTATCAACTAAATATATACAGATAGCTACCTCTCAGAGAGAATTCACAATGATAATTTTAACAATCCTAAGATCTTACATGTTTGTCATTTCCTTGCCTCTATCTATACATCTACTTATTTTTGCAGGTCATGGGGAGTGTGAAGCAGGGGGAGTCGAAGGAGAGTGCCTCGCGAGAATTGAAAAAGTTAGACAAATCTACAGAAATTGGAAGTAGAAGAGGGGAACCTTGTGATGCTCATTTTGCTCTGCACTTTTCTGAAAATGGAACTAGAAGGCGCACTCCTCTGCTGCACCCCCACGGGAGGTAGGGGCATGTCATCCACGTGGTGGCAATCGTCGACATTGGTCGAGGGGGAGCTATAAATGGGGACAATGGCTAGGTTGGCATCGTCGCTGTTGATGGGGGGCATCATACTCCACCATAACCCCACGAGGTGCGAGGGCATGTCATCCACAAGGTTGCCATGATCGTCGACATTGGGTCGGGGGGGGCCGTAGAGTTGGGAGCATTCGTGAATGTGAATTCTTGATTTTTTTAATCAATTTTTTGTTTGTCTAGGCATATTCAAACTCTTTCAAGGTTTTTTGATTGATTTCTCTACCACACTAGGCAACAAATTGTTGGAATTTCCTGTCGAAATGGATTTAGCTCAAGAAAAAGCTTTCATGGCAGCCAAATATCCCTTTTTCTTCCAAATATTTTGACGAATACATTTTTTTTGATATAGAAATACATTTTTTTGGAACTATCATTCAAAAATAAATAAGTGACTCAATTTTATTATTCTATGTGAAATACATGTATTGAAAAATCATTATTTTTATTCATTATCTACACTTCATTTCATAAATAATGGAATCCTTTTTCCGAAATACTTTTTTTTTGTCTTATAATATTATCCTATCCATTTAAAATCTTAGATAGACTCTTATATCTTATTTAGATTATAGAATATGTAATATTTGGAATAGGCTTTTGACAAGCTAAGAAAACTTCCCTAATCATAATTTTTCTTATTCTTTTTTGTTTTTCGCATCTTGATTCCATATAGAGATAGAGAATCCAAAATTATTCATACGGATTGGTGCCATTCTAGTCTTATTCAAATCTATGTTTATAGTAATACTATTCTAACAAATAGTAGAAAAATAGAATCCACGGAACAATGAATGGATTACTCTTTTTAAGAATAAAAAACAGCCCCATTTTGCATTTCTCTCGATTTTTAGTAGATATTCTTATGCTAGTCCAAGAAATCCGAGAATACAAGGATTCTCCATTATACATTGTAACAAAAAAAATTCCTATCCCTATTTTCTATTCCAATTCAGAATGTCTATTCTAAAATGAAATTATATTTTAGACACATTTCACAATCAATCTGTTAAACAAAGCATTACCTAAGATCCTCTGAAGAATGTATTATTACACACACAAAAGTAAGAAAAAAAGACGCTTGATTGAAACAATAATTTATGGTAAAATATTAAATAGAAGGCATATCCAAAACACGGAATTGGATTTTCAAATTCAAATTTTGGGTGATGAATTTTGCTGGTGTTGGATGCAGGACAATGAGACCGAATCAAGGGTTTGAATCCTAGATTGATGGAATCTCATTATTCATATATAACGAATTTATCCTTTTCCTTTTTCATAGAAGTAATAGTGAATTCATACTATTACTTAATTTAATAAACAAATCCCAATAGAGGAGGAACCATATCAATAATCCGTATATCCTAATTATGGGGATGGTAGTGAAAAAGCTAAATAAAATCTATGTTCTTCAAGCATCCCTTCTACGTTCCTCAATCAGAGTTACCTAACCTACCCTTTACAAAGAATTAGATTGATGTGTTATAAATCCAAAACAAGCTTCAAAATACTTCCCAGAGTTGTTATATTGATGAAATCTTACCACGTTTTATTGAATAAATTATTCCACTTCATAATAATTCCCAAAGTTTTATCTTATCGAAATCTTTTCACATTTTACTAAATAAATTATTCAACTTCAAATACCTCCCAGAGTTGAAGTTGTTTGCCAACTTAACATAGAAATGTGTATGGGCTTTCAGATTTCTTGTTGTAGTGGGAGATGTATATTGTGGAAATTGAGGGATCTACCTATTGATGATAACTGAAACAAGGATGTACTTTTTATAAGACTATTATAAAACTTTTTCCTCACACTTTCACTAGCTTGCATTCCCAAGCACCTCATTGCATTTCCATCTGCAACTTACCAAATGATTGCATTTCAATGTTCTTTACTCTCTAGAACAATGGAAACACACGACCAACTCAATTTAATTATAACAAAGGTTAAACCTACAAGAAGTCCCATACCCTCTTCAATGATTTGCTATTATCAAATCATTTAAACTTTTGTAGTCAAGTGTTAAGAGTTTACGATCTTTCTTATAGAAACCTCTAAAAGCACTAATTAGTAATAATATCACAAGATTTGTCATGGCAGCTCATAGATACCAATAACACATGCAATTTGGATTGTTACATGTTAGCAACCTTTCTAATTCATGTACTATTTAAAATCATCAACCATCCTTCACGATCAAGTATCCTAAAGTCACTATTCTAGTTGGATTTAGGTTTGCTTGTAGATAGACACAGAACCTGAAATACCTAGTATGTAAATGGCAGCAAACTCTGGCATCCCCCGAGATGCTTGGTATGCAGAGGCTCCCAGCTTTTGGAAATTATGCTCTACAAAATAACCAAATTGAATTCAAACCCAATAAATCCAAGAAGCATAACCTGTCTGAAAAGAAAGCTGCTCAAGCTACAACCAAGGTTTCGAAGGCATATCAGCACAAAAAATAGCCATCTGGGTCAAGCAATGAAAATAGCCATTCTACATCAATAGGGAAATGAGAGAAGAACCCTGATATAGTATATGGAGTAACATTTGATTTTTCAGGTGTTCCTTAAAAAGTACAATCTCCTTGGACGAACTCCTAAACAACCCCCACCATCCACTTAAATTGAGAAAGTGCCAAGCTCCAAAACCCTCTCCTTGTCAAGACATGTAATGTACTACTCAACTCTTTAAACAAATTTATGAACTAGTTTAATTGTTTTCAATTCAATCTAAGCAAAGAACTTCCATGCCACCTATACTTCCTATATCCTCCTAATAAAGCCTCCAAAATACAGATGTTTGGAAGTTCCTATGCTTTTTAGCAATAACCTCTTGCAGTTTTAAAAGTAACACGTATTTAACTATCCTTGAAGTGCCTACCAAATATTCTCATTTTATTTCTCATTGCATGTGGATTTAAGCGGAAACGAATAGTATCAATCAAAATAGGCTAAATTATTATGGATATATTATATGTAACTACCCTCATATGAGTATTTTAGATTTTGTATAAGTGAACTCACCTTCACGAGCTGTGATACTTTAGGATTTATGATTTTAGTCAAGATTGTACATAGTATTAACAATTCAATACTGATTAGGCCGAGAGGATATTTTGTTTAGCATTCTATCATAGCTTTAATATATTGTGTTTAAAAGTGTGGTATGCAATTCAAGAATTTCTAGCAAGATCTATTATAAGTTCTATCAAATAGTGTGAGGTGCTCAAAGGTGACAGGGGCTCACAATGCCAAGGCATCAGTTTCTTGTCTAAGTGCTTTCTCAAGAATAATGACATGTTAAAATATAGGCACATAAAATATTAATTGTATATGATGCTATAAATTAGCTACAAAATAAAAATCAAAAACTACATGTAAGCAAATAGGAACTAAATGAGAAGGATTATGGAATTACATAATTTTATCGATCTCAAGAAAAAAAAAACTTAACTAATTAGAAATTGCAGATTCAAGAACTAAAGAGCAAAATCATATCATGCAAGCAAAGAGTAATTTACAAGATGAACCAAATAGATATTCTACGTTATGATGCAATAGTCTAAATGCAAACTATAATTAATATGCAAAAGAGATGCAAAAATTGATTTTTTCTTGAAAAGGAAAAATTGATAACTTTTAGCAATTAGAACAAAAATAAATTAGGAATTACACTGCACTAACTTGATAACTCCTATGTTTTTCATCCACCCATTCACAATCCATCAAGAATTTTTAGCAAGATCCATTATAAGTTCTATCAAACAGTGTGAGGTACTCAAAGGTGACAAGGGCTCACAATGCCAAGGCATCAGTTTCTTGTCTAAGTGTTTTCTAAGGAATAGCGAGATGTTAAAATATAGGCACATAAAATATTAATTATATATGATGCTATAAATTAGCTATAAAATAAAAATCAGAAACTACAAGCAAGAAAATAGGAACTAAATGAGAAGGATCATGGAAATTACATAATTTCATCGATCTCAAGAAAAGAAAAACTTAACTAATTAGAAATTGCATATTCAAGAACTAAAGAGCAAAATCATATCATGCAAGTAAAGAGTAATTTACAAGATGAACCAAATAGATATTCTACGTTATGATGCAATAGTCTAAATGCAAACTATAATTAATATGCAAAAGAGATGCAAAAACTGATTTTTTCTTGAAAAGGAAAAATTGATAACTTTTAGCAATTAGAACAAAAATAAATTAGAAATTACACTGCACTAACTTGATAACTCCTATAGCTTTCATCCACCCATTCATAATCCATCATATCCCACTTATGACATGGAACTGAAAGCCCTAACAAACTAAGCTGCTCCATTCAACTACAAGTTTTGTGTTATCTTTGTTGGTGAATAAATAATAAGAATTAACATGTTTTGTGCAATCAACATTAATCCACACAAAGATTCAGAATGACCACCAACATGGAGATTCTTTCAAAATTAATATGTTTGTAAGGTGAAAAAAAAATACCCAACATAATAAAACTCCTGCAACATGGCACTGAAGAGATGGACTGTCAAGAATTGTGTTGGTTTATGCTTCAGAAAGTCTACTTTTGTTGGTTTGGATTTGTAATTCATTAGTAATTAGGAATATTGGTGTGATTTAGGTTTTTTATTTCTTTTTGGTTTTTTTTGGAGCAAAGCCAAGAAAGGACTCAATTTTGTTCATAAATCAGAGTAGGAAAAAGAGGGATAGGAAAATAAATAAGTTTTAGAGATAGAGTCTGAGAGAGGGGAGGAGGGTGGTGCTGGGATCGTCAGGGGACTGTGGGAGGGTGGTAAGGCATCATCGGAGAGGGGGGAGGGAGGAGGAAAACAAATAGGTTTTGGAGATAGAGTTGAGAGAGGGGAGGAGGGCAGTGCTGGGATCGTCGGGGGGGGGGGAAGGGGGTGCTAAGGGAGGGTGGTGGGGCACCATTGGAGGAGGGGGAGGGGGGGTGAAGGAGGTGGTGGTGGCGATTAAGGAAGGGGAGGAGGGTGGTGCGGGGTCATCGAGGGGGCGATTGAGGGAGGGGAGGAGGGAGGTGGGGTGTGGTGGGGATCACAGCTGAGGGACGAAGGGAGGCTGATGGAGGGTCATCAGAGAGAAGAGTTGAGAGAGCTCACCTTTGAGGAGGGTGGTGGAAGTGGCCAAAGAGGTAGCAGGGTGAGGCGAAGGAGGGCAAGCATGTTGACGATGACGCGGACAAGGATGTCGACGAGGCAAAGGAGGGTGAGTGCATCGACGAGGTCAAGGAGGAGGGCCAACACGTCGACAAAGTAGAGGAGGGCGAGGTGGAAGAGGGGGCTGATGAGGCAAGGAGGGTGATGTAGAGGAGGAGAAGGGGAGGGTTGGGGAAGGGATCTAGGGAGGATGGAAAGGTTTTGTGATGTATATGCATCTAAGTAGCCTAAAATATCTATTTATGCATGTTCTTAGTGTCACAGAAGTATCATACATTGTAAATATTGCATAACATATATCATCATGCATTTAGGTCAAATTGTATAAATTGTATAGTAATTTACTCTTTTTAGTGGCCAGGGTCAGGATGTTATTTAATCAGGACCTCAGATTGAAGATCCAACCGTACGGATATGATCAAGCCGACGATTGAAGTTCAATAAGTCTAAAATCGCCTCAATCGGATCTCCATAGCATCAGATGCAGTCCGAAAAAGATCTGAGATCAAGAGTCAGGTGGTGTAAATCAGTAATTCAGATGACAAATCCGACTGCACAGATGGGTTCAGATCGACGATTGCAGCCCAACGATGCAAAAATCAATCCAATCCAGCATCCGTGACACCATCTACAAGTCAGAGAAGATAGACAGCCAAGATGGCGCCACGTGGCACCATCTTAGCTGCCCAAACTACCCAAGGATCGCCACTGCGCTTCCTCACCTCAATTGACCATCAGATCTGGGCATGAGAGTGCATGCCTTGGATCAAAGCGCGCCTCAAATGCGTGTGTAGCGTGTTGGGCGAGCGCCTCTTCACGAAGCAGAGGTCGCGAGTCGAGCTCCTGTGCACCTAAAATTGAAGGCACGGGTGAGGTCCAATCAATTGTGACCGTGCGATGAAAATCAGGCAACGGTGAACGAGACGTGGCGGCACGGATGAATGCGGCTTGTGCACGTGCAATCTAACGCACCGTTGGACGCGCGATCACACACGTAGGCATTAGGCACACAATGAAGGCATGGGTGTAAATGATCCTAAGCCGTTTGATCTTGTGATCGGACAGCTGAGATTGTCTGAACATGGATGTGCGTTGAAACAAAGGAAGAGAAGGCAGGCGGGCACGCGTGCAACACCCACGTTCAGCCTTTAGTGACATTTATATCCGTCACTAAAGACTGATGCATTTAATGTTTTAATGTTAAAATGACCCATTTGCCCAACCTCTACACCTATAAAAAGGCTCTACGACCCCCACATTCTTCTCATTCATTCATCTTTCTCCCTCTCCAAAGCTCTAAAGAAACTTGTTCCAAACCGAGGATGCTCCTCTAGAGTAAAACTTAAAATTTTATCCACTTCTCACCACGTTCATGGAACACCCGTGGTCGTCTTCTCGCCCCCATTCCGGAAGTGGATCCCACGACGATGATGTCATGCCTCACCCTCGATTCTTCTTGCTTCATTCTTTGTCCTCCATCTTCATTCTTTTTCTTCCAGGCATCACCCGTCCGACTCGTCCTCCAAGTAGCCGTCAAAGAGGATAACTTTTCTCCTCCTTTTTATCGCTTTCTATATTAGATTTCCCGATTTTTAGTTGTAATTGTAACAACATTATTTTGATTATAAAAGTTATTCTCTCTCTCTCTCTATATATATATATATATATATATTGCAAGTAGAGTAGAATTACTATGATTATCTCGTCTTTAAACAAAAATAACAAAAATAAAATTACGAATTTCGAATCAACATAACCTCCCTGTATTCGACCCAAGACTCCTTTTGAGTTTCGGTAAAAATTATTTGATTGTTCAGATTTTCTCACACATTACATTACGACGGCAGATTTTCAAAATTTAAATCTTTTTACGATGAATTTTTAATACAATATTTTGTGTTTGATCTAAGGGAGGCAAGGGGAAAGGTGCGGGGGAAAATATTTTGTGGGAATGGAGGGTAAGGAAATTTTTGTACGGATGGAAACGATGTATGAAATGTTTGGTGACGATTTTTTTTTAATGCTTGTATTTAATTTTTTTAAAATGATGTTTAATTAAAAGGGCATCAATAAGTGAAGTTCTCGTTATTTTTATTATTTTGGTTACTTTAATTTATTAGCATTATTAAAGATAGTGAGATTAGATTTAATTAAATGTCACCTTAGGTCTTTTTTGTTGTAGTGATAGTGACATAAGTAACAATTGCCATTAAATGAAAGAATGTAGTAACAAATATATTTATCATTAATACTAATTGTCATTTGATAAAAATATTATAATGGTATAAATAATAATTGCTACTAAATCAAAGTCAATAATGACAAATATAATTGCCACTAATATTAATTGTCGCTTAACAAAATATTATAGTGGCAAATACAAAAAATTTACCACTAAATCTAAAGAATTAGTAGCACATACATTATATGCCACTATCTAATTCACCACTAAAGGACTTTTTTTGTAGTGTTAGGTATCATGTTATATTCATCAACTCCTTTTGAACATGAAGTATTATATTAAATATACCTAGACCTTCAGTTCAAAGAGTGGCTGCCAACGGTTTCATACTCTTTTTTTTTTTTTGGAAAAGTTGGTTTCACATTATTGAAAGCCAAGATTACATTTACGTCGATCTTTCTAAATCCAATAACACATGTAAAAGAAACTTTTGCAACCAATGCTTGGTAAACCATCTTCTTCCTTAAGGGTAATAGATAGAGTTTTCTAGCAATACTTAGGTGGAAAAGCTTTCCCTGTTTTTCCTCTTCTAACAGATCCCTGAGAGGAAAGCATACAGCTTGCTTGCAGAGTTCAAGTATGGCTTCATCAAGCTCTATTGGACAGTTTATAGCAACTAAAACCATTACTCGAGCATTTCCTATGTGAACAAAGAATGACCAAATGGCATCGGTAAACATAAAAATCAGAGCATTGGTTTTCAAAGCACAAGGAAAACAAGCATTGCAGGTAACACTTGCATAGAAGATGCCTGCTGATCTTTGTTCTTTTGTTAGAAAAAAGTAGTTTCATAATTTTTGTTCAAAAACCAAGTCAAAATGGTTGCTCCTATATATATTGGCTAGCATAGCTTTTTTCAACCTTTCCAAGATTTCAGAAAAGTGATCAAGAATTATGGCCTATGCTTAATTAGCATACATAGAAAATGAGGAACCTCTCTTTCAAGGCTAATTTCCTTAAAGATCAAAACTTTAGATTAGAATGCTTGAAACCTATAACAGAAACAGAAAGCATATACATAATTATAATTAATGTAAATCAGCACCATTTTGAGTAAAAGAAATGCAAATATTGATATGTGAAGTATTTAAGAAAAGTTAAGACATGAATACATAAGAACATAGGATTGCTTGAAAGTGTCTATAACTGAACAACATCTCTGGATGACGAGTAGATGGCTAATCTTGGTGGTGCAAGTTTTGCTTAACTGGGGACAATATAGAAATTTAAACATGAACTTTAATGTTAACATATACTAGTAGGATAGTGCTCTAGCAACCAAATACATCTTGACTCCAAGCAAAGTTTGTTTATTTAAGTAATTATGTAAATGCAGTGCTTTTCTTCTTATTTCCTAAATGTGTCTCCATTTCAAAAATCACCCTGGTTTAGAAAAAGGAGCCATAATATTCTCTAGAGATTTCTATACATGTCATTGGAATCATGTACAACCACGTAAATAACCATGAGTTCTTGCTATTTACATAGAGATCCATAAAGTTGCTCCTTTTAGAACGTGTACCACTGTACCGTACTATCAAATACTGCATCAAAATTCACAGAGGACTGAACAGTGAGGCCTTTCAAGTTCAAACCCACCTAGAGTTCACCTCACCCATTGTCAAAATTACAGAGTTGAAATTCAAGTAATCTTGAAACAAAATAGCCCTACTTTTTCAAAAAAATAACCTTACTTTTAAATCTAACTCCTTCAAGATTGATGGAATATTTGATCGAGGGTACATGCTCCTCAAAACTAAGGCAACTTGAGGGTATCTATGTAAATAATGAGTTAGGAATTTGTTTAATTTCCATATGATTGTAAAATGAATCCAGCAGAACATATGCAGAAATCCTTTATTCTATAATATGCCACTTTTAATCCTTTTAGCACAGGTACTATCATACATACTTACCATGAAATAAAACCCATTCAAAGATAATAACAGCTAAGCAAGATTCAAGGCAAGGATTGCAGAGAATTTGCATAAACATACAACTAAGTGACAAATTCACCCCAAACTGTCAGTAGTAAATCCACCCCATAAAGACATGAACTCTGTTTTCATGTTGGCCATAGCTTCATTATCTATGGGATGCCATTGCCCCAAAAAGCTGTCAATCTCATCAATAAATATAATAGAAGGCTACAACTTGTATGCCAAGCTAAAAGCAGTAGCCACTGAAAAACAAAACAAAGAAAGAAGGAAAAAAGAGATATGATAAGTATTCCATGAAGGGGACAGTGGATTGTCACTTATGTAGCTACCATTAACAAACCAAACTAGAATTTTTAAACAAATTACAGGGAGGACTGACTAAAGAACCTGAGATTTTACAAAAGAAAATGCTTCTATTAGAAAATGAGTTATAAATAACAAAATATATAGCTAAGTGGCGTTACTCGATATGGATTTTACGTGATTTGTAAAATACATCGTTGTAATGCATAAAATCGATCAACTCTTAAATTTATAAAATCTAGATAGAGAAGTATCTAAGGTCGTCTAAGGAGACAATATGTTTGCAAAATCGAATCTCTTGCTTCAAAATGGAAATCAACTTTCTTTTTGGTATTTTTGAATATATAATTTTTATGGTTTTGAAACAATGGCAAATACGCGAATTGTTGGCGGAAAAGATGCTACTACCTACAAGCTAACCTTATAGTGACAAAAATAACCTCTCCCTAAACTCACTCTAAGCATGTAGAGGCCTAGAGTAATTAGGGGAAAGGAGCTAAAAGTGCTAAGAATAAGGAAAGCAAATGAAAAAAAACTAATAAGAAAAGGCAACTTTAATAGATGAGCAAAAAGTGTTTTACACAAAACCCTAATAGAGGAAAGCTTCTACTACTAGAATTTAAAGTACAAAATAAAGAAACACTAATCCTCTGAAAAATGGTGAAGAGGAGAGGCTCCTTGCTCCAAGCTCAGTGGCTCCTGGGCTTCAAAAGGGGCTCTCCAACTCCTTCCTTCAATAGCTCCTTCAAGGTCGTGTTGTCTTCTCAGGCACGCCCACAAAGAGGGGGTGTGCCCCATTCTCCTCCAAGGAGGCAAGGGATAGCCTCTTTAATCCCCTTCCTTCTTCTTCTTGGCCATGAGTTATAGGTGGATTTAGAGTAGAGTTAACACTAATGGAGTATGGAGAAATGTGGGTAGTTAATGGTGTATTTATAGGAAGGGAAGGTGGTGGTTGGCGTGGAGATGATGGAGGGCTAGGATTAGGTTTTTGGAGGTGGTTAGGGATCCTAGGGCCAGGAGGGGTTGGCGCCAACTTAAGGGTCACATGGGGTGGTAGTTATGGTGGTGTTGGTGGCTCTTGGTGATGGAGAGACACCACCAAATTGGCACCAACCTAGAGGCTTCTAGAAGGGCGGTTAGGTGGATGGTGGAGATGGGTTGAGGGAGTAGGTGTATGGTTGAGATGAGGGTATTTTTGGAGGGAAAAGTTGGTGCCAAAGAGGGGGTGGTTATGGGTGTTTTTGGTGCCAACTTTTGGTGACTTTTGGTGGTGGTTGAGGGGTGAAGAGGTGGCCATGTTGGCACCAACTTAGGGGTGGACTAGGTAGTGCTTAGGTGGACTTAGGTTGGGTTACTTGGTGGAGCTAGTTAGGTAGAGTTTTAGGGTGGTGGATGACCAAGGGAGCTAGAGCATAGCTAAGCTAAGCTAGCTAAGATAGCTTAGCTAGTAATAGAGTAGAGGAGGAGGCAATTGGAGCTAGGGTTTGAGGGGAGAAGCTGGATAGAAGAAGTTTGGAGCTAAACTGGAGCTGGCAGCTGCTGAAAAGAGTGGCATAGAGCTACTTTAGCTGGCTTAGCTTGCTAGTTCTTTACTAGCTACTAAGCCAAGCTAAAGCAAGCTAGCTTCTGCTAAAAGGAGCAAAGGTAAGTTAGGTCTGATGCTCCCAGGGAGGACCTAGCTAGTTGAGGTAGCTAAGGTACTGAGTTCCCGGGAGCTTAACTTGAGCTTCCTGAGCTAAGATGAAGTCATCTTCAACTGACTGGAGTTGAGTGGAGCTGGATGTAGCTAATCTTGAGTTAAGGTGAACTCCATTTAACTCAGCTGAGCTAGCTAGAGCTCCCAGTGAACTAATAGGAGCTGAGGTGAGCTAGACTCAGCTAAGTTGAGCTAGATCTGAGCTGACTTGAGCTAAGGTAAGCTACGATGAGCTCTCTTGAGCTGTCATTCAGCTGAGATGAGTTGAATGGAGCTAGGATGAGTTAATCCTAGTTCAAGTGAGCTAGATTCCAGCTGTGGTGAGCTGATCAAGCTGAGTTCCAACTGATTTGAGCTTCTCCTTCACCAGTTGCCTTTCTGAGTACTAAGATTTTAGGAATCTGACAATCTGTTTATCCCTAATACTCACAAAAACACATCAAAAATACAATAAAAAATGCCATGCATGCCTAACCTAATTGATGCCTAAATGCAACCCAAAAACCTATTTGCAGAGTAAATTCCTAAGAGCTAAGTTTGTTTTAATGCATAAGAATGATGATAAATTAACGTTTATCATTACTACATCAGAATCAAAAGTTATATTTCACAGAAATCAATTGAAGGAGTATTTTTGCAAACCTTAACTTTCTCATCTTGTATATGTTCAGGGTTCAGAGAGACCAACTTCTCCATGGAAACAAAGCAAGGAACTTGCAAAAGTCATAGACATGGAATGATGGTAATTAAAAATAGAAAGGCCAATAGGAGCCACATAGGGGTAAGGATTACAATAGAATCCATGCCACAAAAAATGGTTGTAGGAATTGCGATAGAATCCATGCCATGAAAAATACTAGATTCCCACCTACCTTCCTAAGAATGAAAGGAACTCCCAACGTCATAAAGACAACAATAACCACCGTTAAAAATAAGTTACAAAGTAATGTCATTCCTCTTTTAATAGATTATTCCCGTACAAAAAAGAAACAACAATTTGAAAGAAGATAACAAAGATTAAATATCTTGTTGATGACTTTTTATGGCAGGAAAAGATTAAATATCCATCTAATCCTTCTCTAATATCCACTAGTTTGAGACCTTCTGGCGATTGGATCAGATGATGTAAGTTTCATCCCAATGCTTATGAACAGTAGTGATCTCCCTCTTGGTTCCACCTAATGTGCCTCTAGATCACCATTTACCTCATCTATTCCCTTTGCCTCTACCAGGGCTTGACTAAACCCCTAAACATGTATGCAAGGTGGAGAATTTTGTCGTACTGAGAAGGAATTCAAAATATAATTTTGCTCCTACTTGTAATACAAGAAAACAAAAATGAAACTTCTAAGATAATGAGCTCCTAGTTTGGAGATCCTAATTGCTCTTAGATTTATCTGTGCAAAGTGGTTGGGGCAGCTGCCTGAGAGATCTCCTTGATACATAATATAGCTGGTTTCCCATAACGAAGTAAATGAATATGAACATCCTCTGGACTTCTTAACTTCATATTGAAGCATTTCAGACAAGGGCAATAAATTTTATCTCCTTTTAAGACCTCTTTCAATAGAAAACTAAATGAAACCTTGAACTCCACGTTGATATTCATCACTACTAATGGGTTTTATCATCCAACTCTTATCCATTTTTTTCAACCAAATACAAAAACCCTATAATTCACAAAAATGATCTCCTTATCGATAAATTAATGCATTTTTCACTACAAAAAAAATAGGTTGCACTTAATGTCACTAAAAAGTGAGTCAAACATCACAAAAAGAATACCAAACATGGAAAATAGACAAATTTATAAGTTGTGTTTAAAATAGTACCCTTCAAGGTTCATATCCTAGCTAGCCTTTGAATAATACAATCTTCATAAATGTGCATGTCCTACAGAATATTATTACACAAAAAGCACTATTAGAGTAGTTTTATATCATCTTCAAAAATAGTGCTACATGCACCAAAGATTGAGGCAACGGAAAGGTTGACAATTTTTACCTTACAATTTGGACTTCGGAATTTTAAGCAGCCATTTTAAGTCCATTAGATTGTATTTACCCTTATAACAGTTATGCATCGGAAACTCAAGAAATTGAGCAATGAAGTTTCAAAAGTTGATATTAGTTTTCTTTAAAAAAAAAAAAAATCAATTGAAAGCTGAAATTAGTGTTTGATAACTTAAACTTCATTAGATTCAAATGCAACAAGTTATCTACATAACTTTTTCTCAATTGAGCTTGATGTAAGCTCAGATTGTTGCAAGTATTAGGTATGAGTAGGGTTGCAGTGATCTAAGCTCAGATTGCTGCAAGTGGGCTTAAACGCTAGACTTTAATTCATTTGTTCAATTCCAGAATTGCTATATGGAGGGGTAAAACAAGAACTGATATTGTAGCTATGCATAGCAAAGATGGGTAATGCAAACCAAATAGTGGAGGTGATCATACATGCAAGATTTGAGATGAACAATGGTATATATAGAAGCTATAATTAGAATTTAGAAGTCCAAAGTTTCAAAAGGAAAAAAAAAGGTCCAGTGCACGCCGTCCTGATCACTCTCCTGATTTAGCAAGTGCTCTGAATTCCCTTGATTCTGGTCATGAGAAGAAGCTTCAAGGTAGCGCTACAAGGGGATGTGGCACAAAAGAGCCTAAAGCTGTAACAAAATGTGGTAATGAATTGGAAAGAATGCAAGACAAATTTGACATCCCTCATTCTAGTAACCAAATAGAAAGAAATAAAAAGATGGAGGCTGGTGAAGCACCATTTGAAATGTTTGATGTTGGTTCACATGATGTTCAACCTGGAATTAGAATGGAATCCAATGCCAAAGAACTTGCAAATCCTGTTGTGTCAAGTGATAGTACAGAAGATGACACTCGTAATACCCAACGTTATCATGTTGCTCTCAGAAAAGTTCCACATGGAAGGGTAGGAAATTCTTTGAAAGATTCTAATAAGGGATTTCTTTGTGCCAAAGACCATATTTTCGATGATGATAGCAGTTCAAGTTCAGAAGGCACACTCCATAGGGAAGCTTTAAAAGGTTACCACTCTGATTCATTTTCATCTTCGGAGTCCGGTATGGACTGGGATGACATATGATCATCTCAAGCAAAAGTTATAGACTATAGAGTTAATCCTCGGAGAAAGAAAGGAGATAATGGCAATGAAGTTCAAATGCTAGAATTGAACCTTGGTGTCATTCTTAGGAACTCAAGCACCAATAAGAAAGCAAAGGTTCTGGCTTCTCAACAGGATGACTCTGAAAGCCAGCTATCGACATCATACACTTCCCATTCGACTACCTACTCTTTCCTTTCCTTAACTCGGCAACAAAGATGATTTCATCCTCCTAAATCAACCCTGGTAACTGAAAGGTTCCTCTTCAATTCCCTTAACGCTCTTAGAAATATCAAATCCCCATAAAGCTAAGTTGCGACGACAATGAAACACAAACAGAGATCTAACCTAAATAAATCACTAAATCCCTAAATCGAAGAAGCGAAATACGAATCTGAGAGAGAATGGTATATAACAATATTTGGTCAAGAAATAGAGCGTACCTCAGGAGACGGGGAAGGGGAAATGAGACGGAGAGAGCACCACCAAACTATCAGCGGAAGCGAGCGAAGGGATTGGAGTAGAGTTGGGGATCTCTTTAAAGCGAGGAGAGTCGAGAAAGAGACGGTGAGAGCAATCGGTAGTGGCGAGGTCGAAGCGATGCGAGAGCGAGGAGCGTCAGTGGCAATCGATTGAAGTCGAGGCGATTAGTGATGCGAGAGCAAGGAGCGCCAGTAGAGATCGGTCGAGGCGATTGGCGATCGGCGGTGGCGGTCAAGGTCGTGGGATCGGCGAGGGGAGGAGGGGAAGTCGGGGGAGGTCGTGGAGGTCGAGGGATCGGCGATCTGTGAGTGAGGGGAGGAGTCGAGGGAGGAGGGGGGAGAGGGTGAGGAAGAATCAAATGGGGGAGTTTGTTAGCAGGGTGTAGAAAAAATATATAAAATATATTTTATTATTTATTTATATTTAAATAGAATGACGGTGATTTCATTCGTCGTTAGTAAATACACGACGAGGTATCAAAATAATCATTATTAATTTTAAAAAAATTGTAATGAATAATTAAAATTAGTATTATTTGCAAAAAATATTAACAAATAACTAAAATTATTATTATATTTAAATCTAATGCCGAATACTACTAATTATCGTTATTATTCATCAATTTTTGTATATTTTCTTTTAGTGTCCATATCCTCTTCCACCGAACTCAACACCACCCAATCCCCATGCATCTCATGTTATCTCTCAAATAAGCCAACAACCTTATCCCTTCAAATTTCCACTCAAATAAATTCCATCTCCACCAGCTTTGATCTCTCCATTATACACACACATAGATCGGGCGAGGGGAGAAAAGAAATCAAGACGACTATCTCTTATAAATATTCTCTACCTCTCAAATTTCAAGAGGTCCTTGCGAGTGCGCCTTCGCACCCAATGTTAGTGTAAGAGCACCACATTCGTTAATTTTGATAATAACAAAACATTTGATTTTTAATATTTGCATCTGAGTTTAAGCTTTTAGGATAAAAGCAAATGGAATAGAGTGTAAAGGAGCTCAAGCTCGCATCCATGGCTGATTGGAGGAGTTTGATGGAGGAGAAAAGAAGATGGAGCCTCGCGTCGAGTAGGAGCTTAGAGATGAAGAATAAGATGGAAGTATATCTTGTTTTTGTATTTTGTAATTGTTTTATTATTCTTTGCTCTTTATTTTTAGATTCATTGTTAAAGAGTCCAAAGTGCCTCACCTTAGTCCTAGGAACACTATTCCTACATTAGGACATTTAGGTAAGCCCTAGAATAGAATCAGAAAATCATTATAGAATCCAGACAGCCTAGTCGAATGTCTAACCTAATCATCAAACATTTGATAATGGACTTAAGATGTCTGATAGTTTGTACAGACGTCCAAACACTTAGGCTAGGTTTAGTGTTCTCTGATTATTACTTTCAGACGATTAACCCATAGTCCAGACGTCTGAGGACCTTGCTAGACGTCTAATTAGAGGATCGTTGGCCTTTAAAATAACAACTTCGAGGATTATCTAATTATTGCATTGATCTTTCTTTCCAAAAGTCCGTAGAGCCTTCCAAATGCCTGAGATATAGAAATTAGGCTAGATCTGACCCAAATCTACTTTTGTCAGACTTTTATAGTCATTTGAGCTTAGGGAAATCAATTCCCACAGAGAATCCTCTTTCCAGACGACTAGACATTATGTCAAACATCTAATCTGTCGTCTGACCAACAAACACTAGAACCCTATTTCGATCTGGTCAAAAAAGAAAGAAACCCGTCTTAGAATTAGACATCTGATATTATGCCTAGACGTCTTAAAATGATCTATTATATGTTCATCAAGATTCAACCCAAACTGAGATCATCAACCCTTCTAGAGCAGACATCTGACCTTCAAATCAAATGATGACCCAGACATCTTACCATAAATATAAACGTTCGAAAACCCTATTAGACTCTTTAATGACCCTGATTTGATTTTGGTGGGATTTTGGACCACTCTCTTGAGGCTTGTTTGCAATGGCTGCAAGAGGCTTCCAAAGCCTTCCAAAGCCTTCTAGGCACCTTTATAAATAGAGGAGAACCCTTCCTTGCAAAAACACACCTTAAGAATCCATTTCCACATCTTTTGTGTCCAAGAGAAGAGAGAAATCACTTAGAGAAGATCTTGCTGTCCAAGTTTTACATTGCAAATCCGAGAACACCGAAACTCTATTGAATTCACATCGAATCTCTTCAGTATTAGGGAAATCCTTCTTGCCTATAGTAGCATAGCTTCATCCCTACTTTGTGGCTCTATAGGTATTTATTTTCTCTTTCTTTTGTGGTTGGGTATTCGCTTTACAAATTTTCGTCTCCTTTGCGAGACAAAATACTCCTCGTGGAGAGGAGGATTTGAGGTACACTACCCTCATGTAAGTAGTGTGGTTGTAAAAGGTTGAACTACCCTAGTTTAAGTAGTTCGGTAGTGGATTTGATCTACCAGATAGATCGGGAAATCCTAAACTTAGAGGTTTAGGTGGTAGTTTTTACCCAAGTTTAGGTTTCCACCTAAAATTCTTTGTGTTCATTGGTGGGATTACTTTTATGAGATTGTTGTTTATATTTCCGCATTTTTTTTCTTATCACGCACATCTCACCCCCCTCTATTAGAACTTGCACCCAATCCCGCCTCCGCTTCCATACCACAGCCTATGCCTTGCCTTCGAGGCTTCAGATAGTTTTTAGTTTCATTCTTCATTTCTAGTATAGTTAAACTTTATTTCTAGTTGAATTCTAGTTCTAAGTATTTGGTATTCAAACTTTGATTTTTCAATAAAAGGTTCTAGTTCCTTATTCCCTACTCTTGCTTATATTATTTCTAATACTTATTTTAATTGCTAGTTCTAGTAATTACTTGTTGTTAGTTTTAGTTATTTATGTTAGTTTAGTAATTACTTGCTGTTAGTTTTAGTTATGTATGCTTGTTTTAGTTTAGATTCATTGTCTATTTGCCTATTCCACAGATTTTAGGAAAGAGAACTAGTCCAACTACCTCCCTATGAACAACTTGGACTCCCATTTTTGTACTTAAAAATCTCGCAAGTTTGGTTTTTACAAATTTAAAATGACCACATTATTTACTATTGCAATTTCGACGTGCCAATTTTTGGCATCATTGCTGGGGAGGGACGACGCAGTTCTGTTGTTTTCATCTCACTCTTCTTTGATTTACGACTAACTTATGTTTCTTTTCTTGTATTTGGTGTGTTGGTAAACAAAGCAGATTCACGACAAGATGCACGCCATATGCGGGTGAAGACCTGAGGTACACTAACCAGATTCACGACAAGATGCATGCCATATGCGGGTGAAGACCTGAGGTACACGAACCAGATTCACGACAAGATGCATGCCATATGCAGGTGAAGACCTAAGGTAAATCTGGATTCTTCTTTTTCATTTTTTGTTGATATGCAAAAAGAAACAAAACAAAACTCCAATAAAATCCGCATGGTTTGTGCTTATCTGACTCACATTTAAAAATCTGCATTATTCTAAGTTTGGATCAAACTTCTGCATATGACTTCAAAAATCTGATCCAAATTATTGGTACAACAGAAAAATATGAAATTCGATTTGGAGGTGTCCCAACAAGTCAAAAACAGACTCACCAAATTTAGTGTAGAAATTCTTTATATGTTATTTTTAACAATACGTGGGTCGTCAGCGGGTCAACCTGAAATAAGAATAGGAGAAATTCGGATTCCTAGATTTTTCCTAATTTTTGTAGTGCTCCAAATTCCCTGAAATTTATGTCCTTGGATTCTTGACAAAAGAAGGCTTCTCTAAAAAAATTTGCATATTTTTATGATATTTATATATTGCTTGATTATTTGATTTACTGACTGAGGGTCATTTTTCGTTGATTTATTGATCTGAACCCCCATAAATATTCTAAGAAAAATACTTTTGTGATCTACCCTTAGTGGTGCAATAGAACCTAGAATTGCTTACTTGATTGAGCTAGGCTTGACCACTTTGGGTTTAAAATTAATTGGTTCACACATATTTTGAAATTGTGTAGAAGTTGCATACCTAAGGGAACCACTTTAGGGTTTTGCATATAGTGGGCATAAATAATGGGATTTGAATATTAAAGGAACTTATTTACACCCTTGCTTGCAAAACTTTGTGTGCCCACAGAACCTAGACTGAATCGATAAAAAGCAAACCCTAAAATTTGAACTTAGTAAGGTTTGACTTTAAAACCTGCTGAAATCTCAATTAAAGGCCTTGTATGCTTGGTTTGCCACTGTAGTTACTCTTTGAAATTAGTAATTAAGAGAAACCACCCCCCTAACGCCCATCATTTCTAAAGCACCAAGTACCTAATAATAAATTGAGTGGACACGCCCTAGGTAGAATTTAAATCTCTTAGCCAATTAAGATTTGGGTCAAGTTGAATCAAGGCTTTGTCAACCTGGATCAACCGATGCCTAGACGAGTCGGTGTGGTAACTAAGTTAACCTTTAGTGGTGTCCCACCATGTGGGGTGTCCTAGGGAGTCCCACCAATCTGGCTGACCAAGTAATTCAAAGGTCGAGGAAGCTTGGCTTAAATTTTAATTGTGCTAGGATTAGGTCTTCATAGGTGTACCCATTAGGCTAGGTCTTGTGTGCTTGATTGATAATTAAGGGTTTATCTTCTCTCCCTAATCTTACCCTTGATTTCTTCCAGCACTTGCTATAGGCTTCAATTCTTATCCTTCAAACTCTTTTTATTCCCAACCTAATTTTTATCCTAATTCAATCCCATATTATCCATCTTCTAATTGAGATAACTCTACTTCTAATTGTGGATCTAAGCAGGGACACCAATTCCAGGATATGCTCCTATTCCTAGTAATAATCTCATACCTTATCCTAATTTGACTCCTACTTCCACATCTTCATGACCTCCTTCTGATCAGTGTGATTTCATATGCGAAAAGATTTGAGTTAGAAAACCAGTCGTCATAATGCGTAGAAATCTGCTACTAGATAAAATTTATAACAGAAAGTCAAGGTGAGTCCCGGGTCTAACACAGGGAGGTGAACGTTTGGTTTGTGGAAATCCGTGCTTCGATTTTATTTGTTTTTGTTATTTTAATCTTTTGTAATTTTTTTTGTATTTTTATAAGGCAAGAGATCAGGTTGATAAAATCTAACTAATCTACTTGCAAAATAAGACAAAGAGAGAGAGAGAGAGAGAACATCAATGTATATTTCAAAGAGTTTGCTACAGATAAGAACACAGAAAAACTACACTAGAAAGCAAAAAGATAAAGAGTGGTGAGAAGAATCCCCCTTGACGGTCGCTTGGAGGATGACTCGCTCTGACATCACCTGGATGAAGGTGGGGGGAAGTTGGAGGAAGGACAACGGCGGCAGAGGAAGGAGGACGAGACGGGACGGTGTCATGGCGAGGATCTACTTCCCAAAGGTGGTGAGTGGACAACCACGAGATGCTCCACAAATGGGGGTGAGAGGCAGGAAAATATTTTGATTTTCTACTCTAGAGGAG
Source organism: Thalassia testudinum (assembly GCA_037157565.1). NCBI lineage: Eukaryota > Viridiplantae > Streptophyta > Magnoliopsida > Alismatales > Hydrocharitaceae > Thalassia > Thalassia testudinum. The sequence goes on from JAZHRO010000003.1 coordinate 27,863,520, forward strand.
CATCTTGGACTTGAGACAAGCTCTCTCTATAGCCTTGGAGGTGGTGAGGGAGAGAAAGGAAGAGATGATTATGAATGAAAGGGTGTAGCCTTTTTATAGTAGAGGAGAGGGGATAAAACAAGTATGGGACAATTAGTGACAGCAAAGATGTCGCTAAAGCTCTAGCTCAAGCATCACTGTAGCCTCTAGCTCACGCTCGTGCACATGCCCGATCACAACTGTAGTGCACAGATGAATCTCCATCGTCAGATTTCCAATGAATGGCCACAATCACGTGCTGATCGCACTTGAGTTCGTGCGCTTGCCCCGCGTATGATCTCAAGTCAATCCACGCATTAGATCTCGCGTTCGAATCACACGGTGCTCATCACGCCACGTCGCTGCTTTCTTCACCGCCGGATCTCCATTGCACGATCAAATTCCAATTGCACATTGTGGTTGCTGGATTCGTCCCCCTACTGTAGCTTGAACTCATGCTCGCGGTTTGAGAACAACACCCACGACCACTATGCCAAAATCGCAAATTGTCATGAAATCATTTTTTAGATTTTAGACAATTAATTCGAAGTAAGTAATTTTCTCTTTTAAAACATGCACTTCAAAAGTAAGAAAAGTATTCTATTTAATAAGCATCTGATTTTTATCACTAATAGCAAATTAATTCAGAAGTAATCAACTAATTCTTTTTCAGAAATAGTAGCTATTTCATTTTCAAGAACTGCAATCTTTTCAATGAGAGATTTTCACAAACAAGGTCAAGATTTTTATAATTAAGCAACTGATTTTCAAATTTGGCATTCTTGTTCTCGATTTTTAGACGTTTAAAGGCTGAAAATAATTCATTGAAGGCATCAAGTAATGCATCATAAGGAAGATCATGTACCTCATCTCCAAGTGCCATGAGGCCTGAACAAGCTTCGTCTTCAGGGATGTCTTCATTTGATGAATTTTCTTCATCACTTGAGGATGAATCAAAATCACCCCAAGTTGCTTGAATGACCTTTCTCTTCTTGAACATCTTAAATTTCCTTTTAGGTGTGAAGTCTTTTTTCTTCAATACTTTTTCTTTTCTTTATTTCAAAAGAGGACAATCCTTTCTCATGTAACCAAATTTCTTGCAATTATAGCAGGTTATATGCTCTTCCTTCTTGTCATCTCTCTTCTTTTTAAACATCCTTTTATTTTTGAGTGAAATGACCCTTTCCTGGAGTCATTTGGCATTTCTGGATCCGTAGGGGTTTTCCTATAGTTTTAAACCCCTTATCTTTTGTTTTGAGGGTTTGTGAGGGGGAGAGGGAAATTGTAGGGACATCCCCACAATTTCCCCACCACCTCTCCTCATTGTACTCACCCCATTCCCTCCCCCTCACTTCACATGCCTCACCTCTTCCCCCTTGCGGCGACCACCATCCCCTCCTACATGCCATCCCCCTCACCTCCACTCTCCATATATACCCCCTCCTCCTCCTTATGTTCCCACATCGGCAGTCGCGAGGAAGCAGGAGAAGGAGAGCGACGAGAGCAAGAGGACCTAAGGGAGAGCGAGGGCCTGAGAGTGGAGGAGCCGAGGCGGTGCTGCTGCTGTTGCAGACTTCCGCGACGAGAAACGATTCAGAAACGATTTTGCGGAATCATTTTTCCGCAGAATCAGATGTTCAGAGTGACCTCCAGACGTCTAGTAGGACGTCCAAAGGTAACCTCAGACGTCTGGTAGAGTATTTTTCTTCAATTATCTTTCTACCAAATTTTTGACTGTGCACGCGAGTGTGTCAGAGGTTGTGAGGCGCATCGGTGAGAGGACCGAAGCGGTTTCAAACGTCTGAGCGAATCTCCAGACATCTGAAGGCACCCTCAGATGTCTGCACTGAGTCCCAGACATCCGAGGAAGGTGCCTCGAGCAAGGTATGCCTGTGAGTTCGTTTAATACATCTGGGACCATTCCCAGATGTCTGATTTCAGTCGGGATTGGTGTTTTTGGGCCCGTTCAGGGTCCAAACGGTGTCGATTTTCCACAAACAAAACGTCTTTGGTTCCTGTGCGAGTTTCTCTACGTAATGGTACTTTGTCCATGTCATTTTGAACACTTTTGACTAGCCAACCCATGTCATAGGTCTCCAATCCATAGAGTATATGGGACCTGCAGAGACGTCGGGAGCTACTGTACGAGCCCGCATTCCACCCGGTTACCCCAGTAGAGTGGTTCTTACCCTAATTTCAAAATTAATAAAGTGTATGCATCAAATTAGTTGAACCTAGGATTTGAGATGAACCCTAGGAAGAAGTAAACGCATGCTTTAGAATACATCTATTCGATTGAACCCTAGGATTCTGACATGAACACCAGGGCTAGAGGAAATGCATGTGTAGAGAGATGAATGATTGAATAAATCATGAGCTACTTGTACTACCTCAAAGGAACCACGTCATGAATAGAAAATAAACTCGTACTGTGATAAATATGGAGATTGAGCTGCATGTTCGGTATGTAACAATCCTGGTATGAAATAAGAAAAGTTCATGTACGAACCATATGGGGAATGTAGAACGAGACAAGAATACTGTAGTACGGAGAACCGGATGGTCTGGAATACGTTGCCACGAGTGGCTGTTCGGACTTGGTTTAGGGAGGTGAGATGGCCTTCGTGTACGTAGTACCGAAGAGAGAAACTATCCCTTTTAGAGTAGAGGGGAGCTTGCCGCCCCTTGGGTGGAACCTGGGGTGGGTTTGGACACTCTACGTCAACTCCTGTTGGCCCTCGTGTACGTGGTACCGAGGAGAGCTACTTAGTGTAGGAGGGAGCCAGCTGCCCCAAGGGGCTCGGGGTTAGGATTAGCCACCCTACACTGACTCTTGTTAGGCCCACTAGGAAAATCGAGATAGTCGGACGAGGGTACACGGACTGTAAGGGGCGAGACCCTTGTTCTGAGAGGGCAAGGCCCTATGTTGTTTTATGCTGTACGTTTGGGCATACCTGCTAGCGAAAATGACTGACTGCGTGCCAGTGCGGGGTAACTACCCATGCACTTATCACGTGTGCCGTAGTCACCGCTATGTCACGATCGTGACCTCGTGGTAGTAGATAGGGTGTAGGACTACCACGGGGGACTCTCCCAGCCAGGAGAGTGCCACGTGTACATCCTGCATCACGGGAAAACTACAAGCAAGATCATTTTCTTAGGGAATAGGAAGATTGAGCAATGTCATGGAACCGGATTAGAGTACTTAGATCAGCAACACGTAATAAGATAATTGGAATCGAAAGATAATATTTTAAGCTGCTTGTTTAAATTACATTACATGTTTTAGCCACCACTCCACTCAGCATTAGTTGACTCCAAATGTTATAACCTTGTACAGGTCAGGGATTTGAGCAGTCAGAGCCCCTGGCTACTGAGGCACTGGGCCCAGTCGAGCCTAGTTGTAGTTTTCCTTCTGCTAGTGTTGTAGAGAGTTCTTGTAGTTCATGTTATTCCAGCTATATTTACATCATATGTGTACTAGTTTTTATTGTGATGGCTGTGTTCTGTACTTGTACCTCTCGTTGATGGCCTGTAATATTATCATAATTGCCGTTCTTTTTCTCTACCATCAGTTTTAATTTTCTGCTTAGTTACATTACTTGTGTGCTTGTGGAATGAATGTGTATTTGGTTATTTCTCGCTGGACAACTGGGTCTTGGGGTTCGTTGAGGCAACCCGTCCTTGGGTTCTATAGGGAGCCAAGAGCAGGCCGTGACAAGATGGTATCAGATCAAGGTCATCTCGAGAAATGAACCTAATAGTTTGGAAATAACCACACTTGTACATGTAGCTATGATATCCATCACAACATATTATCTTGATGGTCGCTTTCGAGTCTTACTTTTTCTCCGTAAGGTCACTGACAATTCCATTTTTCCTCAATCTCCATGTAGGAGATGCCTTGCCAGGGAGCTCTTGAGGCGGGCCGTGGACGTGGTCGTGGCCGTGGGCATGGTCGTAGGGGAGGGCGAGCGAGGGCCGAGGATGGGGCCGCTCCACCTCTCCATTAGGGGTTTCAAGCCCTGGATGTTATGACCCGATTCCAGAATCCCTATGAGACACGAGAATCGGACCGACTCGACTGATCCCAAGACCCATTCGTCCAACGAGAAAGTAACCAAAAAGCAGTAAAATAAACCACATTCATCATGCAAGCAACTAAAAGTGACAAAGTACAGCAGTAAAGAAGTAACTACTACAGCATACACCACCACAACAGTATAGAATTAAAAATAAGTACAGAAATATGAAGTTTACAATAAAAGAGTACAAAGGTGTAACAAAATACTCACTACTACAGAAAATGGGTACAACAAAAGTACAACTACTAGGCTCTACTAGGCCCAGCACCCTCCGTAGCCGTAGGCTCTGGTCGCTCAACACCTGGACCTGAAAAAGGTGGTAAGTACGACACATCAGTGAAATGCTAAGTAGAGTGGCGACCAGCTAACTAAGAGAAACAGTAAAGGTGGACAGGTAGCTGTTGTTTTTAATTTCTTTCTTTATTTAACTAATTATTCTTTCTTTCATCACTTGGTTTATTTATCAGGTCTTTTCCTTGATCTCGACTATTCCTCGTGGGAATGATCTTGATTGCAGTCTTTTCCGAAGATTAGAAGTAGCACGTGGTGCTCTCCTGGCCGAGAGAGTCCCCCGTGGTGGTCCTACCCTCAGTCAACCACCCCAAGGTCGCTAACAGACGTAACGGTGACTACGACACGTGCGATAAACGCATGGGTAGCCACTCCGCACTGGCACGTGGTTAGTCGTTTCCGTTAACGGGTGCGCCCAAAGCACAGCACGGAACCAGTATAGGGCAGAGCCCTCTCAATAATAGGGGTCTAGCCCCTCCACAGTAACCAAACAGGGGACTCGCCCCTCCACAGTCCGTGCACCCTCGCCTGACTACCTTGGTTTGCCTAATGGGCCTAACAAGTCGGTGTAGGATGGCCAGCTAAACCCCGGGCCCAATGGGGTGGCTAGCTCTCTCCCTACACTAGCGGCTCTCCCTGGTACTGTGTACGCGAGGGCCAGAAAGTCGGTGCAAAGTGGCCAAACTCACCCCGGTCTCAACCTGAGGGCGGCAAGCTCCCCTCTACACTAAGAGGTAACATGTGCTTCCCTTGGTACCACGTACCCAAGAGACAACACACTTTCCCATTCACTTTTCCACTTCCATTCTATTTATTTCCAGGAGTTCTACTCCTAATTCCCGTAGGGTTCATGCTCATGTTCCTCAGGCCAAGCCATACTAGGTTTCATCATTCAGGTTTATTCACATATAGCATGTGTTTCCAACATTCAATCTTTCTTTTCCAATTTATATACAAGCAGCTCGTATTTAATTTCAACCAACAGAAATTACATGTAGCAGTTACTAACAACAGTATTCTACATTTCACATGCAGCTGTTATCCAATTACAGGCAATTATTATTCCATCTACTCATTTCAAGACTGCATTTCAGGCATTTAACACAATCGTTCCAGTGTTTCTAGTCCTAGGATTCATGCCATACCCTAGGATCTATCATTCAATCTAGTTTTCTGGTCCTAGGATTCAAGCCATATCCTAGGATCTATCATTTATTCCAGATATGCATTTATGTTTGTAATTAACTAAGGGAAGCCACTCTACCTGCAAAATCGGGAGAAATGGGGGCGTGATCGGCAGGACCACGTGCCTCCGCAACCCCCAATTCCGCAACAGAATGAGGTCCTAAGATAAGGATCAACCACAAGAAACCACTCAGAACATGATAACAACATTCCAACAAGTAGAGGAACTTATACGAAGAAGAACAGAATCTTAAACGCGAAAATCGGACCTCGAACGAACCCTAAACGGGTCAAAAATGAAAACTCCGACTCAAATCAGACGTCTGGAACATCTTCCAGACATCTTAAAAAGGGGTCCAGATCATACCTCACTCAGTGCTGCTCCTCAGACATCCAAGGATCGTGTTGAACCATCTGGACCTAGTTCCAAACATCTGACTATCCCTCCAGACGTTTGGAGACGCTCTTTGCTGTCTGGTGACTCGCCCAAACGTCTGAACCACGTGGGAGGGCGTGTCCCGTGCCTTCCCGAAGCGAAACCTGCACGCGTATGCAAAATCTCTCAACCATGGCACGCAACAAATGTCCGCAAAAGGAAGCGTAGTAGGCAAAACATACCTCTCAGCCATCTGGAATTGCTTCCAGACGTCTCCCACTCCATCTGGATGTAGGTCCAGACGTTTGATTCTGGGAAAAATCCTAGAATCAGAACCTCCTTCGTCTTCTTCCTGCTGCGCGCGACCACGCCACGCAGCTGTCCGTCCGCTGCTCTAGCTACAGCAGCGTTAGGGAACCTCCCCGACACATGCTCCGCCTCACCCACGCCGACCGGCCTCGAGCTGCTCCGGCGAGCTCTCTCTCTCTCTCTCGCACGGCTTGCACGCGCTCTCCTCTTCTCCCCTTCTCTCGTTGCTCTTCTCCTCTCCGCTGCTGCACTCGGCTGCAGCTGCTACTCGTTCTCACTCTTGGACTGGAGAAAGGAGAAGACGGATGGGGTGGGGTGGCGTGAGGGAGAGGAGGGGAGTATTTGCAGGTGCGAGGGGAATAGGTCCTACAAGTCGGCGAGGGGAGAGAAAGAGAAGAAGGTGGCTGGGGTTCAATCTGCGTGCGGCATGCGCGCAGACTCGCGGTCATACGCACACAAAAATTAATTTCCAGACGTCTAGAAGGGTGTCCAGACATTTGACCAGACGTTTGAACCTAGTCCCAGACGTCTTAAAGAACTTTGATGGCACATGTCTTAACACCGGACCTTGCCCAGTTAATCTGAGATCTCATACGGGAGGAGCTTCAGCAGCCTCCTCCTCAGCTGCCTCTTCCTAGGGATGTGGAGGGGGAGTCCTCCGTGAGGCAGGCGAGCCGCCACAATGTTGGATGAGTTGGAGGGGGAGGGGGTGATCCTCCACCACCCCCACCTTCTTCAGACACTTCAGGGCATGAGTCCTCCTTGCCTGGAGGCATGCCCGTTCCCCTGTTGCGACTCCACCACGAGGTCTTCGACCAATTCAGGAAGCTGAAGCCCCCTTCCTTCAGGGGGGAGGGGAGCCCGTCTGAGGCAGAGGACTGGCTGGAATAGATGGAGAAGATCTTCAACACACTCCGTCCTCCTACAGAGTGCCTCATGGCCTTCGCCATGTACTAGCTGGAGAGTACAGCCCACAGGTGGTGGAGGGCAGTCAGAGGACAGGAGGAGGGAGATCTGGAGTGGGATCGATTTGTGGTGCTCTTCTACGAGTAGTACCTCCCACAGACCTGGCAGGATCAGAGGAGGCGGGTGTTCCACACTCTCCGTCAGGAGGCGATGACGGTTAGCGCATATCGCATGCATTTCCTGGAGCTATCATGCTTCACCCTGGCAGCTGCATCTACCGAGGAGGAGTACCTATGGAGGTTCACTGAGGGCCTCCGACCTGCCATTCCGGGGTATGTAAAGCCCCTGAAGCTGCCTACCTTCTCCTCATTAGTCGAGGCTGCCATGACCTACGAGGAGACCAACCCGTTTGTGCGAGACGTCGACAAGGGAAGACGGAAGAAGCCCTACTAGCAGGAGCACTCACAGGGCCGCCGAGAGAGGAGGCACACGACACTAGCGAGGGAGCCGTCCCATTTTGTGGGTACACCAGGGACCTTTAGGGGCTCCAGATAGGGACCCGCCGACTGCAGTAGACCCCTACCTAGCCTCCAGCAGGGGTAGTAGACAGAGGGAGGAGGTCACGTTCCTTTTTGCTACCACTGTGGCCAACCGAGCCATATACGAAGGACTTCCTATCCAGGGCTAGAGCAAAGCAGACGCTCCCAGCACCGAGAACTGGAGGCTGATCTGGCGGTCGCTGTTACCAGGCCAGAGGAGGAGGACAACAGTCACAAGGAGGGTACTTGCCAGCTGCTTCTTGCCTGGCCCAAAGCATGGCTGCTTCTTCTGCACTGAGGGCTGAGGGGTGTATTAACACCCTGACTCACGGAGATGCTAGAGTTTCAAGCTCCGTAGTAGCAGGTATGGTTACAATTTCCGGCAAACTCGATTACACACTTTTCGATTCCGGTGCCACGCACTCGTTTGTTTCTACGGGTTTTGGCGTCAGCTTAGGGTCAAGCAATGTACTTTTAGAGGAGCCATTCTTGATTAGAGGACCAGGTGGACGGATGTTTGTTGCTGAGGAGGTTTTCACTGACTGTGAGGTCACGATAGGGGGATACAGTCTTCCAATTAACCTGAGCATGATCCCGATGGAGGATTTCTATGTAATCCTAGGGATGAACTGGCTGGCTGCTTACCATGCCCTAGTAGACTGCTTTGGGAGGAAGATCATTTTCTCCATACCAGAGTTGCCTCCCTTCGAGTTCCACGGCCAGTCAGTAAACAGAGGATTCAAGTGCATTTCTGCACTTCGGGCAGTGAAGCTACTAAGCCAAGGGTACGAGGGCTTCCTCGCTTGTGTCGTGGCAGAGCCTAGCCTCGTGGCCGATTTACATAGTATCCCAGTAGTTCTTGAGTACCCCGACTTCTTTCTAGAGGAGCTGCCAGGACTACCACCTGAGCGTGAGATCGAGTTTGAGATCTCACTAATATCGGGGACCGGCCCCATCTCTATTGCACCGTACCAAATGGCCTTGCTTGAGCTGCGAGAGCTCAAGTCACAGTTATAGAACCTATTAGAGAAGGGCTTCGTGAGGCCCAATGCCTCTCCGTAGGGAGCCCCTGTTCTATTTGTGAAGAAGGATGGTACTCTCTGGCTATGCGTCGACTACAAACAGCTGAACCGGGTCACCGTCAAGAATAAGTACCCACTACCTTGCATTGAAGATCTCTTCGACCAGCTGAGAGACACCACAATATTTTCCAAGGTAGATCTGAGGTCGGTCTATCATCAGTTGAGGAACAGGGAGACCGACGTCTCCAAGACAGCCTTCCGCATGCGGTATGGTCACTACGAGTTCTTGGTCATGCCGTTTGGGCTGACCAATGCCCCTGCCGCTTTCATGGACTTGATGAATCACGTCTTTCGGAGGTACCTAGATTAGTTCGTGGTGGTTTTTATTGACGACGTACTCGCCTTCTCCCGGATCAGGCACAGCATGGACAACATCTTTGCATGGTCTTGGATACTTTGAGACAGCACAGGCTGTACACCAAATACAACAAGTGCAAGTTCTGGTTAAGATAGGTTACCTTCTTGGGCCATGTGATCTTAGGAGATGGGCTGGCTGTGGATCCAACCAAGGTTGAGGCTATACTCAAGTGGGAGAGGCCGCATACAGTGACAGAGATTCGCAGTTTCCTGGGGCTGGCAGGTTATTACAGGCGATTTATCTAAGGATTCTCGCAGATCGCACATACTATGACTTAGTTGACTCGGAAGGATGCACCCTTCGGCTAGACAAATGAGTGTGAGTCTTGCTTCTAGGAGATGAAGGAGAGGCTAACCTCTGCTCCTGTACTCACCATCCCAGATAGCAATGGCGGATTCGTCGTCTACACAGATGCCTTATTGCAAGGATTAGGGGGTGTGCTCATGTAGCGGGGTCACGTTGTCTCCTACGCTTCGCTACAACTAAAGCCCCATGAGCATAACTACCCCACCCATGACTTGGAGCTGGCAGCAGTTGTCTTCGCACTGAAGACATGGAGGCACTACCTATACGAAGAGACATTCGAGATTTTCACTAACCATAAGAGCCTCAGATATGTGTTTGACCAGAAGAAGCTCAACATGAGACAGAGACGTTGGTTGGGGCCCCTGAAGGACTATGACTACAGGATCTCCTACCATCCAGGGAAGGCCAATGTGGTGGCTAACGCCTTGAGCCAGAAGGCACCTGCCCACTTGGCATGTTTATAGGCACAGAGAGAGACTCATGGAGGAGGTGAGTAATTGGCGACCCCAGGAGTCATAGGGGTACTACAGGGCGGTGACAGTGGTGAGGCAAACACAACCAATGCTGATAGATCGTATTGTGACTAGGCAGATGACGGATCCATACCTACAGACACTGCGAGATCGGGTATTAATAGGGAGCCCAGGAGAGTTCTCGTTCACTGACGGGGTTCTGCCTATGAGGGGATGCTTGTGCGTTCCTAGAGATGTGGAGCTGTTGAGAGAGCTCCTGACTGAGGCACACAGATCCAAATTCGCCATACATCCCGGGAACACGAAGATGTACCATGACCTACGATGTGATTTCTGGTGGAGGGGCATGAAGCATGATGTTGGTCATTTTGTTCAGCGATGTTTGATATGTCAGCAGGTGAAGGCTGAGCACTAGAGGCCTGCAGGGCCGTTACAACCACTTCACGTGCCAAAGTAGAAGTGGGAGAGTGTCACTATGGACCTAGTAGTAGGATTACCTGTGACACAGCGAGGACACGACGCAGTCTGGGTAATAGTGGACAGATTGACGAAGATGACACGTTTTCCACTGATTCAAGTAACGTTTGGACCAACACAGCTGGCAGAGCGCTACATTTGAGACGTAGTGCACCTTCACGGGGTTTCTCGCGAGATTATTTTAGACAGAGACACTCGTTTCACTTCCCAGTTTTGGAAAGAGTTTTAGCGGGCTCTAGGGACTTGTCTAAAGTTCAATATAGCCTATCACCCCCTGTTACGACTCGGTTCCCGAATCCCTGCAAGATCCGAGATCGGACCAACTCGGCTGATCCCAAGACCCAGTCATCCAATGGGAAATAACCAAAAAGTAGGAAAGTAAACCACATTCACTATGCTAAGCAACTAACAGTAAAAAGGTACAGCAGTAAAGAAGTAAAAGCTGCTACAGTACGTATCACCACCACAACAATAGAACAGTAACAAGGTACAAGAACATAAAGGTGCAGAAAAGTAAAGGTACAGAACGTAAAGTACAAGAGTCTGAACTCACTACTACAAAAGGCACTACAAAGAAAAGCTACTGCTACTGGGCTCTACTGGGCCCAACACCCTCTACAGCCGTAGACTCGGGCTACTCAACACCTAGACCTGAAAAGGGGTTATGAGTACACAAAGTCAACTAACGCTGAGTAGAGTGGCAACCAACTAACTAAAGCAGTAAAAGTGAACAGGTAGCTGTTTATTCCATTTACTTTATTTCAAAATTTATTCCTTTTCACCCCTTGGTTTATGTATCAGATCTCTTTCTTGATCTCGAATGTTCCTCGTGGGAACGATCTTGATTGCAGTCTTTTCTGAAGAGTAAAAGTCACACGTGGTGCTCTCCTGGCCAGGAGAGTCCCCCGTGGTGGTCCTACACCCAGTCAACCACCCCAAGGTCACAGACAGATGTAACGATGACTACGGCACGCGCGATAAGCTCACGGGTAGCTACCCCGCACTGGCACACGGTCAGTCGTTTCCGTTAACGGGTGCACCCAAGTACAGCACGAAATAGTATAGGGCCTAGCCCTCTTAGTAACAGGGGTCTAGCCCTGAAGAACCAAACAGGGGTCTTGCCCCTCCACAGTCCGCGCACCCTCGCCTGACTACCCTGGTTTGCCCAGTGGGCCTAACAAGTCGATGTAGGGTGGCTAATTGAACCCCGGGCCCCGTGGGGTGGCTAGCTCTCTCCCTACACTAGTAGCTCTCCCTGGTATAGTGTATGCGAGGGCCACGAAGTCGGTGCAAAGTGGCCAAACCCACCCCGGGTCTCAACTTGAAGGCAGCAAGCTCCCCTCTACACTAAGAGGGAACATGCACTCCCCTTAGTACCATGTACTCAAGGGCTAGCACACTTCCCGTCACATTTCCAGATCCATTCCATATATTTCCAGGAGCTCTACTCCTAATTTCCCCGTAGGGTTCATGCTCATATTTCTCATGCCATTCCGTGCTGGGTTTCATCATTCACATTTCCATTCTCAGGTTATATATGTGCAGCTCGTATTTCTATTATTCACGTTTCCATTCTCAGGGTATACACATGCAGCTCGTATTTCTATAATTCACGTTTCCATTCTTAGGTTATACACATGCAGCTCGTATTCTAGTATTTAACATATACAACAAGTAAGGTTACATGCAACTGTTTCGATAGCACAGTTAATTCATATTTCACAGGCAGCTCTTGTTCATTAACGGGCAGTTGTTTTCTATCTACTCATTCAAGACTGCAAAACACCCATATGGACATTTCAATTATTTCTCGTCCTAGGATTCATGCCACATCCTAGGTTCTACTCATTCATTCCACACATGCATTCAGGTTTATAATTAAATTTAGGGGAAGCAACTCTACCAGTCAACCCAGGAGTATTGGGGGCTCGAACGGCAAGCTCACGTGCCTCAGCAAGGCCCGAACCTGCAACGGAATGAAGTCCTATAACAAGGAACAATCACAAGGGAACATTCAGAATAGTATAGAAAGCCTTCTAACAAGTAGAGGAACTCACAAGGAAATAATCGGTATCTTATTTGCATAAAATGAACCTCAAACGGACCCTAAACAGGTCAAAAACAGGGCTGCTAACTCAAATCAGACGTCTGGAACAACTTCTAGACATCTTAAAAGTGTCCAGAAATGCACCTCAAGTTCTACGTTGACCTCAGACGTCCAGGGACTCTTCTGGACCGTCTAAACCCAGCTCCAGACGTCCGACCACCTCTCCGGACGCCTGGAAGTGCTTCTAGTCGTCTGGTAAGCTTCCCAAACGTTTGAAATGCATGGGAGGGTGTGACCCGTGCCTTCCCAAAGCAAATCTTGCATGCCACCACAAAATCTCCTCAAAATAGGCATGCAAAGTGTTCCTGCGAAGCGACCTGCATGGCCGTATCCGCAACGGGAATGTACCTTCGCGAAGCTCTCTCCTCAGATGTCTGGAACTGCCTCCAGATGTTCGCTCCGTCGTCTGGACATCACTCCAGACATCTGATTCTGGGAAAAACCCAAAACTAGGACCTGCTCCCGCTGGCTCTCGCCGCGTGTGGCCGCAACTCGCCTCCTCGCATGCAGCTCTGGCTGCAGCAGTGTCGAGGAGGACTCCCCTGACGCACTCCTCTTCCCATACGCATCGCTCCAGCTGTGGGCTCTCCGGTGAGCTCCCACACGAGCTCACGAGCTCAACTCCTCCTCCTCTCCTCACGCCGCTCCTCCTCGTCACCGCTCTCGCGCTCTCTCTCTCGTGCTAGCTCTCGCGTTGGGGTGAAGAGGAAGGGAAGAAGTGGCTGGTGGCTGTGAAGTGAGGAGAACGAGAGAGGAGGAAGGGGGTTTTATAAGGATGGGGTGTTAGGGTTTTACTAGAGGAGGGGAGAGAGAAAAGAAGGGAAGGAAAATGAGTGTACTGTCTGCGCGTCGCCCGCGTGCAGACGCGAAGGCTCTGCATAAATTTTTCAATTTCCAGACGTCTGGGAAGCTGTCCAGAAATCTGACCAGACGTCTGACCGACAATCCAGACATCTTAAAGGGCTCAGGACAGAAGGGTCTTACACCCCCAGACTGACGGGCAGTCAGAGCGCACCATTCAGACCCTTGAGAACCTTCTACGCGCTTGCGTACTGGACTGGAGAGGCTCCTGGGAGGAGCATTTGCCCCTGGCAGAGTTTGCATACAACAACAGCTATCATTCAAGCATCAGCATGGCACCGTATGAGGCTCTGTACAAGAGGAGGTGTACAGCTCCCTTGAGCTGGGTCGAGGTGGGAACCAAGTGGGAGGTTGGTCCCCGGTTGATATGCCAGAGTCAAGTGGTGATCGAGCAGATCCATCGACGACTCCGTACTGTTAGGAGTAGGTAGAAGAGCTATGCTGATCTGAAGCATAGAGAGGTATAATTCAAGGTTGGGCATCACATCTTCCTCTGTGTTTCTCCCATGAAGGGCTTGCAGCGGTTTGGCGTGAGAGGGAAGCTTGTGCCAAGATTCGTGGGGCATTTTGAGGTCTTGGAGCAGGTAGGACCCGTTGCTTACCGGCTTGCCCTTCCTCCCCAGCTTCCTGAAGTACACAACGTGTTCCATGTGTCCAACTTCAGGAAGTACATCACCAATCCCAGCCATGTTCTGAGCCACAAGAGCATTGAGGTGGGAGACGACTTGACCTATCCTGAGAGCCCTGTACAAATACTAAACTGAGTCGTCCGGAGACTGAGACGGAAGGAGGTACCCCTAGTGAAGGTCCTATGGAGAAGTCAGCTGTACGAGGGGGCTACTTGGGATCTTGAGGCGGTGATGTGAGCATAGTACCCTGAGCTATTTGAGGGTACGACGTTCTAACCTACTTCGATCCTCTTTAAGTTTGTTATGCACATTTATTTTATTTCCGCACCCTAGTCGACTCAAGTTTTAGGGGCGAAACTTCCTTTAAGTTTGTTATGTTGAAATGACCCTTTCCTAGAGTCGTTTGGCATTTTCGGAATCCGTAGGGGTTTTCTTACAATTTTAAACCCCTTATCTTTTGTTTTGAGGGTTTGTGAGGGGTAGAGGGAAATTGCAGCGACATCCCCACAATTTCCCCACCACCTCTCCTCACCGTACGCACCCCATTCCCTCCCCCTCACCCCGCACGCCACACCTCTTCCCCCCTACGGCGACCACCATCCCCTCCTCCATGTCGTCCCCCTCACCTCCACTCTCCATATATACCCCCTCCTCCTCCTTTTGTTCGCACACCGGCAGTCGAGAGGAAGCGGGAGAGGGAGAGCAAGGAGAGTAGGAGGACCTGAGGGAGAGCGAGGGCTTGAGAGCAAAGGAGCCGAGGCGGTGCTACTTCTACTGCAGACTTCCATGGCAAGAAAGGTTCAGAAATGGTTCTGCGACATCATTTTTCCGCAGAATCAAATGACCGGAGTGACCTCCAGACGTCTGGTAGGATGTTCGAAGGTAACCTCAGGCGTCTGGAAGAGTATTTTTCTTCAATTATCTTTCTTCTAAATTTCTGACCGTGCACACGTGTGTGTCAGAGGTTGGGAGGTGCATCAGTGCAAAGACCGAGGTAGTTTCAGACGTTCGGGAGAATCTCCAGACATCTGAAGGCACCCTTAGACATTTGCACTGAGTCCCAGACATCAGAGGAAGGCGCCCCGAGCAAGGTATGCCTGTGAGTTCATTTAAGACGTCTGGGACCATTCCCAGATGTCTGATTTCGGTCACGATTGGTGTTTTTGGTTCCATTCAGGGCCCAAATGGTGTCGATTTTTCGCAAACAAAATGTCTTTGGTTCCCGTGCGAGTTTCTCTATGTAATGGTCTTTGTCCATGTCATTTTGAACACTTTTGACCTGCCAACCCATGTCAGAGGTCTCCAGTCTGTCGAGTATACGGGACCTGTGGAGACGTCAGGAGCTATTGTACAAGCCCCCATTCCACCTGGTTACCTTGGTAGGGTGGTTCTTACCATAATTTTGAAATTGATAAAGTGCATGCATAAAATTAGCTGAACCTAGGATTTGAGATGAATCCTAAGAAGAAGTAAACGCATGCTTTAGAATACATCTATTGGATTGAAGCCTAGGATTGTGACATGAACACCAGGGCTAGAGGAAATGCATGTGTAGAGAGATGAATAATTGAATAAATCATGAGCTTCCTATACTACCTCAAAGGAACCACGTCATGAATAGATAACAAACTCGTATTGGGATGAATATGGAGATTGAGCTGCCTGTTCAGTATGTAACAATCTGGGTATGAAATAAGAAAAGTTCATGTACGAACCCTACAAGGAATGTAGAACGAGACAAGAATACTGTAGTACAGAGAATCGGATGGTTCTAAAATACATCGCCATGGGTGGTTGTTCGGACTTGGTTTAGGGAGGTGGGCTGCGATCGTCGATCCAAACCCATCCATGCATTTGGATTTGTCATATGTTGTACGGATTTACACCATCTTGGCCCCTTGACCTCTGATCTTTCTCGGACTGCATCTGATGCTACGGAAGTCTGATCAGGATGATCTTGGAGTCACTAAACTCCAATCGTCACCCTGATCAGATCCGTACGGTTGGATCTTCAATCCAAGATCCCAATAGAATGTTGTCTGTCCTATCACCTGACCATAAAAAGGAGAAATTAACCTGAAATTTATACAATCTAACCTAAATACAAGATGATGCATGTTATGTAATATTTATAATGTATAATGCAACTATATGCCTAAGAACATGCATAAATAGATGGAACATGTTTACATCACACCCCCATGCCTATCTTTTGCTAGTCCCTAGCAAAACTACATGCTATTTATAAGAGAATTAGGTTAGCTTTATTGGGCAATAGTAAATTTTCAACACTTAGAGATTTCAACTAAGACATAAACTATAGAGACACAACAGTGCTCGGTGTCTGCCAAAATGTAGACTGCCTCAAGCCCTTGCCTTATTCAAAGAAGGATCTTTTTCTTCTTTTCTTCTTTTCTATTTTTTTTGGATTTTGAGTTTAGGGTTTTGGAGCAGCTTTCTATGGCCACTCAACCCACCCAAGACTCGAAGAGAACCCTAAGTTCTAAGCATCTTTATGTGTGAAATGTGATAAACTCTCTGATTGGCGATTAGAACAGACTTCGGATTTCTATGCCCCTAGGTGACCTTGAAAAGAAATTCTACCTAAAGGTGTATCTATTCGACCAGTAGCTTTCTCCCTCCTTTTATTTTTATGGAGTCAATACAAGGGTGAACCCAGTGTATATCTCCCCGACTTATTCTATTTCTCCGCTTCCTACTAAGTGTTTTGGAATTATACGTGCATTTCTTGAGCTGGGATTTGGACAACCTACCAATAGGCAGTTACCCATGATAACTTGCTGATGTGCTACGGATGCTTTTGTTTAGAAAGGGTCATTATAGTTCGCGTTCGCAACGTCGATTTTAAATGAAGAAACAGATGTGAGTCCTAGTATCGAACACGGGGAGGCGTGAAAATCAGATTTTTCTGTCACTTAGTGTCACGGAAAAGGCAGGTTTTCGCTTGCGACAAAGCGCGGGAGAAAAACAAGTCAGAGAGAGAAAGAGAGAGTAGGGTTAGAGTCTTTTAAGTCATGGCATTCACTTAGATCAAGATGGTAAATAACATCAATACCATATTTAACATGCAACTGGAGTTTCATAAATACAACAATAGCTAAATGCTTAAACAAAAGTAAAGTAAAGCTATAGTAAAGGGAGAGAAAGAGAGAGAGAGGGGAGACGGCGAGGCGGCCACGGTAGTGGAGGAGGGCTCTGTCGACAGCTCGTCAACTCTGTTGATTACAAAAGGTGCTAAGGGAAGCTAGGAGGGAGGTACAATACTTGCCAAGTGAATTCCATGCCTTACATGGGTGGTTGGAAGGGGTTTATATAGGAAGAAGGGATTTCTAAATGAAGAAGGGGTTTTAGTGATGTTCGGGACGTCGCTAAAACCCTTCCCAAAACTTCAGTGAAGCTCCATGCCTGTCGGTCCCATGCGCGCGCTGTGCTTCTTCTCTTCGCGTCGCCCCCGTAATCCTCGTGCACGTGCTATGGACCATCCGATCGCAGATCAAACGGTCGAGATCGCTCGTGGGTCACGCCTTTGGATTGCACCTGCTGAGCTCGCGCCCTGCGCGTCATCGCGAGCGTTTGGCGTGAGCGTCTGTGATCGTGCTGCGTTGCTCGCTTCCGCACCATTCGTTATAGATCAGCGGCTGTAATCGTGCGCCACGCGATCGCTCTGAAATTGAAATACGGTGGGTGCCTCGAACGCGCACCTTCTGCGCGTGTAGCAGGGGCGCGACCATTGTGTTGTGTGGCGTGGTTGGTCGCATTCTTCGATCATCCTCAGCCACTGCCGACCGTTGGTTGGAGATCTGATTGCGCAGCAATCATAGGTCTTAATTGACATAAATTAAGCTAAGACTTAGCATAAGTTAGGGTTATTCATGCATGCATACGCATTATCTACATCTTTACTTCTTTCCTTTAGCTATGCATAAAATAATGTTATGATGTGCTGATTAAGTGTATTATGTCGATTGCAGGCAATAAGCAAATCTGGAGCTGGATCTGGAGCTGGATCTGAAGCTGGATCTGAAATAACGGGAGTTGTGGCAGAGCTGGAGCAAAAGGCCTAGTTTAGATGTAGGAATAATAATGTAAGGGGGTTAAAGGTTTTCTATTCTATTAAGTAGAAATAAAGCAGTAAAATGTGAAGAGCTTAGGTCCATCCTAGCCCTAGGATAGCCTAGAGACTTCCCCAAGCCTTAGCCACCCTTAGATTAGGTCACAACACCCTAGGAAGCCCTAAAACCCTAGTTCCAACCCTTCTCTGGACGTCCAGATAAGTTTTAAGACGTCCAGGACCCTTAGCCAACTCCCTCACACTTCAAACCCACTTCTGCAGTATTATTGGACGTCCAAACACTTTGTCAGACGTCCAATTTCTGCAGAATACCCAAAACAAAACCCGAAATCCTTCCTGACTCTGATTGGACGTCCAGACAACAAGTCTGGACTTCTGATTTTTTAGTATAAGACGTCTGATTCTATAATTCGACGTCTGATACTGCTCTCCAATTCCTGTTTTGAGATTTAAGCCTTGATCTTGGATCTCTAGGTCCCTAAACCCAATTCCAACCCCATAGGAACCTAAATTAAGGTGCCCTAACCCTAGTACATCACCTATAGACCTCCCTAAGGACCTAATTAGGTCCTCACTAAACCTAATTGACTTGGATCTTAGTCAATTCCATCAGCCTATTCAATTGGACTCATTAAGTCCAATTGAGCCCTGATCTCAGCACACACTGTCCAATTGGACTCAATGAGAGTCCAATTGACCTAGACCTGACTTAATTGAGCTGTTTTACTCTCAATTAAGTTTCCACACACCCAACTAAACTTGTATTAAGTTTAATTGCACTTTACCTTAGTGAATTAAGGTTTATAACCCTAATTTGAGACCTACCTTGACCTAAACCCACTAGAACCCAACCTAATCAACCTAGCCACCTAAGTTTCGACCCACACACACCCACACACACCATCCACACGAAAATATCTAGCCTAGAGTTCTCTAGAACTCTCTACCATGTGTGGTTGCCTCGGTTGCCAAAAATAGCAACCAAGAGCCATTCAATTTTTAGATCCACATTTGGTGGATCTAAAAACCACCATCCACCCTCTCTCTCTCACTCTCCCACGAGCTCCCACCATAGGCCTCTCTAGAGAATTCCATAATTCTCTAGAGAGCTTCCATTGGGTCTATAAAAAGACCCCATGGGTGGCCATTGGCACCCATTCACTCCCTTGGCAATTGCTCTCCATTGGTGCCATTCACGCCACCTCCACTTAGCCACTCACTCCACCTCCACGAGCTCACTATCACCACCATGGAGGACACCATGCTGGGATGCTGGATCAACCCTACTTCTCTCCAAGGGTCGGCCTAAGCTACATTGGCCACCCCTCATTCTCCTCTCGACCACTCCAAGGCCATCGGGGACCACCCCTGAATGCCCTCTATTCTTCTAGCTCTAGATCATGCTCTTCATAATTTTTATTGCTTTCATTTACTGCTTAGTAGAGTAGTCTTACTTCTCCCCCAATGATGCATGCGAAATCCCCCCGCTGATTCTTGTATGCAATCGTTTTCTGGTAGTTAGATTTAATTTTAGATTTAATTTTAAGCATTCATGTATAAGCTTTCCTCTAGATTTCCTTGTGCAACAACTCTCCCACGATGAATGAAATTTCATTTTATATATATATCTCTTATGTGTTTGAAATCACCTTGAGCTAAATGATTATCATATTTGCATGATTTAAGTGCCTATTCTTTAACCTCCTATATATTACCCACCAGCATGTCGTTTAAATAAAGTAGAGCGGCTTTAAGATCAATTTCAAAAACAAAAACAACACCTCCCAGAGACAAACGACCGGGACTCAAAGTCTCATTATTTTTACAAAACAATATCTTTGTTGGATGGTATTTCGCAACTATACTACGACGTTATATCAAAAATGCGAGCTATGACCTCCCAACAAGATCCAACGGTCAGATCTTCGTGTGTGCGTGCTCACGGGTTGTTGCTGAGGAGCTTAGGCGAGCTGGCGAGGATGGTTTTCAGTCGTCCGATTGGAGGATCGAACAGCTTAAAGTGATGCGAGGTGAGGAACGGCGAGGGGCGCACTTGGATGTCACCATGTGGTGGCTATGTGGCCGTTGATCATCAGATCAACGGTCAAAACTTCTTAGGCCAATTGTGGGAGCTCCGGATGTCAGATTTGGTCGATTTTGAGTCCATTAGACTCCATTGGTCTCTCTGAATCCATCCATGCAGTCCGATTGCTCATTTGAGGTCTGTTTTGACATGGACTTGCGCAAACGACCATTAATATTGATTTATAAGTTATCTTAACATGCGATGTACGCAATGCTCCCATGCCCCTTTCATGATGTGCTATTCATGCATATTATCTTTAAGGCCGACCCCATTTGGCAGAATTATCATCGTAAAATGTAGTGTTATCATACCCCCATACTTACTCCTTGCTAGTCCCCTAGCAAGGTTCATTCTAGACATTATTCTCAGTCAAAATTCAGGAAGTGATTACTTAGACATTTTGTTACTTGTCAACAGGAGGAAATATAGTAAGATCCTAATCTACAGAGACTAAACAGCACCTGGGTGTTTGCCAAAATATGAATCTCCTGAATCCTTGCTTCAAGGCATATATATTTTTTTTTCTTTTTCAACTTTTCTCATTTTAGATTTTTGGGGTTGAGAGTGTGTTAGTAACTTTTTACGGCTAACCAACCCACCCAAAACTCAAAAAAGACTCTAAGTGCTAAGCATCTTGGTGTGAAGATCGTGATAAACTCACTCAACGGCAATTCAAACAAACTTTGGGTTTCTACGCCCCTAGGTGACCAGAAAAGGAAGTGTTTTTCCTGAAGGTGTATCTGTCCGATCAGTAGCTTTCTCCCTACTTTTATTTTACTTGGGGTCAGCATAAGGATTTTTCTAGTGTATATCTCCCCGGATTGCTCTACTTCCCTGCTTCTTCCTCAAGTGTTTTGGGTCTTTTTGTGCATTTAATGAGCTAGGTTCTGGACAACCGACCAATGGGCTGTTACTCACGATCACTTGCCAGCCATACTCGTGCAGTGAAGTGTAGCTTATTTTGTTCTTTTTCTTATTTTCTATTTTTTTTTCTTTTGTTGTTTAGTAGGTGGCTTCCCTGATCTCAAATTTACCTAGAGGCAATAAAAAGAAATTGGTCCTGTGGCTGGGCTCTCGACAACTGACTAATGGGCTGTTACCCACAACAACTTGCCAGCCATACCACCCTAGAGGGTTCATTAGCTACCCAATTTCTGTCAGAATCTCCGAGTGAGTTAGTGCAAAAATGTGTGCAGATGCTTAGACTAAAAGTCCCTCCGAGTCAGAGGGCAAGTTGATAAGTCATATATTTATCACCTTATTTTATTGGTGGATTAGAATAAATTAAGATTACAAGGATTTGAAGCTAAATCCATATTTTAACTGACACCAGGGCTGATTAAGCCTGAAGGCCTGAAAAGTCTAAGTGTTCAGGTTCTTTTCGTATTATTTTCCACTGTTGACAAGTTCCTAATGCCTAAGTTTTTCTTCCTAAATTCAATTTTTATTTATTTTATTTTATTCAGACTGATTAAATGAACTCAGAATCATGCAAATTACCACCCCCCCATGCTTAAGTTGGACAATGTCCTCATTGACAAATACATGGAAGCAATAGGGGTTCAGAAAGATATTACCTGAGTGATGTAATATACCTGATCAGTCTGAATCATTTGGGTTGCCTCCCAGGAAGTGCTGAGTTTAATACCTCCAGCTGGGTGGTGCTTCGTGTCATCCCTCAATGAGGGTGACAACCTCCTTTGGGGGAACTTGGGTGAGTAAGTGTTTCAATCTTTGACCATTGACTGTGAAAGTATGCCCAGTGTTTGGATCTGCAATTTCAACTGCCTCATTGGAGTAGGGCTTGACTACCCTAAATGGTCCTATCCACTTGGATTTGAGCTTCCCGGGGAAGAGTTTAAGTCGGGCATCAAAATGCCAGACTTGTTGATTAGGCTTAAAGGTTTTTCTGTGGATGAGTCGATCGTGGATGACTTTAATCTTTTCCTTCTAGAACCGATTATTCTCAAAGGCATCCCAACGAATCTCTTTGAGCTTGGAGAGTTGGAGCATCCTCTATGCACCGGCTAACTAGGAATCCATGTTACATTACGTAAAGGCCCAGTAAGCTCGATGTTCCAACTCAATAGGAAGGTGGCAAGCTTTGCCAAAGACCAGGCGATAAGGCAACATGCCTATCAGGGTCTTAAAAGCGGTCCGGTATGCCCACAGGGTATCATCCAGTCATGTGGACCAGTCCTTATTGTCAGGTCTCACGATCTTCTGTAGAATGTTCTTGATCTGCCTATTTGAGACCTCGGTCTGTGCATTCGTTTGCAGATGAAACGGGGTGGCAATGCGGTGGGTAACCCCGTATTTTCTGAGTGAGCCACGGAATTGGGTGTGGATAAAATGACTTCCACCATCACTGATCATGGCCTTCGGTATTCCAAACCGAGAAAAGATGTTCTTCTTAATAAAGTCCATGATAGCCTTGTGATCGCAACGACGGGTGGCGACGGCTTCAATCCTTTCGGAGACATAGTCTACAGAGACTAAGATGTACTCAAAGCCGTTGGATGGTGGAAAGGGCCCATAAAATCAATTCCCTAAACGTCGAAGATCTCGACAATCAGAATGGGTTGGATGGGCATCATGTCTTTCCTAGTCATGGACCCCAGAGTTTGCCAGTGAGAGAAAGTCTTAGAAAAGTTGTGTGCATCCTTGAATAATGAAGGCCAGTAAAATTCAAACTGCAAAACTTTTGTAGCCGTCTTCTTCCCTAAAAAGTGGCCACCACAAGCTTGGTCGTGACAGAAGGATAGCACACTTTGAACTTCATTCTCCGGGATACACCTCCTGATGATCTGGTCGGCACTGAGGTGAAACAACAAGGGATCATCCCAGAAATAGTGCTTGGCTTCAGCCAAGAACTTATCCCGTTGCTGTCTGGACCAGCTATGTGGGGTCTGCCCTACTACTAGGCAGTTGACGAAGTCAGCATACCAAGGTAGTTTTCTGTCTTGCACAGCTAGAATTTGCTCATTAGGAAAGGCGTCAGATAATGGCAAGGAGGACCCAATGTGGTCCGGGTGGAGTCTGGGCAAGTGATCGGCCACAACATTCTTTGACCCGACTTTGTCACGAATTTCTAGGTCAAATTCTTGCAAAAGCAAGATCCATCTGATGAGCCTGGGTTTCGCATCCTTTTTGCCAACAAATGCCGGATGGCCGAGTGGTCCGTATAGATAGTCACGTGGGATCCCAGAAGATAAGATCAGAACTTTTCGAGTCCAAAAACTATAGCGAGCAATTCTTTTTCTGTGACCATATAATTTCGTTAGGCCTTGTCCAACGTCTTGCTCGCGTAGTAGATCACCACAGGTTTCTTGTCTTGTCTCTGTCCCAGAATTGCGCCTATGGCAAAGTCTGATGCATCACACATGATCTCAAAATCCTGGGACCAGTCCAAGGGTTGAAGGACGGGTGCGGTGGAGACTAAGCCCCTGAGGGTGTGGTAAGCCTGGATGCAATAAGAGGTCATGTGGAATAGGGCGTCATTGGCCAGAAGGTCGGTCAAGGGTTTGGAGAACTTGGAGAAGTCTTTGATGAACCTTCGGTAGAAGCCAATGTGTCCAAGGAACGAGCGGATTGGCCGGACCGAGCTAGGTGGGGGAAGTTTGGAAATCAAATCAACTTTAGCTTGATCCACCTCAATGCCCCTATGCAATACGATGTGACCGAGGATGATTCCTTCTTGAACCATGAAATGGCTCTTTTCCCAGCTTAACACCAAATTAACCTCAATACATTGTTTCAAGATTTTCTCCAAGTTGCTCAAACAGTGGTCGAATGAATTCCCAAACACTGAGAAATCATCCATAAAGACCTCCAGGTATTCACCCACCATCTCTGAAAAGATGGCTAGCATGCAACGCTGATAGGTAGCAGGTGCGTTGCATAACCCGAACGGCATATGACGAAATGCAAACGTGTCGTACGGGCAAGTGAATGTGGTCTTCTCTTGATCTTCAGGAGCAATTGTGACTTGGCTATATCCCGAATATCCATCCAGGAAGCAAAAATACTTCTGCCCTGCCAATCGCTCAAGAATCTGGTCGATGAATGGCAGGGGAAATGATCTTTCTTGGTCTCCTCATTGAGCTTCATGTAATCAATACACACCCTCCATGCGGTGGTGGTGCGGGTGGGGATGGATTCGCCATGCTCATTGGTGACAACAGTGAGCCTGGCTTTCTTCGGAACCACTTGAGTGGGGCTCACCCAGGGGCTATCGAAGATGGGATAGATGATGTCGGTGTCAAGCCATTTGATAATTTCCTTCTTGATGACCTCTTGCATATTTGGGTTTAACCGTCTCTGCATCTAACGGGAGTGTCGCGCCCCATCTTCTAGGTAAATCTTGTGTGTACAATAGGTGGGGCTAATTCCTCTCAAGTCTGAAATAGTCCAGCCAATGGCAGCCCTATGTTCTGATAGGGTTGCGGTCAACCTAAGTTTCCTATCCTTGGTTAGATTGGAGTTGATAATCACTGGGAAGGTCTAGTCAGGTCCCAGGAAGACATACTTGAGATTCTCGGGTAGCAGCTTTAGTTCGGGTGTGGGTGGAACAATATTTGGCGGAAAGGGGAAAGGCGGGAGTTGATCAACATCAATCTCCTCAAATGGTGTTGGTCCGCGTGCATAGATGGTGACGGATCAGAAAAGTCGTTACAAGATTGGGTCTGGTAGTCCGAGACAGAACTATGGGTGAGGCATTCCTCGACCAAAGGCTCCACGGGATCGTGTTCCTCAACCCAGTCGCAATCGAAAGACTTGGTCGCCCTGAAGATATCCAACTGCCTCTTTCTATCTCCGAAGGTGATTTCCATGCATCCCGTGTCACAATCGATGTTTGCCTTAGCCGTAGCTAAGAGAGGTATGCCTAGGATGATGGGTGTGTTCTGTAGCTATTCAGGGACTTCCATGTCGAGCACGAAGAAGTCGACTGGGAAATAGAAGTGCTTGACCTGAACAATCACGTCCTCGACAACCCCCTTCAGGGTCTTCACATGGTCACAGGTGTGGACGTCAATTCTCCAAATCCAAATTGGTGGTACAGGGTCATAGAAATCAGATTGATGGAAGCACCTAAGTCCAGGAGCACTCTATCAAATGTCATGTCCCCGATATTGCAGGATATCAGGGGTGCTCCTAGGTTAGTTCGTTTGAGCGAAAGGTTGCTTGATATCACATAACTTGCTTGCTCTGAGAGCACAACCTTCCTAGGTGCTTGAGGTCTCAGCATACGCTTCGGTGTGCAGGCATCCTTCAGGAACTTAGCGTAAGCCGGAATGTGCTTGACGGCTTCGAGGAGTGGGATGTTAATCTGAACCTGCTTAAAGATCTCCAAAAGCTCCTCATTCTCCATAACACTTTTCTTTTTCTTGATCATCTCCAAGACCTCGGGATATGGTGTCTGAATGTGAATAGGATCTATTTCTGGGTCCTTGGGTTTTTCCTGCACCTCTTCAGAGGCGGGCATTTCAGGGGGTGAAGTCATGGGAGGAGTCGACCATTTGGGATCCTTGGTTTTGGTGCCGTTTCTCAAGGTCACCACATTTGCAGAGGCATTGGGACCATGGGTCGATTCTTGAGAAGATGAGGAAGAAGCACCAAACCCAGGGGGTGTTTGTGGGGCTAGCTGGACCATGTGGGCCTGCCCAAGATTGCCTTGGAATCCTTGCGAATTGAGGCCTCTGTTAATCACATTTTGCGGGTTCGATTGTGGCTGAGAAGGAAGGGATCCCTATTGTTTACAATCCAATAGCTGGCTTAACTATCCCTTCACTAAAGCCATTTCGTCCTGGTGTTTTTGGTTCATTTCAGCCATCATTTTTATTAGGGTGTCCATTTGGTTTTGTGGGGGAGGAGCCACCCTATTCAGATTATTAGGGGTCTAACCAGTGGACCTTGCTGATAGGAGGGCGGGTTTGGCTGCTGGTTTGGCCTGGGCTGGTTCTGAAATTGAGGCAGCTTCTAGTTTGTCCAAGAAAAGTTTGGGTGATTACGCCAGCCGACGTTGTAGGTGTTGGAGAAGGGGTCAGGTTTGGAATAACCTTGGATAGCCTGGACATCTTCAAAGATAGAAGGTGTCGAGGGGGAGGGAAGAGAATAATCAGGGGTTGAGGGAGCAAAGGTCCCTCCCTGGAACATGGTCAGGGGTTGTTCTAGGTTCATCTGGCTTAGTGGCTGGACCAGGTCAACGTTGTAAGCTCCTTTTGCTAGGGAGAGGGTCTGTAGCGGGTTCCTGGTCTGGTTCAGTAGTTCATTTATCTTTTTATCTATCAATTCCACTCAATCCAATTTCTTAGAAATGATATCCATGTCAACCGTTCCAGAATTTGCTTGTACCTCATAGATCTCACCACGTGGTTGACTGGATCGACTAAACAGGATCATGGAGGCATTATTGAGCGAATTTTCGCTCATAGACTCGAAGAGCTCAAATGCGCTCTCCTCATCTTTTTTCAGGAACTTTCCCCCACATGAGGCATCGACGAAGTTCTGAAGGTTGCTGTCCATACCGTGGTAGAAGATCTGGGCCAATTGCCACCTTGGTACTTCGTGGTGTGGGCATTTCCTCAATAGTTCATTAAATCTCTCCCACGCCTCATGTAACTGTTCCCCACCCTGGAGTGTAAAGGTGGTAATGGCTCTTCTGAGGGCATTGGTCTTTCCTATGGGGAAGAATTTCTTTAAGATTGCATGCCTCAGTTCTTCCCAGGTGACGATGGGTCTTCCTAAAGTCCTAAGCCAGTGAGACACTTTGTATCTTAGTGAGAAAGGGAACATCTTGATCAAAAAAAATTTCTAGGCTAATGTTCTTAGGTTTTACAGTCCGGGCGATCCGATCAAGTTCCTCTAGGTGCTAGAAGGGGTCCTCATTTGAGCTTTCATGGAAGTGGCTTTGAATCAGGCTCAAGATGTTTGGTTTTAGCTCAAAATCATCTCCCCCCTCGGGGATCCTAAGGTGTGGCTCAATCTGAATTGCAGAAGGATTGTAGAAGTCGCGAAGGGGCCTAGGTTGGTCTTGGAATGGTGGTGGATCAAGTGGCGGTTGCCCTTGCGGGTCCTAGAGAGGTGGTGGTGGTTGCCTCTGTGGGTTCTGCAACCGGTGTATGGCTTGCATGATAGTGTGAATCTATTGCTGCTGAAGTTGATGGTTTGTGTTGATCTGGGCCTGGATGATGGCCATCGTATCTGGTGGAGGTTGGCCCTCAACCTCATCTACTCTAGGTTCGGCCATGTCTCTAGCAAGATCAAGTCTTCAAGATTCCCGTCCCAAAACAAACAACTTGGGATAAAGTGATCATCTCCCGTGCATACACTAGAGAAGAACATGTGCGGATGCAGAGAGCGATAGATGCAAGAAGTGTGTGTGCACAACCAAGCAGGCAAGCCTAGTCCTTATAGTGTATTCCTTAGGGGACCTAGAAATTTCCAAAGGAACGATCAAGTCCGTAGGCACGAGACCACCCTTTCCAAAGCTAATCTGGCCAGGTTAATTACGAGGGGATTGTGAGGAAGGTTCTTCCTTTGGCTTGCATCGCTGGTTCCATAGACCCCACAACCGTGGTCGTTTGACACTTCCCCACAGCCTAGTCACCAGAGTCTACTAAGGGAATGAAGGCCAAGTGCCCAGCAAACAAAACCACGCCTCTTGAGACTTAACCCAGTCCTACCTAGGGCATGTCTACTCTATTTTAATGGGGCTAGGATAGTGCTTGTGCTTAGGTTATGTGATAAGGCATTGATTGGGGTGGTGCCTCTTAGTTATCCAATTCGAGTGTGTGTGCTCCTATCAAAACATGATTTTCAAGTAAGGATTTAAGATGTGGTGTCTTTTAATGTTTGTCCTTACTTTTGTGTCTTTTAGGGTTGACGTGTCTTAATGTTTTCAGGCAAGTTTCAAGTGGGTACACCAAGTTTTGCACACAATCGGTGAGAGTAGATTTCCTTTAATGTGAAGAGGCTCTAAAACCCTAATGTTCTCATCCTAGTGTTCATGCAATTTCTACCAGATGAGTTGATTTTAGAGGTGAGTGGTGCGACCCAAGTCAAACCACGATGGCTTCGCAAACACCACTCAAAGAAAAAGAACACTCCAAAAGATTAGGTCTTTAAGAATGTTAGAATGTATATTTTTGGTTGGGTGATGAGTTAAAGATGAGGATCAGACAATCATTCACCATGCCAATTTTCTTCTGATTTTAAAATTTTTTTTAGATTTTTTTAGGCAAGCAAACAACCACGGGTAGAGAACTACTCACAACCGATCTTTTCTGTGGTTACTCCATCTCCACCATCACGAGTTGCGCTCCTTCACTATCCAACCGCTGAGTTCCTGCAACCATCAAGTAGGAGAAAATGCATTAGATGATGTGAGCATGGATGCAAAATGGAAGTGACAAAATAAATCCCTTGCCTCCCCAGCAACGATGCCAAAAATTGACGTGCTATAGGCGCGCTTGTTTAAAAAGGGTCATTGTAGTTCGCATTCGCAACGTTGATTTTAAATGAAGAAATGGATGTGAGTCCGAGTATCAAACACAGGGAGGCGTGAAAATCAGATTTTTCTGTCACTTAGTGTCACGGAAATGGCAGGTTTTCGCTTACGAGAAAACGCGGGAGAAAAGCGAGTGAGAGAGAGAAAGAGAGAGAGAGAGTAGGGTTAGAGTCATTTAAGTCATGGCATTCACTTAGATCAAGATGGAAAACAACATCAATACTATATTTAATATGCAACTCGAGTTTTATAAATACAGCAATAGCTAAATGCATAAACAAAAGTAAAGTAAAGCTATAGTAAAGGGAGAGAAAGTGAGAGAGAGGGGAGATGGCGAGGTGGCCACGACAGTGGAGGAGGGCTCCGTCAGTAGCTCGTCAACTCCGTTGATTACAAAAGGTGCTAAGGGAAGTTAGGCAGGAGGTACAACACTTGCCAAGTGAATTGCATGCCTTACATGGGTGGTTGGAAGGGGTTTATATAGGAAGAAGGGCTTTCTAAACGAAGAAGGGGTTTTAGCGACATCCGAGACGTCACTAAAACCCTTCACAAAACGTCAGTGAAGCACCTTGCCCGTCGGTCCCATGCGCGCATTGTGCTTCTTCTCTTCGCGCCATGCCTGTAATCCTCATGCGCGTGGTGTGGACCGTCCGATCGCAGATCAGATGGCCGAGATCACTCACGGGTTGCACCTGCTGAGCTCACGCCCCCCGCGTCATCGTGGGTGTTTGGCGTGAGTGTCTGCGATCGTGCCGTGTCACTCGCTTCCGCACCGTTCGTTCACAGATGAACGGTTGTAATCTCACGCCTTGCGATCGCTCTAAAATTGAAGTGCGGCAGGCACCTCAAACCTGCGCAAGAGAGGGGGTGCGATCGTTGTGCTGTGTGGCGTGGTTGGTCACGTTCTTCGATCATCCTCAGCCGCTGCTGAGCCTTGGATGGAGATCCAATGGTTAGATCTTCGTGTGCTCACGCTCGCGGGTTGCTATTGAGGAGCTTAGGCACGCGGGCGAGGATGGTTTTCAGTCGTCCGATCGGAGAATCAGACGGCTTAAAGTGATGCGTAGTGAGAAGCGGTGAGGGGCACGCTCGGATGTCACCATGTGGCGGCTGTGTGGCCGTTGATCATCAAATCAACGACCAGAACTTCTTGGGCCAATTGCGGGAGCTCCAGATGTCAAATTTGGTCGATTTTGAGTCCGTTGGACTCCATTCGTCGCTTTGAATCCATCCGTGCAATCCAATTTCTCATCTGAGGCCTGTTTTGACATGGACTTGTGCAAACAACCATTAATACCGGTTTATAAGCAATCTTAACATGCGATGTATGCAATGCTCCCATGCCCCTTTCATGATGTGCTATTCATGCATATTATCTTTAAAACCAACCCCATTTGGCAAAATTATTATCGTAAAATGTAGTGTTATCACTTGCCAGTCATACTTGTGCGGTGAAGTGTGGCTTATTTCTTTTTTTTCTTTTCTTTTCTCCTTTTCTTTTTTTTTCTTTTCTTTTTTCTTTCTTTAAGTAGGTGGCTTCCCTGATCTACGATTTACCTAAAGCAGCAGGAAAAGAATGGTCATGTGACTAGACTCTGTAAAACCTATCAATGGGTTGTTACCCACGATAACTTACCAATCATACCACCCTAGAAGGTTCATTAGCTACCCAATTTCCGTTAAAACTGCCAAAAGGCGAGTCAGTACAAATAGTGTAGATGTTTAGACTTAAAATCCCCTCAAATAAGAGGGCGGGTTGATAAGTTGTGTACTTATCACCCTAACTTATTTAATCAAATTAGAAATTAAATTCAAAATGGCGAGGACTCGATAAACAAATCCACATTTTAGTGGACACCCGGGTTGATTAAGCTCGAAGACCTTAAGAGTCTAAGTGTTCAGATCCTACTGTATTATTCCCTAAGGTTGAAAAATCCTAATGCCCAATTATTCTTTCCTAATTCATTTTTTTTTAAGATAAAGAGAAAATAAGTAGAATTTACAAGAATTCCACAGAGCTGACAAGATGATTCAGAAATGAATCCACCCCACCATGCCTAGCAGATGTAATGTCCTCATTAAAAATAAAATGCATGAGAAGCAGGCTAGAATGAAGAAAATATCACCTGTATTCCATGATGCTCGGGTCAGCGCTGAGTCAGACTGTACAAGTGCTGAGTTTAATGCCACCAATTAAGCAAAGTCCAACCAAAGAATCACATTAAGGTTAAAGCAACCTTATCAGAGATGGGTTCTAGAATAACACAGTCAACATAAGGTTTCAGACGTTGTCCGTTGACCTTAAAAGAATTACCCATCTTTGGGTTAAAGATCTCAACAGCTCTGTTGGGAAATATTCGATCGATGATGAACGAGTCATCCCACTTTGACCTAAGCTTGCCGCTAAGAGCTTAAGTCGAGAATCAAAAAGCCAGACCTTCTGGTTTGGCTCAAAGCTCTTGCGAGAATTCAGTTGGTCATGAAGAGCTTTGGTCTGAGCCTTATAGATCTTGGACTTCTCATACGCATCGTTTCTAAGCTCCTCCAACTCAGATAGTTGGAGCTTCCTGGACTTTCCGGCTAAACTTTTATCAAAGTTTCATTTCTTGATCACCCAGAATGCCCGACTTTCAATCTTTACTGGTATTGGCACACCTTTCCATACACCAGACGAAATGGTGACATGTCGATAGGTGTTTTGTACACCATAATGTAGGCCCAAAGAGCGTCCTCAAGCTTTTGAGTTCAATCTTTTCGATCAGGCCTAACTGTCTTCTACAAGATGTTCTTGATCTCCCGATTGGAGATCTCAGCCTATTCGTTCGTCTGAGGGTGGTAAGGTGTGGAGATTCTGTGATTGACACTATATTTTGCCAGTAAACTACGGAACTGGGCATTTGTGAAGTGAGTACCACCATTGCTGATGATGGCCCTTGGAATCCCAAACCGACTGGAGATGTTCTTTTTGACGAAATCGATGACCACATTGTGGTCATTAGTTCGGATGGGAATAGCCTCGATCCACTTGGACACGTAATCAACAGCAACTAGAATGTACTGGTGTCCAAATGAAGGGAGGAAGGGTCACATGAAATCCATGCCCCAAACATCTAAGATTTCGACAGGAAGGATTGGGTTTAGAGGCATCATATCTCTCTTGGTTATGCTCCCAAGTGCCTGGCATCGAGAACATGACCTCAAGAATTCCTAGGCATCCTTGAATAAAGACAGCTAATAGAATCCGGATTGAAGTATTTTTGCAGCTATCTTTTTCCCGGAGAAATGTCCACCACACGCAGATGCATGGCAGAACTCAAGTCTGTTTTGAAACTCATTCTCCGGTACACATCGGCAAATAATCTAATCAGAGTCGATACGATACAGTTCAGGGTCATCCCAGAAGTAATATTTGGCTTCAGATTTAAGTCTATCTCATTGTTGCTTAGTCCAATCCTAGGGGATTTGATCAACAATCAAATAATTTACTATGTCTGTAAACTAAGGGGTTTGGACACCTGAAACTGCCAAAATAGTCTCATCCGGAAAAGTATCAGCAATCAAAATATCCAAATGAGAAGAATCACTTAGAAGCCTCGAAAGATGATCCGCCACCACATTCTGTGCCCCAGATTTATCTTTGATTTCAAGATCAAATTCTTGAAGCAAAAGAATCCATCGAATGAGCCAGGGTTTAGCATCCTTTTTGGCTAAGAGATATCTTAAGGCTAATTAGTCGGTGAAAATTATAACATGAGACCCTAAGAGATAAGCCTTGAATTTTTCTAAAGAGAATACTACAACTAGAAAGTCCTTCTCAGTAATAGTGTAATTCCTCTGGGCCTCATCCAGAGTTTTGCTAGCGTAGTAGATGACAGAGGGCTTTCTGTCAATCTTTTGACCCAAAACAACCCCAACCACATAATCAGAAGCGTCGGTCATGATCTCAAATGGGGTTGTCTAGACTAGTGGTTGCAACACCAGAGCACAAGTGACTGCCGTTTAAAGATAATCGAAAGCTTTGCAGCATGATTCGTTGAACTCAAATGGCATATCTTTGGCAAGAAGGTTGCTCAAAGGGCGAGCAACCTTAAAGAAGTCCTTGATGAACCTTCGATAGAATCCCACATGGTCGAGAAATGAGCAGATTTGTTTGACAGATGTGGGAGGAGAAAGTTTAGAAATAGCATCAACCTTAGCTTTGTCAACTTCAATTCCCTATTCAGAGATTACATGACCCAAGACAATACCTTGTTGTGTCATGAAATGACTCTTTAGCTAAGTCACCAAAGTTGCCTGATTTTGATTTCAACAACAAATATTGATTTGTGCATCCATTTAAGGTAACTAGGACTACCATCTGCATGATTGAGCCCTAGATACCATATTTTTGGCAACAAAATTGGACCAAAATTAGAGCCAAATTAAGGATTCCAATTTAGGGTTTTAGAGACACATCTTTCTAAGCAAGAATCAACTATTCCAAAAAGAGGTGTGCCTAAGCCTTGCTTGAAAAGACTTATTCAAGAAAAACCCCAAAATTCAAGCTCTTAATTTCACTTGAATCCTAAAAGAAAGGACCTAAAACTTCTTAAAGGACAAATAGGTGAAGTTGACCTCTTGTTGGGTCAACCAACCTTGAAATTAGGTCACTTTTGCACTCAATACATATAAAGTTCAAGTGAAATCCTAAGCACCTTTGCTCTTAAATAAAAGCGATAGACTTAAGAGGTCAAAGCCCCCATTCTGATCTACCTGGAATCTCAGTGACAAGAGAGGTCGGGTGGGGGAAACCCTGTAACTCGTGGGGACGCTCTACCGTGTAGGGATCTTTCCGAGACTCTCCCTCTCTAGCTGCCAAGGTAATTCTCAGGTGGACGACTTTCTGATCAAGGGGTATCCTCCGGCCTGAACCTCCATAGTCATCCAAACATCTTTTGGTGCTTTGATTGGGTCCAACATCCAGTCCCTCATCCCTTCACTTTAGAGGACACACATAGATTTTCTCTGGGAGTCTCTATTCAGATCAAATCACTTTGATCCGAACTTGAATTTTGATTCTACATCTTGATCCCACCATCATATTCAAGTATACAGCCTGGGTACTTAGGAATATCATTCAAGAAACCTGAATCGCAAAGATCTATGAGAGATAGAATGATTGAGGATGCCATTGAATTTTATGAAATTGAATACAAAACCTCAAAACCAGTAGAAGACATTCAGCTTAGTGTACCAACAACAACAACCTTCATCATAAACTGTGCTCAATTACTATTAACAGAAGCTACAAAAGGATCAACCCGAGACATTCTCATAACAATATACATTGAGATAGAAAAATTACATAACTTTGAATACCTCCAATGCATGACAAATCCTATACTTTGGGAACAACACCAAGATGATCTTGAAAAATGGGAATAGATGATGAGATTATTGAAACAAGTTATCGATCAGCAATACCCGTACAAACCCCAAATAGCTCATGAAACATCTTGGAATAGTATCGAGGACCAAACCGATCTCGGGTTTGAGGCACAAGGTTGTTGTGGATTCCCAACCTAGACGGAAAATAACATGCCTGATCTTGAATTAGGTTGGGAAGTCCCAACTGCAAGAGAACACGATTTTGAGCCAACTCTAGAAAACCAACATCCTAGGTCACCAAGC
Organism: Thalassia testudinum; assembly: GCA_037157565.1. Classification (NCBI taxonomy): domain Eukaryota; kingdom Viridiplantae; phylum Streptophyta; class Magnoliopsida; order Alismatales; family Hydrocharitaceae; genus Thalassia; species Thalassia testudinum. The sequence goes on from JAZHRO010000003.1 coordinate 27,897,880, forward strand.
ATAGAATTTTGAGACTCCTATAATGATGAGATTAGAATAGAACCTCTCGAGGGTGTAAATCCCACCCCTTATTCTAATAAGGTGACCCTCGAAGGTAATTCTAACCTAGATTCTAGTGATTCAACCCACATCCTCAGCCTAGAATCCGGATCTGAAACTTATTGGGAAGATTACAAGGCCCCGTATGACGAAGATCAAAGTTTAAATGAAGAGTATGATTCTGGGTCTTTATTTGATGAATATCCCTCTCCAACATCCTTAGAGATACAGATCGATTTCTTGGAAGTTACACTAATCTACGATACAGAAATCGAGGAGTGGGAAGAGTGGGGTTTTGATTACGTCTTTCCTACAAGCCTAGAACTCGAGCCTAGACCAGATAAGGGCACCTTTTTAAGCTCAGAATCTACATATAGGCTAGACCCCAGTCAAGCTGCTAAGTCCACATCATATGATTTATTCTGTGGTGGAACTTCTGATCTCGAATCTCATTCAGAACTTGATTTTTGTAATTTCTCTGATAATTTCAAATCTTACCATGATTTCGGAGAACCATTGTTTCCTGACTACAATGAGCCAATCTACGACCTCAGCTCACATAATTCATTCTCCAACTCCGACTCTAAGGTCCCTGATCCTGAGATCACTGATTTAAATTCAGGTTCTAGTGAGATGGAATCATTTCTTTTCAATCCTCAGGAATCCAAACCAGAAAATGTCGAGAGTGACTGCAACCCAGAGTTTGAATCCTTTCTTGACTTAGATTTTCCTCATCCTATAAACACTCTTCAGGCATTCACTTTTGAATTTGATGGCTACTATGAGGACTCTCTGAATGAACCCACCTATAATTCCTTTGTAGAGGAGCCCTCATACACAATTCTTATTAAAGCCACCTCCTCCACACATACAGAACCTATCCAAACCCGTTTTCAACCCTGACCCGCAACCGGACTCAATTTCTATTCTGATTCCCCTCTTACTGAGCCGATTGCAGAAGATTCGCCTCCACATCTCTCTTGGGTTTCAGACATTGATCAGATCACAAACCATGCTCCATCATTCCCTGATCACTCCTATAGGGTTTCCGCATTATCCACAGATTACCTTACGGGTCCCTACTCTGACCAAGCTTATTCGACTCAGCCAAACCCTGAATTCACACTTCCACATCATTCCGAGCTCCATAGTATATGGTGGTTTCCACGTCTCTTGATCTACACTTACCAAAGCACCAGATTGATTGGGTTTGGGTTGCATCATCAGCCTATTGATCTAAACAAGCACCTGGTTGGACCAACCAGGCTCTTGATCAAGGTGCCTGTTCTACAAAACTCAGCTGATTTGACCACTCCCTCTCCATACCATTTCCCGCTCAGTTGAAGGCATTGAATTTAGCACTTAACGGGAGGCAACCCGTCATTCCAAAAATCTGAGATCCTTCTGATTATCCGTCTGTACTTCACGTCTATTGCACCTTGAGTTTGGTCTTAGAACAATCAATCCCACCTCTGGTACACATGCCAGAGCCTAAAATCATCCGCCACAGCCAATTCCTGACCCGTTCGCCCACCCGATAAATCCTATTCTAAGTCCCTAAACCCAAACTTGGTTTACATGCTCCATTTACAATGAGGACATTAGAAAACTTACGCATGGGGGGGTAGTAAAGTGCAAACATACAGAAATCAAAATTCAGAAGGGTTCCCATAAAAAATCTCATACGCCAAAAATGCCAAAAAAATAGAAAATGGTGAAAAAGAACAAAAATTCTAAGGGAGAGAAAATTTTGAGGCCAAACAAATCATGAGGAGAAAATGAGGGGAAAAGTGAAAAATGTCAAAAAAGGAGCACAAAATGAAAAAGAAAAAAAAGAGTCATTAGTAAGAAATTAAGAGATTAACTGAAGTTCTAAACCATATCAAGAAAAAGAAAAAGTGCTAATGAGACATAAAAGAGATTAGTAGGAATGTTGATCTTAGGCCTCTTGGGCTAGACTCTTAAGCTTAAAAATTCAACTATCCGCTAAGATCTGGATAGCCCTCAAAGGTCGAAGCTTAAGTATTAGGTCTAAGGCTTAGGGAGTATTCGACCTCGTTAACTGACCTTTGGTTTGCGGGACTCGGTAACCTAAGCACCCCAATCCACACACAGTCTAGTTCAGTGCGCATAATTATCAAAATCACGTAAAAGCATTTAAGTGTTCTGAAAAAGTAGCCTAGATTAGGAGCGGCTGATCAACACAAGTTGATTTGGACGAGTTCCCACCACAGAGAGGCGGGAAATTCCCCTCGAAGATGCGTAATAACATATCATCTCCTAGGTGCTTGTCTCCTAGGATATTTACATATCCTACCGAGGGCACGTAAGCACCCTTGTTGGTTCAGATGCCATGGGCGGCATTATCACGAAATGTCGATTGCCAGGGTCTGGATTTAGCCACAGAATGACATGGGCAGGATTATCTCAAAATCTCAAAAGCCAGGGTTCTAGGGGTTGCCATGGGCGGTGCTATCACAAAGCATCAATTGCCAGGGACCCTTCGAGGATTGATGATGGGGACAGGGAATCCGATACAGACCGCGTTGAGAAGCCAATTCGAAGCTAGAAATAAAAAGAAAAGAGAGAAAACTCTCCAAACAAAGAAAATCCTATGTTTCTCTCTTACAAAAGACACACTGCAAACTGAACCGAGGTTAAAATACGTTACAAGCACGGGAGCTTTAACCGTGGAGTCCAACGAACCTTAGGATAGTTCCTGTGGGCCTTAAAAACCTTTGCGGAGGACTGAGGCTAGAGCTGGTCAAGTTTGGATCTTGGTTGGTACTTGAGTACCTCTAGGCCTACTATCGGCATTCTAGTCTAATCAAAAAGAAAAAAAAGCACTCATCATAATTTGTGAACATCAAGGAACTCTTGGTCTAGAACATAAGTTAAAACCTTAAAATTTTGCTAAGGGACTAGCAAAAGCTAGGCATGGGGGTATGATGTGAACACCATCATGAGCCCTTACTAGCTCATTTTGACCCAGAAAAGAGAACAAAACCTCTTATAGAACCAACTAGAGGTCTTAACTAAATGAATAACCATTTTGAGAGAAAAGTAAGAAACAAGGGGTAAAACTGTAATTTTACCATTGCAGTACAACAACGGGTTTTCTCATGGGCTAAACATAGGTCAAATGGTCTTAACAAGATAAAAAGTGGGTTGGTTCAAACAGAAAAGGGTTCATGTGAATTCTAGGAATTAAATGACTTCTTGTAACCCTAAAACAGACCAACTTGATTTAGCAAGGTTCTGGTAAGGATAAAATCCACATAAACCCTCTAAAAATCATGGAAAAATATTGTCTAGGGTTTAGAACCTTCAATTTGGCCCTTGGAACCTACTTTGACCTAAATTGGGGTCTCAGGCAAATATTTACCCTAAATTGGGTTTTTACGTAAATTGACCAGTCAAATGTGGTCAAACCCAAAATCCAACTTCACCATTAGATTCCTTAAGTCCAAATTAGGTTTATGCCAAAATTTGGACCTACGAGGAATTCATATTGACCCACTTTGCAAACAGGTCTAGCCTAATTACATTTCTACCTCTATCTTTCAAAAACTTCTATAGAAACCTCCCTAGCTTCATTGTCGTTCCTTACAATTAGGTCCCTCTTCCATTATAGTGGAGAGAATCCTACTCTGACGAGGCTTCAAAGGCAAGCACTCTCTAATCTCTTAGAGAATCCCCTTCAAAATTGAAAGGGAGATTCTCTGAGAAATTTCCTCCAATGTGAACCCACTGATGAACCCTAATTCCTACTCAATCTCTCATGCGAATGCATGAGAGATTTGGGTCTCTCTGAGTTTCCATCTCCGGCAACATTGCTGCAAGCACAAATCCCCCCTCCAGGGCCTATATAAGAAACCCTAATTCATTCTGCACCTCCTCAGCTTGGAATTGGGCCGGTCCACCCCACTTTCTTCTCTCCTCGCCAACCACAACTTCTCTGCAAGCTCCGGTGGCTCCGTCCTCTTTCTCTCGTCACCCAACCACAATACTAGTGGTTGGGTTACCTTCTTCTCATTCATCCGCATCGGCCACACCAGCCCAAACGCTACCTCTACCCCTGTCGTCGCCGCCGCCTCATCTACGGAGAGCTTCGTCTCCGGCGACAACAACATGAGCCAGCCTCCATCCCTGCCTCCTTCGTCCTTATATTAGGTCAGATAATTTCTCTCTCCCTCCTCTTCCTGTTTCTCCTCTTTATTTCTTGCAAACACCCCTCGACGCACGCAACCAACCTCACCTTCATCTCCGGCCACACTCTAGCGAGGCATCCCCGCCACTCCACAACTCCATCCGCCTCTCCAACCACCCCATAAACATCGCCACATCTCACTGATCCTAAACCCTCACTCCACTTACCGTGACACACCCCCAGGACACCCCCCGAACACACCCACTTTCGCGCACACAGGATGCCCTAGGCATGCACACTCCGGCCACCCCACGCCACGTCGACCCTCGCACTACGTTCACCGTGTCTCGGCGAAGCTTCCTGAGCCTTCTGACGTGGTCGGAAGGCTGTTTTCGTGGTTGACAGGTTTGGAGGCCCGCCACCATTAATATAAGCAAGGAGCTTGCTTGGGAGCTTCCCCCAGGTCTCCTCGCTCCAAGCTAAGAGCCCCAGGTTATGCGGAATCCTCTCACACACAGCCCCAGCCAACCAATTGGCACTGAAGACCCCAGTAGCAGCTGCAATTGGATCTGCCATCTGCTGCGAATGCACGCAACAAGAAGGTGGGATGTTTAGTCCCACCTCGGAAGCTGTCAAGCGGGCACAGTGAGATAAATTGAAAAAGTGAATATGCCTTATCGCCTCTTGACCACCAGGTGAGGTCCCACTCACCCTCACTGCCTCATCCATGACCCGATCCCCACAGACCTAGCCTAACCTATATACCTGACCTGCACTCCTCACCCACCACCGCACGCCAGTGAGCCTAGTCCCGAGTGTGCGTACCCGACCCGATTACCCGAGAAGTAGCTCTAGAAGAGCGAGCCTAAGAAAGAAAGAGGAAGAGAGATCACGAGGATAGGTAGGGGTAGGTTTTGCTCTCTCGCAGGGAAGTAGAAGAAAAAGCCAAGGAAGAAGAGGGTTGAAGCCAGCGAACGCTAAGGAGAAGGCAAGGACTGAAGAGGAAGAAGCTGAAAGGCTAAAAGAGAGAGGAGAAGGAACTGAAGGTAGAAGAAGGAGTCTCCAGAAGGAAAGAAAGAAGAAGAAGAAGAAGCCAAAGGCAAAAGAAGCAAAGGCACAGGCATGAAGAAAAGAAAAGAAGAAGAAGGAAGAAAGCCAGCCATAGACAGAGATCAGAGACAGAGAAGAGAAAAAGATCAGAAATATCACTGTAGTAATCACAAGTTTAAGACATCTGATTCACAAAATTAGACATCCATTTTTTGTTCTCTCTTTACATACATTGTCTTTTTGCATTACAACTCTGATTTACATTGCATATTCAATTTCTCAAAAGTTGTGCTCTTGATTTTTAAACCCCAATTTGCTCCTCGTGTTCGACCTCGGATTTAAAACTTCGAGTAATAAAATTTATTTATTTTCGAGCGATTTCAACTATACTACAACGCATTAATTTTAAAACATTGATCTCACCAGTTAAACAGATCCCCAAAGGCGATTTCCATGCTACTACTCTTACAATTGATATTGGCCTTAGCGATAGCCAGGAACGGACGCCCCAGAATGATGGGCGTGTTCCTCAAATTCTCAGATACATCCTTGTCAAGAACAAGGAAATCTACAAGAAAATAGAAGTCCTTAACCTTGACAAAAACATCCTCAATAATGCCTCTCGGATTTGTGACCGAACAGTCCACTAACTGCGACGTTACTGAGGTCGGCCGAAGTTCACCTAATCTGAACTTCTTGTAAAGAGAAGTCAGAATTAGGTTAATGGATGCACCTAGATCCAAGAGTACCTGGTCAAAAGTATAATCTCCGATAACACATGAAATCAAAGGGGCACCTAGATCTCTCTTTTTTGGAGGAAGGTGTGTAGGATAACAAAACTAGCCTGCTTAGAGAGTATCACATTCCTTGGAATAGATTCCCTCGGCTTACGCTTCTGGGTGCATAAATCCTTTAAGAATTTAGCATAAGCCAGTATGTGCTTGATAGCATCGAGGAGGGGGATATTGATTTCAACATTTTTGAATATATTCAAAAGTTCCTTATTACTATCAATATGCTTCTTCTTCCTGGGTTTAATTAAGGCCTCAGGAAAAGGAACATGAGTCAGATTTTTGAAATGTGGTTCCTGAGCCTTGATTTCTTCTTCAGAGTTTTCCTTTCTGTCCTCAAGCTCACCAGGATTTTCTTGACTAGAGTAGAGTAGGTGTGGGTCCTGGGTTAGCCTTCCACTCCTCAAAGTAATGGGGTTGGCAAATGCATACGGGTTTGGGTCTTGGGGTGGGTTAGGAAAGATTGGAGGGGCTTGATTAGCCAAAAACCCTGGATTTGATGAAAAAGCGTAAGAGGAAGGACCTTGCTCAACCACCTGAGCATGTTCATTTGGGTCCCTCTAATTCCCGTACCCTTGGGCTTGATTGCCTAGATTCTGTATGTTGCACGTGTTGGGTATGGGTTAAGATGGTAGAGATTTGGGCTAACGAGTATTAGCACTAATCCCGATTTGCAAGTTGTCCAACGAGGTTTTCTTTTGTTGCATGAGCTGGAGCATAGATCCTTGCATCTCTACCATCTGACGGTTCAAATCAGCCTACCCTACGAGTTGACGAGCATTCCAAAATGGCTAATTGACCTGATTCAGGTGCAGTTGAGTATAGACATGACCCTGACCCAATGGTCTTTGAGGAGCATAGTTGCTGGGTCGGAATTGGGTCTGCTACCCCAGATTTTTCTAAGAGAAGTTAGGGTAGTTCTCCAACCCGGATTATAAGCATTGGAATATGGGTTGGACTTAACGTTCACCTGTACAGCATAGACATCCTCATAGGGTGAGGATGGAAAGAAAGGGAGGGATCATAGAAACTGGGATCAAAGGCCCCAATTTAGAACCCGTGGGGTTCCAAACAATGCTAGCTCACAGGTTGAGCCACATCCAGTTCATTCACAAACTCATATCCAAAAGGAGCTTGCGAAGAATGGAATCCCAAATTCTAGGATTGAGTGGATCGAGAATTATTCGCAAAGTTTCCAACCACCCACTCCTCCATCCTTTTGGTAACCAGGTCCACCTTATCTAATTTATTACAAATCATCTCCATATCGAATGAATGAGAGTCATGGACCTCATTAACATTCGATCTGGGTTGTTGGTACCGATTAAATGTATCCATGGAGGCATGATTGATTGAATTTTCACTCATTTCCTCAAACAAATCATGCGCACTATTTGCATCTTTGTTGAGGAAATTTCCTCCGCAAGAAGCATCCACATGATTTCTAAGTACTCAGTCAACCTATGGTAAAAGATCTACCAAGTTGCAATTTCGGCACCTTGTGGTGTGGACACCTCCGCAATAAGTCCTGGAATTGCTCTCAAGCAACATTAAACAGCTCCCCAGGCCACTGGGCGAAAGTAGTAATCGCCCGCCTGTTTGCACCTCAAAATACGCCTGCAATAAAACCTTCTTATGCTATTTCCTAGCATTAACGTTGCATATTAGGATTCTATAGTTGCATTTGTAAAAACACTTGCATTCATGCATTTAATTAAGAGGAGAGAAGATTGAAAATAATGGCTTACATATTTACATTTTTCCTCAAGTGCCTCATTGCAAAATCCACATCTTTTTTATTTTCTCCTCTTGGTTTTCTTTTTTCTCTTTCCGCGGTTGCAACTCTCTTCCCGCAACAGCTGCATACATTTACTCCACATCATTTCTCCCTGCCAACGTCGCTCCCTACAGCTGCCAATCCCGTGCCCTCTCCCTGCTGCAGCCGGCACGCCACTCGCTCCGCCTCTATAAGAAGCTGCAGCTTCTTCCTCATGAGACACGCTGCTGCACGAAACAAAAACCCGCAGCCACCTCTTCCACCGTCTTCCCCTCCCATATGTCGGCCCTCCGTAGAGGAGGCACCCGGCGAGCAGGAGAACCCACTGTGGTGCACACCACCACAGTGGGAACACCACCGCCCAGCTCTTCAACGAGCCGGTGGGCGTGGTGTTTTCTTTCCTTTTCGTTTTCATCTCCACGCCATTGCTGTTGCTTCAAGGTCCGAAGCTTGAAGCAGCAGCAGCAGCTCCCCCCCGCCTCCTCCGCGACCTTCCCCGCAGGCGCTCAGCCCTCCGCGCGCGCCTGCAGGGCACTCTCCACTCAGTTCTCCGCTCTGACACCTCCGCCGTTGCACCCACAACCGGCCACTGCGTGCACTGCAACGGCTGGCCAACCGTCGTCCCGCTCCCCTGCCAACCTCTGCAACCCTCCGCAACCGACTGCAGACTCCCCGCCGCCCTCTCCGAGCACGCCATCACCCGCTCTCCGTCCTCGCACCCAGCCTACAGACGCCTCACCTTCTCCGCGCGAAGACGTACCTGCATCTGCGACCATCAAATGTCGACAGCCATCTGCAGACGACTCGACCTCCAGACGTCGGGCGCCTTCTGCAGACGACTTAACCTGCGGCTCTCTCCTGCGTCCGTCCGCTCCCGCCCGCTCTCTCTCTTCTGCGCTCTCTCTCCCGCTCTCTCTCTCTCTCTTTCTCTCTCTCTTTTTCACTCACTCACAGGACACACTACACCAACGCACACACACATCTTCACCGACACTTACACACACCCACACACACATAAACACTAGTATAAGTACATATATATATACGTATACATATATATATATCTATATACTTATACATATACTTATATATATATACATATATATATAGACCTATCTATATACATATATATATACATATATATCTATATACATATATATATACATATATATCCATATACATATACTTATATACATATATATATATACATCTATATATATATATATATACATATATACATATATAGCTATATACATACATATATACATATATACATATACACCTATATATATATATATACACATATATATATCTATATATATCTATACATATATACCTATACATTTATATATAAATATATAGATATATTTACTTATGTACATATACATATATATATATATTCACGTTATTTGCCATACGCGGTATTGCGGGAATATCTGCACCAATTGCTGATATTCCCCGATACACGCGAGTAAAAAGTGTGGACCCATTCATCATCCATCCTCCATCCACACTCCACGCGGCACCTAGTCGTGCTGGTTGCGTCTCTCTAGACATCGACTGACTCGACATAGTGTTACACTCCATCGTCACCTCCACCCCCACCCCTTTATATATATAATACATATATATACCTATATATCTCTAGATACTATATTTACTTTCTGTCTGTTAGCTTCCTTCTTAGTAAAAAGAAAAAATATATATATAAAAGAGAAAAGATAATCTTTGATTTGCAAGTACCCCGTCTTGCGAGTAGCAAGACTTGTTTTGGAACTCTGTTTTGGCTAAAAGCCAAGGACACAATTTTGAGGGTGTGCCTCAAGGACAAGGATTACCAGAAAAAAAATCTAAATAAGAAAAACACCAAAAACAACATAAACGAACGGAAGAGACGCATTTTAAGGAAAACGTAGAAACTCGACTTGAACCCCACTTCCCTGAGTTCGACCCTGGGCCTAAAAGTGACAAGATAAAATCAATTAGGCAGGTTAAAAATTTTGTAAAGAGATGGTTAGGTCCGAATTAGGTTAACCACTATACACATTTCAACGATAAAATCCCCATATTAACAACCTATCCGGGCCGACCCATCACCGCCTCAGTGCATTGGTACGCCCGACTGGAAAGAATTTCTTTAAGAAAGCCGATTTAAGATTATTCTAGGTTGCTATCAGCCTTCCTATGGTCCTATACCAATGAGTACCCTTGTCCCTAATAGAGTAGGGAAAGAGCCTCATAATAATTTGCTCTTCATTCACATTTCATGATTTGGTGGTCTGGACCAAAGTGGTCAAGTCCTCCAAATGCTGAAACAGATCTTCAGAGCCAAGCCCATGAAAATGTTTGATCAGGCTTAACACTTGGGGCTTGATTTCTACCTCTCCAGCAGGAATCTGGACACTGAGACGTTCCCCGTAATTTGAAGGATCATAAAATTCCTTCAAGGGAGGAGCACCCTACATTCTCTGCAACTATTCTTGCATTCCCCGCATTTATTCTAGCTACCTTTGAAACATCTCTTGTTGATTCTGACGCAAAGGAGGTTGTTGATCGGCCATGGGATCAATTTGGTCAAAATTCACTCCGTGCCTTGATGGGAACACCATCATGAGCCATAACTATCTCATTTTGACCTAATTAAGTCAATAAATACTCCTACATAACCGCCAGAGAGTCACAAGTTGTTGCATATTCATTATGAAAGAAAAATAAGAAACTAGGGCTAAAACTATAATTTTACTAACTCATCATGAACGCAGTACAAACAAGGGTGTAACGAACGCGTGCCCCAGACGTCTTTTAAGACGTCTGGGAGGTGGCCCAGACGTCGGACCAGACGTCTGGGATCGTTTCCAGACGTCTGGAAATCCGTTAATTTCGACACGCGCGGGTCGTCTGCGCGCCTGAGCACGCAGACCGAATATTCGCTTATTCCCTCTTTCTCTGCTGCTGCAGACACCTGCCGTGTCCTCTCTCTCCTCCTCGCGCGGCCTTAAAAGGCCACGCGCTCCCTCCCATCGTCTCCACCGTCTCCTCCCTCTTCTCCTTCAGCCAGTGAGCGTGAGCGCGAGCGCGAGGGCGGCAGCGGCGGCCGCAGTGAGCGCAGAGGAGGTGCTGCGTGCGAGAGCAGAGCTCTGCCGTGACGGTGAGCTCGCCGGCGTTGCTAGGGTCGGCCGGCGGAAGGCGCAGGGGGCGCGGAGCGACGCGGAGGGGGGACTGCTATGGTCTGAGCAGCAGGCGCTCGAGGTGCGACGCGGGCGACGTCGCGAGCAGAAGCCGGGTGGTGCCCTGTTCTGGAAAAATTTCCAGAATCAGACGTCTGGGTTGATAGCCAGACGGCGAGGGCGACGTCTGGAAGACCTTCCAGACGTCTGAAAGGTGAGTTTTCCGTCTTCTTCTTCCTTCCTGTCGACTAACCGTACTGATGGAGGGAGATGGGTGTGCGCAGGCTCGGTGATTCGCCATCCAATGCAAATCAAACGTCTGGCTATTGTACCAGACTGCGGGAGCGACCTCCAGACGTCCGGGGTGACAATCGGACGTCTGGGAGCTAGGCCAGACGTCCCCGCAGACTTTTGGACATCTGGGAAACCACACTGAACAGGTAATTCTCTGATCCACTTTTTAAGACATCTGGAAGAAGTTCTAGACGTCTAATTTTACACAGTGTCGTCGTTTTCGACCCGTTTAGGGCCCGTTCGGGTTCCGTTTTTCGCGATTCGAGTTGCGTTCTTTTCAGAATTAATTCCTCTACCCATCTACAGTAGCTATACACTATTTTGAGACTCTCCTTGTGTTTGATCCTTGTGATAAGACCTCGTTCAGTTGCAGTCTTGGGAGTCGCAGAGGCACGTGGGATTCTCGATCACACCCCCATTACTCCCGTTGTACCTGGTAGAGTGGTTTTAAGTTATTAATAAAATCTGTTAAAGTATGGAACCATAACTAGAACCTAGGACATTGCATGAATCCTAGGAATGAGAAATATATGATAGCTCCTAGGTGTTGCATGAATCCTAGGGCTGAAAAACTAGATTGTATGATAGATCCTATGATATGGCATGAATCCTAGGATGGGAAAACTAGTGGAATGTATAATACTGCAGTCTTGGAAAATGGAAAGAGATATAAAGCTGCCTATAATTTGAATTAACAGCTGCCTGTTGTGAATAAATAACGTGGTTGAGAACATGGGTTGTAAAAATGTTAAATTAGAAAGTGAAACCTGGATGTTTGAGTAAAAAGGATGGAACCCTATAGGGAAGTAGGAGTAGAACTCCTGGAAAGTGAATGGAATAGTATTGGGGAAGTGAGCTGGCCCTTGAGTACGGAGTACCAAGGAGAGCGACTGTCCCCCCTGTTTAGTACAGAGTGGAGCCAGCCGCCCCAGGGACCCGGGGTTAGGACTGGCCACTCTGTACCGACTTGCTGGCCCTCGCGTACGTAGTACCGAGGAGAGCTACTAGTGTAGGGAGGTACCAGCTACCCCATGGGCCCCGGGGTTCTGCTAGCCTCCCACACCGACTTGTTAGGCCCGCTAGGGCAAACCAGGGTAGTTAGGCGAGGGTGCGCGGACTGTGGAGGGGCAAGGCCCTGGTTTGGTTACTGTGGAGGGGTTGGACCCCTGTTACTGAGAGGGCTCTGCCCTGGACTGGTTCCATGCTGTGCTTTGGGCGCACCCGTTAACGAAAACGACTGACCGCGTGTCAGTACGGGTTAGCTACCTGTGCGTTTATCGCGCGTGCCGTAGTCACCGTTACGTTTGTCAGTGACCTTAGGGTGGTTGACTGAGGGTAGGATCACCACGGGGGACTCTCCCAGCCAGGAGAGCACCACGTGCTACTTCTACTTTTTGGAAAAGACTGCAATCAAGATCATTCCCACGAGGAACATTCGAGATCAAGAAAAAGATCTGGGGAATAAATGAAATAGTGAGACAATTGAAAGATGTGAATAAAGAAAGTAATCGAACATAACAGCTACTGTACACTCTACTGTTGTCTTTAGTTAGTTGCCACTCTACTCAGCGTTTTGCTGACGTGTTACACTCGTTACCTTTTTCAGGACCAGATGTCGAGCAGCCAGGGTCAGCGGCTGCAGAGGACGCTGGGCCGAGTAGGGTCCAGTAGAGTTACCACTGTTTCTTGTACCTCTTTTTGTTCTGTTATAGAGAGTAGTTCTTGTTTCCGCTGTACTTTTCTTTACCTGCAGTTCATATTTAGTTATGAATGTTGTTCTACTGTTGTGGTGGTATATACTGTAGTAGTTTCTTTCCTTACTGCTATACTTTCTTACTGTTAGTTATATTCATGCTGAATGTGGTTTATTTTTACTGCTCTTTTGGTTACTTCCTCGTTGGACGACTAGGTCTTGGGATTAGTCGAGTCGGTCCGGTTCTCGTGTCTCGTAGGGACTCGAAACCGAGTCGTTACAAAGGGTTTTCTCAGGGGTTGTATAAAGGTCAATTGGCCTTAAAAAGATAACAAGTGAGATAAGACAGACAGAAAAGGGTTTGCACGTGTTATGAAAATTAAATAACTTTTGAAACCCTAAAAATAAACCCTCTTAATTAACTGAGGTTCTGATCAGAATAAAATTCACCTAAACCCTCTAAAATTCATATAAAAATATTCTATAGGGTTTAGAACTTTCAATTTGACCATCAGAACCTATTTTGACCCAAAACAGAACCACAGATAGACATTTGCCCTAATTTAGGTTTTTGCATAAATTATCCAATCAAACTTGGTCAAAACCAAAATCCAACTTCACCATTGAATTTCTTAGGTCAAAATTAGGTTTGTATCAAAATTTGGACCCAAGATGAATTTTTCTTGACCTAGTTTGCAAATTGATCCTATCTAATTTCATTTCTGCCCTTAACTTTCAAAATCCCTTCAAATAGACCCCTAACTTTTTCATCATTCTCACAAAAACCTCCCTACTGCCATTAATCCTATTCCTACTTGCTCCGACGAACTTAAAATGGAAAGAACTTCCTGATTTTATGGCGAATCCCTTTCAAAATTGAAAGGGAAGTTCGTCAAGAAATTCCCTTCCTTTTGAAACCAATCCCAAGCCCTAAAACCTACCCAATCTCTCATGCGAGCGCATGAGAGATTTGGGTATCAATGAACTCCCAAGTCCGGTGAGGCTTTCCAAGCTTGGAAAGCTTATTTCCCAAGCTTAAACTACCTCTAGATCCTTATATAAGAGAGCCCAGATCCTCCCGAACTTCCTAAGCTTGAATTCAACCTGAGACACCCTCAAATTCTTCTCTCCTCCTCCGGTCGATTTTCTCTTCAAGCTCCAGCGATTCTCTTGGTCTTCCCTTGTCGTCTGACCACCATACCTATGGCAGATTCTTCCTCCTTGCCTTCATCCGCGTCGCGCAGCACCCGCCGGCGCTCCTACCTCCCTTCATCCTTGTCGATCACCTCCCTCTAAGCATCTTCGTCTCCGGCATCGGTCACACCTCAATTGGCACCAACTCTACTCCCCTTCATCCACCAACTACTTAGATAAGTTCCTTGACTTCCCCTCTTCATTTTCAGACCCTTACCACCTTGTTTCAACCACCGACTCGCCCAGTCACCCTCCGTCTTCTTCTGCTCCGGTGAAGCTCCGGCAATGCCCAACTGCCGTTCCACTGCACGAATCACACCACTATCACCTCCATAAGCTCCACCATGATCCACTCTTCAAAACCCCTCTTTCCATTCGCTTTATCGACAACCCAAACCACCCACCGAACAACCCATCTTTCTCCGACTGACACTAACTCCGCCAGCCACCTACAAGCATCCTTCTACTATGCCACGACCGCCATCACGTTCGTCGTCACACAGCGAAGCTACTGAACATATTTGACATGACCGAAAGGCCTTATTTGTTTCTTTCAGGTGTCAGGTTGGAGCTCTGCCGCTGTCGCCATATCTGGCCTTGCTCTTCGAGCTTCAAGACATGCAAGCCCCAGACATCGCCTCCAGGTGATGCAGAACCAATAGCACCAGACTCCCAGGTCCTTGGTTGGAAGTGTGAACCCCAGTAGCTATGCTAATCGGATACATCTTCCACAGTGAGCTGTAGCAGGTGTGAGCAAGGAAAAGGAGATTGGATTAGTCCCACATCGATTATGGAAGAGCGCCCGCCAGCGCATAAATTGAAAAAGTGTTAGAGGCTATTTGCCTCATAACACGGGGTGAGGTCCCTCTCACCCACGCACACCTGCGCCTTGTCCGCAACTCTGTCCCCCACGGATCTGGCTGACCCGTTTACCCGACCAGACTAACCTACACTCCTCGCTCACTACCGCATGCCAGTGAGCTTGGATCCGGGTGCGTATGATCCGATAACCCGACTATCCTTATAGAGGCCCTAGGAGGGCGGAGCCTAAGAGAGAAAGAGAAAGAGAGCTTGCGCATGGGGTAGGGGGGTTTTTCTCTCAGGAGAGTCTGGCTAACACTTAGCCAATTCAAGAAGCCCCTCCCCTATCTGCAGAAGGAAGAAGGAGAAGGCTTGAGAAGCTAAAGCAGAAAAGAGAAGAAGAAGAGGAGCCGCATGAGAAGAAGAGGAAGAGAAGCAGAAGAAAAGAAGAAGAAAAATAGAAGTTTAAGTCGTCTGATTTCATAATCAGACAACGGTTTGGTTTGATTGTATACATATACATTGAGTTCCTTAGCTGATATTGTAGGAGTATTTGGTGATCTAAATCACCATTTTACTCCCATCTTTTTGCACCTTGATCTTGTTATTATTGCAAATTCTTTTACTTTAAATTGTGATCTTGAGCTTTCAATTCCCATATTGCTCCCTGTGTTCGACCTCAGAACTTTTTCAAGTAATAAAATTTATTTGTTTTCAAAGTGATTTCAACTATATTACAACGCTTTATTTTAAAACTTGATTTCACTGCATTAACATGGCTCCTAGAATGATCTAATGGTCCTTCCAATCGGGGATCCAATGACCTCCTTCCAAGCATAAACTAGGAAGAGGTTGGAAGGACTGGGGATAATAACCCTATAGCACAACAAAACAAGCCTATCCTTAAGTTGGGTAGCCTAAAGATCTACAGACTCTCAGAATCTGTCTTAAGATTATAAATAATTTACTCTACTTGTATCCAGTCAATCCAACAAGTTAAAAGGAGTGACTAGGGAGAAGGTTCTTCCTTTAGCTTGCGTCTCCAGTTCCTAGTGTACCCCCCAACCATGATCATTTGACGCTACTCCCCTAGCTAAACATCAGATTGACTAGTACAAGTAGGTTAATCGTGAACAATCTCAATCTAGGCCCCGAAGAGTGAATCAGTCCTTAAGGCCAATATCTAATCAATTTCAACTTAGGCTTAGGATTGTAGTGCTTATGAAAGGTGATAGGCCCTTAAAAAGGGTTGTGCCCTTAATGATTGATTGAATATGTGTGAGTGCGTGCACAACCAGGGTTTTCAAGAAAGATTATTTGAATGAGTGGATTTTAAGGTTCAAATATTGCTTAAGTAGCTTTTAAGGTTTAGAATTAGGTAAATTCAATCAAGTTCAAGAGGCAAACCAGATTTTCAAAACACGAGTGAAGATCTTTTCCTTTTGAAATCAAAAGTAAAGTGGAGTGTCTGGTATTGACCTAAATTGTAAACCCTAAGGGGAAGCTACTTAATGAGTTGATTTTAGATGAAGTGGTGCGGCCCAAACAACTCAAACAATTGGCCTTAATGCACCACTGAGTTAGGCACACAAGTGGTTACCTAATCTAATTTCTACCCAATTATGTGTTTGGGTGTGTGTACCGGTTCCAAAGATAGGTTTACTGGTTGAGTTTGAAAATCAGAAGAGGTTATGTACCTCTGTGTTTTTTTTTAGATTTTTTTTCTTTCTATAAGCGGAGGGTGGGATGAGTGGAGGTGGAAATCAAACAATCAAAACTAATCCTAGGGCTTATGAGAACATCTAGGTTAATAGAGTTTGAATTAGGGTTATGAAATGAACTCTATGGAGGGGTGAAGAATGGGGAGCACTTACAATTGTCTTCAACTGCACTTTACTCCTTTCTATCTCTTGAAGATTCCTTGTTGAGGTACCTGCAAAACAATAGAAAAGAAATAAAAGCAAGTTAGAAAACAGATTAGTGCGCGAAAATGCGAAAAGGAAATCAAGATTCATTGCCTCCCCGGCAATGATGCCAAAATGTTGAAGCGGTAAATCTACACAAATAGAGTTTGAGTTTGGAAAACCCTTCATTGTAGTGTGATTTACGAAGAAATCCATCAACAAAAAATTTTACCAAAACTCGAAAAGAATTTCCGATCGAACACAGAGAGGCTACGTCAATTTGAAATTCACGATTATATATTTTTTTTAATTTTTGTTTAAAGGCGATATACTCAATGAATAGATACTAAACTAAAGAGAGAGAAAGAACAAATACTTTTATAAAATAGATAATGTTTGTACAACTAGAATGTGGAAAATATTACAACTAGAAAGCAGTAAAATCTATTCTAGAAAGCAGTAAAGGAGAAGGTAGAGAGAAGTTATCCTCCTCGTCGATTGCTTAGAGGACGAGCCAAAATGGGCGACACCTGGAAGACAGAGAGCAGAGACGGAAGACGGAGAACGAAGTAGGAAGAATTGGGGGCGAGGCAGGATGTCATCATCATGGGATCCACTTCCGGAATGGGGGCGAGAAGACGACCAGGGAGCTCCACGAATGGGATGAGAAGTGGACAAAATTTTTACTTTTAACTCTAGAGGAGCATCCCGGGTTTGCTACAAGCTTCTTTAGAGCTTTGGAGAGGGAGAGAGGTGAAGGAAGCAATGAAGAATTTTAGTGGTAGGGGTCTCCTTTTATAGTTGTAGGGATTGAGAGCAATTTGGTCATTTTATGCTTAAAAACAATAACTCATGGTCTTTAGTGGTGAATTTAAGCGACACTAAAGTCCCTGAACGTGAGCGTAGGTTGCACGCACGCCATGCCTCCTCTCCGTGTGCTTCATGCCTACTCACGATCATGTGCTCTCAGCAGTCCAATCGCAAGATCAGATGACTTAAAAGCCATCATGTCCGTGCCCAATCGTGCGTCTACATGCGATCGAGGGTTCAAACGAGCATCATCGCGTGCATGCTAATAAACGCCGATTTATCATCATTCTTTTGCATTAAAACAATCCTAGCTCTTAGGGTTTTGCTTCGCAAACTAGTTTTTGGGTTGCATTTAGTCATAAATTAGGTTAGGCATGCATTGCATTTTTTTATTATCTTTTTAATGTGTTTTTGTGAGTGTTAGGGATAAACAGATTAACAGATCCCTCGAACCCTTGCACTCAAGAAGGCAACAGATGAAGGAGAAGCTCAAACTAGCTGGAACTCAGCTTGATCCAGCTCACCATAGTTGGAATCCAGCTCACTTAGACTAGGGTTAGTTTATCCTAGCTCCATTCAGCTCATCTCAGCTGAATGGCAGCTCAAGAGAGCTCATCTCAGCTCACCCTAGCTCAGGTCAACTTAGATCCAACTCAACTTAGCTGAGTCTAGCTCATCTCATCTCCCATGAGTTCACAGGGAGCTCTAGCTAGTTCAATTAAGTTGATTGGAGTTCACCTTAGCTCAGGACCAGCTTGATCCAGCTCCACTCAACTCCAGCCAGCTGAAGATGAATTCATTCCAGCTCAGGAAGCTCAAGTCCAGCTTCTGGGGACTCAGCTTAGCTCAACTTAGTTGAGCTAAGCTACCTTAGCTGCCTCAACCAGCTCAGTCCTCCCTGGGAGAACCAGACCCAGCTCACCTTAGCTCCATTCAGCAAAAGCCATCTCACTTTAGCTTGGCTTAGCATCTACCAAAGAACTAGTAAGCTAAGCCAGCTAGAGTAGCCCCATGTTGACCTCTTCAGTAGCTGCTAGCTCCAATTCAGCTCCAAACTCTTCATATCCAACTCCTCTCCTCAAACCCTTAGCTCCACATGCCTACTCCTCCACTCCACTACTAGCTAAGCTAGCTTAGCTTAGCTAGCATCCAGCTCCTTGGCCATCCATCAACCATAACTTAACCCTAGCTAGCTCCATTTACTAAGTAAACTCAAGTCCACCTAGCTAGCTCCACTTCTACTCAAGTTGGCGCCACCTTCTTCACCACCCTTCACCCCTCAATCACCACCAAAAGACACCTAGATGTTGGCGCCAAAACCACCCTAACCACCCCCCTTTTTGGTGCCAACTTCATCTCCCATATCCACCTTACACATAACCCTTCCAAGCCACATCCACCACCCACCTCAACCCCCTTCTAGAACCTAGAAGTTGGCACCAACCGATGGCACCTCTGCATGGTTGGCGCCACTTTTAGGTGTCCCTTGGTCACCCATAACTACCCCCCTTACATCCCTTAGGTGGCGCCAACTCCCCTTAGCCCTAAGATCACCTAACCACCCCCATCTTCACATCTTAGCCATCCATCTCAAGAGTCACCTTAACCCTCCCACCCTACCCTATAAAAGGACCAACACCCACCACCATACAATCCATCTTTGGCTACCAAAATACCTCTTATATTCTACCTATAGCTCACGCCCAAGAGAGAAGAAGAAGAAGAAGTTTAAGGGGACACTCTGTCCCCTTGGTGCCTTCCCCTCTTCCCTTCTCTCTTGTGCCCACGCCAGCCAAAGGAGAAGCCAGGCAAGGAAGACCTTTGGAGGAGGTCTTGAGGGTGGTATACAACCATCTTTGGAGGAGAGCTTAGAGGTGGTCCACGCCACCTTGGAGGAAAGCCTTGGCACGCCCCCTACTTCAGGGTTTGCCAAGGAAGCTACACCTTGAAGAATCTTACAAGGAGAAGGAGGAGCCCTTTTTTATTGCGGGAGCAGCCACAATTGGAGCAAGAGACTCGCCATCTTCACCATCATTTCAGAGGTTTTTTGTGTTTCCATTACATGTATTTTTAATTCTAGTAGTTTAAGCATTCTTCTACTAAATTATTGTAAAATAATTCCTCAATTTTATATAAGTTGCCTTCATTAGATTTTTTTTGTCTTGATTGCAATTTAAATTTCCCTTTTGTGCACTCATTTCCCTCCCTCTCTAATTACCCTAGGCCTTCACATGCCTAGGGTGAGCAGGAAGGTAGCTCTTGTCACCTAGGGTTACTATTAGGAGTAGTTATCATCAACTTGAAATCCTTGTTATTTCAAATACAAAACAAAAAAAGAAGTTATATTGAAAAATGCACAAAAAGAAAGGTGAATTCCATTTTCGAAGCAAGAGATTTAATTTTTGCAAACTTGCCTCCTTGGATGACCCTAAATACCCCACTATCTAGGTTATAAATTTTAAAAGCGTTTACGATTTGGCTTGTTACAACGACTTAAAAACCCACTTTTACAAATCACGCCAAATTTCACATCACGTGCTCAATCCATGCCCATCCTTGCTGCCACGGCGCTAATAAACGCCAATTTATCATCATTCTTTTGCATTAAAACAATCCTAGCTCTTAGGGTTTTGCTTCGCAAATGGGTTTTTGGGGTTGCATTTAGCTATAAATTAGGATAGGCATGCATTGCATTTTTCTTGTCTTTTTAATGTGTTTTTTGTGAGTGTTAGGGATGAACAGATATACAGATCCCTAAAACCCTAGCACTCAGGAAGGTAACTGGTGAAGGAGAAGCTCAAACTAGCTGGAACTCAGCTTGATCCAACTTACCATAGCTGGAATCCAGCTCACTTGGATTAGGGTCAACTCATCCTAGCTCCATTCAGCTCATCTCAGCTGAATGGCAACTCAGGAGAGCTCATCTTAGCTCACCCTAGCTCAGGTCAGCTTAGATCTAGCTCAACTTAGCTTAGTCTAGCTCATCTCAGCTCCCATTAGTCCACAGGGAGCTCTAGCTAGCTCAGCTGAGTTGACTGGAGTTCACCCCAGCTTAGGTCCAGCTACATCCAGCTCCACTCAACTCCAACCAGCTGAAGATGAATTCATCCCAGCTCAGGAAGCTCAAGTCTAGCCCCCGGGGACAGCTTAGCTCAACTTAGTTGAGCTAAGCTACCTTAGCTGCCTCAACCAGCTTGATCCTCCCTGGGAGCACCAGACCCAGCTCACCTCAACTCATTATGGTAGAAGCCAGCTTACTTTAGCTTGGCTTAGCAGCTAGCAACGAACTAGCAAGCTAAGCCAGCTTGAGTAGCTCCATGCCACCCCCTTCAGCAGCTGCTAGCTCCATTTCAGCTCCATACTTCTTCTGTCTAGCTCCTCTCTTCAAACCCTAACTCCCATTGCCTCATCCTCTACTCCATTACTAGCTAAGCTAGCTTAGCTTAGCTAACATCCAGCTCCTTGGCCATCCTCCACCTTCAACTTAACCCTAGCTAGCTCCACCAACTAAGCTTACTTAGTCCACCTAAGCTACCTAACCTCTACTCTATTTTTGCACCAAGATGAACACCTCCGAGCCCCTCATCTACACCCAAAAGACACCTTGTTTTGGCACCAAAATACCCTTCTAGAAGCCCTCCCTTTTGGTGCCAAAACACCCCCACATCATGGCCCTACACATAACCCTACAACCTATCCTAGACATCAACCTAACCCCCCTTCTAGAAGCCTTCATGGTGGCGCCAAAACCAAGGCACCTCACCATGGTTGGCACCACCTTTAGGTGACCCTTCACCACCATAACCACCACCTTCACACCCCCCTACTTGGTGCCAACTCTCCTTAGCCCTAGGATCACCTAACCACCCCCATCTTCCCATCTTAGCCATCCATCTCAAGAATCACCTTAACCCTCTCATCCTACCCTATAAAAAGACCAACACCCACCACCTTACAACCCATCCTTTGCTAGCAAAATACTTCTCATATTCTACCTAAAGCTAACACCCAAGAGAGAAGAAGAAGAAGATTAAGGGGATATTATGTCCCCTTGGTGCCCTCCCCTCTTCCCTTCTCTCTTGTGCCCACAACAGCCAAAGGAGAAGCCAGGCAAGGAAGACCTTTGGAGGAGGTCTTGAAGGTGGTTCACGCCACCTTGGAGGAGAGCTTGAGGGTGGTGCACGCCCAACCTTGGAGGAAAGAATTGAGGTGGAGAGCATCCCCCTTGGAGGATCATTCAAGGAAGGAGAAGGAGACCTTCTTTTCAAGCCAAGGAGTAGCTAGGCTTGGAGTAAGAGGACTCCCTTCTTCACCAGATTCTGCAAGAGGATTTGTGTTTCTTTTTAGTACTTTTATATTCTCCATTTTTAGTAGAAGCATTCATCTACATGTTTTTGTAAGAAAAGAGCACAAATTCTACTAAATCAATTTGCCTTCTTTTCAATTTCTATTGCAATTGCTTTATCTTTATTCTAGCACTCTTTCACTTCTACTTCCTAATTACTCTAGACCTCCACTTGCTTAGAGTGAGCTTAGGGAGGGGTCATATTTGTCTCTTAGGTTTTAGCTTAGTGATTATAGGTGTTAGTTTTCTGTCAACAATTTGCATTTTGCCCTCATTATTTCAAAACATAAAAATTATATATTTAAATACCAAAAAGAAAGATTGAGTTTCCCTTAAAAAGCAAGAGATTTGAATTGCAAACTTGCCTCCTTGGACAACCCTAGATATTCCCCTATCTAGGAATAGAAATTTAAAAGCGTATGCGAATTCGCATGTTACAGCGACTTTAAAAACCCTAATTATAAATCACACTTATTTTCGCATCAGTCACGCATCTCCTGCCCGCACGATCACCATCTGACAGTCGAATTAAGCCGCTCCCACACCCGTGCCTTGATTTGAGGTGCACGGGGGCTTGAACGCATGTCGCGAGGTTGCATGTGGAGGCGTTCTCCACTGCACTATCTTCTTGGATTGGCACGGAGATGATTTAACCGTTGCACCCTCTCAGCCATTGGATCAAGATCCAATGGCTAAGATCTCACCTTGCCTATGCCTTCAGAAGTTGAGAAGAGATGCTACGGCTAGTTTGGGCGGCTGTGATGGCGCCACATGGTGCCATCATGGCCGTCCATCTTCTGTGTCTTGTAGATGGTGCCACGAATGTCGGATTAGATTGAATTTCACGTCATTGGGCTACGATCATCATTCCGAACCCATTCATATGGTTAGATTTGTCATCTGATGTATGAATTTACACCATCTTGGCCCCTTGACCTCTAATCTTTCTCGGGCTGCATCTGATGCTACCAAAGTCCAATCGAGGCGATCTTGGAGTCATTAAACTCCAATTGTCGCCCTGATCAGATCTGTACAATTGGATCTTCAATCTGAGGCCCCAATTAAATATTGCCTGTCCTATCACCTAACCATAAAAAGAAGAAATTAACCTACAATTTATATAACCTAACCTAAATGCAAGATGATGCATGTTATGCAATATTTATAATGTATAATGCAACTGTATGCCTAAGAACATGCATAAATAGATGGTTTTTGTGATATAAACGTGTTTACTTCGCTTGGCTGGTACTTGAGTACCTTTAGGCCTAGAGTTGATAGTAAGTGTAAAATTCACAAGAAAAATTAGGGTTTTAGAGAACCTGTCATCGTAGTCACAAAATATCACTACCAAATAAAATTTTACTGAAGCTCAAGGTGAGCCCCAAGTCAAATTCAGGGAGGCCAAACATTTGGTTTTATAAATCCACACTTTGATTTTATTTATTTTTGGTGTTTTTATCCTTTGTATTTTTTTTGGTATTTTTATAAGACAGAATATCAAGCAAAATAATTTTTACCTATTCTACTCTACTCTATCAGAATAAGAGAGAGAGAAACAATCAATACATATTTAAAAAGAGTTTGCTACAAATAGAAAAGTGGAAAACTACACTACAAAAGTGAGAAAAGATAGAGAAAGGTAAGAAGATCCCCGTCGACGGCTACTTGGAGGATGACTTGCTTTGACGGCGCCTAGATGACGGTGGTGAGAGGTTAGACAACGAAGAACGGAATCGGAGGATGGAGGACAAGGCAGGTGTTGGGAGATCGTAGTTCACATTTTTGATAAAAGCGTCGTAGTATAGTTGCGAAATACGATCCAACAAAGATATTATTTTGAAAATAACGAGACTTTGAGTCTCGGTCGTTCGTCTCTGGGAGGCATTGTTTTTGTTTTTGAAATCGATCTTAAAGCCGCTCTACTTTATTTAAACGACATGCTGGTGCGTAATATATAGGCGATTAAAGAACAGGCACTTAAATCACGCAAATATGATAATCATTTAGCTCAAGGTGATTTCAAACACATAAGAGATATATATATATATAAAATGAAATTTCATTCATCGTGGGAGAGTTGTTGCACAAGGAAATCTAGAGGAAAGCTTATACATGAATGCTTAAAATTAAATCTAAAATTAAATCTAACTACCAGAAAACGATTGCATACAAGAATCAGCGGGGGAATTTCACATGCATCATTGGGGGAGAAGTAAGACTACTCTACTAAGCAATAAATGAAAGCAATAAAGATTATGAAGAGCATGATCTAGAGCTAGAAGAATAGAGGGCATTCAGGGGTGGTCCCCGATGGCCTTGGAGTGGTTGAGAAGAGAATGAGGGGCGGCTAATGTAGCTTAGGCCGACCCTTGGAGAGAGGAAGGGTTGATCCAGCATCCCAGCATGGTGTCCTCCATGGTGGTGGTAGTGAGCTCGTGGAGGTGGAGTGATTGGCTAAGTGGAGGTGGCGTGAATGGCACCATTGGAGAGCAATTGGCAAGGGAGTGAATGGGTGCAAATGGCCACCCATGGGGTCTTTTTGTAGACCCAATGGAAGCTCTCTAGAGAATTATGGAATTCTCTAGAAGGCCTATGGTGGGAGCTCGTGGGAGAGTGAGAGAGAGAGGGTGGATGGTGGTTTTTAGATCCACCAAATGTGGATCTAAAAATTGAATGGCTCTTGGTTGCTATTTTTGGCAACCAAGGCAACCACCCATGGTAGAGAGTTCTAGAGAACTCTAGGCTCGATATTTTCGTGTGGATGGTGTGTGTGGGTGTGTGTGGGTCGAAACTTAGGTGGCTAGGTTGATTAGGTTGGGTTATAGTGGGTTTAGGTCAAGGTAGGTCTCAAATTAGGGTTATAAACCCTAATTCACTAAGGTAAAGTGCAATTAAACTTAATACAAGTTTAATTAGGTGTGTGGAAACTTAATTTAGAGTAAAACAACTTAATTAAGTTAGGTCTAGGTCAATTGGACTCTCACTGAGTCCAATTGGACAGTGTGTGCTGAGATCAGGGCTCAATTAGACTCAATGGTCCAATTGAATAGGCTGATGGAATTGACTAAGATCCAAGTCAATTAGGTTTAGTGAGGACCTAATTAAGTCCTTAGGGAGGTCTAGAGGTGGTGTACTAAGGTTAGGGCACCTTAATTTAGGTTCCTATGGGGTTGGAATTGGGTTTAGGGACCTAGAGATCCAAGATCAAGGCTTAAATCTCAAAACAGGAATTGGAGAGCAGTATCAGACGTCTAATTATAGAATAAGACGTCTTATACTCAAAAATCAGAAGTCCAGACTTGTTGTCTAGACGTCCAATCAGAGTCAGGAAGGGTTTCGGGTTCTGTTTTGGGTATTCTGCAGAAATTGGACGTCTGACAAAGTGTATGGACGTCCAATAACACTGCAGAAGTGGGTTTGAAGTGTGTAGGAGTTGGCTAAGGGTCTTGGATGTCTTAAAACTTATCTGGACATCCAGAGAAGGGTTGGAACTAGGGTTTTAGGGCTTCCTAGGGTGTTGTGACCTAATCTAAGGGTGGCTAAGGCTTGGGGAAGTCTCTAGGCTATCTTAGGGCTAGGATGGACCTAAGCTCTTCACATTTTACTGCTTTATTTCTACTTAATAGAATAGAAAACCTTTAACCCCCTTACATTATTATTCCTACATCTAAACTAGGCCTTCTGCTCCAGCTCTGCCACAAGTCCCGTTATTTCAGATCCAGCTTCAGATCCTGCTCTAGATCTAGCTCCAGATCTGCTTATTGCCTGCAATAGACATAATACACTTAATTAGCACATTATAACATTATTTTATGCATAGCTAAAGGAAAGCAGTCAAGATGCAGATAATGCATATGCATGCATGAATAACCCTAACTTATGCTAAGTCTTAGCTTAATTTAGGTCAATTAAGACCTATGATTGCTATGCAATCAGTAGGGTGGCATCGCGGTGAGGATCTGTTTCCCGAATGTGGTGAGAGGATGACCATGGGATGCTCCACAAAGGGGGGTGAGAAGTGGGAAAATATTTTTACTTTTCTACTCTAAGGAGCATCCTAGGCTTGCGACCAACTCCTTAGAGCTTTTGGAGGAGGTGAGGGAAGAAGAGGAAGAGATGAAGAAGAATGGGAGGGATGGTGTCCTTTTATAGTGGAGGAGAGGAGGCTAAAATGGGTAGAGGGCCGACAGAGACATTAAAATCGTCGCTAAAGCCTCATCGCAATCGTCATTGAAGCTAGCCGACGTGCTTGCTGGCTCTTCGCTTGCACAATTGCCGTGAGGTTGGAGGATTGAGAGCCATCAGATTTTGATCTGACAACTGATGACCACGCAGAGCCCAGTGCTCTTAAGATTTGACAAGGCGCAGAAGAGAGGGTTTCATGGTCATTTGACGAGGCACATAAGAGGATGTGCGCACATCCTCTTATGTGCCTCGTCAAATGACCATGAAACCCTCTCTTCTGTGAATCCAGCGTGTGAGATTTGTCCACGTGGAAGCATGGCACTCGCTCGATGAAGATCCAACAGTTGAATTTTGATTTCAACACGTGCTTGTGGATTAAGAAGGGCCGCGAGGATTTGATCCTACATCCTCTTGATGAGAACATCTTCCCCCACTACTATGCTAAGGGCTCGAAAGTGTTGAGTTTCTTGAATTTCTGAGGTGTGGTGAGCAACTTCTCAGCTGTAGGATTTCATGATGGATTTGTCTTTGAGGATGGGCAGTTGTGCTTAGAGTGGTCTGGATGGCTAAGATGGAACCACGTGGCGCCTTCTTGGTCTTCCAACGTCTTTGGCTTGTAAGTGACACCACAGACATCGGATTGGGTCGATTTTCATGCGATTGGGTTGCGATCATCGATCTTGATCCATTTGCGCAATCGGATTTGGCATCTAAGGTTTAGATTGGCATCGCCTTGCCCCTTGGCCTTTGATCTTCCTCGTACTGCATAAGGTGGTACGGGACTCCAATCAAGGCAATTTCGAAGGCGTTGGACTCCGATCATCGTCCTGATCAGATCCTTATGGTTGGATCTTCAATCTGAGGCCTCAAAATAAATTCCTTCTCTCCTAACCACAAAAAGAAGCAAATTAACCTATAATTATACAATATATCCTAAATGCAGAATGATGCATGCTATGCAATTATCATAATGTGGAATGCAATCTTAAACTTAGAAACTTGCATAAATAGACATTTTATCATGAATAAATGTGTATTTATCAGTTGGTATTTTTAACTAATCACTAGAGGTGTGGCACGATAAGGCATCTTGATGATAAATTCTAATCTAGAGATCTGGTCTGTCCCATAGGATTTTGCTAGGGGCTAATGATTGCACCGCAAAAATACACCTGCAATAGTGCCTTCTTATGCTATTTCCTAGCATTACCTATGCATATTAGGGTTCCATAATCGCATTTGTAAAAATACATCATGCATGCATGTAATTGAGAGGAGAGGAGAATAAATAAGTGGCCTTGCAATTAACATTTTTTCCTCAAGTGCATCTCTGCTAATTCACCA
This sequence comes from Thalassia testudinum, assembly GCA_037157565.1. Taxonomy (NCBI): domain Eukaryota; kingdom Viridiplantae; phylum Streptophyta; class Magnoliopsida; order Alismatales; family Hydrocharitaceae; genus Thalassia; species Thalassia testudinum. Next base: position 27,925,427 of record JAZHRO010000003.1, read on the forward strand.
TCTTTTTATTTTTTATTTCACTTGATTTTTAAAATCTTTCCCACGGCTGCATACATCTTCTTCTTCTCCTTGCGCCATGCTTCCCTGCAGCAGCCCTCTCCCTGCCAGTCACAGCAGCCCACTCCCTGCCGAGGCCATGCATGAGCCATGCACAGCCAGGGCATGGCCATGCATGGCTTCTTCCTCTATAAAAAGCCACGGCTCCTCCTTTGCAAAAGACGGCCTGGTCCTTCCACACAAAAAAACCCAGCACTTCTTCCAGGCCACATTCCTCACCTCCCTCTCCCTCCACACGCCAACCCTCCTCGGAGACACCTGGCGGACAGGAACCCTCACTGTGGTGAACACCCACCACAGTGAGACGACCACCGCCCAGCTCTTCAAAGAGCTAGTGGGCGTGGTGGCTCTTCTCTCGTTTTTACGTTTCCAACACCTTCAGCCATTGCCGCAAGCTTCAAGGTCTGAAGCTCGAAGCTCGGCGGTAGCAGTAGCACAGCTGCAGCAGCAGCCCCAGCCCCTTCCGCACGCGCCTACAGGTGCCCTCACACCCAGCGCACGCCTGCAGGCACCATCATCTCTTGCTTCACCCTGTCGCGCTCTCTTCTGCCCACAATTGGCCTCTGCGTGCCTCTGCAGCGGTCGACCAAGCACCCAGCGCACCCGAGCAGCACCTGCAGGTCTCCGCGTGCCCTGTCGCGCCTCTTCGCTCGCGACCCAACCCCCCTCCACGCTCTCTGTCGCGAGGTCACACCCGCAAGCCAGCAGCCGGAGCCACTCCACCGCACGCGTCGAGCCGTTCTCACTCACACAACCGCCCGTACCCGGTCGCGCAGCGCGGCCTTACATTGTAGCCACTGTTCACGCGAGTCTGCGTGACACTATGACTACAGTGGGGTGATCGGTGAGTTTCTCACTTTACCGGTCACCCAATGCACCGCTACCACCCATTGCACGCGCACGCGTGCAGTCCCGTGCCTGCCACAGTGTCTGCGAATGCTCGCTCCCAGCGCCCACGTCTGCCAACCTGCACCCGACCCTTCGCGTAGCACGGTGTGCTGCGTTTCCTCTCCGCGCCCCTCGCCCTCCAGCGCTTACGTCCTCGCATGCATACGCGCCTGCACGTATGCTTGAAGTCCTCAGACGTCGGCCCTGGTCTGCAGACGCCTTAACCTCAGCAGCGCTCTCTCTCTCCCGCTCTCTCTCTCTCTCCCTCTCACTCACAACACTCTCTTTACCAACTCTTACACACACATACACTCACACTTCCACACACACACACAACCCTATACACTATTATATACATATATATATATACGTATACATATATATATTGATATATATATACATATATATATATATATACTTATATTTATACATATAGTAGTACCTATATACTTATGTATTAGTATACATACATACATACATACATACATATATATATATATATATATATATATATATATATATATATATATATATATACTTATATACATATACATATATATATATAAATATACTTATATATATACATATATACTTACATATATACATATACTTATATACATATACATATATATATATAAATATACTTATATATATACATATATAGTTACGTATATACATATACTTATATACATATACATACATACATACATAGATATATATATATATATATACTTATATCTATATATATATTAGTATTTATATAACTAAGTATTAGTATACATATATATATATATATATATACATATATATATACAAACATATATACATATATATCTATATAACTATATATACATATATACATATATATACATATCTAGCTACATATACCTATATATACATATATTATTATATATATATATATACATACATATATATATATACATCTATATAGTATCATATACATACATATACATATAAATATACACACACACACACAGATATATATATATAGATCTATACATATATCTATCTATACATATACTTATATATATATTTACATACCTATATATATATACATATACATATATACACATATAACTACATATATATACTTATATATTTATAACCATATATATATATATATATATATATATATATATATATTTACATACATATACATATAGTTTCACATTATTTACCATACGTGGTATCGCGGGAATATCTGCACCAATTGCTGATATTCCCCGATACACGCGTACAAAAAGCGTGGTCACATACATCTTCCACCATCCATCCCACACTCCACACGACACCTTATCTTGTTGGTTGCGTCTTTCTAGACGATGACCGACTCAACACCGTACTACACTCCATCTCCGCCTCCACCCCCACCCCTTTATACATATATAGTATAGATACATATATATATAGATACTATAGTTACTGTACTTATTTCTCTTGCATTCCCATAAAAAGATTAAAAAAATATAAAAGAGAAAAGATAATCCTTGACTTGCAGGTACTCCGTCTTGCGAATAGCAAGACCCATTTTGGAACCCTATTTTGGCTCAAAGCCAAGAACCCAATTTTAGCTCAAAACCAAAAACCCAATTTTGAGGGTGTGCCTCAAGGACAAAGATTACCAGAAAAAAATCTAAATAGAAAAAAACCAAACAACACAATAAACGAACGAAAGAGATTCGTTGTAGGAAAGGCGTAGAAACTTGACTTGTACCCCACTTCCCTGAGTTCGACCCTGGGCCTAAAAGTGACCAAGATAAAATCAAGTAGGCCAGGTTAAAAATTTTGTAAAGAGATGGTTAGGTCCGATTTAGGTTAACCACTATACACACTTCAATAATAAAATCATCATATTAATAACCTATTCAGGTCCGACACCAACTAACAAAAGTTAGTCATGGGGGTAGGATGGTACACCATCATCTGTCATAACTAGCCTAAGTTAGCCAAAATCCAAAGATAAATGCTCCTAAATAAACAGAAGAAGAGCGTAATTCAGTTTTGTGTTGAATTTAAGAAGAGAATTTGAGTTAATTCTATTGTTTTAACACATGATCACAAATACAGATTAACTAAGGGGTGAATCAGTGCCTAATCTAAGGTCAAATGAATTTAAATTCCCAAGAACTGGGCTTGAACTGATCGAATCAGGGTATTCTAAGAATTGAAGATTAATTTAATAAGAAAAACCCTAATTACATCCTCACTTACATTGAAATGGTTCTGGTGGAAATAAATATAATATAAACCTCCTAAAAATCATTGAAAAATATTCTATGAGGTTTGGAACATTCACTTTGACCAAATGAACCCATTTTAACCAAAAACAAAGATGAAGGAGAGAACTTGTTTTATTTTGGGCTACAATGTAAATTACCTATTCAAACCTCCTCAAACCCCAAATTTGAGGTCACCATTAGATTTCTTAGGTTCAAATTAGGTTACCTCTAAATTTTGAGCCCAATCAGAGTCCATCTTAACTAAGTTTATCGTTTAGTCCATTTGTCCCTATTTATTACAAAACCACCCTTGGATTTTAACTTTTCTTGCAATCAGGTTCTTTCCTTGTTCCTCATTCCAAAAGTGACAAGATGCAGCAGCACAACATACCCAAATTCTTCGATCTTCGATTGAGAGAATCTCCATCAATTCTTCTCCAAATCCCACCAAATTTGGTGGAATTACTCATGAGATCAAGCTCTTTCAATCAACCAAGATCTCAAGCTCCAATTTGGAGCCAATAGCCATCGAGCAATCGAAATCAGTGGGTCTGAAATTTCCAAAATCACAAGGAAATCTTGTGAATTCAAGGCAAATACCTCTTCTATATATGCATTTGGGCATTCCCAAGCACAAATTGGTCGAGAAATAGCCATGTTTCCTCCTCTTCTTCAATACACGACCACCTTGTTCTCCGACTCCAGCAACCTCTCCATTCTCCCTCATTTGTGCATGCTCCAACCAAAAGAGCATCACCACCACCTTCCCCATCTTCCTTCGACCTTAGCCGACCAAAGCTAGGTCGCCTTGACTTCGTCGTTGATTACTTCATCGGAGCCTTCACATTCCTCGCATCCAGCCAGCCAATGCTAAATGCAATTCCTCCCCATTGATCAATTCTAAGTAGTTCTCTCTCTTCCTCTCTTCCCGTAGATTAGTTCCATCCCCTTAGACCTAGGAAGTAGTCCCATTTCCTCACTGTTCTTCCCCTTCATCTCCATTGCCACCGAGAGCTCCAGCAAGCTCAACCTCAGTGTCCACACCATCTTCCACCTCAACAACCACTCCACAAGCACCGCAAGGACCTAGTGATCAAAAGCCCTCCAGAAATTGAGGCTTTTGATCAACAAAGCCCTCTGCCGGACTCCACCTTGACCCACCACCGTCCTCGCAACCTTCCGACCTTCTTAGGTCATTTCACGCAGAATTACCACCACCATCACCTTCATCGGGTCACAACGATGGTTTTTGGGTATTTAATTGGGGCCAAAAGCCCATATTCTTACTTTCAGGTAACTTACCGACGTCATCTTCTTCCCCCAAACTCCGAGCACCTTCTCCGGTGAGCCATCAATCAAGAGAACCTCCTCTTTTGGTGTGGTTTCACTTGAGGACTCCATCTGGGCTATTGGATTCGAGATTCGACGGCCACCTCTTCATCAATCGAGCAACACCCTCCCCCACACTGAGACACTGCAAGGCATGAAGAAGGCAGGACTCAATAGTCCCACATCATTGAGACACGCCCACATATGCTTTGCTCAAGAACATACAGGGAGTCGAGTCCCCATATACATCACACGCATGCACACCCACACACATGCAGGCATGCTAGGGTCGAATTTGGGCCAATTTTGAACCGGTCTACGCTAAGCTTTGGTCCAGTTTTGGCGTGCTTTGGTTGGAGGCTCATTGGTTTGAAAAATTGCCTAAGTGTTGAAGGCTTCATTTGAGTTGAAAAATAACATTTTTGCCTTAACACTTTCATTTCTTTTTGAGTTTGATAGTGATATAAATTGAGTAATATATTTCTTTTTGCATCAAACTCTTGTGCCTTATTTTATATTCATTTGATTAGTGGTTAAATTGCTATTAATTTGCTCCCGGAGATGACCTCGGACTCAAACTTCGAGATATAAATTTAAATGTTTTCATCTCTTTAGTCGTTATACTACGATGCATATTTTAAACCCAACTTTAGCGCATCAACACGCACACACATGATCATGGGCCTAGTATTGGGACAATTTTTGATCGACTGTTGGGCAAGTTTCTAGATTGGATTTGTCTTGCTTTTGAGAGGTCTTTAGGCTGAATTTTGGGTTGATTTTGAGACTAAGGCTTTAGTTATATTAACACTTTTTTTTTGCCTTAGACCTCGTGAATTGACATTGAGTTTGATTATAGAATTTATTGCATAACCTATTTCTTTTTACATCAAACTCTTGTGTTTCGTTTCATATTCAATTGATTAGTGGTTAATTGTGAATTAATTACTCCTTGAGATGACCTCAAGCTCACAATTCGATATATAAATTTAAGTGTTGATTCGCTTTAATCATTAAACTACGATGCATTTCTTAAAACTCGATGAAAGTGCATTAGCATTTTGGCACTGTTGCCGGGGGACAACGTACATTTTATCACTATTCATTTCATATACTTCTGATTTGATTTCTAACTTTACCTTTGTTTTAATTGTATTGAGGCTTGCACGAGAAAAGTTCAAGATCACCAGCTCGGATCAATCACACCTAAGGCAGGTCAGTCATCTTCCCTTCTTCCCCTCTCATCCCGCTTCATGGAAAATCCTGTGGCCATCCTCTCACCACCTTCAGGAAGTAGATCCTCGCCACGACGCCATCCTGCTTCGTCCTCCTTCCTTCACCACTGTTCCCCTTCCTTCAGCATCCCACCACCTTCATCCAAGTGACATCAGAGTGAGCCGTTCTCCAAGAGACCGTCGAGGGGGACTCTTCTCACCTCTCTCAATCTTTATCACTTTTGTAGTATAGTTTTCTGCTTTCTTATATGTAGTAAACACTTGTTTAGATATATATATGTGATTGTTTCTCTCTCTCTCTTATTTTGCAAGTAGATTAGTTAGATAAAGTTGTATCGATCTGATCTCTTGCTTTATAAAAATAAAAAAAATAACAAAACCCTAAAAACACCAAAAAGAAATAAAATTGAAGGGCAGATTTCAAAACCAAACGTTCGCCTCCCTATGTTTAACATGAGACTCACTTCGAGTTTCGGTATAAATTTTATCTGGTTAGTGGATTTCTACGCACTATGACGATGACCCAGGACTTAAATCTTTTCACGTACAAAATCACGCTCATCAAAGCTATCGAAATCAACGAACTTAGTCACGACTCAAACTCTGCCATAGTGAATGGTCAAAGACTAAAACCATTCCCGAGCTTAACAATTCAAATCTGGCTACAGGATCTTTTGATCTCCATTCCTCTTGAGCTGCATTGCGCCTAGCTGATGGCGTTAAACTTAGCGCTTAACAGGAGGCAACATGTCTTTTGAAAACCTGAGACCTTTCTTATCCTTCTTGAGCTGCATTCTTATTGCAATTTAGGGTTCATATTTTAGAACATCCAACTCCACCTTTAATATTAGTATTGGAGCGTGAAATTGTTCGCAATAGCCATCCCAACCTAATACCCACCCTTATGAGCCTGTTCTAAAATATGAACTAGATATTTCGTCTTCTGTTCTTAAAAAAAATGGTTCCTCAAAGATCTGACTTAGGAGCGGCTCAAAAACACAAGTTGATTAGAGGAGTTCCCGCTACTGAGAGGATGAGTAAATACTCCCCTTGAAGACACATTATAACATATCATCTCCCCGACGCTTGTCTCCTAGGATATTTAAATATCCTATCGAGGGCATGTAAATGCCTTGTGCTGTTCAAGTGCCATGGGCAGCATTATCCTGAAATGTCGATTGCCAGGGCTTGGATTAGCTGCAGAATGCCATAGGCAGCACTATCACGAAGTGTTGGTTACCAGGGTTCTAGGGGTTGCCATGGGCAGTGCTATCCCGAAGCATCAAATGCTAAAGACCCTTCGAGGATTGATGATGGGAATGAGGAATTTGACATAGACCGTGTTGAGGGCCAATCTGATGATGGATTTAGAGGAGTCACACAAAAATTACAAAAGAGAAAATTCTCAAAAATATCTCCCTCTCTATTCTGCAAAATACACTGGCAAGTTGAACTTGGACCCTTTTGCACGAACGCATGGGTGCTTTAACCGCTGGGGTCAATGAACCTCTAGGCAAGCTCTGAGCCCTTAGAAACCTTTGATACAAACCCAAGGCTGAAGCTAATCAAGTCTGTATCTTGGCTGGTACTTGAGTACCTTAAAACCTAAGGTTGGTATTTCAACCTAGTATCTAGAGATGTGACACTATAAAGCATCCTAACAATAAATTCTAGCCTAGAGATCTAATCTATTCCATAGGATTTTTCTAGGGACTAGCACAAGTTTGGCATGATGGTATGATAGTAACACCATCATCTATCATAACTAGCCTAATTTAACCAAATTCCAGGGATAAATGCTCCTTAATACTCATCAAAAGGTCATAATTTAGTTCTGACTTGAATTTGAGAAGAAAAAGGAAAATTGAGTTAATTATGTTGTTTTAATGAATATTCATAAATGCATAATAACTAAGGGGTTAATCAGTGTCTAATAAAAGGTTAAATGAACTTAAATTCCCAAGAAGTAGGCTTAAACTAACTGCATCAAGGTTTTTTGAGAATTGAAGATTAATTTAATAAGAAAGAATTATGGTGGAAATAAATGTAACCTAAATCTCCTAAAAATCATTGAAAAATATTCTATGAGATTTTGAACTTTCACTTTTACAAAAGGAACCCATTTTGACAAAAAATAAAGACCAGGCCGAGAAATTGCTTTATTTTGGGCTAAAGTGTAAATTACCCATTCAAACTTTTTCAAAACCCAAATTTGAGATCACCATCAGATTCCTTGGATCCAAATTAGGTTACCCCTAAATTTGTAGCTCAATCAGAGTCTATCTTGACTGAGTTCGCACTTTAACCCATCAGTCTCCATTTATTGCAAAACCACCCCTAGGTTTTGATTTCCCTACACTTATGCCCTTGGATGATGTCACAATGACGTCAACCTTCTTCTTCTTCATTCCAAAAGTGGCGAGCAGCAGTAGCAAAACAAACCCAACATGTCGACTCTTAATTGATGAAATCTCCATCAAATCTCCACCAAATCCCACCAAATTTGGTAGGATTGGTCTTCAAATCACGCCCAACAGATTGAACAAGATCTCAACCTCCAATTTGAAGTGGATCCTCTCCAATCCTTCGAGATCTGTGGGACCTGAAGGTACCAAAATTGCAAGCCAATCTTGCAAATTCGGGGCCATTTGATATGAATTCATCTTCTATATAAGTGCTTGGGCATTCCCAAGCATAATTTTGTTAAGAAATAGTTGTGTTTTCCACTCTTCACCACGGTCATCCCCTTCTCCTACCCCAGTGACATCTCTATTCCACCACTTCTGTGCACGCTCCAACCAAAAGAGCAGCACTACCATCTTCTCCATCTTCATCCAACCCTTGCCAGCCAAAGTAGGGTCACTTTGACCCATTCCTCATTGCTGGAACCCTCCCCGGAGTCATCATCTTCTTCTCATCTGACCGGCCAATGTCGGACACAATTCCACCTTCTTCGCCACTTCTAGGTAGCTCTTCCTCTTCCTTTCTTCTGATAGAGAGTTTAGGGTCATTAGAACTAGGAATTAGCCTCGTTCCCACGGCTGACGAGAGCCCTGACAATCTCTTCAATGGTCTCCACACCACCTTCCACCTCGCCAACCACCCCATAAGCATCACCAGGCCTTGGTGATCAAAAGCCCTCAAGAAATTGAGGTGATTGACCAATAGAGCCCTCCGCCGGACTCTGCCTTCACCCACCACCTTCCCCAAGTCCGGCAAACATTCCTAGGTCACTTCACACCAAATTACCACTACCAACACCTTCTCTAGTTCATGACGAAGGTGCTCAAGTATTTGATGCTTCTTCTCTGACGACATCAATCTCTTCAGGTGATCATCAGCACAAAACCCCCTCATCAGCTGCAGAATCACCTAAGCTCCACCTCTAGGCCGTTGGATTTGAATCCAATGGTAAATCGAGCTTCAATTACCTGTAACTGCTCACGCGATCGAAGATAAAGGAGAACTTGGGACCTTTAGTCCCACATCGATGGGAGCAAGTTCTGGAAACGCACATATAAGGAATTTGGCATCCATAAGTATCGCTCAAATACTCAGGGGGTTGGGTCCCCACTCTACTCACGCACACACACGCTCGCACACACGTAGGCATGCACCTAGTATTGGGATGGTTTTTGACCGGCTGTTGGTCGAGCTACTAGACCTGATTTGGCCTGCTTTTGAGAGGTTTTTGGGCCAAATTTTGGGTTGATTTTGAGAATAAGGCTTTGGATATATTAACACTTTTTTTTTGCCCTAGACCTTGTGCATTGACATTGAGTTTGATTGTAGAATTTATTGCATAATCTATTTCTTTTTACATCAAACTCTTGTGTTTCATTTCATATTCAATTGATTAGTGGTTAATTGCAAATTAATTGCTCCTTGAGATGATCTCAAACTCATAATTCGAGATATAAATTTAAGTGTTGATTTGCCTTAGTCACTATACTACGACGTATTTCTTAAAACTCAACAAAAGCGTGTTAACACCCACTGATGTGGGACTAAAGATGTGAGCGAAATTAAAAAGAAATAAATGGGTGATTACAAATTAATAATTGAGAACATTTGTAATTATTCAATGCTTAATTAGAGATAATCAGGAATTATTGGGTGCAATTAAGCATTACAAAATCCAAAATCAATAATGATTGAACAAAATATTGCAATTAAATACCTAGAGAATTAACAATTAATAATATACGCTTAACGATTCAAGTAAAAATTATATAAAGACCCTTAAAAATAAATCAAAGCTTGCGAATGGGTTCCTGATGCATAGCCCTTTAGACTTTATCTTCCACGTCAAGGGCTTGTCGGAGGGAGGTCAGGAAGTCGATCCGACCATCTAATGACTCCGACGAAGAGTGGAAGGAAGTCATCAAAGGTTTGTTGATGTTCGGGTGATGGTGGATCAGTGATGATAATGTCATCATCAATCGCATCTAGCTTTATTTAGTCAATTTCTATCATTAAATGCTCCTACATAACCATCAAAAGGCCATAATTCATTGCAAATCCTTTCTAAGAGAAATATAAGAAACCAGGGTTAAAACTGTAATTTTACCATCATATCATGAATGTAGAATAACCATGGATTTCTCCAGGGGTTAATTAAGGGTCAAATGATCTTAAGAGTCTAACAAGTGGGTTAGTACAGACAGAAAAGGGACTTCGCATGTTTTGACAATTAAATGACTTCCGAAACCCTAAAAATATTCCTGCTTAATTAAATTCACCTAAACCCTCTAAAATTCATATAAAAATATTCTCTAGGGTTTGGCATTCTCAATTTGACCATCAGAACCCGTCTTGACCCAAAATAGAATCTTAGATAGACATTTACCCTAATTTAGGTTTTTACATAAATTACCCAGTAAAACTAGGTCAAAACCAAAATCAACTTCACCATTGGTTTCCTTAGGTCCAAATTAGGTTTTTACCAAAATTTGGGCGCAATCTAAGATTGTTTTGACTTAGTTTGCACTTTGGTCCAAGTCTAACTTTCTTTATATCCAATAGCCCCTCAACTTTTGAATTCCTCACAAAAAGCCCCCCAACTTCTTTGTCTTCTTCACAAAAAGGTCCCTACCACCCTAGAATCCTAATCCTACAACTCCAGCGACCTTTGATTGAAGAGAACTCCTCTGATCAATGAATCCCATCTAAAATTGGAAGGGAGATTCTTTATGGGGTCCTCTTTCCAATGAATCTAGTCTTAAGCCCAACAACCTTCCCAATCTCTCATGTGAACGCATGAGAGATTCGAGTATCTTTTGAGTTTCCTACTCCGGCGACCTTCCAAGGTTGAAAAGCTTGGATTTCAAGCTTCAACCGACCCCCTACTACCTATATAAAGAACCCCCAGGGTAGACCGTGCTTCTCATACTCGATTTTAGCTTGGAACACCTCAATTTCATCTCTCCTCATCCAGCCAAAGCTCCTCGACGTCCGGCAACTTCCTTCGTCTCCCCTCGTCGTCTGACTGCAATACCAGCGGCAGATCCTTCTTCCTCACCTTCCTCCGAGCGTCGCAATACCCGCTATCGCTCCAATCTATGTCTTCGTCTCCATCCAACCCTCACTGGAGCAGTTCTATTCCACGCCACCGGCCATACCATACCTAGCGTCCTCCTTATCCCTTTTTTCCATTAGAGTGGATAGTTAGGTTTCGTTAGCATTGGAGATTAGTTTCCCTCTCTCTATCTTCAATTCAACCCTCGACACGCTCGTTCACCGTCATCTTCTTCGTCTCCGATCGCTCCTCCGGCGAGGCGTGTCCGCCGCTACACCCCTCCATCTGCCTCGTCACCAGTCCCTACACCTCTGCCTCGACTTCACGAACAAAAGCTCTAACATTTCCCAGTCAATTGCCCCTCCAAACACTCCACCCAACTCATGCACCTCCAGCCACCCTTCTCGAGGTCATCAGACCTCCTCACATGCATTCACAGCACACCACCACCACCGTTGCACTCCACGACGTCCAACGATGCTTCCTAAGTTGTTTTGACGAGGGCGAGAGGCCATCTGAGTTTCAGGTTTCAGGTGCCACGCCATTGCCATAGTAGCTTCGAGAAAAGCTTGAAGCTTGTTCTTGCCACAGCAGTTCCAGGTAAAGACTCCAGGCAATGCGGATTCATGCTAGGAACATGTCTAGGCTTCCACTTTGGAGGATTGACTACTTCCCCAACCTCAATCAGAGCTACTGGCTGCAGCTACTTCATGCAACAAAGCCGTGGGATTTAGTCCCACCTCGGAAGCACAGAGGCACTTGCAGTGATGTAAATTGAATTTCTGTTTAAGGCTTATCACCTTAAGTCACAGGGGGTGAGGTCCCCGCTCACCCGCACTCACCCAACCCGCCTAACCTGTACTCACACCTCGGTTGCGACCCACGCCCTCAGCCCCGGTCCCGGGTACGTGGATCCCGGTTTACCTGATTACCCGTTACTATGCAAGGCTCTAGGAGAGCAGAAACCAGAGAGAGAAGGAGAGAGAGCATGAGGGTTAGGGGGTTTTTGCTATAGAAAGGAACGGCTGATACTTAGCTATTTAAAGAAGGATCCCCCTCTGTGTGTGAAGAAGAGAAGAAGAAGAGGAGAAGACCTGAGCTGAGAAGAAGAGAAAGAAAAGAGAAGTCAAGGCAAAAGAAGAAGAGGCACGTAGAGAAAGAAGCGAAGGAATCCAAGCCAAAGAAGAAGAAGAAGAAGAACAGCAGCAGAAGAAGAAAAATCACAAAAAAAGGCACTGTAGCAATGTCTTTTAAGACGTCTGATTGCAAAATCAAACATCTGATCTCATATTCTTTCCTTTGCTTATTTTTGAATAATTGTTCTATGTATTCGCACACTCATTCCATATACTACACATTAGTTTTTGAGTAATATTTTGTGTTCAATTACATTAATTATTGAGATTAGTGTGTAAATTCCTATTTGCTCCCAGCAAACGACCTTAGACTTTCATTCAAGTATAAATTTATCTGTTTTTCGCATTGATTCGATCCATACTGCAACATGACGATTTTTTAAACTCGTTTCAGAGAAATTAAACATTTTAGCGCCATTGCCGAGGAGCAACAAACAATTCACCGCTATTCTCTGCTTTATCTGATCATATTTGAGCACTGACTTACCCTGTTTGCTTTATTGTGATTTTGCAAGGTACTTCATGAGAAGATCTTCCGCGCAAATCAACCACTCCAGGGCAGGTAACTTCTCTATTCTTCCCTAATCAACCTCTTAATCTTGGGAAGATAAGAAAGGAAACAATCAATTAGGAATCACCTGCCTTATTTTTCATAGTAATCATCATTTAAAAGGTAAGTTTCCTAATTTGCAAAATTTTTTCAAATCTCATTGAAGCTGAAGCGATTCTGTTTAGAGATCCCATCCTTGATTTCTTGTACCTATTAGGGAATACGCTTAAATTCTAAATCACTTTGGGCTAACACATTTGTTGCTTAAAGCCCAAGGTGAACATGTCAAGATCAATTGGACTTGGAAATAGAGCCAATTAAGGTTTCTGCATTAGGGTTTTGAAGTGCTAGTACACATTTTTGCTTGAATTAAAGGAAAGTTACCCTCCCGCATTTGTGTGCTACCCAAGCCCTTGATTGAAAAGATCTAATCATAAAAAACCCTAAAATCAAGCTCTAAATTCACTTGAACCCTAAAATACTTGGACCTAATAACCTAAGAGTTAATCAGGGTGATTTCTAGGCTTGACCTAGATTTCATTCTGCCATCTTTAGGGCAGGTCAGGTGAAGTTAGTCTATATTGGAGGCCAACCAACCTCCAAATTAGGTCACAAGTCAAATTAACTTCTAATCAAGTGAAATCAAAGGCACAAATTAGGACATAAAACTGGTACACTTAAGAGATTAAGTTATCCATTCTAGCCTACCTGGATCCTCAGTGACAAGGAAGGTCGGGTGGGGGAAACCCTAAAACCCATGGGGGTGCTCTACTGTGTTGGGGTCTTCACAGGATTCTCCCTTCCTGGCTGTGATACGATAAAACGTGTGATTTGCAATTAGCGTTTTTAGAGTCGTTGTAAGACACGAAATCGTATACGCTTTTAAATTTTATAACCTAAATAGTGGGATATCTAGGGTGATCCAAAGAGGCAAAATTGTTTGCTAAATCAAATCTCTTGCTTTAAAGGGGACTCAACTTTCTTTTTGGTGTTTTATATATCTGAATTTTTTTAGATTTTAAAATAAAAGAACACTAGAGTTTTGTTGAATTTCTATTTAAGGCTTATCGTCTCAAGTCACAGGGGGTGAGGTCCCCGCTCTCCCGCACTCGCCCGACCTGCCTAACTTGTACTCACACCTCAGCTGCGACCCACGCCCGCAGCCCTGGTCCCGGGTACGTGGATCCCCGTTTACCCGATTACCCATTACTGTGCAAGGCTCTGGGAGAGTGGAAACCAGAGAGAGAAGGAGAGAGAGCATAGGGGTTGGGGGGTTTTTGCTATAGAAAGGAACAACTAATACTTAGTCGTTTAAATAAGGATCCCCCTCTGTGTGTGAAAAAGAGAAGAAGAAGAGAAGACCTGAGCCAACAAGAAGAGAAAGAAAAGAGAAGTCAAGGAAAAAGAAGAAGAAGCACGTAGAGAAAGAAGAGAAGGAAGACAAGCCAAAGAAGAAGAAGAACAACAACAACAGTAGAAGAAAAATCACAAAAAAAGGCACTGTAGCAACTTTTAAGACGTCTGATTGCAAAAATAGATGTCTGATCTCATATTCCTTTGCTTATTTTTGAATAATTGTTCTATGTATTCATATACTCATGCCATATACTGCACATTAGTTTTTGAGTAATATGTTGTGTTCAATTACATTAATTGTTGAGATTAGTGCGTGAATTCCTATTTGCTCCCAACGAACGACCACGGACTTTCATTCGAGTATAAATTTTATCTGTTTTTCACACGGATTCAATCTATACTACAACGCGATGATTTTTAAACCCGTTTCAGAGCGACTAAACAATCAGCGATCAAAGTGGCAGATGTGGCGGAGGCAGTCGTTAGAGCCAGAGAAGACGAGGAAGTCAAATGAGTTTCTACAGGCAGAATACAAGGTCTTTCAACCTTATGTCTGATCTAGAAGCTTCAGGGGGTCACCCTGAAGTAAAGCCCTAAGGCTATGGGGTGTAGGGATGCGCGTGTGGTCGTGGCGAAGAAGCTTCTGAGAGAATCTTTTGGCGAAGGTGGTTGAATGTGATAGAGGCAAGATAAGGTCTAATTAAACTACCCTAAAGTTAAAACTAACTACAGTAAACAAAAACCCAAATCTAATTTGAGAAGAGGAGAAGAGACCTGTAGTGGTGGCGAGCGCACAAACAAAGAAGGTCTGAAGATGGAGCCAACGAGGAGGAATTGAGTTATGTTCTTTGGTAGCAAGCACGGTAAGGAAACAAGGAGGGGAATTGTGAGCTCGGTTAGCTAAGAGGATCGACGAGGAAGTGGGTCAAAGAAGCTCCAGGTCCGTTAATGGCGACGCATCGGGGAAGAGCAATTAGGGGTGATTTGCACTCGATTTGTGGACGGATTTCATTAGTGAAGAATAGCGAAACTTTATAGAAGGTTTGCAACCACAATTGAGGAAAGAATTCGACCTTGATTTGGTCGAATTAAGGATTGAATTTGCAAGGATTTTGGACTAGAATTGCAAGCTCCACAGATGGGAAGAGTAGCCAGATCCATGTCACTGTGTGCGGATTTGATTAAGGAACATCCCTACCAATTTTGGTGGGATCTCATCGTAAAATCTAGGATATCGTGATCCCTGAAAACCTAATTGAATAGCACAAGAAGCTTCGCTAAGCAACTGGAAAGGAAGAAAATGATGCTGACATCATCATGACATCAGCGTTAGACCTATTTTCAAGGTAGGTCAAATTGAAGTAAAAATGGTCTCAAGCTTTTATGGTAACCTAATTAAGACCTAAGGAATCCAATGGTGACATCAATTTTGGGTTTTGATGTAGTTTGATTGGTCAATTTTGCATTTTAACCGAAAACTAAATAAATGTTAAGCTTGGTATTTGATTTAGGTCAATTTAGGTTCCTTTTACAAAATTAATCACTTTAAACCTTAAGGAATATTATTCAATGATTTTTAGAAGGTTTAAATTGAATTTATTTCACTGAGAACGCCTTGAATTAAAGTGAGACTGAAATTAGGATTTTTAATTGTGAATTAGCTTTTTTTTTTTACAAAGAGAAAGGACCACTACCGTTCATAGTAGTTGTTCAAATTTATTCAATAAAATGATGAATTACAAATTATCTAGCCACATCTTGGCACTCGACACTACATAGCCACAAATATTTTAAACCCACACATTGCCACTATTAAACATTGCATCATTTCTAGCCTTCCACATAGCCCAAAGAACAACAGCCATGTATGCAGGTGGCTTATCGATAGACAGGAAGATAGACCACAAAACCTCCCACGTGAGTAAAGAAAAGTGGCAGAATCTACTCCAAACCTCATTGGTCACCAAACATGAACTGAACAGGTGTCTAACGTCATCCTCCTCATAGCCACTCATAACACTAAACAACCATTAATTGTGAATTAGATTTTATTCTTGATAGAAACCCTAAATCAATCAATGAAAGCCCACTTATTGAAAATTTAAACTTAGTTGACCTTCACTTGAGTGTAGGTTTACCCCTTAGTTAATCTGCACTCGTGTTTTTTCCATTAAAATAGCAAAATTAACAAATTTTAATGTATTCCTTCTTGGTTAAGTCATGAGTAAGTTATACCCTTTTAATGTTTAATTAAGTGAATTAAGCTTTACAACTTAACCAATTTGAGCTAGATATAGAGGAAGATGGTGTTGCCATCATAAACCAATTAGGAACTTGTGACATAATTGAGGTGCAACCAAAATGAAGTATCGAAGATTGAGATTTTACTCTTGTGTGGTCCTCAACCATTTGGTAAGGAATGGTGTACTAATAATCACAATCATATAAAGATGAGGATAGAGGACAACACATGGATGAGCTCCCCCACCTAACCCAATGTAACCATGCTCTTGATAGTTGGTAGCAACCTATTCTTATCCTTTTCCTTCTGTTGTGGGGTTGATGGGGAGTCTTCACCAAGAAGTGTTACATAATATAATTATTCTCTTAATTGAAGCAACTATCCTACTTGAAAAACACTTGGCAACAATGGAAATGTTTCTTACTGAAACATATATATGTAATGTCCCTTTTGAAATTCATTTCTAATAATCATCATGAAAATGAATGTTTTATTTTCTCCAAGCATTAATTTTTTTTCACCAAGTTATAGTTGTAAGTTAAGATAATGACATAAAGTTATTTTCTCTAGACATTCACATATGTGGGACTAAGGAAGGGAGGTGGTGGAGGTAGAGGAGGGGAGGCTGTAGGGGCAACAAAGGGAGGCAAAGGAAGAGGGGGATGAAGGGAGGAGGAGAGATGGAGGGGGTGGAGGAAGGGAGGAGGGGGCGACAAAGGGAAGCAAAGGAGAAGATGTGGATGGAGGGAGGAGGGGAAGCGAGGGCAAAGGAGGGAGGCATAGGCATAGAAGGGGCAGCAGTGGGAGCAATTAACAAGGCAAAGGAATAGTGGCAAGAGGGAGCGGTGTAGGAGGACGAGGTGGAGGAGGAGGGAGATGAGGTCATGGTAGAGGAGTTACTTGAAGGAAGAGGATGACCAATGAGGCGACCGGAGCTCGAAGGAGCAACAATTCTGGGTAGCGGTTAGAGGCATGGCGAGGGAGGTCACTGGGGAGAGGTTGCCAAGGGCGATCGCCAGAGGGAAAGAATGTTTTGGTTTCGGACGGAGGAGGAAGGTCACGAGGGTAAAATGCGTGTTTCATACTCACTTTTGGCAACAATTCTATTTAAAATCGTTGCCAAAAGGATTAACTTTTTTTTTGTTTCTTTGCGACGGTTCTAAGAAACTGTCGCCAATATACTTTTCACAACAATTCTGAAATCATCACCAATTGGCCCTCCAATAGTAGAACTTGAAGGACTATTGGCAACAGTTTTTAACAAAACTGTCATAATACATACTATTAGCAACGATTCTTAAACTGTTGTCAATAGCTCCTTCAACAGTACTGCTTAAAGGAGCTAATTGTTCATATTTTACTAGTGTAGGGAGGAATTTGCCATCCACCACACACCAATTCTCTAGTAAATGCGTGGATAGGGACTTAAACTTGGATCTCTCCTACCAAAGTCTGGAGTCTCCATAATTCAACCATACCATGGTGGGCAATTTTTATTGATTATGGTAGTGCCAATACGCTAAGGGTTAATTAATGTAAAATCCATTATGATTACCATAAATAAAGAAAGACATTTTGACTTCTTTATAGCATGCTCCTAGTTTCCTAGTATGTGTAGTTATATTATGTAAAATCAAGTACAAGCCTGAGGGTTATAGTGAAACTTTTAAAGGAGTTGCTTGTAAATTTTTTTATTACTTCTTATTCCTCGAAGACTAAATTATAAAGAGTAAATTAAAAGAACACCATTAATGGTAAAGATGGAATATTAAGCCTTAGCAATCATGATTAACACTAATTAATCACAATTAAGGAAGTGACAATTAAGGACATCTAATCGTGATTATGAAGGTTAATTGTAATTGATCTGATAATCACAACTAAGGATAGTTAACCTTGACTAGAATTAATTAATCAGTATTAGCACTAATTAAGCATAATTAGCAAAACTATGCTTTGGATTAGGTCATAGACTATGTCTACCCACTGTTTTGAGCTGACATGGCAACTAAGGTGGATGTCACATCGTTGAAGCTACTTAGTTTAACAAGGGTGGATAATCATGATGACCAGGACAATGATTGGGATGGCAACGTTTATTGCCACATCATAATATCTTGAAATCTTGGAATGTTGGTAACCATATAAATACCTCCTACCTCCTTTAATTCTGAACCATCCATCCCATTACATACCTGTGGATTGCATTAGAGAGGAGGGGGGTGAATAGTATGGGATAATAAAGTGATGAACAATTACAAAATAAAATAAATCGCACAAATACATTCACCACACAAGAAAAGATATTTAGGTGGAAACCTAACCCGAGTAAAAACCACCAACTAAGTCTCTCGACTTACAATTTCCCAATCAATCAAGTTGATCAAAGCCACTAACGTATCACTTAAATGAGGGTGATACAACCTAAAATTACAACCACACTACTTTGAATGAGGCTAGTATACCTCAAACACACTCTTCACGAAGAGTATTTTGTATCACATGGAGACAGGAATTTGCAATGCGAGTACCCAACAAAAACAAACTACAAATAAACCTATAGAGCCCAAAATAAAGCATAGAAACTAAGCTCATATAAGTGAAAAAGAACTTCCCTAATGTGGAAGTATATGTATGTGAATGTGCAACAAAATGGTGCTCTCGAATGTGAGGTTGATGGCTAGGAGAGAAACTTCTCAATTTGATCTCACTCTAAGTGTGTAGATGGAAGAATTAGCACTCAAGAATGTCACACACTTGATTCTCACTTGTAATACATGTGTCTATCTTATGTTTAGGCTTAGGAGTGTCCTTGGGTATTTATAAGCATAGTTGGAGCACTCTAGTAGGCCTAGGGACTTAAACTAGCAGTTGGACAACTTAATTAAGTGAAAGGCAACATTCAAAAATCAGAACAAAAAGCAGATCTATCAGACAGTAGTAATCAATCAGCACCTAATCAGCTTGCTTGAACATAGTTAGTCGACCAAAAGGTAGAATAAGTCAGCGCCTCAGAGATGAAAAGGGTTGTCTCAAGGTTTTACTAGTCAGTCAGCTATTGGTTGGCCTAAACTATACTAGCCAATTGACTGACGGTCGACTGGCAACTAAAGGATTCAAAGTTCTGAGTCCCTGGACTTGGAGATTTTTGGCAACCGATTGATGCTCGCTACAGTATCAATCAACACCTTATAATGAGATGGATTGGCTAGTGGTCATCTCCCTATTAAATAATGTTGAGAAACTAAGTCAAATTAATAAGGCATTTAATAGGTTTAAGTCCTAAGATGACCAATCAATTGCCCATATGCGAGTCGATCGATAGGGATAGGCGAGTCAACCGATCGACTAGCTACAAAAGAACCAATCAACCAATAACTAAACTAGCTAGTACCCTACAGCGGTGTTGTGTTGTGTTGTTTTAAGGCTTTAAGGCATGGATTTGGTTTTCTAGGTTACCTATCGGATACCTAAACTAATTAACTCTATTTTAGGGCTCTTTTTAAGTATTCTAGGAAATAAAAAGAGAAACAAAATAAATGCAAAGATTACAACAATATTTCTAAGTCCTATTCTTCTTTCTCTTCAAGCTACAAGTCCAAAGATTCATGCTCTAAGCTCCTTGATGCTTTTGCTCACCATCAAGCTCCTTCATCTCCATGGATCTTAAACTTAAGCTCCTCCAACACCTTTAACTAATTGCAATGACCTAAAATCTCACAACTTAAATTATAATTGTTAAATGCCAAATATTTTGTTATCATCAAAATTAAGGATCAAGGTGCAGTTGTACCAATAATACCTAGGCCCAAGGTTGAGAAGGGAGAGGGAGAGAGAAAATGAGTGAAGTGTTGCTAGGAGGGAAAGGAGGGAAAAGTGCTACTAAAGAGGAGAGACTAAAAAGATCAAGAAGGATCCACTGCTAGCTTGAGGAAGGTAGGAAGATAGGGAAATCCCACAGTCCTTGACACGTTAAGGTTTCACATGGTTTGCTTATAATTAGCAACTACTATAACGGAGAGCAGTGGGATGGTAGATAGAGTTGTATATGCCCTAAACACTCATCAATTCACCAACACGTATGTTGCTATACTCACGAAAAGTTTATTAAAGGTTTGTTTTTAATGGATACAACATACTTAACATTACCATATGTCAAGGAATTTGGGAACCTTGCATTGCAAGCTAGTAGATGTGTCTATGACTTCTCAAGGGTGTGTAATAGGGTAGTAGGTTGCAACCTAAGCATGGCTCATCAACCTATGTACAAGATTTGCCAAATTTTAAGTCTTGAATGGGTATTATGTGTTTCCTTCTTTTGACCTGTAAATATTTGTATCAGCTGAGAACTTTCCAAAATTCTTAATTGAAATATGACTTTGTGTAAAGTGAAAATTTATTGAAATTTTAGTTAAAATATACTTCATATAAAAAAACTTTGCTAAAATTTTCCAAGTTTTGAACATAATGTTGAGGAAAACACATTAATTGAGAAGAATGTTGATTAAAGAATGGCAAATTAGCTTCGACTTCACAATTTGTTGTTAATAAAATATTTGGAGTTGATTAAATATGATGAAGATATAATGAAAATTTTGAAACACTAAATTGAAATTTTCATAGATGAATTATCTTGCATAATTCTGAGATATCACATAAATAAATTAGACTTGATTAATCAAAGTGTGTGAACCATGTAAAATGTTGTTTATTTGTGGTTATATGCATGCAAGAAAATTCATGAAGAATGCAAGTGTATAAATGCAATGTAAGTTCGTGTATGCAATTGAATAAGATGGAAGATGAAAATCTTCCAAAATAAGTTAAAGGAGACACTTGGAGATGAAGTTCTCAAAACCAAAATTTTAATTCTAAGTATACATTTTTATTTTAATAGAATTTTAAAGTTCAAATTACTTTCATCATGCATTCAAGCACCAAGTTTAGATGGCTAAACCGAGTAGGCTTGAACCAAATCAATTAAGAGTAAACCAAACCCATGGAAAAGAAGATATCTAAGTAAAATTGAATTTGGAGTGATTTATGGTTGAAACACCACTTTAGGAAATCATTAAACACATAGAATTGAACAACTAGCCATTATACACTAATATGACAATTTCGATCAATTAAACAAAGTTCAACTAATCAAACATATAAATATAGTTCTTTGAAAGAGATTTTATTTGACTCAAAGTTGATGGATTAGACAACCATAAGGGCATTCTTTTCTATATATTAAATATTGAAAAAGGACCGATTTGCCCATGATATTTAACCATCATAAGTGCAATACCTAGTCTTTCTGAGAGATGAGATTTACCTATAAATAGAGGTTGTTGAGAGGCTTCACAAAATGCACAATATAACACAACACAAGAAATTCTCTGTAGCAAAGCTCTCCTCTTTCTCTAAGCTCTTTAGGCGCATCCTAATTCCAGTTATAATATTTAGGAGCTACCCTTTTGATTTGAATAATTTTGAGATTCTAGCTATATGGAGAATCTATAAGGAGATTCTAGAAAAGAAATTATAAATGAGATGCTGCTAAGGATATTCTCATTTTAGAGAGAGATTCTGCAGAAGAGATTCTAGTGCTCTAAAGAAGATTCTAAAGGAATCTCTAACAAAATTCAAGCAATCTAGATTTTAGAGAAATCTATGGAGAAAGCAGATTTTTTGCAAGGTTATTTTATAAGATTATTTGGTGAGAATTATATTGGCATATCTTGGGAGGAAACCTTGTCACCCTCAAGAGGAGATTCATCAGTGTGTCGTAATTTTAAATCTTTGCATTTAAGGTTTATAAAGAAACATATTAAAATCCTATTAGCTTGATGCTCTTTGAATTGGATGATATATATTCTATTTATGCTACAGATATTATTTGCTGATATAATTATATTGTGCTTAATTGTTATATCTATTGGATATGCTATTTTAGTA
Source organism: Thalassia testudinum (assembly GCA_037157565.1). Taxonomy (NCBI): domain Eukaryota; kingdom Viridiplantae; phylum Streptophyta; class Magnoliopsida; order Alismatales; family Hydrocharitaceae; genus Thalassia; species Thalassia testudinum. The sequence continues at coordinate 27,947,924 of JAZHRO010000003.1, forward strand.
ATGAATAGTTAAATATTTGTTAACTGATGAGTATGTTGGGGAAAGAGAATTGAATGGTTCGATCTTTGGTGGCATCGCGAAAGTGTGAAACCTAAAATTTAAATTTTTTCTTTGACTCGATAATCAACTCGATGTCTGGAAAAGCAAATAGTGAAATTTGAGAAACCAAAATGCCTTATGTAATCGAAACTACATGGGAAGAACAAGTATGTTCCTGTTATGGGTTCCCCACAAGTAGCAAGATATACCTGTAGGGAACGTAACACAACACCCAAGTGTTGTGCCGCCTCAAATAAGTCCTGACCTTGTGGGACTCCATCTTAGTAGGCTAATGAGGCCCTTCATGACAAAAACACCTGATCCCGTCTACACTGTGTGAACTCCTGTGCATCCTGCAACGGCTTTGCATTCCCCAAGGCGACCCTTGCCTCTAATCCTCCACTAGAGACTGCAAAAAATCACAACTTATGATTCTCAAAAGTTAAATGTCCAGCAAGGATGTTGGACGTCCTGACCTGCCTCTAGACTTCTAGATAGACACCTGGACATCCAAATCAAGATGATCTTGGATGTCCTGTGGTGATTCTAGTTGTCCCCTATGACCTCTCAAGACTTCTCTTGAGGGTATTGGACATCCAAAACATATGCAAAGATAAGGGGCAGTGCCCACTCTTTTTCTTCATTGATCTCACTCTTAGTGGAGGGGTTATGCATACTAATTGAAGAGATAATTAGGGTTTCACTTGAGACTTTTGGAAGATATTTATAGGGATCACACTACTCCTAATATGATGGTGACCATTGGATCAAATCCAATGACTAGGGATTAATCCTAATTGAACTTTTGCAACAATTGCCCTCCAATTTATTTGGGGATTTAGGTTTAAGTATCCAAACGCATTTGACTTGCATCCAAACCCTTGGATTAAAACCAAATCACATGTGGTCCAATTAAATGCCAAATCAAATTCCAATTTAACTCTGTAAATAATATTTGATTTCTATTCAATTAGAAACACATCAAACTCATTATTGATTTCATCATGCTAATAATGAAGGGTTTAGGAATCAATATTTATGGCATTATTCCTCCCTTAGTTATTCCAAATATCCATGAATCCTTCACATAGGAAGACATATGTAACCCTTAGAATTAAATCCAAGATTCATTTTCCATCCTATCATGGATTACATATTTTTCATATTCTCCTTGTATCATTAGGACGAGAATGAAGACCAGCTACTTTTCCAAAGGACTGTCGTCTTCCCCTTCATGTATGGGTTTGATCAAGACTCATACGACCATGCATGAAATTTTGTATATCCCAATATCCACGGAGTGAGCCTATGTCTCCCAATCTGTTGGGTATGATTACAATAGCATATTTGTGTGATCCCTTCAAGAGATCATGTGCCTATTATGTTTTTATATGCACACTAGTTTTCTAGTCTCAATACCAAGGTGGATGCATCAACTATCGGTCTGCCAAATGTGCATATTCAAACCTAAAGACACATATCTATCTCAGGTAATAGGATACGCTTTCTCCATGATAGTGATAAGCAAAGGACTTCCACATCTCCATCTCATCGAGTCAACTTCTTAGCTCAACCTATATGACAGCCCCAAATCTCAATTCCTACGCAAAGGATGTGCATTAAGGGCATCAGTTAGGAAATAGTCTCTCAAGAAGATTGCCATCTATTCTCAAACTAGAGAGAATAGTTGGATATCATGATGATTCTTAATGACTTATCAAAATCCTCGATCCAAATCATTTAGATCTTTGATGCCTATCATCAACATATCCAACATAGCTACAGTACATTTTCTAATTATACTGAGGAACCCATCTAACCATATTAGTGTGTTCACATGATTTGACATTCAGATTCAAATCACAGATCAAGTGATTCGACCTAGGTTGAGTCATTAAGAGCATATAACTCCAACAAAGTAGTCATTAGGATTTAGTTAACAAGTGGCAGGTGATATCAATTGGTTAACTATCTATTAAGGTTAAGCTGCCCATGAACAAGCATGGATCCATTGGTCATGGTCCCCTATAATACTATCCTACTCCATCACATAATATAAGAAACAGAGCTAAAATGTCGCCAGAAATCTATAGAAAATTTATATGCATAATAGAAGTAATATATCATGTCCATCCCTCTTGTGAATTGTTCCTTCTTTCCTTGCAAAAAATAGAATACAAGTTAGATGTGTTTAAGCATTTATATAAATATAGTGCTTGATGTTATATTGACAAGATGTGTATATGGAAAAAAATAACAAAGGGAGCACTCTCTTAGCCAAGTCTAGATGTAGGATAGATGTAAACTTAACTTTAGCACTAGGGTTGTGTTACTTGCAATCGAGACTCTTAACATTACTTGTGTTGACATCTGGCGATCTATAAAGCCCTTAATGCTATTCATGTTGCTTCCAATTGAAGCTGTAAATCCCATCATTTTTCCTAGTTAAGTAAAGGTAAGGGTATTAGGAGGCAAGTCTTTCCATCTAAGCAAGTTTGACATGGGCCTCATTCAAGCCAACCTTGATGAATATAGGCTAAATACTACATCAAGGTTGGCTTGAATTCATACATCAAGATCCTAGTTAATAATGTGGCTTAAATATCCTCCTTATTTAATATGACATCAAGATCCTAGTTATAGGAGATGATTAAATAAGCAAGATAATTAAATATTAATATTTCATATCATTTATCTAACCACATTATTACCTTTTATTTATTTCCCTATCGAGTTTCCTACTTACCCATTGATGACTCTACAAATAATAGCATTAATTACAACAGTTAGAGTCAACTTCAAGGACATATGTTCATAAATATCATCATACAACAGGTTTGGGAGCATTGCATGCATTCTACATTATTTTATGTTGATATTGCTTGGAATTAACATTTAACGACCAAGTTATAGAACAACACCTTGAAGCAAGCCTCAGATGAGCAATCAAACCATACAGATGGATCCAGATCGATGAACAGAGTCCAACAAACCCAAAATCACCTCAATCCAACCTTCGTAACTCCCACAACAAGCCCAAGATGTTCTGACCGTTGATCGGATGATCAACGACCCTCATTGCACCACGTGGCACCCTATCCACCCTTCATTGCACACCAGCAACTACCACTCAGTTCTTCATCACACGGCTACCACCCTTTGATATTCATCGAATGCACCTCATCGCGCCACGTCGCTCCTCATCACCCACCGCACGATCATCATCCAGCAGTCGCCAATGCACAAGCACCTCGTCATCCTCGCAAACAATCCACAAGTGTAGCATAGCAGGCGAGTGACGCAGTCCCAAATGAATGGCGTGGGTTTGAATCGTGGAGGCACTCACCCTCAAGCTCCAATTGAAATTCAACCGTTCAATCAAAATCGAACCGTCGAGAAGCGGCCGATTCACTAGCACAATGAGCACCATCCAGCTATCCAGCCATCCACGCAATACGCACGTGAACATGCCTGATTGTATGCGTGCGATGACACTCGATCATATGTGTGTGATCCGCACAATCTAAAGCACACGCTTGCGCCTGATCCTAACCCTTCGATGGTGATCCACAGCACACATCTGATGGTAGGCATGTGACACAACTTTGCGCATGCGAGCACCAGCGAGTGCATGAGTTGGATTGCAGTGACACTTGCAGCTAGGCCATAGCAACATCGCTGCTATCACTAATTGGTCTATACCTATTTCAGCTCCCTCTCCTCCACTATAAAAAGGCCTACACCCCTCCATTCATCATTATCTCTTCCTATCATCTACCAAGCACGTCCCCACCTCATAGAGCTTCAAATTGTGTTCCCAGAGCCGCCAAGCCACTGACGAAAGTCCCTCCACTGCCGTGGCTGCCTCGCGTTTTCATTTATCGCATTTATTTGCTAGTGTTCTTTAGTTGATGTTCATGTTGTTTTAAGCAATCATCTAGCGTTATTGTAAAATGATTTTGCCATTGCAATATATTAGCTTTCATTATTATCATTGTTGCTCTAAATTATGTTCTATTTATGCTAGTCCATGTTGCTATAACTTCAATTATCACAGATCCCTCACTCTCTCTTTCTCTCTATCTTTTTCTTTTGTTTACTCACCATCCTGCATGGAAGCAAGCCATCTTGCGACAATAAACTAAGAGACTACAAAATCCATTTTTGGCCTCCCTGAGATCGACACTCGTATTCATATTTCTCCATATTCTTTTAAAATTGATGTCGTAAGCGCATGCTACAACGAACGAATTATCTTCATGCGTTTTTCAACATTAGTTTTTGGCACTGTTGTCAAGGAGGCAACGGATCTTTTAGTCACTTTTATATTTGCATTGGTACTCACATTTTCTGACTTGCTCGTCTCTTTCCACTGATTGATTGCAGGAATCCAGTGCATCGGTGACGAGAGGAGAGTAATCCATGTGGTAGAGTTGGGGAAAGGTGCGGTGAAGACTTTTTGTGAATATCACTTTGCCTACCATAGTCTCATCTTTCCTTTTTCTCTAAAAAAAAAAATTGCATTTAGGCTCATGCATAAACCTTAGGTTAGATTATTGTTTGCTTGCTAAAAAAAATAAAAAAATTGGCGTGGTGAATTGCTATTTTATCCACATCTAAAACCCACCACCCGAAAAAAGAAAAATATATTCTCTTTACACTCTAATATCTTTTGAAAATCCTTTTGAGTGTTTCTCCCTTTGAGTGGTGTTTGCAAAGCTACCCATGTTTTGTTTTGGGCCGCACCACTCATCAAAAATTAAAATTGATTTACCAAGTAAAATTGCATGAACTTTAGGGGTGAATACATTAGGGTTGCTTATGTCTAGGGCCACATTAATCTTAAAGGAAATCAATCATCACCTGTTTTGTGCAAAACCTTGTGTGCCCACTTAAAGCATTGTCTAAAAACATTAAGAAATTTCAACCCTAAAAATCACTAAAGCAAGGAAGGAACATTAAAAGACACCACATCAAAAAAAAACCTTGCTTGAAAATCATGTTTTGCTGAGTGCACACATATGCTCAATTAGATTAATTAAGAGGCACAACCCCCAACAACGTCTCACCACATACCTTAAGCATAAGCACTGACCTAGCCCACATTAAAATTGAGTAGATGTGCCCTAGGTAGGACTAATCTAAGTCCTAGAAGTGTAATTGGGTTTGTTAAGCACTTGGCCTTAATTCCCATTGTGGAAACTGGTGTCTAAGGCTACGGAGAAGTGTCAAACGATCGCGGTTGCGAGGTATCAAGGAACCAGCAGTGCAAGCCAAAGGTTGAACCTTCCCCTCAATCCCCTCATAATCAACCTGACCAAATTAACTTTGGGAAGGGGGGTTTAAGTGCTTGCAGATTTGATTATTCTTGCAGGGCTTCTAGGTCACCTAGGTCTACACTATAGGGACTAGAGTTGTTTGTTTGATTGTGCACACAGTATTCTCACACCTGTCTACCTTTGCATCCCTCCCTATTCTTCTTTAGTGTATGCACGAAAGACAATCAATTCATCCTGAATTGGTAGCTTTAGAGAGAGAGATCAAGAGGAGACGTAATTTTTCAAGGGATAAGACTGAGGAAATGGCTGACCCAAGAATTGAGGATGTAGAGGACCAACCTCAACCTAATGCTATGGCCATTATCCAGACTCAAATCACTATCAACCACCAACTCCAACAACAACAAATCCAAACCATCATGCAGGCCATACACCAACTGCAAAACCCTCAAGGGCAACCCCCACCAAACCCACCTAACCCACCACAACCCCCTGAGGGCCAACCAAGTCCTCTCCGTGATTTTTATGATCCATCTTCCATATGAATCAAGCCACATCTTAGGGTCCTCAAAGGAGGAGATGATTTTGAGCTAAAACCCAATGTCCTTAGCTTAATTCAAAGCCACTTTCATGGGAGCTCAAATGAAAACCCATTCCAACACCTGGAGGACCTAGACCGGATTGCTCAGACCATGAAACCAACGTAATGGTAATGGCTTGTTATCGAAGATTGACAGATTCTTTGGGAATGCTACTATCCTTGATAGATTTCAACTGTCAAATGTTGCTGGACTGGACCGCCCTTTCTCTGACCATACTCCCTTCGTCTAGGATAGTGGTGAAGAGATCCAAGTAGGCTCATACTTCAAGCTCAGAAGATCATGGCTGAGAGAGCCTGGGTTCTGTGAGATGGTTGGCTCATGGTGGCAGACCAAACAGGTGGAGGGGTCAGCTACTATCAGGTTTGCATCCAAGCTGGCTGCTCTACATACTGTTCTGAAAGAATATGGAGCTACTGTGATTACACTAAGGCAGCAGAGGAATGTAGAGGCTTTAAATAACATTCAAATGCTGGATTCTAAGGAAGTAGCATGCCCATTATCTGATGAGGAGCTTGCAACCAGATGAATGTGGTAGGGTGTGGTAGTGGAGGAGGATCTCAAATAGGAGATGGACTGGATGGAGAGGTCAAGACAGTTGTGGCTCAAGGAGGGAGATGCCAACACAAAATTCTTTCACCTTGCTGCCAGCGCTCGGAGACGAGTAAATTTTATCTCCTCCATTCTTAAAGATGGGCACAGATTGTCCTCTATGCAGGAAATAAGGGCGGAGGCTATCAGGTACTACAGGGGCTCTTCACGGGCAACAAAGAGAGGGGACTGGAGGATGGCTGCGAGTGATGCGCCTAGAGTTACAAGTGACCAGGCTTCTAAACTGACAGCTACTATCACTGAACAGAAAATTATAGAAGCCATTAAAGATCTAAATATGGAGGGCTCCCCATATTTCAACAAGTGTTCTTTTATAAAGAAATGTGGAGTGTGATTGGCAAGGAGGTGATGGAAGTCATAAGAGAGTTTGAGAGGGGCAATGCATGTTTCAACAAGATCAACAAATCTTTTCTTTTCTTGTTGCCAAAGACATTGGGAGCTAAGAAATTTTCAGACTATAGACCGATTTCTTTATTGAATTCCATTTATTTAGTGGTGAGTAAGATATTGGCAAACAGATTGAGAACAATTCTACAAAGCTTGATCCACCCTATACAATCTGCCTTTCTACCGAACAGATCCCTTTAAGAATCGTTCATTATGGCCCAAGAAATGGTGAGTAGATGGCACAGAAGGAAATGTAAGGTATTTATGTAGAAAGTGGACTTCCAAAAGGCCTACGACTCGGTCTCGTGGCTATACATTTGGGAAGTTTTCAAAAGGAGAGGTTCCCCCCCATCTGGATCCAGTGGATGAAGCGATGTATCACAACTGCCTCCTTCTCCCCGCTGATCAATGGGAAACCATGTGGTGCTTGGATTCAACCCCAGTGTGGGGTTAGACAACGGTGTCCTCTAGCCCCCTTGATTTTTAATCTTGCAGTTGACGAGCTCGCAAGATATGCGTGTAAATTGACAGAGGCAGGTGTTATTAGAGGCTATTCACTATCCAACAGGAGGACTATGGCCCCTATTTTACAATATGTAGACAACATGGTTTTTTTTGCGGAGGGGTCAACTCCTGCTGCCCATGCTCTAGGACATATGGTGAAGATTTTTGGAGACATTTCAGGTCTAAAATTGAATAAGGAAAAATCTACTTTGATCTGTTTTGGCAAGAATGATCAGGAATAGGACACATTGGCAGCTACACTGGGTACGCCTCGGTCTAAGTTGCCACTTAAATACCTGGGGCTGCCACTGCGATCTTCGAAAATGAAGAATGATTGGAATGTTCTTTTCGACAAGATATCTGTCAAATTGGAAGGATGGAGCAGTAAATTTCTGTCAAAAGGTGGGCGACTGATTCTCCAAACCTGGTATTTTACTTCAGCATCTTTAAAGCCCCAAAATCTATTTGGAAATGTTTAGATGTAATGCAAAAGAAATTCTTTTGGAAAGGGGCTGGACATGAGGGGAGGTTCATGCAGCCTATGGGTGGGCTGGGGATCAAGGCTCTTAAGGAATTTAATGAGGCTCTCCTGATCAAATGGGCGATCAAGATCTTCGAGGGCAAGGAAGAAATATGGACAGAACTGATCACAGACTGCTATGGTGGATCTAACAGCACATTGAAGAGGTTATATCCAACCAAACCATCCCCTTTTTGGAGATCAGTCATCCTAGCAATTAAAAGTAACTGGCATTTGATGCAGCCCAAGCTTGGAGATGGTCGTGACTTCAGTCTGTGGAATGAGCATTGGTCACCGTTGGGTATTCTAAGAGATTCCTATCCAAGAGCACATGCAACAACTACAGATAAAGAAGCCCTTGTTAGTAGCCTGTGGTCTGATTCAGGTAGCTGCTGGAGGCTTGAAGTGTCTGATTTTCGCAGAATAGGTACACAACAGTGGGGCGAGAGGCAGAATCTGCTATCTGCACTGCAACATATCTGTCCCAGACATGGTGTGGATGATACATATGGCTGGAATGGGAGATATACAGCTCAACAGGCTTACGAAAAAATTATCAGACCAAACACAAATATGTAGAGTGACCCAATTGATAAGAAAATATGGCTATTGAAGATTCCACTGAAAGTGCAAATTTTCCTATGGTTATGCAGGAGGGAATGCCTGATCACAGGTGACTTTAGACACAAACGAATGGAGACAACGTTAAATGCCTGTTATCTTTGTGGGTTACACACTGACAATGTGTCTCATATTTTTTCCTCATGTTTAGTCACGGATAAGTTATGGAGGAAAATATGTCAGGAACCTCTACCTACATGGGAATCCCTTTGGCAGAGGTTTGCTGCACCTAGACAACCATATATATGTATGGTCGTTACCCTGTGGTGTGTGTGGAGGGCGAGAAATGAAAAGTTATTTCAGGAGAGACCAGTGCATTGTGAGCTAATTGTAAATGAATGTTGGTCCCTCATACATAGATAGGGATCCAATATGTAACTATCCATTGTGTTTTATCTATTTAGTATGAAATAAAATGCCCTCCGGATTGCTATCGTTTCACGATAGCTTTCCTTGCAGTTTCAAAAAAAAAATAAAGATGTTCCCATTCTCCCTAAAAGACAAAGCTTTTCATTGGCTTAGAACCTTAGGGAGACCCATCTCCACTTGGGAAGAATTGCAGCATGCATTCCTAAAGAAGTTTTACCCCATAGGAAAGACTAATGACCTTAGAAGAGCCATTACCACATTCACCTTACAAAGTGGAGAGCAATTCCATGAGTTGTGGGAATGATTTAACGAGTTATTGAGGAAATGCCCACACCACGAGGTTCTAAGGTGGCAATTGGCCCAGATCTTCTACCATGGTCTGGACAACAACCTTAGGAATTTCGTTGATGCCTCATGTGGAGGTAATTTTCTAAACAAGGATGAGGAAAGCGCATTCGAACTCTTTGAGTCCATGAGTGAGAACTCACTTAATAACACCTCCATGACCCAATTCAATAGGTCCAGTCAACCCCGAGGTGGGATTTATGAAGTACAAACTAATTTGTGGATGGTTGACATGGACATCATTGCAAAGATGCTGGGTCGGGTTGAGTTGATGGACAAAAAAATTGATGAGCTTTTGAATCAATCCCAAGCCCCACTACAAACCTTCTCCCTAGCAAAGGGAGCTCACAATGTTGACCTAGTTCAATCTATGAACCAAGTGCACTTGGAACAACCCTTGACCATGTTCCAGGGAGGAAACTTTTTTCCTTAAAACCCTGACTATTCTTTCCCCTTCCCTTCGGCACCTTCTACCTATGAAGATGCCCATGCCATCCAGGGTTACTCTAAGCCTGATCCTTTCTCTAACACTTACAACCCTGGATGGCGCAACCACCCAAATTTTGCTTGGTCGAACCAAAAATCAAACTAATTCCAAAACCAACCCAGGCCAAACCCTTCCTCCTATCAGCAAGGTCCACCTACTATACCACACAAAAAAACTAAATGGACACTCTGATTATCATGATGGCTGATATGAATCAGAAATATCAAGAGGAAATGGCTTTAGTGAAGGGATAATTGAGACAACTGTTAGATAACAAACAACAGGGATCCCTTCCATCTCAGCCACAATCGAACCCGAGGAATGTAATGAATAGAGGCCACAATTCTCAAGGGTTCCATCCAAATCAGGGGCAAGCCCATATGATTTTACAAGCCCCACAAACACCCCCTGGGTTTCCTACATCTTCTCAAGGACCCAACCCTAGTTCCAATACCTCAGCCAATACGGTTACTTTGAGAAGTGACACTCAAACCCAGGACCCCTGGTGAGCGTGATTTCGTACGTAAAAAGATTTGAGTTAGAAAACCCATCATCGTAGTACGTAGAAATCTACTAGCCAGATAAAATTTATCGAAACTCGAAAGGGAGTCCCAGGTCGAACACGAGGAGGTGAACATTTGATTTTGTGAAATCTGCACTTCGATTTTATTTCTTTTTGTTGTTTTTATCTTTTTTAATTTTTTTTGTATTTTTATAAGGAAAGAGATCTGGTCAAAATAATTTCTATCTAATCTACTTGCAGAGAGAGAGAGAAACAATCACACATACTTTCAAAACAAATGTTTGCTACAACTACAGATAAGAAAGCGAAAAACTACACTAGAAAGCGAAAAGATAGAGAGTGGTGAGAAGAATCCCCCTCGACCGTCGCTTGTAGGATGGCTCGCTTTGAGGGCACCCAGACGAAGGTGGTGAGGAGCGAGACGAAGGAAAATAGCATCGGAGGATGGAGGGCAGGACGGGACAGCGTCCCAGCAAGTATCTACTTCCCGAAATGATGAGAGGACTGCTACGAGATGCTCTACGAATGTGGAAGAGAGGCAGGAAAAATATTTGGCTTTTTACTCTAGAGGAGGATCCTGGGCTTGGGACAAGCTCTCTCTAGAGACTTAGAGGTGGTGAGGGAAAGAAAGGAAGAGATGAAGGTGGATGGAGGGGTATAGGTCCTTTTATAGTGGAGGAGGTGAGGAAGAAATCCATCCATGGGCTCTAGTGACATCAAATGCGTCGCTGAAGATCCGCCCCTAAATGTCGCTGAAGGGCCTAATGGCGCTCTCACATGCGCACCCTCCGCACGCAGCAACTGGCAAGGTGTGGATGAAGCACGGCCATTGGATCACGATCTCACGACTGAGGATCACACGGAGATTGTGTGCTTGATGGCGTGTCAGATTGGGTGTCGGTCAGAGCATACGATCGCGCATGCGCCCGCAGGCGTATTTGCACTCAACCATTGTGCTGCGTGGCTGCATCTTGGTCGCTCGATCATGATCGAGCGGTCAAATTTGGGCGCGCCTCGCCGCTAAGCTAGATTTAAGGCATTGGAGGAATTGAGTGCTGCGGACGCAAAGGCATCCTAGTCGTTAGATCAAGATCCAACGGCTGTGGTGCGAGGTCGTAGATGATTAAGGGCACCCATGATTGCTGCTGGCCGGTGTTGGATGGCCTAGATGGCACCACGTGGCACCATCTAGGCTGTCCAATCTTCTTTTGCTTGCAGAGGATGCCACGGTGCTCAGATCAAGATGATCTCTACGTTGGTGGACTGCAATCGTCACTCCATATCCATCCATACAGTTAGATTTTCATCTGAAACTCATGAGGATGTCACATTGCCCCCTGGCCATTGATCTTATTCGGACTGCATACGGTGCTACGGGATTCTGATCTAGACGATTTCAAAGGCATTAGACTCCAATCATCATCCTGATCAGATCCGTATGGTCGGATCATCAATCTGAGGCCTCAAAATAAATCTCCTTCTCTCCTACCCACAAAAGGACATGAATTAACCTAAAATATACACAAACTACTCTAAATGCATAATGATGCATGCTATGCAATATTTACAATATGGAATGCATATCTAAGCCTGGGAACATGCATAAATAGGCAGTTTAACCTAATAAAATGTGTCTACGTCAACCCCAAATGGATGACCCCTCCCATGACTACACTACTTGAGATAATTAATGATTCTGAGGATGAGGGAGAGGAACCCAAGGATCAAGAACCCGACCAGGTTCAAACCCAAATCCCATACCCTGAAGCCTTAGACATGGTCAAAAAGAAAAGAAATGTGGCTGAGAACAAGGACTCGTTAGAAATATTCAAACAAGTACAAATCAATATACCCCTCCTTGAAGCAATCAAACATATCCTGGATTATGCGAAGTTTTTAAAGGATGTTTGCACACCCAAGCGTAAGCCAAGAACCCAAGCACCTAGGAAGGTAATGCTATCTGAGTAGTCTAGTTTAGTAATTTTGAGTAGCCTACATCTAAAAAGGACTGACCATGGAGCGCCTTTGATCTCGTGTAATATTGGTGATTTGACTTTTGATAGAGTGCTCCTGGACTTAGGTGCTTCAATAAACTTGATCATAATGATAACATCATCATCAACCATAACTAACTTTAATTAGTCAGAATCAATTGACAACTGCTCCAACATAACCGCCAGAGAATCGTAATTCATTACATATCCTTTCTGAGAAGAATGCATATAAACAGGGATAAAACTGTAGTTTTAACAGAAGATCATAAATGCAGAGTAATCATGGGGTTTCCCAGGAGTTAAATGAAGGTCAAATGAGCATTAATGATTAACAAGAGGGTTCATACAGATAGAAATGGGTTTTTCATGCATTTGGAGAATTAAAGGACACCCGAAACCCTAATTTCAGACCCACTTAATTAACAGAGGTTCTGGTCAGAATAAATTTCATCTAAACCTTCTAAAAATCATAGAAAAATATTCCATAAGGTTTAGTATCCTTGATTTGACCATCTGAACCTATTTTGGCCTAAAATAAAGTCTAAGATAGGAAGTTATCCTAATTTGGATTTCTGGATAAATTACCCAGTCAAACTTGGTCAAAACAAAAATCTGACCTCACCATCAAATTTCTTGGGTCCAAATTAGGTTGTACCAATATTTGGGCCCAATCAGATATCATCTTGACCGAGTTTGCATTTTGGTCTAGCCTGATTCTCTCTTTCAATCAGCCCCTTAACTTTCAAAAGATTACAATTACCCCCCTAACTTCATATCTTCTTCACCAATAGGTCCCTGCTGCCATGGCTGTGTGAACGCACATGCAGCCGACCTTCAATCAGGTAGATCTCCCCCATTTCACGCCCAAACCCTTCCAAAATTGGAAGGGAGACTCCTGAGAAGATCCTCTTCCATCTGGGTTGTACCTTGAGCTCTAAGTCTTCCCCTAGAGTTCATTCGAACTCTTGGAAATTACCAAATCCTAATCCCTAACTTCTCGAGCTTTCAAGTTTGTTTCCAAGCTTGGAAGCTCACCTATTACCCTATAAAAGACCCTCAGGGACTACCTCACATCCTTAGCTTGGTTTTGGATCGGATTCCACTTTCTTCCCCTCTCTATGGCCAAACTCTCCACAAGCTCCGGCGAGCTTCTCCATCCACCCTCTTCGTCGGCCACCACAAACCATAGTCGACTGATTCCTCTTCCTCAAGCTCTTCCACCCCTTACAATACTAGTGAGGGTCTCCTTCCACCTTCATCCTCGCCATTCTCCCTCAACGGAGACTTCATCTTCTCCAAGTTTGGCGTACCCCCGATAAGGACATTCCTCCCCTTTCGTCTGGTTAGTCTAGGTTAGTTAGGTCCCTTTCTTCCTCCCCCATCATCTTCTCCATCGCTGGCCGCCCTCTAGCGAGGCTTCCCTGACACTCCACTGCACCACATGCCTCGCAAACACCCTCACAAGCTCCGCCATACCTCCGTGCATAAAATCACCATCCTTATTATGCATTCCACCCATCCAAATGCTCCACTAAACAACCCACCTTCTCGCCTTCATCTCTGACCTCTGCCGACCACCACACGCCCTCTCACGCCACGAAACACCCACCACTACCTACGTCTTGCTTTTGAGCCATCTGATTGGGCCTTTCAAGCCTGTATTCGTGCTTGCAGATTTCACCATCGCCGCCACCATCATCTCCAACTTCGGCTGTAGCTCTCTAGCTCTGTTCTTCATCGCAATCACTCCCAGGTTGCGCAGATAAGTCCTAGGACCTTTTCCAGGTCCTCAATTGAGAACCTCAACCTCAGCTGCTGCTCCAATCAACGAAGTTCACCTCTACTGCAGCTATGCTCGAAGCAGTGGGATTAGTCCCACATCGATGAAGGAAGACCGCACACACACACATGAATTGATTTTGTGCTTTCATCTGTTTGCCCAAGCACACGAGGGGTCGGCTCCCTCACTACACCCCTTCACATCCGCTTAACCTGCCTATGCCACTCCTCGCCTACGACCCATGCACGCAAGCCTAGACACTATTCGAGACCCGTTTATCCAAATATGGATCCGATTAGGCTTGGGATCTGAGAGAGAAGGAAGAGAATAGAAATTGTGAGAGAGCGAGGGAGGGTTTTGCTCCTCTATGTATGCGGCTAACACTTAGTCGCTGGAGGATTGGTCCCCTGTGCTGTGAAGGAGAAGCTCTGAAGAAGGAAAGAGGAAAGCCTTAAGCAAAGAAGCTCTGAGAAGAAGGAGAAGACTCGAGAAGAGAAGTTGAAGAGAAGAAGAGAAGTAGAGAACAAGGCTTTGAGAGCCTTGTCCACTTTAAGTCATTTGATTAATACATCAGTCATCTAATTTAGCATTATTTAAGATACTGTTGCATTATTTAAGTATTATAGTTTACAACTGAAATAATTGAGTAATTTCATGCATGTTTGATTAAAGAGGATTAGTGGTGATCTAAATCACCATTGTTTTTTATTCTCTTCTCTTTTTGTTCCATGCAATCTCTAGATATATTGGATTTCATTGAATAACTAATGTGACAGGTTATTATTCATTGAATATCTATTTGAATGCTTAATTAATTGTGCTCATTGATTTTGAATGTGATTAATGTTGTGAATTCCATATTTGCTCCGTGTGTTTGACCTTAGACTCTATTGTAGATTCTGAGTTTATAAATTTTATCTGTTGATCAAGCTATTTAGGAGTGTGCTACGACGACGAAACATTAAACTCCTATCTCGCCTCATTAAACAGATCCCGACTACCCTTTATCACCAGTTTAGATTTGGAGAACTAAAGCCTACACCTGTGACTATCCGACTAGCCAACTAATCTGTGAAAACCTCGAAAGGGGTAGTCGAGGATGTAATTGTTCGGGTTAAGGATTTCTACTTCCCGGTTGACTTCTTAGACCTTGACATGGAAGTCTTCGAACAATTATAAAACATGCCCATCATCCTAGATAAACCCTTTTTAGCTACGACCAAGGCTACCATTGACTGCCACATGGGATGTATGAAAATTGCCTTTGGAGATACGAAGATGCAATTGGATATCTTCAAGGCAACTAGGTCTTTTGATTGCGGTTGGGTCAAGGATTGCGATCCCATGGAAACCCTGGTTGAAGAATGCTTGACAGTAAACCCCTTAAAGGACCATCTGACTCAACCAGCTTTAGACTACCCTGACCCATCCCAATTCCTAGAGGTTGCAGAACTTCACTGAGCTAATTATCATTGGCAACCTCCATGTGAGGAGATTGATGTCACTCAACTCCCTCACATCCCTTACCCATCAAACATTGTAGCACCTACACCTGAACTGAAACCTCTACCCAATGATTGCATAGCAATCATAGGTCTTAATTGACCTAAATTAGGCTAGGACTTAGCATAAGTTAGGGTAGTTCATGCATGCATAAGCATTATTTGCATATTTACTATTTCTCCTATAGCTATGCATAGAATAATGCTATAATATAGTAATTAGGTGCATTATATACATTGCAGGAAATAAGAAGCACAAGAGCTAGATCTGAGACTAGATCTGAAGCTGGACCTGAAGCCAGAGTTGCAGCAGAGCTGGAGCAGAAGACCAAGAATAAGATGTAGTAGACAATAATGTAAGGGGTTGAGGTATGGTATTCTGTTAAGTAGGAATAAAGCAATAAACTATGAAGAACTTATGTCCATCCTAACCCTAGGACAGCCTAGAAGCTTCCCCAAGCCTTAGCCAACCTTAGATTAGGTTCCTATTTTTGAATTCAAGCTTGGATCTTGAATTCCTAGGTCGCTAAACCCATTTCCAACCTCATAGGAACCTAAATTAAGTTGCCCTAACCCTAGTACATCACCTCTAGACCTCCCTAAGGACCTAATTAGGTCCTCACTAAACCTAATTGACTTGGATCCTAGTCAATTCCATCAGCCTATTCAATTGGACTCATTGAGTCCAATTGAGCCCTGATCTCAACACACACTATCCAATTGGACTCAGTGAGAGTCCAATTGACCTAGACCTAACTTAATTGAGTTGTTTTAATCTCAATTAGGTTTTCACACACCCAATTAAACTTGTATAAAGTTTAATTGCATTTTACCTTAGTGAATCAGGGTTTGCAACCCTAATTTGAGACCTACATTGACCTAAACCCACTAGAACCTAACCTGATCAACCTAGCCACCTAGGTTTTGACCCACACACACCATCTACACAAAAATACCTAGCCTATAGTTCTCTAGAACTCTCTACCTTGTGTTGTTTCCTTGATTGCTAAAAATAGCAACCAACATGCATTTAATTTTTAGATCCACCAAATGTGGATCTAAAACCCACCCATCCATCCTCTCTCTCACTCTCCCACGAGCTCCCACCATAGGCCTCTTTAGAGAGTTCCACACTTCTCTAGAGAGTCTCCCTTGGGTCTACTTAAAGGACCTTTGGGTGGCCATTTGCACCCATGTAGCCTTCCATCTTGTTTTAGCTTCATTCCACCTCCATTACTCCACCTCCATCTCCACGAGCACACCATGGCATCTCCATTACCTCCACGCTAAGCCTAAATCACCTCCAACATCTCTCCAAGGGTCGACCTAAGCACCATTGGCCGTCCCTCCTCCTCTCAACCAAGTCAAAGGCCATCGAAGCCACCTCCGAATGCCCTTATTTCTGTTAGCTAAGTAGAATAATTCTTCGTAGATTTACCGCTTTACTTTTTTTAGTAGTGTAGTTCCATATTCTCCCCCAATGATGCATGCATAATCCCCCCATAGATTCATGTATGCAGTCATTTTCTGTTAGCTAAGTTATTGCTTTCAAGCTTTCCACGAGCTTCACTCTATAGCGACCTTGATGCAAACAATGAAATCATATTTTATATATCTCTATGCCTATGTGTGAAAATCACCATGAGCTGATTGCCATTTTTCCTTGTGATTAAAGTTGCATGCACGAAATTTGTATTCTTTTGCAACTAAGCATGTTGTGCATCAATACGAATTATTGTAAACTGGCATGCATTTCCAAATAAGTAGAGCGAGCTAGATCGAATTCAAATCTACATTTTATAAATGCCTCCCAGAGAGTACAACTGGGACTCAAGTATTGTTATTTTATAAATTATTTTTGACGAGTGTTTTCATGCGCTATATTACGACGAGATATCTTTTTCAAAACATGTGCGAGAATCGCCATCTGTCACCCAACAACCTCAAGTATGTCTTCCTAGGACCGATCATACTTTCCCTATGATTATCAATGAACACCTGACCAGGGACCAAGAGCTTAGGTTGACTACAACTCTTTCTGAACATCGGACAACAATTGGGTAGACAATTTTCAACCTAAGGGGAATTAGCCCTAGCTATTGTACTAACAAGACTTACTTAGAAGATGGGGTTCGACCTTCTTGCCAGATACAAAGGCTACTAAATCCAAATATGCGAGAGGTCATTAAAAAAGAGATTATTAAATGACTTGATGTGGGAATCATGTATCCGATTTCTGATAGCCCCTGGGTGAGCCATACTCAAGTGGTACCAAAGAAGGCTGGGCTCACCATTGTTACAAATGATCAAGGCAAATCCATCCCCACCCGCACCACCACCGTGTGGCGGGTGTGTATTGACTATAGGAAGCTCAATGAAGATACTAAGAAGGACCATTTCCCCGTACCATTCATTGACCAGATTCTCGAACGATTGGAAAGGCAGAAACATTTTTGCTTCCTAGATGAATATTCAAGATATAACCAGGTTGCTATTACACCTGAAGATCAAGAGAAGACCACGTTCACCTACCCGTATGACACATTTGCATTCCACTATATGCCATTCAGGTTATATAATGCACCCGTTACCTTTCAGCGTCGCATGTTATTCATCTTTTCAGAGAATGTGGGTGAATACTTAGAGGTCTTTATGGATGATTTCTCCATTTTTAGAGACTCATTCGACCATTGCATTAGTAACCTAGAGAAAATCCTGAAATGATGTATTGAGGTCAACCTGGTTTTAAGCTGGCAAAAGAGCCATTTTATGGTTCAAGAAGGGATTGTCCTCGGTCACATCATCTCGCATAGGGGCATAGAAGTCGACCGAGCTAAACTTGATTTAATTTTCAAACTCCCACCTCCTAGCTCGGTCAAACAAATCAAATCTTTCCTAGGACATGTTGGCTTCTATAAAAGGTTCATAAAAGGCTTCTCCAAGATATCCAAGCCCTTGACCGACCTTCTAGCCAATGATGTACACTTTGACATGACACCCGATTGCATCAAAGTCGACACCACTATAAGGGATACAATCTTGATTGCACCAATTTTACAACCCCTAAACTAGTCCCAGGACTTCAAAATAATGTGTGATGCATCAGACTTTGCTATTGGAGCAGTCCTAGGACAAAGAGAAGAGAAGAAACCCATGGTGATCTACTACGTGAACAAAACCTTAGATGAGGCTCAACGGAATTACACTATCACAGAAAAAGAGCTACTCACTATAGTTTCCATATTGGAGAAGTTCAGATAATACCTATTAAGATCCCACGTTATCATTTATACTAACCACTCGGCTATCCAACATTTGTTAGCCAAAAAGGATGCCAAACCCAAGCTAATCTGATGGATCCTACTCCTACAAGAATTTGACCTGGAAATATGCAACAAGGCTAGATCCAAGAATGTTGTAGCCAACTACCTATCTAGACTTCACCCAAAGCATATTGGACCTTCACTACCCTTAACTAATACATTTCCTAATGAGAAAATTTTGGTTATGCAAGGAAAGAGTCTCCCCTGGTATGCAAACTTGGCTAATTACTTAGTGGTAGGGCAGATTCCGCATAGTTGGTCTAAACAATAGCAGGACAAGTTCTTGGCTAAGGCTAAACATTATTTTGTGATGATCCCATGTTGTTTAGACTTTGTGCTAATCAAATCATTAGGAGATGTATCCCTGAAGAGGAAGTTCAAAGTGCGCTATCCTTCTGTCATGACCAAGCCTGTGGTGGCCACTTCTCTGGGAAGCAGATGGCTACAAAAATTTTACAGTCTGATTTTTACAGGCCATCACCATTCAAGGATGCACATAATTTTACTAAAACCTGCACTAGATGCCAGACTCTAAGGACCATGACCAAGAAAGATATAATGCCTCTACAACCCATTCTTATCATCAAAATATTCAATGTTTGGGGCATCGATTTCATGGGTCCCTTCCCACCATCAAACGACTTTGAACATATACTAGACTCACTGGACTACGTCTCGAAATGGATCGAAGCAGCACCTACTCAGAAATGTAATCATAAGGTTGTCATGGACTTTGTTAAGAAGAATATATTTTCTCAATTTGGGATACCTAAGCCATTGTCAACAATGGTGCGAGTCACTTCATCAATGCCTAGTTTCGTGCTTTACCTAAGAAATACGGGGTCACTTACTACATTGCCACCCCATATCACCCGCAAATGAATAGGCAAACTGAGGTCTCAAATAGATAGACAAAGAATATTCTACAAAAGACTGTGAGACCTAACCAGAAGGATTGGTCTACACGATTGGATGATGCCCTTTCGACATAGAGGACCACTCGTAAGACCCTGATAGGCATGTCACCATATCAATTGGTCTTTAGCAAAGCTTGCCATCTTCCTATTGAGTTGGAGCACTGGGCCCTCAAGCAATGTAATATAGATTCTGTTTAATGTGCGAAAGAGGAGATTTAAATATGTGTTCGTTGTAGCAAAGCCTTAATTGCTCGAAAACAAATAAATTCATAACTCATAATCAAAAGAGTCCTAGGTCAAACACGGGGAGAAAAAATGGAATTCACAATATTAATCTCATTCAGAATCAATGAGCATAATTAATTGAGCATTAAAATAGATATGCAATTAATACAATTTGTCAGATTGTAATTCAAATAATGATGAGATAAAAAGAATAGAGAGAATCTAAAAAGTGATGATTTGAATCACCAATTAAATCCTCTAATTAAGCATGCATCTCATATTCAGTGTTAACTATATTACTTAAATCATTCAACAGTAACAATCAAATAATGCCACAGTGTTTACAACCAAATCAGACAAGGGCTTTTCTCTTTCAGACGACTTAACAGTACAAGCACAATGCTTCTCCGTTCTTCTCCTCTTATTCTTCAGCTTCAGCCTCCCTTCTTCTCAATGCCTTATCAAAGCCTTCCCTTCTCAGCACAAGGGGACCAACCTCCTTCAACGACTAGGTGTCGTACGGGGGCATCTTCTTCTTCTCTTCAGCATAAAGCAGAGGAGCGTATAGCAAAACTCTACCCCGCTCTCTCACAATACTTCCTCTTCTCTCTAAAGACCCAGGGCATATTCAGATTCATACACAGGTAATTGGGCCATGTATAGTGTCCAGGGTCACCGGCGTGGGTGGTGACCGAGGGGTGAGTTAGGTCAGGTAAGCGGGTGAAGGGGTATGAGGGACCCGACCCCTCGTGTTACTGAGCAATAAGGGCACAACACAATTTTGTATTATACAGCTCAACCAGTCCTTCATCCACCGATGTGGCACTAAAGCCACTCCTCCTTCATGCAAAGCCATAGTAGTGGTTGCTTCAATTGCTTCTGGTGTCGGTGGCTTTCATTCAATTGCTACTACAGGTGAATACACAGGCACAGTCCACATCACCTAGAGGTCCAATTAGGCCCTAAGTTCATCGGAGGATAAGAGCAAAGCCGAAGATGATGGCGGTGGCAAAGGATGGCGGACAAAGGCCTGAAACAAGAATAAGGACTCACGGCCACATTAGAAACCCTCAAGAGAATCGTATGGATGTGGTGGATGTGATGGTGGTGGTTTCGTAAGGTGAGGAGGTCTGTGGAGGTTGGGCAAACTCGAAGAAGGTGGTCGAGGATGGGTGTGTTTGGTGGAGCGTTGGAGTGGGTTTTCGGTGGGTTTGAATGAAGGGTTTTGATGGGAGACATGAGGTGAAGCTTCTACAGGTGGAGCGGCGACGTTTGGTGGTGTATAGAATTGGGGAGAACATGCTGGAGGTACGCCGAACATGGGGAAGATAGAGGGGGAGATGCATGAACGGCGATCAAAACAAGAGTTTAAGGGGCTAAGGAGATTAAGGAGGAGAAGAGGAAGATGCTAGACCTAGCTATGGGATGAAGGGGTGAAGGTTTGCACCGGCTTTGATTGGCCGCTCGCGAGGAAGATGAAATCTCTGGTGAGAGGGTGGCGAGGAAAGAGAGGGTCGAAGAGCTCTTCACCAGTGTTGCGAGGAGCGAACGAAGGAGGGGAGTTGTTTCCCTCTGCCTATAGTATGTGGCAGAGGGCAAAGAGGTCGGGGAAGAGAGCTCGCCAGAGCTGGTCGAAGGAGGCCAGAGGGAGAAGATTTTGGTGAAGAGATGCATCCAAACCAAGCTGAAGAGAAGCGGAAATACATGAGGGAGCTTCTATAGAGCTCATGGCAAGCTCTAGAATAGGAAACAAGCCTCCTTAGATTTCTTAGGATTCAAGAAGGCACCCATTGATTTCGTGCGTTTGCATGCACGAAGCAGAGGGATTTAGGAGTTAACAACAATCCTAATGGATTCTCTTAGGTGTGAACATCAATCCTGCCAATTTTGGTGGGATTTGATGGTGATTTGAGTAGGATTAGCTTAGGTCAAAGGTTGCCTGGAGGTCGGTTGACCTCCAATGGCGACAGGGACCTGAATGTAAAGAATACAACAAACCTAGGGGCTTTTTGCAAGGATTTTGAAAGCTAGGGGAGTGTATGAGAGAAAAAGAGTAAAACTGAACCAAAATGCAAACTAGGTCAAGATGATCTCTGATTTGACCCAAATTTTGGCACAAACTTAATTTGCAATCAAGGAATCTGATGGTGAAGTCGAATTTCAGTTTTAACCAAGTTTGACTAGATAATTTACGTAGAAACCCAACTTAAGGTAACTTTCCATTTGAGACTCTATTTGAGGTCAAAATAGGTTCAGATGGTCAAGCCAAGGTTACCAAACCTTATGGGATATTTTTATATGAATTTTAGAAGGTTTATATGAAATTTATTCTGACCAAAACCTTTTTTCATTAAGTAGGTCTGAAATTAGGGTTTCAGGTTATGAATCAGTTCTCGAAGTGCGTAAAAACTCGTTTCTATCTATACGAACCATCTTATTAGTCATTAATGCTCATTAGACCTTAGATTAACCCCTAGGAAACCCCATGATTATTCTTCATTCATAATATGCTGTTAAAACTACAAAATTAACCCTGATTTAATGCACTCTTCTCATAATGGATATGTAGCGAATTATGGTTCTCCGGCGATTATGTAGGAGCATTTATCTCTTGATTATTACTAATTAAAGCTAGTTATGATGCATGATGATGTTATCAGCAGATTCCCATATGGTTGGAACATAAAGGAAGCTCCAACTCTTCGAGCTCAAAGAGATCCGTCGGGACGCTTATGAGAATAGTAGACTTTATAAGAAGATGAAAGTTGTCCACGATGGGCACATCGTAAAACATTTGAGCCGAACCAACGAGTCTGGCTTTTTGATGCGAGACTCAAACTCTTTCCCGAGAAGTTATGGTCTAAGTGGATGAGACCATACCGAGTGGTCAAACCTTTTTCCAACGAGGTAGTACAAATTGTTGATCCTAAAATTGGGCAAACCTTTACAGTTAATGGTCAAATATTAAAACATTTTCTTTCCCAGGTTCCCTTGAAGGAAGTTGTAACCCTCATTGAGGATTAAACTGGAGCTTTGCCTAGTTGTAGGCAATAAACTCAGTGCCTCCTGGGAGGCAACCCAAAGGATTCAAGCTGACCAGATTCACTGTTGAAACCCAAGTGATTTCTTCCCTTACTCCCTTGCATACATTTATTTTCCAATGTGGACATTGTCCAACATAGTGATTGCGCAGCAATCATAGGTCTTAATTGACCTAAATTAGGCTAGGACTCAGCATAAGTTCGGGTAATTCATGCATGCATAAGCATTATCTGCATCTTTACTACTTTCTTTTAGCTATGTATAAAATAATGCTATAATATGCTGATTAGGTGCATTATGTCAATTACAGGTAATAAGCTGGATCTGAAGCTGGATCAGGAATAATGGGTGTTGCAGCAGAGCTGGAGCAGAAGACTTAGATTAGATGTAGTAGATAATAATGTAAGGGAGTTAAGGTATGCTACTCTATTAAGTAAGAATAAAGCAGTGAAATGTGAAGAACTTAGGTCCATCCTAGCCCTAGAATAGCCTAGAGACTTTCCCAAGCCTTAGCCACCCTTAGATTAGGTCACCGCACCCTAGGAAACCTTAAAACCCTAATTCCAACCTTTATCTGGACATCCAGATGAATTATAGGACGTCCAGAACCCTTAGCCAACCTCCGCACACCTTAAACCCACTTTTGCAGTATTGTTAGATGTCCAGACACTTGGTCAGACGTCCAATTCTGCAGCATACCCAAGACAGAACCTTGAATCCTTCCTGACTCTGATTGGACGTCCAGATAACAAGTCTGGACTTCTGATTTTTGAGTATAAGAAGTCTTATTCCATTTTTGGATGTCTGGAACTGTTTTCCAGTTCCTGTTTTGAGATTCAAGCTTTGATCTTGGATCTCTAGCTCCCTAAACTCAATTCCAACCTCATAGGAACCTAAATTAAGGTACCCTAACCCTAGTACATCACCTCTAGACCTCCCTAAGGACCTAAGTAGGTCCTCACTAAACTCAATTGACTTAGATCATAGTCAATTACCATTACCTAAGTCAATTGGACTCATAAGGTCCAATTAAGCTCAGACCTCAACCTACACAAGTCCAATTGGACTCAGTGAGAGTCCAATTGACCTAAGCCCAACCTAATTGAGTTATTTCACTCTCAATTAGGTTCACACTCATTCAATTAAAATTGTGTTAAGTTTAATTGCAATTCCTCCTTAGCAATTAGGGTTTGCAACCCTAATTTAAGGCCTACACCTACCTAAACCCCTTAGGACCTAACCTAGACCACTTAGCCACATAGGGCATGACCACACACTCACACACACACACCCATCTAGAGTTCTCTAGAACTCTCTTCAAAGTGGCACCACTCTTGGTTGCCAAATTTAGCAACCAAGAGCCATTCAATTCTTAGATCCACTTTTTATGGATCTAAGAACTACCTCTCTCTCACCATGGCCAGCCACTTATGGGGCTCTCTCTAGAGAGTTCCACACTTCTCTAGGGAGACTCCCTTAGGTCTATAAAATGACCTAAGGGGTGGCCATTTGCACCCATCCCATTCTTGGCATTCATTCATCCATCTAGGTTAGCTGCCCTCACATCCATTCCACCTCCACGAGGAGCATCACCATGGAAGCCACCATCTCCACGCCAGGATGCTAGATCATCTCCCCAACCTCTCTCCAAGGGCTGACCTAAGCACCATTGGCTGCCTCTCCTCCTCTCAGCCACTCAAAGCCCATCGGAGCCCACCTCCGCATGCCCTTCTTTTCTACTAGATTAGTAGCTTAGCTCTTCATAGTTTTGCTGCTTTCATTTACTTCTTAGTAATGTAGCTCTTATTCTCCCCCAATGATGCATGCAAAATCCTCCCATAGATTTCTGTATGCGATCATTTTCTGTTAGCTAGATTTGTGCCTTTTAAGCTTTCCTCTAAATTCCATGTTGTAAACATCCTCCTGAATGAATGAATAAAAGATATTTTTTTTTATATACATATCTCTATGTTGAAAATCATCATGAACTTATTGGTTGCAATCTAATTTGTGTGATTCAAGTTGCCTGCTTTTCATTTATATATATATTGCAACAAGCATGTCAGTTCCAGAAAATATAGAAGATTTAACTATAAATGCATTTTCTGTAAACAGCCACCACATAACTAGAATTGTGCGCATCGAAACTCGTACTTTCACGTTTGTTATCTATCTAAAACATGCGCATGTAATCAGAGTTCACAATAGAAGTGGCAAAACTCTAATCCGAAGATTAGAAATCGGAATGCGATTCTAAATAAGTAGAGTGATAAAAGATCAATTTCAGATTTGAACAAACGCCTCCCAGAGACGAACGACCAGGACTCAAAGTCTCGTTACCTTTTTATAAATATTTTTGTTTGATCGTATTACGCACTATACTACGACATATTTTCCTATCAAAAATGCACTCTACGACTACCAAACACATAGGCATAAGGGGGTGTGGTACTTCTCATTTTATGAGTACAAAATTGTCAACATGAACTAGTTTTTATTTCATCAAAACAAAAAAAAAAGAATTAGGAAAAGAAAACTTAAGTATTAGGAGCTTGTCAACTTTAGGAAATGATATGTTAAGGACCTAAACACTTAGACTCTTTAGGCCTTCGTGCTTAATCAACCCAAATGTCTACTAAAATGTGGACTTGTTCTCGAGTCCTTGCCACCAAAATTTATATTAATTTGGTTAGTAAAGTAGGGTGATAAGTATATGACTTATTAACCTGCCCTCTGATTTGGGGAGACTTTTAGTTTAAGCATCTGCATACGTTATGCATTGACTCACTCCCCAGCAGCTTTAACGAAAATTGGGTAACTAATGTACCTTCTAGGGTGGTATGGCTGGCAGTTGTCATGGGTTAAACACCCCATTGGTTGGTTCTCCAGAGCCCAACCACAGGACCATTCTCCTTGACAAATGCCTTTACGTAAATCTTAGATCAAGGAAGCCACCTACTTAAAAAAAAAATGAAAAAAGGGAGAAAAAGAAAAAAATAATAAGCCACACTTTATCACATGAGTATGGTTGGCAAATTGTCGATGGTTAGACACCCCATTAGCCGTTTGTCCATATCTCAACTCATAAAATGCACAAAAATTCCAAAAACACTTAAGGAAGAAGTGAAGAAGTAGAATAATCCAGGGAGATATATACCAGGTTCACCCTTGTGTTGACCCCACAAAAATAAAAGTAGGGAGAAAGCAACCGGTCAGACAGATATACCTTTAGGCAGCATTTTCTTTTTCGGGTCACCTAGGGGCATAGAAACCCGAATTCTGTTTTAATTGCAGTTGAGTGAGTCTATCATAATTTTCACGATAAGATGCTCAACACTTGGGATCCTTTTCAAGTCTTTGGTGGGTTGAGTAGCCTTAAAAAGTTACCCCAAAACTCTTAACTCCACAATCCAAAAAAAATTAGATAAGCAAAAAAAGAGAAAACAAAGAGAAATTGATTCCATGTAGAATAAGAAGAGGACTTGGGCGGTCTGTATTTTGGCAGACACCCGAGCACTGTTGAGTCCTTGTGGGTTGGGTTCCTAGTGGAAATTTCCTCCTGGTGATAAGTAATTGGTGCATAAGCGATCGATTCTTAATTCTAGTTGTAATTAGCATTTAGGTTAACCTTGCTAAGGACTAGCAAGGGGTGGGCATGGGGGTATGATGACCCTACAAATAATAGCATTAATTACATTAATTAAAGTCAACTTCAAGGACATATGAGCATAAATATTATGATACAGCGGATTTAGGAGCATTACATGCATTCTGCATTATTTTATATTGATATTCCTCAGAATTAACATTTAATGGCCAAGTTATAGAATAGAACCTTAAAATAGGCTACAGATGAGCAATCAAACCATACGGATGGATCCAGATCGACGAACGGAGTCCAACAGACCCAAAATCGCCTCAATCCAACCTTCGTAGCTCTCACAACAAGCCCGAGAAGTTTTGACCATTGATCTGATGATCAACGGCCCTCATTACACCACATGGCACCCTCTCCGCCCTCCATCGCTCGCCAGCAGCCACCACTCAATTCTTCATCACGTGGCCACCACCGTTTGATCTTCATCAAACGCACCTCATCATGCCTTGTCGCTCTTCATCATCCATTGCACGATCGCCATCCAACGGTCACCACCACACGAGTGCCTCGTCATCCTTACAATAACCCATGAGTATAGCATAGTAGGAGAGTAAAGCACTCGCAAAAGAGTGACATGGGTTCAAACGGAAGAGGCGCTCACCCTCAAGCTCCAATTGAAATTCAACTATTCGATCGAAATCGAACGGTCGAGAAGCAACTGATCCATGGGCGAGATGAGCGCCATCCAGCCATCTGCGCAATACGCGCATGATCATGCCTAATTGTACACATGCAATCTGTGTGATCTGAAGTGCACGCTCACGCGTGATCTTGACCCTCCGATGGCGATCCGCGGCACGCATCTGACGATGGGCATGCGACGACAACTATGCGCATGCGGGAGCCAACGTGCGCATGAGTTGGACTACAACAATGCTTATAGCTAGGCTACAGCGATGTCGTTGTTGTTGCTAATTGGTCTATACCTATTTTACCTCCCTGTCCTCCACTATAAAAATGCCTACACCCCGCCATTCATTATCATCTCTTCCTATCATCTATAAAGCACGTCCCCACCTCCATAGGGCTTCAAAGTGTGTTTCCAGAGCCGCCAAGCTACTGACGGAAGTCCCTCCATTGCTGTGGCTGCCTCGCATCTTCATTTATTGCATTTATTTGCTAGTGTTCTTTAGTTGATGTTCATGTTATTTTAGGCATTCATCTAGCTTTATTATAAAATGATTTTGTCATTGCAATAGATTAGCTTTCATTATTATCATTGTTGCTCTGAATTATGTTCTATTTAGCTGGTCCATGTTGCTATAACCGCCATTATCACGGATCTCTCACTCTTTCTTTCCCTCTCTCTTTTTCTTTTGTTTACTTGTCAATCTGCATGCAAGCAACCCATCATGCAACAATAAACTAAGCGACTACAAAATCTGTTTTCTGCCTCCCTGAGAACAACACTCGTACTCCTATTTCTCCATATTCTTTTGAAATTGATGTCGTAAGCGCATGCTACACTGAATGAATTATCTTCATGCATTTTTCAACATCACCTATTTGCTAGAATTATTTACCAAAAAGAGACAAAAGATGTAGACTTGACTAGGGATGGGGCATACAAGAATGCGAGGATAAAAGATGCAATTGTGGCAAAGCTTGTTGTATTATGGTTGGAATGGAAGGATGATTCAATGATTAGTAGCTCGCTGATAGTTGAATTGTGAATGTATGGATGGCCTACAGATCTTCATCATCAAAATTAACATCTATTTTTCTTGAACAACTGTTGAGCTATGGTATTAACATATAATATGATTAAACCTATTTGCGTAAGAGATCGTGTTATGGGATTAAAGGTAGTGTAATGGTGTTATGGAATTGGTATTATGGCATAGATGCGTTACTCATGGTTTGGGCAACACTATTAGGAACCTATGTTGGGTAAAACAAAGTTTTAGAAATAGAACCTAGGTTTTCTACCCATAGGTTAACACCCAAAATAAACAAGTATTAACATCTTTAGTATACCCAACCTTAAGGGATTTGCTTTTCAATATGATGATCTTCTCCATCTAAGTGCGATTCTCTAATGCTGGATTTAAATTGGCTAAGAATACTCTCCCTCTCCCTCTACAAGGACACATCAACATATAAGTATTTGCACAACAAATAGCAACAAAGAATGTGAAGATCACATCTGGATAAGGTGGAGCATTAGGTCAGGCTTATGTAGTCAATGTGTAAGTGTGAAGAAGGGCAAAATAGCACTAATGGGGGTGAATAGTTCTCCTTTTTCAACTTTAACTTGAATTCAAAACTATTAAGGAGTTAGTTGATCCAAATTATGACATCATAGTATCTCTCTGAGCATAAGTATGATATCAAAGTGACACAAGTATTTAGAGTAGTTGCCTATCTAGAGTCAATCCATTACCTAAGGCTCCCACCTCAAAATTTTCTCATGCCTTCCTTTCATGAAATCTACTATAACGATAACCAAGTTGTTTACAAGTGTAACTCAAATATTTACAACAATAATTGATCCATGAATAGTCAAATAGACCAAGCTAGTTCATGGGCAACTTAACCTTGAGTTGTTTCCCATGGGTGGTTTAACCTAAAATAGTCCACTATGTGATCCCCAGTCACTAGTCAACAGTGATTTGTGACCATACATCATTGTCCTATGTACAACAAGTGTACAACAATTCAAATATAAAAGTAATAATATCATAACAATATCAATCTTATAGCTTAATTAGAATATATATCAAAATTTAAAGTACCAACTGATATTTCCATATTTATTAACATAAATTATGCCTAACTAATGCTAGTTTGAGAGTGAATTAGGTTACATTGCATTAGTTTAGACTAGATTAGTCATTTAGCATCATTTTGTAAATAATGCATTTTTGTGGGTTTTTCTACAATTTTTCCCTTATCTATACTTGGTACCTTGTTGTCCTTGTTTGAATATGTGCAAGTACCAAGTTTGGAGCTAATTGGAGCTTTGTAGAATGGGGAGCTCAAGTTGAGCTCACTTATGCAAGGAGGCTAAGCCACTTTCCTAATTAAGCCCTAGCCTAATCAACCCTAGACCTAGCCCAATTAGGAACCTAATTTTTCCTAACCCTAGGCCTAATTATCTAACCTATTTACCAACCCAAAGTGGTCGGCCATGATCCTATTTAGAAAACTAATATGGCCGACCAAACACATCTCCTAAACCCACCTTATCACCTTAAATCGCCTACTCCTAAATCCCTTAAGCAAAACCCTAATTTGTCCCCTCCTTAGCCACCCACCTTAGTGCCCATCCTACACCCTTAGATCAAGATCCTAAGGCACCTAAAAATCCTCCTTCGATCCTATCCTAATCCATACCAAAAACCCTAATTTAGTTGGGCTTATCCTTAGTCTAGATCTCAACCATCCATATAGATCCAAGGGCCCTCCTTAGCCAACCTAATGGTTGGCCATACTAACCTAGAAACCACATAAGTACCGCCCCCCCTTAATCAAATCCAAGCCCTCCATCATCCTACAACTTAATCCTAGCCCTTCCTTGAATTCCAACAAAAATCAACCTAACCTATCCCTTTATCTTTCCATCCTAACCTTTGATCCTAAACCTAATCAATCTTAGCCCTCCACCTTAGACCCAGAAACCTGTATATAAACACATCCAACACCCCCCTCCTCTCTTCATGCTTGCTTAGAATAATTTAGTACTACCTACATCTCACCACCTCCCATAGCCTCCCTACATAAATCCTCTCACCACCTTCTTCCATTAGAATAGCTTCTCATCTCCACGCCACCTTCTTCCTCACCATCAACTTGTGGCTATCCTCCTCATCTACTCTAGGCATTCTTCCTCAACTCCAACTCTATCTCAAGGCGGCTACGACAACGGACTATGCTCCAATTGTTGGTACTAGAGCACCACGATCATTTGTTTTCATGATAACAAAACACGTGTCATTTAATATTTGTGCTTTGAGTCCCAGATTTCAGGTCAATCGCAAATGGATACGTGATTAGACGGAGTTCGAGCTCGCATCCAGGATGGATTGGAGGAGCTCGATGGAGAGCAGAAGAGATTCGCGAGGAGCGATATATTGAAGATGGAAGGACAAGAAGAATATGATAGAATTTTGTTTAATCCTTTCATATACTTTTATCTTTATTTTGCTTGCTCTTTTTATTTCCTTAGAACATTATGTTAAAGAGCCTCAAAGTACCCTAACAGTAGTCCTAGGAACACCTGCACAACCCTAGGATACTTAGGTTTTCTGTAGAGAACTTAGAAAACCAATATAGGGTTCAAACAGCATTTCCAGACGTCTAATTCCAAAATCAGACGTCTGATAAAGTGTTTTAAGACATCTGACTGTTGATTCAGACGTCTGATAACTATTAGGCTGGACATAGTTAGTTCTGTCTGATGAAATTAGACGTCCAGACCTTAGACCAGACGTCTTAGGAGACGTCTGATGACTTTGCCAGACATCCAACTAGTGGACTGTTAGCTGGCTTAACAAACACTCAAGGATATGACCGTCAGAGACTTATCAGACGTCCTTAGGCCTTTCCAGACGTCTGATAATTGACCGTTTTGCCTCGGCTGACCCAAAATCTCTTCTCAGAGATTTTCTAGCCGTTGCAACGTTTGGAAATCCATTCCCACGGAAAAAGTAAGTTTCCAGACGTCCAGACATAGTACCAGACGTCCTGTATGTCGTCTGATGGACTTGCACTAGAACCCTGTTTAGATCTGATCCAAGTCAGGAAGAGACCCGCCCAAAATCAGACGTCTGACCTTGAAATCAGACGTCTTAAAGTGAACTTCCAAACGTCTGATGCCAGAATTAGACGTCTGATAAGCCTGTCAGAACAATGATTGTTCCTGATTTCAAGCTGATTCTCTTGGGCTTTGCACCCAACGACTATGGAACCTTTCCTAAGCCTTCCTAAGCTTTCCTAAGGCCTCCATAAATAGAGGGGAACCTTTGCAACAAAAATACACACCTAGAGACACCAAGATACACAAGAAACACTTTGTAATACACTTTCCACTCTCTTGTGTCCTAGCTAGCTCTTGCTCTCCAAGCTCACGTTCCATTCTCTTGAGAGCATCAAGCTGTTGCGCACCCGCTCCCTCGCCGTAGTTCACGAGAGCGAAGTTGCGCCGTCGCGTGGCTCACGCACCGCGTCATCAACTCGACGCACTCCTTGCAAAGGGGAGTTTCCTAATTCCTATAGAAGCTAGGTTTAAAATTACTTTGTTGGCTCTATAGGATTACTTGTTTATTTTATCTTTGTTATTTGGTTGGGTATTCGCTTTGCGAATTCCCGTCTCCTTCACGAGACAAAATCCTTCTCGTGGAGAGAAGGGGTTGAGGTACGCTACCCTCGTTTAAGTAGCGTGGTTGTATTGAGGTTGAATCACCCTCGTTTAAAGTGATTCGGTTTAGTGGATTTTGATCAACTTAGTTGATCGGAAATCCTAACTCGAGAGGGTTAGGTGGTGATTTTCACCCGGTTTGGGTTTCCACCTAAAAATACTTGTGTACTTTGTGTGATTGCTTATTTTTGAGATTATTTATATTTCAATTCCGCATTTTATTACGTCACTCCCTCCTGATAGGGCCAAAATTTCACCAATCTCTAATTTCTACTTCATCTCTAATCTTTTATGTTTTTTTTCTAGTTGTAATAGTTTGACTCTTTTCTAATAGAAATAAAGCTTGATTTCAGTTATCTTATTTGCAATCCCTACTTCTCACCCTCTTCTACTTTTATGTCGTGATTGGTTTTCTATCTTCTCATCTCCTTTGCTTTATTCAAAAATACCAAAAAAAATTGGCTAGTTTGTATTTACTCTTGTTTTTGGATTTAGATTAGATACAATCTTGCATCTCCCTGTGTTCGACTCGAGACTCACCAGTGTTTTAATTATTATTCTTCATCTTGTAAAATCGCGCAACAATGAACGTTTATTACTTTGGCGATTTTCACAAGCATCACTAGCTATCAGGAAGTATCTAGCATGCTTCTCTAAAATCTTAATTTCAAAAACATAAAGTTACTACACTTGAAAAGCTAGTAAGAAAATCTTCACTAATTTGGTGACAGAGCTTCCTCCCTAGATTTTAAATTGATTTCTCCACCAATGATTTCTTTACCATCGCTTCACCTACAATAACTCTACCAAAGATTGCTCTAGATTAACTTTGCCAAGGATACCTCCAAATTGCTTCACCAACAATTCTCTTGGAGTCAACATTGTCTGAGATTCCTCTATGATTGCATATCCAAAGATTCTTCTAGAATCAATTTCATTCAAATCATCAAAATCTTAAGTTCTCCTTCAGAATCTCTAGAATTTCACTCATCAAAATTAGAATCAAGATAGAGTTAAAAGGAGAGGGAAAAATCTTTTTTATAGAGCTTTTCTTATTGCCTCTCAACCTCTCATGTTTATTGGTAAATTCTACCTCGTAAAATAACCATGTGTTACCATTATAACAGTTAAAAATCATGATCAACTCATTATTTTTCAAAAACTTGACACACGTAGAGAGATACCCTTATGGAGATTTATTCAAATTAAATCCAAATCGCATAAATGTCTCCTTCTAACAACCAAACTTGCCGAAGACTAACCTAACTTTCTTCAGTTGATCTTGCAATTAAAATTTGAGTTGTAGGTTGATTTTTAATTCAGTAAATGGAATTTTAAGCATTCTAAGACCTAATTAATGTAAGGAGGCGTGGATGACTTCTAAGTGGTTTGATTCAAGCTTTATTGATTTAATCAATCTGTGTGGTGTGCTTATATCGTGATACATCTAGATATGATTTAGGAATTCTACTATATAAAGATTATAACCATGCAATCTTCTCTACTTGTTTCTTGCAACTATTAGCTTTCAAGTTCTCCTTATGTGATGCTTGTTATTCTTTTGTTTTTATTCTTTATCACATTTAATTAAGTATAAATGTTGAATACACTCATAGAATATGCACCTATAACTTGTAGCAAATTTCTCGCAAGCATGTAGCCAAAAATAATATAAATATTATTGCACCAATTAGATTAGTGAGTATGCAAAAATGTTCATCAAGTATGATTTTCATCATCATTGTGAAAATTGCACTTTAGCACTTCTAATTCAACAAGAATTATTCTAAGCTCTGCTGCTGACTTTCAATATTTCTTAATATCAAAAACACTAATATTATCACATTTCAATATTACTCCCAATGTCTTAATACAATATAACCCCAATCCGAAGTATAATGACTTATTTAAGCTTAAGGCTGGCTAAGGTCAATTATTTTTTCTTTTTATTAGCCCAAGTTTAAGCTTTTATCCCAAAATAAATAAACTAGTCTTGGGCTAAGCCAATACAAACTTTTGTTGCATGTAATCTGTACCCTCATATGTTAGGAGTGGGCATCGAGCCAAGCCTTTGCAAGACAACCAGGACCTGACCCAAGCATATCTAGTTAAATGGCTAGACCAAACCTTAACAATTTTGCAAATTATTAGTTCAACCCCAAGATAAAAAAACTTGGACTTAGCTGTACGATTTACAATTTCTTATATTCACAATTACTTTTAATATGAAAATAATTAAAACTACACCCTTAAATTTTGCAGACAATGGATTATAATATTTTAATTCTTTCCTATCAAACATAAAGGTAAAAATTATGCTTGTTGCCGATTAATATCATATACAAAATAAATAAATTTGCTCTTAGCAACTCCCTTCAAGGTTGAGGCATGTAATTGAGAAAGAATAAAGAAAACTACTCACGACAGATAACTAAAGCTGTAAAATTATGCTACATATGCTATTCTTTCTTTGAGGATACAATAACAAGTACACTGTGATCAGGCTTGTAAGGTCAAGGCTGGGCCTATGTTGACCTGGTCTCGATCTATTTCTTAAGTGAGCAAAAATATCGAATCAAGCTTGACCTAGAATATTTGCGGGCTTGAGCTTTAGCTGAGAAACATAGGTTGGGCTAGCTTGGGGATTGGTACTTATTGCTACTTATATGATATTAATGTTCTTCTATTTGATCATATTGAAACAATTTAAGATAATCCTAATCCAAAGTGTATGCTAGTATTAAAACTAAAAGCGCTTATTTTGAACCTATTTATTGTTATTACTTAATCAGATAACTCAATAGCAATATATACTTAAGGGAGTGGCGTGAGAAAGAGGTATGAGTACACCATCGGATCTGAGATAGGATGTCTAAATCAATGATCAATAATATCGTGTACATGCATATGTGAATATTCCATTTCCTTAGCCTAAATATGGGTAGGCTTTAGGCTTTTCAGTTTATACCTACCTGACCAAAGCATATACCAAATAATCGAATTTGTAAAACCAAATTACAACCCAAATTACAAATGAGCTTGGGCCAGAACAACCTTTGGATTGGGTCACCTCAATGCTCCACAATAATAGCTTCCTTTTATTTCATCTAGGTGACTATCAGAAGAGACACAATCATGTGTACCGGAAGTCTAAAGAACAATAACTGGAATCAAGAAACAATTCAACCAGTTGAAGTTCAATTCATGTTCGATAAAAATTCCAGGAAGTCCAATTAAATAACTGAACCTGAATCTTTTACCCAAATTTGATAATTAATGATCCAAAATTGCAACTGAGATTAAAAGAACTTCAATTCGATCAGCCACACTAATCGTGGGGATAAATGCATTCCTGCATGAGATAATGATTGGGGATACGTTTTACAGTCGTATCCCAAACCACACGGAAATGATCTTTGGAAGGCTCCAAAAGGCTTGTGAGCATTTTAATGTTGGCTGAAGTTTACAAACAGGTAATAAACCCGTTCTCCTTTTCTACCCGTGGTACTGTTTTCAGGCTGATGAATATCTATACAGCTGAGCTTCACAGTTTGCCTTGCAGAAACAATTGCCAGCTACCTCTTAAAAATTGGTTTACATTTGGGAGTATCTCTATTGGAAGAGCAAAAATACAGATGACAAAGGAATGCCTTACCCCAAGGTTATGACAATAATGGACCAAAATTGAGCAGTAACTTCATCTCATATACTGTAAGCTGTGAGTTGAGGTTACATTCCCTTTTTCTCAAGAGTGGTCACCACCCGTCTTTGCCTCTTCCTCCAGTCAGGAATACGACCTGGGAAGACCCACCGCAAAAACCTCTCCCACACATAACAACCTGAAAACATGAGACCTGCCCAAAACATCAGCTTTCCTCCCATCCCTTCAGGCAGTGGCACGAGCTTCAAGTAGTCATTGAGGTCTCTAAGCATATCTGATGTAATCACCGTAAAGAATCCCACAGCTGCATATAGAGCAAATTTGAAAAATCTGTTCTCTGATATGCTCTGGTTAAATGGGTGTCCCATGTAATTGACGGCAAATGTTGCAACTTGGATCATCATGTTCACCATGTAAGAAACAGTGTTCACAAGATTGGGGTGGAAATCTGCATCTGGTTCAATGCACTCCTCAGGCATGTACTTTGCAGCCTCATTTACAGACAAGATCAGAAAAGTTAGGTGCATTGCAAATTGACCAAGAATTGAAAGGAAGACATAAGCACAGAATATGTTCGGATGGGGCCTGGCAGCTGAGAGAGTTTCGAGAGGTCGAGCATGAGAGATGAAGAGGAAGAATGCCGCTGTAAAGATGCCACTGATGGTTGCTTGGACATCCCCAAGCTTGACACCATCCAAGTACATGACGCTCAGGACATAAGCTGTTGCAAGGCAATTGAGGCCAAGAATCTTGAACATCTGAAGGGTTGTGACTAGGGTACTCCGACCCTGGCGAATAATATCTAGAGTTGGTGCTACAGAGGCGTGCTTTGCAGTGAAGGGGGAAGCCATGGAGGCATCACCAAGTTTCACTATCGGTGCGCTTCGACCATCTCCCTCCTCATTCATCTCAGCCATCAACTTCTTCAACTTCTCACGCTGCCTATCTGCTGCAGAGAGGTGGCGATTACTTGGAGGGCTTTTGAGAGACCTTGGCTTTGATGAACTTGAAGATTCCCCCAGCTGTTTGAGCTTCTTAGCCCTTCCTGCTTTTGAATCAGTTTTGGAAGAAGCTGACGAGGAATCCACAGACAGAGCTGGTGGAACAGCATTCAGTAAAGCAGTGCCTACATGAGACTGCAAAACCAGAACAGAGATATTAACTTCTGTATCAAATCTTATATTTAAACCCTGTTATTGTGCAAGTAAATGAAATACTAGAATGCTTTTCAAAGCCAGAAGGTGTGGCTGCGGAAACAGCTAAGGTCAGATCACACAATTCACTACCAAAATGCCATAATTATTTAACTGACGAGTAGTGGCTGGATTACCATAATTCTGACGTAAGAATAAGAGTAACTTATCCTCAAAAAAAAAAGGAATAACGGAACATAGGATGCCTTGTCCTGATCTCCATGTAAGAACTATTCTAACAAGGTATTTTATATGTACAACAGTTCACTGTATTATATCATTCAAAACACTTAAAAATCACCCCACCCGCTCCTCACTGCTCATCCAATCTCTTACAGTAAATGACTTTAAACAAGAAGCAAATCAATTACCATAATCATAATTACAAATGCAGCTCTGTTATGGATAAGCAATGAACTTTTTTGTATCTTCTAAACATAGATTGAAATATGCAATACTACACATTAGTCATTTAAATATATGAAAAGTTAGATGATCCCTAGACTGGACCATCCCATAGTTCCTCTACCTTAATGACTACACAACTTCTAAATTTATGAAAAAGAAACTTTACCCCCATAAATAACACATAACCATAAAAAAAAAAATCAAATGGAGCTTTATCTTGCACCTTAATGCACAATATACTTGCATTTCTTAAAGACTAATTACAAGACAAACGAGTAACCTATTTTTTGCCAATTTACATTTATTTGGAAACAGGACTTCAGTGTATTACTTTATTTCTCTATGTAATAACTTTCTCAGCCTTTTGGCTGAGATCATGTAGCATTTGTCCTTATCAATTCAACATTTTTCTATATCACAAAACCCACAAGTGCAAAGGAACATCTGTTCTCCCATACATTTCTCTGCCCACAAATAAAAATGATTCATGTTCCTTATGAAACAGGTAGGTAACGTTTACCAATAATTGCTAAAAAGTGTGTACCACAAGGGGCTGCATCATGGTTTGCAATATCATTGTCATCAACTGGCAAGCAAGACAGCATGGTTTGCAAAGATCCCCAGATAAATATATAACCATAGCCTTCTTCATGCATACATGACCTCATTTATGCATACATATTCGCAGGTTTGTATGTAATGTATGGTTCCAAAAATTGAGATGGATGTTACGGAATTACAGTATAGCAACTATGCAATGGTAATTAGATTTATCAGTTTTTTGGGGGGGTCTGCAGGCATCAAAATGGTAATTGGGAAAAAATAAAATGAGTTGGTCACTTGAGAAACCATTTCATAGATCTCAAGGTCCCACCAAGAAATTCTTTATAGAAGTGTTCAATCGTACAACTTCTGAATTAATGACAACCATGGAAATTTGAAGGTAGCACAAAAGTCAAGATAAGTAAACTACGGCTTCACCAAAAGTAACCTGTTTAAGAGCTCCAACATCATTTGTGCCATCACCACACATCAACGTCGTTCTTCCAACACTTTTAAAGGTGGTCATGATAAGTTCTTTCTGCTCTGGAGCAACACGTGCAAACACCTGAAATGACCCAGGACAAGTTTTGCATTACACGTTCAAATTACAACCTAGATCACCTGTCCAAGCTCACTACCTTCACAAAAGGTATAACTTGAAGAACGGCTCCAGTCTGCTGTAGCATTTCGAAGGAGTCTCCACCTATGCAAAGATCATAAGAATCTGACAGGGCATCCACTTCTTTGTCACTGCAATGTTAATTTCAATGGCATGATAGAATCCTCCTCATAGCTTCAAAATCAGAAGCTCAACAACATTGTTTAGCTTCTAGTTTAGAATAAATACTCATTTGGTAAATATGGATAATGAGAAACAATGAAATAAATGATGATATTAAATCTTTGGGAAGAAATCATAAGTTAAAAAGATATCAATTATTCCTCAAAAAAAGAAAAAGGCACCAATATTCTATAGAAAGTGATACAATGTTTATGCACTAAGTAGAGTTACATGTTAATATAAGTGGGGATATCTTGGAATAAAAATGCTCCATAAATCTTGAGAACCTAAATTATTTGACAGCTATTCATTTGGAAAAATGATTTCGTCATGCAAGATTCTTCATTACACATTCAAAGCATCACACATGTAAAACAAAGACCTGAAAGAAAAACAAAATAATAAGAGAACCAAAGGTCACTACCCTGCGAATGAGGAAGCTAAAAATTATCACATAAATATCTGCTAAGAAGCTCCGTAGTACCTGTAGGGAAATCTTTCTGTTTCATCAGGTGATATCCAGTCAAAACCATGACTTGTTTTAGCCAGAATCAAGGTAGGCTTCGATACAATACAAACTTGGCTTGCTACATGACAAGCAGTCAGAGCTTGGTCACCGGTAATCATCACCTACAGCAACGCTCTTTTCAGTTATGTATCTGTAATAGTCAAAACCATATGCTATCGATGCACATCAAGGTTGTGAATTTTGAGCATTGGCAAATTTCTCTGGACTGCATAATGACTATAATTGACTAATATGGAAATTATCCTAAACTATTACCCATACTTTATTATGCAATAAATTGGATGAGGAGGAAAATACGATGTAATTTAGCACATTAGCTTATACATAAAACCATTTCTAGGACAATAAACGTAAGAAATATATAACTTCATCAGAAATATCATTTACATCAGTGTCATTAAATAGATGCCTAAAGGGGGTGTTTAACAGTCATTTCATACATAGCACATGGCAAAAAAATATTATCACATTAAGGTCAAAAAGGGTCCTCCAAACATCAAAATTTATTGCTTGTTCAAAGAAATGACCTAAAAGTGACTATAACTTTACTTCAATACTTAGACCTAGACAAACTCTCAAAATGTGTCGCTAATATAATTGATTCATTCCCAGTACTTAAAAGATTTAAGAGCATAAGGTTCAAGGGTCTGTAAAAGGAGAATGCTAACTGGGAGAGAGATTTCCAGCAAGATCATTTGAGAATTGATCAGATGACTCATAGAGGCATGCTTTATAGATGCCATGGCCAAAATCATGCAACTCACCAAGTCATGCGAAGATTCCTTCAACTCAGAGAGAACAGAATGAGAATCTGATCTGATCGGACAATTAAAAACCTAAAAATGTATATATTATTAATCAAAAGTGAAACAATTTCAGCAGAAAAGAATATACAGATCGAACCAAAGGGGAAAAAATAACAAGTATTATTGAGATCATACTGCAAAGCCAGCAAAAGTCAAGCCATTCTCCACCATTTCTCTGTCCAAGCTTCTAGCCTCACCAACCTACAGAAAAAAAAAAAGGTCTATTACTTGAACTCAAATGGTGCTGCAATTTTTACGGTCAGGGAACCAGCATTAGCTTTGTCTTAGGCACGAAAGAATAGATGTTTAATGATATGTCATTTATTTCTTAATTATGTTGATGTTTAATGATGTCTCAGTCTCACGACCAGACATAGAAAAATATGGAATCGCCTCATGAAAAGTAACTCCAGCAAACACAAAATGACGAGATGCAATAGGATCAAAACACCAATGTCCTTTTTGTGTCCATGAATAGCCCAAGAAAACATACTTCACCGCTCTAAATGCCAGTTTATCCCGCCCAAGACCAAGAAGATGCACAAAGGCAACACAACCAAACACCCAAGGTGAAACATGAAACAATTGTCTATCAGAATACCAAACTTGCCACAAAATCTGTTCGTGGAGAGTAGAATTTGGCATCCTATTAATTAGAAAACACACGGTTAACACCGCATCTCCCTAGTACAATGAGGGGACAAAATGGCAAATCAACAAGGTACGAGTAACATTAACTAAATGACTATGCTTCCTCTCAGCCACGCCATTCTGCTAAGAGGTATGAGCACAGGTAATTCGGTGTATAATGCCATTAGATTTTTAAAAAGATTTTAAACCACTAGTATAAATTATTATGTTATCTCTATCCCAAATAGCATTTGCACCTATCTTCTAGGCGGGTTCTGGGCTACTCAGGATGTGTTCCTTCCCATGACATCTGATGGTCATCAAGAAAGTTTGGGACCATTGAGGATAGCTAGTCTCATCAAGTTTGATCATAAGACCAAAAAAACGAACTCTTATAAGTCCCAATATTCACTGTGGAGTCCAAAGTGACCTTGGACGAACATGAAGAGCCCATCTCTCCCTTGCCCACGAACCCGCACTACCTGAGAGTTCTTCAAATCACCAACTCAAGCCACAAACATCTGATTTGTGGTTTGAAACCACAAAAATCAGATCAATCAAGGCAGAGAAATCTCAGATCCAATCTGAGAAATCAGATCGGGGGAAGTACAGTGGCCAACAAGATGACCGGTGGACAGATCCACCACCAGCAGATCTGCCGATGGTTTGAACAGCCACCAGCAGTGATGCTGGTGGCTCAAATCTGCCAGGCAACGGCACTACAAGACCAACAGAGGCCGGCTGGAGCACCATCGGTGGAGCAGCACCACCAACGACAGCACTGGTGGCGGCTGGGACGCCAACAAGGGGGATCAGCTGGTGGGAGTAGGGAGTTTGGTGGTGGTGTTCAGAGGCTTATTTGGGTGGGATATCGAGAAATTTGGTCTAAGACCATCGCTCTAATACCAAGTTAGGAGAAACAAATGGCTTAATCTTATTCAAAAGCGCTACCTCTCTCTACATAAAGAGAAAAGTGGGACAAATTACAACACAACTCCAAGAGAAAATAAAAATTACAGGTACACCCTCAAAAACATAATAAACCAAAGGGTACAACACCCATTTGCTTCTCTCCATTAGATCAGGGAGTGTGGTAAGTTGGTAGCAAAAGGTGAACTTCAATAGTTTATACATTTTATTTAGCAGTTGTTTCATTTTTGCTCAATATATTTGGATTTTAATTTATTTTCATAATCTTGTAATGGTATATTTTACTTTATATATATATATAATGTCCAGCCAACTACTCACCGACTATTCCCCCGCAAACCGTATACTCCTTAGTCAGTGACCTAACCGACTGAAGACCAATTAGTGACTTTTACAACACTAAGCATCAGCAATAGCACAACACCCAACCTAACTGCCTGCACAATGTAGCAATTTGCATGCACAATTGTATGAGGCAACACTAAACAAGAGACATCGCTTGGAAGCTAGTGCATGCTACATCGTACCTAGCATGTGCATGCAAGCAACAACATCCTATCTACATGCATTCATAGGATGTGCATGTATTGATTGTGATATGGTGATTGTGTGGATATTTCTTTGTTGACATGGACATGAACTCAATAACGGCTAGGGTAGTACACATGGACATCAAGCAACCTATCACACTTATCCCAAAAATGCTTGCAATATAAGTTGTTGGTCTGCTTGTTTTATTCCATAAGTTAAATACCGGCGAAATTTCATCAAAATGGCCTATTTTGGTATTTACCCCATGTCAACATGAAATAATGTCGAAATTTCTAGATGTTGCAAGTATGCCAACGGCATTTCAACAATTTTGATGATTTCGATGCTCACACCAACCATTTCGACGCCATTTCAACGATATGTCAAGGATGGAGCCAAAATTTATTTTTTAAATGGGAAATGGCATGTTGAATACATTATTTCTTAAGCCAAAACTCTCCCTTTAAAAAAACCACCTTTCCTTCACCTCCACAAATTATTATCTCCAGAATAATGACCCTTATTACTCCAAAAAGCATTACCTTCATAAAGTGAAAGTTATTGTAGTAATCGAATTTTGTCATGCAATATATTTTTAAACTTTAAATTTGAACATGTTGTATTACATATTGCAATTATATGCTATATACGGCATTTAAATTTAGGCATTTAAAACCTTGTTCTTGAACTTAAACATGGAAACTATATGTTGCATATGAATATTAGAATATAGCATTCTTATTCTTACATAAGCATGCTTCATCTTGTGATTTTCTTGAAATTATAATCATTTTAACTACTTTTACTATTTTTGCCAACATGCGTCAACATGCCTTAAGTGTACCTCCGAAATGGACTATTTGTAAGACATTGAACTCTAATGTCAAAATGTGTGTTACCACGGTATACCTCTAAAATGCGCAACTTACAAATTTATCAAAATGACGTCGAAATCAACATTTAAAACCTTGATCCTATCCAACAAGGAATAATTCATATTTTGCACATCATTAACAATGCTTAATAATGCTTGTTGACTGACATTGTTACTTGGTGATTATTACATAATCCTTGTCACTTGGTGATTATTACATAATCCTTTATTTTACATCTTTTCTTCTATCCTGACATGGTGGCATCAACAAAACCTTTTATCCTCCACAACCATTATAGTTTAGTACACATCTATCAAATTGAACAATGTTGAAAACTCAAGTTACATATCAACTATGCACCCATTGCTAGTGCACCAACCATCCACCAAGAGTTAGGAAAATGGACAGACTTGATCAATAGGTTGTCCTCAATTAGAAGATTCATACTGAGATTATTTCTTTTGCGAGATCTATCTATATCCCCTCTACTTTAAAGCAGTTACCTAGTGCATCTATGTCAATAACCTTGCCCAACATGTTTGAGACTACTACATTTAAGACTACTAATGGTTCATTTGCTTCTATATCTTTTGCGAAGATAGCAAATACTATTGCAAATTTGATATCAACTTCACCGGTTGTCAATTGAGTCTCTGACCACACAACTAGTAAGTGATAAGGGAAGGAACAAACCCTCACAAAACAAGCCCAATAAGCTCACTAGAGGCCAACCTAGGAGTCGAGTACATCCAGCCGAGTGAAGACACTACAGCCAAAGACAATCCAAATCCGCCTAGAACCCCACGGCTAGCCCACACCAAACACTTCGCCAAACCAGCTAAAAATGCCTTGGGCGATGACCAAGAATCGAAGGAGTGAAGGCCAAGACGATGGCACAAGAACCAAAGCAACAACACAGAAATAGAGGTGTTGGTGCAGTCAATGAGGCAACCTACCTGAAATAACTCTCCCTTAATACTTATTGTTGATTTCCCCAACAAATAAGCAAAGGATCCCTCATAAAAGGGAATTTCATACATCCAAAAGTCAGGTCCTAGTAGAG
Organism: Thalassia testudinum; assembly: GCA_037157565.1. Taxonomy (NCBI): domain Eukaryota; kingdom Viridiplantae; phylum Streptophyta; class Magnoliopsida; order Alismatales; family Hydrocharitaceae; genus Thalassia; species Thalassia testudinum. Next base: position 27,991,959 of record JAZHRO010000003.1, read on the forward strand.
GTACTTCCATGAAATCTCTAATGTCTAGTTGAGGGTTAGATCCCCACCCCAGACCAAGCATACACCCGTGAGGTAGAACTAGGTCACCAAATTATCGTGTTTGTTACTCATTATTAGCATGCTTGTGATGTTCCTTTCTCTTACATTCTCTGTCAAGTCAATTAGGCTCAATCAGTTAACGTCGTTTGTAGGAAATCACATCAAAAGCCAAGGCCCTAATGAGGCTCGTTCAATTCATCTAGCCTAAGGGACGTAATCCCCGCTCAAGCTAAGTTGGTGTTCGACGTCACTCACATAGAGGCACTCATCAATAACAAACTCGACCAAATGGGTGCTAGACGTGTGCTGAGGACTCGACACCAAAGACAAAGAGACTTGTGTCCCTCCCTTAAGGTGGAAGCAACAGAACATGCAAACATAAAAGCGAGGTGCTGAAGCCTTTCCTCCCGACAACAAAAGCCTCTAGCAACCAAATGCCCAAGTGGTAAGGAGTAAACCCTCACTCCCTCTTGCCCTTCTTTCAGTTGCATGATAAGGCGAGGCCACCACATCCCCCAATCTAAAAGTTGCCAATATTGGGAATTGCTCGACTTGCCCACCCTGACCCGACAGTCATCCAAGAGAACGGCTAGCCACCGCTAAATCCAGGGAGGTATGATGCCTCCACACCACATTTTTCCCAAGGTACCCAAGTTGAGTGATCCCCTTGAGAGTCACCTATTGAGCACTCTAGTTACCTTTTATGCTAACTCAAGGATTGTTTATATATTTTATGTTTTGGCCTGGTTTTCTTATGTAATTTGCCCACCACATCTCTCTATATAAAGAGGTGTAGAGTTTTCTATTGGAATAACACTTTATTTCGTCTCACTTGGTATCAGCATGATAATTGTAGATCGATGCTCGGGTATCCCATCGAAATAGGTTGCCAAGCCGTTCCACCAAAACCCTAATTTCCTCTCCACGTCGCTCATCGCCGCCACCACCCTCACTGGCAGTAGCACAGCCGACAAAAGGGATCCTATCGACAACGTGCGGCAGTGCTTAAGGGTACTGCTGCCCCTGCGGTGGCGTTATAAGGGTGAACAACCTCTGCAGCAAAATCGTAGGCATCATCGGCGAGCCCAACAATGCTACGGCTGGGGCAGCGAGGTTGATATGCAGCAGCAGATCCTCCACCGGCAGGCGATAGAGCAGCCGATGGGTCTTGTTGACCTGGCACAAGGGTAGTAGCCTTCCTTTCGAGGGCCACTAAGGGTGCCTTCGAACCCTAATGGGCTCTTTCCAACTGTTGGACGGCTACTATGCATGTCTAACGTGATTTCCAAGGAAGGAATCGCTTGGATTTCATGTTAAATCACTCTCTTTTGCGATCTATAGTGATTCTGCAAATCTGAAAATTGGACTTTGGATCTGATTTCAGTGTCTTTCCGTAGTTTTGGAGCATCATGGCCTCATTATCATCTTCCGAGGTCACATTAAAGGCTAGTCAAGAGAGTAGGAACTACAAAAACCCATTCTTTCTCCCTATTGTGAAGTTGGATGAGACCAATTATACTCATTGGTCTCAAACGTTCTTGATGACCGTTGAGGGTCATGACAAGAAGCACCTCTTACTTGAGCCAGAGCCTCAGAACAAGACCAGGAAGTACGCCTCATGGAAGGACAACGCTATGGTAAGAGTGTGGATCATGAATATCGTCTCGCTACATTGGACATAGCATCATGTATTATAGGACTGCTAAGGTAATGTAGGATACGCTACATGACACATTCCCATAAGAAGAATTCCAGCAAGGTCTATCAGATTTACAATGAGATGTTTTCTCTCAGACAGGAGGGACATCTTGACACAGTACTACGCTACGTTGAAAGGGCTTCTAGAGAACTACAATGTGTGCAGGCCTATGTGCACATGTGGTACTCAGCGTGGATACTGCAAGGAGATAGTAGTCCTACACTTCCTCTCTCAGTTAGGCCCAGAATATGATTCTGCACGCTCTTAGACTCTAACATTATCAGAGCTTCCTTGAGAAGACTTATAGCCGACTTAGCCAAATCACAGTGACTACTACTCCTGAGATCACTAGACAAACCTCTGCATTGGCTATTGTTGGAGGTCGAGGCACTAGGGGTTTTCCCTCTACTCGTGCGCGTGGGAGTGGACATGGCAAAGGATAGATAGGCAAACCACGTCCTACGTGCACTTTCCATGGTCAAATTGGTCACGTGGAGGCCTCCTGCTGGTCTAAGCATGGAAGACCTCCCGTAACCAATCAGTGTTGATACTCTTATTTATCTCTCTTATTTTATGTTTACTGGGACTGTTTAATTATTTTATATTTTTGTTTGGTTCTCTTATGCATTTTCCCCAACACCTCTATAAAAAGAGGTGTAGGGTTTTCTAAAAGAATAAGATTGATCATTGCATTCCACTTGGTATCAAAGCAACAATCCTGAATCGGGACTTTGGTATCGCACCCAATAGGCCTCCAAAACCCTACACCTTGTCCCTACTTTGTGGTCATTGATCTCCATCAAGATCAATCAAGGAGCAGCAGCAACAACCCAAAAGGTATCCACCACTACCACCCCTGTTCATCAGTCTGCAACGCCGCCCCGCCGTCCCTCAAACCCTGCAACGCCACCAACCGATGGACTTGATCTAGGCAAGGGAGCCCTGCTACATCTGATCTGGGTGTTGCACCCAGTTGAGTAGGGCACCTCTGCGTGGGTGAGGCAAGGGCAAACCACACCGGTCTATCCTCCCCCCTGATTGCTACTTGGCCCCACTACGGTTGGTGGGGTTGAGGTAATCAAAGGAGGAAGTTCTTTGCCGGAGGAGAGGAGCATCCCTTAGAAGTGCGATTAGGGCTTTCCCCGTGCCCTAACATGCACTAAAATCTGATCTAAGGGGTGCTTGTGACTCTTAGGATGTCATCTATCATCATTTGATTGTAGATTTCATGATCAAGAGTTCACTTTCTCACAGATTTTAGAATGTTCAGATCTGAAGATAGTCTTTCAGATCTCTATTGTGGCTATTTTCTCCAAGCACTTGGCTCAGAGATGGCAAGTTCTAGCTCTTGGTGATCCACTTTGTCCCTGCTAGGCAAAATGCTAGTCTCAGGAGGAGTAGAGATGACATTGGATACACTACTATGGTAGGCATGGTCAAGTATGCAGGCTTGATGCTGTAGGAGCATGATAGGAGCCACCATGGTGTAGGATGGTTAATCGGTTCCGGTGCTTCACAGCATCTCTGTGGAGATTAGAGCTATTTCAGGTCACTCAGTTCCGTTGCAGGGAGAACGGTACAAGTTGCTGATCGCAGGCATGCTCCCATTGTTGGCCAGGGGAAAGTGTCTGTGACCCCCACGTTGCGACTGCCGAGAGCACTACACATACCAAAGTTTCCTATGAGCTTGTTGTCCATGAGCAGGATCACAAAGGATCTTCATTGCAGGGAGATTTTTTATGAGACCGGATGTATTGTCCAAGATAAGTTCACAAGGAAGACCATCTCCAAAGGTACAAGGAAGACCATCTCCAAAGGTACAAAGGAGAATGGTCTTTATCATCTTGGTCAAGAGCCATTTACAGGCATCAATAGGCATGATGATGGGAGTGTCTTACAACGGCACATTCGTCCAGGACATTTGCCTCCGGGTCGCCTCAGGAGGGTGATTCCACATGTTTCACCTACTGCTACTATTAGTTGTGATGCTTGCCAATTAGGTAAGCATCATCAGTCTTCATTCCCTACCAGTACTTCTTCTGGATTAGCTGCTTTTGAGTTACTCCATATGGATGTTTGGGGACCGAGTAGAGTTCCAGGCAGGCCAAGACAACGTTACCATCTTGTTATTGACTATTTCACCAGAGTATCCTGGGTGTTTCTCCTGAAGAACAAGGCAGAAGTTAGAGGTATTATAGAGACTCTTCTCTTGGAGATTGAGACTCAGTATTCTACTACAGTGAAGATTGTACGGACAAATAATGCCATCGAATTATGCACTACTAGACTCGTGTGATTATCCACTAGACCACTTGTCCCCATATCTCACAATAGAATGGAGTTACCGAGCGGAAGCACAGACACTATTGAGGTTGCCCGCACTTTTTTTATCCACCACAATGTTCCACAGAGATACTGGGGGATGCAGTTTTGACGGCGGCCTACCTCATTAATAGGATGCCGAGTTCAGTCCTTTACGGGCAGATACCGATTCTTCTATTACAACCAGATCGTGAGCTTTTCCACGTGTCTCCCAGGAGTTTCAGATGTGTTGCTTTTGTTCATGTGCCATCACCAAGTCGTGACAAGCTTGCTCCTTGCACCGTTAAGTGCATCTTAGGGTACTCCAGGAATCAAAAGGGGTACCAATGCTAGATCCCATCCACCATAAGCATTATGTCTGCACTGATGTGACTTTTCATGAGATGACACCATATTTTTCTGTTACTAGACAGACGAGTGTTCATGATAATGCAGCTCACATGCCTATTCCTCTTATTCCACTTGAGGAGATTCCGGTCTCCACACCTCAGTCGACTTCGAGCTCCACTGCCCTCGTGGATGACTACCAAAGATTACATGCTCCTTTACGCAGATATAGTAAACCTCATGCGACACTACAAAGGCCACCGCCCACACATGTGACCTATGTTGTTAAGGTTATCGCCTCAAGCTACCAGGCTACCGAGCCAGGCAAGAAAGCCAAAGGTCGCCTCAAACCTATTACAGGTTAGGGGCTTCATTCGGATTATCGCCTAGTCGCCTTCTTTGTCGCCTGGGTCACCTTGCGCCTTGTCGCCTTACTCCTAATTCACTTTAGGTAAGACCATAAGACTTTTATTTGGTCCTAAGTTACACATGTTATAGATATATTTATGTTATATATTGTTCTATATACATAATACATATATACATATATGTTATTGATAACTTTTATATGCTCAATTTTGCCTTCTCTTCCTAACATAGACTATTATTTACCTGTTAAGACATATATGTCTAAGTTATACATTATTGTGTCTATAATGATATAATTATGATATATTGTAGTTTAATGATGTGTGTATGTATATAGTTATTATCTACAACTGTCTAATGATATATAACAATATATATGTTATGGTATTAAGTTTGTATTATATTATAAATATAGCATACTATAATATATGTTATTATCTTGAGTACAACTTGAAGACAACCTTTTAGGCTAGCATTTGTGAGCCATTGGTGGATTCCTCTACCTTAAGGAAGGCCTTCACTTTATTGTAGTGCATTTAACTCAAACTCAATGGAGTGGGAGTCCCAATAGAGAGAGTGCTTTATCAATATAATGTTCTTTGCAATTTTTGGTGTAATTAACTTCTTTATTAACGCAGTGGAGGGTTAACATCCATTGTTAACCCTTCTTTTCTTCAAAACAAATACATGTCACTATCTTATTTTGGTAGATACATATGATATACTTTTTGTTGTTTGTTTTGCCCTATAATTATAAGTATAATATATATGTTTACATATTATATGATAATATAAATAAATATGTTATTGTTACTTATATATCATCGGATCATTATTTTTCCGTTCACTTAAATAGTATTATCATATGTTTCTTATGAAAGTCAATGTTACCATATAAGTTTATTAGACATTCAATATTTTAAGAAATAAAAAGATTTGTCGCCTCAATTCAATTGGGCAATCACCTTTTTGTTGCCTCTCGCCTCGGACGATTAGGGAGCTTGTCGCCTTACAGCTGCCTTATGTCTTGATAGCTTTGCATGTGATCGATGTTCCACAGGCGGTTGAGATTGGTTCTGATGGCAATGATAGTCCAGTTAGACTTGATCCCCCTGACAGTGTAGATCACCATAATAGTGGGTCTCCTACAGCGACTCAGTCAGAGATACCAGATGATTGACCATCCTATTGCCATTAGGAAGGTGCCCCACACATGTGGGTCCAGATATCGTGTTGTAGACAATTTGGCCACCGATGATCTTGCTTCTCAGTTTAATAGCTTCTGTCAGGTTCTTACTGCATCACATATTCCGTCTACCTACCAACAGGCCATGCTTGTTCCAAAGTGGCATCAACCCATAGAGGATGAGATGGCAGCGCTTCAGAGTAGATAGACTTGGGATCTCACCTCCCTTCCTACAGGCGTGCGACTCGTTGGCTCCAGATGAGTCTTTGCCTTGAAATATGACCCTGATGGGTCTACTTTGAGGAATAAGGTCAGTCTAGTGGCAAAGAGGTTCACCCAGACCTATGGGGTGGACTTCTTTGATACTTTCTCCCCTGTTGTGCTGCTTACCACTATTCGAATATACATTTCTATTGCTACTCACAGAGACTGGTGGTTACACTAGCTTGATGTAAAGAACACCTTTCTCTACAGCAATCTTTAAGAAGAGGCTTACATACAGCAGCCCCTGGGTTTTGAGGTTCAGGGGGAGTGCGTGTGCAAACTCAAGAAGACCATCTATGGCCTATAATAAAGCCCAAGAGCCTAATTTCAGAAGCTCTCAAATGTGTTGTAGAGGATGGGGATGTAAAGGTCTTCTTCAGACCAATCTCTGTTTGCTAGGAAAACAGAGACTGATGTGGTAGCACTACTAGTTTATATAGATGACTTGATTATCACTGGCAATGATGAGGCTGGGATAAGACAGGTCAAGAAGTCTCTTGCACAGTAGTTTGTTATGAAGGATCTAGGCCAGCTTAGATATTTCTTAGGGATTGAGGTCACTAAGAGCCGAGATGGGATTGTTCTTTCTCAACACAAGTATGCATTGGATGTTGTTCACAAGACAGGTATGTCGGGATCCAAGCCAGCCAATATTCCTATGGACCTCAAGGCACATCTTCATGATAAGGAGGTAGAGGTGGTTGATAGCAAAGCATACAGACAGCTTGTGAGCAAGCTGTTATACCTGACTATGCAGGGATATTACATTGGCAACAGGAAAACTTAGCCAATTTATGGAGAGGTCAACGAAGCTGCACTGGCAAGCAACTATACAGGTGTTGAGATACGTGAAGAAAGTACCAGGTCATGGTATTCTCTTTCAGAGTAGCTCTCCTATGACAGTGGTAGGATATTCTGATGCTGATTATGCGGGATGTGTGCTTGACAGGAAATCCACCACTGGTTTCTATACCTTTGTGGTTGGTAATCTGGTTACTTAGAGGAGCAAGAAATAGGAGGCAGTTTCTCGCTCCAATGTAGAGTTAGAGTATAGGATGATAGCCCAAACTGCTGCAGAAATAGTTTGGATACGGGCTTTACTGCATGATTTACATGTCCAGATTAAGGAACCTATGGAGATGCGATGCAACAATCGGGCAGTTACATACATAGCCCACAACCCAATGTTCCATGAGCGCACTAAACACGTTGAGGTTGACTACCACTATACCAGAGATCTCATACAGTGTGGTTTGCTGTGTACCACTTATGTTGCATCTGAGGATCAAACTGCTGATGTGTTCAAAAAGCCTCTACCTCGATCAGCGTTTGATTATTGTTGTTCCGAACTAAGAATGATTGACATCTATTCTCCAGTTTGAGGGGGAGTGTTGATACTCCTATTTATCTCTCTTGTTTTATGTTTACTGGGGACTGTTTAATTATTTTATATTTTTGTCTGATTTTCTTATGCATTTTTCCGAACACCTCTCTCTATATAAAGAGGTATAGAGTTTTCTCAAAGAATAAGATTGATCATTACATTCCACTATCAGGTTGCTGCTTCTTCTGAGACAGAGCCTGACACAGTGTCACGAGCTAAGTATGATGTTGTGGTGCAAAGGCTTGCTTAGATTCCTTAGGAGACTCCGTCTTCCTCTTCAGATACTACTGCCATTGACTCCTCAGGTACAGGGTGTGTTTTTTGTTGTTTCTAAGATGTCTACTTGGTTGGTAGATTTAGGTGCATCACAGCACTTGAGTGGTGATCACAACAACTTTTAGCAGTTTCAGTCTATGCGTCCTGGTAGGACAGTTCAGGTAGCAAATAGGGGGCATGCCAGAGTTGACGATCTGGGGGGGTGCCAGTTATCCTCAATATGAAATTGTCGAAGGTTTTACTTGTTCCAGATTTCCCAATGAGCATGTTATCTATTAGTAGAATTACGAAAGATCTTAATTGCAGGGTAATTTTTTATGATGGTTGTGCGTTTCAAGCCAAGCTCACCGGGAGGATGATTGGTGGCAAACATGAAGAGGAGGATATGTATCGCCTGTCTTAGACGCTAGTTACTACACAGTGCCAAGGGGACATGTGTTTCGCTACAGGGAATGCCTTATAGTGGCACAATCACCTTGGTCATTCATCTCTGGGCAGGCCTCGCCATATCATTCTTCATCTTTCACCAGCCACCGAGATTCACTGTGATGCATGCTAAATGGGAAAGCACCACAGATCCACTTATCTTGCTAGTTCTATTATTGCTGAGTCTATCTTTAATTTGCTACATTTAGATGTATGGGATCCTCGTCGAATTCCAGATCGACTAGGACATACATATTGCCTGGTAATTGTGGATGATTGTTCCAGACTGTCTTTGATATTTTTATTAAAGAATAAGTCAGATGTTTGATCCATGACTAAGACCTTTATTATTGAAATAAAGAATCAGTTTACTTCTACTGTCAAAGTTGTACGTACTGATAATGCTCTTATGTTTTGTACTACATGAACGAAGGCATTTTACATATCCCATAGAGTGGTTCATCAGATCACATGTCCCCATACATCCCAGTAAAATGGGGCAGCAAAAAGGAAGCACCGGCATCTTTTGGATATAGCCCGAACTCTGTTGATTCACCATAATGTTCCATCACAGTACAAACGAGATGGAGTACTTATTGAATGCTACTTGATTAATAGGATGCCTAGTTCTGTTATCTCTTAGCAGGTACCATGGCAGATATTTTACCCAAACCGAGAGTTATTTCAGTTGCCACCTCAGACCTTTGGTTGTGTAGCCTTTGTGCATATTATTGGGTCAAGTAGAAATAAACTTGCCCTAGAGCAATCAAGTGTCTTTCTGGGATACAGTCATACCCAGAAAGGCTACAAATGCTATGATCCCTTGCAGAAGAGGCACTATGTTAGTGCAGATGTTACTTTTCATGAGGTCATCCCATATATTTCTGTTATTGGCAGACAATTGAGACTTGAGACAGAGAGGGCTCCCATGCCTATTCCTTCCATTCAGTTTGGAGACTTTCCTGCTACTTAGATTACATCACCAAACACTACAGATACAACTCTCGCCCCGTTCAAAGATCCTCCACTGGTATTTAAGAAACCAATGACATCACCAACATACCCCCCCCCCCCTTCAGCACCATCATCCTCCCCATAGTAGGTATGTGTTGATACTACTGACAATCGTGTTTGGTGATGACCCTGCAGGTGCTATACCAATTGCCCCTAAGTCTCCTAATGATGATGAAGCATCACTATCTAAGCCATCTGTTGAGATTGAGTGCCCTTCAAATGATATGGATCTTCCAATTGCTATTCGAAAGGCTTCCCAGAGTTATGCGCACTATCAAGTGGCAGGGACAGTTTCTTCTAATTGTCTGAGTCACCCATTTGCTTTGCCCACAGAAGCCCTTCACAGATACTAGCTATTTATCAGCAAGTTATACTCAATCTGAAATGGCATCAGGCCATGGAGGAAGAGATGGCTAAACTACAGTCTCCACAGACATAGGATCTTACTCCATTACCTCCTGGTGAACGTATTGTTGGCTTCTGTTGGGTCTTTGCTATGAAATACAATCCAGACGCATCTATTTCTCAGTACAAGACTCATCTTGTGGCAAAGGGATTCACCCAGACCTATGGGGTGGATTCTTTGACACCTCCCCCGTGGCCAGGCTTCCTACTATGAGGATTCTTATTTCTGTTGCTGCCCATCTTAACTGGCCTTTATATTAGCTAGATGTCAAGAATGCCTTTTTGTATGGTAATCTGCAAAAAGAAGTGTACATCCAATAATCCCCTGGCTTTGAAACTCAAAGGGAGTATATGTGCCAAGTTGAAGAAGGTAATATATGACCTCAAGCAGAGTCCGAGGGCCTGCTTTCAGAAGATATCAGATGTTGTTAAAGATATGGGACATATCAGATCTACTTCTGATCATTCCCTATTTGTGCGGAAGACAGACAATAGAATTATTGCTCTCCTTGTCTATGGATGACCTCATTATCACTGGTGATGATGCAACTGGGATAGTGGAGGTCAAGCAAAGGTCGGCAGAGAAATTTGTTATGAAGGATCTAGGCTCCTTGAGATACTTCTTGGGCATAAAGTTGGCGAGTATAAAGAGCAGTATTGTCCTTAACCAAAGGAAATATGCTCTTGATTTATTACAGGAGACTGAGATGTTGGGATCTAAGTCAACAAACATATCCATAGATCCGAAGATGCACCTACATGATGTTGAGTCATAGGTTGTAAAGAGCAGAGGCTACAAACAATTGATTGGAAGGTTGCTCTTACTATTATATGCCCAGATATGTCGCTTCTAGTTGGCAAGCTCAGTCAGTTTATGGATAGGGCAACCAAGTAGCAATGGGATACTGCCATGCAGGTGCTTAGGTACTTGAAACGAGCACCAAGACGTGGACTACTATTCAGGAAAGTCAGATCTATGACTATAGTGGGTTACTATGATGCAGACTATGCTGCTTGTCTTTCTGACAGGAAATCCACTGTGGGATTTTGTACTTATATGGATGGCTACCTGGTGACATGGAGGAGCAAAAAGCAGAGTGTTATATCTTGCTCGAGTGCAGAGTCAGAGTACAAAGCAATGGCACAAATAGCAGCTGAGCTTGTGTGGATTAGATCTTACTTGACCTGCATGTCAAGATTGAGGAGCCTATGGAGATGAGATGTGACAATAGAGCGGCTACCTACATAACCAACAATGCAATGTTTCATAAGTGCACGAAACATGTAGAGATTAATTGTGACTACAACAGAGACCTGATTCAAAGGAGACTTCTCTTCAGTACACCAGTTGCTTCAGAGAACTAGACAGTAGATATGTTTCTCAAGCCTCTTGCCAAATCTGCATTTGAGGCTTGCTGTGACAAGCTGAGCGTGAGACATTTATGTTCCAGCTTGAAGGGGAGTGTTAAGTGATTTAGTTATCTTTTATGTTAAGTCAAGAATTGTTTATTTATTTTATGTTTTTTCCTGGTTCTCTTATATAATTTACCCAATACCTCTGTCTATATAAAAAAGTGTAGGGTTTTCTACTGGAATAAGACTCTTTACTTTGTCCCACTTCGTCCGATAGGGTGGATCTCCTGCCAGGGACCATGCGCTCCCTAGGTGAGACACCCTTGACCTAGCTACATAATGCTCCACGACCAATGAGAGTAGGCGTCTCTACCTAAGGAACTCTGTGGACCGTAATGAGGCGACTGGTCAAAGGGGATACGAAGGGCCCACTCGGCACTCCCATGACTACCCCACATGGACATCGCCCTCGCCTTAATGGCTAACCGGCCCCCGAGGGTGTGCATGTGCCCTACCTAGTGCCCTACAGCTCCACGTCAATAGAACCCCCTCTCTCGAGTATGATGCCCCTAAGACATGGGAGAACCTTCCCAACATGCAACAACCCACCTCCCGCAAAAAGGGGGCCTATCGACTTAAAAGGTGCATGGAGGTCTGAGGGCCGAAGGCGATAGATCACAAAACCCCGAACCCTCCCCCCCTCCCGACATATCACAAGGAGCACAGAGAAATGCCGGGACAAGATCACTGCATCATCATTAAGGGAGCACACGTGCTAGGAGAGCATGCCCGCCAAACTTAGGCATCAAGAAGTGCAACCCTTGAGATCAGAGGAAAGGCTGTGAATCGGTTGAGAAGCTCAACACCCCCCTTCTCTCCCTACCTTGCCAAGATAGGCCAGCACCCCAGGTGAGTCAACCAAACGCTGAATTAACACAAAGCACTAACCAACCACCAAAGTTAGGGACCCCCCTCCCACCTCCCTTTTTCAAAAGCTAACACTTCTGCAGCAAAGGAAAAAGGAAGGATGCAAGCAATAATATGCAATCATTCCACATCAAGGATAATGCAATGAGAGCACACAAATTCTTTTTCATTACAATAAGATCAAGCCTACATCAAATCAAAACAAGACTAGGAAATTACAAAAGGAGAGACTAAAAGCATAGAAAATGCCTGACAACGAGCAATCGACCTAGGAGGACAAGCATCCTAACCATATATTTTCACTGAGTCGAAGAAGTCCACCCGCAGGGGCTCCAGCTTTATTCAGTCGATTCCACCGCTAAACAATGGCAATTCGACCAGTTCAGGTGGCCTACCACCAATAGATCCACCTCCACGGAGCAAGAAGGCTACGGGATCCTCTTGGATGAAACCTGAGACCCCAGGCCGCTACGACGAAGCCACCATAACAGGACCAAGGCCCCTAGAAGGATCAACAGCGCCACAGCCACCTTAGCTAGAGATAGAGGACTAGAACCACCTCAAATGAATCCACCACCGCATGGAGTGGATAGGAGCGAACACCTCAAATGGAGCCAAACCCTCAGACCGACCAACTCCAAACAGGAAGAGTCACATGAGTTGGCCTCGCTTGAATAAGCGTAGCACACACCCATCAACCTACAAGGACCATCTCGAGGCCCCAACCATCGCACCAAGAGGGTCCCCCACAAAGAGAAGCCCTAAAAGCCCCCTCCATCATAAGAGCCAGCAAGCCTACAAGGGTCACGCTCAAGGTCAACCACGAGGGCATAATCCTCCGAGAGCCCTCAAAGAAGGCTCGCCAAGAGGATGCAAGGTTGTAACTCCCACCGGCGCATTGAGTCTTAAAGAAAGAGCTCCACCCCAATTGGAGGGGGCATCGCCCAATCACGACCCTCATTATCACGTCGCCACAAGAATCAAACTCGTGTTTTGACAATTTCCCTACAAAATCCCCTTTGCCAATACTGATCGAATAGCAGATCCTGACCCCAAAAACGAGCTTCCAAATAATAGATGAAAGCTTAATTGCAAAGGGATCGGTCTCAAAAAAAAGTCCCTCACCAAGGCTACCAAAGGGCACCCCAATCTGGCAAGACAGCAATAAGAGTACGTCTATTAGGACCATTTCCCTACAGAACCCTCCAAGGAGCGATGGTGAGGAAAAACTCCCCCACCACCCTTATTTATAAGAGGGAAGAGGATAGGTGCATGCAACTTCCTAGGATGCCACCTTAAAACGCCATGCCAGCAATAAATGCGGTGTAACAATTCTAGTGGCACGATCTGCGAAAAAGGTGCATCGGTTACTAAGGAAGCCGATAATGCTCAGGAGGAGAGGCCCATGAGCCACACTGAGCACTTTAAGAACGTCTTTTCCTAAGGAAGAAAAGAATGGGCCACGTACCCACCCCAGACCTTCAGCACCCCAGGTGACGTGACTACATCGCTATCTCAACCACCTCGAGCGAACAACAGCAACAATAAGGTACTTCGGCCAACCTAAAAGCAAACAAAGCCAACATCGGTCGGCAGCCCCAAAAAGCTGCCACCACCTCGTTAAGTGTGCAATGGAGGACCTCAGAGGAAAACAGTCCGCAAAAATGGTAGTCCAAAGCACCATCCTCCCATCAGGTGTAGTGAACTATCGCGAAAATAAGTGGCAAACACTAAGAGCTAATCTTGCCTGATCGCCAAAGCAAGGATGAGCATAACCCCTCGCTCGTAGGATACGTCGCCCAGTCGACGTCTACAGTAACGTGAGGAGCGCATAAGATACGAACCCCAAGGCCCACCCCTCGCTAATTTATTGAGGAACCATTAACCCCTATAGGCAAGTAAGCTAACAAAGCAAGGGAACAAAGCCAGGGAAATTGCCTGACACCCTTACATAAAAGATAAGCTAGGAGTGAAAACCCTCAGTGGACCCCATGAGGAGTCATCATCCCAAGGTAGATCCAGCTAGCGTACTACCCCCATTAGACTAAGCCCATGTAGCCATCCTGGCAAACCAGACCCCCTGGCAAGAAGCCCTAAGCAAATACCTCGCCTGGCCAAGACCAAGCACAGGGTACAAGTAAAGGGTAGCAATGACTGAACCTAGAGTAGCCAACTCTGACAGGGACACCCTAGTGGATCCCATGCTCGAGCACACTTGAACAGAACCATAAGCTGCAATTTAAAGTGGCAAAACCCCCTAACCTGGGCAACATACACCAACAAGGCAACCACATAACCACCCAAGGTTTGGAGTTAGCTTACCAAAACCACACCAAGCAAAAAACGTCATGACACGAACGATAATGGCCAACCCCACTGCCATCCAACTTTCTTCGCAAGAAGAGTGCCCAAGCCCGAAAACTAGGAAAATCATTAAGGCCCTTGCACCTAAAGGCCAGTACCCATAACCCCAGCTCCCAAAAGGTCGAAGCGAGGAATAGCGCCATTCTAGGCATACTGTAAGTAGCAACCCTAGCCCACATAGGCACCTCACGCCACCATAACGATGCATCAAACCACGACACCCCCGCCTGCAAACAGTCAACAAGTCGACACAATCTGCCTAAGCCCACAAGAATCATCGAACCTAAGGCAAGCCAAGCACATGCCCCTCCAAAATACTAAGCAATCTCAAGGTCAATCACCTACAAGAAGCCATCGACCCTCACAATGAATAAGGGGTTGTTAAGGTCGCAACCTCTCTTCTTAAACGAGAGGCTCGACAGAAGGGGCCGAACGTGATCACCCCACCCTCTTTAAGGCAAACCATGAGAAGGGCGGGTTACCAATGGGTGACTCGCAAGGAACTAAGGGGTTGCACCGCTGCCAGCGCAAGCTACATATACTCTATCACTTCCCCATTCCTTCTACAAACAAGGTCACTAGTCCCTAAGAGAGGTCAAAGCTGACAATACACCTATGCCAAGTCACCCACGAAGACACCCCCACCCAACCATGGCCTAGTCTCACACATAAGCATCGTTTTAAATGTCGTCGGCAGGCAAGGCCATTTTCGAGCGGGGGTCGTGCCGACACGGATAAAGTGTCGATTTACGGGGATATCGTCGGCATGCCGTAAGCATTGTCAGCATGCCCTCGGCATGGTTGACATGCTGACGAAATAGGTGCCCATGCCGAGGTTGCTACTGATTTTTTTTACTACTATTATTTTTGTCGGTATGCATCGGCATGCCTTCGGCATGCCCATGGTGTGCTCTCGGCATGCTCATCGACATGCCCATCGAAAAACGGGCATTTTCACGGCATGCCCACGAAATGCACACTTAAAATTTCACCTGCACGGCATCGAAATTGGCATTTCAAACCTTGCGCATAAGAAGCTTAAAAGCTACCCAGTCGAAACACCAAAGACCCCACAAGCGCATCAGAACAATCAATGCAAAACTAAAGTGTTGGGAACAAGGCAACTTTCATTAAACTAGAATATGGGTGAATGCCTTTACAAAAGATTAGGCAAGATGCCTGATACAAAAGATAGAACAAAAAAGGGGGGAGAGCAAAAACTAAGATAGTTAAAAGCCCAGAGGCCTAAAGCAGATGCCTTGGAAACTTCAGCACCAACTGAACAACACGTCCAAGAGTACGAATGCAAAACCTACCCACCCTCAGGTCACAGCTCGACTAAGCAACAATACTCGATCCATCCCGACCAAACTTGTCCACCATGAACGAATTTAAGGTCCTGCGTAGACCAAGAGAGGATGTCCACCTTGGAACTAAGTTCGCTAGCTAGGACAACTGCCAAGATGTTTTTGCCTAACTCTTCTCCCAACCTCAAGCAATGCTTCTCCATCGAGGGATCACAGGCGAAAAACACCATCAAAAGGTCAAGATGTAGTCCTTACGCTTCTCTCTTAAGCTAGTAAGTTTCCTTCAACCATTTATCACCCAAGGCCGTAGCCATCTCAACACCCTTCTTCAACAGCTCAACTCAGCCCTCGAGGTGGGACACTGCCTCCCTGGCCTCGTACCCTTATGCCCAAGCCACCTTTGCAGTGTTTGAGATGTCAATGCAAATCCTCTCGTGCAAGTCCCTTCAAGCTCGGCATTAAGATGATAACCCCTCAACAACCTCTCATAGCTTCAAAGATCGCTAGATCGCCTCATCCACCTTGGTGAAATGAGCCTTCAACTCGATGGCCAGCCTAGTTAAGCCCTCGTTCTGGCGCTTTAGGAGCTAACTCAACTTGAAATATGCCTCCTGAGTGCTAACCAGTAAACCTCGATAGAGAGACACCTTGTGCTCCGCCTTGGTAAGGGTCCATTACATACAAGCAAACCCTACCTCATCCTGACTCTCTACAGCAATCCTCTTATCCTTAGCCTTCTCTCGTGCGGCCACAACCTCGTTGAGTTCAGTACGGAAGGCTCAAGCATCCCGAATGACCACCTAAGACGCTACTTGCTCGGTAGCAAAGGCAAAGCATCAGCCAAACTCGATACTTAAGGCCACAGACAAGACACCATCACAGAGGTCGTCTTGCCTTATCACCTCAACCTACAAGCGAGCAAGTAAACAAACTAGAACTCACGCGGCATAAGGAAAGCTACCACCAAAGATAAAAACACCTACCACCCAGAGGCAATTCTGATAAACATTCCATAAATGGGTGGGCTCACGAGGCAAATACGCCTACTCGAGACGAAATATAAGTAATTTCAACATCTCATTCTCCATCCAATAGAAAGCATCAGAATGCACTTCCAAAAATTCACGAGATGCATTGACACTAAAAACCTGCTCCCGCAGCTCCCGTGCTCGCTGAAGAACAACGACTGCCTTGGATGAGTCAACTACACCGTCCAATGCTCAGATAACATCGCACTCCCTCTGCTCACACACAACGCATGCCTTGATCTCCTCGCCCCCAAACAATAAGTGGGAGGGAAGGGCACGACAGAGATAACTGCAAAGGCACCACCGCCTTCCCTTACCTGCACATCGAAAACCCAACGGGTCAAAAAGGCTCCATGTCCTGCAGGCAACACATCTAAATGGCTAAAAGCATAAGGACCCAAGGTCTCATGGAGTGGGAGCAATGGCAGGAAAGAAATAGGCGACCACCCCCCCCCCCCCCCGAAAGCTCCCCCTCTGGCAAACGTAAGTCAACCCTCTAACCCAAAGAAAGCACTTCAACATCAATCAACTAATCCACAGAAGCACCATCTTGTCCAAAGGAGAGTCGCCCAAAATGGTCGACCACAACCTTGGCTTGAGAAGATCCAAACAGGTTGGAACCCATCTTCACCTGAGGACCCGATGCAAGCACACCGCCAGAAGAATCGACCCATACTTGCTCCCATGTAGAGCGCCAACACACGACAGGCTCAAAGCAAGAACCACTCTCGCCCCACCTTTTTGACAAGAGCTCCTCCCCACCCAAAGGGGAGCAAGAGCCCCTCTTCCGTGACAAAAAAACCATGAAGGTGCAAAGACCAGACCACGAGAAAAGCTATAGAAAGCAAACTGGAATCAACAATACAAAACCTACATGCACCAAGCCTAGGATCGCTAGTGCCCCTCTAAACCTGGCCCAGCACTAATACCTGACTAGCCAAATAATATGAAAGCCAACTGACACCCCCAAACATGTACCCAAAAGAAGGCCCAAGTTCCAAAGGGTGTGAGAAAACACCCACCTCAGCCTTCAAAAAAGCGCAAATGCCACCAAGGGAGAAGCACGAAAACCAACTAGAAAATCCCCCATTCTTGCCCCCCCCCCCCCCCCCCCCAACCAAGAGTAATCGTCAAGTCAGCAAAGTAAACCCAACGACAGTGCAACAAACAAATTGCATGGGGCACCATGACCAAAAGTAGAGTGAGAGGCACACAAACAACGGTGCAACAATGCATATGAAGAGTTGTTTTTCCCCACAAGGGCTAACACATCCAGGCTGACCACCCAATACACACCTAAGCCTTGCCAATATGGCAAAGATCTAGCTAAAGATAGGGTAAAGGTGGCTTCAAGAGGAAAGGGGTAGCCACTCTTAATCACCTCAAGAAAAGGGCCCTCTTACCTCGATTAATGGATGACATTTTGCCAACAGGATAACCGTTGCCCCATGTTGAACCACCCAAACCACGCTACCCAAGTAAGTGATGAACAACCAATAAAAACTGTGACAAACCTCTAACGAATTGGGGAGGAGCAAGCACACAAACCCCACCTCCAATAAACCCCCTATATAAGGGAGAAAGGAAGGCAAAGAGGTGCAGCTCCACCACCACCTATGAGAGCCTCTCAGCAATTATGTACTACTTACGAGTTAAGAGTCCAATTATCCCTCTTAATTGTAAATTGAGGTCATAATCACCTAAATCAAAGAAATTAAGGACGTAAGGGGCCTAAGTATAAGTCGTACCGAGGACAAGGCCAAGTTTGATTTAAATTGGTGATTTGGCTATTAGGAAGGGCATTGGAGCAACAGGTTTGAGTTTTGGTAAGGTTGAATCAAGGATCTGGAATCGGATGGTCTACTTAACAATTTCCCAACCTACTTAAAGAAAATAACTTGGGAAAAGGATCAGATCCCACCAATCATTTTCCTCATTCTTCTCCCATCACCTTTCTCTGCAATGAGTAAGAGAGGGAGAGTTGAGGGAGAGCTCCAGCAGCAGCAAGGAGAGAAAGAGATCAACGAGGAGGAGATCTGAAGGTTGGATCAAGGGAGGAGAGCATCTCCATTGTTCCTCTCTCTGTCTCTACATCAAGGAAAGCTCTCTTGATGTTTTGGTTTGGGTTTCGTGAAGGAATGACCTTCACAGCCCATGCATGTGTTTGATCCGACGAGGAAAAGGCTTAAAACCTATTTTCCCCAAGTCGATGATGGTGGATCTGATGTTTCCATGCTTGTTTCATTCTTGTGGTGATTCAAGAAGGTTGGCTGCAATAGGAGGAAGCAGCTGCAGCTTGGGGAAGGAGGAAAGACATAGCAACAGCACCATCTAGAAACATTAACCACCAAGTAGGCCATCCACTCATCTTGATTTTTTTTTTGAGAGAATCCACTCTTGATTTCGAGATTTAGAGTAGCATCTCAGTGAGGATGCTGAGGTTGGATCAAGGATCCTCCTCTAATAGTATGGTTTCTGAGTTAGAGATGGTGATAACCACCCACCACCCTTGTTTGGGCAGTTGCATGTCGAGGAAAGTGATGTTAGAGTATGTATCTCAAGTGTTTAATGCCAAGCATAGATCGATAGCAAGTAAGAAGTACTGGATTATGATATACTTCCCCCCTATGTGTTCAAAGTGGGTAGAATGTGATTTAAGTGTCATAGGAACAAAGCACTCAGGTAGCTTCAAGTGACATATGGTTATATAATCTGATACCTGAAGGTTTATCATCTAAATGTCTAACTTGACAATGCCTCAAGATGAGTTCATCTCCTAGATCTAGGCAAGTTAAAATAGCAGATGTCTAACCCGTGTGCCTAAGGTATGCAATGGTTAATCAAAAAATTAGATGAACCCTGTAAAATGTGCCCCCCAGGAGTTGGGGTGATGGGTTATCAGACGTCTAGGATCCATTTCAGATATCTGATAACGTGAGTCTTGGAGCCCCTATGGAGTGGTTCCAGGTGCCAACCAAAACAAGTAGTTAGTCAATGCCCTTGACGAGTATTGGACGTCTAATAGATGTTCTAGACATCTGATCTGGGGGACAGACGTCTGATATGTAAAGGTCAGGAAGACTTGTTTGGGCACACCACTAGGTGACATCTGATTTTGACGTCAAGCATCTGATAAGGTGCCACCAGACGTCTTACCAAGGTACCAGATGTCAGACTCTGCTAGCAGTGGTAAGTGTAGGTTCTGTGTGGGTAATCTTGGATCCGACTAACCTATGAAATCAATCATAGGGGAAACTGACATGGTGAACCATACAGATAGGGTGTAAAGAGGGTTGTACCAGGGGTATAACCTACACACGGAAAAGAACTAGGGGCTCAAGAGTGAGTTCTTGAAAAGGCAATCCACTTGGAAAATTGTTTCACTGACTGTCAATAGTGAAATGCTATGGTTGGACATCAGATCTACAAGGTCAGCCATAGGTGGGTTACGACCCTTAATCCTAAGGCACGCCCTAAAGCTCTAGGTTATGCAAGGACCATTTTGGACATGTCCACCTTGTGAAATTGACCACAAGAGGAGCCCTTAGACACAAACTCAACGACCGATGCGGTCGAACCAGACAAGAGGTTGGACCTCTAGTACTTACGACGAGTAACCGATCAGTCATATTGGAGGGTACAAGCTAGGAACCCATGGGTACATGAGGCAAATTGAGCGCTCTGATGATCTCTATAAGAGATCACCCACATGATGTGATGAGGCATTCACTTGCCATGTATAGTAAATCTACAACAGGAAAGTCGGGTAACGAGAGGGTAGCCCCCACAAGGGCACCCGATGATGTCTCTACAGGAAATCACCTAGCTACAACCATATATACACCTTGAATGATTGACTTGTGGGATTCAGCCACAAGCAGAGAGCACTTGAAACACTCATAGGTCAATGTGTACAGGTTGATAGGGGTTTGAACCTCTGGTACCTTGGGGCAGGGTTGCGCATGGGTAGGCCAACTCCCCCGGTTATGTGTAGCGACACAACAGAGCGCCAGGAGGACAGCCAATTGGGGTGTCTGGTGATGTACCTTCGAGGAATCACCTAGGGAGGGGTTTGGCAATTGCCTGTCAAGTAAGAAACCTGACCGACCGTAGTCATCTCGGGCGACTTCTAGACTTGAATCTAGGGGTTTAAGCTACCGAAGGCCAAGGCAACCCAAGCCTCAAGCCTCGGCTAAGTGAATGCGCATGCAGCATCTACCTCAAGCGGATACAAGGGATAATTATCACGCAAGTTGACCAATGGGTCAACGCTCAAAAAGACCTATGGGTCAGAACATTTCAAGTAGGTATAAAAATAGTCAGGATAAACGAAACAATGGAAGGAACTTCCGGGTAAATCAATCAAGAACTATACATATGTATACGCCTTGACCTCTGGTAATAAAAATACTAGATTAAAGCCCTATTGAGTTACTTGGCTCAAACCTACGCCACGTTTCCTTTTTTAGGACTAGATGGCAGGCACGAGGATGCTATGTCGCCTCAAGAAACAGATTTTCTAGGGACAGCATCGGAGGGTCCTCTCAAAGATAGCCAGAACACTAGTACCAGTGCTTAGGGGTGTTGGATAACGCCTTCCTGCCATGGACCACTTTTCAAATATATACAGGTATAAATGTAGTTCACTTATGTTCTATAACCACTGAACATCCTAAACTACATGTACGATATAGCTAGTTGTGGTTTGTACTTAAATAAATGTGGTTGTATGCCTGATGGTGATGTGAATGCATTGCAATTTTCTCCCTCACTCGCTTTCACTTGGTTTTATTTTGTGGATGTATGGCACAATTATATATACTTTCAGACACGCACGAATTACAAGTACAGGAAATCTATAGGTTGCATGGTGTCTCAAGTCGTTGGGTCCAAGTCACCACACCGCCCCTTGCCATCCTATCAATACTTAATATGAGAAGATGCTTCCAACAGTACTGTTGAGGCAAGCACCCCAGGCGATGAGGCGACCAGGCAAGGCGAGATTGGTGCTCCTCACCTTGGATTGGTTACTGGAAATGCCCTTTCCTCAAGCAGTACACCTCATCGCCTCAGTTGTGCATCCATCGCCCGATCGCCCCTTTGCTTAGTTCGCAACCCCAATTTCATGCCTAAATAGGATTTGACCCATCAGGAATCATCACTCTGATTCCTTCCCTATGCTTGATTAGAATTCCAATGGAGTCCTCAACCCATTAGCAATTGATTACCTCAACTACTTCCTCATGTTCGATTAGGAAATTATGATTAGGGATTATTTGTTTTGTTTAAAAGTAGGTGGCATCAAACGAAAAAAAAAGCACCAACAAATGAACTTCCTTGTTGCAAACTTGGAGAAGCTTTGCCTTGAGTCCTCCTCATCGCCCTGAGTTGTCTTCATCACTGCCAACTCTGCCCTTGTCCACCAACTCCACTCCGCTTTTCCCATTAGAAGTTGATGCCCACTATCGCCATCGAGCCTTCTTCGCCAAACACTCATCACCACCCGACCAAATGTTTCTTCTTTTAGTGTTATTAAGTTTATATGTATCGATTGGCATTATATTTTTTAAATATAGTTACTGCTTCGAAGTTCCAACAATATATTATTTAACAAATGTTATTTATCAAAAAACAATTTCAGCATTTATGTTAGTGCTATTTATTTATACAAGTTACTTTTACAATAATTGTTTTGAAATGAGTTACTTCTATAATAATATTTTTTTTACCTTGATTAGAGGATTTTCCTTTACCATTTGAAATTGTGCAAAATAATTTTTTGGAATGCAATTCTTATCTGTTTCTTTCACTTAAATACTGTTATTCGACTTGTTTTTTGAAAGTTGATGCTAATATTGTGAGTTACTCGGACATTTTAAAAAGAATATATAAAAAATGGGTCATCTCAATTCAATCGGGATGTTACCTCTTGCCTCGGGCAATTACAAGGCTTATCGCCTTGGTATCGCCTTTCGCATTGACAGCATTGGCATCCAAAGAATGAGCTTAGCAGGGTGTGGCACACGCCACACTCCAGGCCTCAAGACACTCAAATGGCATCATCCCATCATCTACCCAACCGCTAACGGCGAGAGGCTTGAGGCAATGGATGATCACCATCCGCCTTAGAACTCAAGCAGACAAACCATGCAATACGGGCAACATCTTCCAAAGTGGGTGCAAGACGCGATAGTACTACAAGAGGCAAACACCCACCAAGTACAAGCAAAGAAAAAATCCCCTAGAGGATAGAGAGTAAAAAGGCTCACCCTCTCCATTAAGCAAGTGGAAAATCTACTGAAACAAACCCTCCCCCCAAGAGAAAGGGGGCACATAAAGACTCACCTGCCCCATTAAGCATGAGCCAAGGCCGCCAAAACAAACCCTCTCTCCCAAGAGAGGGAGGAGGTGAAAAGGCTTACCTGCCCCAATGAGCAGGTGGGATGGCTGACAGAGCAACCAAAGAAACTCTCCCCCCAAGAGAGGGAGGGGAAAAAGGCTCATCTTACCCAATTAAGCAAGCAAGAAGACTGCCGAAACATACCCTCCCCACCCAAAGAAGGGAAGGACCAGAAAGGCTCACACACCCCATTCATCAGGCAAGACGACCAACAAAACAAGCAAAGCAACCATGTCCGAAAGGAAGGGGTTAGAAAGGCCGACCCACTCCACTGAGCAAGCAGGAAGGCCACCAAAACAACCCCTCCCCTAGAAAGGGAAGGGCCAAAAAGTCCCACCCACCTCGTTAAGCATGCTGGACTACCAATATAACAAGCAAACCCCTCCTCCTCCCCAAAAGAAAGGGAGGGGGTTAAAAGGACCAGAAAGGCCCACCCACCTCATTAAGCAGGTGGGACTGCAGATAGAACAAGCAACCCCCCCCCCTCCACCCCAAAAAGAAAGCAAGGGCCACTCGCACCGCTAAGATGGCGAAAGGTTGTTAGAGCCAACAAACCCACAAATGAGAGGAGGCAACAATCGAAACTCGCCTCACTTAACAGGAAAAAATCATGCTAGAATGAGGAGGTCCTCCCCCACATGGGAGGTAGCAAGAAGCAAAACCTGCCGCACCAAGCACGCAAGAAGGTTGCCCAAAAAAATAAGTTCCCAAGGAGAAGAGGTAGGTAGTCGCCACCCAATTCAACAAAAGGATAAGCCATCAGCATTACTTCCCCCTAAGTAAAAGAGGTAAGGAAAAGCACAAAGTAATGCCCAAACAGCAATACCTTCCAATTCAAGGCAATAAGGTACGGGAAAAGCACCTATCCCCCGACATACCCGAGCTATAGTTGCTAGGGGCCAAAGAGAGATACCAAAAAATTGGGCGAGAAAGAATCGAACAAGAAACTCTCGCAGCCAGAACAATCAAACAACAAGATTGGAAGCAACTAATAAGCGAAGGAATGAACCCTCACGAAACAAGCCCAATAAGCCCACCAGAGGTCGGCCCAAGAAGAGAGCTAATCCATCCAAAGAGCAAGGCACGTCCAGCTAGACGAGGATGCCACAGCCTAAGACAATCCACCAAGAACTTGATGGCTAGCCTACCCTAGACACGTCACTAACCTAGCTGAAAAGAGCCTTCGATAGCAACCAAGAATCCAAAGAGTAAAGGCCAAGATAGCAACACAAGAACCAAAGGGACAACATAGGAATAGAGGTGTTGACACGGTCAATGAGGCAACCTACCAAAAATAACTATCTCTGAATACTTATTGTTGTTTTCCCAATTAACAAGCAAAGGATCTCTTATAAAAGCAAATTTCATCCGAAAGTTAGGTCCCAACACAGGTACTCCCATGAAATTTCTAGTGACTAGTTGAGGGTTAGATCCCCTCCCTTGACCTACACCCACGAGGTGAAAGTGGGTCACAACTTGTATTCGTTGCTCATTATTGGCAGGCTTGTGATGTTTCCTTCTCTTACATTCTCTGTTGAATCCATTAGGTTTGATCAGTAAGGGTGCCTACCTCTTGATCAAATGTTTATTCTTCACAAGAAATTCTTCCATGCACAAAATTAATGGTTCATATTCTCCTATTACCTCTGCTGAAGCCATGCATTTTACTTTTACATTGAGATTGTAGAAGTTTATTTGCCCCCAAATTTCCCTTGGCATTGATTCTTGTCAGTAAGAATGGATGTCCAACTATCCTTGGCCCATGCTCTCAACTTGAAGATCTTCAACAAGATAAGGAAATGGCCCTAATCTATGAATCAAGCACTTTAAATATTAGAACGTTGTCCTTTTCAAAGAAAGAAAAAAATGTTGTTCATAGTTTTCAAACCTGAAGCTGAAACACCCAAGCCTCCTTAAGCCAAGAACCTAGAAACTTCATTCCAGATGCTGCACCGTTAGAAACAAAGCCCTAATTCTTCCATCCCCAACCCAATCAATGAAGCTACAAGAAGCAAATGGGAGGGAGAAGATTCGTCATCTATAAAGTATGGGAAAGAAGACCAAGCTCCAAAGTGGATTGAGACTTTTGTTTTAATAAGATGTCAACTGCCAATGGAATCAAACAATGGAACCGATGCCTTGCATGCATTGTACCACGTATGAGCAATAGGTAGACCCATCCCAAGCATTCAATGAGCCACGTAATAGGTGACCATTTCACCTGGTTCGGTAGGCACATCAAGTGAGAGGGAAAGAGTTGAGGAAAAGAACATAGATTTCAATGGATTAACCATGAACACAGAGATCTCATCCAACCAAACACAATTATCATTGTCCATTAGCTACCTCCATTGCTCTTATATATATATATATAGGAGGAAAAGGGAGCGTGCAAGTGACCTGCATGTAAATGCAATAATATCTCCCACTACGAGTAATGCTTTGGACGAAAAATTTGGGAATTGAAGTCACTCCATATGAGCATATTATGCACCAAATTTGAAGTCAATCAAACACTCCTAACACCTACAACCACTAGAAACAAATTCCGTAATACTTAGGCCGTCAAAAATAAGTTTTTTAAAAGGATAGGGTAGTTATCCAGAGTGATAACTACCCAAATATATAAATTATAGAATCAACAGCCACCGCCAATACAACAGGCAGACCCCAAGGTCCCCCACTCACAAGGAACCACACCAAAGATTAAACAAGGAATTAACAGACTCAACAAAATTCTCCACATAGTGTCTCTGGCCCATGAAGACCACAGCATTCCTGAACAACCAGATGCCCCATAGCACTGCCAACGGTCTGGCCTTCTTTGTACGGAAGACGATCCGTCCAACATCACCTCCTCCGCTTCTGAAGCTGTGCCAAAAAATCTTCGAAAGATCGACACTCCCACCACCCCGCTCCCACCCTGCCCCATATCTGCACCAAAACAGGCAAGTAAAAAAAAGGTGGTCTATCTCCTCCTCCCCACCTCCACACAAAGGGTAGACCTTACTCTCTCCAGGAGCCCATTTCGCCCTCCAAACCTTGGTCACAAGCCTTGTCCTCCTAAGTAGCCAGACAAAAATCTTGACCTTTAAAGGACACGCGACCTTCCAAATCTGTCTGCAATCCCTCACCAGATCCAGCTCAACCATGGGATCTCCAGTGGACAATCTCCTGTAAGTAGCCGCTACCGAGAACTCACCTTCATCCCAACCAAACATATTCATACCAGATATAGGTGCTAGGAGTGTTAGATTGACTTCAAATTTGGTGCATGACATGTTCATATGAAGTGATTGCAATTCACAAATTTTTAGTCCAAAAGATTACTCACAGTGACAGATATTGTTGCACCTACGCATAGCTTACTTGTAAGTCACCTACACACTCCCAACTCCCCCTCTCTCTCTCTCTCTCTCTCTCTCTCTCTCTCTCTCTCTCTCTCTATATATATATATATATATATATATATATATATATATATATATATATATATATATATATATATATATAGTTGAGTTACGTGTTATTATGAGGGGTTATTTGTTATCTTGTTTTCCTTGGTAGACTTATTGTGTTATTTTTTCTCTCTCTTTATATAAAGAGACATAGGAACAACTTGGTAAAATAAGACTTCTTTTTCACTTCAACTTGATATCAGAGTACTAGGTTGAGGTCTCCACCAAAAAGAACCCTAACCCTACCTTAATCCCTTTCACCGGGAGCCACCGTCGGTGGCAATGTCAGCGGCGAATCACTGCCGCAACAGCAGCAACATCACCGACTACTACCACTGTTGCAACCGGAGCGCCACCGCATTGCTGCCCTCGCCTACCGCAGCCCTACTGCAACGACCACTGCGGTGCAACGCCTGATGGCGGCGCTACTGTGGACCCTCGCTGCTACCCTACTGCAGTCGGAGGGTCACCTGAGCGCCGCCCAAGCCCTGTGCAACCGCTCTCGACGTGTGCCGCCGTTGCGCCTCATCTTGAAGCCCCTGTAGCATGTCACCACACCTTGGTGCACGTGCTGCAATAGCGCGGGTCATAGCGCAACGCAGCTACCATCATTCTCTCCTCGTTTTGCCACCGCTCAGGTCGTTGGAGAGAAGGATCGGTATCTCCAAGAACTCCATAGGAATGTTCTTAAGTATTGAGGGATGAAGATTTGAAGCAAGAACCTTCCTATGGTTGGTATAACCTTTTTTGATCTCTTGATATGATTTGGGGTGTGTATTCCTCATTGTGAATGTTTTTCCTTCAGATGTGTATAACCCACTGAAGTGTTTGATATTTTGTCTGTGGATTGCAAGGTGTGTATCCCCCAAGTTGGTATTTAATCCAGGATTTCAGATCTGTTGTTTTTGCTTACCATGTCTGCATCAAATGCTTCTAAGATATCTTCAGGACAGAGTATAGAAAGTGGAATGTATAAGAACCCCTTCCTTGCTCCGAGTACACCCCTATTGATCTTAAACCTTCATTGTCACTGTGGAAGGCCATAATAAGAAGCATGTGCTTATGGAAGCAACATTGAAGCAAAAAATAGGAAAATACACAACTTGGAATCGGGATATGCTATGGTGAGAGCAAAGATCTTGAATAGTGTTATTCTAAGGATTAGCGATGAGGCTATGTACTACAGTTCTACCAAAGAGATGTGGGATGGCTTGAAGATGGCTTATTCACATGAGTTGAATTCAACTCAAGTATTTCAGATCCACTATAATTTATGCCATCTCAAGCAGGAGATGAGTCTATCCACTATGAAGAGGTTATTAGAGAAATATAATGCATGTAAACCGATGTGTACTTCTACAACATGCGGGGATCACAGGAAGGAGTTTCCAGGTCACATGTTCTTGGCAGGGCTGAGTGATTATTATTCTGCGGTTCATTCACAGATTTTGACTCTCTCTGAGCTTCATCCTATTGAGAAAATTTACAGAAGGCTGAGTAGGATGCAAATTCAGCTTACTCATGATGCAATTGTTACCAATACATCTTTGGCTCATGCTGCTGTTAGCACTTGTGGTAGTCGTAGAGGCTTCTTTCGTGGCAAAGGCAGAGGCCAAACTGATGGTGGTCATGGCAAGCCTACATGTTCTTTCTGTGGCAGGTTTGGTCATGTTGAGGATAAGTGTTGGAATAAGCTTAGTCATCCTACTGTGGCCAACCAGGCCTCTGCTGCAGCCTCTCCAGGTGTGAGCAATGAGGCAGTATCTCTTGCAGAGGCAAACTATAATGCAGTTGTGCAGCGGCTAGCGCAATTGACTCATGAGCAATCTCAATCCTCCAGCACTTGAGCCTATACACCTACATTAAGTACGAAAGGGTCATAGTTGATTGATTCAGATATATCTGATCATTTGACAAGAAATTCCAATGCTTTAGGAAATTACAGAAGACACCACAAGAATATTCAGTATAGCTGGCAGATGGTAAACATGCCCCCATCTGTGGTAAAGGAGGGGTATCTATTACACCCTCCATGCATCTTGATGATATGTATTATGTGTCGAATATACCAATGCAACTGATTTCTGTTAGTTCTATTACTAAGCAGTTAAATTGTCGTGTTATTTTTGACGCTGTTGGATGCACTTTTCATGACCGCATGACGAGAAGGACGATTGGTGGTGGCCATGAGGAGCGAGGTGTGTATCGGCTAGTTCAAAGTCCAGTTGTAACCTGTCAAATGACTACTGTGAGGAGTGCGTTGCAGTGACAGAAGACTGGGTCATCCTTCACTGGACAAGCTATGTCATGTCATCACTCACTTATCTCCCGCCATGAAGATTTAGTGTGATGCATGTCAACTAGAAAGCATCACCGCGCCAGTTTTCCAACATCTATCAGTCTATCAGTTCTGCTTGTTTTGATTTGCTGCATTGTAATTTCTAGGGTCCTAGTCATGTGGCAAATCGCCAAAATTTTAGACATTATCTGTTATTTATGAATGGCTTTTCTCGCTTATCATGGACCTTTTTAATGAGGAATAAATCGAAAGTTGACTCTTTGATTCAGTAATTTGTGGTGTTTATGAAAAATTAATTTGGTGTACGCATTAAGAAAATCAGAACAGATAATGCATTAGAATTTTACACAAAGAAACTGGCTGATTTGTATGAAGCACTAGGTATTGTACATCAAACATCATGTCCTCAAATGTCGCAATAGAATAGGATAGCTGAAAGAAAACACCGCCACATTCTGGATACAGCTAGAGCTTTACTTATCTAGAATAGTGTTCTGCATAGTTACTAGGGAGATACGGTTCTTACTACGTATTATCTTATTAACAGGCTCCCTTTCTCTATGTTACATGAGCAGATTTCATCGAGTATCTTATATCCTGATGCTGACTTATTTCTTGTGCCACCAAAGACCTTTGAGTGTGTGGCATTTGTACACCTCGAGCCTAGTCATGACAAATCAACACCAAAGGACGATTAAGTGTATTTCTGACATACGAACGTAGAAGGGATACAAGTGTTTTGATCCCAACACTAGAAACACCGTATGAGTGTCGATGTAACTTTTCATGAGTTTATCCCTTATTTTTCTACCTCAGGTCATCAGTTGAAAGAGATAGAGGTGGCTGCCCCTATGCCTGTACCTTCTATAACCTTGGAGGATTTCTCTCACAGTAGTGGTGTATCTACTACAGATCATACTGTAGGCACTTTCAGACCTGTACCACCTGATGAGAAGACATTTAAGGATGCTACATATCAGCTGCTAATTACTTACAGAGAGAAGACACACCTCCCTCTCTTCTTCAGTTCCTACTGAGTCACCATCGTCCTCCTCCGCTCAGCTATGTATTGGCAATACTGATGATTCTTCTGCTCATGTGTCTTCAGAGTTCCTTTCTCTGCTCACAAATGAGGATATTCCCATTGCTATCAGAAAGGCTTCGAGATCCTTTGCACAATATCGTGTTGCTCACAGTGTTGTTTCTGCAAGTTCTCTTAGGTCAGAATTTCATGCCTTTACAGCTACAGTCTCTAGTACGGAGATACCTACTTCCTACCAGCAGGCTCTCCTACATCCACATTGGAAGCCGGCTATGGAAGAGATGCCTGTACTTACTGATAGAGGCACCTGGGAGTTGTCTGCTTTACCTTCTGGTACGCACTTGGTTGGGGCCAAATGGGTCTTTGCCCTGAAATATAACCCTGACGAGTTTATTTCTCGATACAAGGATTGCCTTGTAGCCAAAGGATCTACCCCAGACCTATGGGGTAGATTTTCTTTAACACATTTTCTCCTGTGGCACAACTCTCCATGGTTTATATTCTTGTCTCTGTTGCAACTCATTATGGATGGCATCTTCACCAGGTGGATGTCAAAAATGCATTTCTATATGGAGACTTAGAGGAGATATACATGTAGCAGCCACCTGGTTTTGAAGTTCAAAGGGAGTATGTGTGCAAACTTTGTAAGGCTATTTATAGCCTTAAGCAAAGCCCTCGAGCCTAGTTTCAACATTTGTCTGAGGCACTCTCTATGTTTGAGATGTAGAGATCTTCTGATCATTCCTTGTTAGTTAGGAAAACTAGTACCGGTACCGTAACTTTATTAGTATATGCTGATGATCTTATCCTTACAAGCGATGATATAGACGGTATTACTCAGGTGAAGGAGTATTTGGCTTGCTAGTTGGTCATGAAAGATATTAGGAAGCTGAGATATTTTCTGGGTATTTAGATCGCCACGAGCAAGCAAAGCATAATGATGTCTCAAAGGAAATATGCACTTGATATTCTTCAGGAGACAGACATGCTAGAATCCACGAAAGCCAACATTCCTATAGATCCTAAAGTTCACTTATTTGATGATACAGTGAAACTAAAGGGCAAGGTCAATCGGCAGCTGGTTGGGAAGTTATTGTATCTAACCATCACCAGACCAGACATCAGCCTTGCAGTGGGTAAATTAAGTCAATTCTTAGACAAGCCAACTGATATTCACTGACAGGCAGTTATGCAAGTGTTGAGGTACATTAAGGGATGTCCAGGTAAAGGCATTCTATTCTAGAAGAAGGGCCTTATGTCTGTAGTGGATTACTCAAATGCAGATTATGCAAGAGATGTGGGAGACAGGCAGTCTACTACTGCTTTTTGCACATGTTGATGGAAATTTGGTGATCTGGAGGAGCAAGAAACAGAGTGTTGTTTCACGCTCTAGTGCTGAGTCCGAGTATAGGGCTATGGCTCATACTGCAGCTGAGATGATATGGATCAAATCTCTACTAAGAGATCTTCATGTTGAAATTCAGGAGCCTATGGAGATGCATTGTGATAACCGAGCTGTGACATATATTGCTAATAATCCCATGTTTCATGAGAAAACAAAACATGTGAAAGTGGACTGTCATTATACCAGAAGTCTGATTCAGAAGGATCTACTTTGTACTACGTGTCTTGCCTCCACTTACCAGACTACTGATGTTTTTACCAAGCCATTGTCTCGCTCCTAGTTTGAAAAGTGTAGAAACAAGCTGAACATGGTGGATATATATGCTCCAACTTGAGAGAGAGTGTTGAGTTACGTGTTATTGTGAGGGACTATTTGTTATCTTATTTTCCTCAGTGGACTTATTGTGTTATTTTTCCGTTGTCTCTCTCTATATAAAGAAACATAGAGATGACTTGATAAAATAAGATTTCTTTTTCACTTCTGCTCATATATCATGCTGAAAAATAGGAATACAAGTATCCTTCATCGAAATGTCAACAAAGCAAACAATTAACCTCATGAAACCAGATGTAACAAAACTGCAGTTCAAACCAACAAAGAGTGAGATCAAAAGCACAAACAGCTAAAGGACAACCTTGACTTACACAGGTATGACAGATCAGCTTATCAAGCTTATGAATTAAAGATTTTGAAGACCAACTTATAGAATATCACTATTTTGAATCATTCTTCAAATTTAACATTTAACCAAATCCATCAGCAACCAAAATCTTCGAGAGATACCATAGAATTCCAAGGAAATATTCCATGAAAACTTAATTAAAATCTCAATTTTTGAAGAAGGTTAAGCCATTATCAACGTATTTAGGCCAATGTTATAAAAATCGGTAGTCAACATTCAATCGGTTAGGCCATTGACTAAGGAGTATACGATATGTGGGGGAGTAGTCGGGGAATACTTAGTCGGGTGTATACACACACACACATATTAAGAAGTAAAATATATCATTGCATAAAAGTAAACATGTTCAAGTTCAAGATTATAAAATAAGCTATAAAGTACAAACAATATCAAATTCATTACAAGTTTAATAATTAAATCAAGGTATAAACCATTACAAATACATTACCAACGACAGAACAACATAAACCAAGAATTAATATATACTTTAATCAAATACATTCCAATATATGCTTTGGCGATGGAGGGTTTTTACTTAGTCAAAGAAGAGTCTGGGATGAAAATAAACAATTTCAGGGGAGTGGTCAGGGGAGTGGGGTTTTATTTGACCTAAAAAAATATAATATACCTACATACATATTTTTTCCTCTATGCAAAAATCGTCCTACTACTCGGTCGACTACACCTACTACTCAGCCGAGTAGTCGGTGTTGCCGACTATAGGCCCAACTATGGGTTATTTAGTCGGTGGGATACCACATAGGATTACTTGACCGATTACTTGACCGAGTAGACCGATTTTTACAACACTGATTTAGGCTAACTGAACACATCCATATTTAGTC
Organism: Thalassia testudinum; assembly: GCA_037157565.1. NCBI lineage: Eukaryota > Viridiplantae > Streptophyta > Magnoliopsida > Alismatales > Hydrocharitaceae > Thalassia > Thalassia testudinum. The sequence goes on from JAZHRO010000003.1 coordinate 28,024,780, forward strand.
TAACTCAAAATATCCAGACAAGCAATGCAAAAGTTGCTATTTCCACACGCCCTGCTTGGTATAGTTGTTTCCCACCGGTGGGACAATCTTGATTTTCACTATGGAAACTAATTGTTGTGGGAGCTCACCTGCTACCGCTGAATCCAAGCCTTAACTTCTTGAAGTCTATGACTTAGAACCTACCGGGTTATTACCCTAAGTACTTGCTCATCTCCTTTTGTAGAGGTCGGCACCTAGTCCAATCAACCACCTGAGGATGAAACATGGTTTACTCTAATTAAGTTTGAATGTTTAATTAGATAGGTTCAAGTAAGCCACCTAAGCATGGCGGACCATTGTATTCACTTGCTAAATGAGTTGCATTGGTTGTTTTTTACGTATTTGAGCTTGGACTAGTCAGGCCTAAAAAGGAAGCAAGATTCTGCAGCAAGTTGTATTTGTTTCAGGAATTGTCATTACAAATGGCATGATGAACAAAATAAGCTTGATATATAGGAATATGAGTTATGGAAGACTGAGCATTACTTTCCCCTAAAAAAAGTTGGCATTGGACCAAAATTCTAAATTAACGCTGTCCCAAGGTGGGCACTTGCATTTTCTGTGATTTGAAGCAAATATTTCAATCGGAAAGAATCACCATATACACTACATCAAAAAGACTTACAGCCATTTCTGGTAGAGACTTGTATGCAAGGGCTAGTACTCGAGAACCTTGTCGTGTGTATCGCTTGTAGGTCTTGACGTATGCATGTGGCAAATCAATCAACCTCTCTTGGATAGTTTCTGGAGCACCCTGCCATACAAAATAATTCTCTTGTAAACTAAAATAACGATGTAAACACATAAACTATTGCTTACCAATTGCACTACCCTGTAATCTTCATAACCATATTAACTTCTTTGAATGACCAACTCACAAGCAAAAGTCTAAGCTGCTTTTGGGAAAAAATGTTACCCACCGTTCACAGCTTGATTTTAAAGACTACTCGCTAACCGAAAGCTAGTATTGAAATTTCCACTTCAATTATTTTCCAAAACGAAAAACCTCTTCAAAGTGCACGAACTTCAAGTTTTTCCTTTTTTTCCCAAGAAGTAAGAGGAGGATCACCCAGGACTAGTGGTCCTCTGTTTCTACTCCATGAATTTTCCTTTTAACTCTCTTTCAAAGGTTCAGAAAGAGAAAGAAAGAGAGAGAGAGAAGAGTTGGGGGAGGGAGGGATCTTCCAAAGGACAAAAGTCAGTCTGACGCCCCGTGTCAAAATCCTAAGGCATGCACATGCAAGGCCCAGTAAACAATGACCTTTCAGGAAGCCCACGACAGTTGGCGACAAGAACAAACCTTAACAAATGCAAAAAATTGCTCCTGAATACGAACAACAACTGCCATCCTTTTCAAGTGCGAGGCAAAGTGGTGCCTCTGCACAATCTGCACAGCCTGACCACCAGTCCTGCCATTTAAGAAAACATATATTAGAAAATCAAACAATAAGAGAATAACTGAAAATGGAACAATCAAGAAAGAATCTTGCCAAGAAATTTCCGAGATGTTTATGCTCAAGCAAACAAAACCAAAATCACAGTAATGAATTACAATGACTTATCACAAATTGCATAGAATGAATTGTCAGTATATAGATTTATTGAGTGATAGGGGAGACAGGTCGTGCAACAGAAATTGGCCGAACTTCAATAATACTGATAATAGAAACAATCAAAAAAAATTAAACAATTTTGGGAGAAAACATCTAAAAGGCAAACTGTACACCGTAAAGTTTCAACGCCCCCTCCCTCCCATCCCACAAAAGCAATTTTCCTCAAAATTTTGATGTGGGTGCAAAAGGACAGCTGTCACTGAATTCTGATGCACGGAAATTCACGAAAGGAATTTGATTTTGAAAATCCATCGTTGTGGTCACAAAAATCCGCAATCAAATATAATTTATAACCGAGACTGTAAATCCCGGGTCAAACTTGAGGAAGCTACGTATGATTTATAAATCCAAGTTGAGTCTATTTCTTTCTGGTATTTTTCTCAATTTTACAATTTTTAGAGAGCCAAACTGAGTAGCAAGGCTAATTCTAACAAGCTCAACAATAAAATAAAGGGGAGGGAGGGAGAGAGAATTGATATTAGAAAACAATGTATTTTACTACATCAGAAATAAACAAAAAACAATAATAAAACATAAAGAGGGGTGATAATAATCTCCTAAGACGGTTGCCCGGTGAGACGATGCGCTTGGCAGCGGCCAGACGACAGAGGTGCAGAGGTCAAACGACAAGGGTGAGATGTAGGAAGAGGATGGGTAGAGGAAAGCTTAGGCCAAGCTAGGATGAGGAACAAGGATTCTAAACTAAGGGAATGGGGGTGAGGAGGTAGAGGTGATCGTCTACCTGGAATGGGGGTGAGAGGACAACCTTAGGGCACCCTACAAAGGTGGTGAGGTGTTGGAGGAATATAAGGGTAGGTAGGGAGTTTTTCTACTCTAATAGGTTACATTAGGGCTTGGGAAGAGAGAGTGGAGCTTTAGGGAGGTTTCCTAAGCTCTAGAGAGGGTGGAGGTGAAGTAGGTAAAGATGGGTGACAAAGGAAGGAGCGGTAGGCCTTTTATAGGTGAGAAGAATAGGGTTAGTCGGCCATTAGTGCGCAAGGGGCACACATTCCACACGTAGGCACGACATTGGGCGTGCTTTTCACGTAGGAGGTATGCATTGAACTGAGCCGTGCACACGTCCACATGCATACGTGCATGACCGCTGGTTGGATGCAACTGGAGGGCATGCGAGTGTCGCACGCACTTCGCTATCAAGTGTGGAGCCACGTTGGGGGTTCGATCTTCATCCAACTGCTGAGATCACACGTAGGTCATGCCCTTATATCCACGCTAAACGTGCACTTCACCCATCGGTCTCTCCATGTGTCGTCGCTATTGCTACTTGATTTCGATCGCACAACTGAATTACATGGCACAATGAGGAGCACAACGCATCGCAGCTCAAACGGGTGTTGCGCGTTTGATAGCGACACTTGTGACCGCTTAGCTATCGTGGCTAAAGATCATGCGTGGGTCGTCGATCGCAGATCTGACAGCTGAGATCGCATGATGAACGTGCATTGAGAGTGAACGGGCGGTGCAATAGCACGTGATGGTGCAATGCAGATATGTGCACGCAGTAGGGGGCAACGCGGCCTGGTCTCGGCCATTGGATCAGGATCAAGGTTTTAAAAAACACAAGGCGGTACGAGGCGATTTGCCTTCATTGAGGCGAAGCGTAAGTCTTGAGGCGATTGAGACGTAAGCCTCAAGTTTTGAATAAAAAATTTAAAAAATAGCATAAATATATATTTGTTAAGTGCTAATAATAAAAACAAAGTAAAAAACACACATCCATATCATTTTTTCTATCACAACATTTAAAGAGTAAAATTAGATAAGAGATGACATTAAAATAAAATGTAAACCTCCAAACATTATAGAAAATTAGAAATTAAATTTATTAAAACTCCAAAATGAGTTAAATTTCATATGATGAGAATTATCACAAGTAAACCAAATAAATATAATGAATTATATTAACTCTACCCATTATCTATAAAAAAATCCAATTGTTATGACTCAAATTATAAGTAATGAGTCTAATAACTATTCTTGTAACTTACAAGTCATCATTCACAAACATAAAAAACCTAAATGAAACCTAAACAAAACCATTGACAAACAAATGATGTCATTGACATCCTAGAAAATATGATAAATTTATGATATCTCCATCACTCTCATACTTTGGAGGGATTTATTTATGAGAAAAGATCATGTCCAAGTCACATAACCATCAAAAAGGGCCTTTCAATCGAGGCTAGGGGCCTTTCAACCGAGGCTATAGCCTCACCTTCACCTCAGCGCATCAGTGCCTCGACATCACCTCGACCGAGGCTCACGCCTCATGGTGCAACCCTAAGGCTATAGCATCGAAGCATTTTCCTAACGCCTCGCCTCGAGGCGTACGCCTTGGGCGCCTTGAGGCACGCCTTTTAAAACAATGATCAGGATCCAACGACCACAAGTGAGTGTGCAGAACACGAGAAGGTTACAGGCAGCTGAGATGGCCTGTGGTGGTGCCACCTGGACCGTCTATCTTCTTTTGCTCGTAGATGATGCTACAAAGGTCCGATCGAGGAGATTTCGGAGGCGTTGGTCTCCGATTTTCCCCATGATCCCACCCGTACGGTTGAATTCTTCATTTGAGACACGTTTATGTGTCACCCCCTTCAACAAAGAGAAATTAATCAGCAAATGCTAAAATTATTCTATGTATGAATGCACTAATGATGACTACGATGCATTATATACAATGCTAAATGCATCTAATTAGCCTAGGAGCATACATAATCAGGCATTTTCTCATAAATGAATATATATCTATAAAATTCCACCAACCTGACTCCCTGAATGATGCCTCACGGAAAAAAAAGTTTCCAATTGAATATAAACAAAGTGATTGCTTTTATCCCCTACTACACATGCATGTATTTGCATATGCACAAACTTGTGCTGCTTGAGATATTTCAGGAGCAAAAGTTCATTACCAATCCAACTTTTTTAGTAGAAAACAAAATTTTTAGTTTCTTCATAAAAATATTGACCTATGTTCTTTTATGCCTGATCCTAAACACTGTTCCAGGTGGAGCTATATCAGATGGTGATAAGGTGAAAAGTAAAAGAGGGAACTGGCAACTTTTCAACACATTACAGGAGAGATGCTACAACCTTGGGAGGCCTCTAATGTTGAGCTATTGGTTTCATTTAGAAGGTGGGAGGGATAGTGTTATATAGGGCTCCTAACTTGATAGTCTTAGCTCAATCTTGTCTCAACAAATGCTCGTGAACCCAGCTCAATAAGCTAACAAGCAAATCCTCAGCCAAGATTCAAACTTGATCACCTTGTCAAGACAAGTTGTCTTACCCAGATGCCATACAAGGATGATATGTGTGTTTTCAATAATATATCATATATCTACAAAATACTGGGCTCTTATTTTTACTACACATTTATCTATGTATTTTCCAATGCCCAACCCAAAAATCTCCTCCGATGATAAAAGCTCCCATTAAACTTGTTGATTTCATTCATGAACTCGATTATGAATTTATGATTGGGTTCTTTAATGGGCTTGCAAACCTTCTTGAGCCCAATAAACCTGACATGAGCTTGCCTAATTAACGAGCCCAAGCTCGAGCCTACACAAATCTATAGGACTTGAGCCCAATTGTGTATCCATCTACTCACATAAATCAAATCAAAAGCCACAATCAAGGATTGAGATATGTAATTAGATTGTCTTCCACATTCAAATGGTTGGTCGAGGTTATCCTACGGGCTACAACCTTTAGTACAAGCTCACCAATCAACATTGTTTTGCACTTTTGAGTAATGTACAAGAGGTGGAGGAAGATTGAGCCAAGGGCTACCCTTCATCTAACATGATTGTGGACAAAAATGAGCAACTTATTCTATAAAAAAACCGTAACCTCTCTTATATAGAGAGGAAGGGATGGAAAATTTACATAAAGAGTCCAATAAACAATAAATGACAATCAAATAAAAAGCAACCATAAATAGGAACTCTAACACTCCCCCTCAAGTTGGAGCGTGGATGTCAATTAAGTCCAACTTCCTGCATAGAAAGACGTGTCATTCTTCAGTAGAGCATTGGTAAAGATATCAGCAATATGGAGCTTAGTGGAGACATAAGGTGTGGTAATGTTCCCATCTAGAACAGCATAAAAATAAAATGACAATTCACCTCAATATGTTTGGTCCTCTAATGAAAGACAAGATTCGAAGCCATATATGTAGCTAACTTATTATTATAGAACATTGGTACTTGACCATTAACTTGCATCCCAATATTACAAAGGAAAGAAACTATCCACATGACTTCACAAGCAGTATGGGCTATCGTCATATACTCTGCCTCTGGACTAGATCAAGCCACTACAGTCTGTTTCTTACAGCACCAAGATTGCCACAGAGAAAAATTGCAAAGCCACCTTCGGGCTTTCTATCATTAGATGATCCTGCCTAGTCAGCATTAGAATATGAGCACAAGTCAAACTGCCCATTCTTTTGAAAGTACAACCCCTTTCCTGAAGACTCCTTTAGACACTTCATAATGAGGCATACATCCTACTAACGACTATAACAAGGCTTGCCCATGTACTGACTTACTCTACTGACTACAAAGCTGATATCTAGTCATGTCACAGTGGGATATAATAATTTTCCAACTATATCTGTCATGTCCTCAATGAGGGATCATCAGAATCTCTACGCTTTCCTCTATTCTCAACTGGAATAAAGGATGGTTTTATAACCAATAGCCCTTCCTCTTCAAGAACTTCTAAGGTGTACTTTCATTAAGATAAGCAGCCTCTTTCACCTCCGATAGCTTCGATGCCTAGAAAATATCTCAACTCGCCCAAATCCTTCATTACAAAGCTGCTCCGCAAGAAGGTTTTCTTCTCTTGTATTCCCAAACTATCATCGCCTATTAGTATCATATCATCCGCATAGACTTCCAAAATAATTATCACAACCAAGATCATTCTAATGAAGATAGAGTAATCTGATGCAGACTACCGAAAACTAATCTTCATCACCATAGTACCGAGCCTCTTAAACCAGGCCTGGGGGCTTTTCTTCAAGCCATATATCGCCTACTTCAATTTAGACACATACTCCCCCTTAACCTCGTAGCCTAGAAGTTATGGCATGTACTCCTCATGTAGATCACCATAAAAGAAAGTCATTCTCAATATAGTCCACTCTAGAGGTTTGCATAAAGCCTCTAGCCACCAATCTGGCCTTGAATCTGTCATCAGTGTCATCTGGGAGATATTTTACCATATATAGCCCATTGCAATTGTCAAGAAAAATAATCTTTCTTGCTCCTTCATAAGCAAAACTTAGCCCTTTATGTAACAAGAGGGCCAAGGTATTAGAGGAAAAACAATAAGACACAATAGAACACTCACGAAAAATACAAAAGGGTAAACATAGCAAGACAGCAATGTTAGTATTATTATGAGGGTGCATGTGTTATTTTCTAATTGTATAAGGACTACTTATGCAATTTACCCTGAGGCTCTCTCTATATAAAGAGATCTATGGTTTCTAATAATAGTAGATTTTGAGTTTCTCTTCTCCCTCAACATGGTATCAGTGCAGGGTGGATCCTAGCTCATTCGTGCTTTATGCCATTCCCACCAAATAAACCCCTAATCCACCAAATAAACCCTAACCCATCAAGAGCAAATCGAAGCACCTCGAAGGGGGTGTCACCGCCAGCCTCTGTAGCGCCATCGAAGCGCCACCAACCCATCTGCTACGCCACCGGCCTGCATCTAAAGGCATAGCATCATCGGGTGGCTTCTGCAACCGCTGCAGCGCCACCTGGGCACCATTGGCGACATCCACAATGCCGCCAAGGCACTGCCAGCAATCTGTAGGACCACCAAGGGCCATCTAGGATCAATCTGATCCCTATGTTGCGATTTTCTGGGTGTCTTGATTAATAGAAACATGGTAAAAACACTTGTTTAGATGATCCCAGGTTATGATTTGTACTTCCCATAACTCATAGCTATTCTACCACTCTTATCTTCAGATCTGCGTCCTGGATACTCCAAGTTAGATCTGAGTTTCTCTCCTAACTTTCATCGCTTCTCGTGATCACAGTAATGGCATTTACCTCGAGTGAATCAATTGAAGCAAATATAATGAGGGACAACTATCAAATTAAATGGATCTCAAAACTATCGCAGGCATTCAAGATACTTATGGGTGACCACAAGAAGCTTCCAATTCTCACTACTTGTCCTCCTGAGTCAACTCATAAGGATTTTGAAAAATGATTGCAGGATAATTATCTGGTGAACTAGACAATAAATAGTGAGGAGCGACAGATAGCATCAAATTTGTTGTATAAGATGGCAAAGGATATGTAGGAGAGCTAGTTTAAGAAACATTATCTGCGCATGCTCGTCTTTCTAATATATATCACCGTATATGATCCATGTCTCAAAGAGAGGATGCTAATTGATTATTATACTGATATGGAAGAGCTCTTTGAAGAGATAAAAGTGTTTCAGCCTTCCTGTTGTGATACTCAAACCAGCCAGACAGACTTGGCAAGTCTATAGATTCTTGGATGGGTTGAATGCTAAGTTCTCATCTGCTTATAAGAATATTCTAGCCCTTGAGATTACGCCTCATTGGAGACTATGTATGGTCATCTGCAGAAGATATCTATGGATGCTAGTCATCTTCTAGTTGTCTCTACAACACCAAACACTGAAGCATCCACTTTTGCTGCATTTGAAGGCAGAGGTGGATTTCGAGAGGGTCATGGCTATAGATGTGGTCGTGGATGTGGACGATGTCGCGTCTATGAACCTTGTGTCCATTATCAAAGGACCAATCACCCCTCAGCGAAGTGTTGGGCCAAATTTGGCTATCCAACGAATCACTCCATTACTATTGCAGTAGTTGACAAGGAGTTACCCCCTCTACTAACTCTATTTATGTTCCTATGCCATCTCCTACTACTCTAACGATGAATGACTATATTTGTCTTATGGCCCTCCCACGTCAGCCTGTTGCCTCAAACACTACCACTTCTCTGGCTGCCACTAGTAGTTCTACGAACCTTGCTACTACGTCATCTTCATCATGGATTGTTGACTCAAGTGCTTCAAGTCATCTTACTAGTAAGGAAAATGCTATTGTTTCAATGCGTAAGGCTAATGATATTACTTCTGTTCGCCTGGCAAATGGCACATATTCACCTATCACTAAAGGTGGAGAGGTTCACTTTTCCAACAAGTTAAGGTTGTCAATCATTTACTGTGCTCTAGAATTTCTATTGAGCGTATTATCTGTTTATATTTAAGGAGCTTAAATGCCATGTTATATTTGATAAGCAGTTTGTCTATTTTCAAGACATCTGGATGGAGACAATAATTGGAGTGGGGATTGAATGTGACGGACTTTCTTATATTGATGCTTCTACTTTGTTGGTGCTACTTCTATTTATATTGATCAAGACTTTAGCATCGTTGACTGGGTCATCCTTCTGTTTCACGTCTACGAAATATGTTTCCAAAGTCTAATATACCAAATAATTTAGAGTGTGAAGTTTGTCATCTTGGCAAGCATCACGGAGTTTCTTTTTCATCAAGACAGAATAAAAGATGCTCAATATCTTCTGAGTTAGTTCATTGTGATGCTTGGGGTCCATGTCCAATAACTCACCAAAATGCTTACCATTATTTTATGGTATTTTATTGATGACTTCAGTCGTTTTTCTTGGACTTTTTTGTTGCATGATAGATCTAAAACTATCTCTATTATTCCAAAGTTTTTCAATGAAGTTCAGAATTTTTATTCTACTCAAATCAAAGTTTTTCAAAGTGACAATGTATTGGAATTTATGCAAAAAGATGTAGCTGATTTTCTTTCTTGCAATGGTACCCTTCATTAAACTTCATGTGCCCACACTTCGCAGCAAAACTGGGTTGCAAAATGAGAACAAGGCTGTCAAAGGCGAGAGGCACTAAAAGGTGAGGGGGCCAAAACGCCTGAGGTGCTAGGCGCTCGCTCGGGAAAAATGAGGCGCTAATACACACAAACACACATGCAACCATACATATACACATTATCCAAAATATAGTATGTTATGATTACACCTATATAATATACAAGACATATAAGTGATTAGACAAATAAGCGCAATGCACATACATATGCGCATTAATACATATCATAAGTGTGCATACAATTTCGTACAATTACATACACATGTAAATGTATAAATTATATTTATATGCTATACTTATGCGCATGCACACGTGTATGTACATATATAATTGTATGTATAAGTTGACATGTATGTACATACATACACAAACATACAAAATATATGTGTGTGTGTCTATATATATACATATATATATATAAGCACATGCATATGTACATATCTATGCATATGTGCATATGCATACCAATAGATGTGTGTTTAACTAAGAGTACCCAATAGTTAGGTGAAAAGAAATTAAAACCCTTAAAAGTATTTAAAAAAAGGAAAAATAAGAAAACATGGTCCAGGCACTCGCTTGGGGAGCCTCGTGCCTTGGCCCAGGCGCTCGCCTGGGCAATGCCTCAGGCAAATCAAGTTAGGCGAGCCTTGTCTAGGCACTAGGGCCTCGCCTCGCCTCAACTTGGCACCTAGGCGCACCTAGGCAAGTACCTTGACAGCAATGAATGAAAATTATGCCATCTACTTGATGTTGCTAGAACCATAATGCTTGCTATGAATGTACCTAAGAATTTTTAGGGGGATGTTATCCTAACATCCACATACTTGATAAATAGACTCCCTTCCCCTATGCTTGACGGAGCCACGCTGTTACTATTGTTCCAGCCAGACACCACACCCTTTGCATTGCCACTATGGATTTTTGGGTGCACATGCTTTATTCACCTCTTTCGGACCCCTAACAAATTGTCCCCCCAGTCTGTTAAGTATGTTTTCTTAGGTCATTCTAGAACCCATAAGGGGTATCACTATTTTGATCTTGTTGGGAAATGACACTATATGTCTGCAGATGTCTCTTTTATTGAGAAAACTCCCTACTTTCATGAAGAGTCTAGTCTCGAGTGATTTTCCCAACCTTATGAACATTGTCATAATTACTAATCACCTTAATTCTTGCAACTATGGTGGTTCTTAAACATCATGATGAGGCCCTCCGAGATCCTGGTTGGAGACAGGCAATGCAGGATGAGATTGATACCCTTATGTCTCGAGGTACATGGGACTTAACACATCTTCCACTTGGAGCCAAGGTAGTGGATTGCAGACGAGTGTTTACTGTGAAGTATCACCCAAATGGCAACATTGAGAGGCTGAAAGCAGACTTGTAGCGAAGGGTTATACTCAAACTTGTGGGGCAGACTACTTTGATGCATTCTCCCCAGTGGCATATATATGCTCCATCAGGATCATTCTCTCGCGGTAAATAAAAATTGGCCAGTGCATCAATTGGATGTCAAAACTACTTTCTTACGTGGTGATTTGTAGGAGGAAGTTTATACATCCCAACTACCAAGTTTGTGGTTGAGGGGGGGCAAGTATGTAGGCTCAAAAAGGTTGTATATGGCCTAAAATAGAGCCCCCAAGCTTGATTTAAGAGGCTCAATGTTGCAGTACAGGGGATTGGATTATGCAGGTCTACTTCTAATCATTTTGTATTTGTTAGACGAAAGGACTCTTAAACTACTATTCTTGTTGTATATGTTGATGATATGCTACTCACAAGGATGGCAGTCAAGGGATTCAAGAAACAAAGACATACGTACAAAGCATATTTGTAACCAAGGATTTACGAAAACTACGTTATTTCTTGGGCAGCAAGGTTACCAGAACTTCAGAGGAATGCCTCTATCTTAGAGTATGTGCTTGAACTTCTTGGTAAAACTAGACTACTTGGTGCACGACCATCTATGGTATGTGCAAAGCCACTGTGTCGATTGCCAAAGGAGGATGATCCATTGTTCAAGGACAACAACAGGTACAAGAGCATTGTTGGGAAACTCTTGTATGTTACTGTTACTAAACCTGATATCAATTATGCAGTTAACACTTAACAGGGCCATCCAACATATGGAGAACCCAACGTATAGTCATTGAAATGCTGTCTTATCCTCAGGTATGTCAAAGGAAGTACTGGAAAAGGACTTTACATAAAAAATAATGGTCATTTTGATATACATGTGCACTCTGATGCTAATTACGCAACGAGTCCAGAGGACAAACGATCTATCACTGTTTATGCTACCCTTATTGGAGGAAGCTTGGTAACATGGAAGAGTAAAAAGCAAGAACAGTGTCCAGATCCAGTGCTAAGGTAGAATTTTGGGCAATGGCACCTACTAGTTGTGAGATTATGTGGCTTATTAACTTCTTAAGGGATCTGGGAATTAAAGTTAAGAAATATGTCCCAATGTTCTCTGACAACAGAGCAGCTATGTTTATTGCCTCCAATCTGGTGTTTCATGAACGTACTAAACACGTTGAGCTGGACTGTCACTTTATGCGAATATATTAACTTCTGGCAAGATATGCACCTATGCTACTACATTAGAGCAGCAATAGCAAATATCGTCACTAAGGCACTACCTCGAAAGCGTCATGATTTTCTTTGTTTCAAGCTAGACATGTTAGATATAAATACTCCACCTTAAGGGGGAGTGCTAGTATTATTATGAGGGTGCATGTGTTATTTCCTGATTGTATGAGGGCTACTTATGTAATTTATCCTAAGGCTCTCCTTATATGAAGAGACCTAAGGTTTCTAATAAGAGTAGATTCTGAGTTTCTCTTCTCCCTCAACAAGCCAAAATTAAAATGATTCTAAAAATATATAATCAAAAACGTCTACACTTCCCCTCAAGTTAGGGCATAGATGTCAGACAGCCCCAACTTGTTGCATCAAAAAATGTGACGCTTCTTCTTAAGGGCCTTGGCAAGAATATCTACCAACTATATCCCATACATCACATAAGGCGTGCTAATCTTACCCTCTAGGATTGCATTGTGTATGAAGTGACAATCGACCTCAATATACTTATTTCGTTCAACGAAGACCGAATTGGAGGCAATATACATGGCAAATTTATTATCACAGTATAGTGGGACAGGAGGAGAGGCTAAAATGTCAATATCCTATAGAAATCCCACAATGCACATAATTTCACATGCATCTTGAGCCATGGATCGGTACTCTGCCTTAGCACTGGATATGGCAATGACCATCTGCTTCTTGCTCCTTTAGGAGATCAAGTTGTCTCTAAGAAAAACTGCATACCTAGAGGTAGAAGGCTGATCCTCAATAGATCCAATATATGATGTCCAGTGAGCCAAAATCTTGATAGTAGAGTCCCAGTCTTGGACTGTCCTTGAGATATCTCAAGATAAGGCAAACCTTTCGCCAATAGTTGTACCTAGGCTTCTCCATGTGCTAACTAGCCCAACTAACAGAAAAATTGATATCTAGCCTGGTCACTGTCAAGTATGGTAGTTTCCCAACCATGTTTTGATACCCTATAACATCCTCAAAAACAAGGTCATCCTCTAACTCACCAAACCACTATTTTGCCTCAACGTGAATGCCCAATGGCTAAGCCCCCAAGAAATAAGCCTCCTTAAGTATCTATAATGCATACATCCTTTAGGATACAGCCTCAATCCCAAAGTAATACCGCAAATCACTAAGGTCCTTGGTAACAAATATTGAATGCAAGAACTCCTTGGTTTGCCAGATATCGTTCTCATCATCACCTGTCAGCACAAAACCATCCATATAAACAACCATCACAACCACTTTGCTAGTAAATCATCATCTCTTTATTAGGACCAAAAAGACTTATTCCATTAAAGAGACCTTGGGCCTGTTTATATAGAGGCGCCAAAGGGAAGATTACAAATATATCCCTTCACCTTGCAATGAAAAGAAACCCATTACACAAAACTCAACACTTCCCCTTAAGTTGGAGCATAGGCATCAACCATGCTTAGCTTGGTAAAAATATAATGTAATCTCTTCTTGGGAACTGCTTTAGTGAAAGTAATTACTAGTTGGTCTTCAGTGCTAATACGGTGTAGAAATTTTCTTGGCTAAGATGGCCTCTCTGATAAAGTGACAGTTCACTTCAATATGTTTGGTCCTCTCAAGAAAAATAGGGTTATTTGCAATAAATATGGTAACTATATTGTCACGGTGCATTGGAATAGAATCAAGTACCTTCACTCCAAAGTCTTCCAAAATGAAATGAACCCAGAGTAACTCACAGGTAGCTTCGGGCATGGTCATGTATTCTGACTCTGCGCTCGATCAGGATACCACTGCATGTTTCTTGCTCCTCTAAGTAACCAGATTACCTCAAATAAATGTGTAGTACCATGTAGTGGACTTCCTATCCTCATGAGCACCTGCACAGTCCACATCAGATACCCACACACATTCAAGTACCCATTGTCTTTGAAAAGGAGCCCTTTCCTAGGTGTACTTTCTAAATACCTGAGAATCTGGCAAACACCATCCCAGTGGATTTCCTGTGGTGACTGCATAAACTAGCTTAATATTCCAACTACAAAAGCAATATCAGGGCGACTAACAATCAGATATAGTAATTTAGCAATCACTGCCCGATATTTGGTGACATCTTGCAATAGTAGGATATCATCATCTGCAATTGGCAAGGACACATCCATGGGAACATATGCTGGTTTGCACCCCAGCATACCAATGTCTCTCAGCATGTCAAGAACAAACTTGCACTGAGAAAGCGCAAGTCCTCTACCAGTCTGTTGCACCTCAATACCAAGGAAGTAGTTGATAGGACCTAAACCCTTGGTAACAAAATGCGACTACAGCATCTTCTTTGTTTCCTCTATTCCTTGCCTATCACTACCAGTCAAAACTGTCATCCACATATACCACAAGTATGACAGAGCCTATTTGTTTATGCAGTGTAAAGATAGAATGATCTATCGATGACGTGGTGAAACCATAATCTTGGACCACCCTACAGAATCTCACAAACCAAGCTCTAGGACTCTGTTTTAGTCCAACGATAGCTTTATGCAGTCTACACACCTTCTAACACTCCCCCTAAATAGGGAAGCTGGGGAGCTGCTCCATGTAGACTTTCTATTCCAAATTGTCATAGAGAAAGGCATTTTTGATATCCAGCTGATATACGATCCAATGTTTGTTGACAGCAGAGATAGCAGTATCCGGACAGAATTAAGACGAGCAACCAGGGAGAAGGTCTCAAAGTAGTCAACCCCAAAACATCTGAGTGTATCCTTTGGCCACCAAGTGTACTTTGTACCGATCCATAGTTCCATCAGGATCATTGATTTAAATGCCGACGCATGCCGTCAGCAAGGCCGATTTTGAGAAATAACCAAGCCGATATGGTTTCAGTGTCGAAAGACAGGTGTTTCGGCGGCATGCCGACCGATATGGTCGGCATGCCGACCATACTGACGGCATGCCGCCTTGCCGATGTTGTGTGCTTGCTGCAGACTGCCACTGCCATCTCTTCCGCGCTACTAATGCCACTGTCACTGCCATCCCTGCCGCTGCTTCAGGCTGTAGCCTGCATCATTACTTATGGAACTTCTCGCCTTCTTGGTGGACTTGTTGCCTACTGGGAAGGTGGGGGAGAGTCTCCCTGTAGAGGGTGGCCGCCGCACGTATAGGATTTCCTCCAATGATGACTCTTTTGGAGGGAAGGAGAAAGGGGACAAAGGTAACGGAAGGTCGTGCGGTGCCAGTGCCTGCACTGGCTGGTGGCATGATGCAATGGCCAATGTGAATCGGGTGGGGTGGGAATTAAGGTGTGTGCACTGTGTGGTGGATGCTGGTGGAGGAGAATGGGTAAGAAATCCACAAAACATTTATCGACAATTTATAAAGTAGACAACACCGACGGACGTAATCGTAAATTTATCGAATCAAATATTTACACAGTACGTCACCGACCAACGGACGTAATCACAAAAAATCCATAAAATAATAATCGACGACTTGCACAGTACATCACCGACGAACGTAATCGTAAATATACCGAATGAAATATTTGCACAGTACGTCACCAACCGACGGACGTAATCATAAAAAATCCATAAAATATTTATCGACAATTTTCATAGTAGATGTCATAGACGGACGTAATCGTAAATGTATCGAATCAAATATTTGCACAGTAGTCACCGACCGACGGACGTAATCACAAAAAATCCAAAAAATATTAATCGACGATTTGCACAGTACGTCACCGACGAACGTAATCGTAAATATACCGAATGAAATATTTGCACAGTACGTCACCAACCGACGGACGTAATCATAAAAAACCCATAAAATATTAATCGACAATTTTCATAGTAGACATCACCGACAGACGTAATCTTAAATGTATCGAATCAAATATTTGCACAGTACGTCACCGACCGACGGACCTAATCACAAAAAATCCATAAAATATTAATCGACGATTTGGACAGTACGTCACCGATGGACGTAATCGTAAATGATCAAATAAAATATTTGCACAATACGTTACCGACCGACGGACGTGATCATAAAAAATATATAAAATATTAATCGACGATTTGCACAGTATACGTCACCGACGGACGTAATCATAAATGTATCGAATCAAATATTTACATAGTACGTCACTGACCGACGGACATAATCATAAAAAATCCATAAAATATTAATAGAAGATTCGGATAATATACGTCTCGCGTTGCACTCATTGATAGCGGATGGACTCAATTATAAAAATCACATAAATTATTTGAAATGATTGGTTATAAATATCGACTATCAGTTGCTGCAATTCACACTCAACCATAGACACATCGATTGAGCTCACAATCCCAATTCAGAGTTAGTGATTTGCTGCTGCCTGCTGTTGCCTATCGATTACTGATAGACCTTGACTCGCTGAGTTGGTGAGTTGCTGTGGTAAGACAGTTTCTTTCAAAAATCGAGCAGAAGGCTTCAGTTATAGCTTTCATACCTTTTTTCCTACCTCTTTTTCTTTTATGGTAGTATTCATTATCATTTTTTAACTATCATATTTGTTAAGTTCTAAATTTAGCAATACACAATAACAAATAAAGTAGTAACCACTTGTAAAGTACAATACATACTAGCCCCATACTTTCCAACAATAAGGTCCAACAACTACCAATACTCATCAGTGAACATATATATTAGACTTTCCAAAAAGTACGATTAGACCCAAACCTAAAAAAAAGTAGACGTGCCAACTAAGTTGGATAATTGTCTAAGTCATATTAGACTTAATTGGATCATTCTGGGGCCTTATCTACTTGGACCAACCGGTGACAAGACGGGTCGGTGCAGTAACCGCGTTAACCTCTAGTAGTGTCCCGCCATGCGGGGTGCCCTAGGGGGTCCCACCTATCTGACCGGCCAGGTAATTCAAGGGTTGGGGTAATCCAATCGGGTCTAGTAGGGCTTGAATTAGATACAAAAGGTGTAACCATTTAAGGTAGATTTTTCTCGCTTGTTTGAATTAGATAGGGACATACATCAAAGGTATAGTATGATTATATAATGATTATGAATTATGAAGTAAATGTAGTGTAGCTGTGCAGAATCAATATGTCTGGAAAAGGCAAGGCTATTGTTCGAGGAAGTGAGAGCGGAAACATCAAAAAGGATAAGGAAGACATTGGATGGTTGTATTGCACCAAAGTGATGGATGGAACCAAACCTATGACAGAATGTAATTTTTGTGGAAAACAGTTAAAGGGTGGTGGAATTACACGATTCAAGCATCACCTAGTTGGTGACGATAAAATGTTATAAAATGTGAGGATTGTCCAGATGATGTTCGTTATTTGATTGCCGAGTCAATGACGTCAAGGCGAGAGAAGGAATCAATAAAACAGAGGTCAAAAGAAGCAATCCATGAGGCCCTATTTGGTAGTTATGAAGATTATTACGATGTAGACTCTGACTCGAATGAAGACTATGAATATCTGAGTGATGTGAAGGCTCATCCAAGGAGGAGGAGAGAATTCAGACAAGCAATGAAAGACTCACTTAAAAGTGAGCATGAACGACAAGCTCTGGCAGGTGATCGAAGAGCAGAGAGCATAAGGTATACAGATGCTGGTGGTAGTGACTCAGGTTCTGGACTACCTCCACACCCATCCAAAAAACAAAAAATGGGTTTACGTAGTTTATTTCGATCTGGTAGCACTAAGGGGAGCCTGGGGGGAAAAGCAGACCCAAAACAGAAAACCATTAAGGGCATGTTTGGGAATGCAAGGGAAAAGGTTGGTAGAGCAGTCACGAGCTTAGTTTCGGCTCATGGGTTGCCAGCTAACATTGCAAACGGGCCATGGTTGCAAAATGTTATTGACGTCAGTGCTCAATATGGAACTGGAGTTAAAGCTCCTACAGCATATGAAATAATGAACAAATACATGCTTATGGAGAAGGCAGATTTAGCTGAGTATATTTCTGATTTGAAAAGTATGTGACCCCATTATGGAGTTACACTGATGACAGATGGTTGGACTAGCTATACAATGAGGCAAATCATTAACTTATATATTGTGATGGACGATCCATCTTTTTGAAATCCGTCAATGCATCGGATAAAGTAAAAGATTACAAATACCTTTATTCCTTATTAAAGGATACGATTAATGAAGTCGGGAAGGAACATATTGTTCAAATTATTACGGACAATGGCAGCAACTTCAAGAAGGCGGGAGAAAAGATTATGAAATCAAATAAATATGGAATATTCTGGATGCCTTGTGCTGCACATTGTATAGATTTAATTTTGAAAGACTTCGGAAAGAGGAAGTCAATTTCGTTTGTTATGGATAAGGTCCGATCGATTACATCATTTATTTACAATCACGGACATGTCTTGTCGTTAATGAGAGAGCATTGCAATAGCGAATTGGTGCGTCCTGGGATAACACGATTTGCTACACATTACATTGCCTTGCAAAGTATTGTAGATAATAAAGTTGAATTAAAGTCAATGGTAAATTCTACCAATTGGTTTGCCATGGCAGAAACTAGGACACAAGGTGGGAAGGATGCAGAGGACTTGATAAACAATTCACGATTTTGGGATGATTGTAGCTGCGTTACTCGTATTATGAAGCCCGTCGTATTAGTTTTGAAGTTTGTGGATGGAGATAAGAAACCAACGATGGGCTACATATATCAAGCACTAGAAATTATGTATGAAAAGGTGGAAGAAGCAGCGGGAAGGTCTAAAGAGCCATTCTTAAAGATAATAAGAGAACGAAGGCAAAGCATGCTATCCGACCCGCTCCACCTTGCCGGTAAGTATATTTCATGATAAATTTATCTTATTCAAATAATTTTGTGTTATTTTAACTATTTATCTTTTATCATAGGCTATTATTTCAACCCAAAATTTAACTATAAATACCACCTCGGCACACACGAAAATCTCATTCAAGCTGTGCAAAAAGTTGTTCAAAAGATCTCCTACAACTGCTACGCAAATAGCATGCATGAATGAGGTAGGCAAATTTAACTTAAAATTTGACGCTTAAATAAGATATTTGACATCTTCATGTCAACATGATGTAGATTAAATTATTTAGAGAAAGGATGGGATCTTTTGGGAGTCATATGGCACAGCAGGCTATTAAGGTCACTTGGTAATAACCGACATCCCTTTAATATTTACTAATAATAATTTACTCTATAAAATCCAATTTTTGACTAGAATATGTTTCCCTACAGCGGAATGGTGGAATTTGTATGCAACGGAAGCTCCAAATTTACGACAGGTGGCTGTTAAAGTGTTATCACAAACATCATCTGCTGGTGAGTGTAAAAGAAATTGGAGTACATTTAACCTTATCCATTCCAAAAGAAGAAACAAGCTTGGAATTTAGAAGCTTAATGACCTTGTGTATATCCACTACAATACAAGGTTACGAATGAGACACATTCAGGAAAGCTTTGATTTTAAAAACAAGGGAATGTCCGATCCAATTAATCTGGCCTACATTTTTCGAACCGGAGATAATGTGCTAGAAAGTTAGATAAATGACATTGGAGAACCTGTGATGGATGTTAGGGGAAGGCCAGATCCAGAGCTATCAAAGAAAATGGATGCTGATGTTGAAGGACATATGGTCAAATCTGGTCATCATACATTTCCTATAAGAGTACTGGATGAAGAGGATGAAGAACAACAGTTATCACAGTCTACATCAACCTCAAAGGATGACTCAGATGATGGCTCAAATGCAGATGCATTTGTAATGGTTGAAGGATCTGGATCAGAAGGATCATCCGACAGAGGGAGACATGGTGGTCAAGGGTGCTACAGAATATGACGGAGGACACACCAATATCCATGGCGAACATATTCCAAGTCCAAGTCCACCAGCCATGGATTACGAGGGATATCCAACTTACGATGCCTACATGGAGGATTTGAGCTCCTCAATTGATTCCATGAGCATTAATGATCAATTTTTTTTGTTCTTCAGCACCTGGATCTAGATGTCACACGGGATCATATGACACAACGCGTGAGACGGGATCTTCGTATGCTCAACCATTCTACTCGCAATCATTTGCACTACCACCGCCTTCATATAATTATCCATCATATCCATACAATGAGTCTGAAAATGTTTGACACTTCTGGGACTAGGACTGGGAGTGAATATTCTTACCCATATGAGTATGGTATGATCCAAAATTACTTTCCTCAACAATTCCAACCCCAAGCTCTCCCTCAAATGCCAAGATCAGAATCATCACAAGATTCTAGAACAGGATTCTCACAAACACGTGCAACTATTCGTGCACGTGGGCAGCGTGACAGACCATACACAGATAGTAGATTCCCCCGTCTTGGGATTTTTGTTAGTATGAATGAACATGAATACAGACAGCACATAATGGATTACTAGACAATGTATTCATATATGTCTTGGAAGGATTACTATGAATACATTCAAAGTATTCATCGACACAATAGTCAACAATGGTATCAATCAAGTAGTGATAGTACCCATGATAAAGATATGCATCCAGCAAGACACTCTTGGTTCTGGTGAAATCTGTCTTTCAAGTTCCAAGTCCTGAATTCCGATACATCATACATCAAGACATTATGGTTTTAACTTTTACTTTGAAACTATACATCTTGATTCTTTCATTCTAAAATTCTTTACTTCTTAAATTCTTTGTATTCTTCTATTATTAAATTTTTTGTATTCTTAACATGGTAAGAATATTTCATCTCGTTATTGAATTTTAACATTGTATGTTCATGTTGTATATGAATATTATGATGTAATACTCTTATTGTTACATAATAAACATTTGATTTTCTTGAAACTGATATCATTTTGACCACTTCTACCATTTTTGTCAGCATGCATCGGCATGCCCTCGACGTGCCTCCGAAATGGCATTTTTTCGAGCCATCGAAATCATCGAAATCTACCATCGAAAAACGGGCATTTCTCCGACATGCCCTCGGCATGCCCACGAAATGCACACTTACAATTTCATCGGCACGGCGTCGAAATCGACATTTCGAACCTTAATCAAGATGGCATTTGAGGGTAAACACCCATCTACACCCCACAACAGTAGCTCCTGGCAGTAGATCAACCAAGTCCCAAGTACTATGGGACTGTAAAGTTGCCATCTCCTCCATTGATAATGTCCAAGACGGATCACGAAAGGCCTCATGATGATCTCAAGGTACCTGCACGATGTCAATGGCAAGAGAAAATCGGCCTCCAACTGTAGACAGGCTATCAAGAGACAAACTGGGACACTGATTATTAAGCACAAGAATGTGGAATCTTCCTTTGTGCAATAGGATGGTCCAGACTAATGTCCTCAGTAGTAGGAAGTACCTAGTCCTCGAACAAGTCATCAACAGCTAGTGGGGACTGAGCAGAGATAGTGGATAGTGGTTCATCCATATGAGTAGTATCCTAGATCCTACGTTGAAAGTGTTTAGGAAAGGTATCCATAACAGGAATCTCAGAACAATACGGAAAAGGACCTGGATCAGGTTGAGTGGCCCTAAGTATAGGTGGCTTAGTGGGCTGTGGTGGTTCAATGAGCATAGGAAGGGGAACTCCATGTGACGGCTCAGTAGGTTCCTCCCCCTATTTCCTATAATATGGTATCTCCTCAAAAAAGGTGACGTTAACAAAAACATAAAATTTCTGTGAAACAGGGTCATAGCATATGTACCCTTTCTAGGTCTTAGAATATCCCAGAAACATACTTCATAGATTGAGGAAAAATTTTATCCACTTTATGTAAATGAACAAAACACACATAGTCAAAGATGACAAGAGTAAAAGAAAACATATCACTGCCAGGAAACAAAAAAAAATACGGAGTTTTACCTCCTAAGACAGAGCAGCAAACTTTGTTCACCAAATAAGTAGCAGTAAGAACAACAACCCCAAACTGTGAAGGAGCATTCATGTGAAACATGATAGAACAGGCAACATCAAGTACATGACAGAACTTACGTTCAGCAACCCCATTTTGTTGGGAGGTGTGAACGCAAGTAGTCTTGTGAACAATACCTAATGATCTAAAAAAGACATCAGTCCAGGCATTCACAAATTCCAAACCATTGTCACTCCGAAAAATTTTAACAATAGTAGAAAACTAAATCTTTATTTCCAAAATAAAAGTTTTAACAATATCAAAGATTTCAAAATTTTCTTTCATCATAAAACCCCAGGACATCCTGGTATGATCATCCACAAGAATAAGGAAAAAAATGAAATCCTCACACTCCTAACCCTACAAAGGCCCCAAACATCAGCATGCACAAGAGCAAAAGCAAACTCAGTTCTTTTATTATTTTGTGTAAAAGAAGACCTACGGTATTTGCCTAACTAACAGGCTTCACACCTCAAAACAGGAAAAGACGAAGTAGGAAACTAACGACGCAAAACACGAAAACTGAGATGACCAACTCTCAAGTGCCACTAAAAAGCAGTACTGGCATACACAGCATCAGTACTCGAAGGAGGAGAGATATGTAGGTAGTAAAGCCCATTCTGCTCAAACCCACCAATCCACCTCATCGTCTGGAGGTCCTGCAGGACTAAATATTGGTCATAAAAAATAACCCATCTCAAATCTCCGGTAATTTGACTAGTACACATCAAATTCAGTGCTAATCATGAGAGGTTAAGGTTTGGTGGGGGGAGAAGGAAGGCCAGGGTTTCGTAGGATACCAGAGCCCTGGTCAAGAATCGCTGCTCTGATATCATGTTAGGACCGAAAAGACTTATTCCATTAGAGAGACCTTGGGCCTCTTTATATAAAGAAAGGCACCAAAGGGAAGATTACAAATATAACCCTTCACCTTACAATGAAAAGAAACCCATTACACGTAACTCAACAGTTATCATCACCTGTCAGCACAAAATCATCCACATAAACCATCACAACCACTTCGCTAGTGGAAACATCTCTTGTCTCCGAATAAAAATTGGATGATCTAATGAGGACCTATGGAATCCAATCTTCTAAATTTTCATTCTCAGTCGCTCAAACCATGCCTGAGGACTCTACTTAAGGCCATAAATGGCCTCCTTTACTCTATAAACACACTCCCCCTGAATAACGTAACCAGGTGGTTGTCGCATACAAACCTCCTCTGTCAGATCACAATACAAAAAGACATTCTTGATATCAATCCACGATTGACTACAACTAAGATAATATTGGGATAGAAGAAACATGTGCCACAAGTGAGAAGGTCTCCATATAATCAAACGCCTTATGTCTATTTGAATCCCTTGGAAAAGAGGTGTGTGTTGAATCTATCAATAGTGCCATTCGCCTACTATTCAATGTTGTAAACCCAACAACAATCAACCACAGTAGTATCATTTAGACATGGAACCAACTCTCATGTCCCTCTAAACCTAAGTGCCTCCATCTCCTAATCGATAGCTGCACATCAACGAGGATCTTGAGATGCCTTAAGATAATCACAAAGGAGAACCATGCTGGTAAAAGCTTAGGCAAAATGCTGAACATCATCCAGCAAGTGTGACATCTTAGTGTAGCTCGACATGAAAAGCAAGGTACAAGAGCAGTTGGTCTTCCTCAATGTAATAGGTCAGTCATCATCAGTCTTTGCATCATTAGCAGGAGGGGCACAAGGTGGTAAGTCATTCGGTGTCTCTATAGCAATAGGAAAAGGAGCCTAGCGCCGATGATACATGATAGTCTCTCTGGGAACCAGATCAATGGTAACCCCTTCCTCAAAATAGAATTGGACATTCTCAAACAAGCTAGCATCAGCAATGACTATCTTTTGTGTATCAAATCATAACACCTGTTCCCCTTCTAAGTTCGAGAATAGTCCAAGAAGATGCAATTCACTACCTTGGGGGAAATTTTGTCATGTGCGCAAAACACCTGGACAAAACAAGTGCATCCAAAAATGAAGTGGTAATGCAAAGGGTCTATCTAAATCTGATGTAGAACCTGGTATGGGATGTGTCCCTGTAGCATATATGAGGGATCCCTGTTGATAAGATACGTGGCTGTCAGAACTGCATCATCCCAGAACTACTTAAGGACCTTCATATACACCATTAGGGCCCTCACAATGCTTAGCAGATGACAGAGCATACGCCCTACTACGCCATTCTATTGTGACATAAGAGCACATGACGTTTGATGAATAGTATATCGGCTAATAAAGAACTCCTGCATCTCCTTCTACATAAATTCCAGAGCATTATTGCTCAAAAAAACCTGAAAAGTGACAAAGTACTATCTGGATCTCTACAAAAAATCTCTGGACAACCTAAGGAACCTCGGATCAAGCCTTCATCAAGAACACCCATGTGGACCAACTATGGTCATTAACAAATATAGCAAAATATTGGTGGCCACCCATGTTAGACATGCGCCAACCCCCAGACATTACAACGGACTATGGCAAAGGGAAAGGAACTGACTCCATTTGTGAGGAAAGGAAATAAACTCCTTTGGTGCTTTCCTAGCTAAAAGGCCTCGCACTTTAGGGACAAATCACTCGGCAACTCTGGGTACATCTAGCACATCTTGCTAATGGAGAGATGCCTTAAGCGTCTATGCTAAAGCCATGGGTCATCAAATATGGATACTGCTCCAACAAACTCCACAAGAACATCCACGAAATAGAGGCCAACTCGCTCTATTCCACCATCAATGATCTCATTGGTCTTCTTATCTTATAAGTAACAGTGTCGATCATCAAAGATCACCTGGCACTAGGGGTCCTTACAAATGCTGCTAACAAATAGGAGATTAATTAAAAATTCTAGGGCACAATGTACATATGTGATTCAAGATCCAAGAGATACCTAGACATCTCCAACAGCAATAACGAGGGAGATTGACCCATTGGCTACTTTATTTGCCCTAACCTTCTGTGGCTTGTTCGAAGTCTCCAACACTGCTGGATCTCCCGTGAGATGGATCAAGGCTCCTAAATCTATGACCATCCAGGTAATCCTCGAGGAACTCCAATCTTCTTGTGTACGCGTGCCTCGGACCATGCCGCACAATCCATAACCCTCCAACAATGACGCGCATCGAGGTACATATGCACACAGCTTAGGATAAAACCCCAAGCACAATAGAGATCATTGCTCCGCACAAAGCGCTGCGTGTCATCCATACACGCATGCTCACCATCACAACCAACAGTGCCACACGAGCTATCCAGCGATGCTCCAAAGCCCTCATGTGGGACCCCCAATGCGCCAGCACCCAAAGCACTAGCACTACCGCATGGGACCCCCAAATCACCAACATTGCCCCTAGGGCTTCAATCATGCCAACTCCACCACTTTAGAGCCAGTGCTCACCCCTTGCATCGCCAAATGTTGTGCGAAAGACAAGCATCACCATACAATGTTCATGTATCCCTCGAGAATCACCACGATGGTTGGTGATTCTTACATGACAACATATTTGGTGGATTTTTTGTGGGATAGTAGAGCAATGATCTAGGATCGCTACTCTAATACCATGTCAGAAAAATAATCTTTGTTGTTAGAAGGAAAAACAATAAGGCACAATAAAACACTTACCGAAAACACAAAAGGCTAAAAATAGCATGACAACCAAACCTAACTAATCCAATTCTAAAAATATTTAATCTAAAACATCTACAACAATCAACCACCAAAACATCAGGGGGACGAGGTGCAAGCTCCCATGTCCTTCGTCCCGTAACAACATCCATCTATTTACCTATGGCAACCTTCCATTTCAGGTCCCATGCAGCCTCAAAATAGTTCCTTGGAAAAATAGTACTCAACATAACCCGTAAGAAATTCCTCGTAGAGGAACTCACATGAGCAACAGAGTTATATCGTGAGATATGGTATAGGATCCAATCGATTTTCTTAGGGCTATCAGTCTATCATCTTGCTAAGGAGCATTCAAAGCAAATGTGGCAACAGGAAAATCTGGTGAGCTATCACCTACAGTATCATCAGTAGGTATGAATACAGAATTAGGGACTGGAACAGGCATATTTGGTGAAGGATCCAATCTACGGTAGACCTGAGGAGTCAATTGAGTGGCTTCCCCTTCATCTAAGAAAATGCTGCACCCTCTTAAAGAAAGTACCATCTACACTCACCATATATCGATTTAAAGTAGGATCATAGCACTTGTATCCCTTTTGTGTTCTAGAAAAGCCCAGAAACACACTTATGGCCCGAGGAGGCAACTTGTCCTGACTACTAAAAGTTACAGAAAAAACATACACACCTAAAGGTCCAAAATGGAAATGCAAACAAGTTGGAATGTGGATATAAGATCTCAAAAGGAATCTTCCCACAAAGGACAAACAAGGAGACTATTTATGAGATGGTTGTAAGTACATCACTAGAAATGCTTAGGAACATTCGTAGACACAACTAAGGTGCATGAGTATCCAAAGATGGTGCAGTTTCCTCTTAGCGAGGTTGTTTTGTTGGGAGGTGTGGGGACAAGATGTCTAATGGATGGTACCATTGTCCTCAAAGTATTGGCACAAGCCATTCTGCTGAAACTCAAGGGCATTATCAAATCTAAGAATTTTAATGCTAGTAGAATAAAAGTTCTTAACTTCGTAAATTTACTTTATTACATGAAGAATTTCATACATATCTTTCATTAAGAAAGCTGAAAAGACACGACTAGAGTCATCAACGAAAATAGCAAGGTACCTATGACCAGACAATTTTGACAAGGTAAGGACCCCAAACATCACAATGGACTAACTAAAAAGAACTCTAACTCTACTTCTCGGGTCAAGAAGAAAAAGTGCTCCGGAGATGTTTTGCCCAACTGGCAAGCTTCGCAATCAAAACTGGTAGAGGCAAGAATATCAAGGAACCCCTAGCAAAGTTTGTTAATGGATGGGTGCCCCAGCAACAAATGCCAAAGAAAAGGGTCAGAGGAAATAGAAGTGGCTCCACCAAAAATAATCAGAAAATCGAGATAATATAGCACACCTCCCTTAAATCCCCCACCAATCATCTCCTTTTTCTAGATGTTCAGAAAATAACAATAGTGCTACTCAAAAATAACTCAACACTCAAGTAGCTTGCATAACTACTAAACAATAAGCTCACAAGAAACTCAAGTGTGTAGTAACCATCATGCAACTATAATCTCGTAGAAAAGCCTATAGTAACAGGCAAATAAGAACCATATAAGCTAACTGAGGTGAGGAGATAACAGTAGACTTTCTTGAGGAAGATAGGTTGTCTACCTTACCGATAAGGTGATTGGATGCTTCAAATCGATAATCCAATCAAAAGAACCTATAGAGGCAGAATTGGCTACAGTACCTATAGTAAAGACGATAGTAAAAGAAAGGGCTCACTCCTCAATAGACCCCTTGGACGATTCAACTCACCAGGGAATGACAAAGCAAATATGGCTCTGCATCAGCTTGTCACTAGAGACTCCAAAGCAATAGATATTTGATTAACTCAAGCAGGCTTGATGAATTTCTCTTGACACTTCTCAAATGGGTGATTTGCCCTCTTGCAGTGCATGACGAAGAAAGATACGACAGACATGACCACCATCATGAGTGTGTCCACGTCTACCAGTGCAGCCACCTCTTCCTCCAAAGGCAACAAGAGCAGAGGTCTCGAGTATAGCAATACGGGATGCAAGTGAAGCATTAGCACCAATCTTCTGCAACCAACAATGAGCATTCTCAAGATCAGGCACTGAATCTAACAATGACATCTAATCTCTGATTGTCTAGTATTTGAGTGTCAAACCATCTAGGAAGTCGTACGTTTGCCACTCAAATCGCTTTGTAACCTGCTTTTCACAGCAAGTCGGTTGGAAGACAACAAGCTCCTCAGACAGGCCCTCCAGAGTAGTAACATCCTCAACCAAGCACATATCACCATGATTAGTATTCCATATCCATAAGTAAATATCCGTATAACAAGAATTGTTTGTCTGTGGGGAGTACCTCTTCTCCAAAGTCCCAAATTTCTTTGATTGTCCTCTTATATAGCATATTTGTGGCCATCTTTTAATCAATACTACTCATCACAAGATAATTGTCCTTGCACTTCTCGTGCTTCACTGCATTTTTGGGATCAAAAGCATTATCAATCAGGACATGTAGATGATCTTGTCCTCCAATGAAATGCGAAAAGCCCTCAACCACCGGACATATTTCTAGGATGCAATTAATTTTATCGTAGTACCTTGAACCAAAAATAAAGATAGAGATCTTGGCCTCTAAAGTAACAATCAAGATTTCTCCATTAACCATAGGGTCAATAGTGCAAAGGCAATCAAGCAAGATCAAGTGTCATCCACAAGGTGCACAATCAAGTGCATAAAGGGTATGCAATATGCACACAAGAAGATGAGTAGTGCTTAGTTCATGTGTGCATGTAAAATCTGCATAATAGGAATCTAGAGAGGGTCATCGAAGAGAAATCAACTGAAAGGATCGAATCTAACCGAGTAATTAACTAGATGGAGTCATCAGAGCAGTAATTCAATGAGGCAAAAATCGAGAGGGTGATCAAATCAGACCAATAGCAGTCTAGTGATCAGTCAAGGAGTAGTTAGACTGGTCAGGCGATGATACTGCAGAAGTTCAATCAAGGCAACGTGGAGCGATCTAGAATAGCAAGACTAGTGAGGTGATGAGACCCAAGGATGGGTCAGTGAAAGCAGTACAAATGTTCTTGGGTCTAGGAAATAGATCGACCCTTAAAGGGGGTTTGCCAGAGAGGAAACCAAAGAAGGGCTCATCGAAGCCCTAACCAATCGATCGGTGGCTAGCGATAGTGGTGGTGTCTTCCATTGGTTTAACAAGTAGGCTAGGGTTCTTTTTTTGTTTGGTTTTGTGGTGGAAGAAAGAAAAGAGATCAAAATTAAGGAGGTATCAAAGATCGGCCTAAGATCGCTATTTTGATACCATGTCAAGAAAAATAAGCAACTTATTCTATTCAAAAATCCTAACTTCTCTTCTTATATAGAGTAGAAGGGAAGAAAAAATTACAAAGAGTCCAACATAAAAAATAAAATGACAAAATCAAATATAAACAACTACAATGGGGACTCTAACAAGTACAATAGATCTTTCAAAATCACAAGGACATTCTATCCAAGCAACGAATTCACATAATTTTTGAAACTCCTGTTAGATGCTAGGCAAGGTGTTTTAGGCCTACTCATTCCAAAGCCATGTCAACTAGTTAGCTTGAGGCCAGTTTTGCATGGCCATGTTGAAGACAACTTGCTATATCATGTTGAAGACAATTTGCTATATCGATCATTCCATTGGGTAAGTATCATGGGTTCATGCCAATTAATTCGTTATATAAAGTTGGTCATCTGTGCCCAGATTTGCCAATCTTGTTCATGATTGATTGCCATGCCAAATGTATTTTAACCTAAGTCAATGTCATATCTATGTTCGTATTTCTTATATCATACTCATGTTGAATGGCAGATACTTAATCTTTCTTTTGGTCTATTTTTTGGAAAGTTCTTTTAGTCTTTCTTTCAATATGTCACATACATAAATGTCAATAAATCAATAGTTGCAATGGCATCCTCATCATTTTAGACTTAATGTTCTTGTAGCCACGGACATGTTGGAATGTGTTTTTATTTTCTAGTCCATTTATTCCTATGATTTTCACTATTTTATTTGGATTGCAATGTAATTTCACCCTTTTGCCTCTCTCATTATAAAGAGGTTAAAGGTTCCTAGGAAAACAATTTGCTCTTTTCTTCTAAAATGGTATGGAGTAGGGTGGATCCTAGACTCTTCGTGCTTTAATATCTCCACGGAAAATCTCCTTTTCCTTTTTGTTTTCCTTGTTTTCTCTCTTGGTTGATCAAACCTTCATCAGAGAACACCCACCGGAACCCCTTACCTACGTCGCCAACTCTGGCAGAACCCCAGAAGTGCCACCTTCATCAAATCTCGCCCAACCCCTCCCTTGGCTGAATCTTGGCATTCCAGTACCACCCAACCTCCTGGTGGTTGAATCTCCACTATCCTGGCACCTCCTAGCCTTTAGGTGGTCAAATCCATGATTTTAAAAATCACACCTCACAATGCCTGAGGCGTACACCTTAATTCAAGGTGGAAGAAAATAGCCTCGAAGTGATAGCCTGATGATCCAACAGCAAGGTGTGCGCCTCCGTCTTGCAAGGTGGTGTCGCGGCGGTAAAGGGGAGGTGAGGCACCACCTCAACTAGTTAAGGCTTTTTATGAGTCATGTGAAAGGCACATGAAATATGTAAGGCAAAAATAGACCCTTAGTCCCCAAACGAGGCCCCTTTCTCGACCACAATGTTGCCACCTAACGCCCTTAAGCCTTAAACCCATTGTTGTTTCCTAAAACCCTTGATCAAATGGTCGTCAAAGGTCACACGTGATTCTGTGATTTAAATGCCGACGACATGCCGCTGGCATGCCGTCGGAAAGGGGTTTTTTTGAGAGAGGGCATGTCGATATAAAGATAGTGTCTGTTTGCAGGGAAACCGTCGGCATGCCGAGGATTTCGCCGGCATGCCGACAGTTGCCAACGAAATGGCGGCATGCGGATCATGGCTGAGCAGCACTGGGAATGAGAGCGGCGGGAATTTTGAAAAGGCTGAGCGCGGAGGGAATTTTGAAAGGAGGGGAACACACACGTTAATTTTTTGTCATATAGGATTAAATAACCTGTAGATATGTTTCTAATATTTTGATTTAGTTTTCTTTCAAATTTTAATCATTTCTACCATTTCTGTTGGCATGCATCGGCATGCCCTCGGCATGCCTCAAAATGTCATTTTTTCGGACCGTCGAAATCGTCGAAATATGCCATCGAAAAACAGGCATTTCCACGGGGAAATGCATACCTATAATTTCATCAGCACGGCGTCGAAATCGACATTTCGAACCTTGACGTGATTGTTAGAGGTCGCAACCTGGTTGCTACCCCATCGCCAGAGTCCCCAGTGCAGTCATGCCCCATTGTTGATGGTGCCAACACTCTCCGCAGTCGCCAACTTTCTCTTCAAATCTTCATCGATTCAACTCATGACGTTTTATTTAAGCCTTATTAAGGTCTTTTCTCAGGATTTTCTATTATATATGCTATTTATTTTAGAGTTGTCTTGGGTTTTCTAAGGTTTTATTTACGTTTTCTCATATATGTAGTTGGTTCAACCATTCGTACTTAAAAACTTTCATCATGTTCAAGGAGTTAGGTTACATATTTGTAGTTATCTTATATTTAGGTTTTATTTGTGCTTGTGTCATTTAGGTTATTTTTAGTAAGTATTTGCTTTGGTAATCATAGTTTGTAGGTATCTTTAGGCTATTTTAGTAACATGGTTTGATCCATGCAAGTCGTGACTCCAACTTGTGAGAGTTAAGACTTATGCAATTGGATTTGTTTATAAATAATAGGAATAAATGTTAGAATTGTTAATTGAATTTTGTGATCGAATTCTTTTAATTTTAAACATAGCGCCAAGGGAAAAATGAGGAAAAGAAGGATCTAGTGCCAAGTCTGATCCTTGATGGAAGTACCATACAGAAATTGACCTATAAGGAACTCAAAAGAAGGATATAAGTATGCAGAGTCAAGGTTCAGGAAGTTGAAATGCGGTATGTGGTCAATTGGGTCATTGTATAAAGAGTATGCGGTATTTAGATGAGTTGCAAACAAGTATGCGATTTTACATTTTTTATTTTAAAAATTATAAAATAACTAGTTAGGTTATTAAAATTTGTATTATATGTAATATTATAACTATACAACTATCCCAAGTAATATAATAAAAAATAACATAGTTAATATTCCTACTGTTGAATTACTATACAACTTAGACTATAAAAGATTAGACATCTTAAAAAATATATAGAGAGATTAGAATCCAAATGTTCATATTTATTATCAATGACCATAAACAATAGATCTAAATCAAAAATTTTAAATGAAAACTAAATCAAAACATGTTATCAAGAATCTAAAATAAAATCTATATCAAAAACCTAAGATCACATCCAAGAAGCTAAAATGAAACTTAAAACAAAAACTTAAAATCAATGTAAATCAAAACAAAAAAATAAAGTGTACAAGGGACATCATGTCAAACAATATCCAAAAGATTAAAAAGAATAAATCTCTGAAAGACTCAAATCAAAATCATTTAGCATATATCTTAAAACTTGACTTGCTACCACTGCGAACCAAAAGAATTCCCCCCACATTAAGAGCTTGGGTGTTTTTTGGAGAGAGATGAGATGAGGGTTTTATTTTTAGAGATTATTGGGGGATTAATGTGTCAACGGGAAGACGAGTATCAGGGGTGGCGATAGCAAGGGTGTCAGGTTAATGTGGGTTTTCTCGAGAAGAGCTCATTGGTGGCTCTATCTCAAAATCAGGTATGCGACCAAGTAAACACCTACTCAACCCACCTAATCAGCCAGACCCGAGTACAAGATCGTATGGCACTACTCAGTTCAGGAATGAGTCTACTAACGCCTATGCGAGTGCCTACTCGACCTAGGCGACCAACTTCCTGAACATTGTGCAGAGTGCAACTTTTGGGGGAAGAATATCACTAGTGGTATTGCAAGATTAAAGGAACACATGGCCAAGACACAAAAATGTGGGACCATGTGCGAAGGTTCCACCTAAAGTTGATACTGAAATTAAGGCATTCTTGGCGAAAAAGGAAGTTGATAGAAGAAAAGCACTTGAAATGGAAGAAATTTGTCACATAGGCGCATGTAAAATACAAGGTGCTTCTACCCATAATGAAAATGCACCCATAGAATCAAGAGGTGCACAAGTGTTGAGAGGTCATATGGACTTATTTGTAGGAGTTTGAAAGAAAGACGAGCCCGAAAGTGGACCTAATAGTACTCCCCAAGGTCCTCCAAGGCAAGTTACTTTGATTCGACTTGGAAGAAAGAATAAAGAATCAAAACATATCTTGGTGTTGGGAGATTTGTTATTGAGAACGGGTTGCCATCTAATTTGGTCACCAATCCATAATGCTTAAGGATGTGACTATGGAAGGGGATTCAGAGGTTCGACAATGCACAAGTTATGGACTTAGATTTTGAAAGAAGTCAAAACAATAAGTACCATAGTTGAACAAGCAAAAGCCTCTTGGGTAGAGATTCGATCTAGTATATTGTCTACTAGTTGGACAAATATAAAAAGGCATACCTTGATCAATTTTTTGGTCAACCCAAAAGGTACATGGTTCTTGAAATCTGTTGATGCCTCTGACAAGATCAAGAAAGCTAATTATCTCTTTAAATTGATGGATAAGGTTGTTGAAGAACTAGGGGAAAGCAATGTTATCCTAGTGATAACTGACAATGCATCAGCTTATAAAAAAGCTGGAGAGAAATTGATGGAAAAGAGGAAACATTTATACTGGACTTTGTATGTTGCTCATTGTATCAACCTTATGTTGAAGGATATCATGAAGCTACATCTGCATAACTTTGTTTTCAGGAATGCCAAATAAATCATCTACATATATGCACACACTTAGGTAGTAGCCATGATAAGGAAGCACGTAAGAGGAGATTTAGTGAGACCTATCGTCACTCAATTGCTACTGCTTTCCTTACCTTACAAAGATTGCACAGTGCAAAAGCCGCTCTTAAGTCTTTTTTCAGCTCAAAAAATGTAGAAGTCTACCACCTATGCATTGAAGGTTCCAGGGCAAGCTGTGTGAAATATTGTCTCAAATCATAAGCCATTTTTCACCTCAAAAAAGGTGGAAGTCTAGCACCTATACATTGAAGGTTCCAGGGCAAGTTGTGTGAAATATTGTCTCAAAAAGTAAAATGTTTTGACCTAAAGAAGCCTATGTAATAAAGGCAATCAAACCATTGGTGATGGTTTAAGAATGGACTCTAAAGAATGTCCGCCCATGGGATTTATCTAAGGCTATGGAAAGAGCCAAGAAAGAAATTGCTAAAAATTTAGGCAACAATAAATAGTACAAGATAATCTGGGACACCACTAACTCAAGATGGGACAAGCAACTGGCCATACCCGTCTATGTTGTTGCCCATTTTCTAAATCCCTAATGCAAGAATAAACCAACATTTTTTATTGATTCAAAAGTAAAGATGGGGTTGTATTCATTCTTTCAAAAAGTTGGTTCTTGACAAGGAGAGACTGAAGATAGATCTCCAAAGAGATACATTTATTAATTGAAAAGGTCTATTAAGACGATTCAACACCATTAAGACTCGAAAGGGAGAGTCTTGGTAAAGTCATTGACTCCTTTCAATCATTTAAATTAATAAATTGTTTGAATTTTCTCTATAACAAAAACACATTTTCCATACGCAATGGATTGGTAGAGAGAATTTAGTGATGAAACAGCTAACTTGAAAAAGTTTGCCATGTGGATTTTAAGTTTGGCTTGTAGTGCATCCACATGTGAGCAAAATTGTAGTACTTTTAACTAGGTAAAAAGATTGTATGTATATTTTAAATTTTAAGTAATATATAATCATTATTTTATAAAGAGTTTAATGTCCAACTTTTCATTGACTAGGTTCATACTAAAAGGAGGAACAAATTGAAACAACATAAATTCAATGACCTGGTTTATTACATGTTTAATTTAAAATTGAAACTAAGGAAGGTGAAGAAGACAATGGCAAACTCACGAAGTGGGCTCTAAGAGGATTGTTGAGCTACAAAGGTTGTGAAACTAGAACTCGGAGAACTTTTGTTATTATGAATCTCAAGATGAAAATAAGTCATTGGTCCCTTTATGTAAAGAGGGTACCAATAAAAGAAAGGAAACAAGCTTAATCTAATAAAATCTAGTCAAATCCTTTAAAATCCTATCATATGTCCAATAACTTATTAAAAACTGAAAATTGAAAACAAAAACTAGGAAACACTAAAAATAGTTAAGACACAAGATGGAACTTTCCACTTCCAACATAGCGACTATCCATGTCCTAATGTGGAATTTTCTCCAACACTCCACCCCACGTTGGACGTACACATCCCAACTTGAAGGAGTACATAGTGGACGCCCCTCCCTTCTCATATAGTCGAGGCGAGGGCACATGTGTAAGAGTCTTCACGTATAGACTTCAGCTTCAACGAGAGTCGATCCCAAGTACGAACTTAAACTAAATTGGATACTTAAATTAAGGCATCTTCCCAAGCACTTTGGCAACTTCTACAACAATTGGCACGACAACAATTGATGCAGAGTAGCACAAGGACCATAGTAGAAGTAGCAACTGCACATATAATAACCATACTAATAGTACTCACTATACATGGGAAACATTCCCAACCAATAGCAAAGGAGGCATCACTCCTCAGTAGAATTTATTTTCAATTTTCAATCGATAAGCAACATAGGAACTCTAAAAACTTGATAGTTACCGTAGAAGAGTCTCCTTCAACCATGGCACAATCTACATATGTGCTTCACACATACACAATCTACATATGTGCTTCACACATACGAAGCGCAACTAATTGGATCGAACTGAGAAACCAGTAGAAGGTTGGTCTGCGATCCAATTTAGGTACTTAGTGCGGATCACCAATCCACGCTGGGAAGTTGGCTACAAGTTGAGTAAGTCCATGTAACAAAGAAGGCCCACACAACCTATTAGGATCAGCAATGGACAATAGGCCAAGGTCAAGGCCTTGGCACTTCCGAGAGGTACTTGATGACACAGGTTATAGCCAACACAAGCCACGAGATCACACACTTCCTAAGGTAGGTAGGGCCAACAACACCCTAGGGTACGGTGGAAAGCACAAGGTATCCTAAGAAGGACCTGCTTTAATACCATGTGGGAGATTACTAGAATTTGGACAACTTGTATTACTATGAGTCTCAAGAAGAAAACAAGTAATTTAGTCATTTTATATAGAAAGGGTATCAATACAAGAAAGGAAACAAACTTAATCTAATCAACAAATCTAATCAAATTGCTTAAAATCTTATCATATCTCTAATAACTAACTAAAAATTAAAAATAGAAAACGCAAACTAAGAAACACTAAAAATTGGAAAGACACAAGATGGAACTTTTCACTTACAACGTGGAGACCACCCACATTCTAACTTGGACTTTTCTCCAACACTTATAAAGAGCTTAATGCAACTGTAGCTCTAGAAGAAGATCCCATTAATCTTGAGCAGTTAGTAACAGCAGTGGGAAGAATATAAGTAAATCGAAGTAGAAGATAGAGACAAAAGAAAAAGGAGAAGGGTCAGGATAATTTTTTTTTTGAAAAAGGAAATGGTAATTATCCAGGGTGATAACTACCCAAATATATTAATTAGATAATCAACAACCTCCGCCAATACAAAGGGCAAATCCCAAGGTCCCCCACTCACAAGGACCCACTCCAAAGATTAAACAAAGAAATAACACTCCACAAAATTCTCCACATAAGGCCTCTGGCCTCTGAAGACCACAGCATTCCTACCCAACCAAATGCCCCATAACACCACCAACGGCCTGACCCTATCTTTTTTCGTACGGAAGACAATCTGTCCAACATCACCCCCTCCACCTCTGAAACTATGCCAAAACTCATCAAAAGGCCGCCATTTCCACCACCCCGCTCCCACCTGGCTCCATATCTGTACCACAAACGGGCAGGTGAAAAAAAGGTGGTCAATCTCTTCCTCCCCACCTCCACACAAAGGGCAAACCTTACTCTCTCCAGAAGCCCACCTCGCCCTCCAAACCTTAGTCACAAGTCTCCTCCGCCTAAGCAGCCAGACAAAAATCTTGACCTTTAAAGGACACGGAAAAGGGTCAGGATAATAAGATGTGCAAATTTAAGTTTATCCTTTAGCAAAAAAAAAAAAAAGATGTGTAAATTTATATTTTGCTAAAGTATAAACTTAAAAACTAAGGTTTTAAGAAATATTATTTGAAACTGTTTATTTCTTAGGCAAAGTTGTTATTGATGTTAAAGAGGAAGAGTTTCAAGAGAGTCGAGATACCGAGGAAGATATAGAGGTTGAGGCAAGGATGAAATACATGGAAGACTCATGGGATGATGCAACCAACCCTAGCGATAGCATTGATGAGCTCGACTTTGATGGTGTTCAAGGAGGAGACTACAATGTGTTTTAGTTCTTTTAAGTTTTTGATGCAAATGTACCTTCATTTTAATGTATGTTTTAAGTCTCCCAATAGTTTGGAAAGTTGATTTAGTTGTGATAATTCTCATGCTATGAACTTGTAATTCATTTTAGAATTTTGATAAACTTAATTTCTGTATACTATTTGGACGTCAATTGTTTTCATTTAAATGTCACCTCTCATTTAATTTTGCTCTTTCAATATTGTAATAGAGCAAATATGGTATGAAAGTTCGTTCTCTACATGTTTCATTATTAATGGTTAACAAATATATATTTATGTAATTTTTCCTTATTTCCAATCCAAAGCCCGAGGCCTACAACTCACCTCGATGAAGGTAAACCGCCTCGGCAATACCTCGCATTTTTTAAAACCTTGGTCAGATCTTCGCCTATACTGACGTTGCCCAACCTTCTAATGGTCAAATCTCACCCATCCCTGCTGCCCAACCTTCTATTGGTTGGATCTTCGCCATTCTGGCATCGCCTAACCTACAGGGCTCCACCCCAACCACCTCAAGGCCACAGCTCAACCCTATAGGTGTTGCCCAGCCCATTTCTAGACAAATTACCTCTACCAGGTGTCGATTCTTGTCCTATGTTAACAGTATTTAACATGGTTGATTCCTACCCCTACTCCCAATGACAATGCCAGGATCGTCACCTTCTACTACTATGGAAGCCAAATTTATGGCTTCATCTACTGTTGTAATTTAAGGCACCTCCATTAAGCTTAATGATGTCCAAAACTACCCACTTTGGTTCCAGGCATTCAAGATTTTCCTAGCAGGACACAAAAAGCTCTACATTCTCATAAAGGAGGTTCCTGATTCTAAAGTAGCCAATTTTGACAAATGGGAATAGGACAACTACCTTGTTATGAATTGGATGATGAATAGCATGGAGCCTCAGATTGCCACTAATCTTGTATACAATAAGACAACCAAGGAGATTTGGGATAGTTTGGCCAAGAAATCCTCCTAGAAATCAAATCATGTCGATCGACATTTATCGTTGCATCTAATCATAGTTGTAATGACCCAAGCCTAAACCCAAGTCAAATGGGAGAAATTAGCCTTAACAACTTATTAGACATGAGTATAATGGACCCATAACAACCACCCAACATGCTTAAGCCCAAGTTGTCAAATAGAAATTCTAAATCCTTACATCCCACTACTTGTTGTCATGAGTTTACTATGTGGGACGATCTCTGGGGGGGTTACAACTCCCCCTCTTAAAATCCTAACATCTTTGTTAAGGTTCGATCAATCTGTCAATATATTCCTAATAGTAGTGGTGGCTTCACCTCATAGAACACTCTTTAGCTGTCCCAAGGATAATCATTTCCGCCTACTAGAGGAAGTTTGGCTATAATACCATTTGTAACAACCAGGACCTAAACCCAAGTTAAATGAGAAAAACTAGCATTGACAACTTATTGGGCATAGACCTAGTGGACCCATAACAAACACCCAAAAATGCTTAAACCCAAGTTAAGTAGTAATTCTCAATCTTACATCTCAGTACTCACTTTCATGAACTTACTATGTGGGACGATCTTTAGGCTATTACAACTTTGTAACGACTTAGGCCTAAACCCAAGTCAAATGAGAAAAACTAGCCTTAACTTATTAGATATGAGCCTAGTGGACCCATAACAACCACTCAAAATGCTTAAACCCAAGTTATTTAGTAATTCTCAATTCTTTATATCCCGCTACGCATTTTTTTAAGTTTCCTATGTGGGACTATCTTTGGGTTGTTACAACCTCCCCTTCTTGAGAAACTCATGAAAATGAGTGGTGGGATGTAAATAATCGAAAATTACTACTTGACAACTTAAGCTTAAGCATTTTGGATGATTCTTTGGGTTTATGAGACCTATACCCAAAAATTGTTAAGGATAATTTTTCTCAATTAAACTCAGATCGTTGCAAATGATATCAAAGCAAAACTCCCTCAAGTAGAAAGTAAGGGTTACCTTTGGGATGACTAAAGAATGCACCATAAGGTGAAGCTACCACGTTGGGAGTATATTGATTAATTGATTGAATTCTAATGAGAACATCAGGATTTAAGTGGGGGTGTTTGTAACACCCTCAAAATAGTTTCACATTGGAAACTCATGAAAATGAGTAATAGAATGTAAAAATTGAAAATTACTACTTAACAACTTCGGCTCATGATTTTAAAAATCACTCTAGTGGAGGCAAGGTGCTACCTCAGTGGAGAACCCCAATCTAATTTTTAAAATCCATCCCTAAACCCCCCAACTCTCTCACGTAACCCTAAATTGTTATTTTCCTTAGGTTAGAGTTGAGTTATTTTTGTTTGTTATATATGCTTTGTTACATACTTTGCTACTATTAATCAATTCTTGACTTTTTTCTGTTCATTTGGAATTTCCCTTGACAAAAGAAGCATATAAATATGTTTTTTTTTATTTATTTATAACTTTATCTTAGTGATTAGTTTCTTTTTTCTTTTGTGTATTTGTTCTTATTTAGTTTTTCTTATGATTCTTACCTATTTTGGTTCTCAATACAAATTATTTAGTCACCAGTTAGCATATATTTAGTCCTTTTTTTGTGCAGTTACTATTTATGCATTATGTATGTATATTTTGAGTGTTTATTGTTACCATTTACATGTTTATATATGGTATGGTTACTATTTATAGCGTGGTTTGAATGCTTTGAATGTCTTTTTCGTAACTATTTGCATTGGTAATCACTATTCAATCATCATTGTTTAATTAGCTTTTGACAATTTTTTAACCATTGTTTAGAGGTTTGTCTCTTATCTAAATGTCACTTCTTATCTAATTCCGCTCTTTGAATGTTGTAATAGAGCAAAATGGCATACAAGCTTGCTTTTATATTATCTATTCATAATTGGTACATAAAAAGTATACATCTATGTCATGTTTTCTTTTTTCCATCCAAAATGTGAGTCTTACACCTCAACTGCCTCGAGGCTTACGCCTCGCCTCAATGAAGTAAAACTACCTCAGTATCGCCTCACATTTTTTAAAACCTTGCTTGGGCTTAAGCATTTTAGGTGATTACTGAGGTTTATGGGACTCATGCCAAGCAAATTATTAAGGATAGTCTTTCTTGATTTGACTCAATTCGTTGCAACAGTTCAGGGGGAGTACTCTTTGGTAGACTATCATACTCAGATGGGGTGAATCTATGAGAACTAAATGCCTTTCAGCCTTCCCAGACTAGCCAACATCAGATGTGGTAGGTTTACAAGTTCTTAAATGGTATGTGTAAAGAAATGATGCTTCGTTACTATTATAGGAAACCCTAGAGCTCTATTTATAGAAGAGAAGCCCTAAGGAAACATACAAGCAACCCCCTATACTTCTAAAAATTAGCATAAAACGAAATCGGCAGCAACAATACAAATAAGAAAATATCAAGGGTATCAACACTCCTCCACAAGCTGGATCATAGATGTCAATCATGCTCAACTTAGAAAAGCATTTGTTAAAGTTGAACCGGGGAAGGCCTTAGTGAACATATTGGCTGCTTGATCTTCTGATGACAAATGAACCATGCGAATAAATCCTTTCTAGATCTATCCCTGGTGTAATGATAGCTTACTTCCACATGCTTTGTCCATTCATGGGAGGTTGGATTATTAACAATGAGCATAGCGATGTTAT
Organism: Thalassia testudinum; assembly: GCA_037157565.1. Taxonomy (NCBI): domain Eukaryota; kingdom Viridiplantae; phylum Streptophyta; class Magnoliopsida; order Alismatales; family Hydrocharitaceae; genus Thalassia; species Thalassia testudinum. Next base: position 28,065,805 of record JAZHRO010000003.1, read on the forward strand.
TGTCACACCTGAACTCCATGGAATCTGTAACAAAGAGTTGGAGGTCCTAAAGAATAGACCTAATCCACATAAGCTCCACTGAAGCCTACACCATAGCTCGATATTAGGATTCCGCACTAAATCTGACTACAACTATTTGCTTCTTCTTACTCCATGTGACCAAATTGCCCCCCACAAAGATGCAAAATCCAGTACTGGACTTCCTATCCTTGGGACACCCAGCATAATCAACATTTGTGTAGGCCATACTCCAAGTTCCCTGGCATGAGTGAACATAAGCCTTTTCCAGGAGCAGGCTTGAGATACCTCAGGATCATCATAGCAACTTCCCAATGAACTCTCCTAGGTTTGTCCATAACCTGGCTCACTTTGCTAACAGCAAGTGAGATGTCTGGACATGTTACTGTAGCATACAACTTTCCTATTAATTGGAGAAATGTCTTCGTAGAGATGCACATTGGGATCCATAAGGATTACGACTAGCTTGGCACCTAACATGCTGGTCTCCTAAAGAAGATCAAGGACATACTTCCTTTGGGAGAGTACTACCCCTCTAGCATTACAAACCACCTCAATGCTAAGAAAGCACTTGAGTGGACCCAGATCTTTTGTAACAAAGTGTAGTTTCAGAAACTCCTTCGTGGCTGATATTCCACCAGCGTCATCCTTGTGAGGAAGATATCACCAATGTACACAAGCATCACTACCCGCCTTTGTATCGTGGCCCTAACAAATAAGGAGTGGTCAGCAATCGATCTTTTGAACCCAATCTATTCTACCACTTATGATAGTTTTTGGAACCACTCTCACGGGCTCTGTTTAAGGTCATAGATAGCCAGAAACAGATTGCATACTTTAAGACACTCCCATTGAATCTCGAAGCCAGGAGGCTGCTGCATATAGACCTCTTCGTCAAGATCACTATAAAAGAAGGCATTCTTGACATGTAGTTGATACAGACCTCAATCCAAGTGCATAGCTACAAAAATGAGAATCCAAATTATGGGAAGCTGAGCTACGAGAGAGAAGGTATCAAATAATCGATACCATAGGTCTACGTGTAGCATTTAGCAGCTTGGCTACCAACGTTGCCTTATATCATTCCATGGTACTTAGCAGTGAAGTCCCATAGACAACCAACAATAGTGGCACCAATAGGAGGATCAACCAGTGTCCAAGTACCCCTAGAGCATAACGTCGACATTTCTTCATCCATACCTTTCTTCCACTAGGATCACAAAGTGTTAATTGGAAAGAAGGAGCAATCTGCATCGTAGAGTACGTAATCACAAACTGCTTGTGCTTAAGAGAATGCCTAGCCAGGGAGGCATGCTGAGAGAGAGGATGTACTATGCAGGACCTCGTCCCCTTCCGTAAGGCAATAGGAAGATAGAGATCGACCTTCTCCTCATCATCAGATGGGACAATTGCAGGTGGTGGACCAAGAGTGTCTGTGGCACTAGGACTAGAAGAGTCATCAGTATCACTAGAGACAAGGATACCTCAAGAGAATGTGAAGGCGCTAGCATTGGAGGGGAGTCATGTTGCTACACCTGTCTAGGTCTGTGTGAATAAACCAGTCGAAACCTATGATCTTGCTCATCTGTAGCAAGCACTTGCTACTCAGGGCCAAGAGTAGGATTGGGTTATCTTAGCCTCACTCTTTAGACCTACAGCAACAACGCGAGATCCTGCGAAAGAGTAGTACGATATAGACTAAAAAGGAAACATCAACACTAATAAAGTGCCATCTCCCCACAAGGGTCATAGCACCGATAGCCTTTTTGACTTCTAGAATATCCCACAAATATACATTTCACAACCCTACTGGTGGAACCATTGATATGGACAAGAAAAACACACCCAACGACCTTAGAGATCACACTGAACAACTCTTTGTCAAGGAACAAGACGGAATATGGGACTTTCTCATCAATGACCGTGGATGGCATGCGATTTATCAGAAAACATGCAATAAGGACTGCATCACCCCGATATGACATTGGAACACTATGCCAAATCAGCAAAGTGCAAGCAACATCAAGAATGTGCATGTGCTTCCTCTCAGTAACATCATTTTTCTAGAAGGTATGAGGGCAACTCATATGGTGAATAATACCCTGGGCTTAAAACATCACCCGAAGAGAATGTGTATCCAATGCATTGCCAAATCGAATAATCTTCACATGGGAACTAAACTTATTTTTTATATCAACAAGGAAATTCTCAATGATAAACCTGACTTCATATTTAGACTTCAAAAGAAACACTCGAGACAGGAGAGAAAAATCATCAATAATGAAAAGATAAAACGAGTGACCCATACAGGCAAAAGACCAACTAGGACCCAAAACATCTAAATGCAATAACTCAAACAAGCCATCAAAGCTTCACCCTTGCCGACTGGAAAAGGAACTTCTGTGGTGCTTTGAGAGCTAACACATCTTAAAAAAGTAAATGACAATAGGAGGAATCTAAGGAATGGCTTTTGCAGAGGTAAATAACCAAAGCGTAAATGGCATAAGTAGCTTGATGCTCCACCAATGAATGTCACAACATGACCAGCATATGGCATTTTCAATAGGGGTAGAGCCCCCCTTCCTTACAGACATAGCCAATCACCTACTCTATCAGTATATCCTCAAAGGCAAGTCATCACATCAAATATAGCACGACAATGTAGTTCCTTTGTAATACAACTAATAGAAAGTAAGTTCAAAAGAAACTCAGGTGCACGGAGAACATTCTGTAGCCTAATATAAGGGATATTTGAACCTCCCCTTGTCCCTTAATTAGGGAGTTCCTGCCATCTACAACCACAACAGTCCTCCTAGAAGTATCAGGACTCAATCTTGCAAATTGCTAAGCCTTCCCACAGATGTGGTGTGAGGCACCAAAGTCTACAAGCCAGTCTGCATCATCAAACTAGGTACTGCATGCAAGACATATACCTGAGAAATTAGCAACAATCGCAGTATCTCCAGATTCAGATGGAGCAACCTAAGACATCTGAGAAATACATTGGACTAAATCATCAAACTAAGCCCAAGTGATGTGTGCAGACTCAACTGTCACCTCTAATGTGCACTGGCAAGCTTGCTACGCTTGGACCAGTAAGTTTCTTCCACGTGTCCAGTTCTGCCACAGTAGGAGCATTAAAGCTTGTTACAACCCAAACTGCCATGTTCGTGCACACAGCCTCAAATAGACTGTCCAGGTCATGTCCCTCTGCCCTGAGATACAACCATTGCAAATGTATTCTCCACCTGTCGAGATAGAGAGAGAGAGAGAGCGAGCCTACTCAAATGATTGTAGGCCTCCTCAATAGTGAGATGTCCAGTAGCATGAGCACTGTGATCTAGCCACCTCATACGATAGATCCAATCCTGCAAAAAAGTAATCAACCATGGTTTGTGCTCTACATACCTTCTAGGACTGACAGGAACACAGGGGTATATGCATTGAGCCTCTCAAAGGCCGATTTCAAACTGGAATAGTACCGAGAGAGGGGTCTTCCATCTTACCGCATATGGGCAATCTCATGGTGCACCTGCAAGATGCGGGCTGCATTTTTGTCTCAAGAATAAGTATGGCGAAGAACCTCTCATATCTCCTTTATCGTTTTGTAGTACATGGTCTCTGTCACAATACGCTAGATGGTAGTATTCATGATCTACGCATGAACCATTGCATTGTCCTTCCAAGTGGCATACTTGCCTACCTTCTCCATGGGTTCCGACTCAAGAAGAATATGTTCCTTATCATGACCCACAATTACATTGAGTATTGAATGCACCCCCAGCGAATAGTTTGACCCACTGAACTTCACAGTCAGGCCAAAAAAGGGATTCTTGAAGTCTCCATGATTTGAATAATTCACGACCTCCGAGGCCATATCTCTCTTGGTTAAAGTCCCAATACCACTAAAAACAATGTGTAAGACATTCTAATGACTCATCCAGACCTCATGATGTCTCAAAAATCATCCATGACAATCAGACAATCAGTCTCACACCTAAAATCGACCAAACAAAGGCCAAATAGGACAAGCAATGGTGGTTGATGGACATAGCAACGCTCTAGCAAGGTGCTCGACCTCTGACTCTTCACCAATCAGTGTCGAAGCCCTAGACGATCTGGGGGGGGGGGCGGCCTATTACACCCCTCAGATAAGAGAATGGTGGAGGAATCAAGGGCTTTAACCCCAAGTAGTTGGTAGGGACACTAAGGCCATTGCAACGAAAGGTAACCCACCAGAAGGGGGCCAACTAGCAAGCAATGGGCCAACGACCCCCCTGCAAGGTGGTTAGCAGTGATCAACGGCAATCAGCGATGGTGGCAATGAAAACCCCTATTGGGTGGTGTTCCACCCCTTTGATTCTTCAAAATACGAGTAGTATGGGATCTCTGGGGCACGAATCCCAAGAAGACGTGTCCAGGGTGGAGAAAGAAAGAAGGGGATCAACAAGGTACAAAGCACCGACCTAGAATCGCCACTCTGATGACATGTAAAATAATGATGATATGTAACTATTTCAAGAAACCTTAAGGCTCTATTTATAGAAGAGAAGCCTTGGGAAAAATATAAGCACCCCCCAATACTTCTGAAAATAAGCATAAAACGAAAAGGACAACAACAATACTAATAATAAAATAATGAGTATCAACGATATAAGCCCTAAGTATCAGTCTGCAAGAGACCAGATTCTTGCTCTAAAGGATTTCAATTGATACCACTACTATTGGTCATTGCTCCTACTATAAAGGCATATGTCTTTGCAATCCCTGTTGGGTGCAAAAGCAAAAGGAAAGGCCACAATCATGGCCACGGATGAGCCCATTGAAATTACACTGGAGAGAGGGTGAGTAGTGAAATTGAAATATAATATGCAAATAAAAATTCAATCACACAGAACACAGGTTTTTAGGTGGAAACCTAAATTGGGAGAAAACCACCACCTAAGTTAACCTTGACTTAGGATTTATGATAACCACGTGACCAATCCACTAACCACACCACTTAAGAACGAGGGTGGCGTACCTCAATACAAAACCCACCTTAATCCCTAAACGGAAGCTTCTCCCTTCACAAGGAAGAGACAGGGATCCAACAAGCCGGACACCCAAATTACATGAAACAACAACCAAACCCTTTCCCACACTAAGTGGGGTCAGTTATATGGATTCTTTACCTCCACACAAATTGATTTTCAGCCATTTCAGGACTTGAATTAAAGTAATTGAGGCCATTTCAGGATTTTAAGCCATTTCTGTGTCGAGGTTCTTATGCATTTTCATTGTTGGTCCCAAGCTCGGGTAAAGGAGGAGGGTTGCGTTAGGTAGAAAACAACCAACGTAAAAATTTATCGAATCTTTAGACATGGATTCTAGTAAACACCCAAATTACATAAAACAATATAATAAAAAACACCCTATAGAGCACCCCAAATAGATAGTGAATAGGTCTAGCTACTATAGGAGATTAAGATACTCTTCATAAAGAGTGATTGTAGCAAAGTAGTGAGGGAGATGGAGTGTTTGCCTCACATGATGAGATTTGCACAACAATAGGCAAGTAACTATGGAGTAGAGCTAGTATATGACTTGTATTTTCATCTCTAATGGTTGTTGCATGCCTAAGGAGGGTTAAGGGGTATATATAGGCCTCAAAGGAACCTTCAAGAAGGCTTGGGAGGCTCCCCTTAACCGTTGGAGGCAAATCCTAATTGATTTGGTCGAAATCCAATCAAATCAGGCAATTATTATTTCTAACAGCAGAATCAGACGTCTAAATACAGGTCAGATGTCTAATCAAACGTCTAATGGAAAGTCTAGACGCCTGGAAGAAAAGATCAACGTCATTAGATTTAAACAATGTACTTGTCACTAAGGGTCATACATCTAAGATCCTATTTTAAGATGCCTAATGGAATTTTTTGTCATCTAAAAAGTGTGGGTTTGTTCCTAGATTAGATCAGATCCAAATAGGGATCTAGTATATGATGGTCAGACGTTTGGCCTTATTACTGGATGTCTGATGGTCATAATGACCTTAGACTTTGGTTTTCTTGCAAATCCAAGAATTAGGATTATCTCTAACAAATCTTCCTTTAAGTTAAATTTAGCCCAACGTTCCACTATTGGACGTCTGGAATCATCTCCAGATGTCTAAAAATAATATTAAAATATTCCTATGTATGATTGCAAAGATTTTCTTCTAATCAAGACGAATGAACACTCAACATTCAGGTATTCAAATGACTAAAAGTGTGATCAGACGTCTAGAGTAACCTATGGACGTCTGGAATTGAGTCTGGTCGTCTGAAGCCTAAGTGTTTAGATTCCTAGGGCAATTTATATGGTACTTGGTCGTCTAATCTAGATATCATACTACTTAAATTTCCACATCGGACATCTGGGGACATCAGACGTCTAATACTGAGCTATAGGTTGGTTTTAAATTTGGATTTTATTTCTAAGTTTTGCCTAAGTGTTGGGAGCTTAAATTAGAGTTCCTATATCTAGATGGGGGCTATTTACAACTCATCTAGACTTAACAAATATAAAATTACAACTCTTTATATAAATATATACATTTGCACCTAAGACCTAAACAAAAGATATCTTCATCCTTTGATCTTCCGTTTGATATGGTGAGATGAAACGAAATGAGACCTACAATTAAGTTACGATCATGAAAAAAATAGTGATTCTATTGACTTTACTTTCCTTTTGGGCATTTTGTAAAATCATCAAAATATATATTAAGAGAGGTTGAACTAACATATATGAGCCATGCATTCATTGTAAGCGGACTAATTATCTTTCTGAGACATGATGAGAGAAGTTCAAGAAACCAATCTAGGCCAATTATATTGTTGCACTAAACTCTTCTCACATTACTAAACCTCAGATATAGTTGACTACAAATGATTTTGCAAACTTGACGTAGCTTCTTTGATAGCCCAACGCCTCTACAAAGTCTTAGATTATTTCTACTTCCTATATAGAAGCTGCAAGTATTAGTGTTAATCTAGCCACAACATCTTCCCCTTTCCTAGGTGTTGATTTATTGGCCTCCAACCACCTCACTAGTAAGAGGGATTGCCTTGCCTCTCTACATCGATCAACTGAAATTACTTTTGTCTGATTAGCTAATAGTTTATATTCTCCCATCACAGCTATCAGTAATATTGATTTCTCCACTTGCCTTAGATTGATGGATGTTTTACTGTGCTCGAGTTTCCACTAAGTTTACTATCAATGAGTAAATTATGCAAGGATTTGAAGTGTTATGTGATATTTAATGAACATTATATTTATTTTCAGAACATCCGAACAAGCCAGATGACTAATGGGGGGATTAGAAAGATGCGCTATCCAAAGCATTGGTGTTGCTTTTATCTCTGTCAATCCAAAGCTTTGGCATCATTGTCTTGGTGATCCCTCCGATGCAAAGCTTCGTCAGATGTTTTCAGATTCTTCCACTCTAGCTTCCTTTGATTGTAAAGCACGTTAGCTAAAGAAACACCATAGAGCGTCATTTCCACCTAAAGAAAATAATAATTCTTTTCATTTTGTTCATTGTGATGTCGAAGGACCATGCCATGCTAGTAGTAGGTCTGATTTTCATTATTTTGTTATCTTTGTTGACAAGTTTAATCATTTGTCATGAGTTTTTCTTATAAAGGATCGATCAGTATTGTACTTCCAAAATTCTTTAGTGAAGTTTAAAATTTTTATTCCACTACTATTAAAACTTTCTACAATGATAATCCCCTTGAGTTCATATAGTCTGATGTGCAAGATTTTCTTGCTCATAATGGTACTATCCACCAAACATCATATGCCTATAAATCTCCGCAAAATATGGTAGTTGAGAGAAAGCTCTGCTATATTCTTGATGTTGCATGGACTCTTCTTATTGCTATAAGGGTGCCAAAATATTTCTGGGAAGATGTCATTCTTACGACTTCATACTTGATCAGCAAGGTTCCTCCATCCTCAAAACGGACACATTTCAAGATTTTACAACCTAATTTTGAACTCTTTTGTTTACCACCGTAGATTTTTTGATGTAAAAGCTCTGGTCATTTGTTTGGGGCCACTAATAAACTCTCTCCCAAGGTTTGCTAAATATGTCTTCCTGGCATACTCCAGCACACAAAAGGGGTATTGTTATGATCCTGTTGGGAAAAGATACTATGCTAGTGCCAATATCTCTTTCTTTGAGAAGGAACCGTTCTTTTCTAATAACGGAAGTTCTCTTGACTAGGATGTTCATACCTACCAGCATAGCCCTAGAGATCCTGTGTTTATCCCTCTTCCTTCTATGTAAATTAATACTCTTGAAGACAAACCATCTGATTTCCAACCCCCACCAAAATCTAGTCCAAATGCTCCACTTGCTTAGCAACCAAATGACATTCCTACTGCTCTATAAAAGGTTGTAAGAAGTTGTACTCTTCATCCTATGTCACATTATACTTCTGTTAACAAAAGTTAGTCCTACTTTGAGACAATTTTCCACGGCTTTATCTAGTACAGTGATTTCACGAAACTATTGAGTCCTTGCAGAATCTTAGATGGAAACGGGCTTATGGATGAATAAATTAATACTCTTGTTACCAGATAAACATAGGAATTAGCTACTCTACTAATAGGGGCAAAAGTTGTTGATTGCAAATGGATCCATTCAATTTAAGATTGAAAGCCTGACTTATTGCAAAAGGCTATACACAAGCATATGGAGTCGATTATTTTAATACTCTCTCTCTGGTGGCTCACCTTAGCTTTATCCGCATCTTACCCATTGCAGTAAACAAGAGATGGTCTTTCTATAAATTAGATGTCAAAAATGATTTCCTATATAATGATTTGCAAGAAGATGTTTGCATGACCCAACTACCAGACTATGTAGTTGAGGGGGCAAAGGTATTCAAACTCGTGAATGCAATATATTGTCTAAAGTAGAACCCTAGAACATGGTTTGAGAAATTAAGCCGTGAAATCCAAAAGATGGCTTTATTAGATCTACTTCGTATCATTCTGTCTTTATCAAGTGCAAGGATTTTGGTATGGTTATTCTAGCCATTTACGTTGATATGATCCTTATCGATGATGATAATAAAAGAATACGGGAAACTAAGGTTGCATTTGGCAGAGTAATAACTCTTATACCAATATAAAGTACTTTTTTAAAAGATCTATACCGATATAAAGTATTGTAGGGATAAGTGGAAAGGGGTGTTTGGTTGGGGTATAAGAATAAATGGTGGGATACAATGATTGGTGTTGTGATGTAATGTTAGTGAATATTTGTTTAATATTAAGATATGGGTGTGAGTAGGTTGATGTGATAGTAAATATATTTTAATAGATATATTATGTTGGAGTAAGTATATTTTAACATACATATGTATTGATGTGATGTAATGGAATGATTTGATTAGCATGTTGATTGAAATGATTTATCCCCCCCCCTCTCCAACCCAATCCCTCTCGCTACAATGTTTTTATCCCATGAACAGTGCCCTAATACCTCAGCCAAATGCAGCCCAAGGAGTTCTTGCAAAAGACATTTGTGACCAAGGACGTGGGCAATCTGAAATGCTTTCTTGGCATTGAAGTGCCAAGAAACTCCAGTAGCATGGTTCTCTTTCAAAGAAAATATGTTATGGAGATTCTTTAAGAGGTTGGTCAACTGGGAACCAAGTTCTCATCTATTCCAGTGAAGACTCAAGAGCATATGAAGAAGATAATCCTTTATTTGAGGATAAAAAGAGATTCAGGAGCATTGTCAATAAACTATTGTAAGGCATTAGCTATGCATGGAGTAAAGCCGATCAGTTCATCAAGAACCCTCGCTATAGCCACTAGCATGCAATTTGCTTAATTCTGAAATATCTAAAGGGCCCTCCTAGCAAAGGCTTACACATGAAAAATAATGGTCATTTAAATCTATGTGCTTATTCTAATGTAGACTATGCAAGGTCTATTGATGATAGCAACTCTACCACTGGCTATATTACCTTTTTTAGAGGAAATCTAGTCACTTTGAAGAGTAAAAAGAAAACTACAGTGGCATATTCTAATGCTGAGGCAGAATATAGATCCATGGCTCATACAGCATGTGAAATTATGTGAATGGTTAATTTCTTGGCTAATCTGGAGATGAGAGTGAAGATACCAATTCATTTATCATGCGACAATCAATCTGTTACCTTCATTGCTTCCAATCCATTGTTCCATGAGTTTCCTAAGCACTTTGATGCTTACTGCCATTTCATCGGGAACATGGTTACGTAAGGAAAAATATGCACTCCTATGACTTCTTCCGGGAAATAGATGGCAGATATTTTCACAAAGGCTCTTCAACAAAAATGTCATGCTTATCTATCCTACAACTTGGACATAATCAATATCTATGCTTTAGCCTTCAACTTGAGGGAGTGTTGAAATACGTGTTTTTATTTTCTAGTTGGTTTATTCCTATTCTTGTCATGTGATTTTCTCTATTTCATTTGAATTGTGTAATTTCTCTATTTTGCCTCTCTCTTCATAAAGAGGCTAAAGTTTTTGGGAATAAACAATTTGCTCTATCCTATCATTATATTAGCTTATGGTGATAATTCTCTTAAATAGCTACACCCACATATCTAAGAATCACCATGCTGCATTCCCAAAACATAACACCACCATCAACATCTCTCCCCATGCACACACCCATGTAATATTATTGTTGAGTTATGGATGTATTTATATTTCTTATTTTTCTTATAGGATACTTGTGTAATTAACCCAATCTTTCATATAAAAGGGGGGCTAAGATTTTTTTTTGAGGTTAATACATTCATTTAGTCTCACTTAGTATTAGAGTGATGATCCTAAGCCAGTGCTCCGATATCCCATCGAAAAACTACCCATAAGATGATTGAATCACCAACGCAAAGGTGATTCAATGAAGTAGGACGTCGCAACGATGGAGAGCACATCCATGGTGCCGCCACCATCACCAACAACGACTCTGTCGAGTGGCACTACAGCCCCAATCGAATAGACTGGCAGCATTGGCTGCATTGCCACTAGCCCGTCCAGCAGCCCCAACGCCACCGCTGGAGGTGGTTGTGCCGCTGACAATGGCCACCACCGATGGTGGTTGTCCCCGATTTCTAGGAGTTGGGGTCATGATTAGCGTAATGAGTCCTCTCATGTCTCGTTTGGTTAGCGATGAGTCTTCTCTTGCCCTTGATGGAGAAGTTTGACCTGAAAAAAGGGTCTATTTTAGATTCTACTAGGCTTGTGTGTGCAGAGCAAGAAGTTGTGGAGAAGAAAAAGAGGGTCAAGAGCACGTAAGTAATCGACTCCGACACCTCTATTCATCTTACATGAGACTGAGATCATTTGATAGACCCCATAGTTCCACGGGCGATCAGAGATGTAAGGGTGGCCAATGGAGCTACTTCTCTGATTACTGCAGTTGGGCATGTAGATGCGACTCCTAAAATGAAGATTGAGAAAATATATTACACTCCCGAGTTCCCTACGAATCTCATTTGCGAGTCGTATTTGCAGGGATCTTGGATGCCTAGTTTATTATAAGCACTGCTACTTCCAAGATCGCCAAACAAGAGAGATTGTAGGTGGTGGCATTAAGAGAGATGGGTTGTACTACTTAGACATGCCCACCCTGTTTGCTAAGGTAGTGTCCATACTTGTGACCCATTGCTATGGCACAAGAGACTCGGACATCCCTCAATGAAGAAGATGCAACAAATGTACCCAGAATTATTAGATTCACTGACTCTAGAGTGCAAGGACTGATAGCTAGGGAAACACCACAAGAGCAATTACCCTCGGAGAGATGATGGAGTTAGTCGTACCCTTTGCCTTGGTACATTGTAATGACTAGGTTCCTTCTAGAGTTGCCACTCCAGGTAGGCATAGATACTTTGCAGTGTTCGTTGATGATCATAGTCACCTTACCTGGGTCATTCTAATGAAGGCTCGTAGTGAGATTCCCTCTATTGTGTGGCAATTTCTTTCTGAGGTACTAACTCAGTATGATGCCACAGTTCAAGTTTTCCACAGCGATAATGCACCAGAGTTTACACAAAAGGACTTGCAAGAGGTTTTCCATTCAAGGGGAGTTATCCACCAGACATCATGTGCTCATACTTCCCAGCAAAATGGAATTGCTGAGCGCAAGTTGCGACATCTCCTTGACATTGCTAGGAAATTGTCTCATATGAAGGTTACTAGGCAATTTTGAAGTGATGCTATACTCACAGGAGCATATTTGATCAATAAGATGCCTTCTTCCGTGCTTCGTGGTCAAATCTCGTATCAGGTTATATATTCAACATGTAGCATGCCTTTCCCTTTACCTTTAAGAGTGTTTGGGTGCATATGCTTTTTGTAGAATCATGGTAGTCAGGACAAGTTTGCTCGTCGTGCAACAAAGTATCTTCCTTGGTTACTCTAGGACGTAAAAAGGCTACAAATGCCATAATCTAGTTCATAGGAGATATGTTGTCACTATTGATGTGACCTTCTTTGAGAAAATTCTCTACTACTTAGAGGAAGGGTCATTTATAGAGGCCACCATACATGAGACACAAATCTATCACAGGAGACCACAGTCAGACAATTCCCAAGGAGAGGCCTATACAGCCTCCTACCTCTTCAGATGGGAATGAGTCAGATGGTGATGAACAGCCTATGCAAAGGAGATCTATTAGCATATGTACTCTTCACCCCATATCCCAATACACTGTGATTTCCCATATGGAGAATGATAGGCAGTTTGCCTCAACGATTACCACTGTCGTAGTTCCCAGATATTTTGCACAAGCCACTCAGGATCCCAGGTGGAGAGATGTTATGGATGAGATGCAGGCCTTATAGTCTAGAGAGCCATGGGACATTGTGTCATGTCGTACAGGTGCTACAATTGTTGGTTGCAAGTTGGTGTATACTATAAAGTATAGATCTAATGACACAATTGATCGGTACAAGGCCAGACTAGTTACCAAAGGGTTCACTGAAACATATGAGGTGAATTACCTTAAAACTTTTTCGCATGTTGCTCGCATTACCTTCATCAGGATTATTCTCTCTGCTGCAGTAGTTCAAAGGTGGACTTTATACCAACTTGATATTAAGAATGCCTTTTTATATGGAGATCTAGTTGAGGAAGTGTACATGAGACAGCCACCAGAATATGTTGTTCAGGGGGGAGCTTGTTTGCCAATTATGAAAAGCTATCTATAGCCTGAAACAGAGTCCACGAGCCCAGTTTGAGAGGCTTAATTCAGATATTAGGAAGATAAGGCCTCAACAGTCTACATCTATTTTTATTAGGAGGATAGAGCATGATGATATATGGAGAGTTGTCATTTTCGCAATCAATGTAAATGACATGATCTTGACTGGTGATGATGCAAATGGGATAGTCCAGAAAAGGCATTTCTACAATCCACTTTTTCCACTAAGAATTTAGGTGACCTTTGATACTTCCTAAGCATTGAGGCTATCCGATAAAGAACGAGATTACCTTTATCTCAGAGAGTGTACGTTACAAATTCTGGAAGAGGCTAGATTACTTGGATCAAAGCCATCGAAGAAACCAGTAGAGCCACAATCTAGTCACAGCACAGACAGTGATCCATTATTTGAGGATGTTCCTCGATATCATAGTACTGTTGGTCGCTTGCTATAACTGACCATTACACGGCCTAATATCAGCTTTGTTGTTAGTAGAGTTAGCCAATTCATGCAGAATCCACGATACAATCATTAGCATAAGGTTTGTCTCATTCTAAGATACCACACTCTAGGTAGAGGTTTGTGCTACAGAGGGGGTGGATCTCTTGATGTCTTGGCTTATTCAGATGCTAACAATGCGAGATCCGTAGAGGACAGACAATCACACCAAGTTTTGTTGTATATCTAAGGGACGTAATCTAGTTTCTTGAAGGAGCAAGAAGCAAAATGTGGTGGCTCACTCTAGTCGGAAGCTAAGTACAAATCAATGGCCCAGGTAGCCTATGAGATTATGTGGATAGTCAGTTTCCTACAGGACTTAGGGACCATGGTTAACTTACCTGTTCCACTCTATTGCGACAAGTCAACCATCTATATTGCATCGAATCTGGTCTTTCATGAGAGGGCCAAATCTATTGAGGTTGATTGTCATTTTATACAGGATGCGATATTAAATGCAAATATAAGTGCCCAGTGGGAAGAAACGAATCACAGTTTATTCCAAAGAGCCCTACACTCCTTTATATAGATGAGAGGTGTGGGAAAAATAGCGCGTCTAGAAGAAATAAAAAAAATAAATAACATGCAACACAATAAGAAATAAATCAATAGGGATATGCCAACACTCCCCCTCAAGCTAAAGCATAGATGTCAATCATGCTCAGCTTCGAACAGCAAGAATCAAATGCTCCACATGGCAAGGGCTTCGTGAAAATGTCAACCATCTGGTCCTCTAAAGCAACAAAGGTTGTGCGTAATACCCCATGCTGGATTAAATCACTAGTATAGTGACAGTCAACTTCCACATGCTTGGTGCACTCATGGAACATGGGATTGTTGGCAATATATGTAATGGCTCTATTGGTACACCTCATTCCATGGGCTCCTCAACCTGAACATGCAGATCCAGCAACAAGGATCTAATCCAAACCATCTCAGTGGCAATCTAGGCCATGGCCCTGTATTTTGACTCAACACTAGAACGAGAGGCCACAGGCTGCTTTTTACTTCTCCAGGTAACTAAGTTACCTGCAAAAAAAGTACAGAAGCCTATAGTAAACTTCTTATCTGCAACACACCATGCATGGTCTGCATCTAAGTATCCCACCACAGTCATAGAAGCCCCAACCTGAAAGAGAATCACGTCTAGGTCCTTTCTTCAAGTACCTAAGCAGTCGCATAGCAGCCTACCAATGCTGCTTGGATGGTCTATCAAGAAACTGACTAAGCTTGCCTATCGCAAGTGCAATACCGGGCCATGTAATAGTCAGATAAAGCAACTTGTCAACCATCTATATGGTCTGCCATCAACTGCCTCTACCTCTTCATCATAAAGGTATGCCTTGGGGTCCATAGGAATGTTAGCTGGCTTGGACCCCAACATACCAATCTCTTAGACAACATCCAATGCATACTTGTGTTGAGAGAGAACAATCTCATCTCTACTCCTTGCAACCTTGATCCCTAGGAAATATTGAAGCTTACCCAGATCCTTCATAACAAATTGTCGTGTAAGAGACTCCTTGACCTAACTTATCCCAGCCTCGCCATTACCGGTGATAATCAAGTCATTCACATAAACTAGGAGTGCTACCACAACATTCTTTATTTTCCTGACTAGCAAAGAGTGATCTGCAGAAGATCTCTACATCCCCATCTTCTGTAACACATCTGAAAGCTTATGAAACCATACTCTCGACTCTGCTTCAGGCCATTGATGGCATTCCTGAGTCTGCACACACACTCCCCCTAAGCCTCAAAACCCAAGGGCTGCTATATGTAACCCTCCTCCTGAAGATCGTCGTAAAGAAAAGTGTTCTTCACATCAAGCTGGTGCAACCGCTAATCTTTGTGAGCAGCAACAGAGATGAGTACACGAATAGTGACAACACTTACAACGGAGGAAAAAGTGTCAAAGAAGTCCACCCCATAAGTCTAGGTGAACCCATCTGCCACCAACCTAGCCTTATACCTTGAAATAGCCCATCAGGGTTGTATTTCAAGGTAAAGACTTATCTGGAGCCAACCAGTTGTACACCTATAGGAAGTGTCGTGAGCTCTCAAATCTGTCTACTCCGAAGTGCCACCATCTCTCCCTCCATGTCTTGACGCCACTTTAGATTAAGCATGACCTACTGGTATGTAGACGAATGTATGAGACTGTAAATGCTTAGCAAAATCTACCAAACTCAGAACCAACGCCATCAGTAGCCAAACTGCCTATAACACGATATCTGGACTCACATGTGCGAAGTGTCTTCCTAATGGTAATAGAAAGGTCAGAATCATCCAACACCTCTGTTTGAACTTCTGCAGAAGGAACATCACTACTATTGTGATCAGCACTTTCAGGAGGATCAGGTCTTACCAAACTCTCACTATCGCTAGATACCATCTCAACAACCTGTGGAGCATCATCCGTTGGTGGGAAAGGTGGCCTCTGTAGTGTCGTATGAGGTCTACTATACGTGCACATCGAACCACGCAATCTCTGGAAATCATCCAAGGAGGTCATAGAACCTAAAGAAGTAGACTGAGAAGTAGAGACCAAAATTTCCTCCAAAGGAACGGGAGGAATAGGCATGGGAGCCACATCATCATGAGAACTCATCTGGCCAGCAACTAAAAATGACAGTGTGGTCTCATGGAATGTCACATCAGTGCTAACATAGTGTCTGCTATGAATAGGATCGTAACATCAATATCCCTTCTGACTCCTCGAGTACCCTATTTGCATGCACTTAACAGCGTAAGCAGCAAGCTTGCCACGACCTGGTGATGGCACATGAGCAAAAGCAACACACCTAGAAGTCCTGGGAGACACATGTAAAAACTCACCATCTAGATGTAGCAGGAGAATCAGTATCTACTCGTGGAGAACTGAGCTCAACATTCTGTTAATGAGATAGCAGGCAATTAAGATTGCATCCCCCCAGTATCCCTGAAAAACACTACGGTGGATAAAAAGAGCATGTGCAACCTCTAACAGATGTTTGTGCTTCCACTCTGCAACGCCATTTGGCTGCGAGGTATGGGAACAAATAGTCTAGTGGATGATCCCACAAGCCCTGTAGAACTCTGTAAGTCTCACAGTATAGAACTCAAGGGCATTATCTGTCCGTACAA
The DNA here is from genome assembly GCA_037157565.1 of Thalassia testudinum. NCBI lineage: Eukaryota > Viridiplantae > Streptophyta > Magnoliopsida > Alismatales > Hydrocharitaceae > Thalassia > Thalassia testudinum. The sequence goes on from JAZHRO010000003.1 coordinate 28,082,695, forward strand.
TTTTCACGGTAGCAAGAGTACTGTGTCCTGATCTCCAAGATGAGTCTCTATAACACCTCCAACATCTGCTTTGTTCTTCAAAAGGAACACTCAGGACACTAGAGAAATCAACAACTATAAGATAATAGCGATGTCTCATCCTATTTGGAACTCTACTTGGTCCCCAAATATCCATATGAGATAGCTCAAAAACAATCTCTAATCTAAGAGGAGTACTGGAAGAAAAAGAAGATTGATGATGCTTACCCGACTCGCAAGCATCACACTTAATAGTAGTGGCAGGAGAGATGTGTGAAATCATCCTCCTAAGGCGATCCAAAGGCAAGTGACCTAGCCGAACATACAACTATAAGGCACTCCCACCATCATACCACTGACTCCTATAAACGGTTCCTACCCAAGATGATAAACAATATTCTCTTCTGTGCCTCTGGCAATAGTCCTAATGAACTTATCATGGACAATACATCCAACATCATCAAAGATAATCCTGCAATTAAGGTCCTTTGTAATCCTGATCACCGACAACAGGCTAATGAGAAACTCTAGCACATGTAATGCTCACAGCAACCGCAAAGTGGGGCTTACAGACACCTCCCCCTGACCAACAATAGGAGTGCGTCTGCTGTCAACTAGCAGCATTGTTCTCCCTAGTGCAAATGAAATGAGTGACCAAAAATAACTCTGATCGCCACAAAGATGCTATGAAGTGCCAAAATCAACCAACCATCCTGCACTATGGTGACTCGTCATGCTCCTGATGCATCAAGCCTGCATACTCCACCATCCCTGTCGCAATAACGGTATCCAATACCATCTCTACTCCTGAGATTGACATTACGCCTAACAGGGACCAAGGGATCAACAGATCAAACAGAACTCTCCAAAATCATATCTTAAAAATCTACAAAATCATCATAACTCACAAGACAGAATGAGCTAACATGAAATCCAAATAATCTCTTCCTTAAGGATCAGATTAGCACCACATAACAGCCCATATGGAGATCAGAAAGCTTACGCTAGGGCCAAGAGAGTCCCTAGATGATCTAAAATAATTTTCAGATCATAAAATCCACCAAAAACAGTAGTTCAAACGTCAAGCATGGAGATCTATCGTCCTAGCAATCCAAAATCCATGCTTAAGGCAAGGAAAAAGCCCCTACACAGCACTACAGGGTACACTAAGGCCTAGGGGAAGCCCAGCACACCCGTTGCGTGTGAAGACCTTTGCACTGCCGCCAGTGAGCAACAGTCACCTAGCAATGCTGCCGAGGAAGCATGTTGCTGCTCCTAAATCGTCGTCTGGTCCTGGCTACCGCCGTTAAGGGCCTCCAATGAGTCCCCTGCGCTTACAAAGAGAATAGAGGTGGTGGCGGCAACAGTGGAGAGGAGGAGGGCCTTGGGTGTAAGAATTTCGGGGGTTTTCTTCGATAGGATATCAAAATTCGACCTAGGACCGCACTCTAATACCAAGTGAGAAGAAATAAATCACATAGTTTATTCCAAAGAGCCCTACACCCCTTTATATAGAGGAGAGACAATATAATAAGAAATAAACCAATGGGGATATGTTGACATATCCCATACATATCTTCAAAGCTTTAGTTGGCAGATATTCTCATTAAATCGTTGAAGAAGAAGCACCATGATTTTCTCAGTAGTTAAGCCTCATCAACATATATGTTCCAACTTGAGAGGGAGTGTTGAGTTATGGATGTATTTTATATTTCTTATTTTTCTTGTGAAGAACTAGTGTAATTAACCCAATCCTCTTTCATATAAAAGAGGTGCTAGGATTTCTTTTGTAGGTTAATGCATTCATTTAGTCTCACAATTATAATGGCCACTTAGCATATACCTAAGGCATCCAAACCATGTGCATGCACATCTTGTTCCGTACCTATCTTTTTTTTTTTGTGGAAGAATCATCTTGTTCCGTGGGTCAACCTTTCTCCTCTTCTCTTGCACAGGATGCATGGAGAAATAAGGACAACCAACAAAGAAAGAAAACTAACATAAATCAGAATGAAGAACACGGACAAGATGACAAAGATGTGCAATGGTTGTCATGTAGGACATCAATCATGCCTTCTTCCAAAAAAGATGACAAAGAAGAACCGATAGGCTTACTTCTTAGGTATCGCTTTCTCATCTGAAGTATATATCCAGTCAACTCCTTTCACTGCTGCCTTCTCAAGAGGATCACCAACCTACAATCAAGGCACAATATGCATGGTCAACAAAGCTGTCACCTCTATTCAACAAAATCTCTCCAATTTTCCTCGATAAAAAGAACATGATCTAGAAGGATTTTAGAATGCCATTGAATCCTGAAACTCCTGATTTACTACAATAATTCAGCAGGCCTTCACAATATTTGATGGCATAATCGCTGAGAATCAGATAATATTAGCAAGCATAAACCTCTGTGAGAAATAGATGGTGCATTAATATCAAAGACGAAGAATAAATGCCTAAGAAACAATTACCAGTTTGTTGTCCACAAACACCAAGGCATGGCAAGAAGCAAGCACTTCAGCTGTACGTGTGGGCACTTTTGCCATGTCAGATTCCAACTCCATCGAATCATTTAGACCAGCAATTCCACGGAACTCCTGAAATGACCAGCCACAAAAGTGAAGGAGGTTATCATGGAAGAAGCAAGCTAAGTACTGTTTTAGTTTATTTACCATGTCATCTGATGTAAGCGTACCAGTCTTGTCAAAGCAGCATATATCAACCTGCAATGTCAAAAATGCACGACTTTCAATTCCAACATGATTGTCTGAGCAAGTTAGAACATAACAACTATGTATTTGATTTATAACCATCACCATGTACTTTTTCAAGGGGAGAAAAACGTCAAAAGATGTTTTCTCAATTACAAACCTTTCCAGCAAAGGGAATTCGAAAGGGTTCCGTACAAAAAATTCCTTTGCGTGCTAATGCAATCAATGATGTATTTACAGCTATTGATAACTCCATTGGAAGCTCTGGAGGGATGACAGAAGTGATAATCAAGGAACAACTCAAGAACAGCTTGTACCTACTCCTCGTGGGATCTTCCAGACCCTTAGAAACACCAAGTAAATAAGTGAATAAATTACATGAGGTATAAAAGACTAGAGATAAATGGGTCGGTCACATCTAATGCCTTCTAATAAACCTTTTTGAGAACATAGCCAGCAGCAATGACGGCGAAGACAACTAAGAAGAGAATAAAGAGCCCACTTTCCCAGTTATTTGCAGTAACCTGAAACACAAACAGTCCTACTTTCACATAAGCATAACCAGCATTTCCAAATGCTACAACTTTACTGGTAAATAACCAACCCTTTCTGTAGAAAATAAGATTGTTCGCATCAATTTCCCCTGACTAGTCTCAAAACCAGTACGTAAAACAACAGCCAAGCAGCCACCATCAGGTGTTTTCAGGTGCATAGACTGCCAAAGTACAAGGTAGGTTAAGATAGCAGACAACTAGGAATTACTAAAGAAGTTCCTTCAGAAAAAAAAACCAAATACCTTATCAGGAGTGTGCTGTAATATCTTTGTTCCACCAAACAAGATATGACCTTTGTCCCTCTTAGCTGATAATTTCTCCTCTAATCCACGACCAACAACTGAAACCTGGAGTAGAATATAACTTGGTTAGAAAACTTTCATTTTCTATGGAAGGAAACAAAATGCATTTGAGGACAGATGCCTAAAATGCTAACATACAGAAGAAAAAGAAATAGCAAATACAGATGCCTAAAGTGTTGACATGTCACATGGTTATTGAAATGATTTGGTGATGTTGCTTCATCTCGATGTTCTTCCAACTTAAGCCCTCCATGCAGTAAGAACATTTTATTTTTGTGATGGTGCAATGAGTTTGTACAAGTTTACAGCAACATGCAAGAATAATTACTGTACCAAGCTTCTTACTTGCCAATCAATGTGTGAATAACACCTGCACAGTTTCAAATGTGGTAACACTTTACAATTTCCACCCAAGAACTTCTCACTTGGAACCAAACAAATCTTGATGAAAATTTCAAACTCTATTTGCAGTCAACTGTTGTTCGGGTGGGCTACATTTTCTTTTTTTTTTTTGAAAGGGGAAAAGATGAGTACCAAAGTCAGTAGCAATCCACTATATTGCCTTCACAAACCAAAGAAAACACAAATTTTGGATCCAAAGGCAAAACCACGACATTGCCTCCCTTACAACATTACTGAAAAACACACGATCCCCTAAAAAAGCCACCTTGTTCCTCTCAAGACAAAGAGATCATAAACCCATGTAGATCTTCTCATCTGTAGAGGTTGGATGACCAGCCTCCAACTCGAGGATAACTCTGTCACACCCTCTTTTGCAGGAGCAGCCTTGCTTTCCTTCCACGTCACTGTCCCGAGCAATTGCACCATCACCACCAAGAACCACATTTGCCGTTCAACAACCAACATGGCATCAGGGTTCTAGAATCATCATGATTGCCTACGTTAGCAACCATCACCCTAGCAGACAGCACCACCTCCAGAGGAGCCCTAAGAACTCCTTGCATCAAGTCATCTCTATCGATGATAACAGCAACAGTTGGAGACTCATTGCTCAAGGAGGCTTGTACATTGCTTTGCACATGATCCACAAACAAATTGCAAAGAGGGTCTCTAAGACAGTCTTCCACCACAGGGGGACTGGGTAACCATATCATTACTATTGGCAGAATGGACTCGTCAAAACAAAGCCCAAGCTCGTCAAACAAAATATTGGGTCCAGCCTCCAAACTCAGCAGTGTGAATGGTGCCACCTTGGGCATGGGATCAAAAACTCCAAGTTGAGCTAGCAAAAGGGAGACCAGCCCAATAATTAGCTGCCATAAACCTTTTTCTTCTAAAATGGTCCTACAGAGCTCTCAACTGCCAAATCATTTGGGAATGCCAAAATGCAAGGCACAAAATTACCCTTTTGCCCAAGTACTGCCCTCCACTACAAGTACACATACACCAACAGTGGGGACGGTCATCAGCCAGCATGATGTCGCAACCCCATCTCCAGCAAAGCCTCAAAACCTTCCACCACCACCAATATGACCAAAGAGACCAACTCCATGGAATCAACCTTGAAAAAGATAAGGATTTCCTCCAAGGAGACATGGCACCATCAAATTATTACAAAGGAAGAAGTCATGGAGTCCAAGAACCGGAACCTAGGAAACTCAAATAGAAATCCAATGAAGCGCACTGGCAACATCACCTTTTCTACAATCACATTCCTAGCCAATGTAGTCCCTGCCTTGATCCACAGAATAAACCCCCCACCTCCCCACCTTAACATCCACTAAAGAAGCCCAAAGGACCACTTTCCAGAGACGCCCTCCGATAAATAAAGTTGAAAAGGTGATTAAACAACACCATCAATGGTCACATAAATACGATAGAGAGTTTCCCAACCACCCATGAGGATGCCAATCAAATAACCTTGCTTATCAGTAATTCTCCCTTCCTACCTTGGATGAAGCCTTCCAACTACTAGGCAGGCAAAGGTCTAATGACTAACATCAGAGCACTCCTTACAGCCCACCATCAAGGGACAAGCACATCGACCATGTGGAGAGACATAGGAAACACTTGACCTCAATCTCCATTTCCACCATCATTGTGGTCCCATTCCCTCTCTCACCGGTGGCCCTACTACCTTGCTTTCCTCATCTCCTTCCCACATTGTGTGGCCTAGATTTCAAAGAAATTCAGTAAAATTTCAAGTAAACCCATCCATATATTTCAGGATGAAAACTAAACAGGCAAATATTTTGGATTATTTGAGAATGTCTGAACTTTCTGACAATGGAAGAAAATCATTGAAGTGAAAGTTGGATTTCTATGTGTTGGGATTTTGGGTGCAATCGGAGTGTGGAGGGTTCTTCCCACGAGGAGAAGAGATGTAGCAGCAGCAGCAACAAGCCCAACAGGGCTTGCTGTCCTGTTCACATGTGTCGAATAGGGAGAGGAGAGAGAGGGCAGCACGTGGATGAGAGAAGAGAGAGGGGAGAGGAGTTGTAAATCTGATTTTATTATAATGCCAACTCAAATAATAAAGATAATGTTCTCTCTTATTTATAGAGAGATTACAATCCTACTTCCATAACAACTCTTCCTAAATTAAGAAACAAATCAATCTAAAACAGGAAACACAACTAACTAAATCACCAATTAATCAACACTAAATCCTAATTTATTCTTAACTAATTTGGCCTTTCTTAGCCTCCAAGCATGACCATACATCACAATATACCAAGGAAAAAGGGACTGCACTTACCCCATCATGGTATCGATGTCCACAAACACTACATAGTATCGATGTCCTCCCAGAGTGGCGACTCTGAAGGGCCCCCATACAAAACAGTGTACCAAGGAAGAAGGGACTGCACTTACCCCATCATCTCTCTGTGGGTAATTGCTCCTATAGTGCTTCCCAAGCTAGCAATCTTCATACTCTAGAGTCAAGGAATCTAACAACTCTAAATACATCTGCCACATCTTCTTAACTGATGAGATGGGTATCCAAGTCTCCTGTGCCACAACCAGGGATCACTAGTAATAGGCACAGCTCCAGCAAACATAGTAGGCATGTCTAGATAGTAAAGACCATCTCTCTCCATGCCTTCACCCACAATCACGCACGTTTGTCGGTACTAGAAGTAACAATGTTCCTCATCAAAGACCACCTGACATCCAAGGTCCTTGCAAATGCAACTCACTAATAGCAAGTTCATTAGGAACTCTGGAGCACAATAAACTTTCTTGATCACCATCTTGGGATAAGCACGTACACTTTCAACCACGGTGATTAGAGATGTGGTCCCATTGGCTACCCTCGCATCTCTGATCCCACTTAGGACCATGGGATTCATTAGACGTTGAGTATCCCCTATAAGATGAATAGAAACACCGGAATCAATCACCAATGCTCCTCCGGTCATCTTCTACATGCCTCCTTGGGCTGCACATGCTAGCCCTGGTGAATCTGAAACAAACCCTATCCTAAGGCCAACTACTTGCTTCCCACATGACAAGAGACGCATCATGCCAAGAAGCAAAATTTTCTTCCACATAAGCAAAAGCAACCTCATCGCCATGGTCAATACACGTGAGAGAAGGCTCATCTCACACACCAACTCAACTATGTAGCGATCACCAAAACTAGCAATCACCAACAATCGCTCGCAGTCAACGATTAAAATGCCGTTGGCATCCCCCGACATGCCGACGAAATGAGGGTTTTTGGCGAGATACCTTATCTACACAACATACTTATCGATATGCAGGAATGTCTCCGGCATGCCAACAGCATGCCACCGAAATAGTCAACATGCTGACCATATGTCAATTTGCGTTTTTGCCTGCTGCTAGGTCGCACGCATGGCACATGCCACACGCCATTGCTACTATTGCCTGCTAGCTGGCTGCTGGTGCTGCACTACACTGCTGCTATTGTTGCACGAGTTATGTATTACATATCGCCAACTTGAAAGATATTGATGATCCATTCCCTGGGGGCTCTTCAAAACATGATTTTGGTCTTCTAGAACTTATGCATTTTTTCATATTGTAACATTTTTACCTATTTTAAGTCATTTTTATTAATTTCCTCAAAATTCCCTAATATCAACAATATATCACTAATATATCCCTTTTTGAATTAGCAATAGCACTTTTCTTCATATAGTCCTCAATTTTAAAAATAGTTATCCATTTAAATAGAAAGCATAAGATAGGGTTTAGGGCTTAAATGAAAATATTTATCCATTTAAATAGTTATTCTTAAAATTCCAATCATTTTAGCCACTTCTGTCATTTTTGTCGGCATGCATCAGCGTGCCTCTGGCATGCCTTTGACATGCCTCCAAAATAAACTATTTTTTAGGCATTAAAATCGTTAAAATCTGACGTCAAAACACGAACATTTCCACGACATGCCTCGACGTGCCGATGAAATGCGCACTTAAAAATTTATCGAAACGGTGTTGAAATCGGCATTTCAAACCTTTCTCACAACTGTGTGCAGCGGCGTTGGGGTTCTTGGAACCCTCGTTGGCAACGCCATCAATGTTGCTGGCAAGGAGATTGAGGGCGGTGGCGCTAGGGCTGTGCCGCTATAGCACCCGATGTCATTCATCCACCGTCGATCGACTTCTCCCATCAGATTGCCCTCAGGTTGGGAATCCAATCATCTTGATAAGGTAGGTATTTGGTAGGATATCAGAGCACTAGCTTAAGACCGTTGCTCTGATATCATGTAAAGAACAATGATGGATTTACTCCAAAACATATGCCCTAGCCTCTCTTTTATAAGAGAGAGAACTAGGTTATTTACAAGAGCACCCCATAGAAAAATAAGAAATAACAAATACACCCTTATGACTCAACAGATGCAAAATAAATATAAATCCTACAAGAGCCCTGTTACTAAGTATAGTACCAAGTTAATGACACAATAAAATATCAAAGAAGCAATAAACGGAAAGTACATGCAATGTGAATTGTGCAGTAACCACAAGTAAATTCCAAATTGGTAAAACCACTGGATCCAACGAAATCTTTATTCAATCCTGTGTCTAATTTTTTAGTTCCAATGCCAACAGGAGGTAGTGAATAGAAATAGAAACATGCAAAGAGAGATGTTGCAGGTATTAATCGTTTCAAAGGGATCTAAGCAACTCCTAGTAAATCTCGCAAACAGCAAATAAAATGGACATCAGAGATTTGAAATGTGAGTTTACACCTAATGAAATACCCAAAAAGTTGTTGCACGACCACGTCAAAACCACGGGTGGAGGCCGGCACAGTAAAGATTAGCGGTGAAAGATCAATGAGGTGTAGCAGCGAATCGAAACATCGGTTGGGCTCGGTGAAGGTGGAGGTTGGCACAAGGTAGGAGCGGGTGCTCCGATGGGTCATAGGAGACCAAATGGGTGGTCAGCGATTGCAGAAGGCAGTGACAGAGGGTCTCGAGTGATCAAGCGACACCGATGGAAGCGGAGGTAATCAATCGTGCACAGCGAGCGAACTAAACAAGGAGAGCAGATGGTGGTCAATGTTGGTGGCCTCACCAGTGGTTGCTGGAGATGGTTCAGAGCAGCGATGTGAGGTGAGAAGGGGAGATGGTGGTGGTGGGTTGGTCGAGAGATGGTAGAATGTGGTGGAGGAGAAAGTTGAGGGGAGAAGGTGGTGGTGTCATTAAAAGAGGAGAGGAGAGGTGAAATAGGGGGGGCGGGGGTAGGGACTGAAGGAGAGTACAAAGGTGGTGGTTTTCAAAGGAGTTGACAGATGGGTGATGTGTGACAATGGGTCACAGGGAGGGAAGGTACGAGGATGAGAGGGGAAATGGGGATTGTACGGGAATGAAGATGAGAGAAAAAGAGAGATGCGGTGAGATAAAGATAAAAGTAACCTTCAACAGGTAAGAAACCCAAATTTTTTTTTTTTTTTGAAAAGCCAAAGGGCGATTATCCAAATGATAACCACCCAAATTCATTTCATTCCCAAATAGTGGATTACATCATATATTACATAATAGATCTCCAGAACACCACTAGAGAGGAAATTGACGAAACAAAATTCTCCAAACTTTTTGTTCTTCCCATCAAACCAACAATTGTTTCCCTTTTGATATGAGTTAGAAACTAAAATAATGTATCCCTTGAATCGCATTGATGAACCAAGGCATCCCTTAGTTGAAAAAAGAAAAAACACAAAACAAAATTGAATAATTAAAAAAATGGGAAAATTGCAAATATGCACTTGAACTATTTGTAGCTCTATATTCTACTACATCACACATTCCCCCAAGGGAGAAGTCCCCACACATGCCACTAAGCCTAGAAATCTATGAATTCTTGAACTAAAGGTATTTAATCCCACGCTTCACCAAGTGAAATGGCCATTAGTTGGCAAACACTCCCACAACAGCAGCTCTACAATAGGCTTCATGTTAAGACAGGAGTAAGGGGCGAGCATGAACACAGTAGACATTCAAGTCCAACATGATCCAACCAAGGGAAGAAAAGTGCAGCCTTACTACATGCACTACAATATGTTGCAAGTGAAGCCCTTGTAAAATATTAGGCATCCCCTAGCAACTTTTTTCAAATTAAATGCATCGCCTAACTTCATAAATTTTGCATGAGTATCAATAATGATATTCTCCAAATTCGAAAGAGAGGACGAGAGTCCTTTAAGCGACAATCTAAATTCCTCTTGATTTAAAAAAAAAAAATTCAAACGTGATTACTCATCTTTTATTACCACCACCATCACTAATGAGCTTCTCCTAACACCGACTCTTAAGAAGGTCAATTGATCCCTCAGGTTCCCTTCTCTACACCCTAACATGAATGAAAGACCCCTTCGCTACAAGATAATCGAACTTAGAAGTTCACAAGATCCACATGGACAAATGATTGATTTACCTTGCAACTAACACAATGGGGAAAGATAAAGGCAAGTATGGGAGGTTGAATTGATGGATTGAGGCAAGAAAGAATAACCCAAGTCCGTTCATAATGTGGCGAGGTTGGGAAGGTCAAGCATATCTCAATATTGGCTATGCTATCAATAATGATGATTCGATGAAGTGGTTATGGTCCAAGGTATGCTCTTGATTCACAATATTCAAGTGCATGTTGATTCAAGTGCTATACATTGATCAACATTACTAGGGTTCTAAAGGTAGTGATGGAGGCACCAAGAGGTGATTCTGACTAGGTGGATGTATGAGAATTGTGGAGGAAGAAAGCTAAAGGCAAATTTGATCAAGGTTCAAAGACTTCAATGTGATCTTTAGTTCCAAACTCCAAGCCTTCTAAGATTGCAAAGCCAAGTATTCATCTCCTGGGAGATCGTCAAGCACATCTAGCAAGGATTCGGGGAATCGAATTCTTGTTGGGATCAAGACAGGGCAACATGCCATCAAACATGAAAGAAGCAAACTCACAATGAGGTATAAGTGCCTGGACGTCTGAAGTTTATACTCTCATGGGTTAAAGGTTGTAAGACAGGGACACTAAGAAGGATCTTTCCACAATGAACGCCCCATATCAATAAAGGCACAACTGAGAAAGATACCCTGAAGGCTTTAGGATCGAGGTTTCATTAGCCAAAGAAGGCCATGGACAATTTATGCAGGTTGTTTGATAAATGTCGTTCGCATGGAAAAAAGGTGGCCATGTGGACTGTCCACGTGGCACCTTGGTCCACAGCAATCGACCAAGGTGGCCCTAGGTTTTAGGTGTTGGGTTGGCTTGCATGCCAAGTTATTTGTTACCATATGTGGCAAATTTTATTCTAGAGATAATTAGGATTTGATTGGGTTTTCCATGTTTGGTTGAATACGATTTGATTTCTATTTTCTATTTTTAGAAATAGGATTAGGATTGCTTCTCTTTAAAAGGAGAGCAATACCTACATGATTAATTGAGTTGTAATAATATTTTCTATTCCTAATACTCCTCTCCTTTCCCTCATTCTCCACACCAACACCTTTCTCCTCTCTCTCTTTCTCATGCCACCAACTCTCTAACTTCTCTCCACACGTGTGGATTCAAGGTGGAAGAAGAATGTCCCTCACACGTTCCAAACTCTCACAAATGTCAACAATGAAGACAACATAAATTAGTCCACGAGCATCATTATCAATCCCTTATCCTATTTCAAGTGCTACAACAACCTTTACCAAGTTCAAAGGATTGTCGACCACCAAATCCACTGGTCCACCCTCCACATGCTAGCCTACAAGTATAAATGCTCAACAAAGAATATAATACCAAAGCACTCTAAAATATAGTCAATCGACAAGGTGGTCAAACTCTTGCAAAGTTCCTAAAAGCATAAAGCTTAGGAAGCTTAGTCTTGATCAATGATCCAAACAAGGACTTCGCACTCCCCTCTTCCAAAGTAGTTGTCATTTTATCAGATTAGGGGTCTCTTTAATGCAATTGGTATCGACTTCAAGCTTTTTTTCTAAAACACGCTCGCTAATTATTCGGAAGCACTCAGATGTAAGGCCTGAGGACCTAGCAATCAAAGTAGCAAGGGTCCTAATTCTAGGAAGGAGTCATATGGTGCAAGAATCTCATGTACAATTCCTCTAAGAAGGATGTGAAACCAACACCTAGCAAACTCGACGAAAAATCCACGAAGCTATGTCAACCTCCATCCATGCAACAATATAAGTAAGATTCCTATCAGTAAATTTCTGAAGATCACACCTCCTTAAGGGACCGTTTGGATGCGAGATAAAGTACTGTAGGAATAGGCTAAAAAGGAATATTTTTGGGTGTTTGTTTCAATGATGGAATGAAAGGGTTAAGTAGGGGGATAAAATGATTGGCTTGATGATGTGATGTTAGTGGATATTTTTTTAATAATAGAAGTTTGAGTGGAGAATAGTAGTGGGTATTTTTATAATGTGAAAAAAATGTGTTGAGTTATGATGTGATGCTAGTGGATATTTTTTCATAGTACAAGTGAGAGTGGAGAATAGCAGTGGATATTTTTATAATGTGAAAAAATGAGTTGAGTTTGTTGTGATAAGATGGGACATCTTTTCACGCACTCCATGCGAAGCAATCTCGAAACCCACCCAAACACCCCCCACTAACCCACCCTAAACCCAAACCCTTGGTTAACACCACCACCAAACATAGCCTAAGTGACCAAAAGCCCCAACTATCACTTCCATCACCTTTGAACATAGAAGGCATAGTAAAACCCCAACTAAGTCCACAACAATAACAAGAGAACATGGTGACCAATCCAATAAGGACTCATTTAACTCACTAACTAACAATAATACACAAGTCAGCAACTAGTTATAGAGAAAAGAAGTTGCTCCCTCTCCTTCTTAGAGCATCCAAACAATAAGAATTTGAACCCTACGGACACTGACACATGAGCCAAAGAAGATTCTCCTAGTGAATTAGCAATCACCTTGAAACATCCTCCCAAGATGCTTTATCCATGACGTCACCCACCAAGCTAAACAAAAGGTGATCCAACCGCACCTTTCAATATGGCTACCTTGTTAATACTTCCTCCTTGCAATGCCTTCCCATTGGTCCAAATGGCCAAAGACCATGACAAGACAACTCTCATAGCACCAGAAGTCCCATTTACCACCTCCTTCAAATGACTAATCCTCAAACATGAGTAAGGCCAATGACCTACACCACTCCTAGATGAGCGCTTGATCATGTCTTTACAAACACGAGTATGATGTCCGCAAGCATGCAAACTTAAACATTGATTACTATCCAACAACATCCTCATTATCATTAGTATGAAAGGTCTTAAAAAGTTTTCTGCCTCTCCTTTCTTAGAGAGTCCGATCCCCTTCTCCCTCCATTTCATCTCTTACATTCTCCATCACTCTCCCATTTTTCTTCTGGAAAGAAAATTCCAAGAAACAAAATAGCAAAAAGTTTTTGTAAAGATAAAAACTAAGATATCATAATCTACGATGCAAATATGATGTTTCATAATCTACGATGCAAATATGATGTTTCCCTTAAATCTTCTCTTTACGTTCTGTACTATAATGAAAGCAAATGCAATTTTAAATGGAGTTTGTCGATCATCTGTATCCAAATCAATCCCAATCTTCCTCCCTAGTTACCTACCTATAACCAGATCGTACAACACAACGATCAGCATAAAAAGTTAATCTATAATTCAACTCCTTAATTTTACTCCACACTCCAGCCCGCATTTGTTCCTCATTCATAGACCACCGAAAAGAGAATAGACGGTGTTACGTTATGTTCTGAGAGTGTTTGTGTCATTTTTAATTCTATTTGGAGTCCTATAATATTTTCCCCTCATGTCTCTCTGTAAAAGAGGTGTAAGGTTTCTTTTACGAGATAAGACACTTCATTTCTTTCAACTAGGTATCAGAGCTAAGTTGAGGGCTCCACCGAAAGAACCCTAACCCCTCCACTGTCAACCCCGCTCCCCACCACTACCACCGCTGCTAGCTACGGGCAGGCCGCCAGCCAGGCAGCAACCTCCCACCGCCGTCGCCAATCAAGTAGTCGTCCCCTGCCCGTAGTCCAAGCAACCATTCATTTCTTCGTACTCTCTCTCTCTCTCTGTGTTTAGCAACAGGAAGAGAGCACATCAGTGCCTCGATCTGATTGGAAGACCTTTGGATCGTAGTTGGAGTGTTAAAGCCAAGGGTCTTCTAGGAAGGTGATTTGATGGTATCACAGATCTTATCTATTAGATTTAGGGTGTGTATTCCCCTGTTTGAAGTGTTAACTGATTTTTGGACCGCTTGTGTGTGAATTACAGGGTGTGCATTCCTCTTATAATTCAGTTTTGGGGTGTGTAATCTCTTCTGTGATATCTACTTTGTGCCATACGTGTTATTGAAGGAGTTCTATGGTGTGTATTCCCCTGTGTTGCATTAAAATCAGATCTACAGGTCCTTCAGGAGGACAAATCAAATTTGAGCAGTGTGATTTTGTGGACATGGCAGCTTCTCAGTCAGAGATTGTGCTAGGAACCGCCATGGGTGACTCTTCTCCAACCACTGGTGTGACGTGATTGATTGACTCGGGTGCCTCCAACCATCTATCTGATAATCCACAGTGTTTTGGGTAGATCAAAGCTGTTTCCCAAGGTCGCACTATACAGGTGGCTGATGGGCGACACGCTCCTATTGTTAGTCTGGGGGCAATTAATGTTATCCCATCTATGCAGCTTAATCATGTCGTGTTGGTTCCAAATATGTCCATGAATTTGCTCTCTATCAGTGAAATTATCAAACAAATGAATTGTCGTGTTATCTTTGATGAGCTTGGATGCATTTTCCAAGATCAAATAACAGAGGAGACTATTGGTAGTGTATATGAAGAGGGAGATGTTTATCGACTTGCTCAGGATCCCATGGCTGCAGCTTATCAGTTGACTTCTACTTCAGGTAATGCTCTACAGTGGCAGAAACAATTGGGCCATCCGTCTTTGGACAAATTACACGGACTTATTCCACATGTGTCCGCAACTACACAACTTTCTTGTAATGGATGCCAACTTGGGAAGGACCATAGATCTTCCTTTCCAAGTGCTACTGGACCCCATACGTCTTCATGTTTTCAGTTTGTGCATCTTGATGTTTAGGGTCCCAGTAAGACTCCTGATAGACAAGGACATCAGTTTTATTTGATTGTGGTTGATGATTTTTCCCGATTGTCTTGGTTATTTCTCATGAAAAACAAGTCTAAAGTAGGTCCCCTTATTGAGAAATTTGTGTTGATAAAGAATCAGTTTGATGTAATAATGCATTGGAGTTTTGTAATCGTCGGTTGGCAAATTTCTATGATTTGCATGGTATTATTCATCAGACCTCCCATCCCCACACCTCTCAGCAGAATGGGATTACAGAGAGGAAGCACAGACACAGTCTTGATATGGCCAGAACTCTCCTTATTCATAACAGTGTGCCACATAATTACTAGGGAGATGCAATTCTCACAGCCTACTATCTTATTAATAGATTGCCCTCCTCAGTGATACATGAGCAGGTACCATGGCAAGTGTTATATAAAAATGCAGAATTGTTTGATATTCCACTCAAGACATTTAGGTGCGTAACTTTTGTACATCTTCTTGGACCTAGCCGAGATAAATCAGCACCTAAAGCAGTCAAGTATGTGTTTCTTAGCTACTCGCATACTCAGAGGGGTATCGGTGTTTTGATCCTCTACGCCAGAAACACTACATTATAACAGATGTCACCTTTCATGAAGCTGTACCTTATTTTTTTGTTGCTTCTAGACAGGTGCAGAGTGTGCCAAAGTATACTCTTATGCCAGTTGCTCCTATAGCAGTTCTCCTCCAGCTACTGGGCCATCTGCCAACACATTCAGGCCAATACTAGCAGATGAAAAAACCTTCAAGGGTCACACTTATCAGTTACCAGTTGTTTACAGGACAAAGCCTCCTCCGTCTATTCCACAGTCTCCTCCAGTTAATGTTAATAACCTGGAGGCTACCTCCACTTAGGAGATTCCTACAGGTACAGATACTCACACAGAGGAGGCTCCTTTAGATACAGTGTCAGCAGGTGTGGAGGTTGAGACCTAAGAATGCTTTGCCTGTAGATGTTTCTCCAAGCCCTGTTTCCCTGAGTACCAATGATGATATGCCCATTGCTATTCAGAAGGCCCCTCGATCATATGGCCATTATTGTGTGGCTGGGAGTATAGTATCTACTAATTCTCTAAGTGTTGTGTTCCATACATTTACAGCTGTTGTGTCTAGTTCGGAGATACCTATGTCCTATCAGCAGACACTTCGGAGTCCACATTGGAAGGTTGCAATGGAGAAGATGATAGCCCGTAATAGGGGCACCTGGGAGCTTGCTTCTTTACCATCTAGCACACATCTTGTTGGAGAAAGGTGGGTCTTTACCTTGAAATACAACCATGATGGGTCTATTTCTCGGTACAAGGCTCATCCTATGGCCAAACGATTAACTCAAACTTATGAAGTAAATTTCTTTAACACCTTCTCGCTAATGGCTCGGCTCTCTATTATTTGTATTCTTATTTCTATGGCTACGCACTCTAGTTAGGCACTTCATCAACTAAATGTCAAAAATGTTTTTCTTTATGGAGATCTTAAGGAGAAGATATACATGCAGCAGCCTCCAGGATTTGAGGTTCAGGGGGAGTGCGTGTGCAGACTACATAAGATAATCTATGGCCTTAAGCAGAGTCCCAGAGCATGGTTCCAGCAACTATTAGGAGCATTGTCAATGATTGGATTACAAAGGTCTTTGTCTGACTATTCTTTGTTAGTAAGAAAGACTAGTAAGGGTGTTGTAGCTCTACTTATGTATGTAGATCTTATTCTCACAAGTGATGACATGCTGGTATATCCCAAGTCAAGGAGTATTTAGCACAGCAGTTGTGATGGACCTTGAGAGCAAGGTTCGAAATGCCGATTTCGACGTCGTGCTGATGAAATTGTAAGTGTGCATTTTGCCAGCATGCCGAGGGCACGCTGTGAAAAATACCCATTTTTCGATGGGAATGCCGAGGGCACGCCACGGAAATACCCATTTTTATGATTACATCCGTCGGTGACGTAATCATTTCATTCGTTACATTCTATTCTTTATTAAATTTTCATAACCGTCGATGAGCAAACGAATTCGTCGATTATTATTTTATAGGTCTTTTTGATTGTGTCCATCAATGACGACGTGACGTACTGTGCGAATGTACCACCCCTTCAGTTTTTTATGATTACATTTCATTCCTTCTTCCTTCTACTATAAGCACCAACCCCACCTTCCTCGACCACCACCTAACCTAACCACTTCCTCTCCACTACCTACAAAGTGGAAATGAACCCGTGGGGCTTTGTAAGGGCATTCGTGGGCAATCTCGCCCTACAGATCCCGGTAGCCTCCCGCCCAGCCCGGTTAAGCATTCACCCCTCCACTCCCTGCTTCTGCTGCATCCGCCTCAGCAACCTCCCCAAACAGACCTCCCACATCCCCCCTCTCCCTCCCCTGAGTCAGTAGCGCAGCAGCGATTGGAGCAACAGCGGCAGCCGGCAATGCAACAGCAACTGGAGCAGCACCGGCTAGAGGCTGGAGCAGCAGCGAAGCAGCACTGGCAGTGGCAGCGGAGTAGTAGTGCGCAACAAGGGTAGCCCAGGCTGCAGCAGCGACAGAGGTGGCACTACAGTAGGTAGTCATCGGCATCGACATGCCAGCGTGCCGACCATATCACCGGCATGCCGTCAATATGGTCGGCATGCCAGCGAAACTCCAACATTTCGATATATTATCCATGTCAGCATAGAGCGATTCCCAAAATGGCCTTACCAGCAACATGCCATTGACATTTAAATCACTACTCGGAAGACTCAGGTACTTGGTATTAAGATTACCACAAGAAATCAGGGTATTGTTATGTCTCAAATGAAGTATGCTTTCGATATTCTTCAGGAGGCTGGCATGCTTAGGTCTAAGGAGTAAATATCCCTATGGATCCAAAGGTTCACTTATTTGATGAGTCTACTCAACTGATGGATAAAAAGGCATATAAGGAGCTTGTGGGAAATTTGTTTTATCTATCACCAGGCTAGATATCAGCCTTGTAGTGGGTAAGCTAAGTTAATTCTTAGATAGGCCTACAGATGAGGATTGACAGGAAGTACTGCAGGTGTTAAGGTATATCAAGGAGGCTCCAAGCCGAGGACTTCTATTCCAGAGAGAAGCTTCAATGACTGTTGTTAGGTACTTTGACGTTGACTATGCAGGTGACATTGGAGACAGGAGGTCTACCACAGGTTTCTGCACCTACGTTGCAAGAAATTTGGTGACGTGGAGGAGCAAAAAGCAGAGTATGGTGTCACATTCCAATGCTGAGTCAAACTACTATGCTATAACACATACTGCTGCTGAAATGATCTGGATATAATCATTATTGAAGGATCTCCATATTACTATTGAGAAGCCTATGGAGATGTACTGTGATAATGAGTTGCCACATATATAGCTAATAATCCTATATTTCATGAACGGACGAAGCATGTGGAGGTAGATTGCCACGATACTAAAAGCCTGATTCAGCAAGGCCTACTTCACAGTTCCTATTTAGCTTCGTCAGAGTAGACTGCAGACATGTTCAGCAAACCCTTGTCACGCCCCTTGTTTGAGAAGTGTAGAAACAAGCTGAACATGGTTGATATATATGCTCCTGCTTTAGGGGGAGTGTTACATTATGTTATGAGGGTATTGTTTCATTTTTAATTCTATTTGCAGTCTTGTAATATTTTCCCCCTGCCTCTCTATATAAAAGAGGTGTAGGATTTTCTTTATGAGATAAGATGCTTCACTTCTTTCAACTGACTGATCTGTGACTAACATTCTATCAATCAGTTAAAGACAACTTTCTCCTTTTACATTCCCTAATGTGCTAGTACCTGACCTTCCAGTGCCAAGCCTCGGCTTCTCTCCATGTCTTGTTTATAGAAGAGCATGCCTTGGCTACAGAAGAGCATGCCTTTCACTCACCAACATAGGCAACACTCTTCAAAGGCTCCCTCATCAATATTAGCCCAGTTCCACAAGAAAAATAGATGAAAAAATAATTTAATTCGGAACAGGATTTCAAAGGCATAGGATCCTTCCTACCACTCATCTCGCTCAAAAAAAGGCTAGCAGATCATAGCTGAGGCAAGCAAGCTTCAGGGCATAAAGGTACCGAGGTTATAACCCAACAAGTTCCATGTCATACTTCTAAAGGTTAGGGGTAGTGAGCTCCTACAGCAATTGAGTTTTTGCAATAAAAATCAAAATTGTCCCACTAGCAGGCAAACAGCTGGACCAAGTAGAGTATAGATAACAAATAAAGGAAGATTAGGCACATGTAAAGCATCCCTAAGAGAGAATAGATCAAAGGTGGCTATATTTCCTTTCCCTACACAGCTACAACTACTATTAATCCAATCACCCTTACTGGAATTGGAAGAATTGCTACCTATCAATCCAATCACCCTTACTAGAGTTGGAAGAATTGCTACCTATCTTCCCTTGGGCAGAGAAAACCTAATCAATAGCATGAGCATCCCAATTTCCCTCTTTGGTGGATAAGGCCCTAAAAACATTCCCTAAAGTTCATAAATCTAATCCTTTATTAGATCTCTAAGAGTTAATACTAGAGCTCCTCAAGGACCCTTCTCTACATCAATACTATCAAAAGTAACCAGTACAATCGGCCTCATGTTTCATACTTTTTCTATATCTTTTTTTTTGAAAAGCACTTTTTCTATATCTTTTTGACTAAACCTTCCCTTCGAAAACTTTTTGGGAATGAAGGTCTCGACAATAATCAATGGCACATCAACTCTTTGGCGATGAATGTACTTCTTGTTGTTCTTTTCATTACCAAGAGTAACCTTGCTACTACTAGAGCCTCGATTCAAAAGCACAAGATGCTCCATACCTTTGTTGTCTTCATCTAGACCTATAGAGTTGAATCCCATAACCCCACGTCTCTTCTCATCTAGACCAATAGAGTTGAAATCCCATAACCCCACGTCTCTTCTCATCTATTTCCAACTAAAAGGAAACTTCAAATTAAGGATCCAACTGGTCACACTTTCAAACTTGGGGTTTAGAACTACTAAAAATATTACAGATCCATTTTCCATTATCTTTTGCAAAATAGTTTCTAATTTCGCAATGCACATCCATGTTTCATCTGCATAGTAATCCAAGTCCTCCCACCTGAGTGAGAGGTGATAAATACAGACTTCTCATCTATTCACACTCGCTCTTAAGAATCTCCCACAATTCTCTAGAGTTTTCATCATTAGAATCAAGGGCTGGATCTCTATAGGAAGAGTTGATTACACGTCTTCACCAGGTTGTCTTCCAAGTACCATATCTACCACAACTTGAGTGCTTAGTCTCATCAATGCATACAATTGTGCTCCTGCCAAAAATTGCCATCTCAACCACCAATAACCATAGTAAATAGTTGTCATTCATCAACATGGTAGCATGATCTAAATATTCTGGTTATCATGGCATTCTTCATGCCACCATCAGTCACTTCCTCAAACATCGCCATCTATGCCTATAGACTAATGCTTCTCCTCAATCCATGATTGTATTTGTCAGGAAGGTAAAATGGATCTAAGGGCACACCTCCAATATGCAATCCAACTTCAGTGGATACCAGATCCCCAACTAACTATGACCCAACCCCAGTGGTGTTCTAATCTCTCCTTAGCCACAAACATGCCAAGCCAAACAGAGTTCAATCTTACCCACAGAAAATCACCACCTTTAGGCCTTAAGGTGATCGATTGGCTTCCACTATTGGAACGAAGTGGTGATGCCACCACCACCATCAAAGTCATTACCACTACCAAAAAGTGCTAGGCAGCACCATCACTGCTCCAATACTCCACTCAATCAAGCAATGTGGCCAACTTGGTGGCACCATCATCATTTCCGGGACCGCAGCACTCTTCCTGCACACCAACTACCCATCATTAGGCTTAGAAGCTCCTAAAGGGGCTCTTAGCCCCAGAAGCCCACACCTAGACTCACAATTCCTTGATAGGCATGTTCAACCCTAGAAGCTCTTCAATGACTAGGGTCACAATTAGGGCATTCAGTTACTATTGATCCAAGATGAGATCACCATAAAACACTAGAGGATCGTTACTACCACCTGATTGTCACTACACCTTTGGCAAACAAGCCATCTATGCGCGAATCATGCTACACAAGTTGCTTGATCCTCCATACAACAAGAACCTACTCAAATACCATGTAAAAAGAGAATCACACATAAGACAGACACTTACTTAGAAAAACATTGTCCACTGAAGAGAAAAACCATGGAGGTACAAAACCCTAGCATCCATTGGCAGCTAGAATTTTTATCCTCGCTATCACTACTGGAGAGGGGCGTCACAATATTTACAAAATTATGGGATTCAGGGATCATTTAAAACCTTCTCAAAACACAAAATCAATGATCCTCAAACAACTGAATCAAATCAAAATCACGAATAAGTTTTCCAAATGCACGAGTTTCAAGGATTATACCATCATGATCGCCGAAGGTTTGGTGACAGTCTGGTGGCAGCAAATATCACAAATAGGGCCATCACACATGTTTGGTCCTATATTTGTTCATTTAGATAAATGGAGAGGGCACATTTAACTTATGTACCGACTACACATTAGGGCTCTGTTTGGTTGGTGGGTTAAGTGGGTTTGCACCAAGTTAAATATTTAACCCACCACTTTACCCGTCCCCCACTTGCGTCGGCTTAAGTGGGACTTAACCCGAGGTAAAGTTATTCCGCTCTCTCTGTGGAAAAATTTTAACCCGCCAAAACATCTAAACTGGTTAACTTACGTATTCCACTATTTATTTCACTCCTTTCTTACTCCTCTACTTATTCCACAAACTTATTCCCCTTACCAAGCGGGTGTCTCACTAATTGAGCTCCTCGGTAGAGAAAGGATCCAACACAATAATCACACAAAAAAGCAATCACTAGAAAGACAAGGAGATTGGTGACCTAATTCCACCGCAAGGGGCGTATGTCTAGGGCAAGGGTAAGGTTCCCAAAAAATCCACTAAAAATAAAAGTATTACAATCTCTCGGATTGCATGAAAAGGCCCTTGCAAGGGACTTCTCTATTTATAGTTACAGAGAGTGTTGTTACAGCTGGGAAATCCTATGAAATCTTCTCCACAGTCTTTTCATGTTCCTTAGTAAGCCCATTGTCAAGGCTCATCCATTGTTAAAACATTAATTACATCGGTAATCCCATGATTACTGTCGGCATGGGCATTATGAGGATTGTTACCATGCTTTGATAACTTTGGGTGTGTTGGGCCTTTAGGACAGGCTAGGTTTGCCCGAATCCAGATCCACTAGAATGGAGGCAAGTCGGGCTAGGTCAAGTCCGCCTGTTTACTCTGAGTCTGGGTATCCGAATCCTTATACGGGCTACGTACGAAGTTTTAAATCCAAAGATGCTCTTTTGCCCCTCATCACTCACCAAAGTCACATAGCTCCAACAACACAGACCCACACCCGAAGGTGCATGTATCCATTAACATTAAGTAACATAATACTCAATACCTATGTTATGAAGATTTTCTTGGTTGTTATATTTATCAAAATATGGAATTCTTTTTTAGAATTTATATATCCAAATATATTCAGCCAATGAATCCCCAATTAATTATCAGACTCCTTAATCCATAGTCCTGCCCCACCACCTTCCCTCCAAACCAAAAAAGAAAATGAATACCGAGGACCATTTTCCATAACATTGTCCAAACATATGATAAACATAAAAGCAACGATGCAATGATGTTGACCTGCAATTGGAATCAATAAAGTGTGTCCAAGCTTGAAAAGAAAAATAAGAAATTAGAAGCAAAACGGCACCTTCCATTGAGGAGTGGACTCTCCTGTAAGAATTGCTTCATTTACAATTGCACTTCCAGCCAGGATTAGCATGTCTGCAGGAACAGTTTTATCTTCACTATTTTGACCAGAAGAACGTCCAATCGAGACAACATCTCCAGGAAGAAGACCTGTACCAGAGAGTTTCACCCACCTACAACCAAAATGGACAGATCTAAGAAACAACAGCCGAAGAAGGCAAGCTGACCAACAGGAACAATAGCATACTTTCCACAGCGATGCACCATCAAAGTTTGGCCATCAACTCTTACACGCCTGAGCTCTGTTAGGGTTTTCAATCTGCTCTTTGCCATGGTTGACTCAAAGAGAAACAGCATGAACAGAGTGAACAAGCTATAGTACCAGTATTCATCTAAGCACCAGAGCCCCACACAGAAAACCTACAGAATCCACATGCATAGAAACAAATCAGAGCAACGTCCATTGCTGAGAGAGAGAGAGAGGGGGAGGGAGGGAGAAGCTTTTTAAGAAAAAAAATGGTTGAAATAAGTTGCAATAAATAAAATTCAAATAGTGTCATGAGACCAACCTGGAATACGAAAAAAGGCTCCATTATTTGCTCTTTCATCAATTTCTGGAATGTAGGCTGCGGATACTCAAATCTACAGTTACCAAGCACAAATAATACATGAGGTAAGATGAAAAAATCTAAATGATAAAAGATAAAAGTAAACTTAATTATATGGAAAGCAACTTCAGACAAAACTATGCATTCCTGATTAGCACATCCCTCAGAATCACCATTCTACTTCTACCAATTAGCAGCTCTACAAGATGGTAATGTTGAAAAGATGCATCTCATAGGATTACAGCTTAAAGACCTAGCATCATCAGAGAAGACAAAGAAAAGGAAATGGAGCTTCAAAGTCAAAAAAAGGGTGAATGAAAGCAACAACTGAAAAAAGGAAAAAAAGAAAAAACTAGGCAAATATTAGTTTACAAAGTATTGGAAGCTAAGATTTTCTCTTTTTTTTGAAAAAGGAAAGGATGACTACTGAAGGTCAGTAGACATCCACTACATTACTGAAAACAGTAAATCATGTAGGGGCTTATAGAAACTGAGCCCAAACAAACTGGATATAGAAACTTTCGCTAAAAAAAACTGATATTGAAATGGATACTTCACTGGATAGAACTTACACATTTCTTTCCCATTTTTCAGTAGCTGCAGAAACTTTCGCTTCAGATCCATGGCCAGTGCTCTTCATGTAATATCCAAATGATTCTTTGGTAGGAAAAGGCAGTTTGCAGAAAGTATCCTTCTCTTTTGAGAATATGAATTTTTGTTTTCTAAAATCAAAATAAATTTCTACATCGGTCCCCGATGAAGATGACCCTGCCAACTGTATGTAACAAAAGATCACATCCTCAACATAAAAAACAATATACAACAAAAAGCCAGCATACGATAATGTTACAAAAGAACAAAACATTAATTAATTCCGCAATTATGCATATATAGTAGACTTCCATGATATGAGAACCAAACACTGCTAGTCATCTAAAGAATCACTTCTTCAAAGAACAAGGTAAACAAAGCTTACTCGAAATTTGAGAACAAATTGTAAATGATGAACAAAATCTCAACAGAAAATCCACTATTCATGGGCTATTTTAATGTTCTAACATTATTTAAATTACTAAAATCTTAGAGGAGGCAAATTATAATCCAAAGAACAGCCCAGACCTCAACAACCCTGCAAAATTAACTTTCGAGGATACCCTGTCTTCCAAATAAACCAATAATCCCCAAAAAGGCCTCTACTCGCACTAATGAAGGCATGCTCAATTGTAGACAAACCAAAGAGAAGGAATTTCCCTACCACATCCAATTGTCCAGGCCAC
The DNA here is from genome assembly GCA_037157565.1 of Thalassia testudinum. NCBI lineage: Eukaryota > Viridiplantae > Streptophyta > Magnoliopsida > Alismatales > Hydrocharitaceae > Thalassia > Thalassia testudinum. Next base: position 28,107,571 of record JAZHRO010000003.1, read on the forward strand.
CACCACACTGATAAATGTTTGCCAGATCCTCCTAAAGCTACAGAAATTCCAAAAGCCACTACCATGGCTATGCCTCCAAAAGTATAGGCATCCAAAAACCAACCAACATAGCCGGATCACCAATACAAGGCTCCCAATAATCTAAAATTTAAGCATCAAAATAAGATTTCTAAGCAAATAATCTCAAACAAAATTCAAAAAACACCCCCTTGTGGTCCAATCATTGTCTGCTGGCATCAAACCTGTTCCCAAGCTTATGATCCTCATCAGACTTTTCCAAAAAGAAAGACATGATGGCAAGTATGATCCTAGTCAGGCTTTTCCAAAATGTAGATACACCTTTCATAGGCTCTAGTCTTTCTTCTCAATTAAGTTTTTTTTTTTTTTAATTAAAGGGTGATTATTCGAGCGACAACCACCCAGCTACTTCATTAAAACCCATCAGTAAAGCGCAAGCATGTTACATGCACTTTTCCCAAAAAAGAAAAAAGCGAAGAAATGCTAGCAATAAAATTTTCAACTTAAGGATGTCCTTTGAAAACCATTGCATTCCTTCCCAACCAAATGCCCTATAACATCACCAAAATTTTCGCCTTCACTTTCTTCGACCGGAAGATATTCTGCCTCACGTGCTAGCTTCCTCTCCTGAAAGAACTCCAAAACTCAGCCTCAAAAGAGTGACCCACCCATTCAAGGCAAAGGTGGTTCCAAATCTGCGTGGAAAAACTGCACTAGAAGAAAAGATGGTTGATATGCTCCTAACGCGAGTGGCACAAAGGACAGGTGGTGGCCACCTCAGGGACCCACCTAGCCCTCCACATCCATATCATAAATCTACCCTTCCTCAAGAGCCAAGCAAAGATCCTAATCTTCAAGGGGTAAGCTGCCATCCACAACAACCTTCAGCCCCTCAGCAAATCAATTTGTGTCAAGTTTCCAACCTGTCTCAACCTCTTGTAAGCCACACGCACTAAGAACGGACCCCCATCCCATAGGTACGCATCAGTACGCCCCTCTGACCAGTAAGCCTCAAGAAGGCTCATCAACTCCTGAAGTTCCTACAACCTCTGATCAGAAAGGCTCTCAACAAACGTAGGACTCCATGTGTTGTTCCAATACCCTCCTGCCATGTCCACCTTGTTTGCTGCCATGGCCCAAAGTCTCGAGTAAAGACCTCACAGGGGGTCCTTGTCCCGTCCAATCATCCATCTATAAGCAAAAACTCTCCCCATTACCAAGATATGGTGAGAAGAAATGTTGCAACCTATCAATACCAACAGCAATCCCTCTAATGAAGTGGGAAGCTCCTCTAGGGCGTGAAGCTCTCTACTCCCAATTCATACAACAACCATAGCATTCTATGAAAATTCTACAAAAGAGGTCAGGTTGCAGGGCCATAATTTTAGCCACCCATTTAGCAAGAAAACTAGAATTCGTCATCCAAATGTCCTTGACTCCCAATCCTCCTCCTTTGACTAGCTTGCAGATGTCCTCCCAAGCCACCAGCCCAGCACCTTTGCTAGTTGACAAATAGTTTGTCCAAAAAAATCTCTCATGAGACCCATGAGCCTCCTACCAACTTTTTGAGGTAAATGAAAAATTGATTAAAAAAAATAGGAGAGCATAGAGAGAACAACCGCTTTAGGTAGCACAAGCCATCCACCACTAAAAAGAATTCTACAAGCCCTACCTAACAGTTTCTTCTCCATTTTTTCAATCAGAGGCGTCCAGTCATGGATTGAAATCTGCCCATTCGACAACGGGAGGCCAAGGTATGTCAATGGTAAAGAACCCTTCAGTGTATGCAATGCATTGCTACACAACTGCACCTCTTCCATCTCCATTTGAAACAAAATAAAAGTTAACTTTAAGAAATTTATTTAGTGACCAGACACTTTCCCAAATAGCTTGAGGAGTTGTAATCTTCTCACGATGTAATCAGAGCCCTAAATAAAGAAAACAATCTCATCCATATAAAGGAGTGTTGGAGCCATCAAGTTGTCACTCATGGACATTGAGAAACCGTAGAATAGGTTCCCCAAGCAATCTCTAAACATAGCCCTTACCAAGGCATCCATTACCAGTACAAGGAGCATAGGTGCCAACAAACATCCCTAGTTGACACCTTCACATGGCTGCACCCATCCACCAATCGAGTTTCCATGGGAAAAGATGGTTGTTACACATCTCTTCATTCAACTTATCCACATTTGGAGGGAAACCCCTCTTTGCCATGAAAGCCCAAAGAAAAAACTATTGCACCGAGTCATAAGCCTTGCTGAAATCGACCTTGCATAAGAATGCATTCCTTTTCATTTTCCTTCAGTAGGCCGAAATCTCTGAACCAATCACAAATCCATCCAATATACTTCTCCCTGGAATGAAGGTTGTCTACACTGGTGAAATGATGTCCCCCAAAGCCCCCCGTAGTTTATTTGCCAGCACCTTGGCCATGATGAGGTAGGCCGCATTTGAGAGAGCGATAGGCCTAATGTCCCCAACGGCCACCGCTCCCTCCTTTAAGAGAAGGAACATGAAGAACCTATTAATTTTCTTAAAACTCAAGTTACCTTTAGCAAAATCAGCCATCACTTCTATTACATCCTCCTTCACCACAACCCATAACTCCCTCATAAAAAATGCATCGGTCCAAGAGATCCTTCCACATTTAAGCCCCATACCACCTTCCTGACCTTGTCTTCCAAGAAACTCCCAATGAGGGAAGCCTACTCAACTAATATTGGTAGGACATCCGTACCTAAACACCTTGAACCCCTCATCCTTCTTCATGTAGTGAATTCCTTGAAATATCCAAATAAGGCGTGGCCAACATCATTCCTCCCTTCATATTCAGCGCCATCCATTAGCACCTTGTCAATCATGTTCTTACATCTCCTACCCGATGCAACCATATGGAAAAATCACGTGTTGGAGTCTCCCTCCATAAGCCATTTCTGCCTTGATTTTAACCGCCACTTGACATCCCACTTCCTATCCTCCTCCAAAACTATAAGCATGCGTGTAGTCCTTGCCAACTCCCCCTCTAGAATGTCCTTATTATACTCCAACCGATCAAGCCTCTCAATCTTAGCCAGTGCCTCTAGTCGCCTCCTATTATGGTTTTCTTTGATTCGCTTCTAGTATGTCTTTAAGTATAATCTAAGCCCAGAAAGTTTTGGCTCCAATCTTACCATGGTTGCACCATCCAATTGGAGCAATCACCACTTCTCTTCCACCAAACCCTAACGCTATCCTCCAAGAGCCAAGACTTGTCAAATTTGAAGTATGTCCCAAACCACCTCTTCTCATTGGACTACCACAAGAAAGGGGTATGATCTGAAAATGGTCTCTCCATGGGGTGCACCTCAGCCACAAGGAAGGCCTTTGCAAGCTCCACGTTACATAAAAATTTATCTAGTCAAGATTTTAAGCCTCTTGTGCTCCACGTGAAGCTCAGGAAGAGAGTGGGAGCTCCACCAACCCATGTAAAACAATAAAATCTACAAATTCCTTAGAATCATGATCCCTCCTCCTTTCTCCCAGTCTATCCTCTGCAAACAAGGTGACATTGAAGTCCCCCGCAACCATCCAAGAAACATCGCAAAATCAATTAGCCACTATTGCCCGATCTTCCCAAAGCTAAGCTCAAGTGGCATCATTTGATAGACCATACACCGCAGAAACAACTATCTTAAGATTATCACTTCTAAAAACCCTTGTAGCCAGAACATGTGTGCCCTTTACAGTTTCCTCCACTGAGAACAAATCCTCTCTTTAACCCGAAAGGATTCCCTCAGGTCTTCTAACAACATCTAGTGTTTCTGTTGGATGGAAAAGATGAATCTATTCTCAAAAAAAATCCTAGCTTCTCTTATATAGAGAAGGGCTACGAGCACATTACATAAAGAGTCTAGTAAAAAAATAAAAATTGCAACTAAGGCCAACTAAGGCAACATAAGTGATATAAAATAAAACAAATAACTCTACATCTAACACTCCCCATCAAGTTGAAGTGTAGATGTCCATAAGGCCCAACTTATCGCATAGGAAGCAATGTTGCTTTCTAGGAAGTGCCTTAGTTAACTGGAGTTCAGACGAAATGTTGGGTGTAACTATCTTGCCATTCCTTACCGCATTCCATATAAAATGACAATCCACTTCAATGTGTTTTGTCCTCTAAAGAAAACCCAACATAATCTACATCTGAATAGGAAGATAACTCAAGATGACCATGTTTCCTGTAATAGAGTCCTTTGTAAGGAGAATCCTTTAAATATTTCAAAATGAGGCAAACATCATTCCAATAGCCATATTTGGGCTTATCCATATTCTCGCTAGCCCTGCTCACAACATAGCTAATATATGGACAAGTAATGATCATATATAAGAGCTTTCCCACAACACTCCTATACATGTGCACGTCCTTGAACATAGTATCACTAGAATCAATGTCCTCGCCTTTCTGCTCTACAGGAATGGCAAAAGGCTTAATACCAAGCAGACTAGCATCCTCCAGAATCTCAAGAGTATATTTCCTCGAGGATAGCACCATACCATATCTGTCTTTGATGACCTCAGTCCCCAAAAAGTAATGCAGTTCACCCAAGTCATGCCATCTACACAGACAACAAGTATCATTGTGCCAAACTTCCTTTTTCTAATAAACATGGAATGACCAAATGTAGACCTGTGGAAATCAATCTTCATAACCAAGTGTTGAGCTTGTCAAATCATGCTCTCGTGCTCTATTTGAGACCATAAATAACCTTCATCAATCTACAAACAAGCTCCCCCACAACCTCAAAACCCAGAGGTTGATGCATATAAACCACCATTTGAAGGCCACCATAAAGAAAAGCATTTTTAATGTCGAGTTGACAGGAAGGTCAATCCAAATTCACTACAACAAACAAAATAGTCCTAATAGAGCTCACCTACGCTATAGGAGAGAGTTTCAAAGAAATCTACCTCATAGGTTTAAGTAAATCCTTTAGCAACCAATTTGACCTTGAATCCACCTCGTAGATTTAGGTGAATCCTTTAGCAATCAACTTGATCTTGAACATGTCAAGTGTCCCATATGCATGATAGTTGATAGTATAGACCAATTTACAATCCACCACTTTGACCTCCATAGGAGTATAAACAACGTCCCATGTGCCCCTTGCAATTAGAGCTTCCATTTCCACATCCATAGCCTCCACCCACATTGGCTCTTGAGATGCCTCATGATTTCATCTTGGCATAGCAGTACCACTGAGTGCTTGTGAAAATTTATGCACAAAAGAATCCAAGTGGGCAGTAAATGTATAATGAGACATAAGATGCAAGGTACAAAAGCAAACTGATTTCCTCATAGAAATAGGCTGGTCATCATCATCCCCATTATGACCCTCCACTTGGGGAGGAGGAACATCTAGAGCAACGCTGGCAGGGGACAAAACACTTGATGAACTAAGACCTACATCAACATCAGTAGTAACAAGTATAGGAAGGGGAACAAATATATTTAGTGGAGAATCTCTTCTATAATACACGTGGGGCTGAAACTAAGCATCATGACCCTCAAAAGAGATAAGAAATTCTCTCAAAGAAGGTGACATCAGCACAAATACAGTACCACCTACTAACTTGGTCAAAACATCTATAACCTTTCTAGGTACAACAATGGCCAAAGAATATACACTTAGTAGCTCTGGGCAACAACTTACTTGGATTATTAAAATCATGCACAAAAGAGACACACCCAAAAATACGTAGAAGCAAAGGAAATAAGTCCATGTCAAGATAGAGAAGCTTAAAGGTAATATCACCTCCAAGCATAGACAAAGGGAATCTATTTATAAGATATGCATTAGCAAGGATTACATCACCCCAAAAGAATTTAGGAACACTCAAAGAGATGAGAAGTGTCCTAGAAACATCAAGTAGATGACTTACCTTTCTTTCGGCAACACCATTTTGTTGTAACAAATTGGAGCAGGAAGTTTGGTGGATAGTACCATTGTCCTCAAGAAATAGCTGGAGAGGACGCTAAACAAATTCAAGGGCATTGTCAGACTTGAAACATTTAATCTCGATAGAAAAGTAATTTTGCACCTTAGAAGAGAATGTCTTTATTACTTAAAACTCAAATCTGTCTTTCAATAAAAACACCCAAGAAACACAACTAAAGTTATCCACAAAAATAGCAAAATACTTATACCCAGACATGTCACGATGAACTAAATTAAGAATACTCTAACTTTGTCTCTCAAGTCGAGAATGAAAAGAACTATGGTGATGTTTTCCTAGTTGGCAAGCGTTACACTCAAAGGTTGTGGAAGGTAAAATATCAAGGAACATCTGGCGAAGCTTGGATAAGGAGGAATGACCAAGTCAGGTATGCCACAATAAAGGATTGGACGAAATGGAAGTAGCTCTAGCAAAGATAGACGGCAAGTGCAAGTAGTAGAGTCCACGGTGCTCACAGCCCCCACCAATCATCTACTTCGTCCAGAGGTCCTAAAAATAACAATGATGTTCATCAAATATAGTACAACATTTCATCTGCTTACAAATTTGGCTAGCAGATAGCAAACTGAGAAGAAAATCTGGTACACAATAAACATCTATCAACTGCAAACAAAGAAAGAACTGCACAGTGCCCATGGAGGTAATAGGAGACTTACTCCCATTAGCTAACCAGACCGAAGTAACAATATCAAAATCTCTAGATGAAGATAGACTGGTGGCTTTCCTCGTTAGGTGAGTAGAATCCCAAAAGTCAATAATCCAGTCGGTCGTACCTGTATAAGCAACGTAGGTTGCAATACCTATAGCAAGAGCAACAATAAAGGGGCCCTAATCAGATCTCAGAAACTATCATAGGCAATCAAACTCATCCAATAATGAAAGGAAATCCAGTCTGATCAATAGAAGTCTCAATCTTGGTCTTAAAGGAAGGCATAGTGTCAGTAGAAGCTTGATTAGCCTAGGTAGGCTATCTAAACTTCTCCCAGCAACGATCATAGGAATGGTTAGTCTTCTGGCAGTGGACACAAGGAGGATAGATGCATCTCTGCCACAACACCCATCATGGCCACATCCATGTCCACCAGATCAACTACCTCTCCCCCCTCGAGGCTGCAAAAGCAGCAAGCTCGGGCCTAGCAATAGCAGTGGTTGGACCAAAACCAGCATCAAGTTTCTGGAGATGCCCATAGACCATCTCCAGACTAGGAATAGAATTAGTTGCCTAAATCTGATCTTATGCTCACTGATAGTGGGTTGATAGCCCATCACGGAACCCATATGTCTACCATTCGTCTTTCTCATATACCTGCTTATCATAGCAAGTAGGTTGAAATGTAGATAGTTCTTCAAAAAATCCATCAAGTGTAGTGAAACAATTCACCAGAGTCATATCACCCTGATTAGTTATCCAGATCCTCACATAAATAACAACCTGTTGAGGACTGTATAGAATATCTATACTCCAAAGCCTCCCAAATGTCCTTGGTCATCTTCTTGTGTAACATATTCATTGCAATCTTCGGATCAACACTAGTCATTATCCAGTTCATGAATAGATAATTGTCCCTCTCCCACATCGTGAACTTCACATCCTCAGCATTCAGGGCAACACCTGTAAGCACATGTAGACACTCATGTCCTCTAACAAAGATGCGAAAGACCCTCAACCAAAGTACATAGTTTTGGAATCCTGTAAACTTTATCGTGGTCCCTTGAATTAAGGCAGCGACAAAGATCTTGCCCTATGAGGTAGGATTAAGGATTTCACATTAGCCATAAGGATACAAAGCAATATCCATGCTCAAATGTTGTGGATCATACAAAAATGCACACAACCATGCATGCATCAAAAGGCATGTTAAAACACGCGTAGATCAGGCACAATGGTGCCTAGCCCATTCAATTAGATATGGGAATCACGTACCTTGGCGTGTAAACCCAAGAGAGAACCAAATTAGCCTATAGGAGGCTGAATTGATCCTTAGGGAACATGCAAGAGTCGCAAGAGGCCCTACAGCAATGATCAAGAGCCCCCTATAGAGCTAATGAAGGGCTAGCGCAGATCAAGAGCACCCTGCCAAGGCGATGAAGGGTTGGTGGCAAATTAGGAGCCCCATATGAGGGCAATGAAGGACTTGCAGCACCCCTAAACCATTGCAGGTTGCTGGGGGGGCCCCTAAGGCTATCGACGAATGGAGAAGACTCCCCCTTTTGGTGATCAAACACTTGCCTTGGATCCCTAGAACAGCGATCTAAAAATCACAAACGTAAGAAACGATTTCAACGGAATTTGGTCGGATATCGAAACACCGGTCTAAGATCACTGCTCCAATACCATGTTGGATGGAAAAGATGAATCTATTCTCAAAGAAAACCCTAGCCTCTCTTATACAGAGAAGGGTTATAGGTAAATTACATGAAGAGTCCAATAATAAAATAAAAATTGCAACTGTGGCCACCTAAGGCAACATAGGTGATATAAAATAAAATAACCCCACATCTAACACCTTCCATGTATCCTCGACCCACCACATTCCATACCCTCTGCGTGCAGTCTTCGAGTTTCGTTTCTTATAACCGCACCAAGTTAGCTCATCATGCATGCAAATATCGGTGGCAATGAAGGACTACCAGCACCCCTACACACTACAGGTGGCTGGAGACATAGGAGAGGTTGCAGCCCCTACAATCATTAGTGGCTAGTAGCAGGGGTTGCAGCCCCTAGGGCTATCGATGATGGAGACGATTCCCCCTTTTGGTGATCAAACACTTGTGTTGGATCTCTAGAACAGGGATCTAAAGATCACAAACACAAGAAACGATTTCGACGAAATTTCGTCAGATATCGGAACACCGATCTAAGACCACTGCTCCAATACAATGTTGGATGGAAAAGATGAATCTATTCTCAAAAAAAACCCTAGCCTCTCTTATATGTTAGCATATGTTGTATGGTCTTTTATTTTCTTCTTATTGTAAAGGCTATGGATGTTTTGTCCCTCGGGAATATTCTTGTACTTTTGATTCTACAGTCTCTCTCTATATAAGAGAGCCCTAGGGTTTCTAATGAAAATTAAGTCATTTCAACCAATTTGGTATCAGAGTCCCAATTCTAGATCGTGACTCTAAGTATCCCACCCCTCACAGCCTCCAAAACCCTAACCACCAAACCTAATCGCCTTTCTCTCCCTCGTAAGCGACAGCAACTCTCGACAGAGCTCTGAAGGCGCACTGCAGCACGCGTGGCGATGCTGCAGCGACGCAGGTGAGCCTACTGCACAATCAGCGGCGCTCAAGCGATGCTTGTGACAACGCTGCGGCGAGCTTGGAGGCTCTCCTAGCCTCTGGCGGCGGCGCTGCAGCATCTAGGTTGATCGCGGCAACGTTGCAATGGCTTTGGGGGCTTTCCTAGCCTCTAGCGACGACACTGCAGCACTGAGGGTCACTCACGACAACACTGCGGTGCCCTTGGAGGCCGATCTAGCCTCCGGTGGCGGTGCAACAGCAACTTGGTGGACCTGTGACGGTGCTACAAGCGATTAGCGACGCGCAGTAGCAACTAGGCCTACTTGTTGGGCCTACAACGTCAAGCTACAGGAGGTGTTGACCCACAGCGACCTCCGGCTGCGTCGCTACAGTGATCTGCGGCGGCGGTTGGTGGCGCAGATCGACAAGGAGGCGGTGCACAGTGATCCAATCTCTGTGCAGCAATTGTGAGGGGCTTTTTGCCCTGATCTAGGAATGCAAGTCCGTAATGCAAGTCTGAATCTATTTGATTTCAGAGTGTGGATGATTTTGTAGTGATAGAAGCTTGATCGAGGCTTCTGGATTGCAAAAAATGACTTCAGATGATCAGTCTGAAGTGTCTTCAGGCTCTGTTTCTGACACCGGGGTACCCCAGAACCCTTTCTTTGCTCTTATTGTTAAGTTGGATGAGACCAACTATCCGCGATGGTCCCAGACATTTCTTATGACCATCAGGGGTCATAAAAAGAGCCATATTCTTACTAATCTAGAACCTGAGAAGACAGGCACAACTGCTTTCGCTGCTTCTGCTACCAAGGCCTTGCTTCTGCTAGATCTCCTCTCCAGTGGCACCACCGTCTTGGCCATCTACCCATTCATCGCCTCAGACGTGTTCTACCGCACATCCCCTCCACTACTGCTCTCACCTATGATGCTTGTCAGCATAGCAAGCACCACAGAGCTAATTTTTCCAATTCTAATTATGTTTCGTCTGTTGCTGCATTTGATTTGATTCATATGGACGTGTGGGGTCCCAGTTGTACTCCTAATCGACTTGGGAATAAATATTATCTTGTTTTAGTTGATGTCTTTTCTCATGTTTCTTGGATGTTTCTCTTGAAAAATAAGTCCGATGTGGGACAAATTATTGAGAACTTTGTCAACGAAATAAAAACTCAACATTCTTCTTTGATGAAGTGCTTTCGTTCTAATAATACCTTGGAATTTTGTACTTTACGTTTGCGCAATTTCTTTTCTAGTTGTGGCATTATTCATGAGACATATCCTCATACCGCTCAACAAAATGGTGTTGCTAAGAGGAAACATGACCATATTCTTGATGTTGCTCGCACTTTGTTGATTCACCATTCTGTCCCCTCTCTATTGGGGTGACGCTATTTTAACTGCCTGTTTTTTGATTAACTAGATGCCTAATGCTGCATTGCATAAACGGATTCCTCTTCAGCTCATGTATCCTGATCATCCCTTGTTTCACACCACCCCTCAGACTTTTGGTTGTGTTGGCTTTGTCCATTTGTTAAGACCAGGTCGGGATAAACTAGCACCAAAAGCAGTTATGTGTATTTTTCTTGGGTATACCCGGATACAAAAGTGGTATCGTTGTTTTGATCCGCTTACTTTTTGGCACTTGTTTCAGCAAATGTTACCTTTCATGAGGCTAGACCTTTCTTTTCTGTAACGGCTACTGAGATGCCTCCTGAGGGTAATATGGCGCCTATGCCATATTCTCTCACTCGTTTTAGGAGCTTTCCTGAGATTTTTGTGCCCACCACACCACCACCTTCTGCTACGCATCCCTTTCTACACCTGGCTGGGCCACTCTAGACATATGTTCGCCCTCATGCTACCTATCAGGGACCCCCATCCTCGCCTTCACCATCGGCTTCTCAGGTGAGTCTTTTAGACACTGACGTATGTTTGCCATGTGATGGTCACAGGGATAGGACAGGTGATGTGTCAGGTAATGATCTTGACCTTCCGATAGTCATTCGAAAGTGACCACAGACTTGCACTAATCCCACGATGGGGACACTTGCTACTGATAGTCTAGCTTTGGCTTTGCTAGATTTACTCAGGCATTAGCTACTATGCAGATTCCAGCTACTCATTGTGAGGTCATGCTTGATCCAAAATGGCGAGCAGCCATGGAGGATGAGATTGTCGCTCTTCGAGGTCGTGGGGCTTAGGAACTTACTTCACTTCCTGATGGTGCTGCACTCGTTGGATGTCGATGGGTATTTACTGTGAAGTTCAATCTTGATGATGGTGTGGCTAAGTACAAAGCCCGCCTTGTGGCAAAGGGTTTCACTCAGACTTATAGGGTGGACTTCTTTGACACATTCTCCCCAGTTGCCAAACTTCCCACAATTCGAGTGTGGCTTGCAATGGCACTTCAGTTAGATTGGCCCTTGCACCAGTTAAATGTGAAAAATGCCTTCCTTTATGGTGATCCCTAAGAGAAAGTCTATATGCAGCAACCACTTGGCTTTGAAAGTCAGGGGGAGCGTGTGCCGATTACGGAAGGCTATATATGGCCTCAAACAGAGTCCCAGAACCTGGTTTTAGAGACTGTCACAGGTTGTAGAGGCAGTTGGATTCGGGAGATCGACATCTGATTTTTCAATTGTTGTCAAGAAGACTAGACGAGGTACTATGGTACTTATTTATGTTAATGATTTGATCATCACAAGGAATGATGTGTAGGGTATTGCTGAGATTAAGTGCATCCTAGCAAAGTAGTTTGTCATAAAGGACCTGGAAGCTTTACGGTACTTCCTTGGTATTGAAGTTGCTCACAACAAAGAGAGTGTGGTCTTGTCTCAGCGGAAGTATGCTTTAGATATCTTGCAAGAGGCTGGTATGCTTGGGGCCAAGGACGCCAATATTCCTATGGACCCTAAGATGTTACCCTATGATGAAGATGCATAAGTGGTGGACAGCAAACAATACAGACAACTTGTGAGCAAGCTGTTGTATCTTACTATCACGAAACTAGACATCTTCTTTGCAGTTGGGAGACTGAGTCAGTTCATGGCCAAACCAATGCATCAGCATTAGAATGCAGCATTGAAGGTGCTTAAATATGTCAAGAAGGCTCCTGAGAAGGGTCTCTTCTTCTCAAAGGGGTCCTTTATGACGTTGGCTGGCTACACAGATGCAGACTATGCCGGATGCCATGTGGATCGTAAATCCACTACTAAGTTCTGCACCTTCTTAGCAGGAAATTCAATAATATAGAGGAGCAAGAAACAGGGCATAGTTGCGAGATCCAGTGCCGAGTCTGAGTATAGAGCTATGGCTCAGACAACTGCTGAGATGATGTGGATCAAATCCTTGCTTAATGACCTACAGGTGTAGCTTTCTAGCCCCATTAGGATGCAATCTAATAATAAAGCAGCCACCTTCATTGCCAACAACCCAGCATTTCACGAGAGGACAAAACATGTTGAGGTTGACTGTCACTATACCAGGGACATCATCTAGAAGGAATTGCTATATACCACTTATGTTGAATCTGAGGAACAGACTGCAAATATTTTCACTAAGCCCTTGATCAGATCTTCATTTAATTCTTGTATATCCAAGCTAAGCATGATAGATATCTATGCTCCAGCTTGAGAGGGAATGTTAGCATATGTTGTGTGGTCTTTTATTTTCTTATTCTTGTAATGGCTATGGGTGTTTTGTCCCTCAAGAGCATTCCTGTACTTTTGATTCTATAGTCTCTCTTTATATAAGAGAGCCCTAGGGTTTCTAATGAAAATTAAATCATTTCAACTAATTTTATATAGAGAAGGGCTATGGACAAATTACATGAAAAGTCCAATAATAAAATAAAAATTGCAATTAAGGCCAACTAAGGCAACATAAGTGATATAAAATAAAATAACTCCACATCTAACACCTTCCACGTATCCTCCACCCACCTCATTCTACACCCTCTGCATGCGGTCTTCGAGTTCCGTTTTTTATAACCGCACCAAGTTAGCTAGCCATGCATGCAGATATCGATGGAAAATCCGGAGCCCATGCAGGGGCAATGAAGGACTGGCGGCACTCCTACACCACTGTAGGTGGCTAGTGGCACGGGGGAGGAGGGGTTGTAGTACAATCACCGGTGGCTGGTAGCAGGGGTTGCAACCCCTAAGGCTATCGATGATGGAGAAGACTCCCCCTTTTGGTGATCAAACACTTGCGTTGGATCTCTAGAACAAGGATCTAAAGATTACAAACACAAGAAACGATTTCAGCAGAATTTGGTGGAATATCGAACACCAATCTAAGACCGCTACTCTAATACCATGTTGGATAGAGAAGTTGAATCTATTCCCAAAGAAAACCCTAGCCTCTCTTATATAGAGGGGCTATGGGCAAATTACATGAAGAATCCAATAATAAAATAAAAATTGCAACTAAGGCCAACTAAGGCAACATAAGTAATATAAAATAAAATAACTCCAGATCTAACACCTTCATGTATCCCTCGCCCACCTCATTCAACACCCTTTGCGTGTAGTCATCGAGTTTTGTTTCTTATAACTACACCAAGTTAGCTCGCCATGCATGCAAATATCGGCCCCAAGCTGCCTTCCTTGAGAGGTCCTCATGTTCTACAACAGGATAATTGTCATTGGGAGTCATTCTGAGCTCCCTCGCAGCTACACCTAAACCCAACAACCTCCGCAACCAGTTTCTTCTCGCCATCATCTTCATCCCTATTGTTGTGCACAACTTCCTCTAATGGGCAAGTTTGGCTGGTCTGCTCTTTGTCCCCTGCAACCAACCCCACCACCTTAAACTTGAGAGTGGTCTCCCTAGGACCACGTTTCCAGAAGCTCCACCGTGGGCAATATCACAAGCATCCCCTAGGACCTTGCATCAATCTCCACCTTGCGAGCTCAAGAGCTCTGCTCACCACCACTTCCACAATGTCTTCATCCACAGCATCCACTGTCACCCCACCAAATCCCACAAGGGAGACCTACATCGCAACGGAAGGAGCAAGGGAGGACCCAAGCGAACAAGGGAAAGGGCTATGCCGAAAAGGAGTCGAGTGAGAACTTACCAGCTCTAGATCCATTTACAAATCTGGATCCCCTTGTAAAAAGTGCAACCGAGTTACCTCAGCATCACCCCCACCATCTGGCAAATCTGCCTCCAACTATTGGGGAGCAGGAATCTCAACGTAAATGGTTGGCGACGCTTGGGTTACCACGATCTTCAGCACTGAATACTTATTCTCCGCACCAATCATGATGCGTTCCTTACACTTCCAAACTCGCCGCACCACCGGCCCTCCACCTCCGTAGCCGGCGCCATGACCATCCCCAACACCACCTGCACGAAAGATGGCCTAACAGCCTCAACCACACAAAGTGCTACTACCCACAAGGAACCCCCTAATGGAGGATTATCTTTTACAAAACACAACAGCCAATGAGAACCACCACTACAGCTCTAGCAGTGGACAAGTCCCCCTCTTTAATGCCCAATCAAGTACACAATCGCAGCCTCGCAAAGGGGACCACCATCGCCTCTGCTACCTCCTTCAATCTCAAATGCAATGAGATTCCTTCAAGATCCACTGATACACCCACCCTCTGGCGACTTCTCTGCACGTGACCCATCATGTAATGTCAAACATCTCCAACGTACGACACCACCAAACACCATCTCCTTAAAGCATAAACTACTCTTCTTTGCCAATGAGAGTCCAAATAGAAGGAACTTGCCTAGCACAATTTCCACAATCCTAATCACCATCCTCCCCTTAAGTGGCTCCTACAAGGCATTCCTCACGGCCAACCTCGCCACCTCACCTTCCTTCACAACCCCCACCAATATAGACTCTAAAACTCCGTCAATTGACCTTACTACCAAAAACCAAGGGGTGGGAACCTGCAGTTAAAGCATACCAGACGAAGGTGGAGGCAACAACAAGACCATCTTGTATGGAGCCCTAGCATAGGAGGCATGGAGATGGCCAAGGCAACCACACTTAAGGCACCGTACCAAATCCCTACAATCCTTTGCAAGATGCCCCATGCCCCAACATTTGAAGCAAATGACATCGCTCCCCCTACGACTTTGAGAAATCCTGCCGATGACGAGGGTCCACCCTCCATCAATGGTGGAGGAGCCCCGAGGTCCATCCTTAGGGAACCTTCCCCACGTGGCTCCTCTCATATATTGTATTAAGGCACCATAATGCACCAACATTTCCTTCTCAATTAAGTTTTCTTCTATAAAAAGTCAAAAAAACCACAAATCAAATATACATCACTCAATATTACTATCCACTTCAATAATAAGGTTCGATTTCTTGTCCCTAGGTTCAAGACTCCTAGCTTCTAATATCATATGATGAACCTCATGCAAAACCACCAGAGCAATTGTCCTATCTTCATGGGAAAATAAAACATGACTATCATGAAAGGAGCGTGTCCCATATTCATAGAAAGGATATCCCAAGATGGAATAGAAATAGAAATACATATACAAAGAATACAAGAAAGATCATAGCAACACAAGAAATATCAAATAAAATATGTTTTTTTTTAAGTCAAATAAAATATTGTAAATAATCTAAGTATGATGTCTAACATTTTCCCTTAAGATGGAGCATATATATATATATATATATATATATATATATATATATATATATATATATATATATATATATATATATATCATTCCTAACAAAAAGTGAGAGCAAAGGAGAGCTTTAGTGAAGATATTAGGAAAACTAGTTCTATATAGTCAAATTAGGAGTGGAGAAGAAATTTCCGATGACATAGCAATTTAATTCTTTTTTATGGGAAAAGGGATAATCACATTGGTTAATGAGTATCCACTTCATTAATCCTCAAAAAAAAAAAAAAAAAAGGAGAGCTTTGGTGGGATGCTAGCATGGAGGAGCATCCTTACACTGCAAGCCTTTCATGGCATTACCCTGAGTGTTAGAAGGGATGGCTGGATATGGAAAAATAGTCGCTTCTCCGTCAGGAAGGCCTACCTACACTCTATGAATGTGCATGCACCTACTCATCCTATTCTTTCTAAGATTGCAACTGGATATGGAGATTTAAGTTGCCATTAAAACACTTTCTTTACCTAACTAATAAGGAAGAGATTGGTCAACTAATAACTTAGGAGAAGGTGGCTAACAAAGGTAGATTCCTCTTATGTCCTTTGCTCTGCACCTATGGAGAATGTGAACCACCTTTACTTGGCCTACACTTTTACGCAGCAGTTTTCTTTGGATTTCTTCTTACACAATGCTTTTTAGGAGATCGTCCATTCCCATTAGGTGTATTTGGTAAGATCGCAATGGAGCCATCTTTAAAAGGGAGAGAGCTGGTGTTCATCGTGCTTTGTACTATTTTCCCTCTTTATGCAAATTCTGGTGTAACTAGAACTTTTTTTAAATGAATCCAAGTTCAAAAAAATGGGGCTTTACAAGTAAGCACCATCAACAAAATTCATACAAACACTCTCCATGTAAATCCTTCACCCCCAAACAATAAACCATTTCTTTGCAACCAAATAGCCCACAACATAGCAAATGCTCCCACCTAGGAATCTCATACCACCAACATGCCAACAAAACCAACTATTTTGTTAGGAGGCTGAATTGACACATACTTGCAGTAGTGAATTTACAAGAATTCAAGGAGGCATGTTGACATTTAATAGGATGGGCCCATTTCAAGGGACCATACATCAAGGTTGTAAGTGTTGATATCGATGTTATGTCGATAAATTTTCAAGTGTGGTTATCGAGGGCACATCGTGGAAACACCTATGTATCAACGTCAGGTTATCAAGATTATCGATGGCCCAAAATTATATGTATCAAGGGCATGCTGACAGCGTACCGACACATGTGGATAAACGCCGACTGAATTCACTTACAATGATTAAAATCGCAAGTAAATCACAAATTACTAACTAAAAACCTTAAAATGATATGTAAGAAGGGCATACATGTGAAAACACAAGCCCTGACTCAATATATGCTCAAATAAAACATGCAATGCATATCTAAACTAAAGTAATACAACAACAATTTGACTAACATTGAATAACTTAATGCTCCATCCATTCAACCTCCTCTACTCCCTTTCAAGGATAAAGGTCCAACACATGCCTTAATTGACATAGACGATAAAAGTAGAACCGCATAGGTAATAATACAAAAAGACCCTTAAGGAGTCCTTAACAACAAGGTTTTAAATATTGATATCATATAGACAAGTCAAAAAGGATCTATTGCCAATATATTGCTGATATCAGGAAATTACTTAAAATGACTCAAAATGTCACGAATTTGATGAAATTAACATTTTAATAATTAACACATACATGAAAAAATGCTTAAAAGACCAAAATCATAAAATTTGAATGAAAATATAATGTAAACACATTACTGGCGGTGTTTACTTGGTTATGGGAAATGATCCTAAGTACATGTACTTGTCTCATGCTGGTGAAGAAATCTTTCTCTTGAAAAGAAGTTAAATTTGGGAAGGGACATTTAAGTAAGTAGAGGAAGGAAGAGAGCATGATGCTTAATTTTTTCACTAGTTATTAGAGTTGCTGGAATTAATTAAGCATGAGATTAAAGTTTTAGTTAAATTTTGAGTAAAATGTAAAACAAATAAATTCCAATTTTTAATGAGAAAGTCTAAGGTGTTCGAAGACTTTTTATGGGAGGATACAAGGGAGCAAAGCTCCCCCACGATACAGATATTTAATTCCTTAAAAGCAACAGTAGCTATTAGCAAGTGTTGGCACGACCATCAACACAAGCAATATATCGGCATTATGCTGGCAATACACCTGCACATCGACAACTTTTCCACGTCGATATGCTCTTTACCCAAAAGTGGCCATACCAACATCATCTCATCACCATTTTAAACACGACCATACATGTGAATAACATGTGATGCTTCGTGTCTCATAGAAAAAATATAATTGGCACTTTCATTGGAAAAGAAATCATATCAATGCGGGTCATTATACTTCACTCCTCGTCATGTGACCACCACCATGCCTTGGAATGGATCCTCCTACCTTCCACCAACATTCTCCCATCACCCTTATAACTGACAGATTCCAATTATGACACTGATCATTAGTTCTTTAGTTTGCTAATATTCACACAAGCTCTAACTAATTCATGAATCAATCTAAAATATCTTGAATAAGCATTGAAAAACATCTTCTCTCTACTGAGAGATAATAAAATTACGATGGTTCTCAAAAATAAAAATTTAAAGTTTGCTAATTACTGAATAAATATGAAATTCTCAATCAAGAAAATGAGATCTGTTTTTTAAAAACTTTCCTAGATTCAAACTATTTTAGTAAAATTATGTAGAATTGTAAAGCATGTAGAATTGTAAAACTTCAGTAGAGAATTTTATCACTCACTACAGTTTTCTTGGTAAGTAATACACTAAAGTATTAGTGCAGTCATAAATTCCTAATTTAAATCTAGGAAATTATCTTTTATTTGACAAATCAAATTTTCAGAAGTCAAAGTCGATAAGGTTGAATCCTCTTCAATTGATGATAACTAAAGAAATGGGTGTTTTCGATTTCAATACTCATCTATGATCCAAAAAGTTGGATTTTGAGTACATTGGTCAATGGTTACCAGTTGTATAGTAGCACCATATTTCAACAGATATATGATCCAGGTGGCAAGTTGAATCCTTTTGACACTTCTTTTTAGAGGTTCCTGACTCAAATTAACATAAAACGCATACAAAGGAACAGAAACTTACAGGCCTCCGGAAGTTGAGCGGTACTATTTCTTTTGACCCAGAAAATTTTGCAGGAGTTATTTTGCAGGCATTAGAATTTGCTATATCTTTCACCTGTGGTACATGACTCGCAAAAGTTAGGTAAAAATATTTTAAAAAACAAAATTATGATGTCCAAGGAGAAATCATTAAAATCTATGGCAGAGAAAATCCATAATATAAGATATTTTATATGTGGAAGAGTTTAAAACAATTTCAACCATATTAATCTTTTAGGGTATTGCTGTAAGGAATGCTTTACTGTCATCTCACTGGGATAGACCATTGAAAAAGGGTTGTTTAGGAGGGAGAAGCCGATAACTAAGGTTGTTCATTCTAGATGGGTTGATGATATCGTTGGACGGAAACTGAGGACCTTCACCACTTATTTTTTCAGTGTGACCTCTCCAAGGAGATTTGGGATAACTGTGATGTCAAGCAGGCCGATATGTCTTCTTTTGATTCTTGGTGGGGGTCTTTTCGATCCTTGGTGCATGCAGACATGACAGATTGGGTGAAGGCTATTGCTATGTTGTGGTAAATTTGGTTGCAGCGAAATGATTCCATTTTTCGTAAGGAGAGGGTGTGGGTTGAGAATATTGTACGAGAAGTGTCATGTCGTTCTAAGATGTGGCTGACCATTCTGTAAGTCCATTCCATTGTTATTAATATATTGCTGGATGGTTAGCAGTAACTAGTAATCATCCTTTTTTCTCTCAAAAAAAAAGAAGAAAAGAAAAGAAAAACGGTGGAGTAAAGGCCCTAATCTTAGGTGGGTGGTCTTTCAGATGTTAGAGCTAAGGTTCTGCACCATCTGCTCTTCTTGATTTTGATAGTTAGGCCTAGGAAGGCATCTTAGATTCCCGTGTGGTTGTTTGAAGCTTTATTGTGAACAAAGCTTATTCGTTGTTGGGGGGGGGGGGGAGTTTGGTTGAGGGGGATGCTAATGACGATTGCCAAGTTTAAGTTCCATCAACTGTAAAAATGTTCCCCTTGCCTACCTTGAAGGGCAAGGTTGGTTAATAAGATGTTGAGATGGGGGTGGCTATGAGGAGAGACCACATGTTCCTAAGTAATCCTGATGGCTATGCTTAGATGCGTATTAAGATGGTGGGTTAGGTGACACGGCAATGTTAAGATGAAACTCACAACATATTAATTCACCTACCATATCTATAACCCCTATGTACATCATTTTTCAACAAAGCAATAATAAAAAAACAACCCAATATCAAATATAAAACAACTAAGCTACTAGTCTCTATTTAAATCACATCAAATCATATATCACATAGTCTTTTTTTCAAAACAGAGAAAATGGAAGACTACCGGCATTAAGTAGCCATCCAGATCCATTAAAAACTTAGATAAAGATAAATACAATAAGCACATAGACATAAAGCTATGACATGGTACAACAACCACATACAATCAGGACCCACCCACTCCCAAACCAAAGATCAACATCCAACACAGGACACACTACAGCGAATGCACCCACTGGGAAAACACCATCAAAAAAATTTCAAAAGGGACTTCTCAAACCAAACATCAATCCCCACACCCGGAAAAAGTCACCTCAAAAATCACAAAGCACAATCATTTAACATATGTATCACCACTCTCCCTCACCTTTTGCACCCGTAGTCGCTGCCTCTTAGTGCGATACACCAATCGTTTTCTTTGAAACTCTGGCTTCCACATTTGAAAACTACCACAAGATTCCTGACTTGTCATAGATGCACACTCAGATGCTTCTCCTTCGCAAACCTTTTCTAGCACATACCATATAACATCATCTTTCATTACTTATTCCACTACTAAACCCAACATCATCTACAAGCAAACCCTTCCTAAAATTTACCCCAGGCTAAAAACTTAACTGCATTCAAACACAGCCAATAAGAATGTTGAGCATCTTTTCTTTAGTTATAGTTTTTCAAAGAAGCTTTGGCTTCAGATTGGTGGGACTTTAAGAGACACTCAATAGGTAAAGAATTTTTGGAAGGCTTTTACAAAAGAACAAAAGGGAAGAGATGGACTTTCAGAGAAGTGCTTTGAAGGATTACAGTCCTTGTGGCTGCAAACAAATAAGGTGGTCTTCAAAGAAGAAAGAGCTACCTAGAGCACGTTAATTCTGAGACAACATACTTATGTTGACACTTGCAATTCTTTCATGATCTGTTTTTTAAGATGAGACATACTCTAGTCATCCATTTTTACTTTCCCAAAAAAACTAGTAATCTTCTAACTTTTTTAATCTCTACATAAAGTTTTTTTTCCTTGAAAGGTAAGGACAACCTCAGCAGAACATCTGCAAAAAAATTGATTTTTGGTTTGCATATTCATTTGTAAAAACCAACAACACAAAGGCAGGGTGATTGTTGTGATAATCCAACACGACTTCTTTGGACACAAGAAATGAACAAAGAGTGTGTAGCTCAATCATGAGAGCAAATAGAATCATGAGAACTTTCAGTACGATGCAAGCAACGACATAGATAAGGCATCAGATTTGGGGAAACAAATGCAGTTTGTCAGGTTAAGATCATTTCACCGTTTGACAATTGGAAGAAGATATCCCAAATAAAAAAAACTACCGATATCTAAGGTGTAAAATACATGCTAGTGTTGTGTGAAAACATTGTGCCAAAGAACTTGAACACTATTTCAGATGTTCATGAAGGCGAAAACTTCTATATATTTTCAGTTTTGAGATTAGAAGTTATTCAATGCTAAAAAACCTTCTCTATGCATTTTATGATGTGAATGGACATCCTGAAAGGTATGGAAACAACCTCAAGAAGTATCAAGAGAGGTACATTCCTTAGCACCTCTACTTTTCCAGCATGGACTCAATCAGCAAGGTCTTCCTAGCTTCTGGGAAGTTGAGGGTTTCAAAGCTGACTCAAGATATGCTGCTTCTATCCAAACATCACCATACAATGGTGAACATTATTTTCTATTGTGAGCTTGGTCAAGGAAGCTAGAGTCACACTCATGAGTTTGGCCAAAGAAGTTCATGTCTAGGGGGTGAACCTAACCAAGTTCATTTTTTGTCCACATCATTTGATGCTGAGAAAGAGAGAGAGAACTTAACTATTTGAGAAACTTTAGCCCTCTTTGTATGTATAGAGGAGGCTAGTGGAAAACCAGAAGCATACTCAATGAAACAATAAAAAGAAAACACATAAGAAGAAACAGAAACGGCATTGATTACAAAACTCTTCAGGCTAGCACATGAATGCCAAACAAGCTTAGTTTGCACTAGCATCAATCAATCAGTAAAAGGTGAAAACCTCTATAAACATATCCAGTTATCATATGTAATGTGCAGGTATGGCCCTTATTTATCATATCCAATGTACAGTGACAATCAACTTCCACATGCTTTGTCCTTTCAATTGAAATAGGACTGTTAGCAATAGAAAAGTTACCCAATTATCAAATATTTATCAAGTGTTTAAGAATCACCATAATTGCATATTAATTTTTTGAAACTGATACTTGCATAGTTATGAACCCTCATGGATTTCTCCATGAACTGCGAACTTTACTCATGTAAAAGAGATACCAAGTCAAGCATAAAGCAGCTTTCGTGCTAGCTAGTTGAATTGCCTAGCTCCAACCAATTCACAAATACTATCATATAGATTATACATTGCAATGCCATTAGAATAGACATAAGTTCAGCATCCAACATCTAGTCTCCTATGGTAAGTCTATGGCATAGTTCTATTAAGATAGCATCAAACCTCCCATTTATCACACCTCTCATTTTTGGACCACTTCAAATCCAGGAGCACCTAAGAAAGTCCAAGTCCTCCACGCTAAAGTGGTCAAAAAGAAACTTCTTTGTATCACTAATGCTCTGTGCATCATCACCAACCAAGGTTATACTATCAACAATACACTAGCATTGTTATTCCCATTGTCGCCATCTGTACAAATTTTAACATGCCCTAAAACAGTCCTCATAAAGTAAAGGAGCGGGTCATAATGGATTGAACATTACTAAAGCATTTTTGGTAGTTATTTTAGGTCCATTTAGCCCATTTTCAGCATTTTCTTAAAAAAGACAAAGGATGATCACACGAGATTAATGATCATCCAAATGCATTTGTTGGGAATAAAGGATGCCACGTGGCAGTGCCACATGGCAACCTGTCAGGGGCCCACAAGGTCGACGGCTAGAGGTCCAAAGGACCAAGTTGGTTTTTGTCTTTAGAATCAAGTTTGCTATTTTTAGAATATTTGTTTTAAGAATTGGTTGTTTGCATTATTTAGAAGATTTGATTGTAATTTGGTTTCCAAAAATAGGGATATGTACTCTCTATAAAAGAGTCTTCCCTCTTTGTAAGTCTTGGAGTCATCAATAATATTTTCCAATTATCAAGGCTCCTCTCCTCTCTCCCTGTTCAACGTGTGAACAGCCCTCCATGTGGGACTATTTCTCCCATGCACAAGGAGCCTCCACACTCTGGATTGTGCCAATCTTGACATGGTATCAGAGCCTTCGTTCTAGGCTCTTTATGAGTGTGGGTTATTGACCGCACGTTGGTGGTCCACGCATCCAGAAAGTCTTCCTCGACAAATCTGGCACCTTACGCGGAGAAGGAAGGCTATAGAAGATGGTAAAAGCCTCCACAACCATTGGTGGCGCCACATTGTCAAGAAGAGAAGGCAAGATGGTTGTTCGTGCAACCAACAAAAAAAAGATTGAGGAGGAGATTTATCAGATCATATGGTGCCTTTATATTCGATTTTTTTACTCTTCGAAAGAGGAGGTTTTATCGAAACAAAGAGTACTAAAGACTTTAAAAAGATCAAATGAGCGGAGAACAAGCACCACGACAATCGCATCGACTCCAACTCAAGAAGAAGAGGCACAATGTAGCCTCTAAAAGTGCACCACTACTGCATCGAATTCTCTACTTTCTCTTGGTGACCTTGGCTCGAAAAAAAGCCAAGGATTTTTTTCAGCTCACGAGTAAGGCGTCATACTTTTAGAGGAGGCACATGGAACCCTCTAACACATCGAGGAATACCAAGATAAAAGGCTTGACTCTCGAGCATAGAAAAAAGGCACGAAGACTATCCTCAACTCTTGAAGAGAAGAATAATGTAGCAATATCAAGTTCAACAAATCATCGTCCTCCCGGCCTCTACTTGAGGAGTGTTGGGAATAAAAGACGACACGTGACAGTGCCACTTGGCAAGCTGTCAGGGACCCACAGGGCCGACGGCTAGAGGTCCAAAGGACCAAGTTGGTTTTTGTTTTTAGAATCAAGTTTGTTATTTTTAGAATATTAGTTCTAAGAATTGGTTGTTTGTTTTATTTAGAAGATTTGGTTGTAATTTAGTTTTCAAGAATTAGGATATGTACTCTCTTTAAAAAAGAGCATTCCTTCTTTGTAAGTCTTGGAGTCATCAATAATACTTTCTAATTATCAAGGCTCCACTCCTCCTCTCTCCCTGTTCAACATGTGAACAGTCCCCCACGTGGGACTGCTTTTCCCACGTACAAGGAGCCTCCACGCTCCAGATTGCGCCAATCTTGACAACATTAATAGAAGTAAATGAGCATTGCAGGGAACCTTTCAGATGTAAGGATTCAAGAATTCCAGATGTTGCTTGAGGAGATGGAAGGTTTCCAACCAAAGTTGGGGAATAATGCTTTGTCTTGGGATGAAGGTGATTTCTCGGTGAGGGCTACTTATAGGAGACTTTCCAGTGGGGGTCCCAGTGGTGATCTAGATCTAGTGAGAGATTGCAAGTAGGTTTGGAGGGCGGCATGCCCATTGAAAGTTAAGATCTTCGTTTCGTTGCTTAGGAGGCATAGGTTCATGACGAGGGTGTGGAGGGTGAGGTGGGCCCTTGGTAAGGTTAAGGTGTGCCCCTTATGTCGAGGAGCTGATGAGGACGTGGACCATCTTTTTTTCTCCTATCCGTTTGTGTCACAGTTTTGGAACCGAATGGAAGCTGGGTGGTAGAACCATTTGTCTTTTGAAGAGTTTTGGAGTTCGTTTAGGGGCGAAGGTGTCAACACAAGCCACAATGTCTTCTGGTCGAAGAATAAGAAAGCGAGGCCTTCGGCTGTACTTTGGGGCATCTGGTTGGGAAGGAATGAGGTGGTCTTCAAGGGGCAAAGACCTTATATAGAAAATTTTGTGAAGTCCATTAATGCTATGATTAAAAGGTGGAGTGAGTCGCTGTGAGTGGGTTTTTTGTTGTTTGTGGGCTCTGATATAGGTTGAAAAGTCATATTTTGTTATAATATATTCAGGGTGGTTATCAATTGGATAACTGCCCTTTCTCTTTTCAAAAAAAAAAAGAAGAAGAAGAAAAAGGATATCGGAAGCTCTCCCACAACCCCTAAAAGAAAAAGACATTTCTCTACATTCTCCTGAAAACCACAACATTCCTCTAAGGATAAGCCTATTTATGCTTCGATTTAAAAGCCTATGTAAGGAAACTCTGCCAAAAATGCTCCCAAGTTGAATGAGACAGCTACTATCCACCTACCTGTGTCCAAACATCTAAAGCAAACGGACACTTAAAGAATGAATTATCACAATCCTCAACTTCCTCTTCATAAAAAACACAAGAATGATTTAAATGCGAAGCAAGCTTCAACCCGTATATCTTTGTCATCAATCTCTTCCAAGCAAAAATCTTTAACTTCAAAGAGACACAAAGGCTTTCCAAATGAGATGACAATCCAACAAATTATTAAGGCTAATCTTACCAGTTTCAACTCTAAGCCTAGGTCATTATACCAATAAAGAATGATCAACTGAAAATCCCTAAAAACTAATCCATTCAATGCTCTTAGCATCTAGAATAATGCCCGTGGAATATGTTGGGGATCCATAAATTTCCTTCTAAAATTGCAATCCTAGGTCATTCCTACTAAGACTCAAACCCAGGAGGTGTCAAATTAAACTTCATGAAATCCCATATAAGAGGGCATTTTTAATTTCAAGTCAATATAACGGTGAGTCAAGTTGCATAGCCAAAAAGATAATGATCCAAATGTTGATAGTCAAGTCACAAGGGAGCAAGTGTCAAAAACATCAATACATGTTTGGATAGATTCTTTGCTAATGAGATAGACCTCATATACTCCATAATCCCATCAGGGTTGTCATTTGACAATGAACACTGCTTTGTACCCAAAAAACGTTGCATCATAAGGCGCACTAGGTAACATCCTGAATGGGACTAGTAAGGTAAACAAAATTAGTGAAGCCAAACACCTTGAGAGAAATAACTAAAAGATCATATTTAGTATCTAAAGAATATGTTCATCAATGGCTGAGGAAGGCATCCCAACAACATGCAATCACTATAGCACCATCGAAATGGCAATATGAAAACAATATATTGTTAAGAATCAACAATATGCGAGCAACATCAACTATATGGCAATATTTCCACACTCAAGAATTCACCCTTAAAGGCATGTATGATGTGGCATGACTCTTGAAATGATATAGAAGCACAAAACCTTTTAAATTGCTAGCTTCCGTAGAAATCCAAAACTGTCCAAGATCTGTAGCTTTGCATGCATTCACCACAGGAGGATATGGATAAAATCAATAAAATACCATACATCTTCACAATTTCTCTTACCAACCAAAAATAGAGGACATGAGTCATTCGGTCTTTGCTTGGCACTTTCTTGACGAAAGCTTGGTTGCATGCAAAATAAATGTGCATAAGATTCACTTCACATTGACTATTTCTAGCATAGTTTTAAGGAGGCAATTGCTAAAGTGGGATTGCTTAATTTTCAAGTGGGATTGCTAAGAGATCACTAGTTTTCTTATGCATACAAATAGGAACGGACCCCTTTGGAAGGTGAACTTCACCAAAACATAATT
Organism: Thalassia testudinum; assembly: GCA_037157565.1. Lineage (NCBI taxonomy): Eukaryota > Viridiplantae > Streptophyta > Magnoliopsida > Alismatales > Hydrocharitaceae > Thalassia > Thalassia testudinum. Next base: position 28,134,554 of record JAZHRO010000003.1, read on the forward strand.
CCTTGGATTGGTTTTCTTCAGGAGCTCCCTTCACAAACTTCACCTTTTCTAATCATTGGAATTCTTGAAGAAAATCCTTGCTGATGGAAAGCTAGAGAGGGTTGATAAAACCTCAAGGGGTTGTACAACAAGGTTGCCCTCTAGCTTTGTTTTTGTTTGTGTCAACAGTACATACTTTTTCCATAACATGTGAACACAGCTTTTTCAGATGCTTTGGCCCTAAGATGGAAGAGACCTTGGTTCCACTTCTCTGGTATATGGATGGCAACATCCTTTATTCAAGAATCATTTAACAAGGCACATAAGCCTCTCCGAAGACTTCTCAGGGCTAGGAGAGAATAAGGACAAATAATCCTTTGTTCCTTTTGGGATGCAGGAAGAGGAGGCAATTCATTGCAAAGAGATTCTCCATACCACAAGGTGCAGCTTGCCTACTATATACCTAGGTCTCTGATGCAATCTAAATGGATTTAACAAAGAGTTCAAATGGCTCATTGCAATTTTTTTCCAATACTTTATTTCTTAGTGGATTTTATTACGATACTTCTTGTGTCCCTTCCCAAGCATTATACCCACCGCTCCCCAAGAGGTGTGATGTTGTTTTTTCTTGTTTTGTAAACCCTTTAAATAGGGATCAGTTATTGTGATTGAGACAAGTACAAATATTGGATTTCTTTTTCCTGCAAAGATGACTACTATCTTCTCTCTCTCTCTCTCTCAACCCCATTCCCCCACTCATCTCCCATACTCTCCCTCACCCCCATCTCCTTTTTTTTTTTTGAAAGGAAAAAAGGTGGTGATCCTTTAGATCCTACCCATAACACCCCCATCTCTCCTTTCCCTCACATTTTTTCCTTTCCTCCTCACCACCTGACACCACCTTCTCCCTTCAACTTCCTACTCCACCAAAAAACCCCACCACTTGAGCCCATCGCTCCACCACCACCCCTCTCACCAGAGCTTCTCTTCACCCCAACCATTGTGCCTCCTCCAACAAAATTGTCAACCCTGAGCTTACCAACCATTGCATCTACCTGATGCTCCAATCACTGCACTCACCACCCCATCTCTCACCAAGACCCACTCTGACCAAGCCTTACTCAGAACCCATGCCAATCCTAGCCTCCATTGTAAGCCACGCTGACCCTTTCTACCAATGCCTCCACAACCACTTGCCACACCGTTCCAGGTCCAATGCCCCTATGACGCCTACGTCAGGGCACTATTGCACCCCACACCCATCATAACCACAGTTTTGACGCCATCGCCACTCAAGGAATTCCATGTGCCTCTTTGTCATGTGAAACTATTCTCATTTCAACTTTCATTTTTTTGTTGTTTAGCGAATCTTGCACAATATTGCTTGGTTTCCCTATTTTGATTTTTGCACAATAGGTGCATAATCGATTTCCCACACCATTTTATTTGAACTCTTGTTGACCATCGCATGTGATTTAACAACTAGTTTGAAAATTGGAATTTTCTTCCATCCATTGTTGCATGTTACCGATATAAATTTATGGTAGAGATTGGATACTCGTGGGTTGATGATGGTGGGAAGATTTTTTTTAAAGGGAGAAGGGTGGTTATCAAAACGATAACTACCCGAATATTTCATTAACCAAGGCCAAAATAGCCAAAGAGCTACAAATTAGAGGTCCAAAACTTTGCCAAACAGGAAATACAAGAGAAAAAATTCTCAACATGAGACGTCTACGCCTTGAAGACCGTGGCATTCCACCCGAGCCAAATGCCCTAAAGCACCATCAAGATTTTAGCCCTTTCCTTCCTTGTCCTAAAAGCATTTGGTCCCCCCTGTCATCCCCTAGTTCTGAACAACCTCCAAAAATTATCAAAGCTTGAGTGCTCTACCCACTCGAAGCCATAATGCCCCCAAATTAGATTGGAAAATGGGCATTCAAATAATAAGTGTTCCACATCTTCGTCAGCATTGAAACAAAACACGCAACTCTTCTCCCCATCCTACACCCATTGAGCTATCTGGCACTTCATCATGATTATATCTCTCCCGAGTGGCCATGCAAAGATCCTGACTTTCGACGAGCAAGAAGCAGACCAAATAAGTCTACAATCCCTGGAGAAATCTACATCCACCCCCCGCCTAATTGGGGTTAGTCTCCAATAGACCTCACTAACAGAGAAGAAACCCTCCTCCCAAAGCAAAGTGTCCACCCCATCACCTAGGACCAAAGTCTGCAGCTCCTGCAACATATCCTAGAACTCAAGAATCCTCTAATTTGACAGGTTACCCACAAGCATGGGGCACCACGATCCCTGCCAACAATCTGCCACCATGACCTCTTTGTCAGTCTCCATAGCAAACAATCTGGGGTATCTATCCCATAGCTGCCCCTGCTCAGTCTAATCATCCATCCAGAAGAGGAAAGCGTCCCCAACTCCCAAGTGATGGGAGAAAAAGGAACAAACCTACTGCAGGACCACAAAGAGACCCTTGACAAAATGCGAGGAACCACTCAAAGGATTCATCAAGACATTCCAAGAAACCAGATCGCTATAACACCTCTACACCACCTTTACCACAAGGTCGTTACCGCGCTCGAAGAGCCTATTGATCCATTTTGTCAGGAAGCTATCATTCATTCTCCCCACATCTCGCACACCCAAACCACCTTCCCCCACAGGTCTGCACACCTCCTTCAACGCAACCAACCACGCACCAATCGTAGATGCTCTGTAGTTCGTCCAAAAGAAGTCTCTCATCTGACCTGAAATCTTCTTTACTATCTTTGTGGCAACCTAAAGACCGAAAGAAGATAAAACGAGATAAAGGCAAGCACTACCTTCAATAGCACCAACTAACTCCCCTGGAGAGAACCTTGGAGGCCCACCCTATCAGCCTCTCCAACTTCAACCAGGGGTATCCACTCCTGAGTCGAGATCTTCCTATCGAATAAAGGGAGACAAAGATAGGGGATTGGAAGACATCTCTCCTTCGTCCTCAACTCCAAGCCACACCGAAACATCTCATCCACCGTCAAGTGGAAAAGGATGAAAGCAGATTTCACGAAGTTTATCTGCAATCCGGAGGCCTCCCCAAACAGCTCCAACAAAATATGCAGTCTATGTGCCTTTATCATCGACCCCTCCAGCATGGAAATAGTAAAGTCAACATACTGCATCACCGGTATATGATCACCCTCCCCCAGCAAGAAACCTCCAAAAAGGTCCTTGTCACACATCCTCCTCAAGGTTCGAAATGCCGATTTCGATGCCGTGCCAATGAAATTCCAAGTGTGCATTTCGTGGGCATGTCGAGGGCATGCCGTGAAAATGCCCGTTTTTCGATGGGCATGCCGATGAGCATGCCCTCGATGCATACCAACAAAAATAGCAAAAGTAATTAAAAAAACTAATAGCAACCTCGACATAGGCACCAATTTCGCCAGCATGCCGACCATACTGACGGCATGCCAACGGAATCCCTGTAAATCGACGTTTTCTTCATGTCGGCACAACCCTTGCTCAGAAATGACCTTGCCGACGGCATGTCGTCAGCATTTAAATCAATGAATTCCTCCTGGTGGACCTCACCATTGCAACTACCGCTAATACAAACAGCATGGGAGTCAACAAACACCCCTGCCTCACCCCCCCTCCTGGGTTGGATCCAACCACCAGTCGAGTTTCCATTAATTAGGATAGAGAAAGATGTTGTCATAACAAAGTGCTTCATCCAAGCAATCCATCACTCTAGGAACCCCCTCCTCACCAAAGACACCCAAATAAAATTCCACTAAATCGAATCATAAGCTTTGTTGAAGTCTACCTTCCAAGCAAGGGCCTTCCTCTTCTCTCGCCTCCAAAAGGCATGGATCTCTTACACAACAACAAAGCCATCTAGGATATTGCATCTTGGGACAAACATTGTCTGAACTTGCACGATGATGCCTTCCAACAACCTCCTCAACCTGTTGGCCAATACCTTTGCCACAATGAGATAAATGGCGTTGGACAACACAACATGCCTAAAATCTTCAATGCCCACTGGGCCCTCCTTCGGAAGGAGGATATAAAATTTGTTCAATATGTTGAAACCTTGGTTGCCTTCCGCAAACTCAGTCAAGACCTCAAAAAGATCAGCTTTGACCAGTCCCCAAAACTCCTTGTAGAAAAGCGTTGTCGGGAAACCGTCGAGTCCAAGACAACCATCCGCACTCAAACCCCACACTGCCGCCCCTCACCTCCTCCATAAAAGGTGCAATGACCTCCATGGCCTGCTCCATTGATATGGCTGGTGCATCCGCCCCCAAACAGCACCACTAGCATGTCCTCTTCCCTGTGAAGTCACTGTGGAAAGCAGCGGCTGCCCCACCAACAGCCTCTCTCCCAACAAATTCCTGGCCATCAACATGTAGACTCTCAATCAAGTTTTTTCCTTCGTCTCCCCAAGGCCACCATACGGAAATACCTCATGTTGGTGTTCCCCTCCTTGAGCCACTTCTGTCTAGATTTGGACCTCCACTCCACCTCAATCTTGCGATCTTCCACCTGTACTACCTGAAGGTGTGCTGCTCTCACTGCCCTACCATCCTTAGAGAGAACCCCTTGGTCTCCTCTCTATCTAATGTTGCTACCTCCGCGAGTGCTTCAACCTTTCTTCTGCCACGTTGTTCTCTGATCTACTTCTTGTACTCTGTTAACAAATCACATAGGGCCCTGAGCTTTGCCTCAAGTCTTTCCACCGTCGAAGCAGTTGGCTGGGCCAGCCTCCACCTCTCTTCCACCCTACTCATGAACCCCTCTTCCAGCAGCCACGATCTGTCGAATTTGGAATACATCCCAAATCTCCCCTCCCCATTCGTCTACCAGAAAAGCGGGGTATGATCATAAAAAGGGCCTCTCCAAGGGCCAATCCCTTGCCAGCGGGAAGGCTTCAGCAACATCAATAGTGGAGAGGAACATGTCGATTAAAGACATTTAGCCTGTTGAATTCCTCCATGTGAAGGCACAAGAATTGGGGGGGAAATCCAAACGGTTGTGCAAGGCAACAAAGCCCGAAAATGCCTCTAAGCCATTGTCACTTCCCCCTACCTCCAAGCCTATCCTCCAGATGCAAAGTGACATTAAAGTCCCCCCCGATGAGCCATGGGCACCATCCACCCTGTCTGCTTCTTTGTGGAGTTCCTCCCACAACTGCTGCCTGCCAACCTCAACACACGACCCACCCATAAACCGAGGTGATCGCCATCTTGTATCCATCCCAACACCTCTTAAACTGCACCATGATCAAATGTAAGCCAACAAAGGAGCCCTCCTTCTCGACTGCATCATCACTCCATCCAACAACGACACCTCCAGATCTCCCAGCCGCATCCAAGGCCATGAAGCCATCCAGCAAACCACCACCAATCTCCCTCCACAGAGCCTGGTCGCAGCTCCCCAACTTCGTCTCCTGCAACAGTACCACCTTTAGTCCCCATAAGCAGAGATATTCTTTGAGAGTCGCTCTCCTCGATAGGTCGTTCAGACCCCTTGCATTCCACAATAGCACCTTCGTCATGGAAGCCTGGATGCATCTCCTTCAGGCATGCAACCAAGCCCAACCGCCTTAACCACCAACAAGTGCAACCAAACCCACCACCTAGTCCTAGGTGTTCACAACCCACCCATCGATGCCCACCACACCACCATGACCGCAGGCTTTCTGAGCAACCCCATCAACCTCCCTCGAGGCCAACGAATCACCACAAACGCTGGTCTCGCCCTCCTCGCAAACGACCTTCGAAGGCTCCAAACGCGTCAGCGGCAGCCTAAGGGAGCGACCAAGATAGCTCCATCTCTGGTGGTAACATAGTCGTGGTCAACGAACCTACACCAGCCTCCACCTAGTTAGCCTCAAGGAAGGGTCCCATCCATCAGTCGCCCCCAGGGAGGATCAGGGGACGCAGTCGATGTCACTCGAAGCTCCGCTCGGCTAGTCTCGCAAGGGTTGTGGGTCTTCTTTAAAAACCCCAACCTGATCCTTCACTGGGCCACAGCCCACAGCTTCAAGTACCTGTGGACAAGGTTCGAAATGCCGATTTCGACGCCGTGCCGATGAAATTGTAGGTATGCATTTCGTGGGTATGCCGAAGGCGTGCCATGGAAATGCCCGTTTTTCGATGGCAGATTTCGACGATTTCGATGGCCCGAAAAAATGACATTTCGAGGCACGCCGAGGGCATGCCGATGCATGCCAACAGAAATGACAGAAATGATTAAAATTTGAAAGACAACTAAATCAAAATGTTAGAAACATATTTACAGTTGTATGTAAGCCTATATGAACAAAAAACAATTGTTATTTAAGCCTATATGACAAAAAATCAACGTGTGTGTGCAGAAATGATTAAAATTCGAAAGACAACTAAATCAAGATGGTGGAAACATATTTACAGTTGTAACAATTGTTATTTAAGCCTATATGACGTGTGTGTGTGGACTCTTCCCAAATTTAAAAAAGTGTGTAACCTTTAAAAAAATTTTCCTCCAATTCCTTTTCAGATTCCCGCCGCTCTAATTCCCAGTGCAGGCCTTCCCCCGCTCAGCAAACGATCGGCATGCCACCGGTTTCGTCGGCAACTATCAACATGCCGACGGTTTGCCTGTAAACCGACACTATTTTTGTGTCGGCATGGCCTTTCTCCAAAAACTTTCGGATTCGGATCCACATGCAGTGATTTAAATGCCGACGGCATACCGTCGGCATTTAAATCACTGCATGTGGATCCGAATCCGAAAGTCCCCCCCCCCCCCGACCTTAGATCCGACCAGAGACCCAAATATGGGTTCGGTGGCAAAAGGTGCCAAACCCCCCTGAAAAAACTGACCACACATTCAAAGCCAAATCTCCCCGCATCTCCTCGCCACTAGCATTATGCCTCGACTGCTCCACCTAAGCGATGTCGGTTTCAGGGATCGCAATCGACTCCACAGAAGGCACACACCCATCGAGATCCACGTGGCAACTCGTCACCTTCCATATCTTCCTCGACCTCCTTGCGGCGGCGGCGCCTCGCCTCCTCACCACCAGCAGCCTGTCCCTCGAGGGCCCCTTCACCACAGACCCATCCACACCCTCCACCTCCTTCCTCCTTTACTAAAAGATTAGTCTCCTTCGGCACCGGCAAAGCTCCGCTCCCCCCACTGAGTAGGACTGCCATTAATCCCTGACCACGGACACCTTCACCACAATGATAATTAAATTGTGTTTATCGGCCAGTGCTTAGTTAGAAATTCCTTTCTGCAACTAGTTTGCATCAGTCTCCCTCTTTCTAATAGGAACCTAGAGGTAAATTGTTGTAGATAGAGTGGAGAGAAGGCTACAGAGATGGTGCTCAAGGCTCTTGTCAAAGGGGGTTGCCTACTTTTATTATGATCAGTTTTGTTTGTCATTCCTCTATTTTATATGCACGTAAATCTAATGTTCAATAAGGTAGAGAAGAGGTTAAAGTTCATTTAAAGATTTTTTTTTGGAAGAAAACAATGATAGATTGTAGGGGAATAGCTCCGACTACTTGAGAAGAGGTTTACAAGACCATGGTTGGAGTTCTGGTCATATCTCATCTGGAACAATGCACCAGGCTCACTAGATGAAGTAGATATCACAAATCATGGGCTTTAGGTTAGTTTGCTAATTTGGGTGCTAACACCCTTCTATAGCAAGAAGATTGCTTAGCATGAAAAACTTCTCCCAATAGGGTGTGTCTTTTTTTTAAAAGAGTAAAAGGAGGATCGCTCAAGGGAGTGTCTTGTTTTGAAAGGTAATGCAGATTTCGCCTCTTGTGGTTCAATTCTTGGGGGCAAAATTGGGAACAGTGATTTGTTCTTATTCTAGTTGAACAAGTGGAGAATGAGAGGAGCTATCCCAAATCAATTCCCAAGACTTTTTTCCTTTGGCATCGGATTTGCAAGTGCCATGGCAAATTATTGGAATAAGGGAAGGGATGAGGGAAGTGGACCCTAGACACTAGATTTCTTGGATAATTTGACAAATCAATGGGTGGAAGATTTCCCATAGCTACAACAGGATTTGAGTGATGCTCGATTGCATGAGGAATTAGATGGTTGGAGATTGGAGGCTAGAAGATTTTCTACTAGATCCGCTTATAAACGCCTAAATGGGAGCATATTGGAGCATGGCACTAAATTTCTTCTCAAGCTCAAACTAATTTGGAAGACTCAAGCTCCCTTGAAGGTGAACAGTTTACTTGGTTGCTAAGGGACAAGTTGATGACTAAAGCATACCAGAAGAAGTTTACCACTCAAAAAGGAAAAAAAGGGAACGCATTCTTGATTCGGATGCCATGTGCACTCTTTGTGTAAAAGCATTAAAATCATTCACACTTATTCTTCAAATTAGCATAATGGATGAGCCCTACCTCTATCAAGGAGTCAAACAAAGAGGATATGAGCTATGACGACAAGGCAAACCCTTTCTTCCACCATGGGTTAGCAGTGGAGAGTTGCTCTTTTCAAAGGAGCTAAGTACATAATTCTATAGGTGTGGCTTGACCTTCTAGTGGGGGAGATGATTTGGGGAGACAGGGTAGTGAGTAATACAAGTCCAAGTATGCGGATTGATTCTAGGGGGATGCAAAGGGTGCTACTCAAAGAAAGGAGATCTGCAGCTTCAATCCCAGGGACAACAAAGACAATACAAAAAGTTAGGCCGATTGGGTATCTTCATTCAAGCAATGATATAGAAAACCAAACTAACATGAGAGGTCAAGAGGCTTTAGAGGTGCAAAATGTTTGAGGGCGCCAAGCGCTAGTTACAAAGTGAGAATTATCTTTAGTGGGGAGAATTTTATGTGGATAATGATATTTTTGAAGCCTTCTCTCTTCCATATCAATGGACAACCATTTAGTTGAGAGGACACCTTCTAAGTGTGTACACTTTTTTCATCAATGTTTTAATAAGATGGATAATCACGTTTCTCAAGCAATCATCCCTGTTACATACAAAAAGAAGTTCCCCATCAAACAAAGATGGCAAAGTCATCTCCTTTCTTATCATCTCTTCCATTCAAAAGAGATGCTATTAAGTTTCAATGTGGAAGATATAATGTGGAGCGTGTTTGTAGTACACCCCAGCACTTGTTGAAAGCATTGATGAACAATACATAAGAAAGTGATTTGCCATTAACTGTAGAACATTGAAGGATGATACTGATTTTTGAAAGGAGTGAAGGATGTTACTGATCTCAATGAGAAACAGTTTCTTTTCCTATAAAACTTAGTTAAATTTGCTATATAATATGTACGCTGCCACATTTAAATTCACTATTTTTCTGAAAAATATAACAAACTGAAGTACCATTAGCTCAAAGTATGACAACCCTAGTTTAGTCCAACATCGCTTTGAATCATGCCTAGCTATATGAAGAGTGAAGGAAACTAGTTTCCTTTACACTTAAGGGTTAAGCTTTACTGGCCATTTCTTGCATTTCTGATTGTCTTTGTTTAAATCCACCGAAAGATGAATCGAAGGAGAATTTCTCAACACCGATTTATTCCGATAGATCCAGAGGTGCACTTGCATCCTCAAAAGACAAACATGTTGAGAATGTCAAAAATAAGTGCTATTGAAACTACGCAGACACATTTCACAAAAAATGACAATGGAAGCCATCTTAAGTTTGTATTGGCCACCTCCAAAAGACCTTGCGGGTTGTGAGCACTTTGTTGATATCATCTGAATCATGATGACCATCATAATTTTGACAGGGAGAGGTTATAGAAACTCAAGCCTAAAGGATGGGGCAGGCTAAGTGATGTAGTTCAGTTTTGGAAGACCAAAGAAGTTGCCAGGATTAGTTTAGTTTTTCTCAGTGGATATGGGATAAGCTATGGTCGTTAAGGTCAACCTCTGATCCAAACTGAAAACCATTTGTTTCAGCTCCAAATATAAGTCTGATGCATGAACAAAAAGAAGAAGGGCTCGGAGTTGCGCCCAAATTGTACCTTGGTGAACTGAACGAAGCATCGAAAATCAACGGACCAGGCGCTGAAGAGCAGCACGAGGATGTGGAAGACGGCGAGCCCGCCGAGGACGATCGACGCGTCGACGAAGTCTATGCTGGGGACGATGGCGAAAAGCCAACCGGCGTAGAGGATGATGAACGGCCAGACGTCCAGGCGAGCCGACCAGTGCCTCGATCTGAGCAAGTCCACGCCCTTTACCACTTTCCCATCCACATCGAATCTCGGCATTTCGCCCCGAGATGTCACAGGGGGGAAGGCGGTAAGGCTACCGCGGGAGGATGACAGAAAGGGATCTTGCCGGGTGGAACGGCAGGGGGGAGACGGGGATGGATCCCGTGGGGGTGTGTGTGCGCGTGAAAGGAGGTGGGTTGCCGCTGCGTGAGCTCCTGCTTGATGCTGTAACGTCGAATTAGGGATTTGGAGAAAGGAGGGGAGATTCGATGCGGCAGGGCAAATAAAGGAAGGAAGAAGAGGGAGAAGAACAGTTCAGAACCCTACAGGGAGGGTGAGAGACAGGGTTGACGAAGAAGGTTACCTGCACGGTCATGGACTAATGGTTGCCATGCGGGTTCGGGTGAATTATTGCGATTTGGTTGATCGACATTTGCGATGCTTCCATCGTCAAAAAAGTGAACCCAAAAAAAAAAAATCAACACGGGGAAAGACAAAATCAATTCCCTTACAAAATGACATCCAAATAATTAAATAATATCTATAATTAAATAATTATCTTATCATTTATATTTTAAAATATGAACAACTTTTCATATCAACTACTAAAATAATCTCTTAAATAATATCATCATTAACTTGCATCATATAACAGCAATCTCTTCAATTTACTATAATTTATTTATCAATATGTCTTATTTGTATATTTTTTATCTTTTCTTTCCACTTTATCTCATCTAATTTAAAGTTCCTTTACTCCTTTTGGTGGGACGTAATTTCCCTCTTATATTTTGAATCGGGTGTTTGTTGTTTCTATCCCTCTTTTGGGAGGTTTTTTATTTTCCTTCTCTCTTCACCCCTTGAGGGTTAATATCCTAGTAATTTCATTATCCCCATTAATAGAAGATCTTTGTTCACAAAAAAAAAAAAACTCTCCATGTCTTGCTCGATATTTGATAAGGAGACAGACGATGAATTCCTATTTAATTGTATAATTCATGTTTAACTTTTGTTATTTTAAGGGTATTTTATGTATAACTGCACTAGGTTAGGACATTTTAATCATTTATACATCATTCTGTAAATGTTGCATTCTTTAGGGTTTTATTGTAATATCATTGCCTAGCTATATTTGGTGCCTTGATGCGTATGTTTATGCCTTTGTAGGTACCAAGTCTAATCCCAATTGCAACTCCACTTCAGAGACATTTAATTAAGCTCTATTGGACTAAATCTATTTCCCAACCCTAGGCTAATTAACCTTTCACCTAACCCAAACCTAAACCCAATTGCCACCATGATTTTCACCAACAATCTAACCCAACCTTAATTTGGTCAGTCATTATCCCTTGAAGTCCAACCTAATTTGGCTGGCCAAACCTTACTTTAATCCTAACTATAGATTCACCATGTAAAGGTCCCAACCCAATCCTAAATCCCCACCAATAAACTCTATGGTGCCCAGTCCCTATCCCTTCCCAAAACCCTTAACGGTTAGCCACATCATTAACCCAATCACCACCCTCCAATCATAATCTAAGGGCCCATGTTTTTCTACCCAAATGGTCGTCCAACCTAACCCTATCCCCTCCCAACAAATAACCTAATGGTTAGGCACTATATCATTTTAATCCCTACCATCAAAACTACATCTAAAGGCCCACATAAAATGACAACTCTACAGCTATATTCCCTCCAACAATCCCATAAGAGTCGGTCAGTACTTATGCCCTGATACCATCCATTCAACCTTGATCTAAGGGCCTTGATTTCCCTACCGAAACCAACCCTAACCTAGCCCTAGCCACAACATCATATCCAAATAATTAGCCTCAACAAGAACACTTAATAGGCGGCTATGGCGATTGATCTTAGCCCTCCATCCTTTGCCTCCATTCATTTCCACCATTCATCATAAAATACAACCAACCCTAGCCTAACCAAAGTCCATGCCAACCCCCTTTCTTAGATCCTAGCCATCCACTTCCTTAGCCTTAATCCTAGCTGCCCATTATCTTGATCCATGTAAATGTGAATCCACCAATCAGATGCCTCCATCTACTATATAAAAACACATCATGGCCACCAATGAGTGGGTTCTCTCCCTTTGTACGTCCCCCTTGGGGGCTCCACCTTCACCATCTTTCTTCTTCCAACCCCTAGCCTCTGCCTTCGTCTTCGCTGCATCTCCACTTCCTCCATTTCTACTTTCAAAGCAAAAGGATCGAGTGGATCTCTCCACCAGCACCCAATGCTTCAGTACCCGCCTTCACATTCTCTATGACTCTCTACATTTAGTTCTAGTTGCTATTTATTTTGTTCTAGTAATTCTGGTTATTCTAATTTTAATTCCAATTGTTTTATTCTAGTAGTAGTTCTCGTTACAATCTTTTTTCTATTAGTTTTAATCAAAATTTTATTACTAATAAAAGTTCTAATTCTACTTCATATGTCTTGTCTCTATCTTTTTATTTACTTCCAATTTTTTTCTTCCATGCTATTTGCTTTCCAATTCACTTTTGTATTCTGTAGTTAATTCGCTTCAACTCACGTATTTCATTTCATATTCAAAAACTCCAAAAAAACTACTAAAAATATTTCTTTTGAGTAGGGATGTCAACGGGGTGGGTTTGGGCTGGGTTTTAATAATACCAATCCCATCCTCATTTAGAAATTCAGTCCCCATACCCGCCCCATTTACTTAGTGGGGAAAACCCACTCCATATCCATTTACATATCAGGTACTCGTTTCCCTAATGAGTACCCATTAACATGCCTCATACGCCAATTTATATAGTTAAGAGGTATTTGATAAAATCTATACAAAAATTGTTGATACATATCAACAAATAATTAAAGAAATACATACTTTCATATTATAAAAGTATACTATATTAAATTATACAGGTACTTCATCATATGAGAGATAATTTAGGAAGTAGATATGAGTTACTTTTGAAAGAAAAATATATTGTCGCACAAAAACCAATTAAAAATAAATATTGCACCTAATCGGGTATACGGGTTCAACGATACCATTTTTCATACCCGAACTCAAATCTAATCGAGGATGATTTAGTAAACCCAAACATGCTTATTTATTAAATGAGGCGTGTAAAACCTACCCTAATCTAGTCGAGTTGGGTTAGGTCACCACTGGTGAATACTAAATTGGCATCCCTACTTTCAAGTGTTTTGAAAGAGATATAAAACTCATTTTCACCTCCCTAAGACGACTTGGACTCCTAATTCAAGTTCCATAATCGTACGACTTTGATACTTATAAAATTTAAAATAATCGTGAAAACCTATGCTACGATAACGCAATTATCTACTTAGGGTTTTTGCACATCAGTTTTTGACATTGTTACCTGGGAGGAATGGCTCTTTTTTTTTTTTTGCTTTCATGTCACTCTTTTGATTTGATACAAACTTTTATGTCTTTGCTTGTTTTTGCTATGCAGGAACTCGAAAGAAAAGATTCGCAAAGAAGGCACATCAAAAGTGAGTGAAGACCTAAGGTAGTGCCTGAGTCTACTTATCTTTTTTTATTATTAAAAAATATAAAAAAATTCAATAAAAAAAGCATGGTTTGTAATGCATGAAATAAAAATCGTGTGACTGGATAGATTTCAAAAATATTTTTCCAACTTTTTGAATGTAAAAAATTCCAAAAGTTTTACTGAAGATACATATTTCATTTATGAACATGCCCCCTAAATTTCATAGCCAAATTAGCACTATAATTTCCTCTAAAATTCTTGGATTGCATGGGGGTCAACATTGAAATAGTACTCAAAACTTTCAGGTTGCCGAAAATTTTTTAGAATTGTACACCGATCCAAATCACATAAAATTTGTGGGGTTGTTTTATATGTCAAATAAGGATTATTAAGAAAAATTTTGAAAATTTTTGGACAAATAAAAGTCTTGTGTTTAGGTGTTTTAAATGGATAGGGTCTTTTCTACTAACTCAACCCTATCCGAAAATAAAATCTACATAAATTACTAAAGCATCATTATAAATACTAAAAAAAAATTTTGTGATGTTGCACTTTAGTGATGGGAGAAGCCACCCTTTCCTTTAATTGATTGCCTATTGTCACATGACATCTAAATTAAAATTAATTCATGCCCTAAAATTTTCACTTGATTAGAAGAAGCATATTTATAGGGCACTAACTCTAGGGTATAATTTCCTCTAGTGCACGCAAGATATTTGGTGACTTATCTTCCACATTATTATTTTCTTGGACCCAATTAATTAAAGGAATATATTTTCACCCACCTTACTTGCAAAACATGTTGTGCCCACCAAACTTGCTTGATCTTAAAAGAAGCAATTAAAACCCTAAAATCTGATAAACAAGAGTTGAACCCTAAAAGACATTCATCTTAAAATTAAAACCCTTGTATGCATATTTGCTGCATTGTACTACACTTGAATAATGGATAATTAAGGGCAACCACCTCAGTAATGCCTATCATTTTCTAAAGAGAAAGTCCTAAGCCTCTAAAATTAAGTGGGCGTGCCTTAGGTAAGACTTAATTATATTATCCAATTAGAACTTGGTTGAATCAATCTAAGACCTTGTCGATTTGGAATAAACAATGATGAGACGGGCCAATGTGGTAACTGCATCAACCTGTAAAGTGAATCACCATGCAAATTATCTTAGGGGGTCCCACCCATCTGGCTAGCCAAGTAATTTAGTGATGGTGAGGTCCAATTGAGACTTGATTAGGCTAGGAAGAGGTCCTCTTATGTGTACCAATTAGGCTAGGTCTTGCGTGCTTGTTTGATAGTTAGGGGCTCATCTTCTCGCTCCTTTCTATTCTTATCCCTGTTTTCTTCCAACACTCTTAATGGACTTTAACTCTTATCCTACAAACTTCTCTTATCCTACAAGCTTCTCTTGTCCCCAATCTGATTTTTATCACAATTTGACCTAATAATATCCATCTTCTAATTGGGATAACTCTGCCTTTCATTGAGAATATAACTCGAGATTCCATTATCTATCAAACTCTCTATCCTCGAGATGATTGAAATTTCGATCCCAATTTGACTCAACTTTACCTATCCTTGAATTAGCATAACTCTACATTAAATCTACGATATCAATCTGGATATCAAAATTATCATTATAACTCTCATCCTCTTAATAGCAACTTCCAACCTAAGTCATTATCCCAAAATGATTATTTCAATATGACTTGGAGCCAAAGAGCAAACCCCCACAATGATCTTAACTCTAATCCTAATCTGAATCGACCTTATCCATCTTCTGATTAGGACAATTCTACAACCAACTGGGGATATCAAGATCAAGCCTCTTAACCTCGTATTGATTATTTCCAATCTAGGTCATATCCCAATATGACCCACAACCAAGGAGGATATCTAGAATCTTTATACTCTGAGTATCCTGATCCTCAGCAAATTGACCCATACCAAATCGACTCGAATACATCTAGTTCTGGGTTGAATCAAGATCAAGCTTAAGATCAACCGATGGCCACTTAATCAACACCTACAAGCAATCCATATGAGCATATGATGGAAAAGGTAGAAATTTTGGATGACATGACAGACAAACAGTTACAATAAATGAAACAAATGGATAATCAAGAGAAAAAGAACCAAGTTGAGATGTTGTATCAAGAGATGAGAAAAATGAGATCTCAACTTTTAAAGATAATGTTACAGACACCTGGTTGTTGACTGGATAAATGATAAACCACCTAAAACAAAAGTCGAGGAGACCAATGAAAACCTTCCTATCATAAATCTGACTCATGACTCTTCCACTAAACCAATAAGAAAGACTCAAGTGAACTTGGAAGTGTGATTGATGAGACACAGGATGATGCGCTTAATCTAGAGAATTCAAAAGATGAGGATACTAAGGCTATGGAAATAATCCTTACAATTTAATTCTAGGACTTTGATGAAAATGAAAATAAGGAGGAAAATGTGTCGTTATGAACCAAAATTGGAATATGAGACATTTTACATTGAGGACCAAATGTACGTGGAGGCTGATTATGAGAAATACACTTTTGAATTTGAGGATAACTCCTTTCTGTAGATAGTTGAGGCTAAAGAAAATGAATATGAAATTGATGATAACTTAATGAGTGGCATCACCTCTACTTCAACTTTTGAGGATCCTAAATTTAAGTCATTTGATGTTGAATCTAATCCTTATTTGGATCCAAAGGATGTTGAATAAGTAATCCAAAATATCCCGAAATCGAATGATTTGGAGGATAATTGTAGAGAAATCATCATGTTGGAAGAAAATCTAGAGAGATGAATTCTGAGATTTGAGGGTAACTTTTGATTTTAAACAACCTACTTTCCATAAGGACTCTTATGATATTCCTGATTCAACCAAGGTCCTTAAACTGGAGTGCACCTATTCTAAGAATTATCTTTTCAAGTTGAACTACTAAGGGACACAAGTTGCTTATCTAATCACCTTTTGTGTGTTTGGATTTTTATACTTGAGTTGCATGGACTTAAACTGAAGACCGCACCCCATTACCTACTACTCGAAAATAGATGGATACGATGATAACACTGCATCTGGGGGTGATAATTCTGTTAAATAAGGCCCATCTTAAGAATAAAAGGCACAAATAACACAACATAAGTAGAATGGGAGCATTGTATGCATCATATGTCAAGATTGCTTATAAAATAATATTAATGGTCATTTGTATGAGCACTTGTCAAAGCAAGCCTCAGATGAGCAATTGGATCACACGGATGGGTTCAGAACGACAAACGGAGTCCAACGGACTCAAAATCGGCCAAATCTGACATCTGGAGCTCCCACAATGTGCTCAAGAAGTTTTGAACGTTGATCTGATGATCAACGGCCCAAGATGCACCACGTGGCGCCTACTCACCGCGCGCCTGCTTCCTCCCTCCTCTGGAGAGCAGATCTCAGCCGTCGATCTCCGATCGAATGGCTGAGAATCGTGCGCATGCCTGCAGTCGCCGCGACAAAGCAGCGGGCGTAGAGCAGCAGTTGAAGAGCACGCCCGCACCCACGCGACGTGGATTTGAGCCGCGCGGTGCTGAAATTCGAAGACGACTTCACGCGCGGGAGAAATTCGGCTGCTTGATCAGCAGCGGACGGCTGAGATAGCCCCACGCAGCGTGTCCTCTGGCGGCGATTAGCCACGTGAACGCACATGCCGGTCGACAACTCCCGGGCGCAAGCGCACTCAAGGCGCGATCCGAGCACGCCCGTGTTAAGACCTCAGCCACCCGAAGCTCAATTGGACGGCTCTCATGCCACGCCTACGGATCGAGCGCGAACAACGGCTGCGGGCGAGCAACCGGCAGGCTGGGGGCTTCACCGACGTTTTGGGAAGGGTTTTAGCAATGTCAACGTCCGGACGTTGCTAAAACCCCTTCTTCATTTGGAAAACCCTTCTCCCTATTTAAACCCCTTCCAACCATCCATTCAAGGCATTCACTCCACTTGCGACTACTCTACCCCTCTCTTATCTACCTTTAGGCTCTTTTGTAATAGCCAGAGACGACGAGTCGCCGACAGAGCCTTCTCCACCACCGTGGCTGCCTCGCCGCTCTCCCGCTCTCTCTCTTTCTTCCCTTCTTTTAAGCATTACTCTATTTATGTTTAAGCAAGTATCTAATATTGTAATTCATGAACTAAAGTTGCATGATTAATGAAGTTGTTTTCCATTCAGTTGCTTGCTCTATTTTCTATCTAAATTGCATGTTACAAATGAAACGACTCCAACCCTAATCTCTCTCTCTCTCGCGCTTTCCACCCGTGCCTTTTCGCAAGCAAAATCCCGTGATTTTTGTGACAATAAGTGACAAGAAAAATTCGATTTTCATGCCTTCCTGAGATCGACACTCGAACACACATTTGTTTCCTTACTTTAAAATCGGCATGCAAGTACAAACTATAAGGACACTTCCAAACACACGTGCACTAACGTACGTTAGTTTTTGGCGCTGTTGCCGTTGAGGCAACAGATTTGTTTTGTCACTTCCATTTAACATCCATTCTCACATTGTCTAACGCCTTGTCTCCTTTTACTTGATGGTTGCAAGAATTCGGCGCTTGGACGGCGAAGCAGCGCAACCCATGACGGCAACAAGGGAGTAAGCGCAACAAGGACCAGTAGTGAGTAGTTCTTTACTCATGACTGTTTGCTTGCTTGAAAAACTAAAAAAATTGTAAAATTGAAAAAAAAAAATTGGCGTGGTGTATGATTACCTGACCCACATCCTTAACACATCACCCAACAAAAAAATGTACACTCTAACATTCTGAATAAATTCTTGGAGTGTTCTTTTCTCTTTCTGAGTGGTGTTTGCGAAGCCACCTTCGATTGACTTAGGCCGCACCACTCAACCCTAAGAACAACTCATCTAATAGAAGCTGCATGATCATTAGGATGAGTACATTAGGGTTTTAGAGCCTCTACACAATAAAAGGAAATCTACTTTCACCAAATTCTGTGCAAAACACACTGAAACTTGTCAGAAAACATTAAGACACGTCAACCCTAAAAGATACTAAAGTAAGGATGAAACACTAAAAGACACCACATCTTGAAAAGATCCTTGCTTGAAAACCATGCTTTGATAGAATCACACACTCTGAAAGTGGAAAATTAAGAGGCACCACCCCAATCAACGCCTCATCACATAACCCTAGCATAAGCACTATCCTAGCCCTTTTAAAACTGAGTAGACGTGCCCTAGGAAGGACTAAGTTAAGTCTCAGGAGGCGAGGTTTTGTTCACTGGGCTTTCATTCACTTGGTAGAATTTGGTGACTAGGCTGTGGGGCAGTGTCAAACGACCGCGGTTGTGGGGTCTACGAAACCGGCGGCGCAAGCCAAAGGAAGAACCTTCCCTGTAATCCCCTCGTAATCAACCTGGCCAAATTAGCCTTGGGAAGGGGAGTCCAGTGCTTACGGACTTGATTCTGTTAGAAACACTCACTGCATCCCGAGTTGTTTGTGTCGAGATGGGAGTCCAGGCGACCTGATTCTGCTAGAAACATGGTTGAACCTAGGGTAGATGAGGTTGAGGACCAACCCCCACCAAACACAATGGCCATCGTCCAAGCTCAGATTAATTCAAACCACCAGCTTCAGCAACAATAGATCCACACAATCATGCACGCCATACACCGGTTACAGAACCCACAAGGGCAACCACCACCACCTTTCCAAGGCCCAGAAGGGCAATCGCCACTTGATGTACCACCATTTCAGGAACAACCGAGGCCCCTCTGCGATTTCTACAATCCCTCCGCCATTAGAGTCGAGCCACACCTTAGGATCCCCGAAGGGGGAGATGATTTTGAGCTAAAACCAAATGTCTTAAGTCTGATCCAGAGCCACTTCCATGGAAGCTCAAATGAGGCCCCCTTCCAGCACCGAGAGGATCTCGACCGCATAGCACGAACTGTGAAACCTAGGAACCTTGGCCTTGACATTATTTTAATTAAGATGTTTCCCTTCTCATTAAGAGACAAGGCTTCTCACAGGCTTAGAACCCTAGGTCGACCCATCACCACCTGGGAAGAACTGAGGCATGCATTTCTAAAGAAATTCTTCCCCATAGGAAAGACCAATGGCCTCAGAATAGCTATTACTACCTTTACACTCCAGGGTGGGGAACAGTTCCATGAGGCGTGGGAAAGATTTAATGAACTCTTGAGGAAATGCCTTCACCACGAAGTATCAAGGTGGCAATTGGCCCAGATTTTCTACCATGGTCTGGATAGCAACCTACGGAACTTCGTCGATGCCTCATGTGGGGGTAACTTGTGGATTCCCTACTAGGAGAGGGTGACGTAATAAATTACGGAAATATAATATAAACAATCTCACAAAATTCAATCGCACAAGGTACACAATTATTTTTAGGTGGAAACCTAAACCAGGTGAAAACCACCACCTAACCCTCTCAAGTTAGGATTTTTCGATCAACCAAGTTGATCAAATCCACTAAACGAATCACTTAAACGAAGGTGATTCAACCTCAATTACAACCATGCTACCAGTGCGAGGGTAGCGTTCCTCAACCCCTTCTCTTCACGAGAAGGATTTTGTCCCACGAATGAGAAAGGAATTCGAAAAGCGATTACCCAACCAAATAACAAAGTAAAATAACAAATATAGTCCTATAGAGCCAACAAAGATTTAAACCTAGCTTCTATAGGAATTAGGAAACTCCCCTTTGCAAGGAGTGCGTTGAATCGATGACGCAGGTGCGTGAGTCACGCGACGACGCAACGTCGCTCTCGTGAATTACGGCGGGAGAGCGGGTGTGCAAAGGCTTGATGCTCTCAAGATGTAGAACTTTAGCTTGGAGAGCAAGAGCTTTTCCTCTTAGGATTAAGAGATACAAAATGGTGTGAAAGTGTATTACTAGGTGTGTCTTGTGTATCTAGGTGTGTCTTATGTATCTAGGTTTTCCTCTCTATTTATATTGGCCCTAGGAAAGCTTTGGAAAGCTTCCATAGCCGTTGGGTGCAAAGCCCAAGAGAATCAGGCCGAAATCAGGAGCAATGATTGCACTGACAGGGTTATCAGACGTCTGATCATGGCATTAGACGTCGGGGAAACCAGTTTAAGACGTTTGAAAATAAGGTCAGACGTATGATTTTATGCGGGTTTCTTCCTGACTTGAATCAGATCTAAACAGGGTTCTAGTGCAAGTCCATCAGACGGCATACAGGACGTCTGGCACTATGTCTGGACGTCTGGAAACCTACTTTTTCTGCGGGAATGGATTTCCAAGAGTTGCAACGGCAAGAAAATTTCTGAGAAGAGATTTTGGGTCAGCCGAGGCAAAACAGTAATTTATCAGACGTCTGGAAAGGCTTAAGGACATCTGATAAGGCACTAACGGTCATATCCTCCAGTATTTGTTAAGCCAGCCAACGGTCCACTAATTGAACGTCTGGAAAAAACATCAGACGTCTTCTAAGACGTCTGGACTGAGGTCTAGACGTCTGATTTTATCAGACAAAGCTAACAAGTCCAGCCAAAATGTTATCAGACGTCTGAATCAACAGTTAGACGTCTGATTTTGGAATTAGACGTCTGGAAAAGCTGTTTGAACCCTATATTGATTTTCTAAGTTCTCTACAGAAAACCTAAGTATCCTAAGGTTGTGCAGGTATTCCTAGAACTACTGTTCGGGTACTTTGAGTCTCTTTGACATGATTTTCTAAGGAACAAAAAGAGCAAGGAAATAAAGACAAAAGTACATGAAAGAAATAAACAGAATTCTATCCTATTCTTCTTTTCCTTCCATCTTCAATCTATCGCTCCCTGCGAATCTCCTCTGTTTTCCATCAAGCTCCTCCAATCCATCCTGGATGAGAGCTCGAACTCCGTCTAGTCACGTCTCCATTTGCAATTTGTCTGAAATCTAAAACTCCAAGTGTAAATGTTAAATGACACGTGTTTTGTTATCATCAAAACAAACGATCGCGATGATCTATCATCAACAGAACTTCATGAACAAGGACGAGGAGAGCGCGTTTAAGCTCTTTGAGTCCACGAGCAAAAATTCGCTCAACAATGCCTCCACGACTCTGTTTAACAGGTCCAGTCAACCCCACGGTTGGATTTATGAGGTACAAGCAAATTCTGGAATGGTTGACATGGACATCATTGCCACGAAACTAAATCGAGTGGAATTGGTGGACAAGAAGATTGATGAGCTACTAAACCAAACCGGGAATCCATTACATACCTTCTCCCTAGCAAAGGGAGCACATAATGTTGACCTGGCCCAGCCCTTAAGCCAATTGAACCTGGAACAACCCCTGACCACGTTCCAGGGAGGGACCTTTTGCTCCCTCAACCCTTGATTACTCTCTTCCCTCCCCATCGACACCTGCTATCCTTGAAGATGTGCAAGCTTTCCAAGGTTATGCCAAACCGAACCCTTTCTCCAACACTTACAGCACTGGCTGACGTAATCACCCCAACTTTGGTTGGACAAACTAGAAACCATCGCAATTCCAAAACCAGCCCAGGCTAAACCAGTAGCCACACTTGCCCCCTATCAGCAAGGACCACCAGTTAGGCCCCCATATAATCAAAATAGGGCAGCCCCTCCCCCACAAAACCAAATGGACACCCTAATAAAGATGATGGCTGAAATGAACCAGAAACATCAGGAGGAAATGGCCTTAGTAAAGGGACATTAAGCCAACTCTTGGATTGTAAACAACAAGGATCCCTACCTTCCCAGCCACAGCCGAACCCACGAAACATAATTAACAGAAGTTCCAATTCACAAGGGTTCCAAGGCAATCCCGAGCAGGCTCACATGGTCCAGTCAGCCCCACAAATACCCCCTGGGTTTGGTGCTTCTTTGTCCTCGTCTTCTCAAGGATCATCCCATGGTCCCAATGCCTCTGCGAATGCAGTAACCTTGAGAAGCGTCACCAAAACCCAGGATCCTAAATGGCCGACTCTCCCCGAGACTTCACCTGCTGAAATACCTGGCTCAGAAGAGGTACCAGAAAAACCCAAGGACCCAGAAATAGACCCGATCCATGTTCAGACACCCTACCCTAAGGCCTTCGAGACAATCATGAAGAAGAAAAATGTTGTGGAAACTGAGGAACTTTTGGAGATCTTTAAGCAAGTACAGATTAATATTCCGCTCCTCGAAGCCGTTAAGCACATCCCGGCTTACGCCAAGTTTTTAAAGGATGCCTGTACACCCAAACGTAAGTCAAGACCTCAAGCACCTCGAAAGGTTGTGCTCTCCGAACAAGCAAGTTCCGTAATATCAAGCAACCTTCCGCTCAAGCGAATTGACCCAGGAGCACCCCTGATTTCCTGCAATATCAGGGACATGACATTTGATAGAGTGCTCCTGGACTTAGGTGCTTCTATCAATCTGATTCCAACAACCCTGTACCACCAATTTGGTTTCGGAGAGTTGACACCCACACCTGTCACCATCCAGCTGGCTGATAGATCTGTGAAGACCCCGAAGGGGGTTGTCGAGGATGTGATTGTGCGGGTCAAGGACTTCTATTTCTCGGTCGACTTCTTGGTGCTCGACATGGAAGTCCCTGAAAAATTACAGAACACACCCATAATCTTAGGCAGACCTTTCTTAGCTACGGCAAAGGCAAACAATGATTGTGACACAGGATGTATGGAAATCACCTTTGGAGATAAGAAAATGCAATTGGATATCTTCCGGATGACAAAGTCTTTTGATTGCGATTGTATTGAGGAACATGATCTCGTGGAAACTCTGGTCGAGGAATGCCTCACCCTTAGTTCTATCTCAGACCACCAAACCTGTAATGACTGTTTTGACCCGTCACCATTGCTACCCGTGGACCTCTGTAAGGCTGATTAAGATCACACAACACTATTTGAGGAGATCGATGTTGATCAACTCCCGCCCTTTCCTTTTCCGTCAACCGTTGTTCCACTCGCACCCGAACTTAAGACATTACTCGAGAATCTCAAGTATGTCTTCCTGGGAGCTGACCAGACCTTCCCTGTGATTATTAATTCTCATCTAACCAAGGATCAGGAACTCAGGTTGACCGCGACCCTTTCAGAACATCGGGCCGCCATTGGTTGGACCATTTCTGACTTGAGATGAATTAGCCCCACCTATTGCACCCATAAGATTTACTTGGAAGACGGGGCACGACCCTCCCACCAGATGCAGAGACGTTTAAACCCAAATATGCGGGAGGTTGTTAAGAAAGAAATTATCAAGTGGCTTGATGCCGACATCATCTATCCTATCTTCGATAGCCCCTGGGTGAGCCCCACTCAAGTGGTTCCAAAGAAAGCTGGGCTCACCGCTGTCACCCATGATCATGGCGAATCCATCCCCACCCGCACCACCACCGCATGGTGGGTGTGTATTGATTATAGGAATCTTAATGAAGCCACTAAGAAGGATCATTTCCCCTTGCCATTCATTGACCAGATCCTTGAAAGATTGGCATGGCAAAAGTATTTTTGCTTCCTGGATGGATATTCAGGATATAACCAAGTCGCAATTGCTCCGAAAGATCAAGAAAAGACCACATTCACTTGCCCGTACGGCACGCTTACATTCCGTCGAATGCCGTTCGGCTTATGCAACGCACCTGCTACCATCCAGCGTTGCATGCTAGCCATTTTTTCGGAAATGGTGGGTGAATACTTAGAGGTCTTTATGGATGATTTCTCTGTATTTGGGAATTCATTCAACCAGTGTCTGGGCAACTTGGAGAAAATCCTGAAATGATGTATCGAGGTTAATCTGGTGTTAAGTTGGGAAAAGAGCCACTTTATGGTTCGAGAAGGAATCATCCTCGGTCACATCGTATCGCGTAGGGGCATTGAGGTAGATCGGGCGACGGTTGATTTGATTTCCAAACTCCTTCCGCTTAGCTCGGTCCGACAGATTTGCTCATTCCTGGGACACGTTGGCTTCAACCAAAGGTTCATTAAAGACTTCTCCAAGCTGTCTAAACCCTTAACCGACCTTCTGACCAACGACGCCATATTCCACACGTCATCTAATTGCATCCATGCTTATCACACCCTCCGGGACTTAGTCTCCACAGCCCCTGTACTTCAGCCCCGGATTGGTGTGATGCATCAGATTTTGCCATAGGCGTTGTCATGGGACAAAGACAAGACAAGAAACCCGTGGTGATCTACTACACGAGCAAAACGTTGGACGAGGCCCAACGAAATTATACGGTCACAGAGAAAGAATTGCTCGCTGTAGTCTTCGGACTTGAGAAGATCCGACCTTACTTGCTGGGATCGCACGTGACCATCTATACTGACCATTCAGCCATTCGGCACCTGCTGGCTAAGAAGGACGCAAAGCCCAGGCTCATCTGATGGATCCTGCTCTTGTAGGAATTTGACCTGGAAATCCATGACAAGGCCGGATCAAAGAATGTGGCGGCTGACCACTTGTCTAGACATCACCCAGACCACATTGGACCCTCCTTACCTTTATCTGACACCTTCCCCGATGAACACATTCTGGCTGTGCAAGACAAGAGACTGCCTTGGTATGTTGACTACGTCAACTACCTAGTTGTAGGACAAACCCCGCACAGCTGGTCCAGACAGCAACGGGACAGGTTCTTGGCTAAGGCCAAGCACTATTTCTGGGATGATCCCACGCTGTTTCGCCTGTGTGCCGACCAGATCATCAGGAGGTGTATCCCCGAGAATGAAGTTTAGAGTGTGCTTTCCTTCTGTCATAACCAGGCTTGTGGTGGCCACTTCTCTGCAAGGAAAATGGCTGCGAAGGTTCTGCAGTCTGGATTTTACTGGCCCTCCCTGTTTAAGGATGTACACAACTTTGCCAAGACTTGCTCGCGCTGCCAAACGCTGGGGACCATGACCAAGAAAGATATGATGTCCCTCCAGCCCATTTTGATTGTCGAAATCTTCGACGTTTGGGGTATCGATTTTATGGGGCCCTTTCCACCATCCAACGGCTTTGAGTACATCTAGTCTCGGTAGACTATGTTTCTAAATGGATTGAAGCCGTCGCCACCCGCCGATGCGATCATAAGACTGTCATGGACTTTGTTAAGCAGAACATCTTTTCTCGGTTTGGAATGTCAAAGGCCATGATCAGTGATGGTGGAAGTCATTTTATTCACTCCCAATTCCGTGCCCTACTTAGAAAATGCGAGGTTAACCACCGCATTGCTACCCCGTATCTTCCGCAAACAAATGGGCAGACCGAGGTCTCCAATAGACAAATCAAGAACATTTTTCAAAAGATTCTGAGACCTGACAGGAAAGACTGGTCCACACGACTAGATGACCCCGATAGGCATGTCGCCTTATCGCCTGGTCTTTGGCAAAGCCTACCATCTTCCTGTCGAATTGGAACACCGGGCTTACTGGGCTGTCAAGCAATGTAACATGGATTCCCAGTTAGCCGGTGCGCAGAGGACGCTCCAACTATCTGAGCTCGAAGAAATTCGTCGGGATGCCTTTGAGAATAGTCAACTGTATATGGAGAAAATGAAAGCCGTCCACGACAGACTCATCCATAGAAAGACCTTTGAGCCTAACCAGCAAGTCTAGCTGTTCGATACTTGCCTAAAACTCTTTCCAGGGAAACCTAGGTCCAAATGGATAGGACCATTTCGGATGGTTAAGCCTTACTCTAATGGAGCGGTTGAAATCGCTGATCCAAACACTGGGCACACTTTTACAGTTAATGGTCAAAGATTGAAACACTTCCTAGCTCAGGTTCCCCCAAAGGAGAGTGTCACCTTCATTGAGGGATGACACGAAGCACCGCCGGGAGGCAACCTAGAGGATTCAGACTAATCCGGTATTTTACATCACTCAGGTAATATCTTTTTGAACCCTTGTTGCATCCATGTATTTGCCAATGAGGACATTGTCCAACTTAAGCATGGGGGGTGGTAAATTGAACGATCTTGAGATCATTTAATCAATTTGAGTAAAATAAAATTAAAAAAAAATTTTGAATTTAGGAAGAAACCTAGGCATTAGAAACTTGTCAATAATGGAAAATAATACAAAAAGAACTTGAACACTTAGACCTTTCAGGCCTTCATGTTCAATCAGCCCTGGTGTCCGTTAAAATATGAATTTAGCTTCGAATCCTTGCAACCTTAAGCTACTTTAATCCACCTACTAAATAAGGTGATAAGTATACGACTTATCAACTCACCCTCTAACTCAAAAGAACTTTAAGTCTAAGCATCGGCACACATTTTTGCACAGACTTACTCCTTGGAGACTTTAACAGAAATTGGGTAGCTAATGAACTCTCCAGGGTGGTATGGCTGGCAAGTTGTCGTGGGTAACAGCCCATTGGCAGGTTATCCAGAGCCCAGCCACGGGACCACTTCTTCTTCACTGCCTCTAGGTACATTTGAGATCAGGGAAGCCACCTACAAAAAAAAAAGGAGAAGAAAACAAAATAAACCACACTTCACCGCACGAGTATGGCTAGCAGGTGATCGTGGGTAATAGCCCATTGGTTGGTTGTCCAAAGCCCAGCTCAGTAATTGTACAAAAAGAACCAAAACACTTAAGGAAGAAGCGGGGAAGTAGTACAAGCCGGGGAGATATACACTGGAAAAATCCTTGTGTTGACCTCAATTAAAACAAATGTAGGGAGAAAGCTACCAATAGAACAAATACACCTTCAGGCAAAATACTTCCTCTTCCGGTCACCTAGGAGCGTAGAAACCCGAAATCTGTCTGAATTACCGTTAAGTCAGTCTATCACTATCTTCACACCAAGATGCTTAGCACTTAGGGCTTTGACCGAGTTTTTGGTGGGTTCGGTAGCCGTAAAAAGTTACCAACCCACTCTGAATTCCAAACAAAATTCTAAACAAATATATATATATATATATACATATGTATATTTACATACATTAAAGCAAGGATTTAGGTGATTCGTATTTTGGCAGACACCCGGGCGCTGCTTACTCTTTGTAGATTAAGATCTTAGTATATTTCCTCCTATTGACAAGTGACGAAGTGTCTTAGTAATTACTACTTAAATTCTGACAGAAAATAAAGGCTAGAATAAACCTTGCTGGCGACAAGCAAGGAGTAAGCATGGGGGCATGATAACACTGCATCTGGGGGTGATAATTCTGTTAAATAGGGCCCATCTTAAGAATAAAAGGCACAAATAACACAACATAAGTAGAATGGGAGCATTGCATGCATCATATGTCAAGATTGCTTATAAAACAGTATTAATGGTCATTTGTATGAGCACATGTCAAAGCAGGCCTCAGATGAGTAATCGAACCGCACGGATGGATTCAGAACGACGAACGGAGTCCAATGGACTCAAAATCGGCCAAATCCGACATCCGAAACTCCCACAAAATCACCCAAGAAGTTCTGACCGTTGATATGATGATCAACGGCCCACGATGCGCGACGTGGCGCCCGCTCACCGCGCGCCTGCCTCCTCCCTCCTCTGGAGAGCAGATCTCAACCGTCAATCTTCGATCGAACGATTGAGAATTTCGTGCACGTCAGCGGTCGCCGCGACAAAGCAGCGGGCGTAGCGCAGCGGTTGAAGCTCACTACCGCACCCACGCGACGCGGGTTCAAGCTGCGCGGTGCTGAAATTCGAAAATGACCTCGGGCGCAGGCGAAATTTGGCCGCTCGATCAGCAGCGGACGGCTGAGACAGCACCACACGGCGCGTCCTCAAGCGGCGATCAGCCAAGTGCATGCACACGCCGATCGACAATGCCCGCGCACACGCGCACTCAAGGCGCGATCCGAGCACGCCCGTGCAAAGACCTCAGCCGTCCGATCTTCGATCAGACGACTCTCATGCCATGCCCACGGATCGAGCGTCAAGAAGAATGGCTGCGGGCGAGCGACCGGTGTGCTGGGGGCTTCACCGACTTTTTGGGAAGGGTTTTAGCGACGTCCCGGACGTCACTAAGGCCCCTTCATTTAGAAAGCCCTTCTCCCTAGTTAAACCCCTTCCAACCACCAATTCAAGGCATTCACTCCACTTGCAACTACTCTACCCCACTCTTAGCTACCTTTATGCCCTTTTGTAATAGCCAGAGACGATGAACCGCCGACGGAGCCTTCTCCACCACCGTGGCTGCCTCGCCGCCCTCCCTCTCTCTCTTTCTTCCCTTCTTTTAAGCTTTACTCTATTTTTGTTTAAGCATGTATCTAATGTTGTAATTCATGAACTAAAGTTTCATGATTAATGAAGTTGTTTTCCATTCAGTTGCTCGCTCTATTTTCTATCTAAATTGCATGTTACAAATGAAACCACTCTAACCCTAATCTCTCTCTCTCTCTCGCACTTTTCACCCACACCTTTTCGCAAGCAAAATCCCACGATTTTCGTGGCAATAAGTGACAAGAAAAATTTGATTTTCACGCCTCCCTGAGACCGACACTCGGACTCACATCTATTTCTTTACTTTAAAATCGGCGTGCAAGTGCAAACTATAACAACACTTCCAAACACATGCGCACTAATGCACATCATGCGACCATTTCTGATCCTACATTAATGAGTATTCGACCCTTAGGTATGGGACTGCAATACCAACTGATCTGTAGATATTTGATTTTGGACTTCCATGATCATATCTTAACTTTACTTTTGACCCTCTCTTCTATGCTAATTGATTCATCTTGTTAGGATTTGTGCCCAATTGAAGGCATAGAACATAACGCTTGTTGTAAGGAAACTCGATTCCTTAGGTTATATTTACTGAGATTTAGTTAGCTTGTATAGAAATTAGATTACTTTTAAAATTTGGAGTTGGTCGAGCCACATAATGCCAACTCATGATCTTCAAGTGATTTCTACCATTTTCTTGTGCTTATAGCATACCATGAGGATATTGCATGAAATAGGCATGGGAGGGGGGGGGGTGGATTTATATCTTTGATTGAGTCAAAGGATGACTCATTTGACTCCTTCCTATGTCTTTCTCGAAGACTTCAAAAGTAAAAATCATCTTCTATTTTTACACTTAAGACTGATCATGGGGGTGAATTTGAAAATAAAAAGTTTTCAAGTTTTTGTACCAACTCTGGCATATCCCATGAATTTTCATTTCCTCTAGCATTATCTCAAAATGGTGTTGTAGAACGCAAAAATTACACTCTACAAGAATACACCCGAACTTTGCTCTTGAAATTTGGGCTTCAAAAGTATTTCTAGGCTATGTTCTTAATCAAACTCTTTTAAGGCCTGTTATCAAGAAAATTTCATATGAGCTATATTATGAGATGTCTCCTAAGATTTCATATTTTAGGGTATTTGGAAGTCGATGTTATTTGCTAAACACCTGAGATCGACTTGATAAGTTTGATGCTAAAGGTGATGAAGGCATCTTTATTGGCTATTCAAGCAGAAGCAAAGCTTATCGAGTTTTTAAGAAAAGGACTTTTGTAGTGGAAGAATCCCTGTATGTTTCATGTGTTGAAACAAAATTAGGAGAACCTAAACCAAATCAACTACAGTCTGATAATGAGGATACTCCCTTCATCAATGTATCAACAATGGAAGATACATGAAATGTACATGATCTTCCAAAAGAATGGGTACACCGCAAGGATCACCCTCAATATCAAATAATTGGTGATATTGAACAAGGTGTCAAAACCCGACCTCATTTAAGGGAGGACTTCGTCCTTAATGCCTTTCTTTGTCAACTTGAACCCAAGAAAGTTGATGAGGGATTAGAGGATGAGTCTTGGGTTGTAGTCACGCAAGAGGAGCTACTCCAATTTATAAGGAACAATGTATGGAACTTGGTACCCGCTCCTGAGGGTAATTCCATTATTGGAACCAAGTGGGTGTTCCAAAATAAATTAGATGAATCTAGTGCATTCATAAGGAATAAGGCCAGACTCGTAGCTCAAGGCTATAACCAATATGAGGGAATTGACTTTGATGAGACGCTTGCTCCTATTGCCCGCTTGGAGTCCATTCAGATGCTACTTGCCTTTGCAAGTGCAAAGGGCTTCAAGTTATTTCAAATGGATGTCAAGAGCACTTTCCTTAATGGCTATATTAAGGAAGACATTTATGTTTATCAACCTCCTGGGTTCGAGGACCCAACACACCCAGAGCATGTATTCAAGCTCAATAAGGCGTTATATGGATCTAAACAAGCTCCTAGGGCCTGGTACGATCGACTTAGGCCCTTCCTTCTCCAGCATGGATATCGAATTGGAGTTGTTGATTCAACTCTTTTTGTAAAGGAAGAAGGAAATGACATCTTGTTGGTCCAAATATACATTGACGATATCATATTTGGATCAACCAAGGAGCCCTTGTGTTAAAATTTTTGTGAGACTATTAAGACTGAGTTTGAAATAAGTATGATAGGTGAATTCAAGTTCTTTTTAGGCATCCAGATCCAACAATTGGACATAGGTATTTACATTAGTCAAATAAAATATGTTCTTGAAATCCTCAAGAAGTTTGACTTTGAAAATGTAAAAGGAAATGAGACTCCAATTGCTCCATTTACTTCTCTTGGTGAAGACTTATCTGGCGAGAAGGTAGATGAAAAGAAATACCGGGGTATGATAGGTTGACCACTATACCTTACAGCCTCTAGACCTGATATTCTTTTTGCTACATGTTTATGTGCGAGATTTCAGTCTGAACCCAAGGAATCTCATTTAAATGCAGTAAAAGGAATATTTAGATACCTAAATAGCACAATAGATCTTGGTATCTTCTATCCTAAAGCTCAAACCTTAGAGTTATTGTCTTATAGTGATGCAAATTATGCAGGGAGTTAGATAGACCGAAAGAACACTAGCGGTACTTATCATTTTATTAGAAAATCTCTGGTATCATGGTTCTCTAAGAAACAAACATGTGTTTCACTTTCTACGACCAAAGTATAATATATTATTGCTTCACTTGCTTGCCGTCAGGTTATTTGGATGAGACAGACTTTGTCCAATTTTAGATTGACTTTTGCGCAATCTTAAATTTTATGTGATAGTGCAAGTGCAATCAATTTGTCTCCAAAAATCTGGTACATCATTCACGTACCAAGCACATAGATGTTCGACATCATTTTCTTAGAAACAATATGCTTCAAGGTGCCATTCAGCTAGAATTTATAGATACCCAAAATCAAGTGGCAAACATTTTTACAAAACCTCTTGTAACAAAGAGATTCTACTTCATTAGAGGAAAATTAGCGCTTTATACAATTAAAGAAATTTAAAATTAAATGATCGATTGTCTTGTAACTTGTTTATAATTATAAAAAATCCTAAGGGCCTAACTACAATTTACCTACTTTCGCTAATAAGGGGTTACTATAATATTTCCATATTTTTAGAAATTTTAGGATGTTATTTGCAATGTGGCTGCTTAACTTAGGGTATTGATTACATTATTTCTCAATACCTAAGTTTTAAATGTACATCTTCTCAACCACTTAAGTGGTCATGTGACTTGCACATGACCCATCCTACGTAAAACTGAGCGAGTGCAAAGACTTGCCCCATGTTGTTCTCTTCAAAACCCTAGTGCTTCGTTCTCTCCAAGGCCTCCTCCAAAGAAGATCTTTCTCTACAAGGCTCTCCTTAATGATTTAAGGTAATCTCTACCTCTCTTGTTGATTCTCATCCTCCTAGATAGTGTTTTTTCCAGACCTTTATTTTCATTTCATCCTCCTGCTGCTACATATCTTTTTTCGTCGGGTACCAATAGGTACTGGTACCCATCATCGGTATCGATCCTCGCTAGTTCAAGTAGTGCCTATTATGGGTAGCAGGTACCGGTACTGATATTCTATACCAGTACCCGCTTCTTTTTCTGGTTAGAATTGGAACGAACCAATACCGGTACACACGACCAGCACCGGGACATGCAGGCTTGTGTGTTGTGTAAGCACACATGAATAAAAATCTTCTTAGCTCTTGATTCCTAATATGATTTGCATTTCCACAGATGACACCTAAATCTAAGAGTAAAGGAAAAGCACCTCAAGATGCATTCCATAAATTTTGCATTAATGAGGATGAGAAATCAAAATTTGACTGGTACAAGGGCCTTAAGCTTTATCATTGTAGGCCTGTTGAGTGGAAGGTTTTTTCCCTACACCTTCAAGGTTTTACGACCCGTCTTCTTCTCATCAAGTACCCGTACATGCAAGCTCATCATTGTATCAATACATGCAAGCTCTGATATCACCTATAGGACCTAACGCTTAATCTTTTTCTCATCAAGTTCTAGGCTCAACTTCTGATTTCATTCATATGACTTATCCATATCCCGAAGCTGAAATGCCTTGGGTTAATTTGCCTCATTTACCTGGAGCTGACCCTACCATGATTAACACATTTATTACATTAGTCAAAATCTCATAAATCTTAAGTTCGACATCTGTCACATAGAACACAAGTTTCATGAGCTTTCTCTTTCTCTTGAGTCCTCCCGTTTTGCTTCTTCCACTCAATAATCTAAGCAACAGAAACGTACTCGGCAAAAAGCCCCTATGGAATATAGTGAAAGAAGACAAAAGCATTTTCAAGACTCATCTCAAGTCTCTTCACAAATGGAGGAAGAACCTATTCCTAGTGATGACGATGAGGAAGAAGACATTCATGAAGATAAAGATATTCCGTGTGCCGAAGATGAAGATGACAAAGCTGGCAATCATGAAGATGATGAAGATAAAGATGATGAAGACGACAATAGTGGCAATGATGACAATGGCGATGACAACGTCGTGCTTTTAACTCATCTTCAAAAATACATTTGAAAAAGGGGTCGTAATTAGTTTAGTTTCAAGATTTTTGTTATGTAGTTTGATGTATGAAACTTTCTTCACATTTGATGTATGAGACTATTTGCTTTTTTCCTTGGTTGCTTGTCATGATGCAACAAACTTTAGATCTGTTCTACTTATTAATTTCTTCATATATTTTTTGAATGCTTGATCATCCTCTATGCATCTTCTATTACTTTTCTTATTTGCTTGAGAAAAAGGGGGACAAAAGGTGAATACGCATATTTAAAAAAAGGAAGCTTAGTTTGAGGGGGAGGTTTCACTCCTATTGGAGTTTCTTGTATTTCTTCTCTTATGAAGTTTCTATCTTTAAAATGTGTGTATATGTTTTGTCTTATTAACACAAAAAAGGGAGAGATTGTTGGAAGCTTGTTCTACATCTTGTTTTGGTATTAACATATTATTGTAAATTAATGTTTGCAATTGAGTGTTATTTTAGATTTAGGTGAAGATCAAAGCAAACATTGAATTATGGTAAGGGGGCGTGATGACGAGGAAAGATGACAAGGAGGAGAAGTTCATCTCTGATCTTTAGTTTTTTAGATTAGGTTTTTATTTCTTAGAATGTATGCATCTTAATAAAGAAACATAAGTTAGATTGTAAAATTAATTAGAGATAAATTAGGATTAACATTATGATATTTTTCAAAGAAGGTACTTAAATGTTAAACTTTGTAAAATAAGGTGCTTATAAGCAGGTACCGGTATTGTTCATAAGTACCAAAACATGCAAGGCACAGGTTTGAACCTTTATCTCAAACTGTGAACAACAAATACTGGTATTAATCAAGACTAAGTACATGCAAGTACAGGTTTGATGGTCACAGTTCAATGACTTAGTTCGGGCCTAGACCTTACGAGTACTAGTACCCATGATGAGTACTAGTACAGGTAGGTCATAATGCCTAGTGTGTCTCAAACCTGGAAGTCATAAGTACCGGTACCCATGATGACTACCGGTACCAAGACTCTTGTGTGCTAGCCATAGAAAAACTGTTAGCAGCTAGTGTCGATACCAGTACTTCAGTACCGGTACTAATTAGCCATTGGTCCAAATTTGAGCTGCTGAAAAATTAATTTTATGAACATGAACGTTGGGATTTAAACCCTAATGTCTAGCTGACGGTCTACTAAGGTCCTAATACTATAAAAAATCTCTAGGACTCTTAGTTTGCACATCAGAGAGAGAAGGAAAATTCTAGAGCTAACTTTTCATATTTCCACCATATTTTGAAGTGAAGTGTTAACTCGCTTCAATCGTGTTTCAAAATGGAATGCGTCGTAGTATAGTTGATAGAAGCGTGACAACGCTTAAAATTTATAAACTCCAAATATCAGTATTTCGAGGTCGTCTCAGGGAGCAATTAAATCTATGCAAATACCACTATCTAAAATTTTAAATCTAGGAACTAGGTGGAGTGGATTTGATTTTCTAATTATCAGATCTAGTTCAAAAATGTAAACACAATTTGAATACTTCAGTTTAGACGTACAGATTTCAATCATTCGACATGTGAAGCAATTAATCAAATATTATTGATGGTTAGTAAATAATTGCTATCACCAATGTTTGAGCAAGATTATGCAAGAGAAGTTCATTTAAAGCAAAGTGTAAACCAAAATATTCATTGCTACAAATAGGTCTTTGGAGTCCCACAATTGAGTCCTTGCAGATTTTGCGAATAGGTCCTCACAACTTTACAATTTGGTCCCTACGAGCTTCTTTCTTTCTCGATTAGGTCCCTTCCTATAGCAGGAGGGTCCTCTCTTCTCCCCCATTAAAGAGGATGAAGAAGGAGCTCAAGCAAGCTCGATGGCACGTGTGATCAGCTTTTGAAGGTCTCTGCGTGATCCTCGCACTTGCCAGAGGCTTCCCGCAAAGCTTGGATGGTCGTGGATGGTTGGAGTAGAGCCGCCATGGTCGAGGAGGGTGGCAGTTGGTGGCGATGGTGGGTTAGCTTGACAGGCGCCAAAACTTCTAGTCGAGAAGTCGATGAACTTTTCCTGAGCTTGGCGGAGGTTGTGGTGGAGTTGACTTGGCGTGACGTGGGTAGAGGGAGGCCAGCAAAGTCAAGGAAAGCAGTGGTCGGCGATGGTGTCGGGTAGAGGCATGGAGTGGTTGAGGCCTTCAATAGCTTGAGGGAATTTATTGCCCGCAAGCTCGCATAAGTGGAGATGTGGTCGACGGATGACGAGGAGGCATGTAGGAGTGGATGGGGGTTGACAGAGCAGCCATCGGACGCGAGGAAGATGATAACGAGGAGGAAGAGTGTAGGGCTGAAACCTAAAACTAATGAGCCTGATCTACTCTAGAGAGTGAGGGGAAGAAGTACCTAGGAGGAGGCAAGAACGTCGGAGAGCATAGGAGACGGTCGCCGGCCGCGTGGAAGACGATGTGTCCGGCGAGCTTCATTTGGAGCGAAGATGAGGAGAGGGGCCGTCTCCTTTGCTGGGAAGAACAGCGACAATGAGGGGAAGAAAAGCCCTCTACCAATTTCTGCGGTAGAGCGACGGATCGATGTGGCGAGGAAACTCCAAGGTCGTTGTCGACAATGACGTCGAGAAAGAAAGAAGGGGAGATGACGTACCGTGACTTGACAAAAAGATTCGCAAGGACATGGCCTTGCTATAAAGATGCTCAGCCACGGCGATTGAAGAGATTAGTGGCTCAATCAAGGCTGAGATGCACGCGGCTTGAATGCACTCCGGCGAGAACTTCCACCAAGAATAGTGGCCTTGATTGATGGTCTCGAGCTATAGATTCCTTTTATGAATGCATAAATGATAGGTGAATCTACCTGCCAAATTTGACAAGATTTCGCCACGTGGATTGATCGCAATTCATGGCCAAAGTCACGATGAGAGGAGAGGTCGTTGTTGCTGGCAGGGGCCTTTTGGTGAGGAAGATGAAGAAATTAGGGGGCTATGTGCAAGAAAATGGGTTTTTAAGGTCCAAACTACAAACTTGGACAAGATGAAGTCGAAATGAGCCCAAATTTTTATGGTAACTTAATTTGAACATGAGAAATTTAATGGTGACTTCAATTTTGGATTTTGATATCGTTTGTATAGTCAATTTACATAGAAGCCTACAATGTATCGAAAACCCGCCTAGATCTCTGTTTAATGTCAACAAGAGTTCCGGTTGTCAAATTGATCAATCCAAACCTTACATAATATTTTTTAATGATTTTTAGAAGGTTTAGATTACATTTATTTTCTTTAAAACCTTGTTAATTTAAATAAGGTTGAAATTAAGGTTTTTATTTGAGATTTCGCCTTCAATCTTAATAGAAACCCTAAACCAATCAATTTAGGCCTACTTATTGAAAATTTGAACTCAATTGACCTTCAATTTAGTATATGTTTACCCTTTAGTTAATCTGCATTTGTATTAATATGTTAAAACAACATAATTAACTGATTTGCATGTCATTCCTCATAATTTTTTATATCATTAAGTTATACCCTTTTGTCGGTTAATGAGATGAATTTAACCTTAAAACTTAGCCAAATTACACTAGTTATGAAGGATGATGATGTTACCATCAAGAAGAAAATAGTTTGCAGCTCTTAAATTTCTCTACGCTTTTGTAAACTCATCGACGTGTTTTTTTCGCGCATTTTCAGGGCAATTCACGTCCTTTCTAGGCTCTCCAATTGGTATTCATTTTTAATTATTGATGAGAGGATTAAGTATTTTATTGTAAGATTTATTTCTATCTTACATCTGTGCTTATTTTGTACTTGAGCTTTTGCTCGTTGGGTTGTAACAAACCCGTTGTTATACTTGGGATGAGATAACCCGTTAATTACCTCAGCGAGTAAAGTAATTCCCTTGGGGTTGAGGGAATCAGGTTAAAAATCCTAAGCTGAGAGGCTTAGGTAATGGACTACCAAAGTGGGTGGGGAACCATGATA
Source organism: Thalassia testudinum (assembly GCA_037157565.1). Classification (NCBI taxonomy): domain Eukaryota; kingdom Viridiplantae; phylum Streptophyta; class Magnoliopsida; order Alismatales; family Hydrocharitaceae; genus Thalassia; species Thalassia testudinum. Next base: position 28,172,001 of record JAZHRO010000003.1, read on the forward strand.
CATCTTGTGTCCATTTTGTGGATTGAATTGATTGTGCAAATATTTTTTTTTTGCAAATATTCGCTTGAGTGTTTGTGTGCACATAGCCTATATTATAATAGCTCTAAGGTTTCATCAGCAAGTACCGATATTATCCATCAGTACTGGTACCTGCAGGGCACAGGTTTGAGCCTCTACCTCGAACTATGAAAAACAAGTACCGGTAGTCATCATGAGTATGGGTATCAGGTGCTCAAAATTTGTGGAGTTTGTTCGTACATGATTTGTGTCAAACCTGTGAGCCACAAGTACCGGTACCCATGATGAGTACCGGTACCTTGTGACTTAGTTGGTACTCAATTGGAAACACTGAGTACCGGTACCTATGATGAGTATCGATACCCAGGCTCTTTTGTGCTGGCTGCTGAAGAACTGTGAGCAGCTAGTACTGGTACCAACTATCCGTTGTGCCAGATCTATACGGCTATATTGTGGTTAATCTTTATTATAACACCCTTAATACGACCCCAACGGCTAGGGAGCTTACTAGGGCTATTTGGTGGTTTATAGGAAGACCCTTTTGTGAGCCATTTTTACATTACACAAGAATAAAATGCCACCCTTGCTTCCAGAATTCATATTTTCTCTATTTTTGTTGCAAGGTGTTCGTGCTTGTTGGCTTAAGCTTTCAAGAATTTCTTTGATATTGGAACAAGTTCTTTGGAGCATTTTTACCACTCTATAATCCTTTTTTGCACGCTGATTTTCAAGCTAGTTCTTATTTTAAAAGATTGTTAATTATATTCTTCTTAGAGACATAGGTTTTTAGTTGTAAAATTTTAAATTTCTTGCTTGCACCTGTAATTTATTTGTTCTCATTTTATCTTGTAATTGAGTTGCGGTAACCCATTAATTACCTCATATTTTAGTAAATTGATTCCCTCCTAGTTGAGGTAATCGAGTTAAAAATCTTAAGTCGGAGGACTTAGGTAATGGAGTACCAAAGTGAGGGAAACCACTATATATTTGGTATTCATTTTTGTGGCTTGTCTTATTTGCATTTTTTTTACCACACCATTCATCCCCCTTCTAATGTGCTTGTGTTCTTAAAATCCTACAGTGTGATCCTTGCGAATATGGCTGTTATGTTGGCACTGGGTTTACCCCCTAGACGCAAGGTGTTCAGCGTCCAGCCATGCATCTTTAGCTTTTTGAGCCTTTGTGAATAGGATTTGGAAGAGCCACTTGCCTAGAGAAATGATTGAAAGGAAAAAGAAATTGAAAAAATATAGTAAGCGGAAGAAATAAAGAAAATAAAAAAATTAAAAGTTTTCAAAAAAAAAGTATGTGTAAAAAATAATGCAAAAATACAAAAAGAGTGAGGTATAATAAGAGCATAGCTGTGGAGATATATATCGGGTTCGCACTTTTGTTGACTTCAGGATAGAAAAAGACAAGGAGAAAGCCACCATTCCTCAAGCAAATCTAAAAATGGGCTTCATTAGAGCCAAAAAAAAATTTTGATGCCTTAGTGAAAACCTAGAGTTCAACTTGGTTGCCCACTTGATGAGTACTTCAACACACACTAGATGGTTAAATTTCAATTTCGATTCGAACCTTACATGGGTTAACGAGTCAAAAAGTTGCTCCTGAGCTCCAAATCTAAGGCTATTAGAGTCTTTAACAAGATTTAGGCAGTTCATATTTTGGTTGGTACCTTACAACTATTGAGTCTTTGTGGTTAAGATTTTGTATACAGTTTTTGTTGATTTGGTAAAAATTTGATGTCCCTTTTCTTAATTTCACTTAGCTCAAACCCACTTTTTGGATTTCCTCTTGATTTTCATTTTTGCTTTCATCGAGGACTGAGAATGGTACAAAAGGGGGGTGAATTGTGTAAAATAACAATTATCAAATAAAATTACAATTTAAAAAGCATAATAAATCAAACCACATATGAACATAGTAATTTAAAAAGGAAACTCTTCAACTGGGAAAAACCTCTACGTTGTCTCCTAACAAGGATTTGCCACTTGCTTCATGCATGTAATCCACTAACCAATACCATGTAAAATTAAGGGTGGTATACCTCAATTACACCAACCACTTTCTTGTACAATCCAACAAAAAACTAATTTGATTCTTTTTTCCAAGAAGAATGGGAATTCCATGCCATGAAACCTAACAACAATAAGTATCTAAATAAATATGAAATTTACAACAATCTTATAGAACTAAGAGTGTAAGTGTGGAGTGAAAGTATGAGCTCAAGCTAATCAAATATACCCCAATAAAACTTTCCTTAGAGATAATATTATTTGCACATGAAAGTAAGGAGTACAATAAAATACTTCCTTCCAAACACCTCCCTTTGAATGTTGCTTGGATGCATGGAAGTTAAGAAATCCTTGTAATCGAGCACACTTGTGAGAGAGTTGAGAGCACTTGAGAAATTGCGTAAGAGAGCTTTTGAATATAATGAACTCTTGATAAATTTTTGAGTAATAATAGGAATGAATATTGTATGAATTGTGTATCTTAATGAAAACCTTACAAGAGTATTTACAGAAGTACCAAGGGTCACCAAAAAGACATGAACATTGAGTTACAAACGCTCAAGTAGTTATTAGAAGTCAAAACTGTATCTGAATTTCGTAATAACACAAAATCTTATAAATTAGTCGATTAATAATTTGGAATTGTATTAATTGTGCGTAGTTTTTCCACTTCTCAATGTGACTACATTGGCAATGTGGTTATTTCGCTGTGGAAAACGTTGATTTTGTTGCGGGTTTTGAAAACCAGGTGAAAATTGAGGTGCAAGATTTATTGGTTGTTGACCTTTATTATTTCCGCTTTGAAATTATTCCGCTAATTTTGGGGGTTTGGGATAGGTTGGGAGGGTAAATTTCCCATTTAGCCTTTGATCAGGTGTTATCGCAATTTGATTTTGTAAATTAGAAATGGCACAGATAACGTTGTTCATTTGTTGTTGCATTCCTTGCAGGGTTTTCATTAATTGATTATTAATATCAGCCTGCGAGTGTTGGTTTTGGCCAAAATTCCCTATTTGATTTTGAAAATGCAAAATTTGATTGGTTTTCTTCTAAGAAAAATTAGGGTTATTCCTCCAATTAAGATTATAAAAGTTGGAATAATTATTTCTAAAACTATCCTGAAGAACAAAAATATTTTCGTTTACTGGAGCATATATGGAAGAGTTATCAAAAGTCCGAACAATTTTAGGTGCAAGGTCGAGATTTGGAAATCCACTCGTATCGATTTGTTGCAAATTTTCCCGCAGAGGAGAATCAGGTTAGTGTCGGAGTTAGAAAGGCAAGAGTTAGAGTTGGTTGGTAATGGGTTTTGCGGTCGTGCATTAAATTTTTCTTCCATTTTCTTTTGATTGATTTGCATCTGGTCAAGTCCTTGTGAAAAAAGTTGCAAATTGTCTTGTGTAATAGGGAGAGATTGTTGTTGTGTGCCTACTTCATGAACACTGACACGGGAATTGGCATTGCTGCCAAAGGTGTCTATGGACGAGTGATTGAAGGAATTTTCGCTCATTTTGTCAAAAAGTTCATAGGCACTTTTGGCATCTTTATTTAAAAAGTTGCCCGACTTGAGGTGTCAACAAACCACCTTAATTGGTCATCAAGACCATGGTAGAATATTTGCAAGAGTTGCCAAAGTGGCACATCATGGTGGGGGCAGCTTCCTAATAACTCCTAAAATCTTTCCCATGCTTCATGCATAGTCTCGTCGGATTTTTGTTGGAAGGTTGTTATAATGTAACATAAAGTATTAGTTCGACCAATCGGGAAATATTTTTTAAGAAATGCATTTTTTAATTGCATCCAGGTAGTAATTGGTTTTCCTACAGTCCTAAACCAATAGACGTCCTTATCTTTAAGAGGTAGCGGAAAAAGCCGCATTAGCCATAAATCTTCCAAAATGTTTCGGGATTTGGTGATTTGGGCGAGGACCGTGAGCTCCTCTAAATGGCTAAATGGGTCTTCTCGAGGAAGGTCATGAAAGTGTTTAATCATGTGCAAGATTGCGGGTTTAATTTCAAATTTTTCATCTGGGATGACCACCCCTGGTCTTTCTTCATAGTTTGAGGGATCAAAAAATTCCCTCAACGGAATAATAGGTTCATCATTGGGTGGTCTATTGCTGGTTAGGTTTGTAATGGTCTTAGTCAATTGTTTTTGATTTGCTTGGAGTTGTTGGAGTTGAGTTACTACCATGAGAAAAGGATCGGAATTTTGAAAGTTTTCCGTTGACTTTTTCTGAGAAGGGATTTCAAAATGCGTCATTTCAAATTGTGGTTCGGGAACCTCAACCTCAGGTTCAAAATTGGGGTACTCATTTTGATGGCTAGAAGATGATGGGTCAGTGTTTTTTTTTTTTGTGATTTTGGGCTTTTTCAATTTTTTTTGGATTTTTAGTAGAGGAAAAAGAGGAATCAAACAAGCGAGTACGGGGGTTGTGGCGAGTCGAAAAATAGTTGGTCCCTTCAAGTGCGGATTTGGGACCGTCGACTATGCATACATTAAATTGAAGACGGGAGGGGAGGAGAAGAGAGAGAGATGAGAGAAAGTGTGCAGTTCAAACAACGAAGCCTAAACTATCTTAAGGTTGACTTCTTAATAAAACCTAACACTTGGGAGCCCGATAAATAAGAAATTAAAAAGTGAACCTGCTTCTTAAAGATCACCCGACTATACTAAAGAGGTGGATTGGGCCCAAGCATGTCTTGGGAAACCCGTCGTTTGACTACCCTCTAAGTCTGTCGTCACATTTTCAAGAGGAATTAAGAACGCTTAATAACTTTTAGATATTGGATATCAAGCCTAAGCTTTGGTGAAGTCCTTAAGTGGTCAAATGACTACCTTTTTTAGTTAGCCTTAGGTTTATGAATGCGCACAGGAATGTGGAGGGCATTGATTGGGGTAATACCCTGTTATTACAATTTTTTGGGGTGTGCAAAATTGGAAAGAGTGATTCCAATGTCAAACAAGTTACACAAAATTTTTGTAGTTTTTATGCTTTTAGGATTTGATTTAGATTGATGTCTTTTATGATTTTCTTTTGATGTTTTTAAACAAGTCTGAGTTCCACAATAAAAAATAAATCAAGTTATATGCGTGACGATAGACTTCCTTTTTAAATGTGCAACTAAAAAAATGAAAAGAAACGTTAATTGATTTGATGCTATGCAGAAATTTTATCTATCAGTATTGCTTCAAACTTTTCTTTTTAAGTAGTGGTCCAACAAAGCAAACAACACTACTACTAGAAGGCAAATCAAACAAGGATTCTAGAAAATATTTTTTTGTGATTTTAGGAATTTGTTTGATATTTTTTAAAGATTTTTCTTTATGCTCATGTCAAAGTCCAAAAATGATACCTGTGGATATTTTGGACTTTTTAGTACCACCATCGGCAACCAAAAATTTTTGTAATTTTGTGTTGTGTAGAATTTCAGAAGGATTCCAGAAAGCTAAGTTTCACAAAAATTTAATAAGTAGAAAAATTCTTAAAATTCACGGACAGTAGTAAAACAATGAAATCAGAGGAGATGAACCCCTGTCGTCCATGTATTTTTCAACATTTTCTACAAATCGACTTGCTCTGAAACTTGGAATTGATGTTCCCGACTTGATTTGGAATCTTTGAGTGAAATTTCAAGATTTTAGGTGGTTTGTGGTGTCGGAAATTGAATTTTGAAGTTCAGATAGAAGTCTGGACCAGAAAATCAGAACACCAACACCCAAGGTAGTCATTTTCACAGCAATCTCCAGCCCCGCAAGCTCAACAAGCTCCGATTCTGGATGATTTTCACCCAGAACCTTAGAATTTCTCGACCTTGGGGCATGGGCTTGCACCATAAGCTGGTCTACATCTGTGGACACTTACTGGCAGGTCTTGAGATCAATATTTTTATTTTAATTTTGACCTACACCTGTGAATTCTTAACCTCTTCTTTGTTTGTATAATATGCCTAGCTGAAGGCAATAAACTTAGCACGTGTGGATATTCCATTTTCTCTATAGATTTGATCGAATTTTCACGAAACTCAGGTGATATTATGTTATTCCGCCCTTTTCGTGTCTTTATTTATACAATGAGAACGTTGCATCATTTAGGCATGAGGGGGGTAGATATTTAGTCCTAAAAATATTTTGTCAGCTTAGTGGAATTTCTTTTATTTTCCTAAAAAAAAAGAATTAAGAGAAGAGAACTTAGGCATTAGGAGTTAACTTTAGGAAATGATACATTAGGACTTGAACACTTAGATTTTTCAGGTCTTCGCATTTAATCAGCCCGGGTGTCCACTCGAATGTAGACTTGGTCTCGAGTCCTCACAAAGTAATTTTATTCTAATTTGGCCAATAAATTAGGTTGATAAATACACGATTTATCAACCCACCCTCTGATTTGAGGGGACTTTAAGTTTAAGCATCTACACACTATTTACACTGACTCAGTGTTCAGCAGTTTTTATATAAATTTGGTAGCTAATGAACTTCCTAGAGTAGTATGGCTAGGAAGTTATCATGGGTAACAGCCCATTGGCCGGTTATCCAGAGCTCAACTACATGACCATACTTATTCTAATGCTTTTAGGTAAATCTTAGATCCTGGAAGCCACCTACTCAGAAAAAGAAAAAAAATGATAATAAAAAAAAGGAAAAAAATATATATAGAAAAATAGAAAAAGGAGAGGAAATGAAAATAGAACAATAAATGACACTTTACCGCACGAGTATGGCTAGTAAGTTGCCATGGGTAACAGCCTATCGGTTAGTTGTCTAGAGCCCAGCTCACAAAAATACACAAATAATTCCCAAAACACTCAGGGAAGAAGAGAGGAAGTAGAATAAATCGGGAAGATATACATTGGGTTCACTCATGTGTTGACCCCATAAAGAAATAAAAAAAGTAGGGAGAAAGCCACCAATTGGAAAGATAAACCTTTAGGCAGAAACTGTTAAGGTCACTTAGGGTCGAGGAAACCTGAAGTCCGCTTTAACAGTCGCTCAATGAGTCTATCACACTTTCACACGATGCTTTGCACTTAGAGTCCTTTTCGAGTCTTGGGCGGGTCGGGTAGCTGTAAAAAGTTATCCCGAAACTCTCAACTCCAAAATTCCAAAAAAATTAGGAAAAAGAAAAAGAAAAAATGTATCTTCCCTTTCCAAAATAAGGTGCGGACTTGGGTGGTCTGCATTTTGGCAAACACCCAGGCATTGCTGAGTTTTTCTAATCAGGTTCTTAGTTGAAATTTTCTAATGTAATCAACAAATCTTGCTTAAGTAATCATACCTTAATTCTATTTTTATACATAGCATTTAGTTTAATTTAATTTTGCTAGGGACAAGAGAAAGATAAGCGTGGGAGTATGATGAAGACACATTTAATTAGGATAAGCTGGCTATTTATGCATGTTCCTAAGCTTAGATATGCATTCCATGTTATAAATATTGCATAGTGTGGATTGTTCTGCATTTAGAGTAGTCTGTATAAATTTTCTATTAATTGTGTCCTTTTATGGCTAGGAGAGAAGGAGATTTAATTCGGAGCATCGGATTGACGATCCGACCATATGGATCTGATCAGGGCAACAATCGGAGTTCAACGCCTTTGAAATCGTCTTTATCGGAGTCCAGTAGCACCTTATGCAGTCCAGGGAAGATCAACTATCCAAGGGACTATGTGATGCAATTCAGAGCTTCAAACGACAAATCCAACTGCATGGATGGATTCGGGTCGACGATCGTAGCCGAACAACATGAAAATTGACCCAATCCAACTTCTGTAGTAGCCCCTACAAAGGAAAGAAGATAGATGGCCCAGATCGTGCCAAGTGGCACGATCCAACCCGCCCAGGGCGCACGAACCATCGCACGTGTGCAATGCACGGGCATGCACGCGAGCGTCGCATGTGGGGCACGTGAGGTAGAGCTTTAGCAACGCTTGCGGTGGATCGTCAACGATGTTCACATCTGTTAGTAACTGTCTTATGTACGAAATGGATCCTTCCCTTCAATGTAAAAGGACCCTTACCCCTCCCATTCCTCTTCATCTCTTCCTTTCATCTCCTCACCCCTATAAGGCTCTAGAGAGAGCTTGTCCCAAACCTGGGATGCTCCTCTAGAGTAGAAAATCAAATATTTTTCCTACCTCTCGTCCCCATTCGTGGAGCATCCCATGGCCATCCTCTCACTACCTTTCGGAAGAAGATCCTCGTTGCAACGCTGTCCTGCGCCACCGTCCATCCTCCGGCTCCATTCTTATTCATCCCACTCCTCACCACCTTCCTCCAGGTGACGTCAGAGCCAGTCGTCTTCCAAGAGACCGTCAAGGGGGACTCTTCTCACCTCTCTCTATCTTTATCGCTTTTGTAGTGTAGTTTTCCACTTTTTATCCCTAGCAAACATTTGTTTAGATAAATATATTGATGTTCTCTTTCTCTCTTATTTTGCAGGTAGATTAGTTAGATAAACATTTGTCGATCTGATCTCTTACTTTCTAAAAATACCAAAAATATAATAAAAGACAAAAACAACAAAAACAAATAAAATCGAAAGCGTGGATTTCAAACGTAAACGTTTGCCTTCCTATGTTTGACCTGGGACTCCCTTTCGAGTTTCAGTTATAAATTTTATTTGGTAGTGATTTTTGCGACGACAATGATGGGTTCTCCGAAATTCTAACTTTTCCTCATGAAAACACGCTCATCAAAGCTCAACTGCTTCTGGGCTTGAAAAGAAGTTCTCCTCCTTCCTTGAGAAGCTCCTCCAAATTGGTGTCTTCCATTGCAAGCCCTAAGGGGGCATGCCCTTACTCCTCTAAGGGTGGATGATTTCCACCCACAGGACTCCTCCTAGGGTTTCATGCACCACCCTCAAGTCCTCCTCCTAAGGTCTTCCTTGCCTGACTGCTCCTCTGGCTAGTGGGTCCACAAGAGAGAAAGGAAGAGGGGAGGGCACCAAGGGGACAGAGTGTCCCCCTAATCTTCTTCTCCTTCTTCTCTTGGCCGTGGATATGGTGGGATGAAGGTGGAAAGTATGAAGCCAAAGGATGATGATTAATCATGGTAGGTAGGGGCTATATACAGGAGTGATGATCTGTAGGGTTAGGATGGGCTTATGAGGGTAGTTAGATGATCCTAGGGCTAAGGTTATTTGGCGCCAAACCAGGGGTCATGAGGGTAGTGATTGGTGGCCATTCAAGGTAGTGGTGCTACCTTGTTTTGGCACCAAGTGTGGGTGATTCTAAAATGAGTTGAGGTGTAGGGTGGAGATGAGTTTGTAATGTGGATGGAGGGTGTAGATAAAAGTTAAGGTTGGCGCCAAAAATAGATTCTAGAAGTGGGCATTCTTGGCGTGGAGTTTATGGGTAGTGGAGATGAATTGTGGAGGTAGTTGTGTGATCCAAAGGTGGGTGTTGATTGGCACCTAAAGGAGGGATGCTTTGGATGGTGGATGTGGGGTGAAAGGGCACCAAAGTTGGCGCCATGGGAGGGGTCATCTAGAAGGGGTTGTTGGCGCCACTTTATGGAGGGTGGAGGTGGTTTAGGTGATGAGGTGTATGGCTAGGATGATGGGAGAATTGACGCCAAAACGAGGAAGGTGGTTGAGGTCATTTTGGCACCAATTCTAAGGTGTCATTTGGGTGAAGTTATGGGGTGAAGGGTTGTGATGGTGGTGGCGCCAAGTTGGAGTAGGAGTAGGTGTAGGTGGTTAGCATATTTGGTGGACTAGTTAGGTGGTGAGGTGGAGTTAGGTTGTAGGTGGTGGATGGCCAGTGGGAGCTAAGATGTAGATAAGCTAAGCTAGCTAAGCTAGCTTAGCTAGTAGTTGAGTAGAGGAGGAGGTGTAATGGAGCTTGGGTTTAGGGGAGAGGAGCTGAGGAAGGAATGTCTAGAGTTGAACTAGAGCTGGTAGATGCTAAAGGGAGTTGCAGGGAGCTAATTTAGATGGCTTAGCTTGCTAGATATTTGCTAGTTGCTAAGCAAAGCTAAAGTGAGCTCGCTTCTACTAAAATATGCTGAGGTGAGCTGGGTCTGATTTTCCCAGGGAGGACCTAGCTAGCTGGAGTAGCTAAGATAGCTTAGCTCAACTAAGTTGAGCTAAGTGGAGTCCCCAGGAGCTGGACTTGAGCTGGCCTGAGCTGTATGAAGTCATCTTCAACTGACTTGAGTTGAGTGGAGCTGGAAGTAGCTGGACCTGAGCTGAGGTGGACTCCAGTCAACTTAGCTGAGCTAGCTAGAGCTCCCAGTGAACTGATTGGAGCTAAGGTGAGCTAGACTCAACTAAGCTGAGCAAGATCTGAGCTAACTTGAGCTAGGGTGAGCTAAGATGAGCTCCCTAAGCTACCATTCAGCTAAGATGAGCTGAATGGAGCTTAATGGAGCTAACCCTATCTCAAGTGAGCTGGCATCCCGCTATGGTGAGCTGGACTTGGTTGAGTCCTAGCTGGAATGAGCTTCCTCTTCAGGAGTTGCTTTCTTGAGTGCTAGGGTTTTTAGGGATCTAATTATCTGTTCATCCCTAACACTCAAATAAACGCGTCAAAAACACAACAAAATATGCAATGGATGTCTAACCTAATTGATGCCTAAATGCATCCCAAAAACCCATTTGCGGAGTTAAAATTCTAAGAGCAAGGTTTGTTTTAGAGCATAAGAATGATGATAAACTGACGTTTATCGAATTTCCACCTTGATTTTCACCAACAATCTAGCCCAACCCAACCTTATTTTGGCTAGCCATTATCCCTTGAAGTCCACCCTTATTTGGTTGGCCAAACCTTGCTTTAATCCTAACCCTAGATCCACCATCTAAGGGGCCCAACCCAATCCTAAATCCCCACCAGCAAACTCTATGGTGGCTGACCCCTACCCTTCCTAAAAACCTTAATGGCTAGCTACATCATTAACCTAATCACTACCCTCCAATCATGATCTAAGGGCCCATGTTTTCCTGCTCTAATGGTTGTCCAACCTAGCCCTATCCCCTCCCAACAAATGACCTAACGGTCAGCCACTAGGTCCCTTTGATCCCTGCCATCAAAACTACATCTACGGCCCAGATAAAACCCCATCTCCACGGCTATATCCCCTCCAACAATCCCATGATGGTCGGCCATTACTTGTGCCCTAATCCCATCCATCAGCCTTGATCTAGGGGCCTTGATTTCCCTACCAAAACCTATCCTAACCTAGCCCTAACCACAACATCATAGTGAACCACCTAGCCTCAACAATAGCACTTACGGTTGGCCATGGTGATTGATCTTAGCCTATCATCCTTTGCCTCTATGCATCTCCACCATTCATCATAAAATCCAACCAACTCTAGCCTATCCTACGTCCATGCCAACCTCCTTTCTTAGATCCTATCCATCCACTTCCTTAGCTTTAATCCTAGCCGCTCATTATTTGGATCCATGTCAACATGAATCCACCAATCACCTGCCTCCATCTACTCTATAAAAACAAATCATGGGCACCAATGAGGGGGTTCTCTCCCTTTGGATGTCCCCTTTTAGGGGCTCCACCTTCACCATCTTGCTCCCTCCAATCCCTAGCTTCTACCCTTGTCTCTGCTGGATCTCCACTTCCTTCGCATCTACTTCGATGTCAAGAAGATTGGGTGGATGATCTCCACAGCCATCCCAACGCTTCTACGTCTATCTATGCATTCTCTGCAACTCTACATTTAGTTCTAGTTGCTATTTATTTTTTTTAGTACTTCTAGTTGTTATTGTTAGTCATAATTTCAATTCTAGTCATTTTATTATAGTATAGTTGCAATCTTTCCTCTATTAGTTGTAATTAGAATTTTATTAGTAATAAAAGTTCTATTTCTACTTCATCTGTGTTGTCTCTATCTCTTTATTTACTTGAAATTATTTGCTTTTGTAGTTCGATTTTGCATTCCATAATTCTCTTTGGCTCACGTATTTCGATTCACATTCAAAAGCTCTGACAAAATTACAAAATTAAAAAATACCAAGAATATTTCTTTCCGATGTTTTGAAAGTGATAAAAAACTTTGTTTCACCTTCCTATGATGATTTGGACTACTGATTTCTATAATCTTATGAGTTTGATACTTATAAATTTTAAAACAAAAGTGAAACCCATGCTACGATGACCCAATTATGTACATAGAGTTGTTGAAAAAGGGGAGGGAGGAGGGAGACCCCACCCCCCTCGACGGTCCCCGAATTTTTCACTTGCCACGGTGCACCTCCGTGATCTTAGCCACGGCCACTCTCCGACGTCGAGTCGAGGCGGGGACAACATCAGCAATGCGTCCCCCAATGAGGTCTCTATGCGCGTCTGGGCATGCCGCGGGGGATCAAACCTGTGCACCCTGCACAGGGAATGCCTTATTGGGAGCGGGCGCACCAACTGTGCTACCCCTGAACCCTATGTACATAGAGTTGTTGCGGATCAATAGAGCTTGTAAGTGACCATTTCTAACCATAGAATATCTTTTCCCTCTTCTCTTTCTCAAACCCTCCATTATGCTAAGTATCTTCTTCTCTACACCCCTCACTTCATTGAAAATCTATTCACCCTCTCCTACATAATTAACCTCATATTAATCGCCACCACAACGTAACCATCCCACCTCCTGTTCAATCCCATTCCTCCTGGCAGCGTCTTCTTTAAATTCATTTTTATGTCCTGCAACCTCTCGATGAATCAAGAACTAAGTTTATGAGTGTGATTAAGTTATGTCCCAATTACTAAGATGCTTAAGGTTGAAAGTAGTCCTTTCATTAATACTATTTTGAGAGACATTAACTAAACATAGACTAACTAGTTAATAACTGGTACAAAGAACATGGCAAAGATGAATAAAGTCAGAGAAATAGGAGTATGCAAACTATAAAAGCTACAAATCATCAGGAGGACAAGTACCACTACTAAGAAGTTTAAAACATAACTTTACAAGCGTAGTGTTGCCCAATCGAAATATTTACAATAGCACATAACAAAATGGACTTAAATAACTATAACACTAACAAAGGTACTATAAAGTGTTATAACCACCATCTTTGTTCACTCCTTTGGTGTAAAACTTGCTGAACAAATAGCATGATGAAACTGAGAAGAAGCGATGATAAACTCTAAAACTATCTTCCACAACTAAGTGGGAGGGTCCACCTACAACTCTACAGGTCGTGACTTCATCATCACCGCATCCAAGAACCATGGGGCTTTGAAGGACCACTGCCTTTCTCTCTTTAGGAATCTTGCTTGCACCTTTTCATCTAAAAGGTGGAACTCCAAGGCATCTTGCCCTAAAATTCGATTATAAGTAGAGATAAGCCAAGCAGCCACCAAGTGAACAAATAAGAGAATTGGATGGTGTAAATCTAATGAGGAATAAAATTACCTCAAATAATTGTTATGATTATTTATTTAATTGATTGAAGCATGTACATAATACTCGAGTATTTTTTTTGGGTAGAGAATGACATCTTGCAAAGGGTTGGAACTCTTGAAGAAAATGTATTTCTTGGGTACACTTTCAAACAATATGAATTATCAGGAAAAGGTATCTCGAGAAAGACATCAAAACAAACATTAGAGTCTTCGTTGTATAAATTCTCAAGAAGTTGACCATGATCATGCATGAGAATATGAAGAAATTAATTTCCTTGAGAGTTGACTTTAGTCTCAACTGAGGAAATAAGACAAGAAACTTGAGAAGTTAATTGTTGTCATGGCCTTCAAAAGTATAAACTGAGAAAGTACTCAGGAGAAAAACTCCTGAGATGACCAAGAAATAAAGGCTCAGCATCAATACCAAGTATGAAAACATGAGCAAGATTAACATCCAAGTTACTTTAGGGCCAATGGGCTTCTCAAATATTTACCTGATAGAGGACATCAAGGAACTCTTGCCATCTAGGTGTAAGAGTAAACTCTGCTAAGTAATGTTAATTATCCTAAAGGATAGTCTTTTGATGCCTAGAATGCCGAAGCATCCACTTTTATATAGAGGAGAAAGGTTAATCATACTTAGAAGTTTTTACAAGATGAGCAAGCAAATGCCAATCACACCGATTTCATATACATATAAAAAAAAAATCTAAATTATAGCTTCTCTTTACTCTATTTCTCAAATAACTAATGGCCTTGAGAATTTGTAAGAATGAAAAATAAAATAAAGTTGGATATTGGGATTTCTTGTAGAAAGGAGATATTCACCATATGACTCTCGAGAAACCTTAAGCTCCAAGAAAATATCAAAGTCTCGAGGGAACTTGAATAAAGATCTTGAGGATAAAAGCATCAAGAAAGGGCAAACCCACAGATTCTTAAATAGAAAGGAGCAAAGCAGCGATCATAACCTAATTTGGGTGGTGATCATGTTTTACATAAATCTACGAATAGAGGGTCAAGGCAGCTTAAAAGGACATGCAACCATTTCATTCTTCTTACTCTCATGTAAGCTCTACCTCAAAGCAAACACTTTCTACATTTCTGAAATACAATTCATTTGATTTTGAATTCCACTTTATTTCGTTCTACGTCAAAATACTTTTGGGAAAAATTACACTTAGAATCCCTTGGATCTAATTGGAACCTCTTTCAAAACCCTGGTTTAAACCAAAACCTAAATCCAGAGATTAACTAATACTTCCATTAATCACTAATAAAGTAATGTTCTCTCACTCACCTCATAAGCCAATTCAATCATCAATTATATAAGAAGTAATGTGTTTGTATCCTCCCCTTAACACCTCATGGTAGAAGAAGTCTCTACTTAATCATAGGAGAAACTTCTCGCACTTGTGATCCTAAAGTAAGGCATACCCGTTTGCAGCTCACAGGAACATTGCTAACAATAGTCAAAAGAGTCGGACCTTTTGGAAACTACTCAAGCCAATGCCTCAAAAACTTGAGAAACTAACTCAACTAATATTGATTGTGGGTAGGTCAATGATCACTTTAATCTTTAGTGGCGAGGAAAGTGTTTGGGAATTGGGACCTTGCTTGAGGGGTCAAGACTTGAATGATTTGATCCCTAGATCCTGTGGCATCGCGGAAGCTTGATAAAAACAATTGTTTAAAATTTCTTTGAATCAATGCTCGAAAATACGATAAATCAAACTTGGGAACCAACAACCTATGTGACTGAAACCACATGAGAATAACTAATTTCTACCCATTCAAAGATCCCCACAAGTAACAAGATTAAACCTAAGGTGGAGTAGCACAACACCTTACGTGTTGTGCCCCCGCGAATAAGTCCTGTTGATTCGCAAAAATCACAACAGAAAAATGCATTATTATAGTGTGAAATCCGTGATCATTTTAAATTTTTAGAGTCAAACTTGTAATGTTTTGAAAGTCGAAACGATGAGTCCGAGTCATTCATAAGAAGGCAACTTTCAATTAGTCGTCTTTCAAATTGCTCCTTTATTCTTTTTTTTTATATTTTGTCTTTTCTGATTTTTTTAATTTTTTTTATGGAACAATATATGATGAGAAGCTATGTTTTAAGTCTAACTAGGAAAGCAGAATCTAGCTATGAATATTGGCATAAATAAGGCAAACAATAAAGATGCATGAATGGAAACAAAGGATCTAAAATGAAGCTTTTCATCAACTAAGGCAAGAGTTGATTACAAAATAACCAAAGAAATTACATCTTGGTAAAACAGAAGGAAACTAAGAAGAAAACAAAAGAAATGGAAGAAAGATTGAAGTAGGAAGCCTCCGGAGCAAGTGCAAAGGCCACTGGGTGGTGGTGGTAGAAACTCCACCCAATCTTCTTGCCCTTGAAGGGGTTGGGAGGAAGTAGGAGATGGAAACCTAAAGGGACATCTATTGGAATGATTAGGATGGTAGAAGAAGTCCTGGGATTATGGTGGTAGGAAGATGGCTATGGGGGGCAGGACCTAAGAGAGGCTAACAGAGAGGGTCATGGGGGTGAGGGGGAGGGGGGTCGGCCATGGTAGTGGACCTAGGGTTTCTACTCCGAAGGCTTATGGAGGTGGTGGAAGTGAATGGAGAGGAAGAAGATGATCTCTAGTGTCGGGATATAGGCCTTTTTATAAAATGTGACATTTAATGTACGCCCATGGATTAGAGATGGAGGGTTAGTATGTGTTGATTTCTTAGGTTTGAAAGGAGCCTTAGGATGGGATTTGGGGGGTTTAGATTGTAGCACATGGTGTTGGCCATAGAGTGTTTTGGATGGCTTCGAATGGTCGGTCAAGGAAGGGTGTGTGTTGACCATTGATGGGGAAATGGAGGGTTTGGATTAGTTTAAGTGGTTTGCCATCCAAGAAGGGTTTTAGGAGGGAGTTGGGGCTGACCACAAGGTGTCTTTGAGTGGGCTTTTTAGGTCAAGTGTCAAGGACCTTTAGATGCCAAATGAAGGGTCAAGATGGCATCATCATGGCCGGCCAAGAGAAGGTTCTAGATGAGGCTTGTGGCTGACCATACAATGTGGCATTTCTCTAAAAATAGAAAGTTCATCTAGGCCCTAAGATGAAGTGTGTAAGATAGGGATGGAGTGTGTTTTGGTTACTAAAATTAGGTTGGTTTCTGATAAACGTCACTTTATCATCGTTCTTATGCCTTAAAACAAACTTAGCTCTTAGGATTTTAACTCTGCAAATGGGTTTTTGGGCTGCATTTAGGCATCAATTAGGTTAGGCATGCATTGCATATTTCGTTGTATTTTTAATACGTTTGTTTGAGTGTTAGGTACAAATAGATAGATAGATCCCTAAAACCCTAGCACTCAAGAAGGCAACTGGTGAAGAGGAGGCTCATTTTAGCTGGGACCCAGCATAGCTGGATACCAGCTCACTTGAGTTAGGGTTAGCTCCATTAAGCTCCATTTAGCTCATCTTAGCTGAATGGTAGTTCAAGGTAGCTCATCTTAGCTCACCCTAGCTCAAGTTAGCTCAGACCCTACTCAATTTAGTTGTGACTAGCTCACCTTAGCTCCAATCAGTTTACTGGGACCTCTAGCTAGCTCAACTAAGTTGATTGGAGTCCACCTCAGCTCAGGTCCAGCGACTTCCAGTTCCACTCAACTCAAGTCAGCTGAAGATGACTTCATATAGCTCAGGCCAACACAAGTCCAGCTCCTAGGGACTCCACTTAGCTCATCCTAGTTGAGCTAAGCTATCTTAGCTACTCCAGCTAGTTAGGTCCTTCCTAGGAAAATCAGACCCAGCTCACCTTAGCATATTTTTGCAGAAGTCAGCTTACTTTAGCTTGGCTTAGCAGCTAGCAAAGAACTAGCAAGCTAAGCCAGCTAAAATAACTCCCTGCAACTCCCTTTAGCAGCTACCAACTCCAGTTTAGCTCTAGACATTCCTTCCTCAGCTCCTCTTCCTTAAACCCTAGCTCCATCCCACCTCCTCTACTCAACTACTAGCTAAGCTAGCTTAGATAGCTTAGCTTAGCTACACCTTAGCTCCCAATGGCCATCCACCACCTATAACTTGCCCTAGAACCTATCTAACTAAGCTCCCCAAAGTAGACCTAAGCCTAGTCCACCCTAGCTCCTACTTTTGGCGCCAACTTTAAACACCTCTTGGCCCCTCAACCACCACCAAGAGCCACCTTGTTTTGTCACCAAAACACCCTTCTAGAAGCCCTTGGCTTTGGCACCAAAACATACCCACATCAAGGCCCTACACTTCATCACCCAAACCATCTCCACCTTCCTTTAAGTGGAGCCAACCCATACCATTCTAGAACCCCCTTTTTGGTGCCTACTGAAGAGGCATTAAGGGTGGTAATCACCACCTTGAGTTGGCGCCAACCTATAGTAGCCCTAGGATCATCTAACTACCGTAAAAACCCATCCTAACCATCCATCCCAAAAGCCACCTACAACCCCCATCCTACTCTATAAAAAGATCCGTAACCACCACCATTTCCATCATCCTTTGGATTCATAATTTCCACCTTCAATCCACCTTATAGTTGGCCAAGAGAAAAAGGAGAAGAAGATTAAGGGGACACTCTGTCCCCTTGGTGCCTTCCCCTCTTCCCTTCTCTCTTGTGCCCCCACCAGCCAGAGGAGTAGCCAAGCAAGGAAGACCTTCGGAGGAGGTCTTGAGGGTGTTGCACGCCACCCTAGGAGATTTGTGGGTGGAGATCATCCACCTTTGGAGGAGCAAAGGCACGCCCCCCCTTAGGGCTTGCCAAAGAAGACATCACCTTGGAGGAGCTTTTCAGGGAAGGAGTTAGAGAGACCCTTTTCAAGCCCAGGAGCAACTGAGCTTGGAGCAAGGACTTGATGAGTCCATTTTAATGGATTGATATTAAGCCTAAGTACCTTTAATCGTACCTTGCAGGTGTGTTAATAATTGCAATTAAGTTGTAGAAGAATTGTATGCATCATGATTTACGTTTATAACATTCTATAACTTAATATGTAATGATTTTGTTGTTTTTATGTGCAGGTATTATATTTACAAAGAGCAAGGGTTGGGGAGCAAATTTCCCCAACAACCAGTGGAACTTTTCCCTTTCCTCCGACGGTCTCCTCCAACGCCTTCCGGCCAAAAATAGAAAAGGGATTTAAAAATCCCTTGATTGGCGCACGCGGAGAGAGAGAAGAGTTAAAAAGAGAGGAGGCGGCGTGGACTGGAGATCAATCTTCCCCCCTGCTGGGAAAGACGCTATCTTCTCCACTGTGAAGAGGGCGAGCACGGTTCTTGCTCCTTCTCCACTGCATGCACTGTGTACTCAGCGCACCCAACCGCACCACCTTGTGCATGCAAGTCGGCCGGCTCCCCACCTCGTGCCTCTCCTGCACAGCATCTCCCTCCAGCCACGCCTAAAGGCGCTGTGCGCCTTCACCGCCATCTGCAAGCACATCCACCTCCAGCCGCGCCCACAGGCGCTCCCAACCGCACGCCTCACTACAGGCGAACCTCCCTTCAGCACGCCCGCAGGCGCTCCTAATCGCGCGCCTCACTGTAGGTGCACCTCCCTTCAGCACGCCCGCAGGCGCTCCCAACCACATGCCTCACTGCAGGCGCACCTCCCTTCAGCACGCCTCACCGCTCGCCTTCCTCCTGTCTCTCTAGCGCACCAAGCCCGTACGCAGTCAACTGCAGGCGCTGCATGCAAACTTCCTCCCCCTCACAGCGTCCTCTCATTTGCCCGCGCGCCTTCCTCCATCCATCTGCAGGCTCACCCACAGGCGCGAGGCCCACGCTATAGCCGGCGCAAGCACCGCGCCTCAACCCGTAGGCACCAACTGCAAATGCACGCCCATCAGCGCACCCACAGGCGCCAACTGCAGAGCACCGTCTCGCCTCAGCCGCCCATCTACAGCGCCCGCACGCCTGCCGTCGCGCCCATCTACAGACTGCCGCGCCCGTAGGCGCGTGCAAGCCACAAAGCCCATAGGCGCTACTGTTTCAGCACCTTCACAACAGTCTCCTTCTCCTCCAACAGGCGGCGGCCCTCCTCCGCCTGCTGGCCGCCGCCGGCCACCTCCGGACGTCGCGTCACCGCCGTTGCGTAGCTCTTGGCAGGCCGCACCTCCTTGCCGACTCTCGCGGCCAACCGTGCGCGGCTGCACACGCGAGGAGGAGAGAGGAGAGATCCTCTGTTTTTACCACTTTTAATAATTACATTCAAGGCCATTGTCAAGTTTATATTAATATATTATTTTGGCCACATTGCACTGATGCACTCAGATTTTCTTGAAATTATTTTATTTGTGTTATGTGCATATTTCTATCTTGAATTTCAAATTAGAATTGCATGAAAGTTGAGTTCACATGATAACCCAGTACACATGCATCTTATAGATATTTTTGGGACTTAACTCTTGAGGTGAAAATTACATAAACACCCCTGAACTTTTAAAGAAATTGCAAACTTCATTTAAAATAGCATTTTCCTCGCATTAAAGTTGCAGAAGAGTTTGCGAATTGTGTATTCCTTGACTCGTGAATTTATTAGGCTAATTCCTCCCTGTAGAGATGACCTAACTCTTCGTGGTTAGTTTTGAAAATTTAAATGTTTTGAAAAATGATTTTCTACCACGCGATTAAATACAATGACACATCATTTTATGATAAAGTTTTCAACGAAAATGAAGATCGCTCTTTCAGGACTCTCTCCTCTTCACCACCATCATCAAGAGGATTTGTGTTTTACTTCTTTTGTATTTTTTTTTTAAAGTAGAAGCATTCCTCTACTTGTCTTGCGTAAAACATTTTTTCTATCTAATTAAAATTTCCTTCTATTCATTTATGTTGCATCTTTTTGTCAATTCTATCACTTTTCATACTCTCTCTAATTATTCTAGGCCTCCATGTGTCTAGGGTGAGTTTAGAGAGAAGACCATCTTATTACTATAGTGTTAGCATTAGCAATCTAGGTGTAATAGTTTTCCCGCTCTTAGTTACGTAATTTCTCATTTTTCAAAACTAAAAAAAAATCTTATATCTAAAAACCTAAAAAGAAATTTTATTTCTCCATTTTCAAGTGAGAGTATTAAATTTTGCAAACTTTTCTCCTTGGACAACCCTAAATACCCCACTATCTAGATTTTATGAATTTTAAAAGCGATTGTGAAATTGTGTGTTGCAACGACTAAAACCCTAGTTTTAACAAATAACGCATTCTTCACATCAGTTTCTAGTGGCCTTTGGTTGAAGGATGAAGGGTGAGGTGAAGTTGGCTAAGCATGGTTTAGAACAAGGCTAAATGTAGGCTTGGTTGCCTTAGGGTTTAACGTGTAGAGAGGTTTCAGAAGTGCCATGTATCTTTTTGTCTTCTCCTCCTTCCTTGGCTTGTGTTTTCCTTTGAGGTTCATTTTATTCCAGCAATAAAAATGCTCCAACTAGTGTCAAAAAACTACTTATTAATTTAAATGTGTATGCATGACTTAAATGCATGAAATGCAACAATATAAACACATGAATATCCTAGGGTTATGCTAAATTCGGCTTGTAATATCAATTAATTGTACATTTATCATATCCCCACACCTATCTTTTGCTAGTCCCATAGCAAAATAAAATACCTGAGTTTGAGCTTAAGTAGATTGGAAATTCTGACACCAACTTTTCACCAAATCAAAAGAACCTGTATTCAAAGCCTTCACTATAAAGATTCAATAGTTCTAGAGTACTTAAATAAAGACTGCCTAATTCCAATCAAAGATTTTATTAGCATTAGACTTAGGTCTTAAGAGCAACTTTTTATGGCTTTTCAACCTACCCAAGGTTTAAATTGAATTTGAACCTTAAGCATCTAGTGTGTGAAAAGAATTGACTCATAAATCAGGTAACCAAATTGAATTGTAAGTTTTCACTAAGGCGATTAGATTATCTTTTCTCTCTATTGGACCCTATTTTCGCATCTTCCTTACTAAGGACTAGTAGCTTTCTCCCTCCCCTTTTCTATCTCGAGGTTAATATAGGGGCGAACTCAGTGTATATCTCCCCGATTGAGCCGTTTGGGTTCTTATTTTTATAGCTCACTCTTTTTGGGTTTTCGGGTTATTTGGATACACACATTTTTTATTTAAACTTCTTGTATATATATTTTTTATTTTTCTTCCTCCTACTACGCTATTTTTCTCTTTTTCTTCTTTTTTACTCATTTTTCTATCTAGGTGGCTTCCTACAAATCCCATTCAAGAACATTTCCTAGACGAAGGCTCGAAAAGCTAAAGACGCTAGGCTAGGATTTGGACATTCTATAGTTGTGGAGCAAACCAAGGGCAACATGCCAGCCATACCTACAAGGGTGGCAAGACTCTCAATTTAGGCCTTATTGACCACTTAGTTTTCATTGATCGGTCGTGCAAAAGACTAGTCAATGCACAAGCACTACAAGAGTAGATCGTTTAATTTTCTTAATCTTTTCAAACTATAGGGTAAAAAGATAAGTCACATGCTAATCACTCTCTTGACTTAATACTTTAATCTTTTCAAACTTCAATCAAGGACTTAGAAAACAAGTCTGTATTTCAGTAAATACTCGAGATAATTAAGTCGAGAAAACAGCCTGAAGAGTCTAGGTGAAAAATCATGATTGTATGTTTCTTAAGCTTGGTAAATTATCAATATCAACATTTTTTGTCTTTCCTAACTTAAAACTCTAAGAACATCCAAATTTTCTTTTAAAATTTTCTATTATTATTAGCAAAAGCCTAAAAACTGAATGAAGTACTCAGCAAAATAATTATCTACCTCTCATCCCTATTTCATGCAGTGTCATCAATGCGTGCAATAAACATGAGGAAAAGAATAGATATCACCCGACAGTTCTTGAGTTCTGTGCAATTAGCTCAATTAGTTTCAGATTTGAGTCAATTAGCATAATATGTACAAACTGATATATACACAATTAGAAGTGTTTGGTTGCCTCCCAACAAGCGGTGAATTTTTCGTCTTTAGCAAGACATGGTGTGACATTAGAATAGGTGCATTCAACTATAGAATGTCCACAAATGTGGACCAGCTGATGGTGCAACCTTGTTTCAGGAGGTTAGATGTAGGATAAATAGATCAAATAAAGTTATGCCCAATCGCTAACATAATTAAGACGAAGGGGTGCAATTCTTGAATCTAAGTTGTTTAACCTAAGTGGAAAAGATTTGTGATTTATAAAGTGTTGTGCCCAATGTTAGTGAGGTTTGATGTGGGGGATTAGGTATTGGGTAATCTTGGGTTCATAAGAATCAGCTTTAATCAAATCATAAGGGTCCTTTTAAAGATTTGGAGCTTTCAAAAGTAAAGACACCCTTAGATCTTCAAAGTTTTCTCCTTAAAAATCCTCTCATTCCACTATTTCTTCTTTTTCATCATTGTCTTCCTTAAAGTCCAAGTCCTATGAATAAGAGAAGTTGAAATCCGAGTTGGTTACATCATATATGCAATCAAACTTTGGATGAAATGATTTAAATTCAAGCTTATCCAGATCTAATGTAAAGGTAAAGCTAGTCCTTGAAGGTTTGTTGATGTTCGCTAAATCTATGCGATTAAAAAAATAGAATCATTGTAGCGCGTAAATAAAGTGATTAATTAATATTTATTCTGAACTAGAAGGAATTTGGGTCAAACACAGGGAGGCAGTTGCTATTTAATGCCTTTCGTAGTTATTATATAGATATCAAATAGATGCATAAATAATAGTATTAGAGACACAGATAAATGAAAACTACAATTTATTTCTAATATCAACAATGTCTCACAAATATAAATCTAATCAATGATCACAATCAGAATAGAACTATAAAAGAATAGAGAGAGGGAGAGAAGATTGGAGCCGCTTGAGGGATGCTTGAGGAAGCTTCTGACGGAGCTTCAGGTCTAGGGTGCCGGGAGGAAGAAGATGGAGTCCAGAGAGCAATACTATTGGTGGACGTGCACTAAGGTAGTGGAGGCCTAGGTTGGGTTGGTTCATGGATAATGCTATCCATGTTCACAGATTCTATGGATGAAACAAACACTTAGAGATTTTGGACTAAATTTTGAAAACACTAGGATTCTTTGTGATAATACTAGTACTATAAACCTATCCAAGAACCCCATTCAACACTCTAGGATAAAATATATAGATATTAGACATCACTTTCTTAGAGATATTCCCTAAAAAAGGAAATAATCTTAGAATTCATTCAAACAGAAAAACAATTAGTTGATATTTTCACAAAACCACTAGCAAAAGAAAAATTTATATTACTTAGAAGAGAGTTAGGCTTAACAAGACTTGCTGAACTTTGATTGATGATTGTTGTTTTGTTATAACTAAGTTGATGATTTGTTTACTTGTTCTGGCTTGTAGTATATTATATTTCTGTCTTCTATGTATGGACTTCATATTTGTCTTGCTTTGTAGTACTTTTATATGAGTATTGCAATATCTTTTTGAGATATCATGTTCTTGGAATAATGTTGCTTATCCTGCTTATTGAAATATGCTCTTATTTTTATTGCATAGTAGCATGTATTGAATTGTATTAACATTTCAAAAACGGGGAGCATGATTTAATTGTTGAATTAATTACTTTATTCTTTTTGTTAATAACGAAGGGGGAGAAATAATTAAATTTTGATTATATACCATGCATAAATAATTTTGTTATTATCAAAAAGGGAGGGATTGTTAATACCTTTGTTTGGATATAACAAAATTACATTTTTATTGTGGACTAACCATTACATGTTAGTCGAAATTATGGTATGGATGCATTATCATCACCATAGTCATCAAGGAAGAAGAGGACTTGACTTGAAGATTATTTTGAAGACCTTTTTAAATTTCATTGAACTTAGAAATATGTATGGAACCTCAAAAAGAAGAACAAACGTAAGCTTTTGGTTTCCGTGAAAAATCGTTCTTCCCTATTGTTGATCGACCAGCATATCCCTTTGAACGACCAAGTATTGATCGACCAATTAATTGTTATAATCGATCAAATATCTCTAACGGTCATATTTCATTTTAATCAATCAACATATTTTATTTAATCGATCAAATTTACTCCAATGGTCGAATTTCTTTTGAAATATCATAGTCGATCAATTATTTAATTTAACCAATCAACATTGAATCGATCAATATAATTATCTAATTGATTGAATACCTTTTTGATCGACCAAACTTTATTTTGATCCACCAAACCAATTTTTTCAGAAATGTCGAAAAGTACCTATAAATAGGTCTAACGACCCCCTCTCAAAAACACACCTCAAGAGCTTTCTAAGAGAAAAACACTTACTCTCTCTCTCTCTCGTGCTTTCACACCTCTACGCCTACAACTACTGTGATCTAAAGCACGCTCGCTTTCTGGCAATTCACGAAAGCTCGGTTTGTTCTTTAATATTTATGAGGTTCCATAGGAATATTGTTATATTATTTTATTTTTGTTATTCTTGATCTGGGATTCCAAGTTGGATTGGAAGTCTCGTTGTTCTTCTCTCTGTCAAGCGTAAGAGAAGACGTTTTGTAAGAGGTTGTACCACCCTCATTCAAGTGGTACGTGTTAGTGGATTGACTAGTGTCGACTAGTCGAAAAAAACCTAAGCTAGGAGGCTTAAGTAGTGGTTTTTACCCGAAAGGGTATCCACTATAAAATCAGGTGTCATTTCTTTGGTTTGTGCATATATCTTTTTGATCAGTGGTGAATGTTTTAAAGTTAAATTTTTAAATAAATACTATACCATTCGCCCCCCTCTAGTTTATACTTGATCCTTTGGGCTTCGCTTGCACTCACAAGCGTGCCCTTTTGATGGAGGGCTAGGATTGAGTTTTGGAAGGTAGTTGGCGAATGTAGGCCTAGGATGGGTGGCACCAAAATGGAAGATTGTGGAGGTGATTTAGGTGGCTGTGCTAAGGTTTGTGGGTTCTGACTTTTTGTTTATCCCTGACACTAAAGTAAAGATATCGAAATTACAAAAGGAGTGCAATGCATGCCTAACCTAAGAGAATGCCTAAATGCAACCCAAAAACCTGATTACGGAGTTGAAATCCTAAGAGCTAGGTTCTCTAAATGTAATATTTATAACCCTAATGCATGATTCTACCAAGGAATTAGCCCTAGATTAAGCCCATTTGGGTAATAGATTAGATTGTTATCTTTTGTCGAGTTCAAATTGAAATCGTTGTGCTTCACCTACTTTAAAAAGGGAATTTTCCTCAAAATCAAGTGTAAAAATTTCAAGTTTGAATTTATCAGAAAATTTCTTCTCAAAGAGAAATGTCTCATATTCATATATATCGTATGTTCCACTTCTTCCTCAGATTCTGAATCCTTCAAAGAGACATTTTCTTTATTTCTGATTAGACCCTCAACCTTATTAAGTTCTTCAATAAGTCCACAACTTTAATTAGAATCCTTAATAGCCTTAAAAAGGTTTAATTTCTTCTTTTTGTCCCCAAAGGCTATTTGCATATTCTCATCCTTATAGTTAATCAGGGCCTCCACAATTGCCAAGAATGTTCTTCCTAAAGTAATTAGAGCCTATCACAAATCATCGGGAATGTTGAGATCCAAATGTTGAAGCCCATAGATTAATAGAAATTATCCATCCGAGCAATCACATCCCTCAACATTCCCCATAGATTTCTAATAGATTGGTCGGCTAGCAATATCTAAATTGCAGTTGGTTCAATATCCCCGAGTCCAATCTTGGCATAAATTTGTGTGGGTAGAAAATTGATGGAAGACCCCAAATCAATCAATCCAGGTCATCAATTATGCATGAAATCGAGGGGGTTCCTAGGTCTCCCTAATTAGAAGGTAGGTCCTTCAAGAGTATAGAGCTTGCTTGCTTTGAGAGGACCACCTTCTTAAGGGACATGGCTTTACGCCTTGGTGTACAATATTCTTTCATGAACTTAGTGTAAGGTAGGATCTGATCCAAAGCATTGAGGAGCAGTATGTGTACTTGAACTTGCACAAATATATCTAGAAGCTCTTCGTTGCTTGTCTAGTTCATCTTCTTCTTCCCTATCTTTAAGGCTTCAAGAAATGGGATATGAGTAGGAATGTTACTCACAAGGTCCTAGGAATGTTACTCACAGGGTCTTAAGCCTCTTCCTCTTTGTCCTCAGGCATAATAATTGAGGTTTGTTCATCAGGAGGCTGGTGAGTTGATTGATTTGAGTGCACAACATTTTAAGTAATTGTGCCACTCCTCAGAGTAATAGCATTAGCAATGGCATTAGGGTTCATACCCTGAGAAGGAGCATTGGGAAGAATAGGTGTAGTGGGGTGTGGGCTTTGAGGTGTGCTAAAACCAAGGGGGTCAAGGGAGCGAGGGTGAATCACATGTGCTTGAGGATGATGCTCCCTGTTTTGAGTGAACCCTTGGGGATTGTACCCCTGATTAGGAATGTTACTAGAGTTCGGGATAGGTTGTGCAGGTAGGGCACTAGGTTGTCAATCATTGGGCCCTGGTTGTGAGACATGTTATCCATGGAGACCTTCATCTGCTACATGAATTGAAACATAGTTGCTTACATGTCAACCATTCGCTGGTTCAACTCAGCTTGACCTTCTTGGCCCGGGTTCGTCTAATTAAGCTGAGTGAACTGAGTACGAGACAAAGTGGGGATAAGTTGACTTTGACCCATTGCACTTTGTTCTTTTTGATTATGGTAGGGTCTAGAGGTTGAGTCACTTGGGTATTTGCTTGCCCTTGAGGCTTCGTAGAGAAGTTAGGGTGGTTCCTCCAACTTGGATTATAAGTGTTTGAGTATGGGTTGTTCCTAGAATTGTCCTAGATAACCTGAATATCCTCAAAGGTTGAGGATGAAGTGAAGGAATCAAAATAATTGGGATCAAAGGTCCCAGTGAGGCTTATAGGTTGAGGCAAGTTCCAATTGTGTACAAACTATCTAGTATAGGTAGCTTGTGAAGATGATGGATAATCAGACATTGTTCCCTAAAAAGGGATATGATTTTGGGATAAGAGCTGGTCGAACTTCTTAGAAATCATAGTATCCACCTTTTGCCACAAGACATCCATGAAAACCTTGCTAGAATTATCCTGAATTTCATACTGTCAAACCCTTGGTTGCACGTATCTATCGAAGGTTTTCATGAAGTCATGGTTAAGGGAATTTTCATTCAATTCCTTAAATAGCTAATAGGCATTGTCAACATTTTTGTTGAGGAAATTGCCTCCACATGAAGCATCCACATATTGCTTATGTTGGGTAGAGAGCCCATGGTAGAAGATTTGTACTAATTTCCACTTGGGAACTTCATCGTGGGGCTACTTTCATAATAGCTCCATAAATCTTTCCTAGGATTCATGAAGCTGTTTCCCGAGTTTTTGCGAGAAAGTGGCGTTCTGTCGAAATCGCTAAGTGAAATAGAAAGCAATCGTCGTAGTACGATTTTTTTCAAAAATAGAAATAAAGTTACTAAGACTTTGGTGAGTCCCAGGTCGAATACAGGGAGGTGTAAGATTTTTTTTCTAAATGTGAAACACAAGGCAAATATCATTTAAGCAAGGAGATGAGAAGAAGGAGATCATAATCAAGCAATTCAATAGAGAAGGGGGGGTGAGAACCAGGATTTGAAAAGAAAATAGATAAAAAATAAACTTTTATTTGAACTAGAAAAAATGTCAATACAACTAGAATTGCTAGAACAAAAAATAGAATATCTAGTAGAATAAGAACTAGAAATCTACAAGAAAAGACTAGAAGAAGATGGGATGGAGCTTTGTCTGTTGTTGCAGCCACCTTGAAGATGGAGATGAAGATAAGGCAGAGATTCTGGACTTGGTGAGGAGGACGACCACTAGAGAGTTTTGCCGAGTTTGGATGTGGAGATGAGAAGGAGGAAGGTGGTGAGGGTAGACTAATTAGGTGGGCTTGTGGAAGGTGGCGAGATGATGGTGGAATTATGCTAAATTATGGAGACTAAGATGTGGAAGAGGGGCAAGTAGGGTTGTATTTATAGAGTGGGTAGAGCCTTGTGATTGGTGGATCCAAGTTTCCTTGGATCAAGGATTTGGAGGGCTAGGATTAGATATCTAAATATTAAGGGATTAGATTTAAGTTTAAGGTATAAGGATAGGTTGTTTTGTTGGAATTACTTGGAAAGCTAGGATTACATAGGAAGGATGATGAAGGGTGGAGATCTGAGGAGGAGGGGAGGACGGCTACGTGGTTGATCCTAATGGTGTTGATCGACCATGTGGTAGGTGTTTTAGGGCCTTAGGATGAGGGTTGGATGGTTGGGATTAAATGGAAAGGGATATGCACCAAATAGAATTTGCTGGAACTAAGGGATATGATTTAAATGGTGGCCCTAGGATGATCATCTAAGCATGGAAAGGGTCCCTATGGTGGAAAACTAAAGGTGTAGAAAAACCCTATGGGGGGCAGCACTTAGTGGATAAAGTAGGGTTAGGGTTTCTGCTTAGGATTTATTTTAGGAAGGGATATGGTGGAGTTTTGTTTTGGAATTTAGGTAGGTCTACATAGCCAATCAAAAGAGGTCTACAATTAGGCTCATGGTCAGACATGCTTGGTTGGGAATTGGGTTAGGTGGGTGGGTCCAAGGTTAGGAAAAATTAGGTCCCAAACTAAGCTAGCCTAATTGCTAAATAAGTTGGAGTCCATATAATTAGGCTCCTCCCCTTCATGAAAATGAGCTCAATCATAGAAATACAATCTCCAAGGCTCTAAATTGCTCCAAACCTATTACCTGCACATATTATAACAAATACATCATGGCACCAAGTATAAATTAAGGGAAAATTGTAGAAAAATCCAACATAATGCAATATTTACAAAATGCACCTATATGGCTATTCTGACCTAACTAAATTCTTTCTACCATAATTAACCCTTAGACTAGAATTAGTTGGCATAATTAATGTAAACATAGATAGAAATATCGGCCAACCCTGCCTAAGATGGGTAAAAGCTATAGCCTCAATTAGATGGCTGGCTGAGATGACACACCCGGAGTACGTGCTCTTAACGGGAGCCACTGGTGTGGCCGTTAAACATCCAACCTACCCTACCACAACTAAATACGAATAATCATGACCATACCTCTATAAATATTAACTAAGTTGCTTTTATAATCTCAAGGACTTGACCTGAGTAGCTCCCAAGAGGCCTGACTCTTCTGACTGAGGTTAGCAATGTTCTCGATATGTCGAGAATTAGTTTGCCTTTTGCGAGGATTATTGTAACGGACGTGTGCCCCAGACGTCTGACCAAACGTCTGGGATCGTTTCCAGACGTCTGGAAATCCGTTATTTTCGACACGCGCGAGTCGTCTGCGCGCCTGAGCGCGTAGACCGCATATTCGCCTTTCCTTCCTCCTGCGGCTGCAGATTCCCTTGCCGCGAATCCTTCTCTCTCCTCTCCGCGCGGCCTTAAAAGGGCACGCCTCCCCTCACTCCGTCACCACTGTCTCCTTTCTCTTCTCCTTCAGCCAGAGCGCGAGAGTGAGCGTGAGGGCGGCAGTGGCGGCCGCAGTGAGCGCGGAGGAGGTGCTGCGTGCGAGCGGAGCTTTGCCGTGAGGGCGAGGTCGCCGGGGCTGCTAGGGCCAGCCGGCGGAGGGCGCAGGGGGCGCGGAGCGACGCGGAGGGGGGGACTGCTGTGGTCTGAACAGCAGGCGCGCGAGGTGCGACGCCGGCGGCGTCGCGAGCGGAAGCCGTGTGGTGCCCTGTTCTGGAAAAATTTCCAGAATCGGACGTCTGGGTTGATAGGCAGACGACGAGGACGACGTCTGGTAGATCTTCCAGTCGTCTGAAAGGTGAGTTTTCCGGCTTCTTCTTCCTTCCTGTCGACTGACCGTACTGAGGGAGGGAGATGGGTGTGCGCAGGCTCGGTGATTCGCCATCCAACGCGAATCAGACGTCTGGCTGTTGTACCAGACGGCTGGAGCGACCTCCAGACGTCCTGGGTGACCATCGGACGGGATCTAGGCCAGACGTCCCCGCAGACTTCTGGACGTCTGGGAAACCACGCTGAGCAGGTAATTCTCTGATCCACTTTTTAAGACGTCTGGAAGAAGTTCCAGACGTCTGATTTTGCACAGTGTCGTCGTTTTTGACCCGTTTAGGGCCCGTTCGGGTTTCGTTTTCCGCGATTCGAGTTGCGTTCTTTTCAGAATTAATTCCTCTACTCGTCTACAGTAGCTATACACTGTTTTGAGACACTCCTTGTGTTTGATCCTTGTGATAGGACCTCCTTCAGTTGTAGTCTTGGGAGTCGCGGAGGCACGCGGGATTCCCGATCACGCCCCCATTACTCCCGTTGTACCTGGTAGAGTGGTTTTAAGTTATTAATAAAATCTGTTAAATTATGGAACCATAAATAGAACCTAGGACATTGCATGAATCCTAGGAATGAGAAATAGATGGAATGATCGCTCCTAGGTGTTGCATGAATCCTAGGACTGGAAAACTAGATTGTATGATAGCTCCTAGGATATGGCATGAATCCTAGGATGGGAAAACTAGTGGAATGTATAATACTGCAGTCTTGGAAAATTGGAAGAGATGTAAAGCTGCCTGTAATTTGAATTAACAGCTGCCTGTTGTGAATAAATAACGTGGTTGAGAACATGGATTGTAAGAATGTGAAACTGGAAAGTGAAACCTGGATGTTTGAGTAAAAAGGATGGAACCCTACGGGGAAGTAGGAGTAGAACTCCTGGAAAGTGAATGGAATAGTATTGGGGAAGTGAGCTGGCCCTTGAGTACGGAGTACCAAGGAGAGCGACTGTCCCCCTGTTTAGTGTAGAGCAGAGCCAACCGCCCCAGGGACCCGGGGTTAGGACTGGCCATTCTGTACCGACTTGCTGGCCCTCGCGTACGTAGTACCGAGGAGAGCTACTAGTGTAGGGAGGTACTAGCTACCCCACGGGCCCCGGGGTTCTGCTAGCCTCCCACACCGACTTGTTAGGCCCGCTGGGGCAAACCAGGGTAGTCAGGCGAGGGTGCGCTGACTGTGGACGGGCAAGGCCCCGGTTTGGTTACTGTGGAGGGGTTGGACCCCTGTTACTGAGAGGGCTCTGCCTGGACTGGTTTCGTGCTGTGCTTTGGGCGCACCCGTTAACGGAAACGACTGACCGCGTGCCAGTATGGGTTAGCTACCTGTGCGTTTATCGCGCGTCCCGTAGTCACCGTTACGTCTGTCAGTGACCTTGGGGTGGTTGACTGAGGGTAGGATCACCACGGGGGACTCTCCCGGCCAGGAGAGCACCACGTGCTACTTCTACTTTTTGCAAAAAAATTGCAATCAAGATCGTTCCCACGAGGAACATTCGAGATCAAGAAAAAGATCTGGGGAATAAATGAAATAGTGAGACAATTGAAAGATGTGAATAAAGAAAGTAATAGAACATAACAGCTACTGTGCACTCTACTGTTGTCTTTAGTTTTAGTTGCCACTCTACTCAGCGTTTTGCTGACGTGTTACACTCGACACCTTTTTCAGGACCAGGTGTTGAGCAGCCAGGGTCGGCGGCTGCAGACGACACTGGGCCGAGTAGGGTCCAATAGAGTTACTACTGTCTTTTGTACCTCTTTGTTCCCGTTATAGTGAGTAGTTCTTGTTTCCGCTGTACTTTTCTTTACCTGCAGTTCATGTTATATGATAAATGTTGTTCTACTGTTGTGGTGGTATATACTGTAGTAGTTTCTTTCCTTACTGCTGTACTTTCTTACTGTTAGTTATATTCATGCTGAATGTGGTTTATTTTACTGCTCCTTTGGTTACTTCCTCGTTGGACGACTAGGTCTTGGGATTAGTCGAGTCGGTCCGGTTCTCATGTCTCGTAGGGACTCGGGAACCGGGTCGTTACAATTATTAGCTTCACTAGCCTCTCACCTTGCCTGGGTGAGACTACTAGGTTAGGATCTGAGAGAACGATACTTCTCAATCTCCTCTTGTAGAGAGGGATGATTCTCATAATTGGAGTTCTGAGGCAAGGAGGGAATAAGTCACATGTTAATAAAATTGAAGTACGCAAATAAATCTTGGTAAAGGAGGAAAAGGCTCGTACCCAGTTGGTAAGGTTAATAAAACTTGAGTCAACTGGGAGAACGAGAAACGACCTATGGTTGGCCTGTTATGTAGCTAAAGCATAAGTGAATGGGAGAACGGCTTGTAGTTGTTCTGTAGCATGGAAACTCGTACTCTGATTGCATAGCAATCATAGGACTTAATTAACCTAAATTATGTTGGAATCTAGTTTAACTTGTGAATAGTGCATGCATAAATAGCATATCATACATTGCATTTCTTTATTTAGTTGCATATGTTATAATACCATTTTTCCATGCTAATTAGGATTTATTTTGGATTCTAGGTCACGAGTAGATTAGAAGCTATTCTGAGTGGAATAAAGCTGGATAGGAGCAAATGCTGTAGCAGAGCTGGAGTTGGATTTTGTGAATAAAGAAAAAAAACACCAGCTGAAGAAATAAAGAAAGAACAACAGACTATCTATCTAGAACAAGAGTAGAGGAAAAGAATGAGAAGAACTAAGATAACCCCATCCTTAAAACCCTCAGACAACCATATCCCAGTACCTATCCCCAGACTAGCTCATAACTAGGATATCTGAACTCAAAAGGCAAAACCATGGATAACATTATCCATGTACCTATTCACCCTATCCCTAGCACTATCCTACTATCCATAACCCTGCTCTACCTATCCTATACCCAATCCCCAACTTAGATATCCATTTAGGTCGATACCTTACCTAGTTTACTCAATTTGAGTCAATTGGGCTAGCCTATAGTCAATTGGGTCCATGGGACCTGATTAGACTAAACCTAGGGTGATTGGACTCAATTGAGTCTAATCGTGCCTGACCTAAACTTATTAGACCTAACCAAATCCAATTAGATGCAAATAATTCTATTTAGATTCAGTTGGAACCTAATTAGGTCAACCTAATTAGACTTAGTGAGTGTAATTGGACCTAACCCAAATCCAATTGGGTGTGATTACACCTAATTGAGTTTACCCTTATCAAGATTAGGCCACCATAGACCCAATTAGGTTCACATCTACACCACTTACTTTAATTAGACCTAATCAGATTAGAACCTAACCCAACATCGGTTGAACCAACCTAAACCCAACAAAACCCATGCACGGGCACCCACACATGTTCACGCATGCACACACACAAACACATCCACACACACATTACTTAAGCCCTAAGCAAGAGGTTTTATCCCCTTGTTGCCATCAACATGAGAAAGATCTTATCTCTTTTATCTTTCTTATGGAAAGATCAAAAGAGATAAAATCTTTTGAAACCAAAGACCACCTTAGGATCTTATCCTAAGGTGGCCGACCAACACCCTTCTATTCTCTATACAACCCCATGCTCGATGGCCATCTTGGCCCCTCCCTCCCCCCACTTCTCCCTCCATCTATCTTCTTCCATCTTCTTCCTTGCTCCAAAGCTCCATAACTGCCCACCTTCAAACCTTGGTGGCTAGTCACCCTCTACCTCCTACCACCCTCCAAGGCCACCAAGGGAGACTCCTTGGTGCCTTGTTTCTAGAAGCTAGAGTATAATCTTCTCATTAATTTTCTTTATTTTAGTTCTGATAATATTAGTTCCAATTCTAGTAGTTTCTTTAATTAGCAAGTTGTTTTTCCAAGCTTTCATCTACTAGCTATTTGTTTATCTCCATACTTAATGAATGCAAAATTGATTATGTTTTCTCATTGCAATCTCTATTAGTAGTTCTAGTTGTTATTCACTTTCAAAAATCAAAATCACAAAAAAATGTAAAAAAGAAAAATGAGAAACAAAATATGGATGACTGCTGTTGCCTGCATTAACGTATCTATCATTGATCAAAACTTTCTTGACATTACGCACATAATTTGTGAATTTCAAGACAAGCGCTATTCTTATACGTGCTATATCTATTTATGCTCACTACTAGAAAAAGTGTAAATTGCAACGATTTTCTAGGGATGATTCCCTAACCATCGCTAATTAACATAGTTAGAGACAATTATTAAAGAAACTGTGCCCAAAAGCGCCATCCCTCCTCTCCTTAAGACAAAATGTACTCGTCGAGTCCTGGGATAAGGTTTAGCGACGGTTAATTAATTGTCGCTAATGTTTCGCCTAAACTCTAATTCCAGGAACATTTATTAATCGATTAATAAATTATCTTAATTGATTAATGCGATCCTTCCTCTCATGGAGGTGAAATATTCACCAAATGGCGATGGGTAACTATATAACCGTTGCTAATGGCCTTAAAAATGGGCGCCACCCTGAAATTTTGTGGCTGGAACCAATTGAATTAGCGACAGTTATTGGTAAACTTGTCTCTAAGTGCACTCCCATAATGGCTTTTGGCGACTGCGTTAGCGACCTTTTTTAATCAACGTCACTAAAGGTGTAGGTATTTTTTGCTAGCGATCATCCATCTCCTCCTCTCCCCCTCTTCTTCTCTCACACGACCTCGACAAGTGCCTCTAACGTCCACTCCACTACACCTTCTCCCGCAGCCTTGAGCTCCGCTGATCTCGACCTTTGTCAACCTCCTGCAAGGTCCCCCCTCCCCCTGCTGCCAACTCCCTGCCCTTACGCATGCCCCCACACATGACCCGTTGTCGTCGCCGCCGACCCCCCGTGCCTCTACCCCTACTACCCGCCACTGTCGTCGCCAACCCCCTCCCACACACAAATTTTTTTTTATTTAATTAGAAGGTTATTTTTATTTATTACATTAGAAATGTTTTAAATTTGCATGTTAATTAA
Source organism: Thalassia testudinum (assembly GCA_037157565.1). Lineage (NCBI taxonomy): Eukaryota > Viridiplantae > Streptophyta > Magnoliopsida > Alismatales > Hydrocharitaceae > Thalassia > Thalassia testudinum. Next base: position 28,207,253 of record JAZHRO010000003.1, read on the forward strand.
TATTTTCAATAAAATAGTCCTTAAATTTAAATCCATGTTAAATAGGTTTTAAATGCTTAGATTAGTGGTTAAATGCATGTTAATTAGTTGTTACTAAAATGTTGGTTAGATTTGTTGTTAAATACATGCTAATTAGTTGTAAATGTCTGTTAATTAGTTATTAAATGCTTGTTAGATTAGGTTATTTCTTTTGTTTAATTTGAATCTGGGGTGTGCCCACAACATAAATTTGTTAATGTTGAATTTGTTTTGTTACATGTGGGGTGAGCCCACATGTTGTGCATGATTTATTTTATTTTTGCAAGAAATGTGAATATATAATATTATAAGGATAACTCTACCAAAATTTATTCGACTTTGAGTTTACCTTCTATGTTTAGGGTTTAGGATGTTGGGTTAAGTCTCAGAAGGCGATGATGGAATTGGATTTTAAGTTTAAAGTGTTGGGTTACAGGTTTTGATTTTAGGGTTTAAAGTGTTAGGTTTAGGCCTTTGAGTATAGATTTTAGGATTTAGTGTATTGCATTTTGGGTTTCAATTTAAGCATTTTGAGTTTAGAGTTTAGGGTTTCGGATTTAGGATTTAGGATGTTAGGTTTTGGCTTTTGGGTTTAGGTTTTAGGGTATTCAGTTTAAGGTATAGGGTTATGGATTTAAAGAGTTCGATTTTAGATTTAGGTTTTATGCTTTTGAGTTTAGAGTTTAGGATTAGGTGTTGGGTTTTGGGTTTAGACTTTAGGATTTCGAGTTTAGAGTTAGGGTTTTGGATTTAGGGTGTTCGATTTTATGGTTTAGGTTCTAGGATTTTTAGTTTTGGTATAAAGATGTTTTATTCATGGTGTAAGATTTATTTTTTAAGGGATTGTTTAATGTTTAGGGTTTAGGGTAGGCTTTAGTGCTAAGGGGTTAGGGTTTAGTGTTTAGGGGTTAAGGTGACGATTTTTGTAGATGAAGTTTGTATAAGGAAAATAATTTAAAAATGAAAATTTTGATTATTATTTTTTTGTATTATATCATTTCGTCTCACACACTTACACAAATTTAGAAGCACTTTATGACAAACAATAAGAATTTTACCCCTTAGATAACAGGTTGTAGGAAAGATATAAATGTATCAAAATACTAGCCTGTTGAGACTTATGATCATATTCTAGAGACAATGTAGAGTGTGGTGATACCTCACTTACATGCACGATGCGTTATCTTTATAGCATACCATAAGTGTCGTCATTAATTCAGAGAAGTTTTGAGCTAAGGGGGGTCCTTGAAAAACACGCAAGGTCCAACATGAAATGCGGACCTCGACAGACTACCCGAGGGCACCAAGGTTACGGTGTCAATTACTGTAGCTGGGGAAGAGAAGAACTACCTTAGCTTTATGAGTCGGTTAGCCACAATTGTTAAGGCAACCGTGCTACTTTCCTGCTTCGACTGGAGAAGGGTCGCTATGGAGTCGAAGGCATCCATTATTCGAGAGTTGCAGGTATAAATGTGAAATTCATTCGTTCACATTTATGACGATTATAATTGATTTATATATTATTGAATATATGACACTTTTGATTGGGGTGATAATTCCAATGCACCCAAGGTTTTCCTGTAGCAATGCGGCTTTCATTTGGAGGGAGTGTTGCGAACACTGAGAAGTAAATAAATAGTCTCGAATTTTATTTTTATACACAGTTTATAATGAATAATTACATAATCTTTTAGTAATAAAATTTATATTTCTTATAGGAGCAAATCAAGAAGATTCAGGCTAACAGGGCCTGAGCTCCTGCTCAGACCTACTACTTGGGTTGAATGAGTATTGACTTATTACAGGATAAATATATAAATTTATTAATTCAGTATTTGAAACAAAATTAAAATAATTTGGTTAAATTAAAATAAGATGAAAATATTACTTCATTTTCATGTGCAAGTGCATGAGATTACTCAGTTAGATTAAGTGGGAGTCTATGAGTAGACTCATAGTAAAGAAACACTCGACGGCCCACGTGCATGGATACATCCGACATACCAGGAGACACATGTATGTAAATAAAAGTCAATTATATTAATTTTAATTATATAAAAACTAATTGCATACATATATATATATATATATATATATATATATATAATTATAGGGTCGTATGATGGACTTGATATATCCTTCTGAGGTCACAGATGAGACCTCCTGGAATGTTCCGCAGACCCCTCTCTCACCAGAGGAGGCCTTCCAGACCATGATGCCTCCAGAGCACGGAGGCTTCATTCGTAGCGTAGGGAGGTGTGCGACGATCTCCTCCTAGTTTGGTAGGAAAGGCACCTCCTCGTTCGCCTACGATGACACTGTACACACCGAGCTTCATACCTTATAGCGTCGAGATGTGTAGTGAGAAAAAAGATTGGAGGAGGTCACCACCTAGTTGCAGGCCGTTACTCACAGGACTGAGCACCAGGAGGAGCTGTTAGAGCAGCATAAAAAGTAGTGGGAGGAGGTCTTGTTCTATCTTTGAGGGGATGATGGTGGTGGTGGACCTGATCATTCGTCGTTCCAAGTTCCGAGCCATGGTGACGATGATGATGGTGGTTCTGGGGCTGGTGGCGTAGGTGCCATGGCATAATGTATATGTGTTTATATTTTTCATGTTCTTGTTATTGTTGTAATATTTGAACCACATTACATTTTTATAGAAATTAGTTTCATTGTATCATTCCTTCCTATTGAAGGTTTTGAACAATTTATATTATTTTCATGCATTTATGTTTTCTTTTGTGTAACTACATTAAAAAAAAGTAAAGCATTACTGACGACGGTTTAACAACCGTCGCTAATGCGCATATGGCAGCAGACCCAAGAACTTTTATTAATCGATTAATAACTTGAGTCACCTGACATTAGTGACATTTGTAAACCATCCCAAGAGGTGACATTTTTAAACCATCCCAAGAGGGGGTGGTTTCACGAGAACCATCCCTAAAAGTACGAAAATTTTTGGTGTATAAATTTGATTCCCACCAAGAAAATTAGCATTAGTTTAATTGATATTCGTTTCTAATTTAGTTTAGGTATGGTTTTAAAATAGTCATCAAACCCCACTTCCAAGTTCACCCGCACACGCTCAGAAGGCGATGATAAGGGATTGTAACCATCATTAAAATAAACCAGCGACTCGATATACTACTATGGTGGGTGGTGACGATTTATAGGGTGTTGGCGACGGTTTAGAACCGTCTCAAAACTCGCATACTACTGTAGTGGCTACACTATGGTTGTGTGTTTTGAAAGAGTGATGAGTGAATTTTCTGTTCATGAGATCCGCAATCATCTTTAACTTTTGTTAATTTTGCAAGCATGAAAAAAAATCATAAATCATTTTCCCATCTCATCGCCTTCCGAAGATCGATCGGGACTCACCTGGAGCTTCGTTATAAATATTTTTGTTTAGGTTGATTTTGGACTAAACTACGACTCTATACTCATCCGAATCTCATTATCCAACCACCAAACATACTCTACCCTTTTTCTTGTTTCGAGTGTTACACATGGTTTGCCCCTATTGTACTACTTGGCTCATCCTTACATTTGTGACCCATTTTCAGGTATCATTATTGTGGTGCAGGAGAAATGTCACGCCAGATTTAGGCCTAGGCAAACCTAGGCGGATATTAGAGTACTTGCTATATTTTTCTTTCGTGTAGGCTTTTGGTATCTAGTATAACTCTTTTTGTTGTAATTCTTTTGTTTAGAATTGTAGCATGCTTGTGGTGGTTATTACTAATAATTTGGCATTGTTTTTATTGCTTTTGGATGTGGGGTGTGCACATTTGTGTTTTATTGCTTTTTCTTATTTTTCGTGTCTCGGTGGTGGGGTGTACCTACTCATATAATTTGTAATATACATGCATAGGTATAGATTGCAAGTATTAGTTATGGGAAAATATCTAGATTTTCGACGGACCCAACAACTTCTTTAAAAATTTGATTTTCATGAGTCTTACCTAGTTGATAGGACCACGAATTTCTAATCCAAGCCACTAGATAGTTGAGATCTTAGCGTGCACACCCGATAATCCACTCCCTATCCATTGGGAGGATAATCGAGACGTGACATTTTTGCTCCTCCCTTGGCATGAGTGAATGGGGGTATTCTTTCCCTTACTTTGGCTTGCCCCCTCCTTCCTGCAACCATACTATTTAAGCAATAGAGAGAAAATATGATTCAAACCAGTTTAATTCAAGTCAAAATAATCCAAAAATTTGCAGAAAGATTCGTCACTAAACATATATTATTCAAGAATTTTCGAGGATTTTTATTTGATTTCTAAATATGGAAAAAATATTTTTTATGAAAAGGTAGTTAAACCGGCCAAAACAACACCCAATTAAATATGCACGAGGACACCACTTCAAATCACGTCCATATCATCCAAAATTTTGTAGACACGTTCTTCATCAAATAAGAATTTCTCAAAGATTTTTTTTTAATTTTTTTAGATTGAAAAATATTTTAGAAAGAATTTCTAAATAAGGAAGGTCAATCTACCATATTTGACGCTCCGATAGTAAAACATGTGAATCCTACCCTTAATCAATTCCAGATTTATTGCCAATTTTTCATGGGAATTTATATTAAACAAGAAACAATCAGAAAAATACCTTATCAAAATCTGAATTGTGTATAATTTTTTAAAATTCAAATAGATCTGCAAAATAGTACCAGAATCCTAGATCCACCCCCTTTCAGTATTTGATTTTTATATTTTTTTTATTTAGACTTAGGCAACCTAATTTATATCACTAGAAAGATTGTTTGATGATCTATCACAAAGAAACTTGCATGATTTTTTGAGTTTTCTATCATCTAAAACAAAAGTTTCAAATTCACTTCTCAAATGGGAGCTGCAAATCCACGCACCAACTCAAAAAATGCAATCTTAACTTATGGAACTACACCAAAAGGCCAAGGCAACACCAAGAAAACCCTACATGCTATTCACAAGATCAAGTAAAACATAAATGTGCAACAAGCCTCTCCGGCAACGACACCATTTGATTACTTTTTTTTACCAAAGAAAAGTAATATATAATCGTTGTATAATGCGCGAAATCGCAAGTCAACAAAAGTAAGAAAAACACCATGCATAGCATAGGTTGTTGTCCACAGGGTAGACAATCAACATCATCTTATTTTTATTAAATCTTAGAAAAACATGTTTTATAAAGATCAACTCACACACACGCAAAAAATAAAAAGAAGAAAAAAATAGCCAGGCGAGTGGTGATGGTGGCATTGCATCTCCTTGACATTCATTCTGTCGTCTCAACAAGGATGAATGTCCATGGAAAAGCTCCTAGGTGTGGAGCTAGTGGCTCCTCTCAAGAATGGTGGGTAAGGTGATGGCGTGACGTAGCCTCCTTGGATCTCTGCACATGAGGAGTTGAAGAAGGTCTTCATGTGGGGATGACCTCTCCACGGGACAGTAATGGTGTGCGCATCTGAGGGTTTGTAGGTAAGAAAGAAGCTTGACACCCTCCTCAAGGGTTGTCGTATGTCGATGCAAAGGTTGGGCGCTCCACACCAATGGAGATGGAGAAGGTATACGTGGAGAGGGAGAGCTCTCTCTTTTCCTGGTTGTGTGGAAAGGTGGTGGGAGAATGGTTCAATGGTGGCCTCTTTCTCTCTTTTTGACAACACCTTGGGTGGCTATTTCCGATTATAGAGGGCCCATAACTGGTTCCCATAAAATGTAGATCCACTTTTTGTGGATCTAATTATGATCTTTCCGAGAGGGACGATCACCTTGATTGCCCTCCAAAAAAAAATGCATGCTAATTCTTATGCATAACTCAACACCAACCATGCTTAATTTACATTAGTTTCATAGCATTCCATGCATTATTGCATTATTTTTTGTTCATTTTTTAGATACTGCGTTTATATACATAGACATGCATTTTAGTTAATTATGTGATACTTATTATATGTATATCATAAATAGTAATAAATGATTGTCTTCCTTTGTAGGGTGAATAGAGATAAAGGGGCACATGATGAGGATTGAAGCATCTTGGATCTTTATTTGTCCCACTACCTTAATTCTTTCCCTTCACATTATATTTCATTGTCTCCTTACATTAGTTCCATGCACCCTCATTCTACATCTAAAATAAATGCCCATGAGTTTTTGGACATTACCATAAGATCATCTCCATCTAAATACCTCTATTTCTCACTCTCTCATAATTGAAAGACCCATTAACCCAAACTTATTCTTCTCAGCTGACACCTTTCATTCTCTCCCATTTTTTCCCAACCTTAAATACAAGGGCTCCTCCATTTTCTCCTCCCATCAAGACCATTCCTCACCCACTTAAACAAACACAGCAATGCACACCTCACCACATGCACAAACACACACCCAATGCCTCTCACTTCTCAAAACTAACGCAACATATCCACACCTAGCGCTAACACTCTCCTTATGAATAGAGACCAACGTAGGACACTACACCCAACTCTGCTCCTCACTTGAATACCCAATCCCTCTCCATCAAGATCATCCCTAGTAGAAGCCAAGTCCCCATTGCGACTTGGCCGTAGCGTAGGCCCTTGGGGACGTGCTCCTCTCCTCCATCTACTCCTCCATCGTTCCAGCTCCTCCGATAGCCACCATTCTCTTCCTCAAAGACCATCCAACCATCACCACTCACCACCACGTCTCCACCACTCTTCACTGCCTTTTCTCTCCATGGTAGTTGTTGCACTATCCTCTCCCTCGCGGTGATAGTGCGAGGGACACACATCCACCAACAGCCAATCACCTTCGGCAGAGGGAGAGCCCACCGCCACCGCCCCTCTCCTCATCAGAGCTTCGCCATTTACACGAGGATCAGTCATGACTGCGATCCTCACACTGTGCGGCCCACACTTTTGACCAGCCACACCATCTGCCATCCACGCTCCCCGCACGCAAGGGGAGTGCCTCACCTCTATCACCATCTCTTTGTTCTATTTACTGTTTTACATACATGTTTATCTTTCCTGAATGTGAACTTGAGAATATTGTGCTATGTTTGTTGTTAAATAAATGAGATTGAGACATGTGTTTGTCCTAGCCTCCCTGTGATTCGACACACTATTCCTCTATACGTGGTTTTAATCTTTTGATATTTCACTGATTCACTTGTTTTCGCTGCTACAATTCAACAACTTATTTCAAACCCGATTCCGATTGTTAATATTATTTCGATATGGCAAGCGAAGCGATCACACGCCACTGATTAAGTAGAGGGTGAATTGCAAGCATGTCCACACCTCTCCACCATTTCTTCTTTCACCTACATCAAGTGGTCCACCTAGGTCCTACATAGAAAATATAACCAATTAATTCATGAACCTATGGAAATTCCTAATGCTTAAAAGTGCATACTCAAATTATTTCTCATGCCTAATTATTTAAAATGCATATGAATATGCAAATGCATGCAACTCTAATTCTAGCTTGTGCATTTGATTAACACCTAAATGCATCTACAAGTGCATTTTAATATGAAGGAACTAGCAATATTAAGCCTAATTTTGCTCCACTAAAGTGCACACATGGCATCTTGCAAGAGCCTTACATTCCGACACCTTGGGATGTCATTATAAGAGGCACTCTCGCAAAAAGCCATCCACTCCTACACCTTAGGATGACACCATAAGTGGTACCTAACCACTAAGACATGGGATTTATTTTATAATAACATTTTCTCATATATATATATATATATATATATATATATTAGTTTCCATGAATGAGGGACTTGCCTTTAAATGATTTTTCGAGCAATTTACTAGTAGGAATTCAAGGTGATTCAAGATTGTCATTATACGATCACCCCATAAGTCAAAGTGTGTATATGTGCAAGGTCTAGCTAGGCACCTAAAGTCCAAGATCAAGCACTCCATAAGGGCAAAAAAATAGTAAGCCACATACTTCCTACACTCTTGACTTAATACCTCAGCTAATTAGGCTCCTCTAGAACTTAGAATTACGTCCATATCTTAGTAAATACTTGGGTTGATTAAGTTGCTAATAGCCTGAGGAATCTATGTTCACGACCTCACACATAGTCCTAAGGGTGGTAACTCTTTAGCACTTATTTTCATCATCCTAACTCCAATCTTGCAAATGTGCCCTTTTTTTTCTTTTTTATCAAATATGCATGCAAACTACAACTAAACATGCAAAATGCAGATGCATAATGTTTTCCTTCCCCCATGCCTAAATCTTACAATGTCCTCATTGTAAAAATAAAAGCGAAGGGAGTATAGAAAGAGAGCACCTGGGTTCCATCTATGTCACTAGCAAGCAACAGGTTGCCTCCCAACCAGTGTTGCATTTAATGTCAGCAACCAAATAGCAGAGTAGTGAAGATCAGGTTCCAAAGACAGGGGTTAGGCCCTAAGAAGAAGCATAATATGATGGGCCTACAAAAGAGGTAGATAAGGATATTGGCAAGCTGATGACGAAGTGTGATACCAAATGCTCACCAAAATAGGTTAAGGTAGATAACCTAGCAGACTACCCTGAGAGGTCTAACAATGGAAGACTTGAAACTGACCCCTTGAACACTTGTTGGATGAGGATGACAGGGATCCTCAAAGGCATTTAGGGTTGCTAGCGATTTGATCAATCTAAGTGGCAACCCTTGAATAGTGGGATGATGCTTACAAGCATTGATCCAAACCCGCCCTTCTACCTTAGGATGAACGAGCCTAATGTTATCCCCAGAGACAATGAATTTTAAAAATGATTTTAACCAGGTCTGGTCCAGGGATTCTAGGTCTTGTTTGCGTGGTTGGGTGTTGATCAAATCCAAGTGTGGCTTGATCGATTCTGATTCCACCCCCAACAACCATTCTAATTCCTTAACTACTTCCCTAGCCGACTTGGCAACGACTTTAGGAGCAAAGTGGCTATCATTACTGCTTAAGACAAACCTTGAATTCGTGCTCTCATGGTCATAGGTTGACTTCCAATCAAAGTCCTATTTAGGCAATTCTTCTTCGTCAGAAACAACCGGAAAATCAGAATCACTGTGACCTTTGAAATCATCCTTAGGTTCTTTGTTCTCTATCCATCCATCATCAAGGTGTAAATGTGATTCTTCCTTAATACCATCGGTTGTTCTATCATTAGTCATAAAATTATGAGGGCGACTGTTTTCAAAAATTTCAAAAGAGAGGAACTTAGAATTCACCAATTCTGTGACATCTTCCGGTAGTAAATCCTCGAGCAATATGTATTCTCCCTTGGAGTCACACTAGATTTTGATCCCTAGTTCCTTTGTCGTCTCTTCGACCTCCTTAGAATCAGACTCCTTAACAACGTGAGATTATTGTTCATTAATAATCTCATATTTAGTTCTAAGATTCTTAGGTAAATTTGATTGTGATTTAGTTTCACTACGAATTAGGATTTGAGTGAATCAAGAGGTTGACAACATAAGGGAAACCCTTCTCGTTCTATTCTATGCCAATGCTATCATGAGGGTCTAATTCTTCTAATGGTACCATCTTCCCCTTTGTTTGACTCCAATATAAATTAGGTAGAAATTTATACTTGTCATTAGATAACAGGGGTTCAACATCATTATCATCTTCATCTAGTGGCCAATCATAGTTCATTGAGTCCAATGTATGATTAAACCTAGGAAGATTGTATCGAAAACCATGCAACATATCATAATGTTCTTGCAAGTTATGATCATAGGGGATGGGACTTCTATTAAAGTCATGAGGGTAATCATAAGGGTTTAGGCCGAACCTAGGAGTAGTTGTCCAATCTTGATACATTGAATCGTAAGGGTTGGGTGTCTGCAATGTATGCAGGATTCTTGGTGTAGAGCATCCCACTCCTAGGCTATAATCATCATTAGGGGAGAACATCAGATCGTGTCTCCTAGAAGGAGGTGACATTTGATTCCACAGAGAGTTATCATAATGCCCTTCAAAGAATGGGTAATTTTTAGAAGTGGGATCATTCCATAAAAATGAGAAGCATTCTTGTCTAAGATTTGCCTTCTAGTAGTTCCATATCTAGCATCTCGCTCATAAAGTCCACTCAATCCTAAGAGAGCTAACATAATGAATGAAAACACCCAAATTAATCGAGCAGTTTAGCTCTTTTTTTTTATTATTTTGGATGCACTTCAAAAGGTGAGCAAACAAGTTCTCAGTGCAGTTACACTCTCCTAAGTTGACCTGTGCTATGCCTAGTAGGACCTACAATCAAGTTGAAAGACGTCTCCAGTCGAGCCCGCTCACCACTAGACAAGGGGATGACGTAGAAGATCTAGTGGTCCTTATGATCGTGCATAAGTGATATGTGTCAAGCAACACAACGTTTAGAAATCGCACATAAGGTCCTTTAGCACACTTTCCTCGTCTTTTAAGGTCCTTCCTTTAATTAACTAATTTTAAGTGGTTCTCACATCTTAGATGTTTTCAATTCAATTAGTGAGATTCTTTGAATTAAGGACTAATGACAACAAATGCATGAATAGGCAAGTGAGGAGGTTTAGAAACACATACCTGACTCCTACTTTCTTCTCAAATGTAGTTTTTGCAAGAACAAAATCTAGAGGCAGCCTATGCAATCCTAAAATGTATGGCTAATGTTATGCTACTTCTAGAGATGTGTGTGTGTATAGGAAAAGTATCCAGTGAATACAGTGCTCACAAATATTCTGAAAGGCCTAAAATGATGATCATCAGATCGCACAATCATTTGATAAAACCACTCTACTATACCATAAGTGGTTTTAACTAACCCAAGCAAACCATCGATTAATTTTGGAGATATTCACTCAAAATTATCTTACTATCTATGCAATATAACAACAAATTCCCCAAATCACACATTGATTCTTTTCCACAATAATGTCAATTTCTTATATTACAATCAATTATGTGTTACTATATAGCTTGCACAACTACTCAATTATCTATTATTTTGTGTTATTAGCTTGTACAACAACTCAACTATATATTATTTTATGTCTTGCTATCTTGTACTAAAACTCGCAACTAAACTATCTATTATTTTTATATGTTGATGGCTCGTATTACAACTCGACTATATATTACTTATTGCACATTTGGCTTGTATTACAAGTCAACTCTCAATATCCTTGTTACTTAATCTCTTTGTAACACAAAAATTTAACTTGTTATCATTTTCTTAATTAAACGTTTCTTACATAATTGTAACATATTACAAACCAACGTGGTCAAAAGATAGAGTTCGTTTGACCAGATAACACGTTACAACACTATTTTCTTTTCGTTACAATAATATATCATTTCATTACAACGAATGTGTGTAGTTGTTACAATCACATGTGATAACAGTTACAATTACTTTTTTATATCGTTACAACATTTTTGTGGTATTTATTACACATTCTTATACATTTTTAGTAATAGTATATTATCTTGCATTCATTAGCTTCTATTTTTATTATATAAATCATCGCTATTTATTACAAGAGATTGACTTGTCTATTTTTAGTAATTACGTATATGAGAGATGCTTTTGTGCTACTCTTTTCTGAAATGTTATCCATTACAGTTATGTTTAATTTTAAATTATCTTGTGTTCTTTCAATCTCGATGCTGTTACAATACCACTTTTCTCAATATTGGTGGTATTTTTGTGGATTACGCGATTGACATTTGTTGGTCAACATTTTGTGCTCAAGTTTTGTTTTGTAAGCATTGTACTCTCTAGATCAACCCTTATATATATTGTGTTTTTTTTAATGTAAATACACAAATTAGTATATATATATTAAGTACGAACTACCTAGGAGAGAGAGAGAGGATAAAATTTACAATCCAAGAGGCACTCTCTCACCATAAATTACAAAGTTTGTGAGGAAAACTGAAATAAGAATCTAACTACACAAAACTACAACCATGACAACTATGATGCGAGCAGACTTCTCCTCATTGCTCCTCCTGTTTAGCCCCAATGGTGTACCTCGCAAGAAAAAAAAAACAATGAGACTCAAAAAAAGATGTAAATGCAAATATGTATAAATGATGCTATATACAAAAACACTCTAACCAATCACAAACACAAAGCCCTCCTTGGCAACGACACCATAAATTTGTGTCATCACTTCACTCAAATCAAAATAAGCACACCAATTTAAATAAAAACTTACAAAATACATAATACAATGCGAGTTGGGTCAAACCATAGAGAGGGTGTGTGATGTGACTAATTAGGAGTGTTAAAGAATTTTTGGGGATTTTTCTAAGGTTGTTCAATATTTTGTTTAGATTTTATACTACAAGCAAGACAGATAGGCCAAACAGACCCCTTCCTACATGCATTTTTAGATCCTAGATCTATCCTCTTCAAAGAAATTTGATGATTTTTATTTAAAGAGTAGGATTATCAAAAAATGTCCTACAATAAATTTTACATTAATTGAAAATCGATAAAATTCTCTAAAAATTCAACAAGGTCAGATTCCAAAACTGAAAATCAAGTCCAACCGCCTTTCAATCCTCGAATTTTATAGAACAACATAGAAAGAATCGGGCTCTAGAATCTATATCTTTGGAATCCTTGTTTCAAGACCAATTTCTGATAAAAATTTCATTGTTTTTGAGCACAATTTTCGGGGTGAAATAATTCTTACAAAAATAGAAAACAAAGAAGGATGAAAACAGCGAATGAAAATCCAACAAAACATAGAATGAAAGTCGGAGTCAACCAGAGCATGAAGTGCGCATGGGGCTCAAGGATCGAGGTTTGCTAACGAGATGTATATTAACATATGCAAGTAGAGATTGCACAGTGATGTGCATGCATCTAAGTAGCCTAAAATGTTTATTTATAAATTCTATTAGTGTCGTAGAAGCATCATGTGTTGTAAACATTGCATAACATGAATCATCATGCATTTAGGTCAAATTGTATGGTAATTTGCTTTTTCTGGTGGCCAGGGACAGGACGATATTTAATTGCAGCCTTGGAATGAAGATCCAACCATACGTATTTGATCAGGGTGACGAATGGAGTTCAACGACTCCAAGATCGCCTCGATCGGATCTCCATAGGATCATCTGCAGACCAAGAAAGATCTAAGATCAAGGGATCAAGTGGCGTAAATCAGTACCTCAAATGATAAATCCAACCGCACGGATGAGTTCGGATCGACAATCGCAGCACAACGACGTGAAAATTGGTCCAATCTGACATTCGTGGTGCCATATACATAACAAAGAAGTTGGACGGCCAAGATGACACCATGAGATTTGGGCTATTGGATCTTGATCCAATGACCATGAGCGCGTGCACCTTAGATGTAAACGTGCCTCGAAAAGCAGCTTGGCGCAGTGGCCTCACGCCCATGGGCAAGACAGAGGTCGTGGGGTCAAGCCCCTGCAAGCCTCCAATTTGAGCGCATGCGCTGGAGCGGTGAAATTGTGTCATTAGATTGCGATCAGATAGTGGGCAAGGTGGCGACGTGGCGCAATGGATGTGCGCAGTTCACTCACGCACAACCAGACGCACCGTTGCACGCGTGATCGGACGTGGGGGCGCAATCTGAAGGCGCAAGTGCGGATGCGTTTTAAGCTGTCCAATCTCGCGATCGAATGGCTGAGGATGCGAGAACGTGATTGAGCGTTGAAGTAGCTGAAGGAGAAGAGGTGGGCGGTTACGCGTGTTACACTTATGATTGGGCTTTAGTGACGATTAAATTCGTCACTAAAGTCCCTGAGTTAATTTTTTTTAAAGGATTTAAATGTCCTTTTTGCACTCAAACCTCACCTATAATAGGACCTACGCCAACCACATTTTCTTCATCCCTTCCTTCATCTCTCTCCCTCTATAAAGCTCTAAAGAAGCTTGTCCCAAACTCAGAATGCCCCTTTAGAGTAAAAATCAAAATTCTGTCCACTTCTCACCCTGTTCGTGGAGCACTCGTGGTCGTCTTCTCGCCCCTGCTTCGGAAGTTTATTCCGCAACGACGATGCCCTACCTCGCCCCTGGTTCTTGTCGTGCTAAAGACGTGTTTGTTTAAAAGAATCGTTGTAGTTCGTGCTCGCAATGTTGGTTTTAAAAGAAACAGACGTGAGTCCGAGTGTCGATCACAGGGAGGCGTGAAAATCGGATTTTATTTGTCACTTAATGTCACGGAGATAACGGATTTTTACTTGTGAGAAGACATGGTAGAAAAATGAGTGAGAGGGAGAAAGAGAGAGAGAGAGAGTAAGGTTAGAGTCTTTTAAATCATAGCAATTACTCAAAGGAAGATGGAGAACAACATCAACACTATATTAAGCATGCAAATCAAGTTTTACAAATACAACGGTAACTAAATGCTTGAATAAAAGCGAAGTAAAGCTAGATTAAAGGGAAAGAAAGAGAGAGAAAGAAGATGGCGAGGCGGCCACGGCGGTGGAAGGAGGCTTCGTCGGCAGCTCGTCGACTCCGTTGACTACAAGAGATGCTAAAGGAGGCTAGGAGGGTATTACAACACTTGCTAAGTGAATTCAATGCTTTACACAGGTGGTTGGGAGGGGCTTATATAGGAAGAAGAGGTTTCTATTTTTAGTATGGGCTTTAGTGACGTCCCGAATGTTGCTAAACCCATGCTAAAAGCGTCGGGGAAGCCTCCTTCCCGACGGTCTCATGCGTGTGCCCATGCTTCTTTACGTGTGATCCGTGTGTGCGCTCGTGGGGAGTGCCTTTCGATTGTGCCTGCTACGCTTGCGCCTCGTGCGACATCGCGGGTGTCTGCATCAGATGTGCGAGATTGCAACACGTCGCCTGCTGTCAAGCCGCTTGATCGCGCATCGACGGCCGTAATCGCGCGCCTCGAACCTGCCTTGATTTTGCGCTGCGGAGGGTGCCTCGAACCCGCGCCCCACTGTTCGAGGGTGAGGTGCGTACTGTTGTGCCACGCCCTCTACTTTGTCGCGGAGACACAGTGCTGGCACGGTGCAAACGACCATTGGATGAATATCCAACGGTTGTGAGCTGCTGCGGCTGAGGGTGCTAAGGCTGTGGGGAGCGAGGAGCACGCTTCTCAGCTGTCCGGTCGAAGATCGGACGGCTTAATGTTGCGCTGTGCGGTGAGATTGGTTGAGGGGTGCGGCGATGCTGACACGTGGCGGCCCTATGACCGTTGATCATCGGATTGACGGTCAGAACTTCTTGGGCCAATTGTGGAGCTTCGGATGTCGGATTTAGCTGATTTCGAGTCCATTGGACTCCGTTCGTCGCTCTGAGTTGATCCGTGCGGTCCGATTGCTCATCTGAGGCCTGTTTTAACATGTATTTGTACACATGAGCGTTAATAATGTACTATAAGTAATCTTGATGTGCAATGCATGCGATGCTCCTTTCCTATCAATGATGTATCCTTTTGGCAGAATTAACATTGTAAAATGCAGTGTTATCATACCCCCATGCTTACACCTTGCTGGTCCCTAGCAAGTCTTATTCTAGCCATTATTTCTAGTCAGAATCCAAGAAGTAATTACTTAGACATTTTTTTACTTGTCAGTGGGAGGAAATATACTAAAATCCTGATTCATAGAGACTAAACAGTGCCCGGGTGTCTGCCAAAATATAAATCGCCTGAATCCTTGCTTTAAGACATGTACATATATTTTTTTTTTCTTTTAGATCTTTCCTCATTTTTAGATCTTTGGAGTTAAGAGTTTGTTGGTAACTTTTTACGGCTACCCAACCCACCCAAGACTCGAAAAAAACTCTACGTGCTAAGCATCTTAGTGTGAAGATCGTGGTGGACTCACTCAACGGTAATTTAGACAGACTTCGGGTTTCTACGCCCCTAGGTGACCGGGAAAGGAAGTGTTTTGCCTGAAGGTGTATTTATTTGATCGGTAGCTTTATCCCTACGTTTGTTCTACTTGGGGTCAACACAATGATTTTTCTAGTGTATATCTCCCCAACTTGCTCAACTTCCCCGCTTCTTCCTTAAGTGTTTTGGGTCTTTTTGTGCATTTAATGAGCTGGATTCTAAACAACCGACCAATGGGCTATTACCCACAACCACTTGCCAGCCATACTCGTGTGGTGAAGTGTAGCTTATTTTATTCTTTTTTCTTCGCTTTCTTTTTTATTTTAGTAGGTGGCTTCCCTGATCTCAAATTTACCTAGAGGCAATAAAAAGAAGGTGGTCCTGTGGCTGGGCTCTGGATAACCTGCCAATGGACTGTTACCCATGACAACTTGCCAGCCATACCTCCCTAGAAAGTTCATTAGCTACCCAATTTCTATCAGAATCTCCGAGGAGTAAGTCTGTGCAAAAAATGTGTGCAGATGCCTAGACTAAAAGTCCTTCTGAGTTAGAGGGCAAGTTGATAAGTCGTATACTTATCACCT
The DNA here is from genome assembly GCA_037157565.1 of Thalassia testudinum. Taxonomy (NCBI): domain Eukaryota; kingdom Viridiplantae; phylum Streptophyta; class Magnoliopsida; order Alismatales; family Hydrocharitaceae; genus Thalassia; species Thalassia testudinum. Next base: position 28,223,665 of record JAZHRO010000003.1, read on the forward strand.
TATTTAGTTGGTGGATTAGAATAGATTAAGGTTGCAAGGATTTGATGCTAAATCCATATTTTAACGAACACCAGGGCTGATTAAGCTTAAAGGCCTGAAAAGTTTAATTGTTCAAGTTCTTTTCGTATTATTTCCCACTATTGACAAATTTTCAATGCCTAAGTTTTTCTTCCCAATTTTTTTTAAAATTTATTTTATTTTATTCTATTCAGATCGATTAAATGAACTCAGAATCATGCAATTTACCACCGCCATGCTTAAGCTGGACAATGTCCTCATTGACAAATACATGGATGCAACAGGGGTCAAAAAGATATTACCTGAGTGAGGTAAAATACCAAATCAGTCTGAATCTTCTAGGTTGTCTCCCAGGAAGCACTGAGTTTAATGCCTCCAGCTGGGTGGTGCTTCGTGTCAACCTTCAATGAGGGTGACAACCTCCTTCGGGGGAACCTGGGCAAGGAAGTGTTTCAATCTCTGGCCATTGACTGTGAAAGTGTGCCCAGTATTTCGATCAGCGATTTCAATCACCCCGTTGTGGTAGGGCTTGACCACCCTAAATGGTCTTGTTCACTTGGACTTGAGCTTCCCTGGAAAGAGTTTTAGATGGGCATCAAAAAGCCAAACTTGCTGATTAGGCTCGAAGGTTTTTCTATGGTTGAGTCGGTCGTGGAAGGCTCATTTTCCCCTTGTATAGTCGACTATTCTCAAAAGCATCCAGACAAATTTCCTCGAGCTTGGAGAGTTGGAGCGTCTTTTACGCACCGGCTAACTGGGAATCCATGTTACGCCACTTGACAGCCCAGTAAGCCCGGTGTTCCAACTTGACAAGAAGGTGGCAAGCCTTGCCAAAGACCAGGCAATAAGGTGACATGCCTATCGGGGTCTTGAAAGCGGTCCGGTATGCCCACAGGGCATCATCCAGTTGTGCGGACCAGTCCTTCCTGTCAGGTCTCACAGTCTTCTATAGAATATTCTTGATCTGCCTGTTTGAGACCTCGGTCTACTCATTTGTTTGTGGATGATACGGGGTAGCAATGTGGTGGTTAACCCTGTATTTTTTTAGTAGGGCACGGAATTGGGTGTGGATAAATGGACTTCCACCATCACTGATCATGTCCTTTGGTATGCCAAACCAGGAAAAGATGTTCTGCTTAACAAAGTCCATGATAGCCTTATGATCACATCGGCGAGTGGCGATGGCTTCAATCCATTTGGAGACATAGTCTACAGAGACTAAGATGTACTCAAAGCCGTTGGATGGTAGGAAGGGGCTCATAAAATCAATACCCCAAACGTCGAAGATTTCGACAATCAAAATGGGCTGGAGGGGCATCATGTCTTTTCTGGTCATGGTCCTCACAGTCTGGAAGGGAGAGCATGTCTTAGCAAAATTGTGTGCGTCCTTAAATAAGGAAGGCCAGTAAAATCCGGACTGCAAAGCCTTTGGAGTCGTTTTCTTTCCTGAGAAGTGGCCATCACAAGCTTGGTCGTGACAAAAAGATAGCACACTCTGAACTTCGTCCTCAGGGATACACCTCCTGATGATCTAGTCGATACAAAGGCGAAACAACATGGGATCATCCCAGAAATAATGCTTGGCCTCGGCCAAGAACTTATCCCGTTGCTGCCTAGATCAGCTGTGCAGGGACTGTCCTACAACAAGGTAGTTGACATAGTCAGCATATCAAGGTAGTTTCCTGTCTTGTACAGCCAGAATGTATTCATCGGGAAAGGTGTCGGATAAAGGTAGGGAGGGCCCAATGTGGTTTGGGTGGAGTCTGGATAGGTGGTCAGCTACCACATTCTTTGATCCGACTTTGTCGCGGATTTCCAAGTCAAATTCCTGCAAGAGCAGGATCCATCTGATGAGCCTAGGCTTCGCATCCTTTTTAGCCAATAGATGCTGGATGGCTGAATGATCCGTATAGATGGTCATGTGGGATCCCATAAGGTAAGATCGAAACTTTTCAAGTCCAAAAACTACAGCGAGCAGTTCTTTTTCTGTGACCGTATAATTTCGTTAGGCCACGTCCAACGTCTTGCTTGCATAGTAGATTACCATGGGTTTCTTGTCTTGTCTTTGCCCCAGGACGACGCCTATGGCAAAATCTGATGCATCACACATGATCTCAAAGTCCTGGGACCAATCCGGGGGCTGAAGTACAGGTGTTGTGTGTTAGTTCAACCACTCATATATAATATTTTGATGATTTTACAAAATGTAGAAAATGAAATAATAAATAAAGCGTAGCATATTATTTTCTCTCTATAATAACATATTTGCAGGATTTCAAAAAGCTTTCCAAGATGGGAGATTAAAAGCGTGAAGACGAGTAGCATAAGTATTAGGTCTTAGGCTTTTTTCATGTAAACTTTCAAAGGTTGTAATTTTCATCTTATTTGAGTCTAGAAATATTGTAAAGAGCCCCCAAACATAACCTATAAATAGCTAACTTAGGCTCTCTACACTTAGGATAAATTAGAAACAAAAACCCAACTCTTATACTTTTATCAGACGTCCAGGACAAAGTCCAGACGTCTGATTTTCCACCATAAGACGTCTGACATGTGTATCAGACGTCTAATTTCAAATATTTCTGCCTTTGTTCATCTCCTCATAAACATCAGTCGAAGGACTTCACTTTCAGACGTCGATAACCGTTCACAGACGTCTGATTCTTTACCCAGACGTCCTCATACTAACCGTTAGACTTTTTGTCGGCAAAAACAATTTCAAGATGTCTTGACACACTTACAGACGTCTGCCTTTGAACCGTTGGCCATGATTTTCTGTGCGTATCTGTCTACGGCCACATAATCTTTTGGCAGAAGCAGCAAGGAAGAGTATTTAGGTTTCCAGACGTCTGGTAATGTCCTCAGACGTCCGTAACGACGTCTGATCCTCTAAACCTAGAACCCTGTTTGGATCCGATGATAACAGGAACGAATGCACCATTCATTAGACGTCCAGTAAACTAATCAGACGTCTTATGACATAATATCAGACGTCCTTCTTTTGATCCAATAGAGTCCGTTAAGGATGTCCTGCAATATTAGACGACCATAGGAAAAATCAGACGTCCTGTAAGACGTCTGATCCTATAATTAGACGTCTGATGTTGCTATCAGAATCATCATTGCCCTGATTTTGTGTGGATTTCGTCCTAAACTCTTGGGATTTGTCTCCAACGGCTAGAAGAGCTCTCCCAAGTGTTCTTGAAGGTTCCAAACTTGCCTATAAATAGACTACAACTCTTCTTTGGCAATACACACCTCTTGAGATACAATTCCATTAGAAAAATCTCTTGCTCACTACTTTAAGCTCCATCTTGCCCTTGTGCTGTGCTAATACTCTGATCAAAGGGCAAATCCATACTCTCGGCTCGCTCCGTTCTGCAAATCATCAGGGAGTTCTTTTCATGCTTAGTAGATAAGAAAGCAACTAAATTATTGGGGTGCTCTATAGGTGTTATTTTTACTTCTTAATTTCTGTATTTTGGGTATCCGGCCTGTCGAGTCCCCGTCTCTTCATTTTGAAGAGAGAAACCTCCGTTAAGGGATCGGAGGTGGGAATTGTAATTGAGGTACACTACCCTCGTTTAAGTAGTGTGGTTAGTGGATTGATCACCTTGTGATCGAAAATCCTAAGTCAAGAGATTGGCTTAGGTGGTGGTTTTCACCCATCTTGGGTTTCCACCTAAAAATAATTGAGTATATTGTGTGATTGAATTTTTTTTTATCACAATATTCTATAATTTCACTATTCACCCCCCCTCTAGTGCAATTTTGCCATAGGCCTCGTCCAACGTCTTGCTCGCATAGTAGATCACCATGGGTTTCTTGTTTTGTCTTTGCCCTAGGACGACGCCTATGGCAAAATCTGATGCATCACACATGATCTCAAAGTCCTGGGACCAATCCGGGGGCTGAAGTACTGGTGTTGTGGAGACTAATTCCCTGAGGGTGTGGTAAGCCTGGATGCAATCAAATGTCATGTGGAATAGGGCGTCATTGGCCAGAAGGTCGGTCAAGGGTTTAGAAAGCTTGGAGAATCCTTTGATGAACCTTTGGTAGAAGCCAATGTGTCCAAGGAATGAACGGATCTGCCGGATCGAGCTAGGCGAAGGAAGTTTGGAAATCAAATCAACTTTAGCTTGATCCACCTCAATGCCCATATGTGATACGATGTGACCGAGGATGATTCCTTCTTGAACCATGAAATGCTCTTTTCCCAACTTAGCACCAAATTAACCTCGATACATCGTTTCAGGATTTTCTCCAAGTTGCTCAACCAATGGTCGAATGAATTCCCAATTACAGAGAAATCACTCATAAAGACCTCCAGGTATTCACCCACTATTTCTGAAAAAATGGCTAGCATGCAACGCTGAAAGGCAACGCTGAAAGGCACAACCCGAACGGCATACGATGGAATGCAAACGTGCCGTACAGGCAAGTGAATGTGGTCTTCTCTTGATTTTCAGGAGAAATTGTGACTTGGTTATATCTTGAATATCCATCCAGGAAGCAAAAATACTTTTGCCATGCCAATCTTTCAAGAATTTGGTCGATGAATGGCAGGGGAAATGATCTTTCTTAGTTGCTTCATTGAGTTTCCTGTAATCAATATACACCCGCCTTGCTGTGGTGGTGCGGGTGGGGATGGATTCGCTACACTCATTGGTGACAACGGTGAGCCCGGCTTTCTTCGGAACCACTTTAGTGGGTCTCACCCAGGGGCTATCGGAGATGGGGTAGATGATGTTGGCATCAAGCCATTTGATAATTTCCTTTTTAACGACCTCCCGCATATTTGGGTTTAACCGTTTCTGCATCTGACGGGAGGGTCATGCCCCATCTTCTAGGTAGATCTTATTGGTACAATAGGTGGGGCTAATTCCTCTTAAATCTAAAATAGTCTAGCCAATGGCAGCCCTGTGTTCTGATAGGGTCATTGTTAATCTAGGTTCATGATCCCTAGTTTGGTTGGCATTGATAATTACGGGGAAGGTCTGGTCAGGTCCCAGGAAGAAATACTTGAGATTCTCGGGTAGCGGCTTCAATTCAGGAGTGGGTGGCACAATGTTTGATGGAAAGGGGAAAGGTGGGAGTTGATCAACATAAATTTCCTCGAATGGTGTTGGTTGATGGTAATCAACCCTACAGAGGTCCATGGGCATAGATGGTGATGGGTCAGAACAGTTGTTACAGGATTGGTAGTCTGAGACAAAACTAAGGGTGAGGCATTCCTCAACCAAAGGTTCCACGGGATCGTGTTCCTCGATACAGGTGCAATCAAAAGACTTGGTCGCCCGGAAGATATCCAATTGCATTTTCCTATATTCGAAGGTGATTTCCATGCATCCTGTGTCACAATCGATGTTTGCCTTAGTCGTAGCTAAGAAGGGTCTGCCTAGGATGATGGGTGTGTTCTATAGTTGTTCAGGGACTTCCATGTTGAGCACCAAGAAGTTGACCGGAAAATAGAAGTCCTTGACCCGCACAATTACGTCCTCGACAACCCCCTTTGGGGTTTTCACAAATCTATCTGCCAATTGGATGGTAACAGGTGTGGGTGTCAACTCTCCAAATCCAAATTGGTGGTACAGGGTTGTCGGAATCAGATTGATGGAAGCACCTAAGTCCAGGAGCGCTCTTTTAAATGTCATGTCCCTGATATTGCAGGATATCAGGGGTGCTTCTGGGTTAGTTCGTTTGGGCGGAAGGTTGCTTGATATTACGAGACTTGCTTGCTCTGAGAACACAACCTTCCTAGGTGCTTTAGGTCTTGGCTTACGTTTTGGTGTACAGGCATCCTTTAGGAACTTTGCGTAAGCTAGAATGTGCTTGATAGCTTCAAGAAGCGGAATATTAATCTGAACCTGCTTAAAGATCTCCAAAAGCTCCTCAGTCTCCATAGCACTTTTCTTTTTCTTGATTGTCTCCAAGGCCTCAGGATATGGTGTCTGAATGTGGGTACGGTCTATTTCTGGGTCCTTGGATTTTTCCTGTGCCTCTTCTGAGTTAGGTATTTCAAAGGGTGAAGTCACAGGAAGAGTCAGCCATTTGGGATCCCGGGTTTTGGTGCTGCTTCTCAAGGTTACCACATTCGCAGAGGCATTGGGACCAAGGGTTGATCCTTGAGAAGACGAGGACGAAGAAGCACCAAACCTAGGGGGTGTTTGTAGGGCTGGCTGGACCATGTGAACCTGCTCGAGATTGCCTTGGAAGCCTTGCGAATTGGGGCCTCTGTTAATCATGTTTCGTGGGTTCGGTTGTGGTTGGGAAGGCAGGGATCCTTGCTGTTTACAGTCCAACAGCTGGTTTAACTGTCCCTTCACAAAAGCCATTTCCTCCAGATGTTTTTGGTTCATTTCAGCCATCATTTTTATCAGGGTGACCATTTGGTTTTGTGGGGGAGGGGCTGCCTTATTAGGATTATATGGAGGTCTAACTGGTGATCCTTGCTGATAGGGGGTGGGTTTGGTTGTTGGTTTAGCCTGGGCTGGTTCCGAAATTGAGGTGGTTTCTGGTTTGTCCAAGCAAAGTTTGAATGATTACGCCAGCCGGTGTTGTAAGTGTTGGAGAAAGGGTCAAGTTTGGAATAACCTTGGATAGCCTGTACATCTTCAAAGATAGCAGATGTCGAGGGGGATGGAAGAGAGTAATCAAGGGTTGAGGGAGCAAAGGTCCCCCCCTGGAACATGGTCAAGGGTTGTTCCAGGTTCATTTGGCTTAGCAATTGGACCAGGTCAACATTGTGAGCTCCCTTTGCTAAGGAGAAGGTCTGTAACGGGTTTCTGGCCTGGTTCAGTAGTTCATCTATCATTTTATGTACCAATTCCACTCGGTCCAATTTCGTAGCAATGATATCCATGTCAACCGTTCCAGAATTTGCTTGTACCTCATAGATCCCACCACGAGGTTGACTGGATCGACTAAATTGGGTCATGGAGGCATTGTTGAGCGAATTCTCGCTCACAGACTCAAAGAGCTCAAACGCGCCCTCCTCGTCTTTGTTTAGGAAGTTTCCCCTGTATGAGGCATCGATGAAGTTCCTAAGGTTGCTGTCCAGACTGTGGTAGAAGATCTGGGCCATTTACTACCTTGGTACTTCATGGTGTGGGCATTTCCTCAATAGTTCATTAAATCTTTCCCACGCCTCATGGAACTGTTCCTCACCCTGGAGTGTAAAGGTAGTAATGGCTCTTCTGAGTGCATTGGTTTTTCCTATAGGGAAGAATTTCTTTAAGAATGCAAGTCTCAGTTCTTCTCAGGTGGTGATGGGTCTACCTAGGGTTCTAAGCCAGTGAGATGCTTTTTCTCTCAGTGAGAAGGGGAACATTTTAATCAAAACAATGTCAAGGCTAATGTTCCTAGGTTTCACAGTCCGTGCGATCCGGTCGTGATCCTCTAAGTGTTGGAAGGGGTTCTCATTTGAGCTTCCATGGAAGTTGCTCTGAATTTGACTTAGGATGTTTGGTTTCAGCTTAAAATCATCTCCCCCTTCGGGGATTCTAAGGTGTGGCTCGATTAGAATAGCAGAAGGATTGTAGAAGTCGTAGAGGGGCCTAGGTTGGTCCTGGAATGGTGGATCAAGTGGTGGTTGTCCTTGCAGTCCTTGGAAAGGTGGTGATGGTTACCCTTGTGGGTTCTGCAACCGATGTATGGCTTGCATGATAGTATGGATTTGTTGCAGCCAAAGCCGGTGGTTTACGTTGATTTGGGCCTGGATGATGGCCATTGTGTTTGGTGGGGGTTGGTCCTCAACCTCATCTACTCTAGCTTCGGCCATGTTTCTAGCAAAGTTAGGTCTCTTGGATTCCTGTCCCAAAACAAACAGCTCGAGATGAAGTGATCGTCTCCCGTGCATACACTAGAGAAGAACAGTAGGGGATGCGAGGAGTAACAGATGAGAGAAGTGTGTGTGCACAATCAGGCAAACAAGACAAGTCCTTATAGTGTATTCCTTAGGGGACCTAGAAATCTCCGAAAGAGTGATCAAGTTCGTATGCACTGGACCACCCTTCCCAAAGCTAATCTGGCTAGGTTGATTACGAGGGGATTGTAGGGAAGGTTCTTCCTTTGGCTTGTGCCGCCGGTTCCATAGACCCCACAACCGCAGTCGTTTGACACTTCCCCGCAGCCTAGTCACCATATTCTACTTAGGGAGAAAGCCAAGTGCCCAGCAAACAAAGCCACACCTCTTGAGACTTAACCAAGTTCTGCCTAGGGCACGTCTACTCTGTTTTAATGGGGCTAGGACAGTGCCTGTGCTTGGGTTATGTGATGAGGCGTTGATTGGGGTGGTACATCTTAGTTTTTCAATTCCAATGTGTGTGCTCCTATCAAAACATGGTTTTCAAGAAAGGATTTAAGATGTGGTATGTATCTTTTAATGTTTATCCTTACTTTTGTGTTTTTTAAGGTTGACGTGTCTTAATGTTTCCAGACAAGTTTCAAGTGGGCATGCCAAGTTTTGCACATAATTGGTGAGAGTAGATTTCCTTTCAAGTGGGCATGCCAAGTTTTGCACATAAAAGTGCTCATCCTAGTGTTTATGCAACTTCTACCAGATGAGTTGATTTTGGGGTTGAGTGGTGCGGCCAATATAAATTCATGGTGGCTTCGCAAACACCACTCACAAAGAAAGAAGAACACTCAAAAAAGGTTAGGTCATTAAGAATGTTAGAGTGTATATTTTTTGTTAAGTGATGTGTTGAGGATGTGGATTGGGCAATCATGCACTATGCCAATTTTTTTTTCGATTTTACAATTTTTTAGATTTTTTTAGGCAAGCAAACAACCACGGTGAAGAATTACTCACAATCGGTCCTTGTTGCACCTACTCCATCTCTACTGTCACGAGTTGCACTGCTCGCCATCCAAGCGTCGAGTTCCTGGAACCATCAAGTAAAAGCAGAAATTACGTTAGATGATGTGAGCATGGATATAAAATGGAAGTGATAAAATAAATCCGTTGCCACCCCGACAACAGCGCCAAAAACTGACGTGCTAAAGACGTGTTTGTTTAAAAGGATCGTTATAGTTCGTGCTCGTAATGTCAGTTTTAAAAGAAGAAACGGATGTGAGTCCGAGTGTCGATCACAGGGAGGTGTGAAAATCAGATTTTCTTTGTCACTTAATATCACAGAGATAACGGGTTTTTGCTTACAAGAAGACGTGGTAGAAAAACGAATGAGAGGAGGAAAGAGAGAGATTTCTCCAATGGCCTCAATGTCCTCATTAGCGTAGACCTTAATCTCCTCTATCTCCTTCTTTATCTTTTCTTTGTAGTGTAGATTTCAATTATTGCAAGTAGGGTACCTCCTCTCTGCTCTCTCTCTTTTTAGAACATAATTGTTCTTTTTCTTGCTACTCTTTTTAACTTGCTTTTAATCTTGTCAACACACACACTCGCACCATCCTCACCTCACTACTATCACACGCCAACAATCACCACCATCTTGACACCCTCACATGCACACACACACTCACATTCACCACCTTCACCAACTCCATCTTACTATGTTTGTTATTTCTTCTTTTCTTCATGTAATAAATCTTATTTCTTTTTTTTAAAAATGTAATCGGCTAAGGATTCTTATTCATGGCCTTGTTTCTTTTCTTATTATTATCTTTTCAATTCCCTAAGTCCAAGCAACCATTGTCCTCCATGTCGTGGGCTTCCCACCTGATGGGAACACCATCATAGGCCCTAATCGGCCATTTTTAGTTAGGTTTAAAAGATAAATACTTCTACATAACCATTTGAGGGTTATAACTCCACTTCAAGCTGTTTTGAGAAGAGAATAGGAAACTCAGGTTAATTTTGTAATTTTAGCAGCATATCATGTACATAGAATAACTAAGGGGTTTGTTAGAGGTGAAATAAAGGTCAAATGAGAATGAAAGTCTAATAAGGGGGTTCTTGCAGACGAAAATGGGGTTTCACGCATTTCGAGAACTAATATAGCATCCAAAATCCTAATTTCAGATTTGCTTAAATTACTGAGATTTTGGTCAGGATAAAATCCATCTAAACCATATAAAATTCATATAAAAATATTTCTTGAGGTTTGGTGCCCTTGATTTGACCTTTGAAACCCATTTTGACTATAAACAGAGTCAAAAAACACAGTTTTACCCTAATTTGGATTTTTACAGAAAATTTTCAGTCAAACTTTGTCAAAACTAAAATCCGACTTCCCCATCAGATTCCTTGGGTCAAAATTATGTTTGTACCTAGCTTTCGAAATCTTTGCATTTAGCCCCCTAAATTCTCTTCATTTTCTTGAAATGGGTCCCTATTGCCATGATAGTGTGAACCCATAAGATCCGAACTTCAATCAAGATTCCTCCCTAATTGCTCGACCAATCCCTTCCAAAATTGAAAAGGACGATCTCGAGGAAGTCCTTAACCATCTAAACTTAGATTTTGAGTCCAAAACTTCTCATGAAGCTCATGCGAATTCGTGGATTTCAGGGATCTCTTTCGCTGAAAATTTGAGCCTCTTAATCTTGTTTCCAAGCTTGGAAGCTTGCCTGAAGCCTTATAAAGGCATCCACAACACATAGCTGAACTCCTTAGCAAGTTGTAGGCCCAAAAATCCCTCATCCCCTCTACCTCTGACCTACTCCAAGGACTGCTCCGGCGACCTCCTTCCTCTGGTCCCCTCACCTGCTGCCACATAATATAGGCAGCAGGTTCAACTTCCCCAACTTCATCCCACCTCACTATACTTGCTAGGGGTTTCCTCTCCCTTTAGGCATCGCCGTCCTCCCTCCCGGAGCCACCATCGTCTTCAGCACCAGCCAATCATAGCTAGTGCCATCTCCACATCCCCTTCGTCCGCAACCTCCTTCATTCAACTACGCACCTCCCTCTGACTCAATTCGCGCACCCAACATCTACTACAGCATGCCCTCATGCCCGTGCCAGTGTACCACCATCATCTTCCACATCTCTGGCGTACCTTTGGTGACTTCGCGAATCCACCACACCGCACCAATCTGCTCCCCACCGGTTTCAAAAGTTCTGCCGTATCCTTACGACCAAAACCCCTCAAGAATTGAGGGGATTGGCTTATCATACACTCCACCCGACACACACATCTTTGCTCCACCCTATCAACCTCGTCAGACCACCACACACCTCACGGCACGCCACACCCACCAACATATTCGCCTCTCTCAAGGGAAGCTTTTGAGCTTCTTTGATGTGGCCGCAAGGCCATATTCGTGATTTCAGATTACCGCTGGACCTCTGCTGCCACCCTCGACTTCTTCGACGTCTGGTGCAGTCCTCCAGCCACGATCCCTCTAAACCCCACCCCCAGGTGTTGTGGCTGACTCCCAGGTCCTCCTCCAAGCATTCAATTGGACTCTGCAGCCTCTTCTTCAACACCAATCAAGGGCATCTTCAGCTGCTGTTGTGCAAGAAGGACTGTGGGACATATAGTCCCACATCGCGGAATCAGAAACCGTTTGCGTGCGATAAGAAGAATTTGTCACCCCGACCCCTCGCCCAAGACACGGGGGTCGGGTCCCCATACCTTACTCTCCCGCTTACCCACCTCTATGCACTCCTCGCCTGTGATACACGCCCGTAGGCCTGGTCCCTATTCGTGCCCAAATACCCGACTAATTACTCGACTAAGCTCAGGCCTCTGAGAGAAAGAAGAGAGAGGGGGGGTTTTGCCCTTCGCGCCTCTGCTCTCTACACATGGCTGAGTCTTGAGAGGCCTTTGCCTTTCTGTTGTGCTTGCCTCTCTCTTGAGGCACGAAGGAGAGATGGAGGCCTTTGCCTTTTCTGTTGGAGCTGTGCCCTTGAGCAACATAAGATGCCTGATGCCTTGTGCCTTTGTCTAACATCAGTCGATGCCTTAGTTCTACATACTGTTGAGATATTTAACTGGCTGACATGGCATATTTGATTGAGAGATACTGTGCATTTATTTGAGCTTAATATTAGGGTTAATTTAGTGATTCAAATTATCATTTTAACCCAATCTTTTTATACTTTGCTACTTGATTTCATATATATATCATTTTGAGTTGTTTATGGGAACACCATCATGAGCCCTAACTAACTCTTTTTGATCTAATTAAGTCAATAAATGCTCCTACATAACCGCCAGAGAATCATAACTCACTATATAACCATTCTGTGGGAAAAAATAAGAAACTAGGGTCAAAACTGCAACTTTTCCAGCTTATCATGAATGCAGTATAACCACAAGTTTTCTCAGGGGCTGAATAAAGGTCAACTGGTCTTAATAGGATAACAAGTGGGTTAGATCAGACAGAAAAATTATTTGCGTATGTTTTGATAATTAAATGACTTTTGAAATCCTAAAAATAGACCCACTTAATTAACCAAGGTTCCAGTCGGGATAAAACTCACCTAAACCCTCTAAAAATCATAGAAAATAATTCTCTAGGGTTTAGTACCTTCAATTTGCCCACGAGAACCCATCTTGACCCAAAACAAAGTCTTAGACTGATATTTGCCCTTATTTGGGTTTTTGCATGTTACGAATGTGCGGCTTCAGACGTTTTTAAGGCATCTGGGAGGTGTCCCAGACGTCTGACCAGACGTCTGGAACCCCTTCCAGACGTCTAGGATTCGGTTATTTTCGGCACGCGTGTTTCGTCTGCGCGCTCCTGAAAGCGTCTCTCTCTCTCTTTTTCCCTCTCCCTCCTGCGCCCTCTGTCCCGCTCACTCTCTCCTCATTGCGCGGCCTTAAAAGGCCACGCCCTCCCCCTCACTCCCGTCACCTCCGCCCCCTTTCCTCTTCTCCTTCTAGCCAGTGCGCGAGAGCGAGCGCGAGTGAGCGGCGGCAGCGACAGCCGCGGTGAGTGTGGGAGGAGGTGCTGCGCGTGGGAAGAGGCGCTCGGCCGTGAGGGCAAGCTCGCCGGGGCTGCTAAGGCCGGTCGGCGGGGGAAGCAGCGGATGCAAGGGGACGCGGGTGGCCTGCTACGGCTCGAGCAGCAGGCGTAAGAGTCGTGGCGCGGCCGAGCGTCGCGAGCGGAGGGCGAGTCGCGCCCTGATTCTGGAATTTTCTCCAGAATCACACGTCTGGGCTTACAACCCGGACATCTGGAGGACTGTCCAGACGTCTGAAAGGTGAGTTATTCCGTCTTTCTTCTTCTTCTTCGACTGACCGTACTAAGAGAGAGGAAATGGGTACGCGCAGGTTCTGAGATTCTCATCCAACGCGAATCAGACATCTGGCTGCAGTGCCAGACGACGGGAATGACTTCCAGACGTCCGGGGTGACCATCGGACGTCTGGGAACTAGGCCAGACGCCCCCGCAGGCTTCTGGACGTCTGAGAGACCATGCAGGGCAAAGGTAACCTCTGATCCACTTTTTAAGACGTCTAGAAGAGGTTGCAGACGTCTGATTTTGCACTTTTTCGTCATTTTCTACCCGTTTATGGCCCGTTCGGAGTTCGTTTTCCACGTTTCGAGTTGCGTGCTTTTCAGAATTACATCCTCTACCCATCTACAGTTGTTGTATACTATTTTGAGAAACTCCTTGTGTTTGATTCTTGTGATAGGACCCCGTTCCGTTGCAGTCTCGGGGGTTGCGGAGGCACACGGGATTCCCGACCACGCCCCTAGTACTCCTGTTGTAATCGGTAGAGTGGCTTTTAAGTTTATTTGTGTAATCTGTTAATTGTGGAACCATAAATAGAACCTAGGACATTGCATGAATCCTAGGAATGAGAAACTGGAATGAATGGTAGATCCTAGGGTGTTGCATGAATCCTAGGGCTGGAAAACTAGATTGTATGATAGATCCTAGGGTATGGCATGAATCCTAGGATGGGAAGAACTAGTGGAATATATGAATACTGCAGTCTTGGAAAATGTAGAAAGGAAATAATAGCTGCCTGTAAATTGGTTTAACTGCTGCCTGTTATGAATAAATGAGCATGTCTGGGAATATGGGATGTATGAATGTGAAACTGGGAAGGTGAAACCTGAATGTGCTGAGTTAAAAGAACTGGAACCCTACAGGGAATTAGGAGTGGAACTCCTGGAAAGATAAAGGAATGGAACTGAGAAAGAAAGACGTGGTAGTGTGCTGTCTCTTGGGTACGTAATACCAAGGGAAGTACCTGTACCTGTTTAGTGCAGGGCGGAGCCAACCGCCCCAGGGACCCAGGGTTAGGACTGGCCACTTTGTACCGACCTGCAGGCCCTCGTGTACGTAGTACCGAGGAGAGCAACTAGTGTAGGGAGGTACTAGCTACCCCACGGGGCCCGGGGTTCAGCTAGCCTCCTACACCGACTTGTTAGGCCCACTGGGCAAACCAGGGTAGTCAGGCGAGGGTGTGCGGATTGTGGAGGGGCAAGGCCCCTGTTTGGTTACTGTGGAGGGGTTGGACCCCTGTTACTGAGAGGGCTCTGCCCTGTACTGGTTCCGTGCTGTTCTTTGGGCGCACCCGTTAAAGGAAACGACTGACCGCGTGCCAGTGCGGGTTAGCTACCTGTGCGTTTATCGCGCGTGCCGTAGTCACCGTTACGTCTGCCCGTGACCCTGGGGTGGTTGACTGAGAGTAGGATCACCACGGGGGACTCTCCCGACTAGGAGAGCACCACGTGCTACTTCTACTATTCGGAAAAGACTGCAATCAAGATCGTTCCCACAAGGAACATTCGAGATCAAGTGAAGGATCTGAGAAATAGATAAATTGTGAGACAATAGAAAGACGTAATTAAAGAAAGTAACAGAACATAACAGCTACTGTACACTCTACTGTTTCTTTTGTTCTAGTTGCCACTCTACTCAGCGTTTTGCTGACATGTTACACTCGTTACCTTTCAGGACTAGGTGTTGAGCAGCCAGGGTCAGCGGCTGCAGAGGACGCTGGGCCGAGTAGGGTCCAGTAGAGTTACCACTGTTCTCTTGTACCTCTTTTCAGTTCCACTGTAGTGAGTAGTTCTTATTACTGCTGTACTTTTCTTTGACTGCAGTTTCATATTATGTTATGAATGTTGTTCTACTGTTGTGGTGGTATATACTGTAGTGGTTTCTTTCCTTACTGCTGTATTTTGTTACTGTTAGTTATATTCATGCTGAATGTGATTTATTTTACTGCTCTTTTGGTTACTTCCTCGTTGGACGACCAAGTCTTGGGATTAGTCGAGTCGGTCCGGTTCTCGTGTCTTGTAGGGACTCGGGAATCGGGTCGTTACATTGCATAACTTACCCAGTCAAACATGGTCAAAACTAAAATCCAACTTCACCATTGGATTCCTTATGTCCAAATTAGGTTTGTACCAAAATTTGAACCCAAGGATAACTTGTCCTGACTTAGTTTGCAAAATGGTTCTGTTAGATTACATTTATACCCCCAACTTTCAAAAACCCTTGCATTCAGCCCCCTAACTTCTTCATCGTCTTCACAATAAGGTCCCTCCGCCATTATCGCAGAGAAATCCTTCTCCGGCGACCTTTGATTGAGAAGAACTCCTTTATTCAATCAATCCCTTCCAAAATTGGAAGAGATTCTTTGAGAAATCCTCTTCAATCTGAACCTGTCCATGTGTTCTGAATCTTTCCTAATCTCTCATGCGAACGCATGAGAGATTTGGGTCTCAAAAAATTACCCCGAATCTGGTGACCTTCCAAGCTTGAAAAGCTGACTTCCCAATCTTTAATCTCTTCCTAGAACCCTTTATAAGGACCCTCAGAGCTCCCTGATCTCCTTACGCTCGAAATTGGCTGTGAATCCCCAGAATTCCTCTCTCTCTTTCACGGCCGAAGGCTCCTCGACGTCCAGCAATTCCCCTCTGCCTTTTCTCATAGTCCTTCCACAATATTAGTGGTGGATTCCTCTTCCCCGCCTCCGTCCGCATCTCGCCGTACCAGCAGACACCCTTTCCTATTCATCCTCATCGTTTCCACCTCATCGAAATCGCCTTCGTCTCCGGCATCGGCAACAGCACATCCGACGCCATCGCTGCCCACTTTGTTCACTTACCTTCTAGCTAAGTCCCTTACCTTCTTTACTTTATATTCACACTCACCCCACTTCAAATTGACCACCAACGCTTCTCCGCAACTCCATCTTTGGCTATCCCCTCCGGTGAGACCATCCCACCTCCACAGACCACCAAATCCCTCGCCGACAAGCCCACGACCATCGCCACACCTCACTGATCATTTCCCCTCTCTTTATTCACCTCTCCACTCACACACACACACCCCTGAACATACCCACTCACACGCACACAGTTCGACCTCGCTATGCACTCACAGCCACTATCTCTCCATGCCACCACCCCCATCATGTTCGTCGTGCTCCGACGACCCTCCCTGAGCATTCTAACGTGGCCAAAAGGCCATTTTGTTGATTTTACGAGTATGCCTTGTCCGCCATTGACGAGCAAGCTTCGAGCTTGCTTGAAAGCTCTCTCTAGGCGCTTCGGTCCCAGGTTAAAGCCCCAGGTCGTGCGGAAACATCTCGCGCACAAGTCCAGGTCCTCAACTGAAGAAGCGAGCCTCACAAGTTGAGGCAATTGAAGGGAGACCCCTTGCAGCGAACACGTGAAGAAGAAGGGTGCGAATAGTCCCACATTGTCGGCTGCGAAGCATGCTGAGGCACAGAAATTGAATAAGTGATAGTAGCTATTCGCCTCAGTTCACAGGATGAGATCCCTCTCACCTGCTCACCCGGCCTCGTCCGCGACACATACCTGCGGACCTGGCCTGACCCGATAACCTGACTTGCACTCCTCGCTCACCATCGCATGCCGGTGAGCCTGGATTCGGATATGTGCCTGAACCCGATAACTCGAATATCGGTGTCTCTGGGAGAGCGGATCCTAAGAGAGAAAGAGAGAGGAGAGTTGCGTGGATAGGGGGAGGGTTTTACTACAAGGAACTTCAGCAGACACTTAACCATATTCAGAAGAGGAAAGCTAGAGAAGAAGAAGAGGAGGATCACAGAGATAAAGGCAGAAGTTGAGGAAGAATCTGCAGCTAAAAAAGTAGAGAAAGAAGAAGTGAAGGCCTGAGAAGAAGAAGAAGGGGAAGCCGTGGCTGAAGAAATAGAAGAAGCTGCAGAAGAATGGAAGAGTCAGAGAAGGAGGAAGAAAAGAAGACAAAGAAGAGAATCAGTTTAAGTCGTCTAATTTCCAAATCATTAGCTTTCATTTCATACGTATACATTGAGTTCCTTAGTTAATATTGTAAGAGTACTTAGTGATCTAAATCACCATTTCACTCCCATCTTTTTGCACATTGATACTAATATTATTGCAAATTCCTCTGGTTTAAATTGTGATCTTGATTTCTAATTCTCATATTGCTCCTTGTGTTCAACCTCGAAACTTTTTCGAGTAATAAAAAACGTATTTGTTTTCAAAGAAATTTTGACTATATTACAACGCGTTATTTTAAACTCGATTTCACCCCGTTAAACAGTTGTTCTAAATGAAACTTTGGTCATAATTGCTTAGATTTCTGATTAAGTGATTAGTGAGATTGAATTGCTATTATATGCTCCCTGTGATCGACCTCAGACTCCATTTTAGAAACTGAGTTATAAATTTAATTATTTTCGAGCGATCGAGGCTTCTCTACGACGATTGAGAACCCTAAAATTGAAGCTCTAATCATCCACTGGAATCCTAAAACTTTAGTCTTAATAACTTGTTTGCAAATCATTTTAGGGTGATTTTGGGCCCATTACCCAACTCATCCTCAAACCTTAGGGTAGGATAGGTGAAGTTGATCCACTTTGTGGGTCAACCAACCTTTAAATTAGATCTCCAAGCATAAATCAAACCTAAAGTTCAAGTGAAATTCTAAGCACCTTCATTCAGGATTAAAATTGGTAGACTTAGGGGGTTAAGTTGCTCATTCCGGTCTACTTGGATTCTCAGTGACAATGAAGGTCGGGTAGGGGAAACCCTGTAACCTGTGGGGACGCTCTACTGTGTAGGGGTCTTTGCGAGACTATCCCTTCCTGGCTGCGCAGGTATTTCTCAGGTGAGTGATTTTCTGATCAAGAGGTATCATCTGCCTCGAATCTTTGGGTGCCTCAATTGGGTTTATTACACCTTCTGCCCCACATCTGGCTCCCTAGTGCATAATCGGGAGGAGGTCCTTAAGACTACCCTTGAGACCTTCATTAGCAGTTCACTCCCATCAAGGCCAAGCCTCGAATCACTTATTTGTGCTACCTTCCGATCATGTTGATATCTCTTCCAACTCTTTTGCTTCTAAGGCCAGATCTCCCTCATCTTCATCCTTGGACAATCAAGGAGAACCCAATTTCCAAGATCAGCTATAGCATCTCAATGATGTATTCCATGCACACTTCAATTCACCGTTGCATCCTCAGATGCGAGTTCACTACAATTCCACCGCAGTGGAGATCGAGCCTAGAGTACAAATCCCTGCTGGAGGGCCTAAAGTTGAACTCAAGCCAAATGTGATCCATGCTATTCCTAAATTCCATGGCTCAAACTTCGAAGATCCCTTCCAGCACTTCAACCAGCTAAAGCATTTGGCCCAGACCTTCGGGCCTGCCAAACAAAATCGAGACATCCTGCTCAAGAAAATGTTCTCCTTCTCACTGATGGGTAAAGGTGCCAATTAGTTCTAGACTTTGAATCGTCCAATCAACACATGGGGGGAACCACAGAATGAACATACAAAAAATTTTCCCTGTTGGTCGGACGAATGCTTTAAGACACTAGATCACACACTTCACACAAATCCAGGAGAACCACTTCATGAGGCATGGGATTACTTTCTAGATCTCATGTGCAGATGCCCCCATCACGGAGTTCCAAAGTGGGAACAAGTCCAATCTTTTTACCATTGGCTCTGTGATGAAATCAAGCTATTTCTCAACGCAACCTGTGATGGAAGCATCATGGGTCAACATGAAGATACCGTTTGGGAGATTGTCGAGAATATGTGCAAGAACTCCATAAACAATGAATCTATGGGTATGTTCAACTGGACGACTACCCGTGCATTGACAAACACATGAGGGGCACACGAGACTTAGGACCTATCCACATCCGTCAATCTAGAACTGATGGCCAGTCACCTAGACAAGGTTTCTATTATTGAGAAAAAGATGGATGAATTGGCTCGACATCTACAAAGAACCACCTCAGCACAACAAATCACACATGCGCAATCGCCATATGGTAGTGATGGGAACACCATCATGAGCCCTAACACGTCATTTTGACCTAGAAAAGATAACAAAGGCTCCAACATAACCTAGAGAAGGGCCTAATTCGAGGAATAACTGTTCTGAAAGGAAAATAAGAAACAAAGGGTAAAACTGTAATTTTACCATTATAGTACAACAATAGGATTTCTCAAGGTTTAAACATGGGTCAACTGGACTTAACAAGAGGAAAAGTGGGATGGTTCAATCAAAAAAGGGTTAATGTGCAATCTAGGAATTAAATGACTTTTTGTAACCCTAAAACAGACTCACTTAGTTTAATAAGGTTCGAGTCTGGATAAAAATCAACTAAACTCTCTAAAATTCATGGAAAAATATCTCCCAGGGTTTAGAACCTTCAATTTGGCCTTTGAAACCTATTTTGACCTAAATAGGGGTCCTAGCTAATCATTTGCCCTAATTTGGGTTTTTGTGTAAAATATCCAGTCAAACGTAGTTAAACCTAAAATACAACTTCATCATTGGATTCCTTAGGTCTAAATTAGGTTTTTACAAAGGGAGGTCACCTTGACCTACTTTGCAAAACAGTCCACCCAATTACATTTTAACCCCTAGCTTTTGAAAACCAATGCACAGGCCCCCCTATCTTCCTCGCCACTCTTTGCAATTAGGTCCCTCTGCCATTAGAGCGGAGGAGTCCTACTTCGGCGAGGATTTAAGGAGAATTTCTCCCTGATTCCTCATAGATCCCCTCTTAGATTTGAAAGGGAGATTCTCTGAGGAATTCCCTATCATCTGAATGCAATCTCAAACCTTGATTCGCACCCGATCTCTCGTGCAAACGCTCGAGAGACATGGGTGTCTCTCGCACATTCCTACTCCGGCAAGAACTCTTGCACTTAGAACTCTTGCACTTGGAAGCTTGCCTTCCAAGCACAAGGACCTCTTCCAGTACCTATAAAAGCATCCCCTGACCCTGCCGCTCAGATCCAGCTTGGTTTGGCTGGAGAACAACCTCCAATTGTTCTCTTCTCCTCCGGTCAGACATCCAGCAGTTTCTGGCGAGTCCTCCTCCCTCTTCTCGTCGCACTGCCACAATACCAGTGGCAGAGCTATCTTCACCTCCGTCCTCTGCGTCGCGCAGTACCAGCGCTGGCGTCAACCACCCCTTTGTCGTCGCCGTTCTGTCTCCACTGGAATCTTCTTCTCCGGTGGCAGTAGGTACGCACCAGCCTCCTTCATGTATCCCTTCGTCCCTTAAGTAGGTTAAATCTCTTCTCCTCTCTCCTCTCTATATGTCCCCCTTCTTTATTTCTATTTTCAACCCCTCGACACCGCAGACCACCACCATCTTCCTCATCTCCGGCAGACCATCGGAGAGGTGTCTCCGTCACCTCCACGCACCCATCCACCTCGCCAAACCTCTCAAAACCTCCGCCATCATCCACTGATCACTTTCCCCATCTCCATCGACCGCCATACCCTCCACAAGCTCCCCCCGACCACACCCATCACAACGGCCACTGACTGACCTACGCATGCACGCCTAGCCCGCTGACAAAGATATTTTCACTTATTTATGAAGATTATAGCAATAAATTAATATGTCTACAACCTAGAGGATTATTGGACTAGTCTTTAGCTTGCCTCCTCCCAAAAGGTCGTAGACAGAGCTCGGTAAAATGTTCACCCCCACACCCAGATCGAGAGGAGCCTCATCAATGTGTTGGTTACCTATAACCACTAAAATATACGAGGCCCCTGGGTCTTTCATCTTGGGGGGCATTCCATGTTGGAGAACTGAGATAACATGGTCAGGCAGGATGAATTTGGTTTGGTCCTGTTTCCTAGATCGACGCTTTTGGGTGCACAGGTCCTTCAGAAACTTGGCATAGGACGAGATCTGTTTAATAGCTTCCGACAAAGGCAAGTTAATCTGGACTTGCCTAAAAGTGTCCATAATCTCCTCCATCCTATCCTTGGCTCTAGGTGAGCCAACAAAAGATTCCCCAGGAGCAAATAGGCGCTTTGGATAGGGCACCCTCGGCTTCTGGGTAGAGGGGTCGTCATGGCGGGAAAGGGGTGGTCGAAGGATGACATCCTCATTGTGGGTGATTTTGTGCGAGGGAGAGCAGTGTGGCTCTTCCTTGGTGGAGATGGATGTCGGGTCAGGTGTAGAAGGGGAATTCTGAGACGTAACCGTAGAAGTGTTATTAGGCTTGTCAATCTTCTTTCCACTCCTCCGCACGGTCACCGCTTGGGCATGCTCCCTGAATACGACCCCCTTGCCCTTAGGGTTCTCCTTAGAAGAGTTAGGCAGCTTCCCTGGATCACATTGCCTAACTGCCACAGTAAGATGACAAATTTGGGATTGCATATCAGTAATCATATTATTCTGAGATTGGATGACCATATTCTGATGCTCTTGCATCGCTTTCATCATGGCTTTAAGTTCATCAATCTCAGAGGGCTTATTCTGAGGAGGGTTTTCATAAGATTGTTGGTATATGGGTTGGGGATGTAAGGGTCTTGTATTCCCTGAGTTAGAAGCATCATCTTGCTTCAAAGAGAAGTTTGGATGGTTCTGCCACCTCGGATTATAGGTATTGGAATAAGGGTTATTGCGAGGAGGAGGGCGGAAAACCTTGGGCCACGTTCAAGTCAGCCAGAATCAACTCAGGGAATTGATTTGCCTGATGTCACTCCGCAATGGTGTGCGTTGTGCTTTCTCAAATGGAGCATTCTCTTGAAGCCTGAAAGATAGAGGCTACTTGCGGGTTCATGCTAGGGTTTGCAAAAAGCCTATCAAAGTTTTTATTCAACAATTGAATTTGATAAGCCAAATCCCAAGAAGCCCCGGCTTCATGGGCCTCTTTCTTCCTCTGCAAGATTGATGGTTTTCTTCCCTGATAGGAAAAGGACAAATGTATGGAGTTGTCGCTTAATGTTTCAAATAATGCCCAGGCTTCATCCTCAGTTCTGGTCATAAAGGCTCCTGCACAGGCTGCATCGATGGTTTGCCTATGCCTTTCAGATAATCTGTTATAAAACCTTTCGACCAACTGCCATCCTGGCACCTGATGGTAGGGGCATAACCTAAGAAGGTCATTAAAGCACTCCCAAGTCTCATGAAATTGCTCCCCTTCCTGTTGAGTAAAAGCCATAATCTCTCTTCTGTAATGGTTGGTCTTCCTCATAGGAAAATACTTTTTCGACAATTCTCCCTTAAGGGTGGCCCAATCATTTACCCTCGCATCGAGGGTATGATACCAGTGCTTGGCCTTATCCTTTGGGGAGAAAGGAAATATAGTCCTCATCAGGGCCTCATCAGTAAAGCCCTGGAGCTTCACCGTGGAACAGACCTCGGTGAATTCCTCCAAATGTCGGTAGGCGTCCTCCCAAGTAGTACCATAAAAGGAAGGCAACAAAGATATGGTATTGCTCTTGATCTCATATGGATTATCGCTTGCCGACCGTCTCAGTGCTTGTGCGGGTTGGTTAGTTGGAATAAAATAGTCCCTTAGGGTCCTTTGTTGATTTGCTCCTTGATCAGCCATGCCTTCTCTTTTCTCTCCTAGGTGAGCTCTCCTAAGAATTCTCTCGGGCTCAGGATCAAACACTAGACTACCCTCAAGAGTGCGCCTACCAAGCATACAATATCAATCACAATTCAGGTTCTTATTGATTAAGTGAAACCTCCACTCCAAAGATAAGTCAAAAGGTCAAGGCTTATCCCTCCGCTCCCACGTAAGTGGTATAAGAGGGGTGATGACTTGAAATCTTAACCTTCTTTGTTGCGGAGGTAGAATTGGTTGATATAGATGGCCAAACAAGTTTTTCACTGCAATTACGAGCCTTAATCTGACCTTAGAGTGCCCTAGGACCTATACTTTGCTTGGATGATACTCCTAGGTGATCAAGTGAGAAGTTACTCCAAGGATGAACAAAGGGATGCAAGTAGGGCAAACCTTTCCTTTGAGGCAATGCGTATGCGGTGCCCCTTAACTACCCTTTTGTTTCTTTAAGGGGTGTCTCCCTCCGTGAAGTATCAAAACACTTGGACAAAAGATAGTAGCACCACCACCACCACAAAGCACAATTGGAGGGTTTGCACTGATAAAGAGACCGGAGCCTATAGCGTTAAGGGATCGAGCCTTAGTGCGGTGCCTAATGTGTGTGCTCAGTGTCAGAAGTGTGCATCACACCGCAAATCTTTTTATTTTTTTGAAAACGCAGACATGTCCCACAGAATCAGATCAAATGTGAATTGATTTTAAGGTCGAATCTGATTATCAGTCCCACTTTTAGTTAGGTGACCACCGAATTAGTAAATTCAAACAACTTGGTGGTCTTGAATTTTAATTTGAATGCAAATGCGTGAACAGGAGCTGGATGCAAAAGTTAGAAAGGTGTACCTGTCTCCAGCAATCTTCGTGCTAATTTGCTTGCAATGCAATACTAAGATCTAATGTGCTGCTCAATCACCCCTAAATGCACGTACCTAAGGACATGCAACTCCTAAACAGGCAGCTCGATATTTTCTTTTTTTACTTTTAAAGGCAAGCAAGCAGAAAATGGAATCACGCATGCAGAAAAATGTAAACCCTAGTAGCTAAAGAATGTGGGGACAGACCCCCAAAAATTCAGCCCCGATTACTACAAGGGCAAGAAGACAGAAATAAAATTTGTGACGATGGAGAATCCCCTGTGAAAGCGGGATCCAGGTCTCCAGCGCCTTTTCCTCGTGTGGCTTAGCTCAAGGTTGATGACGCTGCTCTGTTGCGCCTGTTGCCCCATCAGATTCCTCGCACAATAATATAAGGAATGATCAGATAATTACGCAACTCAGAATACTCAAAAATAATAAAGTGAATCTATTGCATCTGTTGCCTCCCCGGCAACAACGCCATTTGACAGAGAGATTTTCTCTTATTTATGAAGATGATAGCAATAAATTGATATGCAGTTGTGTTTTATGTGGTGGAAAATCTCTCAATCAAAGATTAAAATAAATAACAAATTGAACCACAATAAAAATGTCGCATCCACAGGGAGGAATAGAACCAATAAATTCATGAGTAGAGGATTATAATGTTTGCGGACAACATCGCAACTTCAATGTGAGGAATATGCTACTCTAAATGAAGCTTGCAATTTCATTAAAAGTTCAAGGCTATTTATGCAATTTTCACGTCAGGAACCAAGCTCCCAAAAGTATGTATATGATGCATGTGTAGTGGCATATCATGTAAATTTGACTTGCATGCAAATCTGAATTGAATTTCAATGTTGAATGATGCACATAACACAAGTTAAATAAATTCACGAAATCAAAAGTGCATCCATGCAATGTGCCTGAATAAAATAATAATATTAAAGTGACAATGGCATGGAATGTAATTTTTAATTGGAGCAAAAACAGAGGAATTCTCCTCTCTCATCCTCGCTTGAACGGCCGTGCGTGATTGGCGGCGAGAGTCGACGAGATGGTGCACCTCGACGAGTGCTTCGCGAAGGTGGTGACACGACGGCTGGAGGTGGTCAACGTGGCCGGACGGTGGAGGAGGACGTCGGCTTGACGATGGCAAGTGGCTGCGCGGGCTGCTGTGGCTACTCGCACGAGAGCGCGTCGCTACGCGATGGTGCATGCACAAGGACGCACGTGGGTGCTGCACTGCCTGCAGGTGCGGGGCTGCCTATTGGCGCACTGCTGTGGGCGTGCTTCCTGCCGGTGCGTTAGGTTCCTTGCTACAAACAGTGGAGTCGTGGAAGGAAGACGAAGGAGAGGAGCACGATCTGCACACACGCGCATAAGGGCGCGTGAGGGGTTGCGCTGCCTGCGGGTGCGTGGAAGGCGATGCGTGCACTTGCAGGGCGGTGGGGTGCTTGCAAGGGCTGGCTGCAAGCGCGTGTGGTGGGAGAGGATGGAAGGGTCGCGTGGTCACTACTTTACGCTTGCAAGGGTACGGTGAGGCAGTAGCAGGGCTGCAGGGCTGGAGAGGAAGGAGCGTGCTCTTGCTGGAGAGGGTGTGGATGCGCACAAGGGATGGAGATGGTGCTACACACAAGGGCTGGAGGCGCGCTTGCTAGATCCACAGTGCATGCCTTCTTCATGGTGCACGCAGGATCTTTTTCCCCGTCTCTTCTTCCCCCTTACCAAGCCCCTCCGCTTTTCTCTTTTATCTCCTCCCTGGCACAAGTCAAGGGATTTTCAAATCCCATACTAAAATTGGTCGGTGGCTGTTTTGGGTCTGTTGAGGCCGGCTGGAGGTTGAGGAAGGCTTAGTTGTGGCTGGCCGTCTGTTGAGGGAAATTTATTTCACCCCCCTGTTCTTTTGCAAAATTGATCCTCCTCTCTCACTTTCCCGATTATTAACCTGATGCAGTGGATTATGTGGAGGAGATGCAAAGGGTACGCTATGTGTGAGACCTGCATGAAATATAAAATAATTACATAATAAGCAATAGAATAAATGTAAACTTAAATAATGATGCATGCAATCATTTAATGAACTAATGTGGTTATTAACAAACATAAAATGTTAGAATAGAATTACTTAGGCATAACAATAGTCCATTAAAATGGACTCATCAGCCGCCCCGCGCCACGCCATCCACCTAGACACCTTCGCCGTGCCACAGCGAAGCTGCCTGTATTCTAATGAGGCTGAAAGGCCGTATTACTTGAAATGCAGGTCCGACCTTCGCCGCCATTAGAGCAGATATGGAGCTCGCAAGCTCGCTCCAGGCAGTTACGCTCCAGGTCTCAGGTCCTAGGTGATGCGGATTCACCTCATGCACGAATTCAGCTAGGCAAAAGGATTTGAGAGGCATCACAGCTATAGCAATTAGGCAAAGCATCCTCCTGCGGGTGCGCGAGAAGCGGGTGGGACTTTTAGTCCCACCTCGGAAAGTCTGAAGCACGCTGAGTGATATAAAGTGAATTTGTGATATCGACTTGTTGCCTTCGATCACAGGGTGAGGTCCCCTCGCCCGCTTACCCGCCTCATCCGCGACCCATGCTACGCGAACTTGGCTTGCCTGACTCGTTTACCGTGCACTCCTCGCGTACCACCCATGCCGGTGCGCCTGGACCTGAGTGTGCTTTCCTGACCCAAATACCCGATTGGCTCTGGGAGAGCAACCTACAAGAGAAAAGAGAGAGCGTACGCGAGGGAGGGTAGGGGTAGGTTTTGCACTTGTGTGGAGGGAAAGGAAGAAGGAAGAGGAAGGTGCAGTTGTAGAGAAGAAGGAGAAGGAAGAGGAAGCTGAGGCTCAGGAGGAAACTAAAGAAGATCTAAGGAGGGAGAAGGCGCAGCCAAGCCAGAGATGGAAGGAGAAGGCATTGTAGTAGAGAAGGTGTGGCTGAAGAAAAGGCAAAGGCAAAAGCAAAGGCAAAGAAGAAGGAATAAGAAGGAAGGAGAAATCAAGGAAAAAGAGAAGTCAGAGAAGAAGAAGGCCAAAGCCAGAGAAGAAAAGAAAGAGAAGCTAAGGCAAGCACGTAGAGGAAAGGAAGAGAAAGAAGAAAGAAGAAAGCTAAGGAAAGAGGAGAAGCCAAGAAGGAGAAAGAACACAAAAAGAAGAAGGAAGCCATCGACCAAAAGAATCAATCTTTTTATTCAATTTCTCTTTTATTGCTACATCTTAGTATTCATAAACTCCTGCACTATATTTTGAATTATATTTTGGGTAACTTTAAGTGTTCAAATTACATTTATTGAGATTAGTGAATAAATTCCATTTGCTCCCTGTGTTTGACCTCGGACTTAACATTCGAGTAATAAAATTCTTTTTTGTTTACAAGGCGATTTCAACTATATTATGACGAAGTACTTATTTTTAAAAATCGATCTCGCCTTTTCTGTAAACAGGTAGGGAGGTTGTGCATAACATTTTTCACCACTCTCATCAGGGGATGGACTCATATCCACCCCGTTTGATCTTAGTATCCGAGGAAACTCTGGAACTACCTGCTCTAGTTGGGGAACGTTGAAGCCTCGTATTTTGCATTCTTTGGAGTTCCTCAGACTTGCAAGGATCTCCGCGCCATCCAGAATGATCCATTTACTAACACTTATAACCCTGGATGGCATAATTATCCTAACTTTGTGTGGTCAGGGAGTAATCAAAATCCATGATCTCAATTCTAGCCTCGACCACAAGCTCCACGCCCTTACCAGTCTGCTCAGCCTGGGCCCTATCCAAATTATCAATTCGGGCCATCAAGGGATGATCAAATGTCTCTCATCCTACAAACCCTGGTTGACATTCAAAAATCCAGTGCGGCCATGCAGAAACAGCATAAAGACGAGATCACAAAGGTCCTAAATCAACTGGCACAAATGGAAAATTCTTGCCAGCATGGTGCACTTCCATCTCAACCTCTACCATGTCCGAATAACATGCCAAATTAGAGGCGTATTATGAACCCAAATCAAGGCCAAGCTCACTATGTTTACCAGACCCCTTCTAGTCCATCACCCGATGGGATGGAAGCTTCAACATCATACTCGAGATATCAGCAACAATCGCCACTCCTACCAAATCCAAACTAGAGCTAGGAAAGACTTAATTCTGTTACCACCCGAAGTGGCAAAATGACACAGGATCGACCTTATCCAAGCCACTCCCATCTTGGAAGCTCAGAGCCTAAACATAGGATGGTTATCCAGGACACCCCTATCCCAGATCCAGAACCTAAACCAATCCTAGAGGAACCTACAAAGGTTCCATATCCTGAGGCCTTGACCAAAAGAAAAATGGAAACCCAAACCCATGGCATTTGAA
This sequence comes from Thalassia testudinum, assembly GCA_037157565.1. NCBI lineage: Eukaryota > Viridiplantae > Streptophyta > Magnoliopsida > Alismatales > Hydrocharitaceae > Thalassia > Thalassia testudinum. The sequence goes on from JAZHRO010000003.1 coordinate 28,251,626, forward strand.
GAAGATCTAGTCAAGCTCTTTGACCAAGTCCAGATAAACATCCCCTTGATGGATGTGATCCGCCACGTACTAGGATATGCGAGATTTTTAAAGAATTTATGTACACCTAAGCGTAAGCCGCAAACCAAAGACGGGAGTCTAATCGTATCGTCTGTGCAAGTCAGCTTGATCATTTTGAGCAAGCTCGCAAAAAGCAAAAGATCCTAGCACCCCTTTGATCTCCTGCAAATTGGTGATCTAGACTTTGATCAAGCATTGTTTGATTTAGGAGACTCCATAAATTTGATACCTACATCGCTACTAGACCATTTCGAGGAAACTAAGCTCAAACCAACTGAGGTGACTTTACAATTAGTAGATGATCAATCAAGTCACCTAGAGAAATTCTTGAGGATGTTCTTGTACGGATCCGTGATTTCTATTTTCTAGTGGACATCATTGTGTTAGACATGAACACTCCTGAAAATCTAAGGAACACACCAATCATCTTAGGGAGACCATTCCTAGCCACAGCTAGGGAAAATATCAATTGTGACGGGGGCCAAATCGAGTTAAAATTCAGGAACCAAACATTAAAGATTGATATCCTCAATGCCTAAAATGGAATAAGCTATAGGGTAATTAAGGGAGTATATGACATTAGTTCTATGGCTGAGGATCCACTTGCAAAGGAAGACTCGATTATTCCTAATCCTCAACTACAACTGAATTCTGACCCATAGTCAGAGGAGCCTAGAAGTGACCTAGATTCACCTTCAGCTCACAATTTATTTTCTGAGTCCCATTTGGAACCCCCATCTACCGCTGATAACACAGTTACGGAGTTGAGACCCCTCCCAGATCATCTGAAGTATGCATTCTTGGGTTCCAATCAAACGTTTCCTGTGATTATCAATTCCCAACTCACATCTGATCAGGAAATAAAGCTGATTTCTATTCTCTAGCAGCATCGGAGATCCATTAGAAGGACTCTCAATGTTATGAATGGTATCAGTCTCTCCAATTGCACACACTATATCTACACATAGGAGGATTCACAACCATCCTGAGAAATGGAGAGATGACTCAATCCGAATCTACAAGAAGTCATGAAGAAAGAGATCATCAAGTGGTTAGATGCTGGCATTATCTACCTAATCTCTGATGGTCATTGGGTGAGCCCGATCTAGGTTGTACCTAAGAAGGCAATGGGAACACCATCATGAGCCATAACTATCTCAATTTGGTCTAATAAAGTTGGTAAAAGCACATACATAACCATCAGAGGGTCATATAAGTATAATGATTTGTTTTGAGAAGATAAGAAATCATAGTTATTTCTGCAATTTTACTATCTTGTCACAAATACAAAATAACCACGGGGTATGTCGGGGGTTTATTAAAGGTCATATGGTCATTAATGTCAAAAAGGGGCGTCCATGTAGACAGAAACGGGGTTTCACGCGTTTCAAGAATTAAATGACATTTAAAATCCTAAAAACAGACCTACTTAATTCACTGAGGTTTTCGTCAGGATAAAATTCACCTAAATCCTCTGAAAATCATATAAAAATATTCTCTAGCATTTGGCATCCTTGATTTGACCATTTGAACCCATTTTGACCTAAAATAAAGTCTCAGACAAATAGTTGCTCTAACTTGGGTTTTCACATAATTTACCCAGTCAAACATGGTCAAAACCTAAATCTGACTTCAACATTAAATTCCTCGGGTCCAAATTAGGTTTGTATTAAAATTTAGACGCAATCAGAGATCATCTTGACTAAGTTTACATTTTGGTCCAGTCTTACTCTTTTCTCTCACATACATGCCCCTAACTTTTGAATTATTTGCAAATAGCCCCCCAGCTTCTTCATCCTCTTTGTAGACTGGTCCTTGCCGCCATTGGAGGTCAGCCGACCTCCAGGCGAGCTTTGACTGAACCAAATCCTACTCTAATGGCAACCAAATCCCACCAAATTTGGTGGGATTGATTTTACACCTAGACAAACCTATTGGGACAGATCCTAACTCCTAAAACCCTTTGATTCGTGTGTGCGAACGCATTGAATCAATGGGTGTTTCTTGATTTCCTAGAGCGCACATCCGAGCTCTTTCATGATCTAGAGCCTTCTTTGGAGCTCTATTTAAGCCCTGGAACCCTTGCCTTACCTCCTTAGCAAGTTTTGGCGAGTTAAATACCACTACTTCTCCTCCTTCGGCCAACGAACCTCTACTCCGATGACCTCTCTTCGTCCTTCCCTTCCGGCCCTCCAACCATCAATTTGGATGACCAACCATCTTCCTCTCTTCATCGCAAATGTCACCAGCCAAAGCACGACCACCATCTCTGCGTCCTACTTCGTCACCTCCTCACCGTCTCCATCTCATTCTCCAGCTTTGGTCAAGCCACGACTGGATCTCTCCGGCCTCCTTTGTCTTCTCTAAAACCCCTTATTCCTTCCTCTATCCCTCTACATTATTTCCTCCTCACCTACACTTCCAAACGACCACTGCATTGCCCTCCCACACTTCATCTTCTTCACAGTCGGCAGAAATCCGACAGGCTTTATCGGCCTCCATAGACCACCAAATCACCCCCCCCCCCTCACCTCCACAAGCTCTGCCACACCACACTCGTCAAAAGCCCTCTTCTAATTTGGGCTTTCATCCACCAATGCACTCCAACTCCTTCGCACACCTTCTTCGACTCCGTCAACCCTCCACATGCAAGCACTCACCAAACAACCACCACGAGGTACTTCCCTTCCCACGGCGACCCTTCTGAGCTTATCTGACAAGGCCGAGAGGCCGTGCTTTCTGTTTCAGGTATATGCTAGAGCTCCAACGCCACTTGTGAATTCGCCGATCACATCTTCAGTCCTCTGACCACAACTGCTCCGGGTTTCAGTCCCAAACTCTACAGCCAGGTTCCAAGAAGACACCCAGGTGCTCAATTGCACGGTACTGTCTCATCTTCGACATCAATTGGGAGCTCCTTCATCTACTGCTGTGCTGAGAAGAAGGGGGGCTAGATAGTCCCACATCGTCGAAAGCAGACGCGCTCATAGCACATAAATTGATTTTGTGCCTCTGCCCGGTTGCCTCCGATAGCATCGGCGTGAGGTCCTGAACGCACGCTCCACGCCCTTGCTCACGCCACGCGGGTCTGGGGCCTTGGTCCGATTACTCAGCTACCTGGGTCCGGTCTGGTTTGCCTGATTCTGAGAGAGAAGGGAAGAGAAGTAAAGAGAGAGAGGGGAGGGGTTTTGCCCTCTGCTGCTCTCCACACTTAAGCGAATTTGAGAGTCCTTCGCCTCCATGCTGCTGTGCTGACCTTGTGCCTCTCCCTTGAGGCTTGAAGGAGAAAAGAGGCCTTTGCCTCTGTTGCTGGTTCTAGGTTACTGTTGCATTATTGAAATAGTTAGTTGATGTGGAATATTGGTTGATAATCACTAATGATACATTTGAACTTCATTAAAAGGGTTAATTGGTGATTCAAATCACCATTTTAACCCATCATTTTTTGCACATTGATATTTTAAATATTGATATATCATTCTTGAATAGTTCTAAATCAACTTTTGATTGCAATTGTTTATATCTCTTACTTAGAATTGTGATCTTGAGATTAATTGTTTAATTGCTCCCTACGTTCGACCTTGGATTTCTATTCGAGCATAAATTTTATTTGTTTTCACGCTTTATCGGGTATACTACAACGTATCATTTTTAAAACCCGATTCAGAGCGAGAAACAGAAGGAAGGGCTCGCCGTCATCACGACTAAATTTGGAGAAACCATCCCAACCTGCATTACAAATTCGTGGAGAGTCTGCATAGACTATTGGAAATTGAATGCCTCCACGAAGAAAGATCATTTCCCACTTCCGTTCATTGACCATATTCTCGAGAAACTGGCAGGAAATCGATTTTTCTATTTCTCGGATGCTTACTCTGGATATAATTAGGCGACAATTCATCCAGAGGATCAGGAAAAGACCACCTTTACTTGCCCTTACGGTACATATGTGTTCCGCGTATGCCATTCAGGCTATGCAATGCACTTGCCACATTTTAACGGTGCATGCTATCCATATTCTCAGATATGGTGGGTAATTACCTTGAGGTCTTCATGGACGACTTCTCGGTATTCGGTGAATCTTTTGATGAGTGCCTTCTGCATTTGGTCCAAATCTTTAAAAGATGCATTAAAGTGAACCTGGTTCTCTCTTGGGAAAAGAACCACTTCATGGTTCCTGAAGGCATCATTATTGGACATCTCGTCTCTGAGAGGGGTATACAGGTTGACCTAGCTAAGGTGAATTTGATTTCCAAGTTACCAATGCCTAACTCGGTCAAATACCTCAGATCATTCCTAGGGCACAACGGATTTTATCATCAATTCATACCTGATTTCTCTAAGATTGCGCACCCCTTGACAAATCTCCTCTCAAAGGACACACCTTTTGAGGTATTGAGTGAGTGTATTGACGCATTTGAGATTCCATGTGACTGAGTCACCCAAGCACCAATCCTGCAATCTCCTAACTGGTCTCAACCTTGCAAGATCATGTGCGATACGTCTCGCTACACAATAGTTGTGCTGGGTCAGAAAATCGATGGGAAACCAGTGGTCATATATTATGCCAGCAAGACATTGGACGAGGCTAAGCGTAATTACATTATTACAGAGAAAGTGCTGCTAGCTGTGGTATTTGGCCTGGAGAAATTCAGGTCCTACCTCTTGGGATCCCATGTCATCATTTACTCAGATCACATCGCAGTGAGGCACCTACTCATGAAGAAGGACATGAAGCTCAGATTAAACCCCTCGATCTTGCTGTTACAAGTATTCGATCTTGAAATTCGCGATAACGTGGGAAAGCAGAAAGTGGTAGCTGTCCACTTATCCCGTCTTCCTTCTTCACTCATCGACCCTTCTAGACCTATCACAGAGCATGTTCCAGATGAGCACCTCCTAACAATCTAAACAGAACTTTAGTGGTATGCTGATATGGTGAATTATTTAGCATCGCATTAGATTTCGTCTGATTGGCCAAAAGCTAAGAAAGACATTATTTTCATATGCCAAAAACTTTGCCTGGGAAGATCTGTATCTTTTCCGCATCGGTGCTAATTAAATCATCAGAAGATGTGTTCTGGAATCTGAGTTCAATGGAATTCTATCCTTCTGTCACCACCAGGTCTGTGGTGGTCACTTTTTGGGACACAAGTCTGCAGCAAAAGTCCTCCAGTGTGGATTCTATTGGCCCACAATTTTCAAAGATGCACACGACTACTGTAAAGCACGCACTCGGTGCCAGACCTTAGGCAACATGAGCAGACATGACATGATGCCTTTACAGCCAATTCTTGTGTGCGAAATCTTTGACATCTGGGGGTTTGACTTTATAGGCCCCTTCCCAAAATCCGATGGTTTCGAATACATTCTCCTAACCGTGGACTGTCTCCAAATGGATCGAAGCCATCCCAACCCAAATAAATGATCATAAAGTTGTGATTAAATTCATTCATCAACACATTTTTTCTCGGTTCGATATTCCACAGGCTATCATCTCTAATGGAGGGATCCACTTAGCGAATGTGCACTTCCTATCCCTAATGAAAAAGTACGGGGTGTTGCAACATATCTCGACTCCTTATCACCCCCAGACTAATGGATTGGCTGAATTGTCAAATAGGGAGATCAAGAAGATCCTTATGGTCACTGTTCGACTTGACAGGAAGGACTAGTTTGCCCGCCTTCTGGAAACCTTGTGGGCCTATAGGATCGCTCATAAGACCCAGTTAGGCATGTCTCCCTTCAGACTCGTGTATGGGAGGGCATGTCACCCTCCCGTAGAACTGGAGCATAAAGCTTACTGGGCAGTACAGAAGTGCAATCTAAATCTTTTGAAGGCCGGAATCCACTGCCAGTTGCAATTAAGCGAGATCGAGGAACTACGCATTGACGCGTGTGAGAACTCGCAAATCTACAAAGTGCAGGTAAAAGCCTTCCATGATAACCACATTTCATGTAAATCCTTCCATCCAGGTCATAAAGTGTTACTCTTTGATGCCAAACTCAAACTCTTCCTAGGAAAATTCAGATCAAAATGGATTGGACCGTTTCTAGTGAGACGAGTATTCGGAAATGGTGCTGTCGAAATCAGTGAACTCAACCCTGATTCTGTACCTTTTGTTGTGAATGGTCAAATACTCAAACCATTCTTCGAACTCACCAACACAAATTTGGCTGCAGTATCTTTTGATCTCCATTCCCCCTGAGCTTCATTGTACCTAACTGATGGCATTAAACTTAGCGCTTAATGGGTGGTAACCCATCATCTTTGGAAAACCTGAAACGTTCCTGACATATCCTTTTGCTGAATTCATATTCCACTTTAGGGTTCGCCCATTAGAATAGTTGACTCCACCTTTGATACTTGTATCAAAGCTAGAAATCATCTGCAACAGTCATTTCGACCCATTCGCCACCCACCTATTCTAATGTAAGATCTAAATTGAACTCGAATCCACCTAATTTAAAATGAGAACAATGCAAATCTTAGGCATGGGGGATATTAAAGTACAAAATGTTATGAAATAAATGCATGGAAGGGTTTCATAAAAAAAAAGAGAGGAGAAAAAAAAAGAGAGAGGAGAAGGGTTTCTGCTCGTTGTCATTTTTTGGCGTTGTTGCTAGGGAGGTAATGGGCCTTTGTTTAGTTTCTTTTAAGTGCTTACTTAGCTCCTAATTACGTTTCCTCTGCTGGTTACTTGTGTGTAGGGCCACCAAGATGGGAATTGCACACGCAACAAACCGAGTTGCAGAAGGAGGTAAGCTTTTATTCTTTCCTTTAAAAAATCTAAAAAAAATAAATATTAAAAATGAAAAAAAATTTGACCAAAAATGGGATCAGTTTACTCTTTGTTAACCCATAATAACAAAGGTAGCCCATTTTCTTTATTTTGAGTTCAAATACACCCAAACTTCTAACTTTAGAAACCACCCCAAGCTTATCCGAGCTCCAAAAAATTCTAAAATCCCTCCAGGAGATAGATATACTAATTAGCTTTTATTTCACATCATTTTTCCTTGAATACTCACTCTGTACAATTTTTCAAAATTCCTACAGTGGAGGTCTATTAACATTGAAATAGAGACAGACTTGTTCTGTCTTTGCAAATTTGTTGTGGAGGGCGCACAAATCCAAATCCTATCAAATCAGTGGCATTGGAATGCTCTTTGAACTTAATATCTCCAATAATTTTTTAAGAATTCTTCAGTGTAGCTAGACTTTTCCACTAAGTTGGTTTGCTGGGTTGTACTTGCTTGTTGTATACCCATCAGGACTAAAAAATCCATATAAAATCTTAAAACCCCTTTAAAAGTCAAATAAACATCATTTATGAGATCCTGATTGAGAGAGGAATCAACACCCATTGTAGGGTTTTCATCTAATACTGTTTCCATCTCAAATAAATAAGAAAACCCACTCATTCAATCTAGCAGCAACATCACAATAGGGTGTTTCAACTTAAGGATTTAAATTTTTAGACACACTCTTCACATACCTTGCTTGAGTGTGCCCTTTGGTTGAACTAATTATAACAGGCACTAGTTTGAGAAGCCACTCTTGTGTTGCTTGGGTTGCCCTGCCTATGTAAATTAAAATTGACTCACAAGAGTACCAACTAACAACATCCCTAGGGCCACTACACAATTAGGAGTGTGAGTTAATCAAAAAGGGAAAACACAAGTGATTACGCAACAATTGTAAGACCTAATACACCTGAATTAAGTTAAATCCCAGCTTAACTTAGCAATAATACATGCATGAGTGGCATATTTGGCAACAAAGTTGAATTGTTAGCTTTGTAAATAATATTGTTCTTTTATGTCCTAATTGAGAAGCAATAACAATTGTTGGTAATTCGAGGACGCAGATGATAAATACAACCTTATGGATCTGTTCAAGACGACAACCAGAGTCCAACGCTTCCGAAATCGTCTTGCTCGGACTTCCGTTGCATCTTATAATGTTTGCGGAAGAGCAAAGGCTAAGAAGCAAGGTGGCACAAATTTGAACCTTAGATGCCGAATCCGACCACACAGATTGAACTGGATCAATGATCGTAGTTGAACGACGCAAAAATTATCTCGATCGGAGCCCTACAGCACCATCTACAAAAGCGAGAAAACGAACGGTCAAGATGGTACCACGTAGCACTATCCCAGTGAACTCTTGCTTTGATAACGCACAATAAAGTGCGTTCATCACCTTAACATTGCTGACTATCTACTTTGTTCTGCAGTCTGATGATAATGTCATCATTAGCCATAGCTAGCTTTATTTAGTCACAATCCATTGATAAATGTTCTTACATAGCCGCCAAAGAACCGTAATTCGTTGCACATTCATTTTGAGAAATAAACATGAAAATAGGGGTAAAACTGAAGTTTTAACAGAATATCCTAAATGCAGAACAATCATGAGATTTCTTAGGGGTTAACTAAAAGTCAAATGGTCATAAATGTCTAATAAGTGGCTTCACAGAGACAGAAACGGGTTTTCACGTATTTCGAGAATTAATGGACATCTGAAACCCTAAAAATAGATCCGCTTAATTAACTAAGGTTCTGGTCATGATAAAATTCATCTAAATCTTCTAAAAATCAAAGAAAAATATTTTATAGGGTTTGGTATGCTTACTTTGACCATTGGAACCCATTTTCACTTAAAATAGAGTCTCAGACAGACAGTTGCCCTAATTTAGGTTTCTACGCAAATTACCCAGTTTGCAATTTTGAGATCACCTTGACCTAGTTTGCATTTCAGTCCAGTCTAACTCTTTCTATCACAAATGCACCCCTATCTTTTTGAATTCCTTGCAAATGGGTCCTTAAGTTTGTCGTCTTCCTTGAAATTAGGTCTCTCTACCATTATCACAGAGGAACTCCTACTTTGGCGACCTTTAATCAGAGATTTCTCTCTGATTCCTTGGCAGATCTCACCCAAAAATGGAAGGACTCCTGACGAGATCCTCTTCCATTTGAGCTTCTTCATGACCTTCCAAATCAATCCAAAGGCTCATGCGAACCTTTTGAATGCTCGAGTCTCCTATTTCGCAAAGTTTCGAAGCCTCTAAGCTTGGAAAGCTCTCTTGAGGCCTATTTAAGGATCCAGGTTGTAAGGTCGTGCTCCTTAGTTAGGTTTGGGGCCAAAAACCTCTTCTAAACCCTACCTCTGGCCTCTCTCCGACCAAGCTCCGACGGTCCTCTTCATTCTCCTTCGTCCACGGCCCCAACCGTCAAATTGGAGGCACAACTATCCTCCCCGCCTTCCTCCGATGGTGGCCGGTCAAAGCCCCGTCGTCCTAGACCTCTTTCCTCGTCGCCATCCCCCTCCAGTGAAGTTCTCTTCCATAGCTCTAGCTTGCCAAAGCCGATGTCATTCCTACCCTTTCGTTCACTTAGAGTAGTTAGATCAGTTCTTTTAGAATCTTAGGTTAGATTCCCCTATTCAAAACCAAAAACAACCCTCAATGCACACTCACACCGTCATCTCCCTCTACTCCAGCCACATCCCTGGCAAGGCCTTCCCATCATTCTACCGCGCCACACACCTCACCGAAACCCCCTACACCTCCACCGTCACCCCGTGATCAAAACCCCTCTTCTTATTCGCCATTCCATCAACTCACACCACCCCTCGAACAAACCCACCTTCGCACTCACTTCAAGACTCCATTCAGCCACCACACACCTCCACACGCCACGAGACCACCACCAATGCACTCCACACCCTACGACGAAGGTCCTAAGCTGTTTTAATCAGGCCAAGAGGGCATATTGATGTATTTTAGGTACACGTCAACCTCCACCACTGCCGCCATCAATGTTGCCGTGTTCTTCAAGTTTAAGGTCACGCTTGTCCCTGGTGTCCCCTCCAGGCCATGCGGGTGACCTCCAGGAACTCTCCCAGGTCCTCAATTAGAAATCTTGGTTGTGACTTCAACGCCAATTCGACGAGCCTTCTGCAGCAGCACATGCGAAAGAAAGGAGGGACATTAGTCCCACCTCGAAAACATAGGAGCACGTTAAGGCACATAAATTAATTTTGTCTCTGTGGCTTACCGCCTCTAAACATGAGGTGAGGTACCTCATACTCGCACACCCGACCTGACCTATCCCTCACTCCTTGGCTGTGACCCATGTTTGCAGCCGTGGACCCAGGTTGACCCATACCTGATTACCCGATTATTTGAGAGAAAGAGGAGAGGAGGAAGGATAGAGAAAGAGAGAGAGGGGGAGGGTAGGTTTTGCTCTTCAAAGAGAGCCTGACACTTAGTCACTGAGCTTGAAAGAAGAGAATTCTCTGATAAGAGAAGAACAGAAGAGGGGCCATGTCTGAGAAAGGAAAGGAAAAAGAAAAGAAGAGGAAGAGGCTAAAGAAGAAGGAAAAGAAACAAAAGGAAGAGAAAGGCTATGCCAAAAGAGAAGAAGAATTGAGAAGAATAAGAAGCCAAAGAGACGAAGAAGAAAGCAGACAGAAAGAAGAGAAAAAGGAACAGCACTATAGCAAGGCTTGGTTAAGTCGTCTGATTCACAAATTAGACATCTGATCACTGTTCCTTTATTTAAGATGATTGAGTAATTGATAAATATGTGCTTAGACTAAAAATTGGTGATCTAAATCACCATTATTTTGTTTTAAGTATCTTTTTGTTTCTAAACACATTGATCTTCATTGAATATCTATTGTGACAGATTAATATTCATTGAAGTATCATTATTATGCTTATTTCTGTGCTCATTTATATATTTATTTTGATTAGCATGTGAATTACTATTTGCTCCCTGTGTTCGACCTCGATCCTCATTTCTAGATTTTCGAGCTATAAATTGTATTTGTTGAAGAGCTATTTAGGAGAGTTTACTACAACGAGACACATTTAAACTCCTGAAAAGCCCTACTCAACACAGTCCATGCTACCCCTTCTTGTGGCTACAGATCCGAATACCTTGTTTGAAAGAGGCTCCACGATTCTTCATCCATCACTTTCAGAAATACTTGCATTCTTCTCTTCCAATGCCCATAGTCCGTCCCATCAAAATAGGGAGGACGGGTTGATGATTGCCCTTCGATGCGCTTTGAAGTTGATGCCATCGCGAGTTGAGTTGTTACGTCTTCTCGCAACCCACTCTGATATCACCTGTAAAATCTTGGCTCAATTATAGTATAGGCTACGCGCACACAAACACACTCAAGCAAATATTAGTAATAACAAAAACAAAATTACCGAAATAATTCAAACCACAAAGAATACAAAATGTATAGCGGTTCCCCACTTATTTGGGTACTCCAGTACTTAAGCCTCACAGCTTAGGATTTTTAATCCGATTCCCTCAACCGCCAGGGAATCACTTTACTAACCAAGATAATTAACTGGTTACCTCAACCCAAGTACAAGAAACGGGTTTGTTACAACCCAAAGGATGAGAAAAAGCTCAATACAAAGATAGCACTGGTGTAAGATAAAATAAATCTTACAACAGGGATTCATAAGCTTCTCAACAATAGTTAAAATGAGATTACCGATTAGAGAGCTTAGAAAAGACGTGAATCGCTTTGTAAATGCATGAAAGAAACATGTCATTGAGTTTGCAAATTCGTAAAGAGATTGAGAGCAGTGAACACAATTTCTTCTCTTGAGAAAAATGGTGGAAGTATGAAAATTAAGCTCTAGGATTTTTCCTTCTATTTCTTGTATCTCTCTTATTTTTGAACCAAGAGTCCGATAGTCTTTATATAGAGTTAGGGCTTTAGTTATACATCTACTAGACGTTGGGGTTTAAATCCTAACGTTCAAGATCTCAAAATTAATATTGTAGCCGTTTAGATTTGGCCTAATGGAAAGTTGGTACTCGTACTAAAGTATGTGTACCGATACTAGTGACTTACAATTTTCTGTTTTAAGTTAACTTGCCACAGGCAGTACCTATTGGGTACTAGCACTAATCATGAGTACCGGTACTCGTTACTTCCTGATTTGAGTTTCAAATACTTAACACAAATCTGTAACCACTTATACCGGTACTGATCATAGGTACTGGTACTCGTTGCCTCTAGTACCAGTACTGATCATGAGTATCAGTACTCGTTGCCTCCAGTACTGATATTGATCATGGGTATCGATACCCGCGGGGTACAGGTTTGTTTCTTTGAAGAAACTCAAACCTGTAACGCACATGTACCTATACTAAACCTTAGTATTGATACTTGTGGCTTAACAGGTACCTTTTTAAATATGAATAAAACTTGATTATTAGTCTATTTTTGCAAATACTTTAAACATTAAAAAACTATCTTTTAAACAATACATACTTTGAAATAAATTGAATGATCATAATGTTTTATCCTAATTTATCTCTATATGATTTTTACGATCTAATTCTTGTTTCTTTGTTAAGAGGCATACATTCTAAGAAGAAAATAAAAACCTAATCTAATTGAAAACATAAACTCCTATCTGAAAATGATCTTCTATCATCATCATCATCATGGCCTCCTCGTCATCTTGCTCTATATGCCTCAATCTCCATCACAATCTGAAATATCATTCAATTGCAAACATTAATCTAAAATAAGCTTGTTAACACCAAAACAGGATGTGGAACATGGTTCGAAAACCTTTGCCTGTGATTTGTTTATATTTGATTCAAGGTTGTCATTCGCTTAAATACATCAAATCTAAGGCAGCATACACTATGGTTTATATAGAGGCTAGGATGGTTTGCGATTGGTGGGTCTAGTGTGCCTAGGATCACTAAAATCAAGGGCTAGGAGATAACTAAGGGGCCATCCATGATATAGGTAAAAAAGGGCTCTTGATTGTGGAGCAGAGGGTGTAGATGGAGAGACATAAAGTGGTTGGCCATAGGTTGTTTTTAGGAGGGAAATGGCTAGCTTTCTCTAGGTAATCTAAGGCCATAGGTTAGGGAATTGAAGGTGGAGATAATTAATTCAAGTGGCTGGCCGTCTAAAGCGATAGAGAGGGTGCTATAGCTGGCCATAGGGTTTAGGTTGGGAGGTTGTCGCAAGGGGATAGGTTCTAGGTATAGGCCATTCAATCGGGAATTAGTGGTGGAGATTTAAAGAGGGTTTTGGTCGGCCAAGGGAGAGTATAAGAAGGGGAAGTTGGCGGCTAAAGGCTTAGGGTTTAGGATTAAGGAGTGGCGCCACCTAGGTTTGTTAGGGAGGATAAGTTCTAACTAGGGTTTAGGATATGTATTAGGCTAGGTTCTTTACTTGGTTGGTCAACCAACTAGGATGGTACTTAAGGAAATGTGGTCAATTAGGCTTGGTTAGCTAGGTTCTATGTGTAGGAAATTAGGTACCTAAATAAGTTAGGGCTTAGAATCAATTGGGTTCACCAACTTCACTCTACCATCTGCCTAAATGAGCTCAGTTTCAAATCTCCTTCCTGCCAAGGTCCAATCAATTTCAAATTTGACACCTGCATACATGTAAATAAGAATGTCAAGGCACCAGATATAGCTAATGGAAATATTGTAGAAAAACTCAAAATTATGTATTATTTACAAAATGCACTGAATGACTAATCTAACCTATGCAATGGATTCTAACCTAAGTTACACTCAAACAAACATTTGTTAGGCATAAATTATGTCAATAACTGTGGAATTATCACACCGTAAGAGGCACTCTTGTAGAAGGCCCTGTACTTCAAAGTCTTGAGATGACACCATCAGAGGCACCTTCTAAGGATTAAACCCTGCACCTTAACTCCTTGGGATGATGCCATAAGAGGCACCTAACCACTACAAGATGGGATTTATTTTATAATATTTTTTTTCATTAATACACACACACACACACTTGTTTCCACGTATAAGGGACTTGTCCTTAAATGATTTTTTTAGCATTTCATTAGTAGGAATCCAGGGTGATTCAAGATTGTCATTACACGGTCAGGCCACGAGTCAATGCAGTGTGTATATATGCAAGGTCTAGATACCTAAACTTTGAGATCACTCACTCCACAATGGCAGAAAAGCAGTAGACCACCAACTTCCTTCACTCTTGACTTAATGCCTCAGGTAACTAGGCTCTTCTAGAACTCAAAAACAACTCCACATCTTAGTAAATGCTTGGATTGATTAAGTTGCTAACGACTTAAAGAGTTTAAGTTCACGACCTCACACATAGTCCTGGATCACCCAACTTTGTCCTAATGATGTGGTCTTTTAACTCAGAGTGTGTTTGCCTTATAACAATCACCACCCCCAGATAACCAACCACTTACTGCAATTTCTGGCTTGCTGCCTCGACCATCTAATTCCACTTTCATGCCTAGAGTGCTACCAATCCAATTGAGGGCTTCTTGCTAAGTGCATTTGCAAATATATTGCCCTTCCCTAAAGAGTATATCATGGAGCAATCTTAGTACTTTAGGAGTTCCATCCAACGACGTTGCCTCAAGTGTAACTCCTTATGGTCAAATAATTATTTCAAACTCTTATGGTCAGTGTGGATCTTGAAAGTCTCACCATACAGATAGTGGTGCCAAATCTTCAAGGAAATGACCATAGCTACGTCATGGTTGAAATTCGCAATAGATATATGTGTCGTTGAAGAGCAAAAATTGCGATCATTTTAAATTTATAAAATCGAACTCGCAAAAGCATTTGAATTAAGGTTGGAAGTCTGAGTCATCACAAGGAGGGAATGGGTCCAATTGATTCTTAAATGAACCTAATTACAATATTTTGGGCTTTTAGGGTTTTTAGATTTTTTTGGTATTTTTAATAAGATGAAAGATAAAGATGAGGCAAATCAGAGACTAGATTGTAAAAATTGGACCTAAATGGAAATCATGAATAAGTAATTTTTCAAATATAATAAAATTACTAGAACTATGTTACAGCCTAAATAAGTCTTCCACCAAATTTTTTGAAAATCTAATAAATATACTACGTAGAATAAATTTGGAAAGAAACTATAGGGACTAAAATGTAATAACATCTGAACTCGAACATAAAATGTGAATTAATTTTTATATATAGCAAATCTTTGTATGAAATTTTGATGAAAACTAAACCTATTAAAAAAAACAAAAATTATTTTTTTTTGAGATTTTTTGGCTTACAAAAATTGATGCAAAAAAAATAAGAACCTAATTACAACAAAAAAAGCAAACAAATTAACAATGAACTAACAACCAAGCATGATTAACAAAGGGAAATAGGTAGCAATCACAAAGAGGAATAAACTCAGAACTACTAAACTTTATTAAAATCAACTTGCAAGTTTTTACACTAATATCAAGAGAGAGAATTATGCATACAAGAAAGCCAAAAAAAAAACAAGAAGAAGAAGCTCAGATAGTGGCAAAGAACGAAGAGTGGAGAATTCGTGGTGGGGTGGAGAATGCTGCCAATGGCCTCTGAGATGTAATCCACATGGAGAGCAAGAAGAAGGTAGAAAAGAAGATGGAGATGAAGATATGAAGATGAATGGGCGTGGATGGTGGTGGTGTGTTATAAAAGGGGACACCTACGTTGTCATGTATCCTAGGGTGTTGTGGGGCAAGTTGTGATTGGTTGGAGGGTGTTGGCATGAAGTCATTGGTTGATAGGAAATGCCATGGATTCATGTAGGATGAATGGTGGTGATGGGAGTGTGTATGAGTGGACGACCAAGATGGAGGATATTTAGTGGTGTGGGCTCTAAGTTGAAGGCCTATGGTTGGTGTGGAAATCATGAAGAGATAGGATTAGGTTTGTCTTGGATTGATGGGCTAGGATTTAGAGAACGCGGTGATGTGGAGAAGAGATATGAAGAACCCAAAAAGTGGTGCCACCTTATGGATAGATTAAGGTTGTTTTAGGCCTAGGTGGCAAGGTGTGATGTGGAGGTGGTGATTTGGCACAAGATGATTAGGTGGAAGGTGGAGCCAAGGATTGATGAGCTGTAGTAGTCTAATTAAGGTGGCGTGGGAAATTGAGGCTAGATCTAGGTAGTGTGTGATTGGGTTGGGCTGGCCTATTTGCAATGATTGGAGTGCCACCATGTGGGGCCACATATGTCACCTAGAAAAAGGTATGCAAAACATTAGTTCACATTATAAAACTAAGCTTCAAGATGCAATAATTAACCCTAAATTGCATTATTCCACCTATGATCCATTAATAGCTAAAATGCACTAATTCAATGCAATTATGCAGTTAATGCTCCTTAACTAACATAGATCGGGCATGTATTAGTTAATTAAATATGAAGTCATCACTGCCAAGCCTAGGTCACCAGTTAGGTAATTCTTCTCATGAGTCTTCAACTACTTGGAAGCAAAAGCAATTGTGTGACCAAGATGTTGGTGCAAGAGCACCTCAATGATTGATTTTGATAATAACAAAACACATGATATTTAACATTTCCATTGAGTTTGAGTTTTTAAGAATAATGCAAATAGATTCAAGCGTGAAGGAGCTTAAGTTCATATCCATGGCAGATTGGAGGAACTTAATGGAGGAGAAGAGAAGATGGAGCCTCGTATGGAGCAAGAGCTTGAAGACTCATGGAGATGAAGAATAGGATAGAAGTTTATTCTATTCATGTATTTTGTTCTAATCAAATCCTTTTGCACGTAATTAAAAGTCATTGATTTTAAGGTCCAACCTCTTAACAGTCCCCATTTCGTATAAGTGACCACTGAATTAATTAGATTCAAGCACTTTAGTTGTCTTGGATTTAAGTCCAATGTAGATGCATGATGGGTATTTGATGCTAAAGAGAAGACCTACCAAACTTTAGCTCTCTTCAATGCAGCGATGTATGCGATGCAATAAAGATAAACTAGATGACGCTCATTCAATCCTAGATGGTCACCCTATAGATAAGCAGCTTCTAGCAGGTAGCTCGATTTTTTTTTTTTTGATAAGCAAACAAACATAATCTAATTTAGCTAACTAACTAACTAATCATGCAGTTCAAACAGTTCAAATAAACCTATAATCTAAATAAAATGGGAACACGCTCCCAAAAAGATGCTCCCGCATACCAGAACGATAAGCAATAAAAACACTGGGACACATGTTCCCAAAACTGCCCAACATAGGTCCACAAGACAGAACCTAAATTCTAATGTCTATCTAGCCTGATCTACATCTAAGAGAAGTAAACAGGTCTTCGGTCACCAATCCTCCCTCCTTCATGTGCGTGGGATCAAGACCCACAGGCACCTATTACTATCCTCCAGGTGGCGTCACGGTCCACTAAAAGTATCGTCTCCGCTGTGCATGCCCGTCACGTTCATTCATTCGTTTTTGCACACAAACAGAACCTAGGTTAGTAATTCAGAAAAACTTCAGAAATAGCATAAAAATAATATAAATTCCATGAAAAAATTTATAGGCATGTTTCCTCCACTGCAACGGTGCCATTTGAAAGGGCAATTCTCCTTTCTGATAAAATTCGTAAAATAAAATGTTGTGTCTTATAGTTTGTTGCGTGGTAGAAATTCGCTCTTCAAAATATTTAATTCCCAAAATCTAACCACGAAAATAGTTAAGTCGTCTCCATGGGGAGGAATTAGCCTATTAAACTAATGAGTAGTTGATGCGTGCTTTTCAACTCAACTCAGTAATTAAGTTAATTTCACTTAATTAAGAGTAAAAGAAATCACTTAGGTTAACTCGAAGTTGTGTCGGTTGTGTAGTATAGGGTCGAATTAACCTAACATTTTAGAAATTTTTACTGGTCGAGTCAAGGTCGTTCACTAGGAGGTATAATAATTTTCCCCAAATTCACCAATTTTCTTTTATCTATATAAGTTTAGGAGGTATAACTAAGTTGATTTTTAAAACATGAATTTTGTCAAAATATTTAAACTATAAAGAATATACAAAATTCCATATGCAAACATATTTACTCAAAATGTTCTACTTTATTAACAAGTAAACATGCTAGTTTTAAATTCAATTCATTCCAAGAAATTAAGGCAATTAAAAGTTATTCTATTAAAACATGCATTTTTACAATTAAGAACATAAAGATAATTATGCAAGAAAATTCATTTATTTTCCAAAGTATTGATGTCTTTTTATTTTCTTCCACCTCTTATCTTCTTCTTTCTTTCTTTTATTTTCTTCTCTCTCTCAAGCTCTCTTTCTTCTGTTGTTCTTGCCTTCTCCTGCCTTTTCTTCCCTTAGTTTTCTCCTTTGTTCCTTAGTCTCTTTTCCTTAACACTCCTTCAGCGCCTGTGCTCCTTTCTTCCTTAACTTTCAACTTCAACACTTAGCATTTTAACTTAACATCCTTCAACGGCTTCTCTTTTGCTTAATTCTTCAGCTAAACCAGGTTTTTTTATTTTTTAACCAAAAATTTATTTTATTTGCGGCGAGGTCCTTTCGAGGATACACAGCACCCTGAGACCAGGGTGGGACTAGACCCTACTCGATCCTCGCCTAATCTCAATTAGGTTCGTTTTTGGTTCATTTCTTATCAGTTCACAGTCTCGAGCCATTTCAGCTCAACCCGGCCTCCCAGGCCACTCTCGCCATCCCAGGGCACAATCTCATTCACGCCCTGAAGGGCACACACCCGCAGGCAGAAGCCCTCACACACACACATGCAATGGTCAGATCAGATCGAATCGGTAACCGGTGCACCGAGCGTTGATGACTGCATAGCCAAGGAAACAAATTGTTTTTATCCCCAGGCATGCGCTCGTGAATAAGCGAGGTGGGACTATCCTACCCCTTCCAGACCCGAATTCAAATGATCATAACTTTCTACCCAGAGCTCCAAATCAAGTGATTTCAAGTTTGTTGGAAAGCTCTAAGGGTAATCTACACAATTGCAGGGTCAATTTAATGTTTTAATGATGTTTTCCTTTTTAATTTGAAAGATGAAATCAGGCGTTCCTACGGGTTAATTTTTAACCTGGAAATGAAATTAATTCAGCAGAGTCCTCAGATGGACTTCTCTCTTTTATTTAAAGGTCTATACATGTTATATAAGTGATTCCGCATATATTAGAATAGGTTTTAAATTCTTAAGACCTTCAGAACCAGCAGAGAAGCTCTACACTTCTCTGAAAGCTTCAGAGTTCATATTTCAGACATCAAAATGTGCAACAAACACTTAGAAGTGTTTCTAATTGATTTAAACTAATTCTAAGGATTATAATTAACTCATCTGGGCAGGATTTAAGTTCAAATTTCAACAAAATAGTTCTCCTGTTGGTTTGGGTTCGAAAGTAACCTAAATTGACAGGAACTAAATTCTCAAATATAAACTCAACTGAGCTCACTTTAGTTACTTTCAAATCATCAAACAAGTTCCGACAAATAATTTTCACTTCTCAATTCCTTAATTCAAGCTCAGATCTCCATTATCAGACTCATGTTTGACTGTGGAAGCATAAAAATTGACTATTGCTTCCTCCCAAGAAATCAAAGCCTTAATTAAAGTTTCCTCAACATCCAGAACTTATTCAGATCTTCAGGAAGGTGTTTTGACTTTGATTCCAAGGGTTTCAGGCTCGCCTCCTAAACAAAAATAGGTGTGTGTTCGACAGAATCATTGGAAGATTGTTATAATGTTTTAAAGGTTTAAATACACGGAAGCTTCTGAGTTCATTAAATGTCTCTTATATTTTTTAATCAAACTTCTCCAACTCCGCCGGAGTTGCGGAAGATGAAGTTCAATCTTCAACTCCAGTGGTTAAATCCTAAAACAAATATCTAAAAATTAATCAGTGATCCATATAATAACATTTTGAAGCTTCTCAGTAAGTTTTAGAGGCTGAAACACAAATTTGGATCGTCAGAGCTCCGGTGAGTCCAGAAAATGGCAAAAAGTATGCACTGATTGTTTAAACTAACCATTTTTTATTTAGAAAAGATCCTGAGGTTGCAAGGAACCTCGGTATCACTTTTAATTCTTCATTATTTCATTAAAATGTAAAATTTGACAGTAAGTTTGTTTCTTAAAGAGATTTGATTTGAATTAAGCTCAGGACTTGTTGAACCGCTCGATTGAGAGGTTAAAACAAGTCAACAGGTATTTATACTCATAAATATATATTTAATTTATAGTTTGAGCTGTTCCTGAGCCGCCATGGGCAGCGAGCTCAGGAACTTAATTAAAATTTAGGCGTTTAATTTATAGATGATAATAATATGTATTATAATGTCGATTAGGGTTCATAAGTGGTGATAAGTGATGAAAGAACCCAATAGAGGTGGAATTAGGCCGATTACTGTCACCATAGGCAGTGATAGTAATCGGTGAAGGTGAAATGTGAATTAGGCGATTAGATGGTTCAATTAGCGATTAAGTGATTTAGAAGTGAACATGGAAGATACAGGAAGGTGTACAGTGATTTAAAAAGGCAAAATTAAAGCTCTGGCGAGCTCAAGGACCTCGCCGGAGTCGGAGAAGATGAAGCAAAATTCTAAAATTACTCTAATCTAACTACCTAAACTAACTAACTAAGCTAGCCTACTCTTACTCCTAATCTACTGTTACCTGGACGAAGGGGTTAATAGGGTTCCACCGAAGTCTCATGGTGGACGACGAAATCAGAGGGTGGAAGAAAGATCTCCTACGGGCGGATTTGAGATGGAGCGGAGGATTCCTTAGGTCGGCGCCTGTGTCAGAGGTGCGGAAGACCACGGCGGATCTCCTCGGCTGCTTAAGATGGACAGAGTAAGTTGGAAAATGGAACGGGAAGTCACCAGAGTTTTGGACGAATAGCCGATTAGGTCGGCTGCAGTCTTAGAAGAGGGAAGGGAGCCAACTTGAATAAAATCAGAGCTGTGAAGGGGTATCTATAGCAGTTTGCGATGAAGAGAGTGGCGGGGTCTAGCTGAGGAAGGAGCTCGAGGAGCTTAACCTCCGTCGTCGTCTCCGACGACGGTGAGGTTATCTCCCACTGAAAAATAGGATTCCCAGTTAACCCAGACCGATGGATGAAGTGGAGGTGGTGAGCGCAAGCTGCAAGAGCTTGGACAAAGAGGGATGATGTCGGTAGGGCGGTGATCGCGCGGTGGGGTGACTCTCTGCCGCCAGCCGTTCATTCGGCTGGAGAAGAAGAAGAAGAAGACGAAGAGGGACATAAAAGTAATGAAACTTGAGGACCTATGTGAGAAATAAGGACCCGACTGTAATGAAAATTAAGGACTAAAATGTAAACCCAGGTTTTAAAGGTTTATTTTAACTTAGATCTTTCTAAACTTTTTATATATGTTATTAAATATGGTAAATATTATGTTTACGCCTTGAATTTACACTTTTTGACCTTTTTAGGTTAATTTATTAGATTAAGTAAAATCACTTAAGTTTTTACATACCTAAGTATACATTATATTTAAGTTACTTATCTTATTAATTAAGAGAATGATTAATAGGATTTCAAGTCTAATTATTATCTAAATTATTAATAATGTTAATTGAATGATAAAATGTTATTTTTAACATATTTTAAGGTCCTTGACTAAATATCCTTTATTTTATAATTAACCCTTATAAGTTCATAACCTTAGCTAATTAACTAGGAAGACTAGTTAATTAGGGGTAATTAGAGATCATAATGAGTGCCTCACCAGTGGTGCCTCATTTGTTCGGGAGTATCAACAGATGTGCATACTAATTAGTGCAATTTATTTTCAACATAAGTTTTCATTCTATGTAATTCATCAAGAATACAGGGAGGTTACATGCAAAATCACCACCATGGAAATACGTGAATCATGATCTTGGTACTATCAAACACCATCAATCTTAACCAAAACAGAACTCGTTCCCTATAACCAATATCCCCTACTCTATCATTCATGAGATAAATGCAACTATTTGTAATTCGAATAAATCGGAGGGGTTTTCATGCAAATCTATCTTAATATAATAACAAGATAAATAAATTAATAGTGATTCTCACAAAGGAAGAAGTCGTAATTATTAATGTGAGGGGAAACATAGGATTTCTCCTCGCTCTTTTGTGTGGGGTGTGGAAGCGTCATCGAAGGAGCTGCTGCAGGTGATGGTGTGTCAGAGCGTAAGCCTCGCGATGGAGTAGGAGGAGTGGTCGGAGGTGGTCGCCGGTGGCTGGTCGGAGGAGTGGTCAGACGGCGACGACATTTGACATGGGAGAAAGGGCTGTCAAGGGTCGGCGTGGTTGGCATGGGTCATTGATAGAGGTCTAGGCGAGCACTTTGGTTATTTTGGTAGAGAAGGAGGTGGCCCAAGGTGGCGTAGCTGGCTAGGGGGACTGCGTGGAATTTGGGTTCCTTGCGTGAAGTTATAGGTGGCGCGAACCGAAGAAGAGGAAGAAGTGGAAGGGTGGAGGTGGCTGCCAGCGTGTGTGGAGAAGAGATGTGGAAGATGATAGTTGTAGTGAGGGCTTGGGGAACGGTGGTGAAATATTGGGTTATGTTGAGTTGCAGGTGGTGGTGTTGGTGTGGGAGAGAGGCAGTGGCAGGAGGTTGAAGACGAAGAGGAAAAGGTGTAGGAGGTGTTGATGATGGTCTGGATGGTGTTGATGGTGGTGATGGTGTGCGCGCTGTCGCCGCACACACCACGACAGGGGAAGGATGGAGGTGGGTGTGCGGAGGCCACGGTGCACGCTGGAGGTTCACGGTGTACACAGGGTCCACCGTGGTGGCGAGGGAGGAGATCCTTACAAGGGGAAATATCATCCTTCTCAGATGATGGCACGCCCTCCTTTTTAAAAAGTCTACTGTTTGTTTACTTCGATCGAAAGGTTCTCCACCACTCAATGAAGATCGCGAGTGGTTGGAATGCCTGGATACGTCTAGCGATATTGTCATCAGACGTCCAGATCAAGTTCTGGATGTCTTAAAAAGTGTGGATAGCAGTGACTCCACGATAAAGGTTCTCAGATGTCCAAACTAGGCTTAGGACGTCAGAATTATGCCTTCTTGTTTCTTGCACCTAGCCTGCATCCATCAAATAGATTATCATAGTCATATGTTGTAAAATTGGCACATAAAATTATACACTGATTAAGATGAATTACCATTTAACTCCTAATCAATTAGAAACTAAGAACAAATAATTAAAGAGTACTTAGGCCAAATAATGGTCTACTAAAGTAGACTTATCAATAACCCTGTGAGAATCATAAATGACCCTGATTTCGTTGGGATTTTGGCCTAATCTTTTGTGATTTATTCCTATCGGCTATGGAAGCCTTCCATGGCCTTCTAAACCTTCTTAGGGCCTCTATCGATAGAGGACCCTTCCTTTGTGATACACACCTTGAGAATACTACTTCTACTCATAATGTGTCCAAGAAGAGATAGAAAAGTGATCTTGCTCTCCAAGCCTTATTTAATAAATCTGAGAGCACTGAAACTCTACGGCGATCACGCCTACATACTTCTGACAAAGGGAAGTTCCTTTTGCCTATAGAAGCTATATTTTATATATACTTATTTGGGCTCTATAGGACTATTGTAATTTTACTTTTAGTTGGGTATTTGCTTTGTGAATTTCCGTCTCCATCGCGAGACAAAATACACTTTGTGAAGGTGAGGGGTTTTAGGTTACGCTACCCTCGGATATAAAGTAGCGTCATTGTAATAGGTTGAAATACCATCGTTTAAGTAGTTCAGTTAGTGGATTTAATCGACTAAGTCGATCAGGAAATGCTAAGTCAAGAGGCTTAGGTGGTGGTTTTTACTTGAGTTTGGGTTTCCACCTAAAAATCCTCGTGTGCTTTATGAGAATGCATTCTTCTGTGTTTGTCTATTTTATTCCGCATTATTTTGTATCACGTAAATCTCACCCTCCTCCATCTAGGGAACTGCACATGCTGCATAAGTCAAATAAGCTCTAATTTCTACAAAATAGGGACCTTCTAAATTGTTTCGAGATATGGAGTGCGATTAAATTCGCAAATTTTGAACATGAGATCATTTGTATAGTATGGTTCCCCAAACGGATTGCACATGGGTTTGCACATGTTTCGCATAACCGAGGTTCGAAATAATACGGTCGACTTCAAGCAACTTGGAACTCAAATTCTGGTTCATTACAATCCCCCTCTAGATATTCCAAATACCCGCGAATCACACATGTAGAGGATAATATTCTCTTGAGGTCTAATCTCATTAGAATGTTGCCATTCCTTCTTGGATAATATTATTTCTAACATCTCTTTGTATCATTGGGACAATAATGAAGACTGGATCCTTTTCCAGAATATTGTTGTCTTCTCCTTCTTGCATTGAGTTTAGTCTACGACCAAATGTGGAATTGTTAGTTCCAAATATACTTTGAGTGAACTCATACCTCTAATCTGTCACATACACCAATGTAAATATATTTGTGCGATCCTTTCGAAAGATCATGCATCTTCTGTCCCTTCTCACATACATCAACTTTCCAAAATCAGCACCAAGGTGGGTGCATCTACCATTGTCCACCAAATGCATAAGTTCATGAAAATAAACACATAGTTGTCTAACGTTAAAGGATACACCTTCATGACAACATTGAACAAGGACTTTGGATAGCGCTTTTTTCATCAACTTAATTCCTTAACCTGATCCACGTGACAATTCTAAATTTCCATTCAAGAACATCAATCAGGTGACAACCTCTAGAGAAGGATGTTATCTCAACTTAGACTGGAAACTATTTGATTGAATCAGTTGGTTTATGGAGAGCTATCGGATCTTCTAAATTGTTTATATCTCTGAATCAACATACATCATATTTATTTAATTTGGCTAAGTACATCACCTTATTTGTATTAATGGACCGAATTCATATACTGATGTAATTATTTTATTCAGATGTAAATGTAATCATATTAAATTATTCAGATGGTTCTCTTAAGGCAAACAAAATTCTACGGACTTCCAGTTGCTCTCAGAGCCATTCTGGAACCTCCTTTGGCCGCATATTACACATGCTTTAATCAAATGACTCACTAGTCGAAGCCTTGATCAGTGGATCGGTGACGTTATCTACAGTGGCCACGTTTATGATGATCACATCTCCACGCCTGGCGATCTTCCAAATGATGTGGTACTTCCTCTTAATATGCCGATTCTTCTAGTGAGAGCAAGGCTAGTTCACCTGCATAATGGCATCCCATGTTGTTGCACAATAGAGGGATTGACAACTATATTGAGGGAAATACACCAAGCTCCTCAACAACCTTGTGTATACACATTGCCTCTTTTGTAGCATCAGATGTGGCGATGTACTCAGCTTGTATTATTGAATCAGCTGTGGTATCTTGCTTGTTGCTTCTCCAGCTCACAGAACCACCATTCAACAACAAAACAAACCCTAACGTAAACTTTTTGTTATCAATGTCCAATTGGATGTTAGCTTCGATGTACCTTAACACCTAGAAATCCCCATCTCCAATGACAATACATTGGTCTTTTGTCCTTCTCAGGTACTTGAGTATGTTCTTGACATCAATCCAGTGTTCCTGTCCCAACA
Source organism: Thalassia testudinum (assembly GCA_037157565.1). Lineage (NCBI taxonomy): Eukaryota > Viridiplantae > Streptophyta > Magnoliopsida > Alismatales > Hydrocharitaceae > Thalassia > Thalassia testudinum. Next base: position 28,277,121 of record JAZHRO010000003.1, read on the forward strand.
TGGATTCATTATGGCTTACCACTCTCACTGCATGTCAGATATCTGGTAATGTACACAACATGGCATACATCAGATTGCCCATTGCAGAAGCATATGAACATCCACCCATAGCTTTCTTCTCCTCAAATGCTTAGGGACACATTCCCTTCGACAAGGAAATCCCATGTCTAATGGCGAGAAAACGCTTCTTAGAGTTATTCATACGGAATCTCTCTAAGGCCTTGGCAATGTATTCTTGTTGTGCTAGTCCAAGATTCTTTTTTTCTCTATTTCTGAATATCTTCAAACCTAAGATATAAGAGGCTTTTTCAAGATCTTTCATTTAGAATTTTTGGGATGACTAGAGTTTTATAATGGATAACATTCCTACGTCATTCCCAATGAGTCCAATGTCTACCACATAGACCACCAGAAAAATGATGGCACTTCTACTGGCCTTCTTATAAACGTAAGGTTCATATGGATTTTGATAGAATCCATAACCTTTTATAGTCTCATGAAATCGGATGTTCCGGATATGAGAAGCCAGCTTGAGTCCGTAAATGGACTTCCTTAGCTTGCACACCTTTCTTTCTCCACAATCTACTTGAAAACCCACAGGTTACACTATGTAGATGTCCTCCTTGAGGAAACCATTGAAGAATGTAGTCTTGAATTCCATCTTCTAGATGTCATAGTCATGGTATGAAGCTATGGCTAGTAATATCTGAATAGATTTAAGCATGGAGATAAGAGAAAAGGTTTTCTCATAAGCAATTCCTCCCTTCAAGGTGTAACCCTTGGCTACAAGTCGTGCTTTGAAGGTCCCTACCTTCTCATCCGTACACCTCTTTCTCTTGTACATCCACTTGTACTTAATGGGGCTTACCCTATCAAGAGGATCCACAAGGGTCCATACATCATTCTTATGCATGGAATCTATCTTAGATTTTATCGCTAGCCTCCACCTCTCTACATCATAATCCTTCATTGCCTCAACATATGTGGCAGGATTAATCTCAGACTCTTCTAAGAAGTGGAATCCATATCTTTCAGGAGGATGAATTGCCCATAAACACCTTCCAATTGGAATGGGAGTATCATAGTCTCTAGTTCATCTCTTTCTTCTGGGTTAGGAACTTCATTGGTCTCGTTAGACTCAATAAGTTCCCTTTCTTCATTTTTGTCTTGACCTTCAAGAAATTCTTTCTCCATGAATACATTTTGGATATGAATACCCTTTGGGTCTTAGGGTCGTAGAAGAAATGGCTTTTGCTGTCCTTTGAATATCCAATGAAGTAGCACTTGGTAGTGTGGGATTCTAGCTTGTTGTGATTCATATTCTTGGCATAAGCTATACAACTCCAAATGCGCAAGTGTCCAACACTTGGCTTCTTTCCATATTACATCTCATATAGGGTTTTAAGGAAAGATTTGATTGGAATCCCATTGAAAATATATGTTGTTGTCTCCATCGTGTATCCTTAGAAGTAAAGTAGTAATTTTTCTTTGCTCATATTGACTGTACCACATCTAATAGGTTGTAGTTGTGCCTCTCATGTATGCCATCTAATTGCATTGTTTTAGGTGGCGTGAGTTTAGAGATGATTCCTTTCTCCTTAAAGTATTCTTTGAATTCTTCAGAAAGGTATCCATCTCCTCAGGCTAACTGACTTACTTTGATCCGTTTACCTATTTGGTTCTCAATCCATGCTTGTTACTCTTTAAACTTTTCAAAGGTTTCAAATTTGGGGTGCATCAGGTAAATGAATTTGTGCCATGAATAGTCATCAGTAAATGTGAAAAAATATTGTTGACCATTCCTAGTCCTAGTATTGAATGGGAAACATACATGTGTATGTATGAGGTCCATCACATAGATCTATGCTACAAATTACAACAATTAAACCTTAAAATGCATTAATTGCAATATGATGCATAAATGGTTATAATGCCCAAATCTAATGCAATTCTCCTTAAAATACCCTCAAACCAACAATAATTAGGCATGGATTATATAATTAAATATTAATTCATCAGATCCCCATGCCTTCCTTTTGCTAGCCCTTGAGCAAAACAAAAACAAAAAACAATCAAGAAATCAAGTTTGAGCTAAGATAGATTAAGTATAAGACATCAATTTTTCATCAAATCAAAGGAAACTCTACACAAGATCTTAACTACAAAGACTCAATAGTTCTAAGCTAGTGACTAAAATACGAACCACCAAAATCCTATCAAAGACTCTAATAGCCTTACTTTTGGGTTTCAGGAGCAACTTCTTATGTCTTTTTCAGCCCACCCAAGGTTTGAATTGAAATTGAAATTTTAGCATCTAGTGTGTGTTGAAGTGACTCATTAGTGGGTAATTGGGTTAAGCCCTAAGTATTCACTAAGGCATCAAAATATCTCTTCGCTCTAATAGACCCTATTTTCGGATTTGCCTTATTAAGAAATGGTAGCCTTCTACTTGCCCCTTTCCATCCCAAGGCCAACACAAAGGCAAACCCAAAGTATATTTTCCCAACTGTGCCATTTGGCCTCTTATTACCATTCCTTACCCTATTTATATTTTTCTATAATTATATATATATTTCCTTTTTCTTCTTTCTCTCCTTCTTCCTCCTACTATTTTATTAGAACTCTCTTTTTCTTCTTTTCACTCATTTTTCTAGGTAGGTAGCTCTTCTGAACCCAATGATGCAATTATTCAAGTAGAAATATATCATAGCTATTAGATTTGATCCAATGATGAACATCAAATTAGGATTACTTGAATCCCTATAAATATCTCTCAAAGGCAAGCCTTAAAACCTAACGAATGCCATAATTCCCAAAAGCCTTATGAGAGATCCACTGCCACCAGGAAGGGAGAGAGAAGAAAAGGTGCATTAGGCAGCCCCTTCTCTTGGAGGTCAATGTGAATAGGAGTTGGGCAACCAACTCCTTTTATTGTTGGTTGACCTCTTATGTCGTAGGTTGACCAGCAACAAATTAGGCCTCTTTAGAGAAGTGGCTCCCTTGTGGTGCCAATCGACCGACAAGCTTAGCGGTCGACTGGCTTGTGATGGGTCGTGTATCTACAATGTTGTTGGTGATCTTCTGGTCACATACTAGAGATCCAAAGCGATTCTTACTTTGGAAAGGTGAAGGGATAGCAGATCGAGGAAGGTGTTGGGTGATCTCTACATCAAAGGTTTCATTCGCTCGCCAAGTAGAAGGTTATAAGGCTTTGCTAGGACTTATTTAAGTAGGCACTACCCATGTGGATTTATTTTACATCACTACCAAGGTTTAAAATTTGTAATCGTAGGGACTATGTAATGGGAAGGAAACAGTCATTCATATATGGTTCTGGTTTGTAGTCATTTAAATCATGATTCTTGATGGTAACACTTGTTGGTGCTAGAGCACCGCAATCGTTTATTTTGATGATAACAAAACACGTGTCATTTAACATTTGCACTTGAAGTCTTAGATTTCAGGTTAATTGCAAATGGAGACGTGATTAGACAGAGTTCGAGCTCGCATCCAAGGCGGATGGGGGGGCCTAATGGAGAACAGGGGAACTTCGCAAGGAGTGATAGCTTGAAGAAGAAAGGAGGTGAAGAATATGATAGATTTCCTTTCCTTGTAATCTTTGTATTTTTGTTTCTTTCGTTACTCTTTATTTTGTTACTTAGATTCATGTTAAAGAGCCTCAATGTACCCTAACAGTAGTCCTAGGAACACCTGCACAACCCTAGGATACTCAGGTTTTCTGTAGAGAACTTAGAAAACCAATATAGGGTTCAAACAATCTTTTTAGACGTCTAATATGAAACTCAGACGTCTGATAATGACCTTTAAGACATCTGACTGTTGACTCAGACATCCGATAATATTTAGGCTGGACTTAGTGAGCTCTGTCTGATGAAATCAGACGTCCTGACCTTAGTCCAGACATCTTAGAAGACGTCTGATATTTTTGCCAGATGTCCAATTAGTGGACCTTTGGCTAGCTTAGCAAACAATGAAGGAAATGACCGTTAGCTTCGTATCAGACGTTCATAGAGGCCACCAGAAGTCTGATACATGTCCGTTTTGGCTCGACTGAGCCAAAATCTCTTCTCAGAGATTTTCTAGCCGTTGCACTCCCTTAGGAATCCATTTCCGCAGAAAAGTAGGTTTCCAGATATCTAGACTTAGTGCCAGACGTCATGTGTATCGTCTGATGGACATTCACTAGAACTCTGTTTAGATCTGATTAAAGTCAGGAAGGAAGCCCGCATAAAATCAAACATCTGACTTTGTTGCCAAACGTCTTAAATTGGTTTTCCAGACATCTGATGCCAGGACAGACGTCTGATAACTATGTCAGTGTAATGATTAATCCTGATTTCGGCCTGATTCTCTTGGAGCTTGCACCCAACGGCTATGGAAGCCTTCCAAAGACTTCCTAGGGCCTCTATAAATAGAGAAGAACCTTTGCCACTTAAGGACACACCAAGACACACTAAGCAAACCACTTTTCACATCTTTTGTATCCAAGAGAAGTTGTTGAAGCCCTTCCTCTCCAAGCTTAAGTTGTACATCGAGAGAGCATCAATCATTTGCGCACCCGCTCTCTCGACAAAGTTCACGAGAGCACCGTTGCGTGGCTCACGCACCCGCGTCACCTATTCGACGCACTGCCAGCAAAGGGAAGCATCCTAACTCCTATAGAAGCTTAGTTTAAGAATTACTTTGTTGGCTCTATAGGATTATTGTTGTAGTTTACTTTGTTATTTGGTTGGGTATTCGCATTGTGAATTCCCGTCTCCATCGAGGGACAAAATCCTTCTCGTGAAGAGAAGGGGTTGAGGAACGCTACCCTCGCACTTGTAGCGTGGTTGTAATTTAGGTTGAATCACCCTCGTTTAAGTGATTCGTTTAGTGGATTTGATCAACTTGGTTGATCAGAAAATCCTAACTCGAGAGGGTTAGGTGGTGGTTTTCACCCAGTTTGGGTTTCCACCTAAAAATAATTGTGTACATTGTGTGATTGTCTATTTTGTGTGATTGTTATATTTTATTCCGCACTTTATTACGTCACCCCTCCTACCAGGGAAACTACAACACCATCATGAGCTATAACTATCTTTAATTAGTCATAATCAAGTGACAAAAGCTCCTACATAATTGCATGAGAGCCATAATTCCATGCAAATCCATTCTGAGAAGAAAACATTAAACAAGGTTAATTTTGTAGTTTTAACATCACATCATGAAAGTATAGTAACCATGAGGTTTTCCAATTTAACCTAAGGTTAAATAAGGATTAAAGTCCAACGAGTAGGTCCACATAGATAGAAACGAGGTTTTACGCATTTCGAGAACCAAATCAAAACACAATCCTAATTTTAGACCTGCTTGAATTGAAGAGGTTCTAATTAGGATAAAATTTATTTAAATCTCCTAAAATTCATAGGAAAATATTCATTGAGGTTTAGTATCTTTGGTTTGACCATCTGAACCTATTTTGACCTTGAATAATTTCTGACGAATTTTTGCCCTAATTTGGGTTTCTGCATAAATTATCCAATGAGAATTGGTCAAAACTCAAATCTGACTTTACCATTAGATTTCTTGGGTCCAGATTAAGTTTGTACCAAAATTTGGTCATAATTAGAATCCATCTTGACCTGGTTTGCACTTTAGCCCCTACAAACTCTATTTCTTACATTTAACCCCTCTGGATTCGAAATCCTTACATTTAGCCCCCTAACTTCTCATCATTTTATTCAAAAAGGTCCCTACAGCCATTACCATTATGAACCCAAAGCTTGCGATCTTCAATATGAGATTTCTCCCCGATTTCTTGACCAAATCCCTTCAAAATTAGAGGAATTGATCTTGAGAACCTTCCCAATCAATTAAACCACATCTTGGATCTAGATTTGGACCATAGAGGTCATGCGAACTCCTTGAATTTAAGGATTTTCTTCCCTGAAATTTCGAGCCTTACGAGCTTCTTCCCAAGCTTGGAAGCAACCCTTGGATCTTTAAAAGGTTCCCCCTCGCACGGCCTTGCTCCTTAGCGAGTTTTTGGCCCAGAATACTTCTTCCTCAACCTCTGGTCATCTCCGAACTCGTCTCTGGAGACCTCCTCCCTCCGGCTTCCTTGCCCACTGCCACATAAAATAGGCAATGGGAAAGACTTCCTCTCTTTATTCCGCACCTCGTTATACCTGCGAGGAGCTCTACGGCCCCTTCATTGCTGTCCTCATCTCCGGAGCATCTTTGTCTCTGGTGTCGGCCAATGATAGCCGACATCACCTCCGACCACTCTTGTTCGGCAACTACCCACCTTTGACTCCTCTCCTTCCCCTGACTCTAGACACGCCGTTAGACTTTAGGTTCAAACGCACATATGCCCGCCCCACCGTCGCCTTCCCCAGCTCCGATAGCACTTCGACGAGCACACATGCCCTCCATAAACCACCTACTACTCATCCAACTCTCCCAAAACCTTCGCCACACCATGCTCACCAAAACAACTCAAGAAATAGAGGGATTCACGCCCTCGACACCTCCACCAAACACACCTTCGTCCGTTCACCATCTACGACTCTGTCAGCCCCCTACATGCTACCTCACCGCACATAACACCCACCAACACGTTCTCCTCTTCTAGGAAAAGCTTCTGATCGTGACTGAGAGTGCCAAGAGGCCGTATTCTTCTTTTCAGGTACATCATCGGAGCTCCGCCGCTGTGACCTCCTTCTCCGGCCTCTACTACAGTACTTCGGCCAAGTTCTTCAGTGTTGTCACCCCCAGGCATTGTGAAACACCACCAAGTTCCCTCCCAGGCTGTCAATTGCCGCTGCTAGGGTCTTTAACAACCTCAATCAAAAACAACATCGGTTGTAGATTGCGCAAGGAAAAGACGTGGGACATGAGTCCCACATCGTGGACTGAAAGGCTTACGCAAGTGCATAAATCAAATTCGTCTTCTCAGCTGATCGCCTGAGACACTGGGGGGTCGGGTCCCCCCCGCACTCAGCCTCGCAGCCTCGCTCACCTGCACACCCAGTGAGCCTGGACCCAGTATAGTTAATGACCTGCTTACCCACGTATTGACCCGAGTGAGCCCTATTCTGAGAGAAGGGAAAGAGAATCAAAGAGAGAGGGGGGCAGGTTTTGCTCTGCCTTGGATTTCATGCCCTCTCCCTCTCCCAGCACTTAGCCTCTGCCGGCTTTTTTAAGAGGCCCTTGTGCCTCTGTTGGGTACTGCTCTGTGCCTCATCTGTGAGGCTTTCTAAAAGGCCCTCGTGCCTTGTGAGCTAGTGTTGGTTGTCGTCTGATCCGGCATTTACTATGATGAGTGGTTGAGAGTACTGCTCATTTATTTGAATTTGTTGTGAGCATAAACTTAAGGGTTAATTTGGTGATTCAAATCACAATTTTAACTCAATTTTTTTGCACTCTCATACCTGTTTACACTGATATATTATTTTGAGCAAAGTTTTGATTATATTTCGATATCTGTTTTAAGTAAATTGTGATTAGTAAATTAAATTGCCACAATTGCTTCCTGTGATCAACCTTGGACTCAAAATAGATTCTGAGCTTTATAAATTTAAATGTTTTGTGCGATCTCAACTATACTACAATGCATTTTCGAAACAAACGACAATTTTGCATAAACAATTCTTTAATTTTTGGGCATCGAATCGAGTTTGGAATCAGAATTTTTAAAATGACGTATTTCCACGCTTTTACAGTGCCTTGGGTGGATTATTTGCTTTCAAGAAGAGTTTGGCCTTCCATGCTAAAGGTAAAGATGGCAGTGACGACTACAACTTTGAAGAGAACATTGCTTAGATTGATAGGAATATGAGGAAGTTCACAAATATGAAGCCTAAAGATACTAAGGAAGAAGAAGAGATTGCCTACTTCAATTGCAAGAAGCTTGGACGCATTGGACGCATAAAGAAGGATTGCCTATTTCTTCATGAGGAAAAGGAGTCCAAAAGAAGTGAAAGACCAGAAGAAGATGGTGATTAGTGTAAGCACCTCTGTTTTGATGTACCAAAATTATGTTTATTGCTATACTAACATTTCTAGACTATCTCGGATTAAAGCATTAAAGCATTTTTCAAGTCAAGTGAAGATAGTTGCTGATGTGTATCATTTTATCTTTATTTGAGTCTAGTAATTTATTGTAAGGAGCCTCAAATAAAATTCAAATACGGAATTTTCACGTTTCTTTTCAAAACCAATCTTTTTAGGGTTATTGATCGACCAAACTATCTAATTGATCGACCAAATATCCTTCTGATCGGCCAACTAAGTTAATTGAACGATCAATTAGTGATCGACCAATCATCTTAATTGATCGACCAAATTGCCTTTTGATCGACCAATTAACCTTAATTGATCGACCAATTTAATTGCCTATTCAGGAAAAACTTTTAGTATAAATAAAAGTCATAGGCAGCCCATTCTTTCATAACTTTCAAATAGAAATACCATTAAAAAATAGAGCTTCTTGTGTTTATTCCAAAGGCTTTCGCGCCTCGTTCTTCACGTTCTTGAAAAGCACGATGCCTTGAGCCTTTGTGAAAAATCGATTTAATCTTTTATTGAGGTTCCATAGAAGTTATTTCTGTTATTTTATTTTGTTGTTTTGATTTACGGATCCCAAGCTTATTGGGAAGATCCATGGTTGTCATTTTTGCTTCTCTTCGTGATAAAAAGGGAAGTGGTTGTAAAAGGTTGTGTCACCTTCGTTCAAGTAGTATGTCTAGTGGATTGATTAGCTTGGACTAGTTGAAAAAATCCTAAGCTGGGAAGCTTAGGTAGTGGTTTCACTCAGATTGGGTTTCCACCATAAATCAGGTGTACTCTGTGTATGAATCTTTGGTGCTTTATTTTTTAATCTGTGCATATATTTTAAAGCAATACTTTCACCCCCCTTCTAGTATTTAGTTGCGATCTATAGGATATTCTCCTACTCACAATTAGGCAGAGGAATGTCGTGAGGGCAACTTGTGATGATTCAAACTTAGAGGAAGAATTTGACTTCGATATTAAAGAAGCAACAAATCTATGTGTAACGGAAAAAGAAGTATTAGAGGAGGTTTCATATGTTGATACATGGATTCAAGAAAAGTTATGAAGGAAAATAAATTTTTGAAAGAAAGAAACTCATACTTGATAGAAGAAAATGAGGAGTTAATTAGAATTAACATGGTGATGAAAAAGAACTAAAAGAAGAAACTAATACCTTGCAGGAGAAGGTAACTTCACTTGAAAATAGGGTTGCAAAGTTAAAGAATAATATAAATAAACCAGTGAGCAATGTGGTCAAATTTACATAGGGAAGAGAAAACTTAGAAGTTACAAATTAGCAGTGGCGAAAAAATAGTAAAGCATATAGAGTTCTTAACAAATATACGTTAGTAGAGGAAACATTGTATGTGTTCACTGCAAGAAAAGTCATTATTGGCGACATTCAACTTGCGACGGTTGCAAAACTGTAGCTAATAGTTGCACATTAGCGACGGTTATATGTCTGAATGTCGCTATAAACAGTCTCTAACTGTTAAGGAAACACTAACTTGAATTTGACGACGGTTGTTGGATCCACCATCGCCAATGCATGTTGCCACATGAAAATATCTACTCCCAAGCTGTGTGGGAGAAGTCGTTGTTTTCTCATTTGCGACAGTTAATCCTAAAACCGTCTCAAAATTTTAGCGGCAGGTAAAAAAAATGAATTCCCATGGGAGGTGGGAAAAGGTGATTTACTTACACTTAGCGACGATTGAAGAGATCAACCGTCGCCAATGTGAGCCACCTAGAAAATATCTATACTCACATTGGCGACGGTGGATCGGATCAACTGTCGCCAGTGGTGAATATAAGTTTGCGACCACACCCCTTCCCCCTCCCCCAAAACAGTTCTCCTTCCCCGCGCGAGCCACCCCCTCCCTACCTCTCCTCGACCCGCCATCGACTCTCCCTCCCTCCGATGCACCACCCCCCTCACCAGCCCACCGCCCCTCCTCCCCAAGGTGCCAACCCTCGCGCTGCCTCCCACAGTCACCTACACCGCCCGCGCTCCCTGCCAGCCCCCCGTTCCCTGCCTGCCCACCTACCACCCCCTGCTCCCGCCGCCCCATGATGCCACCTTTGCAGCTACCTCCGCCCTCGACCCGCTCCCGCCCACCCCTGCCCCACCCGCCATCCCTAGCCATCTCCTCCTCCTCCAATCCCCATAATCACCCTAAACTTTGATAGTTAATTATTTGTTATCAATTTTTATTTAATTTTTTTTGTTAATTTCTTGTTACAATTTGATATTTATTGTTTTGATTTGTGTAAGTGGATTTAGGTTACGCTCATTGTCAGACATGCTTTCGCCGATTCACGTGTTTCGTCAAGGTATGAATGTGTGATTTATTACGTTAATGAATTGTGAACGTTCATAAATGTGGGGTGTACCCACTGAATTTTTTGAATTATTTTGTGATTGTTCATGAATGTGGGGTGTACCCACTTAATTTTGTGAATTATGTTGTGAATGTTCATGAATGTGGGGTGTACGCACATAATTCTGTTTAGTATGTTGTGTATGTGAATGAATGTGGGGACTACCCACATGATTTCTTTAGTTGCATTTGTTTGAATGAATATGGTAGTTGTGAATGCTTAACTCTGTATGTTTATTATGGAAAGAAGTACCTTTTGTTTAATATGATAACCTTTTATTTAATATGGTACTTGTAAGGGAAGTTTTGTCAAAAATTTTAATAATTAAAGAATTTAAGAGAATGAAAAGAGAGAGAGAGTACAAGAGATGAGAAGCAATTAGGTAGGACAAGTTTAGATGAAGAAGAATGGCAAGATGTGAAGAAAGTAGGAAACGAGAGGAGAGTAGAGGGGGGAAGAGGAGGGGAAGGATAAGGAGAAGAGGGAAAGAGAGGAGAAAAAAAGAGGCAAGGCAGGGAGGGATATAGGTGGGAAATTAGAGGAAAGAAAGGGAAGCAAGGAGGTATGGTGTTGGAGGGAAGGGAGAGGAGAAAACGGAAGCGAGATAGGGTACTTTAGAGTATATTTATTTTGTATGTATAACTTTTTTTTTTATTGCAAATTGTATGATTTTAATAAAGTTATAGATACAAACACTTTTATAAATCTAGATGCATTTGGGGCCAAACAATAGGTATTTTAACCCTTAGGTTACAGGTTTTGGGAGGGGATAATTGTGTCAAAATACTTGTCCATTGACACTGTGATCATGTTATACGGACAATGAAAAGTGTGTGTATACCTCACTTATATGCACGGAGTTTTGTCTTTATAGCACGCCATAAGAGTCGTCATCCATTATTCAGAGAAGTTCTGAACAAAGGGGGATCCTTGAAGATTTGATCACAACTTAGGATAACTTGTTACATGGAATCGATGTCTGGGGGAATTTCGGTAGTTTCTTTTCGCTCTTTTCCGGTATACGAACTAATTTTCTCTACGTTCCTAAAGTACCCTTAAATGGGAGTTATTGAGAATTTAGTTAAGGTTAGTCTTGGAGGGAATACTGGATTAGTGCGAGAAGATGCTGCTGAAATTTCTTTAGACACCGGTGTAACAGGTAACGTTGTGATTAAATATTCAAGGATGGGATATTAAAGGGAAAATCATAATCAAAGTACAAATATATATATATAACATTTCAATGTTTATTCATAATTAATGGGTGATTTAGGTACATGTAAGAGTAGCTTCTTTTTCATAATATAACATTAACTTAAGACCTTTTGTTAATAATTATTTAGGTTATTATGGACAAGTCTTGGATTAGTTTTAGAAATTCATATTACATTCGATATTAGAATGGAGTGAGAGAACTCTTTGATTGGGCTTTCCTTGATGATAGGAAATCATTCAAACAAGGGGAACTTCTACCATTGATTTTTTGTCATTGTCGAAGGTGCTTAAATGGAGAAGTACATGATCGTAATACTGTGTTAGAGCACGTAATCTGTAATGGTTGGTGGCAACATTACACCAGGTCGATTGCTCATGGAGAATTCGTGGTAGAAACTTATGAAACTGATTCAATGATTGTTGATGAGGAGTTTACCGGTAATATAGAAGGTGACGGGATCGAGGAGATGTTGTATGAACTTAGAGCAGCAGATAACATCGTAGACAATAGTGACTTGGTACGAAGTTGTAACAACTTTTATGATGTTATTAAGGCAGCCGATGAACCGATTGCTCTTGGAGTGAGCTCTATGGCAAGGTTGACATTTCCATTGAAATTATTTTGGATGAAGGTTGTTAATAGAGCCACATCTAAACTAATGACTGAGGTACTTAAATTTATTGGAGAGCTCCTATCTAAGCCTAATGGTTATCCGGAGTTGTGATATGATGCAAAGAAACATATTAGGGTACTGGGCTTAAATTGAGAAAAGATTGACGCTTGTCCGAACGATTGTGTATTGTTCAAATGTGAATATGCTGGTCTTGATACTTGTCCGGAGTGTGGTCCGTCAAGATATATGGTTGGAAAATCTAGGAATCAACATGGCAAGAAAAAGGCAGAGAAGATTCTACGATACTTTCCATTGATTCCTAAGCTTCAATGCTTATTTATAACAAGACTACGAAATTGATGAAATTTCATAAGTAGAACAAATCACGAGATGGCCACATTCATCACCCCATAAATTCTGATGAGTGAAAAAATTTTGATAACAGACATGTATGATTCGCACAGAAATCACGTAACATAAGACTGGGTCTTGCAAGCGACGAATTTAATCCATTTAAGAATATGTATCTGTCATATTTAATATGGCCAGTGGTGATGGTAGCTTACAACCTACCTCCGTGATTGTGTATATGATTGTCGTTTATGATGCTAACATTGTTAATCGTAGGCCTAAAGCAACCAGAAAAAGCTATAGATATCTACTTGCAGCCATTAGTGGATGAATTGAAACTATTGTGGGATAACGGCATTCAAACATACAACGCAGGAAAGAAATAATTCTTTATGATACGTGCTACATTGCTGTGGACTATCAATGACTTTTCAGCATATGCAAATTTATCTAAATGGAGTACAAAAGGAAAATTTGCATGTCTAATTTGTATAGATGACACGCATCATCTCTGATTGTCTGAAAGTGGCAAATTGTGTTACTTGGGTCACCGAGGTTTCCTTTCAATTGACCACAGATGACGAACAACACAGTTCAAAGATAGATTTGACGGCAAATCTTGTCAATATTCCTCTAGGAATCCAAGAAATAAGCTAAGCACAGATTCTATTATGTTGTCAGGAGTAATAATAATACAGAAATTGCAAGAACTTGAAAACATAAGTTTGGGACATCTTTTTAAAAAAGACCTTACTGCATTAAAGCATTCAAGCTTCAAGAAGGAAAGCATTGTTTTCATGCAACTCTCATATTGGAAAGATCTGACAGTCCAGCACAACCTAGATGTGATGCACGTAGAGAAAAATGTCATGAACAATATGTTGGATGTCCAAAATTTAACATATAGTCCAAAAGACACAATAAAAACATGAAAAGACATGGAGATTTTGGGTATTCATCCAGAGCTATATACAACAGAGAAGGATGATGGCAGTGTTGAATTCCCAGATGCTATATACAACTTAAAGCATGAATAGATTCAGAAAATATTCTCATTTTTGAAGGGGATACAGGTGCCAGATGCCTACTTATCACAGTTGTTGTGTTGTGCTAATGAACCTCAAAAGAAACTTAGTGAGATGAAAAGTCATGACTCGCATGTTTATATAAAAGTGTTTTTCCCATTGGCCACACATGGAGTCTTACCTAATCCCATTGTAGATGTTTTTACAAACATGAGTCGATATTTCAAAGCTATTGGTTCAAAAACTTTAAATGCTAAAATGCTACGCTACTTGGACAAAGAAGTTGTCAGCACATTGTGTAAAATGGAACATATTTTTCCTCTACTATTTTTCGACATAATGGTGCATTTAACAATACATTTGGCAAATGAAGCAGGGACGCAGGGCCAGTTCAATACAAATAGATGTATCCTATAGAGAGGTATTTGAAAAAATGGAAGGATTACGTATTAAACAAAGCTAAGTTTGAAGGGTCAATTGTTGAGGGATATTTAGTTGAGGAATCCATGAGCTTCTATAGTATGTATGTGAGTGAGACAGACTATGAATTCAATCATTTTGAGAGAAATTATGATGGAAGATATAATGAACATGATGGAGATTATCTTTCTATTTTTGAAATTCCTGGAAGGTCGATTCTGCACACAAAATTTCTTGAGATTCCAGAAGCAGATCAACAATTGACACACTTGTATATATCAAAGCAAATTGTTAAAGTCCACCCTTTCTATGATGAATTTAAACAATCGTTACATCCAAATGCATGCGATCTACTCTTTCTTGAGTGATTTAAGTAGCGTGTAGCTAAAATGAAAGAAAATAATGACTCGTGGTGGGTCGAAGAATTTGATGTAATATCGAATCGTCCGTTGAGTTATGGACATTACTATTTTGGGTACATCATAGATGGCTTCAGATAAAGAATCAAATATGTTGATGATATAGAGGGTACACAGCAAGATGGCATTGTTCCTTGTGAATTAGCCGGCAAGTGTGATGGTTATTATGGACAAATTGATGAAATTCTTGAGATTAGCTTCAGATATGATCGCAGACTTGTCCTCTTCAAGTGTAAATGGTTTGATGTTTTAAAGGAAGGCATTAGATTTAAGGTTGAATTCTTCATAACACCGAACCGTTCAGTTTAGCCTGTCAAGTCTCTCAAGTCTTCCACATGACTGATAATAGCAAAAGTGGATGGGTAATTCCCGTTAGAACAATGCCACGTAGTTATTACGATTCTCAAAAGGGAGGGGAACCTAAATTAGAACCTAAAGCATATCAAGAACTTCAACAACCAGATTTAGATCCAAATGCAACAAACATTAATATATAAGGTATAATTGACGAACCTTCTTTTTATAATTTAAATTTACTCATAAATCATTTTTATACTGATATAATAATTTGTTTACTCTTATTATAGGTTGTTGACACAGTTCTGTTAATTTTTTCCTTCTAGACGACCAGTATTGTTTCAAGGTAACATTATTGATTGCTATCAGTCATATGCATGTTTTTCATATGAATTGTATATTTATGTGTTTTTTTGTCACTATTTTTTTTTGTGTTGTGCAGATGGTGCAATTAAAGAAGTGAGCTTCTCGTCGAAGGAGTCTTGACACCACCCCCAATACCCAAGATCCCCATACCGTACAGCCTCCTTCCACGCAGCCACTTACCACACAGCCTCTCCATACACGGCCTCCCTGTACCCATACCTTCCCTACCCAGCCTACTTCCCCCCAGGGCCCCTACACTCTTACCACTGATACATATTTACTACCCACTCCCAATTTCGTCCCACCTGTACACACACATATATTCGTCTTGGTGCACTTGCACAGTCCCTTTTTATAGGGAGGAGGAAGAAGCCAGTCATCTCTTAGTTTGTGACGTTACCCGAGCTTGAGAATGAGGTTGACAGTCACAACCCTGACCAAGACGAGGGGGACGGAGACAACGTACAAGACTCCCATGACGATGAGGATAAGGAGGAGGACGAGGGGGATGGAAACGAGAGGGAGGATGAGAAGGATGATGAGGTTGGCCACCATGAGGCCAATATAGACCCTTATCAGGAAAGGCCTAGTACTACTGGTAAGTAAATTGTTATTTTCTTTATTTTAAAATTTTTAAAATTTTGTATGTACTCTTCGTTCGTAATATTATTGTTATTAATTTTAATGAAGAAAGGAAGAGGCCCGTTGGGAAATAGGGACTTGGAAGCTAAACCAGAGGGCACGAGGGTGAAGGCGAAGATCATGCTTGGTGGGGAAGATGCCGACTACCCTCCTTTCAACAGGAGGCTCTCCAAGGTTGTGAAGGGTATCATCCCCCTTTCTTACTTTGATTGGCGGATTGCCTCAAAGGAATTCAAGAAGAATATCATTTGTCACGTAGAGGTAATTAATATATATTGAGGTTTATATATGTTTCTTTTAACATGATTTAATATATATAAATGTTTAATTTATAGGCGATCTTCGATTGGGGGATGATCCTAACGTCCCCAAGTATATCCTCAGCCATGCGAGGAGGCGTCATCCAGACTGGAGACTTAAAATAAAAAAAGGGTAACAATTTTTTTTTAATTCCCTTCAAATTTACATTTTAATTATATAATTTATTTTCTTTGTTATTTTATATTTTGCGAATAGGTCATATGAGGATACCTTGAGGAATGTATCTCCTTCCATACTGCCAGAGGTATGGAAGGATTGTTGACAGCATTGGAGTAAGCCTAAGACAGGGGTAGTTAAATATTTGTTATGTGTTAAAGTTTAATTATTATGAATTTATTTACTAATAAAAATATAATATATTTTCTATAGGATCAGACGAAGAAGAACAAGATCAACAGGGTCAAAGCTTCACCGCTGACTCATGTCTTGGGTTGAATGAGTATTGATAAGCTCAAGACAAGATATGTAAGTACATTTCTTATTTATTTATATTTCTAATTAACATGTAACTTTAAATTATTAATTACTTTTTATATTTATTTAATTTTAGGCGAGTACACATGATAGTTCCTAGTTAGATCATCTTCAAGTCTATGAGAACACTCATGGCGAGGTTACGAAGAGCGGGCGCACATGGATTCATGAGACCTATCGAGCCAAGCATGTAAGTTTTTTTTTTAATTATTTAAATTTAACTTTTAATTCGGTCGAGCATATTACTTAGATAAAAATGTAATTTGGGATAAATGTACGATTTGGTCCACCCACCTCCGCCTACAGATGAGAACTCTGTGACCCAGCAGCCTGCTATGACACCTAAGGAGGCTTTGCAAGAAGTCATGCCTCTGGAACATGGTGGATTTGTTCACAGTGGAGGTCAGAGGCAGATGCTCACCACTTGGTATGGACGGAAGGGATAGTCTAATGCGTCTTCTGTTGAGGTGGAGTAGTTGAGGTCGCATGTACAGTAGACTCAGATGCAGCTAAACGATGTGACTGGAGAGCTGCAAGCTGCTAGAGAGGAGATGCACCAATAGAGACTGCATTTCAAGGAGCATATGGCACAACAGCAAGCACAGTGGCAGGCGTAGTGGGCGAAGATGATGGCCATACTTCGAGGTGGAGGTGGACCTGATCACAACAGCTTCCATTACCCTACACGTCGTGGGCCAGATGACGATTTCGGCGTAGGAGGCGCTGGTCATGGTATTGGTGCAGGAGTTTACCTCGCACCTTTTCTTTATATTTCTTATTTTTATTTATGGAATGTTTAGTGTTTATTTATGTAATGTTGATGATCTTTTGTAAGTAATTTCTAAGTAAATTTTTAGTAATGTAATGTTTATTTCTTATTATATTTGTTTTATTGAATGCTATATATGTGTTATTGGATGTTATGTAGGCTAATTTAAATGTTACATTTGATTATCATTGCTGAATTTTATTTAATTAAAAAAAATTATATATGGCGACTGTTATTAGAATAACCGTCGCCAATTACCTTTTGAGACGGTTGTATAACCGTCGCAAAAAGGTAGCAAGAGGACCCCACCTAACAACCTATTTTTTTGCGACATTTTCACAACCGTAGCAAAACTTTTTTAGCAACGGTTATTACAACAACTGTTGCTATTAATGAATTGGCGACGGTTATTAAATAACCGTTGCAAAAGGATGCTAATCACGACAGATATGGTCAGTATTATTTGTGACGGTTAGTAGTAATAACCATCTCGAAATACTATTCGCTTCACAACATTTTGTGATGCCAAATTGAGACGATTTGTTACTTTTAGCGACGATTTTCAACTGTCGCCAAAAGGAGTTTTTCTTGTAATGGTTATTCGATGAATTTTTCTCATTATCTCTGATAGAAGTTACAAATGATGATAAGGAGTTTTCATTTATTGATGTGAGTAATAAACCAAATAATAATGTCCACGATTTACTAGAAGAATTCTCTTTTACGAAAGATTATTTATAGATGCTTCTAAAGGAGTGCAAACAAGATCCACAATAGGTGGCTATTTTTGATAGAATGCATATGTTTCAAAAATTGAACTTAAGAATGTTGAGGAAGCATTGATAATAGCTTAATTTATGTTCCCAATATGCTTAATCTTGGGTTAGTTCCAAGGTTAAAACATGCATTTTGGTTTTAAGTAAAGTAATATATACATACATGCATAATATAAGCCCTAAGTGTATTTTATAAATAAATTTTATGCTTTTGTGAATAATGTAGGTATTTGGATAGATGAATAAAGTTGAGAAGCTTGAAGATCCACTTGGGGGAGACGAGAAAGATCCATGGGAAGCCTAAATAAAGAAGAATAAAATAATTAAATACAAGGAGGCCTAAAGAAATAAAGATAAGCAAAGAGGAGGAGGACAATGAGGGACACATGACACCTCCTAAACCATTCCTATCCTTAGACACTAGGACACCTAATTCTCTATAAAATCATGTACTAAATCTAATGTAAAGAAACCCTATCAACCCTTAGATTTCCATGCTAAAGCCACTGATGAGGGACAAAAAGTAGTTTTAGAATTAAAACTTCGCACAAAGCCCAAAGGGTCCGATTCCCCGATGACTCAGTAAATCCAGCCACTCGATTATCCAGCACCCAAGTGGATCTTGACGGATCCGACTAGCCAAGGGTCTACCGAACCCAACCTGTCAAAGGATCTAATTGACCGGAGTTGAAGAAGCAGTGGCTATATGCACTTCGACGCTAATGGGCCACTCCATTTATCCACATAAATGCTATTTATAGCCAAGTAACGGACGAGGTTGGGGAAATTGTGAAGTCCATTGTGAAATAAGTTGTTACAAAATTTTCTAGAGTTGAGGGAACTTTAGGTTCTTTCTTCACGTGTTTAGAGAAAGAGAGAACAGAGAGCAATTGTACTATCAACCAAGCATAGTAGAATCTTGGGAGCATCGCCCTCCCCCTAGACGTACGCCCCATTGGGTGGAATTGGGTCACAAACTTCCTGTGCCTCTGATTGCTTGCTTTATTTTTTGAGCCAAGCCCCCTATTGGTCAAGGCCTTGATTAATTGGTGTCGTCTATGGGATAGATTATAGTAAGAAAGAATGAGACGAAAAAAGGGTTTAAAGACACCCACAAGCCATTTTCTATGGCATATTTACAAATGATAAACATGTCCATCCCCCTGTCGGAACATTGGTGGGTCATGGACCCACAAGGATGGAATTAGATTCCATTGAGTTCGTACGCCGCCAGGAATTCCTTAATGGCGGACCAGCTACAAAAGTCTAAACTAAAAGTGTACAAGTCCTTTGTCTCAGACGCAATGCCTGCAAAGGAAGAGTTGGACTTACCCTTGCTTGCGAGGCTGGACATTGTCAAATAGTAGCTACTCCTAACGCGGTGACTTTTGATGAAGAGAATCTCTCACAATTCACCGGAGAACCAGAGGCATGCTTGCAAGGTGGGACCGCGATGATAAAAAGGAGTAGGTGGGGGCATTTATTCTGCCCATCCCCTATTTATAACCCTCAGGGGGATGTTCACCCTCTGCGAGGTGCAGATTTCAAAAACAAAATCCTGCGATATGGGGAATGGGTTTCAAAAGATCCCGCCAGAACCGAAACGACTGTGATTATCATTAATGTCATTAAATGACCTTGCACACGTTCATTTCGTCGCATTCAAAATGATCACGTCGTTGTCCGTTGTGATATTTGAGGTAAACATGCCTCATGATTATGACATTTAATGGTAGTCTTGTCACACAAAACGACGAAACCAATTATCGTAGTGATTGGTCACCACTCGCGGAAGGCGACATTTATGTTGCGTTTATACCCGAGATGTTGGCCTCTTAAGGCCGACAAAAACTTAGGCAGCGACGTGCTTACGTTCCCCTTAATGAATGTTGGCCTCTTAAGACTGACAGGAACTCAGGTGGCAACATGCCTATGTTTCCTTCAACAAGCAGTGGTCTTATACCACCGCGATAATGGCTCATCGCCTGCCTTAAATTAAAGCATATGCCTTATAACAAATGATTACCCTACTTAGAAGGCAAGCCAGTATATGATTGGGGGCACCATCCATGCGAAGTTTTAATACATTTACTAATCTCTCAGCAGCATATGCTAATTAAAGAGTGGGGCATATGATGAGGATAAAAAGTACTCTCAGAATCAAAACTTTGCACAAAGCTCAAAGGGTCAGGTTCCTTGATGACTCGGTGAATCCGGTTAGCCAAGGGTCTACCGAACCTGACCTACCAAAGGATATGGTTGATTGTAATTGGAAAGGCGACGGCTATATCCACGTCGATGCTAACGACCTCTATCATTTAACCACATAAATACTATTTATAGACAAGTAACGAACGAGGCCAATGAAACCATGGAGTTTGTTGTTGTGTAACGCGATTTCTATTCTGAGAATTTGAGTTTTTAAAACCCTGTCGTTGTAGTCGCGTAAAAATCTATCAAATAGATAATTTAACCGAAACTTTGGTGAGTCGTGGGTCAAACACGGGGAGGCGTATGTTTGATCAAAAATCACATTTATATTTGTTGTCATGAAGCAGATTAGTTGGCCGAATTAAATCTATACTAGCTATCTACTTAAATAATAATTAATAAAAGAGAGGAAAAGAATAATAAAAATAAAAAAGACAGGGAGAGAATGAAAAAGTATTTCATAGCCACAGATTCATGTTCATTACAACTACTTGCTATACTAGAAAGTGGAAAATCTAATCTAGAAGGCGATAAAGAGAAGAGGGAGAGAAATTATCCTCTTCGACAGTTGCTTGCAGGACGAGCTGTGTTGATGGATCTCCCGGACGAGGGTGCTGCGATGCTGGACGAGGGAGAACGAAGATGGAGGAAGGGGGACGGAGCAGGGTGACATCGCAGCGAGATTCACTTCCCAAATGGTGGTGAGAGGACAATCGCGGGATGCTCTACGAATGGGGTGAGAAGGTGGAAAATTTGTATTTTTAACTCTAATGGAGCATCTTGGGTTTAGGACAAACTCGTAAAGCTTTGGAGGGTGTGAGAGAAGAGAGGAAGAGATGAAGAAAATGAGTGGTAGGGGTTCCCTTTTATAGTTGTAGAAATTGGGGGCAAAAAGGTCTTTTAAGGTTTTACACATTAATTGTTGGGGTCTTTAGTGACGGATATGAACGTCACTAAAGTCCCATGTCATTGAAGCATGCACACGCCCCTGCCTCTCTGCCTTCTGCTGATGAACACTTCATCGTGCACACGATCTCAGCCGTTCGATTGAGAGATCAGACGACTGAGAAGTGCTCAAGCCTCTTCATCTTACTGCGCCCTCAGCGTCCGCATCAAATCGTGCGTGAGAAGCCACGTTAGATCGTGCGTGCACATCTGCGCTCATCCCTGTCGCCACGTAGCCTCCATCTCCGCCGCCTGATCGCCATCCAATGGGTGAATTCCACCCGCCCCGCGTTCACGTTTGATTTGAGGCGCGCCATGCTTTGAATGTGCAACCTCGGCGTTGAGATATGGCACTGGACCACTGCGTTGCGAGCGCAAATGGTCGAGCTCTTGATTTTATTCGTAGACAATCTCCATTGTTGGATGATGATTTGACGGTGCAGATTAAGCTGATGTTGATGAAGGAGGAGGCTGCGGTGACCATGGGCAACTTGGATGGCGTCACGTGGCGCCATCCTGGCCGTCCATCTTCTATTGCTTATAGGAGGTGCCACAGTTGTCGGATTGGATCGATTTTCATGCCGTTGGGTTCGATCGTCGATTCTAACCCATTCGTGTGGTTGGATTTATCGTCTGAGGTACAGATTTACACCACCTTGACCCCCCTGACCTCTGGTTTTTCTCGGACTGTATTTGATACTACAGAGGTTCGATCAGGGTGATCTCGATGTTGTTGAACTCTGATAGTTGCCCTGATTAGATCCGTACGGTTGAATCTTCAATCTAAGGCCCCGATAAATATTACCTTGTCTTTGATCACAAAAAGAGGCATATTACTATACAATTTATACAAATTAACCTAAATGCATAATAATGAATGTTATGCAATATTTATAATGCATTATACTTCTATGATGCTAAGAACATGCATAAATAGGCATTTTAGGTCAATTAGATGTATGCACATCAGTTGTGGATCAAGAAATTGTTACGAAATTTTCTTGTATTATAAATAGAAAAGAGAGCGCTTTAGGTTCTCTCTTCACGCATTCAGAGTAAGGGAAAACGTAGAGCAATTGTATTATCAACCAAGTTGACATGACCCGCCGCCATTTTAGTCAGATAAGACATCTAGAGTGTGAGTCAGACGTCTGTCCAGACATCTGGACATAGATCTGAACGTCTGAAAGTAGGAAGAATTGAAACCTACTTTTTCCTCCGCGCATGCGGATTGTTCTCTCTCCTCGCGACCCTCTCACCCGAAAGCCTAATCCTCTCCTTTTTAAACCCCCCACACCTCCTTTCTTCTCCCCGTCACCACCAGCCATCGCCCTCTCCCTCTGCTTCCCCTGCCGGCGACCACCTTCGTCGCCGTTGCCTTTCCCCCCTTGCCACGGGCGAGTGCGCGAAGGAGAGAGGGCGGGAGAGCGTGAACAAGTGCTTAAGGGAGAGTGAGAGGGAGCGAGCAAGCGAGCGAGCATAAGAAAAAGGGAAAGGCCTCGCGGGAGCTCGTTCGTGAGGAGTATCTTACTGCGGGAGCAACGGTGCGAGCTCGGTGGTGCTCGGGAGGAAGCTCACGTGTGCGCGGTCGAGAGCTCGTGAAAGGAGTCGAGGACGCGTGCAAGGAGGGGCTTGCGGGCAGAAGTCCTCGGCCTCTTGCAGTCGCAGGAGACGCTGCTGCGGTGCCTGCAAGTGAAGGCACGAGAGGGACATGCCGTGCGAGTAGATACTAGATACTGGTTTTCCAGTATTAGATGTTTGGGACATCGACCAGATGTCTGGAGAAGCATTAGAACGTACGGAGCTGAAGCCGGAAGTCTGAAAACACATTTTCGCGCAGAGGTATGTGTTTCTTGCATGACTTTCTGCCATGCAGACCGAGGGTTTGGACACTCTACGACGACTCTTGCTTGGCCTCACATACGTGGTGCTGAGGTGAGCCACTTTATGCTGGGCGGGTGTTAGCCGCTGCATAAGGCCTGGGGTTAGGACTAGCCACCATACACTGACTTTTGTTAGGCCCATAGGGCAAACCGGGATAGTCGGATGAGGGGTATGCGGACTGTGGAGGGGCGATACCCCTGTTTGGTTTTGAGGGGCAAGACCCCTGTCCTGAGTGGGTAAGGCTCTATGTTATTCCGTGCTGTACTTTAGGCGTACCCGCTAGCGAAACGACTGATCGCGTGTCAGTGCGGGGGCAGGATAGCTACCCGTGAGCTTATCACGCGTGCCGTAGTCACCGCTACGTCGCGACAGTGACCTCGGGGTGGTTGACTGGGTGTAGGACTACCGCGGGGGACTCTCCCAAACAGGAGAGCACCACGTGTACCTTTTACACCACGGGAAAGACTGCAATCAGGATTGTTCCCATAAGGAACAAACAAGATCAAGAAACACATGGATTTGTTGCGGAATAAATGAACCAGTAATACCTAGTTGAGATGAATGTAAATGAGAATTAAATCTAGTTGCTTGTTGTACTTTAGTTGCATATAAATAATATAACCACCACTCTATTCAGCGTTCACTGACTTTGTCTTCTCGTAACCCTGTTCAGGATCAGGAGTTGAGCAGCCCGAGTTTTCGGCTGCAAAGGGTGCTGGGCTTAGCTGAGCCTAGCCTTAGTTGTTTCCTTTCAGCTCTTTAGCTTTTTTGCTATAGTAGTGAGTATTGGACATCTCTATTACTGATTCTGTTGTATCCTGTTTACCTTTCTGCTATTGTTGTTGTGATGGTATGTAATATTTTGAGACAGTTGTTCCTTTGCCATCTCACTTTTACTTCTATTTAGTTATAATGCATGTGGGGGTATAGTTTTATTTCCTGCTTTTGGTTATTTCTCGTTGGACGACTAGATCTTAGGATTAGTCGAGGCGAGCCGGTCTCGGGTCCTGTAGGGATCTGGGAATCGGGTCGTAACACAAGCAAAGTAGAATCTTGGGAGAATTGCCCTCCCCTAGACGTACAACCCATTGGGTAGAACTAGGTCACCAATTTCCTGTGCTTTGATTTCTTGCTTTATTTTTTGAGTTGAGCCCTCTATCGATCAGGGTCCCAATCAACTACCTAGAACATGCCTATATTTAGTGACAAAAACCTACTCCATCTAAGCCCTACACACACCATCTAAACTCCATCACTCACTTCCTTTCTTTAACCAAAGATAGGACCACATCTACACCGTTAGATCCTAATCCTATGGCCTAGTGCAAAACCTAAATGACTGCTTAATCCTATTCCTTAGTCATATCCTAGGACCTACATTTACCTACACTCTCTATAAAAGAATCAAGACCCCCCACGATTTAATCATATTATCTTCTCTTCTAGATTAGGCACTCCACCTAATAGAGCACACCCACCATCCCTTAATCCACCTCCATGGTCGACCACCTTCCTAGTTAGATCACCCTTAGCTCCATGCCTCCACCTTCCTTCCACTTTGGTTAGAAACATCCCTTTAAGAGCCATTTTTCCTCCTTAGATCTTCCTCCTCCACGCCATCTTAGTGCCACTTCTTAAGCTTTTTTCAGTCTTTCTAGCTTCCTTCCGGTGTCCTAGATTTAAGATTACTCCAAGTAGTATCCTACAGACATCCAATAAGCGATATCACAACTCTCCTTACTCTTTTCATTCCCCCTCCCTCTCATTTTATGCTTATGTTATTTTTTTAATGTTTTGAATCATGCTTAGTTTATATAAACTTCGTGATATGGAAGTAATTTTTGAATTTTAATATTTTGCATATTTCCTTTCCTATTTCAAATTATGTCTTGTGTTTATTATCATTAAAAAACTCAAAAGAGTTGCATATTAAAGTTAACAAAAAAATACAACGAAAGATTTTTAAAGTAATCAATTATTTTTTTGTGTTTGACTTGGATTCCGAATAGTTCACCATAAATTTTTGATTGATCACTAGGTTTTCATGCTATTATTTCTTCAAAACTAGAATCGTGATTATTTTAGCACATTAAATATGCAATGATGAATTTTATATCTTAATTGTGGAAGAATTTAATTACTTCAACTAATTTACTAAAAAATAAGATTTGAAATTTGAATCCAAATCCTAAATACCATACCATCGTAAGTATACGACTAATTTTCCTTAAAAATCTTAAATGAGTGTAAAAATATTGTCAAACATAAAACAAATCTTATTAATTAGATCACACTTAAATTGAATGCCTCTATTTGTTGCTTATAAATAATTCATAGTACGTTGTTAATGCAGTAAATATTAAATGAATTTCGTCGTTGTATTCCACCGTTGGCTCTGTCAAAACGAACGTGTCGAGGAGAGGGAAAGAAAAAAAACAAGTGACCAAGGCAGAGCAACAAGTTGAGCTTCCAGACGGTAATCCATCCACGATAGCGATGGAGGAGGTCCGAATCCGAAGTCAACCTTTCCTTCA
Source organism: Thalassia testudinum (assembly GCA_037157565.1). Classification (NCBI taxonomy): domain Eukaryota; kingdom Viridiplantae; phylum Streptophyta; class Magnoliopsida; order Alismatales; family Hydrocharitaceae; genus Thalassia; species Thalassia testudinum. The sequence continues at coordinate 28,302,821 of JAZHRO010000003.1, forward strand.
CATGGCATCATCGAAGAAGAGGAAAACGAGGAAGAGGTCTTATCGTCCTCTCGTTCTTCTTCTCGTGTTTTCCTCCAAAATGGCCAACCGAAACCCCTTACGTCTCCTCCATCCTCAATCCTTCGAGAGATGGGGCTTCCACCGGAGAACGAAGCCCTGTCTCAACGTGCGAGCCTCCTCCGCGAGTCCCTCCGCCGTAGCCAATCCACCACCCTCCAGATGGTCGCGAAGCTCTCCACCTTCGACCGCCGCCTCTCCGCCCTCGGCGAAGCCATCCACCCCGTCATGGTCTCTCTCATCTCCCCTCATCTCTCCTTTTTAACTGTTGCTTCTTTTCCTGTCCTTTTCTTCCCCCCCATATTTGCATCGATTCTCTCTACTTCTTCTATACCATGAGCTTTTTTTTCTTGTTTGTATACATGGTATTATTGCTTTTTTTTTTTTTTTTAAATCTATTTTACTCTTTGGAATATTTTATACCACTGGTGGCATCATACGTTTATATGGCATGCCTATGAATGCGCATCAAACTTTGGATGCCTGTGTAAAAGTGTCAGTGATGTTTGATGTATTCCTATTAAGTGCAGGTGACAGCGTCATCCATGAGAAAGACACACCGGAACATCGGGAAGACACTGAGCACTGCTGATGCTGTTTTGACGCGCTTTGATATTTTCCGTCAGGTTGCCTGTTATCTATCTATTTATTCTGTGGGGACGGGTGGGGATTGGGTGAAGGTGGGGAATCGTTGCTTGGCCTTCTCCTTGAATCAGTTTTATTTTATTCTTCTAAGAAAAGTTTTTTCCCCTTCCGCTTGATTGATCATATTCCTAAATAACTGATTAACCTCAAAATTGCATAAGAAATCCTATAAAAGCTACATGATTTATATACCAATTTCGATTACAATGTTTCTTTTTCAAAGACAAATCTTTTGCGACCAGTGCTTCTTCGTGATGATTTCTTCAGATTTGGCTGCTTCCTTCTGATGTTCACTGAGTACATTCTTTTCCATTTGTTGTTTTAGGTTGGTTATTAAGTCAAAAGAACTGATTTTAAATTGCAATGTCGTTACAGTACTATAACTCTACCTACACTACCAGGGGCAGACCCAAAGTTTTTTTTTTTTTTTTTTTTCGGGGGGGGGGGACCAGGTTGGTGGTTTAAAAATCATGAAAGTTAGCAGGTCGTGGTATGCTGTCAGAGTAAGGTTGCCTCCATCCCATTTGGAGTGGGTTTTACTTAATATATTTTCTAAATGAAACAATTACAAATTATATGACCGATGTAGGTGGAGTTTTAGAAACCAAATTGAAATCAATCAAAATTGTGTATGCAAGATTTTTTTATTTTTGAAAAGTGGGAAGGGTGATTATCCAGTTGATATCCACCTAGTTAATATATTATTAAAAAGCTAGGTGAAGTGCGTTCCTTCCAAGCCATATGCTCCAAACAATTGCTAAAACATTGGCCTTCTCCTTCTTAGTCTTGTAATTGGTCACCCAATTAAAGTTCCCGCTCATAAAAGATCTCCAAAAACCATCTTGACCATGATGCTCTATCTAGGACAAACGATAGTGCCCCTACACTTGAGTCAAAAATGGGCACGCAAAAAACAAATGCGCAATGTCCTCATCTGCTCGACGCAGTGGGCACGTCTTATCTATGTCTGTCACCCATCTTGCTCTCCAAACTTTTGTCATCAACTTGCCTTCTCTAAGCAACCACGCAAAAACTTTTATCTTTAAAGGAGAAGACACCACCCAAATCTGCTTGTAATATCTGTGCAACTGAACATTGGTCACCACCCCTCCACTTCCCAACCTTCTATATGCCTTCCTCACAGAGAACTCGCCCTCACTCCACACGAAAGCACCTAATCCCCCCTCCATATAGTAGTCTTCCAAGTCCTTCCACAACATCTGAAGCTCTAGTATGCTCTGGTTAGAAAGATTTCCTACAAGGTTGGATTCCATGAGTTTTCCTAGCAGTTACACACCCTCGCTTGTTGATCCGCGGCCAAGGCAAATAATCTTAGAAATTTGTTCCAAAGCTTTCCTTGTCTCATCCAGTTATCCAACCAAAATTGAAAGAATCACCTACACCCATCGCCGGTGGGAAGAAATTTTGTGTTTTGGACACAACCTTTGACAAGCCTTTGAAGAAATGAGAAGCCTCAACCTGTGATGGGCCTAACAAATCCCAACTTCTAGAGGTTCCATCACATGCCTCTATAACCCTTCCAACCATATCCTATTTATGCCCCAAGAGACGAGCAATTCATTTTGTCAATAGACTGTCATTCATGTTCCTCAGATCTCTAACTCTTAGACCTCCTTCCTCAAGTCGCTTGCAAACATCCTCCTAAGCAACTAATCTAGCTCCCTTGCCGGTTGTCCCTTAATTGGTCTAAAAGAAATCTATCATTAGCACAGTCATTTTCTTCTCAATTTCCTGCGGTAACCTTAACGCGGTAACCTTAACACAGAGAAAAGATAAGAAGGCATTGCAGCCAATATCGCCTTTAGCAGGACCAATCTTTCACCTTTAGAGAGAGTTTTAGATGCCCAAATGTAATTTACACTAGAGGGTGAATAGTACGATATAAAAAATTTAATACAAAAGAAACAATTACGCATTCACCACAATAAGACAAGTATTTTTAGGTGGAAACCCAACCCAGGTAAAAACCACTACCTAAGTCCTACCTAAGTCTCTCGACTTAGGATTTGTCGATTTATCTAGTAGATCAAATCCACCAATGTATCACTTAAATGAGGGTGATGCAACCTCAATTACAATCATACTACTTTCACCGAGGGCAGTGTACCTCAAAATCTCTTTTATTCATGAAGAGTATTTTGTCTCATGAGGAGATTGGAGATTGGAATGCGAATATCCAACAAAAATGAGAATACAAATAACCTATAGAGCTACAAAATATAAGTGTAAACTTAGTTCCTATAGGTAAAGGATTGCTTGCCTGAGAATCTAAGATAGAAGTAGATTAACGTGGAGGTGCAGCGAATCAGTGCTCTTTGATGTGTAGTGCAAGGCATAGAGAGCAAGGGCTAGCTTCTCCTTAGATCTTCTCTCAATGAGTATAATGGTGGACAGAATTATATCTAAGGTGTATTTAGTAAAGGAGAGGCTCTAGATTATTTATAGAGGGTTTAGGAAGGTTTAAGAGAGCTTGGGAGAGACTTCCTAGCCATTGGAACCAAATCCAATAGACAGCAGATCAATTATTGCATCTGACAACATAGTTAGACATCTGATAAAAGAATTAGACGTTTGATTATATAAGGTGGTCACCTTGGAATTGGATTTGATCTTGTACATCTTGTGTCAAAGGGTTAGATTTCTGATATAAGGTGTGTTGCCAAGAATTGAATCTTTTGTGAGTTGGGAAATCAATATTTCGTTTGACAATAAGATTTAGGTCAAAGTTAATCACAATGACCGACTATTAGACATATGGGAATGTCTTTGGACGTTTGGAAGATGTTCTGGATGTTTAACATAAGGTATGGACATTCGAAAGCAAATGTCATAGGCATAAGTTCTGGAATTTTGGTTATTAGACATTTGTTCAAATGTCTGAACGTCTTAAAATGAGTTATTGAATATCTGATAAGATGTCTAGATGTCTGATAAGGCAGGCTATTTGCTATTTTGGCTTTCTAACATGATTCTAAGATTTGCGTAAGTGTTCTAAAGTTAAGTGAGTTTGTTTAGGACTCAGGTTATTAAATTTTAGGCTCTTTAACAATTATTAAATAAAAAGAAAATAGTAAAAACAAATACATAGAACATGAACAAAATAGTCTATCCTATTCTTCTTTCTTCTTTGTCTTCAAGGTTTAACTCCAAGCTTTAGATCCATTGCTCTTTGATGCTTTTGTTCATCATCAAGCTCCTCCACTTCCATGAATTGAGAGCTTGGACACCTTCCAAGTCTTTGAAGTCAATTGTATTAACCTGATAACTTACAACTTAAATGCAATTGTTAAAAGTAGTTTTGTTTTTGTTGATAGAGCATTGTAGTTATCTTTTATTTACTGTTTTGGACTGTCTTGTCATTTATTTTGTCCTCTTGGACTTATTATGTAGTTTACCCAACACTTCGCTCTATGTAAAGAGGTGTAGGATTTCATTTGAGAAATACGATTATTCATTTTCTCCAACTTGGTATCAGAGCGGCGATCCTAGATGGGCGTTCCAGTATCCCACCCACACTAACCTCCGAAATCCATCCACCTTAACCTTAAACTTCTCTATTGGCCTTCGTTAGGCAGTCGCCGCCCATCAGGGGCCTTGTCGAGGCCACTACCACCCAGCAGGGGGCCTTCCCCAGGCCGTCGCCCACCAACGATTGCCTCCACGGTCGCCTTTAGGTCGTTGTTGCTGGCCAGAAGCTGCCTCCAGGTCACCGCCTCTCACTTGATGGGTTAGTGCTGCCCAACAGGGTCTGCGCAACCCCTGCAGACCCTGCGTGTGCCGCCCAAGTATGGTAGCGTGCCCCTAGCCCCCTTGCGTGTGCCCAGCGCTGCCATCCGTGGCCTCAGCAGGTGGTAGCCGTCGTAGGCAGCTTGACCTTATCGGCGAGGGGGAGTAGCTCCTCTTAGAAGAGTTGTTAGGGTCTTCCCCATATCCTAATATGTGCTAAGCCTTGATCTAAGGGGTGCTAGCGACTCTTGGGATGTTATCTAGGTTTTCTAGATCTTAGATCTCAGGATCAAGAAGTCACGTTCTCTCTGATTTCCAATTCTTCATGATTTGAATCCTGATTTCAGATCACGTTTGCAGCGTCTTGTGGTAGTTCTAAGGTACGATGGCCTCCTTAAGCACTTTGGAGGTGTTGTCGGTTACCGTTATGGACATCAGGAGTTACAAATCTCCTTTCTTTATTCCTATGGCCAAGCTGAATGAGACCAACTATGCTAAATAGTCTCAGACATTTCTCGTGACTGTAGAGGGACATGATAAGGAACACAATCTATTGGAGTTGGAGCCACAAGACAAGACCAGTAAGAATGCCATGAGGAAGAAAGATAACACAATGGTCCAGGCTTGGATTATGAATTCTGTGGAGTCTCAGATCGGTGATGGGATTATGTACTATAGGACAACCAAGGAGATGTGGGATTCTTTGTGAGACATACTTTAATGAGAAGAATTCCAGCAAGGTGTTTGAGATTTACCATGCCATTGGTGGTCTCAAACAAGAGGGCTAGTCACTTTCTTAGTACTATGCTACTTTGAAGCACTCTTGGGTTTGCCCACCACACCTTGGGGGGATTGGGCAGCCTATCCAACTGACCGGGTAATGGCACACAGGCGGCTTCGTGCTGGCATGTGCTGTCGGAAGCACTCGGCAGGATCTCCTCCTAGGGCAGCCGAGCATCGGCTCTATCTGAGGGTGGCTCCTAAGGGCGTGGTGCATGAGCCAAGGTCCATTGTCCCTTGCGCCAAGCCTCGACTAGCTCCATAAGCACATTCAACAGGGAAGCTCCATCTCATTCCTGAGCGGGCGGGGTGTACGTGCAGGGGCGTATATCTGAGGCCACCAGCCTTGGTCAGCTATTCCTCCTCCCTGGGCTGCACCTCGGGGGTGGAAGGTTCGCTTCGGGACCTCGGACGATTGGCCGAGGTTATTGGGGTGTAAAGACACCGAATCCTGGTCGGGCCCCTCCGAGGGGAGAGGAGCCGTTCTTCCTTGGGGAGGTCAAGGTAGAGCGCTAGAAGGGCTCCTCCTCCCCGCGGTCCGATGCTTAGAAGCACGATGACGTTTTTGTTGATGCTTCTCACAGACAACACCATTTGATGGGCCTTGGAAGGCCATCAAAGGATTTATATGGGTAGGAGGCACTACTTAGCCATTATCATCTATCGCATAGGAGGGGAGATCGACAATCAACAAGCAAGCACAAGGGAACATAGGGATTTGATGACCCAGTTCCACCACAAGTGATGTACATCTGGGGGGAGGATAGAGCTGCCAACTATGCACTATAATTTTTGGAATTACAGGATTTGTTCTCCCTCTCTGGGGGGCGACCCTTTTTCACTAGGGATTTCGCTCTATTTATAACATGGGGAGAACCCTCACTTGATGGCCTTTAGTACCCCTATTGTCAGACTACTTATCTGCTATCAGAGCATAGGTGGTTCGACCCATCTTATCATATCTTTTGCCCTTACTACGCTGAATCTTTTGGCAGGTGGGTGGGTTCCTATTCGGATCAGGCTGGTCTTAGGTGGGGCAAGCGGTGCTGGTGCTGCTTGTTTACCCTATAGTCGAGTAGCCGGATCCTCTGTCGGGTTATGTGCGTAGTTTTGGATCCGAGGGTAGGTTTTGCCCCTCATCAAACATCTTAAGTTATTGTTATGTTATGTACTTCTTTTTTTCAATGTTATGACTTACGATGATTGTTTTTGAAAGAGGACTTACGATGATTGTTGATATGCCACTAGTGTATTTATATTATGTTTTCATTTAAATTTTGTGGTTTTGATCTTTTAGGCATTTCTTAATGCATATGCTGTAATTCTGTACTAGGAGGGGGTGAGATTTGCGTGATACAAAAAAAATGCGAAAATAATATAAGCAATCACACAAAAAGCAATTTCGCAAAGACACAAAGGACTTTTAGGTGAAAACCAAAACCTGGGTAAAAACCACCACCTAAATCTCTTGGTTTAGGATTTCCCAATCGACCTAGCCGATCAAATCCACTATCCGTGTCATTTAAACGAGGGTGACACAATTTCTTACAACCACATTACTTTACAACGAGGGTAGTGTAACTTCAAACCCCTCATCTTCACGAGGAGTATTTTGTTTCGCGAGGGAGACGGGAATTCGCAAAGCGAATACCCAACAGAGACAAGTTACAAATATCCTATAGAGCGACAAAGTAAATATGTTAAACTTAGTTTCTATAGGAAAATGGTACTTCCCTGAGATGGAAGTGCGTCGCCTAGCAACACGGTGTGTGTGAACCATGCAAGGCACGTAGATGCTCTTGTTTATGCGAAGGCGGGAGAGCGGATGTGCAGCTAAGACGGTGCTCTCTAATGTTTGTTCGAAGGCTTGGAGAGCAATAGCTTTTCTTCTACTTGATCTTTTCTTTCCTTGGACATAAATGTAAGTGGAAGTAGTTTCTCTAGGTGTCTTTAGTCAAGTGAAGGTCCTCTCCTATTTATAGAGGTGCTAAGAAGCCTTTGGAAGCCTCTTGTAGCCGTTGGGAACAAGGCTCAAGAGATTGGGGCAAAATCCTAATGAAATCAGGGTCCTTATGACTCTGACAGGGTTATTAGACATCTAATATTCGGGTTAGACGTCTGGTTAGATGTCTGATGTCAAGTTTGGACGTTTGCTCTAAAGGGTCAGAGTCCTTGATTTTATTGGATAGAAATAGGGATCTAGGTGGACGTCTAATGTGCTATGATAAGACGTTTGGCATTAAAATTACACATCTACTAATAGGAGGGTTTGTTCTTGTTTTGATTAGATTGTAGCAGGGTTCTAGAGTTTTAAGGATCAGACGACATATTGGACATCTGGATAAATGTATGGATGTATGAAAACTAAGGGAATTGATTCCAAGGACCAACGGTCGGATATGGGTTTGACATCACGTTTCTTAGCAGATGTCTGGACACCTCTACGGATGTCGGAAAACGCATTAATGTGATTAAAAGGTAATCCTTGAAGATATTGTTCTGATAGGCCAATGGTCGTCTAATTGGGCATCTGACAAGGTTATCAGACGTCTTCTAAGACGTTTGGAACTAAGACACGATGTCTAATTGGAAAGGCACAGGTTATTAATTTGAAGCCTAGATAGTTGGAGGTTTGGTTCAGATATGTCACTATTAGACATCTGATAATCATGTTAGATGTCTGATTGGATTGTTTGATTTCTAGTTTGATTTTCTGTTTCTATTCTAAGATTTGCCAAAGTATCCTAGTGATGTGTAAGTGTTCCTAGGAATAAGGTATGGTACTTTTAGGCTCTTTACATGAATCTAAGGAAAAAGAAAGAGCAAAGTACTAAAAGACAATTACAGAATACATATAAGCAAGAAGATATTTATCCTATTCTTCTTTACGCTTTCTCCCCTTCTCCATCAAGCTCCTCCAATCTACTATGGATACGAGCTTGAGCTTCTCATACTTGATTCCATTTGCATTATTCCTGAAAACTTAAGCTCAAATGAAAATGTTAAATACCAAGTGTTTTGCTATTATCAAAATTAACGATCGTGATGCCCTTGCACCAATATATACTGGTTATTAAAATGTTTGTTGGAGCTTACCCTTACTTTTTTGGTTTCCTTATTTTATGTCTTAGTTGATAAATTTATTTTTTATGTTGGGCTCTTCATGCAATTTATCCTTGTCTATTCTTTATAAAAATGAGGCTAGGGTTTCAGCTTTTAATAAGATGCTTATCAATGTGGCGATCCTAGATTGGCATTTCGATAACCCACCAAATGCCACCAAAAATCCGTGTTCGTGATTTCAAATCCTTGTTCTTGGGGATTTCTCGCAAGATCGATCCCGACGTGGGGGATTGCCCCTAGCGCCACCACCCAAGGAGGGTGATTTCTCCATTGCTGCTGCCCCTTGCTTAGTGCTGTGAGCCCTTGCTTGCATCCTCCAGTGTTGCCAGCCACCAGTAGGTTGCTGGTGACTTTCTTCGCCATTGCTGTAGGGGTTGGGAGGCACTTTGGACATGCTGCAGGTTGCTGGTGCCTGCACGTTGACCCTCCTCTCTATGATTCCACGTTGATTGAGATTCAGCTGCAGTTTTCCTTCTCAGCGAAACTTGGGAGGTCAACTAGGGCTAACTAGATTTCTATTACTGTTGAGGCCATGACTGAGATAGAGGCTCCTTTTGATCTTGCTACTGGATTTCCCGTCACCACTGAGGAATTATATCATCTTCGCCTGTTTTTGCGGCCTGAGCCCAAGTCCCTGTCTTCTATTGCTGCTTTAGGCACATGTGTTGATCGCATGATTTCGCTAGATAAAATAAATAGATCATTGCACCGTGCGTGAAATTGCTAATCAACAAAAAGAAAGAAAAACACCACACATAGCATGGGTTATTATCCACAGGGAAGGTCATTGCAACATCATTTTATTTTCATTAAATCTCAGATCCAGATGCAGTACATGCTTCCATGAGTACAAAATTAAACTCAAACAAAAATTAAAAGAGTAAGGAGAGAAGCCTGGATGGGGCGTCTCCTAAGAGGTTGGTGCGGAGGTGGACGGTTGTCCTGGACCTGTGTTGTCACTACAAGGGAGAACATCCAAGGTGGTCTCTTGGGTGTGGAGGTTGCTACTCCTCTGCTGTGTTGGCAGTGATCAGGTGGAGAGTGAGTGTGCAAAGTGGGGGCGGTGATGTAGAGCCTCTCTGTACACCCAACTCGATGATTCCACTCGTCCAGAGGAGTGCGTAGCTGGAGAGGAGATTGACCGCCTCCTCAAGGGCGAAGCCTTCATGATGCAGCAGAGTTGGGGCACTCTACTCCCATGGGAGGAAGGTGGTGGACGGTCTTCCTTGGAGAGGAAGGCCCGTAGGCACCCTCAAGACGAAAATTGGAGAATGTCCCTTTGTGCATTCTCCTCTCCTTTTTGCATCAATGTGAACCCATATTGCATCCACAAAAGGTGGCATTGATTAAAGAATGAGATGCTATTTTTAGCATCCTTTCATGCCATTAATTTCTTCTTTCAAAATTGCATCCACGTTGAAGTTGAGAGAGAATTGAAAGGCTGTCCAATCTATAAGGAAAGAAATCAATTCGTTGGAATAGCAAATTTGCAAAAGAGGACAACCATCCTTGGAATTTCTTTGGAACTCAACTTCCTAAAATGGCCTCCTTGCAAATAAAATGAAAGCACATACTTATTTATGATACAGAGAAAGATGTAAATAATCATTCATGCTATCTAAAGATGCCGCTTAAATAACATATCAACATGCATCACGCTCAAGTTCCAACACTTGCATTTATCTCAACTCCTAATGCACTCAAAATTATTAGAATTCAATTACATGTATGCAAATTATATTAATATGCATACACTTATATTATGATAGAATGCATATACTAAGGAATATTAATAATAAAAAACTAAACACTCTTAGGCATGATAATAGTCTATTAAAGTATACTTATCAGGTACCACAACACATGTCACGTAATTAGGCACTAAGTGGATTATAGATTGTAGTGCTTCTACTATTTGACTAGTAAGAGTACTAGTTTTACTTTTGCTGGAGACTCTACTATGATTACTTCTGTATGTTTGGCGAATGATAGTTTGTCTTTTGTTACCTCAGTTGGAATGGTGAAATTTTCCCTAGATTATAGCTTTTCAATGCTGTTATGCCCCTAAGTTTTCTTTTGTATTCAAAATTGCAAGCAGACAATTGGTTGAAATGATTTAATTCATTATTTAAACCTTAGGACTCTCTTATATAGAGGCCTAAAGAGTAAAAAGTACATAAGTGCCCTTGAGCCCAATAACCATACAATGAAGAAAAAAGAAATAAAAAATTCATATGCCAACTCTCCCCTCTAAGCTGGAGTATAGATATTTATTATGCTCAGCTTGGATACACATGAATCAAATAGTGATCTGGCTAAGGGCTTCGTGAAAATATCAGCAATCTCCTTGTCAGATGTGACTGGTGTGGTATATAGCATCTCCTTCTAGATGATGTCCCTGGTATAGTCAATCTCAACATGCTTCATCCTCTCATGAAATGCTTGGTTATTGGCAATGAAAGTAGCTGCTCTATTATCACATCTCATCTCCATAGGGCTAGAAAACTGTATCTACAAGTCAGTAAGTAGGGACTTGATCCACATCATCTCTGTGGTCGTTTGAGCCATGGCTCTATACTTAGACTTGGCACTGGATCTCGCAACCCTGCCCTGTTTCTTGCACCTCCAAGTAATCAAATTTCCTTTCAAAAAGGTGCAGAACCTTGTAGTGGATTTGCGATTCACATGACAACCGACGTAGTCTACATCAGAGTAGCCAATTAAAGTCATAGAAGATCCCTTGGAAAAGAGAAGACCCTTCTTAGGAGCCTTCTTGATACATCTAAGCACCGTCAATGCTGCGTCCCAATGTTGACGTATTGGCTTGGCCATGAATTGGCTCAGTCTCCCCACTCCAAAAGAGATATCTGTCCTCGTGATGGTGAGATAGAGCAGCTTGCCAATAAGCTACCTATACTGTTTGTTGTCAGCCAACTGTGCATCCTTATTGTAGAGTGACATCTTGGGGTCCGTAGGAATATTGGCCTCTTTGGCCTCAAGCATACCAACCTTTTGCAAAATGTCCAAGGCATACTTCCTCTGGGACAACACTACGCCCTTCTTACTGCAAGCAACCTGTATATCAAGAATATACCGTAGAGCTCCTAAGTCTTTCATGACAAATTGCTCTACTAGGATGCTCTTAATCTCAACAATACTCTGCTCATCATCTCCTATAACAATTAAATTATCAACATAAACAAGGAGTACCACAGTACCTCGTCTAGTCCTCTCAACAAAGAGTGAGAAGTCAGTTGGCGATCTCTTGAGTCCAATTGTCTCTACAACCTGTGATAACCTCTGAAACCAGGTTCTGAGGCTCTGCTTATGGCCATAGATGGCCTTCCGTGTTCAGTATACATACTCCCCTTGAGCCTCAAAATTAGGTGGTTGCTGCATATAGACTTCCTCTTAGAGATCACTATAGAGGAAGGCATTCTTCACATCCAGCTGATGTAAAGGCCAATCTAATTGAACTGCAACTGCAACCAACACCTATACTGTAGGAAGTTTGGCAACTAGTGAGGTGTCAAAGAAGTCCACCCCATATGTTTGACTGTACCCATTTACCACGAGATGTGCTTTGTATTGAGTAACACTACCATCAGGATTAAGCTTCATAGTGAATACCCACCGACAACCAACAAATGTAGCACCATTAGGAAGTGGAGTGAGGTCTTAAGTCCCATGGTTTCTAAGTGTAGCCATTTCATCCTACATGGTTGCTTGCCATTTTGGATCAAGCATGGCTTCACGATGGGTAGCTAGAATTTGAGTAGTTGCTAATGCTTGAGTGAATCCAGCAGACTTGGGGGTTAATCCATTAGTAGCAAGTGCCCCGACCGTGGGATAAGTAGTGCAGGTCCATGGTCTCTTCTGAATGGCTATCAGAAGATCCTAATCATCACCTGCTACATCATCTGTTCTGTCCCTGTGATCATCACATGGTAAATATGCATCAGTATCTAAAGGGCTCACCTGAGAAGCGGATGGTGAAGGCGAGGGTGGGGTTCCCCGATAGGTAGTATGAGGGCGAACATAAGTCTGATGTGGCTCAGTCAGACGTGGAAAAGAGTGCCTAGTAGGAGGTGGTGGTGGTAGTGTAGTATGGACAAGAATCTCAAGAAAACTCCTAAAACAAATGGGTGTAAAAAGCATAGGCACCATATCACCCTTAGAAGGCATCTCGGCAGCAGAGGTGGAAAAGAAAGGTATCACCTCATGAAAAGTAACATTAGCTGAAACAAAATGTAAAGAAGAAACCAGATCAATGCACCGATACCCTTTTTGTGTCCGACTATACTCAAGAAAAGTACACTTGACTGCTCTTGGTGTTAGTTTATCCCAAATTGGTCCCAAGAGGTGGACAAAGGTAACACAACCAAATGTCCGAGCAGTGATGTGAAACCTGGGGTGATCAAGATACGTAACCTACAACGGAATCCGTTCATGTAAAGCAGTATTAGGCATCCTATGAATCACAAAACAGGCAGTCAAAGCTGCGTCATCCCAATAAAGAGAGGGAACTGAATGGTGAATTAACAAGGTACGAGCAACATCAAGAATGTGATGATGTTTCCTCTCAACAATACCTTTTTGCTGAGAGGTGTGGGGGTACGTGGTCTCATGAATAATACCAAAACTTGAAAAGAAACTGTTCAAATGAGTTGTACAAAATTCTAAGGCATTATTAGACCGGAAACGCTTCACCAAATAAGAATGCCGATTCTTTATTTCTTTAACAAAATTCTCAATGCTTTGTTCCACATTGGACTTATTTTTTAAAAGAAACATCCAGGAAAGGCGTGAAAAATCATCTACTAAAACAAGATAATATATGTTCCTAAGTCGATCAGGAGTACGACTAGGACCCCATTCATCCATATGGATCAAGTCAAAAACATTAATAGACGAAACAAAAGTAGAACTGGAAAAACTAGCTCTGTGGTGCTTACGCAGCTGACAAACATCGCAGGTGAGAGTAGTAGTGGAGGGTATGTGCGGCAGTACACATCTGAGGCGATCGATAGGCAGGTGACGAAGGCGGTGATGCCACTAAAGAGATCCAGTAGAACTAAGGTCCTGGGTAGCAGAGGCAGCAATAACAGTATGGCTTAGGCGGTGGACCTACCGTTCCTCACGTCCTTCACCAATCGTCTTCCCAGTGAACTTGTCCTGCAAGACACAAGAAGATTCATCAAATAAGGGTTGGCAGTTCAGATATCTAGTAATGCTGCTAACAGACAATAAGCTTAAGAGAAAATCAGGCAGATAGAGCACATCTGTCAATCTTAAGGTAGGAGATAAGGACATATCTTCTTTGGCAACAAGTGGCGTATGCCTCCCATTTGCCACCTGTATGGTCCTGGCTGGTGTAATTGGCGTTAATTGAGAAAAAGAACTCCTGTTGCCATAGAGGTGCTTAGACGCACCAAAATCAATTAACCATTCACCAGAGGACAAGAGAGACGATATACCAGTTGCTGGTGCCTCAGAAGAGGTGGTAATGGTTGCTGTATCTGGAGGCTGGGAAGAGGATGCCCAAGTCAGCTGTGCAATCTGTTGTCGCGGAGTCTTAATCTCTGTACTCAAAGAACTAACATCAGGGTTGGGGAGAGCTCCATCTGTGATCTCAACTGCCTGATTGGCCACAGGTGGCCGGCCATGCTTCTGCCAGCATGTAGCCTCTGGGTGCTTAAGTTTGCCATAGTAAGTACACGGAGCCCTGGTGCGTGTATTGTGTCCACGACCACGTGTAGGTAGAGGAGATCCTCTACCACGTTTAGGGATCGCAGCTAGTGTAGAAGTTTGAGTGCCAGAGTCAGTAGTAGGAGTGTGCATCGAAACTTTGTTGAGTCGACTATAAGCTTCCTCTAGTGTAGGAAGCTCTGAAGCAGTGAGGATCTGATCTCTGGCGGCTGTGTACTTAGGTCCAAGCCCTTCCAGGAAGAGAGAGACTGGCAGTTGTCTCCTAAAGCTCCTGTAGGACTCACAGGCACGCCCCGGTAGATAGGAGTGATGCCTCTCCAGCATTCCCTTCAGGAGGGAATAGTATTGTGGCAGAGTACGTCCTTCTTGACGTAAGTAGAAGAGGTTATAGAAGACTTGAAAGACCCATGCAGAGTTCTTGGTATGAGAATAAATCTCACGCAAGGATTCCCACATCTCCTTCGCCGTAGCGTAGTACATGATCTCGTCCCCGATTCAGGGAATGATAGTCTGCATGAGCCAGGCAGAGGCCTTGGCATTGTCTTTGTCCCAGTTGGCATTGGACTTGTCTTATCTACAGGCTTCGGATCTGATGATGGGACTGAAAAATGCATTCTTAAGTATCCCGGTGTCTGAAAGAAAGCTCGACGTCACCTCTAACTGATCATTTGAAGCCATCGTGCAATCGTGAAGCCATAGTCAACATACTGTGTCCAAGAAATTATCAGAAAAATCTGAATCTAGATATATTCAGATCTGCATCTTCACGGAAGACCCCCTTGGACAAACGTTGGAACCACTCGGGTGTTGGGAAAAACACTCGAGATAACCCCAACGGGATCTAGGTGTCTCACTCCGTACGAAATCGATTAGGCCTACTGCAGATCACTGCCGATCAAATTTGCAACACCGCCTGACAATAGATTAGATCGGATCTGTAGCATATTAGATCGGAGCTCTGCTGCGTGTCAGGTGGTTAGATCAGTTCTGACGCTGTTGAGCGCTACTGCACGTGTGTCCGCTGTCATGCATTATTGCTGGGAGCACCATCGCTCGAGACATGACGTCGCTGAGCGACACTGCACGTGTTAGGGGCGTCGCTGTGTGTGTGCGCTGTTGTGCATGATCACTGGGAGCACAACCGCTTGAGATCTGACGTCGCAGAGCGTCGCCGTAGGCGCTGGGAGCATCGTTGTAGGCACTGGGGGCGCCGCTGTGCGTGTGTGCCGCTGCGCACGATCGCTGCTTTTACTGGGAGAGAGAAAGGGAGGGCGTGGGGTGTAGGGTTTGGAGGCCTTGGGAGTGGGATATTGAGAGTTATGGTCCAGGATTGGTGCTCAGATGTCAAATTGGTTGAAATGATTCAATTCATTATTCAAACCCTAGGGCTCTCTTATATAGAGATAGACTGAAAGGGTAAAAAGTACATAAGTGCCCTTAAGCCTAATAGCCATATAACGAAGAAAAAAGAAATAAAAAACTCATGCTGATGAGCATCATTGTTATTTTTAGGACATCTAGATGAGATAGATGATTGGTGGGGGCTATGAGCATCCTGGCCTGTACTAGCCGGGATCTCCCCACTACCTTTGCTAGCACTATTTTCATCACCTCCAACCCTCTTTTGTGGCATTTTAGACTTGGCCACTCATCTCTTCCCAAGTTGTGTCAGATGTTTTCGGACATACTTGCTACTACAACCTTCGATTGCGAAACATGCCAACTTAGGAAACAACATCGTTGTGCTTTTCCTTCTCATGTGGATCGTCAATGTCATATTATTTTGGAGTTAATCCAGTGTGATGTCTAGGGTCTTTTCCTATTGCTACTACGTCATATGTATTTTGTTGTTTTTGTAGATAATTTTAGTTGTGCGTCCTGGATCTTTTTATTGAATAGATCTAAATTATTTTCTATAATAAAGAAATTCTTTTTACCATCATAAAATGTTTTGAGTTTGTTCAAGTAAGAACCTTTTTTAAAGACAATGGGATGATTCATCATACCTCCTGCCCCCACACTTCTTAGCAAAATGGGATTATAGAGAGGAAATTGTGCCATATACTTGACATTGGCAGGATGCTTCTTTCGATGGGTGTTCCTATGATTTTTGGGGTAGTGTCCTTATGGCTCCAAACTTGTTTAATTGTGTACCATCATCTCTTTTAGGGGGTGATATATCCTTTAAGCAACTTTTTCCGGATGAGGAATTGTTTCCCTTACCTCTTCGGATTTTTGATTGTGTGTGCTTTACTCACAATTTTGGTAGCCTTGATAAGTTCTCTTAAGGCTACTAAATGTATTTTTTTGGTTACTCTCACACACAGAAGGGGTATCGGTGTTATCTCCATGTTGGTAGATGCTATCATATATGTGCCGATGTTACCTTTCTTGAAAGAGTCCCATACTTCTCTCTTGAAGAACATAATGCCCAGTTCCAGTCCAATGTCTACTAGTGTAGAGAGTCACCACCGTATGTACCTACTCCCATGCCTCTACCTGTTTCACCTATTGATCTCGGTACCGGGGCCTACGATGATGCAACTTCACCAATCCGAGTTCCAGATGCTCCGAGGGGATGCTCCTACACCCTCGGTGGAGGGCCACAGTGGGGGTGATGATAAGCTTATCGCTCTGCAAGAGGCGGTGAGGCCATGTACTTAACATCCTATATCACATTTTACTTCTGCCCATTTGGACTCGTCTGTGTAGAAGTTTTCTTAGGCACTTTGCAGTAGTATCATTCCTAGGGATTACTACGAGGCATCTCAGGATCCTGGATGGGTGGAAGCCATGGACACAGAAATGAAAGTTCTTACTTCCTGCTAGACTTGGGATGTGGTGCCAACCCTTGATGATGCTAAAGTAGTTGATTGTAAATGGATTTACACGGTGAAGTATCTTGCTAATGGCAAAGTTGACAGATTCAAAGCTTATCTTGTGGCAAAAGGGGTTCACACAGAGATATGGTGTGGACTTCTTCGAGACTCTCTTTCGTGGCGTATGTCAGCTTTATTCATGTGATCCTATCTGTAGCAATGAATCTGGATTGGTCGCTGTATAGCAATTAGATATCAAAAATGCCTTTCTCTATGGTGATCCACATGAGGAAGTATTTATGCGCCAACTCCTTGGTTATGTGGTTGAGGGAGTGTGTATGCAAACTAAAGAAGGCGATCTATTACTTCAAACAAAGTCTAAGGGTATGGTTTGATTGCTTGAGTGCTAAAGTGATGAAGATTGGATTTGAGAGGTCTTACATCTGACCATTCTAGTTTTATCAAAATGACAGGGGTAGATACGATGATCTTGGTTGTTTGTAATGACATGATATTGATAGAAGATGATATGGCTGGCATTCAAGAAGTGAAGGAATTTTTGCAAAAATCATTTGTTACAAAGAATCTTGGAGATCTCCATTATTTTTTGGGTATAGAGGTTGTCAGGGCAAAGATGCCATGTTACTCTTACAGAGGAGATACACACTTGAGATTTTATAGGAAGCAGGGCTTCTTAGGGCCAAGACTTCTGCTATACCTATTGAACAGAGGGAGAATCATAGTGTGACAGAGGATACTCCATTTGAGGACATCCATAGTTATTGAAGTGTAGTTGGTAAGCTTCTTTATCTTACTATTACATGACCAGATATTAGTTTTGTAGTAAGCATGGCTCGTCAATTTAAGGAGAAGCTATGTTATAATCACTGGAGTGATGTATGTTTTTTACTTCGATACTTAAAGGGGTCTCTTGGTAAAGGATTGTTCTACAAGAAGAATGGCCATTTAGACCTATCTTCTTACTCAGATGCTGACTATATTGGGTCAGTAGAGGATAGGAGATCTACCACTTGGTTTACAGTCTTCATCGGGGGGAATCTAGTTTCATGGTGCAACAAGAAACAAACTATGGTTGCTAAATCCAGTACAGAGGCAGAGTATAGAGTTATGGCCCACATGACTTGTGAAGTTATGTGGATCAATTCCTTCTTGATTGATCTTGGTGTAGCAGTGAAGAGTCCTGTTCCTATGTATTGTGATGACAAATCCGCTACCTACATTGCTTCAAATCCAGTCTTTCATGAAAGAACAAAATGTATTGAGGTTGATTGTTATTTCATCCGTATCTCAGTGTGGAAGGAAAGATCAATACACATTATATCTCACAGATCTTTAGCTGGTGGATATGTTTATCAAGGCACTTCAACGGAAATGGCATATCTTTATCTTCGACAAGGTGGGACTTGAAGATATCTATGTCCCAACATGAGGGGGTGTGTTGGAGTTTAGCCTTTTCTAGTTTCCTTATTTTGTCCTACTTGATAAATTTAGTTTTTATGTTGGGTTCTTTTATGTAATTTACCCTTGCCTACTCTATGAAAGAGAGGCTAGTGTTTCAGTTCTCAATAATATGTTTTATTTCCTCTAACAATGTTAATGTCATCAAATTTGTGACGTTTTGGGTTTTTTCGAGCAATTTTCCCAAAATTCTTGTGTTTTCTTATAAAGGATATTCTTGTTGTGTTGTAAGGATGTGTTTAATATTTTCTAATTTCTTATGGGGTACTTATGTAATTTTCCCAGTCCTCTTTTATATAAAAGAGGGGCTAAGGTTTCTTTTGAGACTAATACATTCTCTTTTAATTCTACATGATATTAGAGCAACGGTCCTAGGCTAGTGCTCCAATTTCCCACCGAAAAACACCTATAATATGTTTGGATCACCAATGTGGAGGTGGAGAAAGGCTTCCGTGCTACTGCTACCACCACCATCGGCAGTAGCAGCATTGTTGAGGAAAGCAACAATGGCATTGCAGCCACTGTCGGGCAGATCGGGGGTGTTGCGCCATCGTTGGCCTGTTTGGCTGGCCTAACACCATCATTGGTGGGTCTGTGCAGCCGACGGACCTTGTTCTCTGGTTGTCTGAGCCATGTTTTGCGTAATGAGTTTCTTCTCACGCCTAGTTTGGTTGTTGACGAGTCTTCTCTCGCCCGTGATAGAGAAGTTTGATCTAAGAAGGAGATCAACTTCAGAGTCTACTGGGTTTGCGTGTGCAGCCTAAGAAATTGCAGAGAAGAAAAAGAGGGTTAGGAGTGCGTCGGTGATCGACTCCGGTGTCTCTATTCATCTCATCGGAGACAGAGCCCGTTTGTAGGATCTCGTTGTTCCATGTGGGATCTGAGATGTGATGGTAGCCAATGGGGCTACCTCCCTAATCGTTGCAGTTGGGCGTGTAGATGCAATGCTTAAGATGAAGATAGAGAATGTATATTACGTGCCTAAGTTTCCTATTAATCTTTTGTTTGTAAGTCGTATCTGTAGGGATCTTGGATGCTTCGTTGTCTTTAATGAGAAGCACCGTTACTTCCAAGATCATCAGATGGGAGAGATAGTAGGGGGTGGCATAGAAAGATATGGGTTGTACTACTTAGACACGGCAACTTGTTTGTTGTGGTTGTGTCAATCACCCACAATCCATTACTGTGGCACAAGAGACTCGACCATCGCTCAATGAAGATGCGATAGATGTACCCATAGTTATTAGATTCACTAACCTTAGAGTGTGAGGACAGTTAGCTAGGGAAGTATCACAGGAGCAATTACCCACGGAGAGATGGAGTCAGTATAGTGCCCTTTGCCTTGGTACACTATGACGTGTGGGGACTTTCCAGAGTTGTTACCCTTGGTGGGCACATATTTTGCAGTATTTATTGATGATCATAGTTGCCTTACTTGGGTCTTTTTGATGAAAGCTCGTAGCGAGATTCCTTTCATTGTTCAGCAGTGTCTTTTCAAGATGCAGACATAGTATGATACCACAGTTTGAGTCTTTCGCAACAATAATGCACTTGAGTTTATGCACAGAGATTTACCGAAGATCTTTTGTTCCAGGGGAATCATTCACGAGACGTCTTGTGCTTATACTTCCCAGCAGAATGGGATTGCTGAGCGCAAGTTGCGACATCTCCTTGATATTGCTAGGACCTTAATGCCTTATACGAAGGTTCTTAGACAGTTTTGGGGTGATGCCATGCTCACAACAGCGTATTTGATCAATTTGGTGTCATCCTCTACGTTTCATGGTCAGATTCCATACTAGATTATATGCCTAGAGTGTAGCAGGCGTTTCCTTTTCCTTTGCGAGTGTTTAGGTGCATATGCAATTGAAATCTTAAATAAGCAGAAACGAATCAAAGCGTAAAGACAATCAAAGAACACTTGGGTTTACGTGGGAACCCCACTCATGAAGAGTGGGGAGAAAACCACTGGAGGAGTGCCTTATGGGCGTGTTTCTCTGTTATTCTTCTTAAAGGAATATGGGAGTACATACCTATTTATAGGCCACCACACATAACACAAAGTTCCACTCCATTATGTGGGACTAAACCACTATACAATTCTCCCAAACACTCACTTTCAAGCTGGAGCATGGAATGCTAAACTTGTAACACAAAGAAATCCACTTTGCACAACAGAACACAACTCTTTGGATTGGTTCTTGCTTGTAGGCGGGAACACGGGTTGGAGTTGCTGGACGAACTGTAGTTGGCTTTGACAATGGCCTCTCCTCTAGAGACCTGGTGCTGGTGGCTCCCCATTCAATATCCCTGAAAAGGTCTTCCTCTGAAGACCTCGAAAAGTGAATCTCTTTCTCTAGAGTCCACAAAACTGGATCTCCCTTTCTGGAGACTTCGAAACTCTGGACCTCCCAAAGTTATGGTTTCTCAAGTGTAGTCCAGGAACAAAAGGGACTCCCAAATGGGGTTGACTACGATAGGCTTCCACACTTCCCGTTTCTCCCATACTCTGTGAGAGATGAATACAAAAAAATGAGAAGAAAATAGCACGAAGAAAAGAGCTCCCCCTCTTTTCTTTAATTCAAATTTTTTTTTCCTTCTGTTTTTTCCTTTCTTACTATCATTTTGTTTCTCTTTTTTTTTTCTTCTTTGCCCTTTTTTTCTTTATCTTTTTTGAAAAATTTCTTCCCTCCCCTTTTTTTTATTTTGATATTTTCCTTTTGCCCTCTTCTCTTTTCAATATTTTCCTCTGCTTGCTTTGTTTATTCCAACTCATCACATTTTTTTTTAAACAAAACCTAATCGAGAGATGGGATATAAACCTCGTTGCCATCACCAAAAGCTCAGGAGATCAGCATCGCCTGCTGCTCTTCACTGCCATCCATTGCTCTTGCAATTGAAGGTGAGATCTCCGCTGAGACCTATGCCTCCATCCCTGATCACGTGCGCTACCCTGTTCTTGCGAGATCCACGCCATCTCCATTATCTTCTTCCTCGCCACTGATTCTACTACAACCGATCGTCATGGTCTCCTCCGGCTTCATCGCCATGCCGTGCCTCTTTGCTAGATCCACTGCCTCTTCGCTGCATAGTCATCGTCGGTGTCGTCATTGTGATTGCCAGCATCATCGCCAAAACCACACGAGATCAACATTGTGATCTCGTCTTCTCCTTCAATGCCATCACCAAAACGGCATGTTGCGAGCTCTTCATTGCGTAATGCCAATGTTGTCGAGATCGACGCTATTGCCATTGCCATCGCCATCGTTAGATCGCCATTGCTGGCTTCAACCATAGCCATCGACAACCACAGTTGCTGTGGAAACCCCAGCAGATAGCACCCACTGCGTCGCCAGAGGCACCCAACAGTGGCCCGTCAGCCTAGTGCTGTCGCCAAGGGTGGCTGCGGCCTCTGCAACAGCCTGCTGGGCTGTTGCGGCACCTCCAAGGTGCCTCATTAAGGCATTGCAGTGCGTTGTGCGACACCTCTTCCTCGTCACCTTGTATCACCTGGCAATGCTCCTTTGACTCTTCTTCCACAACCTCCAGATCTGGGCCCTATGATCCTCTTCTCTCTTAATAAGGTTCCAAGAACCCGACATGAGAGCGTCGTTGAGATGATGCCACAAATATGGCAGATCCTTCTCTAAAAACTCATGAATAATGATAAACTTAAAAATAAACCCAAGAAACGACTTGCTCTGATACCAAGTTGAAATCTTAAATAAGCGGAAACGAATCAAATCATAAAGACAATTAGAGAATACTCAGGCTTACGTGGAAACCTTACTCATAAAGAGCGGGGAGAAAACCACGGGAGAAGTGCCCTATGGGCTTGTTT
This sequence comes from Thalassia testudinum, assembly GCA_037157565.1. Lineage (NCBI taxonomy): Eukaryota > Viridiplantae > Streptophyta > Magnoliopsida > Alismatales > Hydrocharitaceae > Thalassia > Thalassia testudinum. The sequence continues at coordinate 28,325,021 of JAZHRO010000003.1, forward strand.
CTTTGTTATTCTTCTCAAAGGAATATGGGAGGAGTACACGCCTATTTATGGACCACTACGCACAATACAAAGTCCTACTCTACTATGTGGGACTTGACCACTACACAATTCTCTCAACATATGCTTTATTCAGAATCATGGCGGTTAGGATAAGTTTGCCCCCCTGTGTGACAAAGTGTGTCTTACTTGGTTACTCTAGGACACAGAAGGGCTACAGGTGTTATGATCCAGTTCGTAGATGATATGTTGTTACTGCAGATGTGACCTTCTTTGAGAAGATTCCCTACTTCTCAGAAGAAGGGTCGTCTATAAAGGTTGCCATACAGGAGACGTAGATCTATCACAAGAGATCGGAGTTAGACATTTTCTAGGGAGACGAGCCTATAAGCATCTTGCCTCCTCAGATAGGAGTGACTCAGATGGGATGAGGAGCCTGTGCAGGGGAGATCTACTACTGTATAAACTCTTCATCCCATGTCCCAGTATACTGTGATTTCCCATTTGGAGGAGGATAGGCAGTTAGCCTCTGTGATTACGATTGCCGTTCTCACTAGAGATTTTACCTAGGCTTCTTAGGATCCCAGGTGGAGATCTGCTATGCATGAGGAAATGCAGGCCTTACAGTCCAGAGAAACATGGGACCTTGTGTCATGCCCTGGAGATGCTATAGTTGTTGGCTACCGATGGGTGTACACCATAAAGTACAGATTCGATGGGACAATTGATAGGTACAAGCCAGACTTGTTGCCAAGGGGTTTACCTAAACATATGGGGTGGACTACCTTAAGACCTTTTTGCTTGTTGCTTACATTACCTTCAGTAAGATTATTCTCTCTATGGCAGTGGTTCTGAGGTGGCCTTTTTACCAGCTTGATATTAAAAATATTTTTTTATATGGAGATCTTATTGTCGAGGTGTACATGAGACAACCACCAGGATATGATGGTTAGGGGGAGCTTGTGTGTCGCTTACGGAAGGTCATTTATGAGTTGAAACAGAGTCCACGAGACTGGTTTGAGAGGCTCAATTCAGAGATCGGGAAGATATGATTTCAACGGTCTACTACTGACCATTCTATTTTTATCTGGAGGACAGAGAATGGTGGTATTTAGAGGGTTATTATTTTGGTTGCCTATATAGATGACATGACCTTGAGTCTTGACTGGGGATGATGCAGATGGGATAGTGTAGACGAACACATTTCTACAGTCCACTTTGGTCACCAAGGACCTAGGTGCCCTATGCTACTTCTTGGGAATTGAAGCTATCTGCCAGGGAACTAGCCTATCTTTATCTTAGAGATAGTATACTTTACAGATTCTTGAGGAGGTTGGGTTAGATGGATCCAAGTCATTTGGGATACTGGTAGAGCCATAGTCTGGTCACAGCATAGATGAAAATGATCCATTATTTGAGGATGTTACTCGATACTGTAGTACTGTTGGTCGCTTGTTATATCTCACTGTTACACGACCTAATATCAGTTTTGCTGTGAGTAGAGCCAGTTAGTTTATGTAGAGTCTACGAGACAATCATTAGCGAGAGGTTTGTCTCATTCTGAGATACCTAAAGGATACTTCAAGTAGAGGTTTATACTACCGAGAGAGTGAATCTCTTGATCTTCTGGCGTATTCAGATGCTGACTATGCAAAGTTTGTAGAGGATAGACGATCTACATCTGGTTTTACTGTATATATTTGGGAGGTAACCTTGTTTCTTGGAGAAGCAAGAAGCAAAATGTAGCCACTCTGGTGCAGAAGCAGAGTACAGATCAATGGCCTAGGCAACTTGTGAGATTATGTGGATGGTCAGTTTTCTACAGGACTTGAGGATAAAGGTTGACATGCCTGTCCTGCTTTATTGTGATTATAAATAAGCCACCTACATTGCATCAAATCCAGTCTTCCATGAGAGGATCAAACATATTGAGGTTGACTGTCATTTGTTTAGGAGGTAGTTTTAGAAGTGTTAGGTTGTAATGCCATTGGTTCTATTAGAAAAACCTAGGTGCCTTCATATAGAGGCACCTAATGGGTAGAGTTACAAGTATGCCCTTACATAATATCACACTAAAAATAGAAAGACATACAAAATAACTCAATACTCACTCTCAAGCTGGAGCATAGATATCAAGCATACTCAGCTTAGAACATAACAACTCAAGGCATTTCTTGGAGAGTGATTTGGTAAAGGCATCTGCAACTTGATCTTCAGTAGCAATGTAAGGTGTAGTGATCTTGCTAGTGAGGATAGCATCTTTGATAAAGTGACAATCCACCTCTATGTGCTTTGTTCTCGCATGGAAGGCAGGATTATTGACAATAAATGCAGCTGCCTTGTTATCATAGTACATGGGAATTGGACCAGAAATAAACATTCTTAAATCACATAGGATAGATCTCATCCACAGAAGATCACAAGTAATATGGGCCATAGCCCTATATTTTGATTCTGCACTGAATCTGGAAACAACATTTTGCTTTTTGCTTCTCTATGTGACAAGGTTGCCACCTACATAGGTACAGTAGCCAGTAGTGGATCTCTTATCTTCATGTGCCCTTACATAGTCTGCATCAGAATATCCCTAGACATTGAGATGACCATGCTTTATAAAAGATGGTCCCTTCCTAGGAGCTTGCTTGAGGTATTTTAGTACTTGGCATACATCATCCCAGTGGACCTCTCTAGGAGATTGCATGAACTGATTCAATCTTCTCATTGCAAAGCAAATACCAGGTCTTATGACCAAATATAACAACTTTCCCATGATAGCATGGTACCTGGTGACATCTTCAAGCAAAGGACTCTCAGAGTTTGCAAGTGACAAAGAGGGATCCATAGGAATGCTAGCATGCTTGCAACCCAGCATACCCGTCTCTTTTAGCATGTTAAGAACATACTTCCTTTGTGACAACATTGGACCACCATTAACATGTACTTTAATGCCTAGAAAATAGTTTATCATTCCCAAGTCTTTAGTAATAAATTAAGAATGCAAAAATCGTTTGGTGGCTTCTATACCTGGCTTATCACTTCTAGTGAGTAATATATTTACATACACAATTAAAATGACAGATTCAGCAACTCTCTGCATAGCAAAAATAGAGTGATTTGCAGTGGATCTAGTAAAGCCAAGCTCTTGCATAGCCTTACTAAATCTCTCAAACCAGGTCTTGGGACTCTACTTAAGGCCATAAATGCCCTTCTTCAACCTGCAGGCCTTCTGACACTCCCCCTTAACCACAAAATTGGGAGGTTACTGCATGTAGAGTTTTTCCTCTAAATCACCATAGAGGAAAGTATTTTTGATATTAAACTGAGAAACAGACCAGCCTCTGTTGCCTACCATAGAAAGGAGTATGCACACCGAATTGAGTTTGGCTATTGGAGAGAGTCTCAAAATAGTCAACTCCAAAGGTTTGTGTATAACCTTTGGTAACCAAAGGTACTTTGAATCTTTCCACTGTTCCATCAGGACGACATTTAAGGGTGAACACCCACGTACACCCACAATAGTAGCACCAGGGGGTAGGTTAACAAGTTCCCAGGTACCCTTGGACTGAAGAGCAAGCATCTCCTTTTCCATGGCTAAGGTCTAGGATGGGTCCTAAGAAGCTTCAATATGATTCTTGGGAATATTTCTACCATCAACTGCAAGAGATAATGGTCAAGATTGTTGTGGCTTCCTCTAGCAAATGATCGTTGTGGCTGTAAACGATCAAGTGACATAATTGGAAACAAAATATTTAGTATAAGACTGTTGTGGCTTCCTTTGGCAATAAGATGATCCACATCAGGTACCTCGGATGGTGAAGGATCTGGACTTCCATCTGAATCAGCAGCATCGGTAGAGGACTGAGTAGGAATAGTCAAAAGTGGTTCCTCCTCTTGTAGGGTGGTAGAAGGGGATCTGCGATGAGAGTGTTGAGGCAATGTATCTATGGTGGGCACCTTAGGATGCTTAGGATAGGTAATAGGAGGGCCATCATGAGGTGGAGGTGGCTCAGAGGGACCTGGAGGTGTAGCAGTAGGCATAGGTAGTGGAACATCCTGCGTGACACTGGGAAGCTTTCCTCTAGCCAAATAATAGGGCATGCCCTCAAAGAAAGTCACGTCTTTGCTAACATAAAAAAGATGTGAAAGAGGATCAAAGCATCTATGCCCCTTCTGGGTTCTAGAATAACCCACAATAATGCACTTGATAGATCTAGGAGCAAGTTTGTCCACTTTGAATAAATGAACAAAGCACATACATCCAAAAATTATAGGAGGCAAAGAGAAAAGTTCTTGATCAGGAAATAAGATAGAATAGGGAACTCCATCACCAAGAACAGATGACGACGCCCTATTAATTAAAAAAGTAGCTATAAGAACATCTACCCAGAAAGTAGCAGGAACATGCATCTGAAACATAATAGTGCGGGCAATGTCAAGAAGATGTCTCAGCTTACGGTCAGCCACCCCATTTTATTGAGATGTATGAACATGCGACGACTGATGTATAATACCATGGGACTGAAAAAATGGAGTCAAAGTAGAATTCACAAACTCAGGCCCATTATCAGTTTGAAACATATGAATAGTAGTAGAAAATTGAGTCTTTATTTCTTTCACAAATTTGTAATCAATACAAGAGTTTCGGATTTTTCTTTTAACATGAAGACTCAATAGACATGGGTACAATTATCCACAAGCAAAAGAAAATATCGAAAACCCCTCAAACTTTTGACCCGACAGGGGCTCCACAAATCAACATGAATAAGAGAGAAAGCAGGCTTAGTTCTTTTATTCGTACTAGGAAAAGAAACTCTATAATGCTTGCCAAGTTCATAAGCATCGCAAGAAAACGAACATGGAAACTGCATATTAGGAAATTGATGACGAAGAACAAAAAGGCTAGGATGTGCCAATCTAAGATGCCATAGTAAAGCAAACATAGCCCAACTAGCAGCCATAGAATGATGCTTAGGTGGAAGATCAAGGTAGTAATGGCCATCCTGCTCAAGTCCTTCACCAATCTGCTTAATCGTCAGGTTTTGCAAGAAGAAGTGATCATGAAAAACTATTCTACAATTGAATAGACATCAAATTTAAAATGAATTTAGCTGCATGCATGACATCAGAAAGAGGTAAAGTAGAAGACAAAGAAATGTCACTCAAGCTAGGGGATAGGGCACCATCTGCTACTCTAACTTATACTGGAGTAGTCAGTGGTTTAAGATATGAAAAAAGGGTAACATCTCCTGTGATGTACAAAGATGCACCTGAGTTTGCAAGCCAAGATGTTTTACGAGCACCTCTGATGCTAGCAGCAGTACCTATCCTCTGCGAGATAGACATGCCAGTAGTAGAAGGCACCTGGGAAGAAACAAGCCTATCATACTCCTTGGAAATAGTGACCTGATGATTGACTTCTTCTTGATAGTGCTGGTTCTCCTCTCCACTATAAGCAATCTGGTTGGCCTGATGATCTTGAGGAAACCTGTGCTTAATCTAGTATATGTCAATAGTATGATTTATCTTGTGGCAATGATCACAAAACAAACCACATCCTTTGCCACGGCCACCATCCTTTGCTCCACGTCCTCTCCTCCTGACCCCTAAGGCTCCCTTGCCACGACCAGTGGCTACTAAGGTAGAGGAATCAAAAAGTGGCACAGGGTCAGATATCTCTAGTCTGGAGAGTTGAGCATAGATCTGTGCAGGTATAGGAATCTCCTTTAGTGTCATAAGCTGGTTCTTCACGGACTTATATTCAGGCCAAGGCCTGCAAGCAACTGAACGGAGATATCTCTGACTTATACAGGAGGGGCATTTCTCCTATACATTTTCTCTGAATGGACATTTTTCATGAGGAACCCTACGTCTTACCTTAATTATGTGCAAGTTCAGGAGGGGCTTGTGCCTCCCTTGGACCCCTCCTTCCCTCCATCCACGTACAATACTAAAAGTAGCTGTTTCCCGTTATTCAATCTTCCCAGGGAGTATATTTTTTTTAATGTTTGAATCAATATTTCATTCCTGCTCTCTTTCACAAAAAAAATTGCATCCCTGCTGTTCTGGATTTCTGTGCATTACTCTTAACGGATTTGAGGATCTGACATTGCCTGCATCTCTAAAATGAAGGCTGAAGCTATTATACTTAGAGGGACATGCAATGATTTGGAGGGGTTTCTAGCAGCTATTAATTTGTTAAGAAGCAATGTGCAGTTCTTTGCTTCTGATAAAATCTTTAAGAACATGGATGGAGTTGTTAAACATTTCAACAATTTGCTTGCAAAGGCTATACAGAAGATAGAAGAGGAATTTAGGCTGGGCTTATCTTCCTACAGGTTTGCTTTCAGTTGGTTACTTCTATAATATCTTGTATTTTTTGCGATATGGTTTTTATTATACATTACTTACTCCATGAACCGGAGAGAAGTGTTAAATCTTAGCATTATTTTCTCTTGTGGATGTAGATTCTCCTGCATTGAATCATTAGATATGTCTATCTTTCTTTATTTTTCCAATGGATGTCAGTTTCAGGCTTCGTGCAGGATTATTTTCTTGTAATACATGAAAATGTGTATAGATGCTATGCAGGCAACTTGCATCCATCTTCATCCACATTCATGTTAGTGGTGCTTGACAATGTGTCTAGGGTGCCATGCACGTTAAAAGTGCATCCATCTTCACCCATATTCATGTAATGTCCCAAGGGGACTGTTAGTTCTTGATTAATGTATGATAGACTGATCTTTTACAGCTGAACTAATTTACTTGACTTTCTTACCTGTATCAGATATGGTATTGCAATGGTGGCTCTTCTGCATAACTTCATCATGAATATTTAATTATTAAGCTGCAATGTATTTACTTTTCTACATTTTATATCTCAACAATGTTGCTCTAGAATTTTGTAGCAATGGGCAATCATTTTGTTTTTTACTTTTTGTAAGTTGCAATGATCAATCAATCTATTAGACAATACATTAGGTTTATAACTGCTGATTTGTAGAGAGAATTGCAAAAGCATCCAACTTACCAGCGGTGAATGGGAAGCCTGACCACTTATTAACCATATTCAATGCGCGATGGAGGCCTCATTGACGCTGTTAAAGGTTGGTCTACATCCTCGGTGGACCTTCAGGGGGAGGTCAGGGAGGGGAGTGAGCTGCTCGGAGGAGGCTTCATCGATTGAGTTTGGTGAGAGGGTGGTTGTGAGGCACTGCATAGGTGGGGAGTAAGAGGGGCGACGCAGGGAGGAAGGCAATGGCACACAAGAGTTGAATTTTTTGTTGAGACCAGAGGGGAGGATGGAAGGGCTTCCACAGGAGGAGGGTCGAGTGAGATGGTGGAATCCACCGCGTGTCTGTTGGAGGTGTTTGTGGTGAGGATGAAGGGCTGTTGGCAGAGCGTGAACATGTGGCTGAAGTTGTGGGCTTCAAGTGCACTATTGGAAGCGATTGATTTATGGATTTATGATGATCATCTCTTGGAATGTGAGGGGGCTCAATGATCCTGCAAGGAGGATTGCACATAGAGGGTACCTTCAATAGTGGAGACTTGGAGTGATTTTATTTCGAGAAACAAAGCTTGAGCAGGCGTTTGACTAGTTGTGGAGGGAGGTCAGTGGAGGTTGGTTGGGGTGTTTTATTGCTCTGAATGCAGTTGGAAGATCTGGAGGGATCATTGTGGGCTTGGTAGAGGATGAGTTTAATTTGGAAGAGTCCATAGTGGGTAATCATGTGGTTTCCTGTGCACCTCACGGAGTGTTGGGACAATATAAAATTTGTTATATTTGTCGCTGTTAAATAATATGAATAAGCAGAAGCATAACATGATATCTAAATATAAATGATAAGAAAAGCTTGGGTTTCTGTTGAAACTCCACTCACGAAGAGTGGGGAGAAAACCACGGGAGAGGGTCCTAATAGGGCTGATCTTTCTATTTTTCTCAAAGATAAATGAGGGGGTACAATAGCCTATTTATAGGTTCCCACACACCACACATTCCTTCGTTCCATTATGTGGTACTAAACGTACCACTCTTGATAAGCACATCTCTTAACATTCTCCCTTAAGCTGGAGCATGAAATGCTCAGCGTGCACAAGACATATTCCCACTCTACAAAGCAAAAAATAGGACACAATAAAAATGATGCTGCTGGGTCACGGCTTCTTCATGCCTCTTGTGTTGCCGACTTCTTTGCATCCTGGTGCTGTTGGGTCTCGGCTGCCTTGTGTTGTCAGCTTCTTTGCATCTTCACCTTGCTTGTAGATGGGTGTAGCTAAGAGTCCGGAGATGAGCCATAAACAATTAATTTGGTGTTGGTTGGAATCCAAAATAAGCTGTCACACCCCCCATTCTCTCATACTTGTATGGGAGAAGAAAATAATGAAGAAGAAAAGATAGAAAGAGAAGAGCTCCTTTTCTCATAAGCCTTCATCACTTTTTCTTTGCTTTTTTTTTTTTATTTTTCTTTTTTTTTGATTTTTCTCTTCATTTTTTTTCTTCTCTTTTTCTTTTCTTTTCTCTCTTTTCTTTTCCTTATTTTTTTTCTTTCCTTTTTTTTTCCTTCCTTTGTTTATTTTCCTTTTTTTCCCCCTTTTTCTTAAAAGGCTACACATAAAATAGAACATCAAACGATCTAATCCCATGAGATAACATAAAGGATCGAACCTTCCCATGAAACATAAGAGGGCAGCACTTGATGCTCTCGTCCTTATGAGGCTTGAGCTTCCCCTTCAGGACTTCGCGGATTGTCCCATTGTAGGGGTCATACGTAGTCCTATTGACCTTGAATGTCTGGAGCTTCTCAGCTGTGGGCTCGATTGCCATTGTCCTTGAGAGATCTCTACCTCCATCGTTGATACCATCAGCGCTTGCGCCAGTACCGCTAGCACCATCGCGCGCCAGGACCCATGCCTTTGTTGGGTCATGTACCATGGACATTGCTCTCCTTGATAGTAGCAGCCATGCCTCGCGTCGATCTCCATCCTTGTTGCCTCTCCACGAGGCCATCGTCGACCCTCATCGCCAGCGTTGCCTCCTCTTGCCACCACTGCAGCAATCTCTCACGACTCGACATCGCCATCTCCTTCCATTGGATCTCCACCTTGCACGGAGAGATTAGGGTTTTCCCCTCCTTTTCGAGATCAGGGATAATATCAAGACATAAACAACAAATCTCAAGGTAATGATGAAACAAAAGAACCCAAGATCAAAAATCGCTCTAATACCATGTTAAATAATATGAATAACCAAAAGCATAACATGATATCAAAATATAAACAATAAGAAAAACTTGGGTTTGCGTGGAAATCCCACTCATGAAGAGTGGGGAGAAAACCACTGAAGAAGGCCCTGATAGGGCTGATGTTTCTATTCTTCTCAAAGATAAATGAGGGGGTACAATAACCTATTTATAGGCTCCTACACACCACACATTTCATTGCTCCAGTATGTGGTACTAAACGTACCACTCTTAATAAGCACATCTCTCAATAGTCGCGTATGGCCCTAACAATGAGAGAGCTCCTGCAAAACTGTGGGAGGATTCGACACATGTGGCAGATAAATTTCATGGCTGGCCTTGGCTCATAAGGGGAGATTTGAATGCTACATTCCGTATGGATGATAGGCAGAATGACAGGGGTGGAAAATATCAGGGATTAGAGGCTTTTGTAGAGTTCGTTGTGACGTATGTTCTGGTAGATCTCCTGCCCACTTCTTGTGCTTATGCCTGGAGAAGTTCTGTGAGGCAAATGCCACAAATTGAGAGATTCTTGGCTATTATGGAGTGACTTAAGATTGTTCCTTTAGTATATGTTCGGTTGTTGGAGAGACCCTTTTCTGATCACATACCGCTATTGTGGCAGTTAAATGAGGTGGTTAGGTATGGGACTTATTTCAAATTTGATAGATCTTAGATCTTTGAGGAGGGGTTTAGGAGTCTGGTAGCAGAGAAATGGAGATCTTTTCAGAGTGTGGGATTTGTGGCCCCTCAACTTGAGGGAAAATTGTAGGGATTATGAACATTCCTGAGAAGTTATGGAAAACATGTTAGAGAAGAGAGGAACAACAGGATTGAAACCTTGGCAGAGATCACTTGCCTCCATATGGAAGATGATTTAGGGATTCTTTCGGAGGAAGGGTGGTGTGATAGGTTGGCACATTTGTGTACAATGCAGGTGGAGGACATGAAGACATAAATTGAATGGAATACTAAATCCAAGAAGAGATGGCTGAAGAAGGGAGATGCTAACACCAAATTCTTCCACCAGATGGTATTAGGCAGGAGAAGCAAGTACTGGATTGAAAAATTGGAGGTGAATGGCAGTGATTATAGTGGTAGAGAGGTGGTGGTAAGGGCTGTTGCAGAGTACTTTAAGGAGTTTATGGGTAGGAGGATTATGCGGTGCAGATGGTTGGGAATAGATACCCCTTCTATTTATGAGAACCAAGCAATGAAGATTACTGCTACGTTTACGGAAGAGGAAGTTAGAAGGGTTGTTTGGGGTCTAAATGCAGATGCTTTCCGTGGTCTCGATGGCTTTCCTGTTCTCTTCTATAAGGAATTCTAGTCAACAAGCAAAGAGGATGTGATGTAGGTGCTTCACCAATTTATAGAGGAGAATTAGGGTTTCAATAGAATCAACAAATTTACATGTTCTTGCTCCCAAAGGAGGTGCATAGGTGATAGAGTACATGCCTATTGCGCTATATAATGCAATTTATCTTATTGTCGTAAAAGTCCTTGCCAACAGATTGAGAGGAGTTTTGGATAAGATTGTCGCATCTGTGTAGACTACGTTTGTTCTTGGAAGGAGTAATCTGGACGGATATGTGGTTGCCTTCGAGATCTTGGCTTTCTGGAAGAGGATGAGGAAGAAGGCTTTCATTTGGAAAGTCGATTTTAGCAAGGCATATGATTCGGTTCAGTGGTCTTTCTTATGGGGTTCCTTAAGCAAAAGGGGTTTCCTGCCTTAGTGGGTGGATTAGATGAAAAGATGTGTAACAACAACTTTTTTTTCTATTCTCATTAATGTCAATCCAACTGGGGGATGGGTTCAGCTAGAGCTTTAATGTAGATTCTTATGGGGTTCAACTGGGGGTTGGCTTAGGAGAGGAGTTAGGTAGGGATGCTCTTTGGCCCCGATGTTATTTGGTATTGCAACATATGCTTTGGCGAGAGCTTCAGCTAGAGCTTATGAAAGAAACCTTTATGTAGATGACACTGCGTTTTGTAGAAGGTTATGAAAATGAGGTTAAGAGGGTATGAATTCTTTTGGAGCTCTTTTGGAAAAGCCTTGGGTTTGCAAATAATTTTTTCCAAATATATTTTCATACCTTTTTAGATGTCACCTTAGGAGTTTGTACTTGTACTTGAACACTGCGGTGGGATCACTTCCTGTCTCGTATTTGGGTTTGCCACTTTAGACAGTTGGATATCCATAGTTGATTGGAAAGCTTTAATGAAGAGAATGGAGAGGAAGTTGGGTTGGGCATCTAAAACTGTCTCTAAAGGTGGGAGATTGGTCCTCTTGGAAGCAGTATTGGCTGTGATGACTTTATATCTTTTCTCTGTGTTGAGGTTATTGCAAGAAATTGAAAAGAAGTTGTACTGATGAGAGATTTCTTTTGGATCAATTATGCATCTATCGATAAGGGAGCTAGATTGGTTGCCTGGTAGGATGTTTGCTTTCTGCTTAAGGAAGGAGGTTTAGGAGTTAGAGATCTAAGGAAGATGAATGACAGTCTCTTGACAAAATGGATTGCTCGTCTCTTGGGGCGTAGATAGGATATCATTGGAAGGGTTATAGAGGCCTGTTATTGAACCACTGGAAGTTGGGATTTGCTGGGATCATTGTAGGTTGGGACTTCACGTTTCATTAAATACTTGTCGAAGGTTATGTTTAAAGTACAAAATTTCTTCTCCCCAGTGGTGGGTGCAGGTGATTCCTTTCGTTTTTGGTTGGATGACTGGATGGGACAGGGAAGGCTTCGGGATCGATTTTGAAGACTATTTGCCTTGGCCAGGGATCAACAAGTGAAGGTGTGTGACTGCTGGGAGAACTTATGGAATCCAATCTTTGAAGGAATCTTTTTGACTAGAGGATACTAGAGCTTTAAATGTTGTGGCAAACCTTGGATGACTTTTCTGGAGGAGGGCTTGGTTGCTTTTGTATGGACTGAGGGAGAGTTCACTGTGAGGAAGGTGTATAGGAGGTTGGGAAGTGGAGGGGTGGTGGCCAACGTTCAGTTGTGTAGAGATTGTAAGTAGATTTGGTTAGTGTCTTGTCCTTTAACGATAAAAGGTTTTGTGTGGTTGCTCAGAGAAGGAAGGTTGATGACAAAAGTTTAGAGAGCAAAATGGGTAGTAGACGAAGATAAGACGTGTCCACTATGTCAAGGGGAAGATGAGGACATTGCACATTTATTTTTTGCTTGCTCGTTTTCAGCCTAGGTGTGGGGCCAATATCGTTTGTCTTGGATTGAGCATTACAATCAAGATGTTTTTTGGAGGTCTTTTAGGAGCAGGGACTGTAATGCGGTCACCAACACTTATAGGACTTAGAAGGAGAAGGCCAATGTTTTAGTGATTTTTTTGGGCATATGGCTGGGAAGGAATGTGTCCATCTTCAAAGGGTAGCAACTGTACCTTGAAAATTTTGTTTCATGTATTTATGCTCTTATGAGTGTTTGGGCAACCACTAGGTAATTTTTTGCCATTTCACTTGACTTTTAAGTAATATATTTACTGGGTGGTTATCAATTGGATAACCTGGATAACCACCCTTCCCCCTTTTCGAACAAAAGCTACCCATGTTGGGCTGCTCTGTAACATTCCTCTCCATACATGGTTTCCTTTGGAACCAACACATGATTGGAGCCAAAGGGAGACATAATATGTTAGCATATGAGTTCTATTTCTATTTTCTTTATTGTATGACTATTGGGTCTGGTTTGCTCTTTAGGGGCATTTATGTACTTCCACCCTTTCGGTCTTTCTCTATGTAAGAGAGCCGTAGGGTTCCTAATAACAATTGAATCATTTCAACCAATTTGGTATCAAAGCACTGGTCCAAGACCGTGGTGATATCCCACCCCTAAGGCCTCAAACCCTACCACCGTATTCCCTCTTCCTTTCTCTCTCTGCGGCAACGGTGGCACAACCCACCAACGACGCTTTAGCGGCCACGAGCCATATTGGTGATGCTCCAGCGACCACAATCTGATCGACGCGGTGCTCTAGCGGTCATGAGCGACACCGGTGGCGCTCCAGCGGCCATGATCAGATCGGCAAGGTGCTCGTGGTTGCTGTCAGGTGGTGTTGCAACGCCTTCACATGCCTGACACGCAACAGATCTGCTGCAGATTCGATTTGATATGTTGTCGGGAGATGTTGTAGATCTGATCTATGGTGATCTGCAGCAGGTCTAATTGGTTTCGTAGGGAGAGAGACACCTAGATCTCCTTGGGGCCATCTTGGGTGTTCTTCCCTACATCCGAGTGAGGCCAACGTTTGTCCAAGGGGGTCTTTCGCGAAGATGCATATTTGAATATATCTAGATTCAGATCTTTTGATGGTTTCTTGGACATAGAAGGCTGATTGAGGCTTCCAGATTGTGAATATGGCTTCTGATGCTCAGTCTAAGGTGACATTGGGCACTCTTTCGAACCCTGGGGTACTTAAGAATTCGTTTTTTGGTCCTGTCGTCAAGTTAGATGAGACCAACTACCCACGGTGGTCCTAGACCTTCTTTATGATTGTCAGGGGTTATAAGAAGAGCCACATTCTTACGGATCCAGAGCCCGCGGACAACACTGGCGTAAATGCCAATTGAGACAGTGACACCACCATGGTCTGTGCATGGCTTATGTAGGTAGTTATTTCCCGAATAGGGTATGTGATTATGTATTGCACCATAACGAAGATGTGGGAGTCCTTGCGTGACACATGCCAAGAACTTAGCATGGGTGTTTCAGGTCTTTTACGACCTCTTCTACTTGTGTCAGGAAGGACGCACGCTACCACAGTATTACTCCCTCATTAAGGGAATGCTGGAGAGGTATCACTCCTATCTGCTGGGGTGTGCCTGTGAGTCCTGGCGGAGCTTTAGGAGACAGTTGGCAGTCTCCCTTTTCTTGGCAGGTCTCGGACTTGAGTATATAACAGCTAGAGATTAGATTCTTACCGCTCTTGAGCTTCCTACCTTGGAGGAAGCCTATAGCAGACTTAACAGAGTAGCAGTGCGCACTCTTGCTACTCTGGTGCTTAGACTTTTGCACTGGTTGCGATCCCCGGACATGGCAGGGGTGTCCCTTTGCTGCACGTGGTCGTGGATGCGGACACTCGTTTGGTATATGCACTAGGACTCTGTGCACTTACCATGTCATACTTGGCCACTCTGTGACTACATGCTGGCAGAAGCATGGTAGGCCTCTTGTGGCCAATCTGACAGCCGAGATTACAGATGGAGTTCTCCCTAGTCCTAATGTTAGTTCTCTGTGCACAGAGATTGAGATGTTGCGGTAGCAAATCGCTTAGTTGAGTCAGGCTTCTTCTCAGTCTTTAGACACTACTGCTATTGCCACCTCTTCTGAGGTACTTGTGACTAGTATGTCGTCACTCTTATCATTTGGTGATTGGTTGATTGATTCTGGTGTGTCACAACACCTGTGTGGTGACAGGGGTTTGTTCTCTTAGCGCCTGTTACACTAGTCAGGACTGTACATGTGGCAGATGGGAGACATTCGCCACTGTTGGCATGGGAGATATGTTCTTATCTCCTACTTTGAGATTGATAGATATCTTTTATGTGCTTGATTTTCCTTTAAGCTTACTGTCTGTTAGCACGATTACTAGAGACCTGAACTACTGAGCTATTTTTGACGCATCTTCTTATGTCTTGCAGGACAAGTTCACTGGGAAGATGATTGGTGGAAGGCATAAGGAATGGGGGGTGTATCGTCTAGGCCGCAGTGTTGCTATTGCTTTTGCTACCCAAGGCCTTGCTTCTGCTGGATCTCCTTTCCAGTGGCATCACCGCCTTGGCCACTTGCCTATTGATTGCCTCAGACGTGTTTTGCGACACAAATCCTCAATTACTGCTCTCATCTGTGATGCTTGTTAGTTGGGCAAGCACCATAAGGCTAATTTTCCTAGTTTTATTTTTGTTTCACCTGTTGCTACATTTGATTTGATTCATATGAATGCTTGGGGTCCCAGTCGTACTCCTAATTGACTTGGGAACATATATTATCTTGTTTTAGTTGATTTTTCTCTTGTTTCCTAGATGTTTCTTATGAAGAATAAGTCCGATGTGGGACAAATCATTAAGCATTTTGTTAAAGAAATAAAAACTTAGTATTCTTATTTGGTGAAGCATTTTCACTCTGATAATGCCTTGGAGTTTTGTACTACGTGTTTGCGTACATTTTTTCTAGTTGCGACATTATTCATGAGATCACGTGCCCTCATACCTCAGCAAAATGGTGTTGCTGAGAAGAAATATCACCATATTCTTGATGTTGCTCGTACTTTGCTGGTTCACTATTCGGTCCCTTTCCTCTATTGGGGTGACACTATTTTGATTGCATGTTTCTTGATCAATAGGATGCCTAATGTTGCTTTTCATGAATGGATTCCATTGTAGGTTATCTTGATCGCTTCTTGTTTCACGCCACCCCTCGAACTTTTAGTTGTGTTGCCTTTGTCCACCTGTTGGGACTGGGTCAGGATAAATTAGCACCGAGAGCAGCTAAGTGCGTTTTCCTTGGGTATAGTCGGATGCAAAAAGGGTATCAATGTTTTGATCCGATTACTTCCCGGCATTTTGTTTCGGCAGATATTACCTTTTACGATGCCCTTCTTTTCTACGTTTGCTGCTGAGACGCCTCTTGAGGGTGAGATGGCACCTATGCCATTTACCCCCATTCGCTTTGGGAGTTTTTCCAAGGTTCCTGTCCTTACTACGCTACCACCATCACCACCTCTTGCTATGCATTCCTTTCCTCGTCTAATCAAGCCACTTTAGACATATGTCTGTCCCTATATTATCTATCAGGGATCCCCACCCTCGCCTTCACCATCGGCTTCTCAGGTGAGTTCTTTAGACACTGATGCTTGTTTTCCATGTGATGGTCACAGGGACAGGACAAATGATGTGACAGGTGATGATCTTGATCTTCCAATAGCCATTCGGAAGCGACCACGGACCTGCACTACTTACCCTATGGTTGGGGCATTTGTTACTGACCACTTAGCCCCTGGGTTTGTTGGATTCACTCAGGCATTAGCCGCTAAAATTCCAGCTAATCATCGTAAGGCCATGTTTGATCCAAAATGGTGGGCAGCCATGGAGGATGAGATGGCTGCTCTTAGAGGTCGTGGGACCTGGGAGCTCACTCTACTTCTTGATGGTGGTACACTTGTTTGTCCGTTGGTATTCACTGTGAAGTTCAGCCCAGATGGTGGTGTGGCTAGATACAAAGCATGCCTCGTGGCAAAGGTGTTCACCCAAACCTATGGGGTGGACTTTTTTGACACCTTCCCACCAGTTGCCAGGCTTCCTACTGTACGGGTGCTGGTTGCAGTGGCAGTTTAGTTAGATTGGCCTTTGCTTTAGTTGGATGTGAAGAATGCCTTCTTCTATGGTGATCTCAAAGAGAAAGTCTACATGCAGCTGCCACCTGGCTTTGAGGCTCAGGGAGAATGTGTATGCCGACTACGGAAGGCCATTTATGGCTTTAAGTAGAGCCTCAGAGCCTGGTTTTAAAGGTTGTCACAGGTTGTAGAGGTAGCTGAATTCAGGAGAGTGAGTTGATTTTTCTCTGTTTGTTAGGAGGACTAGATGAGGTACTGTGGTACTCCTTGTTTATGTTGATGATTTATTTGTTACAAGGGATGATGAGTAGGATGTTGCTGAGATTAAGTGCATCATAGCAGAGAAGTATTTCATGAAGGACTTGGGAGCTTTGCGGTATTTTCTTGGTAGAGGTTGCTCGTAGTAAGAAGGGTGTAGTGTTGTCCCCAGAGGAAGTATGCCTTGGACATTTTGCAGGAGGTTGGTATGCTTGGGGCCAAAGAGGCCAATATTCCTATGGACCCCAAGATGTCACTCTACGATGGGGATGCACAGTTGGCAGACAACAGACAGTATAGGCAGCTTGTTGGCAAGTTGCTCTATCTCACCATCACGAGGCTAGATATCTCTTTTGCAGTGGGGAGACTAAGCCAGTTCATGGCCAAGCTAACACGTCAACACTAGGATGCAGCATTGATGGTGCTTAGATACATTAAGAAGGCTTCTGGGAAGGGTGTCCTCTTCTCCAAGGGGTCCTCTATGACTTTGGTTGGCTACTCTGACGTTGACTACGTCGGGTGTCATGTGGACCGCAAATCGACTACTAGGTTCTGTACCTTTTTGGCAGGGAGTTTGATTACTTAGAGGAGCAAGAAACATGGCACAATTGCGAGATCCAGTGTCGAGTCTGAGTACAGAGCCATGACTCAGACGACTGTAGAGATGATGTAGATTAGGTCCCTGCTTACTGACTTTCAGATACTGTTTTCTAGCCCTATGGAGATGAGATGTGATAATAGAGTAGTGACTTTCATTGCCAACAACCCAGCATTTTATGAGAGGACGAAGCATGTTGAAGTTGATTGCTACTATATCAAGGACATCATCCAGAAGGGGTTGCTATATATCACACCAGTCACATCTGAGGAGCAAATTGCTGATATTTTCACCAAGTCCTTAGCTAAATCTTTATTTGATTTATATGTATCCAAGTTGAGCATGATAGATATCTATGCTCTAGCTTAAGGGGAAGTGTTAGCATATGAATTATATTTCTATTTTTTTTATTGTATGACTATTGGGTTTGGTTTTCTCCTCATGGGCATTTATGTCCTAGGGTTCCTAATAACAATTGAATCATTGCAACCAATTTAATATTACACCCCATGTAACACTGATGCCATGTTTGATTATTTGTGAAAAACCAATTGTCATGAATGAAAAGTTGTGGAAATTCACTGTAGACTTTTGAATCCCATTATTTTCCATGAGACATTTTTCTTTTAACATCAATTTTCTTGTACAAAGCTCCACTATGTGTTTTGTGCATCCTTCTCTCTCTTTCTCTCTCATTGCCCCGCGGCCCCCCCCCCCCCCCCCCCCATTTCTCAGCGTAATTCTGGATCCTGAAGACCTTTCGAATTATCTCTCTAAATCCTTTGGATCAGCATCAGAGATGCCTGATTCTAGTCAAAAGCTGGCAATGTACCATGAGCATCAAGTCAAAGATTTGGAGAAATTAATTCGCATTCCCCCTAAAGTTTTGCTCCTGCTACATGAGCTGGCCCAAGAGTTGGTTAATGCCAGATGTGAGATGCAATGCTCGAGAATTTACAGGTAACATATGACTTTTTCACATTTATTCTCATAGTACTCAATTATCTGCGAAGTTGGAATTGATCATTCATAATGTACACTGAAGCTAGAAATAAAACCTCCAAAGTCAAAATCAACGAATCTCTCAAATAATACGAATATAATAAACCAACATATTCTTGAAATCAATGATTTTTCTGACATAATAATGTGAATACGATAAATCAATATATTTCTACTGCATTCCACCCTCTTATGTTTAAGAACATCTCCAATCACAATAACTCCTTTAGAAGATGCACAAAAAAGGCTTACAAGTAACTTCAAGCAAATGAGATACAGATTTGACTTCATTAATTTATTTTTGTTCCATTGCTACTTGCTGATGGCACGGACTCATATGCAGTTTCTTACAGGTATATTAGGAATCTAAGCTTAAAAAAAGGAAGTTTTATCACTATATTTAATTATATGCTGTCCTAACAACCATTCTGGGATAGAGGAAAATAGAGACTGGGATTCCTGTCTATCACACTTTCAAGATGTGGTTGCACTATTTGGGAGTTGCACAATATATTGTATTTTAGAAAGGTCCTTTCCGCCATGCTACAGTAGAATACTGCCTTTATCTGATAGAACTGATGGAATATTGTTGTGGATTTTTTTTTATATGTATAATTTACTATATTCTTATGCAATTTTTTGTCAACATGGTAATTTTATATTAACATAAACTTCAGAGACATCAGAGGCCCAGCTCTTGAGGGGAGTCTTCAAAAGCTTGGAGTCGAATGGCTTTGGAAAGATAGTGTGCAGAGTATGCAGTGGGAGATTTTGGAAGCCAAAATCAGGAATTGGATCTGCTTCATTCGTATTGCTGTAAGAAATTGTAGTTTTACCATGACATTTGCCTTTTTATGTGATATTTAACCTCCATATCAAATTTGGCACAGGTGAAATGCCTCTTCACCGTTGAAAAAAAAATTTGCAATGACATTTTTAAAGATCTTGACTCACTAAGCGAACAATGTTTTGCTGGAGTGATTTCAAACAGCGTACAGATGCTATTCAGTTATGTAGAGGCAGTTGTGGAAAGCAAGGTCATGTCAGAAAAATTGTTTGCGCTTTTGGATATGTATAAAACGATGCAAGAGCTGCATTCAGATGTAAGTGTCTATTCTTTTAGTGCTTTGATGTCACTTGGCACGTAAATTCCTTACATTAGCTGGGCTTTTATACTTCAGAGGAACTATACATTTCATGAATATTCAAGCATGGTTTGTCAAAATTGCTGCACGTATCTCCTTTCATATCCCTGTTTCTCATCTTCCTCCTCTGCCACCTCATAATGATACTGTTTTCATTGTGCGCTGCAACCCACCACACTGCCCTGTGCTTGTTGCCCAATCACCAGCCTGATGTTTACTCGTTGGGCAGAATCTTTTATTTTATTTGTATTTTAAATTTTAGACATGAGCTTCTCATTACCCAGTTCTTGACATCTGTGTATTTGGTTCTGGAAGCTTTCCATGATGTGTGCTTTGTGGTGGAAATAATATTATCATCGATGAAATATTATATCATAAAAAATATGGTATATGTATGCATAATATGTCAAATGTGTCAGAAATGTGTATTTGAGATTTTGAAATCCTTTGTACTTGCCATTTCGAGATGGAAGGAAGAGGCGTTTGTGTACTTGCGATTTTGAGATGGAAGGAAGAGACATTTTTGGATTGTTTGCTTTCTATTTTTTTTTAAGGGAGAGGTGTTCCTGTAAGTATTTCGGTCGGTGGGATTTAATGGAAGAATGACACCTATGTCCACCTAAACAGAGATGCAAGGAAGAGATATTCTTTTTTTTGTTTTTAGTTTATTTTTTTAAGCAAGGGGGAGGGGTTCATCATATTTTATTTATTGGATAGGAGGGATTTGATTTGAGTGAGACGGAGAGGGGGAGAGAGTGAGGGGGTGGGGCGAGGGCATGATGTGGGGGCTTTTTGTTTGTTTTTTTAAGGGGAAGGGGTTTTTGCGAGTGGTTGGGTAGTGGGAGTTAATGAGATTGTGTGCGTGGTTATCAACAAAAATTCACATGTTGAAATTGATAGAAAAAAGACATTTTTTGGTACAATTTTGATGTTAGATAGCAATGTACATTGGTGGGGTGAGGGGATAGAGCAAGCGAGGGGGTGAATTTTGATGTTAGATAGGAACGTACATTGGTGGGGGCGAAGATGTAAGGAAGAGACGTTTTTGTTTTTATTTATTTATTTAATTTTATTTTTTTAAGAAAAGGGGAATGATTCATCATATTTTATTTATTAGGTGGGTGAGATTTAATTTGAGTGAGACAGATAGAGAGGGAGAGAGCGAGGGTGTGGGGGAGGGTATGATGTAGGGGTTTTTTGTTTTTAATTTTTTTTTAAAGCAAGGGGAAGGGGTTGTTTTGAGTGGGAAAGAGGGGAGGGGGCATGTGGTGGAAGGAGGTGGAGAGGAGGGGGAAACTCTCCTTTAGTTTAGATAAAGGATCCTTTAGCCATTGCCATATCTAATTTAATCCTTTTTACATTTTTTTTTTTAAAAGGCAAAGGGCGGTTATCCCGTAGATAACCACCCAAATTCATTCCACATCAAAACAATATTACATCAGAAGTTTACAAACTGGTCCTCCAAAAATCAATTTGGGAAGAGATAGATGAGACAAAGTTCTCAACATAAGGTCTCTCCCTCCTAAACACTACCCCGTTCCTCCCCAGTCATACCCCCTACAGAATCACTAGGGCCTTTGCCCGATCATGCTTGGAGCAGAAGGTGTACACTCTGCCGCTCACACTTCCCTTGCGAAAGGACCAGAAGCTAGCAGCATCCTGGTGGGAGATCCAGCCAATCCCCCCAAACATACGCTACGAACGGGCACTGGAACAGAAGATGCTGTACAACCTCAACACCCCCCCACAAAGGGGGCACACTTAGTTGTCTGTTTGGACCCATTTAGCTCTCCACTGCTTCGTCATGATTCGTCCTTTTCTTACCAGCCAGGCAAAAATCTTCACATTTAGGGGGCATTTCCCCGTCCAAATTAGTTTACAGTCTCGAATGAAGTCAACGTTCGAGGGGGCCCCACCAGGCCTCAATTTGTGATACACGTCTGCCACCGAGAAATCTCCCTCCTTCCAGTGAAAACCGTCAGGGCCTTTGCCTGGAGTCCAGCCCACCAACTCCTACAGCAGCCGCTGGAAGTCCTCACAGCTTTGCTCAGAGAGGCCCCCCCAGAAAATGGGGCACCAGGATCCGTCCCAGCAATCTCGAACCTTTGCCGACGCATCCACTACACTAATCAGTAGCTGAGGGAACCTTTCCCCTAAAGAAGAGCCGCCCCCTTGCCAGTCATCCTGCCAGAAACGGAAGGAGTCTCCCGCGCCAAGCATGAGGTCAAAGAAGCCGCACACTCTCACAGCTGCCGTCGCCAGGCCCCTGAGGAAGGACGCTCCAGAGGGGGGGGGGATAGAGAGGTCCCCATGCCAGGAAGTCGCCGTAGCACCATCGCATAACATCTCCAAGGAGTCCCTGTTCGTGCCTCACCAACCTTGCAATCCATTTCATGAGAAGACTGATGTTCACTCTATCCACGTCCCTGACCCCAAGAACCCCCTCCTGTGTAGGCCTCGCCCCAATCAACCAGCCTCGCCCCCTACCTGCTGCCCCCATAGTAGACCAGAAGAAATCTCTCATCTGTCTCGAGATCTTCCTCTCAATTTGACATGGCAACTGGAAGATCGACAAGAAGTAAGACGACATGGATGCCAGAACCGCCTTCGCCAAGGTTAGCTGCCCGCCCCTAGACAACAGTCTGGAGGACCACCCTGCCAGTTGCCCCTCCATCCTTTCCAGCAACGGGAGCCAGTCTTGCACCCTGAGAAGACGATCCGATAGGGGGAGGCCCATGTATACCAAAGGCAAGGAGCCCTCCTCGGTCTCCAAAGCAGCACCTACTCTCTTCGCTTACATGGCAGACAAATTGATCGTGACAAAGCTAGATTTCTGATAGCTGATCCGTAGCCCTGACACCTCACCAAAGAGCTCCAGCAGGATCCTCAACCTCCTTGCTTCCAACACGGATCCTTCGATCAGGAGCGTGTCATCCGCGTACTGCAAGACCACCTCTTTGTCCCCTCCAACAATGAAGCCTTTGAATAGCCCCCTGCTACAAGCTCTGTGTGCCGCTCGTGCAAGTGCAAGTGCATCTGCTACAAGAACAAAAAGCATGGGTGCAAGGGGGCACCCTTGCTGTACCCCTCTTCTAGGCTGGATCCAGCCTCCTGCCGGGTTCCCATTGATAAGGACTGAAAAGGATGTTGTCGCACACATCTTTTCATCCAGTCAATCTAGATCGCCAAGAAGCCCCTCCTCCGTAGAGATGTCCATAGGAAGTCCCATTGAACTGAGTCATACGCCTTGCTGAAGTCTACCTTCCATAAAAAGGTCTGCTTCTCCCTTCTCCATGTTGCCAAGGCTTCCATTGCAATAACGAAGCTATCCAAAATTCCTCTTCCAGGCACAAAAGCTGTCTGAACAGTGGAGACCAAGTCTCCCAGGATGTCCCTCAACCTGTTAGCTAGGACCTTTGCCACAATAAGGTAAACTGCATTAGACAGGGCAATCGGTCTGAAGTCTTGAATGGCCTCAGCCCCTTCCTTCTTAGGTAGTAGAAACAAGTAATATCTGTTCAATTTGTAAAAACCTTTGTTGTCGGAAGCGAACTCGTCCACCACTTGCATCACATCCGTACCCACCAGATGCTAGAACTCTCGAAAGAAAAAAACAGGGAAGCTGTCTAGGCCAGGGCATCCCTCTGCATTGAGGCCCCACATCGCCTGCCTCACTTCCTCTGAAAAGCCAGCCGTAAGACCCTCGACCTGAGCCTCCGAAATACGCTGTGTATCCTCCCCCCTCCACCTCCAGCCTCCTTTAGGTCGTCTCCCAATGAACTCTCTGAAATAATCTGCTGTCGCCTGTCCCACCTCCTCCCTACCCGAGAAAGCATCCCCGCTGATGTAAACACATTTACACTACTTAAAATGTCTATTTATGCATGTTCTTAAGCATAGGATTGCATTTCATGATATAAATATTGCATTACATGCATCATCTTGCATTTAGAGTAGTTTGAATAAAATGGAGGTTAATTGTCTCCTTTTATGTGCTTGGACAGGGCAAATATTTTATCGGGGCATCGGATCAAAGATCCAACCGTATGGATATGATCAGGGCGACGATTGGAGTCCAACGACTCCAAGATCGCCCTAATCAGGCATCCGTAGCATCAGATAGAGACCGGGGAACCCTAGAAGATCAAGGGCCAGGATGGTGTAAATCCGCACTTCAGATGGAAAATCCGACCACACGGATGAATTCGGATCGACGATCGCAGCCCAACGACACAAAAATCGAGTCAATCCGACATCCGTGGCACCATCTACAACTTCCAGAAGATGGACGGCTAAGATGGCGCCACGTGGCGCCATCTCAGCCGCCCAATCGGCCGCATGCGTCTGGTGAAGACCGCGCACCGTCTCCTCTCCGCCGTTGGATCTCGATCCAACGGCTGCGGTCGCTCGCGTTTAAAAACGTCCGCGCGACCATTTCGCCCGCGTAGCGCAGCGGCGACGCAGCTGCGGGCGAAGCGGAGGTCGCGGGTTCGAGCCGCGGTGAGGGGGTGGAAGGCGCGGGCGAGCGGGCGCGCACGAGCGTCAGATGAAGATCCAACGGCCGCGCGCGCCCGATAGCGCCGACGCGCAATTGGACGCTCTGTTGAGCGCGTGATCGCACGCGGGCGGGCGCGCTACGCAGCGGGCGCGGACGCGATCTAAGCCGTCCGATCTCGCGATCGGACGGCTGAGACGACGCGGACGTGCGTATGCGTTACGCGCGCAGGCCAGCCGAGCGGGCGCGCGTGGGCGTGGCGGCGACGGCGACGGCGACGGCGGGGCTTTAGCGACGGTTTTATCCGTCACTAAAGACCCCTTATTTATTATTTTGAAGATGTAATGTCCATTTTGCCCCCACTCCTTGCAACTATAAAAGGAGACCCCCTCCATACGAAATTTTCATCCCTTCCTTCTCCTCTCTACCTCTCCAAAGCTCAAGAGAAGCTTGTCCCACACCCGGGATGCTTCTCGCGAGATAAAGTCCAAATTTTCGTCCCCCTTCGGAAGTGGATCCCGCGACGACGACGGCGTGCTGCTTCGTTCCCGTTCTTCTGCTTCGTCCTCCTTCGTCCCGCTTCGTTCTCCTTCGTCCAGGCGTCGTCCCGTCCGGCTCGTCCTCCAAGCGACCGTCGAGGAGGATTTCTCTCTCCCTATTCTTTTTACTGCTTTGTAGTATAGATTTACTGCTTTCTAGAGTAGTCTATTCGTCCTCCGAGCGATCGTCGAGGAGGACATTTCTACCTCCATTCTTTTAATGCTTTCTAGAGTAATTATTTTATGTTTTCTAGTTGTAACGAAAGAACTCTTTTATGATAAATTCCTTGTCTATTCTACATCTCATTTTGATTTCCATGTATAGTATTCTTTCTCTCTCTCTTACTCCCTCTGTCTCTTTTATTTGTTGTAGATACTTAGATAGTTTAAATTGAATTTCTTTGTGACAAAATAAAAAGAAACGCGAAGTTTTTAAATCAAACGTTCGCCTCCCTGTGTTCGACCCGGAATTCTTATTTCGGTATAAATTTTATTTGTTGAACACGAATCCTTCGCTTTCGAACTACAACGACGGGTTTTCCAAAACCAAACACGTTAGCGTAGATTCTCGTTTAACATTTTGGCGCCGTTGCCGGGGAGGCAACGCTCTTTGATTTCTCTTTGCGTTTTGTAACTTACAAATCATTTACCTCACTTTTCTCCTTTCTTATTGTAATTGCAGGTACTCTTTCGAGACAGGCAAAAGCGGTAGATCGGAGTAAAGTGTTGTGGATGGTTTTGTAAGTTATCCCCCACCTCCCACCCATTAGATTTCATTTCATCACATAATAATTCAAACATCAATCAACCAGGTGTTCTTATAAACTCTAAGGTTAGATTGTTTGTTGTTTGACATCCATACTCACTCCAACCCCCACATTAAAAAAAAAAAATAAAAAAAATCTCACAGAGGTACACAACCTCATCTGATTTTCTAACTCAACCGGTAAACCAATCTTAGGAGCCGGTACACACATCCAAACACATAATCGAGTAGAAATCAGATTGGGTAATCATTTGTGTGCCTGATTAGGTGGTGCATCAGGCCAGTTGTTTGAGTTGTTTGGGCCGCACCACTTCAAATAAAATCAACTCATCAAGTAGCTGCCAATTAGGTTCAACTCTTAGGGATCTACCAGGCACTCCACATTCTTTTTAAACTTTAAAGGAAAATATCTTCACCTGTGCTTGCAAAACCTGGTGTGCCAATGAAACTTGATTGAAAACACCTAAAGTTGAATCCTAAAAGCTACTAAGCAAGATTTGAACCTTAAAATTCATCACATCAAAAATAATCTTGCTTGAAAACCACTGATTGTGCACGCACACACAAAGCAATCAATCATTAAGGGCACAACCCATTTAAAGGGCCTATCACATTCCAAAGCACATTCAAACCTAGCCCTAAATAAAACAGAGTAGACGTTGGCCTTAAGGATTGGACTCGCTGTTCAGAACTCAGAACGAGATTATTTTCGATTAGTCTGTTTCTACTGTTCAATCTGATGTCTAGCTAGGGGAGCAGAGTCAAACGATCGCGGCTGGGGGGTACACTAGGAACCGGAGGCGCAAGCCGAAGGAAGAACCTTCTCCCCAGTCCCTCATTCTAACTGGTTGGATTGAACAGACAGAAGTAGATCAAATCGTTCCTTTATCTCAAGACGGGTTTTGAGAGTCTGTAGGTCTGTAGGCTAACCCATTTAAGGATAGGTTTGATTGTTTGTATTGCAGGGCACCTTTCTTCCTCCCGTGTCTCATGAATCCTTCCACATATTTCACGCATTCCCGCTCTTTCCCTCCTGTTGTAAATTATCCTCAACATGACGATTATCCCAACTCGTATTGTAATCGACCATCAGTTAGTTGGGATAATTCGGATTGGGGATACAATTCCGGACCCCCGTGTTTAGGGTCTAACCCTGAACACTTTGATTCTCAATTCTATCCTTCTCAGAGTTGCATCGATTATAGATCGTCCTCCTTTCATGAACAACCTAATGCGATCTACAATCAAGAAGGATACACTGATCCTTACCCATCCTCTGATTTCACTGCCTTTAGGTCATCTCCATCTTTTGAACAATCTGAAATGACCTATTATCCGGATGGGTATAACGAATCTCAATTCGTTAATTCCTCTACATTGATGTCAAACCCGCCCAACCCTGAACCAACTCATTTGGTTCAGGTTAATCAGGTTCAAGATAAGGTTCTGGCTAACTTGAGGAATATCATTCAATCTTTAGAAGTTCAGCCAATACCTTGCATTGAGAGATTGGAGCCCCTGATTGAAATGATTGATGATTTAAACAAGTCTTTGTTGGATTGGCTCCAGGATGTTAAGGATAAGAACCCGGGTGAGTTTCTACTTGGGAAATTAGCGAAATTGAGGATGAGATTCGTGGTTGCTTTGATTCAATCTTGGGATAATTCCCAGGATGAACTCTCTTCAGGAAAGCAAATGACAGAACCCGCTCAGGCACCTGTTGGGGGGGACAAGTGTTACGAAGCTGACCAGATTGAATTAAAACAACCAATTAAGGATGATTTGATTTCTTCACCTGAAATCCCTAAGCCGGGTTACGAGGAAACGTATGTCTCCTTGGAACGCAAAGTGACAAATGATTTTGGGACATACATTGATACGGATCCTGATGGTGAAGATTCAAGTTGCGAAGTCTCACACGAGTTTTCAAATCACGATTTTTGTGAGACGATTGGGCCTGAGGAATCTGATAGATCATTTGATAGCCCGATAACTGAGGAAACTGATCTTATTAGGGCACACGATACAGATCCAGAATCCCATTTTCTGGAGGAATCAATTCAATGCCCTGATTATCAGTTATACCCTGTTGAGCCTATTGATGATTTTAATTCTGAGATAATTAGACCCAAGTCAATTTTGATTCTGCCACATCATTTACACTTGGAGATTCCAGACGGGGTGATGAATATACAAGATGTCCTGGAATTTGATACACTTAATGAGGAGGATAGGAGCGGGGAAGTTCTAATTTGGGAAGTTAATTTTGGAGGAAATGGAAGATTGAGTCGAAGGGTTCCTTTTAAGCTGAAACCATCAAATCAGAACCCTTACGACATTTGTTTCGAGGATGTCAAACTCAAGCACACATTTAATGATTATCCTTTTGAGCTTCAATTCTCTGTAACCCGACATTTTGGCCTTGGGTTGCATCCTCACAAATCGCAGGCCCGACCCCGCTTGCATTCTGATTTTAGGTTTTGGGTAATTTTTATCCAGAACCTAAGATATTCTCGATTATGGGGTGTGGGTCTGCACCACAATCTGGTTCACATCTGTGGACCTCTGCTGACAGGTCAGAGGATTCTTCTGTTTATTCTAATTCTGACCTGCTCATGTGAATTCTTCATTTCTTTTCTTTGTATAGTGTGCCTAGCTGAAGGCACTAAACTCAGCACATATACAGTTCTTTTTCATTTTCATCTCGGAGCGGACCCGATATCCACGCAATTCAGGTGCTTTCTACGCTTTTCCACTCTGTTTTATGTCTTTTTAATACAATGAGGACATTGCATTAGATAGGCATGGGGGGGTGGATATTTATCTTTGAATTCATTCGTCAGCTCCGTAGATTTGTTTTATTATTAAAAAAAAAAAATCGAAATTAGGAAAGAGAATTTGGGTTTAAGAAAATTTTCGATCTTAAGAAATATTATATTATGGTTTGAACACAAAGACCCTTCAGGTCTTTGGACTTAATCAGCCTATGTATCCACTAAAATGTGGATTTATTTTTCGAGTTCTCGCCAACCTGAATTTTATTATAATTGGAATAAATAAGTTTGGGTGATAAGTACACGACTTGTCAACCCGCCCTCTGATTTAAGGGAATTTTGAGTTTTAAGCATCTACACACTTTCTTTGCACTGACTTGTTGTTTGGCGATTTTAACGGAAATTGGGTAGCTAATGAACCTTCTAGGGTGATATGGCTGGCAAGTTATCGTGGGTAACAGCCCATAGATAGGTTGTCCAGAGCCCAGTCACTGGACCTTTCTCTTTTTGCTGCCTTTAGGTAAATCTTAGACCAGGGAAGCCACCTACTTAAAAAAAAAAAAAAAAAATTAAAAAGGAGAAAAGAACAAAAAGAAATAAGCCACACTTCGCCGCACGAGTATGGCTGGCAAGTTGTCGGTGGTAACAGCTCATCGACCGGTTGTCCAGAACCCAGCTCAGAAAATGCACTAAAAATTCCCAAAACACTTAGGAAGAAGCGGAGAAGTAGAATAAACCGGGGAGATATACACTGGATTCACCCTTGTGTTGACCCCGTTAAAAAAAAAAATAAAAATAAAAAAAATAAAAGTAGGGAGAAAGCTACCGGTTGCAAAGATACACCTTTAGGCAGAATTCTTTTTGAGGTCACCTAGAGGCGTAGAAATCCGAAGTCCGTTTTAATTGCCGGTCAACTAGTCTATCACAATCACAATAAGATGCTTGAAACTTAGGGTTCTCATCAAATCTTGGGTGAGTTGAATGGCCGTAGAAAGCCACTCTTAAACCCTAAAATTTGAAAATCAAAAAAAAAAAAAAAGAAAGAAAGTAAAAACAGAAAAAGAAATTTTTCTTTGAATAAGGCGAGGCTTGAGGCGGTCTGCATTTTGGCTGATACCCGGGCACTGTTGTGTCTTTGAAAGTTCAGTTCTTAAGTAGACAATTTCTTAATGATTGAAAATAACCCAGGTCCAAATAAGCTAACCTAATTCTTTTATAAATAGCATATATTTTTTGCTAGGGACTAGCAAAAGATAGGCATGGGGGTATGATGTAAACACATTTACACTACTTAAAATGTCTATTTATGCATGTTCTTAAGCATAGGATTGCATTTCATGATATAAATATTGCATTACATGCATCATCTTGCATTTAGAGTAGTTTGAATAAAATGGAGGTTAATTGTCTCCTTTTATGTGCTTGGACAGGGCAAATATTTTATCGGGGCATCGGATCAAAGATCCAACCGTATGGATATGATCAGGGCGACGATTGGAGTCCAACGACTCCAAGATCGCCCTAATCAGGCATCCGTAGCATCAGATAGAGACCGGGGAACCCTAGAAGATCAAGGGCCAGGATGGTGTAAATCCGCACTTCAGATGGAAAATCCGACCACACGGATGAATTCGGATCGACGATCGCAGCCCAACGACACAAAAATCGAGTCAATCCGACATCCGTGGCACCATCTACAACTTCCAGAAGATGGACGGCTAAGATGGCGCCACGTGGCGCCATCTCAGCCGCCCAATCGGCCGCATGCGTCTGGTGAAGACCGCGCACCGTCTCCTCTCCGCCGTTGGATCTCGATCCAACGGCTGCGGTCGCTCGCGTTTAAAAACGTCCGCGCGACCATTTCGCCCGCGTAGCGCAGCGGCGACGCAGCTGCGGGCGAAGCGGAGGTCGCGGGTTCGAGCCGCGGTGAGGGGGTGGAAGGCGCGGGCGAGCGGGCGCGCACGAGCGTCAGATGAAGATCCAACGGCCGCGCGCGCCCGATAGCGCCGACGCGCAATTGGACGCTCTGTTGAGCGCGTGATCGCACGCGGGCGGGCGCGCTACGCAGCGGGCGCGGACGCGATCTAAGCCGTCCGATCTCGCGATCGGACGGCTGAGACGACGCGGACGTGCGTATGCGTTACGCGCGCAGGCCAGCCGAGCGGGCGCGCGTGGGCGTGGCGGCGACGGCGACGGCGACGGCGGGGCTTTAGCGACGGTTTTATCCGTCACTAAAGACCCCTTATTTATTATTTTGAAGATGTAATGTCCATTTTGCCCCCACTCCTTGCAACTATAAAAGGAGACCCCCTCCATACGAAATTTTCATCCCTTCCTTCTCCTCTCTACCTCTCCAAAGCTCAAGAGAAGCTTGTCCCACACCCGGGATGCTTCTCGCGAGATAAAGTCCAAATTTTCGTCCCCCTTCGGAAGTGGATCCCGCGACGACGACGGCGTGCTGCTTCGTTCCCGTTCTTCTGCTTCGTCCTCCTTCGTCCCGCTTCGTTCTCCTTCGTCCAGGCGTCGTCCCGTCCGGCTCGTCCTCCAAGCGACCGTCGAGGAGGATTTCTCTCTCCCTATTCTTTTTACTGCTTTGTAGTATAGATTTACTGCTTTCTAGAGTAGTCTATTCGTCCTCCGAGCGATCGTCGAGGAGGACATTTCTACCTCCATTCTTTTAATGCTTTCTAGAGTAATTATTTTATGTTTTCTAGTTGTAACGAAAGAACTCTTTTATGATAAATTCCTTGTCTATTCTACATCTCATTTTGATTTCCATGTATAGTATTCTTTCTCTCTCTCTTACTCCCTCTGTCTCTTTTATTTGTTGTAGATACTTAGATAGTTTAAATTGAATTTCTTTGTGACAAAATAAAAAGAAACGCGAAGTTTTTAAATCAAACGTTCGCCTCCCTGTGTTCGACCCGGAATTCTTATTTCGGTATAAATTTTATTTGTTGAACACGAATCCTTCGCTTTCGAACTACAACGACGGGTTTTCCAAAACCAAACACGTTAGCGTAGATTCTCGTTTAACACCCGCCAACCACTAGCTTGTCTATCCAGTTTCTCCTTCTCCTGGCAGAGGCTATCTGGTGGAAAAACCTGGTGTTGGAGTCCTCTTCTTTCAACCATCTCTGCCTGGATATCACCTTCCATTCCATCTCCATCCGTCTGTCCTCCTGGATCACCTTTGACATCCTCGCCCTGATCTCCATGTCCTCGGGGGAAATGGGAGCCTGGTCTTCCTGTCTGTCAATTCTACTAATCTTAGCCAAAGCCTCCTCCTTCCTGCCCTTGTTAGATGCCCTTATCTCCCGTCTAGCCAGCTTTAGATAGTCGCGCAGGAAGGAGAGCTTCTTTGCTAGACAGAAAGTCGTCGAACCTTCCACCTTCATCGAATTTCATTTCTCCTCCACTGAAGCCTTGAGCCCCTCCACCATCAGCCATGACCTGTCAAATTTAAAATATGTGCCGAACTACGCCTCCTCATTCGGTTGCCACAACAGAGGGGTGTGGTCCGAGAAAGGCCTCTCTAGTGCATGGACATCCGCCACAGGGAACGCCTCAACCAGCTCCACATTGGATAGAAACCTGTCAATCCGGGACCTCTGGCCACTGTTATTCCTCCAAGTATAAGCACAGGACGTAGGAGACCAGTCCACAAGCCCATGGGTCTCAACAAAGTCCACAAAAAAGATCTGACCTTGGATCCTGCCTCCCCCTCTCACCTGGTCTATCCTCCACCTTTAGAGTCACATTGAAGTCCCCTCCTAGTAACCAGGGGCTCCCAATGGACTCCACTGCCACTGTCGTTAGCTCTTCCCACATGGCCCTCCTCGCCTGGGCGTCTGTGGGACCGTACACTCCTGTAACCTTCAACCTGGTGCCTCCTACCTTCCTGATCAAGCTCGTCGAAATAGTATGCTCACCACATCTGATGTCCTCCAAAGAGAAGACATCCTCCCTCCACCAAAGGATCTGTCCTTTTAACCGACCATTTGCGGCAAGGGACCGAAATCCCTCCATCCAGGAGCTCCAACCTCTCTCCAAACTCGACCATCGCAATCAGCCAGTTGGTCTCCTGTAACAAAACAATGTCCAGCCTCCACTATCTGATGTACCTCCCTAAGATGTCTCTCCTTGTTGTGTTATTGAGGCCCCACACATTCCAAGTGAGCACCCTACTTATCTAGGCGACGTGATCTCCTTCGTGGCCTGTCTGAAGCCACCTGCCTCCGCCATCCTATGTACCTCCTCATCTTTCCCGTTCAGCACTTCCCTCGGCCTTGGGCTCTGTGGGGCCCCCCATGACTGTCCACCACCATCCGTGGTCTTCACCTGCCACGGAATGACAACTTCCTTCGGTAGTGAAGACTAATGTTCACTCTGTCCACGTCACCACCAGTCTGGCCTCCCCTGGTAGGGGCCACACCTCCCTCCCCGGCACGCGTGGCACCACCTCCCGGCTTTCTCCCTCCTCCCGCATCGAGCATGGCACCTCCTTCGGCGACCCCAGGGGTTGCGTGAAACTGCCTGAGGGACCATCGCCCCCGACATGGAGCTCCTGCTGCTCCAAAAGCTGAACCGAAGTTTCGGACCCGGAGTGTGGATTCGGATCCGGGTCCACCCCTCCATCGACGCCTAGCGCCCCAGCAGGTGACTTGCACGTGCTAGGGTTTAAAAGCCCTGCGTCATCGCCTTCACAACGTCGCCTTGCAGAGTAGCCCTCCAAACTCTCCGCTTGGGAGGCGCTAGCAGCCCCGCGATCTTCGGCTGTCCGCGAGATCTTCGTGGATCTCTTGGGGACCAAGACCCCGTCAGGGTCGAGGTCCGCGCCCCTCTTGGTATTCCCCTGCGTGGTCCCCGCGAAGCCCTCGGGCCTTGAGTCCACATCAGCGGCTTTTCGCCTCCTCGCAGCAACCGCGTGCCGCTTCGCCTTCCCCATCGTCGAGCCCGTAGCTCCGGTCGCCGCGGGCTGCCATCATCTCTGACTCGAGCACTCCACACACGATGAACCTCCAAGTCGCAGCAGGACCTGCTGATCGGCCTCGCTTCGGCCTTTAGCTTGACTAGCGCCACGATCGGTCCCTCTGCCAGCCCCAGTGCCTCGCACCTCCTGACCCGAGCGAACGGTGCCACGATCGCCACCACCACCTAGATCGAGCGCAGCCACCATGGAACTTCGGCAATGGCGATTTCCACCACTGTCCTCTCCGGCAGGTGTTCCTGTAGGGCCCCATCGTGTGGTGATGGGCACCTCCACCACCATCTCCCTCCCTCAGCAGAGCACTTCGTGAACAATAGCTCCCTTTGCCTCTCTGCCGAGAGCTCTCTTGCCACAAACACCTTCTCTGCCACCTACAAAACCTCAGCCCCTCCCCTCCTCGCCTCCTCTCCCAAAGAACTTTCCATCATCGCCTTTGAGACCCCTCCATCTAATGCCACTCCCACAATACTCTCCACCACCTTCCTCAGAGCCCTAACTCCTTTTGACCAAGGGGCCTCCACCTCTGCCTCCGGCGGCCCTTTCATCGACGGCGGCGGCAGACCCTTCTCCCTTCCCCTCTCGGATCCCCTCCGACTGCAGCCACTTCTATGGCCAAGTCCTCCACACCTCCAGCACCGCCAGGGCTCCTTGCACTCCCGAATCCAATGGTCGCTACCGAGGCATTTGTAGCACCTCCCCTGCCCGACTGCGCCTCCTGTACCTCGCATGACCATCCTTCGAGCGGCTTGATCTTGCATTGCCCTGTTACGGCCTGCTACCACCGACCAGTGCCGATCTCTGGTCACGCCTCTGCTGTCCTTGCTCCGAGGGGTACCCTTTCCACCCTTCGCTCTACTCTTGCCTCCTCCCTCCCCTTCCTGCCTCGGAGCTCATCCGCACTCACTAGCGGCCCTCCACCTCAGTGCATGCTCTCTCTTGCTCTCGTTCTCTCTCTCACTCTCCATCTCCTAATTTCCAAGTTTTCAATCATTTTTACATTATTAACTACGAGTCCAAGCATCTTTCATTTAAATGTTGACATCTTTCATTTAAATGTTGACTAATGCCTGCAGTTACTTTGTTAGGAAATAGGTATCCTATTTTTAGTGGTTATTTTTGGTGAGTTGTGGTTTATGATGTTTCCTTATATACCTAAGATCTCTCTCGATAACAAGAGGGTTAAGGCATTATTTTCACAATAAAAATAATGAAGTTGATTTTTTTAATATGATATTAGAGTTGTGATCCTAGATCGGTGGTCTCAAATATGCACTAAAGCAATATGTTTGAATCACCAACTACATAGTGATTCAAAGGATGATCAAAGAAGGAAGCTGCAACTGTTGTGGAGGGCAACAACAACACCACTGTTGCCTTGAAGGCCGGTAGACACATTGCTGGATCACTTGCTGTGGTTGTCTTGTTCTCATGTTGCTACGTGATGAGCTTTCTCTCATGAGTAAAATCCTCCTTTTGCTTGATGATGAGTTCTCTCACCATTGATGATGGAGTTTTTCTCTAAGAGCATGATGAGCCTTCTCTCATGCACAAGATGTTTATTTTGCCCTAGGATAAGGCAAAATTCAGATCGATGTGGAGATGGTCTCTTGACTTACGAGGGATCAAAGAAGATGGATAGGAGATTTGGATCATGGGTGATTGATTCAGGAGCATCGATCCACCTAATTAGGAACGTTGGGAAGTTGAAGAGCTCGTCTACACCATGTGGAATCCGAGAGATTTGAGTTGCCCATGGGGCAACCTCTCCAATTGCCACAGTTGGAGAAGTTCAAGTTTCCCCTGTTCTGAGGATTAGAGAAGTACACTGCGCCCCTAAGTTTCCTATGAGTTTGCTGTTAGCAAGATGTGTATGTATCCTTGCTAGGTCCAAAATGAGATAGTTTATTTAGAGAAACCTTGGGACTTTATATAGAGAGTCACCAGAGAAAGAATTACAAGTATACCCCTTCACTATAAAAGGAAATAAAAACACCCACCGTACATAACTCAACACTCTCCCTCAAGCTGGAGCATAAACATCAAACATGCTCAGCTTGGAGCAGATAAAGTGCAATCTCTTCTTGAGAAGTGTTTTAGTGAAGATACTTGCCAGTTGGTTTTCAGTGCATATGTAGGGTGTAGAAATTTTCTTAGCAAAGATGGCCTCTCTGATGAAGTGACAATTTACTTCAATGTGCTTGGTGCTTTCATAGAAATTCGGATTGTTTGCAATAAAGGTGGTAGCCTTGTTGTCACAGTGCATCGAAATAGGATCAGGTACTTGTACCCTAAAGTCTTCTAGAATGTAACGGACCTAGAGTGGCTCACAGGTGGTTTGAGACATAGCGTTGTATTCTGATTTAGCACTAGATCTAGATACCACGGCCTGTTTCTTGCTCGTCCATGTGACTAGATTACCTCGAACAAGTGTACAGTATCCTGTGGTAGATTTCTGATCCTCACGAGGGCCTGCGTAGTTGGAATTAGAATATGCACAAACATCCAAGTGGCTATTGTCTTTGAACAGGAGTCCTTTCTTAGGTGCACTTTTCAAGTACCTGAGAATTTGATAAACATCATCCCAATGGACTTCTCTTGGTGACGAGTTGAAAAATCGTGTGAAGAAAAATCGGAGTTTGGAAAACCCGAGTCATTGCAAATTTGCAAGAAAATTCGATCGTCAGGTAATATTTATTATTGAAACTCAAGGTGAGTTCCAGGTCGAACATGAGGAGGTGAACGCATGATTTATGAAAATCACGTTTGTTTTTATTTGTTTTTGGTATTTTTGTGGTTTTATATTTTTTTGGTATTTTTACAAGGCAGAAAATTAGGTGAAATAAGTTTTATCTTATCTAATCTACTCTAATAAGAGAGAGAGAGAAATGAATATTGTATGGGTAATTCAAATGTTTATTACATCTACAAGCTAAAATTAAACTCTACTTTAGAAAGTGGTAAAAAGAAGAGAGAAGAAATATCTTGGCGATTGCTTGGAGGACGAATCACGTTGACAGAGCCTCCAAAAGAGGATGGTGAGATGCTAGAGGAAGAAGGATGAAGCCAGAGGAAGGAGGACGAAATGGGGTGGTGTCGTAGCGGGATCTACTTCTCGAACGGGGGTGAGAGGACGGCCACGGGAGCTCTACGAATGAGATTGAGGAAAGGGAAAAATAATTATTTTTTAGCTCTAGTAGAGCACCCGAGCTTAGGACAAGCTTGTAGAGCTTTAGAGGAGGTGTGGGGAGAGTAGGAAGGGGTGAAGGAGGGGGGTCATAGGGCTATTTATAAGTGGGTGGAGGCCTTTGCCAAATGATTTGCTACGGCAAGGCTTTAATGGTCGTGCAACACGTGCGTCGTGCATGGTGCTTGCATGCACAACACTATACAATGCACGCGCAGCTCGTGCTACATTGCTGACAAGGCACGGAGGATTGTGGATCGTCGGATTGTGATCTCACAGCTGTGGATGCGCAGAGATCGCGCTTTGTAATATGAATGAGCGCGGAAAGGAAATCTGTAGATCGTTGGATCACCGATGGAGGGTGGAGATCGTGCGCACTCTTCAAATCGTGTACTCGCACATTGTATGGCGTGTGATCGTGCGCATTCCGCGCACCTTGATCTTGTCATGCCACGTGGTTGAAGATGGACCACTTAATGCCAATCGAGCGACCCCACTAGATTGCCTTGCGTGTGTTGAAGATTGGGGGGCACGCAGGGGCTCGAACCTGCAGCCTCTCCTAGTGAGTGGCTCACGCTACCAATGCGTTGAGGTTGCCTTTGAGTCCCAAAGATGATTATACCCTCGCGACGGCCATGCGATCGTGGCCGTTGGATCTTCATCCAACTGTCACGATTGCGCGGATGATGGGTACAGAGAAGCGTTGCGAGTGGCGATGTGGCGAGTGCTCAATCGTTGGATGGGGATGCAACGGTTGAGCTTAATGGTGCCAGGGCGGAAGGAGCTGTGGGCGGTCTTGGGCTGTTA
This sequence comes from Thalassia testudinum, assembly GCA_037157565.1. Classification (NCBI taxonomy): domain Eukaryota; kingdom Viridiplantae; phylum Streptophyta; class Magnoliopsida; order Alismatales; family Hydrocharitaceae; genus Thalassia; species Thalassia testudinum. Next base: position 28,362,174 of record JAZHRO010000003.1, read on the forward strand.
AGATGGTGCCACGTAGCGCCATCTTGGTCGTCCATCTTCTATTATTCGTAGCAGATGCTACAGATCTCCAATTGAAGTGATTTTTACGTTGACGTACTGCGATCGTTGCTTTGAGTTTATCTGTACGGTTAGATCGTTTGACGCCCGGATTTGTGTCACCTTGTCCCCTAGTCACAAAAAATGCGTAAATTAATATACAATTTAGGCAAATCATTCTAAATGCATGATTACATCATTAATGTAATATTTACACATCTAAATGCACCTAAGTTGCTATAGAACCCACATTGTAGACATTTTTAGATAAAATAATTTAGACTTATTATATCCCATGCCTATCTTTTGGTAATCCCTAGCAAAATTAAACTACATCCTAGTTATAAGAAAAGAATTAGGGTTTGATTCCAAGGCAAAAGTGATTTGTGAACAATAGAAAATTTCAACTAAAAACCTAAACTACGAAGACTCAATCGCGCCAAGGGGCTTGCCAAAATGTAGACCGCCCAAGTCCTTGTCTTATTCCGTACAAAAGCAAATACATTTTTTTTTCTTCTTTTCTAATTTTTTTGGGTTTTTTTTGAGTTTAGAGTTTCATGGTAACTTTCTACAGCTACCCAACCTATGCAAGTCTTGAATGAACTTTAAGTGCTAAGTATCTTATTGTGAAAATGTGATAGACTCAGTAAACGACAATCAGAACAGATTGTAGGTTTTTACAATCCTAGGTGATCCTTAATGAAAAAAATTTTGCCTAAAGGTGTATCTATTTGATCGGTAGCTTTCTTTCTACTTTTATTTTTGTGCGGTCAATACAGGGGCGAACCTAATGTATATCTCCCTTGCTTATTCTACTTCCTGCTTCTCCCTAAGTGTTAGGAATTATTTGCGCATTTTGTGAGCTGGGCGCTGGACAAACGACAATGGAGGGTTACTACGGCAACTTGCTAGTCATACTCGTGCGGTGAAGTGTGGCTTATTTATTTGTTTTTATTTTTTTTGAGTAGGTAGCTTTTCTGATCTAAAATTTACCTAAAGGTAACAATCAAAGAGAATGGGTCGCATGGCTGGACTCTGGACACCCAGCTATGAGGGGTTACAGCAACGTACTAGCCATGCCACTCTAGAAAGTCATTAGCTACCTAATTTCTGTTAAAACTGCCGAGGAGTCAGTGCAAATAGTAAGCAGATGAATAGACTATAAGTCCTCCCAAATCAGAGGACGGGTTGCTAAATCACATACTTATCCAATTTGTAAATCAAATTAACATAAACTTAGAGTAGAGTGGACTCGAGAAATAGGTCCACGTTTTGGTAGATGCCTGGGCTGATTAAGCCCGAAGATATGAAGATAGCAGAGACCATTCTGCTTAAGTCCTCTACCAATTCACTTCATCGTCTGGAGGTCCTGCAAGATGAAATATTGGTCATGAAACACAGCTCGACATCTTAAATTTTTAGCAATTTGATTAATAGACATTAAATTGAGAGCACATTTGGGAGCATGCATGAGATTTGAGAGAGGTAAAGCGCTAAAAAGAGATATTTCAGAGTTCAGTGACGGGTGACAAACCCTTTTAGCCACTTTAACTTGAAAAGGGATAGCAAGATCTCGTAGAGACGAAAATAGATTAGTGTCACCAGTATTGTGGGAGGAGGCACTTGAATCCGCAAGCCAAATAGGAGCTTATGATTTAACTGACATGGCAGAAATACCTGTAGATCTCCAAACTGAAGTGGAAGTAGATGCCTGAGAAGCTATGAAATGCTCATAATTAACCCTGGAAATAGTTATCTGGCTATCATCCTCCTGCACCTGGGTGTTATCCTCTGCAGATACTTGGTGAGCACGTGGGTCCATACCCTATGGGTACCATGTTTGACTCAGTATTGGTCAACAGTATGTCTATTCCTGTGACATACTCACAGAAGAAAGAATTCCGACCACGATCACGTCCACATGCACCACCACTACCACGAGCTCTACCACCGCTTCTGTTTGAATTTGCTCTACCACAACCAATAACAACCATGGCAGAGGCATCAGAAGTAAGAACGAAATCTGAGGTAGTAAGCCTGGAGAGACGAGCATAGATCTGTTCTGGTGAAGGAATCTCATTTAAAGTCATGAATTGATCTTTAACTTTGTATTCAGGACCAAGTCCAGACAGAAGCTGAATGGAACGAAAGGCTTCTCTCTACCTAGCTATCACAGATGCATCTGTAGAGATAGGCTAATATACGTCTTGCTTATCCCAAATATTTTTCATGGTGCCATAATACTCAGATAAGGCCATGGTGCCTTTCCGAAGGTTGTGGATATCCTCCACAACCTTGTAGAGCCTGATGATATTGCTCCTGTGGGAATGGATCTCATGCAGTACCTCCCACATCTTCTTGGCTGAGGCATGAATCATGACTTGCTTGGCAATGGTTTGTATTACGCTGTTAAGAAGACAAGTGGCCACCCAGTTATTGTCTGCCTCCCAATCTGCAGACTTCACATTAGGCACAGCATCAGTGTTGGATCCAACGAACTGGGAGGAGGTGGATCAGAGCAAAAAGTTGGATCCAACTAACTTAATCAATGTTCCCTGCATATGAGGGGGGGTGCTAGTGGTAGAAGTCTTCCCCACTAAGTCACCCACAACTTTCTTCTTGTCCCCCTTAGAGCTTGGAGTCTATATCCACAACAGACATTGATTTATAGATCTAAAAACTCGATCATAGGATTTGAATTCACAATTTTCAGACTAAAAACACCGCTAAAAGCCTCATACAAACTACACGAAGATGATTTTCAGATCACGTACCCTGTTGGTTCCACAATAGAACTTGCTTGCACATGCTAGGGCATATGAACAACCCTAGCGGTGCTGTTCAAATTGCAAGAACTATCGAGAGAGTTGTGAGGTTAGATGGGAACAAAGTTTTAAATATTGATATCGATATCGTATTGATAAGTCAAAAAAGAGATATAATGGGGATATATCGCTGAAATCAGTGAATTTTGGGAAAATCACTCAGAAAGGTCTAAAATGCTCAAAAATGTTACAAATTTTATGAAAATTAACATTTTAATAACTAATATATCTTGAAGAAATGTCTTAAAGACGAAAATCATAAATTTTGAATGAAAACATAATATAAATACACTAGTCGCATATCAACAAAGTCATATATTGAAAATGTGTATAAAACAAGATAATAATTGAAAAATATTCATAGTAATGCCACTCACAAAAAATGAAATATAAATAGTTTCAGAGTTTCAATTGACTATACCAAGTACGGAAGCACCAACCAATGCCACCAAATCAATACCAGGTTGAGCTTTGGCCTGGTTCGGTACCTCTCCTCCGATTATCTTCCTCGATTTATAGCACTCTAACATATTCACAGTATAACTCCTACGTTATGTAGCTATATCGAGTATTATATTTATTGATGTATCGTTGATAGTCTTCATCACTGCAATAGAAAAGTATTCCAAGACGTGGATATCGACTGTGACTGTTGAACGAGCTACTCCTGCTTCTAGTTTTAGATCTACCCTGATTCTGAGTAGACTCATCTCGATGCCCTCTTGAATCTGTGGATCCGGTGACCCACCTCGTTTCAGTGTAGAACCTGATGATTCACAAGGTTCACGCTGTCTTGTCGATGAACTTCGTGGTGGTCGAGGAGGAAGTGGTGCAGCAGAGTGGGAAGATTGATAAGAAAATTGTTGAGGACCATGAGATGCAAAATACTTAGGGAAAATCCCATAGTCATAATTTGCAGATGCAGGATCACTTTGGGTGCTATTACTTTGGTGGCGATCATCATGCCCATAGCCATACGAGGAATCATAATAAGATGGAGGGCTGGTGTAGTTGGGGAAGTAATTAGATGAACTTTGCACCTCATCTTGTGATTGGTACTGAGGGCTGGTGTAATGAGATCTGTAGCTATCATAGTAACTTGATGATGATGGTCTTGGGTCACCTCGAAAGAATGATTCCAACGTCAGATTAAGAGATCTCACTGATGAACTTAAATCATCGATGGACATCATAGAATGACCTAAGGCATATCTGTACCCTGTTGGACTTGTCCCTGCATCATAGTCACAAGGTAGACTTGGTATGGGATCTCCATGTATATTTGTATATTTTTGTGTATTCATGTTGGGTATCCTCTCTACTAGGACCTTGATGATGATATCCCTCATCTCCTCTACTATTTTCTTCTTGTGGCTCGTCAACCATCACTGCATCATCATCAAGGTTTTAAATATTGATATCAATATCGTATTGACAAGTCAAAAAAGGGATATATCGGGGATATATCGCTGATATCGAGAATATATCAGGGATATATCACTGATATCGCTGATATATCGGCGATATATCACCGATATCATGGTAAAAAGATACTATCAATGGTATCGATATGCCCAACCTTGACGATACCGATATATTGAAGATATATCGCTGATATATCGTGATATTTCAAACCCTAGATGGGAACTGGTAACCCTGGTTCTAGGTCAATACAGCCTTTAGAAGATGAGCTAGAGGTCGTGTGGACCCATAGTAGGGTAGGTGACACCGCCTAGGGCTTGTAACCACGCTTATAGCAGCTGCTGCGCAGTGGAGGGTAGCATTACAACGCTTAGGGTGGTAGCGGCGGCACAAGGTGGTGGGATCTGTGTCACCTAGGGAAGTGGCGGCGTAGGGTGGAGACCTTGCGTCGCCTCGACGCTGTTGGCCTCGTGGCACAGGTCGGCGATGTCGGTAAAGGGCGGCGGTGCTGCTCCTAGCCAGCACTGCTAGCCCTGTTGGTCGCTGGCGGTGTTAGAGAGAGAAGAGGGGTAGGTGGTGTTAGGGTTTGGAGGCTAGGATTTGGTGGGATACCAGAACTCTAGTCTAGGATCGTTGCTCTGATATCATGTTAGAATCGAAATGAGAGTTTATTCAGAGAAACCCTGAGCCTTTATATAAAGAGGCACCAGAGAAAGAATTACCAGTATATCCTTTCACTATAATGGAAAATAAAAACACCCGCCGTACATAACTCAACAATCCTGAGTTTTTAGACTCATCTACATTGGACTGTGAGGATTGTCAGTTGGGGAAGCATTATCGGAGCACTTTTCCACGATGACGTGATGGGGTGATCACGACTCCTTTTGCCCTTGTCCATTGTAATGTGTGGGGGCCTGCCAAAGTTGAGTACCGAAGGACATAGGTAATATCTTGTGTTTGTTGATGACCATAGCCACCTCATTTGGGTCTTTTTGATGAAGAATAGGCCTGAGATTCCATAGATCATTTGGAGATTTTTTTGCAGAGATTCAAACATAGTACTTTCTACTATTAGAGTCTTCTAGAGTAATAATGCTTTGGAATTTATCTAGAAGGAGATGCAAGATTTCTTCAATGCAGATGGGTCCATCCACTGAACTTCTTGCGCTCACACTTCCTAGTAGAATGGTGTGGCCAAGCGTAAGTTGAGACACCTTCTTGACATTATCAGAATATTAATGATTCACATGAAGGTACCTAAGTAATTTTAGGGTGACGCTATATTGACCACCGCATACCTAATCACTCGATTACAATCGTCAATGCTTTAGGGGAGGATTTCGTATCAGGTACTACATCTTGACTATGACAGACCCTTTGCCTTGCCTTTGCATGTTGTTGGGAGTACTTGTTTTGTTCAAGCACATGGGAATCAGGATAAGTTTCCTTCGAGAGCACTGAAGTGTATTGTTTTGAGCTATTCATGGACTTAGAAAGGATACATATGCTATGATCCCGTGCATAGGCAATATATAGTTATGATAGATGTCACATTCTTTGAGAAGGTCCCATATTACTTCAAGGAGAGTGCTAGCATAGAATTGTCACCCAAGGAGGCTCAGGTTTACCATTGCCAGTTTGTTGATCCTTGTACAACACTTCAGGATACTCTTCCTACTAGGGAACCTGATGAGATAGATTCTGCTGATGAGAGGCCTGTTACTCTAAGGAAGGCTACATGATCTTGCACCTTGTATTCGATGTCCAGTTATATTGGGACTTCTCACATGGAGGGGGAGACCGGATAACTTGCCTCTACCATTGCTACTACCACCATTCCTACAGACTATGAAGAGGCTTTCGAGGATCCTAGGTGGTGAGTAGCTATGGATGACGAGATGCATGCCTTGTAGTCTAGGGGGATATGGGAGCTAGTACCATGCCCACCTGGTGGTAATGTTGTAGATTGTTGTTGGGTTTATTTTTTGTTGAAAACCTGAAGGGTGGTTATCCGTGTGATAACCACCTAAATTCATTACTCAAAGAGAAGTTACATGGCTATAATTACAAGGCGATGTCCCAAAACACCACTTGGGATGAAATGAAGCATGCAATATTCTCAACATAGGCATCTCGCCCCTAAACATGACACCACTCCTTCCTAACCACATGCCTTACAAGACCGCCAACACTCTCCTCTTTGATTTGAAAGTGTTGTCCCCACCAACTAGGCGTTACCCTTCCGGAACGATGACCAAAATCCATCCATATTATCAAAACAATTTAGTTAATCCCCATCCTTTGGCAGACCTATGCGACGAAGGGACATCTGAAGAAAAGGTGCCGAACATCTTCATCCACCCCTTTTCAAAAGGCCCAACTAAGGTCATCCGTTGTAGTCTACCTTGCTCTCCAAGCCTTGGTCACAATTCTACCTCTCCTCGCAAGCCAGACGAAAATTCTGACCTTCAATGGGCATTATGCCGACCAAGTACCACCAAGTACCGTCAGGTACCAGGAGGACGACACTGTTGATAAGTATAAGACTTGTCTTGTCGCTAAAGGTTTCACCCAAACCTATGGCATTGATTATTTAGAGACCTTTTCTCTGGTGCACACATATCCTCTATCAGGATCATTGTTGTTATGCCAGTTAATAAACAATAGTTGTTGTACTAGTTGGACATCAAGAATGCCTTTTTGAATGGAGATCTTGTCGAGGAGGTCTACATGAGACAGCCACCTGGGTATAGCAGTCAGAGAGAGCATGTCTACCATCTGCGGAAGGTTATCTGTGGCCTAAAGTAGAGTTCCAGGGCTTGGTTCGAGCGCTTGAGCATAGAGATTTAGAGGATTGATTTTTAGCGGTTGTCCTCAGATCATTCTATTTTTATATGGAGGACTGGAGGCAATTGTGAGTAGAGTTATTATTCTGTCCATCTATGTAGACATGGTTTTGACTGGTGATGATGAGGATGGTATTCGCCATACCAGGACCTTCCTACAGACCACCTTTGTGACTAAGGATCTTGGTGACTTACGATACTTCCTTGGGATAGAGGTCGTTCACTAAGGATCGGGTCTTTCCTTATCTTAGAGACAATATACTCTTTAGATACTTGAGGAGGATGTCTTTCTGGGGGCAAAGGCACCTGGCATTACCATGGAGACAATGCATTTGTGATGCAAAGGAGGATAACGTTCTATTTGAAGATGTGAGGTGATATTGTAGCTTGGTTGGATGATTGTTATACCTAACCATCACATGGTTGGACGTTAGCTTTGCAATTAGTAGAGCTAGCTTGTACATGTAGGCACCACGTTACTGCCATTGGCATGAGGTATGCCTCATCTTGAGATATCTCAAAGGTAATCCTGGCCAAGGCTTATACTAGAGGGCGAGTGGATTTATGGATACTGGGGCCTACTCGGATGTTAACTATGCTGGGTCCATAGAGGATTGTTGTTCTACATCTGGATTTGCTCTGTTTCTTGGTGGCAACGTTGTGTCAAGAAGGAGCAAGAAACAAAGTATAGTTGCTTGTTCCAAAGTTGAGGTTGAATACCGAGCCATGGCCCACGCTACATGTGAGATCATGTGGGTCGTGGCCTTCTTATATGATATTAGGTATCTAGGTTGAGACACCAGTGCTACTTTACTGTGACAATCAGTTAGCGACTTATATTGCGTCCAACCCAATCTTCTATGAGTGCATGAAGCACATTGAGGTCAATTGTCACTTTATCCGGAACGCTGTCATGGAAGGTAGAATTAACACTTCCTACGTCTCCTCATACCTACAATTGATAGACATTCATACCAATGCACTCAAGAAGTGACATGATTTCTTGTGACAAGTTGGGGCTTTTAGATATCTATGCCCAACTTGAAGGGGAGTGTTAGGAAATAGGTGTCCTACTATTTTTAGTCATCGTTATTTTTGGTGAGTTGTTGCGGTTTATGGTATTTCCTTACATACTTAGGCCCTCACTCTATAAAAAGAGGGATAAGACATTCATTTCACAATAACAAGTTGATCTTTTTCAACAATGAGATTATCACCTCTAATTGAAACAAGCATAATTAAAATTTTAAAATGCACATCACTCTTGACATGGATGTCACTTGGGAGCATAGGAGAATTGGGCCCTTGACATGGACATCTCTTGTCCTTTGTGTGGTGATAGGGTGGTGGATATTAATCGCCTATTTTTTGTTGTTTGTTTGTTTCCTCCTGTTAGGTGGGTGTAGGGCATTAGTTTATTAGTTGCGCCTCTTCCTCTGATTTTTAGCATGGTTTGTATGGGATTCTTGCTAATGGGGAAACCATTAGGATAGCTTTTGTTTTGTTTTAGTGTATTTGGATGTAGCATAATGGGGTAATTTTTAGGAGGGAGGGGTGGTTGGTTGACAGGGTTTTGCATTATATTGTAGGTGTTGTAACTATTGATGTATTGTGCCCCCATTTTTTAATGATATCGAGGGGCTTTGCATCATCATTGCGTTCTTTGTAATTGTGAAGAAGGAAATGCCACATGGACTGCCACGTGGTACAAATGCCCCGTGGATAGTCCACGTTGGTTGAGTCAGCAAATTGGTGGCGGTGTGGCATTTAGAATTTTAGGAATTGAGTTTGGTTTGCATGCTATGTTTTGTGTCACATGTGGCAAGTTTATTTTAATTAATTGCTAGAGGCTAATTTAGGATTGAGTAAAAAATATGAATAGTTAATTAATTGTGATTGAGTTTGCTTAGGGTATGATTTGTTGGAATTGCAATTAGGCTTATGTTTAGCTTTGGTTCTCTTTAAATAGAGACCAACACCCACTTGGTCTATTTGAGTTCCAGTGAAATTTTTTATTCCAAAACTCCTCCCCTCTCCCTTATTTTCTCATGCAAGCAGTAAGTTACAGTTCACATGAACAGAAAATCTCCGGTAGTCCCCAGCTTCATTAATTCTCCACATGATATTAGAGTGGGTCATTCGGTCCCATTGGTTCATGCACATGAGGAAGAAGGACGGAGGTCATGTTCATACACAAGGATCCTTTGCGCGTGAGACATGTGGTGGTCATGTCGAAGCCAAAGCCACATGTAGGATTTGTCTAACGGGGAGTACTCTCACGTACTTCTAGAGATCTCGAGCGACTTACGTAAGGCTCTGAGGAGACATTCAAGAAGATCCCTAACGAGTGGATCTCTCGTGTACCTAGCAACTTATGTGGGGCGTAGAAGTGGAGATAACTCATTTTTGAAGACAATGATGGCGAAACTAGAGGCTTAAGGCACTACAGAGGCGCAAGATGAAGTGAAGGCTTAGAAAAGGGAAGATACCTATCAAGTTATGATGCAATTGGTGATCTTTATGCTTTTTCAATGTACATTTCATATCTGATTTTTTACTCTCCTTAAAAGAGGAGATTTTCTTGGAGAAAATGTGTTAAATATCGTACATGGGATCACCCATCTTTCTATCACTTCAAGAAAATCAAACACTACCTCGAAGTAAAGAAAAAACACCCACAGTCTTTGCAACAGTTTTTGAGGTTGCAAAAAGGAGCAACTACTTTCCAGATTGCAAAACGATTAGAGGTTGATCTAGGAGGTTTATTTATTAAAGTTTCAGGCAAGATGCAAATAATGGGGCTCTAGCCTCACCAAAAGTGCTCATGTCTATAGCCTACTTCGAGCTCAAGTTAAGGGGGAGTGTGAAGGAGGAAATGTTACGTGGACTGCCATGTGGCACAGTTGCCATGCGGACAATCCATGTGGCGTTGAGTAGGCAAATCAGTGGCCGTGTGGCCTTAAGAATTGTAGGAATTGAGTTTGGTTTGCATGCCAAGTTTTATGCCACATATGGCAAGTTTATCTTAATTAATTGTTAGAGCCTAATTTAGGATTGAGTCAAAAATAGGAATAGTTAATTGATTGTGATTGAGTTTGTTTAGGATATGATTTGTTAGGATTGCAATTAGGTTTAGGTTTAGGTTTAGTTCCTTTTAAATAGAGATCAACACCTACTTGGTTTATTTGAGTTGCAACAATATTTTTACTCCAAAACTCCTTGCATATCTCCCTTATTTTCTCCCGCATGAAGTTAGTGTTCATGCTACTGATCATGTGAACATTAACGTGAACAATAATCTTCGGCAACCCTCATCTCGACGTGATTCGGCTTCATTAATTCTCCACGTGATACAGAGTGGGTCCTTTGGGCCCCTTGATTCACACACACGAGGAAGAAGCCTATGTTCATGCGCAAGGATCTTCTCTTGTGCGTGAGACATGTGGTGGGCATCTCCAAGCCAAAGCCACACACAGGATTTGTTTGACTGAGAGTATTCTCACGTACTTTCGGAGATCTTGGGCGACTTATGCAGGGCTTTGAGGAGACATTCAAGAAGACCCTGATAGGTGGATCTCTCATGTACCTAGGGACTTACGTGGGACATAGAAGTAGAGATAACTCATTTTTGAAAACAATGATGGTGGAAGCAGAGGCTTAAGGCACCATTGAGGTGCGAGATGGGGCCAAAACCTAGAAAAGGGAAGATGAGATCTATTGGGCTATGATGCAGTTGGTGATCTTTATGCTTTTCCAATGGACACTTCATATTCGATTTTTTACTCTCCTTTAAAAGAGGAGATTTTCTTGAAGAAAAAGTGTCAAATACCGTGCATGGGATCACTCATCTTTCTATCACTTCAAGAAAACATGACACTACCTTAAAGTAAAGAAGAAAACACCTGCAGTTATCGCAATGACTTTCGAGGTTGCCAAAAGGAGCAACGACTTTCCATGTTGCAAAAAGACTAGTGATTGATCTAGGAAGTTTATTTATTAAAGATCTGGGCAAGGTGCAAACGATGGGGCTCTAGCCTCACCAAAACTACGCAAGTCTATAGCTTACTTTGGCCTCAATTTGAGGGGGAGTATGGAGGAAATGCCATATGGTAGAGTTGCCACATGGACAATCCACATGGCGTTGAGTTAGCAAATTAGTGGCCGTGTGGCCTTTAGAATTTTAGAAATTGAGTTTGGCTTGCATGCTAAGTTTGTGCTACCTGTGTTACGTTTATTTTAATTAATCGTTAGGGTTTAAATAAAAATTAGGAATAGTCAATTTATTGTGATTGAGTTTGCTTAGGATATGATTTGTTAGGATTGCAATTTGGTTTTGGTTTAGGTTTGGTTCTTTAAATAGAGAGCAACACCTACTTGGTTTATTTAAGTTGCAATAATGTTTTCTATTCCAAAACTCCTCTCCTCGCTCCCTTATTTTCTTAGGCAAGCAGTAAGTTATTGTTCACGCTACTGTTCACGTGAATAGTAAATCTCTAGTAGCTCTCATCTCGACATGATCCAACTTCATTAATTCTCCACAGTAACTATTGATGTGCTGAGCTCCCATTTTTAATGACATTGGGGGATTAACATCTCTTGCTAACTACCCTTTTCCTGGTTGAAAAAAAGCACATCAGACAAATGCCTGCAACATCTAAAGCCAATGCCATTTTTAGCAAAATATGTCCCCACATAACTCATTGTTGGCATTGTCCAAAAGAAGGGACCTACTCTCGTAAGAAAACTACCGGCATGTCTCCTATACTTGGCCTTCACTTATCTCTACGTCGTTCAACATTTGTTTCTATCCATTCTACTAAGACTTCATCTAGTATCCGGCCGTCATATTGTGCGGGCAGATGTTGGAAATGGCTGATGTTTGCAATGTAGTGACCATGGAACATTTCGATGAAGATAGCACTGATGAACTAGGTGTCAAGAAGCTGATATTGCAAAATGTTGAGGGAATTGAGTGGTTGTTTAGTGTCACATTGGGAACTATGGCACTTTGTGTGTGTGATGGCCTATAAATAGGCGTATACTCCCTCAGTTATTTTTTGAGAAGAAATATAGAGAAAACACGCCCATAGGGTGCTTCTCCCGTGGTTTTCTCCCCGCTCCTCATGAGTGGGGTTTCCACGTAAACCCAAGCGTTCTCCATATCTTTTATGCTTTAATATTTATGTTTCCGCGTTATTTTAAATATTTCAACTTGGTATCAGAGTGATTTTTTTGATCTTGAGTTCTTTTGTTATCTTGAGATTTGCTATTTATTTCTTCATATTATCTCTTATCTCAAGAAAAAGGAGGAAAACCCTAATCTCTCTGTGCAATATGGAGATCCTGTCGAGAAGATCTTCCTTGAAAAAGATGATCTCGCGAGGAAGCTTGTGGTGACCGCAAAACCCTAGAAAAGGGTGGTAGGAGGGAGCAAATTGAGCTCATGAGAGGCATGGTCGACCCGTGCGGTAGGTTGAGGAGACTTGTGCTGAAGGCGAGGAGACAAACGAGCGCTCCAATAGTAAGAGATCGCCTCCCCTTGATGCGGAGAAGATGTGAGGGCGACGATTAGGCCTCGGCTTTGCTAAAGGTGGCAGTAACGAAGGCGATGCTCGGTGTAGTCCCAAGTACTCGTCACGGCGACGGTGCTTCCTCGCAAACCGGTAAAGAGGAAGGAGCACCAGCCTGTTCTTGGTTGCGTTGCTTAGCGGTGCACTGGAGTCGATGAATGTGCTAGTGACGACGACGATGAAGGCGAGATCTCAGAGGCGATCTCACACGATCGCAGGAGATCGCGGTCGAAGATTGCATTAGCAGCGAAGTTCACGGCGATGCGCATATGGCGGATCTCACATGAAGATGTCGAGAACTGTGGCGTGGACCTCGGTGATGTTGGCGGAGACCAGCAGAAACGAGGACACGATGTCTATCTGGTGAGGAGGCGGTGCACGCGATGCCCGAGGCTCGCGATGCTGGTGGTGAGGAGCGGACGTGGCCGGTGGTGGTAGTTGGAGGAGTGGTATGTTTGGTTCCCTCGAACCCTAAGGGGTGATCAAGGGTGGTTTAAAAGGAAACAAATGAAAAAAAAAGGGGCAGAAAAAAAAAAGAGAAGGGAAAAGAAAGGAAAAGAGGAAAGAATGAGATGGAAAGAAAAAGAAATGAAAAAAAATCAAAATAAAAATTGATGATGAGGTTTATGTGTAAGAAAAGAGATGGAGAAGTCTTTTCTAGGTTTTATTGGCTTTATTTTCTTCTCGTTGTTATTGTTTTCTCCCATACGAGTATGGGAGAAAGGGAGAGTGTTGGAGCTTATTGTAGTCACCCCTGCTTGGGAGTCCCTTTTGTTCTTAGACTCCACATGAGAAACCCAACTCTGGGAGCTCTAGAGTTTTGAGGTCCTTAGAGGAAGGACTCATTTCAGGTTTTTATGTAGGAGATCCAGTTTCGTGGATTCTAAAGAGGGAGATCCACCTTCGAGGTCTTCAAAGGAAGACCCAATTTCAGAGATACTGAACAGGGAGTCATCAGCACCAGATCTTCAGAGAGCCACAATTCTTTCAGCAACTCCAGCCTATGTTCCCACCTGTGTAGAGTGGGCCTATTTGTGTTACAAGTTGAGCATTTCATGCTCCAGCTTGAGGGGGGGGAGTGTTGAGAGAATTGAGTTATTGTTTAGTGTCACATTGTGAACTGTGGCACTTTGTGTGTGTGTGATGACTTATAAATAGGCGTGTACTCCCTCAGTTATTCTTTTAGGAGAAATATAGAGAAAACACTCCCACAGGATGCTTCACCCGTGGTTTTCTCCTTGCTCCTCGTGAGTGAGGTTTCCAGGTAAACCCAAGCATTCTCTATATATTTTATGCTTTGATATTTATGCTTCCGTGTTATTTTAAATATTTCAACTCAAGACATGTAGGAAAACATGACCTCATGCAATGGTGAGAAGAGAGCATCAATCAAATGAATGCTGTGGTAGGGAGAGGGGATCTAGCAGGCACCATCTATAAGAGATGGTAGAAGAAGATGAAGTTGGGAAAGTTGGGGGGTGGGGCACTTTTAGTATTAATGTAAATACAATATGGAGTGGTCTTAAAGCAGAACATGATGAAATCTCTGAACCAAAATGGATTAGATCTTAAAAGTGTAAACGAAACAAACTTGAGGTACTATTAGGTTACCGTTCCTTTTTTAAAAATAAAATATATTTATCATGTTGTAGTTTTTTCCTTGTACATTTTATAGGTAATCAAAATTTTGTGTTATGTGGAATTGAATTACTAGATGGAAACAATATTTGAAGGCAAAGCTTGCTTGGCTATGCGGACGTCTCTATCAAATTTGAAGAGGAATCTGTCACGGACTATGTTTGAAACCTTTACTGCTTTTGAGAATAGAATTGCGGAAGAGTCAACAAAAGCTCCCAATGATGGAAGAGTTCATCCAATGACAAGCTATGTAATCAACTATGTGAAGTTTCTGTTTGAGTAAGTACGACCTTGCATATTCTGCAACACCAATTAGATGCTTATTGGCCTCTTTCTTTTTTTGATTTGAAAAGATGCTTATTGGCCTCTTATACGTGGAATTTCTCTAACGTTCTAGCTATCATGCTTTATCTTTTTTTTTTTCAAGTTTCTGTTTTCTTCTTTGTTTTTTTCGATTTCTTCATTACGGCTTTTTCTTCAATTTGTTGTGCGAGTTTTTTGAATTGGAATTCATCAATCTTGGAAAGAGAGAGACTAACCTCCCTTTAAATAGAGAGAGGGAATTATAATGGAATCCTAATCCAAATCCTACTTTGGAAACAACTCCATAAGAAATTAAATCATAATCAAATTAAATCTCTAAAAATAGAAAGAGAAATTAAAATAAAATTTGCCTAATTTTCCTGATTCTAAAATATCTTTAACACTGATTTCTCAAGTTGGAGTGTATAATGCCCAACTTGTAGGAGTAGAACAAAAGTAGGACTCCCCTTTCGTACATGACCTTGGTCTAGAGTAGGTATGTAGTTGTCTCTTATCAGTGAAAAACTTACCTCGCTTGGAGTTAGAGAAAAAAAACCTGGTGAAGAGACCTTTAGGCAGGAATAGTAGATAGACAGGAGAGTGGGAGTTGATTCTAAGCAAGCTGGTAGTTGTAGTCGCCTTATGCTACCTAAAAACCCTTCTCTTGAGGAGGAGGTAAAACTAAGGCGGGGCATTCGGTCAAGCAAAGGAGAGGGGATGGGCATGGTGCTTAGTTCACCCACCAATCATTAGAGTTGATAGCATAAATCATAGGTGTTGGCTATGCGGAGAATCCAACAATAGTAGCAGTGGTACCAATAACAACCACAGCAGTAGTAACATCAACAATGGTAGCAGCAGTAGTAACATCAACAATGGTAGCAGCAGTAGTAGCAACAACTTTAGAAGTAATAGCCATAGGAGTAGTAACAATGACTGCAATAGCAACAATGGTCGTGGTAGCATCAACCAACAATAGCAATCGGCAATGGCCACAACCCAAGCAACACCAACTGTAGTAGCAATAGTGCAACAACAACAATATCATCATTTATTGCCACGTGCTATGCATACAGGAAGGATAGGCAGTACACATGATAACATGTGAGGGAGTAGGGGCCAGGTGCGTCGTGGCATGCCGCGAATAGGGAAGACATGTGGTGACAGTGGCGTAGAGAAAGGGAGAGGTGGCAGTGGTGTTCCTAGGATCAAGAGAGGGTAGAGTTAGCACTCCATAGGCATGAAAGAGAGAGATTAGCAGTTGAGATCCCTAGCGAGTTTTTGGAATTGAAATTCATTAATCTTGAAAAGAGAGATAACCCTTCTTTATATAGAGAGAGGGGAGTACAATGGAATCCTAATCCTAATCCTACTTTGGAAACAAATCAATAACAAATCAGATCTTAATCAAATCAAATCCCTAAAAATAGAAAAAGATGAATCAATCAACTAGATAATAAAAAAAATTGCCTAATTTTCCCAATTCTAAAATATCTTGAACAGTTGCATTTTCCTCCTGTGCTAGGAAGACTTTTCTCCACATTTAGTTGAATTTAACTTTTCTACATGTGAAATCAGACATGTCACCGGCTTATGATGTGATTTTTTCTCTTTGGCAAAAGAAGATGATGCATTCATCGAACATCTAGTGATCTGGGTCTGTCGGCTCTGTCACCAATTCTTTCAGGAACCATCTACCTCCATTTCTATCTTTTTCTTAAGGTGAGGTTTCTTTTGGGAAGTAGGGAATGGATGATCACTTGAGATTAGTGTTCATCTTCCTTATATATATGGTATCAATATAAACCTTGGTAGAAGTTGTTATTTGAGGAAGAACATAAATCCCATACAAATGTGATGCCCCAAACCTCTACAAATAGGAATTTTTCCAAGAATATTTTCAATACAAGGCCTCTCTCCTACTATTAAAAAAATGTCTCTCACCTGTGAAGTCAACATTACTCAGCTCAAGGTTAAAAAACTTGGTATTGGTTATTCAGTTGGAGAGGTCTGTAAGGAGTATATGATATGCATGGAAGTAATCAGGAATTACTCACTTGAGTATTTCTTTAATATTTATATGTTCTCATAAAAGATTTTTTTATAAGATTTATTTGCACAATTTACCACTGAGCCAAATTGAGATTTTAACAAGTTATTCCATCGAATAAAGTCAACTGTTGGGAAGTTCAAAGTAGGTCAAACAAGTTGAAAACAATATGTCTAGAAAAAATAAATAACATAACAAATAATTTAGGAACCATATGCTATAATCAGGCAACTACTCGGGCATGTAGAGCGAGTAATTGGTCCACCACTTGGCTCGGTTGAGTAGTGACCTAAATATAGATACTCGGATTGATAAGGGGGCTGAGTAGGATTACTTGGCCGAGTATTTGGTCTACTTGGCTGAGTTTTGCAACCATGGATTTGCTGAAAAAAGATGGTCCATAAAGAAGGAAAAGGTACGGTCCTTTTGTTCTTTGATTTAAAATATACATTTCCCATAAGTTCCCAATCTTTATATCTTCTACAAAAAGATGTAAATTGAAGCATCAATCTGAGCTAGTGTAGAACATTTCTACACCTTCCTAGCAAACATGCAAGGAAAGTTAGGTATTAAAAGTCCACTTGGCCAAGCCACACATGAGAGAATTTCTTTCTAGAAACCATCATCAAGATCCTCCCCCTCGAGTAGCCAAGAAAAAAGGTCTTCACCTTCAATGTCTCTTTTGCTTTCCAAATGAGATGGCAATCATTATACAAGGGTGCATCCTTTACCTCAATCCATACATGCAAAAGATGATAAGTCGACCTCATGGAGAGGGCCTAGTCTCCACCATCCTACAACCTTCTCAAAGCTTTACATTTCAAGCTTCTACAGAAGTTGTATAAACTCCTCCAGCATTTAACTAGAAAGATGTCTTGCCAAAATAAGACTTCAGCAGCCTGATTTGTTCGCAGAACCCAACTCCTAATAGAATTACCTGCATGCATCTTGCCAAAGAGCTAAAGCAAATTGTCTAGGAAATTTCTCAGAGAGCATGCCCTTATCCTTTGATGTAGGAATGCTAATCTTAAGGTGTTACTTTGTATGCATCCTTTCTAATCCAAACATGCTATACTCAAGATTTCCAGGGCGTTATTTTATCTTAAGGGCTAGTTTATTTTGAGGGTTACACATTTTGTGGGTCAACTTTGTGCAAGAGGGACTAGATCCTATATCATTTTGGGAACTTATGTGGGATAACTTGTGATGTAATGTTGAGTTAACTCATGATATGATGTGTGGTGTTTTGGTAAGGTTGGATAAATATTGGTTTCATTAGAATAATTTACTTATTCTCATTATGCTCTTTCCTTCTTTATTATTTTCTTTATCATGTATTCCTTCTATGTAATAACCACCCTTTCTCTTTTTAAAAAAATGTATTCCTTCTATGTAATCCTATTCTTTTTAGTACTAGTCTACAATCTATAAATAGAAGAGCCCATCCCTGCAAAATTAGTAATTCCTTCTCTTTTTTGACATGGTTTTACAACAACAATCTTAGATTAGTGCGTGATACACATCTTATTTCTCCCTCATTTCTTTTTCTATTTTCCTTCAAGACAACTTTGATTTATAATACTTCTCAACACAACACCCCAAGTTTTGTGCTTCCTTAAATAAGTCTCAGAGTTGTGGGACTCTTTTCTTCTCAACAAGTTGATGAGGTTCTTAGTGTCAAGAACCCTTAATCCTTGCATGTGCTGCACAAACCCTTTGCACGTGGCAAACTCCTTAATGTTCCTTGAGGCAATGCTCACCTCGAACTTCCTCCAGATGTTGACCCTGTAGAACAAAATCTACGATCGATATAGGTTGGGTTGTTCAATCAACTTATCACATTTCCAGATTGCTTTTTGGAAGTCCAGTGAAGATGAAAGGCATCCAAATTGAAGAGAATTTGGATGTTCAGAACAAGGATAGCCCTTTTAATCAAAGTGGACTTTGGATCAGAAGCTTGGATGTTTAGAACAAAAGAAGAGAAGAAGCCCTAGCAACGGCGACTCTCTTGTCCTCTCTTTTCTTGGTGGAGGGATTTTGGTGGAAATTGACTGCACTCTAATTGAATCAATTAGGGTTTCTTACTTGCTTTGGGAGATATTTATAGAGAATCTTACAATTCCTAATATGATGGTGACCATTGGATTGACTCCAATGGTTGGGATTTATTCCTAATTGTAATATGCAACATTTGTCCTCCAATTAATTTGGAGACTTCGATTTAAATACCCAAAGGCATTTTATTTGCATCCAAACCCTTCGATCAAGATCAAACACATTTGGCCCAAATTAAATGGTAAATCAAACACTTGCATAACTCCTTAAATAGTATTTGATTTCTATTTAACTAGAAATCCATCAAAATCATTAATAATTTCACTACGCGAATAATGAAGGGTTTAGGAATTAGGATTTATGTCACTACACCTTCCTCACATATTTTAAATATCCGTAAATCCTTAACATTGGAAGACGTATGCTACTCTAAGGATTTAAATCCTAGATTCCTTGTCCATCCTATTATTGGGTTACATACTTTTATGCTCTTATATCATTGGGACGATAATGAAGATTGGTTCCTTTTCGAAAGGACTGTGTTCTCTTTCATGTATAAGTCTTATGAGGACTCGTATAACCATGCATGGAATTTCGTACATCATAATATACGTGGAGCAAGCTCGTGCCTCTGGATCCACTACATACAGTTATGATAGCAGATCTTTGTGATCCTTTCAAGAGATCATGTGTCTCTCGTTCTCTCACATACACTAGTTTTTCAGTCTTAACACCAAGGTGGATGCATCAGCCATTGACTCACCAAATGTGCATATTTAAGCACAGAGATGCATATCTATCTCAGGTCAAAGGATATGTTTTCTTTGACAGTGATAAGAGAGTGACTTATGCATCTCCATCTCGTTGAGTCAATCCCTTGACTCAACCTGCATGATAGCCCCGAATATTGATTCCTATGTAAAGAATGTGCATCAAGGGCATCGGTTAGGAAATAGTCTCTCGAGAAGATTGCCATCTCTTCTTAGACTGGAGACAACAGTTGGATATCATGATAGTTCTTGATGGCTTATTAAAATCCTTGATTCAAACTATTTGGATTTTTGATACTTGTCGTTGGCAAGGTTTTAAAAAACGCGAGGCGGTACCGAGGCGGTTTGCCTTCATCGAGGCGAGGTATAAGCCTCGAGGCGGTCGAGGCGTAAGCATCAAGAATTGCATAAAAAACATAGAAAAAGGAAATGATATATACTTATTAAGTACTAATAAGAAAATAATAATCTAAATAATACACTTTCATAACATTTTCTCTATCACAACATTGAAAGAACGAAATTCATCCCAAAATCCTAACAACCAAGCCCTACCAAGATCCAAACTTTCCCCTCAAACCCTAAAACACACCTCAAAACTCATCCTAAAGATATTTGACAATGATGAAACATAATCAAGTAAACCAAAAAAAAAAAAAAAACACAAAACCCTAAGCACCTTGATGATAAATGCAAATGCACAATAAACCAACAATGATATTTAACACAATGCGCAGTAAACATATTTAACAACAATGCATAGTAGACCCAAATTTTAACACTAAAGATATTTAACAACCTAAGCCTTATACAATGCACAATAAACACTAAATTTTAACAACCTAATCTTTAGTATTTTCTCACTAAAGATATTTATTATGAGTCTACGACAACATATTGAGAACTATATTTCACAATGGGTTTTTCTCACAGTAAACCCTAAGCAAAAGGTGCAAAACAACCATCGAAGAACCAACTTGACCATCGGCGATGCTCCTCTAACACTGTTGCAGTAGTTGCACCACCGACGATGCTCCTCCTCCAACGCTACTGCGGCGATGCTCCTCCTCTGACACTGCTGCAGCAGTTGCACCACTGGCGATGCTCCTCCGACGTTGTTGCGGCGATGCTCCTTGAGCTCCAACGTTGCTGCAATAGCTGCACCACCAGCAATGCTCCTCCTCCGACGCTGCTGCGGCGATGCTCCTCCTCGAGCTTCGACGCTGCTGCAGCAACTACACCTAAACTAGTTGAGGCTGCGCCTCATGTGCGCCTCATTGCCTCTAGCGCCTCGGACCGCCTCGGCTCAACCGAGGTGCACGCCTCTTGAATGCACCCCGAGGCTACCGCCTCGAGGCTATTTGGGGTTGCCTCGCGTCGAGGCATACGCCTCTATAGCCTCGAGGCGCGATTTTTAAAACTATGGTCGTTGGTATATCCAACATGTCTATAGCACATTCTCCCAATTGTATCAAGGGACCCGACTAACCAAATTAGTGTATTCACGATATTTGACATTCAGATCTGAATTTCTGATCAAGTGATTCAACTTAGGTTGACTTCCCTAGGGCACATAACTCCAACATAGGGGATGACAGTTGCACCCCTATGTAGAGACGAGAGGTCGATGACTCCTCTAGTTGGGAGAAAGAGAGAGGAAGATCCCAGGGGTGGGGTTTTCCAATCTTGCTTTGATACCATATGGCTATTATCTAGAAAAGGTTGGTTTTGGTGAAGGTGGTGCTATTGCCAATCCCAATGTTCTTTTTATCCATGTTTAGGTTGACAAAAGAGATTGTTTCTAAGTTAGAGATGGCCAGGAAGAGATGTTTTTGGAAAGGTTTGGATCATGATGGTTGTTTTCTGTAGTCGGTACCTTGGAATGAGATATGCAAACCTATATGCAAAGGCAGACTTGGTGTTAAGCCCATTCCAACTTTCAATGATGCTTTACTTTTGAAGTGGGTGGTCAGATTTCTTGGGGGAGGTGATGGATTGGTGGAGAGGTTGCTTTGTGATTCATATGGCTCACCAATGGACATTGTGGTTGGACAGTTCAACCATGAGAAACTGTTTGTCGTTTGTGGGAGTGTTAGCTTGATAATGTAGTAAGGGATTCGCTCCTTTTTTTTCTTCTATTTTAGGGGAAGGTGAATTGTTTAGATTTTGGAGAAACGATTGGACAGCGAATGGGACTTTCTTTGAGATCTTTCCACGCGTGTTTCTCATTGCCCTTAATTAGGATGCTTGTGTGGAGGAGGTGTGGGACGAGATCTATGGCTCATGGTCCTCGGTATTTCCCCTCGGTCTTTTTGAGGCAACTTTTTCGGAGTTCTAAAGCTTGTTGGGTGCGTTAGATGGCATCAGGCCAGATGGTGGGACACGCGACAGATTCTCTATGGGGAGGGGTTTCAAGAGACTCATGCATGAGGGGCCTGCTTCCGAGCTTTCTATGGAATGTTCATTTATTTGAAAGATCTTGGTACCATTGAAGATTAAGATTTTTGTTTGGCTACTGAGGAGGGAGAAACTGGTGACCAAGGTTTTCAAATCTAAGTGGTCGGAAGACCATGATGTGACATCCTATCTTTGTAGCAAAGGGAACGAGGACATGCAACAGTTGTTCTTCACTTGTGGGTTTGTGGATGAGGTTTGAAGGGTGCTATCGATGCACGATGTTGATCTCTCCTCTTTGGTGAATTTTTAGGCCTCCTTCAGAAGGACTACTGCTACTAATGTTGTTGACTGGGTCAATGTGTTTGTCGCCTTGTGATGCATTTGGCGGCAACGTAATGTCGTCATCTTCAAGGGGGAATGAGCTTGGGTTGAGAATGTAGTGAGGGAAATCACAGTGTATTCTAATATTCCTTTTTTGTTAATGAAGTTTTACAGATGATTACCAACCTCTAGTAATCTTCCTTTTTTTTCTCAAAAAAAGGAACAGATCGAATTCTGTAATGATTAGGGGTAGTGAACTGGTCGGGGCAATAAGGCCCTCCAATTAGTGATCAGGTGACATGGGCAATAGTAGCACTTCGCCTTGACCAGTGCTACAGGTTAGTCGGCACAATGGCACAGGGGCGACAATTCGGTGGTGCTTTGGTGGCATATGGTTGATGATTCTTGATCCAAACTCGGTGTTGAGAAATGATACTAGGGAAAAGGAAGAAAGGGGATTTTTTGGTGATGTATCACTTGTGAAGAGTCTAGGTCATACCCTACTTTGATACCATGTTGGAAGAAAAATGTGGAATTGAATTAGTATGAAACCTTAGTCTTTGTTATAGAGAGAGAGGAGGGAATGAAAAAATTACATAATGAGCACAACCAAAACTGTGAAAATAACTAACCATAAAACATAAGATAATGAGATTAACATGGACTCTAGTAGTCTTTTATGTAGATCCACTTATTCAATGACAACCACTCATTAGATTTTGCTCTAGATGATGCATCATTGAGATATTGATTTACCCATATAGCTTAAAAGAAGTTGGAAAGATTGTGTATTCTTCATCCTATGTCTCATCATAATATAATGGTTAGACTTGGTGCATCATTGAGATGGTTCTCTAGTAACTCTAGTTAGTCTTGTTGTTTCACGAAGCTATATTGGGGCCAATACATGATGCAAGGTGGAAGCAAGCTATGGATGAGGAGATGGAGGCACTTGTTTCTCGTGGAATGTGGGTGCTGGTCCCACATCCTAATGTTGTTGCTCTTGTTTATTGTAGAAGGCTGCATACAATCAAGTGTCATCTTGATGGGACGATTGGAGGATTAAAGGCCTAGTCAGTTTCAAAAGGTTATATCCTGTGATAGAATAGAGAACTCGAGAGAGAGGGAGAGAGAAGCATGGTAGAGAACTTTTTATTATTGTAGAGAACTCAAATAAACATGGTGGGTAATGGTCTCTATATATAGAGATCCAATCTCATAACAAATTGGAAAGAGTAATTCTAACAACTCAATAACAAAAATGCCTAACAAACAGTTGGCGTGTGTTTCTGTTTATACTTCTTAAAGAAACAAGTGAGAAGTACATGCCTATTTATAGGCCACCACACACTCTACGTTCCCATAACAGACAATGTGGTACTAAATAGCCACTTATAATTCTCTCAACACTCTCCCTCATGCTGGAGCATGGAATGCTTTGCTTTTAACGCAAAGAAACCCCTTACATAGCAAAACAAAAAAAAAACTCTCAACCGGTGCAACTGCCTTTCCTCTGTTAGCTTATGTAGTGTGGTCGTTTACTTATTGTAAGGGCTTGATGTGTTTTGTCCCTTAAGGATTTTCTTGTACTTTTGACCCTACAGTTTCTCTCTATATAAGAGAGCCCTAGGGTTTCTAATGAAATCAAGTCATTTCAACCAATTTGGTATCAGAGCACCGTTCCTAGATCGTGGTTTTAGGTATCCCACCCCTCACAGCCTCCAAACCTTAACCAGCAAAACCCTAATTCTCCTTTCTCCGTCGAGAGTAGCAGAAGCTCTTGGCGGAGCTCTGGCGACGCACTGCAGCACGCGTGGCGGTGCTGTGGCGGTGCGGGTCAGCCTACAACACCCTCAAGCGGTGCTTGCGGCGGTGCAATGGTGGTGCAGTAGTCACCACGCTGATTGTGGTGGCTCTGCGACGTTGCTCACAACCATCATAGGTCTCAGTGGCGGCGCAGCAACACCAAGAGCCACTCGCGGCGGTGCTATGACCTCTTGGAGGTTGATTTGATCATTGGTGACCCTGCTCACGACCATCCTAGGTCCCAGCGGTGGCACAGCAGCACCAAGAGCCACTTGTGGCGGTGTTGTGACCTCTTGGAGGCTAATTTGATCATTGACGGCGGCCCAGCAGTGGCTCGGTGAGCCTATGGTGGTGCTATGATTCTTTGGCAGCGGTGCTACAGTGCTTCGGTGGTAGTGGTCGGCGGCGCAGATCGACAGGGTGGCGGTTTTTCATGATCCGATCCCTGTGTAGTGATTGAAAAGGGGTTTCTTGTCCTGATTTAGGAGCATAAGTTCGTGATGCAGGTTTGAATTTGTCTGATCTCAGATTTGTGGTTGATTTCGTGGTGATAGAAGCTTGATCGAGGCTTCCGAATTGCGAAGATGGCTTCGGATGATCAGTCCGAGGTGTCCTCGGGCTCTGTTTCTGACATCGGGGTACTCAAGAGCCATTTCTTTGGTCCTGTTGTTAAGTTGGATGAGACCAACTACCCATGGTGGTCCCAGACATTTCTTATGACCGTCAAGGGTCATAAAATAGTCATATTCTTACGGATTCGGAGCTTGAGAACAAGACGTGTACAAATGCTAATTGGGACAATGATAATGCCATGGTTTGTGCATGGCTGATGCAGACAGTTATTCCTTGCATAGGGGATGGGATCGTGTACTACACTACTGCAAAAGAGATGTGGGAGTCGTTGCATGACAGCTATTCACTTGCCAAGAACTCTGCATGAGTTTTTCAGGTCTTCTATGATCTTTTTTATCTGTGTCCGGAGGGACGCACGCTGTCACAGTATTACTCCCTCATGAAGGGAATGTTGGAGAGGCACTACTATCTGTCAGGGTGTGCCTGTGAGTCCTGGAGGAGTTTTAGGAGACAATTAGCTATCTCTCTTTTCTTGGTTGGCCTTAGACCTGAGTATGCGGCAACCAGAGATTAGATTCTTACTGCTTTTGGGCTTCCTACTTTGGAGGAAGCGTGCAGTAGACTTAGCAGAGTTACAGTACGCGCTCGTACTCCTGATACTGTTGCTCAGTCGTTTGCATTGGCTGCGATCCTTGGACGTGGCAGGGGTACTACTTACCCTGCATGTGGTCGTGGATGTGGATGTTCTTCTGGTACATGTATCAGGACCCCGTGTACTTACTGTATCAAACTTGGTCATGCTGAGACTACATGCTGGCAGAAGTATGGTAGGCCACTTGTGGCCAATCAGGCAGCAGAGATCTCCGATGTGACTCCTCATACTTCTGATATCAGTTCCTTGAGCACTGAGATTGAGAACTTGCGACAGCAGATTGCTAAATTGACTCAAGTGTCCTCGCAGATTCCAGACACTGCAGCTATGGCCTCCTCGTCAGAGATACCTGCGACTAGTATGTCATCACTTTTATCTTCTGGTGAGTGGTTAATTGATTCTGGTGCATCCAAGCACCTATGTGGCGACCGAGGCTCTTTCTCTCAGTTAGCACCATTTACACCTGCTAGGAAAGTGCAGGTGGCTCATGGGAGACACTCGTCACTTGTTGGTAATGGAGATATATCCTTATCTCCTACTTTGAGACTTGTAGATATCTATTATGTGCCTGATTTTTCTTTGAGCTTATTGTCTGTTAGCAGCATCACTAGAGATCTGAATTGCCGAGCTATTTTTGATGCGTCTTGTTGTGTCTTGTAGGACAAATTCATTGAGAAGACGATTGGTGGAGGGCGTGAGGAACATGGGGTGTACCATCTGAGCCGTAATGCTTTTGCTGCCTCTGCTACCGAGGGCCTTGCGTCTGTTGGATCTTCTCTCTAGTGGCACCATTGCCTTGGCCATCTCTACCCATTCATCATCTCAGACATGTTATACCGCACATCCCCTCTACTATTGCTCTCACCTGTGATGCTTGTCAACTTGGCAAGCACCACAGGGCTAGTTTTTTCGGTTCTACTTCTGTTTCTTCTGTTGCTGTTTTTGATTTGATTCATATGGATGTGTGGGGTCCCAGTCATACTCCTAATCGACTTGGGAACAAATATTGTCTTGTTTTAGTTGATGGCTTTTCTCGAGTGTCTTGGATGTTTCTCTTGAAAAATAAGTCTAATTTGGGACAAATTATGGAGAACTTTGTCAAAGGAATAAAAACTTAGCATTTTTGTCTGGTGAAGTGCTTTCGTTCTGATAATGCCTTGAAATTTGTACTTTGCATTTACGCAATTTCTTCTCTACTTGTTGCAATATCCATGAGACATGTTCTCATAGCTCTCAGCAAGACGGCATTGCTGAGAGGAAACATTGCTGTACTCTTGATGTTGCTCGCACTTTATTGATTCACCACTCTGTTCCCTTTCTCTATTGGGGTGACGCTGTTTTGACTGCTTGTTTTTTGATTAACTGGATATCTAATGCTCCATTGCATGAACGGATTCCTATTCTGGTCATATATCCTGATCGTCCCTTGTTTCACGTCACCCATCGTACTTTTGGTTGTGTTGCCTTTGTCCATTTGTTGGGGCCAGGTCGGGATAAATTAGCATCGAGAGCAGTCAAGTGTGTTTTTCTTGGGTACACCCAGACTCAAAATGGGTATTGGTGTTTTGATTTGCTTATTTCTTGGCACTATGTTTCAGCGGATGTTACCTTTCATGAGACTGTACCTTTCTTTTCTATGACGGCTGCTGAGATGCCTCTCGAGGGTGATATGGTGCTTATGCCATATTCTCCCATTTGCTTTGGGAGCTTTCTTGAGATTTATGTCCGTACGACATCGCTACCACCACCTGCTACGCATCCCTTCCTATGCTTGGTTGGGCCCCTCTAGACATATGTATGCCCTCATGCTACCTATCAGGGACCCTCGTCCTCGCCTTCACCATCGGCTTCCCAGGCGAGTCCTTTAGACACTGACGTGTGTTTGCCATATGATGGTCACCGGGATAGGGCATGTGATGTGTCAGGTGATGATCTTGACCTTCAATAGTCATTCGGAAGAGACCATGAACTTGCACTACTTATCCTACAGTTGGGGCACTTGCCACTGATAGTGTAGCTCCTGGATTTGCTGCATTTACTAAGGCGTTAGCTGCTATAAAGGTTTTAGCTACTCATCATGAGGCCATGCTTGATCCAAAATGACGGGCAGCCATGGAGGATGAGATGGTTGCTCTTAAAGGCCGTGGGACTTGGGAGCTTACTCCACTTCCTGATGGTGCTGCACTCGTTGGTTGTTGATGGGTATTCATTGTGAAGTTCAATCCTGATGGTGGTGTTGCTAGGTACAAAGCTCGCCTCGTGGCAAAGGGGTTCACTCAGACTTATGGGGTTGACTTCTTTGACACCTTCTCCCCAATTGCTAGACTTTCCGCGATTCAGGTGTTGATTGCAGTAGCAGTTCAGTTAGATTGACCCTTGCACCAGTTAGATGTGAAAAATGCTTTTCTTTATGGTGATCTCCAAGAGGAAATTTATATGCAGCAAGTCACCTGGCTTTGAAAGTTAAGGGGAGTGTGTATACTGATTACCGAAGGCTATATATGGCCTTTAACAGAGTCCCATAGCCTGGTTTCAGAGATTGTCATTGGTTGTAGAGGCAACTGGGTTCAGGAGATCAACAGTTTATTTTTTACTATTTGTCAGGTTTAGACGAGGTACTATGGTACTTCTTGTTTATGTTGATTTGATCATCACATGGGATGATATGCAGGGCATTGTTGAGGTTAAGCGCGTCTTAGTAGTGCAACTTGTCATGGACCTGGGGGCTTTACGGTATTTCTTTGGTATTGAGGTTGCTCGTGGCAAGGAGGGTGTGATCCTGTCCCAGCGGAAGTATGCCTTAGATATCTTGCAAGAGGTTGGTATGCTTGGGGATAAGGAGGCCAATATTCCTATAGACCCCAAGATGCTACTCTATGATGAGGATGCACAGGTGGTGGACAGCAGATGATACATACAGCTTGTGGGCAAGTTGCTGTATCTTATTGTCATGAGGTCGGACATCTCCTTTGCAGTTAGGAGATTGAGTTAGTTCATGGCCAAACCAACACATCAGCATTGCGATGCAGCATTAATGGTGCTTAGATATATCAAGAAGGCTCTTGGGAAGGGTCTCTTCTTCTCAAAGGGGTCCTCTATGACATTGTTTGGCTATTCTGATGCTGATTATGTCGGATGTAATGTGGATCGCAAATCCATTACTGGATTCTGCACCTTCTTAGTAGGAAATTTGATTACTTGGAGGAGCAAGAAACATGGCACAATTGTGAGATCCAGTGTCGAGTCTAAGTACAGAGCTATGGCTCAGACAACTGCTGAGATGATGTTGATTAGATCCTTGCTTATTGACCTATTGGTGCAGTTTTCTAGCCCCATGGAGATGCGATGTGATAATAGAGCATCGACCTTCATTGCCAACAACTCAGCATTTCACGAGAGGACGAAGCGTGCTGAGGTTGACTGTCACTATACCAGGGACATTATTTAGAAGGGGTTATATACCACCTCTGTTGCATCTGAGTAGATGGTTAATATTTTCACCAAGTCCTTGGTCTGATCTTCATTTGATTCTTGTATATCCAAGCTGAGTGTGATTGATATCTATGCTCTAGCTTGAGGGGGAGTCTTAGCTTATGTAGTGTGGTCGTTTACTTCTTATTGCAAGGACTTGATGTGTTTTGTTCCTTAGGGACTTTCCTGTACTTTTGACCCTACGGTTTCTCTCTATATAGGAGAGCCCTAAGATTTCTAATGAGATCAAGTCATTTCAACCAATTTCCTCTGTAGATGACATCTGCACTCTTGTTCATGCTTGTAGGTAGGTATGCTAATGATTACACATTAGTAGGGCTGAAGCTTGACAACAAACTGCTATAGTCAGCTTAGACATCGGCCTCTCCTTTAGTGACCTTGATTGGTGCTAGTGGATCCCCATTCAATATCCTTGCATGGGCCTTCCTCTGAAGACCTCGAAACTGGATCTCCTCTTTGGAGCCCACAAAACTAGATCTCCCACATAGAAACTTGACATGGGCCCTTCCTCTGAGGACCTTAAAGGTGGATCTCCCTTTTGGAGACCTCGAAACTCTGGACCTCCTAAAGTTGTGGTTTCTGATGTGGAGACCTCAAACAAAGGGACTCCCATATGGGGGGTGACTATAATAGGATCCGCACTCCCCTTTTTTCCTATACTCGTATGGCAGAAGAAATAAACATAAAGAAGATATAATAAGACTAGAGAGGAGTTTCTGTTGACATAGCACTCTAGTTATCCTTATTGTTTTGGACTGTTTATTATGTATTTTGTCCTTTTGGACTTATGTTGCAATTTACCCAACACCCCTCTCTATATAAAGAGGTGTAGGATTTCATTTGAGAAATAATACTATTGATTTTCTTTGACTTGGTATTAGAGCGACGATCCGGGATCGGCGCTTCGGTATCCCACCTGCATAAGCTTGTGCACCCCTCAACCTAAAAGCCTAATCTCCTCCTTGTTGCACTTGTATTGGTGCGTTACCGACCGCTGCCACTTTGGCGAGGCACTGTTGGGGTCGTCGTCCCTCCTCTCAGTGGGTCTACAGCCACCACCAGAGCAGTGCTGCCCCTTCTAGGGCTACTGCCGCCCATCTCCTCAGCGAGGCTGTTGCCCTAGGGGCCGTCTCTCCTTTCAATGGGTAGCGTCGCCCACCAGTAGGGCAGCATCGCCCCTATTGTTTTGCTGCACACACACAGGGGGACTGCCTGCCTGTTAGCTGCCAACATTGCTCCTGCTGTGACAGCACGTGCTGCTGTTGCCGCCATCCGCTGCAGTTGCGGGTGGTGGTGAGTTATGGTTGCCAGATTTCGTCGACAAAGGGGGAATAACACCCATTGGGAGTGGTGTTAGGGTTGTTCCCGTGCTTTAACATGCGCTAAATATTGATCTAAGGGGTGCTTGTGACTCTTGGGATGTTATCTAGGATCTCTAGATCTTAGATTTCATGATCAAGATGTCATGTTCTCTCTGATTTCAGAGTTTTCCAGATCTCAATATTGATTTTAGATCGCGTTTGTGGTATCTTGTGGCAGTCTTAAGGCACGATTGTGTCTTCAAGCTCTTTGGAGGTGCCATCGGATACCGCTATGAACATCGGGAGTTACAATACTCCCTTCTTTGTTCCTATCACCAAGTTGAATGCGACCAACTATGTCAGATGGTCTCAGACGTTCCTCATGACTGTGTAGAGGGACATGATAAGGAACACATCTTGGTGAACTTGGAGTTGCAAGACAAGGAAGAATGCTACGTGGAAGAAAGATAATGTAATCGTCCGTGCTTGAGTCATGAATTCTGTGGAGCCTCAGATTGGAGATGGGATCATGTACTATGAGACGACCAAGGAGATGTGGGATTCTCTGCGTGACGTATTCACACGAGAAGAATTCCTGCAAGGTGTTTGAGATCCACCATGCCATTGGTGGCCTAAAGCAAGAGGGCTAGTCACTGTCCCAATGTTATGCTACTTTGATGGGGCTCCTAGAGAAGTATAATGCCTGTCGTCTTGTCTGCACCTGTGCCACTCAGAGGGCGCACAAGGAGTATGCAGTTCTTCAGTTCTTGGATGGACTTGGACTAGATTATGAGGCTGCAAGGTTCCAGATCCTGACTCTTGCTGAGCTTCTATTACTTGAGGAAGCATATGGTCGGGTGACAACCACCCTTATCAGATGTTGGACATGGTCCTGTCTTGGTGGCTGCTGCACGTAGTGGATGTGGTGCACCATCTACCAAGAGGTGGGGACCTGGTGGTCGGGGCACGACTAGCAGACTCTGCACCATTTGCTCGTGTTGTGGCAAGGTTGGTCGTTCAGAGGTCTCCTGTTGGACGAAGCATGGTAGATCTCCTATGGCCAACTAAGCTATTTCTTCTGAGGTGAGCAACATGGTGTCACGTGCTATGATGCTGTTGTCTAACGTCTCGCTCAGTTGACCCAGGAGACTACTATTACTACTGATACTGCTACATTGGCCTTCTCAAGTATAACTCCTGCTTATAGTTCTAGTAGTGGTATTTCTGACAGCGCCTTATGGTTAGTAGATTCCAGTGCCTTTCAGTATCTTAGTGGTGATCAGACATGCTTTAGACAGGTTCAAACTGTTCCCTCTAGTAAATCTGTTCAAGTGGCAGATGGTAGACAGTGCAGAGTACATGGCAGAGGAGATGTGGCGGTGACTCCTTTACTAACTTTGCCTAATGTTCTTTATGTTCCTAATCTTCCGATTAGTTGTTTGTCTATTAGCAAAATTACAAAAAACTTGCATTGTCGTGTTATTTTTGATGAGTTGGGCTGTATTTTTCAGGACAAACTCATAGGGAGGACGATTGGTGGCGGACATAAGGAGGGGGTGTGTATTGTCTGATCCAGACTCCATTTGCTGCTATATGTTAGGGCGATGTTACTTTTAGTGCTGGAATAACTTTTCAATGGCATTGTTATCTTGAGCACCTATCACTGGACATGCTACGTTGTGTCATCCCTCATATTTCGCCTACGACTGAGATTTTGTCAGTTGGGAAACTATCACAGAGCTAGTTTCCCTTCCCGTTCTTAAAGTTCTGCTACAAATTTTGATTTATTGCACATGGATGTATGGGGTCCTAGTTGAGTCTCAGATAGACTTGGTCGGATTCTATTTGTTTATCATGGATGATTTTTCCAGGATGTCATGGTTATTTCTATTAAAGAATAAATCAGATGTTGGGTCTGTGATTGAGACATTTATTTTACAAATAAAGACGATTTTCTGCAATTGTGAAAGTTGTACAATCTGATAATGCCTTACAGTTTTGTACAACTAAATTAGCATGTTTTTATAGATCTTTTGGGATTGTTCATCAGACATCATGCCCCCATATTTCGCAGCAGAATGTAGTTGAGAGGAAACACCCTTATGTGTTAGATGTGGCTAGAACATTACTTATACAACATAATGTGCCACAAGTTTACTGGGGAGATGCGGTGTTAATTGCATGCTATTTGATTAATAAATTGCCCAACTCAGCTATTTAGGAATGGGTTCCTTGGCAGGTTCTTCATCCAGAGAAAGAACTATTTACTGTACCACCTCGTGTTTTTGGCTATGTAGCCTTTGTCCATGTTCTAAGACTTAGTAGAGATAAGTTGGCTCCGAGGGCAGTGAACTGTCTTTCTAGGCTACATTATCATTTAGAAAGGATATAAATGTTATGACTCACAAGGCAAAAAGCATTATGTGACTGCAGATGTCACATTCCATGAGCCTATTCCCTACTCTACAGATGGTCATCAGGTGATGTTTGAAGGAGGCTCAGTTCATATGCCTGTTCCACCAGTTCCCTTGGAGCATATTCCTATCACATATGATGAAGATACCACTACCACAGAGACTCCTATGAGGCAGGTGGCATGGATTACTCATGTATACAAGCTTCCTGTTAGATGCAGACAACATGCATGGCATCAAGAACACACCCCCCACCACCTCAGCCACCTGTCTCCTCTCTTGGTCAGGTATATGTTGATACTGACATGAGTTGTCCTAGTGGTGCTTGTGCAGGTTCCTCAAATGAGTCACTTCCCCTATTGAGTAGTAGGCTACACCTCCTATTGACACTGATCCTATAGAGGAGGGTCTTGACCTTCTAATTACAGTATGGAAGGCCCCCCGCAGCTGTGCCCATTACCATACTGTAGTAGTGTCTACTGCCAACCTTGGGAGAACATTTCTATGTTCACTGCTGCCCTTTCTGCGACACAGACTCCTATGCGCCATCAGCAGGTTATGCTGGATCCAAGGTGGCGCTATGTCATGGAGGATTGGATAGCTGCTCTATGCTCCAGAGGGACGTTGGAATTGACTAGTCTACCTCCTTACGCCAAGACAGTGGGGTGTCGCTGGGTCTTCACTTTCAAGTACAACCCAGATGGTATCATGTCTTGTTACAAGGTAAGGTTGGTAGCAAAGGAATTTACCTAGACATACAGGGTAGATTTCTTTGATATCTTCTCTCCTGTAGCACGACTCACTACTATTTGCATTCTATTGTATGTTGCTACTTACTATGACTGGCCTCTTCATCAGTTGGATGTGAAGAATGCCTTTTTGTTTGGAGATCTTCAGGAGGAGGTTTACATGCAACAGCCTCCCGGATTTGAGACTTAGGGGGAGTGTGTATGTAGACTGAAGAAGGCCATCTATGGCTTGAAGCGGAGCTCGAGGGCTTGGTTCTAGAGATTATTAGAGGAGGTACATACCATGGGGCTTGTCAGGTCTTCTGCTGATCATTCACTCTTTATCAGGAAGAATTCAGGGGGAGTTGTGGTACTCCTTGTCCATGTTGATGATCTCATCCTTATTGGGGATGACATTGTTGGGATAGTTGAGGTAAAGAAGTTGGCTGAGGCCTTTGTGATGAAGGATCTGGGTGAACTTAGATATTTCCTTGGTATTGAGGTGGCACGCAGCAAAGAGGGTATTGTTCGCAGTTAGCGCAAGTATGCTCTTGATGTGTTGTAGGAGGCTGGGATGATGGGGTCTAAGCCTGCTAATATACCTATGGATTCCAAAGGACATTTCTATGATACAGACTCTTTGCCTGTACATAGCAAATCTTATAGACAATTAGTTGGTAAGCTATTATATCTTACTATTTGATTGTGCAACAATTCACATTAACAATTGTCAATCTTATGCTATTTTTTGGCTTTACTCATCTGGGATTAGGTTACAATACTTGCATTTTGTAAATACCTGCATTCACGTATAATGAGAGAGGAAGAAAGAGAGATAGAGCCTTTATGTTTGCACTACTACCTAATATCACCCACCTATCACCTATAATAATTAACCAAAACCTCAAGTGCCGACCCCACAAAATACCTAAATATCCTAATCCTAACGGCCACTGCGTGGCACCATCCACCCCATCCCTCACTTATAGAACATTACGCATGCCTACCCTCACAAGGGTCAGGACCCATCTCCTACACACACCACACTCGCTCCACCTTCACCACCGTAGCACACTCAGTAGCTGGCCACCTCTCCTCTCTCCCTCTCCCATTCATAGCACCCTCACCAATTGAGAGGGCACGCTGATGATATTGGGAAGCCTCCCATGGTTGCAAACCACCACTGCGAGGTCCACCACTATCTAGGTCCGTCATGAGCAGGTAGACGTGGTGGTTCTATTTTAGTTTTGTTATTTTCATCGTCATTTTAGTCGCCCTTAGATTAGTTTAGAAGCTTAGCTCAGTTGCTCTGCTTTGGTTCAGGACCTCTATCGCACTTCATTTTCCCTTTCGTCACTGGATTTCTTCTTAGTTATCTGGTGACAAGGTCCCACACACTTGCTTCTCTCTCCACAGCCGGTCACAACTTCACAGCCTTAATCGCTTCCCACACCTCTCTCTCTCTTCGTGTGACTTGCTAAGTGAGAAACTGAGCTGGTTGTTGGCTCAGCAGGTTACTCCCACTCACTGTGCGCCTCTTGCAACTGGTTGGCACGCTAACTCCACTGGGTGGCTTCTCATTTTGCCGGTGGTGCACTTACACCGTGCACTTCTCTCTCCTACGCCCGGTCACACTTCCTGTGCGCTCTCTGCCTGCGCGCGCTAAGCACACACCTCAGTGCACCACCTCGCATACTCAACTGTGCTCTACACCGCGCAGCGCCTTTCTGTGCCACTTGCCTACACGCTGTGTGCAACACACACCCTCAACACCTGTGTGCTACGTGCATACACACACCACTCACCTGACACTCATACGCACGCTACCTCAGTTCACTCATTCTCACACTCACACAGACACACAGACACACGCACATACATATATGTATATCCCCCACATACACATACCCATTCACCATCACGTGCACGTCTCCATTTATCGCGCAATTTATCTTGCACATGTACGCACAAGTTGCGAACACAGTCGTGATTCCCGCACGCATTAATCCTTTACACACACGTGCATTCCACACATTGCATTATGTGCATACTTAGTTTCGATATCGTCTTTCTAGATGTCTGTAGAACTAACTCACGCTACATCCCACTTGAATCACCGATTCATTTCCCATTACTATATTATATAGTTATACATATATAAATATGCTAAGTATTTCAATTTATTTCAATTCAACAATTTTTTCTTTGTTCTTGTATTATCTTTTATTTGTTAATTAAGAAAATACCAAAAAAAGTATAAAAGAGAAGATAACCCTTGACTTTCTAGGTAGCTGATCTCGCACATAGCGAGATTGTTTCGGATTGAATTTGGCATGTCACCAAGGACATATTTGAGGGTGTACTTCAAAGACTAAGGTTATCACAAAAAAATCTTAAAACCAAGAAAAATTCAAAAACATAATAAGTGAAAGGAAATGACTCATCTTTAGGAGCTGCGTAGAAATCGATTTATCTTTAACTCGCCTCCCTGAGTTCAAGCCTGGGCTAAAACTATCATAAAATATATTTTAGTTCAAGTTAAAATACATTTGAAAAATCTATGTATATAGTTAACCACTTCTACTATACTCATTTTTACGTAAATATTGCCTAATTAAATAAAACTACTTGTGATTTGACACTATTACACGTTCTTATCTCTCTTTTGCAGTGGGAAAATTCAGTCAGCTCATGGACAAACCAACCAAGCAGCATTGGGTTTCTACCATGTAGGTGCTTAGATATGCGAAGAAAGCACCTGGCAGAAGTATGCTGTTTCAGAAGAGTACTTCTATGAGTATTGTTGGCTATTTTGATGCCGACTACGCAGGTTGCATGGCAGACAGAAAGTCAACAACTGATTTTTGCACTTATGTAGCAGACAATCTAGTGACCTGGAAGAGCAAGAAACAATAGATGGTATCTAGGTCTAGTGTAGAGTCTGAGTACCGTATTATGGCACAGACGACTACAGAGATGGTCTGAGTCAGATCAGTGTTATAGGGCCTACATGTCCAAGTGGAGGTACCAATGGTGTGGAGGTGTGATGATCGCGCTGCTACTTACATTGCAAACAACCTAATGTTCCATGAATGTACAAAACATGTTGAGGTTGATTGCCATTACACTAGAAATCTGATACAACGTGTGATTATCTACACTACGTCAGTTGCTTTTGAAGATCAGACTGCGGATATATTCATGAAGCCTCTTCCTAGATTTGCATTTGACAGATGCTGTTCCAAGCTGAGCATCATTGATATATATGCTCTAGCTTGAGGGAGAGTGTTGACATAACACTTTAGTTATCCTTTCCTTATTATTTTGGACTGTTTTATTATGTATTTTGTCATCTTAGACTTATGTTGCAATTTACTTATGTTGCAATTTACTCAACAATGTTGACATAACACTTTAGTTTTCCTTTCCTTATTATTTTGGACTTCTTTATTATGTATTTTGTCATCTTAGACTTATGTTGCAATTTACTCAACACCTCAATATAAAGAGGTAATATTTCATTTGAGAATAAGACTATTCATTTTCTCATATCGTTTCTCCTCTTCTCTTAAAATTCATCAATTTTCATTTTATTCTCTCTTTTATTATATATAATTTTCATTTTTTTTGTTTTCTTATCTTTGCTTATTTTCCTTTTTTTTTTTCTTTCTTCTTTGCTTATTTTTCCTTCTATTTTTTCGATATTTTCCTCCACCTTTTTTCCAACTCATTTCATTTTTTTAAAAACCTACTCGAGTGGCTAGCATAAAGGGGGAAAATAAACCTCCTTACGAGGTTGATACTGCAATCTTGCCTTCTCCAACTCTCGTGAGATGTCAGCTCAACCTCGTCTCCTTGCGATCATGCTAGATGCTCGCCATGATTATTGCCTTCTTCACCACCATCTCTGTTGTCGCCAGTGAGGTCACCTAATCTTGAATCTTGCGATCCTTCTTCTTTGGCTGATCTTGTGAGCGCCATCGCTAGCGCCATCACCGTGATCTCGGCCTGAGATCACGTGCATCATCGCATGCGAGATCCCCTCCTTGTTGAATTTGCCACACACTAGCCCTCTTCTTCCTCCGGTGGGTGACGTAGCGGCAACAACACCTCTAGCACTGCTATTGATGGTGACTCGAAGCCCTTGCATGCCATCGTTGGGGTCTACCTGAGCCTTAGCGGCGCTGCCTACTGTTGCTAGGGGGCTCCCACTAGTAGTGCGACCTACTGTTGGGCCCAACGATGTCACCTACGGATGCCTACCATCGCAGGAGATTACTCCATCGTCATCATCATCAATGCCTTCATCGTTGTTGCTATTGCGATTAGGTGCGAGATCTTCGTCGAGGTTGCTGCCGTTAAGGCTTCCTCCACCGATCATACCATCTCCTTGTCACCTCTGTTGTCAGTGTAGTAGCACAATGCCTCCTTAAGTGTCGCCATCTTCCTTGTCTCCTTCGATGGGGTTCGGAGAACCTAAATAACAACACACCACTGCAACCATTTTTGCGACCACTTGCAGGATCACCTCTATTAATCGTGAGGACTCCATCGAGCTCGTTCTTGCCTTCATCACTCCTGATTGTTGCCAGTAGGAAAGGCCATCGGATCCTCAGGATGAATCAAAGAAATTGAAACTACAACAAAATAATGATAAACATGATAACCCAAGAATTAAACTGGTCTGGTACCAAGTTGAATAATATAAATAAATGGGAGCAAAATAATATCAAAGCATAAACAATGAGAAACAGTTGGATTTATGTGGAAACCCTACTTGCAAAGATCGAGGAGAAAACCACGAGAGAAGCGTTGTATGGGCATGTATTTCTATTTATTCTTCTCAAAGAAACAAGTGAGAAGTATATGCCTATTTATAGGCCACCACACACTTTACATTCCCACAGCAGACAATGTGGTACTAAGTGGCCACTTACATACAATTCTCTCACCGCAGTCTTTCCTAACAAACCATAACTTAACTCTTAAGTAAATTAATTACTTGGCTAACAAGTCAACTTAACAAAATCGGCAAGAGGACTTCTTGCTACTTGATGTTGATGAGATCTCGTGATCTCTTGCTAGAGATCACGAGATCTGCATGATCTCTAATGCTTCTCCCCAAGTTTGATGTCTCCAACTTGTTTAGGTGAACAACAATAGTAGCAGTAGTTGATGTAGTAGTTGATCTCGAACACGAACCACGAACAGAGATTGGGGCAATGTTCGAAATGTCGATTTTGACGTTGTGTTGATGAAATTCTAAGTGTGCATTTTGTGGGCATGCCAAGGGCATGTCGTGGAAATGCTCGTTTTTCGATTGGCATGCAGAGGGCACGCCAAGGAAATGCCGACAAAATGATAGAAGTTTCACCGTGTGTGCGTGTGTGTGTGCATGTGGGTGCGTGCTACCAATCCCAAGAAGTGTGTGTAACCTTACCCATTCGCATTAGGAAGATTGACCCTCAGTCGCCTCGGCAACATCGACATCTGGCGGTATGCCACCCGACATGCCGCCGGCACACCTGGCGAAACACAGCTTACTCATGTCAGCATGACCTTTTTCCAAAAATGGCCAAAACACTGGATTGGGGCATGTTCCCAAGCACTATGATTGTCACCTTATTTTTCGAGAAAATCTCAAATGGTTGAAATAACTTATTTCAATATAGAAAACCCTAGGCTCTCTTATATAGAAAGTGATCGGAGGGTTAAAAGTACAGAAATGTCTCTGAGGGACTAAACACCTATAGACTGTACAATAATGACAAAAAATAACAATATATGCTAACACTCCCCCTCAAGCTGGAGCATAAATATCTATCATGCTTAGCTTAGATGCACATGAATCAAATAAAGATTTGGCTAAGGGGTTTGTGAAAATATCTGCAATCTGCTTCTCAGATGTTACTGGAGTGGTATATAGTAACCCCTTCTGAATAATGTCCCTGGTATAGTGACATTCAACAGTAATATGCTTTGTTCTCTTGTGAAATGCTGGGTTGTTGGCAATGAAGGTGGTTGCTTTATTATCACATCGCATTTCCATGGGACTAGAAAATTGTATCTATAAGTCAATAAGCAAGGATCTGATCCACATCATCTCTGCAGTTGTTTGAGCCATAGCTTTGTACTCAAGACTTGGCACTGGATATCGCAACTGTACCTTGTTTCTTGCTTCTCCTTGCGATCAAATTTCCTACTAAGAAAGTGCAGAACCTAGTTGTGGATTTGTGATCCACATGATATCTAGCGTAGTCCGCATTAGAGTAGCCAACCAAAGGCATAGAAGACCCCTTTGAGAAGAAGAGACCCTTCCCAGGAGCCTTCTTGACGTATCTGAGCACCATCAATGCTGCATCCCAATGCTGACGTGTTGGCTTGGGCATGAACTGACTCAGTCTTCCCATTGCAAAGGAGATATTTGTCCTTGTGATAGTGAGGGATAATAGCTTGCGCACAAGCTGCCTATACTGCTTGCTGTCCACCACTTGTGCATTTGCATCATAGAGTGGCATCTTGGGATCCATAGGAATATTGGCCTCCTTGGTCCTCTGCATACCAACCTCCTGCAAGATGTCCAAAGTATACTTCTTTTGAGACAAGACTACGCCCTTTTTGCTGCGTGCAACCTCAATACCAAGAAAGTATTGTAGAGCCCCCAAGTCCATAATGATAAACAGCTTTGTTTGGATGTGCTTATCCTAAGCAACACCTTGCTCATCATCCCCTGTGACAATTAAGTTATCAACATAAATAAGAAGTACCATAGTACCTCGTCCAGTCCTCCTGAAAAAGAGAGAAAAATTAGCTGTCGATCTCTTGAATCCAGTTGCCTCTACAACTTGTGACAATCTCTGGAGCCAGGCTCTGCGACTTTGCTTAAGGTCATAGATGGCCTTCGGTAGTTGGCATACACACTCCCCTTGAGTCTCAAAGCTAGGTGGCTGCTGCATATAGACTTTCACTTGGAGATCACCATAGAGGGAGTCATTCTTCACGTCCAGCTGATGCAAGGGCCAATCTAACTGAACTGCCATTGCAACCAACACCCGTACCATGGGAAGTCTGGCAACTGGTGAGAATGTGTCAAAGAAGTTTATCCCATAAGTTTGGGTGAACTTCACGGTAAATACCCACCGACAGCCAACAAGTGTAGCACCATTAGGAAGTGGAGTGAGCTCCTAGGTCCTACGACCTCTAAGAGCGACCATCTCATCCTCCATGGCTGTCCGCCATTTTGGATCAAGCATGGCCTTACGATGAGTAGCTGGAATCTTCGTAGTGGCTAACGCCTGAGTGAATCCAGCAAATCCAGGAGCTAGGCTATCAGTAGCAAGTGCCCCAGCCTGAGATAAGTGGTGTAGGTTCATGGTCGCTTTCGAATAGCTATCGGAAGATCAAGATCATCACTTGTCACATCATCTGTCCTGTCTCTTCGACCATCACATGGAAAAAATACGTTAGTGTCTAAAGGACTCACCTGAGAAGCCAATGGTGGAGGTGAGGGTGGGGGTCCCTGATAGGTAGTATGAGGGCGGACATATTGGCTTAGTCAGATGAGGGAAGGGATGCATAGCATGAGGTGGTGGTAGTGTAGTAGACACAGGAATCTCAGGAATACTCCAAAAGCGAATGGGGGTATATGGCATAGGTGCCATATCACCCTTAGAAGGCATCTCAGCTGTAGTCATAGGAAAGAAATGTATTGCCTCATGAAATGTAACATCAGTAGAAACATAGTGTTGAGAAGTAAGCGGATCAAAACACTGATACTCTTTTTGTGTTCGGGTATACCTAAGAAAAAACGCACTTAGCTGCTCTCGGTGCTTGGTTATCCCGACCTAGTCCAATAAATGGACAAAGGTAACACAACTATAAGTTCGAGAGGACGTAAAATAGGGGTCGATTAGGATACATAACCTGTAAAGGAATCCGTTCATGTAATGCACCACTAGGCATTCTATTGATAAAAAGATGTAGTCAAAACAGCGTCACCCCAGTAAAGGAAGGGAACCGAATGGTGAATTAACAGAGTATGAGCAACATTAAGAACATGGCAATGTTTCCTCTCTGCAACACCATTTTGTTGAGAGGTGTGTAGGCATGTGGTCTCATGAATAATGCCATGAGTGGAAAAGAAAGTACGCAAACAAGTAGTACAAATCTCCAAGACATTATCAGATCGAAAACGTTTCACAAACAAGAATGCTAGTTTTTATTTCCTTAACAAAGTTTTCAATGATTGTCCTACATCATACGTATTCTGCAAAAGAAACATATAGGAAATGCGAGAAAGATCATCCACTAACAGAAGATAATATCTATTCCCAAGTCGATCAGGAATACGACTGGGAGCCCACACATCCATATGAATGAAGTCAAAAACAGTAGCAGAAGAAACATAAGTAGAACTAGGAAAACTAGGCCTATGATGCTTGCCCAGTTGACAGGCATCACAGGTGAGAGCAATAGTGGAGGGTATATATGGAAAAATCCATCTGAGGTGGTCAATAGGCAGGTGACTAAGGTGATGATGCCACTGAAGGGGAGATTCGGTAGAAGCAAGGCCTTGGGTAGCAAAAGTAGCAACATTGATCTGGCTCAGATGGTATACCTCCCTTTCCTTACGCCTTCCATTAATCGCCTTTCCAGTGAGTTTGTCTTGCAAGACACAAGAAGATGCATAAAAAATGGCTCTACAGTTCAAATCCCTAGTAATACTGCTAACAGACAGAAAACTCAA
This sequence comes from Thalassia testudinum, assembly GCA_037157565.1. Classification (NCBI taxonomy): domain Eukaryota; kingdom Viridiplantae; phylum Streptophyta; class Magnoliopsida; order Alismatales; family Hydrocharitaceae; genus Thalassia; species Thalassia testudinum. Next base: position 28,404,122 of record JAZHRO010000003.1, read on the forward strand.
GGGAGAATTAGTCACATAAAAGACATTTACAAGTATCAAGGTTGGAGATAGAGACATCTCCCTTGCGAATTAGTGGCTTATGTCTGTCGTCTGCGACCTGCACAGTTCTGGCTGGTGTAATAGGGGCTAATTGAGAGAATGCACTCCCATTGCCACATAGATGCGTAGATGCATCAGAATCAATTAACCAAGCACCAGAGGAGAATGCACATACCAGCCGCAGGTGCCTGTAAGGAGGTAGTAATGGCTGTAATATTTGATGATTAGAGGATGAGGCCTATGTCAATTGCGCAATCTGCTATCTCAGAGTCTTAATCTCGGTACTCAGGGAGCTCACATCAGAACTGGCGGGCACTCCATCTATAATCTCAGCCACCTAATTGGCCATGAGTGGCCTACTATGCTTCTGCTAGCATGTAGCCTCTGGATGACCAAGTCTGCCACAGTAGGTACACGGTGTCTTAGTACGTGTACCAGACGAGGGTTCGCGTCCACGACCACATGCAGGGGGAGTACCCCTGCCACGTCCAGGGATCACTGCCAGTGCGGACCTCTGAATACCAGTGTCTGGAGCCAAAGTACGGACTGCAACTCTGTTGAGTCTGCTATAAGCATCCTCAAGGGTAGGAAGCTTAGGAGCGGTGAGAATTTGATCTCTGGTAGCTATATACTCAGGTCCAAGACCTGCCAGGAAGAAAGAGACGACCAACTGTCTCCGAAAATCCCTCCAGGAATCACAGGCACACCCCAGCAGATAAGAGTGATATCTCTCCAGCATTCCCTTCAAGAGGGAGTAGTACTGTGGCAGAGTGCGTCCTTCCTGATGTAAGTAGAAAAGGTCATAGAAGACCTGAAAAACCCATGCAGAGTTCTAGGCATGAGAGTAGGTCTCACACAAGGACTCCCACATCTTCTTCGCGGTGTCGTAATGCATGATCTCGTCCCCTATACGGGGAATAATTGTCTGCATAAGCCACGCAGAGACCATGGCATTATCTTTGTCCTAGGTGGCATTGGCACCAGTCTTGCTCTTAGGTTCCGGATCTGTAAGGATGTGGCTCTTCCCATGACCCCCGACGGTCATGAGGAAAGTCTGAAACCATTGTGGGTAGTTGGTCTCGTCCAACTTGACGATAAGATCAAAAAAATGGATTCTTCAGTACCCTGGTGTCCAAAGAAGTACCCGAATTCATCTTGGATTGATTATCTGAAGCCATCCTTACAATCTTGGAGTCATAATCAAACTTCTATATCTAAGAGGTCATCAATTGGGTTTGAAATCTGAAAAGTTAGATTGGCATCTTCCGTGAGAAACCCCTTGGACAAGCTTTGGCCTAGCCCGGGTGTGGGAGACCACCCGAGAAGGCCCTACCAGCACTGGTGGAACGCTAGGTGGCGTTGGCGAGGCCTGAGGCGGCCCTAGGCAGAGCCTTAGAGGTCGTTGGTGCCGATGGCGGAGACCTAGGAGGACTGCGGCGGCGTTCGGAAGCTTGAGGCGGAGGTGGCGGTGCTACAGCGGTGGCAGGAGGCGCTCGAGGAGGTGGTGGCGCTACAGCGGTGGTAGGCACTGGCGGAGGTTAGGCGGGGTCCTCTCGTGGTAGCGCGTGTTGGTGGAGGTCACGCGATGGCCTCCCAAGGTAGCATAAGCATTGGCGAGAGCCTAATTTGCGACCAGTAGAGGCCAGTGGCCGTCGATGGAGGCTCCTCCGGGTGCCTCTAATGGAGATTAGAGTTTTGGTGGACAAGGTATGTAGGCTTGTGAGGGTGGGATACTGGAGCGTTGATCTAGGATCGTCGCTTTGATACCAAATTGGTTGAAATGACTTATTTTAATATAGAAAACCTTAGGCTCTCTTATATAGAGAGAGATTGGAGGGTTAAAAGTATAGAAATGACCCTGAGGGACTAAACACCTTTAGCCCGTACAATAAAGACAAAAAATAGCAATATATGCTAACAATCTCCCCCATTGGAGGGAAGTAAAAATAAGATAAAAGACTCTCATCGATGGGGCTTAATTCCCCCAGCACTATTCTTCATCCTCCTTATGGAGGACATGGCCCAGAGCTTTGGCTTCGTTCCGTGAGCAACATAAATATGCGTAGACACTTGGTCACACACAGATTGTAGCATAAACTTGGTTGGAGATCGTAGCAGAGGTAGCACAGGGGGCATTCCTAAGTAGTAGAGGAGACCTTGCTCCTTAATGTTTTTTTCTTCTTCAATGTTCATGGTACAGATAAGCAACAAATCATGGCGAGGGACGCTGAACATAGCTTCAAGCCACTTAGATTCTAAACAAGGCCCAAGGAATCCGATAAGTTTCCTAAATAGGTACAAAGGTTGAGACTTTGGCCTCACAGATCATTATTGAAGATTCTTCGTTAACTAAAGCAAAGGTAGTCCAAGCTTCAAGGCTTGGCAACCCTTCAGGCAAGATGAGAATCGTCATGGAGAGTAGTACTATGTGACACATGGTGTCGCACACAATAAGAAAGGGGTTGTGCATACACCCCATGGTTTACGCATAGAGGACTCTTTGAAGGGATCGATAGGAAATCCTAGGTCGGCCCGGTCAAAACCTACTAATCATGCATAGAAGAACCCAAAGCACGTGGGCTCTTCCATGCACACGAGAACAAGAGAGGGTAGCATGTACCCCTCCTGCTTGCGGCAACATAATAGGGACCTAGGTTTGATCCCCAAGCCATACTCCTTAACACATGGAAGTTGGCTTCCACGTAGAGAGATCCCACGTGTATCTCTAGGTGCATGGTTTTAGGCTAGGCACTCAACAAAGCTTGCCCTGATATCATGTGAAAGAGTAAAGAACTCGAGAAAGAGGAGCACTGTGGAGAACTCCTTTTTGTTATTGTAGAGAACTCAAATAATTGTAGTGGGTATTGGTTCTATAGAAATCAAATTCCATAATAAATAGGAAAGGGTAATCTTAACAACTCAATAACAAAACCTACCTAACAAAGTCTTTCCTAACAAACCATAACTAGACTCTTAAGTAAACTTATTACTTGGCTAACAGGGCAAACTACTTGACTAACATGCCAATTAATAGAATCGACAAGGGGACTTCTTGCCACTGATGTTGACGATCTCTAACAGTTGAAATTAAAAATGAGTGGAAACGAATAATGTCAAAGCATAAAGAAATTAAGAACACTTGGATTTACGTGGAAACCACACTTACGAAGAGTATGGAGAAAACCATGGGAGAAGTGCCCCTATGGGTATGTATCTTTGTTATTCTTCTCAAAGAAACAAGTGGGGGGGGGTACATGCCTATTTATAGGCCACTACACACAACACAAAGTTCACATCTCATGATGTGGCACTAAACCAACCACACATTTCTCTTAACACTCCCCTTCAAGTTGGAGCATCCAATGCTTAGCTTGTACAACAACGAAATCCCACTCTACACAATAGAACACAACTCTCTCAATTGGTTCTTGCTTGTAAGAGGGTGTGTTGATGATAACATATCAATGAGATTTAGAGCTACTGGACGAATTGCTATAGCTGGCTCTAACAAGGGTCTGTTCTCTAGAGACCTCAACTGGTGTTGGTGGCTCCTCATTTAATATCCTTAACTTGGGTCTTCCTTTGATGACATTGAAATTGGATCTCACTTTCTGGAATCCACGAAACTGGATCTTCCACATAGAAACCTGACATGGGCCCTTTGAGGACTTCTAAACTGAATCTCCCTATCTGGAGACCTTGAAATTCTGGACCTCCTAGAGCTGTGGTTTCTTATGTGGTAATTTTCAACAATGAGACTCCTAAATAGGGGTGACTATAATGGTATACACATCCCTCCTTTCTCCCAAACTCTATGGGAGATGAATACAGCAACGAGAAGAAATAACAATCAAAATAGAGGAGCTTCTCACCCTCATCTCATCGTCATTTTTTTTCATATTTTTTATAACTTTTTTTTCTTTTTATCCTTATTTTCATTTTTTTTTATTTTTACTATCCTCTTCTATCTTCCTTTCTTTTTCCTTTTTTTTCTTCTCTTTATTTTCCTGCCTCTCTGCACCTTACATTTTAAAATAACCTAATAGAGAGAGAAATGAAACTCATCGCGACCCATCGTCGCTATCAGCGCCACCATTAGTGGTGATCCTTCAGGCGTTGATCTTGGCATTGCTTCCTCTTCACCGCCATCTTCTCCTTAGTGTGGCTACCACCGCCATCTCCTTCTTTGTTAGCGAGATCACCACCTTCTCTTTCTCCTCGAGCGTGGCTTAACGACCTCTCGCGCTCGTAGTAGCAGTGATCTCTCCTCGTTGCTGGAGAGCACCAACATCATTACCACTCTTGCAACGACTTTAACAGTCGAGCCCCACCTCCATCATCTCATGCGTCACCCCAGTGGTCGTCGCCTAATGGAGTCACCACAACGGTCGTTGCTCAAAGCCCCAAGGGTTTCCATAAGGCAGCGCCGTGCTTGGCTAGCCTCTGTGCAGCCCCACGTGGCCACAACTGGCTTCTCTGCGTAATGTTGCTATGACTAGATTTTACCGCTACTATGACCATGGACCTCCTCCTTAATGGCTGCTCTATCGCGTGTGGCCTTGCTATCACAAGGTTCCCGTCAGCACACACACTTTCGACTGCTACGTTCCTTGATGATCATGAGAACCAAGTTGAAATTTAAAATGAGCATAAACGGACAATATCAAAGCATAAAGAAATTAAGAATACTTAGGTTTATGTGGAAACCTCACTAACGAAGAACGGGGAGAAAACCATAGGAGAAGTGCCCTTATGGGTATGTATCTTTGTTATTCTTCTCAAAGAAATAAGTTTGGCATATATGTCTATTTATAGGTTACTACATACAACATAAAGTCCACATCTCATGATGTGGCACTAAACCAACCACGCAATTCTCTCAATACTAACACATCCAAATTTATGGGGATGACTATCTCAATACATCCTCTATGGTTGCTCTTCTCAATTCCGTTTGGGACATCTTTCTATTGTAATTAATAGAAATTGGTAGCTCATTCAGTTAGAGGTTAAGAACATGTTCTTATTTTGGTGATTTAATGGAGGTACATTGTATACGTGTACTAATGATCAGGATATCTGGTTGAGGTGGAGATTAAGTGCAAACTAGAAAAGGAATTTATGACTTGAAATAAAGCACCAAGGTCTAATTTAAAAGGTTGAGCAATGAAGTCATGAAAACAGATTTTTGTAGAATGACTTCCGACCATTCTATATTTATCAAATGTAGAGAAACTGCTATAGTTATTTTAGCTATTAATGTTGATGGGTATCATCTTAAACTAGAGATGATAATGCAGGGATTCTGGAGACCAAGTTTTTCGATAATGATCTTGGGAAACTTAGGTATTTTGTTGGGGAGTTTAAGGGCATGGTGCTATCCCAAAAGAAAAATGTTCTCCAAATGGTTGAGGAAGATGGACTTTTAAACCTTCTGCAGTTTTCATGGAATTTAGCTTGGGAAGGAAGAGGATCATTGTTTTGAAGATCCTAAATGCTATGGAATCGTCTTAGGAAATTTATTATAGACAATACTAGATTGGGTATAGTTTATTGACAAGCCTTGTTATAGTTGCTAGCAATATGCTTGTCTTATACTTAGACATTTGAAGAGCTTCAAGAATAATGAGCATCTAGATCCGTGTGTTAGAGATTATTTTACAAATAGGTTTTAGAAAATAAAGGATTATGATATTCTCTTTCTATATTTAGGAGATGTTTTTGATTTGTTAGAGAGTTGATTTGCTTCCTTGTTTAGGATTAAGATTATGACTCTACTTTTGCAATCCCTCTTTATAAAGAGGGATGAACTATTTATTTTCATTGAATCGAATGGTCATATGCTATTAGAGGGCGAATGGTCCTAGGGAATTCCCCTCGACCTTCAACCCTTGCTCTTGCACATGGCCTTTTCCGCATGCCTCCTCTCCTCGCATGGTAGATGTATGTGCTATTGCTTCCTGTGTGCCTTGCTATGCGCGTGATCAACCTTCTTCGCATGCAACATTGCACCGCTGCCTTCTCTCATCGGGTGCAAACCACACATGCACTACTCTTCCTTTACTCATGCACTTGTGTGCATCGTTGCACTGGCCTCTTGTGTGCACTTGTGAGCGTAACTTACATCAGCTTGTGTACGCCAGCACGAGTGATTTGTAACATTTGCACGCGCCAACGTGCGTGATCTGTTTTACCTCTGCGTGTATCTGCTTGCCTTTTACTGTGGATGCACACATCACACTTGTATCTTTGTGCCTCCTTATGCAGGACTACGTGGTTGACTTAGCGAATGAAGATGTCGAATATATGATCAACTTCCACTACTACTAAGGCCAAGACTTTGGCCTCTACTACTGCCGAGATTCAGATATATCGTTCTTCTCTTTAGTTTACTTCCATAGAATTAGATGATCAGTTATGTACTGGTGGAGTGGAAGGTGAGATCCAGGCAGAAGTGGCTCAGGGAGGGCGACTCCAACACTCGGTACTTTCATATGGTGGCATCTGGGAGCAGGAGGAAGAACTGGATCGATAGACTGAAAGTGGATGGGGAAGAGTTTGTGGGTAGGGAGGCGGTGGGCAGGGCGGCTGCGAGGTACTTCAGGGAGTTCACCGAGAAGAGGCAGGGGGGAAGATGGAGGTGGTTGGGATCCGAGATACCACGGATTAGGGATGTAGAAGTGGAGAGCTTGATTAAGCCATTTGAGGAGGATGAGATCCATAAGGCGGTTTGGGGCCTGAATGCCGATGGTTGTCTTGGTCTAGATGGTTTTCCCATCTTCTTCTATAAGGAGTTCTGGCCGGTAGTGAAGGATGCTGTGGTGCAGGTGCTGTAGGAGTTTAGTGAAGGAAACTTGGGCTTCAACAGATTGAACAAATTTTACTTGTTCTTATTGCTGAAGAGGGATGGAGCAGAAGAGATTCAGGAGTATAGGCCGATAGCTCTTTCGAATGCTATTTACCTGATTGTGGCTAAGATCTTAGCGAATAGATTGAGGACCTTGGCGAAGATTGTGGATCGGGTGCAGACGGCTTTTGTCCCGGGCAGGAACATCTTGGAGGGGTATGTGGTGGCTTCGGAGATGTTTTCTTGCTGGAAGAGGAGCAAAAGGAAGACTTTCATGTGGAAGGTTGATTTCAGCGAGGCATATGATTTGGTGCAGTGGTCTTTCCTTTGGGCCTCTTTTGTGAAGAGGGGATTTCCACCCCTGTGGATTGAGTGGATGAGGAGATGCGTCACCACGACGCCTTTTTCGGTTCTTATCAATAGAAACCTGGTAGGGGGTTGGATCCAGCCGAGAAGAGGGGTTAGGCAGGGATGTCTGTTGCCTTCGATGCTTTTTGTTCTAGCGGCAGATGCACTAGTGAGGGCGGCGAATAGATCTTGTGAGAGGAACTTGGTGAGAGGTTTCTCTTCGGGAGATGGGACGAGCATTCTGCTGCTGCAGTATGTGGATGATACGAGATTTTTTATTGAAGGCAAGGAGGTGGAAGCTAGGAGGATGTTGATCTTGCTTCTATTGTTTGGTGAGGCTTCTGGGCTACAGATTAATCTGTCCAAATCGAGTTTTGTTCCTTTCAACTTGACGGAGGCGGAGGCGAGGGAGTGCAGTATGTGTCTTGGCATGCTGCAGGAGAAACTACCCATTAAGTACTTGGGCCTTCCTTTGACGGACGAGAGGATCTTGGTACAGGATTGGGCTTCCTTGATGGGGAGGCTGGAGGGGAGGTTGGTAGGATGGGCATCTAGGTTGTTGTCGAGGGGAGGAAGGCTGGTTCTTTTCAAGGCGGTTCTAGCTGCGATGCCTTCATACTTCATCTCTGTCCTAAAGCTGCCCTAGCAAGTCGTCAAGAGAATGTTGGGTCTTATGAGGAATTTTTTCTAGTCCAACCTTGCGTTGAATGGGCCTGGTGCCAGGTTGGTGGCGTGGGAGGAGGTTTGCAAGCCGATTGAGGAGGGGGGGCTTGGGGTGAGGGAGTTGGGGAGAACTAATGATAGCCTGCTAGAGAAATGGATTAGAGGCTTATTGGAGAACAGGGGAGATTTGGTGGGGAGGGTTTTTTGGTCCGCTTATGGAGGCCCTTTGTGTTGGGACCTCCTCCTGACTCTGCTAAGGGATGCTTCTCATTTGCTGAGAGGTCTGTCGGCGGTGGCTCCTAAAGTGCAGAACTGTTTTGTACCGGTGGTGGGGATAGGGGAGGTTTTTAGGTTTTGGTAGAATGATTGGACAGGTCAAGGCGCACTTTCTAGAAGATTCTGAGACTTTTCGCTCTTGCCACGGACATGGAGGCGTCTGTGGCAGAAGTTTGGGGAGGTGGGTGGTGCTCGTCTTTTGCAGGGAATCTTTTAGATGCGAGAATCCAGGACTTCTAGAGATTGATTGAAGAGTTGGAAGGCCTCCGTCCAGTGTCAGGGAATGATATGTTTAGTTGGGATGAAGGAGATTTCTCAGTGAGGGATGCTTATAGGAGATTGTCCGGTGGGGGACCCACTGGTGATCTGGACCTGGTGAGAGATTGCAGATAGGTTTGGAAGGTGGCTTGTCCTTTGAAGGTCAGGATCTTTGTTTGGGTACTTAAGAGGCGGAGGCTCATGACGAGGGTGTGGAGGGCGATATGGGCTCCTGGGGAGGTTAAGGTATGCCCCTTGTGTGGAGGAGATGATGAGGATGTCGACCACCTTTTCTTCTCTTGCCCGTTTGTATCATAGATTTGGAGCCGTGTGGGAGCGGGATGGTGGAAATTTCGTTCTTTTGATGAGTTTTGGAGCGGATATAGAGGCAGAGGCAGCAACACTGGGTAGAATGTCTTCCGGACGAAGGAGAGGGCCAGGCCACTGGCGGTCCTTTGGGGTGTTTGGTTGGGAAGGAATGAAGTCGTCTTCAGGGGGCAGAGGCATTATGTGGAAAATTTCGTGGAGTCTATTTTTGCTTTTGATTAGGATGTGGAGTGAGTCATTGTGAGTGAGGGGTCTTTGTGGCTATACTTTGGACCTAATGTAGGCTGAAAGGCCTTTTCTTATAATACATTTGGGGTGGTTGTCAGTTTGGATAACTATTCTTTCCCTTTTCAAAAAAAAAAAAAAAAGAATTAGAGCATCACTCGTCTCTATTAAGGAGTGAGCCCTTCACTACTGCTACTATGGTTGTAATCCGTACTTCTTCTCCAGGCCAAGGTGTTGGGACTTTTAATTTAGCGTTTGAATTTATGGTTGAAGGCGATGATTGGTAGGGTAATTGAATTACATGCTGAAACCCATCCCTAAATGCCCTACTCTAGTTTCACCTTCTCGTAAGAAGGATTTTTTCCTGGTGTAAGGTGACTATTATTTCTTGGTATTGTTTCCCTTACTTGACTACTATTGCTTGTGATTGTCTCTCCTACTCTGTTGCTCGCTTGGGATGGCTTCCCAATTACTTAAAGGTCTTTGCATTAGTTTTTTTGTTTTAACTCCAAGCAAGTTAGGTTTCCACTAATGAAGAGATGACTGCTTGCATGGCTATTTGTTTGCTTGCATGCCTATCTGCCTCTATGCGCCTGCCTGCTCCCATTGATTTAAATGCCGTCAGCAAGGCTGGTTTTGAGAAATAACCATGCCGATATGGTTTCAGTGTCGAAAGACAGGTGTTTCGGCGGCATGCCGCCGTGTCGATGCCGATGCCGATGCCGATGCTGTGTGCTTGCTGCAGACTGCCACTGCCATCTCTTCCGCTCCGCTAATGCCACTGTCACTGCCATATTTGCCGCTGCTTCAGGCTGTAGCCTGCATCATTACTTGTGGAACTTCTCGCCTTCTTGGTGGACTTGTTGCATGCTGGGAAGGTGGGGGAGCGTCTCCCTGTAGAGGGTGGCTGCCGCACGTTTAGGATTTCCTCCAATGATGACTCTTTTGGAGGGAAGGGGAAAGGGGACAAAGGTAACGGGAGGTCGTGCGGTGCCAGTGCCCGCATTGGCTGGTGGCATGATGCAATGGCCAATGTGAATCGGGTGGGGTGGGAATTAAGGTGTGTGCACTGTGTGGTGGATGGTGGTGGATCTGGTGGTAGAGGAGAATGGGTAAGAAATCCATAAAATATTTATCGACAATTTGCATAGTAGACAACGTCGACGGACGTAATCGTAAATTTATCGAATCAAATATTTGCACAGTACGTCACCGACCGACGGACGTAATCACAAAAAATCTATAAAATATTAATCGACGATTTGCACAGTACGTCACTGATGAACGTAATCGTAAATATACTGAATGAAATATTTGCACAGTACGCCACCAACCGACGGATGTAATCATAAAAAATCCATAAAATATTTTTCGACAATTTTCATAGTAGACATCACCGACGGACGTAATCGTAAATGTATCGAATCAAATATTTGCACAGTACGTCACCGACCGACGGACGTAATCACAAAAAATCCACAAAATAGTAATCGACAATTTGCACAGTACGTCACCGACGAACGTAATCGTGAATATGCCGAATGAAATATTTGCATAGTACATCATCAACCGACGGACGTAATCATAAAAAATCCATAAAATATTTATCGACAATTTTCATAATAGACATCACCGACGGACGTAATCATAAATGTATTGAATCAAATATTTGCACAGTATGTCACCGACCGACGGATGTAATCACAAAAAATCCATAAAATATTAATCGACGATTTGCACAGTACGTCACCGATGGACGTAATCGTAAATGATCAAATAAAATATTTGCACAGTACGTTACCGACCGACGGACGTGATCATAAAAAACGCATAAAATATTAATTGACGATTTGCACAGTATACGTCACAGACGGACGTAATCAGAAATGTATCGAATCAAATATTTACAGTACGTCACTAATCGACGGACATAATAAAAAAAATCCATAAAATATTAATCGAAGATTCGGATAATATACGTCTCGCGTTGCACTCATTGATAGCGGATGTACTTAATTATAAAAATCATATAAATTATTCGAAATGATTGGTTATAAATATCGACTATCAGTTGCTGCAATTCACACTCAACCATAGACACATCGATTGAGCTCACAATCCCAATTCAGAGTTAGTGATTTGCTGTTGCCTACTGTTGCCTATCGATTACTGATAGACGCTGATTCGCTGAGTTAGTGAGTTGCTGTGGTGAGACAGTTTCTTTCAAAAATCGAGTAGAAGGTTTCAGTTATAGCTTTTGTACCTTTTTTCCTACCTCTTTTTCGTTTATGGTAGTATTCATTATCATTTTTTAACTATCATATTTGTTAAGTTCTAAATTTAGCAATATACAATAACAAATAAAGTAGTAACCACTTGTAAAGTACAATACATACTAGCTCCATACTTTCCAACAATAAGGCCCAACAACTACCAATACTAATCAGTGAACATATATATTAGACTTTCCAAAAAGTACGATTAGACCCAAACCTAAAAAAAAGTAGACGTGCAAACTATGTTGGATAATTGTCTAGGTCATATTAGACTTAATTGGATCATTCTGGGGCCTTGTCTACTTGGACCAACCGGTGACAAGGCGGGTCGGTGCGGTAACCGCGTTAACCTCTAGTGGTGTCCCGCCGTGCGGGGTGTCTTAGGGGGTCCCACCTATCTGGCCAGCCAGGTAATTCAAAGGTTGGGGTAATCCAATCGGGTCTAGTAGAGTTTGGATTAGATACAAAAGGTGTAACCATTTAAGGTAGATTTTTCTCGCTTGTTTGAATTAGATAGGGACAGATACGTCAAAGGTATAGTATGATTATATAATGATTATGAATTATGAAGTAAATGTAGTGTAGCTGTGCAGAATCAATATGTCTGGAAAAGGCAAGGCTATTGTTGGAGGAAGTGGGAGCGGAAACGTCAAAAAGGATAAGGAAGACATTGGATGGTTGTATTGCACCAAAGTGATAGATGGAACCAAACCTATGACAGAATGTAATTTTGTGGAAAACTAAAGGGTGGTGGAATTACACGATTCAAGCATCACCTAGTTGGTGACGATAAGAATGTTATAAAATGTGAGGATTGTCGAGATGATGTTCGTGATTTGATTGCCGAGTGAATGACATCAAGGCGAGAGAAGGAATCAATAAAACAGAGGTCAAAAGAAGCAGTCTATGAGGCCCTATTTGGTAGTTATGAAGATTATTACGATGTAGACTCCGACTCGAATGAAGACTATGAATATCCGAGTGATGTGAAGGCTCATCCAAGGAGGAGGAGACAATTCAGACAAGCAATGAAAAGCTCACTTAGAAGTGAGCATGAACGACAGGCTCTGGCAGGTGATCGAAGAGCACAGAGCATGAGGTATACAGATGCTGGTGGTAGTGGCTCAGGTTCTGGAAAAAATGGGTTTACGTAGTTTATTTCGATCTGGTAGCACTAAGGGGAGCCTGGGGGGAAAAGCAGACCCAAAACAGAAAACCATTAAGGGCATGTTTCGACTCATGGGCTGCCAGCTAACATTGCGGATGGGCCATGGTTGCAAAATGTTATTGATGTCTGTGCTCAAAATGGAATTTGAGTTAAGGCTCCTACAACATATGTAATAATGAATAAATACATGCTTATGGAGAAGGCAGATTTAGCAGAGTATATTTCTGATTTGAAAAGTATGTGGCTCCATTATGGAGTTACATTGATGACAGATGGTTGGACTAGCTAATAAAGGAGGCATCATTAACTTGTATATTGTGATGGACGATCCATTTTTTTGAAATCCGTCGATGCATCGAATAAAGTAAAAGATTACAAATACCTTTATTCCTTATTGAGGGACACGATTAATGAAGTCGGGAAGGAACATATTGTTCAAATTATTACGGACAATGGCAGTAACTTCAAGAAGGCGGGAGAAAAGATTATGAAATCAAATAAATATGGAATATTCTGGATGCCTTGTGCTGCACATTGTATAGATTTAATTTTGAAAGACTTCGGAAAGAGGAAGTCAATTTTGTCTGTTATGGATAAGGTCCGATCGATTACATCATTTATTTACAATCACGGACATGTCTTGTCGTTAATGAGAGAGCATTGCAATAGCGAATTGGTGCGTCCTGGGATAACACGATTTGCTACACATTACATTGCCTTGCAAAGTATTGTAGATAATAAAGTTGAATTAAAGTCAATGGTAAATTCTACCAATTGGTTTGCCATGGCAGAAACTAGGACACAAGGTGGGAAGGATGCAGAGGACTTGATAAACAATTCACGATTTTGGGATGATTGTAGCTGCGTTACTCGTATTATGAAGCCCGTCGTATTAGTTTTGAAGTTGGTGGATGGAGATAAGAAATCAACGATGGGCGACATATATCAAGCACTAGAAATTATGTATGAAAAGGAAATGGTGGAATGCTCTCTCCTACAACTACTACACAAATAGCGTGCATGAATGAGGTAGGCAAATTTAACTTGAAATTTGATGCTTAAATAAGATATTTGACATCTTCATGTTAACATGTTGTAGATTAAATTATTTAGAGAAAGGATTTGATCTTTTGGAGTCATATGGTACAGCAGGTTATTAAGGCCACTCATCCTGGTAATAACCGACATCCCTTTAATATTTACTAATAATAATTTACTATATAAAATCCAATTTTTGAGTAGAATATGTTTCCCAACAGCGGAATGGTGGAATTTGTATGCAACGGAAACTCCAAATTTACGGCAGGTGGCTGTTAAAGTGTTATCACAAACATCATCTGTTGGTGGGTGTGAAAGAAATTGGAGTACATTTAACCATATCTATTCCAAAAGAAGAAACAAGCTTGGAATTGACAAGCTTAGTGACCTTGTGTATATCCACCACAACACAAGGTTACGAATAAGGCACATTCAGGAGGGCTTTGATTTTAAAAACAAGGAAATGGCCGATCCAATTGATCTGGCCTACATTTTCCGAACCGGAGATAATGTGCTAGAAAGTTGGATAAATGACATTGGAGAACCTGTGATGGATGTTAGGGGAAGGCCAGATCCAGAGCTATCAAAGAAAATGGGTGCTGATGTTGAAGGACATATGGTCAGATCTGGTCGTCATATATTTCCTATAAGAGTACTGGATGAAAGGATGAAGAACGACAGTTATCACAGTCTACTTCAACCTCAAAGGATGACTCAGATGATCGCTCAAATGCAGATGCATTTGTAATGGTAGAAGGATCTGGATCAGAAGGATCATCCGACAGAGGGAGACATGGTGGTTAAGTGCAAACTCAGGGTGCTACGGAATATGATGAACGACACACCAATATCGATGGCGAACATATTCCAAGTCCAAGTCCACCAGCCATGGATTATGAGGGATATCCAAGTCACGATGCCTATGTGGAGGATTTGAGCTCAATTGGTTCCATGAGCATTAGTGATCAATTTTTTGGTTCTTCAGCACCTGGATCTGGATATGACATGGGATCATTCGACACAACACGTGAGGCGGGATCTTCGTATGCTCAACCATTCTACCCGCAATCATTTGCACCACCACCGCCTTCATATAATTATCCTTCATATTTATACGCTGAGTCTGAAAATGTTGACACTTCTGGGATTAGGACTGGGAGTGAATATTCTTACCCATATGAGTGTGGTATGATCCAAAATTACTTTCCTCAGTAGTTCCAACCATAAGATCTCCCTCAAATGCCAAGATCAGAATCATCACAAGATGATTTTAGAATAGGATTCTCACAAACACGTGCAACTAATCGTGCACGTGGGCAACGTGACAGACCATACACAGATAGTAGATTTCCTCGTCTTGGGATTTTTGTTAGTATGAATGAACATGAATACAGACAGCACATAATGGATTACCAGACAATGTATTCATATGTCTTGGAAGGATTACTGTGATACATTCAAAGTATTCATCGACACAATAGTCAACAATGGTATCAATCAAGTGGTGATAGTACCCATGATAATGATATGCATCTAGCAAGACACTTTTGGTTCTGGTGAAATCTGTCTTTCAAGTTCCAAGTCCTGACTTCCGATACATAAAACATCAAGACATTACAGTTTTAACTTTTACTTTGAAACTATACACTTTGATTCTTTCATTCTTAAATTCTTTGTTTCTTAAATTCGTTGTATTCTTCTATTATTAAATTTTCTGTATTCTTAACATGGTAAGAATATTTCATCTCGTTATTGAATTTTAGCATTGTATGGTCATGTTGTATATGAATATTATGATGTAACACTCTTATTGTTACATAATTAACATTTGATTTTCTTGAAACTGATATCATTTTGACCACTTCTACCATTTTTGTCGGCATGCATCGGCATGCCCTCGGTGTGCCTCCGAAATGGCATTTTTTCGAGCCATCGAAATCATTGAAATCTGCCATCGAAAAACGGGCATTTCTCTGGCATGCCCTTGGCATGCCCACGAAATGCATACTTACAATTTCATCGGCACGGCGTCAAAATCGGCATTTCGAACCTTGATCAGGATGGCATGTGAGGGTAAACACCCATCTACACCCCACAACAGTAGCTCCTGGCGGTAGATCAACCAAGTCCCAAGTACTATGGGACTGTAAAGTTGCCATCTCCTCCATTGATAATGTCCAAGACGGATCACGAAAGGCCTCATGATGATCTCAAGGTACCTGCACGCTGTCAATGGCAAGAGAAAATCAACGTCCAACTGTAGACAGGTTATCAAGAGACAAACTGGGACACAAAATATTTAGCAGAAGAATGTGGAATCTTCCTTTGTGCAATAGGATGGTCCAGACTAATGTCCTCAGTAGTAGGAAGTACCTAGTCCTCGAACAAGTCGTTAACAGCTGGTGGGGACTGAGCAGAAATAGTGGATAGTGGTTTATCCATATGAGTAGTATCCTAGATCCTACATTGAAAGTGTTTAGGAAAGGTATCCGTAACAGGAATCTCTGAACAATACGGAAAGGGACTCAGTTCTTTTATTATTTAGTGTAAAAGAAGACCTATGGTATTTGCCTAACAGGCTTCACACCTCAAAACAATTGGAAAAGACAAAGTAGGAAACTAACGACTCAAAACACGAAAACTGAGATGACCAACTCTCAAGTGCCACTAAAAAGCAGTACTGGCATAGACAGCATCAGTACTCGAAGGAGGAGAGATATGTAGGTAGTAAAGCCCATTCTGCTCAAGCCCACCAATCCACCTCATTGTCTGGAGGTCCTGCAGGACTAAATATTGGTCATAAAAAATAACCCATCTCAAATCTCTGGTAATTTGACTAGTACACATCAAATTCAGTGCTAATCTAAGAACATGCATAACATTAGAAAGGGGCAAGGTGCCAAAGATAGAAATATTCCCGTGAAACAAATCCCCATCAGCCACTTTGACCTGAAATGGTGTAACGAAGTCACGAAGAGACGAAAAGAGGGTACTATCACTAGTAATGTGAGAGGAGGCGCTGGATTCTGCAAGCCAGACAGGAGCTTGGGATTTAACTGACATGGTAGAAGTACCGGTAGACTTCTGAACAGAAGCAAAAGTGGATCCCTGAGATGCTATGAACTGCTTGTAATCAACCCTGGAAGCCATGATCTGGCTGTCATCCTCCTGGATCTGGGTAGGCTCCTCTACAGATACCTGATGGGCACGTGGATCCATACCTTGTGTATAGCTGAGCTTCACCCAACACCGGTCCACGGTGTGTCCATTCCTGTGATAGTACTCACAGAAAAGGGTACTCCGACCACGACCACATCCACGTGCACCACCACCATGAGCTCTGCCACCTCTTCCCCCTAAGTTTCCTCTACCACTACCAACAGTAGCCATAGTAGAGGAATCCATAGTGGGTACAGGATCCAAGGTAGCAAGCCTAGAAAGACGAGCATAAATCTGCTCTGATGTCGAAATCTCGTCCATCGTTATGAACTAATCCTTGAGTGCCTTGTATTCGGAACCAAGACTAGACAAAAGTTGAATGGAGCGAATGGCTTCTCTCTGCTTGGCTACAATAGTTGCATCGTAGAGATAGGCTGCTACACATCTTGCTCATCCCATAGATTCCGCATAGTGCCATAATATTCGGACAAGGACATAGTTCCTTTTCGAAGATTATGCATGTCCTCCACAACACTGTATAGTCTGGTGATGTTACTTCTATGAGAGTGTATCTCATGAAGTTCTTCCCACATTCTCTTAGTCGAAGCATGAGCCATCACCTGTTTGGCTATGGTTTGGGGGACACTATTGAGAAGGCGCATAGCGACCCAATCATTGTCTGCCTCCCAATCGACAGACTTAACAGCAGGAACCGCGTCAGTCAATATGTACTTCCTGTGAGATCCGACAAAGCGAGAGGAGGTGGAGTAGAGCAAGAAGTTGGATCCGTTCAACTTGATCGATGTCCCCTGCATGTGAAGGGGACTGCTTGTGATAGAGTTCTTCCCTATCAAGTCACATTGTCTTTCTAGTTCCCCATGATATGTAGAGTCAAGATTCACGAAGAGTCACTGTTGACTTAAGATCTGAAAATCAGATCATGAGATTTGTACAAGTTGGATTTCAGACCAATAGAGCGCCTAGCAACGAAGATTGCACATGCGAAGGCATGCTGAGGCGACGTGCGAACTGAGGGGAGGTCCAAGCAGCGTGGGGCGGTGGTGCTACTACCCTACAATGGCACTCGAGCGCAACAGAGGCCGAGGAAGCGCGTGACAGCGACGCTATGGGCTCGAGAGGGTCCCGTGGCGTTGCTACTACTTGGGGAGAGGCCAACGTGACCCTACAGCGGCGATGTTGCTAGCCTAGGTGGCCGACGGCACTGCTGCTACCAAAGAGAGGTTAAGGTTTGGTGGGGGGAGAAGGAAGGCCAGAGTTTGGTAGGATACCAGAGCCCTGGTCAAGAATCGCTGCTCTGATATCATGTTAGGACCGAAAAGACTTATTCCATTAGAGAGACCTTGAGCCTCTTTATATAGAGAAAGGCACCAAAGGGAAGATTACAAATATAACCCTTCACCTTACAATGAAAAGAAACCCATTACACGTAACTCAACAGTTATCATCACCTGTCAGCACAAAATCATCCACATAAACAACCATCACAACCACTTTGCTAGTGGAAACATCTCTTGTCTCCGAATAAAAATGGGATGATCTAATGAGGACCTATGGAATCCAATCTTCTAAATTTTCGTTCTCAGTCGCTCAAACCATGCCTGAGTACTCTATTTAAGGCCATAAATGGCCTCCTTTAGTCTATAAACACACTCCCCCGGAATAACATAACCAGGTGGTTGTCGCATACAAACCTCCTCTGTCAGATCACAATACAAAAAGACATTCTTGATATCAATCCACGATTGACTACAACTAAGATAATATTGGGATAGATGAAACATGTGCCACAAGTGAGAAGGTCTCCATATAATCAAACGCCATATGTCTATTTGAATCCCTTGGAAAAGAGGTGTGCGTTGAATCTATCAATAGTGCCATTCGCCTACTATTTAATGTTGTAAACCCAACAACAATCAACCACAGTAGTATCATTTAGACATGGAACCAACTCTCATGTCCCTCTAGACCTGAGTGCCTCCATCTCCTCATCGATAGCTGCACACCAACGAGGATCTTGAGATGCCTTAAGATAATCACGAAGGAGAACCATGCTGGTAAAAGCTTAGGCAAAATGTTGAACATCATCCTGCAAGTGTGACATCTTAGTGTGTCTCGACATGAAAAGCAAGGTACAAGAGCAGTTGGTCTTCCTCAATGTAATAGGTCAGTCATCATCAGTCTTTCACAAGGTGGTAAGTCATTCGGTGTCTCTATAGCAATAGGAAAAGGAGCCTAGCGCCGATGATACATGATAGTCTCTCTGGGAACCAGATCAATGGTAACCTCTTCCTCAAAATAGAATTGGACATTCTCAAACAAGCTAGCATCAGCAATGACTATATCTTTTGTGTATCAAATCATCACACCTGTTCCCCTTCTAAGTTCGAGAATAGTCCAAGAAGATGCAATTCACTACCTTGGGGGAAATTTTGTCATGTGCGCAAGACACCCAGGTGCATCCAAAAATGAAGTGGTAATGCAAAGGGTCTATCTTCTGATGTAGAACCTGGTATGGGATGTGTCCCTGTAGCATAAATGAGGGATCCCTGTTGATAAGATACGTGGCTGTCAGAACTGCATCATCTCAGAACTACTTAAGGACCTTCATATACACCATTAGGGCCCTCACAATGCTTAGCAGATGACAGGGCATACGCCCTACTACGCCATTCTATTGTGGCATAAGAGCACATGACGTTTGATGAATAGTATATCGGCTAATAAAGAACTGCATCTCCTTCTACGTAAATTCCAGAGCATTATTGCTCAAAAAAACCTGAAAAGTGACAAAGTACTGTGTCTGGATCTCTACAAAAAATCTCTGGACAACCTGAGGAACCTCGGATCAAGCCTTCATCAAGAACACTCAAGTGGACCAACTATGGTCATTAACAAATATAGCAAAATATTGGTGGCCACCCATGTTAGACATGCGCCAACCCCCAGACATTACAACGGACCAGGGCAAAGGGAAAGGAACTGACTCCATTTGTGAGGAAAGGAAATAAACTCCTTTGGTGCTTTCCTAGCTAAAAGGCCTCGCACTTTAGGGCAAATCAGTCGGCAACTCTGGGTACATTTAGCACATCTTGCTAATGGAGAGATGCCTTAAGCGTCTATGCTAAAGCCATGGGTCATCAAATATGGATACTGCTCCAACAAACTCCACAAGAACATCCACGAAATAGAGGCCAACTTGAAGGGACCAGTTCTACTACTAGTTTACTCCTGCAAGTTGGGCATTATGCACTCCAACTTGGGGGGAGGTAATTATTTTAGAAATTGGATTTAGAAAATAAGAGATTAGAATTTTATCTCTTTCTTGGAGATATGGTTTTGATTTGTTAGAGAATTGATTTGTTTTCGTGTTTAGGATTAGGATTATGACTTGATTTTTGTAATCCCTTTCTCTGTATAAAGACCGGTAAACTACTCCTTATTTTCATTGAATAGAATGAAAAACTTCCACAGTGTGCTTATTTAAATTCTGGTTAATTTTTTTTCTTTTTCCCTTTTTCTTCAAATGCAGAATATGTTGAATAAAGACCCCCCATTTTTCTAGTTAAAAATTTATTACTTGGCAAAGGAAAAAGTATTTTGTTGCCTTGTTTAGTGCTGAAGTTGAATACAGTTAATAAATAAATAAAAGTAGAATAAGCACGGATAATGATATCAAAGCATAATTGGAAGAACACTTGGGTTTACGTGGAAATCCAACTCACGAAAAACATGGAGAAAACAACGGGAGAAGGCCCCCCTTGGGCGATATATTTCCATTCTCTTTCTCAAAGATAAACTAGGTGGTGCATGGGCCTTATATAGGCAACCATCCTCCTCGGAAACTTGCCCACACATGACGTGGCACTAAAACAAGCCTTACTACAACTCTCTATTCAACACTTCCCCTCAAGCTGGAGCACGAAGTGCCTATCTTGTATAAAAGAAATCCTCACTCTACAAAGCAAAAAGCTGACTTCAACTGATGTTGCTGGGTCACTAGCTTCCTTGCATCCCTGTTCTTGCTTGGAGGCGAGTGTAGGTCAGAGTTTGGAGATGAATCACTAAGGTTGGCTTTGATACCTGTGCCTCCCATTTTGAAGGCTCTAAAGAGGATCTGTCATGGAGACCAAGAGATTGAGCCTTTTCTACATGGAAACTCAAAGAGAGGTTTCTCCTTTGGAGACCTAGAGAGTGGTCTCTCCTATTTGGGAATTCTCTATTCCTCTCATATAATGACCAAAAGAAAATATAGTTTCTCTCATGTGGGGAGCTTAAAGAAAAGAGTCTCGTATGGGGTACACAAAAAGGCTTGCACCCCCCCTTTTATACTCGTATGGGAGAACAAACAAGATAGAGAGCAAAACAAATAGAGAAGAGCTTATCCCCACTTCTCATCATCATCATCATCTTTTTTTTTGTTTTTTTTCATCTCTCTTTGTTTTCTTCTTTTTTTTTACTGTCCTCTTTTTCTCCTTCCTTTTTTCTTCTTGTTGCCCCTTTTTCTTTGCAATGTAAAGAAGAGACTCAAAAAAGGGGGCCAAAAGAAGATAAAAGGGAAACTAAGAGAAAAAAAGCAATGATACTTGTTGAGTTGTAAAGTAGTGTTAGTATTTTTATTTATCTTGATGGGGTGCTTATGTAATTAACTTGACCCTTTTTCTTTTAAAAGAGGGCTAGGATTTTTTATTTGTGGTTAATACAATTCCTTTGTTTCAACATGGTATCAAAGTAGCAATCCAACGTCGATGTTCTAATATCCCACCAAAAATCCACCAAAAATATGATCGAATCACCCACGTGGAGGTGATCCATTGGGAGATCATGAAGATCTCCCCATCACCACTGCTGCAGGTATGCCCTATTGTTGCAGTGCCCTTATGGCGGTGTGCAGCGCCTCCACGATGGTCTGCAGCACCTCCACGGAGGCCTTTTGCCGGTTTGCTGCTGACCGGCACTGCCCACGGCCGCCCCCTTGCCTTCACGCTGCCGGTTTGCAGGATGCAGGCCCCACTCCTTGCCATGTGTTCCTTGCAGGTGGTGCTCTTTGCTGCATGATGAGCCTTCTCTCACATCTTGTCTTGATGGCGATGAGTCTCCTCTCACCTATGTGGAAGAAAGTTGATTTCTTTAAATCAACTTTAGGATCTATTGGACTAGTGTGTGTAGTCTAAGAAGTTGAGAAGAGAAGATACAGAAGTGCTTGGGTGATATATTTTGGAGCCGTAGTGCATCTCACTGGAGATCGAGATCGTCTGAGGAATTTTGTGATACCATAAGGCTTGCGAGAAGTGCAGGTAGCCCATGGAAAGGCTTCTCTTGTGACTATGGTTGGGTATGTAGATGCTATGCCCAAGATGAAGATGATGTATATTACGCCCCTGAATTTCCTATGAATCTTTTGTCAGTGAGTAGGATTTGCAGAGATCTTGGATGACGTGTTGTTTTTGATGAGAAGCGTTGTTATTTCCAAGATAGAAACATAGGGGAAATTGTTGGCAGTGGCATAAAGAGGGATGGTCTCTATTATTTGGACATGCCCCTATTGTCTGGGGCAATGTCTATCTCTTGTGACCCTTTGCTTTGGCACTGGAGACTTGGGCATTCTTCTGTAAGGAAGATGCACCAAATGTATCCTGCGTTATCATATTCCTTGTCTCTGAACTATGAAGACCGTTAACTGTGGAAGCATCACAGGAGTAGCTATCTTGGGAGAGACACTGGTGTGAGTTCAACTTCTTTTTCTCTAGTACATAGTGATGTTTGGGGGTCGTCTAGAGGTGTCTCTACTGGTGGATAAAGGTATTTTGCAGCTATGGTGGATGACAATAGTAGAGTTACATGGATATTTTTGATGAAGGCTTGTAGTGAGATTCCTACTATTATTCATTTTCTGTCTGAGGTGTAGATACAGTATGGTACTACTGTTCAGGTCTTTCGCAGTGATAATGCATTAGAATTTATGCATAGTGACTTACAAGAAGCTTTCTGGGCCAAAGGGATTATTCATTAGACATTTTATGCCCATACTTCCCAGTAGAATGGAGTTGCAAAGCGTAAGTTACGACATTTGCTTGATATTGCCAGGACCTTGATGTCTCATGTGAAGGTTCCTAGGCAATTCTGGGAAGATGCCATACTCTTAGCAGCATATTTGATTAACCGACAACCATCCTCTGTGCTTCAGGGTCAGATTCCATATCAGATTGTACATCCTGACTGTAGTAGGGTCTTTCTTATGCCACTGCAAGTGTTTGGATGTGTATGTTTTGTTCATAACTATGGTATCCAGGATAAGTTTGCCCCCTGTGCCACGAAGTGTCTTTTTGGGCTACTCTAGAACCCAGAAAGGCTATAGGTATCATGATCCAGCTCGCAGGAGATACCTGGTGACTGCGGCTGTGACCTTCTTTGAGAAGATCCCCTACTTTTTAGAAGATGGATCATCCATAGAGGTTGCTATAGAGGAGACACAGGTATATCATAGAAGATCACAAGTACATGATATTGAATGTGAGGAGCCTGCTTAGCTTGTTATATCTTTAGATAGAGGCGAGTCAGATAGGGAAGAGGAAACTATACGTAGGAGATATGATATTACTCTTCACCCTATTTCTCGCTACACTACAGTTTCTCATTTCCAGGGGGAGGCTAGACAGTTTGCATCTGCTATTACTATAACTATTACAATTCTCAGAGAATTTGTGCAGGCACTTAATGATTAGAAGTGGAAGGTGGCCATGGATGAGGAAATAGAGGCTCTTCAGACTAGAGGAATATGGGATCTTGTTCCATGTCCTGAAGGTGCCACTATTGTCGGTTGCAGGTGGGTGTATACCATTAAATACAGGTTTGATGGGACAGTAGAGAGATAAAGCTAGACTTGTTACCAAGGGATTCACCCAGACATATGGGGTGGATTACCTTGAGTCCTCACTTGTTGCATATATTACCTCCATCAGAATTATATTGTCACTTGTAGTGATTAGAGAGTGGCTCTTGCATCAACTTGATATAAAGAATGCTTTTCTATATGGTGATCTAGCTGAGGAGCTATATATGAGACAACCATGACAGTCAGGGGCAGCTTGTCTGCCATTTGTGGAAGGTCTTTTATGGCCTGAAGTAGAGTCCACGAGCCTAATTTGAGAAGCTTAATCTTGAGATCAAGAAACTGGGGTTTTAGTGGTCTACCATTGACCATTACATGTTCATTACACGGACTGAGCATGGTGGGATATGGAGAGTAGTTATTTTGGCAGTCTATGTTGATACGATCCTAACAGGTGATGATACTGATGGCAGAGTAGAGGCGAAAGCGTTCCTCCAGTCCACCTTTATCACTAAAGATTTAAGTGATCGTCGCTATTTTTTGGTGATAGAGGCTATCCGTCAGGAGGGAGGTTTGTCTTTATCTCAGAAGTAGTATACTTTGCAGATCCTAGAGGAGGCTGGACTTCCTGGGTTCAAACCATCAAGGATACTAGTAGAGGCATCTACTTGTCACCATTAAGATGAGACAAATCCCGTGTTTGAGGATGTTACTAGGTACCGTAGAGTTGTTGGCCATCTGTTATATTTGACCATTATATGTTCAGACATTAGCTTTGCAGTCAGTTGTGCCAGCCAGTTTATGCAGAATCCTACGTACAATCATTGGCATGATGTGTCTTATTTTGAAATGCCTAAAGGGCACCCTAGGACAAGGTGTGTACTACTGTATGAGTGGCACTTTGGATCTTGTAGCCTATTTTGATGCAGACTGTGCTGGATCAGTAGAGGACAGGAGGTCTACATTTGGTTTTGCTGTCTATTTAGGGGAAAATCTTATTTCATGGAGGAGCAAGAAGAGTGTTGTTGCTCACTCTAGTGCAGAGGTTGAGTACAGGTCCATGGCACAGGCTGCATGTGAGATCATGTGGATGGTTGGCTTTCTATAGGATCTAGGAGTGTTAGTTGATACTCTGGTGACCCTTTACTGTGATAATAAATTGGTTGCGCATATTGGCTCCAATCCTGTTTTTCATGAGCAGACGAAGTATATAGAGGTTGATTGTCATTTCATACGGGATGCTGTTCTGCAGGGCAAGATAAGTACCCCTTATATTTCTTTTGAGCTACAGTTAACAGACATTTTTACATTTTCTTAAAAAGAAACGACATGATTTCTTAAGTGACAAGTTGGGGCTCATTGACATATACACCTCAAGTTGAGGGGTAGTGTTGAGTTGTAAGGGGGTGTTAGAATTTTTATTTATCTTGAGGGGGTACTTATGTAATTAACCCAATCTCTTTCTTATAAAAGAGGGTTAGGGTTTTTTATTTGTGGTTAATGCAATTCCTTTGTTTTTAACAATACTGAAATATCTCAAGGGTTCCAAGGAACCTAAGAGACATGGTGTTGCAGTCCTTCGTCATCGCTGTCTTCTTCCTAGGAGACATCGCTGATCATGACTTCGTTGCAGATTCGAAGATCTCACGATCTTGTGAGGATCTTGCAAGGATCATGATTTGCGTTGGTGCTATAGTTGACCTCGCCACAGTTTCATCATCATGTGACGATGCATCTCCTTGTTGCAACTAGGCATGAGAATTACGTCGGGCTTTTGCGGGCTAGGTTTGGCCTGGCTTAAGCCCATTTAATAAATGGGCTAAAAAGGCAGCCCAAGGCTGGGCCTAAAATAAAATTTCTTAGCCCAAGCCCGACCCGGCTCAAAATATAATAGGCTCGGGTTGGGCCAAGTGACCCATTTATTCATGGTCTAATTGTTTATTTTACTTATTCCTGTAAAAGAATATGTAAGTGGAGTTTCGCATCAATAATTATTTTAAAAGTATAAAAAATAATATGATTTTGTACAAGTAAGAAAAAAATGACATGTAAAGGATAATTATTTTTTTCAATTATGTAAATGATGAGCTTATTATATTTTCCTTTTGTGTTATTAAAAGATCTTTAAGTCCTTGTAGGTATACGTCCAACCAAAATGATCCAGCTACATGCATTGTAAATATTTAGCTTGAATATTCAACATATATAGCATATGACAAGCCAACCAAATATAATCAAGGGGGAATTACACTAAAAAATAAATTACTCATCTTATGTGTCTATATTTAGTTCGAATTTGGATGTTCACGGTCTCTATGGCAAGAAGTCAATGGTTAATATTTAGTTCGAGATTGTATGATTGCATTGCACAACTTATAGTTCTAGGGAGCACAGGGGTTAATATTTTGTTGGTTAAAAAATAGTAAGAGTAGTCGGTGCTTATTTAGTGTTTAATGTATGACGAATATATACTATATATTTTGATAGATAGTATGAATATATATGCACTACTCGCTACTGCTTGCCAGGGTTTTGGTTCTGCTGTAGGGAGTGTCTTGCAGTGGCACTGTTGTCTTGGTCATCCTTCTTTGAACAGGATTAAATGCATCATCTTGCATATACCTGCTATTACAGAGATTCTATGTGATGCATGCTAGCTAGGGAAGCACCGCAGATCGTCTTTTTCTTCCAGTACAGCACCAGGGACTACATCTACTTTTGAGATTTTGCATATGGATGTTTGGGGTCCGAGTTGGGTTCTTGATCGACAAGGACATAGATATTACTTGATCATTATAGATGATTTTTTCCGTTTGTCTTAGTTGTTTTTATTGAAGAATAAGTCCGATGCTGGACATGTCATTGAGACCTTTACAGTGGAAATAAAGAATTAGTTTTCTGTTGTGGCAAAAATTGTGTGATTTGATAATGCCTTGAAGTTTTGTACTGTTAGATTAGCACAGTTTTATAGGTCTCATGGTATCATACACCAAACATCATGCCCCTACACCTCGTAGTAGAATGGTGCGGCAGAATGGAAGCATAGGCATATCTTAGATGTGGCACGTACTCTTCTCATTCACCACTGTGTGCCACGTCTATATTGGGGAGATGCCATACTTACTGTTACCTTATCAACAGGATGCCTTCTTCTGTTCTACACAAGTGCACTCGGCATGCATTGTATCCAGACAGAGATCTGTTTCACTTGCCTTGTGTCTTTGGGTGTGTTGCATTTGTACGCTTGTTGGGGCTAGGGAGAGACAAGCTTGCACCCACTACCTAGAGTAGTGAATTGTGTTTTTCTTGGATACTCCCAGACCCAGAAGGGGTATCGGTGTTTTGATCTTATAGTAGGGAAGCTTTTTGTGAGTGTAGATGTGACTTGTCATGAATTTGTGTCGTTTTTTTCTCTTGCGGCATGGCAATTATTGTCGCAAGATGAGTTTGCCCCTATGCCTATTCCTCCAGTTTAGATGGATG
This sequence comes from Thalassia testudinum, assembly GCA_037157565.1. Lineage (NCBI taxonomy): Eukaryota > Viridiplantae > Streptophyta > Magnoliopsida > Alismatales > Hydrocharitaceae > Thalassia > Thalassia testudinum. The sequence goes on from JAZHRO010000003.1 coordinate 28,431,079, forward strand.
AGTTTCCCATCTTTGGAGATGGTTCTACATGTAATAGTGATAGTCAGGCACCAGAGAGTGCGTTTGCACCTGACAGTACAGTTGATGGTACTATTCATGCACCTATTGTTGGAGAGAATATCAGATATCAGGATCCGATAGTTGTCGTTCAGAAACTAGTTACTTACAAGAAATACACCCCCTACTTCACCTCCACCATCCTCCTTACCACAGGTATGTGTTGAGGCATCTGACACTTCTGTTCCTAGTGATGATTGTGCACGATTAGGTGATATTGTTGCCAATACTAGCAGGGTATTGTCCTTTCTTAGAGAGTATGCTTTGGATGTGCTATAGGAGACAGGGATGCTAGGGTCTAAACCAGCCAATATTCCTATGGACCCCAAGGTCTATCTTCATGATGAGCATGTAGATCTTGTTGATAGTAGAGCATACAGACAGCTTGTGGGCAAGTTGTTGTACCTAACTATTACCAGACCTACTATTGCCTTTGCAGTAGGCAAACTTAGCCAGTTTATGGAGAGGTCAATGAGGCTGCATTGGCAGGCAGCTATGTAGGTGCTGAGATACTTGCAAAAAGCACAAGGTCGTGGTATTCTCTTTCAGAGAGGTTCTCCTCTGATAGTGGTAGGATATTTCGTCGCTGATTATGCAGGATGTGTGGTTGATAGGAAATCCACCATTGGTTTCTATACTTTTGTGGTTGGTAGTCTGGTTACCTAGAGGAGTAAGAAACATGGGGCAGTTTCTCGCTCTAGTGCCGAATCAGAGTATAGGGTGATGGCCTAGATTGTTGCAGAGATGGTATGGATACGGTGTTTGCTGCGTGATCTACATGTCTAGATTGAGGAACATATGGAGATACGATGTGACAATTGGGCGGCTATATACATACCTAACAACCCGATGTTTCATAAGCACACCAAACACTTTGAGGTTGATTGCCACTACACCAGAGATCTCATACAACGTGATTTGCTGTGTACCACTTATGTTGCATTGAGGATTAGACTACCGATGTATTCACGAAGCCTCTACCTCGATTGGCATTTGACTATTATTGTTCCAAGTTGAGCATGATTGACATCTATGCTCCAGCTTGAGGGAAGTATTGATGCTCCTATTTATTTCTAGTTATTTTATCACTTTTGGTGTACAACAACAACAACCAAGCCTTTTCCCACACTAAGTGGGGTCGGCTATATGGATTCTTTGCCTCCACACAGATCGATTTTCAGCCATTTTAGGACTTAAATTAAAGTAATTGATGTCATACTTAATAGTTTCCTTCCAACACTTGTTTGGTCTTCCTCGCCCCCTCTTAGCGGGTCAGCCTCCAACTTCTCACATCTCCTAACTGGAGCATCTAGTGGCCTTCTTTGTAAATGTCCAAACCATCTTAGACGGGCCTCTCTCATTTTATCCTCTATCGGTGCCACCCTAACCCTGTTTCTAATAAATTCATTTGAAATACGGTCCTTTCTTGTATGACCACACATCTATCTTAACATCTTCATTTCTGCCACAGACATCTTCTGTACATGCCTATAGTTTATAGCCCAGCATTCAGAACCGTACAACATGGCTGGTCTTACCACAGCTCGATAGTATTTTCCTTTGACTTTTAAAGGAACCTTTTTATCACAGAGAACACCAGAAGCACCCCTCCATTTCAACCACCCTGCATTAATTCTATGGGTAACATCACCATCAATTCCACCATCATGTTGGAAAATGGATCCTAAGTACTTAAAAATATCTTTCATTGGAATGCACTCTTCTCCAATTTTTACATCAATCTCTTCGTTGTTCCCTCTACTACTAAACTTACATTCCATATACTCAGTCTTCGTCCTACTTATGCGTAATCCTTTATCTTCCAGGGCTTCTCTCCAAAGCTCAAGTTTTCTGTTCACTCCATCTCTTGTCTCATCAACCAACACAATGTCATCAGCAAAAAGCATACACCAAGGCACCTCAACTTGGATATGCTTCGTCAACTCATCCATAACCAAGGCAAAAAGATAAGGGCTTAAAGTCGAACTTTGATGCAGACCAATGGAGATATCAAAGTAGTCTGTCAAATCATCCTTAGTCTTTACACAAGCTATAGCTCCATAGTACATATCCTTAATGAGGTTGATATATATAATTGGCACTTGTCTCTTCTTCGAAATTCTCCACAAGATATCTCTTGGGACATAATCATAGGCCTTCTCCAAATCAATAAAAATCATATGTAAATCCTTTTTCTTCACTTTGTAAGTCTCCATCATGCGTCTCAAGAGGTGTATTGCCTCAATAGTAGACCTGCCTGGCATAAAGTCAAATTGATTTTCAGTTACCATAGAGACTTGCCTCACCCTTCTTTCAATTATTCTTTCCCAAAGTTTCATCGTATGACTCATCAACTTAATACCTCTATAGTTGGAACAATCTTGTATATCACCTTTGTTCTTGTATAAAGGTACCACAAAACTTTTCCTCCATTCCTTTGGCATCTTCTTGCCTCTCCACATAGTATTAAATAAATTTGTGAGCGAAGTTATACCCCGTTCTCCCGTCATTCTCCAGACGTCTATAGGAATATCATCAGGCTCAACAACCCTCCCACTTTTTATCATCTTCAGAGCCTCCTCTACTTCTTTCTTTTGTATCCTTCGATAACAAGATCGATTCACATACTCTTCAGAGTTAACTAACTCCCCTAAGATGATATCATTCTTTTGTTTTTCATTAAAAAGCTTATGAAAATATCTTTTCCATCTTGTCTTTATATCCTCACTAGCTATAAGCACCCTTCCTTCTTCATCCTTGATGCATCTTACATGCGTAAGGTCCTTTGCTTTCCGCTCTCTTGCTTTACTAACTTGAAAATATCTTTTCACCTTCTTTAGAATCAAGTTTCTTATAAAAATGCTCTCAAGATTTTGCTTTTGCTTCACTAACAATTTTCGTTGCATCTTTCTTTGCTCTTTTGTAGTTTTCCATATTTTCATCGGTCTTATCTCGATATAAGGCTTTAAAACAGGCTCTTTTAATTTTAAGCTTCTCTTGCACTTCCTCACTCCACCACCAAGCCTCCTTTTGTCCTGGAACACCTCCTTTAGATACGCCTAACACCTCCTTTGCCACCTTCCTAATACAGTTTGCCATATTTAACCACATTTCATCAGCACTACCATCAAGATCCCAAGCCTTTTGTTGCATCATCTTCTCTTTAAATCTCACTTGCTCTTTCTTAAGATTCCACCATTTAATTATCAAATTCTTAGACGCTAATTTTCTCTTCTTTGCCTTCTTCAAATGAACATCCAACACCAAAAGACAATGTTGAGCAGTTAAACTCTCCCATGGAATAATCTTGCAATCCTTACAAGATAAACGATCCCTTCTTCTCAAAGCAAAGTAATCAATCTGCGTTCTCGTTAAGCCACTTTTATAGGTAATCGAATGCTCTTCCCATTTTTTGAAGAAAGTATTTGCTATGAAAAGATCATAAGCCATAGCAAAATCAAGGAACGTCTTCCCTTCTTCATTCCTAACACCAAAACCATGATTTCCATGCACTCCTGCATACTCTAAAGCATCTTTTCCCACATGCCCATTTAAATCTCCACCCAAGCAAATCATTTCAGTCTGTGGGATTCCTTGAATTATCATATCAAGCTCTCCCCAAAATTTGTTCTTTATTCTTTCCTCTAGACCAACTTGAGGTGCATAAACTGAAATGACATTCAAGATCTCTTCTTCTAAGATTAATTTTATCAAAATAATTCGATCACTTAATCTCTTAACCTCAACCACGCTCTCCTTCAAATCCTTATGAATTATAATACCCACGTTGTTTCTACCTTTGTCCTTTCCTGAATACTAAAGTTTGAAACCTGTTCTCTCGATTTCCTTTGCTATTATAATACCTTTGTCCTTTATCACTTTTGGTGTATTTTGATATTTTTATTTTTGGTCTGGACATACATTGTTATTTACCCAAACCTCTCTCTTTATAAAGAGGTATTGGGTCTTTTCCTAAGAAATAAGATTGATCATTTTATCCCACTATATATGATAGATATTAATGTAATTGGGCCAACAGGCTAGGCCTTAAGGCGACCCTATAAATGGGCCAATGGGCCAAGTTCGGTTTTGGCCACCTCGGCCCGAGGCCTAGCCGATTTAATAAATGGGTCATCTTTATAACCCAAGCTCGACCCAAGTTAATTTCAGGCTCAAGCTTGAATCGGCCTAATCAGGCTGGGCCTCGGGCTAGGTTGGTTCGGCTCAACCTAATGCTCATCCCTAGCTGCAGCCATGAGGATCTCACAATTGATGCCACAACAGCAGTTTGATCTCTTTCTTTGGTTCCTTCATCGTTGCTCAACAGTCTCCTCTCAAGCGCCTCCGTCGATGCTGTAGTTGATCTTGCCACCATTACCTCGTTGGCACGTTAACCATGCGTGGAGGCACGTTGTGTGCTTCACTTTTTTCTTTGACTTCTTTTTCTCTGTTGCTGTTGCCTCACGCTGTCGCTATGATCGCCATCACCTCCATCGTCATTGCTTTCTTCTTCGACTGCTTCCTCTTTTGCTTTGCTGTTGTTATCGTTCATGCGTGGAGGCAGTAGAGATCACGATGTTGTCCATCTCACGATTTCGCCGCAACTAGCACACCATCTTGCTACAACCTTCTCGTGTTCTCATGATCTCGTGTGAGAGAGTTGCCATGGAGTCTCAAGAAAAAAAATGGATGTGGAACATAAAAAATAATGATAAAACTTAAGAACAATACACTATGATACCATACTAATAAATAGATAGAAACGGAATAAACACAATAATAATATCTAAGCATAATAGTAAAAACACTTGATTTATGTGGAAACTTCACTCATGAAGAGTGGAGAGAAAATCATTGGGAAAGGATCCTATGGGGTGAGATATTTCTATTCTCTTTTTCAAAGATAAATTAGGGGATAGATGGACCTTATATAGGCGACCATCCTCCTTAGAAACTTGTCCGCACATGGTGTGGGATTAAAACAAGTCTCACTGCAACTCTCCACTCAACACAGGCCCATGACATATATTGCTTGCTGGATTATATGTGTAGTATCCTTTTTGGCTTATCTTAAAATAATTGCAAAATTGCCTACTCAAATGTTGTATGGTGATATATTAGCTACTTATCATGCCTTCAACTCAATTTTTCATCATCACAATAACATTCTCAATGTTGTAATTGATGGAAAAAGTACCATATCCTCTACTATTTGGAGCCTCTTATTGTTGATATCTTTATCAAGCCATTATAATGCAAGCATTATCTCTTCCTATGCAACAAGCTGAGCATGCTTGGCATATATACTTTATCTTGAGAGGAAAGTGTTGGAATAATTGACTTATTTCTATTGAGTTTTTTCTTCTTTATTTATTTCCTTTATCGTGTATTGCTACTATGTATTTCCTATTCTTATTATGACCCATCTATAGTCTATAAATAGCGGGGTTCCTCCACTTCCATGATGAAAATTCATAATTCTGTCTGTGTTAAGAGTGTAACCTTTTTGTGCTTTGAGTTATGTTTTAGTCTAATCAATCTTATCCCAGATAAAAATATTTGGTGATATAATTAAAATAACAAATGGATTAGTGTCTTTGGTTATTAATATCATAATTGATTAATGTGCTTTTTAGATGAAAACTGAAAACAGATCTTGGAAAAAAGTAAAACAAAATTTGTCAAATATCTACTAAAAAAAAGTCAAATATTTGATGTGTGAAGAGAGGATCATTTCATTTTGGCGATGAGGTAAGGTTATTAATAATATATGGAGGTTTGATGTCAGATTAGATGGAGGGAGGGGATCCTTCCTCTAAAAAAAACTCGGTTATCCCCCATTTTTGAGGGTAAATACCAAAAACTGACCAAGCCTAAATGCTTCCCTTGCTTGCGAAGTGGTCAAACGATGAACCTAAAGAACATAGACATTTCCTGTTTGCTCCAATAAAAAAAGTTCTTGCTTCTGCCTTTGTCATAAAATTGCTTCTAATGTTTTGATTTTATTTATCTTTTCCTCCACTGCCCTCCATGTAATGAAGGTATGTGACAATTGTCTGCAGTTACCTGCCCATACTCAAGCAAAGTTTTCAGGAGCTTAGTTCAGGAGCCAATTCAAATTATCAGCTGGAAACTGTACTTATGCGACTACTACATGCTCTGGAGTTGAATATGGATGCAAAATCGAAGCAGTACAAGGATCCAGCCTTGGCTTACCTGTTTCTCATGAATAACATTCACTATATCGTGGCATTTGTCCGGGGGTGAGTGTAATAAATTTCTTAAGCTATGTTTTATATTATAAACGTTGTAATTCTTCCTTTGTCTACCAGATCAGAAGCCACCATCCTTTTAGGCAATGATTGGTTAGTCAGACACAGAAGGACTGTGCAACAGCATGCTGTTCAATATAGACGTGTTGCTTGGGCTCAGGTACTTTGTTTATAGGGATCAAGTATGATTTCTAGAGGAGCATTGTGTCTAATTCTTTCCTTCTTTTAGTTTACGGTGTTCACTTGTATAGGTTGTGCAATAAAGGTCAGTCATTGAGGGTAAAACTGATAAGAAAAGGTGATGCACAGTGGACTTATTGCTGCATATTCTCATTTTGCCATCGATGCCTCAAAATCAAAATACAAGGGGGTGAAAATCAATATTTTATTTTATTTATTTTCAATTTTTTTTTTAATTTTAAATTGTTAGAGTAAATTGAATAATATGAAAAAGTAGAGGCATAAAAGATGTCAAACTATAAAGCAATGAAAAAATATTTGATTTACATGGAAACCCAACTCATGAAGTGCATGGAAAAAACCACAGGAGAAGGCCTCGATAGGGCTAATATCTTTGTATTCTTCTCAAAGAAACAAGTGGGGGGTACATGCCTATTTTTAGGTCATCACACAACACAAAGTCTCATTCCAATATATGGGACTAAACCAACTACATACTCGAACAGAGTATGTTATGTTTAGGGGCATTTTGTTAATTATTATTTCTTGTGGGTCTTATACTTCACTCATAGTCTCTCTCTACATAAAGAGGGGTATGATTTCTTTTAAAAAATTAAGTCATCATTTTCTTTTCTAACATGGTATCAGAGTGGTATAGGTTTTAGGCTCTTCGTGCCCTAATACCTTCCCACTGAAACAAAAAACCAAGGAGAGAAGATCTCCTCTCTCTCTCTTCCTCATTTTTTACCTTCTCCAAGCAGTAGCAGTGTCGTCACCTCCAAGCAGCAGTGCTGCCGCCCTCGTTGCTACCCATAGCAACATCGATGACCCTGGTGTTGCCCATAGTAGTGCTGCTAGCCTAGCAGCAGTGTAGATAGCGTTGCTAGGGGCTGTTGTAGCACCCAGCAGCGCTGCTAAGGGCTGCTAGTGCTAGTTTGTTGGGTCTTTAAGGGTTGATTGATTGCCATTGAGGCCTCTTCTTGCATCTTGGGTCACGTGCGCCTCCTGATGTGACTCATGATGCATTCCCTTGCATCCTCTTGCTTTCTTCTTTGTTGACTTCTTCTGACTCCACATGGTTGCGTCTTGACCCTTTACTTCTCTTAAAGTCAAGCTGATGCCTTCCTGTACGTCGGTAGTGATTCAAGGCACCTTTATGAATCTTAACGGTGTCTAAACTACCTTGTTGGGTCATAGGCTTTCAAGATTTTTGTTGGACAGAAGAAGCTCTATAGTTTGACTAAGACGACCCTCAGATTGTGAAAGATGGGAAGAAAACAATTATCTAGTGATGAATTGGATGATGAATGGTATTGAGACTTTGATTGCAGCCAATTTGTTATATAAGAAGATTGCCAAGGAGATATGGGATAGCTTTGTAAAGAAATTTTCTTAGAAGTCCAACCACGCTTGTGTTGTTGACATATAGTGTCGAATTTGGCCGACTTCTTAAGGGGAGCACTCTCTAGTTGATTAGTATACTAAGATGGTAGCCTTATTTGTGGACTTGAATGTATTTCAACCCTCATGCTATGATAATAGATCAGGCAACGACATGTGTGTGTGGCAGGTTTATAGATTCCTAGATGGCTTGAGTTTTAGATGTCAGCTTGCTCGTGATCATATTCTTGTTGTGGAGGTTATTCTGATTTTGAGTCACTTTATGGAAGGCTGTAGAAGTTCTCAGAAGTGAGCAGGTAACACTGGTTCCTATATGGTCTGTGACTCCTATTAAGATGTTTGCTTTTGTTGTTTATGGTAGGCGTAGGGAGCCTGGAGCAAGTTGTGGATGGGCTAGAGGTTGTGGGCATACTTATAAGCCCTATATTCACTGTAATTGGACTAACCATTCATTAGATCGTGTTGGGCCAAGTTTGAATGAATAGGTCATGCTAACTCTGCTGTGACTCAGGAGTTCTCTCCTGGTGGACTTTGCTACGTTATGTGTTGAGGGGTGCTTTGTCTTTTGCTTTTATTGTTAGATTTATGTTACAAATTTTCCTTCACCTCTTTCTATATAAAGAGGTGTAGGGATGACTTAGTAATTATGAAGTTTCGTTTTCTTCAACTTGGTATCAGAGCCAAATTGGGGATACCACCCAACTAAACCCTAACCCTACCTCAAGCCTTGCCCATTTGCCGTCGTTGGCCACCACAGCGCCAGCGGCAGCCAACCGCCAGTCGCCAGCAGCAATCGGTTGCTGCTAGTAGCACAGCAACCGCCGCCTGCTGCTGCTAACGCAAGTAGTGTGGGCAACAGCCAACCTCTACCGCTCGTGCCACTGCTCTTTGCCACCGTTAGTGTCGTCCTCTAGAGAGAAAGGAGAGGACAGCGTTGTCATGTGGTTCCTCTCCTTGTTGGGCAATAGGGGGAGGGGCTGATTTGGCTATCATTCTCTTTAGAAGGTCTTTGACTTGGGTATGGTGTTTTGCTAAGGTTTAAGGCTTTCTGGAAGGTGTTTGAAAATTCTTCCTTGTTGGTATGATCAAGTCAGTGCTTTGATTATTGTTTGGGGTGTGATTTCCCTTGTTGATGCATTTTTTGTGGTGTGTATTCCCCTTGACTTGTTGACGAAACCGCGTGTGAGCGGACTTTTGGGGTGTGTATTCCCTTATTTTATCAAAAATCAGATCTGTGTTTAAAGGTGTTTGTGGTGTGATTTTACTATGGCTTCATTGTCGTTAGAGATTGGAGTGACATCAGAATAGATCAGAGAGAGTGTGGTTTACAAGAATCCATTTTTTGCATCAATTGTGAAGGTTGATGAGACCAATTACCCCCGTTGGTCTCAGACGTTCCTTGTTACTGTAGGACATGTGAAGCAACCAGTGTTGTAATAGTCGGTAGTCGGTAGTCGGTATTCAGTCCGCTAAGCCACTGACTAAGGAGTATACGGTATGCGGGAGAGTAGTCGGGGAGTACTTGGTTGGGCATTTTTTTAATATGTATATATTATACACACACAACCACTCATGTATATAGACACACATACATGATACATCAAGAAGTAAAATATATCATTGCATAAAAGTAAACTATTTTCAAGCTTACAATAATACCAAGTTACTAACGAAACAAAAGTACTAGTTCAAAAGAAAGCACAAGTTCCAAATAAAAAACACAAGCACAAGTTCCTTTGCTTTAATCAACAAAACAACAGAAAACACATCTAAAGTCAAAATTGATTATCTTCCTCATCCAAAAACAGGGGAACATCCTCTTCGTCTTCATCTTCATCATCTATTTCTTCAAAACTATCTTCCTACTCAAAGTCAAGTGATGCTGAGCTAGAAGCTCCTTTGCTTTTGTTAAGTCTTTTGCTTCTTCTTGGTTGTAAAGCATCTTCAGCACCACATGCCTCTGCAACAGCCTCCCAAGTGAGCCCTGACTATCTTCTCCAACTTCCAAATCAACAACCCATGCCTTTGCATGTGCAAGATCTTTTGAAGCAAGGGGATCCTTCCTTGCTCCCTTTATTGCCATTCCTTCAATTTAGCATTGCAGCACACATAGACTAAGTCATTCAACCTCTTAGTTGTCAACTTAACTTTATATTTCGAATGAATCTGCGAATCAATAACAAAAAATTATAAGGTTTGGAAAGTGAAAAGTCTTACACATAATATGCCATTAATTAGGTCATTACCCTTTCGAATGCACTCCAATTCCTCTCACATCTAGATGATGTAGAGGTTAAGTTCAAGATTTTCATTGCCGTTGATTGCAAATTGGGTGCTTCACTTCCATATAAGGACTGCCAATTAGCTATTAAATGTGTAATATTAGTCAATTGGTGTAAACTTCATAATCCAATTAAAAACAAACCTTAGAATTGATATATAGAATTACTTGGATCAGAATGTTCACCATTGACAAATCTTTGCTTCACAGCTAATGGCTTGCCAAATATGCCATGACTAAGCTTATAGTCAATCAATTCCTTCCTTGTGATGATATCTTGCACCTCTAAATTAGGATATAATTGCTTAATGCAATCTATCAATCCTGGTTTTACCATTACATTTTTTTCCAACATTGTACAATTTTTGTAGAAGTAATATGGGTTGAGAAAATATGCAGCCATGTGAAGAGGTGTATCAAGTCGTCCTTTTGTCTTCTTTTCTATTGCATCCAAGAATAATTTACAAGAGAGCTCTTTATCTTTGCCACTAAAGCATGCCTTCACTTCTTTTTCTTCTTCTAAGCCTCCATACAGAAAACCCATAGATGGTTTTTTATTTGAGTCAACCAATCGTAGTAATCGAACCAAGGGTGTAAAGATCCTCACTGATATTGTAATTTGATTCCAAAAAGTTGTACTCAAAACTATTGAAGTTGCGTGCACCCCATCTTGATGCTTTGATCATTTGCATCTTTGCCATTCATTAAAAGAGGACATGAATCTCAATTTTTCCTTCTTTTCGAAGATGCTTTGCAATGTAAGAAATGCAGTGCCTTATGATATCCTTCTGCTGTGTGAAGTGACGCAACATGCTTAAAACCTGAGCATGACTATAAATGAATACAGTGAGCTTCCTTGTTCTTGCAATTCCATTTTTTATCTTAGGCTATTTTCCAATCTCTTCTAACACCAAATCAATGGTGTGAGCAGCACATGAGGTTTAAAAAATTTGTGGATACTTCATCTTCAACAACATTGCAGCAGCCATGTTGTTTGAAGCATTGTCAGTGACAATTTGAACAACATTTTCTTCTCCAACCTCCTTAATGCATGCAACAATCAAGTTGTATATGTAATCAGTAGTGTGTGAATCACTAGAAGTGTCAATTGACCTCAAAAAGCTAACACCAAGGGGGCAATGGATGCACAAGTTCATGATACTCCTTCCACGTCTATCAGTTCCTGCATCTGTCATGATAGAACAACCTATGATTTTCCACATCTCTCTGTGATTCTCTAAGTTCTTATGAGTCTTCTCTACTGCCTTCTTCAAAAATGGGGTCGCGATCTCGTAACGTGTAAGCGGCTTCATCCTTGGACCATACCTCCCAATAGCCTCAACCATCCGATTCCAAGAATCATTCTCAGTGAGTGCATTAAAAGGAATCATGTTGATGTAGTCGCATTCACATATATACTCGCAAACCTTATCCCTTTGGTCCTGATGGGAACACCATCATGAGCCATAACTATTTAGTTATTATCAAGGAATAAATGCTCCTACATAACTACCAGAGAGCCATAATTCATTGCATAATCATTATGAGAGAGACAAGAAATCAGGGTTAAAACTGTAATTTTACCATCATATCTTGAATGCAGAATAATCACGGGTTTTTCCACGGGGTAATTAAGGGTCAAATGGTCTTAAATATCCAACAAGTGGGTTAGAACAGACAGAAAAGGATTTTCGTGTGTTTTGAGAATTAAATGACTTCTGAAACCCTAAAAATAGATCCGTTTAATTAACTGAGGTTCTAGTTAGGATAAATTTATCTAAACTCTTTAAAAATCGTAGAAAAATATTATCTAGGATTTGATACCTTCAATTTGATCATTAGAACCTATCTTGACATAAAACAGAGTCTCAGACTGACATTTGCCCTAATTTGGATTTTTGCATAAAGTACCTAGTCAAACTAGGTCAAAATCAAAATCCAACTTCACCATTGGATTCCTTAGGTCCAAATTAGGTTTGTACCAAAATTTAGGCCCAATTTGAGACTGTCTTGACCTAGTTTGCAATTTGGTCTTGTCTGATTCTTTTATATCACACATATGCCCTTAACTTTCAAAATTCTTACAAAAAAGCCCTTATCTTTATCATCATTTTTTTCAAATAGGTCCCTGCCGCCATGAATCCTATTCCTACAAACTCCGATGACCTAAATTTGGCAAGTTTCCTTGATTCCTTGACGAATCCCTCTCAGATTTGAAAGGGAAGTTCGTTATGGAATTCCCTTCCTTTTGAGCCAATTCCCACGCCCTAAAACCTTTCCAATATCTCATGAGAGCGCATGAGAGATTTGGGTATCCTAGAGAATTCCTACTCCGACGAGCTTTCTAAGCTTCCCAAGCTCAAAACTCCCTCCAGAGGCCTATAAAAGGACCCCCAGATCAGGCCAAACTGGGCAAAAGCTCGATTTTGGCTGGAAACTCCCCATAATCCTCCTCCCTCTTCCGGTCGAAAGGCTCTTCGAGCTCCGACGACCTCTTCCGTCCTCATTCCTCGTCCGTTCGCATTACCGGCGACGGATTTGCCTCCCTCATCCTCCTCTGCGTTACGCCATACCAGCAGGCACACCTATCTCCTTCATTGTCGCCGTTCTTCCCCCATCGGAGTCACCTTCGTCTCCGCGCCAGCCATATCGCAACTGGTGTCACCTTTGCCCCTCTTCGTTCGCTAATCACCTAGATAAGTTCCTTAATTCCTCTACTTTATTCACACACCAACCGCACTACATTTCGACCACCATATCACACCGATCACCTTCGTCTTCCCCATCTCCGACCACTCCTCCGGCGAGTCCATCTCACCTCCACAAATCATCAATCAACTCGCCAACCATCTCACGTCTTTTGCCGCATCACGCCCTACCAAACCCCTCTCCCTATTTGCCTTCCCATCCACCCAAACCCTCTGCCAAACACCATGCCCTCCGCACCAACAGTCCGAGGTCGTCAGACCTCCTTACTCCGCCAATCACCTCCGCACCACCATGGTTACGCTTGTCGTCCGGCGACGCTTCCTGGGTGCTTTAACACAGCCGAGAGGCCCTATTCTTGGTTTTCAGGTAGCAGGTCATTGCCGCCATTGACGAAGTTTCGAGTAAAACTTGAAGCCTTGCTCCAGGCATTGCGAGTCCCAGGTGAAGTCCCAGGCGCTGTGGCTTTGCTCAAGGAACATGCTTAGGACTCCAATTGGGGGGAATACACCCAGCAGCAGGTGCAATCAGACGGAGAGTCATTAGCGCAGCGCACACGAAGGGAGGTGGGATTAGTACCACCTCGGAAGCTGACAAGGCCGTTCACCTGCATAAATTGAAAAAGTCGCATAGGCTGTTCGCCTCAGCATGCACAGGGGGTGAGGTCCCCGCACGCGCCCTCACGCGCCTTGCCCGCGACACCTTACACGCGGGTCTGGTCAATCTGTATACCCGCCTAATCTAAGCACTCCTTGGCTGCCACTCACGGTCGGCAGCCTTGGTCCCAGGTACGTTCTATCCGAATACCCGATTACCCGAGGCCCTGAGAGGGCGGATCCGTAAGAGTGAAGGAAAGGAAAGTGCTCGGGGGCAAGGGGGTTTTGCTCTCAGGACCAACGGCCGACACTTAACCGTTTAAGGAACCTTCCCCTTGTGCGTGAAGAAGGAAGAAGAAGAGAGAAGGCAGAACAGTAGAGGAAGAAAAGAAGAGCAGCAGAGGAAGAAAATAAGAGCAGCCAGAGGAAGAAGAGAAGCTGTAGAAGAGAGAAGCCCAATGGAAGAAGAGAAGAAAGCGTAGAGAGAAGCAGCCGGACACTGTAGCAGAAAGCAGGATAAGTCGTCTGATCGGCTAAACAAACGTTTGAGCATCATTTGAAGTGCACTGTGCACTTATATTATGTGGAATTCATTTGCTTATTACTGTTGAAATATTTGAGATAATTGCTAGGGGTAATTGGTGATTCAAATCACCATTTTACCCCATTCTTTTTGCACTATCTGACGTTCACTTTCATTCATATTTACTTGGAATTCTATTGATTATATATTTGTATTGAATTGCAATATTGAGAAGTATTTTTGCCAATTGCTTCCTGTGACTTTCATTCGAGTAATAAATATTATTTGTTTCAAGCGATTTCGACCTATACTACAACGCAACATTTAAAACATCGATTTCGCTCTATTAACAGGTCCTTTGTAAAAGCATCCTTAATTGTACTTTGTCGCAAGTTACCCTTCATAACTTGCACTTTTTCAATAGAATCTGATGCTCTTGGCCTCTTTCCTTCTCTACTAGATTCAGCTGTGCTTGGATCACCATTACCAATGTTGTCAACTTCATCCCGAAGCTCTTCAAGTGCTTTTGCCTTAGTAGACTTTTTTTTTGAGATAGAATTCGTGTACTCCTTGCTGAGCTTCTTTGTCTCATCAACTTTCGAGCAGGGTGCCATATTGCTACGGATATGAGCCAAATGTTGCTTGAATCTATGGATCCCACCCTTCATCGTTTTCTTACAAAGTCTACAACAAACAGTATTGGGATCCTCCTTGTGTGGGAGGTATCCAAAGTTCCATCCAGGATCACTTGATCCTGGTGGGACATAAAATATATCCGAGCATGATTTACCATCGGATTGAGGATTTGTAGGAGCCATAATTCGAATTCACCTTAAAAAATACAAACTTACAAACATCAGAAAATGGTATCAAATACAATTATATAAGTTTATATGACCCAAAACAACATGGTTGTGAAAACAATCAAGTTCATCAAGATATTCTAGACTGTTAACATCATAAAATGGCTGCTGCAATACATGACAATCAAGTTAACAAGATTGTGGACCATTTATGATGTTATAAAGTTCATCATAAAGTTAACATGATAAAGTTAACATTGATACCATTCAAGTTCATACAACCCCTAAACATCAAGATAAGAAATGGTCAATCTTGTGGCCCTAAACATCATAAACAATCTTGTGGTCCTAAACATCATGTGTATCATCCTAAACAATCTTGTGGTCCTAAACAATCATAAATGGTATCATCAATCATAGATGGTATCATGTTAACAATCATAGATGGTATCAAGTTCATCAAAAGATGGTATCAAATTTATGATGTTAACAAGATTGTGGTCCTAAACAGTCTTGTGAAAGAATAGATTGTGGTCCTAAACAATACACATGACAATCAAGATATTCTAGACTGGCAGAAAGAAAGCTTGATTGGATTAGATGTGGTAAAAATCGTAGAACATCAAGATATCAAGAACAAGTTGTAGTAAAAACCTACTTTCTATTTAAATTAGATGGATCATGGAGCAAAAATACCTAAAATATGTCAGGGTGCGTTGTCTGAGGAGGTCAGAGATGGTTCTTGCGGTGTCGGAGAGGGCTATTGGAGGTGATGGCCGGAGAGGGAAAGGAAGGGGCAATGATCGGAGGAGGGGCTACCGCACCTCTCGCGATGTCGGTTGTCGCACCTCTCGCGATGTCGGCTATCGAAGGAGGGGGTTGTCGCATGGTCGCAGCTCTTGCTTTGTCGCCTCCGATTGGAGGAAGGGCGGTGGTCGGAGGAAGGGCGATGGTTAGAGGAAGGTTGTCAGCCTGTTGGACCTTGAAGGAGGGGCGGTGATCGGAGCGGGAGAGGTTCGCTAGGGCATGTGTTCTATAGGGGAGAGGGTTTTTGTCGGGTCAAGTGGGGGTTTGGGGGGTTGACCTCTATGTAAAACTCGCCCAAGTACTCGGCCGACTGCACCGACTACTCGGTCGAGTAGTCGGTGTGGCCGACTATAGCGTCGATTATTGACTATTCAGTCGGGTGAGGGCCGACTACGATTATTCGGCCGAGTAGACCGATTTTCACAACACTAGAAGCAACATGTGCTTACTAGAGCACCATTAAAGTAGAAGATAGGGAAGTATGCAACTTGGAATGGAGATGATGCGATGGTAATGGCCTGGATATTAAACAGCGTGCTACCTCATGTTGGAGATGAAGTCATGTACTGCAAAATTGCTAAATAGATGTGGGACAGTATGAAGGATGCATATTCTCATGAATTCAATTCCACCTAGGTCTTCTAGATTCACTATGACCTTTGTCATTTGAAGTAGAAGTCCATGAGTCTCTCATAGTATTATTCCACTATGAAGGGACTTTTGGAAAAGTATAATGTATGCAGGCTCATGTGCACATCATCTATGAGCATAGATCAGAGGGAGGAGTTCTTAGCTCATATGTTTCTAGCAGGACTTAATGATGATTTTTTTGTTTCATGTTCATAGTTATGACACATTTTGAGCTTCCTGCCATTGAGATCTATAGTAAACTTAGTAGGTTGCATGTACAGCTCACTCCAGAGGTTGTCACCAGTAATGCTGCTTCTGTTCATGCAACTGTGAGTAGACGTGGATAGATTGGAGCCTTTCGAGGCAAAGGCAGGGGGCGTACTGATGGTGGTCGTGGCAAGCCTATCTTCTATTATGGGAGAATTGGCCATGGTGAGGTCAAGTGTTGGAACAAACTTGAACGGCCTGCTGTCGCCAACCAAGTTTCTATGACTACTCCGCTAGCCATGTCTATTGATACAGTGACCCTTGCAGAAGCGAATTATGATGCTATAGTACAATGCCTAGCCTAGTTGACTCATGATTAGCCTCAGTCTTCAGGCACTGCAGCTTATGCCTTTGCATTAGGCATGAATAGTTCGTGGTTGATTGATTTTGGTGCTTTAGATCATTTTTTAGGGAATTCCTAGTGCTTTGGAGATATGTAGGTGTCACAGGATCAGTCAGTTTAGTTAGCAGATGGTAGGCATGTCCCCGTTTGTGGTAAGGGGGGTGTTAGTTACTCCTACTATGCACCTCTCTAATGATAATGGTAAGGGGGGGTGTTTGCATTAAGATGATCAGAACTGATAATGCTTTGGAGTTTTGCACTATGAGCTTGGCTTCCTTCTACGGGTCACTTGGTATTATACATCAGACATCCTGCCCCCAAACGTTGCAACAGGATGGGGTTGCAGAATGGAAACATTGTCATATTCTAGATACAGCTAGAGCCTTGCTCGTCCAGAATAGTGTCCCACATACTTACTAGGGAGATGTTCTTACTGTCTGTTATCTCATTAACAGGCTCCCTTCCTTTATACTTCACGAGTAGATTCCATAGAATATTTTGTATCCTGATTTAGTGTTGTTTCTAGTGCCGTCGAAGACATTTGGGTATGTGGCATTTGTGCATCACCTTGGGCTTGGTCGTGAAAAATTGGCCCTTAGGGTGGTTAAGTGTGTGTTTCATGGTTATTCACGGACTCAGAAGGGATATAGGTGTTTTGATCCTATACACCAGAGGCACTATGTTAGTGCAGATATGACATTTCATGAGTCTATTCTATACTTTTCTACTTTAGGCCATCAGTTAACGGATGTGGAAATGGCTGTGCCAATGCCTGTTCCTCCTGTAGCCATGGAGGATTTCTTCCAGAGTGGTGCTGATTCTTCTCAGAGTGGTAGTGTACCTACTATAGAGCATCCTGTGAGCACATTCAGAGTGGTACCACCCGATGACATGACTTTGAAGGATATCACATATCAGCTTCCTGTCAACTATATAGAGAGAAGATACACCCCCCTCCTTAATTCGTACTAAGCCACCACTCTGTCCTCCCCTGCTTAGGTATGTGTTGAGGCTACTCCCTCCATGTCTATTGATGATGATATTCCTATTGCTATCCGAAAAGCTCTTCGGTCGTGTGCCCAATATCGTGTTGCTGGGAGTGCTGTTTTTGTTGATTCTCAGAGTACTGAGTTTCATGTGTTCGCTGCTGCAGTTTCCAGTGCTGAGATACCCAGTTTCTTCCAGTAGGCTCTACTACATCCACACTGGAAGTCTGCCATGGAGGGGAGATGTCTGCTCTTTATGACAAAGGCACCTGGGAGTTTACTACTTTACCCCCTGGTGCACACCTTGTTGGTGTTAGGTGGATTTTTGCCTTGAAATATAACCCAGAATAGTTTATTTCTTGGTATAAGGCTTACCTCGTAGTCAAAGGATTCACCTAGAACTATGGGGTGGACTTCTTTGACACATTTTCACCGGTTGCTCGTCTTTCCACAGTCCGTATACTTATATTTGTTGCAAATCACTATGGATGGAACCTACACCAGTTGGATGTCAAAAATGTGTTCCTTTATGGGGATTTATAGGAGATATATGCAGCAGCCTCCTGGTTTTGAGGTTAAGGGGGAGTGTATTTGCAGGCTTCGTAAGGTCATTTATGATCTTAAACAGAACCCTGAGCTTAGTTTCAATGTTTGTCTGAGGTCTTGTTTGTTATTGGGATGCAGAGGTCCTTGTTTGACCATTCACTATTCGTGAAGAAGTCTAGTGGTGGTACTGTGGCTCTACTTGTGTATGTTGATGATCTCATACTCAGGTGATGATATAGCTGGTATTTCTCAAGTGAAGGATTATTTGGCACGCCAGTTTGTCAGGAAGTACCTTCGGAAACTCAGTATTTGCTTTGCATTGAGATCGCCACAAGTAAAGTAAGGGATTATGTCACAAAGAAAGTATGCTCTTGACATTCTCCAGGAGACTAGCATGGTTGGATCCAAGGATGCCAATATCCCTGTGGATCCTAAGGTTCACCTCTTTGATGATGCTGTGAAGTTGAAGGACAAGAAGGCCTATAGACAACTGGTGGGGAAACTTTTGTATTTGACCATCACTAGGCCAGATATTAGTCTTGCAGTAGGTAAGCTAAGGTAGTTCTTAGAAAAGCCTACTGATGATCAGTGGCAGGCTGTAATGCAGGTGTTGTGGTATATCAAAGGATGTCCAGGTAGGGGCATTCTATTCTAGAAGAAGGCTCCTATGTTGTTGCCTATTTGGACACAGATTATGCGGGTGATGTTGGAGATAGGAGATCTGTTATAGGTTTCTGTACTTTTGTAGCTAGGAGTCTGGTGACCTGGGGGAGCAAGAAACAAAGTGTAGTTTCATGCTCAAGTGTTGAATCTGAGTATCGTGCTATGGCACATATTGTAGCTGAGATGACATGGATAAGATCGTTGTTGCGAGATCTTAATGTTACTATTCAGGAGCCAATGAAGATGTATTGTGACAACCGGGTTGCAACATACAATGCTAACAATCTCATGTTTCACGAGAGAACCAAACATGTGGAAGTGGATTGTCACTACACCAGGAGCTTAATTCAATAGGGTCTGCTCTGTATTGTTTGCCTTGCCTCTTCAGACCAGACTGCAGACATGTTTACTTAGCCGTTATCTCGCCCTATGTTTGGGAAGTGTAGAAACAAGTTGAGCATGGTTGTTATATATGCTCCAGCTTGAGGGGGAGTGTTACGTTATGTTTTGAGAGGCATTTTGTCTTTTGTTTTTATTTTGGATTTATGTTACAATTTTTCCCTCACACCTCTCTATATAAAGAGGTGTAGGGACGACTTAGTAATTTTGAAGTTTCATTTTCTTCAACTGACTTCCATTTCTCTCCTTAGATGATTATGCTCGTCTAATCATTTGCTTCCACTTCCTTTGCAGACTCTACAGGAACTATAGCCAATCTGGCTACGACATCTTCCACCTTGTGGGTGGTTGACTTTGGTACATCCAATTATCTTATTGGTAAGAAGGATGCCTTTTACATCTATTGATGGGAAGCAATGATTCAATTAACAAAGAAAGTGCTAGAGGTCTTTATATAGAGAGACCTCCTGGGACAATTACAATGAGTACCTCATACAATATAAAAATAACAAAGACATATAAATAACACCTCCTAACACTCCCCTCAAGCTAGATCATAGATGTTAGTCATGTTTACCTTGGAACATGAAAAATCTAACCGCTTCTTGGGAACTACCTTGGTAAAGATATTTGCAGCTTGATCATTAGTGGATATGTATCGGATAGAGATCTTCTCAGCCATTACTGCAATCAACTTATATGTGCTTTGTCCTCTTGTGGAAGGTAAGGTTGTTGACAAGAAATGTAGGAGCCTTATTGTCACAATACATTGGAATTGGTAGAGAGATTGGCACTTCAAAGTCATACATAATGGAGTGGAAGAGCTCGCATGTAGTATGTGCCATAGCTTTCTACTTCAATTCTGCAGTAGACTTGGATACCACATTTTGCTTCTTGCATCTCCTTGTTACAAGATTTCCTCCTACATATGTCCAATTGCCAATGGTTGGCTTCCTATCTTCATGCACCCTTGCATAATCTCTGAGTATCCCTACACCTTTAAGTGCCTGCGTCTCTGGAAATATAAACCTTTGCCAGGTGAATTCTTGAGGTAGCTTAAGGCTTGGCAAACGCCAGACCAATGCACTTTTCTAGGTTCATGCATAAACTGACTTAATCTTTCCACAACATAGGCAATGTTAGGTCTCGTCACAATTAACTACAATAGCTTGCCAATCATGGTCCGAAATCTGGTCACATCCTCCATAATGGGGCTATCAAAATCAACTAGATGGTAGCTGGGTTTGAAGGAATACTTGTTGGTTTACAACCCAGCACCCCTACCTCCTGAAACATGTTCAAAACGTACTTTCTTCCGTGAGAGCACCATGCCTCCATGTATACAATGCACCTCATTGTCCATTTCTCACCTTGACCTTAGTGACAAGCAGCGTGTGCAAGAAGGTTTTAGTAGACTCTAAACCCTCTTTATCACTTCCTGTAAGCAGAATATCATCAACATAAACAATCAGTATCACAGAACTTGCCTCTCTGTGTCATACAAACATAAAGTGATTTGAAGATGATCTAGTGAAGCTAAATTGATGAATTGCTTTACTAAACCTCTCAATCCACGCGCGCAGAATTTGCTTCAACCCATAGATGGCCCTGTTTAGCTTGCATGCTTTCTAACACTCCCCGTGACGTGCAAAACTAGGTGGCTGTTGCATATCTACTTCATGTAGATCGTTGTAAAGGAAGGCATCTTTAATATCAAGCCGGTACATTGGCTATTTAGAATTCATAGCAAGAGATGGGCCCGAACTTAATTCAATTGAGCAATAGGAGAATGTTTCAAAATAATCAATTCCAAAGGTCTATGTATACCCTTTGGCCACCAACTGTTCCTTAAACCTTTCCACTTAGCCATCTGGAAGGTTTTTTAGGGTGAACACCTATCTACACCCCACAACTGTAGCACTAAGGGGTAGATCAACAAGATCCCACGTACCATAGGACTGAAGTGCTGCCATCTCATCCTCCATAGCTACTTTACAGGTAGGGTCCTGTAATGCATCACTATAACTTCAAGGAATCTGATGATTGTCCACAATAAGAGAAAATAACCTAATGAGGCAGGTAATCTATCAGATGACATGCTGTGAAATGAAGTAACGAGCACATGCTCTTTGGCCCTTTCGTTGAGTAATGGGAAGGTCCAAGTTAAATCCCTTAGTAGAAGGAATTATCTGATCTCTATTTGAATCTACAGGATTAGTAGAGGAATGAGCACAGATGGTGAACAAGGGCTCATCCATAGGTGCAGTAGTAGCTCTGTAGTGGAATGCCCGTGGATAAAAACTTGAGGGCTCAGAAAGTGGATTTGGTTGGGCTATAGTCAGTGGATGGGATGGCTCAGAGGGTCTCAGAGGTGGTGCAGATGGCATAAGAAGAGGGATATCCTGTGGCAGGGGAGAAGAGTCTCCCTTTCTCTCCTAAAAAAGGGTAACATCAACACCGATAGAATTTGTGGGCCACTGGGTCATAACAACGATATCCCTTCTGGATCCTCGAGTATCCCAAGAAAATACTGTTATGTGTTGAGTTATTTTGTATGTCTTTCTATTTTTAGTGTTATATTATGTAAGAGCATACTTGTAACTTTATTCATTGGGTGCCTCTCTATATAAAGGCACCTAGGATTTTTCTAATAGAATCGATGGCATTACAACCCAACATGGTACAGAGCAACGATCCTAGATCGAGGTTTTGGTATCCCACCGAGAACTAGCCTTCGTTCCCTTCCACCCAAACCTTAGGGCGTTGGTGACCCTTCCTCACTGTTGTTGGCCTCCTTCTCGTCGCCAGCCCCTCTGACTAGCAGCATCGCCTAATGCCACCGGTCAAGGAGGCCCCTAGCGCTGCTGATCATGCTCGTTTAGTGCTGTCGCCCCTATAGGTGGTGATCTAGCCACCTGAGGGAGTTGTAGTGCTGCCTCCCTCCTCTTTGCTGTGCCGTCGCCCCTTGCTGGTGGTGGCCTAACTGCCTAGGGGTGTACGGTGGCATGAAGAGGTGCACGTCGACCCTCTCTCGTCTACAACTGGCTGGAGCACCACCGTAGCCCCTTCTTCCCCTCGTTCTTCGATCGAGGCAAGGTCTAAGAGGAAGAACAACCCCCTTTGGGGTCTCATTTTGCCCCAAGGGAGGTTGATATGGTCTGATTGCACCTCCATTCTCAGATTTGGGATTTTTTTAGATCGATATATGATCTGATTTTTGCTATAGTAACTTTGTTTTTGGTGATTCCTACACATCGGGTGATATGGAGGAGATCCCTTTAGTGACTCGGCGGGGAAGATGTCTACCTCGAGCGTATTCTCTTTTATGTAAGGTACTTCTATCAAGTTGGATGGTATCAACTTTTTATTATGGTCTACCTCATTTTCTCGATTTGTGGGATCACACAGGAAGAAATATATTTTGACACGAGGAACCTACTGTCAAGTCTGTCGACTGGGAAGCAGACAATGATTGGGTAACTACTTGTATGCTGAATAACATGAAGGAACCCATAGTGAAGCAGGTCATGTCCTATGCATTGGCTAAGAAAATGTGGGAGGTTCTTCATGAGATACATTCTCATAAGAGCAACATTAGCCATCTCTACAGGGTGATTGAGGAGTTGCACTCTTTCCGGAAGGGGACCATGTCCCTTGCTGAGTACTATGGTTCTATGAAGAACCTCTGGGATGAGCATGATACCTACTAGTTGATCTCCACAGATGTTACTGACATAGCCAAACAACGTGAAGCATTCCGATCTGTTCAGTTGCTTGTAGGCCTTGGTCCTGAATATAAGTATGTGAAGTGTCGGTTTATGACACTGGAGGAGATTCCTACACCTGTGCAGATATACGCTCGACTCACTAGGTTGGAGATATCTGACCTTGTGCGACTTTTTGATTCCTCTGCCTTGGTAGCCATTGGTCATGGCAGGGGAGTCTTAGGGGTCAGGGGGAGAGGACGTGGAGCAAAGGTTGGTGGCTATAGCTGAAGACGTGGTTTGTTTTGTGATCATTGCCACAAGACAAGTCATACTGTTAGCAGGTGCTGGATAAAGCATTAGTTTCCTCAGGGTCATCAGGCTAACCAGGTTGCTTATAGCGGAGAGAACTAGCACTATGAGGAGGAAGAACAAGTCAATCATCAGGTCACTATTTCCAAGGAGGAGTATGATAGGCTCGATTCTTCCCAGGTCTCTTCTACTGTCGGCATGTTTGTCTTCCAGAGGATAGGTACTGCTGCTAGCGTCAGAGGTGCGTATAAGCCATTTTGGCTTGTAGACTTAGGTGCATCTTTTCACATCACAGGAGATGTCACCTTTTTTTTAGATCTCAAACCACTGACTACTCTAGTACATGTCAAAGTAGCAGATGGTGCCCTGTCTCCTGTGATGGGCTTAGGTGACATTTCTTTGTCGTCTACTTTACCTCTTTCTAATGTAATGCATGTACTTAAATTTGCTTTAAATTTGATGTCTATCAATCAGATTACCAAGGCATTAAATTGTAGAGCAATTTTTCATGATCACTTCTTCTTGTAGACCTCTTGATGATGTAGATTAGTGGAGGACTTGAGTAGGATGACCTTTATTACATTGATCTTCCACCTGAGCATCATTCCATGGTTGCTAGTTGTGCTATGTTTGCTTTACAGTGACATCTTAGATTGGGATATCTTAGCATTTTTGTTCTTCGTCGTCAATTTTCTAATATGCAGTTTCCAAATTTGTTTTCTTGCAATGCTTATTAACTTGGCAAGCAACATAGAGTTTCTTTTCCTAGTACGAATAAAAGAACTGAGTTTGCTTTCTCTCCTATTCATGTTGATTTGTGGGGCCTATGTCGGGTCAGGAGTTTGAGGGGTTTTCGGTATTTTCTTGTGCTTGTGGATGATTGTACCTGTGTCTGTTAGGTCTTTATGATGAAAGAAAAATCCGAAACTCCTGTATTGATTACAAATTTTGTGAAAGAAATAAAGACTTGATTTTGTACTACTAATCGTATGTTTTAGACTGATAATGGGCTTGAGTTTTGTGAATTCTACTTTGACTTAGTTTTTTTAGTCTCATGGTATTATATATCAAACGTCGTATGTTCATACATCTCAATAGAATGGGGTGGTTGAACGCAAGCTTCGACATCTTGACATTGCTTGCATTAATATGTTTCAAATGCTTGTTCCTGTGACTTTCTAGGCAGATGTTCTTACAACTGCT
This sequence comes from Thalassia testudinum, assembly GCA_037157565.1. Taxonomy (NCBI): domain Eukaryota; kingdom Viridiplantae; phylum Streptophyta; class Magnoliopsida; order Alismatales; family Hydrocharitaceae; genus Thalassia; species Thalassia testudinum. The sequence continues at coordinate 28,455,758 of JAZHRO010000003.1, forward strand.
TTTTTAATTAATAGGGTGTCGTTTGTTCTTGGTGGGAGGGTTCCCTATTCTATCTTATTTCTTGATCAGGAGCTTTTCTCTTTGCCTTTAAAAATTTTTGGATGTGTGCTTTGTTCATTTATTTAAAGTGGACAAGCTTACTCCTAAATCTGTCAAGTGCAATTTTGTTAGTTATTCTAGAACCCAGAAGGGGTATAAATGCTTTGATCATCTTTCACATCGTTTTTATGTTAGTAAAGATGTGACTTTCCTATCATTTGGCTACAGGAAAGCCTCCTGGTGTCATGCAGGATGTTCCATTGCCTATGCCTACTGCTGCACCTCCAGGTCCCTCTGAGCCATCTCCACCTCATGATGGCTCCCCTATTACTTCTCCTAGTCATCCTCAGGTACCCACTCAGGACTTTCAGTGCAGACCCACGTCTATCACTTTACAGGAGGATGAACCACTTTCTACTATTTCTACTCAGTCCTCTACTAATGCTGCTGATTCAGATGGAGGTCCAGATCCTTCACTATCCGAGGTACCTTATGTGGATCTTCCTATTGCCCAGAGGAAGCTACAATAATCTTGTGCTAAATATTCTGTTTCCAATTATATGTTACTTGATCGTTTACCCAAACTATTACCTCTTGTAGCTGATGGTAGAAATATTCCCAGGAATCATAGTGAAGCTTCTCAGGACCTGTCCTAGATGTTGGCCATGGAAGAGGAGATGGCTGCTCTTCAGTCTAGGGGTGCCTGGGAACTTGTTGACCTACCCCTTAGTGCTACTATTGTGGGGGGTAGGTGGGTGTTCACCCTTAAATGCCATCCTGATGGAACAGTGGAAAGATTTAAAGCACAAATGATTGCCAAAGGTTATACACAAATCTTTGTAGTTGACTATTTTGAGACTCTCTCCAGTAGTCAGACTTAATTCAGTGCGCATGCTCCTTTCTTTGGTAGTTAACAATGGCTGGTCTATCTTCAGCTTGATATAAAAAATGCTTTCTCTGTGGTGATTTGGAGGAGGAAGTTTACATGTAGCAACTCCCTGGTTTTGTTGTTGAGGGGGAGTGTCAAAAGGTCTGTAGGTTGAAGAAGGTCATTTATGGCCTTAAGCTGAGTCCCAAGGCCTAGTTTGAGAGATTAAGTAAGGCTGTGCAAGAGTTTGGCTTTACTAGATATACTGCAGATCACTCTGTTTTCACTATGCATGGAGCTACTGGACCAGTCATTTTAATTGTGTATGTAGGTGATATATTACTCACTGGATGTGATGAGACAGGCATAGAGGTCACCAAAAGTTTTTTGCATTCTCAGTTTGTTACTAAAAACTTGGGAATGATAAACTATTTTCTGAGCATTGAAGTACAACATGTTGATGGTGGTTCAGTGTTGCATAGATGAAGTATGCTTTTGACATGCTAAAAGAGACAGGTATGTTAGATTGCAAGTTTGCTAGCATTCCTATGGATTCCTCCTTACCACTTGCAGACTTTGAGAGTCCTTTGCTCGAAGATGTCAGAAGGTACCGTGCTATGGTGGAAAAGTTGCTATATTTGACGGTCACAAGACTTGATATTTGCTTTGTAGTGGGAAGAATGAGGCAGTTCATGCAGTCTCCCAGAGAGATCCACTGGGATGGTGTATGCCAAGTACTAAGATACCTCAAGTAAGCTCCTGGGAGGGGGCTATCTCAATGTCTGGGAATATTCTGATGCAGACTATGCAGGGGCACATGAAGATAGGAGATCCATTACTGGCTATTGCACCTATGTAGGTGGCAATTTTGTCACTTGGAGAGGTAAGAAGCAAGAAGCAAAATGTTGTTTCCAGATCCAGTGCAGAATCAGAATATAGGGCTATGGCCCATACTACTTGTGAGCTTTTGTGGATGTGGTCTATCTTATGTGATTTGGGAGTGTCTGATTTTGGGACAATTCTCATGTATTGCGATAATATGGTAGATGCATTTATTGCCAATAATCGTACCTTCCATGAGAGAACAAAGAACATAGAGGTGGATTCTCACTTTATTAGCGATGCTATTCTCACTGGCAAGATCACTGCACCTTACATTGCTACCGAAGATCAGGTTGCGGATGCCTTCACCAGAGCACTCTCCAAGAAACGCCTTGAGTTATGTTCCAAGCTGAGTATGCTTGATATCTATGTTCTAGCTTGGGGGTGAATGTTGAGTTATTTTATTTGTCTTTCTATTTTTAGTGTTATATTGTGTAAGGGCAAACTTGTAACTCTATCCATTGGGTGCCTCTCTATATAAAGGCACCTAGGGTTTTTCTAATATAAACGATGGTGTTACAACCCAATAGTATGTTATGAGGGTGTTTGTGTCATTTTTATTTTTATTTGGAGTCTTGTAATATTTTGTCTTGCCTCTCTCTATAAAAGAGGCGTATGGTTTTCTTTACAAAATAAGACATTTCATTTCCTTCAACTTGGTATTAGAGCCAAGCTGAGGGCTTCACCAAAGAAACCCTAACCCCTACCATCAGGCCCCCCTCCCACCACCGTTGTCGCCGGCAGCACCGTTGGCAGCACTTGCCGCAGGTAGCTTCCTGTAACACCGCCTCTCTAGCCTAGCATCGCCGGTGCTAGGCAGAAAAAGCCATAGTCAACCCTGCTGCACAGATTGTATGCCGATCGGCACTACCTAGGTAAGTTGCTACCCGTCGCCTAGGCCGCAGGGACCGCCTCTAGTCTGCCGCCTAGACCATCGATCATCGCTTCTTCCTTTCCCTTCGTGTTCTCTCTTGTTGCCTATGTGTCGAGCAACAGGGAGAGCACATCAGTGCCTCTGCTTGATTGGAGAACTCTTGGAGAGTGGTTGATGGAGTTCTAGATCCAAGAATCCTCTGGAAAGTGGTTTGATGGTATTTTTCAAACTTTTCTATTAGATTTGGGATTTGTATTCCCCTGTTTGATGATATCTTGGGGTTTGTATTCCCCTTTGGTGCATTGAAGAAGTGTTCTACGGTGTGTGTGGGTTTAGGGGTGTGTATTCCTAAAGTTGAGGTTGTGTTTCAGTTCTGATTTTTGCATCAGGTTATGTGTTTGTGTTTGCTGAAGGTGCATTATGGCCTCCTCTTTTGAATCCGAAATAAATTCAGGGCAAGTTGGACAAGTAGGAGAAATAGATGTGTACAAAAGTTCATTTTTTGCACCCATTGTGAAGTTGGATGAGACCAACTACCCTTGTTGGTCTTAGACTTTTCTTGTGACGGTGGAAGGACATGAGAAGAAACATGTGATCACTGAGATGCCACCATTGCAGAAGACAAGCAAGTATGCCATATGGAACATGGATGATGCTATGGTGAGAGCTTGGATACTAAATAGCATCATTCCTTGGATTGGAGATGAAATTATGCACTACAAGTTTGCTAAAGAAATGTTGGATCGTTTGAAGATGGTATATTTACATGAACTCAATTCCGCTTGGGGTTTTCAGATTCATTATGACTTGTGCCATTTGAAGTGGGAGAATGACTCTTTCACAGTATTACTCCACTATGAAAGGTTTATTGGAGAAGTATAATGCTTGTCGACCCATGTGCACATCTACTACATGCAGGGATTAGAGATAGGAGTTTTCTGCTTATATGTTTCTTGCTAGTCTGAGTAATGAGTATGCGGTGACTAGATCTCAGATTCTTATCTTGTCAGAGTTACCATCTATTGAGGGGATTTATAGGAGATTGAGCATATTGTAGGTGCAGTCCACACATGAGGTGATTTCTACTCCTCGGCACATGCAACTGTTGGTGCTTATGACAGGCAAGGTCCTTTTCGTGGTAGAGGAAGAGGATGTGGAGATGGTACTTATGGTAAGCCTACATGCACATACTGTGAGAGGATTGGTCATGTTGAGGCCAAGTGTTGGAACAAACTTGGGAGGCCGACTTCCTCTGCCTTGTCCTATTCCCTCTCCGACTTCCAATACCCTCCTTCCTCGTCGAGTGAACAATTTGGAAAAAATATCAACCTATTCACCCCTTTTGGGAACTTGGATGGCAAGGCGGATGGCTAGTCTGGACGAGAGGGAGAGCGAGTGGGGGTTCGCAAGGCAACTGGCGAGTGGGGTGGGGAGAGACGGCCCTGACTGGACGGTGGTGAGGAGGTTGCGGAGGGGAGCGGAGCCGGTGAGGTGCTTCAAATGCCTCAGGAGGGGGCATGTGGCGGCGGACTGCAGGGACACGGTGCGGTGTTTACGCTGTGGCGGTCTGGCGCATCAGAGGTTGGGTTGCGGGCTTCGAGGGTCGGGTGGCGGGGTCTCTTCGAGGCGGGAAGGGACACCCCCACCCCCCCCGGAGGGGGTGCCTCTTGTGGAGGTTGAGGCGCCTTGCTCGGAGGAGATCAAAGCGTTGGAAGGGAGGTTGGTGTCGGCTCTGGTGGCGGTGGTGTTGGAGGGGGATGTGGAAGTGGGAGCTCTGAGAAGGGCGGTCACTGCCTTCTTGGGGAATGGCGGGGGACCCTTTGGGGTGGCTTCCCTCGGAAGTGGGCGGTTTGTGCTGCTGGGACTTGGTTGGGAGGAGATGTGGCGGCTGGCTTTCAAGGTGTTGTGATGTGGCCGGGGAGTGGTGTGGTGTCACTGGTCGGTGAGGTCGGATGGTGCTCTGACAAAGAGACCACCGGCTTGCGTGAGACGGAAAGTGCTGATTGAGGGGGTTCCCCTCTTCCTCCGCACGGTGGAGGTGGTGGCGGCGGCGGTTGCCCCTTTTGCGAGGCTTCGGAGTTGCGAAGGCTTGGGCTTGAGGTCGGTAGATCTGTCGCGTCTCGGAGAGTGGGTGGAGATAAGGCTAGGGCAGCAACTTGTGGAGCGGATGGTACTCAGGTGGGGGAGCTCCTCCTGGTTGGTCCGCATCTCGTGGGGATCCGGGAGCCCTAGGTCCTTCGTTGAGGCGGTGGCTGGTGGTGCGGCGGCGGCACCTGGAGGCGGTAGTAGCGGGTGAGCGGAGGGGCGGGCTGCTTTTGGGAAGGCCGAGGGTCGCAGTGTGGATTGCTGCGAGAATCGTGCGGCGGTTACGATCCCCATGGCGCAGTCTATGGCAGGTGAAGGGGCGGGGATGCGGGAGACCGGTGCGGGTCTTGCGGAGGGGTCGAAGGAGTCTGCGGCACTGAAGTTGAGAGACTCAGTTGATTGCAGGTGCGACCGTGGCCTGAGGTGGCCCCAGGTTTAGTGGGGTGCGCCCGAGGCGGACCCGGGTCGGGTGGGCCTGACCCGATTACGGGAGACGACGGCTTGGGTGCTGATGTCGGTTCGGGTCTCTCCTTGCGGGCAGATCCGAGACCTCTGATCTCTGAAGCTGGCAGGCGGGGAACTGTAGCGGGAGGTTCGCGACACGCTATTGACGGACCGGAACGGGTGGTGGGGCACGGTGTGGTTGGAGAGGTGGGACGCGGGCGGCGACGGGAGAAGTGGTTGTTTGGCCCACAGCGGCTCACCTACAGGCTGCGGTGGTCCTACCGTAGGGGGCACGCTGTGAAGGCTCCGACTGGGAGCGTGGTTGGGGAGAACCGACGTCGGACACAGGTGGAGCTAGGCGTCGCTCCGCATTCCGGAGGAAGAGGCGCGGCGTCGACGACGGCCCTAGCTGGGGGCGCTGACCGGGCGATGGCTGTTCTGGGGATCCCTGCGGTGGAGGGGTGGCGAGCAATGGGAGTTGGTGGTGAGGCTGGAGCTTTGGAGGATGTGGCGAAGGTGCGAAGGGCTGGCGTGGTGGTTGGGCTGCTTGTGGGGGAGGTCCTGACGCAGGGGGACACGCAGGTGCTGGCTGCAGACGGAGGGGTGAATGCGGGGCAAGGTGGGTTGGAGGGTGGCTGTGAGGGGAGTTTGCGTGGTCGATGTGTGTTGATGAAAGAGGGAGAGGTGGATGAAGTGGCTGCGGTGATGGGGTTTAGGCGGTTGACGCATGGAGGAGGTTATCGAAGCTTTACATGACCAAGGTCTTATCGTGGAATGTGAGGGGTTTGAATGACCCATCGAGGCGGACGGCTCTGCGGGGGTATGTTCAGAGATAGGGGCCTGACGTGATCTTTCTTCAGGAGACGAAGTAGGGGAGCTGTGATGGAAGGCTGTGGAAGGAGGTGGGGGAGTGGTTTTGGGGGTTTCTTGGCCTTGGATGCGGTTGGAAGTGCGGGGGGAATTGTTGTGGGGTGGAAGGATGATGATTTCTCCTTGTTGGACTCGTTGGTTGGGTCCCATGTTGTCACTGTCAGGCTTCAGAGGTGCCGAGATAATACGTGTATGCTATTTTCCTCAGTCTACGATCCGACGGAGGGTTGGAAGAGGCAGGCTTTATGGGAAGATCTGAGTCAGGTTGCGGCAGCTTTTCAAGGGATATCTTGGTTGATTGGTGGCGATTTTAATGTCACTCTACTGGCAGAAGACAGACCAGATGGCCATGGTGGATTGGACCAAGGCTCTGGGGTGTTTGCGGGCTTTGTGGCAGAACAGGGGCTGGTTGACATGCCACCTTTGTCCTGTCTCTTCACGTGGAGTTCTGGAGGACAGCGATCCTGGATCGACAGATTTCTTGCCTCAACGGCGATGGCAGAGTTCCCGATGGCGGAGGTTAGACCCCTGGAGCGGCCATTCTCGGATCACACTCCCTTGTTGTGGGCGTCGAATGAGGGATGGAGGCATGGTACGTATTTTAAGTTTGACAGGGTGTGGCTCTTGGAAGAGGGTTTCAGGGGGCTGGTAGAAGAGCGGTGGAGGTCGGTTCATGTGGATGGTTCGGCAGCTGTCAGGTTGGAAACTAAGCTGCGAGATTTGAGATCTTTCTTGAAGGTCCGTATGAAGCAGATTAGGGAGGAATGTGGGATGAAGAAAGAATTGGCTTTTGGTGAGATTGCACGTTTGGACATGGTGGAGGATGTTGGTCTCCTTTCTGACGCTGACAGGGTTTTCAGAGCAAGGCAGATTTAGGTGATACAAGAGGAAGATCGGAAGGTGATGGAGTGGAAAGTGAGGTCTAGGCAGACGTGGCTGAAGGGGATTCCAACACCCGATTTTTTCATATGGCTGCTTTAGGAAAGAGAAGGAACTGGATTGACAGGTTGGTGGTGGATGGGGAGGAGTTTATGGGAAGGGAGGTGGTGGGAGGGGCAGCTGCGAGGTATTTCAGAGAGTTTACTGGGAGAAGACGGGGGGGAAGATGGAGATGGTTAGGGTCTGAGGTATCGCAGATCGGGGAGGCAGAAGCCAGCTTCTTGACGGATTCTTTTGAGGAAGATGAGGTCCGCAAGGCAATATGGGGGCTGAACGTAGATGGTTGTCCGGGGTTAGATGGTTTTCCGGTTGCCTTTTACAAAGAGTTCTGGCCGGTGGTGAAGGAGGATGTGATGCAAGTTGTGTAAGAATTTAGAGCTGGAAATTTGGGGTTCTATAGGCTGAACAGGTTCTACATGTTCCTATTGTCGAAAAAGGAGGGTGCTGAGGAGATCCAGGAGTATAGACCGATAGCCCTCTCGAATGCTATCTACCTGATTGTGGCGAAGCTTCTGGCGAATAGATTGAGGATGTTGGCTGGGATTGTAGACCCGGTGCAGACGACCTTTGTTCCTGGCAGAAATATTTTGGAAGGTTATGTGTTGGCCTCGAAGATCCTTTCGTCCTGGAAGAGAAATAAGGCCTTCATGTGGAAGGTCGATTTCAGCAAAGCTTATGACTCGGTCCAGTGGTCGTTTCTTTGGGCGTCCTTGGTGAAGAGGGGTTTCCCGCTGGTGTGGATTGACTGGATGAAGAGATGTGTCACCACGACGTCTTTCTCGATTCTTATCAATGGAAACCCAGCAGGGGGTTGGATTCAGCTGAGGGGGGTGAGGCAAGGATGTTCGTTGGCCTCGATGCTTTTTGTGATTGCAGCGGATGCTCTTGCGAGAGCAGCTAAGAGGTCGTATGAGAGGAACTTGGTGAGGGGTTTCTCCTTGAGATATGGGACGAGTATCCCGTTACTACAGTATGCGGATGATACGATTTTCTTCATTGAAGGTGGGGAAGTGGAAGCCAGAAGAATGCGGATCCTAATCTTCTTGTTTGGTGAGGCTTCAGGACTGTAGATCAACCTGTCTAAATCTGATTTTGTCCCTTTCAATCTGACTAAGGTGGAGGTGAGGGGGTGTAGTTTGGGTCTTGGCGCAGAGCAAGTGAAGCTCCCGATTAGATATTTGGGATTATCGTTGACAGATGGCAGGATTCTGGTGAAAGATTGGGCTCCCCTGGTGGAGAGAGTGGAGGGGAGATTGGAAGGGTGGGCGTCCAGGTTCTTGTCAAGGGGTGGAAGGTTGGTCTTGCTCGAGGCGGTTTTGGCAGCAATGCCATCGTATTTCACGTTTGTTCTGAAGATGCCTCGACAGGTTGTTGGGAAGATAGAGAGACTTATGAGGAATTTCTTTTGGTCCAACAAGGGGACGAATGGACCGGGTGCCAGGTTGGTTGCGTGGGAGGAGGTCTGCAGGCCGTTGGAAGACGGGGGGCTCGGGGTGAGGGACCTGGGGAGGTCTAATGACACCCTGTTGGCGAAATGGGTGGGAAGCCTATTGGAATGTAGGGAGAATTTGGTGGGTAAGGTGTTCGGGACGGCTTATGGTGGTCCGGTGCGGTGGGATCTCCTGATGTCTCCGTTGAAGAATACTTCTCATTTTTTGAAAGGCCTGTCGATGGTGGCTCATAGGGTGCGGAATTGCTTTGTTCCTGTGGTGGGAACGGGGGAGATTTTCAGATTTTGGCAGGATGATTGGACGGGAAATGAAGCGCTTGCTAGAAGATTCCAGAGGTTGTTTGCTTTGTCCCAGAACAAAGAGGCATCTGTGGCTGAGGTGTGGGAAGATGGGTGGTACCCGTGCTTTGTAGGAAACCTGTCAGATGCGAGAACTCATGATTTTCAGGTTCTGCTTGAAGAGTTAGAGGGGCTGCAACTGGCCTCTGGTACGGATATGTTTGATTGGGATGAAGGTGAATTTTCGGTAGTGGCTGCATACAGGAGATTGTCCACTGGAGATCCCATGGTTGAGCTGGATTTGGTGAAGGACTGCAGACAGATTTGGAAGGCCGCGTGTCCTCTAAAGGTCAAGATTTTTGTCTGGCTTCTTAGGAGAAGGCTTGTGACCAAGGTTTGGAGGGCGAAATTGGCTCCTGGAGAAAGTAAGGTCTGCCCTTTGTGTGGAGGTGGAGAGGAGGAGATAGACCATCTTTTTTTCACTTGGCTGTTTGTGGTGCAGATTTGGGGCAGGGTGGGAGTGTCGACTTTTCGAAGACTTTTGGCACAGCTTCAGAAGCGGATGAGGTGATGCTGGACAGATTGCCTTCCGTACAAAGAAGGAGAAGACCAGACCATTGGCTGTGCTATGGGGCATCTGGTTGGGCAGGAATGTTGTAGTCTTCAGGGGCCAGAGACCCTATGTGGAGAACTTTGTTGAGTCTATTAATTCCTTGTTTAATCTTTGGTGTGATTCCTTGTGAGTGGAGGACCTTGGGGTCTGCCTGTTGTATTGGCGGTGTTTGTTGATTCTATAATTTATATATTTGGGTAGTTATAACTCTGGATAACTACCCTTTCCTTTTTCAGAAAAACTTGGGAGGCCGACTGTTGTCAAGCAAGCTACTGTGACTCCTGCTTCAGTGGCTACTTCTGAGTCCTTTATACTTGCAGAGGAAGATTATGATTCCATGGTATTACGCTTGACACAGTTGACACATGATCAGGGTCAGTCTTTAGGCATAGCTGCCCATGCTTTTGCTTCTTCAGGTATGACTACTACCTGGTTGGTAGATTCTGGTGCGTCAGATCATCTCACTGGGAATCCCCAGTGTTTTGGAGACATGCAGGGAGTTCCACAGGGATGTTTAGTCCAACTTGCAGATGGCAGGCATGCTCCTAGTTGCGGTAGGGGAGGAGTGTCGGTTACCCCTACTATGCATCTCTCAGATGTCTATTATGTACTCGATATGTCCATGTGGTTTTCTATTAGTACTATTACAAAACAGTTGAATTGTTGTGTGATTTTTGATGATGTTGGGTATACTTTTCAAGATCTTATGATGGGGAGAATGATTGGTAGCGAATATGAGGGGAGTGTTTATTGGCTAGCTCAGAGTTCAGTTGCTGTAGCATGTCAGATGAGTTCTGCTGGCAGTGCCTTGCAGTGGCACAGACAACTAGGCTATCCTTTTCTAGACAAGCTACGTTGGCTCATTCCACATCTTTCGCCTACGACCAAGATTCCGTGTGATGCTTACTAGTTGGGGAAGCATAATAGAGCCAGTTTTCCAGCTTCTACGGGTTCTAGTAGTTCTACTTTCTTTGAATTAGTACATTGTGATGTGTGGGGTCCAAGTCGTGTTGTAGACAACCATGGTTATCGCTATTATTTTGTTGTTTGTGGATGATTTTTCACATTTGTCATGAATATTTTTGATGAGAAATAAATCATATGTTGGTTCTCTTATTTTTTAGTTTATTGACTTTGTGAAGAATCAGTTTAATGTGTATCAAGACTATTCAAACAGATAATGCATTGGAATTTTGTACTAAGTAATTGACCACTCTTTATGCTTCTCTTGGTTTTGTACATCAGACCTCTTGCCCTACACATTTCAACAGAATGGGGTGGCTGAGCGGAAGCATAGACACATTCTTGATATAGTACCTTGCTTATTAAGAATAGTGTCCCACACTTTTAGTAGGGGGATGTAGTACTAACTACATGTTATCTCATTAACGAAAAAATTTTGTATGAATGGTATTTAAAATACTTATTTCGTTAATAATGGTGGAAAAAAAATTATTTCGTTATTTAAGGTCAAGTTGTGTCTTGAAGACACGACTTGTCTTAAAACCCTATACTCCCGCACAAGCGCTTTTGCGGTTTGACACTTAGCTAATTCTCTCGTGAGCGTTCTTGAGAGTTCCTGTTACTGGTGCTAGTGCTCCTTTGTTGTCGGCTAGCGTTGCCTCTTCTGCTGTCTAGTTGGCTCCTTATTGCCGCCATTGCTCCCTTTGCTGACATCGGTGGTGCTGCACTCTCCTTGGTCGACGTTCCCTCGCCGCTGCTGCAATCTACACATTGGTGAGTAAGGTATGGAACTTGACCATTGCTGCTCCATGTAGTTTACTATTCTAGGGTTTGTGTTTTCAAATTTTTGAAGCAAATTAGTGGCAGATCACGTGGTAGGCCTTTGGGGTATTTTGTGAAGAATTCTTTGCATTTGATTTTTTAAGTATGTTCAATATTTGTAAATGATACCTTAAGGAAAAAATCTAAAAGGAAATATTATCGCACTAGGAAAATGCATGATTGATTTGGAGAGTTGATATGGTTTACATGATGTGAGTTTGAATATAATGTTTCAAGTTAGTTGAAATGGGTTGTAGTTTTTTGTGCTTGTACGTACATGGGAATATTATTGACAGAGAAGGTGGAGTTGGATATGATAGATCATTTTCCAAGATTGTAAAGATTTTCAAAGATGAGGGAGATTTTGTGAAATTTAAGGAGAAAATAATGAGGCTACAAATTAATCCTCTTACACATGACATTAAGATAGTACATAGATTTCTAGTAATTCAAAGAAGTGGAGATCGCAAGCTAGTAAGATATATACCTTCACCGAGTATAGATGAAGATCTTGACTCCCTTGTTGGCATCGTGGACACCATGGGGATCGAATACTTCTCGGACATTTTTGTAAGAATCACTGAGTTGCGACATTCTTGTAGTGAATGCGAAAGTTGTACATCATCCAATGTGTATGGATGTGCAAGATACACAGAGAACTGTACTTGTGGAAGTTGCATTGAGTACTCCAGTTATTTCGCCTGTAGTGGCTACTCATGTTGTGCATTCTCTAGTGACTTCCAAATTTGCTACCTCTTGCAAGTACTCCATTTGTCCAATCTCCATTGATTGCTTAAATTCAGCCTCCTATGAGTAAGCCAGTTATTCAACCTCTAATGACTAGGCCAGTTGCACGTGCTCCTTATGAGGATAATGTTAGCTTATATTTTCTATTTCTATTCTTCATTGTTGTATAGCTGTTGGGTTTGGTTTGCTCCTTAGGGGTTTTTATGTACTTTCACCCTTTTGGTCTCTCTATATAAGAGAGCCCTAGGGTTTCTAATGGAATTTGAATTATTTCATCCAATTTGGTATTAGAGCACCAGTTCTAGATCATGGCTCTAGGTATCCCACCTGGTAAGCGAGATTTAAACGTGAAAATATTTTAGTTAGAAAACCCGTCGTCGTAGTGCGTAGAAATCCGCTATCAGATTTAATTTATAAACGATGCTCGAGGTGTCCCCGGGTTGAACATAAGGTGGCAAACGTTTGGTTTTGAAATCCGCACTTTTGATTTTATTTGTTTTTGGTGTTTTTATCTTTTGTGATGTTTTTAGCATTTTATAAGGCAAGATATCAAGGGAAAATTGTTATCTAATCTAATCTACTCTAGTTGAATGAGAGAGAAAATATTTCATAGATCAGGCAATGTCTATTACAACTAATTAAAATTACATTAGAAAAACGATAAAAGATAGAGGTGAGAAGGATCCCCTCGATGGTTGCTTGGAGGATGACTTGCTTTAACGATGCCTGGATAAAGGTGGTGGGAAGTTGGATGAAGAATGGAGCCGAAGGATGGAAGGTGAGACATGACGGCATTGCGGCGAGGATTTACTTCCCAAATGTGGTGAGAGGACAACTACGGGATGTTCCACGAAGGAGGGTGAGAAGTGGGAATAAATATTTATTTTCTATTCTAGAGGAGCATCTCGGGCTTGGGACAAGCTCTCTCTAGAGCCTTGGTGGTGGTGAGGGATAGAAAGGAAGAGATGATCAAGAATGGGAGGGGTGGTGGTTCTTTTATGGTGGAGAAGAGGCTAAATCGAGCATGGGTCAACAACAACAGCAAAGACATCGCTAAAGCTCCAGCTCAATTGTCGCTGTAGCCAACCCCCGCGCCTCCTGGCATCCGCGTCACGCATGTGTGGCACGCGTGCACTGCTGGTGCTGAGGTTGGTGGAGCCACGTCCGTTGGATCAGAAGTGAATGGTCCTGATCGCGCAAAGATTGTGCTCACGGATTGCGCTCGGCCCTACGTACAATCGCGCGTGTGCACGTGATGAGGGCATCCAGCGTACAGGGCTGCGCCACGTGATGAATTCTCCGTCGCTCGATGGCCATCCAACGGACGCAATCGAATCGCGCTCGCACTCCTGAAATCAGGCGCTGTGGCTAGGCTTCGAACGTGCGTTGGTGGCTTGAGAGTGCCTCTTGCGACCACTGTTGTACGTGTTTACAAGTGTTGAGATGATTTTCGCTGCTGAGGGTGCGGAGGCATCCTAGCCGTTGGATCTTAATCCAATGGCTATGATGCGAGGGCGAGATGATGGGGCTGGGTGCCTATGGTAGCCCTTAGGCGGTTCAGATGATGCCACGTGACATCATCTTGACCGTCCATCTTGAAATGCTCCTTGAAAGTGCTACTGATATCGGATTGGACCGATTTTTACACCATTGGGCTACGATCGTTGATCCGGATCAATCTGTGTGGTTGGATTTGTCATTTGAAGTTCCAAATTGTGTCATCTAACTCTTTGGTCGTCGATCTTCTTCAGACTATATAAAATGCTCTGGGACTCCGATCAAGACGATTTAAGAGGTGTTGGACTCCGATCGTCGTCCTGATCAAATCTGTACGGTCGGATCGTTAATTTGAGATCCCAAAATAAATCTCCTCTCCTGGCCACAAAAAGGTGCAAATTAACCTATGATTTATACAATCTATCCTAAATGCAGAATGATGCATGATATGCAATATTTATAATGTGGAATGTAATGTTAATCTTAGGAACTCACATAAATAGATATTTTATTATTAATAAATGTGTATTTATCACCACCCCTTAAGGCCTCCTAAACCCTTACACTGAATCCCGATCTCTCCCTTGGTAGCGGCGGCAGCACTCGGTGGCGCTTTGGTAGCACACAGTAGCCCACGTAGCGGCACGGGGTTTGCTGCAGTAGTAGGCGGTGGTGCTGCGGCCTCGAGTGGCGTTGGTGGTGCTCTGCAACTGCCAGCAACGGCGACGATAGCCATCAACAGAGCAGCAGAGAGTCGGAGCAGCTCTGCAGCGGTGGTTTGCGGCGGCGATAGGCGACGCTGTGAGATGGAGCTGGTGGCGCACAGTGTTGTGGTCCCTGTGCAGTGATCATATGGGGATTGTCCTGATCTAGGGACTGCAGTCCTTATAGTCGTTGCGAAAGGGAGGTTAGGTCTCTTTGGGGCTACCTTGCGTGTTCTCCTTGCACTCAGGTGAGGCCAATATCTGTCCAAGGAGACGCCTTGTCAGCAATGTAGATCTGAATTGAATTTCTTTTAGATCAGCTAGTGTTTCATTGGCGTGAATATGGATTTCTTTTGTGTTTGATGGATACCTTTGGATTAGTTCGTTTCATTGATTGATGAGGAGTTGTTTAGCTCCCTTTAGACATGTTGAACTCACCAGGAATTGTTGAGTTCATGATGGAGGCTGCTATTGAAGTTGAACAAGTTAGTCTTGACAGAGACCGTGTCAGATAATGTCATCTGAATTGATGAGGTCCTTCTACACGAGGTAGGGGGTGCCGTCGTCGACAAGGTAGCAGGCTGTGGGCCATAGGTATGTTCCCTGGCAAGATGGGCCATGTTCAAATTGTGAATGAAGTTACATAGCAGGCCAATGGGATTGTTAGGAAAGAGGCTGAGGTTATTGTGTCTACTACTTTAGATATTGTAGCTCTTGCTTCTTTGGAAGATGATGGATGGTTAATTGATTCTGGGGCATCCAGGCATCTTAGTGAAGACCGGGAGTTCTTCCGCATGGTGCGCGATGTTCCTCCTAGTAGGACAGTTCAGGTGGCTGATGGACATCTTTCTCAGGTCCAGGGCGAGGGGGAGGTTATTATATCCCTTACCTTGAGACTGCCCAATGTTCTATTTGTTCCTGATTTTCCGATCAATTTGTTGTTAGTTAGCAGGATTACCAAAGAGCTCAACTACAGAGCAATCTTTGATGATGTGGGGTGTGTTTTCTAGGACAAATTCATAGGGAAATTATTGATGGTGGACGCAAGGAGGTGTATACTGCTTACTTCAGTCTCCATTGGCAGTTGTTGGATAGGAAGATGTGGCATACAAGGTAGGGACAACACTTCAGTGGCATCGTCGGCTAGGACATCCCTCTCTAGATCGACTGAGACAGGTTATTCCTCATCTATCACTTGCTACTGATCTTCTTTGTGACGCTTGCCAATTAGGCAAGCATCATCGTTCCGGTTATTCTCCTAGCACTACGGTTGCGTCATCTGCATGTTTTGACTTACTCCACATGGACATATGGGGCCTGAGTCGTACTCTAGATAGGCAGGGATTCGACTTCTACTTCGTGGTCGTTGATGATTTCTCCAGACTATCATGGACCTTCTTGCTTTTTAGTAAGTCAGATGCAGGAAATATGATTGAGATGTTAATTAATCAGATTGAGACTCAATTTTCTACCGTTGTAAAGAGTTGAATAAAATAAATCAAACAGAAGCAAAAATGGTATCAGGCATAAACAATAATAACACTTGGGTTCATGTGGAAACCCCACTCACGAAGAGTGTGGAGAAAACCATGGGAGAAGGCCTTGATAAGGTACGTGTATCTATATTTTCTCAAAGAAGAATGAAGAGGTATACTGCCTATTTATAAGCCACCACACATCACACAGTTTCACACTAACCGATGTGGGACTAAACTATGCACACAATCCAATATAAAGATTGTTAGAATCGATAATGCACTTCAGTTTGCACCAGGAGACTGGCCCAGCTCTACAACTCCCTAGGCATCATACATCAGACCTCCTGCCCCCCTATGTCCCAGTAGAATGGCGTGGCAGAAAGGAAACACAAACATCTCTTAGATGTGGCTTGGACATTGTTGATACATCACAATGTTCCATCTTCCTACTGGGGAGACGTCGTTTTGACTGCTTGCTCCTTAATCAACAGGATACCTAGTTCAGTCTTTCATGAGCAGATTACGTATCAGATATTGTATCCAGATAGAAATTTGCTTATTGTCTCCTCGGGTTTTCGGCTGTGTTTCATTTGTTCACATTCTTGGTCTTGGTAGGGACAAGCTTACACCTAGTATGGTCAAGTGTGTATTTTTGTGTTACAGTACCACCCAAAAGGGCTACAAATGTCATGATCCTATTGGTAGGCGACACTATGTTAACATGGATGTCACGTTTCATGAGTTGCCTTATTTTTCTATAAGGGGCCACCGGATGTCTACTTCAGATGCACTTGCTCCGATGCCCTTTCCCCCTGTTCAGTTCGAGGATATTCCTATTTTGACTCCCCCGCCTCCTGCTTGAGATTCCAAGGAGTTCGTGGATGATTTTGAGAAGCTACATGGCTCGATGCGCATGTACAGTAGACCTTACTTGACTCTGCAAAGGCCATCTCTGTCTACGCCACCAGTCTCTCCGGCACAGGTGCATGTTGACTCTACTGAGCTGCCTGTTGACGATGGTTCCACAAGTCACTCTATGGTGCTTGATGTTATTAAGGATCTCCTTATTGCTATTAGGAAGGCTCCATGCTCTTGTGCTTGCTACCACATTGCATGTGATCTTCCCAGTGCCCATCTTGGGAAGTCGTTTGTCCAGTTTACTTCTGCCTTGTCAGCTGCAAAGATCCCCACTACCTACCAGCATGCCATGCTTCATCCAAAATGGTAGGTTACCATGGAGGATAAGATAGCTGCAGTTCGGGGTTGCGGGACCTGGAAGCTCACTTCACTTCCTGATGGAGCTACTGTTGTTGACTGTAGATGGGTATTCACAGTGAAATTCAATCCAGATGGGGTCATTGCCAGATACAAGGCACGTCTAGTGGCAAAGGGGTTCACCTAGACCTATGGGGTGGATTTCTTTGACACCTTTGCACTAGTTGCCAAACTTCTTACTGTACGAGTGCTGTTTGTAGTGACAGTTCAGTTAGATTGGCATTTACATCAGCTGGATGTGAAGAATGTCTTCCTCTATAGGGCTCTCCAAGAGGAAGTCTATATGCAGTAGCCTCCTGGTTTTGAGGCTCAGGGGGAGGGTGTATACTGACTACATAAGGTCATCTATGGCCTTAAGTAGAGTCCCAGAGCTTGGTTCTAGAGACTATCACAGGTTGCAGAGGCAGCTGGATTCAGGAGGTCGACAGTCAATTTTTCTCTTTTTGTCAGGACTGGACGAGGTACGGTGGTACTTCTTGTTTATGTTGATGACTTGATTGTCACAGGAGATAATGAGTAGGGTGTTGCTGAGATTAAGTGCATCCTAGCAGAGTAGTTTGTTGAAGGACTTGAGAGCTCTACGGTACTTTCTCGGCCTTGAGGTTGCTCGCAACAGAAAGGACGTGGTCTTATCCTAGAGGAAATATGCTTTGGACATCTTGTAGGAGATTGGCATACTTGGGGCCAAGGGGGCCAATATTCCTATGGACCTTAAGATGCCACCATATGATAAGGATGCACGGTTGGTGGACAGCAGGTAGTACAGGCAGCTTGTGGGCAAGTTGATATACCTCACTATTACATGGTTAGACATCTCCTTTACAATAGGGAAACTGAGGCAGTTTTTGGCCAAGCCAACACGTTAGCATTAGGATGCAGCATTGATGGTGCTCATATACATCAAGAAGGCTCCTGGGAAGGGTCTTCTCTTTTCCAAGGGGTCTTTCATGACCTTGGTTGGATATTCTGATGTGGACTACGTTGGATGTCATGTGGATTGCAAATCCACTACTGGGTTCTGCACCTTTCTAGCAGGGAGTTTGATTACACAGATGAGCAAGAAGTAGGGCACAGTTGCTAGATCTAGTGCCGAGTTTGAGCGTAGGGCCATGGCTCAGACCACTGCATTGATGATGTGGATTAGATCCCTACTTACTGACTTACAGATACAGTTTTCTAGCCCGATTGGGATGAGATGTGATAATAAAGTAGCCACCTTTATTGCTACTAACCCAACATTTCATGAGAGATGAAGCACGTTGAGGTTGACTATCAGTACACTAGAGACATCATTTAGAAGGGGGGTTGCTTTATACCACAATAATCACATCTGAGGAGCAGATTGCTGATATTTTTACTAAGCCCTTAGCTAGATCTCTATTTGATTAATGTGTATCCAAGTTGAGCATGATAGATATCTATGCTTTAGTTTGAGGGGGAGTTTTAGCATATATTTTCTATTTCTCTTTTTCGTTGTTGTATAGTTGTTGGGTTTGGTTTGCTCCTTAGGGTTTTTATGTACTTCTACGCTTTCGGTTTCTCTCTATGTAAGAGAGCCCTAGAGTTTCTAATGGAATTTGAATCATTTCATCCAATTGATAATGTTTATGATTTTGGCAAATGATCATGGTGCTTTTAATGACATCTCATCATATGATGATGAAGATAGTAATGATGATGAACCCAACGATGTTACATGACCTTCCATCTTAGACGATGAATAGAGGAGTTAGCAACACTGTACGTCATGTGACAGGTGAGTTTTTACAAAGTTGCAGTTGGGTCTGGCTATGTAAGTTGGGAGGAAAGTGTTCCTGATATTAGACTTGGTAGACAGTTCCATGTTGGAAAGGCCTTTAATTCTAAGGAAGATTTAGTGTTAGCAGTGAAAGACTTTCATATTAGGCAGAAATATAACTTTTCCGTTTGTGAGTCTAACAAAAAAGTGTGGGCTGTTGAATGCAACCTTAAGGAAAAGGGTTGTAAATGGAGACTCCATGGTCATTTGCGAAAATTTGATGGAAAGTTTGTTGTTAGTGTTGTTGATGGACCGCACACTTGTCAAAATCCTATTATGAGTTTAGACCATCCACGGTTGGATTGTAATTTTATGACACGTTTCCTTGTGAAGTATGTTCAAGAATCTGCAACTGTTAAAGTCAGGGAATTGGAAACTTTTGTTGACATCGAATTTAATTCTAAAATTGGTAAGAGAAAGTTTGGAATGTAAAGAGAAGCAATTGAAATTGCATAAGTTAAAAAATATAATAAGTAGAAGCAATAATCAAAGCAATAAAATCAATCAAGGAAGGCTTGCGTTTTGTAAAATCAATAATACGTGGAAACCCTACTCACGAAGAGCGGGGAGAAAACCAAGGGAGAAGGTCCTAATAGGGCACTAATTTGTATTTCTTATTCTTAAGGAATATGGGAGTACACGCCTATTTATAGGCCACCACCCATACATAAAGTCCACATCTTCCATTGTAGCACTAAACCCACAACCCAATTCTCTCAACACTCTCCCTCAAGCTGGAGCATGGAATCCTCAGCTTGTAACACAAGGAAACCCACTCTACACAGGTGGGAACATAGGTTGGAGCTGTTAAAGGAACTGTGGTTGACTCTGACAATGGTTTCTGCTTTGGAGACCTGGTGTTGGTGGCTCTGTGTTCTGTATCCTCGAAAAGGGTCTTCCTTTGAAGACCCTAAAGCTACATCTCCCACATAGAAATCGACTGGGCCCTTCCTTTGAGGACCTCGAAAATTGATCCTCTCTGGAGACCTTGAAACTTTGGACCTCCCAATGTTTGGTTTCTCATGTGAAGATCAGCTGCTAAACAAGTCTGTAGCGGTATCTGATGTCATCTCAACTATTGGAGGATGCTATCGTGCCTTAGGACTGCAAGTCTGTAGCGGTACCCGATGTTACCCATCGTGTCTTAGGATTGTAACAAAGAGACTACCAAACGGGGGTGACTATAATGGCTTCTACACTCCTTTCTCCCATACTCATATGGAAGAAAAAATAATAAAGAGAAGAAAATATAACAATAAAATCAAGATAAGACTTTTCTATCTCCTTAAACATGAACCTCATTTTTTTTTTCATTATTTTTAATTTTTTTTATTTCTTTTCGATTTTTCTCCCTATCATTTTTTTCCCATATCTTTTTTTTGCTCTTTTATTTTTCCTTCTTTCATTTCCTTTTTCCTTTTGTTTCCTTCAGCTTTTTTGAGCCTCCTCCTTTGCAAAGTAAAATAAACCAAATAAAGATATAAGGGTACCAATGTATTTCTTAAGTTGAAACGAACTTGACAGCGATTCTCGATCACTAACCATGGGATTTGAATCCCTAGCGCATGCGAGCAGAAATCACTCCAATCTCGTCGCGAGATTTTTGCCGTGATCCACCCTGGCTTCAATACTGTGATCTCTCATCTCCAGGATCGCTGACTACGCCTGCTAGATCGATGCCACAATATCCTTCGCTGCCGCTCCTCTTTCTAGCGAGCAACGTCACCTCGTCCGCTTTAGCCGCCTGGTCGTCCTGCAATTGGGATTGGTCTCGGCCCCACCTACTTGTGCGTGGGGGTGTGGCAGCACCACCCTTGACTCCGAGTTGTCATACACATCGCCGGTGCCTCCACGCGAGATGTGCCTCGGCAGATCCCTCGACGACCTCGAAGAAGCCTCCTGTAGGGTGGACGCCTGTCATGCCCTCGAAGAAACAGGAGGGCGAGGCTGCTCGTGACTAGGAGGCCATCCTCGAGCTTTGAAGGAAGGGAAGCCTTCTCCTCACTGTCTTCCTCTCCACTGCCGTAGACCTTGGACCTGCGCCGCTTGATGCGACCTTACAGACTGCCACACTGCCAATGCATGTGCCTCACCGCATGTCGCTGTCAATATCGCCACCAACGTAGCTCGACTCCTTGCATGATCACATTTAGCAGGTCGAGCTCCACCAGCGTGTCGATGTTTGATCTACATCAACAATAACTGCAAGAGGGCATCCCCATCGGCTCCACCTTTCTCTTCTCTTAGAGGAGCGTTGCCCCCTGACCGCCGATTTGCATGATAGGGTTGGGGATCTGTATCTGCCTTCCTCGAGGTGTCTGTGGCGATCTCCATTGACATCTGTCATGATGCATGATCCCACATTGCCAAAGCTTGAACTTGCCTTCGATCTTGAAGGCACAACCCTAATATCAAGTGGAATTGAATACGGACAAAAGATAAAACCAAAGAGCGACTTGCTTTGATACCAAGTTGAAAAATATAACAAGGGGAAGCATTAATCAAAGCAATAAAATCAATCAAGGAACGCTTAGGTTTTACGTGGAAACCCCACTCGCAAAGAGCGAGGAGAAAACCACGGGAAAAGGCTCTGATAGGGCACTGATTTGTATTTTTTCTTCTCAAAAAAATATGGGAGGAGTATACGCCTATTTATAGGCTACCACTCACACACAAAGTCTACATCTTCCAATGTGGCACTAAACCCACAACCCAATTCTGTTAACAACATATGGTGATTGGGATGAGTCTTATAATGACATGATACAGTTGCTTCATGCAATAAAAGAAACAAATCCTGTTATTGAGATTGACTTTGAGTGAGACATGAGACCCTCTCGAGACGGTAGACTCATTTTTAGGAAAGCATTTTGGGCATTTGGGTCATATATGGAGGCATTTGAACATTGCAGGTCAGCATTGATGGGACATACTTATATGGCAAGTACAAGCATAAACAGTTAATTGCGAATCACATGGATGGAGCTAATCATATTGTGCCATTAGCATTTGCTCTGGTGGAGGAGGAATGAGAAGAAACATGGACGTGGTTTTTAACACATATCATGTACTTTGTTATCCAGGAAAGGCAGTCCAATATGCATCATCTCAGATGGACATGCAGGAATAAAAGCAGTAATGAGAAAAGTAGAAATTGGATTACTTCCGCCCTTTGGACAATGGAGATTATGCTTGTGTTATGTTTCTAGTAGTTTTAACGACGTGTATACAAATTTACCAATGAAGAAAATTGTTCAAAGAGCTTCTCTTTTGTCATGTCCCCTTAAATTTAATGCTTGTATGGAGAATTTGAGGCAACTAAAAGAAGCTCCAGTTGGTTTGAAAGACATGCACTCTTGAATGGCATGTGGACTTTTGCATTTGATGAGAGTTATAGATGGGGGTATATGACAAGTAACATAATTGAAAGCTATAATGCAGTATTGAAAGATGCACGGGCTTTGTTGATTGCAGCATTAGTGAAGAAGACATTCCATAATTGCATGAGTTACTTTTGAGATCGTCGAGGTGACGCAGAAGTGGGATTAGGTAGAACTGAAGTTTACACTAACTTGGGCTTCAAAAAACCTACAAAGTTGGAAAACTGTTGCTTATCGTCATAATGTGGAGATGTATCATTGGGCTCCTGAATTATAAAATGCAGTTGTCGCTGGAGAGCAACCAACAACATATGAGATGAAAGGTGGGAAAACCTGATCCGTTAATGCAACGACAAAAAATTGTAGTTGTGGAATAATGGTAAGTGTGGAGGATTTTGATGCGTTCATGTCACATTGGTATACTTGGAAGCACCAGCTTCAATGTTATAGTGGATGGTTTTATCCTATTCCCAACAAACAAGCGTGGACTTGGATGCCAACTGAATTTATTCATTAATTCCAGATCTAGAACGAAAGTGCACCAAGGGTCATCCTAGATCCACTCGTCTTCGGAATGAAATGGTTTTTCGGGAGTCATCCCAATCGACCCATTGTAGCAATTGTGGTGTAGGGCACACAAGGTGTACCTCTCCTCCTAGGCCTACTATCGCATCATCTTCGAATGTACCTGCAAGCAATGTGCCTCCATGTACTACATCCAATCCCCAAGAGGGAACCTGTCCATCATCGAGTACGGCAAATCCTTCGTCATCTAGGCGAATGAAACGACCAAGGGATCCTAATACGGTGAGAAATTTGAATAAATGTGGATTATGCGGGGGTCTTGGACATAACAGAAGTCATTGCCATAATGTTGGTATGTTACCTTCTTTTCGTATTGCTCATCGTTGAATATTATAGATCTAATTGGAGAAAATGAAATGGTTTGAGCCCTATCTCTCCTTATATAATAGAGAGATGGAAAAGTTGTGGTGCGACACCAAAGTAAGAAATAAAATAACAAGGGATCCCTCATACAAAAGATTTATATGCTAACACTCCCCCTCAAGCTGAAGCATAGATATCTATCATGCTTAGCTTGGATATATATAAATCAAATAAAGACTTGACCAAGGGCTTGGTAAAAATATCTACAATCTGCTCCTCAGACTTGATTGGTGTTGTATATAGCTGCCCCTTCTGAATAATATCTCTGGTATAATGGCAACCAACCTCTACATGCTTCATTCTTTCGTGAAATGCTGAGTTGGCAATGAAGGTAGCTACTCTGTTATCACACTGCATTTCCATCGTGCTAGAAAATTATACCTCCAAATCATTTAGTAGGGACCTAATCCACATAATCTTTGCAGTCGACCTAGCAATTGTGCCTTGTTTCTTGCTTTTCCATGTGATCAGATTCCCTGCAAAAAAGGTGCAGAACCCCGTAGTGGATTTTCGGTTCACATGATATTCAGCATAGTCTGCGTCAGAGTAGCCAACCCAAGTCATAGAAGACCCCTTGGAGAAGAGAAGTCCTTTTCCAGGTGCCTTCTTAATGTATCTTAGCACCATTAACGCTGCATCCCAGTGCTGTTGTGTTGGCTTGGCCATGAACTGACTCAATTTCCCCACCGCAAAGGAGATATCAGGTCTCGTAATAGTAAGATATAGCAGCTTGCCCGCAAGCTGTCTATACTGCCTACTGTCCACCAACTGTGCATTCTTATCATAAAGTGGTATCTTAGGGTCTATAGGAATGTTGGTTGGCTTAGCTCCAAACATGCCCACCTCCTGTAGAATATCTAGTGCATACCTCCTCTGGGACATGACTACGCCCTTCCTTCTCTGGGCAACGTTAATACCAATAAAGTATCGTAGAGCCCCTAAATCTTTATGATAAACTGCTCCGCCAGAATGCTTGATCTCAGTGACACCTTGCACATCATCTCTTGGGAGAATCAAGTCATCAATGTATACGAGAAGCACCACAGTACCTTGTCCAGTCCTCCTGACAAAAAGAGAGAAATCAGCTGTCGATCTCTTGAATCCAGTTACCTCCACAACCTGAGACAACCTTTGGAACCATGCTTCGAGACTCTGCTTGAGGCCGTAGATGGCCTTCCACAGTTTGCATACACGCTTCCCTTGAACCTCGAAGCCTGGTGGCTGCTACATGTAGACTTCCTCTTGGAGATCACCATAGATGAATGCATTCTTCATGTCCTGCTGATGCAAAGGCCAATCAAGCTGGACCATCACTGCTACCAGCTCCCGTACCATAAGAAGTTTGGAAACTGATGAAAGGGTGTCAAAGAAGTCCACCTTATAGATTTAGGTGAACCCCTTTGCCATGAGACGTGCTTTGTATCTGACGATGCCTTCATTTAGGTTGAACTTCACTATGAAAACCCATCGACAGCCAACAACAATGCTTCGTCTGAAAGTGGAGTAAGCTCCCAGGTCCTACGACCCCTAAGGGCAGCATCTCATCCTCCATGGCTGTCTGCCAATTTGGATCAAGCATGGTGTCGTGATGTGTCGCGGGGATGTGAGTAGCAGCCAATGCCTGTGTGAAGCCTGCAAACTCGGGGCCTAAGTTGTCAGTAGCAAGTGTCCCAGCTATCGGATAAGTAGCACAAGTCCGTGGCCTCTTTCGAACAGCTATCGGAAGATCCAAATCATCATTTGTCATATCCCTGTGATCAACATGTGGCAAACTAGCGTCAGTGTCTAAGGAACTCACTTGAGAATCCGATGGTGGAGGCAGGAAAGGGGGCCCCTGAAAGGTAGGGTGAGGACGGGAATATGTCTGAAGGGGCTCAGTTAGCCATGAAAAGGGTGGTGTAGCATATTGTGGTGGTGGTGGTACAGTAGGGATGAGAAGTTCAGGAAAACTCCCAAAGCGAATGGATGTCAATGGCATGGTGTCATATCACCCTTAGAAGCTAGATCGGTTGCAGATGTGGAAAAGAATGGTATCGCCTCATGGAAGGTTACGTTTGCAAAAACGAAATGCCGAGTAGTCGGATCAAAACACTGATACTCTTGTATTCGAGTGTACCTAAGAGAAACGCACTTAACTTCTTTTGGTGTTAATCTATCCTGGTTTGAGCCCAACAAATGGACAAAGGAAATACAACCAAAGGTTTGGGGGGTGATGTAAAACAAGGGTCTATCGGGATACGTAACTTGCAAGGGAATTAGCTCGTGTAAAGCAGCGTTAGGCATTCGATTAATCAGAAAATAGGTCGTCAAAACAACTTCACCCTAGTAAAGAGTGGGGACTGAGTGGTGGATCAACAAGGTACAAGCAACATCAAGTGACGGTGCTTTCTTTCAGCAACACCATTCTGCTGAGAGGTGTGAGGGCAAGTGGTCTCATGAATAATGCCACAACTGAAAAAGAAAGTACGCAATCAAGTGGTACAAAATTCTAAGGCATTATCAAATTGAAATTGTTTCACAAAACATGAATGCTGAGCTTTTATTTCTTTAACAAAATTTCAACAATTTGTCCTACATCGGATTTATTTTTCAAAAGAAATAGTTAAAAAAGATGGGAAAAATCATCCACTAGCACCAGATAATATCTATTCCCAAGTTGATCAGGAATATGACTAGGACCCCAAACATCTATGTGAACTAGATCAAACATAACAACGGAGGAAATAGAGATAGATATGGAAAAACTAACTCTGTGATGCTTGCCCAGTTCACAAGTATCATGGGTGAGAGCAGTAGTGGAGGGTACGTGCGGTAGAACTCGTCTGAGACTACCAATAGGTAGGTGACCAAGGCGGTGATGCCACTGGAGAAGGGACCTAGCAGAACCAAGCCCCTGGGTAGCAGAAGTAGCAACAATAGTACGGCTCAAACAGTATATCCCCCGTTCCTCACGCCCTCCACCAAGCATTTTCCTAGTGAGCTTGTCCTGCAAAATACAAGAAGATGAATCAAATATAGCTCGACAGCTCAGATCTCTGGTAATACTGCTAACTGGCAACAATTTCAATGGAAAATGAGATGGTTCTATTATTGAGTCTTGCCTCTCCTTATATAATGAAGAAGTGGAAAAGTTGCGGTACAACATCAAAGTAAGAAATAAAATAACAAGGAACCCTTGTACAAAAGATGCATATGCTAACAGATCTTTAACCTTTTCAATGCGTTTATCATTATGATTTGTGCAAGCATGCAAAATAAATATGATGATTATTTTGAGTCCGTTTCTTCTTCAATCTGTTTTAAGATACCCACCTATTGAAGTCTTCTTTGCACCTTATTCAAGTTCACATCCTTGGTTTGCACATCTCGAGCAGTGTCTGTATCAGCTTCCACATCCTTGGTTTGTACATCAGTTGCCTCAGATGCACCGATGTCCAACTTTGATTGCACATCTTAGTTGTAGCTTGGTTTAAGAACAAAGACCTGACAAGATAAGGAACGATCAGAAACAAGGACTATGCGGAGATTACTGAAAAAGTCAGAATTTTTAACAACCTCATTATTGTATCCCCCATTGTATCCTCCAAATGGAACGAGGATATCTTCACCAGTATAAGAACTCACAACCGTGCTCAGGCCCTAAATAGAACAGTTCGAGAAAAATTTAACATAAAATTATGCCAATAAAGGGACAAATTACAATCTGGCCATAATAAAATTTAGATTTAGCTTCATAGGTTTGCTTTAACTGGAACAGAAAGAGAGAGTGGCAACCTCAAACCGCAGTAATTCACTATCATATTCACTATTAGAGCACCAGAGAAATATTACAGAATTTGGCTGAGAGCCTGCGACAGGGTTGAGTTAGTTGAGCAAGTTCTATGGGTTCCAGACTACCTGATTCCTAACAAGGTCAGACAGCCTCAGCTGTGATTGGACAGCGTGAGTATAGGAGCAACATCAACCGTAGGAGCTAAGTCACGGCTAGATGTGGAAAAATATGGAATCGCCTCATGAAAAGTAATATCAGTAGACACAAAATGATGAGAAGAATAGGATCAAAGCATCGATATCCCTTCTGTCCTAGAATACCGCAAAAAAACACATTTTATTGCTCTGGGTGCCAATTTATCCTGTCTAGGACCAAGGAGGTGCACAAAAACAACACAACCAAACTCTCGAGGTGGAACATGAAACACTTGTCGATCAGGATGCAAAACTTGCCACAGAATCTGCTCATGTAAGGCCGAGTTTGGCATCCTATTAATAAAAAAACAAGCGGTTGACACCGCATCACCCCAATATAGAGAAGGCACAAAATGGTGAATCAAAAGAGCATGAGTAACATCAAGTAAGTGCCTATGCTTTCTTTTAGCCACACCATTTTGCTGAGAGGTATGAGCATAAGTAGTTTGATGAATAATGCCATTGCACGTATAACAAGAATTTAAATGAGTAATAGAAAACTTCAATGTATTATCATAACAGATTTTTTTAATAACATAAAGCTGGGCCTTTATTTCAATAACAAAATGCTCAATAATGTCCCGAACTTTAGGTTTATTTTTCAATAGAAAAACCCATGAAACTCTAGAAAAATCAACATGCACTAGAAAATAACGATGACCTAAGCGGTTAGAAATCTGGGTAGGACTCCATACATCCATATGAATAAGCTCAAAAATAAAACTAGGGCCAGCATTAGTAGTAGGAAAACTGACATGGAGTTGACAAGCATCACAAGTAATAGTAGCAATGGATAGAATGTGGGGAATGACATGCTTGAGTCTCTCCAAGGGTAAATGGCCAAGGCGAAGATGCCATTAGAATGGAGATCCAGAAGTAGGAGCACCCTCCCTATGGCCAATAGCAGCAGCAGTAACAGGTGAATGGCTCAGACGATACACCCGCCTTCTTTACGCCCTCCACCAATCATCCTCCCCGCTAGCTTCTATGCATTAAATATAGCTTGACAATTTAATTTCTTAGTAATATTGTTAACATAAAGCCAACTGAGCGGAAAGTTAGGCATATAAAGAACATTAGATAATCTCAAATTGGAAGAAAGGGGCACATCTCCTTTGCCAACCACAAGTGAATGCTGGCCATCAGCAACGTGTACTGTTCTCCTTGGAGCAACTAGGCTCATGGTAAGAAAAGAGTTGTAATCTTCACACAACCGTCTTGAAGCTCTAGAGTCAACCAACTACTCACTAGATCTCATCGTAAAAGAGAAGCAAACCAACTTAGTACTTGAGGAGGAAGAAGCAAAAGTTGTAGTATCAGTAGGTTGAGAAGTAGATGCGTGGGTTAACTGAGAGAACTACTGAAGGAGATCATCGAACTCAGTCCGGGAGATACCTTTACAGGTGTATCTAAGGTGTCTATCGCTTGATTAACAATGGAAGGCTTGCCATGTTTCTGCTAACAAGTAGCCTCAGAGTGCCCTACTCGATCATAGTAGCTGCAAGGAGTGCGGTTACGATCCCCTGATCAACATCCACAGCCACGACCACGTACAAAGAATGCGCCTCTACCACGTCCAAGGGTCACGCCCAAAGTAGAAGTCTACCTAGAAGTATCAGCCATAGGAGACTGAATGACAATCTGACTCAGCCTACTATAGGTCTCCTCAAGTGATGGAAGCTCGTGCAAAGTCAAGATTTGGTCCCTAGCAGTAGTAAACTCGGGACCAAGGCCAAAAAGAAATAGAGAGACAACTAATTCCTTTTGAAATCATTCCAAGAGGTGTAGGTACAACCGAACCTGTAAGAATTGTGTCTCTTCAAGAGACCCTTCATAGTGGAATAATACTCCGCTAATGAACGTTCCTCACAATGAAGATGGAAAAGCTCATGATAGACTGGGAACACTTGCAGAATTCTTTTTATGAGAATAAGTGTTACACAGAGAATCCCACATTTGCTTGCTTGTGGTGTGGTACACAATCTCATCACCAAATATGAGGATAACACAATTCATCATCCAAGCACATACCATTGTATTATCTCTGTACCAATTGGCATTTGCTCCAGTCTTTTGTGCGGGTTTCGGGCTACTCAGAATGTGCTCCTTTCCATGACTTGTTTTGGCCATTAAAAATGGTTGGGACCATAGAGGATAATTGGTCTCATCAAGCTTAATCATAGGGCCAAAGAACAGGCTTTTATAAGCCTCGGTGTCCACGATAGAGTTCGAAGTAACATTAGCCCAACTCGAGGAAGCCATATCTCCTTTGTCCATGAACCCGCACTCCTTAAGAAGTTTTCAAATCACCAACTTAGGCCATGAACATCTGATTTTTGGCTTGAAATAACAAAAATCAGCCCTACTAAGGCGTAACTGCACCCTGTAGAGACAAGATTTGTCTCTACAAGAACAACCTCTTGTAGGATCTAAAAGGCATAAGCACACTAGAAGGGGGGGATGAATAGCGTGGTAAACAGAATATACAAATAAAGCAAACCACAAAAATAGTACACCAAATATATAGTAGCTCCTCTCACTTGAGTATTCTACTACTTAAGTCTCTCGACTTAGGATTTTTAACCTGATTCCCTCAACCCGGAGGGAATCAATTTACTATAAACTAAGGTAATTAACGGGTTACCTCAACCTAATTACAAGATAAGATAAAAACACAAAATTACAGGTGTAAGCAAGAAACAAATTAGCTTACAACTAAGTTCCTAAGTCTCCAACAAGAATTAGCTTAATAGATAGTTGATATATCAATCTAGCGAAAAACACTAAAGCGAAAAAAGTGATTTTACGAGGAAGAACGAATTCGCCAGAAAAATCTTGTTGCAAAGTGAGAATCTCCTTGAAGAAAAAATGCAACAATCCAATAACCCTTGTAGCTAAAATTGAGAAATGTAGAAATTTGAGCAAGGAGAATTCTTATACTTGTGTTGTGTGCAAATGACACACAAAAGGTGTTTATATAGGCCACTAAATACCTCTTCTACGATTACTAGCCGTTAGGGGCAAAATGGGAAAATTAGAGATAGGATTAATTGCTAAATGGCCGTTCAGAACGGTTAGTTGGTACCAGTACTAAAGTTGTACCAATACTGATTGCTCACAGTTAACTAGCAGCTAGCCCAACAAAGCTTGGGTACCGGTACTCATCATAGGTACCGGTACTCAGTGCTTATAGTTGAGTACCAACTAAGTCATCAGATACCGGTACTCATGATAAGTACCGATACCTGTGACTCACAGATTTGAGTAAAGTTAGTAATTGTGACCTATATGTATCGGTACTGGTTATTAGTATCGGTACTTGTAAGGTCCATGCACTACCCATGTTTACAAACTGTGAGCACCTGGTACCGGTACTCATAATGAGTATTGGTACTTGTTGTTCATAGTTTGGAATTAGGACCTAAACCTATGCTTAGCATGTACCGGTACTGGTGAACAGTACCTGTATTTGCAACAAGTATCTTGAATAAATTTTATTAAACAATCTAGGTGCTATTTGAACTCAAATATACGATTAATAAATCAAAGAAACGATTTTAGTTTTTCAAACGAATGATAGAACATGAGTATAATACCTAATTATCTCTATTTTGATTTTAACTCCTAAATTAATTTTTCTTGTTAGGAGACATACAAAAATCTAAATTACAACATATAAAATCAATTTCCATTCTTCATGCCATCCACACTTCTTCCGTACTTCCTAAATTCTGTGATTTCCTGTAAATGATACTCTATAAACTCAGTTTTAAAATAGTTTTGTTAATACCAAAACATAAAAGAGAAGTAGAACTAGGTTCCAACACCTCTTCCCCTTAGATGCTAAACGAAGGAGGGCACAAGAACAACCCTATTGGGGTAGAACAACCTCTAACCCAATCTGAAAATTAGATTGGAGGTGGTGTTGTAGCCCCTTCGGCACTGGAGTTGCAGCAGCCACGAAAGCCCAACAAGCTGGCAGCATCGCTAGTGTTCATGGAGACCCCAGCGACGGTGTCTGTGGTCTGGAGCCTCCAGTAGTGGCGGTGCTGGTGGCGCCGGCGGCGCTGGCGACGTGCTGGGCATCAGGAAGAGCACCAGTGTGGTGTTGGTGATTAAGGAACCACCACCAGCGGCGACATTGGTGGTGATGAAGGCGCCGATGGTGAGGGTTAGCCGGTGAGAGGGAGAGGAGATTGGTGGAAGGTTTGGAGGCCTATTTGGGTGGGATATCAAGAGCTCTAGTTTAGGACCGTCGCTCTGATACCAAGTTAGGAGAAACAAGTAACTTGTTTATTCTTTAAAACCCTACCTCTTTATGTATAGAGAGAGGTGGGACAATTACAGTACAACTCCAAGAAAGAAATAAAAAATACAATCACACCTTTACATAAGAATGAAAACATAACTGACCGAAGGGGTACAACAGGTAAAGATAAAGGCATCTCGGCTCGAAAATAGAACAAAATAGGGTGTCTTGCCACCTAACATAGATAAAGACACCCCATTAATGAGGAAAGTAGTAGTGAGAACAACATCCACCCAAAAACGAGATGGCACATTCATTTAAAGCATCATAGTATGTGTCACATCAAGTAAATGCCACAACTTGTGTTCAACAACTCCATTTTGTTGAGAGGTGTGAACATAGGTCTTATGAGTTACCCATAGAGAGGTGACAAACTGAGACAATGTGGCATTCACAAATTTAAGTCCATTATCACTCCTGAAAGCACGTATAAAATAATTTTGAATAGTATAGGGTTTTAGACTTTTCCTTCATCATGTAAGTCCAAGACACATAGGTACAATCATCAACCAAAATAAGGAAAAAATGAAAACCCCTAACACTTTGGACTCGACATGGTTCCCACAGAACAAGATCAAAGGGTGACTCGGTTATCTTATTCTGACTAGGAAATGATGACATGTGATGCTTGCCAAGTTTATAAGCATCACACTTCCAAGACTCGAGAGCTCTCAACTCAGGAAATTGGTAGGATCAAACATGAATACTCTGATGACACAAACGTAGGTGCCGCTATAGAGCAGTAGTGACCAAAGCAGTAGTGGAATGTTGGGAGGGTGGTAGGCTTTGGTAGTATAAATCATTTTGCTTAAGCCCTTCACCAATTTGTTTCATCGTCTGGAGATCCTGGAGGAAGAAAAAATGATCATGAAACACCGTTTGACAACTTAAAGCTCCGGTAATTTGATATCATGTGCAGCTGCTATGGCTCCTTTGCATCTTGGGAGCCTTTGGAGTCACCGCCTCCAAGGTCATCTTTCTTTCTCAAAGGACTGGCGGTTGTGACGAGCGAGGTGCGCTCCTTTGCTCCTGTATTGGGTGAGGGTGACGTCTTCAGATTTTGGCTGGATGACTGGCAGGGAGTTGGTATGCCCATTAAAGACATGTTTTCTCGTCTCTTTGGGTGTGTGGGGATCCCGTCAGCCCTGGTCAGAGACTGTTGGTCTGGGGTCTGGTGTCCTGTCTTTTAGAGGGGTTTGTTGAACCAGAGATGTTTGGATCTACAGAGGTTGCTGCAGGTGCTGGAAGGTTGGGAGCTAGAGGTTGGGGGTGGGTGGGACACATACAGCTGGGATAAAGGTGAGTTCTCAGTGGCAAAGGTCTTTCGCAGATTGAATGGCAGTGGGGCTGGCGCAAACGTAGACCTTTGGAGAGACTGCAGGCTGATTTGGGAGGCGGAGTGTCCGCTAAAGATAAAGATTTTTGTGTGGCTGGTGAGAAGGGGGAGGATAATGACAAAGAAGTGGAGAGCGAGGTGGACTCAGATGGATGATATGAGTTGTCTTTTATGTGGCGATGCGGAGGACATTCAACACCTCTTCTTCCGGTGTCCTTTTGTGGAGCAGGTGTGGCAGAAGATGGGGATTGACTGGGTTGTTGCTCGTGATGAGCTTAGCTTTTGGTCGTTTTTCCGCAGAGGGAATGTTCATGTGGGCCACAATGCTTTTAGGTCCAAGAGTGACTGCGCGAAAGTTTTGGCGGTGTTGTGGGGTGTTTGGTTGGGCAGGAATGGAGTGTTTTTTAGGGGAGAGACACCCTATGTTGAGAACTTTTTTAATTCCATCATGTCCAAGGTGGAGTTTTGGAGGTTAAGGATATGACCCTGATGTAACTTTTTCCTGTTTTGGATTTGAAATGAAATGATCTCGGGTGGTTATATGTGGATAACCACCCTTTTCCTTTCAAAAAAAAAAAATGATTGACATCAAATTTAAAGCAAACTTTGGTGCATGCATAACATCAATCAAGGACAAAAAGCCAAATAAAGAAACATCCCTAAGGCTAGTCACAGGGGACAGAGCATCATCTATCACTCTAACATGAAACAATATGGCAAGTGAGCGAGGTGAGGAAAACAAGATTGCATCTCTTGTAATGTGGGAAGAGACACTTGAATCTGCAAACCACACTAGATCACGAGTCTGGGTAGTCATAGCAATAGTTCCTGCAGGTCATACAACAGAAGCTCTAGCATCTGACATCAACTGGGAGGATATTAGCATGTCATACTCTTCGGAAATAGTAATATGAGAATTTTTAGCCTCATCATCTTGGACCTGAGCATCCTTTCTGCCAGTGTAGACTTGGTTGGCCTGTGGCCCCTGTGGAAAACCATGTTTGATCTAGCAGTGATCAACAATATGGTTGGTTTTGTGCCAATGCTTACAGAAGAGATCAGGGTGACCTTGGCCATGACCATTGCCATTAGCTTTGGCAATACGTCCTTTCCTCCCTTTTGTAGGGACCCCCTGACCATGTCGAAAGGAAGCTATGGTTGAGGAGTCAGAAGGTGGGACAGGACTTGATATCTCAAGGTGTAAAAGACGAGCATAAATCTGAGCTGACATAGGGATCTCTAAAGTCATAAGCTGATCCTTCACAACCTTGTATTTAGGTCCCAAAATTGTTAGCAATTGAACAAATTAGATGGCTTCTCTTTGCTTAACCATTACAAAAACCTTAGCTGATAGGAGCTGATAAATATCTTGCTTGTCCCATAGATTCTTCAGGGTACCATAACACTTTAGTAGACTCATAGTTCCCTTTCGAAACGTATGTATCTCTTCGATGACTTGATAAAGATGAGTAATGTTACTCTTTTGGGAGTGAATCTCGTATAGTATCTCCCACATCTTCTTGGCAGATGAATAAGACATCACCTGCTTGGCTCTGGTCTCTTTCATCTTGTTCAACATGCATGTAGCCAGCTAGTTATCATTGACCTTCCAATCATTTGTCTTTTTATCTTGAGATGGTTCTTCCTTCGTTAAGATATATTTCTTCTGATGTGAACCAACAAATCTCATAAAGGAGGTAGACCACATGAGAAAGTTTGTTCCATCAAGCTTGATGGACGTGCCCTGCATATGAGGGGATGCACTCGTGATGGATATCTTCCCCATCGAGTTGATCAAAGGATCCTTGTGGTCTCCCATTAATCCACAATCTTCTAAAGTAAGGAAGAAGAATAAGAGAGGCCTCTAGTTCTGAAATCAGACCATCAATGGGCAAATCATGCCCAAAGAGAATATTTCCATATCATATAGGGCACCAAGCACCATCGTGAGTCACCCTAGGGTGTTATGCACACATGCTAAGGTCCACAGGCATCCGAGTGGTGGTGCTGGAGGGTAGATCAGGGGCAGGCGACAGTGGTTGGAAACTGCAAAAGCCACAATGATGCGATCTATTGCCTTGCACAATCAGTGGCGACGGCTGTTACCCAAGCGAGTTGGTGGTGGCATTGTTGCTGTCAGGGAGAGGATGGCAACGTTAGAGAGATAGGGAGAGAGGGGTTTCGATGGAGTTGTGGAGGCTAGGGTTTTGGTGGGATACCTGAGCATCGACTTAGGATCATTACTCTGATACCATGTTGTTGGGAAGTAATGATTCAATAAGCAAAGAAAGCCTTAGAGGTCCTTATACAGAGACATCTTGGGACAATTACAATGAGTACCCTATACAGTAAAAAAATAACAAAACCACATAAATAAAAATAACACCTCCTAACAACATCATTACGGTTGGTATTACCACTGACAGATTGGTGAATGGGTCATATTTTCCTGTTAATGTTGCTAGAGATGCTCGATTTACTTCTACATTGCAATTGTCATGTCTATTGTGATATTGACACATCTATTTAGGTTAAAATGCCTATTCATGCATGTTCCTAGGCTTAGATTTACATTTCATGTTACAAATATTACATAGCATACATTATTCTGCATTTAAAGTAGTGTATATTTTAGGATAATTAGGTCCTTTTTATGGTCAGGAGAGAAGAAGACTTATTTCAGGACCTTAGATGGATGATTGGACCGTACGGATCTAATTAGGATGGCGATCGGAGTTTAACGCCTCTGGAATCGTTTAGATCGGAGAACTGTAGCATCATACGAAGTCTGAGGAAGATCAACAGCAAGGGGGCAATGCGACATCCATACGGGTTTCGGATGGAAAATCCAACCGTACGGATGGATCCGGAGCTACGATCGCAGTCCAGTAGCGTAGGAATCATCGCGATCTGAGCACCGTGGCACCCTCTACAAAAGAAAGAATGGACGACCTAGATGGCACCACGTGGCGTCATCTGGGCGGCCCAACGTCGGCCAGCAGCAGTGCACAGCACAGTCGCAGCTGCGCGTAGCAGCAGTGCACCGCACACAGCCGCAGCCACGTGCAGTAGCAGCGCAACGCATGCTAGCGTGCGTGCGACACGGCGTTGGGAGCACTGGCACGTGAAGCTCGCAGCACTCGATGCGCGTGCCAGCGGAGGACAGGCGCGGATCTTCAGCGACGCGGGCCTTTAGTGACGCTTGCAGCTGTCACTAATGGTCTGCGCGCTAGTAAGAGGAATTGAAGGATGGATCTTTAGCGACTGCTGCATCGACATTTACGGACGTCGATAATGACCCAGATGCAAATTTGTTCTTCCTCTACTATAAAAGGACCTACCCACCATCATTCCAAACCATCTCTTCTTTTCTTCCTCTCACCACCTCCAAGGCTCTAGAGAGAGCTTGTCCCAAGCTCGGGATGCTCCTCTAGAGTAGAAAACCAAATAGTTTTCCCCCCCTCATCCCCATTCGTGGAGCATCTCGTTGCTGTCCTCTCACCGCCCTTCGGGAAGATCCTCGCCGCGACGCCGTCCTGCCCCATCCTCCGGTTCTGTCCTTCGTCCCGTTCCTCACCACCTTCCTCCAGGCGACGTCAGAGCGAGTCGTCCTCCGAGCAACCATCGAGGGGATTTCTCTCACCTCTTTCTATCTTTTTACGCTTTCGGATTGTAGTTTTCCTGCTTTCGTAGTTGTAACAAATAGTTCATGAATAGGTGATTATTTTTCTCTCTTTCTCCCTCTCTTTTACATTTTTGCAAGTAGATAAAGTTTTCATCGGCCTAATCTCTTGCCCTATTAAAAATACTAAAAAAATTAGAAAAGACAAAAATGAAATAAACAAATAAAAAGAGAAACACGGATTTTCAAAATCAAACGTTCGCCTCCCCGTGTTCGACCCGGGACTTCGTTGGAGTTTCGGTATAAATTTTATTTGATCATGCGTTTTGCAACTACGATAACGGATTACTTGTAACCCTGATTTCAAACCCATGAAACACGTGCGATCATTTTGACGTCGTTGCTGGGGAGGCAACGTTCTTTGATTTTTCTCGCATTTTTTTCCACCTTAACTTTTATCTCACTTTTTCTCTGATTTTACTGTGATTGCAGGTACTCTACCGAGGTGGGCCAAAGCGGTTAGATCGGAGAAAGTGCAGATGAAGGTTTTGTAAGTTTATCCCCACCACCCCTACCTACTTGTTTATTTCACCACACTAATAACTCAAACCCAAATCAACTTAGGTGCTTTTTATAAATCCTAGGATAGATTTGGTTGTTTGTTTGCCACCCCCACTCATCTCACCCCCACATATATAAAAAAAAACTCTTGTGGGATTGTCTGAAAGCTACACACTTAACACTCAACTTCTCACCTTAAGGTGCACAATCACATCGATTCTACCAGTTAATCGGAATCTGACTTGTGGACCCGGTACACTTAATTCAACAAATAAATGAGTAGAAATGTGAATAGGTCAAACATTTCTGTGTGCCTTAACTAAGTGGTGCAATATGCCAATTGATTGAATTGTTTGGGCTGCACTATTTAAGATAAAAGCGATTCATCAAGTAGCTTGCCACTTAGGGTTGATTTTTAGGACTGAACCAGGCACTCCACATTTTATTTCTGATTTTTAAAGGAATATATCTACACCAGTGCTTTCAAAACTTAGAGTGTTCTACTGAACCTTAATTGAATATACCTAAAGATTAAACCCTAAAAGCTACTAAACAAGGTTGAACTCTAAAAGGCACATCATCAAATAACCTTGTTTGAAAACCTTGGTTGTGCACGCACACACATTTTAACTGATCATTAAGGGCACAACCCATTTAAAGGGCCCATCATATTCTTGAAGCACCATTGTCCCAATGCTAATTAAAATTGATTAGACGTTGGCCCTAAGGACTGGTTCGCTCGTCGGGATCCAGATTGAAATTGTTCACGATTAACTTGCTTGTACTAGTCAATTTGATGTCTAGCTAGGTGAGTAGCGTCAAACGACCGCGGCTGGGGTTACACCAGGAACCGGAGGCGCAAGCCAAAGAAAGAACCTTCTCCTCAGTCCTTTCTTCTAATTGGTTGGATTGCCTGGACATAAGTAGAGTAAATCGTCCATAATCTTAGGACGGATTCTAAGAGTCTGTAGACCTTTAGGCTACCTAACCTAAGAATAGGCTTGTATTTTTGTATTGCAGGGCTCCTTTCTCTTTTGATTTCCCTCCTTATTTCACCATGTACCCTTCCACATCTTACATTTCCAATCCTATCCTCCTACCACCACTTATCCCCAAGATGATTACTATTCTGACTTGACTTGTAGTTACCCATCCACTAGCTGAGATAACTTTGATTGGGGATACGAATCCGGACCTCAATGTCCAGGGCCTAACCCTGGACAAGAAGACTATGATTGCTATCCTTCCCAAACCTACAATGATTATTTATCTCCATCCTTTGATGACCAAACCAACCCGATCTACAATCAGGAAGGATATAAGGATTATAACACCTACCCTCCCTAGTATTCCACTGAATATAGGTTGCCACCATCCTTTGAACAACCTAAAACGACCTACTTTCAGGGAAGGACCCGAGAATCTCGACATCTTGACTCCCCCAGATTTAACCCAAACCCACCCAAACCTGAATCGAACCAGTCGGTTCAGGTGAACCAGATCCAGGATTGAGGAACACTATATAATCTTTAGAGGCTCAGCCAACACCATGCATGAAGCACTGGAGCCTATGATCAAAATCATTGATGAACTTAATAGTTCTTTATTGGATTTGCTGCAAAGTATTAGGGATATGGACCAAGGTGAGTTTCTTCTTGGGAAATTGTCGAGGTTGTGGATGAAATTTGTGGTTACCTTAGTCAAATCTTGGGATGATTCTCAAGATGAATCCCCTTCAGGAGAGCTAATGTCTGAACCCGCTCAGGCGCCTGTCTGGTGGAATACATATTTTGAGATTGGAGATGACTAGGTTGGGCTAGAGCAACCCTTTGAGGATGAATTGAGTTTCTCACCCGAGATCCTAGAGCCAGGGAATGACGAAAAATGTCTCCACGGACTATGAAATGACATGATTTTGAGACATAAATGTGGATCATGGATTCTTTGATTATGAGGGTAAGGAATCTCTTAGTGAAGTCTCACTTGAGCTTAAGGAAAATTTTAGTGAGACAAATGGGCTCGAGGAACATGACGAACCATTTGATAGCCCAGTCATTGAAGATTTTGATTCGGTTGGGGCAAACTTGGAGGATTCGAATCCTCATTTACTTAATGATTCAATCAGTGACCCCATTCCTCATCTGCACCTCGAAGAGCTGACTTCTGAGATCATTGTGCCCAAGTCAATCTTGATTCAGCCACGATTTCTAGACTTGGGAGAAACATATGGGGTGAATGATATGCTAGAGGTCCCGGAGCCTGAGCCCTTGATGTTGGAAGATAGAATTGTTGAAATAAAAATTTGGGAGGCTAATTCTGAGGGAACTTTGATTTTGAATCTAAGGGTACCTATTGACCTGAAACGATCTACTTTCTACCAGGACCTTTATGATATCTTAAACGTGCAATCTAAGCTTGAAATAATTGATTATTTTTCTGAGCTAGATGTTAAGTGGACAACCGCACTTGTTGAACCATTTTTACTCGTCTGACATTTTGGTCTTGGGTTGCACACTACTAAACTGTAGGCCCGGCCCCGCAAACACAACCTTCGGTTCTGGGTGATTTTCATCCAGAACCTGGGAACCACTCGACCCTTGGGCATGGGTCTGCACCATAATCTGGTCCACGTCTGTGGACATCTTCTGTTGGCAGGTTTCGGGATCAATTTTTTTATTTTGATTCTGACCTGCACTTGTGAATTCTCGATTTCTTCTTATACATACATAATATACTTGTATGTATATTATGTCTAGCTGAAGGCATTAACTTAGCGCATGTGTATACTCTCTTCTCTTTGTGGAGTTGACTGGGGTGTCTCGAAATTCAGGTGATATTTTATTTACTCTGCCCTTTTCATGTATGTTTTTACAATGAGGACATTGCATCATTTAGGCATGGGGGGGTGGATAATCAATTCCTGAGATCATTTTGTTAACTCCGTAGAATTTCTTTTAGTTTCTTATAAAAAAAGTTGAAAATTCAAAGAGAAAAAAAGAATTACGAGAAGAGAACTTAGGCATTTGGAAGTTATTAACTTTATGAAATGATATGAGATGACTTAAACACTTAGCCTCTTCAGGTCTTCAGGCTTAATTAGCCTGGGTGTCCACTTGAATGTGATCTTAGTCTCGAGTCCTCGCCAAGTCATTCTCATTTTAATTCGATAAATAATTTGGGATAAATATGCTACTTATCAACCCACCTTCTGATTTGGAGGGACTTTAAGCCTAAGCATCTGCACATATTTTTTGCACGGACTCATTTTTCGGTGGTTTCTTCGGAAATTGGGTAGCTAATGAACTATCTAGGGTGGTTGGCTGGTAAGTTGTCGGCGGTAACAGCTCATCAGTCGGTTGTCCAGAGCTTAGCCACAAGATCATTTTCATTGTACTGCCTTTAGGTAAATCTTATATCAGGGATGCTACCTACTTAAAGGAAAAAAAAAAGAAAAAGAAAAAGAAAAAAATAGAAAAAGGAGAAAAAAAAACAAAGAAAACGACACTTCACTACATGAGTATGGCTGATAAGTTGTCGTGGGTAACAGCCCATGGTCGGTTGTCAAGAGCCCAGCTCAAAAAAATGCACAATAATTCCCAAAACACTTAGGGAAGAAGCGAGGAAGTAGAATAAACCAGGGAGATATATACTAGGTTCGCCCTTGTGTTGACCCCATAAATAAAAGTAGGGAGAAAGTTAGCAGCCGAAAAGATAATCTTTAAGCAATGTCACCTAGGGTCGTAGAAACCCGAAGTCTGTTTTAACGGTCGCCTAGTGAGTCTTTCACTATTTTTACAAGATGCTTAGCACTTAGAGTCTTTTTCGAGTCTAAGCGGGTTGGGTAGCGGTAAAAGTTATCCTGGAACTCTCAAACTCTACGAATACAAAAAAAATGTATCTTCCCTTTTCAAATAAGGTGAGGACTTGGGCAATCTGCATTCTGGCAGGCACCCAGGTATTGTTGAGTTTTCGTTGTTTAGGACCTTAGTTGAAATTTTATATTGTTAATAAACGACTTAGGCCTAAGCGATCTAATCCCAATTTTGATTTTATACATAGCATGTAGCTTAATTTTGCTAAGGACTAGCAAAAGATAGGCATGGGGGTATGATATAAACACATCTATTTAGGTTAAAATGTCTATTCATGCATGTTCATAGGCTTAGATTTACATTTTATGTTATAAATATTGTATAGCATGTATCATTCTGCATTTAGAGTAGTGTATATTTTAGGTTAATTAGGTCCTTTTTGTGGTTAGGAGAGAAGGAGACTTATTTCAGGACCTCAGATGGATGATCGAACCGTATGGATCTGATTAGGACGACAATCGGAGTTTAACACCTCTAAAATCGTTTAGATCGGAGAACCGTAGCATCATACGAAATTCGAGGAAGATCAACGACCAGGGGGCAATGCGACATCTATACGGGCTTCGGATGGAAATCCGACCGTACAGATGGATCCGGAGCGATGATCGCAGTCCAGCAGCGTGGGAATCATCTCGATCTGAGCATCGTGTCACCCTCTACAAAAGAAAGAATAGACAACCCAGATGGCACCACGTGGCGCCATCTAGGCCGCCCAACGTCGGCCAGCAGTAGCTCACACACACAGCCGCAGCGCACCGCGCACAGCCGCAATCGCACGCAGTAGCAGAGCAGTGCATGCTAATGCACACGCGACACGACGCGGGGAGCATGGATGCGTGGAGCGGGTAGCGGGCAATGTGTGCACCAGCGGAGTGGGTGCCAGCGGAGGATAGGTGTGGATCTTCAGCGACGTGGACCTTTAGTGACTCTTGCAGCTATCATTAATGGTTTGCGCGCGCCAGCAAGAGGAATTGAATGGCGGATCTTCAGCAACAGCTGCAGCGACATTTACGGACGTCAGTAATGACCCAGATGCGAATTTGTTCTTCGTCTACTATAAAAGGACCTACTCGCCATCATTCCAAACCATCTTTTCCTTTCTTCCTCTCACCACCTCCAAGGCTCCAGAGAGAGCTTGTCCCAAGCTCGGGATGCTCCTCTAGAGTAGAAAATCAAATAGTTTTCCCTCCCCTCAGCCTCATTCATGGAGCATCTCGTGGCCGTCCTTTCACCGTCCTTCGGGAAGAAGATCCTCGCTGCGATGTCGTCCTGCCTCATTCTTCGTCCTCTGGCTTCGTCCCCCTTCGTCCTGCTCTTCACCACCTTCCTCCAGGTGACGTCAGAGCGAGTCGTCCTCCGAGCAACCGTCGAGGGGGATTTCTCTCACCTCTTTCTATCTTTTTACGCTTTCATAGTGCAGTTTTCCTGCTTTCGTAGTTGTAACAAACAGTTCATGAATAGATGATTATTTCTCTCTCTTTCTCCCTCTCTCTTGCATTTTTGCAAGTAGATAAAGTTTTCATCGACCTAATCTCTTGCCCTATTAAAAATACGAAAAAAATTAGAAAAGACAAAAACGAAATAAACAAATAAAAAGAGAAACGTGGATTTTTAAAACCAAACGTTCGCCTTCCTGTGTTTGACCTGGGACTCCCTTGGAGTTTCGGTATAAATTTTATTTGACCACGCATTTTGCAACTACGACGACGGGTTACTTATAACCCTGCTTTCAAAATCATGAAACATGTGCGATCATATTGTACTCTAGAATTTCCCTTAAGGTTGTCCATTCATAGATTATGTAAAGAGCTCCATTGTCGGGTGATATTTGATGAATATTTTGTTTCTTTCAAGACAACTAAACATGGAGGATGATTGGTAAGGGGATCGAGAAAGATGGGCTCTATTACCTTGACATACCTCAGGTTTTTGCTGGTGCTACGTTGATCTCTAACAATCCTTATCTCTGACATTGTCATCTAGGTCATCCCTCCGCTACTAGACTTCAATGGATGTTTTCAGATTCTTCTGTTCTGGCCTCCTTGGATTGTGAATCTTGTCAGGTTGGACAACATTATTGTGTGTCTTTTCCACTTAGAGAAGATAATTGGAGCCCTCTCCGTTTCATTTGATTTATTGTGATGTATAGGGTCCATGTCATGTTAACCATCTTTTGCATTTTAGTATTTTGTCATTTTTGTGGATGATTTGCCATTCGTCTTGGGCTTTT
Organism: Thalassia testudinum; assembly: GCA_037157565.1. NCBI lineage: Eukaryota > Viridiplantae > Streptophyta > Magnoliopsida > Alismatales > Hydrocharitaceae > Thalassia > Thalassia testudinum. The sequence continues at coordinate 28,498,609 of JAZHRO010000003.1, forward strand.
TTAATGAAGGATTGATTAGAGATCACTTTTGTAATCCCAAATTTTTTAATGAAGTTTGAAATTTTTATTCTGCCAACATCAAAATTTTCCGTAGTGATAATGCTCATGAGTTTATGCAAAAGGATATTTAGGATTTTCTTGCTTAGAATGACACCATTCATTAAACATCTTGTGCTTGTACCCCCCAGTAGAATGGTGTGGTTGAAAGAAAGCTTCACCAAATTCTTGATGTGGTATGTACTCTTTTTATTACAATGAAAGTCCTTAGACACTGCTTGGAGGATGCTATTCTCATTGCCACATATATCATTAATAGGGTTCCCTCCGTAATTAATGGTGGCATTCCGTTTCACATTTTACAACTTGATGCTGAGATCTTTAGCTTACTATTATGGATTTTTGGTTGCACATGTTTTATTCATCTTTTTGGAGTTACTAATAAACTCACTGAGGTCTGTCAAGTTTGTGTTTCTAGGATACTCTCATACCTAGAAAGGGTACTGTTGTTTTTATTCCGTAGGGCATAGATACTATGTTTCTGCTGGTATGTCCTAAGAAAAAGTGCCTTATTTCTTTAAGGAAGGCTCTTCTCTAGGTTGGTTTATCCATATCTATGAGTGTCGCCCTAAGGATTATGTGTTGGTACCTTTGCCTTCGATGCAGGTTGAAGTACCTAAGGAGAGACCATTTGACTTCTCTTCCTCATCCACTTCAGTTGAACAAAATGATCAAATTTATTGGGAAAATAACATGACATGTCCATAAAGGAAAAGGAAATAACAAACAAACCCAACAATAAATAGAAAGCATAAGATCGAAGGGGTGTCTTACATTACCCCTTAAGCTGAACATAGATGTCGATCATGCTCAGCTTGGAATAGCAATCATCAAAAGTAGAATGTGGAAGAGGCTTCATAAAGACATCTATTGTTTGGTCTCTAAATGCAACAAAGGTAGTGTGCAACATCCTATGCTAGATCAAGTCGTTGGTGTAGTGGCACCTAGACATGCTTGTACACTCATGGAACATGAGATTGTTCGCAATATGTAGCTGCCCAATTGTCGCACCTCATCTCCATAGGTTCTTTGCTTTGAACATGCAAATCACGCATTAGAGACCTCACCAGATCATCTCTATTGCTATCTGGGTCATAGCCCCCTGTAGTCTGATTCGACGCTAGATCTGGACACTATTTCCTATTTCTTGCTCCTCCAGGTAATCAGATTATCAGCTACAAATGTGTAGAATCTAGTAATGGATTTTCTATCTGCCAGGCACCATGCATAATCAGCATCAGAATATCCAACTACTGTCATGGGAGATCCACTCTGGAAAAGTATCCCTCGTTCATGTGCTTTCTTCAGGTACCTAAGCACCTACATAGTCGCCTGACAGTGTTGCTTGGTCGGTTTGTCCATAAATTGACTAAACTTTCTTACACCTAAAGAAATGTCAGGCTTGGTAATCGTCAGATGTAATAATTTTCCTACAAGCTGCTTGTATGGCCAACTATTAACGGGCTCTGCCTTTTAATCATCAAGATGTATCTTGGGATTTATAGGAATATTTGCTGGCTTAGACCCTAGCATTCTTGTCTCCTGGAGCACATCCAAAGCACACTTGCACTAGGACAACACAATCCCTTGCTTGCTTCTGGCCACCTCTATGCCAAGGAAATATTGAAGTGCCCCAAGTCCTTTATAACAAACTGCTCAGCCAGGGATTGCTTAACCTCAGTTATCTTGGCTTTGTCATCACTAGTAATGAGATCATCAGCATATACTAGCAAGGCCATAACTCCCCTCGTAGTTTTCTGACGAATAGAGTGACTTGACAAAGACCTCTGTAAACCCATCTTCTTTATCACCTCTGAGTTACCGACATAAATTAATGTGTTCTTGCACGCATATGGTTCAAATCCGATCAACCAAGTGGTTTTACCACATTATTCTCATTGGGTAAGTCTAATCTAGTTTAGAAGATTGATGATGTCATCCAATTTGACCAAGTTGTTTTCATGGTCCAACCTAGTTTGACCATTACGGTAAAGTTTCTGGTATAAACCCCAGTTTAGTTTGGAAAACATTGCTTTGACCTTTGAGCATCAACAAGAGAAACAAGTATTAATCTCTCTTTGTAATGGACTTAACTAGAAACAAAACAAGACAAACTCGATATGATATAGTGAAGGCCTTTTTTTCTTTGAATAGTAAAAGGGAGTTTGTTCTGAACAAACCCCCCACTGCATTCATTCAAACATGCAACAATTACATCACGACAAAGACAAACTCTCCCAACAAGACATCAAGTACAAAGCACAATGCAATACATTTTTAACATAGGGTGCAAGCCTCTAAAGAGGACCTCATTCGTTTCAATCCAACTTGATCAAAGAACCTCAAGAAACTTTGCATGCTCCAGCTCTGATCTGAAAATTACCTGCATGGATTGATGGGGCTAACCACGATGGAAAGACTCCCAAAAAAGATTAAAAAGAAGAATCCATCCCATGGAATGTTGGGAGAGGCCCAAACTTTTGCAAAATCACATGAAAAGAAGATATGCTGAATGGCATCTTCTCTGAAAGAGCAAAGGCAACAGGAAGTATCTCCATCATTCACCCACCTTGACGAGTAGACTTTAGTTAGGAGTCTTTTTCTCATGAAGCAACAAAGTGAATACCTTGATCTTTAACAAGGCCCACCACCACAACCGATCTTCCCTAATAAAATTGTTATCTTGCTGAATCTGCCCACCATGCAGTCAATTATAGGCTTTCTTGACTGAAAAAAGGACCCCTTCCCAAACGCAATGATCTACACCATCACTTGGATTCACTAAACTCAATAAAATCCTGAAGTTGTGAAAACACTTGCAGCCTTGCATTAGGAGGGGATACAATAGTTGGAGTCCACGTGCCATTTAAGTAACAGTTCCCTATCAAAGCTTCCCTGTTTGCCGCCAGCACATATACATGTGGGAAAATGTCTGAAAGACAGCCAAAACTTCCCTAAGGGCTGGTTCAAAACTTGAAGCTTCTTCCCGCAACAAGGACTGGGACATAAAAGTTGCCACTTTACACACAAACCAGCCACCCATTTCCCAAAAATAGAAAAATCCACATGGGGTTATATGTACCATCTCTCCCAACCCAAAAATTTACCACAGCATCCCAGAATGACGCTCTTTCAAACATGGTCCTCGACATCTGTTAAACAAACCACCCATTTGGACAGAAGGGCTGCATTCATCAAACAGAGATCAGGAATCCCCAAACCACCCTTACAGAGAGGCTCATTGTGGGACCCCTGTAGAGTTTCCAAAATTCTTCTAGAAAAAAATTTTGCACAACCCAATCAACCTTGATGCCACCGTAGAACGCATCTTGAAAATAGACAGAAAATAGAATGGAGAGAGGAAAGTATCGACTTTAGGGGCATAAGCCTTCCACCCTTGGAAAGGATCTTAGCAATCCAACTAGCCAACTTGGCTTCCAATCTCTCAATCACTAATCACGATTGGAAGGAGGCTTATCATGGAGGGGGAGAGCAGGGTATGTGGAAGAGAGCCATGGGGTGTGTGTAGAACTTCGGCCATTTCATGTGCCTCAACCTTGGATGTTCCAAATAGAATAAAATTTGACTTGACAAAACTAATTTGGAGGCTAGAAGCCTTACCAAAAATTCAAGTAACCATGTCAAGTGCCATGCCTCGTTGCCAAACCGTGGATAAAAATGATAGCATCGTTTGTGTACTATAGTTGAGGAATGATAGTATTACCATTGAGATCCCCATGAAAACTGGTGAAGAAACTTTTTGTTGAGATTATTATTATTTGTGGGTGCTTTTTCTATTTTATAATTGTATGGGGTACTACTTGTAATTCTCCCAAGGACACCTCTCTATATAAAAGTCGCTTGGGTTCAGTAATAAACAATTCCACTCATCTCACCTAACATGGTATCAGAATAGCTGTCTTAGGTCGGTGCTCGGATATCCCATCGAAAAACTACCAATACTTTGTAAATAGGAGTAAAAGTTGAATCCACCTACCCATCAATAACAAGCACAAAGAGTAAAGTTGCTAGGGTGCAACCCTGGTTAACATTGCATTTGGGTACACCCATCCCTTGTCGGACAACCATTAATTAGCATCAATAAAAGATGTAATGAAACATTTTCATCCATGCAATCCAATGGTTAGGGAAGCCTCTTCGAACTAATGAGGACCAAAAAAACAATCAATTGATCAAATCATGTCTTTGAGAAATCAACCTTCCATAGGAAGGCCTTATGCCCCTCCATTCTCTAGGAAGCCATTCAAGATAGATTGACCATGAACGAAAGCGGTCTACATCGAGTTGATAAGGCTGCCCAAGACCTCTCTAAGCCTATTTGCAAGCACTTTTGCTACAATAAAATAGATAGCATTAGACAGGGAAATTGGCTTCAAGTATTACACTTGGTTAGTGCCATCTTTCTTTGGAAGGAGAAAAAGGAAAAAGCAGTTGAGTTTATTGAAACCCTTGTTATCCTTCATAAATTTCTATAGCACATCCATGTCTTAACCAACAACTGGAAAGCTTTGAAGAATAAGACAAGGAAACCATTAGAGCTTGACGACCCTTCTGCATTCAACCCCTAATTGTTGACCTAATTACATCCTTTGTAACTGGTTGGATAAGAAACTGGCTCAATTGTGGTGAAAAGGGAGACAAGCCACTGGTTGTCAATTGCCATAGACCTGTAGATGTTTTTGTGTGAACTCCCGGAGTTGAAGAAAATGAAGAATTTTATTTCTTAAATACCTCTTTATAGAGAGAGGTTTGAGTAAATAATAGTTCATGTCTAGATCAAAATAAACAACCTCAATGTGGTAAAACAACTAGAGATAAATAAGAGTTTTAACACTCCCCCTCAAGCTAAAGTATAGATGTCGATCATGCTTAGCTTAGAACAACAATAGTCAAACACCGATCGAGGTAGAGGCTTCGTGAACACATCAACAGTTTGATTCTCAGATGCAACATAAGTAATACGTAGCAAGCCACGTTGTATGAGATCTTTGGTGTAGTGGTAGTCAACCTCAATGTGTTTGGTGTGCTTATGGAACATCGGGTTGTTGGCTATGTATGTAGCCGTCCGATTGTCGCATTGCATTTCCATAGGTTCCTCAATTTGGGCATGTACCTCATGCATTAGAGATCGTATTCAGACCATCTTTGCAGTAGTCTGGGCCATCGCCCTATACTCTAACTCTATACTGGAGCAAGAAACTGCCTCTTGTTTCTTGCTCCTCCAGGTAACAGATTACCAGCCACATAGGTACAGAACCAGTGATGGATTTCCTGTCAAGCACACATCCTGCATAATCAGCATCGGAATATCCTATTACTGTCATAGGAGAGCCTCTTTGAAAGAGAATATCACAACTTGATGCTTTCTTTAAGTATCTTAGTACCTGCATAGCTTCTTACCAGTGCAGCTTCGTCGGCCTCTCCATAAACTGCTAAGTTTGACTACTACCAAGGCAATATCATGTCTGGTAATAGTCAAGTATAACAACTTGCTCACAAGCTGTTTGTATGCTCTGCTATAAATTGCCTCTGCTTACTCATCATGAAGATGGGCCTTAGGGTCCATAGGAATATTGTTTGGCTTAGACCCTAACATAACTGTCTCCTGAAGAACATCTAATGCATACTTACGTTGAGAAAGAACAATCCCATCTTTGCTCCTAGCGATCCCTAAGAAGTATTTAAGCTGGCCCAAATCTTTCATAATGAACTGTTGTGCAAGAGACTCCTTGACCTGTCTTATTCCAGCTTCATTATCGCCAGTGATAATTAGGTCATCTACATAATCTAGTGGTGCTACTATGCCATTCTCCGTTTTCCTGACAAACAGAGAGTGATCTGAAGAAGACTTTTGCATCGCCATCCTCTACAACACATTTGAGAGCTTCTGAAACCAAGTTCTTGGGTTCTGCTTCAGGCCATAGATGGCCTTCCTGAGTTTGCACACACGTTCCCCTGATTCTCAAAACCTGGGGGCTACTGCTGCATGTAAACCTTTTCCTAAAGATCGTTGTAGAGAAAAGTATTCTTCACATCAAGCTAGTGTAATCGCCAATCTTTGTGAGCCGCAACAAAGGTAAGTACTTGAACAGTGGCAAGTTGCGCAATGGGAGAGAAAGTATCAAAGAAGTCCACCCCATAATTTTAGGTGAATCCCTTTGCCACTAACTTGGCCTTATACCTTGAAATTGACCCCTCAGGGTTGTACTTCAAAGCAAAGACCCATCTGGAGCCAACTAGTTACGCACCTGTAGGAAGCGAGATGAGCTCCCAAGTTTGTCTACTCCGAAGCGTTGCCATCTTGTCCTCCATGGCTTGCCGCCACTTTGGATTAAGCATGACCTACGGGTAGGTAGACGGAATGTGTGAGGCTATAAGTGCCTGGTAAAAGCTGCCAAACTGAGAATCTAAACCATCTGTAGCCAAACTTCCTGCAACACAATATCTAGACTCACGTGTGGGGTGCCTTCCTAATGGTAATAGGAAGGTTAGAATCATCTGGTATCTTTGATTGAGTCTCTACAGAAGGAATCTCACTACTATTGTGATCTGTACTGTAAGGAGAATTAGGTCGAACTGGACTATCACTGTCATTAGAACTTATCTCAATTACCTATGGAATATGAGTCACAGTGAGGGTGGTGGCCTATGTAGTGTCACATGAGATCTATTATATGTGCCAGCGGACCATGTAATCCTTGGTAGTCATCCAAGGGGGTAGTGGAGCCCAAAGAAGTCGATTGAGGTATGGAGATCTGATATAGGCACATCTATTTAGGTTAAAATGCCTAGTCATGCATGTTCCTAGGCTTATATTTGTATTTCATGTTATAAATATTGCATAGCATGCATCATTCTGCATTTAGAGTAGTATATATTTTAGGTTGATTATGTCATTTTTATGGTCAGGAGAGAAGAAGGCTTATTTCAGGATCTTAAATGGATGATCGGACTGTACAGATCTAATTAGGACAATGATCGGAGTCTAACGTCTTTGAAATCGTCTAGATCAGAGAACCGTAGCATCATACGAAGTCCGAGGAAGATCAACGGCCAGGGGGCAATGGGACATCCATACGGGTTTCGGATGAAAAATCCGATTGTACGGATGGATCCAGAGCGATGATTGCATTCCAGCAGCATGGGAATCATCTCGATCTAAGCACCGTGGCACCCTCTACAAAAGAAATAAGAATGGATGGCCCAGATGGTGCCATGTGGCACCATCCAGGCCACCCAATGTCGGCTAGCAGCAGTGCACCTCGCATAGTCGTAGCCGCGCACAGCAGCAACGCACTGCACATAGCCGCAGCAGTGCAGTGCATGACAGCGTGTGCGTGCGACACGGCGCGGGAAGCACGGACACGTGAAGCACGTGATGTGTGTGCCAGCGGAGGATAGGCATGGATCTTCAGCGACATGAGCCTTTAGTGATGCTTGCTGCTGTCATTAATGGTCTGCATGTGCCAGCAAGAGGAATTGGAGGACGGATCTTCAGTGACAGTTGCAGGGATCTGTAGCGACGTTTATGGACGTTAGTAATGACCCAGATGCGAATTTGTTCTTCCTCCACTATAAAAGGACCTACCTACTACCATTGCAAATCATTTCTTCCTTCCTCTTACCACCTCCAAGGCTCTAGAGAGAGCTTGTCTCAAGCCCAGGATGCTCCTCTAGAGTTGAAAACCAAATAGTTTTCCCTCCCTTCATCCGCATTCATGGAGCATCCCGTGGCCATCCTCTCACCGCCCTTCGGGAAGATCCTCGCCGCGACGTCGTCCTACCCCATCCTCTGTCATCCGGCTACGTCCTCCTTCGTCCCGCTCCTCACCACCTTCCTCCAACTAACGTCAGAGCTTGTCATCCTCCAAGCGATCGTCGAGGGGATTTCTCTCACCTCTTTCTATCTTTTTCGCTTTCGTAGTATAGATTTTTCTGCTTTCATAGTTGTAACAAACACTTGCTAATGAATAGATTGTTTCTCTCTCTTATATTGTTGCAAGTAGATTAGTTAGAAGTCATCGACCTGATCTATTGCTTGCTAAAAATACCAAAAAAATCAGAAAAGATAAAAATGACCAAAAATAAATAAAAGGGAAACGCGGATTTTCAAAACCAAACGTTTGCTCCCCGTGTTCGACCTGGGACTCACTTTTCGAGTTTCGATTATAAATTTTATCTGATTGACGCGTTTTGCGAGTTACGACGATAGGTTACTTGTAATCCCAATTTCAAACACGCGAAACACGTGCAATCAAGATCGGAATCACTTCAAGTAGAATAGGAGGAATAGGCATGAGAGCTCCATTATCATGAACACTCGTCTGTCCAGCAACATGTTCTTCCCAGTGAAGTTATCTTGGACAATACATCCAATCTCATTGAAAATAACCCTGCAGTGAAGATCCTTCGTGATTCTGCTCACAAACAACTCATGGGAAACTTTGGTACGTGTAATGTTCTCGACAACTACAATGTGGGGGTTATAGACACTTCCCTCTTGCCAACAATTGGAGTGTGCCTGCCATTAGCAACCTGTATTGTTCTCCCTAGTGCAACAAAGCTGAGTGATCGGAAATAGGCGTGATCCCCATAGAGATGCTGGGAAGCACCAAAATCGACCAACCATCCTGCACCTCGATGACTCCTGTCATGCTCTCGTAGCATCACGCCCGCACACTCCATCTCCGTCGTAGTAGCGGTATCTAATGCCATCTCTAATCCTCCTGAGATTGGCGTTGTGCCTAGCATGGACTAAGGGGATCACCAAGGGCTAAAAGTCTCCATCTTTGAGCCAAATAACTGGAGAAAGATGCCACGAACATGATCTGAATGCAATATTCAGATCTGAAAAATCTGAGATTAGCGAGAACATGATCTCTTGGTCATGAAATCTAAGATCGAAGGATTTTAGAAATCATCACAAGAGTCACAAGCACCCCTTAGACCAGGATCTAGCGCATGTTAGGGTATGGGGGAGGCCCTAACAGCGCTCCTAAGGGGTGCTACCTCTCGTAGACGAGCAGTTGCCCTAGGGCGTCCTCAGGGAGGAGGTTGGTAGCCTTAGGTGGTGCCCTTGCTCTGGGCGGCGGTCCTCAGAGAGAAGGGTGCTGCCCCTGCTTCAGGAAACGTCCTTCAGAGAGAGGGGCAGTTGCCCTAGATGCTGGAGAGTAGGGTGGCTGCTGCTCTTAGGCGGTGACCCCCCTAAAAGGAGGGGCGGCAGCCTACAGAGATGAGTAGTGGCTGACTAGGGGTAGCGGTGCCCCTCTGAGGGTGGCACGACCTTGCTGGGCCGAGAGAACAGGGTGGTGCCGCCAGCGGCAGTGGTTAGTGGAGATTTAGGGTTTAGGTGGGGGTGACAGAGGCTATTTGCCGGTGGGATACCGAAGTGTTGATCTAGGATCATCGCTCTGATACCAAGTTAGAGAAAATGAAGAATCTTATTTCTTAGAAAAGGATCCAATATCTCTTTATAAAGAGAGGTTTGGGTAAATAATAATGCATGTCCAGATTAAAATAAAAATAACAAAAAATACACCAAAAGTGGTAAAACAACTAGAGATGAATAGAAGTCTCAACACACAGAAGTGAGAAGTGATGGTGACACCAATCTGCTGTCTAGATGCTCCTTCGGTAACCATTGGTAAATGCATGAAAAAGCCTTGTATTAGAGTCACCCTCCATGAGCCAAGTTTGGCGAGACCTTCGTCTCTACATTACCTTATCTTTTTTATCATCAGCATGAATAACCTTAGAACATTTCCTTTTGGTGTCCTTGAAAGGTGGAAGGTGCCTATAATCTTCCTCATGATTCAACCTTGTGATCTCAATAAGAGCTTCACTCCTGTCAGCTTCCCTCTGTACTTTTACTTCCTTCTTGCACACCTTTAAGTTGGAGCACAACTCATGTAGTTTAGAATGTAGGTGATGTGTGGTGGAAACACCCAGGTCCATATAAGCCCATGTATCCTCCACAAGATGCCTGAAGTCATCCTTGAGAAGGCAAGATTTCTTGAATTTAAAGTATGTGCCAAAATGATGCTCCTCGTTGCTTTTGCTTTCTGGAGGCGTTTGTTTGGAGAATAGTCAATCCAAGGGGGACACATCAACCAAATGTAAGGCTTCACCATGTTCCACATTTGATAAGAACCAGTCAAATTTAGATCACCATGTTCCACATCATGTTCCTTTAAGTGAAGTTACAAGAGGTAAAAGGAATCTGTATAAGTGCTAAGCAATTAATGAGGTTAACAAAATCCACATTGCTAACATCAACAATGCCTTCTCAACAGTCCATCTTCTGCTAATGGCGTTGTGCTAAAATTACCCACAATGAGCCATGGAACATTTGGAAAGCTCACTGAAATATCAATGAGTTCCTTTTACAATATTAAATTGTTGTTGCTCGAAGGACCATAGATCATGGAAACAAGAATTTGGCCACCATCAATCTTCCTTCTCCCCACCATAGAAAGTGTGAATCGCCCCTTCCTCACATCCTTAACTAACAAAACGTCAGATCTGTAGGAAATCAAGAAATCACTTGATCTTCCTACAGCATCAGCAACAGCAAACTCATCCAAAGTGGAACCACCCACTTCATCCCATAGTCTATTGTCACACACCTTCAATATAGTCTAATGCGGAAATGCTATTATGAATGTGCCAGTGAGGCAAATAGCTCCCTAGAGCTCTCCATGGTGTATTGTTGAAACTACTAACATTCCAAGAAAGGACCAATATCATGGATTAAAGATTGACCCTTCATTGGGAAGGTTTCCATGCTCCCATTGGAACTCTGTTGCATGAGCCATAAGTTTATTCTTAATAGGAACCTGAACCTGAACCTGAACCTCTTCCTGAACCTCACCAAAAAACCTTCCTTCTCATGAAACACATCAAGAGACCCACTCCCATAAACTTTACTTGTACCAACATCTCTACCAACATGCCTATCACCACTATAAAGATCCCTACCAACATTGTCAACAACATCATCTGCTATACTTTGATTGTCCAGTGATCCCCACTCTTTTGCCATCACACAACACATCCAAGCGAGAGGCATAGAGACTTTGCAACTTGTTACTAGGGTTGTCAAATAGGTCGGGTCAAGTCAAACCTGTTTATTAAACAGGTTTATATACTCCAACTCGAACCCGACCCGTTTACACTCGCTAAACCTGACTTGTCCTATTTAACGCATTTAATAATTGGTTAAATGGGTAAACGTGGGGGTTAAATGAATTAAACGTGGGGTTTTGTTCTCATTAATTGGGTTATCGGGTTGAGTGGGTTTGTGGGGGTAAACCCGAACCCGAGCCATTTAATAGACAGGTTTAAAGCCATTTAATGTAAGCGGGTTTGGGTCCGTTAATCGGGTTGGGTTAGGCGGGTTCGATTTTTTTCTATAGCCCTACTCGTTATCCTTGTCAGTTGCAAAAGCATGCACCACCATGCAAGTCTCAGTGATATGTTCATTCTGAGATGCATTGCCAAAAGAACCATTGACCCTTGAGTCCGTGGCTAAAGTGAGAGAAGTGAGAGTCATCAAACCTATACTAGAGGTGAGGGGACTCCCCATGCCTTGGTTCCCAAATAGAAACTCCTTTGTCAGTGTGACTACAACTGATCCAAAAGAGAGCTTTGAAGTTTGCACATCATTGCCCCTGAAGATGGCGAATCACGTAGATTGATTGTTGTTGAAGAAACCTGATGCCTGATTGAGTGGGTTGGTGAAACGCTATAAGGTTCTCAAGGAAATTTGAACCAGTATCAAAAGCAACACAAAAGGTTGTCCCTGATATAGGCAGGTGAAATTTCCCTTGGTAGTTACTCCACACGTAACCTCCATTGCCAGCAACTGTGTCCTACAGTGGTGCATTGGCAGCGACCACCACCCATGACTGCCCAGCATTTATCGATGCTGATGCAGAAGATAGTGAAGAATTCCTCATCCAAATGCAGGCCCGAGGACGATGGGACCATGGGTCCATGGTCAACCTTTTCATTGATGAGGGCCTCCTATTGGTCATAATGGAGAAGTCCCAACTTCTTGCACTTTGGATGGTCAGATGATTGCACCAGTACCTAAACAGCTTGCCAATAATGTAGATGCAAAGGGATGCCATGTAACATGAAGGGAAGAGTTCGCAGTGACCTTGAACAGTCTACTCCAACATCTTTCATCCATTGCTGCACCTATAGGAAACCATTGTCGTGAAGCCTGCATGATCTTGGACAGCAAGGCAGTCTACTTCATGTTACCTGGAAATGTAACAGGTCTGTCTTGGAAGACCAATGAAAGCAGTGACGACAGCACTCCCCCTGCTGCATTTGCAACCACATCCTCCAACTTCATGAGTGATTTGAGTTGGTTGAGGCACCCATGATGATGCCATAGTTGGTGTGAGAAGTCGTACTGAGAGTCTGTCAAGAGGTCAGAGATGACTGAAAAATGCTGCGAACAAATTATTGCATATCTTGCTTTTTGATAAAACTGAAGGTTTAAATAAATAAATATTAATGGAGAGAAAGAATCTTAGCTGACCCCATTTAATGCAAGGAAAGGCTTGGTTGTGATTACAGTTAGATGGATCTAGTAGATCTAAGATCACTATCCTTGGTTTCTGGTTTCATTTCAACATATGTGTTGTTTTGTTTTTTCAAAATTTTTTGATGTTGCCTCTTATTCAGGTAGTGGGGACTCTCAGCAGCCAAGCTTTGGGCTCAGCTGGAAGCGGAGGAAACTACAGTAGTAGTGCCTTGAGGGAAGCAGTGAGGGAAAGGTTGAATGTGAAATTGTTTGTTTTCCTCTACCGCAGGGCTACTGGACTGACTTTTCCCTTTTTGGTCATCAGGTTCAGATCATTCAATATGCAATTTGAAGAACTTCATCAAAGGCAATCTCGTTGGATAGTACGTGATCAGGAGTTGGCTGATAATTTGAGGCTTTCGGTTTCTGAAATTGTTTTACCTGCTTATCGTTCCTTTATGAATAAATTTAGGTACATCAGTGTGAGCCTATATATACCAGCAGTGGTAGGTTGCACATGGTGAAACATCCATCATTCTTATAAAAGTACATTTTTTGCATTTCAGGCCTCTTATAGACAATACCAGGAACTATGATAGGTTTGTTAAGTATTCACCGGAAGCCATTGAACACATGATAGGAGAGCTTTTCCAGGGAGGAGAAAGGTGAAAGAAGTTTGTCATCCCTGCACCATCAAAAATATTCCTTTGTAAGTATGAATTGCTCTACATGATTCATTAGATGCTACTGCGTGGTGGATTTGCATGTATTGTATCTCCCTATTTTTCAAGGCAAATAATGGTGGAAAGCAGTGTCCAACATTTCTGATGTTGCTTGTAACGTTTTCTAGATGTTTATCTTTCTGCAGAACTTCTCCAGAGGTCCATCAATGAAGTTTTCATAGCTATGGGGAGCAGAACTTTTTATTCACATATGGAGTTATCTTGTGTCATCTTACTGCCAAAATCCACCTATGTAAAGAACATGTTATTCATCAAGGACTGCAATAAACAGATTCTCTCTTTTCTAAGCCAATTCTTTTCCACAGTTACGAGCTGATGCAGTTGTGTGTGGACCAGTGCATCCAACCACATTAGTTCCAAGGTGGCTTTGTGCATATAGCCACTTAGATAAAAAAGAAGGAAAAAAAAATCCATGATAGACAAATCTTATGCTTGTGGCTGAATGTGACTGTAGTATAGCTTATGTTCATATAATTTGAGATCTTTGTGGATATTCCTTAGGAGGGCATGACTTGCAAATGAAGATTATTTTCCTGCTCTCCATGAAGGACTTGTCTGGGTGATATTGCTTCTTACTAATGTGGGTTTTCTTTCTTGAGTTGATTTGATTACCGTGTATGGATCGATAAATTGTGGGGAGTGATTTGTGCCCCAGCATTTGTTTGAGTTCTTTGTTGTTAGCCGGAAATGGTAGATGGGTGTAATATGCCGAAGTTTGAATGACGAATTCTGCGAGAGAAAGCACCAAGGATGCCCTTATTTGAAGATTGCACGTAGGACCAGTATCAGAACGGTAGCAAATAATTAATGTGAGGACATGCTTGGTATCAGATAGCCGTTTGACTTAACTTCTAAACAAAAACTTCTTAAACTGATCCTTTTATATGCAGAGCTTCCGAAAAAAGAAATCTCTCATTCCAGTTTTCCAATAAAAAAAAAAAAAATCAAGAGCATTGATATTACGTACGCATGAATGGTCGGTGCCCTTGGAACAATTGCCCATGCAGACAATGCTTCCTGAACGTCCATCATATTCCAAGTGCATTTAATCCTAGCCTTTAAAATTGAGTAAAGGTATCCTAGGTAGGGTTAATATCTTGGTGCAATAAAGTCAAGTGGAATTGAGGTCTTGTCTATTTGGACTAACCGGTGACTAGATGAAATAGTGTAGTAATTGCGTTAGCCTCTACAGTGAACCGTTGTGCAGATTGTCTTTGGGGGTCCCTTCTATCTGGCTGACCAATCAATTCAAGGGTTGATGAGATCTAATTAGACCTCAATTGGATCTAGATTAGGACTTGGGTTACACTTTAAGGCCAAAATTATTTTCTTGGATTGTTTAGTTAGGGGTAGACATAAATTCTCTCTTATTTTCTTCTTATCTCTTCAATTCTTCCAACACACACCATGGCTTACGATTATTATCTTTCTAATTTGACTTATCTTCAATCTGATTATCATCCTAATTCAACCTAACAGTATGCATCTACTAATTGGGGTAACTCTACCTTTAATTTTGGATACAACCCGTGATTGCAATATCTAGATCAAACTTTGTATCCCCAGAATGATTATACTCTTAATCCTAATTTAATGCAATCGTATCCATCCTCCGATAGGGATAATTCTACATCTAATTGGGGATATCAGGTTGGATAACTCTTACCCTCTGAATTCAAATCAAATTTTCCATTAATCAAATTGGGATAACTCTAATCAGAGATCCAAAAACCATCCTGGATTGCAATATCAATATCAAAATTCCTATCCTACTCAAAACCATCCTGACTATGGGTCCACATCATCTACTAATTATTCTAATCAGACCTACAACTTAGGAGGATATCCAAGCCCTTTCTCTCACCCCTCTTCCATCTCTTGTCTCTCCATAATCCCTGGGTCTCTCCCTTGCTTCTTTCTTCTTCTTTACTTCACAAACCCTAGTTGCCACCTCTTCATCTTCTTTCTTCCTCCCTTGCCCACCATCGACCCTCCATGGTCGTCCCCTTCTCTCTCACACCTTCTAACCACCATACTCAGGTTCCTACTCCTTCTAGATTCCCATACTCCCTTAGGTTTCCTATTGAGTAAGTATTCGTCGACCTTTATCTCCACCTTGTACTTCTTCAATTTCTTTTCCATGCAAGGACTTCGTTTCTCCAAGATTTCTTCATTCTTTGTACTTCAAGAGTTGTGATGGGAATCTCCACTGCCTCCACGATCCTTCCGTCATCTTCATTTTACCATGGCTTTATTCCTTATACTTTCTTTGTTCTTCTCCTTCTACTTCTAGTTTTTATTGCTTTTGTACTTGCTTATTAGTTGTAGAACTTGATTGAGTAGTAAAAAGAGTTTCATGGTTTTCTAGCATCTCTCTTGTGTCTATCTACCTTCTTTATTATTACAAAATCACCAAAAAAAATCCAAAATCCTAAAACCCCCAAAAAGGAGTCATCATCAAGATTAGTAGTTTAGAAATTCGTATTGATTTTAGGGTGTGAGTTTTAGATTAGAAAATTCATTCTGTATGGTCTAGTCGCCATAAAATTAACAAAATTTGCTTGCTAATAGAAATTCAAGTCTAGTTTTATTTCAGAGTGAAATGTTTTATAGATTACTTTATAAAATTTCTATACTGATAGGGGAAAAATTTTTGACTTCCTGGATTAGTCATGAATTTTATACTCATCCAAATTAAGTGAAATAACCTAGAGTATTTCAATCTTCAAATAAGGAATATCCTATTGATAAGTAACCTAATTTACATAATAACATCCTTAGTTTTGTTAGTTTTGGGTATTAGTTGTATTAGATTTAGGTTATATTATGTGAGTGCATCTGGAGCTTAAGGGATCAAGTATACACTATACGAGGGTGAATAGTGTATATCTACTTAAAATAGAACTTAAAAAATCATTCACCACATATCAAAATGAATAAGACAAACCAGAAAAATAACACTTGATTTAGAGTAGAAACCCTTCTCGGTGAAAATCACTACCTAAGCCTCCCAGCTTAGGATTTTCTTAACTAATCTATGCTAGTCAAATCCACTATCATGCATTGAATGAGGGTGGCACAACCTCTTAAAAATATCTTCTCTTACATTTGACCAAGAGAAGAATAATGGGACTTCCAATACAACTTGGATTCCCAGATCAAGAATAATAGAATAAAAAGAGTATAACAATATTTCCTATGGAACCTTAGTAATAGTAAAATAGACCAAGCTTTCTTTGAATTGCAAGGAAGCGTGCTTTGAATTGCAGTAGTTGTAGAAGCAGAGTCACGAAAGCACTAGAGAGAGTGTGTGGTTTTCTCTTTGAAAGCTCTTGAGGTGTAATTTGAAGAGGGGAGTCGAAAGTCCTATTTATAGGTGTTTTTCGACCTGTTTCAAAAATTTTGGAAACACGACTTTGATCGATCAAAATAAGGGTTTGGTCAATTAAAATTATATTTGATCGATTCAATGTTGATCGATTAAAATGGTTTATTGATCGACTTTATAATTTAAAAAGAAATTCGATCGTTGGAATATTTTGATTGATTAAATTAATGGGTTGATCGATCAAAAGGGAATATGACCGTTAGAGATCTTTGATCGATTAAAATAAGGAGTTAGTTGATCAAGGTTTGGTCGATTAAAAAGAAATTTTGGTTGATCAACAGTAGAATTGACATAGGTTCAAAAGAGAATGATTTTGGCGAAAATTGAAAACTTATGTTTGTTATCTTATTGAGGTTCCGTACAAAATTTTAGACTCAATAAAGATAAAACAGTCTTCAAGTCTTTTTCCCATGACACATTTGAAAAATGTTGATGAGGGCGCATCCATTTTATAATTTGACTTAACCTGTAATGGTTAGTCCTCAAGAAAAATATAATTTTGTTATATCAAAACAAAGGTATTAATATTCTCCTCCTTTTTGATGATAACAAGATTATAATTAAATATGCATGATGCATGATCAAAATTTTCTCCCCCTTTGTCATTAACAAAAAGTTTTAAGCAATATAATTGACAAGTAAATGTTGCTCCCCCTTATTGAATTTTTCATGCAATTCATGATATGCTACTATTCAATTGATAGAATTACAAGCAAGCTAGTTAAAGATATCACATTTTCAATAAGCAAGATAGGCAACATGATTTCTAGATTTTGATAAGCTAGATATCTCAAATGACAACACTATAGAACTCACATATCACATAAAAGTACTACAAAGCAAGATAAATAAGTTCACAATCCAAAGAAAAAAATGAAATATAATGTACTACATGCTAAAATAAGTAATAAAATCTAGAAGAAACTAAGGACGGTCTCAATAGGCAATGGAAATTCCACATCGATATCAAAATCATCTCGAGAGAATGGAGGCGTGCTGGTGCTGGGTCCTGCAGTGGAGTAGAAGCGTTGTCTGCATCCCAAAACTGGAGAGATATGAAGGTCAGTTGATCCATGGGATGGTTGCACAAGGGACTAGTGTGCTGTGTTTGTCTAGAGGAGGAGGGTGTTGAAGTACTCAGAGGAGGAGTTGCCATTGCTGAATGTCGGCCTCGATAAGGTCACTAGTCATGGACAGTGAGTGAGTGGATCAAATGAGATATTTTAGGAGATTGAACACGATAATTTTTTGTTAATCAAAGACAACATATTGATCGATAAGAAATTGATAGTGCAGAAAAAGGATAAGAGTCTGATGGGAACACCATCATGAGCCATAACTAGCTCAATTTGATCTGATTAAGTCATTAAATGCTCCTACATAACCATCAGAATGCCATAATTCATTGCAAATCCTTTCAGAGAGAAATACAAGAAACCAAGGATAAAACTGTAATTTTACCATCATATCTTGAATGCAGAACAATCATGGGTTTTCTCAGGGATTAATTAAGGGTTAAATGATCTTAAGAGTCTAACCAGTGGGTTAGTACAGACAGAAAAGGGTTTCCGCATGTTTTGAGAATTAAATGACATCTAAAATCCTAAAAATAGATCCGCTTAATTAACTGAGGTTATGGTCAGGATAAAATTCACCTAAACCCTCTAAAATTCATATAAAAATATTCTCTAGGGTTTGGTATGCTTGATTTGGCCATTGGAACCCAGTTTGACCCAAAACAGAGTCTTAGACAGACATTTGCCCTAATTTGGGTAATTATGCAAATTACCTAGTCAAACTAGGTCAAAACCAAAATCCAACTTTACTATTGAATTCTTTAAGTCCAAATTAGGTTTGTACCAAAATTTGGACCCAATCTGAGATTGTCTTGACCTAGTTTGCAATTTGGTCCTATTTGATTCTTTTATTTCACACTCATGCCCCTAACTTTTGAATTTCTTCCAAATAGCTCCCCAGCTTTGTCGTCTTCTTCACAAATAGGTCCCTACTGCCATGAAATCCTAATCCTAGAGCTCCGACGACCTTAATTTGGCAAGATCTCCGTGATTTCTTGACAAATCCCTCTCAAAATTGAAAGGGAAATTCAAGTAATTGCCTTCCAAATGAACCCATCCAGGGATCCTAAATCTCTCTAGAATCCTTGTGCGAAAAATTTGATTGAATAGGTATCCTACGTCGACGAGGACCTCAGAGTTTCCAAGGTTCTTTTTAAGCTTGGAACTCCATCTAGAGCCCTATAAAAGAACCTCCATGGCCTTGCGCATCTTCTCAGCAAGTCTTGGAGAGTAAAAAGCTCCCTATTCCCCTTCCTCCAGCCTTCAAGACCGCTGCTTCGGCGACCTTCTTTGATCCTCCTCCTCCAGCCGTCCAATGACCAAATTGGTCGGCTCTCTCGACTTCCCTCTTCGTCGCGACCCTCCCCAACCAAAGGGAGGTAGTGCCTCTGCCTCCGTCGACGTCGTCACTTCGCTGATCTCTCCTCCTTCTCCGGTGCCGGACTACCACAACCGACCATCTCCACCTCTCTACCTCATCTCTAAGTATCTCTATCTCTCTCTCTATCTCTCTACATCCTTTTCCCACACTCACATCTCACCTTCGATCACCGCACTGCCCTCCGCACCTCCATCTTCTCCGCCTCCGACAGAACTCCGGCGAGTTCACCCTCACTCCACAGACCACCATTCACCTCGCCACAACACTCATTAGCACCGCCGTGTCCCAGCGAGCAAAAGCCCTTTGGTTATTGAGGCTATTGGCCTCAATGTCAGAAAACACCACCACCTACGCACCACCTTCTCGAGGTCGTCAGGCCTCCACCATCACTTGCACCACACGCTGCACCCACCACCGCACTCGCCATTCCACTGCGATCCTTTTAAGCCTATTTGACGTGGCCGCAAGGTCATTCTCGTGGTTTTAGGTTTCTTGCCGGTCTCCACCATCGCTGCCATCTTCGTCGCCCTGTTCATCATGTTCAAAGCCACGCCCATCCTAGGTGCTACTCCCAGGTCATGTGGAGAAGCTCTAGGTGGGTCTCCAGGTCTGCAATTGAGCGTTACAACCTCAGCTGTTGGCTCAATCGAGCAAGGTCTTCACTTGCAGTCACGCGCGTTGAACCTCTGTGGGATAGTCCCACATCGGATAGAGCAAAACCCCTCCGCAGCATACAAATTGGATTTGTGTTTACGGCTATTCACCTCAGCATGCACAAGAGGTGAGGTCCCCACATGCATGCCCCTCGCATGCCCTCGCCCACGCTCATGCCTCACGGGTCTGGGCCTTGGTCTATTTACTCGGATACCTAGGTCTATTCTGGTTCTCCTGATTCTAAGAAAGAAAGAAGAGAAAGAGAGAGGGGAGGGGGGTTTTGCTTTGTCACCCTCTTCTCAACACTTAGTGATTTCTGAGGGAGGCCTTTGCCTCTGCTGGCGTTGTTGCTAAGCTTTGTGTTGTGCCTTCTCTTGAGCTTAAGGAGGCAGAAGAAGAGAGAAGGGGAAGGGTGCCCTCTTGGCATTGAGAGTTCCATCGTATGATCTCTGAAGGGAGTGCATTGTGCACTTATTCTATGTGGATTTAAGTTGATTGATACTGTTGAGATATTTGATATTATTGCAATTAGGGTAATTGGTGATTCAAATCACCATTTTACCCTCTTCTTTTTGCACTTTATTACTAAGCTTCATCTCTATATCATTTTTAATTAAGTTTTGGGTTGCAATTGCTCCTATATTTGATTGGAATTGCGATCTTGAGATTCATATTTGCCACTTGCTCCCAGCGAACAACCTCAGATTTCTTTCGAAGTATAAATTTTATCTGTTTTCAAGCGATTTCGACCTATACTACGACGTAGCTTCTAAAACCTTGATTTCTCTTGTAAACAAAGTTGAGTGGATCAAACAAGAACATGAAGAACAACTGAAGAATAAAGATGAACACGAACAATAATGGCTGGAAAACACGAAAATCACAAGAAAACATAGCAAAACAAGTTTAAAGTGTCAAGTTCTGATAAAAAAAATGGTAGAGGATAGGGATATACCAAGGATTGAAAAGGATCGATCTGCTCAATAGTAAGGAGGAGGAGGAGGTCAGACGATCGGAGAGGTCGTCAGATGATTGGTGGTGGGGTGGTGGTGAGGGAGAAGATGTCGGAGAGGAGGTGCGCCGGGGTGGTTGACCAACGTTTGGTTGGAGATGGTGGTAGCGTTTTGGTCAGAGTGGTGGTCAATGGTGGTGGAGAGGGAACCACGGTGTGGAGTGGGGCCTTGGGTTTGGTTGAAGTTGTTTGGTGGTGTTTGGTTGATGGAAGATGTTTTGTAGTAGTAAAAAGAGGCAGTAAAAAGTTATTTTTATGGAGAATAAGTAAAGCAAATAAGGTAGAAATTGATTAGTGATCGAGATCAAGTTGATGGTGATTAGTGATCAAATCAAGTGATTTGAATCACTAAATAAGAATCTTGACGAGATTAAATCCACCCATATTTGGTCGATCAAAACATAGATTGGTCAACCAAATTCAATTTTGGTAGATCAGAAAAAGAAGTTTGAAAAAAATTGAATTTCCATTGGAGGGAAAATTCCTGCCAAAAACTTGATCGATTAAAATAACATTTGGTTGATCAAAGCTTGAAAATTTTGGAGGGAAATTTCCCACCCAAAATTTCAAAGCTTGATCGATTAGCATTAGAATTTGATCAATCAACGATTGATCGATCAAAATAATTTTTTTATCAATCAATAGATATTAAGACAAAATAATAATCGATCAAAGTTTAGCAAGTCTTGTTAAGCCTAAGTCTCTTCTTATTAGTATAAACCTTTCTTTTGCTAGAGGTTTTGTGAAGATATTAGCTAATTATTTCTCTGTTTGAATGAATTCTAGGAGTATTTTCTTCTTCAGGGAGTAATCTCTAAGGAAGTGATGTCTAATATCTATATGTTTTGTCCTAGAGTGCTTAATGGGATTTTTGGACAAGTTTATTGTGCTAATATTATCACAGAGAATCCTAGTGTTTTCAAAGTTTAGTCTAAAATGTCTAAGTGTTTGTTTCATCCACAAGATCTGTGAACATGCTAAGGATGCAACAATGTACTTAGCTTCAGTTGTGGATAAAGAAACACTGTTTTGTTTCTTGCTGACCTAAGATACTAGGGAATTTTCAAGAAATTGACATGTTCTACTAGTATTCTTGCGATCAGTCTGACTTCCCGCATAATTAGAATCACAATAGGAAAGTAAGTCAAGTGTGGTTGATTTGGGGTAGAACAGACCAAGATTAACAGTGTTAAGTAGGTACCTAAGTATCCTTTTTAAGGCATTTAGGTGAGATTCTTTAGGATTTACTTGAAATCTAGCATACAGACAAGTACTAAAAGGTATGTCAGGTCTACTAGCAATTGAACGGGAGATTTCACTTGCAGAAATATGTCAGAAAAATATGTCGTCGCAGTAATGGAAATCGTAGTGGAAAATCCCGAAGAAAAATATATATCGGTGAAAACTAACCATGAATAGTTAGGATGTCGTATCCACAGGGAGGAACAGATCAATAAATTAACAAATATTTTTCCTTTATGTTCGTCAAAACTAGTGTGGGATCCGTGTCCAAATTCGTTGCGAAATGCGATGAAAAGAAGACACAATAATTCGAGAATGCAAGGTTATGTGCGTAATTTTTCCTCAATAAAATATTTCGTAAAGATGTGATCAGTAGTGGCATTTCATGTAATTTCCAACGGCACTCATACTAGAGAGAAGTTGTGCAAATCTGAATCCAAATCTAATGTTCAATGAAGCGCATAACAAGGGCCAAACAAATACAAGTGTAAGCGCAACGTTGCAAATTTGCTTTAATATATTTAATGCATCAAATAAAGGAATAGTGATATGGCAATGGCATTTTTGGTAAATACTAATTGAACCCAAAATAGAGGAATTCTTCCCTCGTGCGTGAGTAAAGAGGAGGCAATGGCAGGTTGCAGGAAGCTTGGAGGAGGACGAGGAGGGCGAGGCCATTTCGATGGAGGTCACGGCGTCGGGAATGGTGGCTGGAGCTACCACCGGCAACGAGAGGGGCGGCGGCAGTGGTGGCTTTGATGTAAACACGTTTATATCACATAAACCGTCTATTTATGCATATTCTTATTCATACAGTTGCATCATACATTATAAATATTTCATAACATGCTTCATCTTGCATTTAGGTTAGATTGTATAAAGTTTAGGTTAATTTTCTCTTTTTATGGTAAGGTAAAAGGGTGCAATGTAGACACAATTATTGAGGGTAAAATGCCTATTTATGCATGTTCTTAGGCTTAGATTTGCATTTCATGTTATAAACAAAAAGATCACGGATGTTTCGCGAGTTTGAAATCAGGGTTACGAGTAACCCGTCGTCATAGTTGCAAAACTCGTGATCAAATAAAATTTATATTGAAACTCCAAGGGAGTCCTGTGTCGAACATAAGGAGGCAACATTTACTTTAATTGAAAACCACGCTTCGTTTTATTTTGTTTTGGTATTTTAAAGTTTTGTTACTTTTTGCGTTTTTGAAAGAAGAAAAGTAGAATAAATCAAAAGAGATATGGAAAAAATATGATATATATCATGAATGTCTATTACAATAATCCACGAAAGCATAAAAGGAGTGGGATGTTGATTGCATCGCAAAAATACACCTGCAATTGTGCCATCTTGTGCTATTTCCTAGCATTACTAGTGTATATTAGGTTTCCATAGTCGCATTTGTGAAAATACATGCATGAATGCATTGAATTGAGAGGGGAGGAGAGTGAATAAAATGGCCTCGCAATTTATATTTTTCCTCAAGTGCATCTTTGCAAAATTCACCATCTTTTTATTTTACTTGATTTTGAAATCTCTTCCCGCGGCTGCATGGAACAACACCTTCCTCCTAGCGCCATTCCCTACTCACACCCCTCCCTGCCAGTCGCATACATGATCTCCTTGCTGGCCATGTCAAGCCATGCACAGCCAGGGCATGGCTGTGCATGCTTTCTCCTTTTATAAATAAGAGCTCGGCTGCCTTCTTGCAAGCAGCCTGGTCCCCAACCAAAGAACCCACAGCAACTTCTTCTCCAGGCCACCGTCCCCTCCCCTCTCTCTCCATACGCAGGACCTCCTCCTCAGAGGAGCCACTCTGCAAGCAGGAGTCCTCACTGTGGTGCACACCCACCATAGTGAGACCACCACCGCCCAGCTCATCAAAGAGCCAGTGGGCGTGGTGGCCTTCTTTCCCTGTTTGAACGTCAAGCCATTTCAGCCATTACACCAAAGCTTCAGCTGTGAAGCTCAACCAACCACCGCACGCCCTGCAGTAGCCGGCCGAGCCCCACAGCAGCAGCAGCAGCGCACGCAGGCCTTCTGCACGTGCCTGCAGGCGCCCTCGCCTCTAGCTTCTTTGCGCAAGCGCCCTGTCGCGCTCTCTCTTCCGCAAACGACCACCGTGCGCCACTGCAGCGGCCAACCAAGCTTCACCGCACGCTAGCAACACCCGCAAGCCTCCGCGTAAGCAGCAGGTCGCCCTCGCCCTCCACCGCGCACGCTAGCAGCCCTCTCTGCGCGCTCTGTCGTGACATCCCGCCCCCAAGCCACCAGCCGGAGCCACTCTTCCGCACGCACCGAGACGTCCGCACTCACAGCACTGCCCGCTCCCGGTTGCGCGGCTTGGCCTTACACTGTAGCCACTGTTCACGCCAGTTTGCGGAACACTGTGGCTACAGTGGGGTGACCGGTAAGCTTCTCACTTATCGGGCCACCCAGTGTGCCGCAACCGACCAGCACTTGCGCCCGCGTCCCACGTCGAGTCCACTCCAGCGCCTGCCTACGTGCCTGCGTGCGATCTTCTGCCAGCGCCCGCTCCTTTCACTCGCTTCCTTCGCCCGCGTGCCTCTGCGTGTGTTCGCTCCAGCCCTTTGTGCAGCGCGGTGCGCTGCGGTCCTCTCCGCGCCCATCGCCCTCCAGCGTGCATGTCCTCGCGCGCATACGTGCCTACGCATGCACGTGGAAGCCTCAGACGTTGGCCCTGAAGCTCAGACGGCTTAACCCGCCTCTTCTTCACTCCAGCAGGATCGATCTCTCTCTCTCTCTCTCTCTCTTTCTCACAGCACTCTCTCCCTATCTCTTCACCGACGCTTACACACATACACTCACACTTTCATACACTATTATATGCATACATACATACATATATATATATATACGTATACATATATATATTGATATATCTATATATATTTATATACATACATACATATATATATATACTTATATCTATATATATAGTAGTATGTATATAACTAAGTATTAGTATACATATATATATATATACATATATCTATATACTTATATATATATATATATACACACACACACATATATATTTACATATATACATATACTTATATACATATATATATATATACATATACATATATCTATACATATATTAGTACTTATATAACAATGTATTATTCTATATACATATATATATATATATATATATATATATATATATATATATATATATATATATATATATATATGTATGTATGTATGTATGTATGTATGTATGTATATATATATATATGTATGTATGTATGTGTATCTATATATATATATATATACACATACATACATACATACATACATACATATATGTATGTATGTATGTATGTATGTGTATATGTATATATATATATACACATACATACATACATACATACATATATATATGTATGTATGTATGTATGTGTATATATATATATACATATACACATACATACATACATACATACATATATATATATATATATATCCAAATATATATATACATATCTATCTACTTATATCTATACATACATATATCACTATATACATATACATACATATATATATACATCTATATAGTTATATATACATACATATACATATACATATATCTATCTATACATATATTTACATATATATATATACATATACACTTATATATATACATATATAACTACATATATATATACCTATATATTTATAACCATATATATATATACATATGATATATTTACATATATAAATATATATATATATATATTTTCACATCACTTAACATACGTGGTATCTCGGGAATATCTGCACCAGTTGCTGATATTCCCCGATACACGTGTACAAAAAGCGTGTTCGCATTCATCTTCCACCAATCCACCTTACACGCGGCACTTCGTCCTGTTGGTTGTGTCTTTCTAGACGACGATCGAATTGACATCGTGCTACACTCCATCTCCGCCTCCACCCCACCCCTTTATACATATATAGTATGTACCTATATATATACTTTATCTACTTTATTTCTGTTTCTCTTTCCTGCTAGTAAAAAGATAAAGAAAAATATGTAAAAGAGAAAAGATAATCTTTGAATTACAGGTACTCCATCTTGCGAATAGCAAGACCCATTTTGGAACCCTGATTTGGCTCAAAGCCAAGAACCTAATTTTGAGGGTGTGCCTCAAGGACAAGAATTATCAGAAAAAAAACTTAAATAGAAAAACACCAAAAACACAATAAACGAACGGAAGAGATTTGTTGTAGGAAAGGCGTAGAAACTTGACTTGTAACCCCACTTCCCTGAGTTCGACCCTAGGCCTAAAAGTGACCAAGATAAAATCAAGTAGGCCAAGTAAAAAAATTTTTGTAAAGAGATGGTTAGGTCCGATTTAGGTTAACCACTATACACACTTCAATGATAAAATCACCATATTAACAACCTAACCGGGTTCGAACACCATACCTTTTCTGGCGCCGTTGCCGGGGAAGTGCACCTTCAAGTAAGTTTTTACTCCATTCCTTTCATTTTTTCTCCTCTCTTCACGGGTGTCTCTGTTTTTAGTGTGCAGGTGAACCTGTTGCAAGGAGAAGGCAGGCAGACGAAGTCGAAGATGTGAGCAGATCCAAGGTGGGAACGAGAGCGTGAAGACGCCGACACCGCATTGGAGCTTCGCACACGTTGCCGAACAAGTAGGTCTTCTTTTCTTAGCAACTTAGGTTAACTTGTCACCTTAATAAAAAAAAATTTAAAAACTAGAAAAACTTCTTGGGATCTCTTGGGGCAAGTGGATTAAAATTCACTTGTTTGATTGATTGCCTTTACTCCCACCGCCCCGGGATTTCCCGCCTTACTTCGCATAGCAAAAATCCAAGAATCTTGATTCTTGAATTTTTCACCGTGTGAAGTATTCTTTGAGGCAAACATAAAAAGATTGATTGCACCCCTCTTTGCCTCACTTATCTGCAAATTCGGGATCACATTTTTTTGGTAGGGAGACTTGGAATTGAGTTGATTCCAACCCTACCACGACTTTTCAACTTGCCTAAGATTCGATCCCGAATACTTCAACCCCAACAATTTGATTTTCTTTATCTTTTGGTTGAGCCTTTTGTGTGGAATTCATTCTGGTGATTGGGAGCACTTGAAATGCAGTGCTTTGGCTCCCTTTCACACTAATCTAAAACTAATTTGTACATCCACACATAGAAATCTCCATTTAGGGAAGTCCAGTGCATTTTAGCATGCATTAACCAACTGATGTTGATGAAGGGTTTGTTGGGCTTAGAAGAAAACCTATATTCTCTCAAAACCTGGAGTTTGGTTGAATTGGTATTTCAGCGAAATCCTAAAATCCATACTACTTAAGGCTGAACTCTAAAAACCATTCACCAATTAAAAACTTCAATTCGGGGAGATTTTCCCATTGCATGCTTGTTTTACACACTTGAAAAATCAATTACTTGGGCATTACCTGTAAATAACGCCCTTCACATTCCAAAAGCACTTGATCCTAAGCCTCTAACTAAAATTGGTAGCAACTTGACCCTTATTGAGGATTGGAGTTCTAACTACCTGCGTGTAGCGCCTACGTGCTGGTGAGGGTTCTTGCGTGCTATCGGGTGTCTAAGACTGGGGCAAACGGCCTTTCAATCTGGCCCAGTTGTTCCGCGGTGCTCGCATTCGGTTCCGTAGTTCGTGATAGTAGGTAACTTAGATCTTTAGGTCTAAGGGCACACTGTAGAGGTTAGGAATTTAATTGTACTGATTTGTCATCAAGTGTACCTTTGCGGCGTCATTTCTCTCATCTCTTTTCCCTTCTTATCCCCCCCAATTCTTCCTGCGGTAGTGCATGTTTGGGAGGAGGTCACAAAACCCTGAATTGTGTGAATTGCCTGATAAATTTAGAAAAGAAGCCGAATCGTCCTCCTCCTCCACAAACATGGCTGCACGCCCACCCCCAAATCCCGAGGAAGGAAATCGCCCTCAGAACCCACCAGGTGGTGGATCCTTAGATCCCATAACCCACCTCCAAACCCAAATGGAAATGTATAATGAACAAATTGAGGACATTAGGGAAACATTGGAGGAAATGCAGAACCCTCCCGAATGGGAGGAGCCTAGGTCTCTTAGCTCCTATCAGAATCCCACTGCTATAGAGACCATAGGACAAATTCGGGTCCCCATGGGCAGGGACGACTTTGAACTGAAGCCTAACATAATTGGCCTAATAAATTTTCACTTCCATGGTCTTGCAAGTGAAGATCCTTTTCTCCACTTGGAAGACCTAACCCGATTAGCTGAAACTGTTAAACCAAGAAATATTGGGTTACCTATAGTGCTCATGAAAATGTTCCCGTTTTCATTGCGGGATAAAGTGTCGCAGTGGCTACGCACCCTTGGGAGAACCATCCACTCTTGGGAAGTGATGTGAACAGCATTTCTCAAGAAGTTCTTCCCAATCGGGCGAACCAATGCGCTTCGCCGTGCCATCATTTCCTTTACGTAACAAAATGACGAACAATTTCATGAGGCATGGGAGAGATATAACGACCTCCTTAGGAAGTGTCCTCACCATGGCCTGCCTAAGTGGCATATAGGCCAGATTTTCTACTACGGGCTAAATGAGACTTTGAAGCAGATTGCAGACGCTTCCTGCGAAGGAAATTTTATGAATAAAGACGAGAATGGAGCATTCGAATTATTTGAAAATATGAGTGAAAACTCAATGAACAATGCCTCCATTGTTGCCTTTAATCGTACTAGCCAGCCCTGAAATGTCCATGAAGTTGACACGGGACCCTCTCAATCATCCACTGATCTCAGCCTTATTGTACAAAAATTGGATGAAGTCTCTTCGTGCATAAGAAGCTGGACGAGCTTCTGGCCAACCCCGCCCGTTCTATGGCAAACACCACCTCTTCACCACTTCATCACAATCCAAATTCTTCCAACACCAGGCTTATCCCGAGAAAACCTGTAAGACCTTCCTTACCAAGTGTCGCGCCGAGCGACTCGGTAAGTCATGTGGATTTGGCTTCTGCGAGCCAGTATTTCGACATGGAGGACCAAGCCTCCGTGTGGTCGGACGCTCATTTACATGCGGACGTGTCTTCTGGCATAGAAGACGCTTGCGTCCTAGGGAACAACCTGTCTCTGCCACTTATAACCCAGGGTGGCAAAATCATCCAAATTTCGCATGGTCCAACAACCCACAGCGCCAAAACCCCGCAGGTGGACCAATGCGACCATCCGCACCCGTCATCCAAAGGGCCCAGTCTAATCTTATGGCGAATTCGCCATCAGGCCCTTGCGTACCGTAAGCAGAACTCGCATCAAGTCCTCTTGATAAATTGATGCGAATGATGACGGAAATGTCAAAGCGCCATGAAGAGAACATGACCTCTCTTCAGCACCAATTGGCACAGCAGAATGTTGAGATCAGTCAACTACGCATGATGACTCGATCTCAGGGCACTCTTCCTGCCCAACCTGTTCCAAACTCACAAAATTTCATACCCTGTGGTCCTCAATCACAGGTACAACCTTCTCAGGGGCAGGTACATCAAATTCTGCTAGCCTCGAGCATTCCACCGGGATTTCAGGCTAATCCCGCTGCAGCATCGCACTCTTATGTCCCTATTGCAAACCCTCCTCCGCTGTATGATCCCACTGGACCCGCATTGTGCAATGCGATCACTATGAGGAGCGGTAAGCAGACCGTCGATCCACCTCGACCTGATCCTGGCCCATCTTCTTCATCGCCCTCTCATTCGGGATGCGCACCGCATTCGCGAGAGGACGATGCACCCAAATTGGTGCCAGAATCAGTTCTATTCCCTGAGGCTCTACTAAGGGAGCCAAAAGGCAAAAAGAAAGATGCACAGGCCTTTGATAACTTGCTTAATTTGTTCAGGGATGTAGAAATCATGGTACCCCTGCTCGAGGCTATCGACCACATACCTACTGTCACTCGATTTTTCAAAGACTACACAACACCCAGGCGACAGTCAAAGAAAACCAAGAATCCGGTGGTTCTCTCGCCTCATGCGAGTTGTGCTATACTGTCAAACTTACCACCGAAGCAGAAAGATTCGGGCACACCATTGATTTCCTGTAGCATCCAAGGCTGCAATTTTAACCGTGCCCTGCTTGATCTAGGATCTTCCATAAATCTTATACCAACCATCATGCTCGAAAAATTTTCCTTGGGAAATCTAAAACCCACCCCTGTCACGTTACAGTTGGCAGATCGTTCTGTCAAAATCCCAAAGGGTGTGGTGGAAGACATGGTGGTTAGGGTCAACAGTCTCTGTTTTCCTGTTGACTTTCTTGTTTTAGATATGGAAGTTCCTAACTCACTTTCTAATTGTCCGATCATCCTTGGTCAACCTTTCTTGGCCACAACCCGTGCCCTTATCAACTGTGAGTCAGGCTGTATTGAGATTGCTGTTGGAACTAAAAAGCTCAAGCTTAACATCTTCAAGGCAGCCAAGAAATTTGATTGCGATTGTATCAAGGATGACATGTCTGACGAGGACATGATCGTCAGCGCGTGTATCGGACTAATTGGGACCTATTCTGACTGCTGCGGATTACCTGTAAACACTGATGACTGCATGACCAAAACATATTGTGACGTTCCCCCATCCCTCCCTATTCCCGTACCTTCTCCTGACCAGACTTCTGACGAGGTCTTCTCCGCTTCCCATACCTCGTGGTCTGAGTCATATCCGGGCTACTCATCGCTGGTCCACTCTCTTGAAGACTGGATTGCCCTTTCTTTCCCGCCAAATCAAGCGGATTTGCAAATCCACACTGGGACCTTGAGCCCACATCCTTCTCACTGGGTCTATTCCTTTTTGGATCCATCTATCCAAGAAGCCCCTCTTCTTGGCCAATCTGAGGGCCAATTTCTTCCTCCTAACTGGTGCTCCGATCCACCTGGGACACTCTCGTCCCAAGAAATACCAGACCTTTCACCATCCACCATCACTTTTCACGCCACTATCATGATCACTTCACTTTTCACTTCACCACCCGCCATCCACCCACCCTACCACCCTGCTGTATACCCTGCACCTCAGCTCTCATTACCTGATCTTTCATCCTGCCTATACCTTACCTTGCATGCATATGAGGACATAGCATTGTTTAGCATGGGGGGGTGGATATGCATCCATAGGATCTGTGTATTTTATGGTATCATGCAGTTTCCACCTATTTATAAATATGCAAGAAAAAGAAAAGAAAAGAAAAAAAAATGGTGTTTAGTAATGATCTGAAGGCTGAAACAAAAATACAATAAGTGTTTATGGATATTCAACCTCTGTTTTGAAGACTTTCCAGGCTACAGAAGCTTGATTCGCTCAGGCTCGGCTTAACTCACTTGAGCATTGACAAGATAGATCAGAATCTCTCCTAACTAAGGACGTACTCTTGTACCTGAGATAGCAGTACAGGATCCATTGGTTTGCTTCTTCTCGAAGGCCTAAGTAATCTTGGTTCACACCAAACATGTCAAGAAAGACCAGGTGAATATAAGATCCAACCTTAGTGTTCATTAGGGAAGGTGGAGTCCTTACTTGTGCGCGCAGGTAGACTTTTTATCCTAGGATTTAGTCTTGTGTTTAGGAGAAACTCTTTCCACCAAGAAAGAACTCTCCCAGCAAAAAGAAAAGTATGCTCCTCCAAATAATGTTGTAAGGGATATATTGAAACGTGTTTCAAAAAAAAAAAAAAGATGCAAATGAGTCAGTATATCTCACAAATATCTATAAAGTCCTCACCCTAGAAAAGTTTTTTAGGGCAAATACCCTGTTTTCCTGTGAGCCACAATTGTCAGAAAATGGGAGTTGAGTTTTTCGTCATCTTTTAAGGGTCAATCTGAAAACACGAGCTGAAACTGGGACCAACCTATACTTAAAAATTTGTGAAACCCTGGGCTTGAGTCTTAATGTTCATCTGGTCAGTCTTGATCCTTCACTATGCACAAGCCATAACCGCTTGAGCTCTCGAGTATGGCAAAAACCTCCTGGGTCCTGGAAATCGTACTTAAGGTTTAAATATCAAGAGTCCTGGTTAGTTGAGAGATGATCTATGTCACATAAGTCTTAAAGTACTGGTAGTCTTCTCTGCAATTGGTTCTCACAATATCCAACAATAAACACACCTATGTCGCCTCAGAAGAAAATCTTCAGCTTAAAGATCATTTCTAAACACTGTTTTGCTAGGGACTAGCAAAAGATAGGCAGATGTGAGAAGAAATCTCCTGAAGCGGCTGTTCGGTGAGAGATGCGCCTGGCGAAAGCTCGGACGAAGGAGGTGGGGAGTGGGATGACGGAGGTCAAATGCAGGAGGACGTTGGGTAGAGGAATGCTTCAATGTAGCTCTGGAATGGAGGTGAGGAGGCGGAGATGATATGCTATCGGAATGGAGGTAGGAGGACGGCTCCAAGGTGACCTATGAATGGGGATGGGAAGATGGAGGAATATTTGGTGAGGTAGAGGTTCACTACACTAATAGGAGCCTTGGGAGCTTGAGAGTAAGCTCTAATGGAGCATTGGTAGGCTTGCTAGAGCTTAGGTGTAGGTGGGAGTAGAGTAGGTAGAGATAGTTTAGAAGGGAGGGGGTGTAGGTCCTTTTATAGTGGAGGAGAAGAGGCTAAAATAGGTATGGGACCATTAGCGACATCCAAGCCGTCGCTGGAAGTGTCGCTGTAGGTAGCTCATGCCCAT
Source organism: Thalassia testudinum (assembly GCA_037157565.1). Lineage (NCBI taxonomy): Eukaryota > Viridiplantae > Streptophyta > Magnoliopsida > Alismatales > Hydrocharitaceae > Thalassia > Thalassia testudinum. The sequence continues at coordinate 28,531,456 of JAZHRO010000003.1, forward strand.
TAGTGTGCACACCTGGCCTTGTTGGCATGCGAATAATTAGCGACGGCTGTAAGCGTCGCTGTAGGTCTAGCTCAGGCATCGCTGTAGGCTGGCACCAACCGAGCATGCGCCCTCCCCATGCTTTGCTGGCGCTGCGCTGTGGCAGTCATTGCCGTGCACGCGCATGCTCACGCGCTGGCGCTGCACTATGCGCATGCGTGCCTCCGCGTGTGGTGGCGAGTGTGTGCACATGGGCTTTCTAGGCGGCGCTACGTGGCACAATATGGTCATCCTTCTTTTCATTTTAGAAGCTACTACAGAGGTCAGATTGAGTCGATTTTCTCGTCGTTGGGTTGCGATTGTTGACTCGAATCCATCTGCATGGTTGGATTTGTCATTTGAAGCTCCGAATTATGTCACTTAGTCCCTTGGTCGTTGATCTTGCTCGGACTACATATAGTGCTACGGGACTCCGATTGAGGTGATTTCGGAGGCGTTTTACTCTAATCGTCTTTATTTATAACATAAAATGCAAATCTAAGCCTAGGAACATGTATAAATAGGCATTTTACCCTCAATAATTGTGTCTGCATCATACCCCCATGCCTATCTTTTACTAGTCCCTAGCAAAATTAAACTACTTGCTATGTATAAAAGCAGAATTAGGATTAGATCTCCTAGGCCTAAGTTGTTTATTAACAATAGAAAATTTCAACTAAGGTCCTAAACAACGAAAACTCAAAAATACCCGGGTGTTTGCCAGAATGCAGATCGCCCAAGTCCTCACCTTATTTGAAAAGGCATGATACATTTTTTTTATTGTTCTTCTTTTCTAATTTTTTTGTACTTTTTGAGTTTGAGAGTTTCGGGATAACATTTTACGGCTACTCGACTCGCCCAAGACTCGAAAAGGACTCTAAGTGCTAAGCATCTTATGAAAATAGTGAAAGACTCACTAGGCAGCTGTTAAAACGGACTTCGGGCTTCTACGACCCTAGGTGACCTTGCCTAGAGGTTTATCTTTTCAAACGGTAGCTTTCTCCCTACTTTTATTTATGGGGTCAACACAAGGGAAAACCCAATGTATATCTCCCCGGTTTATTCTACTTCCCCGCTTCTTCCCTAAGTGTTTTGAGAATTATTGTGCACTTTTGTGAGCTGGCTTCTGGACAACTGGCCAATGGGATGTTACCCACGACAACTTGCCAGCCATACTCGTGAGGTGAAGTGTGGTTTTGTCTATTTTTTTATTTTTTTCTCCTTTTTCTATATATATATTTATTTTTATTTTTTATTTTTTTGCAAATGACAAATCTGACCGCACGGATGTCTTTGGGTCGACGATCGTAGCCCAACGACGCGAAAATTGACTCAATCAGACCTCTGTTGCAACCCCTACAACGAAAAGATGGATGACCCAAATTGCACCACGTGGCGTAGCCCAGGCCACCCATGCGCACGCACGAGCCACCGCACGTGCCACTGCACGCGTGCAGCAGCGCGTGTGCACACGGAGGCACGCATGAGAACAGCGCAGCATAGCTTGTAAGTGTGTGCGTGTGTGGCAAAGTGTGTGCACAACGTAACGCCAGTAGAGCATTGGGTGGGCACATGCTCAGTTGGCGCCAGCCTATAGCGACGCCTGAGCTAGACCTACAACGATGCTTACAGCTGTCATTAATTATTCGCGTGCCAGTAATGCCAGTTGCGCACGCCAGCAGGCATGAGCTGCCTATAGCGACCTTCCAGCGATGGTCTGGAGGTCGCTAATGGTCCCATACCTATTTTAGCCTCTTCTCCTCCACTATAAAAGGACCTACACCCCCTCCCTTCCAAGCCATCTCTACCTACTCTACTCCTACCTACTCTTAAGCTCTAGCAAGCCTACTAATGCTCCATTAGCTTACTCTCAAGCTCCCAAGGCTCCTATTAGTGTAGCAAACCTCTGCCTCACCAAATATTCCTCCATCTTCCCATCCCCATTCATAGGTCACCTTGGAGCAGTCCTCCCACCTCCATTTCGATGGCAGATCATCTCCGTCTCCTCACCTCTATTCTAGAGCTACGTTGAAGCTTTCCTCTACCCGACATCCTCCTGCATCTGACCTCCATCATCTTGCTCCCCACCTCCTTCGTCCGAGCTTCCGCCAGGCACGTCGTCTCATCGAACAACCGCTTCGGGAGATTTCTTCTCACCTCCCACTCTTTTTATGCTTTCATAGATTATTGTAATAGACATTCATGATATATATCATATTTGTTCCATATCTCTTCTGATTTATTCTACTTGTCTTCTTTCAAAAACACAAAAAAATAACGAAACTTTAAAATACCAAAACAAAACAAAATGAAGCGTGGTTTTCAATTAAAATAAATGTTGCCTCCCTATGTTCGACCCAGGACTCCCTTGGAGTTTCGTTATAAATTTTATTTGATCATGAGTTTTGCAACTACGACGATGGGTTACTTGTAACCCTGATTTCAAACCTACGAAACACGTACGATCATTTTGGCACCGATGCCGAGGAGGCAATGCTCTTTGGTTTTTCTCGCGTTTTTCTACCTTAACTTTTTAGCTCACTTTGTTCCTTTCTTTCTGTGATTATAGGTACCCTTCCAAGGTGAGACAAAGCAAATAGATCATAGTAAAGTGCGGTTAAGAGTTTTGTAAGTTTATCCCCACCACCCCCACCTTAGTTTTGATTCCATAACCTAATAACTCAAACCCAAATCAACTTAGGTACTTTTTATAAACCCTAGGATAGATTTGGTTGTTTGTTTGACACCTCCACTCACCTCGCCATCCACATAAATAAAAAAATAAAAAAGTTATCTGATTGTGGGATTTTCTGAAAGAGACATACCTTAACACCCACAACTCTCGACTTAAGGTGCACTACTCCACTTTGATTCTACCACTTAACTGGGATCTAACCTGTGGACCCGGTACACTTAGCTCAACACACAAATAAGGGAGTAGAAATCTGATTAGGTTAAGACTTTTTGTGTGCCTTAATCAAGTGGTGCAAAAGGCCAATTGCTTGAACTGTTTGGGCCGCACCACTCAATCTAAAACTGATCCATGAAGTAGCTTGCACTTAGGGTTGATTCTTAGGGTTGAACCAGGTACTCCACATTATTTTGATTTTTAAGGGAACATATCATCACTCGTGTTTTCAAAACTTGGAGTGTTCTACTAAACCTTGATTGAACCAACCTAAGAATTAAACCCTAAAAGACACATCATCAAATAACCTTGTTTGCAAACCCTGGTTGTGCACGCACACACATTTGAATCAATCATTACGGGCACAACCCATCTAAAGGGCCCATCACATTCCAAGAGGACAATCATCCCAAGCCTAATTAAAATCGAGTAGATGTTGGCCTTAAGGATTGCTTTGCTCTTCGGGGCTCAGACTGAGATTTTTTTCAATTAATCTGCTTCTGCTGGTCCATTTGATGTCTAGCTAGGGGAGTAGCATCAAACGACCACAGCTGGGGGGTACACTAGGAACTAGAGGCGTAAGCCAAAGGAAGAACCTTCTCCCCAGTCCCTCCTTCTAACTGGTTGGATTGACTGGATAAAAGTAGACCAAATCATTTATAATCTTAAGATAGGTCCTAGGAGTCAGTAGGTGTAACAACCCGATTCCCGAGTCCCTACGAGACATGAGAACCGGATTGACTCGACTAATCCCAAGACCTAGTCGTCCAACGAGGAAGTAACCAAAAGAGCAGCAAAATAAACCACATTCAGCATGAATATAACTAAAAGTAAGGAAATACGGCAGTAAAGAAAGAAGCCACTACAGTATATACCACCACAACAGTAGAACAACATTCATAACATAATATGAGCTGCAGGTAAGAAAAGTACAGCGGAAACAAGAATTACTCACTACAGTGGAACCAAAAAGAGGTACAAGAGAACAGTGGTAACTCTACTGGACCCTACTCGGCCCAGCGTCCTCTACAGCCGCTGACCCTGGCTGCTCAACACCTGGTCCTGAAAGGTAACGAGTGTAACACGTTAGCAAAACGTTGAGTAGAGTGGCAGCTAAACTAAAGAAACAGTGAAGTGTACAGTAGCTGTTTTAATTTTCCTTCTTCCTTTATTTACGTCTTTCTATTGTTTCAAAATTTATCTATTTCTCAGATCCTTCACTTGATCTCGAATGTTCCTCATGGGAACGATCTTGATTTCAGTCTTTTTCGAACAGTAGAAGTAGCACGTGGTGCTCTCCTGGCCGGGAGAGTCCCCCATGGTGATCCTACTCTCAGTCAACCACCCCAAGGTCACGGACAGGCGTAATGGTGACTACGGCACGCGCGATAAACGCACAGGTAGCTAACCCGCACTGGCACACGGTCAGTCGTTTCCGTTAACGGGTGCACCCAAAGCACAGCACGAAACCAGTACAGGGCAGAGCCCTCTCAGTAACAGGGGTCTAATCCCTCCAAAGTAACCAAACAGGGGCCTTGCCCCTCCACAGTTCGCGCACCCTCGCTCGACTACCCTGGTTTGCCCAGTGGGCCTAACAAGTCGGTGTAGGAGGCTAGCAGAACCCCGGGGCCCGTAGGGTAGCTAGTACCTCCCTACACTAGTAGCTCTCCTCGGTACTACGTACACGAGGGCCAGCAAGTCGGTACAAAGTGGCCAGTCCTAACCCCGGGTCCTTGGGGCGGCTGGCTCTGCTCTGCACTAAATAGGGGGACAGTCACTCTCCTTGGTACTCCGTACTCAAGGGCCAGCTCACTTCCCCAATTCTATTCCATTCACCTTCCAGGAGTTCTACTCCTAATTCCCCGTAGGGTTCCAGCTATTTTAACTCAGCACATGCAGGTTTCACCGTTCCAGTTTCACGTTCATACAATCCATGTTCTCAATCACGTTTATTTATTCATAGCAGGCAGCTGTTAATTCAATTCACAGGCAGCTATTATTTCCTTTCCACATTTTCCAAGACAGCAGTATTCATACATTCCACTAGTTTTCCCATCCTAGGATTCATGACATATCCTAGGATCTATCATACAATCTAGTTTTCCAGCCCTAGGATTCATGTAAACCATAGGATCTACCATTCAATTTATTTCTCATTCCTAGGATTCATGCAATGTCCTAGGTTCTATTTATGGTTCCATAATTTAACAGATTATACTAGTAAACTTAAAAGCCACTCTACCGGTTACAACAGGAGTACTGGGGTCGTGGTCGGGAATCCCGCGTGCCTCCGCAAACCCCGAGACTGCAACGGAATGGGGTCCTATCACAAGGATCAAACACAAGGAGTTTCTCAAAATAGTATATAACTACTGTAGACGGGTAGAGGATTAAATTCCGAGAAGCACGCAACTCAAAATGCGGAAAACGGACTCCGAACAGGCCCTAAACGGGTCGAAAACGACGAAACAGTGCAAAATCAGACGTCTGGAACCTCTTCTAGACGTCTTAAAAAGTGGATCAGAGGTTACCTTTGCTCTGCGTGGTCTCTCAGATGTCTAGAAGCCTGCGGGGGCGTCTGGCCTAGTTCCCAGACGTCCGATGGTCACCCCGGTCGTCTGGAAGTCGCTCTAGTCGTCTAGCACTGCAGCCAGACATCTGATTCGTGTTGGGTGGCGAATCAGAATCTGCGCGTACCCATTTCCTCTCTCTCTCAGTACGGTCAGTCGAAGAAAAGGAAGGAAGACGGAAATACTCACCTTTCAGACGTCTGTACAGTCTTCCAGACGTCGTCCCCGTCGTCTGGCTGGAAGCCTAGACGTCTGATTCTGGAAAAATTTCCAGAATCAGAGCGCGACTCGCCCTCCGCCCGCGACGCACGACTGCGCCACGCCTCGTTCGCCTGCTGCTCGAGCTGTAGTAGGCCACCCACGTCACCCCACGTCTGCTGCTTCCCCTGCCGGCTGGCCCTAGCAGCCCCGGGGAGCTTGCCCTCACATCCGAGCGCCTGTTCCTACACGCAGCACCTTCTCCCACTCTCACCGCGGCTGTCGCTGCCGCCGCTCGCTCGCGCTCGCTCTCGCGCACCGGCTGGAAGGGGAAGAGGAAAGGGGGCGGAGGTGACGGGAGTGAGGGGGAGGGCGTGGCCTTTTAAGGCTACACGAGGAGGAGAGAGAAAGTAGGACAGAGGGTGCAGGAGGGAGAGGGAAAAAGAGAGAGAGAGAGACGCTCGCAGGTCTACGCGCTCAGGCGCGCAGACGAAACACGCGTGCCGAAAATAATCGAATTCCAGACGTCTGGAAGGGGTTGCAGACGTCTGGGACACCTCCCAGACGTCTTAAAAACATCTGAAGCCGCGTGTTCGTAACAATATAACAAACTCAAAGGAAGTTTCGTCCCCGAAACTTGCGCTAACTAAGGTGCAGGAAAGACGTCAAAAAAACCATAACAAACTCAAAGAGGACCGAAGCCGATCCTAAAAGACGTACTCACGAAGAGTTCCAGGTACCGCTCCCGCATTGCTTCCTCAGGCTCCCAGGTAGCCTCCTCGTACCGCTGGCTCCTCCACAAAACCTTTACCAGGTGTACTTGCTTTCGTCTCAAACTGCGGACGGCTCGGTCTAGAATCTGCACTGGCCGCTTGGGTAGGTCAGGTCGTCGCCCACCTTGATGCTCTCGTGACTCAGTACGTGATTGGAATCGGCTACGTACTTCCTGAGGTTGGACACGTGGAACACGTCGTGCACACTAGAAAGCTGCGGGGGGAGGGCAAGTCTGTAAGCAATGGGTCCAACCCGCTCCAGGACCTCAAAGGGCCCCACGAACCTCGGTGCGAGCTTCCCTCTCACCCCAAACTGCTGTAGGCCCTTCATGGGCGAAACACGAAGGAAGACGTGGTCCCCAACCTCAAACTGCACCTCTCGGCATCTCCGATCCACGTAGCTCTTCTGTCTGCTCCCTGACAGTGAGGAGTCGCCTGTGGATCTGCTCGACTACCTCCTGACTCTGCCGGATCAACCTGGGGCCAACCTCCCACTTAGTCCCCACCTCAACCCAACTCAAGGGTGCCGTACACCTCCGTCCGTACAGAGCCTCGTAGGGAGCCATGCCGATGCTCGAGTGATAACTGTTGTTGTATGCAAGCTCCGCCAGGGGCAGGTGTTCCTCCCAAGAGCCCCCCCCAGTCTAGTACACAGGCACGCAAAAGGTCCTCAAGTGTCTGTATCGTGCGCTCAGACTGTCCGTCCGTCTGGGGGTGGTAAGCCGTACTAAACCTCAACCGCGTCCCCCGGGCCTGCTGAAACTCAGCCCAAAACTGGGACATAAAGCGGGTATCCCGGTCGGATATGATCTCCAGCGGAACTCCGTGTAGTTGAACTACATCGCGGATATACCTCTCCGCCAACTGTGCTGGTCCCAAAGTGACTCAGATCGTCAAGAATCGTGCCATCTTCGTCAGTCTATCCACAATTACCCAGACTGTGTCGTGTCCTCACTGGGTAACAGGTAAGCCCACCACCAAGTCCATGGTGATGATCTCCCACTTCCACTTTGGCACTGGAAGCGGCTGCAGCGGCCCTGCAGGCCTCTGATGCTCGGCTTTCACCTGTTGGCACACTAAGCACGGCTGCACGAATTCACCCACATCCTGCTTCATCCCCCTCCACCAAAACTTGCGTCTCAAGTCGTGGTACATCTTCGTGCTTCCGGGATGTATGGTGAATCTGGAACCGTGTGCCTCAGTTAGGAGCTCTCTCAACAGCTCCTCGTCCCTGGGAACGCACAACCGTCCCCTCAGACGCAACACCTGGTCTGCGAAAGAGAAGTCCCCTGGGTCTCCTGACAGTACTCTGTCGCGCAAGGACTGCAAGTACGGATCGGCCATCTGTCCTGTGATGATGCGATTTATCAGCTCTGGCCTAGTCTGTCGTGTCACTGTCATCGCCCCACAGTGCCCCCGTAACTCCAGGGGTCGCCAACTGCCCACCTCCTCCAAAAGGCTCCAACTCTGTAACTGTAAACTGGCCAAGTGTGCGGGTGCCTTACGGCTCAAGGCGTTAGCCACCACATTGGCCTTTCCCGGGTGGTAGGAGATGCTGTAGTCGTAGTCCTTCAGGAGCTCCAACCAACATCTCTGTCTCATGTTGAGGTCCTTCTGATCAAAAAGGTATCTGAGGCTCTTGTGATCTGTGAAAATCTCGAAGGTCTCACCGTACAAGTAGTGCCTCCAGGTCTTCAGCGCGAAGACAATCACCGCCAACTCGAGGTCGTGGGTAGGGTAGGTATGCTCATGGGGATTCAGTTGCCGCGAAGCGTAAGCGACAACGTGACCCCTCTGCATAAGCACACCTCCTAACCCCTGCAAGGAGGCATCCGTGTACACAACGAACCCGCCACTACTGTCAAGGATGGTGAGCACGGGAGCCGAGGTCAACTCTCCTTCAGCTCCAGAAAACATGCCTCACAGGCGTCTGTCCAAGCGAAGGGCACGTCCTTCTGGGTCAACTGTGTCATAGGACGCGCGATCTGTGAAAAACCTCTGATGAATCGTCTGTAGTAGCCTACCAGTCCCAGGAAACTGCGAATCTCAGTGACTGAACGCGGTCTCTCCCACCTGAGTACTGCCTCGACCTTGGCTGGGTCCACTGCCAAGCCGTCTCCAGAGATCACATGACCTAAGAAGGTCACCTCCCTCAACCAGAACTCGCACTTGCTGTATTTGGCGTACAGCCTATGTCGTCTCAGAGTGTCCAGAACCATCCGCAAGTGCTGTCTGTGCTGCGTCCGATCTCGAGAATAGATGATTACATCATCTATGAATACCACCACGAACTGGTCCAAGTACGGTCTAAACACTTGGTTCATCAGGTCCATGAAAGCAGCGGGGGCATTGGTCAGCCCAAATGGCATGACCAAAAACTCGTAGTGTCTGTACCGGGTGCGGAAAGCTGTCTTAGAGACGTCAGTCTCCCTGATCCTCAACTGGTGGTATCCAGACCTCAAGTCGATCTTGGAGAACACCGTGGCACCCCGCAACTGGTCAAACAAGTCGTCGATCGTCGGTAGCGGATATCTATTCTTGATGGTGACCCTATTCAACTGTCGGTAGTCCACACAAAGGCGTAGGGTACCATCCTTCTTCTTCACAAACAGTACCGGGGCTCCCCAGGGAGACGCACTGGGCCTCACGAAACCCTTCTCCAAATGGTCCTGCAACTCGGACTTGAGCTCTCGTAGCTCAAGCGGTGCCATCCTGTATGGTGCAGTGGAGATGGGGCTGGTCCCTGGTACTAGCGAGATCTCAAACTCGATCTCACGCTCGGGCGGTAGTCCTGGTAACTCGTCTGGGAACACGTCAGGGTACTCTCTGACCACCGAGATACTCTGGAAGTCTGCCACAGGGCCTGGCTCTGCAACTACACAAGCTAGGAAGCCCTCACACCCCTGGCTCAAAAGTCTCGCCGCCCGAAGTGCCGAAATGCACTTGAAGCCTCCGTCCACTGGCTGTCCGTGAAACTCGAAAGAAGGCAACTCCGGCATGGAGAAGACAATCTTCCTCTCAAAACAGTCCACCAAGGCATGGTAAGCGGACAGCCAGTCCATCCCCAGAATCACTCCAAAGTCCTCCATCTGTATCATAATCAGGTCAACTGGCAGGCTATGTCCCCTGACGCTGACCTCGCAATCTGTGTACACCTCCTCAGCTACAAACAGCTGACCACTCGGGCCTCTAATTACGAATGGATTCTCTAACAGTGTATAATCCTGGTCCAAACTAACTGCGAAACTGGCTGCGACAAACGAGTGCGTAGCGTCGGAATCGAAAAGCATGTAAATGAGTCTGCCGGAAATTGAAACCATACCTGCCATAACTGAGCCCGAAGCTCTGGCATCCCTGTGTGTCAGGGCGTTGATACGCCCCTCAGCTCTAGGTGCGAACGAAGCAGCCACACTTTGCATCGGACGGGTAGGTGCTGGCCGATACCCTCCTCGTGACTGCTGTCCTCCTCCTCGCGCCTGGGAACCGCAGCCTCCTGTGCGCCCTCCAGTGCTCTGCGCGGGAAGTATCTGCTGACCTCCTGCCCTAGACGGGCAGTCCCTCCTGATGTGGCCCGGCTGGCCACACTGGTAATAGAGGGGAACTCGGCTCCCGCCCTCAGTGGGTCCCTGCTGTCGGTTGGGCAGGGGTCCGGTGCTGGCGACTGGCCCCTGTCGAGGGCCTCCAAAGGCCACTGATGGCCCTGCAAAACATGACGGCACTCCTGCGGACGCCACGTGTCTCCTTTGAGTTCTCCTAACACGCCTAGTGTGACGGCTGAAATCTCGTTTCACCACCAACTCCCCTGTCGTACGCTCGGAAGGGGGAGGAGGGGGTGGCGAGATAGGTGGAAGCTGAAATTTTTCTCGAACCCCTCTCGAATCAGTTGGACGAGGTCTGGAGACGGTATGCTCAGGAGAAGAGGAGGGGTAGTATGTACTCCAAGCCCGACACATCTGTCCCTCGGGCCCCAACCTCGGCCGCGCCCGCGGCCCACCCTCCTAGTTCCACGACGAGGCATCTCCTACAATGGAGACACGAAACAAAACGAAACGCGTCAATACGGAACGATACCTAACGAAAACGTCTAAGAGTTCATGTAAAAAGATATGTTGTGGTGGCTACTCTAGTTATAGACATGTGAATTGGTTATTTTGCAGTCAGTTGATTCACTTCTCGGGATGACCTTGCTCTGATAACATCTTGTAACGACCCGATTCCCGAGTCCCTACGAGACACGAGAACCGGATCGACTCGACTAATCCCAAGACCTAGTCGTCAAACGAGGAAGTAACCAAAAGAGCAGCAAAATAAACCACATTCAGCATGAATATAACTAACAGTAAGGAAATGTGGCAGTAAAGAAAGAAGCCACTACAGTATATGCCACCACAACAGTAGAACAACATTCATAACATAATATGAACTGCAGGTAAGAAAAGTACAGCGGAAACAAGAACTACTCACTACAGTGGAACCAGAAAGAGGTACAAGAGAACAGTGGTAACTCTACTGGACCCTACTCGGCCCAGCGTCCTCTGCAGCCGCTGACCCTTGCTGCTCAACACCTGGTCCTGAAAGGTAACGAGTGTAACACGTCAGCAAAACGCTGAGTAGAGTGGCAGCTAAACTAAAGAAACAGTGAAGTATACAGTAGCTGTTTTAATTTTCTTTCTTCCTTTATTTACGTCTTTCTATTGTTTCAAAATTTATCTATTTCTCAGATCCTTCACTTGATCTCGAATGTTCCTCATGGGAACAATCTTGATTGCAGTCTTTTCCGAACAGTAGAAGTAGCACGTGGTGCTCTCCTGGCCGGGAGAGTCCCCCGTGGTGATCCTACTCTCAGTCAACCACCCCAAGGTCACGGACAGGCGTAACGGTGACTACGGCACGCGCGATAAACGCACAGGTAGCTAACCTGCACTGGCACGCGGTCAGTCGTTTCCGTTAATGGGTGCGCCCAAAGCACAGCACGAAACCAGTACAGGGCAGAGCCCTCTCAGTAACAGGGGTCCAATCCCTCCACAGTAACCAAACAGGGGCCTTGCCCCTCCACAGTCCGCGCACCCTCGCCTGACTACCCTGGTTTTCCCAGTGGGCCTAACAAGTTGGTGTAGGAGGCTAGAAGAACCCCGGGACTCGTGGGGTAGCTAGTACCTCCCTACACTAGTAGCTCTCCTTGGTACTACGTACATGAGGGCCAGCAAGTCGGTACAAAGTGGCCAGTCCTAACCCCGGGTCCCTGGGGCGGCTGGCTCCGCTCTGCACTAAACAGGGGGACAGTCGCTCTCCTTGGTACTCAGTACTCAAGGGCCAGCTCACTTCCCCAATTCTATTCCATTCACCTTCCAGGAGTTCTACTCCTAATTCCTCGTAGGGTTCCAGCTATTTTAACTCAGCACATGCAGGTTTCACCGTTCCAGTTTCACGTTCATACAATCCATGTTCTCAATCACGTTTATTTATTCATAGCAGGCAGCTGTTAATTCAATTCACAGGCAGCTATTATTTCCTTTCCACATTTTCCAATACTGCCGTATTCATACATTCCACTAGTTTTCCTGTCCTAGGATTCATGCCATATCCTAGGATCTATCATACAATCTAGTTTTCCAGTCCTAGGATTCATGCAAACCCTAGGATCTACCATTCAATCTATTTCTCATTCCTAGGATTCATGCAATGTCCTAGGTTCTATTTATGGTTCCATAATTTAACAGATTATACTAGTAAACTTAAAAGCCACTCTACCGGTTACAACAGGAGTACTGGGGGTGTTTTCGGGAATCCCACGTGCCTCCGCAAACCCCGAGACTGAAACATAACGGGGTCCTGTCACAAGGATCAAACACAAGGAGTTTCTCAAAATAGTATATAACTACTGTAGACGGGTAGAGGATTAAATTCTGAGAAGCACGCAACTCGAAACGTGGAAAATGGACTCCGAATGGGCCCTAAACGGGTCGAAAACGACGAAATAGTGCAAAATCAGACGTCTGGAACCTCTTCCAGACGTCTTAAAAAGTGGATCAGAGGTTACATTTGCTCTGCGTGGTCTCTCAGACGTCCAGAAGCCTGCGGGGGTGTCTGGCCTTGTTCCCAGACGTCCGATGGTCACCCCGGACGTCTGGAATTCGCTCCAGTCGTCTGGCACTGCAGCCAGACGTCTGATTCGTGTTGGGTGGCGAATCAGAATCTGCGCGTACCCATTTCCTCTCTCTCTCAGTACGGTCAGTCGAAGAAAAGGAAGGAAGACGGAAATACTCACCTTTCAGACGTCTGTACAGTCCTCCAGACGTCGTCCCCGTCGTCTGGCTGGAAGCCTAGACGTCTGATTCTGGAAAAATTTCCAGAATCAGAGCGCGACTCGCCCTCCGCCCGCGACGCACGGCCGCGCCGCGCCTCGTCTGCCTGCTGCTCGAGCTGCAGCAGGCCTCCTACGTCACCGCACGTCTGCTGCTTTCCCCGCCGGCCGGCCCTAGCAGCCCCGGCGAGCTTGCCCTCATGGCCGAGCGCCTCTTCCTACGCATAGCACCTCCTCCCACGCTCACTGTGGCTGTCGCTGCCGCCGCTCACTCGTGCTCGCTCTCGCTCACCGACTGGAAGGAGAGGAAGGGGGGCGGAGGTGACGGGAATGAGGGGGAGGGCGTGGCATTTTAAGGCCGCGCGAGGAGGAGAGAGATAGCAGGACAGAGGGCGCAGGAGGGAGAGGGAAAAAGAGAGAGAGAGACGCTCGCAGGTCTGTGCACTCAGACGCGCAGACGAAACACGCGTGCCGAAAGTAACCGAATCCCAGACATCTGGAAGGGGTTCCAGACGTCTGGTCAGACGTCTGGGACACCTCCCAGATGTCTTAAAAATGTCTGAAGCCGCGCGTTCGTAACAGTAGGTCTTTAGGCTAGCCACATAAAGGCAGGTTTGGTTGATTGTACTGCAGGACTCCTTTCTCTCTTTTGTTTTCCCTCCTATTCTACCATGTATCCTTCCACTTCTTACACACATTTCCCATCCTATCCTCCTACCACCACTGTTTGTAGCGCCAAGTCAGGGTTTAAAAAGTGTTGCGTTGTAGTAGAGTCGAAATAGCATTCAAAATAAATATAATTTTTATTACTCGAAAAGATTCCGAGGCTGAACATAGGGAGCAAATGGAATTCACACACTAAACTTAGCAATTAAAGCAAATTGAACACATAATATTACTCAAAAACTAATTAGGAATGTAGAGCATGAGTATAAGAAGAGTAAAAAGAGTTTTAGACAAAATAATGGTGATTTGAATCACCAATTTACTCAAATCTACTAAATGAAGGAATAGGAATTCAGACATCTTAAATGACTTTGGCTACAGTCCCTTTCTTTGATTCTTGTCTGCGTGCCTTTTCTTTTCTTCTTTTCTTTCTCTTCTCTTTCTCTTTTCTTCTTCTCTGTCTCTGATTTGCTTCTTCTTTGCTCCTTCTTCTTCTTCTTTAGCCCTCCAGCAGTCCTTCTCTTCTTCTCTTCCTTTCTCTTCCTTAGGCTTTCTTCTCCTCTGACCTTTCTTCCTTCTGAATCCAACTAAGTGTCGGAGCAATCTTCTCAGAACAAAAACCCCCCTTCCCCCGCGCATCTCTCTTCTCTCTTTCTTTCTTTCTATTTCAGTCTCGCTCTCCCCGAGCCTTAGTCGATCAGGTAATCAGACCTAACGCATACTTGGGTCTGGGCTCATCGGTGTGTGTGGTGAGCAAGGAGTGAAGTCAAGCGGGTAGTTGGGTCGGCCAGGTCCGTGTGGGCAATGCCACGGATGAGTTCAGTGAAGGGGGGAGGAGGACCTCACCCTCAGTGTTGGAGGCGAACAGCCTACAACACCTTTTCAATTTAAGCGCATGAAAGTGCCTTTCCATTTCCGAGGTGGGACTAAATGTCCCACCTTCCTTTCGTGCACCCAGCAGTAGAGTGTGTGGCCGAATTGGCAAGGCTGTGACTTTTGGAGCCCTTGCGTGAAGACTTGGATGCGTGCGGGATTCTATTCCGCGCAGCTTGGAGATAGCCCTGATGCGTAACAGGACTTGGAGCAACAACAAGCAAGCTAGAAGTTTTGGCAGCAATGGCAGACACGACTTGATTCTTGAAATCAAGACAACGGCCTTTCGGCCACGTCAAATCATTTAGGGAGCGTCGCCGGAGCACGGCAGATATGATGGGAGTGGTTGCGTGGAGCGAGGGTGCCTGTGGTGGTTGGACGGTGACGGTTTTGGCCGGTGAAAGTGTGTCTGTTCGGGGGGGTGTTTGGGTGGTCGATGGAGTGAATGGAGTGAGGGGAAGTGATCAGGGAAGTGAGGCGAAGGTCGTGGGGTGATCGGCAAGGTGGATGGAGGTGCTTAGCGATGGGAGCACCTCACTGGAGGCATCGCCGGAGGTGGAGGAGGTGACGGTGGTTAGTAGCGTCGGTGGTCGATTTTGAGAAATAGAGAGAGGGAGCCTAAAAACCTACTTCTAAGGGACGAAAGGGAAAGGAATCCCACGCTGGTATGGTTGCTGGACGTGGGGAAGATGAATCTTCGTAGGTGAGGCGACGGTGAAGACGGGGTAGGAACAACGTCGGCGGGTATTGCACGACGCGGAAGACGATGATGAAGAATAACCCGCCACTGGTATTGTGGTTGGGTGACGAGAGAGCTAGGGAAAGGCCGTCAAAGCTTGCGGAGGGTTGCGGCCCGAGGGGAGAGAGGAATGTGAGGGATTCCAACCCAATTTCAAGCTTAGTTGGTTGGACCTTGGGGAGTCTTTAAATAGGGATCTGAGAGGGCTTTGTGCTTGGAAGCCAAGCTTCCAAGAAAGGAAGGGTCGTTGGAGATGGAAGCTTCAAGAGACCCAAATCTCTCATGCGTTCACATGAGATATTGAGAAAGAATCAGGTCTCATCAACGGGTTCATATTGGAGGGAATTTCTCAGGGAATTTCCTCTCCAATTTTGGAAGGGATTTTCCAAGTAATCAAGGAGAAATATCCTTTCAAAGCTTGCTGGAGTAGGATTCCTCCGTGATAATGGTGGAGGGACCTATTTGTGAATATGAAGAGAAAGGTAGGGGGCTGTTTGCAAGGGTTTTTGAAAGTTAGGGTAGAAATGTAATCAGACAGGACCTTTTTGCAAACTAGGTCAAGACAAGTTTTCCTTAGGTCCAAATTTTGGTACAAACATAATTTGGACCCAAGAAATCCAATGGAGAAGTTGGATTTTGATTTTGACCACGTTTGATTGGGTAATTTATGTAAAAATCTAAATTAGGTTAAATATCTGTTTGAGGCTCCATTTTAGGTCAAGATGGGTTCTAATGGCCAAATTGAAGGTACTAAACCCTACAGAATATTTTTCTATGATTTTTAGAGGGTTTAAGTAAATTTTATTCTGACCAGAACCTTGGTTAATGAAGTGGGTCTATTTTTAGGGTTTTAAGAAGTCATTTAATTCACAGAACATACACAAACCCTTTTTTGTCAAATCCAACCCACTTGTTATCTTATTAAGACCATTTGACCTTTTTTTAACCCTTGAGAAAACCCATGGTTGTAATGCATTGGTAAAATTATAGTTTTAACCCTACTTTCTTATTTTTCTCTCAGAAATGTTATGCAATGAATTATGACCTTCAGTTGGTTATGTAGGAGCATTTATTCTCTTCATTGGGTCAAAATGAGCTAGTTAGGGCTCATGATGGTGTTCCCATCAACCAATTATCCCCAAGATGATTACTATCCTGACTTGACTTGTAATTACCCATCCACTAGTTGGGATAACTTTGATTGGGGATATGAATCTGGACCTCAGTGTCCAGGGCCTAACCCTGGACAATAAGACTGATTACTATCCTTCCCAAACCGACAATGATTATGGATCTCCATCCTTTGATGACAAAACCAACCCGATCTACAATCAACAAGGATATGCTGATTATAACACCTACCCTCCCCAGTATCCCATTGAAAATAGGTCATCACCAAGGGGTCAGGGGTAGCACAGTTGGTGCGCCCACTCCCTATAAGGCGCTCCCTGTGTGGAGTGCATGGGTTCGATCCCCCGTGACTTGCCCAATCGCACATAGTGTCCTCATGTGGGGACGCATCGCTGATGTTGTCTCGGCCTCGACTCGACGCCAGAGAGTGGCCGTGGCTAAGATCACAAAGGTGCTCCGTGGAAAGCGAGAAATTCGGGGGCCCTCGGGGGGGTGGGGTCTCCCCCTCCTTCCCCTTTTCTAAGTTTCAAAAAAAAAAAAAGGTCATCACCATTCTTTGAACAACCTGAAATGACTTACTATCATGGAGGGACCCGAGAACCTCGACATCTTGACTCCCCTAGATTTAACCAAAAGCCAACCAAACCTGAATCGAACCATTCAGTTCAGGTGAACTGGATCCAGGATAGGGTATTGGCTAATTTGAGGAACACTATACAATCTTTAGAAGCTCAGCCAACACCATGCATTGAAGCATTGGAGCATATGATCAAAATGATTAATGAACTTAATAGTTCTCTATTGGATTTGCTCCAAAGTGTTAGGGATAGGGACTTAGGTGAGTTTCTTCTTGGGAAATTATTGAGGTTGAGGATGAAATTTGTTGTTTCCCTAGTCAAATCTTGGGATGATTCTCAAGATGAACCCCATTCAGGAGAGCCAATGTCTAAACCTGCTCAGGTGCTTGTTAGGGGGGATACATATTCTGAGATTGGAGATGACTAGGTTGGGCTAGAGCAACCCATTGAGGATGAACCGATTGATTCACTCGAGATCCCCGAGCTAGGGAGCGAGGAAAAATATCTCTTTGAACCAGAAAATGACAATGGATTTTGAGACATATAAATGAGGATCATGAATTCTTTGACTCTGAGGGTGAAGAATCTCTTAGTGAAGTCTCACTTGAGCGTAAGGAAGATGATTTTAGTGAGACAAACGGGCTTTGAGGAATCTGACGAACCATTTGATAGACTAAGTATTGAAGATTTGGATTCGATTGGGGCTAACTTGGAGGATTTGAATCCTCATTTACTAGAAGATTCAATCATTAGCCCCATTCCTCAATGATTGCATAGCAATCATAGGCCCTAATTCGCTTGAATTAAGCTAGAACTTAGCTTAACATGCATATTCTGCATGCATACACATCATATTCTACATCGTAGTTGATATATGTGTTTTATGCATTAAACTATGTTATTTGATAGGTATTAATGATTGCAGGTAATCCAGGATTGCAGAAGACCAATCCAATCTTATGGATCTATTAGGAATAACTATGGGAGTCCATCGCATCCAAGATCGCATCAATCAGACTCCCATAGCACCCTAGGGAGTCCGTAGAAGAGCAAGAGCCGAGGGGAAAATTGAAGAATATCCGAACCTCAGATGACAAATCCAACCATACGGATGGATCCATATCAACGTTCATAGTCCAACGATGTAGAAATCAACTTAATCGGAGGCCTACGTCATCAGATAGAAAGAGAAGAAGAACATACGGCTACGATGGTGCCACGTGGCACCATCGCAGCCGCCCCTCACCGTGCCCCCAACTCTTGAAGGCTCCTCTCCTCGCAGTGTGGGCCGTTGGATCTTCATCCAACGGCCACGAACGTGCCACATCGCCACCCAAATTGGATCAGTATAAATATAAATAAGCACGTATATATGATAAAGGCTTTGCGCAACGTGTTGGCTCACGTGCACGCGCGTATGTGTGGGATGCAGGTTTGAACCTTGCACTACGTAAAATTAATGTGGCATCGCGAGCGGATGCGTGTAGGCACGTATGCGCGATTGGAGGGCTGAGATGCGTCCATGTGGCGCGATCACGCGGTTATTGCAAGATCAGGAAGGTGCGAGAAGAGCGCGTAGGATTTGAAATTGGATGGATGAGATGATGGGGTGGGATTTGAAGGAGAAAACGTGAAGGCGCAGGTGCTGGAGCGTGGGAGCCATGCGATGAAGGATCTGAGAGCATACAGCATGCCATGTGGCAGCATCAGAGAGAACTGAGGAAAAAAGAAGGATTTGCACGAGATATAAAAGGACCAAAGGCCCCCCTCCCTTAAAGAAAAGACATAACTCTCAACTCTCTCTTCATTCTCTTCTTCTTCTTCTTCTTCCTTCTACCTCTCTCTCTTCTTCTTCCCATCTTCTCTGCCTCTGTCTGAAGAATCCGTTGGGCCACCCTGTCGGATCATTGCTGCTTCTCTCAACCTCTCCGAAAGGCCACCACGATCTACCTGTGGTACCCTTGTTCTATTCCATAAGTAGTTTAATTCATGTTATCATTTAGTTTAGTGTGATGTATGCAATCCTTATTCGAGTTCACTATGTGATATATATTGTGATTCATTGTGTCTTTTATTTAGTAACTAGATTTGGAATAAATGAATGAAATCAAAAGCATTTTTCTGCCTCCCTATGATTGATCGAAACTCCCAGTTCCGTTAATTTTATTTGTCGCGACGTAGTTCATGCTATACTATGACGCATTTATCTTTTACGCGATCTATGCCATGAAGAAATTGGCACCATTGCCAGGGAGGCAAGGCGACTTTTGATTTCATCTCTAACATACTATTTTTGTGTGCGGGATTAAATTGGAGAAGCGGCGAATGAATCGACGTGGGTGCTGCGAAAATCAGGTGCACACATTCCTATTGGAAATTCAGCCACAATGTAAGTGTTATATTCAAAATTCAATAGCCATGCTTCTAATGCTCCAAAAATTCTAAAATTTGGACTGGAACTTGATCTTTGAATTATATTTCCAACACCTCTTTTCCTAAAAAGAAATTCCTTTTGTGAAATTTTTAAAAATTCATAGAGTACATATGTGTTAGATTGCTCAAAAATAGAACTTTTATGAATTTTGAAAATCAATTCTGATCAACATAAAAATCAGATTGACTCAAAATTTGTGGAGTTTGAAAGATAATCAAATTAGCTTTCAATATCATATTTTTACAAAATTTTTGGATCGTATTTGATATCATATCCAATAGAAAAACCAACACGGAGCCTAAATCCCAGATTTAACCCCTTGCTAGTTAAAAATTCATAACTATTTGTTGGAAATAGTAAAAATTCTGAAAAAATACTCTCTAAAAAGATTATTGCAAGAGGAATCTTCTTACCATGTTTCAAATCATTTGGATTCCATATTTACCTGAGAGTTTATATTTGATTTGTGGTCTTTAATTTGAAACAACTTTGAAGCACATGAGCAAATAGGATCACATTGGACTAACCTAGACTCTGACGGGCCCAGAAGTTAGTCGGTGAGGCAAGTCACCTCGTGGACCGCCCACCATCTATGACATTGAAGTGACAGGTTAAGAATTCATGAAAACATATCAAATAAACTGCATTTGGCTTGCAACTACTGAGGAGTTTCAACTTCTCTTAGAAAACCTGGTGTCTAAGGCTACGGGGTAGCATCAAACGACCGTGGCTGCAAGGTAATGGAACCGGAGGCGAAAGTCGAAGGAAGAACCTTTCTCGTAGTCCCCTTGTAACCAGCCTGGCTAGGTTATCCTGAGAGGCGGGAATTCCTTGTAGTTGATCTCTTACCGAATTTTCTTCAACTTGAACTTGAACGAAAAATCCGGTCATTTGATTCTAAGGACCAATTTGATTACAAGGCCCTTGCCTTGTTTTTCCACCAGTCCCTTGTAACTGGTGTAAGGTAACTAGGACCCTTCTGGTGTCCTTTTGATCATCTTAATCATGGACCCATACTCTTTCTCATCTTACCATCAGCAGGGTTCTCCTCCCAACTCAACTATGATCCCAACTTCTTATGGGTAGGAGATTGCTCCTCATTATTCCTATACGCGCGCACCTTAGGCCTGAGACATACCCACCTCAACCTCTTGAACATCCACACAGATCTCGCAACACTTAGAGACACTCTTTATGTGGGATCGAGATCTCATCATGATGACTGATTATCTTAATTAGTCCCACCAAAGGTAGGCTCCTACATCTCACAAGAACCCTCAGATCACCAAACTGATCCAAATAGTCCAGGAAGAAAAAGAGGTCAGGAAAAGGGAATATGAAGACTTAAGAAAAGCAATTCTGGATGAAAGACAAAGAACCCAAGATATCACCTCTAGGGGCCCTAAATTTAGAGAGAATGTACAACAGGTGGATGGTGAGCCACTCAAGGTTAAGGAATCAACTGCAACCTATAATTGCACTGAACCCACCCACCACTCCTCTGATTCCCCAGACCAAATCTATTATAACCCTCCATCTTCCTTGAGACTCGCATCTGAGGCCACGTCCACACAGATCACCACTGGGGAGCCACGAATAGACTCGCAACTACTTCTCAGACTGCAACAAACAACAGCAAAGTACAAGGACACAGTTGTGAGATATCTACATCAAATCCAGATCACTATTGATCCAGGGTAGAGACAGACTTTGATTGCAACTGAGGAATCTCTGATGGAAGCCCTTAAAGAACTAGAATCTGTGGCTAGGATGAATCAACAAACTCGTACACTTCAAGATATACTCCTTTTGCAGTACCAAGTTCAGACTAGCCTAGACAATTTTAGGGAACTTAAGATGACTTTTAAGGATTCTTCGACTCACATGCCCGAAGTAGATGATGTAGGTGATCTTCAAGTGAGAGATGAGATATCAGATGGAATTAAGGGAAATGTTCTTGGCATATCTGAAAAGAAATTAGTTGAGAGCCCTAGCCTAGAAAATAGTAAGGAAAGTCCTATGATCGATTTTCAATCTAAAAATCTTGAATATTGGGAGATAGAGATGGAGGATCATGACACCTAAGACTTGGTACATTCTAAGACTTGGGTATATACACTTAATGAGGCCCATGATTTGGATTATAAGAGATCTGGAGTGAAATTGCCTAAAACCCTCATGACAAGCTTAGATGATAAATACATTGAAGTCCATGAGGGTAATTTTGAATTACCAGAGAATCCAATCGAAGCTGAGAAAGAATCTACTAAAAATTCCATTTCCGATTGTCAGGATAATCTGAAAAATCTGGAGGAATTTTTAGATTTGGAGTTAGAAAAATTTATCACAGATTCTTTCGCATCTTCGCTTTTGGATATTGAGGATTTCACTAAAGCCATAGAGTAGAAAATGAAAGAATTTGAGGCTTTACTGTATTATGATTCTTCATACCTTGGGAAAAATAAATTGCCACCCAGTACATTTGAGGATTCACACCATGAGCAGAATTTGGGAGATCTGCATGAGATTCCTGATCAACCCAAGGATGAGAATGATTTTGGTGAAAATACAGCTATTAGGATGGAACAAAAAATCATATTCGACACACCTACTCTGCAACCACCAACACCCAGATCCAATCACAAAATGGTTCTTTACACCATTTCTGATTACACCACATGGGTCCCTCCATTCCTGTTTCACCACTTTTAGGACCTATATGACTAGTGTCCCACTCTGGATCCCTCATGGCTGCTACTTGCTCCCTATCACTCTGGCACCCAGATTTATTTCTCTTGTAACACCTAGCTACAACCTATTCTAGGCCTTACGATTCTATTCTGCCAACTTTGTGGCCTTGGTATTCACAGGAAACTACTCTACATTCTTGTCCTGTTGATGATAGTGGAACACATCTTCCTGTCTATCTTTAGTCTGTCTCTTGCAGTCATTGACCCATCTGATGAGTTTCACCCAGCTGGAGGCGTTAAACTCAACATTGTAGTTAAGCATAGCATTTAGACTTCACGTTTAGGCATCATAGTTACACTTATACATTTATGCATAGCATATTTCATTTTCGCATAATATTTTGCATATTGTTTTGCATATTGTGTATGGCATTGCAGTGATGGCATGAACTGAACGATAACTCAGAAGTAGTTTCAGGTGATTTCTATCCACATACACCTTGCCTTATTTCTTTTATTCATGCATGAGGACATGCAAACACTTAGGCATGGGGGGTAGTTCATAAAAATTGAAAATTTTTTGCCAACGATTGGGGGATTAAATCATTTTATCAAGAGGTTTTATTAAAGATTTATTCTTTGGTAGATTCCTAGAATTAGAATCCAGTATAATTTCATACTTGCATGTAGAATTTGCAATGGATCCATTGTGAAAACTGATAGACATTTCTAGTTTGTCGAAAAGAAGCGTCTCTTCTTCTTTTGAACCCTTGGATAGCAATTAGGGAGTCAGATGAACTATCTTCTAGTAGATCCACCAAAACGTATATGAGGTGAGAGTAGAGAGTACTGGTGCTCTAAGGCTAATATAAGGAATATTTAATAATTGAATAATGACAGTTGGAGTTGGGCATAGTTTTCGCTCTCATTTCTTGCGTACTAAATCTGTGAGAAATTCCATACGAGAGCCACCAAATAAGGTAAAAACACAGAGAGCGGGTTCTAATAAAACTAGGACTGAGGTGGATGGTCATGACTATCCTTTGCGGAATCCTTGGCTGAAGGAGGGTACTGATGTCAAGGTTAGAAATATGTCGTCCTATCTGTTTCCTACCCGGTGTCGAAAATAGGCACTTCCACGAAATAAGCCACCCGAATGCCTCATGTATAAACATATGTATGTCGTGTTATGTTGTGTTGATAAATATAGCAGTATGTCATGTTGTGGCATTGTGCCTATAGAATTGCATACAAAAGAGTTGTTTGCTAAAAAAAAAAAGAAAAAAAGGGTGTTATGTAAAACAGTTGCGTAATGTGATTCAAGTTAAATGTTTTGAGGCGAAAACACCTACCACCCTCAAGAACCACCAAACATAGCCTTAACCTACTTTTTCTGTATTTTTGATCGCCTGAATACGGGCTGAGTCTGACTTAGTCGTAGGGTTATGAGAACCTAATTGAAGTGTCATGCCGTGTGAGATCACCAAATACATTTGCAAATCTGGTGAGATGTGAGCTCAGAAAGAAAAAGAAAAAAAGAGAAAAGAGTACAAAAGATTAAAGAGAGCACAGTTTTTCTAGCCCTTCTCTAAGTTGATTTATTCAATAATCTGGAAATTTAAAATTTTGAAATACTAGTCTCTAAGAAAGTACCAGAAGAGAGTGAGCCACTAAATACAATCCAGTTAACTTAGACATCTCCTACCCAAACCAAACACTGGGGCCAAAATCAGAAAATATTTTATAGCCTTGAGAGAAGAGGTTCGCCTATCCCGACAGAATTTTACTAGGGGTCAAGTACAAGCTTTAAATGTATATCGACTCTTCACTTGGATCCGTTGTAGAAGCTACAACATTATATATTAATGGTTATCTGGATTATGAATTTTTGGATGCAGCAAAAAGAAATAAATCTTTAGTTTAACTCTTGATAAAATTCATTTAGTCTTGCACTTGCTAGGGACTAGCAAGATTTAGGCATAGGGGTATGATTGCACAGTAATCATAGGCCCTAATTCGCTTGAATTAAGCTAGAACTTAGCTTAACATGAACATTCTGCATGCATAGGCATTATATTTTGCATCGTAGTTGATATATGTGTTTTATGCATTAAATTATGTTATTTGAGAGGCATTAATGATTGCAGGTAACCCAAGACTGCAGATGACCAATTCAATCTTATGGATCTATTCGGAATAACGACGGGAGTAAAATGCATCCAAGATCGCATCAATCAGATTCCCGTAGCACCCTAGGGAGTTCGTAGAAGAGCAAGAGCCAAGGGGCAAATTGAGGAATATCCGGACCTCAGATGACAAATCCAACCATACGGATGGATGCAGATCAATGTTCGCAGTCAAACGTTGTAGAAATCAACTTAATTGGAGGTCTACGTCATCAGATATAAAGAAAAGAAGAACGGACGACCATGATGGCACCACGTGGCACCATCGTAACTGCTCGTTGCTGTGCCCCCAACTCTTGAAGGCACCTCTCCTTGTAGTGTGGGCCATTGGATCTTCATCCAACGGCCACGAACGTGCCATATTGCCACCTAGATTGGATCAGTGTAAATATAAATAAGCACGTATATATGATAAGGGCTTTGCGCAGCGTGTTGGCTCGCGCGGATGGGCGTATGCGTGGGACATGGGTTCGAACCTTGCACTACGCAAAATTGATCCGGCATCGTGGGTGGGCATGTGCTGGCGTGTATGCACGATTGGAGGGCTGAGATGCGTCCATGTGGTGCGATCGCGTCAGTTGCAAGATCAGGAAGGTGCGAGAAGCACATGTAGGATTTGAAATCAGACAACTGAGATGATGAGGCAGGATTTGATGGCGAAAACGCGAAGGCGCAGGTGTGGGCGAGCGAGACCTGTGCGATGAAGGATTTGAGAGTGTACAGTGTGCCACGTGGCAGCATCAGAGAGAACTGAGGAAAGAAGAAGGATTTGCACGAGATATAAAAGGACCAAAGGCCCCCATCCCTTAAAAAAAACATAACTCTCAACTCTCTCTTCATTCTCTTCTTCTTCTTCCCATCTTCTCTGCCTTCGTCTGAAGAATCCATTGGGCCACCCTGTTGGATCACTACTGCTTCTCTCAACATCTCTGAAAGGCCACCATGATCTACCAGTGGTGCCCTTGTTCTATTCCATAAGTAGTTTAATTCATGTTATCGTTTAGTTTAGTTTCCTGTATGCAATCCTTGTTCGAGTTCTCTATGTGATATATATTGTGATTCATTGTGTCTATTATTTAGTAACTAGATTTGGAATAAGTGAATGAAATCAAAAGCGTTTTTCTACCTCCTTGTGATCGATCAGGACTCCCAGTTCCGTTAATTTTATTTGTCGAGACGTAGTTCGTGCTATACTATGACGTATTTATCTTTTATGCGATCTACGCCATGAACACTCAACCACACTCCAAAGGGATTGATTTTGATTTGGAAATCATCGTACCCAAGTCAATTCTGCATCTGCCACGATTTCTGGACTTGGGTAAATCATATGGGGTGAATGATATGCTAGAGGTCCCTGAACCTGAACACTTGATGTTGGAGAATAGAAATGTTGAAATGAAAATTTGGGAGGTTAATTCTGAGGGAAAAACAAGTTTGGGTTTAAGGGTTCCTGTTGACCTAAAACCACCTACCTTGTATCAGGACCCTTACGATATCTTTCACGTGCAACCTAAGCTCGAAATAATTGATTATCTTTCTGAGCTGAACTTTAAGAGGACATCCAAACCTATTGAACCATCTTTACCTGTTGTTCGACACTTTGGTCTTGGGTTGCACACTATAAAATCGTAGGCCTGTCCTTGCAAGCTTAACAACCTTCGATTCTATGTGATTTTCATCCAGAACCTTAGAACCACTCGACCCTGGGGCATGGGTCTGCACCATAATCTGGTCCACTTCTATGGACATCTTCTACTGTTGGGTCTGAGGATTAATCTTTTGATTTTGATTCTGACCCGCACTTGTGAATTCTCAATTTCTTCTTTGTATGTATGTTATGCCTAGCTGAAGGCATTAAATTTAGCATGTGTGTATACACCATGTTCTCTGCGGAGTTGACCGGGTTTTCACGAAATTCAGGTGATATTCTATTTGCTCCATCCTTTTCATGTCTTTGTTTTTACAATGAGGACATTGCATCATTTAGGCATAGGGGGTGGATATTTTATCCTAAAATCATTTTGTTAACTGCATAGAATTTCTTTAAGTTTCTTTTCAAAAAAAATTAAAAATTAAAAAAAAAAGAATTAGGAGAAGAGAACTTAGGCATTTGGAGGTTTAGGAAATGATATCTTGAGACCTAAATACTTAGACTCTTCAGGCTTAATTAGCCCGGGTGTCCACTTGAATGTGGACTTAGTCTCGAGTCATCACTATGTTAATCTTATTTTAATTCGGTAAATAATTTGGGATGATAAGTATGCGACTTATCAACCCGCCCTCTGATTTGAGGGGATTTTAAGTCTAAGCATCTACACACTTTTTGCACTGATTCACTTTTCGACAGTTTCTTTGGAAATTGGGTTGCTAATGAACTATCTAGGGTGGTATGGCTGGCAAGTTGTCGGTGGTAACAGCTCATTGACCGGTTGTCTAGAGCCTAGTCACAAGACCATTTTCATTGTACTGCCTTTAGGAAAATCTTAGATCAAGGAAGCCACGTACTTAAAAAAAATAAAAAAGAAAAAGAAAAAGATATAGAAAAAGGAGAAAAAAATAAAAAAATAAACAAAACCACACTTCACTGCACGAGTATGGTTGGCAAGTTGTCATGGGTAACAACCCATTGGCCGGTTGTCCAGAACCCTGCTCACAAAAATGCATAGTAATTCCCAAAACACTTAGGTAAGAAGCGAGGAAGTAGAATAAACTAGGGAGATATACACGGGGTTCGCCCTTGTGTTGACCCCATAAATAAAAGAAGTAGGGAGAAAGCTACTGTTCGAAAAGGTAAACCTCTAGGCAAGGTCATTTATGGTCGTAGAAACCCAAAGTCTGTTTTAACGGCCGCCTAGTGAGTCTTTCACTATTTTCACAAGATGCTTAGCACTTAGAGTCCTTTTCGAGTCTTGGGCGGGTCGTGTAGCTGTAAAAAGTTATCCCAGAACTCTCAAACTCCAAAAGTAGAAAAAAATTAGAAAATAAGAAAAATAAAAAAATGTATCTTCCCTTTTCAAATAAGGTGAGGACTTGGGCAGTCTACATTCTGGCAGACAGCTGAGTACTGTTGAGTTTTCTTTGTTTAGGTCCTTAGTTGAAATTTTCTATTGTTAATAAATGACTTAGGCCTAAGCGATCTAATCCTAATTCTATTTTTATACATAGCATGTAGTTTAATTTTGCTAGGGAGTAGCAAAAGATAGGCATGGGGGTATGATGCAGACACAATTATTGAGGGTAAAATGCCTATTTATGCATGTTCCTAGGCTTAGATTTGCATTTCATGTTATAAATATTGCATAGCATGCATCATTCTACATTTAGAGTAGTTGTATATAATTTAGGTTAATTGCATCCTTTTTATGGTCAGGAGAGAAGGATATTTATTTCGAAGCCTTAGATTGACGATCCAACCGTACGGATCTGATCAAGACGACAATTGGAGTCCAATGCCTCCGAAATCGTCTCGATTGGAGTCCCATAGCACCATATGCAGTTTGAGGAAGATCAACGACCAAGGGACTAGGTGACATAATTCGAAGCTTCAAATGACAGATTCGACCACGCGGATGGATTCGGGTCGACTCAATCCGACCTCTGTAGCAGCCCCTACAACGAAAAGAAGATGGACGGCCCAGATTGCGCCACGTGGTGTAGCCCAGGTTGCCCATGTGCATGCACACGCTACCGCACGCGCATAGCAGCGTGGGTGTGTAGGCGTGCTCGGAGGCACGCATGCGCACAGTGCAGTGCCAGCGTGTGAGCGTGCGTGCGCGCGACAAAGAGTGCGCACAATGCATCGCCAACGGAGCATGGGGCGGGTGCGTGCTCGGGTGGTGCCAGCCTACAGCGACCCTTACAACCATTGCTAATTATTCGCTTGCCAGCAAGGCCAACTGCACACACCAGTGGGCATGAGCTACCTACAGCGACACTTCCAGCGATGGCCTGGAGGTCGCTAATGGTCCCATACCTATTTTAGCCTCTTCTCGTCCACTATAAAAGGACCTACACCCCCTCCCTTCCAAGCCATCTCTACCTACTCTACTCCCACCTACTCTTAAGCTCTAGCAAGCCTACTAACGCTCCATTAGAGCTTACTCTCAAGCTCCCAAGGCTCCTATTAGTGTAGTAAACCTCTACCTCACCAAATATTCCTCTATCTTCCCATCCCCATCATAAGTCGCCTTGGAGCCATCCTCCCACCTCCATTCGGGTAGTAGATCACCTTCGCCTACTCACCTCCATTCCAGAGCTACGCTGAAGCTTTCTCCTACCTGACGTCCTCCTGCATCTCACCTTCATCGTCCCGCTCCTCACCTCCTTCGTCTCGCTCCTCACCACCTTTCTCCAGGTGACGTCAGAGCGAGTTGTCCTCCGAACGACAGTCGAGGGGGATTTCTCTCACCTCTTTCTATCTTTTCCACTTTCATAGTATAGATTTTTCTTCTTTCGTAGTTGTAACAAACACTTGCTTATGAATAGATGATTGTTTCTCTCTCTCTTATATTTTTGCAAGTAGATTAGCTAAAATTCATCGCCTGATCTCTTACCCTATTAAAATACCAAAAAAATTAGAAAAGATAAAAACAACAAAAAGAAATAAAGTGAAGTGTAGATTTTTATAAAACCAGACGTTCGCCTCCCTGTGTTCGACCCGGGACTCACTTTTCGAGTTTCGGTTATAAATTTTATCTGATAGATGTGTTTTGCGAGCTACGTTGATGGGTTCACAAAACCCTGGTTTTAATACTCTAAACACGCCTAATCAGGGTGTTATTTAATCGGGGCCTCAGATTGAAGATCCCGCTATACAGATCTGATCAAGGCGATGATCGGAGTTCAACGACTCTAAGGTCTCCCTGATCGAGCTTTCGTAGCATCAGATGCATTCTGAGAAAAATCAGAGGTCAAGGGGCTAGGGTGGTATAAATCCATTCATTATATGACAAATTCGACTGCATGAATGGGTTCGGATCGACAATCGCAACCCAACGGTGTGAAAATCAATCCAATCCGACATCCATGGCACCATCTACAAGACAAAGAAGATGGACGGCCAAGATGGTGTCATGTGGCACCATCTTAGCCACCCACACTGGCCATGAATGCTCGCTGCCGTCTCTCTCTCATCAGCTGCTTGATTAACCTCATCCATTGGATCTTGATCCAATGGCCGAGGGAGCTTGACCTAAAAACCAAAGCTCACCTTAAAGGATGGCTTAAAACAGTGGTAGCTCCTTCATGTGAAGAGGTGGGGAGTAGGTTCGAGCTGCACCTCGCCTCAAATCAAGGCCTGAGTGTGGGTGCGACCAAATTGGGCCATGCGATGCATAAGGGACAGCGATGGGGTGGCCATGTGGCATGCCTAGATGCGAGGAGTGGTGCAAGCGTTGGATGAAAGCGTGGGCGCGATGCGTTTGAAGTCGTCCGATCTTGTGATCGGACGACTGAGAGTGCGTGTTTGTGTTCAAGCGTTTCGAGAGTAGAGGAGAAGAAGCGGCGGGCGGGCGGGCACGCGCACTAAGCCATGTTCAAGTCTTTAGTGTTGAACAAATCCATCACTAAAGATCCTGAGTTAATGTTTTAAATGATAAAATGATCTAATTGCCCCTTCAAACCTCACCTATAAATTGCCCTACGACCTCTACATATCCTGCATCCCTTCCTCTCTTCTCTCACCCCCTCTAAAGCTCTAAGAGCTTGTCCCACACCCAAGATGATCCATTAGAGTTAAAATTAGTTTTTTTCCACCTTTTCATCCTTGTTTGTGGAGCACTTGCGGTTGTCTTCTCACAGCCATTCGGGAAGCGGATCCTGCTGCGACATCGCCCTGCCCAGTCCACCGTCATCCTTCTTCGTTCTCCCTCATCCTGCATCTCACCACGTTCTTTTAGGCACTTCGTCAATGTGACTCGTCCTCCAAGTAGCCGTTGAGGAGGATAACTACTCTCTACCTTCTCTTTTGTTGCTTTCTAGTGTAGATTTCCTGCTTTCTAGTGTAATGATTAGATGTAATGAACTCAATTCAGCATTTATGAAATTCATGTTTGTTCTATCTCTATTTTTTTATTTATTTGTATCATTCTTTTCTCTCTCTTCTATTCATTATTCTTTTAGTAGATAGCTGGCGTAAATTCAATTCAACTAGCTAATTTGCTTTGTGACAACAAATCAAACGTAGTTTTTTTGATCAAACGTCCACCTCCTTGTGTTCGACTTGGGTCTCCTTTTGAGTTTCGGTTAAAATTATCTATTGATTGATTTTTCTCGCAAATTATGCTACGGCAATGTGTTTTCAAAACTCAACTCTTTTTGCGTAGATTTTCCGCTACAACATTTTGGCATCGTTGCCGGGGAGACGACGCTCTGTGATTTTTTATGTTTTCCAACTTACTGATCATTTACCTCACTTCTCTCCTTTCTTATTGTGATTATTGGTACTCTCACGAGGTGGGCAAAAGTAGCAGATTGGAGTAAAGTGCTGTTCAAGGGCTTGTAAGTAATGCCACCTCCTTACCCACTAGATTTCATTCCACCACCTAATAACACAAATCCTAATTAACCTAGGAGCTTGCATAAACTCTAAGGTTAGTTTTGATTATTTGTTTGACACTTCCACCAACCTCACCCTTCACATATAAAAGAAAAATTTTAAAATATCCCATAGAGGTACACAACCTTTTCTGATTCTTCATACTCAACAGGAAACCCGATCTTTGGGGCTGGTACACTCATTAACACATAATTGAGTAGAAATCAGATTAGGTAATCACTTGTGTGCCTAATTAAGTGATGCATCAGGCCAATTGTTTGAGTTGTTTGGGCCGCACCACTTCAACTAAAAATAACTCATCAAGTAGCTGCCAAATAGGTTCAACTTTTAGGACTAAACTAGATACTCCACATTTTTAGTTTGATTTCAAAGAAAAATTTCTTCACCTGTGCTTTCAAAACCTGGTATGACAATTGAACTTGATTGAATATACCTAAAGTTGAATCCTAAAAGCTACTAAACAAGATTTAAACCCAAATATTCATTGCATCTAAAAGTAATCTTGCTTGAAAACTTTTGGTTGTACACGTACACACATATTAACTGATCATTAAGGGCGCAACCCATATAATGGGCCCATCACATTCCAAAGCACATTCAAACCTAACCCTAATTAAAATAGAGTAGACCTTGGTCTTAAGGATTGGACTCGCTCTTCGGAAACCAGATCGAGATTATTTTCGATTAGTCTGCTTCTACCGTTCAATCTGATGTCTAGCTAGGGGAGCAGAATCAAATGATTGTAGTTGGGGGGGTATCAAAGGAACCTGAGGCGAAAGCCAAGGGAAGAACATTCTCCCCAGCCCCTCCCTCTAACTGGTTGGATTGACCAGAAAGAAGTAGATCAAATTGTTTCTTTGTCTCAAGATGGGTTCTAGGAGTTTGTAGGTCTTAAGGATAGCCCACTTAAGGACATGTTTGATTGTTTGTATTGCAGGGCACCTTTCTTCCTCTCGTTCTGTCATGGATCCTTCAACATCTTATTCGCACTTCCACTCCTACCCTCCTACCACTACTTATTCACAAAATGATTATTATTCCAACCAGACTTATTCTCATCCATCTTCTAGTTGGGATAATCCTGATTGGGGATACAATTCCAGACCTTTGTGTTCAGGGTCTAACCCTGGACACCATGATCTTGATTCTTATCCTTCTCCAAACTACAGTTATTATAGATCACCACCCTCATTTAGATAACCTAATATGATCTACAATCATGAAGGATATGCTGATCCTTACCCTTCCCTAGATTACACTGCATATAGGTCATCACCTCTTTATGGACAACCTGAAATGACCTATTATCAGGGAGGCTATCAAGAACCTCAATTCATTGACTCCCTTGCACTGAACCAAAACCCGCCCAACCCTGAACCAAACCATTTGGTTCAGGTTAACCATGTCCAAGATAAGGTGTTGGCTAACTTAAGGAATACCATACAATCTTTAGAAGCTCATCCAACACCTTACCCTGAAGAATTGGAGCCTCTGATTGAAATGATTGATGATCTTAACAAGTATTTGTTGGATTGGCTCTAGGGTGTTAAGGATAAGGGCCCAGGTGATTTTTTACTTGGGAAGTTGTTAATCACTTTGAATCAGATTTTAAAATTGATGCATTGCAGTATAGATTGAATCGGCGTGAAAAACAAATAGAATTTGTACTCGAATGGAAGTCCGAGGTTGAACGCAGGGAGAAATTAGCAAAATAATTCTCAAGATTGCAATTCAAGCATAATATAAGTAATTTATAATAGAACTCTAAGAAATAATGATATATAAATGAAAGCAAATGTCAAATAGTGCAAAAATAATGGGGTAAAATGGTGATTTGAATCACCAATTACCCCTCACAATAATAGTAAATATCTCAACAGTGTCAACCAAATAAAGCCTCGCAATCAAGTATCAGATGACTGAGTGTTCAATCAGATGTCTTAACCGTCTCGAGCTACAGTGTATAGCCTTTTCTCCCTCCTCAACCTCTTCTCTTCTTCTTCTTTCTCTTCTCTGGCTTCTTCTCTTCTTCCTTCTCTTCACGCACAAGGGGGAAAGCTTGATTTTTTTGCTAAGTGTTAAGTACCCTCTGAAGCAAAACCCCCTGACCCCTACTCTCTCTCTCTCTCTCTCTTGTTCCTCCTCTTCTCTCTCAAATCAGGAGGGTATACGGGTAATCGGGTATTTTCATACTCGGGACCAAGGTTGCCGGGGGTGTATAGCAGCCAAAGTGTGAGGCTCGTGTAAGGAGGGACCCGACCCCTCGTGTATTGGGCAAGGGGTCAGTGTCACAAAATCGACTTATACCACTGTAGGAGCTCGTAAGTTTATGACATGGGACTAAGGTCCCACACCGTCTTTTTTGCTCACAGTAGTAGCTATATTCAGCTGATTCGTGTGATGGAGGCAGTCAACACCCCAATTGTCTAGTCAAGAGCAAAGCTGGGTCGATTCCACATTGCCTGATGCAGACACCTAGAACTGCAGCTGCTGGAGAGAGCTTTAAGCAAGCTCTAAGCTTGCATGTTAATGGCAGCTGGAGGTGAAAACTTGAACAGCAAAGTACAGGCTAAACGCCTCAATCGGAAAGCTTAAAATGATCGCCTGATGATGGCGAAGAATGTGGAGGTTGTTTCGTGGTGCGAGAGTAAGTGTGGCTGCCGAATGGAGGTGAGGACGACCGGAGGAAGTGGGTGTGTTCAGGGGAATGCTAGATCAGCTAATCAAGTGCATGAGGTTAGCGCTTTAGTTGGTGGGAACACAACGATGCTGGTGGGGGTGACAGTGGACGGATTTGTGCGGTGTAGCGGTGTGTTGCATCGTCGAAGTGGAGGAAGATGAAGGCATCGAGGGAGAGTCGGTGGTCGTGTGTGTGTTTTGAGTGGGGGAAAATGTTGTAGTGAGGTAGAGGAAGTGATCGAGATACCTAGGGATGGAGGAGATAGGTGGAAGGCTCTGGTTGTGGCTGACCAGAGCCGGAGAAGACATAGACGATGGTGAAGCGGCAACGATGACTGAGGTGGAAGAATGGTCACCCTTTGACCGGGGAGGTGCACGAGGATGAGGGAAAGAAGATAGGCAGTCCAATTTGATGGTTGGATGAATGGAAGAGGGGGATCGAAGGTGGTCACCGAAGCAAGATCTAAAGGAGGCCAGAGAGGGAAGAGAAGAGGGTTTCTCAAGACAAGATTTGTTGAGAAGCACGGTGAGGCATTGGGCGTTCTTATATAGGCTGCTGGAGGACAATTTGAGCTTGGGAAGCAAGCTTCCCAAGCTTGGAATGTTCACTGTAGATGGGAGCTTGAAAGATACCAGAGTCTCTCATGCGTTCGCATGAGAAATTGGGAAGGTTGTAGGGCTTCGGATTTGGCTCGAAAGGAAGGGAATTCCTTGACGAACTTCCCTTTCAAATCTGAGAGGGATTCGTCAAGGAATCAAGGAGAAAATGCCAAATCAAGCTCGTTAGAGTTGTAGGATTAGGATTTCATGGCGGCAGAGACCTATTTGAAGAAGGAGACGATAAAGTTGGGGGCCTGTTTGTAAAGGATTCAAAAGTTAGGGGCATGTGTGTGAGATAAAAGAGTTAAACAGGATCAAATTACAAACTAGGTCAAGATGATCTCAAATTGGACCCAAATTTTGGTACAAACCTAATTTTGACCTAAGGAATCCAATGGTAAGTTGAATTTTGGTTTTGAGCTAGTTTGATTGGGTAATTTATGCAAAAGCCTAAATTAGGGCAAAAGTCTATCTGTGGCTTTGTTTTGGGTCAAGACAAGTTCTGATGGTCAAATCAATCGTACCAAACCATAGAGAATATTTTTATATGAATTTTAGAGCTTTAGGTGAATTTTATCCTTAACAGAACTTCAGTTAATTAAGCGGGTCTATTTTTAGGGTTTCAGATGTCATTTAATTTCTGAAACGCACGAAAACCCTTTTTTGTTTGTTCTAACTCACTTGTTACACTCTTAAGACCATTTGACATTTGTTTAACCCCTGAGAAAACCCATGGTTATTCTATTTTTGTGATAGAATGGTAAATTTGCAGAAATAACCCTGTATTCTTATCTTCTTCTCAAAGCAATGTTTTATGCTCTTAAGATCTTCTGATGGATATGTAGGAGCTTTTATTGACTTAATCAGATCAAAATGAGCTAGTTATGGCTTATGATGGTGTTCCCATAAGAAGTTATCGAAATTGAGGATGAGATTTATGATTGTTCTAATCCAATCTTGGGAGGATTCCTAGGATGAACCCATGATAGGAGAGCCAATGTTAGAATCCGCTCAGGCACCTGTAGGGGGGACACACTTTATGAGACCGAGGTTAACCAGGTTGTTCTAGAGCAATCAAATAAGGATGAACCCATTTCTTCACCTAGGATCCCTAAGCCGGGGTATGAAGAAATGTATGCCTCCATGGATCACAAAGTGATTGATGATTTTAAGACATACATTAATGCGGATTTGGAATTGTTTGATTCTAAAGGTGAGGAATCATTATGCAAAGTCTCACCTGAGTTTACAGCACATGATTTCAGTGAGACGAGTGGGCCTAAGGAATTCGATGAATCATTTGATGGCCCTAAAATTGAGGAACTTGATTTTGTTGGGGCTCGCCTGGTGGATTCAGATCCTCATTTCATGAAGGATTCAATTCAAAGCCCCATTCCTCAATCACACCCTGTTGAGCATACTAACGATTTTGATTTTGAGATCACTAAACCCAAGTCAATTCTGATTCAGTCACAACTCTTGGACTTTGAAATTTCAGATAGGGTGATTAATATGCAGGAGGTCCCAAAATTTGAAATTCTGATTATGGAGGATAGGAATTGGGAAATGATGATATGGCAAGCTAATTCTGGAGGAAGCAGAAGACCAAGTCTAAGGGTTCCAATTTTCCTGAAACCCCCAACCTTCTACCAGGACCCTTATAACATTTTTTCTGAGGATGGGCAACCCAAGCACAAATTCATTAATCATCCTTATGATCTTGATTTCTTTGTTATTCAACTTTTTGGATTTGGTTTGCATCCTCACAAATCGCAGGCCCGCCCCGTTTGCATGCTGATCTTCTATTTTGGATAATTTTTATCCAGAACCTTAGATATACTCGACCATGGGCATGGGTCTGCACCACAATCTGGTCAATGTCTATGGACATCTTCTCCTAGCAGGTCCAAAACTAGATTTTCTTATTCTAATTCTGACCTGCACTTGTGAATTCTTTATTTCTTCTTTATTTGTATAGTGTGCCTAGCTAAAGGCACTAAACTCAGCACGTATACAATATATTTTCTTCTTGGAGCTGACCGGGTAATCACGAAATTCAGGTGCTTTCTACTCTACTCCACTCTATTTCATGTCTTTTTAATACAAGGAGATTGCATTAGATAGGCATGGGGGGTGGATATTCATCTCCAAATCACCTTGTTAGCTTCGTAGATTCTTTTTATTTTCTCTATATGTTTGAAAAAAAAAATGAATTAGAAAAAAAGAACTTGGGCTCTAGAAATTTGTCAACCATAGGAATGATACGATATAACCTGAACACTTAGACCTTTCAGGTCTTCGGGCTTAATCAGCCTGGGTGTCCACTAAAATGTGGATTTGTTTATCTAGTCCTCACCATTCTGAATTTATTTCAAATTGGTTAAATAAGTTGGGGTGATAAGTACACAACTTATCAACCCGCCCTCTGATTTAAGGGAATTTTAAGTCTAAGCATCTACACACTATTTGCATTAACTCGCTTTTCGATGATTTTTACAGAAATTGGGAACTAATGAACCTTCTAGGGTGGTATGGCTGGCAAGTTATCGTGGGTAATAGCCCATTGGTTGGTTGTCCAGAGCCCAGCCACACAACCATTCTTTTCCTACTGCCTTTAGGTAAATCTTAGATCAAGGAAGCCACCTACTTAGAAAAAAGAAAAGAAAAATATCCAAAAAGGGAAAAAGAAAAATGGAAAAGAAGAAAAGAAAAAAAAAGAGTATGGCTAGTAAGTTATCGTGGGTAACAACCCATTGGTCGGTTGTCCAGAACCCAGCTCACAAAAATGCACGTTTAATTCCAAACACTTAGAAAGAAGCGGAGAAGTAGAATAAACTAGGGAGATATACACTAGGTTCACCCTTGTGTTAACCTCATAAAAATAAAAGTAGGGAGAAAGCTACCAGTCAGATAGATACATCTTTAGGCAGAATTCTTTCTAAGGTCACCTAGTGGCGTAGAAACACGAAGTCCGTTCTGATTGGCAATCAGTGAGTCTAACACTTTTCATGAAAAGATGCTTAAAACTTAGAGTTCTTATAGAGTCTTGGGTGGGTTGAGTAGCCATAGAAAGCTACTCCAAAACCCTAAACTCAAAAATCCAAAAAAATTAGAAAAGAAGAAAAATAAAAAATAAAGATCCTTCTTTGAATAAGGTGAGGGCTTGAGGCAGTCTGCAATTTGGTAGACACCTGAGCACTATTGTGTCTCTATAGTTCAGGTCATAGTTGAAATCCCTAAGTGTTGAAAAATAACTTTTGCCTAAGAAATCTAACCTAGTTATCTTATAAATAGCATGTAGTTTTGCTAGGGACTAGTAAAAGATAGGCATGGGGTGTGATGTAAACATGTTTATATCACATAAACCGTCTGTTTATGCGTGTTCTTAGGCATGTAGTTGCATCATACATTATAAATATTGCATAACATGCATCATCTTGCATTGAGGTTACATTGTAAAAAGTATAGGTTAATTTTCCTTTTTTGCAATCAAGTAATAGGGAGATATTTAATTGGGGTCTCAGATTGAAGATCCAACTGTACGGATCTGATCAGGGCGATGATCGGAGTTCAATGACTCCAAGATCGCCCTGATCAAACTTCCGTAGCATCAGATGTAGTTTGAGAAAGAACAGAGGTCAAGGGGCTAAGGTGGTGTAAATTCGTACATCAGATGACAAATTCGACTGCATGGATGGGTTCGGATCGACGATCGTAGCCTAATGATGCAAAAATCGATCCAATCCGACATCTGTGGCACCATCTACAAGACAAAGAAAATGGACGGCCAAGATGGTGCCACGTGGTGCCATCTTAGCTGCCCACATTGGCCATGAACGCTCGCTGCCCTCTCTCTCTCATCAGCTGCTTGATCAACCTTCACTGTTGGATCTTGATCCAACGGTCGAGGGCACTTGACCTAAAAACCAAAGCTTGCCTTAAAGGGCGGCTTGACACAACGGTAGCGCCTTCACACGAAGAGGTGGGGTGTAGGTTCGATCCGCGCCTTGCCTTAAATCAAGGCCTGAGTGCAGGCATGATCAAATTGGGTCGTGTGATGCGCAAGGGACGGCGATGGAGCCACCACGTGGCGTGCCCAGATGCGAGGAGTGGCGCAAGCATGCGATGAAGGCACGGGCACGATGTGTTTTAAGTAGTCCGATCTTGTGATTGGACGACTGAGAGCGCATGTTCGTGCGTAGGCATTTTGAGCGCAAAGGAGAAGTGGCGAGCGGGCATGCACACTAAGCCACGTTCAGGTCTTTAGTGATGAATAAATCCGTCAGTGATGACCTTGAGTTAATGTTTTAAAGGATAAAATGACCTAACTGCCTCTTCAAACCTCACCTATAAATAGTCCTATGACCTTCACATATCCTTCATCCCTTCCTCTCTTTTCTCACCCCTCCAAAGCTCTAGGAGCTAGTCCTAAACTCGGGATGCTCCATTAGAGTTAAAATTGGAATTTTTCCACCTTCTCATCCTCGTTCGTGGAGCACCTGCAGTTGTCTTCTCACCACCGTTTGGGAAGCAGATCCTGCTGCGACATTGCCCTGCCCCATTCTCCGTCATCCATCTTCATTCTCGCTCATCCTGCATCTCACCACATCCTTTTGGGTGCTCCGTCAATGCGGCTTGTCCTCCAAGCAGTCGTCGAGGAGGATAACTTTTCTCCACCTTCTCTTTTATTACTTTCTAGTGTAATGATTCGATGTAATGAACTCAATTCAATGGTTATGAAATTCATGTTTATTCTATCTCTATTTTTCTCTTTATTTTTATCATTCTCTTCTCTCTCTTCTATTCATTATTCTTTAAGTAGATAGCTAGCGTAGATTCAATTCAACTAGCTAATCTACTTCATGACAACAAATCAAACATGATTTTTTTGATCAAACGTCCGCCTCCCTGTGGTCGACCCGAGACTCCTTTTGAGTTTCGGTTAAAATTATCCGTTGATGGATTTTTCTCACAAATTACGCTATGATGACGGGTTTTCAAAACTCAACTCTTTTTGCACAGATTTTCTGCTACAATAGGCTCTCACCGATGATCGTGGCCTGTGGGAGAGGATGTTGTAGGCGTAGGTGAGCTCGTGGAGGTGAGGAGAGAGTGTTGGCATCAACGGTGCAGAGTTTCGTGGTCGGAGGTGGCGGCTACGCATGGAGAAGTCCACTGGTTGATGGGTTCTTTCGTACTGTTGACGGAGAAGAAGAATAGTGCATGGAGAGGAGGCTGAGGTGCAAGCTGCTGCATGTGAGGGCATGCACACGAGGGTTGCGCAGTCATGCGCTAAGGCTCACGCGAGGGGGTTGGCTGTTGCTGCGTGGGTGGCGTGCTACGTGCGGGGGCCACGCGTGAGGGTGCTGGTAGTGGGCGCACGCGGGCGATGAGGGTTGGTTGTGCGCTCGCATAGAGAGTGTCTTTCGTGAAGAAGTAGAAGTTTTCAGTAGACGATGGAGGAGATGTGGTCGCGGTCACGGATGCAGTGTCGAGGAGCTTGTTGTCACCATGCTCTTCGAGGATGAGGCGAAACGCGGTAGTGGTTTGTCGTCATGGTCATGGGCGAGACGCGGTGATGAACCTTAAGGCAAAGTCGTCGCGATTGCATAGTGGTGGGAATGTCGGGGGCGAGACACAGTGGTGTTCGTGGCCGTCGATGGTGGAATCACGGTGGTGGTGGCACACGGTGGAGGAGAGGTTGCTTCCTTGTTGGTTGAGGAGATGTGGCCAAGAGAGTTTCCTCCCATTGGAGGGGAGATGTGGCTGGAGAGGGAGGACCTCTCGTGAGAAAGGAGATGATCTTGAGGCCATCCTTCTTGCCTGTTATAAAAAGAGAGAATTAGAGAGAATAGATAGAGATTTGATGGAAAGATTTGAGGGTGAGAGATCTGAGGGAGAGAGAGAATAAGGAAGGAAATGAATGTGCATGAAATAAGAGTGTAGTGTTACTTTTTTCCTTTTTGTTTAAAATAATTTGTTAAGGATCACTTTAAAGGAATCAAGCTTCCTCAGATAATTTATGTTGATTTTCTTGGGAATTCAAATGTCAGGAAGATAATTTAATTGATATGATGTCAATAAAATTGGACTTCCAAAATTAATCATGCATCAAAAGTAATTAATTAATGTAAACGAAATGTAGGAAGTCAAAGGCTTATTCCATTTGATCAACACAATATGTGCTCTAAATTAAATTCATGTCTAAATAATAATAAACATAGGCACTAAATTAGTCTACTAAAGTAGACCTACAAGGATCCTATCATACTTCTATATAATTTTTTATCTATGCACTTACCAGACTCATCTTCTTTGAATTGAGTAGTGGTGGCCATTGGTGTGTCTTTTCCTTTTGTCTTGTCCATTCCGACTTTCTTTAGAATCTCTATTGTGTATTTTGTCTATGAAATGAAGGCTCCATGTTCTAGTTGATCATCTGCAACCCTAGGAAGAACTTTAATTCTCCCATCAGGCTCATCTTGAATTGATCTTGCATGACTTTTGCAAACTCATGGCATAGAAGATCATTAGTAGAACCAAATATTATGTCATCAACATAAATTTAGATTAGAATTAGTTGGTTACCTTTTCTTTTAGTAAATGAGGTTGGATTAACTAAGCCAATTTTGAACTCATTTTCTATTAAGTAGTTTCTTAGCATTTCATACCAAGCTCGAGAAGCTTATTTAAGTCCATGTGAAGCTTTATTAAGTTTGAAAACATAATCAGGGTTATTTGTACTTTCAATGCAAGGGTGTTGTTTCACATAGATTTCATCTTTTAGAAATCCATTGAGAAATGCACTTTTGACGTCCATTTGGAATAGTTTAAATCCCATATGAGCAGTAAAAGCCAGTAACATTCTAATGGATTCTAGTCTAGCTACAAGAGCATAAGTTTCATTAAAATCAATTCCTTCTTCCTGATTGTAGCCTTGAGCCACAAGCCTAGCTTTGTTTCTTACATTTTTCCTGATTCATTAGGCTTATCTTGAAAGACCCATTTTGTTCCAATAATAGATTGAGATTTTGGCTTAGGAACTAATTTCCAAACATCATTTCTTTCAAATTGATTCAACTCTTCTTGCATAGCTAGAATCCAACAATCATCAGTGAATGCTTCTTTCATGGATTTTGGTTCTCGTTGGGATATAGACACAATAAGTGCAAGGTTATTAAAGGATGATCTGGTTTGAATTCCTTTTGAGACTTCACCAATCGCTAAATCTTTAGAATGGTCTTTGGTGTAGGTTAAGTCTTTAGGAAGTTCACTAGAGATGGTGTCTTCAGGTATATTTAAAGGATCATCTAGAGGTTGATCATCATCTTTGTTTGATGCATTATCTAATTGATCTAATTCATCAAAAGACACATGCAGAGTCTCTTCAACTACCAATTTCTTCTTATTAAAGACCCTGTAGGCTTTACTTCTAGAGGAGTATCCTAGAAAGATTCCTTCCTCACTTTTTGCATCCAACTTATCCAAGTTCTCTTTTGTATTCAGTATGAAACGCTTGCAACCAAATACTTTGAAGTAAGAGATCTTAGGAGTCCTATCAAAGTAAAGTTCAAAGAGTATTTTCTAAAGGATAGGTCTAATAGAGGCCCTATTCTGGATATAACAAGCAGTGTTTATAGCCTTAGCCCAAAAGTACTGAGGTAGCTTTGACTCACACAACATAGTGTAGGCACACTCTTGTAGGGTTCTATTCTTTCTTTCTACAACACCATTTTGAGGAGTTGCTCTAGGAAAAGCAAAATCTTGTTTTATTTCACAAGTAGAGCAAAAATCTTGGAATTTTTTGATTTTCAAACTCTCCTCCATGATCACTCCTAATCCTAGTGATGGATAGGTCAGATTCAAATTGAATTCTCTTGGCTAATTTTTTAAATTCCTTGAAAGTAGATTGTTTAGATCTTAAGAACAATACCCAAGTGAACCGGGATAAATCATCAATCATGACAAGCTAGTATTTGCACCCATTTAGACTTTCAGACTTGGTTGATCTGAAGAGATCTAAGTGGATCAACTTAAGTGGCTTGGAAGTATTGATGCATACACATCCATTTAGGTTAACATGGCTATTTATGCATGTTCCAAAGCTTAGATATGCTTTCCATAGTATAAATATCGCATAGCATGCATCATTTTGCATTTAGAATAGTTTTTATAAAGTTTAGGTTAATTCGTGTCCTTTTATCTCTAGGAGAGAAGGAGATCTATTTCAGAGCCTTGAATTGATGATCTGACCATATGGATTTGATCAAGACGACAATCAGAGTCCTACACCTCTGAAATAATCTTGATTTGATCAAGACGACAATCAGAGTCCTACACCTCTGAAATAATCTTGATTGGAGTTTCAGAGCACCGTTATGCTGTCCAAGGAAGATCAACGGCCAAGGAGTTAGGTGATGTAATTTGGAGCTTCAAATGACAAATCCAACCACACGAATGGATCCAGATCGACGATCGCAGCCTAATGGTGCAAAAATTGACCCAATTCGACGTCCGTGGTGTCACCTACAGAGCAAAGAAAATGGATGGCCATGATGGCACCATGTGGGGCCATCACAGCTACCTAAGACCGGCCGCAATCACTACTCATCCCTTAGGAGCATATTCACGAAGAAATCTCAATCGTTGGATCAAGATCCAACAGCCAAGAAGCTGCCTCCACCTCATCGTGGGAATTCATAAACTCGACACAAAACTCCTCGTAGTGCAATGGTTAGAGACTCCGTGCACCAAAGGATGCAGGTTTGAATCATTTCTCGTGCCTCCAGCATGCCCAATTGAACTAGAACTGCACGATCTTGATTGTGTGGCCCTGATGAGCCCACGTTAGCACCGTTCATCTCCTTAACGCGTGATCAAGCGGCGGATGTTCCTCCATGTGGCGCGATCAAATGAATGTGCAATCAGACGCATAAGCCCATGCGTGATCTCTGTGCATCCTCGGCTACACGACCTCGATCCGACGACTCTCCTCCAACCATGCCTCAGTAGCTATGCAAGCACGCACGTGCGGGAGTGCTAGTGGCAGTGTGCGTGAGCTTCAACGACGTTTAGGGTGGATCTTCAATGACTTCTTTAGATGTCACTAAATGTCCCATGCATGAATTGTCTTCTCTCCACTATAAAAGGATCCCTACCCCTCCCATTCTTCTTCATCTCTTCCTTTCTCCCCCTCACCACATCCAAGGCTCTAGAGAGAGCTTGTCCTAAGCCCAGGATGCTCCTCTAGAGTAGAAAATCAAAATATTTTCCCGCCTCTCACCCCCATTCGTGGAGCATCCTGTGGCCATCCTTTCACCACTTCGGGAAGTAGATCCTTGCCACAATGTTGTACCGTCCCGCCCTCCATCCTTCGACGCTGTTCTCCTTCATCCAGCCTCTCACCACCTTTGTCCGGGTGCCGTCAGAGTGAGTCGTCAACCAAGCGACAGTAGAGGGGGACTCCTCTCACCTCTCTCTATTCTATCTTTACCCCTTTCTAGTGTAGTTGTTTATTTGTAGCAAACTCTGATTAGCAATATATTGATGTTTCTCTAGAGTAGCTTAGAATAGATAACAAATATTTTTCTTGATATTCTATCTTGTAAAATACCAAAAAAAAAAAACAAAAGAGAAAACAACAAAAACAAATAAAATCGAAACACGGATTTCATAAACCAAATGTTCTCCTCCCTGTGTTTGACCTGGGACTCACTTTGAGTTTC
Organism: Thalassia testudinum; assembly: GCA_037157565.1. Classification (NCBI taxonomy): domain Eukaryota; kingdom Viridiplantae; phylum Streptophyta; class Magnoliopsida; order Alismatales; family Hydrocharitaceae; genus Thalassia; species Thalassia testudinum. The sequence continues at coordinate 28,575,087 of JAZHRO010000003.1, forward strand.
GGTATAAATTTATTTGGTAGCTATTTTTATGACTACGACAACGGGTTCTACAAAGGCCTAGCTTTTCCTCGCCAAAACACTCCCACCATTTTGGTGCTGTTGCCGGGGAGGCAACGCTCTTTGATTTTTTTTGCGTTTTTCCACCTTAACTTTTATCTCACTTTTTCTCTGATCTTACTGTGATTGCAGGTACTCTTCTGAGGCGGGCCAGAGTGGTTAGATCGGAGAAAAGTGTAGATGAAGGTTCTGTAAGTGTATCCCCACCACCCCCACCCTAGATTTCATTTCACCACACTAATAACTCAAACCCAAATCAACTTAGATGCTTGCATAAACCTTAGGTTAGATCTTGGTTGTTTGATTGCCACTCCATTCACCTCACCCATCCGTATAAATTAAAAATGTAAAAAAAAAATCTTCTCTTCTCTTCTTGTAGGATTAAGCTAAAAGTGACACAACTTAAACACCCACAAGTTCTTGACCTAATGCGCACAATCACATTGATTCTACCACTTAATCGGAATCTAACTTGTGGATCCGATACACCTTAACTCAACACACAAATAAGTAAGTAGAAATTTGATTAGGTTAGACATTTTGTGTGACTTAATCAAGTGGTGCAACAGGCCAATTGCTTGAACTGTTTGGGCCACACCACTCAAATTAAAACTGATTCATCAGTAGCTTTCCTCATAGGGTTAATTTTTAGGGCTGAACCAGGCACTCCACATTCTTTCTGTGTTTTAAAGGAATATATCATCATTGGTGCTTGCAAAACTTGGAGTGTTCTACTAAACTTGATTGAACCAACCTAGAGATTAAACCGTAAAAGCTACTAAACAAGGATGAACCCTAAAAGACACATCATCAAATAATCTTGTTTGCAAACCTTGGTTGTGCACACACACACATTTCAATTGATCATTAAGGGCACAACCTATCTAAAGGGCTCATTACATTCCAAGAGCACAATCATCCCAAGCCATAATTAAAATTGAGTAGACGTTGGCCCTAGGATTCATTGAGTCCATTTCAGGGTGTTCACTTGAATGCATTTCGAATTAGTGACATCTGCTTGCTTCAAAAGGTGCTAAGTTGGGGGGCTCAATTGTCAAACGACTTAAGTAAGCAGGGGTTTGGAATAATTAGCGACCCTCGGGACATGCTCCCCCTGCTTCATCGGCCCAACTTTACCACCTTCGGGAGTAAGGAAAACATCAAATTCGTTGTGTGGTTAAAGTTCATTTCTGAAGCATAGGTCCTTAAGCTACCCAATTTAAGGATAGGATTGATTGATTGTATTGCAGGGCACCTTTCTTTTCCTCTATTTTCCCTCCTACTTCATCATGTATTCTTCCACACCATACTCACATTTCTAACCCCACACTCCAACCACCACTTATCCCTAAGCTGATTACTATCCCGACTCGACTTATGACTACCCATCCATTAGCCAGGATGACTTTGATTGGAGATATGATTCCAGACCTCAATGTCTAGGACCTGACCTTGGACAAGAAGACTGTGATTATTATCCTTCTCACACCTATACTGATTATAGATCTCCATCCTTCGATGATCAACCTAACCCGATCTACAATCAAGAAGGATATGTTGATTATAACACCTACCCTCCCCTCTATTATGCTGAACATAGGTCACCACCTCTCTTTGAACAACCCGAAATGACCTACTATCAGGGAGGGACCCAAGAACCTTAATTTCTTGACTCCTCTAGATTTAACGCAAACCTAGCAAACCATGAACCAAACATAGGGTGTTGGCTAACTTGAGGAACATTATACAATCTTTAGAAGCTCAGCCAACACCATGCATTGAGGCATTGGAGCCTTTGATCAAAATGATTGATAAGCTTAATAGTTTTTTATTGGATTGGCTCTAAGATGTTAAGGATAGGGGCTGAGGTGAGTTTTTCTGGGGAAATTGTTGAGATTGAGGATGAAATTAGTGGTTGCCTTAGTCCAATCTTGGGATGATTTCTAGGATGAACCCCCTTCAAGATAGCCAATGTCAAAACCCGCTCGGGCGCTTGTCGAGGGAGACACATTTTCTGAGACTTGGGATGACCAGGTTGGTCTAGAGCAACCAATCAAGAATGATGTGATTTTCTCAACTGAGATCCCTGAGCCAGGGAGCGAGGAAAAATATGTCTCTATAGACCAAGGAACAACATATGATTTTGAGACATATATAAATGTGGATCAAGAATTCTTTAATTCTGAGGGTGAGGAACCTCTGAGTGAAGTCTCACTTGAAGTTAAGGAAAATGATTTTAGTAAGACAAATGGGCTCGAGGGACATGATGAACCATTTGAGAGCCCAATCATTGAAGATTGTGATCCTATTGGGGCTAACTTGGAGGATCTGAATCTTGATTTACTAGAAGATTCAATCAGTAGCCTCATTCCTCTACCACACCCCAAAGAGCTGAATGATGATACTTTTGAGATCATTGTACCCAAGTCAATCCTGATTCAGCCACAATTGTTTGACTTGGATATTTTAGATGGGGTGTGCAATGATCTAGAGGTCCAAGAAACCCTGATCCTGGAGGGTAGAAATTTGGAAATTAAAATCTCAGAGGCTAAACTTGAGGGAAATACAATGTTGGATCTAAGGGTTCCTATTGACTTCAAACCACCTACTTTCTATCAGGACCCTTATGATATTTTTGACTTTGAGGATGTGCAACCTAAGTACATAACAATTCACTATCTTTTTGTGATAAACTCCAAGTGGACATCTGAACCTTGTGAATTAGATCTACCCATTGTTTGCCACTTTAGTCTTGGGTTGTACACCACAAAATCGTAGGCTCGGCCCTACAAGCACAACAACCTCCAGCTATGGGTGATTTTCATCCAGAACCTTAGAACTACCCGACCTTGGGACTTGGGCTCTCATCACAATCTGGTCCACATCTGTGGGCATCTTCTACTGATGGGTTTAAGGATTATTCTTTTAATTCTGATGCTGACCTGTACTTGTGAATTCTTAACCTTCTCTTTGTTTGTAAATTATACCTAACTAAAGGCAATAAACTTAGCACGTGTGTATATTCCTCTCTCTGCGGAGCTGATTGGATTTTCACGAAATTTAGGTGATATTTTGTTTACTCTACCCTTTTCATGTCTTTATTTTTACAATGAGAACATTGCATCATTTAGGCATGGGGGGGTGGACACTTAATTTTAAAATTATTTTGTTAGCTCTGTGGAATTTTTCTTATTTTCTTAAAAAAATTCAAAAATTAAAAAAGAATTAGAACTGGGAAAAGTGAACTTAGGCATTAAGAGTTGTTAACTTTAGGAGATGATACTTTAGAATCTGAACACTTAGACTCTTTAAGTCTTCGGGTTTAATTAACCTGGGTGTCCACTAAAATGTGGACCTATATCTCGAGTCATCGCTGAATCAATTTTCCTTTAATTTGGCTAATAAATTGGGGTGACAAGTACACGACTTATCAACATGCCCTTTGATTTGAGGGAACTTTAAGTCTAAAGAATCTACACACTATTTGCACTGACTCACTTTTTGACGATTTTTATGGAAATTGGGTAGCTAATGAACTTTCTAGGGTTGTATGGCTGGCAAGTTGTCATGGGCAACAGTCCATTGGCTGGCTATCCAGAACCCAACTCATAAAAATGCATAAATAATTCCCAAACACTTAGGGAAGAAGCGGGGAAGTAGATTAAATCGGGGAGATATACACTGGGTTCGCCCTTGTGTTGACCCCATAAAAAATAAAAAACGTAGAGAGAAAGCTATAAACCTTTAGGCAGAAACTCTTAAGGTGACCTAGGGTTGTAGAAACTTGAAGTTTGTTTTAACAGCTGTTTAGTGAGTCTATCACTTTTCACAAGATGCTTAGAACTTGAAGTTCTTTTTGAGTCTTGGTGGGTTGGGTAGCAGTAGAAAGCTGCCCCGAAACTCTAAACTCAAAAATCTAAAAAAATTAGAAAAGAAGAAAAAAATAGAAAAATGTATCTTCCCTTTTCAAAATAAGGCAAGGACTTGGGTGGCCTGCATTTTGGCAGGCACCCAGGTACTGTTGAGTCTTCGTAGTTTAGGACCTTAGTTGATATTTCCTTTTGTTAATAAACAACTAATGCCTTAAGCGATCAAGCCTAATTCTATTTTTATACATAGTATTTAGTTTGATTTTGCTCGGGATTAGCAAAAGATAGGCATGGGGGTATGATACATACACATCCATTTAGGTTAAAATGCCTATTTATGCATGTTCCTAAGCTTAGATATGCATTCCATAGTATAAATATTGCATAGCATGCATCATTCTTCATTTAGAATAGTTTTTATAAAGTTTAGGTTAATTCATATCCTTTTATGGCCCGGAGAGAAGGAAATCTATTTCAGGGCCTCGAATTGATGATCTGATGGTACATATTTGATTAAGATGACAATCGGAGTCCAATGCCTCCGAAATCGTCTTGCTTGGAGTTTCGTAGCACCTCATGCAGTCCGAGGAAGATCAACAGCCAAGGGGCTAGGTGATGCAATTCAGAGGTTCAAATGACAAATCCAACCACACGAATGGATCCGGATTGACGATCGTAGACTAATGGCGTGAAAATATACTCAATCCGATGTCTGTGGTGTCACCTATAGAGAAAAGAAAACTGATGGCTAGGTGGCGCCACGTGGTGCCATCACAACCGCCTAGGACCGATCCCAGCCGCTGCTAATCCGTAAAGAGCATCTTTGTGAAGAAATCTTGATCATTGGATCAAGATCCAATGACCAAGAATATGCCTCCACCTCGTCGCGGGAATTCATAAACTCAACACAAAACTCCTCATAGTGCAGCAGTCAGAGACTCTACGCACCGAAGGATGAGGGTTTGAATCATTGCCTGTGCCTTTAGCATGCCCAATTGAAATAGGATTGCATGATCTTGATTGTGCGGCCCTGATGATCCAGCACCAGTGCCGTTCATCTCCTCGACGCGTGATCAAACAACGGACGTTCCTCCACGTGGCGTGATTAGATGAATGCACGATCGGATGCACGAGCCCATGTGTGATCCAATGCGTGATCAAGATGCGCGATCTTCACGCATCCTTCATCGCAGGATCTCGATCTGACGACTCTCCTCCAACCATGCCTCGGTAGCTGTGCAAGCATGCGCGTGCGGGAGTGCTAGAGGTGGTGTGCATGAGCTTCAGTAACGTTTAGGGTGGATCTTCAGCGACGTCGTTAGATGTCACTAAATTTCCCATTCACAAGTTATTTTCTCTCCACTATAAAAGGACCCCTACCCCTCCCATTGTTCTCCATCTCTTCCTTTCTTTCCCTCACCACCTCCAAGGCTCTAAAGAGAGCTTGTCCTAAGGTTGGGATGCTCCTCTAGAGTAGAAAATCAAAATATTTTCTTGCCTCTCATCCCCATTCGTGGAGCATCCCATGGCCTTCCTTTCACCACTTTAGGAAGTAGATCCTCACTGCGACGCCGTCCTGTCCCGCCCTCCATCCTCCGATGTCGTTATCCTTCATCCAGCCTCTCACCACCTTTGTTCGGGCATTAATAGAGTGAGTCATCCTCCAAGTGACCATCGAGGAGGACTCTTCTCACCTCTCTCTATCTTTACCGCTTTCTAGTGTTGCTGTTTATTTGTAGCAATCTCTGATTAGCAATATATTGATGTTTCACTCTCTCTCTCTCTTATTCTGCTAGAGTAGCTTAGAATAGGTAACAAATATTTTGCTTCATATTCTATCTTATAAAATACCAAAATAAATACAAAAGAGAAAAACAACAAAAATAAATAAAATTGAAATGCGGATTTCGCAAACCAAACGTTCTCCTCCTTGTGTTCGACTCGGGACTCACTTTGAGTTTTGGCATAAATTTTATCTGGTAGTGATTTTTGAGTCTACGAGGATGAGTTCTCCAAAGCCCTAACTTTTCCTCGTGAAAACACGCTCACCAAGTACTAACCATGTTTTTCAATTTAAAAGAAGTTTTATGTAGTTTTCCTAGTTCATAGGTTGAATTGAGATTTTTCTTTCTAAAGGAAATATTAGGAAAGCCTTGTACTAAGTCATGTTTCACAAGCTTGTTTATATTTTGCATGTGAATGTAGTCGAGTCGACGATGCCATAGTTTTGACTCATCATTTGCTGCAATTAAGCAATTATTATTGTTGCATTTATCAAAGTCAATAGTGTAAATGTCTTTTAATCTATCTCTGATCAAAAGGATTTCCTTTGAATTTTTATCCCTAATTTTAAAACCTTTTGATGTAAAAGTGACTTTATAGACTTTATTACGTATCTGACTTACACTAAGCAAGTTATGTTTTAGGTCATTAACAAGATGAACATTATCAAAAGAGGTTTTGAAGTTACCAATTTGGCCAATACTAGCAATATGGTCCTCGTGCATGGTTGTTGCCAAAGGTAACTAAACCACCTTCCCTGCAGTTGAGGTTGAGGATCATGTCTTCTCTTGTCATGTGCTTTGCACAGTTGCTGTCCATAACCCATCTTCCTTTTCCTTGGACTTGTCATTGGTTTACGCCTGTGAGGTTCAGTGTTTCTTCTTACAGTTACAAGATGTCCATCTTTTTGTTAATACATCCAATTTGAGTACTTTATTAGTCCTTGATAGTTTCCTACAAAATAAGATTCCAAGAGTCTTTTTGGTACCCATTTTCTTTTGGGTCCAGATTTGTTAGCAGGCACCTATTTAGGCATGAACCTATTCTTGTCTTTATGACTAGAGGAAATTTGTGTGTTAATTTGTGAAGTGGATGTTTCATGATCATTATTAGGAATGTATCCTAACCAAAATTTGGTAATGGTTTGGGTTGGTGTGTGATGTAGACACATTTATTTAGGATAAAATGACAATTTATGCATGTTCCTAAGCTTTTAGATGCATTCTATATTATAAATATTTCATAGCATGCATCATTATGCATTTAGAGTAGTTTGTATAAATTTTAGGTTAATTTGCATCCTTTTGTGGCTAGGAGAGAAGGAGATTTATTTTGGGGCCTCGGATTGACGATCCAACCGTACAGATCTGATCAGGTCGACAATCAGAGTCCAACACCTCTGAAATTGTATTGATCAGAGTTTCGTAGCACATTATGCAGTCTGTGGAAGTTTAAAGGCCAAGGGGCTAGGTCAGGCAATTCAGAGCTTCAAATGAAAAATCTAATTATACGGATGGGTTCGAATCGACGATCGCATCCCAACGACGTGAAAATCAATTCAATCCAATATCCGTAGCACTTTCAAGGAGCATTAGAAGATAGACGGCTCAGATGATGCCACATGGCATCATCTGGATTGCCCACAGCCATCCAAGGATCATGGATGCTCCCCTTTTCCAGCTGGTCATTAGATTTGGGTCATTGGATCTTAATCCAATAGCCCTAGGCATCCTCCATGCGTGGGAGAGAAATTCCAAGTTTTAGGCACAAAGCCCCTTGTAGCGCATTAGTTTGAGACTTGGAGTGTAATCAAGTGACCAGCGTTCAAGTCCCCACACGCTTCCTTATTTCAGAGATACAAATCCAATTTGAATCAAGATCGCACAATCTTGATCATGTGGCCTTGATGAGGCTTGTGGAAGATCTGATTTGGGCGCTCAATCTACGATCCAACAGCCACAACTGACCAAACCTTGCCTTAGTCCAGTGGTTGCATGCACGGTTCACAACTAGAGGGACGTGTGTTCGAATCACATAGAGAGCTCTTGAGGTGTGTGGGAGAATTGGAAATTCATCCATTCGATTCATGATGAATGATAGTGGTATCCCCATGCGACATGACGGATGGAGGGTATTTTGCGACGCACGATCGTACGCGCCATCCACGCGATCTGAGGTGCATTCTTGCGTGCGATCAAGGCCTTATGATTAAAGATCGACGGTGGGCGCGTGCGTTAGCTGATGCACGTGGGAGCCAGCGGGCACATAAGCTAGCTGCAGTGGCACATAAGTGGGATCTACAGCGACGTCTTGGATGTCACTAATTGTCCCATGTTTGTTTTAGTCCCCTCTCCTCCACTATAAAAAGGCCTACACCCCTCCATTCATCTTCATCTCTTCCTTTCTCTCCCTCACGATCTCCAAGGCTCTAAAGAGAGCTTGTCCGAAGCCCAGGATGCTCCTATGTAGTAGAAAATCAAATATTTTTCTCGCTTCTCACCCTCATTCGTGAAGCATTCTGTGGTCGTCCTCTTACCACCTTTTGGAAGAAGATCCTTGCTGCGACGCCGTCCTGCTCCGTCCTCCTTCCTTCAATGCCATTTTTCTTCGTCCATCTCCTCACCACCGTCATGCAGGCGACATTAGAGCGAGTTGTCCTTAAGTGACTGTCGAGGGGGATTCTTCTCACCTCTCTCTATCTTTTCTTTACTTTCTAGTGTAGTTTTCCACTTTTCTGTTTGTAGAAAACTCTCATTGAACAAATATGTTGATTGTTTCTCTCTCTCCCTCTGTCTCTTTCTCTCTCTCTCTCTCTCTCTAATTTTTTGTATAAATATTTCATCGATCTGATCACTTGTAGTATAAAATGGCAAAAAAATTACAAAAGATAAAAACACAAAAAACTAATAAAATCGAAAGTGCGGATTTCAAAGCCAAATGTTTTCCTCCCTGTGTTTGACCCAAGACTCGCTTTGAGTTTCAGTTATAAATTTATTTGATAGCGATATTTTGTGACTACGACGATGGGTTCTCCAAAACCCTGATTTTTCTCGCAAAAAATACACTCATCATTTTGGCACCGTTGCCGAGGGGCAATGCTCTTTGATTTTTTTCTCTCGTTTTTCTCCTTGGCTAACTTTTATCTCGCTTTTTCTTCGATCTTACTGTGATTGTAGGTACTCTTTCGAGGCAAGCCTGAGCAGTTAGATTGGAGAAAAGTGCGGATGAAGGTTCTGTAAGTGTATCCCACCACCCCCACCCTAGATTTCATTTCGCCACTATTAAATCAAACCCAAACCGACTTAGGTGCTTGCATAAACCCTAGGTTAGTCCTGGTTGTTTGATTCTCATTTTACCTCACCTCACCCATCTGCATAAATTAAAAATACAAAAAAAAAACTCTTCTCTTCTTGTGGGACTAAGCTAAAAGTGACACAACTTAAACACCAACAGATTCTCATCCTATGGTGCACAATCACTTTGATTCTACCACTTAACCTGGGATCTGAGTTGTGGACCCGGTACACTTAACTCAATATACAAATAAGTGAGTAGAAATTTGATTAGGTTAAACATTTTTGTGTGCCTTAATCTAGTGGTGCAACAGGCCAATTGCTTGAATTGTTTAGGTCGCACTACTCAATCTAAAACTAATCCATCAAGCAGCTTGCCACTTAGAGTTCAATTTTTAGGAACCAACCAGTCACTCTACATTCTTTTTGAGTTTTAAAGGAATATATCATCACCGGTGCTTGCAAAAGCTTAGAGTGTTCAATTGAACCTGATTGAACGAACGTAAAGATTAAACCCTAAAAACTACTAACAAGGTTAAACCCTAGAAGACACATCATCAAAAACTTGTTTGAAAATCATTGGTTGTGCATGCACACACATATTAACTAATTTTTAAGGGCACAACTAGTCTAAAGGGCCCATCACATTCCAAGAGCACAATCATCCCAAGCCTAATTAAAAGTGAGTAGATGTTGGCCTTAAGGATTAACTCACTCTTTGGGACTCCAATTGAGATTTTTTTTGATTAATCTGCTTCTACTGGCCCATCTGATGTCTAGCTAGGGGAGTAGTGTCAAACGACCGTGGTTGGGGGGTATCAAAGGAATCGGAGGTGCAAGCCAAAGAAAGAACCTTCTCCCCAATCCCTCCCTCTAACTGGTTGGATTGACCAAGTAGATGTAGACTAAATTGTTTCTTTCATCTTAAGGTGGGTTCTGAGTGTCTATAGGTCTTTAGGCTACCTACCTAAGGATAGGTTTGGTTGATTGTATTGCAGGGCACCTTTCTCTGTTCTATCTTCTCTCCTACTTATCTATGTATTCTTCCATACCACACTCACATTTCCAATCCTACCCTCAAACCACTACTTATTCCTAAGATGATTACTATCCGAACTTGGCTTATGACTACCCATCCACTAGTCAGGATAACCTTGATTGGGGATATGATTCTGGACCTCAATGTCCAGGACCTAACCTTGGGCATCATGATTATGATTATTATCCTTCTCAAAGCTATACTAATTATAGATCACCACCCTCTTATGAAGAAACCAACTCGATCTGCAATCAGGAAGGATATGATGATTATAACACATACCCTCCCTAGGATTATACTGAATATGGGTCACCATCGCTCTTTGAACAACTCGAAATGACCTATTATTAGGGAGGGACCCAAGAACCTCAATTTCTTGACTCCCCTAGATTTAACCTAAACCCACCCAATCCTGAACCGAACCATTCGATTCAGGTGAACTAGGTCCAAGATAGGGTGTTGGCCAATTTGAGAAACACCATATGACAAAACCCTTTTCGCACGTTTGAAAGTCATCGGAAATCGTAGTATAGTTGTGCAAAAACGTTCGTCAAAAATTAAGTTTGTAAAAATTATGAGACTTGAGTCCCGGTCGTTCATCTTTGGGAGGCGTTGCTTTCACTTTTGAAATCGATCTTTTTATTGCTCTACTTCATTTAAAAATGCACGTTGGTTTCCAATCTCCTAACTAAAACTTCACCACTTCTTTTATTAACTCGGATTATATGCACATGCGTCAAATAAATTACGAAGGTGAATGTGAGTTTTAGTGCACACGATTCTAGTGAGGTGGTGACTATTTATGGAGAAAGCATCTATCGTTAGATTTTCAATATCCTCAGGAAATGACATGCTGGTGCGTAATGGATAGATAGTTAACGAGCAGGCAACTTAAATCACGTAAATATGATAATCATTAAGCTCATGGTGATTTCAAACACATAAAGATATATATATATAAATGCATTTTCATTCATTCATTGGGGAGTTGTTTGCACAAGAAATTTAGAGGAAAGCTTGTACATAAATGCTTGAAACAGAAATCTAGCTACCAGAAAATGATTGCATATAAGAATCAATGGGGGGATTTCTCATGCATCATTGGGGGAGAAGTTAAGACTACTGATGAGTCCATTTTAATGGACTAATTTTACGCCTAAGTAACTTTAATCGTACCATTTAGGTGGGTTAATAACTGCAATTAAGTTGTGGAATATTTGTATGCATCATGATTTAAGTTTATTATATTCTATAACTTAATATGTAATGATTTTGTTGTTTTTATGTGTAGGAATTATATTTAGAAAGAGCAAGGGTTGGGGAGAAAATTTCCCCAACAACTGGCGGCATCTTTTCCCTTTCCATCGGCCACTCTCAACAGCCGCCAACCTGAAGAATGCCTCCCCAATAGTCTCCTGCCAAAATTAGAAAAGGGATTTGAAAATCCCTTGATTGGCGCACGCGGGGAGAGAGAGTTAAAGAGAGGAGGCAGGGTGCACTGGGGAGATCATCTTCCCCCTTGCGGGGAACAACTCAAGCGTGCACTGTGCACAACTTCTTCACTGCCACCACGCATGCTCCAACCTCTCTGTAGCCTGCACTGCAATCGCGCGCCTCAGCCCCCACCGCCTTCAGCACACCACCAGGCGCCCGCACCACCTTGCACACGCCCATCGGCAGGCTCCCAACCGCACGCTTCAGCCACACCCTCCAGCGCCTCCCCGGAGGCACACGCCCCTGTAATCGTCCGCCCTCACCTCTACACAGCGCCTGCACCTTCCTTCAACTGACACCCGCTCCTTGACCACCGCTCTGCCTCACCCCCCTCAGCGACTTGCAGACACCCCAGCCAGTGCCTTCAACCTCCCTACAGACCCGCGCCCTACTGCAGTGCGCTGACGCCTGCGCACGCCTCAACCTTCAAATCTCACCGCACACCCGCACCTTCCAACACCCGCAGGTCCGCCTCCCTTCAGTGCATCCTCCTTGCGTGCCCCTACTGCAGGTGCGCCTCCATCGTCCCTGCAGGCACCGCACAAGCACGCACCAGCGGTCCCCTCCAACACTGCAGGTGCTCGTGCCATCCCCACTGCCCTGCCAGATCACCGCCCTCGCCGCCAGACCGCTGTAGATGCACACAGGCGCGCACCAGCACGCAGCTACCCGCCAACAGGCTGCCCTACAGCAGCCGCTCTGCCTTCTTCTCCAATAGGCTGGCGGTCCTCCTCCGCCCGCTGGTCGCCGCTGGCCACCTATCGCCGTTCTATCACCACCATCGTGATCCCCACGTGCCGGTCAATCTTCCGCCATAGCAGCTCCACTGCCGGTGCTCTCTCTCTCTCGCGAGGAGAGAGAGCAAATGCTCTGTTTCCTCTCATATTAAAAATTACATTCTATGCCATTGCCACCAGAATTTGATTTTTATTTATTATTATTATATTATGGTGAAATTGTGCATGCACACTCAAATTCTCTGATAATTGCACATTAATGATATTCACCTATTTCAAGATTGGTTTTGGGCTTAGCCTGTGCAATAATTTTCTCTAGTATATGACACTTGAAAATTACACAAAATCATCATGTAATTATTGAGGATTTCAGTGAGGGAGAACTGCACATATACCCTTATCTTTTTAAGTTATTGTGAAACTACCTTCCATCCCATTTTATGTCAGATTTGAATAGGAATTTCACAATTTACTGAAAGAATATAAAATAATCGAGAGTTTATTGCATAATTGCCTCCCTGTGGACATGACCCACTCTTCTATGAGTGGTTATTTTTATTTTTGATTAGTCAATTTTTCCACCACTTAAATACTACAACGCAAAGCGGAAAGTTGGCTCGTCAAATTGGCGCCGTTGCCGCGGAGGCAATAGATGTAATAGATTCACGTTATTATTATTTTTTGAATATTATGAGTTGCGCAATCATCTAATCATTTTAATTATTGTGAGAGGAATCTGACACGGTGACGTGGCGCAGCAGAGCAACGACATTGAACCTGAACGACGCGCACGGGGGAGACGATCAGTTTGGTGGACTTGACGCTACTTAGAGGCCAGAAATAGGAACACATGGGCCTATTTCTGATTTAGTCAGTAGGTCTTAGTTAGATTTAGTTAGATAGACATTAGAATTTAAATTCTGTCTTTTGGACCTTTGTTGGGTATTTTTGGGAATGTGTCCCTAGTGTCACTTTATTTCTTGTTGCTTTTGTATGCGGGAGCGTATTTTCAGGAGCGTGTTTTCATTTATTTAGATTATAGGATTATTTGAACTATTTTGAACTACATTTCGGTTAGTTAGTTAGGTTAGGTCTGTTTGTTATTATTATTAAAAAAAGAAATCGAACTGCTTGCTAGAAGCTGCATATCTATAGGACGACCATCTAGGACTGAATGAGCAGCATCTAGTTTATTTTTATTGCATTGCATTTATATATTGCACGAAGAAAGCTGGAGTAAGGTACGTCTTTTCTTGAGCATCAATTACCTGTCATGCATATGCATTGAACCTAAATCTAAGACCACTAAAGTGTTTGAATCAAATTAATTCAGTGATCACTTTAAAAAATTGGGATTGTTAAGAGGTTGGACTTTAAAATCTGTGACTGAAAATTGTGTGCAAAAGGATCCTGTTTGCGAAATTTCAAAAATCAAAACACGATCGTATGCTTGCACACTTGAGACACTGTGCACCTCACACATAAGGTCACTAGATAAATTTCTACCTCTCCTCTTTTGCACCACAAGGGAAGTTAGTCAAAAATCAACAAGCCTATCCACCAAGTTACTTCAGTTCCTCGTGTGTGGGCTCGATTCGAGACTTCCATCCCTTGCGAGTAGGTTATAGGCACTAGCGAAGGTTGACCTAGGAAGCGTAATTTTTTGCAAAACTTGTTTGGCCACCAACTAAACATATAACTCTAAGACCTACAATCTACTAAAAATAGATCTCTTTGAATTTGCGTTTGCTTTGACAATAGACTCTCTAGGAAGTTTTCTGCTTATGTTCTTAATTTTGCTAAATCCTAAGAGAGTTAAAATTGTTTTGCTTAAAGAAATGGATTACTCGTACTCCTATCATTCAGATTATCAGAGTCAATACTTCCCATCTTTTAATCAAGATCCCATGCCCCGAGCATATCCATCCTTTGATGGGTATGTTGACAATTCATGGGATCATTCTTATTCTTATCCTGGGAGTACTGGCTTGATAACTCCCACTTTTGAGCAGAGCTTAGGAGCGGGATTTTCCAACCCTGAAATCCTTACTTCCATGCAAACACCCAACCCTCCCACCCTTCATGATTTTCTGTATTGAGGTTGGACCGATACCCCTAGGCAACTAGAGCCTGAAATTGACTATCCTCCCCAACCTGATAATAGTAGCCTCTCCTCTTTTATGATAGAAATGCAAAAATAGCAAAAGAAAGTGATGGAATCAATGGGAGAGATGTTGAGGAATAGTCAACAATTAAATGAATAAATAAGACAACTTAGCTACACGCTTCTCAATAATCCTGATCCCACCCAATAAACCATGATCATGAAAATAATTCTGAGGAACCTAATGACAATAGGGATCCAATTTTATGTAGCTATCACTTAGACTCTCCCAATGAGACGGCCACTAGAGGACAACGATCATAGTGATTATCCACCTGAATTATATTGCAGTCAAAAACAAGGGAAGATGCTACCTCTTGAAGACCTTGACCCCAATGACAGTATTCTCCTTACCCCTACCAACCCTGGTCAAAGTTGTATTATTCCTATCACTTCCCCTATTGATTATTTGGTGGAATCCCATTCTACCCTTAGTGAGCCTACTCCTGACCTTCTACTTAGGGAATCAACACCTATCATTCAGTATCCTTAGGATTTAAATGCACCCAATGAAGGTGACCCTAAGGGAATAGAGGATGATCAATTTTGGTCTCAGGGATATGAAGAGTCCATTTCAGAGGATGAGGATGCCCCAACAGAGGAACCTAGACTGAAAATCTGGAGTGAATCACAGGAGAATTATTTATCATTTGAGGATTTACCTCCAGAGGATAGAAATAATATGATTAAATCCAGATTCCTCCTTTCTTTTGAGAGTCATCCTCCATCAAAACAGGAGTTGATATTAGAGGAGGACAAACAAAATAATGAGAAGTCTATGGTAGATTCTTGGGGAAAAAACACGTTAATTGAGGATTTATACCTTGAGAACAATAACGAATTCAATGGTATATGCTTCCTCCAAAATATTAAGACTGATCCTCCTTTAGAAATAATTAAGGATACTGATCCAACTCCTAATGAATCACATATACACCCCGACAAATATTTGAGTGAACCAAATGAATTTGGGGATGAGCTGAATGATAATGATTCTTACATTTTGACCCTGCCATCAAAGAGTTGTAATTTGGAGTTTACCCTTGATTCAATTATGACTTCGATCATTAATGCTAGGCAGGGTAACGTGAAGTTGTCTACAATTGTTAGGGAGTGTACACAATCTGAATCATTGTTGGAATTGGACCTAACACCAACTAAGCCCTCATTGGACTTAACCATTACCTTCCAATACTATAAACAACCCTTATACTCCCTAACCGATCCTTGGCTTAGATCTCTGCTCATGTACATTCTTTTTGGAGAATATATCAGGCTAGTACATCCTAGAGTGGAATGGCGAGTGTGGATTGATGCTTGTACTTTTACTCTCGCCATTCATGGGTTTGAACTAATTATGTGTATATCTTTTAAAACCCATCCTGCTCTGGAGGATCCTTGTTATCCTCCACTTATTCCATTTCGGGAGGTCCCTTTTTATATTTCGTTTATTATTCCTAGACCTCCCAAGGTAGCCAACGAGATTTTCTATTTTCATTTCTTCTAGAGAGCATTTAGAATTACATTACATCATTAGCTTGCCAACATCCGTGGTTATTTATTTTCTAGGCCTGCGCTGTTACGCATATTCTTAGGGCCTAACCTTTTTTGTTTAGAACCAGACTTATAGGTTCCTTCTAAGTTTGGCTGCTGACAGAAAATGCAGCGCTTGTTGGGAGGCAACCCAGCGGACCATGTTAGGTGATGTTTTTCCTTTCTCCTCCTGTTTTAATTTTACAATGGGGACATTGTAGGATTTAGTCATGGGGGAGTGCATTTGTATTTTAGGAAGTATTCATGCATTTGGGTTAGCATAAAAAAAAAAAATTTCTCTTTTCTTGAGCTGAATGGGTTAGTCCCTAGCAAAATACCTTTGTTATTGGAGGTTTTTCTTCCAGAATTATTTCTTAAGTTTAGAATCCAGTACATTTATTTCACATGCACGTAGACTGGGTAATGGATCCTTGAGGAAAACAATAAGCATTTTTAGTCCACTAAACCCTTGGACAGTTCATAGGGAGTCAGGCATACTATCTTCCAGTAGATCCACCTCATATTTATGAGAAGAAAGTAGAGAGATTACTGGAGTGCTAAGTCTAGTGCAAGGACTCTTAAGTTTTGAACAATTAGATGATGATACTTAAGAGTTAGGCATAGTTTTCACTCTTTGTTCCTGTGTGCGTATTTTGTGTGAATTCCTGAGAGTCACCAAATAAGGCAGATACACAGAGATTGAGTCTTAATAAAGCTATAACTATGATGGATGGTTACGACCGTCCTTCATAGAGTCCTCGATTGAAGGAGGGTAATAGTGTCAAAGGTTAGAAATACGCCTATCCTATCCATTCCTTCCCGATGTCGAGAATATGCACTTCCACCAAATAAGTCACACAACTTCCTCTTGACCATTATCATCCCTAATAATGCCTCGTAAATAAAAGTCCGTATCGTGTTGTGTTGATTGAAATAGAACCAAAAACAAGAAGAAATAAAAAAAAAGAAGAAATAGAAAGAACAAAAAGAAGAAATAGTTATATTACAAAAAAAAAGTCCAAGTTTATGATGTAACACTGTTTCTAAGGCAACAGAACACCTATCGTGTTCCACCAAATATGTCCCATACCTACCTTCTAGTATTTCTGATCGCCTGAATACTGGTTGAGGACTCTAACATAGTTGTAGAGTTATTAGGACTTTAATTGAAGTGTGGATACCATGTGAGGCCACCAAATAATGAGTACATTTTCTAAATTTGGCGAGATTCATGATCTCAGAAAGAAAGAAAAGAGGGAGTGCCTAGGAACATCAAGAGAGCATAATTGTGTAGCCTCTCTCAGAGTTGACTTGTCTAATAGTCTAGAGATCTAGAGTCTGCAGTACTAGACTATTTGTAGCACCAGATGAGTGTGTGTGCCACCAAGTACAAATCCATTTAACTCGATATCTCCTACCTAAGCCAAACGCCGGGGTCAACTTACAGATTATCCTCTACTTTATCCCCGAGGGAAGTAGTTGCCTATCCCGACAGTAATATTTACCAAGGGTGAAGTACGAACTTCCAATGTGAATTGGCTCTTTTACTTGGATCTGTTACCTAGGTTATCAGCACTTCACATTTGTCTGGATTTCTAATGTTTTGAAATAAGAAAAGAAGAAATCTTCTGATTACTTCTATTATTTTTCATTTTTGCTAGGGACTAGCAAATCTTAGGCATGGAGGTATTTGATGAGTCCATTTTAATGGACTAATTTTATGCCAAAGTAACTTTAATCGTACTATTTAGGTGGGTTAATAACTGCAATTAAGTTGTATAATATTTGTATGCATCATGATTTAAGTTTATAACATTCTATAACGTAATATGTAATGATTTTGTTGTTTTTATGTGCAGGAATTATATTTAGAAAGAGCAAGGGTTGGGGAGCAAATTTCCCCAACAACTGGCGGCATCTTTTCCCTTTCCATTGGCCACTCTCAACAGCCGTCGGCTTGAAGAATGACTCCCCAACAGTCTCCTGCCAAAATTAGAAAAGGGATTTGAAAATCCCTTGATTGGCGCACGCGGGGAGAGAGAGGAGTTAAAGAGAGGAGGCGGGGTGCATTGGGGAGATCATCTTCCCCCTTCTGGGGAACAACTCAAGCGTGACCTGTGCACAACTTCTTCACTGCCACCACGCACGCTCCAACCTCTCCGCAACCTGCACCGCAACCGCGCGCCTCAGCCCCCACCGTCTTCAGCACACCACCAGGCACCCGCACCACCTTGCGCACGCCCATCAGCAAGATCCCAACCGCGTGCTTCAGCCACACCCTCCAGCGCCTCCCCGCAGGCGCACGACCCTGCAAGCGCCTGCAATCGTCCGCCTGCACCTCCGCACAGTGCCCGCACCTTCCTTCAACCGACACCTGTTTGCACCTCAAAACACGCCTATAAGAACGCCTTCTTGTGCTATTTTCTAGCATTAACTATGTATATTATAATCCTGTAGTTGCATTTGTAAAAACGCTTGCATGCATGCATTTAATTGAGAGGAGAAGAGAATGGAATAAATGGCTTGCATTTTTACATTTTTCTTCAAGTGTCTCTTTGCAAAAGTCCCCTCTCCATATTTTATTGTCATCTTTCTTTCTTCTTCCAACGGTTTTTCTCATTCCCGCGGCTGCCTTCTTCCCGCGCCCACATCCACGCCATGCTGCATGCAACGCCTCTCCCTGCTGTCCTTCCCGCACCTCTCCCTGCAGCTGCCACTCTCCAACGCCTCTCCCTGCTGCTGCCATGCCTCCCCGCCATGCTCTCCTCCTCTATAAAGCCGCAGCTCTTCCTCGCGACGAAGAGGGGGGCAGCTGCTGAAAAATGCCACCCTGCAGTCCACCACCTTCCTCGCCCGTTCTCCCCTCCCATACGCCGGCCCTCCGTCGAGGAGGCACCCGACGAGCAGGAGAACCCACTGTGGTGCTCACCACCACAGTGGGAACACCACCGCCCAGCTCTTCAACGAGCAGGTGGGCGTGGTGTTTTCTTTTCTCTTCGTTTTCATCTCCACGCCATTGCTGCCGCTTCAAGGTCCGAAGCTTGAAGCAGCAGCAGCAGCAGCAGCCCAGCGGAGACAGCAGCAGCAGCAGCACCCCTGCCTCCTCCGCGACCTTCCCCGGCAACGGCGCCAGAAAAGTTATGATGGTCGGCCCGGATAGGTTGTTAATATGATATTTTTACCGTTGAAATGTGTATTGTGGTTAACCTAATTCAGACCTAACCATCTCTTTACAAAATTTTTAACCTGGCCTAATTGATTTTATCTTGTCACTTTTAAGCCCAGGGTCGAACTCAGGGAAGTGGGGTTCAAGTCGAGTTTCTACGTTTTCCTTAAAACGCGTCTCTTCCGTTCGTTTATTCTGTTTTTGGTATTTTTCTTATTTAGGTTTTTTTCTGGTAATCCTTGTTCTTGAGGCACACCCTCAAAAATTGTGTCCTTGGCTTTTAGCCAAAACAGAGTTTTAAAACACGTCTTGCTACTTGCAAGACGGGGGTACCTGCAAATCAAAGATTATCTTTTCACTTTTATACCTTTTTTTTATCTTTTTACTAAGAAGGAAGCTAACAGATAGAAAGTAAATATAGTAGCTATAGATTTATATGTAGTATATATATAAAGGGGTGGGGGTGGAGGTGACGATGGAGTGTAGCACTATGTCGAGTCAGCCGACGTCTAGAGAGACGCAACCAACACGACTAGGTGCCGTGTGGAGTGTGGATGGAGGATGGATGATGTATGGGACCACGCTTTTTTTGTACGCGTGTATCCGGGAATATCAGCAACTGGTGTAGATATCCCCGCGATACAGCGTATAATAAATAACATGAAAGTATATGTACATATGTATGTATATAAATGTATAAGTATATATGTATAGATATATATAGATATATATATATATATAGGTGTATATATATATATATATATTTATATATATGTATGTATATATGTATATAGCTATGTATATATGTATATAAGTATATATATATAATACTATATATATATATATATATATATATATATATATGTATATAAGTATATATGTATCTAGATATATATGTATATATATATGTGTATATGTATAAGTATATAGATATGTATATATATATATATGTATATGAGTATGTGTATATATATATATATATATATATATATTATATATGTATATGTATATATATATTATATTATATGTATGTATACATAACTATATAGATATACTATGTATATATAAGTATATATATATAGATATATGTATATATATATATATATATATATATATATATATGTATATATGTTACTATGAGTGTGTGTGTCGTGTGTGTGTCGGTGAATGGGTGTGTGTGTGTTGCTGTAAGTGAAAAAAAAGAGAGAGACAGAGAGAGAGAGAGAGAGATAGAGAATACGTGAGAGAGAGAGAGAGCGGCAGACAGAGAGGGAGCGGGTGGGAGAGATCGGCGGAGAGAGAGAGAGCGCCAGAGAGAGAAAGAGCGGGCGGGAGAGATCGCGAGCGCGGACGATGGCAGCGTGTTAAGGCGTCTGCTCGCGGCGGCGGACGTCTGACGCCACGTCGTCTGAAGGCGGAGGCGGACGTCTGAAGATCGCGGATGCAGGCGCGTCTTCGCGCGGAGAAGGTGAGGCGTCTGCAGGCCGGGTGCGAGGAAGGAGAGCGGGCGATGGCGTGCTCGGAGAGGGCGGCGGGGAGTCTGCAGTCGGTCGCGGAGGGTTGCGGAGGTTGGCAGGGGGCGGCGAGAGGGCCTAGCCGGCCGCTGCAGTGCGCGCAGCGGCCGGTCGCGGGTGAAATGGCAGAGGCGACAGAGCAGAGGCGGAGTCGGGGAACGGGCCTGCAGGCGCGCGCGAAGACGACGGGCGGGCGAAGGCGCGGAGGAGCGAGCGTGGAGGAGGTTCTGCAGTGGTCGCGGAGGGTCGCGGGGGTCGGCGCGAGGCCGTAGCCGGCCGCTGCAGTGCGCGCAGCGGCCTGCTGCGGGTGCAACTGCGGCGTGGACAGAACGGAGACGGAGGTGGGGAACGGGCCTGCAGGCGCGCGCGGAGGGTTGCGCGCCTGCGGGGAAGGTCGCGGAGGAGGCGGGGGTGCTGCTGCTGCTGCTGTCGCCGCTGGGCTGCTGCTTCAAGCTTCGGACCTTGAAGCGGCAGCAATGGCGTGGAGATGAAAACGAAGAGAAAAGAAAACACCACGCCCACCTGCTCGTTGAAGAGCTGGGCGGTGGTGTTCCCACTGTGGTGGTGAGCACCACAGTGGGTTCTCCTGCTCGTCGGGTGCCTCCTCGACGGAGGGCCGGCGTATGGGAGGGGAGAACGGGCGAGGAAGGTGGTGGACTGCAGGGTGGCATTTTTCAGCAGCTGCCCCCCTCTTCGTCGCGAGGAAGAGCTGCGGCTTTATAGAGGAGGAGAGCATGGCGGGGAGGCATGGCAGCAGCAGGGAGAGGCGTTGGAGAGTGGCAGCTGCAGGGAGAGGTGCGGGAAGGACAGCAGGGAGAGGCGTTGCATGCAGCATGGCGTGGATGTGGGCGCGGGAAGAAGGCAGCCGGGGGAATGAGAAAAACCGTTGGAAGAAGAAAGAAAGATGAAAATAAAATATGGAGAGGGGACTTTTGCAAAGAGACACTTGAAGAAAAATGTAAAAATGCAAGCCATTTATTCCATTCTCTTCTCCTCTCAATTAAATGCATGCATGCAAGCATTTTTACAAATGCAACTACAGGATTATAATATACATAGTTAATGCTAGAAAATAGCACAAGAAGGCGTTCTTATAGGCGTGTTTTGAGGTGCAAACAGCACCCGCTCCTTCACCACCGCTCTGCCTCACGCCCCTCAGCGACCTGCAGGAACCCCAGCCAGTGCCTTCAACCTCCCCGCAGACCCGCGCCCTACTGCAGTGTGCTGACGCCCACACGCGCCTCAACCTTCAAATCTCACCACGCGCCCGCACCTTCCAGCACCCATAGGTCCGCCTCCTTTTAGTGCATCCTCCTTGCGCGCCCCTCCTGCAAGCACTCCTCCATCGTCCCTGCAGGCACTGCACAAGCGTGCACTTGCACTCCCCTCTAGCACTGCAGGCCCTCGCGCCATCCCCACTGCCCTGCCAGATCACCGCCCTCGCCGCCAGACCTCTGCAAATGCGCACAGGCACGCACCAGCGTGCAGCTACCTGCCAACAGGCCGCCCTGCAGCAGCCGCTCTGCCTTCTTCTCCAACAAGCCGGTGGTCCTCCTCCGTCCGCCGGCCGCCGCCGGCCACCTCTCGCCATTCTATTACCGCCATCATGATCCCCACGTGTCGGTCAATCTTCCTCCATAGCAGCTCCACCGCTGGTGCTCTCTCTCTCGTGAGGAGGAGAGAGAGCAAATGCTCTGTTTCCTCTCATATTAAAAATTACATTCTCTGCCATTGCCACCAGAATTTGATTTTTATTTATTATTATATTATGGTGAAATTGCGCATGCACACTCAAATTCTCTGATAATTGCACATTAATGATATTCACCTATTTCAAGATTGGTTTTGGGCTTAGCCTGTACAATAATTTTCTCTAGTATATGACACTTGAAAATTACACAAAATCATCATATAATTATTGAGGATTTCAGTGAGGGAGAACTGCATAAATACCCTTATCTTTTTAAGTTATTGTGAAACTACCTTCCATCGCATTTTATGTTAGATTTGAATAGGAATTTCACAATTTACTGAATGAATATAAAATAATCAAGAGTTTATTGCATAATTGCCTCCCTGTGGACACAACCCACTCTTCTATGAGTGGTTATTTTTATTTTTATTAGTCGATTTTTCCACCACTTAAATACTACAATGCAAAGCGGAAAATCGACTCTTTCAACTACGCTACTAAGTAGTAATAAAAGTAATAAAAATCATGGAGAGCATAAATTAAATCTAACAGAATAGAGGGCATTCAGGGGTGGTCCTCGATGGCCTTGGAGAGGTCGGGAGAAGAATGAGGGGTGGCCAATGTAGCTTAGGCCAACCCTTGGAGAGAGGTAGGGTTGATCTAGCATCCCGACATGATGTCCTCCATGATGGTGGTGAGCTCGTGGAGGTGGAGTAGCTGACCTAAGTGAAGGTGGGCGTGTATGGAGCTAATGAGGTGAGTGGTGCCAATGGAAGCCAAGGGATGTGAATGGGGTCACTTAGCCGCCCATGCGGTCTTTTTATAGACCTAATGTCTTCTCTCTAGAGAGGTGTGGAACTCTCTAGAGAGAGCCCAAGAGTGGCCAACCACATGAGGGTAGAGGTGGTCTTTGAGATCCAAAAATTGTGGATCTCAATTTGAATGCCTCTTGGTTGCTAAATTTGGCAACCAGGAGGTGGCACCATCTCAAGAGAGTTCTAGGGAACTCTAGAGAAGTGTGTGTGTGTGTGGTCGTGCTCTATGTGGCTAGGTGGCTTAGGTTAGGTCCTAAGGGATTTGGGTAGGTGTAGGTCTTAAATTAGGGTTACAAACCCTAATTGCTAAGGGGAAAATGCAATTAAACTTAACCTAAGTTTACTTGATTGGGTGTGAATTTAATTGAGAGTGAAATAACTTGATTAGGTTGGGTTTAGGTCAATTGGACTCTCACCAAGTCCAATTGAACTTGTGTGGATTGAGATCTAATCTCAATTGGACTCAATGAGTCCAATTGACTTAGGTGAAGGTAATTGACTTTGATCTAAGTCAACTAGGTTTGGTGAGGACCTAATTAGGTCCTTAGGTAGGTCTAGAGGTGATGTACTAGGGTTAGGACACCTTAATTTAGGTTCCTATGGGGTTGGGATTAGGTCTAGGGAGCAAGAGATCCAAGATCAAGACTTGAATCTCAAAATAAAGACTGGAGACCAGTATCAGACATCCAATAATAGGATTAGATGACTTATACTCAAAAATCAGAAGTCCAGACTTTAGTTCTGGACGTCCAATTTGAGTCAGGAAGAAATCAAGGTTATGTTTTGGGTACTCTGCAGAAATTGGATGTTTGACAAAATGTCTGGACGTTCAATAACACTGTAGAAGTGGGTTTGAGGTGTGAGGGAGATGGTTAAGGGTCCTGGACGTCCTATAACTTATCTGGACATCCAGATAAGGGCTGGAACTAGGGTTTTAAGGTTTCCTAGGGTGTTGTGACCTAATCTAAGGGTCGCTAAGGCTTGAGGAGGTCTCTAGGCTATCCTAGGGTTAGGATGGACCTAAGCTCTTCACATTTTACAACTTTATTTCTACTTAATAGAATAGAAACCTTTAACCCCCTTACATTATTATTCCTATATCTAAACTAAGCCTTCTGCTCCAGCTCTGCTACAACTCCCGTTATTCCAGATCCAGCTTCAGATCCTGCTTTAGATCTGCTTCTTGCCTGCAATCGACATAATGCACTTAATTAGCACATTATAACATTATTTTATGTATAGCTGAAGTAAAGCAGTAAAGATGCAGATAATGCTTATGCGTGCATGAATTTTCCTAACTTATGCTAAGTTCTAGCCTAATCTAGGTCAATTAAGACCTATGATTGTTGCGCAATCACCATACAATCTTTAGAATCCTAGCCAACACCCCGCAATGAGGAATTGGAGCCCCTGATTCAAATGATTGACGATTTGAATAGTTCGTTATTAGATTGGTTCCAAGATAGAGGATAAGGGCCCGGGTGAGTTTTTACTTGGGTAATTATCAAGATTGAGGATGAAATTCATGGTTGCCTTAGTCCAATCTTGGGATGATTCCCAGGACGAACCCCCTTTAGGAGAGGCAATGTCAGAAATCACTCAGGCACTTGTTGGGGGGGGGGGGACAATTTTTATGAGGTCGGGGATGACTAGGTTGGTGTAGAGCAACCCATTGAGGATGACCAGATTTTCTCACTCGAGATCCTTGAGCCAGGGAGTGAGGAAAAATATGTCTCTATAGACCAAGTAACAAGATATGATTTTGAGACATATATAAGTGAGGATCATGAATTCTTGATTATGAAGGTGAAGAGTCTTTAGGTGAAGTCTCACTTGAGCTTAAGGAAGATGATTTTAGTGAGACAAATGGGCCAAAGGAACTTGATCAATCATGTGATGGCCCTATAATTGAGGAATTTGATTCGGTTGGGGCTAACATGGAGGATAAAAATCTTGATTTGATGGAAGATTCAATTAATAGCCCCATTCCTCAACCACACCCTGAAAGGATTAATTATGATTTAAAAATCATTGAATCCAAGTCACTTCTGATTCAGCCACAATTGTTTGACTTGGATATCTTTGATGGAGTGTACAACGATCTAGAGGTCCCGGAAACATTCATTTTAGAGGAGAGGAGTTTGGAAGTTAAATTATGGGAAGTAAATTCCAGGGGAAATAGAGTTCTTGATCTAAGGGTTCCTTTGTGTCTAATGAACGGGAGATTTCGCTCGTAGGAAAAATACGTCAGAAAAATACGTCATTGTAGTGTGTAAATGTGGTGGCAAAATCCCAAACAAAAATATTTATCAATAAAACTAACCACGAAGAGCTAGGTCGCACCCACAGGAAGGAACAGATTAATAAATTCATGAATATTTTTCCTTTATGTTCGCCCAATCGAGTGCAGGATTCATGTCCAAATTCACTGTGAAATGCTACGAAAAGAAGACACACAATAATTCGAGAACGCATGGTTATGTGCATAATTTTTTCTCAATAAAATATTCCGTAAAGTCATGATCAGTAGTGACATGTCATGTTTCCAATAGCACTCATACCAGAGAGAAGTTGTGCAAATCTGAATCCAAATCTAATGAGCAATGATGTGCATAACAAGAGCCAAAAAAATACGAGAAAGCATAAGCGCACTGTTGCAAATTTACCATAATATATTTAATGCATCAAATAAAAGAATAGTGATATGGCAATGGCATTTTTGGTAAATGCTAATTGAACCCAAACTAGAGGAATTCTTCTCCTCGTGCATGCGTAAAGAGGAGACGATGGTAGGTTGTGGGAAGCTCGGAGGAGGTTGAGGGCAAGGCTGCTCTGATGGAGGTCACGGCGACGGAAATGGTGGCCAAAGCTACCGTCAGTGACATGGAGGGGCAGCGGCGGTGGTGGCTCTCACTGGTGATTATGGCCTGCGGGAGAGGATGTTGCAGGCGTAGGAGAGCTCTTGGAGGTGAGGAGAGTGTGTTGGCATAGACATGTGGAATTTCATGGTTGGAGGTGGCAGCTCCAAGTGGAGAAGCCCGCCGGTTGTTGGGTTCTTGACCATCATGGACATGTTTGCGTAAAAACTGTTCGTTGTAGTGTGTTTTACGATGTCAATTATAAATAAAAGAATCGATTGTGAGTCTGAGTGTCGAACACAAGGAGGCATAAAATCGGATCACTTATCGCTTCGTGTCACAAAAATGTCGCTTGTTTTGTTCACTTGCAAAATGAATAGAGAAAGAGAGAGAGATAGGGAGAGAGAGAGAGACATGGTTAAAAAATCATCATGATGGTGCGAGAATATCTAACTACAGAAGAGACAAATATGATAATAGAATAGACAATATATTTCATAAATGATAAAGTTCTACAACTATGACGGTAGATGAAAGCTTAAGCAACACAAATAATAAACTGAAAACTAGCTAAGTGGAGAGGGGAGGTAGCCACGGAGGTGAAGGGGCTTCTGTCGGCGGCTCAGCATCTTCACAACCTTGATTGGAGCTCTAAGGAGTGGTGGGGTTGCTTGGGTGGAAGATTGGTGCAAATGGGAGGGGTAGGACCCTTTTTATAAGTGAGGAGGAGGTTCAAATTCGTATTTGGGTCAATAGCAACTTTTAATTTGTCGCTGAAGCTTCATCGTAGGCGTTGCTAAAGCCCCTAGCTCACGCCTTCAATGCACACACAGTTGCCTCCACGCACGCATAGTGCACGAGCCGCAGCAGCCGTTGGATCCTCATCACACACCTGTGGTCGCTCTGATCGCGCCTTCATAAGATTGGAATGCAGCCCTTCGTGCCTCTATGCGATCAGACGACAGAGGGTGCATTTGGTCATCTAAAACTAGCATGCGTCAGATCTGGCGTGTGATTGCATGTCAGATCTCACTTGCTCGCATCGTGCGCTTTTGGATGATCCATGTAGCTGATGTCTCCATCGCTCAATGGTGATCGGGCAATGTAAATTCTCCTGCATCTCGAGCCTTGAATTTTTGCACTGCGGTGCATCTCGATCGCGCGTCCTCTATGCGTGGGTTGAGGCATTGCCCAACGCGCCAAGGCCGTGGATGGTCTTGTTTCCACACTGGTGCTCACATGCCAGTAGTCGCCCGATGGTGGATCTGCGGTCAGGATTTCATCTCCGCACAATGAAGAGAGGAAGCAGGTGCGATCAACGAAAGGAGCGGATGCCACGTGTTGCATTTGGGGTCGTTGATCAATGGATCAATGGTCAGAACTTCGTGGGCTTGTTGTGGGAGCTACAGAGGTCGGATTGGGATGATTTTGAGTCCGTTGGACTCCGTTCGTCGATCCGAATCCATCCGTACAATCCGGTCGCTCATTTGAGACCTGTTTCAAATTGGACTTGTGCACATGGTCATTAAACACTGATTCTAAGCAATTAAATTGTAAAGATCAATCAATATGCTTGAAATACTCCGAAGCCCATTATAATATGTCATTATCGCACAAGTATCCTCGAAATTAACTCTAATTGATAATATTAACATTGAACATTGTAGAGTCATTAGTTCTTTCATACTGTTGACGGAGAAGAAGAACAGTGCATAGAGAGGAGGCTGAGGTGCAGGCTACTGCGTGCTAGGGCACGCACACGAGGGTCGCACGGTCGTGTGCTAAGGCTTGCCCGAGGAGGTTGGCTATTGTTGCGTGGATGGCACGTGTAAGGGCGTGTAGGCTGGTTGTGCGTGAGGAGTTGAGGGTGACAGGCTATTGGTGGCTTTTCTGTTGATTGTTGTAGAGGGATAAGAGGTCGGTTGTTGACCCTACTGTTGTCGTGAGGAGAGGAGGACATAGCTACTAGTTCAGAGGTTGAAGATGGAGAAGGAGACACACAGTGATGTGGATGCACTGATGGTGGTGGTCGACGTGATATGTGAGATGTGGTGGTGACGTTGGTGCTGTTGCCAGTGACCACAGTGGCGGTTTGCTATGATGGACGTTGTTACGGATGTGGGCGGCTTGCGGTGGTGGTTGGGGCGCGTAGTCTTGAGCAACAGAGATGTGGAGGGCTAGTCCTCCTTCTTGAGGGAAGATGATGATGAGAGGGAGGTCCTCTTCGTGAGAGCATGATAGTTCCCCCCTGCCCTTCCACCTTCCTATTATATAGAGAGAAGAGAGAGAGAATAAGAGAAAAAGAATCAGCATTCCAAATTTCAAAAATAGAAAAGAGAAATTTGAGGGAAAGAGAGATTCATGAGAGAGAAAGAGTGGATAAGGAAGGTGTGCTTGATTAATTGAGAAGCATATATGGATGCCTCTAAATTTGATCCCCTTGCTCTTTCTGCTAAAGCAAAATCCCACATTACTATAATATCCCAAATTGAGATATGATGAGATGCCTTTTAGAGTGAATAATTAATTCTTCCACATAAAGATTAATGCAATTAATGCATGAAATGATAAATCTAGTGCTCACATTATTTTGTCAATACCAAGCATGCTATAGATTAAATTCTCATCCACATAATTATGACTTAAGCACTAAGTTAGTCCACTAAAGTGGACCTATCAAATATCCCCATGCCTAAGTTTTGCTAGTCCCGAGCAACATCATATGAAACAGACCAGATCTCTAGGCCAGATTTTACCATCAGGATGTCTTATTGTGCCACACCTTATAGAGATCAGATTGAAATATTGACTATAGGGCTAAAGGTACTCACATACCAGCCAAGGTACGGACCTGACCAACCTCAATCTTTCATCCACCGTGAAGGTTTCTAAGGCCCACAAAAACTACCTAGAGGTTCATTGACCCCAACGATTAACACACTTGTGCACATGGGAAGCAAGGCTAGGTTCAGTTTGCCAGTACATTTTTAGTAAGAGAGAGGTGGAGAAAGATGTTATTTCGAGAGTTTGCTCTCTTTCTTTTTAAATTCCCCTAAACCCAACCATGGATTAGCCCTAAACATAATCTGTATCGGATTCCTTGTCCCCACCATCAACCCTCGTAGAGTCCCTGGCAATCGATGCTTCGGGATAGCACCGCCTATGGCAACCCCTAGAACCCTAGCGTTCGACACTTTGGGATAGTGCCACCCATGGCATTTTGTACCTAAATTCAGACCTTGGAAATCAACATTTTGGGATAATTCCATCCATGGCATTTGAACTAGCACGAGATGCTTTTGTGCCCCTGGTAGGATATTTAGATATCCTAGGAGACAAGCATCGAGGAGACAATATGTTATAACACATCTTCGAGGGGAGTATTTTTTATTCCTCCTCTCCAAGTTGGGAACTCATCCAATCAACTTGTGCCTTCGAGCCGCTTGTAAGTCAACTCTTCGGGAAAACATTTTCAGAATGGACACTTTTTGGCATTATTCTTTATTATGCGCACTGAACCAGACCAATGTGTGATTTTTGGGTTCCTAGGTTACCAAGTTCCGCAAACCAAAGGGTAGGCAACAGAGTCGAATACTCCCCAAGCCTTAGACTTAATATATCAGCCTTGCAACTCCCTCAACCACTTGTGGAATAGTCTAGATCTTAACAAATACGTGAGTGTTTAAGCCCTAAAATAGACCCAAAAGGCCTAAAGTTGATATTTGATGCAAACACATCTATTTGGGTTAAATGCCTATTCATGAATGTTCCTAGGCTTAGATTTGCATTTCATGTTATAAATATTGCATAGCATACATCATTCTACATTTAGAGTAATTGTATATAATTTAGGTTAATTGCATCCTTTTTGTGGTCAGAAGAGAAGGATATTTATTTCGTAGCCTTGGATTGACGATCTAACCATACAAATCTGATCAAGACGACGATCGGAGTCCAACGCATCTAAAATCACCTCTATCGGAGTCCTGTAGCACCATATGCAGTTCGAGGAAGATTAACGGCCAAGGGAGTAGGTGGCATAATTTGAAGCTTCAAATGACAAATCCGACCACGTGGATTGATTTGGGTCAATGATCGCAGCCCAATGATATGAAAATTGACTCAATCCGACCTTTGTAGCAGCCCTTACAACGAAAAGAATATGGATGACCCAGATTGCGCCACGTGGCGCAACCCAGGCTACCCATGCGCATGCACATGCACAGCAGCGCAAGTGCACGCACGCACGCGGAGGCACGTATGCACACAGCGCAGTGCCAGTGCGTGAGCATGCGCCTGTGCGACAAAGAGGGCGCACAGCGCAGCGCTTGCAGAGCACGAGCAGTGGGTGGATCATCAGTGATAGCCTGGTGGACATTTAGTGACTCTTACAGCCGTCGCTAGTTGTTCGCAGGTGCAAGGCCAACTGGGCACACCAGCGAGCATGAGCTACCTACAACGATGCTTCCAACGATGGCTTGGAGGTCGGTAATGTCCCATACCTATTTTAGCCTCTTCTCCTCCACTATAAAAGGACCTACACCCTCTCCCTTCCAATCCGTCTCTACCTACTCTACTCCCACCTACTCCTAAGCTCTAGAAAGCCTACCAACGCTCCGTTAGAGCTTACTCTCAAGCTCCCAAGGCTCCTATTAGTGTAGCGAACCTCTACCTCACTAAATACTTCTTCATCTTCATATCCCCATTCATAGGTTGCCTTGGAGCCGTCCTCCCACCTCCATTTTGGTAGCAGATCATCTCCACCTTCTTACCTCCATTCCGACGCTGCGCTGAAGCTTTCCTCTACTCGACATCCTCCCGCTTCTCACCTCCGTTGTCCTGCTTCCCAACTTCATTCCAGCTTCCGCTAGGCACCGTCGTCTCGCCGAACAGCTACTTCGAGAGATTTCTTTTCACCTCCCTCACTTTTTATGCTTTCTATATTATTGTAATAGACATTCATGCAATATATCATATTCAATTCTCTTGCTCTCTTGTGATTGTCATTTTATTTCGAAAACAAAAAAATAACAAAACCCTAAAACACCAAAAAGAAACAAATCGAAGTGCGATTTTCATTCAAAGTAAACGTCGCCTCCCTGTGTTCGACCCGAGACTCCCTTGGAGTTTCGGTATAAATTTTATTTGTTCACGAGTTTTGCAACTATGATGACGGGTTACTCGTAACCCTGATTTCAAACACGCGAAACCCATGTGATCATTTTGGCGCCGTTGCTGGGGAGACAACGGAATTTACTTTATTATTTTCTGCACTTCTTTGCATTTACATAGCACTAACCTCGCTTGTCTTTGATCTACTGTCTTGCAGGTACCCTAGCATGGAGATCCAAGTGTGGTAGACCAGAGTAAAGTGCGGATAAAGTACTCTGTAAGTGTCCCCTACATTCCCCCCACTAGTTCATTTCGCCACAATCATAACCAAGACCTAATCTACTTAGGTGTTTGTTAACGCGGCGAGATCGATGTTTAAATAATCACGTTACAGTATAGCCGAAATTGCTTTGAAAACAAATATAATTTTATTACTCTAATTTTGAAGTCTGAGGTCAAACACATGGAGCAAATGGAATTCACACACTAATCTCAATAATAAATGCAATTTGAACACATAATACTACTCAAAATCTAATTAAGAATGTAAAGCATTATTATATGGAGCATAAAAAGAATTGCAGCTAGAAATAATGGAGAGCTTATGAAAAATTATCTTAAAATTATATGCTACAGTGCTTTCTTCTGATTTTTCTTTCTTCTTCTTTCTCTGTCATTGGCTCTTTCTTCTCTTTTCTTTACCTTCTCTGTCTTCTTTCTCTTGCTTGGCTTCTTCTTCCTTCCTTCTTTGGCTTCTTCCTTTACCTTGCGAACCTTAGCTTCTACCTTCTTTCTTCTTCGCTGCCTTGGCTTCTTCCTTCTTCTCTTGCCTTTATCCGTCCTTTAGCTTTCTTCCTCCTTCCTTCTTTCTTCTTCCTTCCTTGGATTTGGCTAAGTGTGGAGAGAATCTTTCCATAGCAAAACCCTCCTTCCCCTACGTAGTGTTCCTCACTTTCTCTCTTCTCTATTTTGGTTCTCTCTCCCAGAGCCACATCCGGGTCAGGTAATCGAGCCTAACGGAGACCTGGGTCCAGGCTCACCGGCGTGGGTGGTGAGCGAGGAGTGAGTCGGTCGGGTAAACAAGTCGTGGCCAGGTTTGCATGGGAAGTGCTGCAGACAAGGTCATGAGAGGGGGAGAGAGGGACCTCACCCCATGAGTAGGAGGCGACAAGGCTAATGCAGAAATTTCTTTTATGTAGCTACGCTCGCTCATCCAGTTCTGAGGTGGGACTAAATGTCCCACCTCCCTTGCGCGTGCCGCAGTGGAGATGTGTGGCTTAATTGGCGAGGCTGCATGGGCTGTTGACTCCAATTGGGGACCTGAGCGCATTCGTGCCTCAAATCCACACCTCCTGGGACTCGTGCCTGGAGCAGCAACACCTAGAGCGCATCAAGTAGCTTCAAGCTTCTTCATCCATGGCAGCCGGTGTGCCTGAACCTGAAATCATGAACACATCCTTGCGGCCAAGTTAAAATGCTCAGGGAACTTCGCCAAGGCCCGGCGAATTCGTGGCGGTGGTCGGCGTGGCGTGGGAACGACTGTGGTGGTGTGCTTGGGGTTCTCTGTGGCCGTGTGAGTGGGTGTGTTTGGGGGGATGTTAGGGTGGCTAATGGAGTGAATGAAGTGGGGGATTATGATCAATGAGTCAAGGTAGAGGTTGTAGGGTGGTTGGCGAGGCAGGTGGAGGTGCGGAGTGATGGGGGTTCTTCGTTGGAGGGTTCGCTGAAGATGGAGAAGGTGATGGTGATTAGTGGCGTCGAGGCGAGTTTTTGAGAAATAAATAGGGGGAACAGGAGTAGAAGAGAGAGAGAAGCTAACAGACCTAATTTAAAGACGAAGGGGACAGGGGAGGTGTCAGGGCTAGTATGGCTGATGTCGGAGACGAAGATCTCTGTAGATGAGGCGACGGTGAAGACGAGGGTAGAGGCGGCATCAGGGCTGGTATGGCCGACGTGGATGAATGAGAGGAAGGCAACCCAACCACTGGTATTGTGGTTGGGCGAGGAGAGAAAGAGGGAGGAACCGCCGGAGCTTGCAGAGGTGTTGTGGTCAGCGAGGAGAGAAGAATTGAGGGGGAATCGGCCTAATTCCAAGATGAGGAGATGCGGCAGGATCAGGGGCTGCTTAAATAGTCTTCTGAGGATGGATTTGTGCTTGGAAGCCAAGCTTCCAAGCAAGGTATGTCCGCCAGAGTTGGAAGCTTTAAAAAGACCCAAATCTCTCATGCGTTCGCATGAGAGATTGGGTACAAATTAGGGCTCAGTGATGGGTTCAGACTGGAGGAGATTACTCAGAGAATCTCCCTTCCAATTTTGGGAGGCATTCTCTGAGCAATCAAGGAGGAATCGCCTTCTAAAGTTCATTGGAGTAGGATTCCTCCACTATAATGGCGGAGGGACCTATTTGTGAATACAATAAGAAAGCTATGTGGCCAAATGTAAGGGTTTTTGAAAGATAGGAGTAG
Organism: Thalassia testudinum; assembly: GCA_037157565.1. Lineage (NCBI taxonomy): Eukaryota > Viridiplantae > Streptophyta > Magnoliopsida > Alismatales > Hydrocharitaceae > Thalassia > Thalassia testudinum. The sequence continues at coordinate 28,608,678 of JAZHRO010000003.1, forward strand.
AAATGTAATCAGGTTGGACTTATTTGCAAAGTAGGTCAAGATGAGTTCTCCTTAGGTCCAAATTTTGTTACTAACCTAATTTGGACCTAAGGAATCTAATGGTGAAGTTGGATTTTGGGTTTGACCACGTTTGACTGGGCAATTTATGTAAAAACCTAATTTAAGGTAAATATTTGTTTGAGACCCCATTCTAGGTCAAAATGGGTTCCAATGGCCAAATTGAAGGTTATAAACCTTAGAGAATATTTTCATATGATTCTTAGAGGGTTTAGGTGAATTTTATCCTGACCAGAACTTTGTTTAATCAAGTGGATCTATTTTAGGGTTACAAGAAGTTATTTAATTCCCAGAACTCATACGAACCTTTTCTGTATGAACCAACCCACTTTTTATCTTGTTAAGACCTTTTGACCTGTGTTTAGCCCTTGAGAAAACCTGTTGTTGTACTACAATGGTAAAATTGCAGTTTTACCCCTTGTTTCTTACTTTTCTCTCAGAAAGATTATTCAGTGAATTAGGACCTCCAGTTGGTTATGTAGGAGCTTTTGTTCTCTTTTATGGGTCAAAATGGGCTAGTTAGGGCTCATGATGGTGATCCCATCAATGTTTGCAGAAACCCTAGGATAGACTTTGTTTGTCTTTCTTGCCACCTTCACCTATCTCACCCACATTTCATAAAAAAAAAAAGAAAAAGATACTTTCTGTGGGATGAATCAATTTACACACTTTATACACCCACATCAGAGGCGCATAATCAGACTTGATTTTCATCTACTCAACTGGGATTCCGACCTGTGGACCCGGTACACTAAATCAACACATAAAAGAGTAGAAATCATATTAGGTTAATCACCTTTTTGTGTGCCTTAATCGGTGGTGCATTTGGGCCAATTGATTGAATTATTTGGGTCGCACCACCTAATTTAAAAGAGATTCATTTTGTAGCTGCCCCATAGGATTCAATACTTAGGTCAAGCTAGGCACTCCATATTTTCTTGATTTATAAAGGAAAAATGCTTGAACTCATGTTTTCAAAACTTGAATTGCCTCACAAAACTTGATTGAATATACCTAGTATTTGAATCCTAAAAGCTACTAAGCAAGATTTGAACCCTAAAATTCACCTCATCCTCAATAATCTTACTTGAAAACATTTTGGTTGTGCACATACACACATTCTCGAACAAATCATTAAGGGCACTACCCATTAAGGGCCCATCACATTACAGAAGCACCAATATCCCAAGCCTAACTAAAATTGATTAGACGTTGGCCATAAGGATTGATTCACTCTTCGGGGTCCAGATTGAGATTGTTTACGATTAACCTGCTTATACTAGTCAATCTGATGTCTAGCTAGGGGAGTAGCATCAAACGACTGCGACTGGGGGTACACTAGGAACCGGATGCACAAGCCAAAGGAAGAACCTTTTCCCTAGTCCCTCCTTCTAACTGGTTGGATTGCTTGGACATAAGTAGAGTAAATCGTCCATAATCTTAACATAGATTCTGAGAGTCTATAGACCTTTAGGCTATCCAACCTAAGGACAGGCTTGTATTTTTGTGCTGCAGGGTCCCTTCTCCTCCCCATCCTTCCAACTTCCTTCTAGTGTATGCTTGGAAGGAGGTCATTGAACCCTCGATTGGAAGGACCTTTAGACCATTCTCGGAGGTGGAGGTTGAGCTTTAGCCAAGTAGATCCCATGGCTGATCAACAACCACCTCCCCCTCCCCCGACTAGTAGGAGCTGATTCAGAGGTAGTTGGAAGAATTGCAGTAGATGCAGCAATGGTTCCAACGAATGAATGGTCAGGGCACTCGACCCTTGAAGGATTTTTATGATCCTTCAAATTATGAGGATCGTCTCGATGTTGTGATCCCCGTCGGAGATGTTGAGATCAAGCCCCAGGTTTTGAGTCTGATTAAACACTTTCATGTGCTAGGCTCAGAGGACCCATCCCAACATTTGGAGGACTTGATCACTCTGGTTCAGACCACCAAATCGCGAAATGTGGATGAAAAACAGATGCTCATGAGGCTTTTCCCCCATTTACTCAGGGATAAGGGTGCACATTGGTATCATACCATTGGAAGATCGATTGCTACCTGGACAGCTTTGAAATCGATCTTCCTGAAGAAATTCTTTCTAATTGGGTGAACCAATGTGCTGCGATGGGCAATTACCACTTTTGCCCAGTGGCAGGGGGAACCATTTCATGAGGCCTTGGAGAGATTCCAATCTGTTGTAGAAGTGTCCACACATGAAGTGCCCAAATGGCAACTTGTGTAGATATTTTATCATGGGTTGAATGATCAACTCCGTAATCTTGTGGGTGCTTCTTGCGGAGGAAATTTCCTCAACAAAGACGCAGATAGCGCGTATGATTTGTTTGAGGAAATGAGCGAAAATTCTTTAAACCATGCCTCCATGGAAACCTTCAACCCATCCCAACAAACTGGATCAAATGCCAATGAGGTCCAAGATTCTCATACATCTGATATGGAATTGATATGCAATAGATTAGATAAGATGGATCTAGTTGCTAAAAGAATGGAAGAGTGGATGTCTGGAAACTCTAATTTTTCTAGATTCACTCAATCCCAAGGATCAGGATTCCATTCTTCGCAAGCTCCTACGAGACAGGAGTTTGTGAACCAACTGGAGTCGGCTCGACCTTCGAGCAAACTCTTCTCGGAACCTTATGGGTTCCAAACTGGGGCCTTTGATCCCAGTCTTTCTGATCCTTCTTCATCTTTATCTTATGAGGATGTTCATACTATGCAAGAGATTGTTAGGTCCAACCCTTATTCGAATTCCTACAATTCTGGTTGGAAAAATCATCCTAACTTCTCTTGGAAAGATTAGGGGTAGCAGACCCAATATCTATCCAACAACTATGTACCGCAAAAACCAATGGGTCAGGGTCATGTATATACTCAGTTGCCCCTGAATCAAGTTAATTAGCCCATGTGGAATTATCAACAACCCGCCGAGTAGGCTGACTTGAACCTGAAAATGGTGGAAATGAAAGGGTCAATGCTATAGCTCATGAAACAGATGAAACCTTCACTGGACACCTTGCAATCTGGACTTATTACAAACAACCAACATCCCGGATCTCTACCATCACAATCTGTACCAAAACTAAGGAATGTACAAAATCAAGGCGCTGGGCCTTAAGGGTTTGGTAATGATGGGGAGTCGCATGCTCAAGCTCATGCTATCTATCAGGCTACCCCAGCCCCTCCAAGAGCGAACTAAGTTCTTACCATAATCATCCAGGAGCCTCTTGTTTTGCCCAACCCTACCCAAGGCACTAACCAATAGCATTTTGCCATGGCAAACACCTTCACCTTGAGGAGTGGTAATAGACACAAGGGACCTATCCAACCCCATGTCAACCCCATTAGGCCCCGTAGAAAGAATTCCAAACTCTTAACTAAGAATGTGATCAACAAAACATCAGAGTCTGATTTGGGAGTATGTTGTTGTTGTATGGGCAAACAGAAAAAGTCGGAGGAGAAATTGGAGGAAAGGATGTCCTTACTTCAAGCTTTCAAATTGACAATAATTTTACTCCTTGCGGCTATCGGATCAATCCCCACCTACGCCATAGGTTTACTGAATGCTTATAAAGAAAGGCCTAGAGTGAAATCTGAAATCAATAGGAGAGTAGTTTTGTCCGATAACACAAGCACATTGATCCTAAACAAGCTACCTCCAAAGAAGCAGGATCCGGGAGCCCCATTGATTTCCTACACAATAGGAAACATTACTTTTGACCAGGCCCTCCTCGACTTGGGTGCTTCCATTAATGTGATCCCCACCTCACTGCACATGGAATTGGGTCTAGGCCACCTAAAACACACTGACATAACCTTGCAGCTAGCTGATAGATCCATTACAAAACCAAGGGGTATTTTTGAGGATGTTTTAGTCAAGGTTAATGAATTGCATTACCTTGCTGATTTCGTGGTCCTAGACATGGAAGCCCCAAAATAGCTCAACCACACCCCGATTATTTTGGGAAGACCTTTCTTGGCTACTGCCAAGGTGAGGATTGATTGTGAATTGGGAAATATAGAAATGACCTCAGAGGATAAGACAAATTGATTCAATATTTTTGAGGTCTCAAAGAGGAATAAAGTTAAGTGTTGTTTGATGGAGGAGCTTGGTAGAATAGAGGAAGTAATGGCCATATATACCTTAGACAACCTTTTAATGGCCAACTCAACCCAAACTCGGGAAGAAGATCACACGGTTGAGGAAATAATTGAGGACAAAGCAAAAATGCAGCCAATTGTAGCAACACAGGTTGTGGAAGATATACATGAAATCAAAAATTTGTTGGATGATTCATGTGATCAAGATAAAACCCAATAACATCCTTATCTTGAATGCTTAGAGTTTGAGTTCCAACTTGTGGGTGGGAATTCTGAGGATCAGGATGGTTGGTTTAAGAACCCAGAGTGTGAGGATGAAATTGAACATTGGGAAAGAACTCTTCAAACATTAGGTATTCTAGAGTACCCACAAATCCCCAGCACATCACAAAACCCTCATCGTCCTTTTTCACCCAACCATTGCACAAATTCTATACCCAACCACACTTCCTTTGTAATAAATCAACAAAACTCCTATTGGAGACCATTTAGGCTCTCCCTGCACCACCAGCTTGCCACTTTCATTGTCCATCTCTTTGGCAAGCCCATTTTCACTCTCCGAGACCCATACTTGGGGGCCCGGAAACTATGTTGTTGTGGCCTCAATGTTTAGTTATTTTTGATTGAGGACCTTGCCTAGCTGAAGGCACTAAACTTAGCACATGTAAAGACTGTTCCAAGTTGACCAGAGTCCACAAAAATCAGGTGCTATTCTTCTACTTCTACTCTCCTGCATGCTTTCATTTTTGACAATGAGGACATTGCAATAGCTAAGCATGGGGGGCAGACATATTTTATAACCTTTTTGTCAGCTGTAATAGTAATTTCCTCAGCTGTAACAGTAATTTCCTGTTATTTGATTCTTATAAAAAAATTGAAAATTCAAAAAGATAAAAAAAGGAAGAATTAGGAGAAGAAAACTTAGGCATTTGGAAGTTATTAACTTTAGGAAATGATACAAGATGAACTAAACACGTAGATTCTTCAGGTCTTCGGACTTAATTAGCCTGGGTGTCCACTCGAATGTGGACTTAGTCTCAAGTTCTCGCCAATTAAAATTCATTTTAATTTGGTAAATAAATTGGGATGATAAATATGTGACTTATCAACCTGCCCTCTGATTTAGGAGGGACTTTGAAGACTAAGGATCTACATACTTTTTTTGCACTGACTCATTTTTTAGCAGTTTCTTCGAAAATTGGGTAGCTAATGAACTATCTAAGGTGGTATGGCTGACAAGTTGTTGGTGGTAGCAGCTCATCGACCAGTTGTCCAGAGCCCAGCCACAAGACCATTTTCATCGTACTACTTTTAGGTAAATCTTAGATCAGGGAAGCCACCGACTTAAAAAAAAAAAGAAAAAGAAAAAGAAAAAAAATATAGAAAAAAATAGGAAAAGGAGAAAGAAAACAAATAAAATCATACTTCACCGCACGAGTATGGCTGGCAAGTTATCGTGGGTAACAGGCCATTGGCCGGTTGTCTAGAGCCTAGCTCACAAAAATGCACAATAATTCCCAAAACACTTACTGAATAAGCTGGGAAGTAGAATAAACCGGGGAGATATACACTGGGTTCGCCCTTGTGTTGACCCCATAAATAAAAGAAGTAGGGAGAAAGCTACCAATTAAAAAGATAAGCCTTTAGGCAAGGTTACCTAGGGTTGTAGAAACCTGAATTCCGTTTCAACGGCCACCTAGTGAGTCTTTCACTATTTTTGCAAGATGCTTAGCACTTAGAGTCCTTTTTGAGCCTTGGGAGGGTCGGGTCGCCTCAAAAAGTTATCCTAGAACTCTCAAATTCCAAAAGTACAAAAAAAATAGAAATGAAGAAAAATAAAAAGAAATGTATCTTCCCTTTTTCAAATAAGGTGAGGACTTGGGCAGTTTGCATTCTGGCAGACACCTGGGTACTGTTGAGTTTTCGTTGTTTAGAACCTTAGTTGAAATTTTCTATTTTTAATAAATTACTTAGGCCTAAGCGATGTAATCCAAATTCTGCTTTTATAAATAGCATGTAGTTTAATTTTTCTAGGGACTAGCAAAAGATAGGCATGGGGGTATTATGTAAACATATCTATTTGGGTTAAAATGCCTATTCATGCATGTTCCTAGGCTTAGCTTTGCATTTCATGTTATAAATATTGCATAGCATGCATCATTCTGCATTTAGAGTAGTTGTACATAATTTAGGTTAATTACATCATTTTTGTGGTTAGGAGAGAAGGATATTTATTTCGGAGTCTCGGATTGATGATCCAGCCGTATGGATCTGATCAAGTCGACGATCAGAGTCCAACGCCTTCGAAATCACCTCGATCGGAGTCCCGTAGCACCATATGCAGTCCGAGGAAGATCAACGACCAAGGGACTAGGTGACATAATTTGGAGCTTCAAATAACAAATCCAATCGTGTGGATGGATTCGAGTCGACGATCTTAACCCAACAACATGAAAATCGACTCAATCCGACCTCTGTAGTAGCCCCTACAATGGAATGAAGATGGATGACCTAGATTGCGCCACGTGGCGCAACCCAGGCCGCCCATGCACATGCATGCGCCACAGCATGGGCATAGCAGCTGGGGTGTGTGCGCATGCACGGAGGTACATAGGTGCACAGCATAGTGCCAGAGCATAAGCGTGCGCGAGTGCGACAAAGAGAGCGCACAGCGCAGCGCCAGCAGAGCATGAGTAGCGTGTGGATCTTCAGCGACAGCCTGGCGGACATTTAGTGACACTTACAGCCGTCGCTAATTGTTTACGGGTGCAGGGCCAGCTGAGTTGCCTACAGCGACACTTCCAGTGACGGCCTGGAGATCGCTAATGGTCCGATACCTATTTTAGCCACTTCTCCACTATAAAAGGACCTACACCCCCTCCCTTCCGAGCTATCTCTACCTACTCTACTCCCACCTACTCCTAAGCTCTAGCAAGCCTACCAACGCTCCGTTAGAGCCTACTCTCAAGCTCCCAAGGCTCCTATTAGTGTAGCGAACCTCTACCTCACCAAATATTCCTCCATCTTCCCATCCCCATTCATAGGTCACCTTGGAGTCATCCTCCCACCTCCATTCCGGTAGCAGATCATCTTTGCCTTATCACCTCCATTTCGGAGCTACGTTGAAGCTTTCCTCTACCCGACATCCTCCTGCTTCTCACCTCCGTCATCCTGCTTCCCAACTCCTTCATCCGAGCTTCCGCCAGGCGCCGTCGTCTCGCCGAGCAGCCGCTTCGGGAGATTTCTTCTCACCTCCCTCTCTTTTTATGCTTTCTATATTATTGTAATAGACATTCATGTAATATATCAGATTCAATTCTCTCTCTCTTGTGATTGATTGTCATTTTATTTTAAAAAAAAAAATAAAACCCTAAAACACCAAAAAGAAACAAATTGAAGCATGGTTTTCATTCAAAGTAAATGTCGCCTCCTTGTGTTCAACCCAGGACTCCCTTGGAGTTTCGGTATAAATTTTATTTGATCACAAGTTTTGCAACTACGACGACGGGTTACTCATAACCCTGATTTCAAACACGTGAAACTCGTGTGATCAATATCCCTCTGTTATCTTCTTCTCTTTAGCAGTTCCGGACTTATTTCATCATCCTATCCAACCCAGAACTTAGGTGATTTTTCCATAATCAAATGCTGGGACTAACACGATTTTTCCTTTGCTTGTCTATGTTTACTTTCTCTTTTCTTTCCTCAATAATTTTTCACTTTACCTCGTAAAGATTTCATCTCTTCCTTCTCTTGTTCCCTTTTCATCTCTTTCTCTCTCTCTATTTTTTTTTATGCAAGAGAATGCCCTAATTTATGCATGCAAAACATGTATAAATGCTATGTACAACCTCAGGTTATAACCCCCATGCCTAGATTTGACAATGTTCTCATTGGAAAGCAAAAGCAAGGAAAGATACTACCTGAGGTAGAGAGTGTTTGGAGCTAAGGCTCCTCCAATTTGTAGGTGTCCAGTACTTGGCCATCAGAAAGAGAAACATACTATTTCAAGCATTGGCCATTTACCTTGAAAGTCTCACCAGATGAGGGATTCTGGATCTCAACTGCACCATGCGGGGACACCTGTGTAATAGTGTATGGCCCATCCCAACGGGACTTAAGTTTCCCAGGGAAAAGCTTGAGTCTAGAATTGAAAAGCCAAACCCATTGGTTGGGCTTAAAGGTTTTGCAGAGGATGTGTTTATCATGGAAGACCTTAGTACGCACTTTATAAGCTTGAGTAGTATCATAAGCCTCATTCCGCAATTCTTCAAGCTCAGCCAGTTCTAATAAGAGCGCTTTGCCTACGTTCTCGAGATCCATGTTGACATTCTTAATAGCCCGATAAGCTCTATGCTCAATCTCATCAGGCAAATGGCAAGCTTTGACATATACTATATGGAAGGGAGACATACCCAAGGGGGTCTTATAAGTAGTTCTGTAAGCCCACAGAGCGTCGTCAAGTTTCTTCGACCAATCTTTCCTGTCAGGTCGTACAGTTTTCTCCAGAATTTGTTTGATCTCCCTATTGGACACTTCAACCTATCCACTTGTCTGCAGGTGATATGGGGTGGCCACCTTGTGGGTGACACCAAGACTTTTAAGTAGACGAGTGAAGTGTGATGCCTGAAATGAGGTCCCCCATCATTAATGATTGTCCTTGGGTAGCTAAATCGGGAAATGATATTGGCCTTAACGAAAGTCAGGACCATGGAGTGATCGTTGGTCCTGGTTGGAATAGCCTCTATCCACTTTGACACATAATCAATTGCCACGAGGATATACTCAAAGCCATGAGATGATGGGAAAAGGCCCATGAAATCTATGCCCCAGATGTTGAATATCTTGACTGGAAGAATAGGCTGCTGGGGCATCTCATCTCGCTTTCAAATCGTTCCAATCTGTTGGCAATGAAGACATGCCCCTACATAAATATGTGTGTCTTTGAAAAGTGAAGGCCATCGGAAACTAGACTGGAGAACCTTATACGTAGTTTTCTTTGCACTAAAGTGTCCTCCACAGTGTAGTGTTTGATAGAAATTCAAGACACTCTGTTGTTCCTCCTCTGGAACACACCTACGTAATACCTGGTCATGACCTATTCTAAAGAGCTTGGGGTCCTCCTAGTGATAATACTTAGTGTCAGCGAGAAATCTATCTCGCTTCTGCTTAATCCACGTACTGGAGGTTTCGCCAGTGACTAAGTAGTGACGATATCAGCATACCAAGGTGTCATTGGTTGTATCGCCATCACTGTTTCGTTAGGAAAGGTGTCATGAATGTCTTCTGATGGGGTTGAGGCCTCAATTGGGATCCTGAATAAATGATCTGCAACCACATTTTTTACCCCTTTCTTGTCACGGATATCAAGGTCGAACTCTTGTAGTAATAGAATCCAATGAATTAGCCTAGGTTTGGTGTCCTTCTTAGTGATCAAGTGCTTTAAGGCCAAATGATCAGTATACACCACAACCTTAGATCCCAGAAGATAAGACCTAAACTTCTCCAAAGTAAATACTACCACAAGAAGTTCTTTTTCTGTCACAGTGTAGTTTTGCTATGGATCAGTAAGGGTCTTGCTAGCATAGTATAGCACATGAGGCTTCTTATCAACCCTTTGACCAAAGATTGCTCCCACAGCAAAATCTGAGGCATCACACATCAGCACAAATGGGAGGGTTCAATCAGGTTCTTGTAGGATAGTCATGGTAATGAGGTCCTCCTTCAAGACTTGGAAGGCCTTAGCACACTTTGCATAAAAAATGAAGGCAGTATCCTTCTCCAGTAGGTCACAAAGTGGCCTAGAAATCTTGCTAATGTCTTTAATGAAGCACCTGTAAAAGCTAGCATGGCCCAGGAATGATCAGATCTGCTTGACATTGGTGGGCGGTGGAGGCTTGGAAATGGACTCAACCTTGACCTTATCCACTTCTAAACCTCACTCAGACACTACATGCCCAAGAACAATGCCTTGCTGAACCATAAAATGGCTTTTCTCCTAGCTGAGCACCAATCCTGTCTCTTCGCAGCAGGGGAGAACTTTGTCTGAGACAATGGTCAAACGATGAGCCGTATATGGAAAAGTCATCCATGAAAACCTCAACGAACTCGTCAATCATGTCTGAAAAGATGGATATCATACACCGTTGAAATATTCCTGGAGCATTACATAGTCCAAATGGCATTCGGTGGAAGGCAAATGTGCCATAAGGACTCATGAAAGTAGTGCGCTCTTGGTCGTCTGGAAAGACGACAATCTGATTGTACCCAGAATATCCATTGAGAAAATAGAAGTATTTATTCCCCGCCAATCTCTCCAGTATTTGATCAATAAATGGCAAAGGGAAGTGGTCTTTCTCGGTAGCAGTGTTTAGGCGACGATAGCCTATGCATACTCTCCATCCTACTATGGGTTGAGTGGTAATTTGCTCCCCTTTTTCATTAGTCTCCACCATGAATCCTGCCTTTTTGGGCACCACGTGAATAGGATTGACCCATTTACTATCAGAAATGGGGTAGATTATCCCCGCATCCAACCATTTTAAAATTTCCTTCTTCACCACTTCCCGCATGTTGGGATTTAACCACCAACCTTTTACCAGGACCCTTATGACCTGTTTGATTCTGAAGATGTGCAACCCAAGTACAGAACAATTGACTATCTTTTTGAGCTGAATTCTAAATGGACACGTAAACCTACTGAACTAGATCTACCTATTGTCCACCATTTTAGACTTGGGTTACACACCACAAAACCGCAGGCCCGACTTCGCAAGCACAACAATCTTTGATTCTAGATGATTTTTATCCACATCCCTAGAGCCACTCGACCCTGGCACATGGGTCTGCATCATAATCTGGTTCACATCTGTGGACATCTTCTACTGGCAGGTTGGAGGATTAATCTTTTGATTATGATCCTGAGATGCACTTATGAATTCTCAATTTCTTCCTTGTTTGTATATTATGCCTAGCTGAAGGCAATAAACTTAGCATGTGTGTATATTCCACTTTCTTTGAAGAGTTGACCGGATTGTCACGAAATTTAGGTGATACTCTACTTATTCTGCCCTTTTCATGTCTTTATTTTTACAATGAGGACATTGCATCATTTAGGCATTGGAGGGTGGATACTTAATCATGAAAATATTTTGTTAGCTTTGTGGAATTTCTTTTATTTTCTTTACAAAAAAAAATTCAAAAAGATAAAAAAAAAATTTAGAATTAGGAGAAGAGAACGTAGGCATTAGGAGTTGTTAACTTTAGGAGGCGATATTTTAGGACCTGAACACTTAGACTCTTTAGGTCTTCGAGCTTAATCAACCTAGGTGTCCACTAAAATGTGGACTTGTCTCTTGGGTCCTCTCCAGGTTAATTTTTCTTTAATTTAGCTAATAAATTAGGGTGATAAGTAAATGACTTATTAACCCGCCCTCTAATTTGAGGGGACTTTGAGTCTAAAGCATCTACACACTATTTACATTGACTCACTTTTCGATGGTTTGTATGGAAATTAAATAGCTAAAGCATCTACACACTATTTACATTGACTCACTTTTCGATGATTTTTACAAAAATTAAGTAGCTAATGAACTTTCTAGGGTAGTATGGCTGGCAAGTTGTCATGGGTAACAGCCTATTGGCTGGTTGTCTGGAGGCCAGCTACATGACCATACTCATTTTACTACCTTTAGGTAAATCTTAGATCAGGGAAGCCACCTACTCAGAAAAAAAGAGAAATATATATATATATATACTCAAAAAGAAAAAAAATAGAAAAAGGAGAAAAATAAATAAACCACACTTCACCGCACAAGTATGATTGGCAAGTTGTCTAGAGCGTAGCTGACAAAAATGCACAAATAATTCCCAAAACACTTAGGGAAGAAGCATGGAAGTAGACTAAATCGGGGAGATATACATAAGGTTCATCCCTGTGTTGACCCAATAAAAAAATTTAAAACAGGTAGGGAGAAAGCTACCGATTGAAAAGATAAACCTTGAGGCATAATTTCTAGGTCACCTAGGGTTGTAGAAACCTGAAGTCCATTCTAACGGTCGCCTAGTAAGTCTCTCACTTTTCACAAGTTGCTTAGAACTTAAAGTTCTTTTCGAGTCTTTGGTGAGTTGGATAACTGTAGAAAGCTACCTCGAAACTCTAAACTCAAAAATCCAAAAAAACTATCACCTAAGTAGGGAGTTCTTGAGGCACACGGGCGAATTGGAAATTCAGCCATTCGATTCATGACGAATGACAGTAGTGCCTTTATGTGGCACAACGGATGGAGAGTATCATACGATGCGTGATTGTATGCGACATCCGCACGATTTGAGGCACACTCCTGCATGCGATCTAGGCCTTACTATTGAAGATCAACAGTGGGCACGAGCGCCAGTTGATGCACGTGGGAGCGAGTGTGTGAGCTGGCTATAGCGACACATGAGCAGGATCTACAGTGATGTCTTGGATGTCACTAGTTGTCCCATGCCCCTTTTAGCCTCGTCTCCACTCTAAAAAGGCCTACACCCCTCCATTCATCTTCATCTCTTCCTTTCATTCTCCCTCACCACCTCCAAGGTTCTAGAGAGAGCTTGTCCTAAGCCCAGGATGATCCTCTAGAGCTAAAAATCAAATATTTTTCCCTCTTCTCACCTCCGTTCATGGAGCATCTCATGGCTGTCCTCTCACTACCTTCCAGAAGAAGATCCTTGCTGTGATGTCGTCTTGCCCCATCCTCCTTCCTCTGATGTCGTTCTTCTTCATCCTTCTCCTCACCATTGTCATCCAGGTGACGTCAGAGTGAGTCATCCTCCAAGCGACCATCGAGGGGGATTCTTCTCACCTTTCTCTATCTTTTCTTTGTTTTCCAATGTAGTTTTCTGCTTATCTATTTGTAGTAAACTCTCACTGAATAAATATGGTGATTATTTCTCTCTCTCACTCTCTCTCTTTCTCTCTCTCTAATTAGTTGTATAAATATTTCATCGATCTAATCTCTTGCCATATAAAATACCAAAAAAATTACAAAAGATAAAAACACCAAAAACAAATAAAATCGAAAGTGTGGATTTCAAAACCAAACGTTTGCCTCCTTATGTTCGACCTAGGACTCACTTTGAGTTTTAGTTATAAATTTATTTGATAGTGATATTTTGCGACTACGACAATGAGTTCTTTAAAACGCTAATTTTTCTCACAAGAAATATGCTCATCAGTGTGCCTAATAGTTTTTCTAGCTTTGCTCTTCCTTTAGTGAACTTTGCTAGATCATTTACAAGAGCAATAGATTTTTGTTTTAATTTTCCTAATTCTATTTGGAGTGAGTCAACATGAGCTTTAAGTGTAGTGATCTCTTGAGATAGTTGTTGATTTAGAGATTCAGACCTATTCTTTAAGTCAGTTTCTTCATCTAGGTCTTTAGTTAATTTCTTATTAGCTAGTTTAAGTGCTTTGGCTAAATCATGAAGCTCAAAAAATGCTTTTAATAATTCATCAAAAGTAAAAGAAGATACCTCATCTTCGATAAGACTGCAGAGTGCTTCTTCACTTGAAGTGGCTTCACTCTCTTCTTCTAAGCTTGTAACGCTATCATCCCATGTTCCTTGCAGAGCTTTCTTCTTAGCTTCATGTCTAGGAAATTTTCGAACCTTCTTTCTCTCATTCTCTTTCTTGAGTTGAGGGCATTCCTTTCTCATGTGCCCTTTCCTTTTACAGTTGTAGTAGATGACTTGATTGTCTCGAGGTTCTTCCTTCTTTTTCCAGCTCTTTTTATTCTTCAAGAACCTCTTGAATTTTCTGGAGAGAAGGGTTATATCCTCTTTATCTTCCATTTCTGATTCCTTAGATTTAGTGTCTACTTTAAAAGCAAGATCCTACTTTTTCTTGCCTTCACCTTCATGCTCCTTCATGTGCTCGAGTTGAACTTCATAAGCCAATAGACTACCTATGGGATCATTCAACTGAAGCACCGAGAGATCCTTTGATTCCTGAATTGTGGTTGTCTTTGTTTCCCAATCACTTGTGAGGGATCTTAGTATCTGGTGAACCAAAGCCTCATTCAAGACTTTTTGATCCAGGTTTCTCAAAGAATTGATGATGTCAGTGAATCTCATATACATCTGCTTGATGGTCTCCTCTTTTTTCATGCATAAAAGCTCGTACTTCTTGGTAGGGAGATTGACTCGAGTCTCCTTTACTTTTGAAGTCCCTACGAGAGTGACTTCAAGAATGATCCAGATCTTGTATGCAGTTTTGCAAGCGGAGACTTTGTTGAATTCTTCTTTGGATAGACCATAGAAGATAGCATTCATCGCTTTAGCATTGTGCGTGGCCGTCTTCTTTTAGTCTGTTGTGATGGCCAGTCCTTCCTTCTTTGGTCTGGTGTACTGGGAGGCTATCGCATCTCATACCTCGTAATCCATAGATTCCAAAAATATTTGCATTCTAGTCTTCCAATACCCATAGTTTGTGCTATTGAATAATGGTGGTTTGATAGGAGATTGACCCTCAACATATACCTCAGAGGATTTTGACATCCTTATTGGAGTAGAATAGGGCTTTGATACCAGATGTGAGTGCGTGCAAAGGCTAAAGGGGGTGAATGGGGCTGTGATGGCCACTCCTTACCCAGATGCAAGTATACATTAGAGGAGGGTGAATAGTGTAATATCTTTTTAAAATAGAACTTATAAAATCATTCACCACAGATCAAAATGAATAAGCACAAACCAGAAAAATAAAACTTGATTTAGAGTGGAAGTCCTTCTGGGTGAAAACCACTACCTAAGCTTCCCAGCTTAGGATTTTCTTGACTAGTTGATGCTAGTCAAATCCACTATCACTCACCACTTGAACGAGGGTGGCACAACCTCTTACAAGCGTCTTCTTATACACCTGACCAAGAGAAGAACAACGAGACTTCCAATACAACTTGTATTCCCAGATCACGAACAAGAGGATAAAAAGAGTATAACAATATTTCGTATGGAACCTCAGCAATAATAAAACAAATCGAGCTTTCTCTGAATTGCAAGGGAGTATGCTTTGAATTGCAGTAGTTGTAGGCGTAGAGGAGCGAAAGCACTAGAGAGAGTACGCGTGTTTTTCTGTTTGAAAGCTCTTGATGTGTAATTTGAAGAGGGGGGTCGAAGGTCCTATTTATAAGTATTTTTTGACCTATTTTGGAAACTCTGGAAACACAGCTTTGATCAACCAAAATAAGGGTTTGGTCGATCAAAACTAGATTTGGTCGATTAAAACAAAGTATTGATCGATTCAATGTTGATGATTAAAAGGGTATATTGATTGACTTTATAATTTCAAAAAAAATTCGACCATTAGAATATTTTGATCAATTAAATTAAATGGGTTGATAGATCAAAAGGGAATATAACCGTTAGAGGTCTTTGATAGATTAAATCTGAGAGTTGGTCGATCAAAGTCTAGTTGATCAACATGGAAATTTGGTCAATCAACAATTGAATTGACATAGGTTAAAAAAAGAATGATTTTTGTGAAAATCAAAAACTTATGTTTTGTTATCTTATTGAGGTTCCGTACGAAATTCTAGACTCAATAAAGATAAAACAATCTTCAAGTCCTTTTTGTCCCATGACGCATTTGAAAAATGTTGATGAGGACGCATCCATGCTCTAATTGAACTTAACCTATAATGGTTAGTCCTTAATATAAAATATAATTTTGTTATATTGAAACAAGGGTATTAACATATTGTACATAATTGTAAATTTGCATACTAGGGGTAAAATGGTAATTTGGAGCCTAATTTTGTGCTTTGCTATATGTAGGAATCAAGTATTTAGGCTCAAATAAGAGAAGTAGGAAAACAGAGCTCTAGAGATGCAAGCAAGAGGAAAAGAATCAGTTTTGGTCACTACACCCAAAACCCTAACCCTAGCCAAACTTGCCTATTTTAGCCTTAACCTAAACCCTAATCCTAACCCTATACTAGCTCTACTTTTCTCCTTATGCCTTTTCCTCAGCTTTAGGATCACTCCTAAACATAGTCTTAAAACCAAGCTCGCACACTAATGACATTAGCTCACTCCTTATCCTATCATATGCTATGGAGTACTACACATTATCCACATATGCCACTTAATTCTTCTACACAAAAATTCCCTAAATATTCTTGAAATCAATTAGTAAAAAGTGGCCTTAATTGTATCCAATTAGGTCTCCAAATAAATCCCTTAAATCCCTCCAATCAATATCCCAATCCCAAAATTTTGGATAGCCTGACACACCTTTAGTATTTTGGTGATAACTTTCACAATTTAAATCTACCAATTCAAGTTTCTTTCGAAAGTTGATTTAAAGGGCTAAAACTTTTAGTTTATGTGAAATTTGAGGTCAAATATTAAAGATAATTAAGTCATACTGTCCTATTTAGATAAATCATAAACCTAAACCTAAACCTAATTTCCAAAAATGTAAACCTAAACCTTGCCTCCCAAGCCACCTTGAATGTCCACCCTCTTCCCTTTGGTCTATAAAAACACCACCATGGCCTCCATATTGAAGGGACACCTCTTCCTCCATAGAAAATTCTTCTTCCTCCATTAGTGCACTACTTCAATCTTGAACTTCCACCATCTTCCACCATCATAGTCAACCTCTTTCTATCTCCAAGCTTAGTCATGGGCATTCCCAACATCAAAACTTTGCCGAGTGCACCTTTGCGTCCGCTTTTTCTTTGACTCTTCGGGCTACGCCTTCGTGGCCATCTTTGCCTCTACTATTGGTTTTGCTTATTATAATTGTTCTAGTCCTAGCGATGATTATTATAGGTTTGTTTTGATGTGTTAAAACTCTTTTTAATCATCAATGAAGCTTTCCTTTATATGTTTTTGTGTCTCTCACATTTATTTCAGGTGGTTCAGTTCCTTTGTATTTGCTTTTCTAGTTTCTAGTTTAATTTAATTTGCCACTATCTTGTTCCTCATACAAAAAAAAAACAAAAAAATAAATACAAAAAATATATTTCTTAGTAAGTGAAAAACAACGGTTGCCTCCCAAAGATGACCTGGACTCCATTTTTAACTTGCACGATTTTTTGAGTTTGGTATTAAAAATTTAAGAGTATCTTCAAGATTTCGACTACAATGAATGTATTTTTATGACTTTGATTTCACGACGATCACCTTTTTGTGCCATTACCGAGGAGGCATAAATTGATTTTGCACTATTTTGCTTCCTCTATGTGTGTTGAAGACTAACATATTTGCCTCGATTTTTCTTTGCGTTGTGTAGGAACTTGAGTAAGTGGACTTGAGAAGACAAGGGAGTGAAAGAACTCAACTCCATACCACTATCCAAGACTTGAGGTAGGCACTTTTGATCCTCTTCTCACACATGAAAAATCTGAAATTTCATCTTTAGGTGGTGTGTGCTCTCATTAATTGCATGATTGTCTTGAAAAACACACACCATCCACTTGAGTGCCTTGAATCAGACTTGCTAATTTCTAAACTGGATTTCAAAAATCGATTCTTGGCACTCAAGGAATCTAAAAATTATGAAGTTGTGATTGAAGGTTCTCCTTGAGTTGGGAGTACCTACCAAATTTCATGCAAAAATTCGTTTTATACAATTTTTAAAAATTTTCAAATTGATAGTGAGTAAATATAAAAATAAAATGAAAAAATATCCTTGTTGAAATTTTCCTGAATTTTTTTCTTCTCCAAATTGACTAAAACAACTTCTAGTAGTTCGGAAATCAAATTAGGAATCTTGGAAAAAAATTTCAAAATTTTTTGATTACTTGAGGTTTCTGATCTGGATGATATTTTGATTGGGAGTCATATCTGCCTATTTTCACCCTAGTGCAAAAATAATTCAATGAAAAAATATCTAAATGTTCAAAAAGGTTTTGAAAAAAATATTTTTGCCTTCCTTATTGAGAGATGCTCAAAAGCCACCTTTGCTTTGACTTGGGCCATACCTCTCCTTAAAATCAAAAGTGACACATCTAGAAGTTGCCTGATTAGGGTTTTCAATGCTAGGGTTGTAATTCAATTTCTCTAAAGCATGCATTATTTTTGAGCCCTAAAGGAACATATCTACACTCATGTTTGCAAAACTTTGTGTGCCAACAAAACCTTGGCTGAATTAATTAAAGATCAAAACCCTAAAAGAGGATAAATAAGGCTTGAACTCTAAAAGACTTGGAAAGAAAATAAAGGCCTCGTATTGCAATTGTTTGCCAATGCACTCACATTTATGAAATTAATCTTAAGGGCATAACCCATCTAAGGGCCCATCACATTCCTTGAGCACATCAATCCTATCCCTAAATTAAAAAAGTGTATACGTGCCTTAAGCAGGACTGAGTTAAGTCTTGGGGGTTATGAAAAAGTGTGTAAATAATTTTCCTTGATTGCTTAAGCTGAATCTGGTGTCTAAGCTGTGGGGTGTGCCAAACGGCTATGGTTAGGGGGTACAAAGGAACCTAGTACTAAGTTGGGTAGAACCTTCCCTCTAATCCCCTCGTACTCAACCTAGCCAGATTGGCTTAAGGAAGAGAAGTGGAATTAGTTGCATTCTGATTTAGGGCTTTTAAGCTTTAAGGTTTAGTTGAGGTACACATTAAGGACTAGATTGGTTGATTATTTGAGCATACATTTCTCCCTCCTATTCTCTTCACATCTTAAGTCTTTCTTTCAAGTGTATACATGGACGAAGATCACAAAAACCTAAGTTGGAGGTCTTGGTGCAAGGGCACCATAATAATTAATTTTGATGATAACAAAACACTTGTTATTTAACATTTGCATTTGAGTTTATGAGTTTCAGGAAAATTGCAAATGGATACAAGTATGAAGGAACTCAAGCTCACGTCCATGGTGGATTGGAGGAGCTTGATGGAGGAGGAGCTTTGCGTGGAGCAAGAGCTTGAAGACAAGAAGAATATGATAGACATTTTGTTCTATGTATTTTTATTCTTGTTGTTTTGTATTTTTTTGTTCTTTGTTTTTCTTTTTATTAGATCATTTGTTAAAGAGCCTCAAAGAAACAAAACAGTAGTCTTAGGAACACTTACTTAACCTTAGGATACTTAGACTTCTCGTAGAGTACTTAGAAAACCAAAATAGGTTTCAGACAGCCTGATCAGACATCCAATCTAGAAATTAGACGTCTGACTTAGACATTAAGATGATTGACTGTATGATTAGATGTCCAAACACTTAGGTTGGACTTAGTGCTTTCTGTCTGTTGATTTTAGACGAGCAACCCTTAGTCTAGATGTCTTAGAAGATGTCTAAGGACCTTGCTAGATGTCCAACTAGAGGACCGTTAGCTTGAGAAATCTAATCGTTAAAGATTAACCCTTAATATGACTCACATTCACTTTCAGACGTCCGTAATGTATCTCAGATGTTGGATAAGTAGACGTTAGGCTAAGATCTGACCCTAATTACTTCTTCAGACCTTATAGCCATTTGTGCCTCTAGAAATCCATTCTCACAGTGATTTTTGTTTCCAGATGTCCTGACCTAGTGCCAGACGTCCGATCTGTTGTCTATGCAACTTACACTAGATCCCTGTTTTGATCTTGTGAAAATAGGAAAGAAACCATCTTTGGATTAGACATCTGATTATTGGCCCAGACATCCTATAGTTGAATCTTAGACATCCGCCTTGATCCAACTCAGTCCAGATCTTCTACCCTTCTTGATCAGATGACCAATCCCTAGATTAGATGATTTCAGCCTGATTTACCTTCCCAGACATCTGATAATAGATTCAGACATTTGATAACCCTGTCAGAATCATTAATGACCTGGATTTCGACCTGATTTACCTTGGGATTATTCCCAATGGCTATAGAAGCCTTCCAACAGCTAGAAGAGACTTCTAAACCCTTCTTAGGGCCTCTATATATAGAGGAGGACCCTTCCTTTGCAACACACACCCAGCAATACTACTTTCCACCACTTTTGTGTCAAAGAAGAAATTATCAAGTAGAGAAGTGTTGTTGCTCTCCAAAATCTTTTAATCTACACTAAAGAGCACCATCCTTAGTGTGCACCCACTTTCCCGCCTACGAATATCGGAGCATCGTAGTGCCATCGCATGGTTCACGCACCCGTGTTGGTAGCCAACCTACTTCCATCAAAGGGAAGTTTCTTTTTCCTATAGTAGCTAGATTTAATACATACTTTGTGGCTCTATAGGACTGTTGTAATATTATCTTTGTTTGGGTATTCGCTTTGTGAATTCCCATCTTCTTTGCGAGACAAAATACTTCTTGTGAAGAAGAGGGGTTTGAGGTACGCTACCCTCATTTAGGTAGGGTGGTTGTAAGAGGTTGAGTCACCCTCATTTTAAGTGACTCGGTTAATGGATTTGATTGACTAGGTCGATCGAGAAGTCCTAAGTCGAGAGGCTTAGGTGGTGGTTTTTACCCGGGTTCTGGTTTCCACCTAAATATTCCTGTGTACTTGTGTGAGTGTTGATTTTGTGAGATTGTTTATTATATTTCTGCTTCATTTTATTTATCTTGCAAGTCTCACCCCTTCCGGTAGAATCCACACTTGGTATCAGAGCAGGTCTTGCTTTTCTGTGTCACAACCCGACAAGAATTTGATGGAGGGAAGCATCTTCGCCACAAGACACTCGGAGGGGCAATCTATTGTCTGACTGCCCTATTTCGATGGGAGCAATTATGCATATTGGAAATTGCGTATGAAGATGTGGCTTCAAGCCATTGACTTCACATTATGGGGACGATGCGAAACCCTATACGAAGTCTTGGCGAGACCGGAGAGAGGCTACTCATAGCAGCAAACCCGCAAGCTTTCCCTCAATGCGAAAGCAATGAATGCATTGTAGTACATGCTAAGCCCGGAGGAGTTCAATCGAATATCTCAACGTGCCACCACGTATAAGGTATGGCACACTCTAGAGGTAACTCACGAAGGTACCTCCAAGGTAAGATCTTCTAAAATTAACATTTTATCTCAAGAATTTGAATCTTTTTCTATGAAATCTAATGAAACTTTAAGTGACATGAACACTAGGTTCACTCTCATAATGAATAATTTGAAAGCTTTGGGGAAGACCTTTATAAGGGGGAGCTTCAAAGAAAGCTACTCCATTCCTTTAGATTAGAATGGGATAAAAAAGTCTCCTCCATTGAGGAGGCGAATGAAGTTGAATAGCTCAACATGGAGGATCTCTTAGGCAATATCATAACCTATGAGATGAAGATGAAGAAGAAGATGGACACATCAGAGCCGAAGCCATGGAAGTCCCTCACCTTTAAAGTCACTTTGGATAGGGAGCTAAGTTCCGACAACGAGGATCTTAGATTTTTATTTTAAAAATTTTTTAAGTTTATAGGGATTCAAAGAAAGAGAAGGAGGTGGAGAAGAAGGAAAGCCTAAGACGTTGCTATCATTGTAATGAAAAAGGGCATCTTCGACCCAAATGTCCTCTTCTCAAGAAGGAGAAGAAGAAGGAGAAGGTGAAGGAGAAGAAGTACAAGAAGAAAGCATTCCAAGCTACTTGGGATGACTCGACCTCGGAGGAAGAAGAGGAGGATCTCGAGAAGAAAAATGAAGTTGCTTGCATGGGCTTCATGGCCATCACAAGTGACGATGAAAGTGAAGATGACAACAAAGAGGTAAACTCTTTTAATGAATTACAAGATGCTTTTGAAGAATTATATGAACTTAGTAAGTCACTTAAAATAGAAAGCAAGAGCATTAAAAAGAATCTTAATTTTCTAAAATTTGAAAATGATAGGTTAGAAATTAAAGTTAGGGATCTAGAAATTAGTCCTAACATTTCTCAAAGGGATGACTTATTGTTAGGAGATAATAACCTAATAAATGAAAATAGTAAATTGATTGAGGAGAACACTAGTTTAAAAATGAAAATTTCAGATTTAAAAATCAAGATGCATGTTATTGAAAAGGAACTAGCTAGTCTAAAAGAAAATTCAGATAGTCTTTTATGTAAATTAAAATCTAGTCCTAAGGTTGAGAAAGGATCTCCTTCAAGGAGACCCGCTAACAAATCCGGATCGAAGCTAACTTGGTTACCGAAAGATCAATTAGAATCCTGTTTGTTGGTTTCAAAGGAAACTACAATGTGAAGGATTGGACTTGCAAGCTCAAAGATGGTCAATTTGAATTGGGAGGACCAAAGAATAGACCAAAGAAGAAGATGAGAAGATCAACGAGAAGACCAGTGGGTGATTGAACCACCATACGTCGACCACTCAATTGGAGACCAGCACTGATGCTCGGACCTCCAAGCTTCAGATGGGAGCCCCATCCATTTTGGCATCAACCTCCATTTGGGCCATACTATTGGCCTTGGTAAGGTAAATTGTTTACCCTCTACTTTATGTTAATTTTAGTTGGTAGCATCTAGATAGGGGGAGATAAAATTCACAAGTTATTTGTCCATCATTAAGGGGGAGAAAGATTTCCTTCATTTAGATAAGGGGAGATCTCAAAAGATAACATAGCTATATTTCCATTAAAAAGGGGGAGATAATTACATAGCTATCTTGTTATGTGAGAAAGATAGAATTAGAAGAGCATGTTTTAAGGGGGAGTATAGGATGAAATTATTAAAATTGATTAAACCTTTTTGATAATGTCAAAAAGGGGGAGAATTTTATGGATTGATATTTATGGTTTTGTCATCATCAAAAAGGGGGAGATTGTTGGTGCAAGGGTACCACGATTGTTAATTTTGATGATAATAAAACACTTGTTATTTAATATTTGCATTTGAGTTTATGAGTTTTAGGAAAATTGCAAATAGATACAAGTGTGAAGGAAATCAAGCTCACACCCGTGGTGGATTGAGGAGCTTGATAGAGGAGAAGGAGCTTCGCATGGAGCGAGAGCTTGAAGACAAGAAGAATAGGATAGACATTTTGTTCTATGTATTTTTATTCTTGTCATTTTGCATTTTTTTGTTCTTTGCTTTTCTTTTTCTTAGATCATTTTTCAAAGAGCCTCAAAGTAACAAAACAGTAGTCCTAGGAATACTTACTCAACCCTAGGATACATAGACTTCTCGTAGAGTACTTAGAAAATGAAAATAGGTTTTAGACAGCCTGATCAGACGTCCAATGTAGAAATCAGACGTCTGATCTTAGAATTTAAGACATCTGACTGTTTGATCAGACATTCAAACACTTAGGCTGGACTTAGTACTTTTTGTCTGTTGATTTCAGATGACCAACCCTTAGTCCAGACGTCCAACTAGAGGATCGTTGGCTTGAGAAATCTAATCGTTGAGTATTAACCCATAATATGACTCACACTCACTTTTAGATGTCCGTAGTATATCTTAGACACCCGATAAGTAGATGTTAGGCCAATATCTGGCCATAATTACTTCTTCAGACCTTATAGCCATTTGTGTCTTGGGAAATCCATTCCTGCAATGAATTATGTTTCGAGATGTCTTGACCTAGTGCCATACATCTAATCTGTTGTTTGTGCAACTTACACTAGATTCCTGTTTCGATCTTATCAAAATAGGAAAGAAACCATCTTAGGATTAGACGTCTGTTTATTGGCCTAGACATCTTATAGTTGAATCTTAGACGTCCTCCTTGATCCAACTCAGTCCAGATCTTCTACCCTTCTTGATCTAATGAACAATCCCTAGATCAGACAATGACCCAGATTCTGATAATAGATTCAAAGGTCTGATAATCCTGTCAGAATCATTAATGACCCTGATTCCAGCCTGATTTGCCTTGGGATTATTCCCAACCCCTATAGAAGCCTTCCAACAGCTAGAAGAGGCTTCTAAACCTTTCTTAGGGCCTCTATAAATAGAGGAGGACCCTTCCTTTACAACACACACTGAGCAATACTGCTTTGCACCACTTTTGTTTCAAAGAAGAAATTATCAAGTAGAGAAGTGTTGTTTCTCTTTAAGATCTTCTAGTCTACATTAGAGGGCACCATCCTTACTGTGCACCCACTCTCCTATCTATGAATACGAGAGCGCCGTAGTGCCATCACATGGTTCATGCACCAGTGTTGGTAGCCAACCCACTTCCATCAAAGGAAAGTTTCTTTTACTTATAGTAGCTAGATTTCATACATACTTTGTGGCTCTGTAGGACTGTTATTGTCTTTGTTTGAGTATTTGCTTTGGGAATTTCGTCTTCCTCGCGAGACAAAATACTCCTCATGAAGTGGAGGGGTTTGAGGTACGCTACCCTTATTTAAGTAGCGTGGTTGTAAGAGGTTGAGTCACCCTCATTTTAAGTGACTCGGTTAGTGGATTTAATCGGCTAGGTCGATCGGGAAATCCTAAGTCGAGAGGCTTAGGTGGTGGTTTTTACCCGGATTTGGGTTTCCACCTAAATATTCCTGTGTACTTGTGTGATTGTTGATTTGTGAGATTGTTTATTATATTTCCTCTTCATTTTTTTTTATCACGCAAATCTCACCCCCTCTGTTAGAACCCACACTTGTATCAGAGCAGGTCTTGCTTTTCGACATCACAACCCGGCAAGAATTCGATGGAGGGAAGCATCTTCGCCACATGACACTCAGAGGGGTAGTCTACTGTTCGATCGCCCTACTTCGATGGGAGCAATTACGCATTGATGAATTTACAATTATTAGTGTTAATATCATCAATTAGAGTCAATTTTGAGGGTACTTCTGTGATAATGTCATATTATAGTGGGTTTAGGAGCATTGCATGCATATTGTGTGATCTTTACATTTAAATTGCTTAGAATCAATGTTTAATGACCTTGTGTACAAGACCATATTGAAATAGGTCTTAGATGAGAAATCAAACTGTACAGATGGATCTAGATCGACGAATGGAGTCCAACATACTCAAAATCACCTAGATCCAACTTCTTTAGCTCCTACAGCAAGTTCGAGGAAGATCAATATCCAAGCGACAATGTGATATCCTTACGGGCTTCGGATGAAAAATCTAACTGTAGAGATGGATCCAGAGCAACGGTTGCAGTCCGAAAACACGGGAATCATCTTCATCCGAGCACCGTGGCATCCTCTACAACAGAAAGAAGATGGACAACCTAGATGATGCCACATGGTTCCATCTAGGCCACCCAACACTAGCCAGCAGCCCCACCACCGACTCCTCTTCATCCACATCATCCATTCCCAACCGTTGGATATTGATCCAATGACTGAGAAGCTTTCTCCACCGCACGCTCTTGTCTTCTCCTCGTGACAAACTTGGGGGCTTGGCACATTGGTCTTGAGGCACATTCCCAAAGGAGGGGTGCGGGTTCGAGCCCCGCCACCCCTCCAATCTCTTAATTGAAGCGACGTAGTGGCAACTTACGCATAGCGCGCGTGCGGAGTAGTAGTGCGTGGGACAACATCGCGCGAAGAGCATTAGTGTGTGCAGTGCAGCTCCAGTGCATGCGCACACGACATGCCATTCAGGGTGTGCGAGCCAGCACGCATGTTGAAGGCAGTGGGTGCAAGTGTGGGGGCTTTGGCAACGCATGCGGTGGGTCTTCAGTGACTCTTTGAATGTCGTTGTTGACCCGAGGACGAATTTTAACCCTTTTCACCACTATAAAAGGAACCTACCCTCCTCATTTGCACCAATCTTCCACCCAAGAGCTCCCACCACCTTCTAGATCTAAGAGCACATCCTTGGAGTTGCCAAGCCACCAATGGAAGCCTTCCCTACTGCCATGGCTACCTCGCCTCCTTCCTTAGCTAGTTTTTAGTTTATTATTTGTGTTTCTTAAGCTTTCGTCTATCATTGTAGTTGTAAAATCGATTCACTCATGCAATAGATTCTTTATTCTGTCATCATGATTTTGTTTCTTCAGTAGTTAGCTATTCTCTCATCGTTGTCATGATTCTCTAACCCTATCTCTCTCCTCTCTCTCTCTCCCTATCTCTCTCTCTTCCTCTCTATTATTGTTACAAGAAAAAACAAAATGATGCATTTTCATGAGTAAACGATTTGGATTTTTGCCTCCTTGTGTTTTACACTTTGACTTATGTGCAAAACTTATATTTAAAATTGATGTCATAAAATGTGCTACAACGAACAATTTTATGCAAACGTGTTTGTTGACGTCACGCATGTTGTAAATTGCATATGAAGATGTGGCTTCAAGCCATCGACTTCGTGTTATGGGGACAATGTGAAACCCCATACAAAGTCTTAGCAAGATCTGAGAGAGGCTACTCACTGCAGCAAACCCGCGAGCTCTCCCTCAACGTGAAAGCAATGAACGCATTGTACTATGCACTAAGCCTAGAGAAGTTCAACTGGATATCTCAATGCGTCAGTGCATATGAGGTATGGCATACTCTAGAGGTAACTCATGAAGGTACCTCAAAGGTAAGAGCTTCTAAAATTAACATTTTATCCCAAGAATTTGAATATTTTTCTGTGAAATCTAATGAAACTTTAAGTGAGATGAACACTAGGTTCACTCTTATAGTGAATAATTTGAAAGCTTTGGGGAAGACCTTTATAAAGTGAGAGATTCAAGGAAAGCCACTTTGTTCCCTTGGATCAGAATAGGAACAAAAGGTCACCGCCATTGAGGAGACGAATGAAGTTGAAGAGCTCAACATAGAGGATCTCTTAGGCAATATAATGGCCTATGAGACGAAGATGAAGAAGAAGGACACACCAGAGCCGAAGCCAAGAAAGTCCCTCACCTTTAAAGCTGCTTTGGATAGCGAGGTAAGTTTTGACAACGAGGATCTTAGATTTTTATTTAAATTTTTTTAAAGTTTTATAGGGATTTAAAGAAAGAGAAGGAGAAGATGGAGAAGGAAAGTCCAAGACATTGCCATTGCATGGTTCACGCACCCGTGTTGGTAGCCAACCCACTTCCATCAAAGGGAAGTTTCTTTTTCCTATAGTAGCTAGAATTAATGCATACTTTGTGTTGATGTAAACACATTTATTGAGGGTAAAATGCCTATTCATGCATGTTCCTAGGCTTAGATTTGCATTTAATGTTATAGATATTGTATAGCATGTATCATTCTGCATTTAGAGTAGTTGTATATAATTTAGGTTAATTGCATCCTTTTTGTGGTTAAGATAGAAGGATATTTATTTTAAAGCCTCAGATTGACAATCTGACCATACAGATCTGATCAAGACGACGATCGGAGTCCAACGCCTCTGAAATCGCCTCGATCGGAGTCCCGTAGCATCATATGCAGTCCGAGGAAGATCAATGGTCAAGGGACTAGGAGACATAATTCAGAGCTTCAAATGATAAATCCGACCATGCGGATGGATTCAAGTCGACGATCGCAGCCTAACGGTGCAAAAATTGACTCAATTCGACCTCTGTAGCAGCCCCTACAATAAGAAGATGGACGTCCTCCACTGCGCCACGTGGCGCAGCCCAGGCCGCCAGTGCACGCACGCAGCATCACATGTGCGCGCGCGCACAAGTGCACATGCGCACAGCGTAGTGCCAGTGTGTGGGTGCGCACGTGCGCGGTAAGGCAAGAGCACAGTGCCAGCTATGCATGGGTTGGACCTACAGCAACGCATGAGTTGGACTTAAGCGACGCTTACAGCCATCAGTAATTCATCGCATGCTAGCAAAGTCAACTTTGGGCGCCAGCGGGAATGAGTTGCTTACAACGATGTTTCCAGCGACGGTCTGGATGTCACTAATGGTCCTATACCTATTTTTTCCTTTTCTCTTCCACTATAAAAGGACCTACACCCCCTCTCTTCCAAGCCATCTCTACCTACTTTACTCCCATCTACTCCCAAGATCTAGCAACCCTACCAATGCTCCATTAGAGCTTGTTCTCAAGCTCCCAAGGTGCCTATTAGTGTGGCGAACCTCTGTCCCACTAAATACTCCAACTTTCCATCTCCCTTCATAGGTCACCTTGGAGCAGTCCTCCCACCTTCATTCCGATAGCAGATCATCTCCATCTTCTCACCTCCATTCCGGAGCCACACCAAAGCTTTCCTCAACCCGACGTCCTCCAGCATCTCACCTCTGTTGTCCTGCTCCTCACCTCCTTTGTCCGAGCTTCTGCCAGGCACCGTCATCTCATCGAACAGCCAATTCGGGAGATTTCCTCTCACCCCCCTCTCTTTTTATGCTTTCATAGTTTATTGTAATTGACATTGGAAGTAATATATATCATATTTGTTCCACATCTCTATCTTGTGATTCATTTGCTTGTCTTTTATTTCAAAAACACAAAAAATAACAAAACCCTAAAATACCAAAAAGAAACGAATCGAAGCGCGGTTTTCACGTAAACGTCGCCTCCCTGTGTTTGACCTGGGACTCACTTTTTGAGTTTCGGTATAAATTTTATCTGATCAACGTGTTTTGCAACTACGACGATGGGTTACTTGTAACCCCGATTTCTAACACGTGAAACACCCTCGACCATGTGGCTATATAGGACTGTTGTAATATTGTCTTTTTTGGGTATTCGCTTTGTGAATTCCCATCTTCCTCGTGAGATAAAATGCTCCTCGTAAAGAGGAGGGGTTTGAGGTACACTACCCTTGTTTAAGTAGCATGGTTGTAAGAGGTTGAGTCACCCTTATTTTAAGTGACTCGGTTAATAGATTTGATTGACTAGGTAGGTTGGGAAATCCTAAGTTGAGAGACTTAGGTGGTGGTTTTTATCCGATTTGGGTTTCCACCTAAATATTCCTGTGTTCTTGTGTGATTATTGATTTTGTGAGATTATTTATTATATTTTTGCTTCATTTTATTTATCACACAAATCTCACCCCCTCCGTTAGAACCCACAGGAGGAACCTTTGGAAAGAGAACCTAGAAGGAGAAATTTGATTTCTGACTCTGAATCTAGTGCTATGGCTAATAATCGGAATCCTGAAAACCCACCTCATGATCAATTTGAGGACCAAGATCCACCTAATCCTTTGGACTTGATGTAGCAATAGATTGATGCTTAAAACTGACTCCACCAACAACAGATCCTACTCTTGACTTAAGCTATTCAGAGATTAAAGAATCCTAACTCAAATCAACCCCCACTTTGTAATCAACATCCACCTCTTTGGGATCACTATAATCAACACTGAGCTTGAACCTGTTGTTAGGATTTTCAATGTGGAAAATGATCCAAAACTCAAACCTAATGTCATTAGCCTCATCCCTCATTTCCATCGACCTAATACCGAGGACCCATTCCAACAGCTTAAGGAATTCTGATACCTTAGCAGGACTATTGGACCTAGAAATTAAAGTAGGAAGGTTTTAATGATGAAAATGTTCCCCTTCTCCCTGAAAGATAAGGTTGCACATTGGTTTAAAACTATTACAAGATCGATTAATTCTTGGGATGAATTGAAAAATGCTTTTAAGAAGAAATTCTTTCCCATAGGGAAAACCAATGCTTTAAGGAGAGCAATTACTACATCTAGTCAAAACCTAGGGAAACAACTTCATGAGGCTTGGGAGAGGTTCAATGATCTTATAAGAAAATGTCCCCAACATGAGGTCTTGAAATGGCATTTTTCCCAAGTCTTTTATCATGGGTTGAACGAGAATTTAAGAAACTCTGTGGATGCTTCTTGTGAAGGCAACTCTATGAATAAGGATGAGAATAGTGCTTTTGATCTCTTTGAAAACATGAGTGAGAATTCAATTAATAATGCATCCATGAGTACCTTTAATAGATCAAATCAACCCAAGAGTAGGGTTTATGAGGTTCAATAAAATTCGAGTTCGGTGGATTTGGAGATTATTGCACAAAAATTGGATAAGGTTGACTTGGTGAACAAGAAATTTTAAATGGTGGATAAAAAGTTGGATGGTTTCATGAACCAGATCAAGAACCCTGTAGGACCTAGTCCTCTTGCACAAACCCGACACTCTATAAACAATCTCGACTTAGCTCAATCTATGAGTCACTTGAACTTGGAACTGATGTCACCTGCATTCCAGGGAGGGGCCTTTGCCCCCTTGTACATTGATTATTTTGTTGTTCCCCCTTCTAGCCTATCCTTGTCTTTTAAGGATGTTCAGGCTATCTAGGGTTATCCTAGAACTGATGCCTTCTCCAACACCTACAACCCTGGATGGCTCAACCATTTCAAGTTTTCTTGGTCTAACCAAAGACAAACCTTGAAACCGATTCAAAATCAGACCAGGGCCACCTATAATGGACCTTTATATAATCAAGGTCAACCTAGCCGGCCAGCCGGTAATCAAAACTGACCTAGACCTACCCAAGGCACCCAAATGGACACCTTGATTAATATGATTTCTGATATGAAGCAACAACATCAAAAGGAAATGCCTGAGATCAAAAGACGGTTGAACCAATTGATGGAACCTAGAGTTGATCCCAAGCCTACTGGACTTTACCCGTGCAACCTGTCCTAAACCTTAGGAACATACTAGACAAAGGCAAAATGCCAATAGGGTTCAACCAAAATCTGGAGTAAACCTATCTAATCAATCAAGATCTCGTGATTCCTCTAGGCTTTAACCCAATTCCAAATCAATATAACCTTGGAATCACTTATACACAGACTCCTTGGTAGGTTCCACCTAACCTGCCAAGTTCATCTCAGGGCTCAAATCCATATCCTCCTGCTACTACTAATTCAATCACCTTGAGAAGTGTAAGACCATCGAAGACTCTGTTTTAACTCATGATTCAAGCCCTAAGGGTTTGGGTAAACCTGATTTGACTGAGGAGCTTGAAATAGAAGAAGAAGATACTATGGTTCAAGATTCTAAGGATCCAAAGGTCCACATTCCTTTTCCTGAGGCCCTAAATAGTCCTACAAAGAAGAAACCCCATCTTGGAAATGAGGTGTGGTTTGATTTGTTCAAAAAGGTCCACATCAATGTATCACTCCTTGAAGCTATATATTAAACACATTTTGGCTTGCGTTAAATTCTTAAAGGAATTAACCACAACAAAGCGCAAGCCTAAGTCAAGTAATTTTAGGAAGGTGATTTTGATTGAACAAGCTAGCTTCATCATCCTCAATAACCTTCCTTCTAAGAAGAAAGACTCAGGAACACCCTTGATTTCTTGTATGATTGGTGACCTAGCCTTTGCTAGGGCTCTAATTGATTTGGGGCCTCCATTATACTTTTACCCACACAGATTTGTGAAAGAATTGGACTCGGGGAGCTCGAATCCACTTCGGTTATGCTCCAGTTGGTCAACTGATGAATTTATATAGTATTACTTATTTCCTGCCTAATTATTGACAGTTAGAGTGTAAACTAGGTTATATTGCATTACATTAGGTTAGATTATCCATATTGCAGCATTTTCTAAATATTACATTTTTAGGGGCTTAACTGCAATATTTTTGCTACTTATATTTGGTGCCCTGATGTGCTTGTTTACGTGCATGCAGGTACCAAACTTGGTTACAATTGGAGCTCTACTTTATTGTCAAATTAATTTGAGCTCACATTTCTTGATTGGGCTAACCTAAATTTCCCAAAAAAGCCTAGCTCCTCACCCTAACTTAAGGTCCACCCCTCCAATAATTCCACTAGCCAACCCATATTCCATGCACTCACATAATTTCCCTCATGTCAACAACCAACCAACATATTGTCCCCCTCATGTAATACCATATAACCCTATGCACCCTCACGTTATTTTCCCCCTCACGTGATCCCATGCAAACAAAAATTCCACCTCTCACCCCCTCCTACGTAACCTACTTTTCCCTTATCAAAATCCCATGCAATTACCAAGCCACCGGACACATCCAATCCCAAACTAAATCTTATGTCTACCAATCCCATGCAAACATACGCAAAGCCTATCCTACCGAAAATCCCAATCCAAGTCCCTCGCAAACTTTATATCACGAACACAACTTACAGCCAATTCCCATCAATCTCGTTCTCTCCAAATTTCTCCCTCCCTCCATTATTTCCCCAGTGAATCGCCCTTCAGCAGATCAATCCCTCTCCCCTCTTGGTCATTTATCTATTTCCCTTTCTCATATGAGCCCGATATCTCCCTAACTCTCGGAAGTTCTCCCACTTGATCCCTCCGTCGCAAACGGCTCTCTATTATTTCTCTCCAATAAATAATCTTTAGATTAATACCTTCCGAGATCTCCTCTCACCAGACCCACCTCCACCGGCCCTCTCCCAATCTCGGAACTCTCCACGTCTCTCTGCATTATTATATAATGTCCAGCCGTTTCTCTCCCCAATTAATTTGCTGACGGCCTGTCTCTCTCCACTCGATTTTCGTTTTCCCATTAATTCGCTCCATCTCTCAATCTCTCCCTCTACGTTCCCACGCTCTCTCCTCCATGAACAGCGGCTCTTATTTTTTTCTACCCAAACTCCAGCGCTCGCTTGACATTCAATCTCCTGTCCCATACATTAGTCCCTCCCTCTCAAAATTCAGGGAGCCTTCCTCTAGTCCAAGTCATCTTTGGCATGGGTATGTCGGACGCGTCTTCCCCTCTGTTTCCGTGGCCGTCTCCGCTTTGGCATACTCTATTTTTACTATAATCTAGTTGCATGTTATTTTCTAGTTCCAGTAGATTTTTAGTTGCATTTTTATTTTTAGCAACCTAGTTGTTCTCGTAGTTATTTCTAGCTGTTTTCACTTCTTGTTCTACTTATTCTCGTTCTAATTACTTCTTCTATTTGCTATCTTTCTTTCACTGGTTGTACCAAGAATTATGTTAGCAATAAAAATTCTCCTTCTATTTCATTTCTCTTGTCTCTACTTCCGATTGCTTTCATTTATTGCTTTAAATTATTGGTGCCATATATCGTTGTTGTAGTTAGCTTTTTGTATTTAGTTTGTTCCCACATCCTGTGGTTAATAAATGACTCATTTCATCTTGCATTTTTGTTTTATATTAAAATTATCAAAAATATTTTCTTCGACCATTTTGAAAATGATGGTTGACTCCATTTAACATCGCTACGGACGACCCAAACTCTCGTATTTCGATTAAAAAATCTTACGATTTCGATTTTAAACATTTAAAATAGCCCCGATTTCGCACACCAACGATTGCATTATTTAATATTAAGATTTCGATGTGTCAACGACCGATCTTTAAAAATTCCACAAGATGTTATTATTTAAATAAATGAATTTTATTATCCATCGACTTCATAATTTTAGATATAAAAATTTCTAAAGAAATAAGAAGGGACATGATAAGCCAATATTTCGTGTAATAAAAGTGATTTAAGGCTGTTGTATTACAGAAAATTTTCTATCAAATAATTTACCGAAGCTATAGTTTATCTTGGGTTGAACATGAGGAGATTATATTTGATTTTTAAAAATCCACATTGGCTTATTTTCTTTTTATATTTTCTATCTAAAAGATTGGATCAAAATATTTCTAACTAGTCTATTCTATTCTACTTGCAGCAAGATAAAGAGAGAGAGAAATTACTTTTATATTTAAACAAATGTTTCTTGCAAATTATTTGCTACAAAACTATTGTAAGAAATTGAAATCTAAACTAGAAAGCAGTAAAAGGATAGCGGAAGAGAAGTTATCCCCCTCAACGATTGCTTAGAGGACGAGCTAGTCAAACGACACCTGGAGGAAGAGGAACGAAGACAAAGGAAGGAGGACGAAGCTGGATGAAGAGGGATGGGGCAGGATGTCATCGTTGCGGGATCTGCTTCCGAAACAGGGATGAGAAGACAGTTGGCTGGAGCTCTGGGAATGGGATGAGATGTTGGAAAAATTTTGTTTTTACTCTAACGGAGTTACTCGTAGCTTGGGAGTGCTAGATTAAGCTTTAGAACACTTGTTCTTAGCTCTTAGGAGTGGTGAGAAGAGAAGGAAGGGATGAAGGCGAAGGAGGGGATGTGTAGGGTTTATATAGGTGAGGAGAAGGGCATTTCGGCCTTGGAATTAACGGCTAAGCCTTTAGTGATGCATGCAGCAGTTGGTGAAGGTAGATGTAGCCATTGGTGTGCTTGGAAGGAGGGCCTTCGGATCGTGATCGCATGGCTCAGATTCACGCTGCCGATGATCACTCATTTTAGCCATTGAGGGCAAGGAGGAAGGAGCATTGCCAGCCATTTGATCGTGATCGTGGGGCTAAGATTGCACGCCTAAACGCCTTCAGTTTGCGCAAAGGGTGTGTGTGATCCGGCGTAATCATGCACATATCGTGCCCTTTAAGTCAGTTGCTCCACATATCCATTCTTGAGCCGCAAGATGAAGATTCAACAGCTCTCATGTCGCAAGTGCATGCTTGCTGCTCTGTGAGGTTTGGTTCTGAGGCAACGTGGCATGATCTCCTCCCTCCGCAATCGATTAGACGGTTGAATTTCAAATCAGGGTGTGCTAAGGAGGAAGCATGCGTGTTACGACTCGATTCCCGAATCCCTACGAGACACGAGAATCGGACCGACTCGACTGATCCCAAGACCCAGTCGTCCAACGAGAAAGTAACCAAAAGAGCAGTAAAATAAACCACATTCACCATGTATATAACTAGCAGTAACAAAAGTACAGCAGTAAAGAAAAGAACTACTACAGTACACACCACCACAACAGTAGAGAAATAAACAGGTACATAAACATGATGCTTATAATAAAAGAGTATAGTGGTAACAAAAGAAAACTACTCACTACAACAGAAGAAATGGTACAGTAGGTACTACACAAGTAAAACTACTAGGCTCTACTAGGCCTAGCTCCCTCTGCAGCCGCCGGCTCTGGCTGCTCAACACCTGGTCCTGAAAAGGTGACAAAGGTGACACGTCAGCGAAACGCTGAGTAGAGTGGCAACCAAAAGCTAAGAAAAATAGTAAGGTGGACAGTAGCAATTATTTTTTTTATCTCTTTCTTTATCTTTCCATTTACTCATTCTTGAATTATTCCTCAGATCTTTCTCTTGATCTCGAATGTTCCTTGTGGGAACGATCTTGATTGCAGTCTTTTCCGAAAAGTAGGAGTAACACGTGGTGCTCTCCTGGCCGGGAGAGTCCCCTGTGGTGGTCCTATCCTCAGTCAACCACCCCAAGGTCACTGACAGATGTAACGGTGACTATGGCATGTGCGATAAACGCACGGGTAGGTACCCCGCACTGGCACGCGGTCAGTCGTTTCCATTAACGAGTGCGCCCCAAAGCACAGCATGGAACTAGTTTAGGGCAGAGCCCTCTCAGTAGCAGGGGTCCAGCCCCTCCATAGTAACCAAACAGGGTCTTGCCCCTTCACAGTCCACGCACCCTCGCTTAACTACCCTATTTGCCTAGTGGGCCTAACAAGTTGGTGTAGGAAGGCTAGCAGAACCCCGGGGCCTGTGGGGTGGCTAGTGCTCTCCCTACACTAGTAGCTCTCCCCGGTACTGTGTACGTGAGGGCCAAAAGTCGGTACAAAGTGGCCAGACCTAATCCCGGGTCCCTGGGGCGGCTAGCTTCGCTCTGCACTAAACAGGGGGATAGTCGCTCTCCTTGGTACTTCGTACTCAAGGGCCAGCTCACTTCCCCAATTCTATTCCATTCACCTCTCAGGAGTTCTACTCCTAATTCCCCATAGGGTTCATGCTCATATTTCTTTAACTAAGCCAATTTAGGTTTCATCATTTCAGCTTTATTTTCATATAGCCCATGTTCTCAACAGTTAATATCCACTCAATAACAAGCAACTGTTATTCAATTACAGGAAATTATCATTTTTCTTCCTACTTTTCTAAGACTACAATCTATATATTCACGACATTTATTTTGGTGTTTCTGTTCCTGGAATTCATGCCACACCCTAGGATCCATCATTCAATCTAGTTTTTCAGTCCTAGGATTCATGCCATACCCTAGGATCTATCATTCAATCTAGTTTTCTAATCCTAGGATTCATGCCATACCCTAGGATCTATCATTCAATCTAGTTTTCCAGTCCTAGGATTCATGCCATACCCTAGGATCTATCATTTAATCTAGTTTTCCAGTCCTAGGATTCATGTAATACCTTAGAATCTATTAATTATTTCACAAGTGCATAATTTTTGATAAACAATTAAAGGGAGCCACTCTACCCGCAAAATCGGGAGTACTGGGGGCGTGATTGGCAAGCCTGTACACCTCCGCAATCCCCAGAGCCGCAACGGAATGGGGTCCTAACATAAGGACCAAACACAAGGAATTACTCAAAACAAGATACAAATACTGTAAACAGGTAGAGAAACAATTTCTGAGAAGAACGAAACTTGAAACGTGGAAAACGGACTTCGAACGGACCCTAAACGGGTCAAAAACGACAAGTCTACCCAAAATCAGACGTCTAGAACATCTTCCAGACATCTTAAATGATGGTTCAGGTCATACCTTCTTTCTGCGTGGTTCTTCAGACATCTAGAATCCCGCTGAACCGTCTGGACTTAGTTCCAGACGTCCGACTGTCACTTTGGACATCTGGAGACCCTCTCCGTCGTCTGGTGCTGTGCCCAGACGTCCGATCTGTGTGGGAGGGCGTGCCCTTACACCTTCCCGAACGAGACCTGCACGCGTATGCAACCGTCCTCAACACAAAAAAGAGGTAGACCCCTCGACGGAACGGCCTGCATGGCCGTACACGCGAAAGGAAGGAGAAAGAGGAAATATCGTACCTTTCAGACGTCTGGATCTTCCTCCAGACGTCTCCTGTGTCGTCTGGATGTATGCCTAGATGTCTGATTCTGGGAAATTTTCCCAGAATCAAGACCTCCTCGCCCTCCGCCTGCTGCGCACGGTCGTGCCGTGCCACGCTCGCCTGCTGCCTGAGCTACAGCAGCACCACCTCTCCAGCGCCACGCTCCCGCTGCGCACTCGTCGGCCGGCCCTAGCTGCTCCGGCGAGCTTGCACCCTCGCGCTCTAACTCCCTCCCTCTCGCTGCAACCCCTCCTCCCCGCGCACACATGGCAGCAGCTGCTGCCCTCTCCAGCTCACTCTCACGCTAACAAGAAGAATAAGAAGAAGAAGGCGGTGGAGTGATGGTGAGGGAGAGGAGAGGGGGAGTATTTGAAGGTGCCGTGGGGAGAGAGAGAGAGAAAAAGAAGGCTGCGCTTGCAGGGAGGAAAGAAGGCGAAGAAAAGAGGGCGGCGGTTCAGTCTGCGCGCTCATGTGCATAGACGCGAAATCATACGTTGAAAAAATTAATTTCCAGACATCTGGGAAGGCTTCCAGACGTCTGACTAGACGTCTGGACCAACTCCCAGATGTCTTAAACGATGTTTGATGCCGGGGTCATAACAATGCGGGGGTCTCGAACCCGCGTCCTTGCCTTTGGATAGGGTTCTCACCCAATGCGATACAAGCGTGGATTGTCAAGAAGACGATCCAAGGGTCGAGGTCTCACAGTTGTTGGATGAAGATCCAACGGCCTAGATTGAATGCTTCTTGAGAGAATAGGAGAGGTTGGTGGCGTTGGGCAGCTATGATGGCACCACGTGGCACCATCTGAGCTGTCTATCTTCTATTGCTCGTAGGTGGTGCCACGGTTGTTGGATTGAATCGATTTTCACATCGTTGAGCTGTGATCATTGATCTGAATCCATCTGCACGGTTGGAGTTTTTGTCTAAGGTTTGGATTTTCACCACCTTGCCCCTTGGCTATCAGTCTTCCATGGCTTGTAAAAGATGCTATAGATGTCCGATCAAAGTAATTTTAGAGGCGTTGAACTCTGATCATCACCTTGACCACATTCGTATGGTCAGATCTTCAATTTGAAACCTAGAAAGATGTCGTCTTGCCCCCCGTCATTAAAATAAGAAAATTAATATACAATTTATACAAATTAATCTAAATGCATGGTGATGCATGTTATGTAATATTTATAATATTGAATGATTCTATGAGCCTAGGAACACACATAAATAGATAATTTATCATGAATAAATGTATATTTACTAGGCCCCAATTATCCTAGGAAGACCTTTCTTTACTACTTCTAAGGCTCATATTGATTGTGAATCTAGGAATACGGAAATTGCCATTGGAAATCAAAAGATGAAATGAATGTTTTTAAGGAAATTAAGACTTCAAATGAAAATTGTGGGTGTATTGAGGAGGTTAAAACGATAGAGGATATGGGCAATGAACATGAGCCTAAAGTCTTGTGTTCTGATCTTGATATGAAAAGAAAAGAAAATGCCTTATTAGAGAATAAAGGTTCAATTGAAGAATTGTGGATTGGAAACAAGTCTAAATATGAGACATTTCACTTTAAGGATTAATCATATTGTGAACCTCAGTATGAAAAATTTATTTTTGAATTAAATGAAAGTTTCTTTCTTGAAGTAGGGGAAGCTAAAGCAAAAGAATTAAAATTTGAAATTGATGATCCTTTAATGGCGTGCTTCACTTTTACATTCACTTTTAAAGACCTAGATGTTGAATCATTTGAGCTTGAATTTGATATTGAAATTGATGTAACCGAGTTGAAACTAATTCTTCCTAATTCGGAGGAGTTGGTTTCATGGAAGGGATGAAGGACATTGAGGTCATCCCATGCAAGGAACTGGATAAGATGGAGGATATGTATAAGGAAACATTGAATAGGGAGGAAAATTTGAAGAGAGGTGAAATTTGGGGTCTTAGGGTTCCTATACCCTTGAAGCCATTGACTTTTTATAAGGACCATTATCTTATTGAATAAGATTATAGTCAAGAACTCGAGTAGGTTCAAACACGAGGCCATCAGTTTAGATTTCCACATCAATGGGCATAAACACTTTTCATAATACATTTATCCAGTGTTTGATCTTTTACACTTGAATTATACACAAATAAATCTAGAATCACACCGCATATGCACAAGTTGAAAAGCTTTTGGATACAATAATTTCACATACAATATTTAAACATATCCGCCCTTTTGGAATGTGGTTACACCACCAACTAATCCACATTTCTGAACACATGATTTCTGGACTCAATGATCACATCCTAATTTTGATTTTATTCATCTTTGTAGATGAAATTAAACTATCTTCTTGAGTTTGCGTCTAGTTGTAGATGTAAAATTCAGCGCTTTTTAGGAGGCAACCCAACCCAATTTTGCTCGTAAATATTTATACTCTACTTCTAGGTCTGGCTAGATTAGTTTCATGGTTTCAATTCAGAGTTTTCCAGGTAATATCTTCCCATTCCTACCTTTTCATATGTTTTCCTTCATACAATGAGGATACTGCATGAGATAGGCATGGGGGGGTGAGTAGTATTTTGCTAAATATATTTTATCAAGTCCAGACACTTTGTATATATGTGTATTTTATTTTTTTGAAAAGGAACTTGTTTATAGCATAATTTGCATGATTTCAAGATTCTTAAAAATTAGGAACTTAGGAGACATTGATTTAAGACTTAGGCATTAAGATTTGGAAGCTAAACTCTTTAGGCTGTAGTTAGCTTAATCAACTAGGGGGATGGATTAGTTATGGGTTTGTTGAGTCCAAAGGAATTCTATTAACCAAGGTTGAAGTTAATAGGATAGAAGTATTTGGCACAATTGTCTAGTCTACACATTCACTAAGTTGAATTGGCTTATGGGCATTCAAACCTTAAAAACAATTGGTTTCACCACAAATTGGGATTGGGGAACCTTTGCAATTAATTGGATTTAATTTATATCAGAACTAATAAAAGGTCCCTATGGGTATGGATGGCATGTCACATTAGATATGTTCCCTAGCTATAGGATGTCTAAATCCCAGCCTAGCATCTCAAGTTTCCTTGGGTTTTGCTTAGGTGATGTTCTTGAATGGATGAAGGAGAGCCACTCACCTAGAAAACTGAGAGAAAAAGGAGATGACCCAGAAAATAAAGTAGTAGAAGGAAAAAAGTGTGTGGCAAAAATAGCTAAAAAATCCTCTACTTATCCTTTACACAAAAAAACCCAATAAAAATCTATGCATTCAAATATCCCAAAAACCCAAAAAGAGTAAGGTGTTAAAATAAGAGACCAAATGGTTTAGCCGAGGAAATATACCTTTAAGGTTGACCTTGGGATAAAAAAGGTGAAGAGAAAGCTACCAAATCCTAGTAAGGTAGAAGTGAAATTAGGGAAATTAGGGATAGTCCTAGTTTGGGGAAATCTAATGGTTTCATAACATGAGAGCTTGTAAGTCGAGTCATTGCAATCACGGAGACTTTAAACTCATGGTTTACTAAACCTTGGTTAGACATTCTGAGCCTTAGAAACTATCATAGAAGCTAAAACTATGGGAAATAGAAATGTGAAGGATAGGACTAAACACTTATGTTTTGATTCAAATCCCTAGTGCTGTTGAGTTTGATGACTGGATCTTATTGTATGAGAATTAAGGTCAATGATTGCTTGAACCTAATCACTTAAGACCTCAAAATTAAGATTTCATAACATTTTGCTTAGGACTAGCAAAAGCTAGGCATGGGGGTGTGATGAGTTAGCTAATTTACATAATAGTGAGCTTAGTTTTGTTGGGTTTGGGTATTAGATGTATTAGATTTAGGTCATATTATACATAATTGCATATTTGCATACTAGGGGTAAAATGGTAATTTTGAGCCTAATTTTGTACTTTACTATATGTAGGAATCAGGTACTCAGGCTTAAGAGGAGAAGAAGCAGGAAATAGAGCTCTAGAGTTGCAACAAAGAGGAAGAGAATCAAGTTTGGCTACTAAACCAAAAACCCTAAACCTAGTCAAACCTGTCTTTTTTAGCCTTCACTCAAACCCTAATCCTAATACCTAATCCTAAACCTAAACCAGCTCCACTTATCTCCCTAAGCCTTTTCCTCAACCCTATGATCACTCATAAACCTAGTCCTGAAATGAAGCTCATACACTAGTGACACTAGCTTACTCCTTATCCTATCCTATCCTATGGAGTCCTACGCATTATCTCCATGTGGTACTTAATTCTTCTACAAAAGATTACCCTAAATATTCTTGAAATAAATTAGTAAAAAGTGTCCTTGATTTTATCCAATTAGGTCTCCAAATAAATCCCTTAAATCTCTCCAATCAAGATCCAGTCCCGAAATTCTGGACATAACCTTCAAAGCTGATTTCAAGGGCTACAACTTTCCTTTTATGTGTAATTTGAAATTTAGAAAATACAGAAGCCAAAAATTGAAGACAATTATGTTATACTTTCCTATTTAGATAAATGCTAAACCTAAACCTAAACCTTGCCTCCCAAGCCACCTGAGAAATCCACCTTCTTACCTTAGGTCTATAAAAATACCACCATGGCCTCCATATTGAAGGGACACCTCTTCCTTCTCCATAGAAAATTCTTCTGCCTCCATTAGTGCACTACTTTAATCTTCAACCTCCACCATCTTCCACCATCATAGTTAACCTCTCTCCATCTCAAAGCTTGGTCGTAAGCCTTCCCAATGTCAAAGCTCTATCAAGCGTGCCTTCGCATCCACTTCATCATCGACTCTTGATGTAGATACAATTATTGAGGATAAAATGCCTATTCATGTATGTTCCTATGCTTAGATTTGGATTTCATGTTATAAATAGTGCATAGCATGCATCATCCTGCATTTAGAGTAGTTGCGTATATTTTAGGTTAATTACGTCCTTTGTATGGCTAGGAGGGAAGGGGATTTATTTTAGGGCCTCAGATTGACAATTCGAATGTGCGGATTTGACCAAGATGATAATCGGAGTCCAACGCCTGCGAGATCATCCTAATCGGAATCCCGTATCACCTTATGTGATCTGAGGAAGATCAATGACTAGGGGGGAAATGCGACATCCTTACGGGCTTCGGATGAAAAATCTGATCGTACGGATGGATCCAGAGCAACGATTGTAGCACGACAATGATGCTAAGATAGCGGCAGATTCGCATGGAGAAAGGATTGGATTTTGGAAAACTCATTGTTGTAGTTCGATTCGCAAGAAAATTCGTCGATCAGATAAAATTTATAACCGAAACTCGAAAAGTGAGTCCCAGGTCGAACACGAAGAGGTGAACATTTGGTTTGAAAAATTCGCATTTGGCTTTTTATTTATTTTTGTCATTTTTATCTTTTCTAATTTTTTTGGTATTTTTATCAAGTAAAAGATCAGGTCAATGAAAACTTGTCTAAGTAATCTACTTGCAAAAATAATATATATATCTATAGAGAGAGAAGAACAATCATATATTGCTTGATCAAATGTTTCTACAACTATGAAAGCAGGAAAAGCTACACTAGAAAGCAGTAAAGATAGATATAGGTGAGAGAATCCCCCTCGATGGTTGCTCGGAGGATGACTTACTCTGACGTCGCCTGGAGGAAGGTGGTGAGGAGCGGGACGAACGATGACGGAGCTGGAGGATGGAGGGTAGGGTAGGACGGCATCACAGCGAGGATCTTCTTCCCGAAGGGAGGTGAGAGAATGGCCGCAGGATGCTCCACAAAGGGGGATGAAAGGAGGGAAAATATTTGGTTTTCTACTCTAGAGGAGCATCCCGGGCTTGGGACAAGCTCTCTCTAGAGCCTTGGAGGTGGTGAGAGGAAGCTTCTCAGCCTTTGGATCAGGATCCAATGGCTGGGAATGAGGGCGCAGATGATGAAGGGTTGGGCGGTGGTTTCTGGCTGATGTTGGGCAGCCCAGATGGCACGACGTGGCGCCTTCTGGGTTATCCATCTTCTTTCTAATGCAGAGGGTGCCACAGTGCTCAGATTGAGATGATTTCTGCATTACCAGACTACGATAGCCCCTCCGAATCCATCCGTATGG
This sequence comes from Thalassia testudinum, assembly GCA_037157565.1. Taxonomy (NCBI): domain Eukaryota; kingdom Viridiplantae; phylum Streptophyta; class Magnoliopsida; order Alismatales; family Hydrocharitaceae; genus Thalassia; species Thalassia testudinum. Next base: position 28,651,528 of record JAZHRO010000003.1, read on the forward strand.
TCAGATTTTTCATCCAAAGTCCATAAGGATGTCGTATTACCCCCTAGCCATTAATCTTCCTCAAATTGCATAAGGTGATATGGGATTTCGATTAGGATGATCTCAGAGGGGTTGGACTCCGATCATTGTCCTGATCAAATCCGTACATTCGGATTGTCAATCAGAGGCCCTGAAATAAATCTCCTTCCCTCCTGGTCATAAAAAGGACATAATTAACCTAAGATATACACAACTACTCTAAATGTAGGATGATGCATGCTATGCACTATTTATAACATGAAATGCAAATCTAAGCCTAGGAACATGCATGAATAGGCATTTTATCCTCAATAATTGTGTCTACATCATACCCCCATGCCTATCTTTTGCTAGTCCCTAGCAAAACTAAACTACATGCTATGTATAAAAATAGAATTAGGACTTGATCACTTATGCCTAAGTCATTTATTAACAATAGAAAATTTCAACTAAGGCCATAAACTACGAAAGCTCAACAGTACCCGAGTGTCTGCCAGAATGCAGACCGCCCAAGTCCTCGCCTTATTTGAAAAAGGAAGATACATTTTTTTTTGCTTTTTCTTCCTTTCTAACTTTTTTGGACTTTTAGAGTTTGAGAGTTTTAGGATAACTTTTTACGGCTACCCAACCTGCCCAAGAATAAAAAAGGACTCTAAGTGCTAAGCATCTTGTGAAAAGAGTGAAAGACTCACTAGGCAGCTGTTAAAATGGACTTCGGGTTTCTACGACCCCAGGTGACCTTAAGAGTTTCTGCCTAAAGGTTTATCTTTCCAAAGGTAGCTTTCTCCCTAAATTTTTTTATGGGGTCAACACAAGGGCGAACCCAGTGTATATCTGCTCGATTTATTCTACTTTCCCACTTCTTCCCTATGTGTTTTGGGAATTATTGTGCATTTTTGTGAGCTGGGCTTTGGACAACCGGCCAATGGGCTATTACCCACGGCAACTTGCCAGCCATACTTGTGCGGTGAAGTGTGATTTTATTTTTTCTATTTTTTTCTCATTTTTCTTTTTCTTTTTCTCTTTTTTTTTAGTGCCATTTTTTTCTTTTTCTAAGTAGGTGGCTTCCTTGATCTAAGATTTACCTAAAAGTAGTAGAATGAGTGTGGTCAAGTAGCTGGGTTCTGGACAACTAGCCAATGGGTTGCTACCTATGATAACTTGCTAGGTATGCTACCCTAGAAAGTTCATTAGCTACCCAATTTTCGAGGAAATCATCAAAAAGTGAAGCAGTGCAAATAGTGTGTAGATGCTTAGAATTAAAGTCCCCTCAAATCAGAGGGCGGGTTGATAAGTCGTGTACTTATTACCCTAATTTCTTTACCAAATTAAGATAAAATTACTTGGCGAGGACTCGAGACTAAGTCCACATTCAAGTGGACACCTAGGCTAATTAAGCCCGAAGACCTGAAGAGTCTTAGTGTTCAGGTCCTATAGTATCATTTTCTAAAGTTAATAACTTCCAAAAGCCTAAGTTCTCTTCTCCTATTCTATTTTTTTTTTTTTGTCTTTTTGAATATTCAAATTTTTAAAAGAAAATAAAAAAAATCCTACAGAGCTAACAAAATAATTTCAGGATTAAGTATCCACCCCCCATGTCTAAATGTTGCAATGTCCTCATTGTAAAAATAAAGACATGGAATAGGCGAAATAACAAAATATCACTTGAGTTTCGTGTCAATCTGATCAGCTTTGCAGAAGAGATGATAAGTCCACTTTCGTGAACCATTATTTAGCCTGAGTACTATTTAATTATTTGCTCTTAGTTGTCAATTGACTAGGAGATATATGGTAATTTACCTTAGTCTGCATATAATATTACGCGTTAATTTTACATTTAACAACGTATGACATGATAATATAATTCATTCGATGAATGCAGGCTAGGTACATGAGTTTAGACGTCCATTTCTACATCTATAAGATGTCTAGAGAAAATGATGGACATCTGGGATCACCAGTAGGAACTTACTGATATCTACATTTTTAAGACGTCTGTGATAAACGCCAGTTTATCATCATTCTTATGCATTAAAACAAACCTAGCTCTTAGGATTTTACTCCGCAAATGGGTTTTTGGGCTGCATTTAGGCATTAACTAGGTTAAGCATGCATTGCATTTTCTTTTATTGTTTTAATGTGTTTTTGTGAGTGTTAGGGATGAACAGATATATAGATCCCTAAAACCCTAGCACTCAAGAAGGTAATTGGTGAAGGAGGAGCTCAGACTAGCTAGAACTCAACTTGATCCAGCTCACCATAGCTGGAACCTAGCTCACTTGAACTAGGGTTAGCTCATCCCAGCTCCATTCAGCTAATCTCAACTGAATGGCAGCTCAGGAGAGTTCATCTTGGCTCACCCAAGCTCAAGTCAGCTCAGATCCAGCTCAACCTAGTTGAGTTTGGCTCATTTTAGCTCCCATTAGTCCATAGGGAGCTCTAGCTAGCTCAGCTGAGTTGACTGGAGTTTACCCCAGCTTAGATCTAGCTACATCCAGCTCCACTCAACTCCAACCAGCTGAAGAAGAACTCATCCTAGCTCAGGAAGCTCAAGTCCAGCTCCCGGGGACTCAGCTTAGCCTAAGCTAATTGAGCTAAGCTACCTTAGCTGTCTCAACCAGCTTAATCCTCCCTGGGAGCACCAGACTCAGCTCACCTCAGCTCCATTCAACAGAAGCTAGCTCACTTTAGCTTGGCTTAGTAGCTAGCAAAGAACTAGCAAACTAAGCCAGCTGGAGTAGCCCCATGTTGACCTCTTCAGCAGCTGCCAGCTCCACCTCAGCTCCGGACTCTTCAGAACCCGCTCCTCCCTCCAAACCCTAGCTCCAACACCTCCTCCTCTACTCTACCATTAGCTAAGCTAGCTTAGCTTAGCTATGCTCTAGCTTCCTTGGCTTGTACCACCCAAAAACCCTACCTAACAACTCCACCAACTAGCTCCACCTAAGCTCCACATAAGCTAAACCTACTTGGCACCAACCTAGCCTACCCACCACCTCCAAAAGACACCTAAAAGTGGCACCAAAAGTACCCTAACTACCCCCTTGTTGGCTCCACTTTTCCCTCCAAAAATCCCCTTCATCTCCACCACACATCTCCCCTTAAACCCATCTCCACCCTCCACATAATCCCACCTTCTAGAAACCTCAAAGTTGGCACCAACCCATGGCACCTCTCCATGGTTGGCGCCACTTTTAGGTGCCTCTTGACCAACTCTAACTACCCCCCTTACACCCCTTAGGTGGTGCCAACAACCCTTAACCCTAGGATCATCTAACCACCTCCATCCTCCCATCTTAGCCCTCCATTTCAAGAGGCAACTTAACCCCTCATCCTACCCTATAAAAAGACCACTACCCACCACCACTCAAACCATCCTTGGCTAGCAAATTCACTCTCATATTCTACTTAGAGCCCACACCCAAGAGAGAAGAAGAAGAAGATTAAGGGGATATTCTATCCCCTTGGTGCCTTCCCCTCTTCCCTTCTCTCTTGAGCCATGCCAGCCAAAGGAGGAGCTAGGCAAGGAAGATCTTTGGAGGAGATCTTGAAGGTGGTCCAAGCCACCTTGGAGGAGCTTTTGAGGGTGGTGCACACCCACCCTTGGAGGAGAGCATTGAAGGTGGTGGCATCCACCTTGGAGGAGCTCTCAAGGAAGGAGAAGAAGGAGGCCCTCTTTTCAAGCCAAGGAGCAGCTAGACTTGGAGCAAGAAGACTTCCTTCACCAAATTTTGCAAGAGGATTTGTGTTTCTTTTATTGCTTTTAGATTTTTTTATTTCTAGTAGAAGCATTCCTCTACTTGTCTTGGAAAAGAACGCAAATTCTAGATAATCAAATTGCCTTCTTTTTACTTTCTATTGCAATTGTTGTTTTTGTTCTAGCACTTGTTTCACCTCTTCTTCCTAATTACTCTAGGCCTCCACTTGCCTAGAGTGAGCTTAGGAAGAGGATATATCTATCTCTTAAGTTTTAGTTAAGCAATTATAGGTGTTAGTACTTTCCGCCGCAATTCGCATTTTTCCCTTGTCTTTTCAAAACAAAAAAATTACATATTTAAAATACTAAAAAGAAAGTTGAGATCTATTTTGTAAGAAAGAGAATTAATTTTGTAAACATTTGGCCTCCTTGGATGACCCTAGATACTCCCCTATCTAGGAATATAAATTTCAGAGTTGATCGATTTTGCGAGTTACAACGATGTATTTTACAAACCGTGTAAAATCTGCATCAGTCTAAAGGTCTGATAAGAGATTTGATGAAGATGTTGCCTGATGGATTCATTGCTCCAACCACTCACATCCTTCGCGGGTGGTTGGAGAAGCATTCGACGGAAGCAACAAATTGCAGGTGTTTTGATAAGAAGAGTGGCTAGAGGATGCTTGCGATTCTTCTCTCCCTCTCCACCTGGAAGGAGGCGCGCACCGTGGAACCAGCGAGCATTGTGGACTGATGCTCTCCTTGCCTATCCTCCGCTCGCCTTGACACGGTGGTACTTAGTGATAGAAAGCACCACCACCACCAGCTGTTCTCCTAACGTCCTTCTCCATTACCAACGCCATCGCCACAGTCATCACTTCCCTCTTCTCTCCCGAATCCAAGCACAAACAGAGAACACCACCACCATCCATCGCTTCCTCTCTGTTGCACCCAAAACCCACAACCACGCACCCACGTCGCTCAGCGAGCACATCCAGCCTGCACGCACACCTAGCCTGCATGTGCGTGCAACCGCCACAAAGGCCAGCTGGCTCCTTCTCCTCCTTCAACTCAAAGCATGCTGGCAGCCACACTGTTCATCTTTCTTCTCCGAAAGAACCCACCACTGGCCATCCACGCCCACATGCAGCCACCACCACAGACCGTCGTTCTCCTCGCCGTGGTCTTCGTTAAGCTCGCCTCGACCTCATGAGCGTGACCACTCCTTCAAGGCCGACCATGACAACCTCCATCGACTTGCGGAGGAACCCACCGCCGGCGGTGGACAACCCGTTGCCTGGCGACCTCCGACCACCTCTGACGACGCCACCACCACCATGGGAACCCTCTCGGTGACCTCAACCTCCTTCGAGCATAGCACGACCATCCGTCCCTCCCCCTCCTCGCACACACAAGGGATTCAAATGCCCTATTTTGCTATAGTGAAACCTGTATTAAAATTTACATTTGGTGCCATTGGTGTGGAAGGATTTAAGGATTTATTATTTTATTAAGTTGAAATTGCATGCATATCCTCTCATGTTCACTTTTATTCCCTCATGCACTCACACTCTTTAGATTTCATGATCTATTCCATGTGTGCATGACATAACTTCAGGAAATAATCTTTGAAATAATACTTTTGTGATTTTATTGGGCTTAAACCTCCTTGTGGATACGACATCTTTTCTATGGTTTAAATTGGTATTTATTTTAATATTTGATTGAGAGATTTCCACCACATAAATTACAACAATAAATCATTCTATTGCTAATTTAATCAAGCGAATTTCTCTCTATCAAATGGCACCGTTGGCGGGGAGGCAACAGACGCAATAATTTCACCTGATTTTTATTTCTGATTATTTCTCATTGCACAGTGATCTGACAAGTTGTTATCTTTTCTGTGCGAGGAATTTGTGGAGGTAACAGGCGCAACTGGAAGACGACGCTGACCTTGAGTGACTCCCACATACGGGGAAGACGCAGGAGATCTGGATCCCGCTTTCATAGGGGATTGTCCTTCATCACAAATTTTATTTCTGTCATCTTGCCTTTGTAGTAATTGGGGCTGAATTTTTGGGGGTCTATCCCTACATTCTTTAGCTACTAGGGTTTACATTCTTCTGCGTGCGTGATTCATTTTCCTACTTGCTTGCCTCTAAAACAAACATAATAAAATACCGAGCTGCCTGTTAGGAGTTGGATGCCCCTAGGTGCGTGCATTTAGGAGTGATTGAACAACACATTAGATCTCATTTTTGCATTACGAGCATAGTTGCACGAAGATTGCTGGAGGCAGGTACACCTTTCTAACTTTTTGCATCTAGCTCCTGTTCACGCATTTGCATTAGGGTTAAAATTCAAGACCACAAAGCTGAGTGAAATTACTTGATCCAATGGTCGCCTAACTGCAATTGGGACTGATAATCAGATTTCACCTTAAAACCAAACACTTGATCTAATTTAAAGAGACTTGTCTGCATTTTCAAAATAAAAATAATTTGCGGTGTGATGCACACATCTCGCACTGAGCATGCACATTAGGCACCACACTAAGGCTCGATCCCCTAAGGCTATAGGCACCGATCTCTTTATCGATGCAGACCCTCCTATCTTGCTTTGTGGTGGTGGTACTATCTTTTGACCAAGTGTTTTGATACTTCATGGAGGGGGACACCCCTTAAAGAAGAAAAAGGGTAGTTAAGAGGCACCGCATACGCATTGCCTCAAAGGAAGGGTTCGCCCTACTTGCATCCCTTTGTTCGTCCTTGGAGTAACTTCTCACTTGATCACCTGGGAGCATCATCTAAGCAAAGTATAGGTCCTAGGACACTCGAAGGTTGAATTAGGTCGCGTATTGCAGTGAATAACTTGTTTGGCCATCTATATCAACCAATTCTACGTATGCAACAAGGAAGGTTAAGATCTTAAGTCATCACCCCTCTTATACCACTTACGTGGGAATGGAGGGATAAGCCTTGAACTTTTGACTTATCTTTGGAGTGGAGGTTTCACTTACTCAATTAACAAGAACTTGAATTGTGATTGATATTGTATGCTTGGTAGACGCTCTCTTGAGGGCTGTCTAGTGTTTGATCCTGAGCCTGAGAGAATTCTTAGAAGAGCCCACCAAGGTGAGAAAAGAGAAGACATGGCTAATCAAGGAGCAAATCAACAAAGGACCCTGAGAGACTATTTTATTCCAACAAACCAACCTGCTCAAGCACTGAGATGACCAGCAGAGGATAATCCATATGAGATCAAGAGCAGTACCATATCTTTGTTGCCCTCCTTTTATGGTACTACTAGGGAGGACCCTTACTGGCATTTGGAGGAATTCACCGAGGTCTGTTCCATGGTGAAGCTCCAGGGCTTTACTGATGAAGCCCTGATGAGGACTCTATTTCCATTCTCCCTAAAGGATAAGGCCAAGCACTGATATCATACCCTCAATGCAAGGGTAAATGATTAGGCCACCCTTAAGGGAGAATTCTTGAAAAAGTATTTTCCTATGAGTAAGACCAACTATTACAGGAGAGAGATTATGGGTTTTACTCAACAGGAAGGGGACCAATTTCATGAGACTTGGGAGTGCTTTAATGACCTTCTTAGGTTATGCCCCCACCATTGGGTGCCAAGATGGCAGTTGGTCGAAAGGTTTTATAACGGATTATCTGAAAGGCATAGGCAAACCATCGATGCAGCCTGTGTAGGAACCTTCATGACCAAAACTGAGGATGAAGCCTGGGCATTATTTGAAACATTAAGTGACAACTCCATACATATGTCCTCTGCTTACCAAGAAAGAAAATCATCAATCTTGCAGAGGAAGATAGAGGCCCATGAAGATGGGGCTACTCAGGATTTGGCTTATCTCAATTATTGAATAAAAACTTTGATAGGCTTTTAGCAAACCCCATCATGAACTTGCAAGCAGCCTCTATCTTTTAGGCTTCAAGTGAATGCTCCATTTGCCAAAGCACAATGCACGCCACTGCAGAGTGCCACCAGGCAAATCAATTCCTTGAGTTGATTCAGGCCGACTTGAACACGACCCAAGGTTTCCACCCACCTCCTCGCAATAACCCTTATTCCAATACCTATAATCTAGGGTGGCAGAACCATCCAAACTTCTCTTGGAAGTAAGGTGATGCTTCTAACTCAGGGAATACAAGACCCCTACCTCCCTAACCCATATACCAACCATCCTATGAAAACCCTCCTCAAAATAAGCCCTCTGAGATGGATGAACTTAAAGCCATGATGAAAGCGATGTAAGAGCATCAGAATATGGTCATCCAATCTCAGAATAAGATGATTATTGATATGCAATCCCAATTGGTTATCTTACTGAGGTAGTTAGGCAACGTGATCCAAGGAAGCTGCCTAGCTCTTTTGAGGAGAACCTAGAGGGCAAGGGGGTCGTATTCAGGGAGCACGCCCAAGCTGTGATCGTGCTGAGTTGAAAGAAAATTGATAAGCTTGATAACACTCCTACAGTTACATCTTAGAATTTCCCTCCTACACCCAACCCGACTTCCATCTCCACCGAGGAAGAGCCACACTGCTTTCCCTCGCTTGAAATCACCCACAATGAGGATGTCGTCAATCCCCCACCCCTCTCCCGCCATGACGACCCCTCTACCCAAAAGCCGAGGGTGCCCTATCCAGAGTGCCTATCTACTCCTGGGGAATCTTCTGTTGGCTTTCCTGGAGCCAAGGACAGGACGGAGGAGATTATGGACACTTTTAGGCAAGTCTAGATCAACTTGCCTATGTTGGAAGCTATCAAACAGATCCAGTCCTATGCCAAGTTTCTAAAGGACCTATGCACCCAGAAGCACCAATCTAGAAGACAGATCCAAGCCAAAATCATCCTGCCTGACCATGTTAGCTCGATTCTCCAACATGGAACACCCCCCAAAATGAAAGACCCAGGGGCCCCGTATATTTTAGTGGTTATAGGTAACCAACACATTGATGAGGCTCTGCTCGATCTGGGGGCGGGGGTGAACATTTTACTGAGCTCTGTCTACGACCTTTTGGGAGGAGGTGAGTTAAAACCTAGTCCAGTCATCCTCTAGGTCACAGACAGATCACTTAAGACACCTCGGGGATTATTGGAAGATGTCTTGGTAAGAGTGGAGGACTTCTTCTTCCTTGTTGATTTTTTTGTGTTAGATACTGACCCTTCTAATAAGCCCACCAAGCCATCCATTATTTTGGGATGCCCCTTCTTAGCCACAACCAACGCCTCTATCAATTTTAGATCAGGAGCACTTAAAATGGGCTTTGGGAACAAGAAGATCCAGTTGAATGTTTTTGATACCAATAAGCAATCTGGATTTGAAGATTGTTCTTAGATTGAGGTTGTTGATGAAATACTTGAGGAGACTACTCCAGCACTCTTATGCAGAGATCCCCTTCAAAAGGTCATATCTAAGGACCATCCTCCAACTATTGAAGAAACTAAAGGGGAAATACCCAAATTAGAAGAGTTGCTGGGGATACACACGGAGTCTCTGTCCCCACCCTGGGCTGTGAAGGTAGACTTGCTACCTGAGGCGGGGACGTATCAACTTAAACCCTCAATCCAAAAGGCTCGTGAGTTGGAGCTGAAACCCCTCCTGAGCACATTGAAGTATGCTTTCCTTGGCCTTAATGACACGCTTCCCATTATTATCTCATCTACATTATTTGAATCACAAGAGGGAGCTTTACTTGAGTGTTTACAAAGGCACAAGGAAGCAATTGCTTGGTCAATTGCTGATATCAAGGGTGTTGATCCCTCCCCTTGCATGCATCATATATACACGGACGAGTCCGTGAAACCTTTCCGAGACATGCAGAGAAGGCTCAACCCCAACATGCAGGAGGTTGTTAAAAAGGAGATTCTGAAATGGCTGGATGTAGGGATTATCTATCCCATTTCAGATAGTAAATGGGTCAGTCCTATACATGTGGTTCCCAAGAAGGCAGGAATCACTATTAAAGAGAATGAACATGGAGAGTGGGTGACCACTAGACCCTCAACTGGTTGGAGGGTCTGCATTGATTACAGCCATTTGAACACAGCTACCCAGAAAGACCATTTCCCCTTACCATGTTTTGATCAGATTTTGGAATGATTGGCGGGGAACAAGTACTTTTATTTTCCTAACAGGTACTGTAGGTATAATCAGATAGTTGTTTTTCTTGACGATCAGGAGCGTACCACCTTCATGAGTCCGTATGGCACATTCGCGTTCCGTCGAATGCCATTCGGGTTATGCAACGCTCCTGCCACTTTCCAACGATGTATGATGGCTATCTTTTCTGATATGATCGACGAGCTTGTTGAAATTTTCATGGATGACTTCTCCATTTACGGCTCATCATTTGACCTATGCCTTTCGCACCTTGATAAAGTCTTAACCCATTGCGAAGAGGCAAAGTTGGTGCTTAGTTGGGAGAAAAGCCACTTTATGGTCCAACAGGTCATTGTGTTAGGGCATGTAGTTTCTGAGAGAGGATTAGAGGTGGACACCGCAAAAATTGATTCCATCTTTAAGCTTCCATCGCCCGCCAATGTTCGTAAGGCTAGATCTTTCCTTGGCCATGCTGGATTTTCTAGGCGCTTCATTAGAGATTTCAGTAAAATCTCTAAGCCACTCTGCGACCTGTTAGCGAAGGATGTCTCCTTTGATTTTGATGATAGATGTGGCGAGGCTTTCCAAGTCTTAAAGAATGCCCTTATTACTGCACCGATTCTCCAAGCATCAGATTGGACCCTCCCATTTGAGCTAATATGCGATGCTTCTAATTTTGCAGTGGGAGCGGTCTTAGGTCAAAGGGTTGGTGGCAAACCTCATGTGTTGCATTATGCCAGTAAGACCCTTACGGATCCTCAGCAAAACTACTTGGTCACTGGGAAAGAACTTCTTGCTATAGTATTTGCTTTGGAAAAGTTTCGATCTTATCTTTTGGGATCCAAGGTTGTGGTGTTCACTGATCATTCTGCCTTAAAGCATCTTCTTGCTAAAAAGGACACCAAACCTTGTCTAATTCGTTGGATTCTACTACTCTAGGAGTTTGACTTGGAAATTAAAGATAAGAAAGAGTTGAGAATGTGGTAGCAGATCATCTATCTAGGATCCCTATTGAGGCATCAAACCCTACTGGTGGTATTCAAGAGACTTTCCCTGATGAGTCTTTGATGGCCGTGGAGGCCAAAACTCCTTGGTTCACTGACATAGTGAACTATCTGGTCACGGGCATTACCCCCAGTACTTGGGACAAGCAAAAGCGAGATAGGTTTCTTGTTGACGCTAAATTTTATCACTGGGAGGAACCTGAGCTTTTTAGAATAGGCCCTGACCAGCTTTTCCGCCATTGCATCCCTAATGAAGAACAAAGAAGTGTTCTGAGTTTCTGCCATGACCTCCACTATAGGGGACATTTTAGTGGGAAAAAGACTGCCCATAAGGTTCTTCAGTCTGGCTTTTGGTGGCCCACATTATTCTGAGATGCACATACATATGTGGGCTCATGTCTACGTTGCCAGTAGATGGGAACAATCAGAAAAAAGGATGAGATGCCCCAGCAACCTATCCTCCCTATTGAGATCTCTGATATTTGGGGCATCGATTTCATGGATCCCTTTCTTGTGTCCTTCGGATATGAGTACATCCTTGTGGCTGTGGACTAAGTATCGAAATGGATAGAAGCTATACCCATGTGAACCAATGACCATTTTGTGGCCTTGGGTTTTGTTAAGGCTAATATCATTTCTTGGTATAGGTGTCCAAGGACGATCATAAGTGATGGAGGACCTCACTTCAAGAACGTACACTTCATAAGACTACTCCAAAATTTGAGAGTTAACCACATGATAGCCACACCTTACCATCCCCAAATGAGTGGACAAGTTGAAGTATCTAATAGGGAGATTAAACGAATTTTAGAAAAAACTGTTAGGCCCGACCGTAAGGATTGGTCTAAAAAACTAAATGATGCTCTTTGAGCCTACAGAACCACGTATAAGACTCCATTGGGCATGTCTCCTTTCTGTCTTGTATACGGAAAGGCGTGCCATCTTCCTGTTGAAATCCAACCTAAAGCCTATTGGGCTTTTAACAATGTTAACTTGAATCTGGATAAAGCGGGAAAGGCACGTATGTTAGAGTTAAGTGAGCTTGAGGAGCTTCATAATGAATCCTATGAAACTTCTCAACTTTACAAGCAATGTACAAAGGTCTTCCATGATAAGAACATCATTAGAAAGACTTTTGCACCCAACCAGTGGGTCTGGCTTTTCAATTCTAGACTTAAATTATTTCCAGGAAAGCTCAAGTCCCGTTGGGATGGGCTGTATGTTGTTATCAATACTTTCCCTCATGAAGTTGTAGAAATTTGGAGCTCTACTTCTGGTGTGAGCTTTAAGGTAAATGGCCAGCGACTTAAACCTTATATTACTCTTTTAGATGGCCAGGTTTTGGATGCACTTTGGCTTGAGGAGCCTTAGCTCCTCCCACTCTCCTCAGGTGATATTCTTTTATGTCTGCATTTTTCCAATGAGGACATTGTCAACCTTAGGCATGGGGGGTATAACCTGAGGATGTTTATAGCATTTATAAATATTTGCATACATTTAGGATAGTGATTTTTTTTTAAAAAATCTTTTATTTTCTTGAGCTGAATTGGTTAGTCCCTAACAGAAAATTTATCAAGGAGGTGTCATTAAAGAGTTTCTTTTTAAATTGTTTCTTAAGTTTAGAATCCAGTATAGTTACATTCACTTGCACGTAGACTGGGTAATGGCTCTTTGTAGAAAACCAATAAGCAATTTTAGTCTACTGAACCCTTGGACAATTAATAGGGAGTCAGGCATACTATCTTCTATTAGATCCACCTCATATTTGTGAGAAGAAAGTAGAGAGATTACTGGTACGCTAAGTCTAGTGCAAGGACTCTTAAGTTTTGGACAATTAGATAATAATACCTTAGAGTTAGGCATAGTTTTCGCTTTTTATTTCTGTGTGCATACATTGTGTGAATTCCTAAGAGTCACCAAATAAGGTAGATACACAGAAATTGAGTCTTAATAAAACTATGACTATAGTGGATGGTTACAACCGTCCTTCATAGAGTCCTCGGTTGAAGGAGGGTAATAGTGTCAAAAGTCAGAAATACACTCGTCCTATCCATTCCTTCTCAGTGCCGAGAGTAGGCACTTCCACCAAATAAGCTACACAATATCCTCTTGACCACCATCATTCCTAATAATGCCTCATAAATAAAAGTTTGCATCGTGTTTATGTTGATTTATGAAAAAAAAAAGAAAAGAAAAAGAAAGAAAGAAAGAGAGAAATATTTATATTAAAAAAAAAGAGAAAAATAAAAAGAAAATAGTTCAAGTTTATAGTTTTATCTTCGTATCATTTTTTTCATTATATGTCAATATTTTTGAGGTAACAATAAAAACACCCATTGCGATCCAACAATATGGCCCTTACCTACTTTTCAGTATTTCTGACCGCCCGAATACTGGCTGAGGTCCTCTAACTTAGTTGTAGGGTTATTAGGACTTTAGTTGAAGTGTGAATGCCATGTGAGGTCACCAAACAGTGAGTACATTTACTAAATCTGGTGAGATTTGTGATCTCAGAAAGAAAAGAAGGAAAAGAGTGAGCATAAAGGAATATCAAGAGAGCATAGTTATTTAGCCTCTCTGCGAGTTGACTTGTTTAATAGTCTAGAGAGCTAGAGTCTGTAGTACTAGATTACATGTAGCACCAGATGAGTGTGTGCCACCAAATACAAATTCATTCAACTCGATATCCCCTACCTAAGCCAAAAAGCCAGGGTCAAATTTTAGATTATTTTCTACTTTATCCCTGAGTGAAGTAGTTGTTGGTGAGTCGACTTTCCGCTTTACGTTGTAGTATTTAAGTGGTGAAAAAATTGACTAATCAACAATAAAAATAACCACTCACAGAAGAGTGGGTCGTGTCCACAGGGAGGCAATTATGCAATAAACTCTCGATTATTTTATATTCTTTCGGTTAAGTGCGAAATCCCTATTCAAATCTGACATAAAATGCGATGGAAAGTAGATTCACAATAACTTAAAAAGATAAAGGTATGTGTGCAATTTTCCCTCACTGAAATCTTCAATAAATATATGATGATTTTGTGTAATTTTCAATTGTCATATACTAGAGAGAATCGGTGCACGTGTTGATCCCAAAACCAATCTTAAAACAGGTGAATATCAATAACATGCAATTATCAGAAAGCATGAGTGTGCATGCACAATTCTGCCACAATAAAATATAATAAATCAAAAATCAAATTCTGATGGCAATGGCAGTAAATGTAATTTTTAATCTCCCTTAAAACAGAGCATTTGCTCTCTCTCCTCCTCGCGAGAGAGAGAGAGAGCATCGGTGGGGCTTTCACAAGCAAGGGAGGTTGGCGAAGACGAGGCCGATCCGATGGAGGTTGCGGCATTGACGGAGATGGTCGGAGGTGGCCAGCCGGCGAAGGAGAACTGCCAGTCTGTTGGAGGAGCCTGTGGGGCAATGCCTGCAACGAAGGGCATGCTGCAGATGGGGTGCGCCTGTGGGCTGTGCTGGAGCAAGCGCTGGATGCCTGCGGGAGAGAGGGTGCACTGCAGGGAGGAGGGGCGCGCTACAGGGAGGAGGGGCGCGCTGCAGATGGCACGGCCTGGCAGGTGAAGGCGGGTGGTGCAGAGGCGATGGCACAAGCGCCTGCAAAAGTTTTGGAGGTGTTTGGTGTGCGGGCGCCTGTGGGGAGTGCTAGGCGCTGAAGCGGGTGCCTGGTGGCGAGGGCGGTGCGGTGCAGGAGCATGCAAGTTGACGCGATGCAGCACCTACGGGTGTGCGGGCGAGAGGGTGTGGGCCTGCAGGAGCTACAGGCGGGAAAGAGGAGGTGCTGGAAGGGAGGTGGGCGCGCGCCTGCGGGCACCTTTCTGCAGGGTGCTGGCGCTGGAGAGGGGCGTGCCTTGCTGGAGCAGGTGAGGCGAGGGCGGTGCTCACAGGCTGCGGTGCGGTGATGGCGGGTGTGGGCAGAGGTGGTGCGGGTGCATGAGCGGGCGCCTGCGGGAGGGGACGCGCCCTGCTAGCGCTGGAGAGGGGCCTGCAATGGTGAAGGTGCCTACGGGGTTGCTGGAGGCGTGCCTGCAGTAGGGGTGTTGGAAGGAGGATGCGGCTGAAAGGAGGATGCGATTGGAGATGGGCACGCGGAGAAGGAGTAGGGCGCGTGCCTGCATGGGGAAGATGCAGATGTTGGTCCACAGTGCACTCTGGGGTAGTTCCCCGCAAGGGGGAAGATGGATCTCCCCCTCTCCTTTCTCCGCCTCCTCTTTAACTCCTCCTGGTTTGCGCGTGCGTGAGTTAAGGGATTTTCAAATCCCTTAACTATTTCTGGCTGGTGGCTGTTGAGGGTGCCCGGAGGATGGGGAAAAGAATAGCCGCCGGTTGTTTAAAAGGGTAATTTACCCACCCCTCCTTATTCTTTTGACAACTATTTTTCCTGCACATAAAAAGAGCATCATTACATATTAAGTTATAGAATAGATGTAAACCTAAATCATGATGTATGCAAATATTCTATAACTTAATGTAGTTATTAGCAAACCTAAAATATATAATTAAAGTTACTTAGGCGTAATATTAGTCCATTAAAATGGACTCATCAGTTGCCTATTTCGATAGAAATATTTACTAAGGGATAAGTATGAACTGCAAATGTAAGTTGGTTATTTTCACTTGGATCCGTTACCTAAGCTACTATCACTTCACATTAGTTTGGATCTCTAAATTTTTGGAATAAGGGAAGAAGAAATCTTCTGATTACTTCTATTGTTTTTCATTTTTGCTCAGTACTAGCAAAACTTAGGCATGGGGGCATTTGATAAGTCCACTTTCGTGGACCATTATTTAGCCTAAGTACTATTTAATTATTTGCTCTTAGTTGTTAATTGACTAGGAGATATATGGTAATTTACCTTAGTCTGCATATAATTTTATGCGTTAATTTTACATTTAACCACATATGATATGATAATAGAATTCATTCGATGAATGCAGGCTAGGTACATAAGTTTAGACGTCCATTTCTACATCTATAAGATGTCTGGGACTGCCAGCAGGAACTTACTGATATCTACATTTTTAAGACGTCTGAAGGTCTGATCAGACGTCTGATGAAGATGTTGCCTGACGGATTCTACCGTTCCAACCACTCGCATCCTTCATTGGTGGTTGGAGAAGCATTTGGCAGAAGCAACAAACTATAGGTGTTCTGATAAGAAGAGCGGCTAGAGGATGCTCGCGATTCTTCTCTCCTTCTCCACTTGGAGGGAGGCACGCACCATGGAACCAGCGAGCATTGTGGACCGACTCTCTCCTTGCCTATCCTCCGCTCGCCTTGACGCAGTAGTGCTCAATGACAGAGAGCACCACCACCAGTAGCCATTCTCCCAACATCCTTCTCCATCACCAACGCCATCACCACAACCATCACTTCCCTCTTCTCTCCTGAACCCATGCACAAACAGAGAACACCACCACCATCCATCACTTCCTCTCTATTGCACCCAAAACCCTCAACCACGCGCCCATGCCACTCCGCATGCACATCCAGCCCGATCACACACCCAGCCCGTGTGTGCGTTCAACCACCACAGAGGCCAGCCGGCTTCTCCTCCTTCAACTCAAAGCATGGTGATAGCCGTGCTGTTCATCTTCTCCAAAAGAACCCACTGCCGGCCATCCATGCCCACATGTAGCCACCGCCACAGACCGCCATTCTCCTTGCTGTGGTCTCCGTTAAGCTCGCCTCGACCTCACGAGCGCGACCACACCTTCAAAGCTGACCATGACAACCTCCGTCGACTCGCGGAGGAACCCACCACCGGCGGTGGACAACCTGCCGCTTGGTGACCTCCGACCACCTCTGACGACGCCACGACCGCCATTGGAACCCTCTCGGCGACCTCGACCTCCTTCGAGGACGGCACGGCCATCTGTCCCTCCTCCTCCTCGCACGCATAAGGGATTCAAATGCCTTGTTTTGCTACAGTGAAACCTATTTTAAAATTTACATTTGGCGCCATTGGTGTGGAAGGATTTAAGGACTTATTATTTTATTAAGTTGAAATTGCATGCATATCCACTCATGTTCACTTTTATTCCCTCATGCACTCACACTCTTTAGATTTCATGATCTATTCCATGTGTGCATGACATAACTTCAGGAAATAATCTTTGAAATAATATTTTCGTGATTTTATTAGGCTTAAACCTGCCTGTGGATACGACATCTTTTTTGTGGTTTAAATTGGTATCTATTTTAATCTTTGATTGAGAGATTTCCACCACATAAATTACAATGATAAATCATTCTATTGCTAATTTAATCAAGCGAATTTCTCTCTATCAAGAGAGTATACACACTTGCTAAGTTTAATGCCTTTAGCTAGGCATAAAATACATAAAAGGAAGAAATGGAGAATTCACAAGTGCGGGTCAGAATCAAAATCAAAAGATTAATCCTCAGACCTGCCAATAGAGATGTCCACAGATGTGGATCAAGTTGTGGTGCAGACCCATGACACTGGGTCAAGTGGTTCTAAAGTTCTGGATAAAAATCACCCACAATCGAAGATTATTGTGCTTACGGGGCTGGGCTTGTGGTTTGGTGGTGTGTGACCCAAGACTAAAGTGTCGTACAAAAGGTAGATTTGGTTCATTAGGTTCAGATGTCCACTTAACGTTCAACTCAGAAAAATAATCAGTTATTCCGAGGTTGGGTCGCACATCAAAGGTATCGTAAGGGTCCTGGTAAAAAGTTGGTGGTTTCAGGTCAATGGGAACCCTTAGATCTGAAATCATAGTTCCTTCAGAAGTAGCTTCCCAGATTTTTATTTCCAACTTCCTATCCTCTAAAATCAATGTTTCCGGGACCTCCAAATCATTGTACACCCTATTTAAAGTACCAAAATCCAACAATTATGGCTCAATCTGGATTAACTTGAGTCTGGTGATCTCAAAAATATCATAATTCAGCTCTTCAGGGTGTGGTTGAGTAGTGGAGCTATTGATTGAATCATCAGGATTTGGATCATCCAAGTTAGCCCCAACATGATCATAATTTTCATTAATTGGGCTATCAAAAGTCATGCTCCTCAAGCCCATTTGTCTCACTAGAATCATCTTCCTTAAGCTCAAGTGAGACTTCACCTAAAGATTTGTCACGCTCTGAATTAAAGAATTCTTAATCCTCATCTATATATGTCTCAAAATCATATGTCATTTCCTGGTCCATAGAGACATATTTTTCCTCTTTCCATGGCTCTGGGATCTTGGGTGAGGCAATCGGCTCATCCTCAATTGGTTGCTTTAACCCAACCTACTCATCTCCCATCTCAGAAAATGTATCCCCCCCAACAGGCGCCTGAGCGGGTTCAGATATTGGTTTTCCTAAAGGGGGTTCATCTTGAGAATCATCCCAAGATTGGACTAGGGCAACCACAAATTTCATCCTCAATCTCGATAATTTCCCAAGTAGAAACTCACCTAAGCCCCTATCCCTAACATTTTGGAGCAAATCCAATAAAGAACTATTCATCTCATCAATCATTTTTATCATAGGCTCCAATGCTTCAGTGCATGGTGTTGGCTGAGCTTCTAAAGATTGTATGGTGTTCCTCAAGTTAGCCAACACCCTATCTTGGATCTGGTTCACCTGAACCAAATGATTCGGTTCAGGTTTGGGTGGGTTTGGATTAAATCTAGGGGAGTCAAGATATCGAGGTTCTCGGGTCCCTCCCTGATAGTAGGTCATTTCAGGTTGTTCAAAGAATGGTGGGGGCCTATATTTAGTGGAATACTAGGGAGGGTAAGTGTTATAATCAACATATCCTTCATGGTTGTAGATCTGATTAGGCTGATCATCAAAGGGTGAAGATCTATAATCTTTGTAGCTCTGGGAAGGATAGTAATCATAGTCTTGTTGTCCAGGTTTAGACCCTGGACATTGAGGTTCGGATTCATATCCCTAATCAAAGTTGTCCCGGCTAGGAGATGTGTAGTCATAAGTCAAGTTGGGATAGTAATCATCTTGGGGATAAGTGTTGGTAGGAGGGTAGGATGGGAAATACATGTAAGATGTGGAAGGATACATGATAGAATAGGAGGGAAATCAGAAGAGAGAAAGGAGCCTTGCAATACAAGCAATCAAACCCGTCCTTAGGTGGGTTAGCCTAAAGACCTATAGACTCCCAGGACTTGTCTTGAGATTATAAACTATTTGGTCTACTTCTATCCAGTCAATCCAACCAGTTAGAGAGAGGGGCTGGGGAGAAGGTTCTTCCTTTGGCTTGCACCTCCGGTTCCTAGTGTGCCCCCAGCCGTAGTCATTTGATGCTACCCTGATGTAAACACAATTACACTACTTAAAATGTCTATTTTTGCATGTTCTTAAGCATAGGATTGCATTTCATGATATAAATATTGCATAACATGCATCATCCTTGCATTTAGAGTAGTTTGAATAAAATGGAGGTTAATTGTCTCCTTTTATGTGCTTGGACAGGGTAAACATTTAATCAGGGCCTCGGATCAAAGATCCAACCGTATGGATGTGATCAGGGAGGTGATTGGAGTTCAACGACTCCAAGATCGCCCTAATCAGGCATCCGTAGCATCAGATAGTGACTCGGGAATCCTAGAAGATCAAGGGCCAGGATGGTGTAAATCTGCACTTCAGATGAGAAATCCGACCGCACGGATGAATTCTGATCGACGATCGCAGCCCAACGACACAAAAATCGAGTCAATCTGACATCCGTGGCATCATCTACAACTTCCAGAAGATGGATGGCCAAGATGGCGCCACGTGGTGCCATCTTGGCCGCCCAAATGACTGCACACAATCTCAGCAGTCTCCGCATCCGCCTTTCCCCCCCGTTGGATTAAGATCCAACGGCTGCGACGCCCCCGCGCTGAAGTCAGGCGCTCGACATAAACGCGACCCCAGCACGTTGGTCGAGCGCTCTAACGCGAAGCGGGGATGCGTGTTCGAGCCTCGCCACTCTGAAATTGGAGCGATGGCGCGCCTCCGATCGATCGCACGATCGCGATCCAATGGTCGCGCGCGCTCAATCAGGACGCCGCGCGCGCTCAATCAGGACGACGCGCGATTGGACGCCCACGCGTAACGCGCGATCGCATGCAGGTGGGCGCGCAGCACAGTGGACGAAGATGAGTCTTAAGCCGTCCGATCTCGTGATTGGACGACTGAGACTTCGCGGACGTGGGTAGGCGTTACGTGCATGGGCAGCCTAGCGGGCGTGCGTGGGTGCGGAGGCTACACCCACGTTGGGGGCTTTAGCGACTGTTTTATCCATCACTAAAGACCCCTCATTTATTGTTTTGAAGATGTAATGTCCATTTTGCCCCTACTCCTTGCAAGTATAAAAGGAGATCCCCTCCATATGAAATTTTCATCCCTTCTTTCTCCTCTCTACCCCTCCAAAGCTCAAGAGAAGCTTGTCCCAGACCCGGGATGCTTCTCGCGAGATAAAGTCCAATTTTCGTTCCCCTTCAGAAGTGGATCCCGCGACGACGACGGCGTGCTGCTTCGTTCCTGTTCTTCTACGTCGTCCTCCTTCGTCCCGCTTCGTTCTCCTTCGTCTAGGCGTCGTCCCGTCTGGCTCGTCCTCCAAGCAACCGTCGAGGAGGATTTCTCTCTCCCTATTCTTTTTACCGCTTTCTAGTATAGATTTACTGCTTTCTAGATTAATCTACTCGTCCTCCAAGCGACCGTCGAGGAGGACATTTCTCCCTCCATTCTTTTAATGCTTTCTAGAGTAAATTTATCGCTTTCTAGAGTAATTGTTTTATGCTTTCTAGTTGTAATGAACAATCTCTTCAATGCAAAAATTCCTTGTTTATTCTACATCTCATTTTGATTTCTCTGTGTAATATTCTCTTTCTATCTTACTCTCTCTCTCTTCTATTTATTGTAAATAATTAGATAGTTCTAAATTGAATTATTCTGTAACAAATAAAAAGAAATGCGTAGTTTTTAAATCAAACGTCCGCTTCCCTGTGTTCGACCCGGAATTTTAATTTCGGTATAAATTTTATTTGTTGAACACGAATTCTTCGCTTTCGAACTACAACGACAGGTTTTCCAAAATCGAACACGTTAGCGTAGCGTTCGTTAACGTTCAACATTTTGGCGCCGTTGCCGAGGAGGCAACGATTTTTGATTTCTCTTCGCGATTTGTAACTTACAAATCATTTACCTCACTTTTCTCCTTTCTTATTGTAATTGCAGGTACTCTTTTGAGACAAGCAAAAGCGGTAGATTGGAGTAAAGTGCTGTGGAAGGTTTTGTAAGTTATTCCCTATTCTTTCCCCCTCCGTAGATTTCATTCGCCACATTGAATCCAAATTCCAATTAACCTAGGTGTTTGCATAAATCCTAGGAATAGTTTGGTTGTTTGGATTCTCACTCACATTCATTTCACCTTCATTTATATAAAAAAAAAACAAAAAGATAATTTTGTGGGGCAATTTTCAACAAATACACAATGTACACCCACATTTAAAGGCACTTAACCGAATTGATTTATTTTTACTCAACCGGGTTCCGATCTGTGGAACCAGTACACAAAAAGCAACACATAAAAGAGTAGAAATCATTCTAGGTTAACCATCTTTGTGTGCCTAACTTAGTGGTGCATTTCAGGCCAATTGTTTGAGTTGTTTGGGCGGCGCCACTTCAAATAAGACAAACTCATCAAGTAGCTGCCTATTAGGTTCAACTCGTAGGGATTTACCAGGCACTCCACATTCTTTTTAAACTCTAAAGGAAAACATCTTCACCTGTGCTTGCAAAACCTGGTGTGCTAATGAAACTTGATTGAAAACACCTAAAGTTGAATCCTAAAAAAAAAGCTACTAAGCAAGATTTGAATCTTAAAATTCACCACATCAAAAACAATCTTGCTTGAAAACCACTGGTTGTGCACTCACACACGAATCAATCAATCATTAAGGGTACAGCCCATTTAAAGGGCCCATCACATTCCAAAGCACATTCAAACCTAGCCCTAAATAAAACAGAGTAGACGTTGGCCTTAAGGATTGGACTCGCTCTTCAGAACCCAGAACGAGATTATTTTCGATTAGTCTATTTCTACTGTTCAGTCTGATGTCTAGCTAGGGGAGTAGAGTCAAACGATCGCGGCTAGGGGGTACACTAGGAACCGGAGGCACAAGTTGAAGGAAGAACCTTCTCCCCAGTCCCTCCTTCTAA
Organism: Thalassia testudinum; assembly: GCA_037157565.1. Classification (NCBI taxonomy): domain Eukaryota; kingdom Viridiplantae; phylum Streptophyta; class Magnoliopsida; order Alismatales; family Hydrocharitaceae; genus Thalassia; species Thalassia testudinum. The sequence goes on from JAZHRO010000003.1 coordinate 28,673,579, forward strand.
CTGGTTGGATTGAACAAACGGAAGTAGATCAAATCGTTCCTTTATCTCAAGACGGGTTTTGAGAGTCTGTAGGTTATTAGGCTAACCTATTTAAGGATAGGTTTGATTGTTTGTATTGCAGGGCAACTTTCTTCCTCTCGTGTATCATGAATCCTTCCACATATTTCACGCATTCCCGCTCTTTCCCTCCTGTTGTAAATTATCCTCAACATGACGATTATCCCAACTCGTATTGTAATCGACCATCAGTTAGTTGGGATAATTCGGATTGGGGATACAATTCTGGACCCCCGTGTTTAGGGTCTAACTCTGAACACTTGGATTCTGATTTTTATCCTTCTCAGAGCTACATCGATTATAGATCGTCTTCCTTTCATGAACAGCATAATACGATCTACAATCAAGAAGGATACACCGATCCTTACCCATCCTTTGATTTCACTACCTTTAGGTCATCACCATCTTTTCAACAATCTGAAATGACCTATTATCAGGAAGGGTATAACGAATCTTAATTCGTTAATTCCCCTGCATTGAGCCTAAACCCGCCCAACCCTGAACCAACTCATTTGGTTCAGGTTAACCAGGTTCAAGATAAGGTTCTGGCTAACTTGAGGAATATCATTCAATATTTAGAAGTTCAGCCAATATCTTGCATTGAGAGATTGGAGCCCCTAATTGAAATGATTGATGATTTAAACAAGTCTTTGTTGGATTGGCTCCAGGATGTTAAGGATAAGAACCCGGGTGAGTTTCTACTTGGGAAATTAGCAAAATTGAGGATGAGATTTGTGGTTGCTTTGATTCAATCTTGGAATAATTCCCAGGATGAACCCTCTTCAGGAAAGATAATGACAGAACCCGCTCAGGCACCTGTTGGGGGGACATGTGTTACGAGGCTGACCAGATTGAATTAAAATAACCAATTAAGGATGATCTGATTTCTTCGCCTGAGATCCCTAAGCCAGGTTACGAGGAAACGTATGTCTCCTTGGAACACAAAGTGACAAATGATTTTGGGACATACATTGATACGGATCCTGATGGTGAAGATTCAAGTTGCGAAGTCTCACGCGAGTTTTTTGAACACAATTTCTGTGAGACGATTGGGCTTGAGGAATCTGATAGATCAATTGATAGCCCAATAATTGAGAACACTGATCTTATTAGGGCACACATTACGGATCCAGAATCACATTTTCTGGAGGAATCAATTCAATGCCCTGATTATCAGTTACACCTTATTGAGCTTATTGATGATTCTAATTTTGAGATAATTAGACCCAAGTCAAATTTGATTCTGCCACATCATTTAGACTTGGAGATTTCAGACGGGGTGATGACTATATAAGAGGTCCTGGAATTTGATATTCTAAATGAGAAGGATAGGAGCTGGGAAGTTTTGATTTGGGAAGTTAATTTTGGAGGAAATGAAAGATTGAGTTGAAGGGTTTCTTTTAAGTTGAAACCATCAAATCAGAACCCTTACGACATTTGTTTCGAGGATGTTCAACCCAAGTGCACATTCAACGATTATCCTTTTAAGCTTCAATTCTCAGTAACCCGACTTTTTGGTCTTGGGTTGCATCCTCAGAAATCGCAGGCCCGATCCCGCTTACATTCTGATTTTAGGTTTTGGGTAATTTTTATCCAGAACCTAAGATATTCTCGATTATGGGGTGTGGGTCTGCACCACAATCTGGTCCACATCTGTGGACCTTTGCTGACAGGTTAGAGGATTCTTCTGTTCATTCTGATTCTGACCTGCACTTGTGATTTCATCATTTCTTTTCTTTGTATAGTGTGCCTAGCTGAAGGCACTAAACTCAGCACTTATATAGTTCTTTTTCGTTTTCATCTTGGAGCGGACCTGATATTCACACAATTCAGGTGCTTTCTATGCTTTTCCACTCTGTTTTATGTCTTTTTAATACAATGAGGATATTGTATTAGATAGGCATGGGGGGGTGGATATTCATCTCTGAATTCATTCGTCAGCTCCGTAGATTTGTTTATAAAAAAAAAAAATTCGGAATTAGGAAAGAGAATTTGGGTTTAAGAAAAATTTCAAGCTTAGGAAATACTACATTATGATTTGAATACAAAGACCCTTCAGGTCTTTGGACTTAATCAGCCTGTGTATCCCCTAAAATGTGGATTTGTCTTTTGAGTCCTTGTCATCTTAATTCTTTCGTAATTGGAATAAATAAGTTTGGGTGATAAGTACACGACTTATCAACCCGCATTCTGATTTGAGGGAATTTCGAGTCTTAAGCATCTACACACTTTCTTTGCACTGACTCGTTGTTCGACGATTTTTACGGAATTTGGATAGCTAATGAACCTTCTAGGGTGATATGGCTGGCAAGTTATTGTGGGTAACAGCCCATAGGTAGGTTGTCCAGAGCCCAGTCACTGGACCTTTCTCTTTTTGCTGCCTTTAGGTAAATCTTAGACCAGGGAAGCCACCTATTTAAAAAAAAAAAATCAAAAAGAAAAGGAGAAAAGAATAAAAAGAAATAAGCCACACTTCCCCGCATGAGTATGGCTGGCAATTTGTCGGTGGTAACAACTCATCGACCGGTTGTCCAGAACCCAGCTCAGAAAATGGACTAAAAATTCCCAAAACACTTAGGAAGAAGCGGAGAAGTAGAATAAATCGGGGAGATATACACTGGATTCACCCTTGTGTTGACCCCGTAAAAAAAAAAAAAATAAAAGTAGGGAGAAAGCTATCGGTTGTAAAGATACACCTTTAGGCAGAATTCTTTTTGAGGTCACCTAGAGGCGTAGAAATCTGAAGTCTGTCTTAATTGCCGGTCAACGAGTCTATCACAAATCACAATAAGATGCTTAAAGCTTAGGGTTCTCATCAAATCTTGGGTGAGTTGAATGGCCATAGAAAGCCACTCTTAAATCCTAAAATTTGAAAATCCAAAAAAATTAGAAAAGAGTAAAAGGAGAAAAAGAAAATTTTCCTTGAATAAGGCGAGGGCTTGAGGCGGTCTACATTTTGGCTGATACCCGGGCGCTGTTGTGTCTTTGAAAGTTCAGTTCCTAAGTAGACAATTTCTTAATGATTGAAAGTGACTCAGGTCCAAATAATCCAACCTAATTCTTTTATAAATAGCATATAGTTTTTGCTAGGGACTAGCAAAAGACAGGCATGGGGGTATGATGTAAACACAATTACACTACTTAAAATGTCTATTTTTGCATGTTCTTAAGCATAGGATTGCATTTCATGATATAAATATTGCATAACCTGCATCATCCTTGCATTTAGAGTAGTTTGAATAAAATGGAGGTTAATTGTCTCCTTTTATGTGCTTGGACAGGGCAAACATTTAATCGGGGCCTCGGATCAAAGATCCAATCGTATGGATGTGATCAGGGCGACGATTGGAGTTCAACGACTCTAAGATCGCCCTAATTAGGCATCCGTAGCATCAGATAGTGACCCGGGAACCCTAGAAGATCAAGGGCTAGGATGTTGTAAATCCGCACTTCAGATGACAAATCCAACCGCACGGATGAATTCGGATCGACGATCGCAGCCCAACGACACAAAAATCGAGTCAATCCGACATCCGTGGCACCATCTACAACTTCCAGAAGATGGATGGCCAAGATGGCGCCACGTGGTGTCATCTCGGCCGCCCAAATGGCCGCACGCAATCTCAGCAGTCTCCACATCCGCCTTTCCCCGCCGTTGGATTAAGATCCAACGGCTGCGACGCCCCTGCGCTGAAGTCAGGGGCTCGACATAAACGCGACCCCAACGCATTGGTCGAGTGCTCTAACGCGAAGCGGGGACGCGCGTTCGAGCATCGCCACGCTGAAGTTGGAGCGGTGGCGCGCCTCCGATCGATCGCACGATCGCGATCCAACGGCTGCGCGTGCTCAATCAGGACGACGCGCTATTGGACGCCCGCGCGTAACGCGCGATCGCACGCGGGCGGGCGCGCAGCACAGCAGGCGAAGATGCGTCTTAATCTCGCGATCGGACGGCTAAGACTTCGCGGACGTGCATAGGCGTTACGCGCGTGGGCAGCCGAGCGGGCGTGCGTGGGCGCGGAGGCTACGCCCACGTTGGGGGCTTTAGCGACGGCTTTATCCGTCACTAAAGACCCCTCATTTATTATTTTGAAGATGTAATGTCCATTTTGCCGCCACTCCTTGCAACTATAAAAGGAGATCCCCTCCATACGAAATTTTCATCCCTTCTTTCTCCTCTCTACCCCTCCAAAGCTCAAGAGAAGCTTGTCCCACACCCGGAATGCTTCTCGCGAGATAAAGTCCAATTTTCGTTCCCCTTCGGAAGTGGATCCCGCGACGACGACGGCGTGCTGCTTCGTTCCCATTCTTCTGCTTCGTCCTCCTTCATCCCGCTTCGTTCTCCTTCGTCCAGGCGTCGTCTCGTCCGGCTCGTCCTCCAAGCAACCGTCGAGGAGGATTTCTCTCTCCCTATTCTTTTTACTGCTTTCTAGTATAGATTTATTGCTTTCTAGATTAATCTACTCATCCTCCAAGCGACCGTCGAGGAGGACATTTCTCCCTCCATTCTTTTAATGCTTTCTAGAGTAAATTTATCGCTTTCTAGAGTAATTATTTTATGCTTTCTAGTTGTAATAAACAATCTCTTCAATGCAAAAATTCCTTATTTATTCTACATCTCATTTTGATTTCTCTGTGTAATATTCTCTTTCTATCTTACTCTCTCTCTCTTCTATTTATTGTAAATAATTAGATAGTTCTAAATTGAATTATTCTGTAACAAATAAAAAGAAACGCTTAGTTTTTAAATCAAACGTCCACCTCCCTGTGTTCGACCCAGAATTTTAATTTCGGTATAAATTTTATTTGTTGAACACGAATTCTTCACTTTCGAACTACAACGACAGGTTTTCCAAAATCGAACACGTTAGCGTAGCGTTCGTTAACGTTCAACATACCCCCTAGCTAGACATTAGATGGACCAGTAGAAGGAGATTAATAAAAAAAAATCTAAATCTGAGCCTCGAAGAGCGAATAAATCCTTAAGGCCAATGTCTACTCAATTTTAGTTAGGCTTGGGATGATCATGCTCTTGGAATGTGATGGGTCCTTTAGATGGATTGTGCCCTTAATGATCAGTTAAAATGTGTGTGCGTGTATAACCAGGGTTTGCAAACAAGGTTATTTGATGATGTGTCTTTTAGGGTTTAACCTTGTTTAGTAGCCTTTAGGGTTTAATCTTTATGTTTGTTCAATCAGGGTTCAGTAGAACACTCTAGGTTTTACAAGCACTGGTGATGATGTATTCCTTTAGAAGTCAGAAAAAATGTGGATTGCTTGGTTCAACCCTAAAAATCAACTCTAAGTGGCAAGCTACCGATGAATCACTTTTATCTTAAGTGGTATGGCCCAAACAGCTCAATCAATCGGCCTGTTGCACCACTTGATTAATGCACACAAGATGTTTAACCTATTCAAATTGTCTACTCACTTATTTGTGTGTTGAGTTAAGGTGTATTGAATCCAGAGGTCAGATTCTGGTTAAGTGATAGAATTGATGTGATTGTGAGCCTTAGGATGAGAAGTTGTGGGTGTTTAGTGTGTAGCTTTTAGTTAAATCCCACAGGAGAAGAGTTTTTTTTTTTTAATATATGTGGGTGGGTGAGGTCAGGCAAAGTGACAATCAAACAATCAAATCTGTCCTAGGGTTTATGCAAGCACCTAAGTTGATTTGAGTTTGAGTTATTACGTTATGGATTGAAAATCTAGTGGGTGGGTGGGGGAAATAACTTACAAATGTCTATACTTGCATTTTACTCCAATCTACCACCTTCAGCTCCTCGATCGGGTTCCTGCAAGACAATAAATCAAAGAAGAAAGAAGGTTTGAAAAATATGTAAGTAATGTGGGAAAACGCAAGAAAAACCAAAGAGCGTTGCCTCCTTGCTAATGGTGCCAAAATGATAGCGGCAGATTCGCACGAAGAAAGGATTGGATTCTGGAAAACCCATCGTCGTAGTTTGATTTGCGAGAAAATCCATCTACCAGATAAAATTTATAACCGAAACTCAAAAAGTGAGTCCTGGGTCGAGCACGGGGAGGCAAACGTTTGGTTTGAAAAATCCGTGTTTCGCTTTTTATTTGTTTTTGTCATTTTTATCTTTTCTAATTTTTTTTGGCATTTTTATCAAGCAAGAGATCAGGTCGATGCAAACTTGTCTAATTAATATACTTGCAAAAATAATATATATACATATATATATACATATATATATATATATATATATATATATATATATATATATATATAGAAGAACAATCATATGTTACTTGATTAAATGTTTCTACAACTATGAAAGTGGGAAAAACTACACTAGAAAGCAGTAAAGATAGATGTAGGTGAGAGAATCCCCCTCGATAGTCCCTCGGAGGACAACTCGCTCTGACGTCTTCTGGAGGAAGGTGGTGAGGAGCGGGATGAACGAGGATGAAGCTGGAGGACGGAGGGTGGGGCAGGACAGCATCGCAGAGAGGATCTTCTTTTCGAAGGGAGGTAAGAGGACGGTTGCGGGATGCTCCATGAAGGGGGATGAAAGGAGGGAAAATATTTGGTTTTCTACTCTAGAAGAGCTTCCTGGGCTTGGGACAGGCTCTCTCTAGAGCCTTGGAGGTGGTGAGAGGAAGAAAGGAAGAGATGGTGAAGAATGGAGGTGTAGGGGTCTTTTTATAATGGAGGGAAGAGGAAGAAATTCATGTAGAGGGTTGTAGAGACATCTAATGCATCGCTGAAGATCCACGCCAGCCACGTCCCCAAATGTCGCTAAAGGTCGACGCCAGCCATGCACATGCGCACGCTCTACTGTTGCTAAGGTTGGAAGCGTCGTGGCCATTGGATCAGAAGTGGACGGCCGCGTTGGTGTGGAGATTGCACCTCTGGATGCGCAATTAAGAGGCGCGATCTCCGCACCATCGCAGCCGTCCACTTCTGATCCAACGGCGGTGACACTTCCAACCTCAGTGATAGTAGAGCGTGGGCATGTGCATGGCTGGTGCCGACCTTTAGTGACATTTGAGGATGTGGTTGGTGCGGATCTCCAGCAATGCATTTGATGTCGCTATAGCCCTCTACATGAATTTCTTCCTCTTCCTTCCACTATAAAAGGACCCCTACACCTCCATTCTTCACCATCCCTTCCTTTCTTCCTCTCACCACCTCTAAGGCTCTAGAGAGAGCTTGTCCTAAGCCTGGGATGCTCCTCTAGAGTAGAAAATTAGATATTTTCCCTCCTCTCATCCCCCTTTGTGGAGCATTCCGCTGCCGCCCTCTCACCTCCCTTTGGGAAGAAGATCCTCGCCGCGACGCCGTCCTACCCTGCCCTCTGTCCTCCGGCTCCATCCTCGTTCGTCCTGCTCCTCACCACCTTCCTTCAGGCGACGTGTTGCAATGCTTTGTCGGGCTTATAAGTCAGTCGCGTTGTATTATAGGTGACCAAGCGTTGACAACAAATAAGAATTTATTACTCGAAAAGCTAAGTATCTGAAGTCGAACACAGGGAGCAAATGGAATTTATTCACTAATCTCAATAATGTAATTGAACACTTAGAATTACTCAAAACTTAATTCAGAATATAAATGCAAGAGTTTATGAACTAAATTTATAGCAAAATAGAAGAGTTGGACGTCTGATTCTATGATTAGACGTCTTAAATGATGTCCTTTTATTTTCTTCTCCTTGCAGCTTTCTCTTCTTCTTCTTCTTCTTTTTTCTCTGTCTTTGCTTCAGTTGCTTCTCTTCTACCTTCTTAGCTTTTGCTTTCTTCCTTCTCTTCTGCATAGTGCCTTTCTTCTTCTACGGACTTCTTCCTTCTTTGGCTTGCCTCTCCTTCTACCTTGTCTTTCCTTCTTCTCTTTTGACTTCTCTTATTTGTGGCTAAGTGTCAGCTTCACCTTGCCTCCTCTGACGTTCTCTTCTTCCTTTAGCCTTCCTTCCTTCTTCCTTTTGCAGCTAAGTCTGCTTAGCCTCGCTTCCCTGTGCCTTAGCTTCAGCTGCGCCTTCCTTCTCCTTCTTCAGCCCTGCACACACTAAAGAGCAAAACCTAACCCTACCCTCCCTCGCGTCTCTCTCTCTATTTCTCTCTTCGGTATGCTCCCCTAGAGCTGGGTAATCGGGTCGGGTACGCACCTGGGTCTAGGTGCATCGGCGTGGGTGTGATGCGTGAGGAGTGCTTGGATATAGGTATTTAGGTAGGGTGCTAGGTTCGCGGGGGAGTGTCGCGGATGAGGCGTGGCGAGTGAGGGCAAGGGACCTCACCCTTGTGTTCTTGAGGCAGACAACATGAAACACAAATTCAATTTATGTTTCGCGCTGCGCTCTTGCGTTCACGAGGTAGGACTAAATGTCCCACCCGCTTCTGCTGGCACCTGCAAGAGGATGTCTTCATGCAATTGAAGCAGCTGAAGGGTTCGCAACTACGACTCTCAGGCTGGATTCACTCACACACTCAACCCGCACAGCCTGGGATCCTGAACCCTGGAGCATGCGGCCTGGAGCTCAAAAGCACGCAAGCTTGTATGCTTGTTAATGGCAGACAAGGGCTCGACCCTGCACGACACAAAAGTATCCTTGCAGCTCTATCAAACAATAGGAGAACCTTCGCTGTATCACGGCGAAGGTGAGGCGGGGGCTGGAGTGGCTCAGACCGGCCTAGGTGTGCGTGCCTAGGTCGGATTGTGACCGTGTGAGTGGGTTTGTTCGGTGGAAGTGTGGAATGCGTGTGGCGGTCTGTGAGTGGGCGGAAAGTGTTCAATGGTCGATGGCAGAGGTGAAGAGGTTGGTCGCAAGACGTGTGGAGGAGTGGAGTGATGGGTGCGTCTCACCAGAGGTCGGTCGGAGATGGAGAAGATGGCGGTGGACAGTGGTAGTCGAGGGATCTTTTGTGAAATAGAAGGAGGGGAATTGAAGAGGGGATAGAGAGGAGTAATTCTAACCAAACTATGTGGACGAAGGGGGAGAGGTGGCGACTGGCGGTACTTGCTGTCGTCGGAGAAGAAGGTGTCTAGTGGAGGGAGACGGCAGCGACGACGGGGCTAAAGATGCTCGCGCGGGTGTTGCGCGATGCGAAGGAAGATGGTGAGGGTGGCTTTGCCACTGATATTGTGGCAGAGCGACTAGAAGGAGGAGGGAGGCTCACTAGAGTTCGCTGGACTTCTTGACCGGAGGAGAGGAAGATGAAATTGGGGTGGATCTCTGGCCAAGTCAAGCTGAACAGGTGTGGCTGGGGTTGAGGATCCTTTTATAGATGCTGGCAGGGGCTCTTGTGTTTGGAAGACAAGCTTCTAAGTGTGCGAATCCTCACCAGAGATGGAAACTATTGGTGACCCAAATCTCTCGTGCGTTCGCATGAGAGATTGGGTACGAATCAGAGACTAGGACCATGCTCAGATGGAAGGGAATTCCTCAGAGAATCTCCCTTCCAAATCTGGGAGGAGATCTCTGAGGAATCAGGGAGTACTTCCCCTCCATTCCTTACTAGAGTAGGATTTCTCCCCATTAATGGTAGAGGGACCTATTTGTAATAGTGGCGAGGAAGTTAGGGGGGTCTGTGCAATTATTTTCAAAAGATAGGGGCCAAAATGTAATTGGGTGTACTATTTTGCAAAGTAGGTCAAGATGGCCTCCCCTTAGGTCCAAATTTTGGTAGAAACCTAATTTGGACCTAAGGAATCCAATGGTGAAGTTGGAAGTTAGGTTTGACCACGTTTTACTGGACATTTTTCTGAAAAACCCCAATTAGGTCAATTAATGAACTAGGATACCAGTCTAGGTCAAAATAGGTTCCAAAGGCCAAATTGAAGGTTCTAAACCCTAGGGGAAATTTTTTCATGAATTTTAGAGGGTTTAGTTGATTTTTATTCTCTCCAGAACCTTGTTGAATTAAGCGGGTCTATTTTTGGGTTACAGAATGTCATTTAATTCTTAGATTGCACAATAACCCATTTCTGACTGAACCAACCCACTTTTTATCTTATTCAGATCATTTGACATATGTTTTGTCTCTAAGAAATCCCGTTTATGTCATGCAATGGTGAAATTGCAGTTTTAACCTTTATTTCATATTTTCTTCTCAGAACACTTATTCCTTGAATTAAGCCCTTCTCAAGGTTATGTAGGAGCTCTTATTCTCTTTATTAGGTCAAAATGAGCTAGTTAGGGCTCATGATGAGGCTCTCATCATACCCCCTTGCCTAGCTTTTGCTAATCCCTGAGTAAAATTTTAAGATTTTAACTTCTATTCTAGACCTTGAGTTTCTGTCACTAGTTATGATAAGTGCTTTTGTTCTTCTTTTGATTAGGTTAAAAATGTTGACAATAGGCCTAGAGATACTCAAGTATCAACCAAAATCCGAACCTGACCTGCTTTAGCCTCAATCCTGCATAAAGGTTCTTAAGGCCCGCAGAAACTATCCTACAGTTCGTTGGACTCCGCGGTTAAAGCACCCGTGCTTGAGACATTTTTAGCTTAGGTTCAGTTTGCAGTGCGTTTTTGTAAGAGAGAGACAGAGGGTTTATTTGTTTGGAGAGCTTTCTCTCTCTTTTCGTTTTATTTCTAGCTTTGGATTGGCTTCTCAACACGGTCTGTATCGGATTCCTCGTCCCCATCATCAATCCTCAAGGGCCCTGGCAATAGATGCTTCGTGATAGCATTGCCCATGGCAACCCCCAGAACCCTGGCTTTCAAGATTTTGAGATAATCTTGCCCATGGCATTTCGTGGCCGAGTCCTGACCCTGGTAATCGTCATTTCGAGATAATGTCGCCCATGGTATCTGAACCAACAGAGTACTTACATGCCCCCGGTAGGATATTTAAATATCCTAAGAGACAAGCACTGAGGAGACGATATGTTGTTACGCATCTTCGAGGGGAATTTCCCACCTCTCTGCGGTAAGAACTCATCCAAATCAACTTGTGTTGATCGGTCGCTCCTAATCTAGGCAACTTTTTCAGAGCATAAAAATGCTTTTGCGTTATTTTGATAGTTATGCGAACTGAACCAGACTGTGTGTGGATTGGGGTGCTTAGGTTACCGAATCCCACAAACCGAAGGTCAGTTAACGAGGTCGAATACTCCCTAAGCCTTAGACTTAATACTTAAGCTTTGCATTTTCCCCAACCTTTTGAGGATTATCCAGATCTTAGCAGGTACATGAATTTTTAAGCCTAAGCATTTAGTCCAGAAGGCGTAAGATCAGCGTTCCTGCTAATCTCTTTTTGTGTCTCCTTAGCACTTTTCTTTCATTTTTCTCTTTTCTTGATGTGGTCTAGCACTTCAGTTAATTCCTTAATCTCTTACTAATGACTATCTCTTTTTATTTTTCATTTTGTGCTCCTTTTTGTCATTTTGCTATTTTTCTCCTCCTTATGATTACATGGCTCACAAAATTTCCTCCCTCCATTTTTTTGTGTTTTTGACATATGTGAATTTTTTTTTGTGAGAATCCTTCTGACTTTTTCTTAGTTTTGTATGTATGCACTTTACCACCCCCCCATGCCTAAGTTTTGCAATGTCCTCATTGTAAATGGAGGGTGTGAAGTAGTGTTGAGGTCAGGGACTTAGAACAGGATACATTAGGTGGGTGAATGGGTTGGAAATGACTGATACGGATGATTTCAAGCTCTGGTACGTGTACTAGAGGTGGGTTCAACTGTCTAAGGCTGAAGTCAAGGTGCAATGGACAAGGAGTATAGATAGATAATCAGACGGGTCTCTATTTTTGGAATGATGGGTTTCCTCCCGTTAAGCGCTAAATTCAATGCCTTTAGTCGAGCGGAACATGGGGTGGAGAGGGAGTGGTCAAATCAGCGAAGTTTTGTAAAACAAGCACTTTGATTAAGAGCCTGGTTGGTCCAACCAAGTGCTTGTTTAGATCAACAGGCTGATGATGCAGCCCAAACCTAATCAGTTTGGTGGGTTGATAGATGTAGATCAATAGATGCGGAACCCACCATATGCAATGTGGCTCGGATGGATATGGAAGTGAAAACTTGGGTTTAGGCTGAGTCGAATCAGCTTGGTCAGAGTAGGGTTCTGAAAAATAATCAGTGCATGGTGTGGAAACCCTACAAGGGTGATCAGAGAATGATGAATCATGTTTTTCAGTTTGATCGATACCCGATGCCCGGTATAGATATGGAGTTGAATCATTTGCAAACGGCTCAGTGAGAGGTGAATCAGAATAGAAATTGAGTTCGATTGCGGGTCAGAGTAGAGGATGGGTTTTGATCAGTTCTGTATGTGTGGAAGAGGTGGCTTCAATGAGAATTGTGTATGAGGGCTCTTCTGGAAAGGAATGACAGGTGGTCTCATGTAGAGAGTCCTCATAGTAACTTTCAAAATCAAAAGCGAATGCCTGGAGAGTTTCTATGGGATACTGAAAATCGGAGTCGAGAAAAGATTCGTATTTTGAGTCGCAATCACTCTCGGCATTTGCTAGTTCTGATTCTTGAGGATCGAAAAGAAATGATTCCATGTTACTAGAACCTGAACTGAAATTAGTGATCTCGGGAATCGAGACCTTAGAATCGGAGTTAGAAAATGAGTCATGTGAGCTGAGGTCGTAGATTGGCTTGTTATAATCAGGAAGCAGATTTTCTCCGATGTTATGGTCAGATTCGAAATCGTCAGAGAGTTTGCGAAAATCAAAATCTGAATGAGATTCAAGATCATGAGTTCCACCATAGAATAAATCATATGCTGTAGATTCAGCAGCCTGATTGGTGTCTAGCCTAGATGTCAATTCTGAGCTTAAAAAGGTGTCCTTATCTGGTAGAGGCTCAGGTTCCAAGGTGGTAGGATAGACCCAATTGAAACCCCACTCGTCCAACTCCTCGGTTTTTGTATCATAAATTGGCATGACTTCCGAAAAGTTGATTGGTTTCTCTGAGGATGTTGGCGAGGGATATTCATCAAATAGAGGCCCAAAATCATATTCTTCATTGAAAAATTGACCTTCCTTATATGGGACCTCAAAATCTTCCCAATAGGTTTCAGATCTAAATTCTAAACTTAGGGTGTGAGTTGAATCACTAGAATCTAGGTCCGAATAACCTTCAAGGGTCACCTTATCAGAATAAGGGGTAGAATTTACACCCTCGAGAGGGTCAATTTTACTCTCATTATTGCAGGAGTTTTGGAATTCTAAGCCTGGTGATTCATGGTCTGGAGTTGGCTCAACATTGTGTTCTCCTGCAATTGGAACTTCCCAACCTTCTTCAATATTAGGCACATTGTACTCCATCTGGGTTGGGAATCCACAACCATTTTGTGCCTCAAACTCGAGATCAGATTGATCCTTTATGTTGTCCCAAGATGGTTCATCCTCTGTTTGTGGCATATACGTGTATTTCTCGTCGATAATTTATTTTAATAATCTCATTATCTCTTCCCATTTTTCAAGATCATCTTGGTGTTGCTACCAAAGTATAGGATTTGTCATGCATTGAAGGTATTCAAGGCTGTGCAATTTTTCTATCTAAATGTATCCTGTGATGAGGATGTCTCGGGTTGATCCTTTTGTGGCTTCTGCCAATAGCACTTGGGCACAAGTTATGATGAAGGTTGTGGTTGTTGGGACATCAACCTGAATGTTTTCTACTGGTGTTGAGGTTTTGTCTTCTTTTTCTTAGAATTTCAGGGCATCCTCAATCATCCTATCTCTCATGGATCTCCGATATTCAGGTTTCTTGAATGGTAGTCCTAAGTGGTTTGGCTGCATATTTGGATCAGGTGGTGGAAGCAAGATGTAGAATCAGAGTTTGAATCAAGATGTAGAATCAAGTTATGAAGCGATTAGATCTGAATAAAGAGTCCCACTGAAAATGTATGTGTATCTCTAAAGAGAAAAGACGAGGGATTGGAGATGTTTTTGACCCAATCAAGGCACCCAAAGACTTTTGGATGATTATGGAGGTTCGGGGCGGATGATACCCCTGGATTAGAAGGTCGTTCACCTGAGAATTACTTGGGCAGCCAGAGAGGGAGAGTCCTGCAAAGACCCCTACACGGTAGAGCATCCCCACGGGTTACAGGGTTTCCCCCACCCGACCTCTCTTGTCACTAAGATTTTAGGTAGACTAGAATGGGGACCTTGACCTCTTAAGTCTATCACTTTTATTTCAAAGGTGCTTTAGGGTTTTCACTTGAACTTTAGATGTTTTGATATTGTGACCTAATTTGGAGGTTGGTTGACTTAAGGGGTCAACTTCACCTGACCTGTCTTAAAGATGGCAGAATGATTCTAGGCTTGGGACCTAGAGACCACCTTGATTTGAATCCCAGTTTATTAGGTCCAAGATTTTAAGATTCAAGTGATTTTAGAGCTCAATTTTTAGGGTTTGTCTTGTTTATATCTCTTCAATCAAGGGTTTGGGTAGCACACTGATGCGGGAGGGTTCATTTCCTTTTATATAGGCATGTGTGACTAGCACTCCAAAAACCCTACTGTTGAAACCCTAATTTGGTTCTATTTCCAATCCTCTTTTTCACAAAAATTTTCTTTGGACTCAAAAACAAGAAGTGTGTTGTCCGTGGAGATTAAGCGTGATTTTTATTAGGCACAGGAATTTTGTGGGATAGGATCTAAGAAATTGCTTCTACTTCAATAAGTTTTGAAAAATTTTCGCAAAATCAGGAAACGTTTGCCTTAAAGATGGTGATTACTATAGAAAGAAGGCAATTGATTCCTAAATAATTGCTTCCTTTTGTCTTTCAAGGATTAGGGGATGGTTTAAGGAGGAAAAGAGATTACCTACCCTGGAGTAGTTGACTTGCAGGAGGGATCTTCTCGTGAAATACCTTGCAAGATCACAACAAAGCAAAGTAGGGCAAGTTAGTGTTCAATATGATCAAAAAAGAAATGCACAGACTAGTGATAAATTGCACGTTGCTCCCTGGCAATGGCGCCAAAATGTTGCAATGCTTTGTCAGGCTTATAAGTCAGTCGCGTTGTAGTATAGGTGACCAAGCATTGACAACAAATAAGAATTTATTACTCAAAAACCTAAGTATCCGAGGTCGAACACAGGGAGCAAATGGAATTTATTCACTAATCTCAATAATGTAATTAAACACTTAGAATTACTAAAAACTTAATTCAGAATATAAATGTAAGAGTTTATGAATTAAATTTATACCAAAAATAGAAGAGTTGGATGTTTGATTCTATGATCAGACGTCTTAAATGATGGCCTCTTATTTTCTTCTCCTTGTAGATTTCTCTTCTTCTTTTCTCTCTTTCTGTCTCTGCTTCAGTTGCTTCTCTTCTGCCTTCTTAGCTTTTGCTTTCTTCCTTCTCTTCTGCACAGTGCCTTTCTTCTTCTTCCACGGACTCCTTCCTTCTTTGGATTGCCTCTCCTTCTGCCTTGTCTTTCCTTCTTCCCTTCTAACTTCTCTTATTTGTGGCTAAGTGTTAGCTTCACCTTGCCTCCTCTGAAGTTCTCTTCTTCTTCCTTTAGCCTTCCTTCCTTCTTCCTTTTGTAGCTAAGTCTGCTTAGCCTCGCTTCACCATGCCTTAGCTTCAGCTGCGCCTTCCTTCTCCTTCTTCAGCCCTGCACACACTGAAGAGCAAAACCTAACCCTACCCTCCCCCGCGTCTCTCTTTCACTCTATTTCTCTCTTTGATACGCTCTCCCAGAGTCGAGTAATTGGGTCGGGTATGCGCCCAAGTCTAGGCACACTGGCGTGGGTGTGATGCGCGAGGAGTGCTCGGATATAGGTATTCGAGTCAGGTGCCAGGTCTGCGGGGGAGTGTCGTGGACGAGGCATGGTGAGTGAGGGTGAGGGACGTCACCCCTGTGTTCTCGAGGTAGACAGCATGAAACACAAATTCAATTTATGTTCCGTGCTGCGCTCTTGCGTTCATGAGGTGATAGTAAATGTCCCATCTGTTTCTGCTGGCACCTGTAGGAAGATGTCTTCACGCAATTGATGCAGCTGAAGGGTTCGCAGCTACGGCTCTCAGGCTAGATTCGCTCACACACTAAACCTGCGTAGCCTGGGATCCTGAAGCCTGGAGCTTGCGGCCTGGAGCTCAGAAGCATGCAAGCTTGTATGCTTGTTATTGGCGAACGAGGGCTCGACCCTGCATGACACAAAAGTAGCCTTGCTGCTCTATCAAACAATAGGAGAACCTTCGCTGTATCACGACGAACGTGAGGCGGGGGTTGGCATGGCTCAGATCGGCCTACGCGTCCGTGCTTAGGACGAACTATGACCGTGTGAGTGGGTTTGTTCGGTGGAAGCGTGGAGCAGGTGTGGCGGTCTGTGAGTGGGCGGAAAGTGTTCGGTGGTCGATGGCGGAGGTGAAGAGGTTGGTGGTGAGACGTGTGGAGGTGTGGAGTGATGGGTGCGTCTCACCAAAGGTCGGCCAGAGATGGAGAAGATGGCGGTGGACAGTGGTAGTCGAGGGATGTTTTATGAAATAGGAGGGGAATTGAAGAGGGGATAGAGAGGAGTAATTCTAACCTAACTAAGTGGATGAAGGGGGAGAGGTGGCCACTGGTGGTACCTGCTGTCGTCGGAGAAGAAGGTGTCTAGTGGAGGGAGACGGCGACGACGACGGGGCTAGAAATGCTCGCGCGGATGTTGCGTGATGCGGAGGAAGATGGTGAGGGCGGCTCTGCCACTGATATTGTGGCAGAGCGACTAGAAGGAGGAGGGAGGCTCGCCGGAGCTCGCTGCACTTCTTGATTGGAAGAAAGGAAGATGAAATTGGGCTGGATCTCTGGCCAAGTCGAGTTGAGCAGGTGCGGCCAGGGTTGAGGATCCTTTTATAGATGCTGGCAGGGGCTCCTATGCTTGGAAGACAAGCTTCCAAGTGTACGAATCCTCACCAGAGATGGAAACTGTTGGAGACCCAAATCTCTCGTGCGTTCGCACGAGAGATTGGGTACGAATCAGAGACTAGGACCATGCTTAGATGGAAGGGAATTCCTCAGAGAATCTCCCTTCCAAATCTGGGAGATCTCTGAGGAATCAGGGAGTACTCCCCCTCCATTCCTCACTAGAGTAGGATTTCTCCCCATTAATGATTTATGGACCTTTTTGTAAGAGTGGAGAAGAAGTTAGGGGGGTCTATGCAATGGTTTTCAAAAGATAGGGGCAAAAATGTAATTGGGTGTACTATTTTTCAAAGTAGGTCAAGATGACCTCCCCTTAGGTCCAAATTTTGGTAAAAAGATAATTTGGACCTAAGAAATTCAATGGTGATGTTGGATTTTAGGTTTGACCACGTTTGACTAAACATTTTGCATAAAAACCCTAATTAGGTCAATTAATGAACTAGGATCCCAATCTAGGTCAAAATAGGTTCCAAAGGCCAAATTGAAGGTTTTGAAACCTAGGGGATATTTTTAAATGAATTTTAGAGGGTTTATTTTATTTTTATTCTGACCAAAACCTTGTTGAATTAAGCGGGTCTGTTTTAGGGTTACAGATGTCATTTAATTTTTGGATTGCACAATAACCCATTTCTGACTGAACCAACCCACTTTTTATCTTATTCAGACCGTTTGACCTATGTTTTGCCTTTGAGAAATCCTATTTATGTCCTGCAATGGTGAAATTACAGTTTGAACCTTTATTTCATGTTTTCTTCTCAGAACACTTATTCCTAGAATTAAGCCCTTCTCAAGGTTATGTAGGAGCTCTTATTCCCTTTCTTAGGTCAAAATGAGCTATTTAGGGTTCATGATGAGGCTCTCATCATGATGTCAGAGTGATTCATCCTCCAAGCGACCATCGAAGGGGATTCTCTCACCTATATCTATCTTTACTACTTTCTAGTGTAGTTTTTCTCGCTTTTATAATTGTAAAAACATTTGATCAATCAATATATGATTGTTCTTCTCCCTCTATATATATATTATTTTTACAAGTAGATTAGTTAGATAAGTTTGCATCGACTTAATCTCTTGCTTGATAAAAATGCCAAAAAAATTAGAAAAGATAAAAACTACAAAAACAAATAAAAAGTGAAACATGGATTTTTCAAAACAAAAGTTCGCCTCTCCGTGTTCGACCCAAGACTCACTTTTCGAGTTTCGGTTATAAATTTTATCTGATCGATGGATTTTCTCGCGAATCGTACTACGACGACGAGTTTTCCAAAATCTAATCCTTTCTCCATGCGAATTCGTAGCTATCAACTCTCTTGTGACGGCCCAAGTCGTCGTGTGCTAACAACTAGCACAAACCACTTACAAGATCACAAACAGCCAACACATAGTCATAGAATATCAATAACAAACATTCATCCATAATGCATTAAATGAAAAATAATTAAAGTGCTGACAACATGATGAAATTCACCACAAAAGCAAAAAGTAAAAAGTGCTCGTATAGTCACAAAAAGATAGAAATAAAATCTAACAGCAAAAAGGAAACAACTAAGAGCCACTTGCTCAGTATGGACTGTTTCCTTAAGTAGGATCCGATTCTGTAGGGGACTGACCAAGAGCAGTCGCGGTACCCGACTACGCTGCAACACCTGAGTACGGAACCCAAGAAATACGTTAGTAAAAGCTGAGTAGAGTAGAACAATTACAACAATTAGTAACAGTGAGAAGAGTAAAAGAAAGAGGGAACTATTGATGAGAGAATCATTATGGCTCCTAATTAACACTAATTAGCTAGTTTCCTTAGCTAATTATCAAAGAATACCAAATACAAGGTTAATTATAATATATAGACAAAATAGTAAGGACCTAAAAAATGTGTTTAAATAACTTAATTAAGGTATATTTAATGTTAATTTAAGTTTAATTAGTAAATAGGACTCAAATCAAGACCATTTAGCTATATAAAGTTATATATAAATAATTTATACCTAAGTAATTAATTTATTTACCTTAAAGTTAATCACTTTAATAAATATATCTAAATTAGGAAAAAATGTAATTTCAAGAAATAAATATGTTATTTACATTATTTATAATTATATAAAAAAAGTTGAAAAATAAATAAATTAAAACAAGCCATAAAATCCATTATTTACATTTATGCCCTTAATTTTTATTTCACTTGAGTCCCTTTATATCGTTCAGGTCCTTCACTAGTTACGTTCAAGTCCTTGTGTACACCTTCTTCAACCCATTCATTTTCTTGGATGGCCTAGAAGCTTTGGTTACGCCACCCTCCGATCATTGCTCATCCTGCATTTCGCAGCCGCCATTGCTGATCTCACCTTCATCTTTTCATCCCACGATCTAGATTCTTCTCTAATCCTATTTTTATTAGGTGACTAAGTTCACCAGCGTCAGGGATGGTGCCGGTGGTCACTATGAATCTAGACCTATTTTGTCCAGATACACCTCCCTTCACCACCTCTCCACCTTTAAATAGTCCTCCACTCCTCCGATCTCGATTAGCAACCCCCTTCCTTCTTCTAAAACTGTGGTTGTTCAGTAGGTTTCCTCTTACCTCTAGAGTCTTCTTCCTTCATTTCTCGAGTGCTACCGTTGAGGAGCACTACCTCTCTCACCTCCTCTTCCTCTCCTTCGCCCTGCCACTAGTGTTGAAGCACCTTAATAGCTTTGATTCTTCTTGCTTTGATCAGTCGGAGCTCCCCTCTCACCAAAGTTTGATTTCGATCTCGTTCTCACCCTACCAATGGTCAGATCCCTCACCTCCTTCATTAGGTAAGTAGTCTAGCTTCTTAGGCATAGTTTTTAACACTTAGGTGAGTAATGGTAAGGAGTAGGTGTAATTAGTTCAATTTCCCATTGTCTTCTCTGTCTCCAGCGAGGTCAATTCTGACTTTGCTGGACTTTGATTTGTGATTTCAACCACTTGATTATATTCCTCAACTTCTCATGATCACCCTCCACCTTCTCCCTTATTAATTTGATCATATATTCGTCTAATCCATATCACCTTCACCGGAGCACCTCCACTGTCTATGGCGGAGGTCTCCGATCTAATCCACATCCAATTAGGGCCCTTCGTAGCTAATTAATCACATTAGGGCCTTTTTGTCCTATCTAATTAAATCTAATATCACATCTACAAAAAATGCCTAATTCAAGTCAACTTCTTAAGCTCGCTGTTAATGGCAGCTCAAGAAGAGTCTATTTACTAATTACGTTCACATAAATCATTATAACACCTCCACGATCAATTCTCCTCACTCAATTGAGTGAGAGGTTGATTCTTGAGTTCGTTCAAACTCAAGTTGTTTTGTTAGTAAATTTCTTGATCAATCCATCTCTTTGATAATAAATTGGATCTATTGATGTGTTCTTGAGGTTCTTTGCAACCTATGATGGGAACACCATCATGAGTCTTAACTAGCTCTTTTTGACCTAGAAAAGAGAACAAAAGCTCCTACATAACAAAGTGAAGGGCCTAACTCAAGAAATAACTGGTTTGAAAGAAAAGCAAGAAATAAAGGGTAAAATTGCAAATTTTACCATTGCAGTGCAACAATGGGATTTCTCAGGGGCCAAACATAGGTCAAGAGGCCTTAACAAGATAAAAAGTGGGTTGGTTCAAACAGAAAAGGGTTAATGTGAAATATGGGAATTAAATGACTTTTTGTAACCCTAAAATAGACCCACTTAATTTAACAAGGTTTTGGTCGAGATAAAATTCACCTAAACCCTCTAAAATTCATGGAAAAATATCCTCTATGGTTTAGAACCTTTAATTTGGCCTTTAGAACCTATTTTGACCTAAATAGGAGTCTTAGTCAAATGTTTGCCCTAAATTGGGTTTTTGTTTAAAATGCCTAGTCAAACGTGATCAAACCTAAAATCCAACTTCACCATTGGATTCTCTAGGTCTAAATTAGGCTTATACCAAAATTTGGACCTAAGGGGAGTTCATCTTGACCTACTTTGCAAAATAGTCCAACCAAATTACATTTAGACCCCTAGTGATGTAAACACATTTACACTACTTAAGATGTCTATTTATGCATGTTCTTAAGCATAGGATTGCATTTCATGATATAAATATTGCATAACATGCATCATCTTGCATTTAGAGTAGTTTGAATAAAATGGAGGTTAATTGTCTCCTTTTATGTGCTTGGACAGGGCAAACATTTTATCGGGGCCTCGGATCGAGGATCCAACCGTATGGATGTGATCAGCGCGACGACTGGAGTTCAACGACTCCAAGATCGCCCTAATTAGGCATCTGTAGCATCAGATAGTGACCAGGGAACCCTAGAAGGTCAAGGGCCAGGATGGTGTAAATCCACTCTTCAAATGACAAATCTGACCGCACGGATGAATTCGGATCGACGATTGCAGCCCAACGACGTAAAAATCAAGTCAATCCGACATCCATGGCACCATCTACAACTTCCAGAAGATGGACGGCCAAGATGGCACCACGTGGTGCCATCCTGGCCGCCCAAACAGTCGCATGCAATCTCTGAAGGCCTCGCACCCGCTCCCTCTCCGCCGTTGGATCTCGATCCAACGGCTGTGGTCAGCCGCGCCTAAAAGCGCCCGCTTGACCATCCGTACCTTGTAGCGCAGCGGTCGAGCGCGTTTACGCGAGCTGCGGGCGCGGGTTCGAGCCGCAACGAAGGGGAGGAAGGCACGGGCGAGCGAGCGCGGGAGGGCATTGGATCTTTATTGGACGGTCGTCTGTGCTCAATCGAGATCACGCGCTATTGCACGCGCGGCATTGACGTGCGATCGTACGCGCCAGGCGGGCGATCACGCGTCTTAAGCCATCCGATCTCGTGATCGGACGGCTGAGATCTGAAGTACGTGGGCGTAGGCGTTGAAGAATTGGGCAGCTGAGGCGCGCGTGGGCGCGGGAGCTACGCCCACGTTGGGGGCTTTAGTGACGGATTTATCCGTCACTAAAGACCCCTCATTTATTATTTTAAAGTTGTAATGACCATTTTGCCCCCACTCCTTGCAACTATAAAAGGAGACCCCCTCCATACGAAATTCTCATCCCTTCCTTCTCTTCTCTACCTCTCCAAAGCTCAAGAGAAGCTTGTCCCACACCCGGGATGCTTCTCGCGAGATAAAGTCCAAATTTTCGTCCCCCTTCGGAAGTGGATCCCGCGACGACGAAGGCGTGCTGCTCCGTTCCCATTCTTCTGCTTCGTCCTCCTTCATCCTACTTCGTCTTCCTTCGTCCAGGCGTCATCCCGTCCGGCTCGTCCTCCAAGCGACCGTCGAGGAGGATTTCTCTCTCCCTATTCTTTTTACTGCTTTCTAGTATAGATTTACTACTTTCTAGAGTAGTTCTGTTCGTCCTCCAAGCGACCGGCGAGGAGGACATTTCTCCCTCCATTCTTTTAATGCTTTTTAGTGTAAATTTATCACTTTCTAGTGCAATTGTTCTATGTTTTCTAGTTGTAATGAACAATCTTCTTAATGATAAATTCTTTGTTTATTCTACATCTCATTTTGATTTCTATGTGTAATATTCTGTCTCTCTCTTACCCTCTCTCTCTTCTATTTATTGTAAATAATTAGACAGTTTTAAATTGAATTACTTCGTGACAAATAAAAAGAAGCGCGTAGTTTTTAAATCAAACGTCCGCCTCCCTATGTTCGACCCGGAATTTTCATTTCAGTATAAATTTTATTTGTTGAACACGAATTCTTCGCTTTCAAGCTACAACGACAGGTTTTCCAAAACCAAACACGTTAGCGTAGCGATTTGTGCGCTCAACATTTTGGCGCCATTGCCGGGGAGGCGACGCTCTTTGATTTCTCTTCGCATTTGTAACTTACAAATCACTTACCTCACTTTTCTCCTTTCTTATTGTAATTGTAGGTACTCTTTTGAGACGAGCAAAAGTGGTAGATTGGAGTAAAGTGCTGTGGAAGGTTTTGTAAGTTATCCCCCATTCTTTCCCCCTCTATAGATTTCATTCGCCACATTAAATCCAAATTTCAATTAACCTAGGTGTTTGCATAAATCCTAGGAATAGTTTGGTTGTTTGGATTCTCACTCACATTCATTCCACCTTCATTTATATAAAAAAAAATAAAAAGATAATTTTGTGGGGCAATTTTCAACAAACACACAACGTACACCCACATTTAAAGGCACTTAACCGAATTGATTTGTTTCTACTCAACCGGGTTCTGATCTATGGAACCGGTACACATGAAGCAACACGTAAAAGAGTAGAAATCATTCCAAGTTAACCATCTTTGTGTGCCTAACTTAGTGGTGCATTTGTGGCCATTTGTTTGAGTTGTTTAGGCTGCACCACTTCAAATAAAATCAATTAATCAAGTAGCTGCCAATTAGGTTCAACTCTTAGGGATTTACCAGGCACTCCACATTCTTTTTAAGCTTTAAAGGAAAACATCTTCACCTGTGCTTGCAAAACTTGGTGTGTCAACGAAACTTGTTTTAAAATACCTAAAGTTGAATCCTAAAAGCTACTAAGCAAGATTTGAACCTTAAAGTTCACCGCATCAAAAAAATAATCTTGCTTGAAAACCACTGGTTGTGCACGCACACACGAATCAATCAATCATTAAGGGCACAACCCATTTAAAGGGCCCATCAAATTCCAAAGCACATTCAAACCTAGCCCTAAATAAAAAGAGTAGACGTTGGCCTTAAGGATTGAACTCGCTCTTCAGAACTCAGAACGAGATTATTTTCGATTAGTCTATTTCTATTGTTCAATCTGATGTCTAGCTAGGGGAGCAGAGTCAAACGATCGCGGCTGGGGGGTACACTAGGCACCGGAGGCGCAAGCCGAAGGAAGAACCTTCTCCCCAGTCCCTCCTTCTAACTGGTTGGATAGAACAGACGGGAGTAGATAAAATCGTTCCTTTTTCTCAAGACAGGTTTTGGGAGTCTGTAGGTCTGTAGGCTAACCCAATTAAGGACAGGTTTGATTGTTTGAATTGCAGGGTGCCTTTCTTCCTCTCGTGTATCATGAATCCTTCCACATATTTCACGCATTTCCGCTCTTTCCCTCCTGTTGTGAATTATCCTCAACATGATGATTATCCCGACTCGTATTGTAATCTACCATCAGTCAGTTGGGATAATTCGGATTGGGGATACAATTTCGGACCCCCGTGTTTAGGGTCTAACCCAGAACACTTTGATTCTGATTTCTATCCTTCTCAGAGCTACATCGATTATATATCATCTTCCTTTCATGCACAACCTAATACGATCTACAATAAAGAAGGATACACTGATCTTTACCCATCCTCTAATTTCACTGCCTTTAGGTCATCACCATCTTTTGAACAATCTGAAATGACCTATTTTCAGGAAGGGTATAACGAATCTCAATTCGTTAATTCCCCTGCATTGATACCAAACTCGCCCAATCCTGAACCAACTCATTTGGTTCAGGTTAACCAGGTTCAAGATAAGGTTCTGGCTAACTTAAGGAATATCATACAATCTTTAGAAGTTCAGCCAATACCTTGCATTGAGAGATTGGAGCCCCTGATTGAAATGATTGATGATTTGAAGAAGTCTTTGTTGGATTGGCTCCAGGACGTTAAGGATAAGAACCTGGGTGAGTTTCTACTTGGGAAATTAGCGAAATTAAGGATGAGATTCGTGGTTGCTTTGATTCAATCTTGGGATGATTCCCAGGATGAACCCTCTTCAGGAAAGCCAATGACAGAACCCGCTCAGGCACCTGTTGGGGGGGACACGTGTTATGACCAGATTGAATTAAAGCGACCAATTAAGGAAGATCTGATTTCTTCACCTGAGATCCCTGAGCTGGGTTACGAGGAGACGTATGTCTCCTGGGAACAGAAAGTGACAAATGATTATTGGACATACATTGATATGGATCCTGATTTCTTTGATGGTGAAGATTCAAGTTGCGAAGTCTCACACGAGTTTTCAGAACACGATTTTTGTGAGACGATTGGGCCTGAGGAATCTAATAGATCATTTGATAGCCCAATAATTGAGGAAACTGATCTTAGGGCACACATTATGGATCCAGAATTACATTTTCTGGAGGATTCAATTCAATGCCCTGATTGTCAATTACACCCCGTTGAGCTTATTGATGATTCTAATTCTGAGATAATTAGACCCAAGTCAATTTTGATTCTGCCACATCATTTAGACTTGGAGATTTCAGATGGGGTGATTAATATACAAGAGGTCCTGGAATTTGGTATGCTGAATGAGGAGGATAGGAGCTGGGAAGTTCTGATTTGGGAAGTTAATTTTGGAGGAAATGGAAGATTGAGTCGAAGGGTTCCTTTTAAGCTGAAACCATCAAATCAGAACCCTTACGACATTTGTTTCGAGGATGCCAAACTCAAGCACACATTCAACGATTATCCTTTTGAGCTTCAATTCTCTGTAACCCGACTTTTTGGTCTTGGGTTGCATCCTCATAAATCGCAGGCCCGACCCTACTTGCATTCTGATTTCAGGTTTTGGATAATTTTTATCCAGAACCTAAGATATTCTCAATTATGGGGAATGGGTCTGCACCACAATCTGGTCCACATCTGTGGACCGCTGTTGATAGGTCAGAGGATTCTTCTGTTTATTTTAATTCTGACCTGCACTTGTGAATTTTTCATTTCTTTTCTTTGTATAGTGTGCCTAGCTGGAGGCACTAAACGTAGCACATATACAGTTCTTTTTAGTTTCCATCTCGGAGCGGACCTAACATTCACGTAATTCAGGTGCTTTCTACACTTTTCCACTCTGTTTTATGTCTTTTTAATACAATGAGGTCATTGCATTAGATAGGCATAGGGGGGTGGATATTTATCTCTGAATTCATTCGTCAGCTCCGTGGATTTATTTTATTTTCTTTTATAAAAAAAATCGAAATTAGGAAAGAGAATTTGGGTTTAAGAAAATTTTCAATCTTAGGAAATACTACATTATGATTTGAACACAAAGACCCTTCAGGTCTTTGGACTTAATCAGCCTGTGTATCCACTAAAATGTGGATTTATTTTTCGAGTTCTCGCCAACCTAAATTTTATTTTAATTGAAGTAAATAAGTTTGGGTGATAAGTACATGACTTATCAACCCGCCCTCTGATTTGAGGGAATTTTGAGTCTTAAGCATCTACACACTTTCTTTGCACTGACTCGTTGTTCGGCGATTTTAATGGAAATTGGGTAGCTAATGAACCTTCTAGGGTGAAATGGCTGGCAAGTTATCGTGGGTAACAGCCCATAGGTAGGTTGTCCAAAGCCAAGTCATTGGACCTTTTTCTTTTTCCTGCCCTTAGGTAAATCTTAGACCAGGGAAGCCACCTACTTAAAAAAAAAAGAAATCAAAAAGAAAAGGAGAAAAGAAAAAAAAAAGCCACACTTCACCGCACGAGTATGGCTGGCAAGTTGTTGGTGGTAACAGCTCATCGACCGGTTGTCCAGAACCCAGCTCAGGAAATGCACTAAAAATTTTCAAAACACTTAGGAAGAAGCGGAGAAGTAGAATAAACCGGGGAGATATACACTGGATTCACCCTTGTGTTGACCCCGTAAAAAAATAAAAGTAGGGAGAAAGCTACCAGTTGTAAAGATACACCTTTAGGTAGAATTCTTTTTGAGGTCACCTAGAGGCGTAAAAACCCGAAGTCCGTTTTAACTGTCGGTCAACGAGTCTATCACAATCACAATAAGATGCTTAAAGCTTAGGGTTCTCATCAAATCTTGGGTGAGTTGAATGGTCATAGAAAGCCACTCTTAAACCCTAAAATTTGAAAATAAAAAAAAATTAGAAAAAAAAAGAGTAAAAAGAGAAAAAGAATTTTTTCTTTGAATAAGGCTAGGGCTTGAGGCTGTCTGCATTTTGGCAGATACTCGGGTGCTGTTGTGTCTTTGAAAGTTCAGTTCCTAAGTAGACAATTTCTTAATGATTGAAAATAACTCATGCCCAAATAATCCAACCTAATTCTTTTATAAATAGCATATAGTTTTTTCTAGGGACTAGCAAAAGATAGGCATGGGGGTATGATGTAAACACATTTACATTTCTTAAGATATCTATTTATGCATGTTCTTAAGCATAGGATTGCATTTCATGATATAAATATTGCATAATATGCATCATCTTGCATTTAGAGTAGTTTGAATAAAATGGAGGTTAATTGTCTCCTTTTATGTGCTTGGATAGGGAAAACATTTTATCGGAGCCTCGGATCGAAGATCCAACCGTATGGATGTGATCAGGGCGACGATTGGAGTTCAACGACTCCAAGATCGCCCTAATCAGGCATCCATAGTATCAGATAGTGACAGGGGAACCCTAGAAGATCAAGGGCTAGGATGGTGTAAATCTGCACTTCAAATGAAAAATCCAACCGCACGAATGAATTCGGATCGACGATTGCAGCCCAACGACGCAAAAATCAAGTCAATTCGACATCCGTGGCACCATCTACAACTTCCAGAAGATGGACGGCCAAGATGGCACCATGTGGCACCATCCCGGCCACCCAAAAGGCCGCATGCAATCTCTGAAGGCCCCTCACCCGCTCCCTCTCCGCCGTTGGATCTCGATCCAATGGCTGTGGTCAGCCGCACCTAAAAGCGCCTGCTTGACCATTCGCGCCTTGTAGCGTAGCGGTCGAGCGTGCTTACGCGAGTTGCGGGCGCGGGTTCGAGCCGCAGCGAAGGGGAGGAAGGTGCGGGCGAGCGAGTGCGGGGGGGCATTGGATCTTGATCGGATGGCCGTCTGCGCTCAATCGAGATCACGCGCTATTGCACGCGCGGCATGGATGCGCGATCGTATGCGCCAGGCAGGCAATCACGCGTCTTAAGCCGTCTGATCTCGCGATTGGATGGCTGAGATCTGAAGTATGTGGGCGTAGGCGTTGAAGAAGCGGGCAGCTGAGGAGGCATGCGTGGGCGTGGGAGCTACGCCCACGTTGGGGGCTTTAGTGACGGATTTATCCATCACTAAAGACCCCTCATTTATTATTTTAAAGTTGTAATGACCATTTTTCCCCCACTCCTTGCAACTATAAAAGGAGACCCCCTCCATACGAAATTCTCATCCCTTCCTTCTCTTCTCTACCTGTCCAAAGCTCAAGAGAAGCATGTCCCACACCCGGGATGCTTCTCGTGAGATAAAGTCCAAATTTTCGTCCCCCTTCGGAAGTGGATCTCGCGACGACGACGGTGTGCTGCTCCGTTCCCATTCTTCTGCTTCGTCCTCCTTCGTCTTGCTTCGTCCTCCTTCGTCCAGGCGTCGTCTCGTCCGGCTCGTCCTCCAAGCGACCGTCGAGGAGGATTTCTCTCCCTATTCTTTTTACTGCTTTCTAATATAGATTTACTGCTTTCTAGAGTAGTTCTGTTCGTCCTCCAAGCGACCATCGAGGAGGACATTTCTCCCTCCACTCTTTTAATGCTTTCTAGAGTAAATTTATCACTTTCTAGTGCAATTGTTCTATGCTTTCTAGTTGTAATGAACAATCTTCTTAATGATAAATTCTTTGTTTATTCTACATCTCATTTTGATTTCTATGTGTAATATTCACTCTCTCTCTTACCCTCTCTCTCTCTTCTATTTATTGTAAATAATTAGACAGTTTTAAATTTAATTACTTCGTGACAAATAAAAAGAAGCACGTAGTTTTTAAATCAAACGTCCGCCTCCCTGTGTTCGACCTGGAATTTTCATTTCGGTATAAATTTTATTTGTTGAACACCTAGCTTTTGAAAACTCTTGCAGAGACCCCCCTAGCTTCCTTTTCATTCTTTGCAATTAGGTCCCTCCACCATTACAGCGGAGGAATCCTACTTCGGCGAGGATTCGAGGGGGTCCTTTCGTCTTTAAATTAGGTTAGGTATTTCCCCCTTCTCCCCTCTTCCTGTTTCCCCCTCTTTATTTCCCAAAATACCCCTCGATGCTCACAGACCATCACCATCTTCTCCACCTCCGACAAACCACCGGCAAGGTGCATCCACCACTCCATGCAACCACCCACCTCACCAGCCACCTCAGAAGCTCCACCACATTCTACTAATCATTTTCCCCCTTTCCATTGATCGCCACATGCTCCACACATTTCCCCTGAACAAACCCAACTCCACAGCCACAGGGTGACCTAGGCATGCATGCCCAGGCCATCCCACGCCACGCCGACCACCGAGACATCTTCGCCGTGCCACGGTGAAGCTTTCTACAAGTTTTGATGAGGCCACAAGGCTGTGTTGCATGAATGCAAGTTCTAATCTCTATCGCCATTGAAGTAGGAACGAAGCTTACTTGCAAGCTTGTGCTAGGAAGCCTCACTCTAGGCTTTAGGTCCCAGGTGATGCGGATTCGTCTCATGCACACCTTCAGCCAAGTGATTGGCTTTGTAGGGCATCGCATCTGCTGCAATTGAGCACGACACCTGCGGGCACGCGTGAGAAGCGGGTGGGACATTTAGTCCCACCTCGGAAACTTTTGAGTGGGCGGTGTGGTATAAGATGCAAAAGTGCCCGGGGCTTATCGCCTCCTGACACGAAGTGAGGTGCCACTCATCCCATGAAAGCCTTGTCTGCGACACACGCCTCCGAGGATCTGGCTCTGACCTGACTACCTGTGCACTCCTTGCCCACCACCCACGTCAGTGGGCTTGGTTCTGGGTGCGCTGACTCGACCCGTTTACCCGAGAAAGCTCTGGGAGAGTGAGCCTAAAAGAGAGAAAGGAGAGAGAGTTTGTAGGGGAGGGTAGGGGTAGGTTTTTCTCTTGCAGGGAAAGGAAAAGAAGGGACCAAGGTCGAAGCCAGGGAAGAAAGGAGGAGGAAGCCAAAGGTGTAGCTAAGGAAGAGTGGCAGCCACAACAGCTAAGGAAGGAAGAAGAAGCTAAGGAGAAGAAGCCACGGAGGAAGCTAAGGAAAAAAAAGTTAAGGAAGGAGAAGGCACGACTGAAGAGAAGGCAAAGCTGAAGAGAAGCTGAAGCCAAAGAAAGAAGGAAGAAGAAGAGCTGAAGGCTAGAGCATAGAGAAGATGACAAAAGCCAAGGCAGGAAGGATCAGAAGAAAGAAGTTGAAGAAGAGCCAGAGAAGAAAGAAGAGAAAGCCACAACATAAAGAAAGAAGAAAGAAGAGAAAGAGAGGAACGAGCCAAAGAAAGAAGCAAAAGAAGAAAGAAAAATCAAACACTTTTTAAGACGTCTGATTCTATAATCAGATGTCCAATTCTTCCCATGTTCTCTTTTATATGTTTTCTAACTACATTTTATTATCCATATACTCATGCTTGACATTTTGAATTATATTTTGAGTAGTTTTATGTGTTCAAAATGCATCTAATATTGAGATTAGTGCATGAATTCCATTTGCTTCTTGTGTTCGACCTCGGACTTAAACTTCGAGTAATAAAATTTATTTATTTTCAAAGCGATTTCAACTATACTACGACGCATTTATTTTAAACTCGATTTCTCTTGGACAAACATTTTGGCACTGTTGCCAAGGAGCAATGCGCAATTCATCACTAATCTCTACATTATTTTGATTATATTTGAGCACTAACTTGCCCTATTTATTTTATTATAATTTTGCGAGGTATTTCACGAGATCTCCCGTGTAAATTAACCACTCCAGGGCAGGTAACTTCTCTCTTCTTCCCTAATCCATCTCCTAATCCTAGGAAGACAAAAAGGAAGCAATCAATTAGAAATCAATCGCCTTATTCTCTTTAGTAATTATCATTTTTTTATGCAAAATTTCTAATTTTCAAAATCTTTTTTCAAATCTTATTGAAGTTGAAACGATTGTTTAGAGATCCCACCCCAAAAATTCCTGTGCCTATTAGGGATCACGCTTAATTTCTAAAACTCCGCGGACTACACACTTCTTGTTTGAAGTCTAAAGAGAACTTCTATGAAAATTAAAGAGGATTGGAAATAAAATGAAATTAGGGTTTCTACAGTAGGGTTTTGGAGTGTTAGTTCATACGTGATTGCATAAAAGGAAAGAAACCCACCCTCATCTGTGTGCTACCCAAATAGTTGATTGAAAGGATCTAATCAAGACAAACACTAAAATCAAGCTCTAAAATCACTTGAACCTTAAAAACCTTGGACCTAACAACCTTAGAGTCAAATCAGGGTGATTTCTAGGTCTTGACCTAGAATCATTCTACCATCTTTAGGGTAGGTCAGGTGAAGTTGGACTACATTGTAGGCCAACCAACCTCCAAATTAGGTCACAAAGCCAAAACATCTAAAGTTCCAGTGGAACCCTAAGCACCTTTGATCTTAAATAAAAGTGGTAGACTTAAGAGGTCAAGGTCTCCATTCTGGTCTACCTGCAATCTTAGTGACAAGAGAGGTTGGGTGGGGGAAACCCTGTAACCCGTGGGGATGCTCTACCGTGTAGGGGTCTTTGCAGGACTCTCCTTCTCTGGCTGCCTAGGTAATTCTCAGGTGGATGACTTTCTGATCCAGAGGTATCATCCACCCAAACCTCCATAGTCATCCAAACATCTTTGGGTGCCTTGATTGGGTCAAAAACACATCCAGTCCCTCATCCCTTCTATTTAGAGCACACACAGATTTTCAGTGGGATTCTCTATTCAGAACACTTCATTCTAAGATACAAATTTTGATTCTACATCTTGATTCCACCATCAGATCCAAAAATGTAGCCTGGCTACTTAGGATCACCATTCAAGAAACCTGAATCACAAAGATCCATGAGAGATAGGATTATTGAGGATGCCCTTGAATTCTATGAAACTGAATACAAAATCTCAACACCAGTAGAAGACATTCAGGTTAGTGTACCGACAACAACAACCTTCATCATAAACTGTGCCCAAGTGTTATTGACAGAAGCCACAAAAGGATCAACCCAAGACATTCTCATAATAGGATACATTGAGATAGAAAAATTGCATAACTTTGAATACCTTCAATGCATGACAAATCCTGCACTTTGGGAACAACACCAAGATGATCTTGAAAAATGGGAAGAGATGATGAGATTATTGAAACAAGTTATTAATCAGAAATACCCATACACGCCCCAAACAGACGAACCATCTTGGAATAGTATTGAGGATCAATCCGATTTCCCAAACTCCAAGTTTGAGGCACAAAGTTGTTATGGATTCCCAACTGAGATGGAATACAACATGCCTGATCTTGAATTAGGGTGGGAAGTCCCAATTGCAGGAGAACATGATTTGGAGCCAGCCTTAGAAACTGGATCACCAAGCATAGAATTCTGAGACTCCTGCAATGATGAATTTAGAACTGAACCTCTCGAGGGTGCAAATCCCACCCCTTATTCTGATAAGGTGACCCTCGAAGGTAATTCTGACCTAGATTCTAGTAATTCAACCCACATCCTCAGCCTAGAATCTGGATCTGAAACTGATTGGGAAGATTACGAGGTCCCGTATGATGAAGATCAAAATTTCAATGAAGAATATGATTTCGGGCCTTTATTTGATGAATATCCCTCTCCAACATCCTCAGAGATACAGATCAATTTTTCAGAAGTCACGCCAATCTACGATACAGAAATCGAGGAGTTGGACGAGTGGGGTTTTGATTGGGTCTTTCCTACAAGCCTAGAACTTGAACCTAAACCAAATAAGGACACTTTTTTTAGCTCAGAATTTACATATAGGCTAGACCCAAGTCAGGCTGCTAAGTCTACAGCATGTGATTTACTCAGTGGTGGAGCCCATGATCTCGAATCTCATTCAGAACTTGATTTTCGCAATATCTCTGATGATTTCGAATCTTACCATGATTTCGGAGACCCTCTATTTCCTGAATATGAGCCAATCTACGACCTCAGCTCACATGATTCATTCTTTGACTCTGACTCTGAGGTCTCGGTTCCTAAGATCACTGATTTAAGTTCAGGTTCCAGTGAGATGGAATCATTTCTTTTCGATCCTCAGGAATCAAAACCAGAAAATGCCGAGAGTGACTGCAACCTAGAGTTCGAATCTTTTCTTGACTCAGATTTTCCTCATCCTATAGACACTCTTCAGGCATTCACTTTTGAATTTGAGAGCTACTATGAGGACTCTCTAAATGAAACGACCTGTAACTCCTTTCTAGAAGAGCCCTCATAGACAATTCTTATTGAAGCCACCTCCTCAGCATATACAAAACCTATCCAAACCCATTTTCAACCCCGACCCGCAACTGGGCTCAGTTTCTATTCTGATTCCCCTCTTACTGAGCCGATTGCAGATTATTCAACTCCACATCTATACCGAGTTTCGGACATTGATCAGACTGATGACCATGCTCCATCATTCTCTGATCACCCCTGTAGGGTTTCTGCATCATCCACTAATTATTTTACGGATGCCTACTTTGACTAGGCTGACTCGACTCATCCAAACCCCAAATTTACACTTCCACATCCGTCCTAGCTCCATAGCATATGGTGGGTTCCACATCTCTTGATCTACATTTATCAACCTATCAGATTAATAGGGTTTGGGCTGCATCATCAGCCTATGGATTTGAACAAGCACCTAGTTGGACCAACTAGGCTCTTGATCAAGGTGCTTATTCTACAAAACTCCGCTGATTTGACCACTCCCTCTCCATACCATTTCCTACTCAGTTGAAGGCGTTGAATTTAGGCTTAACGGGAGGCAACCTATCATTCCAAAAATCCGAGATCCATCTAATTATCCATCTGTACTTCACGTCTATTGCACCCTGAGTTCAGCCTTAGAACAATTGATCCCACCTCTGGTACACGTGCCAGAGCTTGAAATTGTTTGCAAACAGTAATTCTTGACCCAATCTCCCACCCGATAAATCCTGTTCTAAGTCCCTAAACCCAACATTGTGTCACACCCTCCGTTTACAATGAGGACATTGCAAAACTTAGGCATGGGGGGTGGTAAAGTGCAAACATACAGAAATCAAGAAAAGTCAGAAGGATTCTCACAAAAAATTCACATATGCCAAAAATAAAAAAGTAGAAAATTGTGAAAAAGAACAAAAAAATTGGAGGGAAGAAAATTTTGAGGCCATATAAACATGAGGAGGAAAAGAGCAACATGTCAAGGGGAGCACAAAATGAAAAAGAAAAAAAGAGATAGTCATTAGTAAGAGATTAAGGGATTAACTGAAGTTTTAGACCACATCAGGGAAAAGAGAAATGAAGAAAAGTGCTAATGAGACACAAAAGAGATTAGTAGGAACACTGATCTTAGGCCTTTTGGGCTAGCCTCTTAGGCTTAAACATTCAAGTATTCACTAAGATCTGGATAATTCACAAGAGGTTGGGGAAAATGCGAAGCTTAAGTATTAGGTCTAAGGCTTAGGGAGTATTCAGCCTCGTTGACTGATCTTTAGTTTACGGGACTCGGTAACCTAAGCACCCTAATCCACACACAATTTGGTTCAGTGCGCATAACTATCAAAATCAGGCAAAAGCATTTAAATGTTCTGAAAAAAAAAGTTGCCTAGATTAGGAGCGGTCAATCAACACAAGTTGATTTGGATGAGTTCCCGGCATGGAGAGGCGGGAAATTCCCCTCGAAGATGCGTAACAACATATCATCTCCTCGGTCCTTGTCTCCTAGGATATTTGTATATCCTATTAGGGTCATGTAAGCACCCTGCTGGTTCAAATGCCATGGGCGACATTATCACGAAATGTCGATTGACAGGGTTTGCATTTAGCTACAGAACGCCATGGGTAGGATTATCTCGAAATCTCAAAAGCCAGGGTTCTGGGGGTTGCCATGGGCGGTGCTATCACGAAGCATCGATTTCCAGGGACCTTTGAGGATTGATGATGGGGACAAGGAATCCGATACAGACCGTGTTGAGAAGCCAATCCAAAGCTAGAAATAAAAGAAAAGAGAGAGAAAACTCTCCAAACAAACAAATCCTCTATCTCTCTCTTACAAAAAATGCACTGCAAACTAAACCAAGGCTAGAATTTGTCTCAAGCACGGGTGCTTTAACCGCGGAGTCCAACGGACCTTAGGATAGTTCCTGCGGGCCTTAAAAACCTTCGTGGAGGATCGAGGCTAGAGCTGGTCAGGTTTGAATCTTGGTTGGTACTTGAGTACCTCTAGGCCTATTATCGGCATTCTAACCTAATCAAAAAGAAAAAGATAAAGCACTCATCAAAAATTGTGAAAGAAACTTATGGTCTAGAATAGAAGTTAAAACCTTAAAATTTTGCTAAAATACTAGCAAAAGCTAGGCATGGGGGTATGATGGGAACACCATCATGAGCCCTAACTAGCTCTTTTTGACATAGAAAAGAGAACAAAAGCTCCTACATAACCAAATGAAGGGCCTAACTCAAGGAATAACTAGTTTGAAAGAAAAGTTAGAAACAAAGGGTAAAACTGCAAATTTTACCACTGCAGTGCAACAATGGAATTTCTCAGGGGCTAAACATAGGTCAAGAGGTCTTAACAAGATAAAAAGTGGGTTGGTTTAAACAGAAAAGGGTTAATGTGAAATATGGGAATTAAATGACTTCTTGTAACCCTAAAATAGACCCACTTAATTTAACAAGGTTCTGGTCAAGATAAAATTTACCTAAACCCTCTCAAATTCATGGAAAAATATCCTCTAGAGTTTAGAACCTATTTTGACCTAAATAGGGGTCCTTGTTAAATGTTTGCCCTAAATGGGATTTTTGTGTAAAATGCCCAGTCAAACATAGTCAAACCTAAAATCCAACTTCACCATTAGATTCCTTAGGTCCAAATTAGGTTTATACCAAAATTTGAACTTAAGGGGAGTTCACTTTGACCTACTTTGCAAAACAGTCCAACCCAATTACATTTAGACCCCTATCTTTTGAAAACTCTTACGGATAGCCCCCTAGCTTCCTCATCATTCTTTGCAATTAGGTTCCTCCATCATTACAGCAGAGGAATCCTACTCCGACGAGGATTCGAGGGGGATATCTCGATTCCTCAGAGAATCCCTCTCAAATTTGAAAGGGAGATTCTCAGAGGAATTCCCGTTCGTATGAACCCAATCCTAAGCTCCAAATCCTACTCAATCTCTCATGCGAATGCATGAGAGATTTGGGTATCTCTTGACTTTCCAAGTCCGGTGAGGTAGCCCGTGCTTGGAAGCTTGCCTTCAAAGCACAAGGCCCTCTGCCAAGGGTTATAAAAGGTTCCCCTAACCTTGCCGCAGATCCCCAGCTTGGTTTGGCTAGAGATAACCCCCCAATTTCCTCTCTTCTCCTCTGGCCAAACTCCCCGCGAGCTCCAGCAACCTCTATCTCCTCCTCTCGTCGCTCTGCCACAATACCAGTGGCAGAGTTGCCTCTGCCTCCGTCGTCCACATCGTGCCACACTTGCGCATGCGCCTGCCTCCTCTTTATCATCGTCGTCCCCCTCCAACTGGGTTCTTTGTCTCTGATGGCGGCAGGCATGAGCCGACCGCCATCCTTTATCCTTTCATCTTTAAATTAGGTCAGGTATTTCCCCCTTCTCTCCTCTTCCTGTTTCCCCCTCTTTATTTCCCAAAATACCCCTCGACACTCACAGACCACCACCATCTTCTCCACCTTCAGCAGACCACCGCCGAGGTGCATCCACCACTCCATGCAACCACCCACCTCGCCAGCCACCTCAGAAGCTCGGCCACATTCCATTGATCATTTTCCCCCTTTCCAATGACCGCCACACGCTCCACACATTTCCCCCAAACAAACCTAACTCCACGGCCATAGGGTGACCTAGGCACGCACGCCCAGGCCGCTCACGCCACGTTGACCACTGAGACATCTTCGCCATGCCAGGACAAAGCTTCCTGCAAGTTTTGATGAGGCCACAAGGCCGTGTTGCATGAATGTAGGTTCTGACCTCCGTCGCCATTAAAGCAGGAACGAAGCTTGCTTGCAAGCTTGTGCCAAGCAGCCTCGCTCCAGGCTCCAGGTCTCAGGCAATGCGGATTCGTCTCACTCACACCTTCAGCCAAGTGATTGGCTTTGGAGGGCACCGCATCTGCTGCAATTGAGTGCGACACCTGTGGGCATGTGTGAGAAGCGGGTGGGACATTTAGTCCCACCTCGGAAACTTTCGAGCGGGTGGTGTGGTATAAGATGCAAAGGTGCCAGGGGCTTATCGCCTCTTGACACGGGGTGAGGTCCAACTCATCCCATGAAAGCCTCGTCTGTGACACACACCTCCGCGGATCTGGCTCTGACTCAACTACCCGTGCACTCCTCGCCCACCACCCACGTTGGTGGGCCTGGTTCCGGGCGCGCTGACTTGACTTATTTACCCGAGAAAGCTCTGGGAGAGCGAGCCTAAGAGAGAGAAAGGAGAGAGAGTTCGCGGGGGAGCGTAGGGGTAGGTTTTGCTCTTGTAGGGAAATGAAAAGAAGGGACCAAGGTCGAAGCCAGGGAAGAAAGGAGGAGGAAGCCAAAGGTATAGCTAAGGAAGGAAGAAGAAGCTATGGAGAAGAAGCTGTAGAGGAAGCTAAGGAAAAAAAAGTTAAGGAGAAGGCACGGCTGAAGAGAAGGCAAAGCTGAAGAGAAGTTGAAGCCAAAGAAAGAAGGAAGAAGAAGAGCTGAAGGTCAGAGCATAGAGAAGAAGACAAAAGCCAAGGTAGGAAGGAATAGAAGAAAGAAGCTGAAGGAGAAGAGCCAGAGAAGAAAGAAGAGAAAGCCATGACAAAAAGAAAGAAGAAAGAAGAGTTAGAGAGGAACGAGATAAAGAAAGAAGCAAAAGAAGAAAGAAAAATCAAACACTTTTTAAGATGTCTGATTCTATAATCAGACATCCAATTCTTCCCAAGTTCTCTTTTATATGTTTTCTAGCTACATTTTATTATCCAAATACTCATGCTTGACATTCTGAATTATATTTTGAGTAGTTTTATGTGTTCAATTTGCATCTAATATTGAGATTAGTGCATGAATTCCATTTGCTCCCTGTGTTCGACCTCGGACTTAAACTTCGAGTAATAAAATTTATTCGTTTTCAAAGCGTAATAAGTTCCTAATGTGATTGCAAATCTTTTGGGACAAATTTCAGTGAGTTTGATCGAGGTTTGTAGAAGATTTAGCTCTTTGAGTTGTTTGGGTTGTTTCTGGAACCCAAAGCAGTTCAAAGGCACATTGATGAATTTCAACGCCAAAATTAGCTCAGATCGATCATTCTTCATCTCATAAATTGATTTAGATCAATTCACGACACTTGAACCTATTAGATAAACCTTTTCCTTTTGAATTCCAGTACCTACACCTTCATCAATGGCATTTGAAGCTTTGCTGCTTTCCAAAGCATTCTTCTACCTTCAATCCTCTTCAAACTCCTGCGAAATGCTCTTTTAAGCATTTCTTGACTTTCAATTAAGAGATTAAATGTAGTCTACAGGTCCTTTGACATGATTTCAGCTTGTACACCACGTATTTTATAGGGTGAAAGCACCTTGTTCACTCTTTGATTCCGTGGATCATTGCTGATCCAATCATCAAATTGATGATACAATTGGATAGAGGAGACTTAGAGCTCTTGATTGAGCTCTTGCTCACCTTGAATGGAGTTTTGAGCTGCTCGGAATCGCCATCTGAAGTTCCAACAAAAAAGACATTGGCATGACGGAGATGCAGCTAGTATAGATCCATATTGGTGAAGTAGAAGAATGTGCTGCTGAACAAAATGCAACGCGTAACCCATCGATTAGGTTGAAATGAGAAAAATGACCATACAGGTAACATTGTGCGCGCGCATAGGTGCATGGACCTGGGTGTGTGGACATGGTGGGCCTGTTTGGGCCAAAATATACATAAAATGAACCTAAATGAACTAGAGCTTTTATCTAGTAGTGGATGATCCGACCCGCTAGGGCTGTTGATCCTGTAAAAAATCTAAGTTTGCTCATTAATAAACTTAATTTTTGTTAAATTATGTTAAGTGTTGAAAGACATCTGAAAATGTGATATAAGATGTCTACAAATCTGGAGAGACATTTGAAGAAGAGTTGAAGAATGAAGCCTGAGAATGGCTAAGTGTTGTAATGGGCCTACTTGGGTCTAATTATACAAAAAATGAACCTAAATGAACTAGAGCTTGGATCTAGTAGTGGACCATCCGGCTCACTATGGCCGTTGATCTTGCGAAAAATCCAAGTTCTCTCATTAATAAACAAAATTATTGTTCAATTATGTTAAGTGTTGAAAGACGTCTGAAATTTTGATATAAGACATCTACAAATCTTAAGAGACGTCTAAAGAAGAGGTGAAGAGTGAAGGCTGAGAATGGCTAAGTGTTGTGATGAAATACAAAAGGCATGTGTATTTTAATTAGTTGTAAACATTCTTTTATGCCTTTTATTTTGTACACATTTGTTGTAATTCATTGCATGCTTCCATTGTAATATCATTTGTGTACACTTTCATAATGGAATAATTGCCATGTTTTAAAGCCCAATTTTATATGCAATTGTTTATGTGGTTAACATATTTTGTAATTAGCATTTAATTAAACCAATAATTAATTAAAGTTGCTTAGTTAAGTATATAGTAGTATAGTAACTTATGGTATAGAGTAGTGTCAGATATTAACTAAGTATAGGTAGTTAGTAAGTGTTTAAGTGTAAGAATCGTCTTTTAAGAAATACACATCATAGTATAGGAAGAAATTCGCACAAACACTTAAATTTATAAAACCCAAAATCGATGTGAGTCTGAGGTCGTTCGCAGGTGATTGCGCTTTTGCGCTGTTTGTTAAATTAAGGTTTTAAGTCGTTGCAATGCACAAAAAATAGATTTGCTTTTAAAATTTATAAGACCTAGATAGTGGGGTATCTAGGGTCATCCAAGGAGGCAAGTTTGCAAATCAAAATCCCTTGCTTTAAAGATGGAACTCAACTTTCTTTTTGATGTTTTTGAATATATAGTTTTTATGATTTTGAAATAACGGCAACATGCGAGTTTTTGTTGATAGCGAGAAAACAACTAAAACCTATTCAATAAAGCTAACCCTAAGGTGACAGGTAGAGCCTCTCCCTAAGCTCACCCTAGGCACGTGGAGGCCTAGAATAATTAGGGAGAGGGAGTGAAACAAATGCTAGGAAAAAATTGTAAAAAGCTATGCAACAAAATTGAAAGAAGGCAACTTGAATTAAAATGAACTTGTTCTACACAAAACTCATAGAGGAAAGCTTCTAATCTACTTGAAATGCAAGAACATAAAAACACAAATCCTTTAAATGAAATGGTGAAGATGATGGCTTCTTGCTCCAAGCCTGGTAGCTCCTGGGCTTGAAAAGAGTCCTCCAACTCCTTCCTTGCTATGCTCCTCCAAGATGGTGTCCTCCAAGGTGGAAGCTACCACCTTTAGTTCTCCTCCTCCAAGGGTGGACATCCACCCTAGGTCCTTCTCCTTTGCCTGGCCATCCTCCTTGAAGTAGAATGGCTCTCCTCCTCGGCATGGAACAAGTTGAAGAGTGTGGGGAGAAGAAGGCACCAAAGAGGTGGGTGATGTGCCCCCTTAATCTTCTTCTCTACTCCTCCTTCTTGGCTGTAGGTGTAGGTGGGTATAGGTAGAATAAAACACTAATGGAGGATCATGAAAATGGTGGTAGGTGATGGGTTTTATAGAGTGGGATGGGGGTAGGGTTGGCGTGAATAGGTGGAGGGCTAGGATGGAGTTTGGTGGTGGTTATGGTTGATTAAGTTAATCCTAAGGTGGAGATCACTTGGCACCACCTTAAAGGGTGCAAAGGGGGGTAGTTATAGGTTGAATCCACCCCTTGGTGGACGTCCATGGTGGAGGGGGTGCCTCCATTTTGGTGCCAAAATGGTGTTCTAGAAGGGGGCAATTTTGGAGGGAAAATGGAAGGTGGAGATGGGCTTTAGGCTTAGGTGTAGGGTGGAGATTAAGGCATTTTTGGAGGGAAAAGTTGGTGCCAAAAAGGGGGGTAGTTAGCGTGGTTTTGGTGCCAACTTCTTTGTGACCTTTGGTGGTGGTTGAGGGGTGAAAGGTGGTGATGGTGGTGGTGCCAACTTGGAGTGGATGGAGCTAGCTTAGGTGAGCTTTAGGTAGGGCTTAGTTGGTGGAGCTAGTTAGGTAGAGTTTTAGGGTGGTAAATGCCAAGGGAGCTGGAACCTAGCTAGGCTAGCTTAACTATTAATGGAGTAGAGGAGTAGGCAATGGGAGCTAGGGTTTTTGAAGAGGAGCTGGACAGAAGGAGTCTGGAGGTGAAATGGAGCTGGCAGCTGCTGAAGGGGGTGGCATGGAGCTACTCTGCCTGGCTTAGCTTGCTAGTTCTTTGCTAGCTGCTAAGCCAAGCTAAAGTAAGCTGACTTCTATAATAATGAGTTGAGGTGAGCTGGGTCTGGTGATCCCGGGGAGGATCAAGCTGGTCGAGGTAGCTAAGGTAGCTTAGCTCAACTGAGTTGAGTTAAGCTGAGTCCCCGGGAGCTGGACTTGAGCTTTCTGAGCTGAA
Organism: Thalassia testudinum; assembly: GCA_037157565.1. Taxonomy (NCBI): domain Eukaryota; kingdom Viridiplantae; phylum Streptophyta; class Magnoliopsida; order Alismatales; family Hydrocharitaceae; genus Thalassia; species Thalassia testudinum. Next base: position 28,714,950 of record JAZHRO010000003.1, read on the forward strand.
ATGAAGTCATCTTCAGCTGGCTGGAGTTGAATGGAGCTAGATGTAGCTAGACCTGAGCTGGGATGAACTCCAGTCAACTCAGCTGAGCTAGCTAGGGCTCCTTGTGGGCTAATGGGAGCTGAGATGAGCTAGACTCAGCTAAGTTGAGCTGGATCTGAGCTGACCTGAGCTAGGGTGAGCTAAGATGAGCTCTCTTGAGCTGCCATTCAGATGAGATGAGTTGAATGGAGCTAGGATGAGCTAACCCTAATTCAGGTGAGCTGAATTCTTGCTATGGTGAGCTGGATCAAGCTGAGTTCCAGTTGGTGAGAGCTTCTCCTTCACCAGTTGCCTTTCTGAGTGCTAGGGTTCTAGGGATCTGGCAATCTATTTATCCCTAACACTCACAAAAATATATAAAAAATACAATAAAAAATGCAATGCATGCCTAGCCTAATTTATGCTTAAATGCAACCCAAAAACCCATTTGTGGAGCAAAATCTTAAGAGCTAGGTTTGTTTTAATGCATAAGAATAATGATAAACTGGTGTTTATCACACCCCCATGGTTATCTTTTGCTAGTCTCTTAGCAAAACTTTAATTTTTTGGAAAATGAAATTTTTGGGAAATCTAATTTTTTTGACTTTTGAGGAGAAAAAGATTAAGGGACCTTGGTTGATCTAAGCACAGGAGGCACGGTATTTGTTAAGGATAAACATTGGGATTTATTTTTGGATCAAAAAGTTAGACAAAATGGAATCAATATATCATCTAGAAAATTCACAAATTAACCCCTTGTTAATTCAGATGACTTGAAATTTGTATTTTTAGGATTTTTCTGGCTCTTGAATCTGATTCGCAACTTGTAATATCCTTTAAAACCTTGTGTCCGTGCTTGTGAAAAGCCAACATTTATAAGGGCCTGTTTTTGATTTAAAATTGTTTTTTTCTCCCCCATGCTTATTTTTAGCTTAGTCTTATAACAAATGTGTCGGGATCATCATTCCCATTATCAATCCTCGAGGGGGCTTTAGCGCCAGTACTTCGGGATAGCACTGTCCATGACACCACCCAGGAGCTCACAACCCCAAAGATAATGCAGTGTAAAAGGGCGCTCCAAGCAAAATCAAGCTCTTGCTCCGACACTATAGGTAGAGCACCGTCCAAGACACTTGAGCTACTAAAATGCACTTTAATGCTCCATCTAAAGATATGAAATATAGATATGGAGCAGCGTCAAGGCGGTAACATGTTGACATAGCATCCTCAAAGGAGGCATTTTCCTCCTTCTCGGCGGTGGGAACTCAAACCAATGACCTGCTTCAGACTTTTACAAAGTCCAAACAAGGGAGTTTTTCTAATTTTTAGTTATTTTTAAGTGTTGGGTTATGTGTGAAATTTGACACAGGAAGTTCCGCAAGAAATGCAAGTTTTTCAATTAGAAACTAAGCCAAATACTTTCCATATTACAAAAGAGGATCAAGTCACCTGAACTATCACGAGTTCAGGTGGAATTTTAGAGAAGGATATTTGATTTAGTCTAAAAATAGACCTTGAAATTCTAATGATCAGATCCGTATCCTCATCCCTAGTTTGTTAAAGATTAAATCCCATTGTACCAAAAATGAGTTTTTCAACCTTAGCCTCGATTTCAAAATTTTTCCTCAAAAGGTTTTCAACATTTTTATTTTTTATTTTTGGGTCTGTAAGTAGGAAAATAAAATAGCTAAAGAAAAATGCATGTTTTTTAGGTTTTGAAAATCCTAAATCGATCGTAAAATTTTAAAAACACCCCCCCATGCTTAAGATATGCAATGTTCTCATGCATTAGGAAGGAAAAAGGGATCACCTTAATGAAGAGCGGTAGGGTTTAGGATGGTCAAAACCTGGACAAGGAAAGGAAAAAGGAAAGCAGGAAAAATGATGAGTTACCTCCCATCCAGTGCTATCTTTTACGCCATTCAGCCGGGCATGAAGGTATGCACGGAAGACGGACAATCATGTAAATAATTGGACACTTGAATGCCCTTAAAAAATATTTTTTCCTCAAGATCTCTGAAAAGATGAATGGTAAAGAAGTCAGGATCAAAATGAAATGGAAAAATGGAAGAATGACCCAGATCTGGCCATGGTTTAAGTGTTTGTAAAATTCCAGACTCTCGTGGGTCGGGTGATAGGTCTAATGGAAAGGAAGGGGGAAAGGAGTCAATGGGATGTAGGGTGGGTGAAGTTAGTGTGGATGTTTTTGGTGAAAAATTAGGAAGATTGAAAGAGTAAAAGTCAAACCCTAGTTGATCTGGAAAGTCTCGAACCACAAAATCATCCCATGGTGGTCAAAGCTAAGTAGGATTTGATTAACAAAGATTTCTCACAAATTGCTTCCATTGTATTATCAGTGTCTTCAAAAATTTTATGATCAATGGACCTCTTGGAAGCTTGAAATAAATCTGAGAAAATCTGGTTATTGCAACTTATATTCATTTTCCCAAAATGAGAGTTGATATTAGCTGTTGTGGTAATCAGAAAGGGTCTTCCAAGAATGGTATTAGTGAGAGCTGCAAGTACCTCTATGTCAAGAACCAGAAAATTTATTGGATTTAGACAATTCTGGACCTTGACAACATGATCCTCAATGATTTCCCACGGTTGAATGGTAGATCAATTTCTTAATTGAAATTGAACCTTAATAGGTTTAAAATCACTGAATTGAGATTCCTCGAATAAGATTGGGGGAATGACATTAATGGAGGTACCTAAGTTGAGAGGGGCGGGAAAAAAAATGGTGTCATTTATGACAACTGAGGTGAGGGATTTGCCTGGGTCCTTTTTTGTGAGAGGTAGCTTGCTCTGAACAACTGAGCTTGCTATCTTAAAAAGGACCACCCTTCCTAGATTCTGAGTCTCCCTTGGTGGAGTAAACTTTTCTTTCAAAAATTTAGCAAATGCAGGGGTGGCATCTAGGAGGGGGATATTCTTCTCGACTTGCCCAAATAAGTCCAAAAGATCTTGGTGAGAGGGCTCTGACTTTTGATCAAAAAGATTGGATGGCAGTGTTTGAGAGTGAGAAGTAGGATTTGAATTAAATGTTTTTGGGATTTCTTTTTCTTCTTCCTGAGTGGGGTTAGGAGAGTTGATTTGCATAGGCTGAGAGTTGGTTTCATCAATTTGATTTGAAGGCCCTAAATCAGTGGTGGTGTGCCCACTCCTCAACATATTTGCATATGCAGTTTGGTTATCACTGGGAGGAGGTAGGGGGGCCTGATGTTGATAGAAACCAGGTTGGTACTGAGATATTGGGTTAATAGGAGGATGAACAGTGTGGTTCTGATGTTGGTGTCCACCCGAGTGTTGGTTCCTTTGATTGACAAAGTTTGGTGTGGGCTGAGATGGTGAATGTTATGCAGGTCCTTGAGTCAGAATAACCCCAATTTGATCATTGAGATTGTTAACAACACGGGTGATTTTCGTAGTTTTTCTTTGCATCCCTGCAGGGTTTTCATCATTTGGGCATTGATGTCTTCTTGAGATGGCCCAGATTGATAAGTTTGATTTGAACCATACCCTCCAAATGGGTTTTGTTGTTGGTGAGGAACTGAATTGGTCTAGGACTGAGTCAGATAATTCCTCAAATTAGAGGAATTTTGCAATTGCTCCTGGAAGGTGGAGACATTTTGAGTGGGGTGATGATTTGGATAAATATAATTCCCCGTTGAACCATAGAAAGCCTTAGAATAATGATTATACCCAGCACAGGTTGTATGCAAATTTTGTCTCTTTGGGATGTGAGAAGGGGTGAGATGTGGAATGTGTGGAGCTTGGGTAGGTGTGGCAGGACTCCCTTGGTTGGCTAGGTTTGTTAAATCCTTATGCAACTATTGTTGCTTAACTTGTAGCTGAGCCATTATGGAGTAGAAATTAGGTGGGGGGGCCTGATTAAGAAGCTCCTGGGTGGAAAGATTGGGGAAAGAATAATTAATATGCAAGTTAGAGGACCAATTTTTATTTTCCATTTTTAAAGAAGAGGAAGAATGTAGGAAAAGTCTTTTTGGGGAGGCAAAATCAAGTGGTCCCTTGATGTAAACACATTTGTTGAGGGTAAAATGCCTATCCATGAATGTTCCTAGGCTTAGATTTGCATTTCATGTTATAAATATTGCATAGCATGCATCATTCTGCATTTAGAGTAGTTGTATATAATTTAGGTTAATTGCGTCTTTTTTGTGCCTAGGAGAGAAGCATATTTATTTCGGAGCCTCAGATTGACGATCCAACCGTACAGATCTGATCAAGACGACGATCGGAGTCCAACACCTCTGAAATCGCCTCGATCGAAGTCCCGTAGCACCATATGCAGTCTGAGGAAGATCAATAGCCAAGGGATTAGAAGACATAATTTGGAGCTTCAAATGACAAATCCGACCACGCGGATGGATTCGGGTCGACGATCGCAGCCTAACGGCGTGAAAATTGACTCAATCCAACCTCTATAGTAGCCCCTACAAAAAGAAGAAGATGGATGGCCCAGACTACGCCACGTGGCGCAGCCCAGGCCGCCAGCACATGCACGCAGCACCGCACCCGCACGGGCTCACAGGCGTGCTTGTGTACAGCGCAGCGCCAGCACGTGGGCACGCATGCACGGCAAGGCAGGAGCGCGGCACCAGCGCAGCGTGAGCTGGACCTACAGCGATGCATGAGCTGGACTTACAGCAGTGCTTACAACCGTCGGTAATTCATTGTATCCAGCAAAGCTAGATGTGGGTAGCAGCAAGCATGAGCTACCTACAGCGACGTTTCCAGCGACGGCCTGGATGTCACTATTGGTCCTATACTTATTTTTTGCCTCTTCTCCTCCACTAGAAAAGGACCTACACCCCCTCCCTTCCTAGCCATCTCTACCTTCTCTACTCCCACCTACTCCCAAGCTCTAGCAAGCCTATCAGCGCTCCATTAGAGCTTGTTCTCAAGCTCCCAAGGTGCCTATTAGTGTAGCAAACCTCTGCCCCACCAAATACTCCTACTTCCCATCTCCCTTCATAGGTCGCCTTGGAGCTGTCCTCCCACCTCCATTCTAGTAGCAGATTACCTCCGTCTTCTCACCTCCATTCCGGAGCCATGCCGAAGCTTTCCTCAACACGACGTCCTCCTATATCTCACCTCCGTCATCCCGCTCCTTACCTCCTTCATCTGAGCTTCCGCCAGGCATCATCGTCTCATCAAACAGCCGATTCGGGAGATTTCCTCTCACCCCCCTCTCTTTTTATGCTTTCATAGTTCATTGTAATCGACATTGAATTGATATATAAATATATATATCATATTTTTTCCATTTCTATCTTGTGATTTATTTTTCTTGTCTTTTATTTCAAAAACACAAAAAAATATCAAAACCCTAAAATACCAAAAGGAAACAAAACGAAGCGTGGTTTTCATGTAAAGTAAACGTCGCTTCCCTGTGTTCGACTCGGGACTCCCTAGGAGTTTTGGTATAAATTTTATATGATCGATGTGTTTTGCAACTACGACGATGGGTTACTTGGAACCCCGATTTCTAACACGTGAAACATGCCCAACCATTTTGGCACCGTTGCCGGGGAGGCAACGAAATTTACTTTATTGTTTATTGCATTTCTTTGCATTTACATAGCACTAACCCTACTTTTCTTTGATCTACTATCTTGCAGGTACCCTAGCATGGAGATCCAAGTGTGGTAGACCGGAGTAAAGTGAGGGTAGAGTGTTTTGTAAGTGTCCCCCACACCACCCCCACCTTAGTTTTCATTTCATAACCTAATAACTCAAACCCAAATCAACTTAGGTGCTTTTTATAAACCCTAGGATAGATTTGGTTGTTTGTTTGCCACCTCCACTCACCTTGCCATCCACATAAATAAATAAATAAAAAAAAGTGTTATCTGATTGTGGGATTTTCTGAAAGCTACACACTTAACACCCACAACTTCTTATCCTAAGGTGCACAATCACTTTGATTCTACCACTTAACCGGGATCTGACTTGTTGACTCGGTACACTTCAACTAAATACACATAAGTGAGTAGAAATTTGAATAGGTTAAGCATTCTTGTGTGCCTTAACTAAGTGGTGCAATAGGCCAATTGATTAAGCTATTTGGGCTGCACCACTCAATCTAAAATTGATCCATCAAGTAGTTTGCCACTTAGGGTTGATTCTTAGGGCTGAACCAGGCACTCCACATTATTTTTGATTTTTAAAGAAACATATCATCACCCGTGCTTTCAAAACTTGGAGTGTTCTACTAAACCTTGATTGAACCAACCTAAGAATTAAACCCTAAAAGCTACTAAACAAGGTTAAATCCTAAAAGACACATCATCAAATAACCTTGTTTGAGAACCCTGGTTGTACACGCACACACATTTTAACTGATCATTAAGGGCACAACCCATCTAAAGGGCCCATCGCATTCCTGAAGCACCATTGTCCCAAGCCTAACTAAAATTGATTAGACGTTGGCCCTAAGCACTAGTTTGCTCGTCGGGATCCAGATTGAGATTGTTCATGATTAACCTGCTTATACTAGTCAATCTGATGTCTAGCTAGGGGAGTAGCGTCAAACGACCGCGGCTGGGGGGTACACTAGGAATCGGAGGCACAAGCCAAAGGAAGAAGCTTCTCCCCAGTCCCTCCTAATTGATTGGATTGCCTGGACATTGACGGAGAGAGTTTCACTTAATTAAAAGAGGAATAGAATGATATGTCGTTATGTTTTATGTGGTGGAAAATCTCTCAATCAAAACTAACTATCAAATTTAACCACAATAAAGATGTCGCATTCACAGGGAGGAATAGACCAATAAATTTATGAGTTGAGGAATATACTATTTGCAGACACTATCGCAACTTTAATGCAAGGAATATGCTATTTTAAATGGAGCTTGCAATTTCCTTAAAAGTTTAGGGGTATTTATGCAATTTTCACGTCAGGAATTAAGCTTCAGAAATATGTATATGATGCATGTGTTATGGCATATCATATAAATTTAACTTGCATGCAAATCTGATTAGAAATTCAAAGTTAATTGATGCACATAACACAAGTGAAGTAATTTCAGGAAACCATAAGTGTATCAATGCAATGTGTCCTGAATAAAATATGAATATCTAAATGGCAATGGCATTAAATGTAAATATTAATTGAGGAGAAAACAGAGGATTTCTCCTCTCTCTTCCTCGCATGGACAGCCATGCACGGTTGGTGGTGAGAGTCGATAGGGTGGTACGCCTCGACGCGTGCTTTGCAATGATGGTGACGTAGCGACCGGAGGTGGCCGGTGGCGACCAGATGGAGGAGAATGGCCGCCAGCCTGTTGGCCCTATTGGAGGAGGTTCACCATGCTTGGAGAGGGTGGAGCTACTGCTGCAGCTCGCACGGCTGCACGCTGGGCACGCGCGTGCAAGGCGCGCTTGCAGGGCTGGTTGCTGGGTGCAGTGCCTGCGGGCGTGGGTCACCTGCAGGCTTTCCTGGCTACCTGCAGGCATTGGCGATGGCGTGAGACACGCAAGGGCGGTGGGTGCAACGCCTGCGGGTGCTTGGCAGTAGTGTGAGGTGTGCAAGGGCGATGGCGTGGTGAGGGCAGGCTGGGGTGGGGCGCCTGCAGGTAGTGGGGGTGCGGATAGGTGGAGAAGGGCGATGGCGTAAAGCGCCTGTGGGCGTGTGGTGCAGCATTTGCGGGTGCTTGGGTTGCAAGGGTGCAGTGGATGCAGGGCTGATGAGGGTGCTGATGGGAGGAGCTGTGCACAAGGGCGCATGGTGCAGCGCCTGCGAGCACTTGGTGCAGGCTGTGCAAGGTGTGGCCATGGTGGTGCATGTGATTGCAGGTGTGCGATGCAGGCAGGCTGTGGCTGTGCAGTGGAAGTTGCAGGCACATGGTGAGGGAAGGCTTTGTGGCAGTGCAGTGAAGGACACGACTGTGGCTTGCAAAGGATTGATGAAGGCAGTGTACGCTTGGTTCCACAGTGCCTACACTCTCCACGGTGGGGAAGGTGGAGAAGAAGGATATCCCCCCAAGGGGAGAAGAAGATGAACTTGACTCTCCTCTGCCAAGCCTCCTCTTATCTCCTCTCCCCGCACGAGTTAAGGGATTTTCAAAATCCCTTACTAAATATGGCCTTCGGCTGTTGGGGAGATGTTGAGGCCGGCCAGAAGACTCAGTTGTGGCCGGCGGCTGTTGGGGGAGGGGAGAATTTAATTCACCCCCCTCATCTCTTGCAATTTATTCCTACAATGATGAAACATAAAATAATTACATGCTAAGTTATAGAATGTGATAAAATAGATAAAAACTCAAGTAATGATGCATGCACTTGTTTAATGACCTAATGTGAGTATTAACAAACATACTATGTTAGAATTGAAGTACTTAGGCATAACAATAGTCCATTAAAATGGACTCATCAAATACCCCCATGCCTAAGATTTGCTAGTCCCTAACAAAAATGAAAAATAGTAGAAGTAATAAGAAGATTTCTTCTTTTCTTATTTCAAAACTTTAGAGATCCAGACAAATGTGACGTGATAATAGCCTAGGTAATAGATCTGAGTGAAAAAGCCAATTCGTACTGGGAGTTCGTATTTCACCCTTGGTAAATATTGCTGTTGGGATAGGCAACTACTTTTCTCGAGGATAAAGCAGATGATAATCTGTAATTTGACCCTGACTTTTGGCTTAGGTAGGAGATATCGAGTTGAATGGATTTGTATTTGGTGGCACACACTCATCTAGTGCTACATGTAGTCTAGTACTACAGACTCTTGATCTCTAGACTATTAGACAAGTAAAATAGGAGAGAGGCTAAACAACTATGCTCTCTTGATGTTCCTTGGTACTCACTCTTTTCTTTCTTTTCTTTCTGAGATCACAAATCTCGCTAGATTTGATAATTGTACTTACTGTTTGGTGGCCTCACATGGCGTCCACACTTCAATTAAAGTTCTAATAACTCTACAACTAAGTTAAAGTCCTCAACCGATATTTGGGCGATCAGAAATACTGAAAGGTAGGTATGGGTCATATTTGGTGGAACGCGATAGGTGTTTTGTTGCCTCAGAAACAATGTTACAACAATAACCCTGGACTCTTTTCTTTTCTTTTCTTTCTCTCTTTTTTTTCTCTCTTTTTTTTTATAATTGTTTCTTCTTCTCTTTTTTTTCCTTTTTCTTTTTCTTTTTCTTCTTTTTTTTTATCAATCAACACAACATGATACAGTATTTTATTTATGAGGCATAATTAGGGATGATGATAGTCAAGAGGATATTGTGTGGCTTATTTGGTGGAAGTGCCTATTCTTGGCACCAGGAAGGAATGGATAGGATAGGTGTATTTCTGACCTTTGACACTATTACCCTCCTTCAGCCGAGGACTCTATGAAGGACAGTCATAACCATCCACCATAGTCATAGCTTTATCAAGACTCAATCTCTATGTATCTGCCTTATTTGGTGACTCTCAGGAATTCACACAAAGTACACACACAGGAACAGAAAGCGAAAACTATCCCTAACTCTGAAGTATCATCATCTAATTGTCCAAAACTTAAGAGTCCTTGCACTAGACTTAGCATACCAGTAATCTCTCTACTTTCTTCTCACAAATATGAGGTGGATCTACTAGAAGATAGTATGCCTGACTCCCTATTAACTATCCAAGGGTTCAGTAGACTACAAATGCTTATTGGTTTTCTATAAAGATCCATAACCCAGTCTACGTGCATGTGAAATAAATGTATTGGATTCTAAACTTAAGAAATAATTCAAGAAGAAAAGTCTCCAATGACAAAGATATTTTGCTAGGGACTAACCGATTCAGCTCAAGAAAAGAGAAATTTTTTTTTATATGTTAACCTAAATGCATGAATACTTCTTAAAATGCAAAATGCACCCCCCTGCCTAAATCCTACAATGTCCTCATTGTAAAATTAAAATAAGGGGAGAAAGGAAAGAAATCACCTGACGACGGTGTTATTCAGAACACTGGGTTGCCTCCCAACAAGTACTACATTTTTTGTCAGCAGCTAGACTTATAAGGAACCTGTAAGTTTGGTTCCAGACAGAAAAAGTTAGGCCCTTAAAAATATGCGTAACAGCACAGGCCTATAAAATAGGTAGCCATGGATGTTGGCGAGCTGATGATGCAATGTAATCCCAAAATCTTGCCAGAAGGTATGAAAGCAGAAAACCTCGTTAGCTACCTGGGGAGGTCTAGGAATAAGAAAGGGAATATGAAAAGAGGCCTCCCGAAACGGAATAAGTGGAGGATAACAAGGATCCTCCAAAACAGGATGGGTTTTAAAAGATATAAACATTAATATTTCAAACCCTTGAATGGCAAGACTAAAAGTACAAGCATCAATCCACACTCGCCATTCTACCCGAGGGTGTAATGGCCTGATACGTTCTCTAGAAAGAATGTACATGAGCAGAGATCTGAGCTAAGGATCAGTTAGGGAGTATAAGGGTTGTTTGTAGTGTTGGAAGGTAAAGTTTAAGTCCAATGAGGGCTTAGTTGGTGTCACGTTCAATTCCAACAATGATTCAAATTGTGTATACTCCCTAACAGTTGTAGACAACTTCACATTACCCTGCCTAGCATTAATGATTGGAGTCATATTTGAATCAAGGGTAGACTCCAAATTACAACTCTTTGATGGCATGGTCAAAATATCAGAATCATTATCATTAAGCTCATCCTCGAATTCGTTTGGTTCACTCAAATTTTTGTCGGGGTGTATATGTGATTCATTAGTGAAGAAAGGAGTTGGATCAGTATCCTTAATTATTCCTAAAGGAGGATCAGGCTTAATGTTTTGGAGCAAGCCTATATCACTAAATTCGTTATTCTTCTTGGGGTATAAATCCTCAATTAACGTGTTTTGTCCCCGAGAGTCTCCCATAGACTTTTCACTATTTTGTTTATCCTCCTCTAATATCAACTCCTGTTTTGATGGAGGATGACTCTCAAAAGAAGAGAGGAATCTGGATTTCACCATATTATTTATATCCTTTGGAGGTAAATCCTCAAATAATAAATAATTCCCCTGTGATTCACTCTAGATTTTCAGTCCAGGTTCCTCCATTGGGGCATCCTCGTCATCTGAAATAGACTCTTCATATCCTTGAGACCAAGATTGATTTAATTCATCCTCCATTCCCTTAGGGTCACCTTCATTAGGTGCATTTAAATCCTCAGGATGCTGAATGGTAGGTGTTGATTCCCTAAGTGGAGGGTCAGGAGTAGGCTTACTAAGGGTAGAATGGGATTCCACCAAATAATCAATAAGGGAAGTGATAGGAACAATACAACCTTGACCCGAGTTGGTAGGGGTAAGGAGAATACTGTCATTGGTGTTAAGGTCCTCATTGAAGTTTCGCCCTACCAGGAGGGGTGATGTAATAAATTGTGGAATATAATATAAACAATCTCACAAAAAATTCAATCACACAAGGTACACAATAATTTTTTAGGTGGAAACCCAAACCGGGTGAAAACCACCACCTAACCCTCTCGAGTTAGGATTTTCCGATCAACCAAGTTGATCAAAATCCACTAAACCGAATCACTTTAAAACAAGGGTGATTCAACCTCAATTTCAACCACGCTACTTAGACGAGGATAGCGTACCTCAACCCCTTCTCTTCACGAGAAGGATTTTATCCCACGAAGGAGACGGGAATTCGCAAAGCGAATACCTAACCAAATAACAAAGATAAATGACAACAATCTTGTAGAGCCAACAAAGTAATTTAAACCTAGCTTCTATAGGAATTAGGAAACTCCCCTTTGCAAGGAGTGCGTCGGATCGATGACGTAGGTGCGTGAGCCACACGATGGCGCAACGTCGCTTTTGAACTATGGTGGGAGAGCGGATGCGCAAATGCTTGATGCTCTCTAGATGAAGAATTGGATCTTGGAGAGCAAGAGCTTCTTTAGGATACAAAAGAGTTTGAAAGTGTATTACAAAGTGTTTCTTGTGTATCTAGGTATTTTTTTGTGTTGCAAAGGTTCCCCTCTATTTATAGAGGCCTTAGGAAGGCTTTGGAAGGCTTAGGAAAGGTTCTATAGCCGTTGGGTGCAAAGCCCAAGAGAATCAACTTGAAATCAGGAACAATCATTGTTCTGACAGGCTTATCAGACGTCTAATTCTGGCATCAGATGTCTGGAAGTTCACTTTAAGACGTCTGATTTCAAGGTAAGACGTTTAATTTTGGGCGGGTCTCTTCCTGACTTGAATAAGATCTAAACAGGGTTCTTGTGCAAGTCCATCAGACGACATATAGGATGTCTGGCACTATGTCTGGACGTCTGGAAACCTACTTTTTCTGTGGGAATGGATTTCCAAATGTTACAACGGCTAGAAATCTCTGAGAAGAGATTTTGGGTCAGCCGAGGCAAAACGGTCAATTATTAGACGTTTGGAAAGTCCTATGGACGTCTGATAAGGCTCTAATGGTCACATTCTTGACTGTTCGCTAAGCCAGCCAACGGTCCACTAATTGGACGTCTGGCAAAGTCATCAGACATCTCCTAAGACGTCTGGTCTAAGGTCTGGACGTCTGATTTCATTAGAAAGAACTAACTATGTCCAGCCGAATAGTTATCAGACGTCTGAATCAACAGTCAGACGTCTTAAAACACTTTATCAGACGTCTGATTTGGGAATTAGACTTCTGGAAACTCTATTTGAATCCTATATTGGTTTTCTAAGTTCTCTATAGAAAACCTAAGTATCCTAGGGTTGTGCCGGTGTTCCTAGGACTACTGTTAGGGTACTTTGAGGCTCTTTAACATGAATCTAAGTAAAAAAAATAAAGAGCAACAGAAGAAATGAAAAATACAAGGAGTACAAGAGAAGGAAATTTGTCCTATTCTTCATCTCCTTCTTTCTTCAATCTATCGCTCCTCGCGAATCTCCTCTGTTCTCCATCAAGCTCCTCCAATCCATCCTGGATGCGAGCTCGAATTCTGTCTAAACACGTCTACCTTTGCAATTGACCTGAAATCTAAGACTCCAAGTGCAAATGTTAAATAACACGTGTTTTGTTATCATCAAAACAAATGATCGTGGTGCTCTAGCACCAACACTCATGAGGTACCATCTTCCTTTGCTTTTGACTCCAATATAGCTCGGGTGGATAATCACTATGGTCGTTCTCCTCTAGTGGTCGTGTCTCATTGGGAGAGTCTAAGTGATAGCTACATAAAACTGGATCCCTATTATCATTGGTTTCCTTAGAATTATGATCATGGTCGTAGGGTAGGGATCAGAATTACTGGGAAGCACATAGCTAAGCTGTCTTATTTCTTCGTTTAACTGTTGATTATTCCTCAAAATCTCTCCCATGGATTACATCATTTCCTTTTGTTGTTTTTGCATTTCTATCATAAAAGAGGAGAGGCTGCTACTATCAGGTTGGGGAGGATAGTCAATTTCAGGCTCTGGTTGCCTAGGGGTATCGGTCCAACCTCGATACGGAAAATCATGAAAGGTGGGAGGGTTGGGTGTTTGCATAGAAGTAGGGATTCCAGGGTTGGAAAATCCTGCTCCTAGGCTCTGCTCAAAAGTGAGAGTTATCAAGCTAGTACTCCTAGGATGGGAGTATGAATGATCCCATGAATTGTCAATGTACCCAACAAAGGATGGATACGCTCGGAGCATGGGATCCTGATTAAAATATGGGAAGTATTGACTATGATAATTTAAATGATAGGAGTAAGGGTGATCCATTTCTTTAAGCAAAATAGTTTTAACTCTCTTAGGATTTCGAAGAATTCAGAAAACAAGCAGAAAGTTCCTAGAGAGTTCTACTATCAAAGCAAACGCAAATTCAGTGGGATATGTTTTTAGTAGATTGTAGGTCTTAGAATTAAATGTTTAGTTGGTGGCCAAACAAGTTTTGCGCAAATTACGCTTCCTAGGCCAACCTTCGCTGGTGCCTATAACCTACTCGCAAGGGATGGAAGTCTCAAATCAAGCCCACACATGAAGAACCGAAGTAACTTGGTGGATATGCTTGTTGATTTCCGACTAACTTCCCTTGTGGTGCAAAAGAGGAGAGGTAAAAATTTATCTAGTGACCTTATGTGTGAGGTGCATAGTGTCTCAGTTGTACAAATATACGATCGTGTTTTGAGTTTTGAAATTTTGCAAACAAGATCCTTTTGCACATAATTTTAAGTCACATATTTTAAGGTCCAACCTCTTAGTTGTCCCAATTTTTAAAGTAACCACTGAATTAATTCGATTCAAGCACTTTAGTGGTCTTAGACTTAGGTTCAATGCAGATGCATGATAGGTAATTGATGCTCAAGAGAAGACGTACCTTACTCTAGCTTTCTTCGTGTAGGAATGTATGCAATATAGTAAAAATAAACTAGATGCTACTCATTCAGTTCTAGATGGTCGTTCTATAGATATGCAGCTTCTAACAGGTAGTTCGAATATTTTATTTTATTTTTTTAATAATAATAATAATCAAACAAACCTAATCTAACTAACTAACCAACATGCAGTTCAAATAATTTGAATAATCCTATAATCTAAATAAATGGGAACACGCTCCCGAAAATACGCTCCTACATACGAGAGCAATAAGAAATAAAGAAACACTGGGAACACTTTCCCAAAAATACCCGACATGGGTTTAAAGAAAGAAATTAAATTCTAATGTCTATCTAAACTAAATCTAAACTAAGCTCTAATGACTAAATTAGAAACAGGCTCCTCCGTAAGCCTATGTGCATGGGATCAAGGCCCACGTGTTCCTGTTGCTGTCCTCCAGGTGGCATCAAGGTCCACCAAAAAGATATTCTCCGCCGTGTGCGTCGTTCAAGGTCAATGTCATCGCTTTGCTGCACTTGTTGCCCCGCCAGATTCCTCGCACAATAAAAAAAATGATCAGATAACTCCTCAACTCAGAATATTCAAAAATAATGAAGTGAATCTGTTGTGTCTGTTGCCTTCCCAGCAACGGCGCCATTTAATGGAGGGATTCTCGCTTATTTATGATAGCAATAGAATGATATGTCGTGTTTTGTGTGGTGGAAAATCTCTCAATGAAAACTAAATATCAAATTTAACCACAATAAAGATGTCGCATCCATAGGGAGGAATAGACCAATAAATTCACGAGTCGAGGAATATACTGTTTGCAGACACTATCGCAACTTTAATGCGAGGAATATGCTATTTTAAATGGAGCTTGCAATTTCCTTAAAATTTCAGGGGTATTTATTCAATTTTCATGTCAGGAATTAAGCTCCAAAAATATGTATATGATGCATGTGTAATGGAATATCATATAAATTTAACTTGCATGCAAATCTTATTCGAAATTTAAAGTTAAATGATGCACATAACACAAGTGAAGTAATTTCAGGAAACCATAAGTGTATCAATGCAATGTGGCTTTAATAAAATATGACTATCTAAATGGAAATGGCATGAAATGTAAATATTAATTGAGGAGAAAACAGAGGATTTCTCCTCTCTCTCCTCGCGTGGACAGCCGTGCACGGTTGGCGGCGAGAGTCGATGGGGTGGTGTGCCTCGACGCGTGCTTCACGATGATGGTGATGCGGCGATCGGAGGTGGCCGGAGGTGGCCGGCGGTAGCCGGATGGAGGAGAATGGCTGCCGGCCTGTTGACCATGTTGGAGGAGGTTCACCGTGCTTGGTGATGGTGGAGCTGTTGCTGCAGCCCGTGCAGCTGCACGCTGGGCGCATGTGCGCAAGGAGTGCAGGGCACGCTTGCAGGGCTGGTCGTTGGGTGCAGCGCCTGCAGGCGTGGGTCACCTGCAGGCGGAGAGTGCAGCGCTTGAGGGCGTGGGTTGCCTGCAGGCTTGGCTGGCTGCCTGCGGGCGCTGGCGATGGCCTGAGTCGTTCAAGGGCGGTGTGTGCGAAGCCTGCGGGACTTGGTAGTAGCGTGGGGCACGCAAGGGCGATGGCGTGGCAAGGGCAGGCTGGGGTGGGGAGCCTGTAGGTGATAAACACCAGTTTATCATCATTTTTATGCTTTAAAACTAACCTAGCTCTTAGGATTTTTCTACGCAAACGGGTTTTTGGGCTGCATTTAGGCATAAATTAGGATAGGCATGCATTGCATTTTTTATTGTTGTTTTAATGTGTTTTTGTGAGTGTTAGGGATGTACAGATTCACAGATCCCTAAAACCCTAGCACTCAAGAAGGCAATTGGTGAAGGAGAAGCCCAGACTAGTTGGAACCCAGCTTGATCCAGCTCACCATAGCTGGAACCTAGCTTACTTGAACTAGGGTTAGCTCATCCCAGCTCCATTCAGCTAATCTCAGCTGGATGGCAGCTCAAGAGAGTTCACCTTAGCTCACCCTAGCTCAAGTCAGCTCAGATCCAGCTCAACTTAGCTGAGTCTAGCTCATCTCAGCTCCCACTAGTTCACAGGGAGCTCTAGTTAGCTCAGCTAAGTTAACAGGAGTTCACCCCAGCTCAGATCCAGCTACATCCAGCTCCACTCAGCTCCAACCAGCTGAAGAAGAATTCATCCCAGCTCAGGAAGCTCAAGTCCAGCTCACAGGGACTCAGCTTAGCTCAACTCAGTTGAGCTAAGCTACCTTAGCTGCCTCAACCAGCTTGATTCTCCCCGGGAGCACCAGACCCAGCTCACCTTAGCTCAGTATGGTAGAAGCTAGCTTACCTTAGCTCGGCTTAGTAGCTAGCAAAGAACTAGCAAGCTAAGCCAGCTAGAATAGCTCCATGCCAGCCTCTTCAGCAGCAGCCAGCTCCAAATTTCAGCTCCAGAATTCTCCTCAGCTCCTCCCTCCAAACCCTAGCTCCAACACCTTCTCCTCTACTCCTCCATTAGCTAAGCTAGCTTAGCTTAGCTTAGCTTAGCTTAACTATACTCCAACATCCTTGGCTTGTACTACCCCAAAAACCCACCTACCAACTCCACCCAACTAGCTCCACCTAAGCTCCACATAAGCTAACCTACTTGGCACCAACCTAACCTACCCACCACCTCCAAAAGACACCTAAAAGTGGCACCAAAAACTACCCATAACCACCCCTTAGTGGCGCCACTTTTCCCTCCAAAATCGCCCCTCATCTCCACCACACAATCCCCCTTGAATCCATCTCCACCATCCACCTAACTCCCCTTCTAGAGGACCCCATGTTGGCGCCAACATGGGGGTGTCTCTCCACCACCAAAAGACACCAACACCACCATAACCACCCCCTTTAACACCCTTTGGGTTGGCGCCAACTCACCCTAGCCATAGGATCACCAACCACCCTCATCCTTCCATCCTAGCCCTCCATTTCAAGGGGCACCATAGCCCCCCTCCTATTCTATAAAAAGCCACCACCTACCACCATTTTGGGGCATCCTCCTTTAGTGTATTTTATACCTACATCCACCTATACCTACGCCCAAGGAGAAGGAGTAGAGAAGGAGATTAAAGGGGCACACCACCAGCCCTTTTGGTGCCTTCTTCTCCCCACTCTCTTCAACTTGGGCCACGCCAAGGAGCAGGACTCTTCCACTTCAAGGAGGACGGCCAGGCAAGGGAGAAGGACTTAGGGTGGACGTCCACCCTTGGAGAGAAACTTAGGGCACGCCCCCTTAGGGCTTGCCTTGGAGGTCATCACCTTGGCGGAGTTCTGCAAGGAAGGAGTTGAAGGATTCTTTTCAAGCTTGGGAGCCACCAACCTTGGAGCAAGAAGCCCTCTTCTTCACCATCTATTTAGAGGATTTGTGTTTTCTTTTACTTCAATTATCAAGTAGTGGAAGCATTCCTCTACTAGGCATTTTTGTTAAACACTTTATCACTTATCTAGTTGCCTTTTTCGCATATCTTGTTTGCATTTCTTTTTGCTTATTTTCAGCATTCTTCACTTCCTCTCCCTAATTATTCTAGGTCTCCACTTGCCTAGAGTGAGCTTAGGGAGAGGCTCTACTTGCTACTTTAGAGTTGTTTACTTAATTGGAAGTGTAAACACTTTTCCCGCCATCAGTTCGCATGTTGCCTTAGTTCAAAAATAAAGAAAAATGGTATATTGAAAATTACCAAAAAGAAAGTTGAGATTTATATTCCTAGCAAGAGAATCACTATTGCAAACATTTGGCCTCCTTGGACGACCCTAGATACTCCCCTATCTAGGAATATAAATTTAAGAGCGAAAGCGGATTTACGCGTTACAACGACGTATTTTAACAAACCGCGTATTTTCGCTATCACTTTTTGGCGCCGTTGCCGGGGAGGCACGGCTTTGCATTAACTCATTTTCTCTTACTTGAAGTGGATCTCATCCCCTTCTCTTTCTTTCTTTTGTGTGTGCAGGAACTACAGCGGGAAAGCGGGAATCTGGAAGCGAGAGCTTAAAGATCCTTTTCTTCCCGCGAAAATTCAGGTTGGTTACTCTTTCTAGTCACATAATTAATTAAAACTACCAAAAATATATTAAACTTGGCTTTCAGGACCCTAAACACTTAAATTAAGTGGAGTGGTGCATTTTAAAATCATTGTTTGCTTGTATGCTTCTTTAGCACCATTCCATTGCAAGTATTGGTGTTCTATTTTTCGGGTCTAGATTTCTGTCCAGACTTGAAAAATCGATTCCTAACACCACAGGCCTCCTAAAATCATAAAATTTCATAGAGTGATTCCCAATTAAGTTTGGAACATCTGTTCCAAATTTCAGATCAATTGGATTTGTATTTAATTTTTAAAAATTCATGGATTACAGAGGGGTCACACCCTTTAATCTTCCTGTTTTGCTACTGTCCGCGAATTTTCAGAATTTTTATACTCATCCAATTTTTATGAAATTTATCTTGTTGGAATCCCTGTGAAATTTTAAATATCATATAAAATCATAAAAATTTTCTGTGGTCGGTGGTAATACTGAAAATCTATAATACCCACGGGTATTATTTCTGGACTTTGACACCAGTACAATTAAAAATTCAAAACTATTATCAAAGAAATTCCTAAAATCTTACAAAAATCTTTTCTGGAATCCTTGTTTGATTTTCTTCAAAGTAGTGGTGTTGTTTGACTTGTTTGGACCACTACTTAATTCTGAAAGCTAAAAATAGTTCATTGGTAGTTAAATTTCTGTCTCAGGGATAATTGGTTTAGGGTTTCTTCTTTCTCTTTAGAGACTCAATTAAAAGGAAATATACAATCACACATACAACTTGTCTTTCCTTTGATTGTGAACTTTCAAACTTGTTTGAAAACTTAAAGAGAAAAACCCTAAAATTCATTTAATTAAATCACATCCTAAAAGACAAAAATATAAAAAAAATTGTGTGACAACTTGATTTTCATTGGAGCCACTCTCCAATTCCTGTACACACACAAAAAAATCAAATAACAGGGAAACAACCCAATAAACGCCCTCCACATTCCGTGTGCACTATAGAATCCTAGACCTAATTAAAATTTGTAGCAACTTGACCCCTAAGGCTTTATCAACTTAGGCTTGCTATTTAGGTCTTAAGTTTTCTTTAGTTAGTACCAATTCTGTCATCTATATCTGGTGTTCAGGATGAGGGGCCGTGTCAAACGACCAGGTGCGGGTTTGTACAAGCACCTGGGGTTTTCCCTGGGAAACGTTTGGGCCCAAACCTCCCCTTAAGCAACTTGGCTAGATTTGTTGATAGAACGGGTATTCACTATTGACTACTTATTTCCTATATAGACCAAGTCTTAGGTTATTATTAGGGAGTCACAATTAAGTTAGGTCTAGTTTTTGTTTGTTTGAATTGCACACTTTCTCTCATCTCTTTCTCTTCTCCTCCCCTCC
Source organism: Thalassia testudinum (assembly GCA_037157565.1). Lineage (NCBI taxonomy): Eukaryota > Viridiplantae > Streptophyta > Magnoliopsida > Alismatales > Hydrocharitaceae > Thalassia > Thalassia testudinum. The sequence continues at coordinate 28,734,754 of JAZHRO010000003.1, forward strand.
CCGTTCTTCCATTTTATGCACGGGCGACGGTCTCAAAATCCGCACTTGGAAGGACCATTTGATTTCGCCCCCCACGTAAAAAGACCACTTTTTCTGTCTTCTCCTGAAAAAATGGAAACACAATAAAATAGGTCCACTGACCCTTCCACGTCTACCTCTAACCCCACCTCTAACCCTAATTCTAACCCTTCCACCCAAAACCCAACCACCAGTAACTTTCCACACTTGGAGCTCCCCAATCTTGAGTTGCCCCACACACAACATCAAGACCCCCTACCTGATCTTTTAAAATTGATGGCCGATCAGATTAATAAATTAAATTCCAATCAACAAACATTGACTAGGAACATCCAAAACCTAGCCAATCCAAGGCCAAACCCACCACCCCGTCAGCAGCCTGTTGTTCCTCTAAAAGATTTCTATGATCCGTCTTATTATGAGGAACGACCAGGGGTGGTCATACCGGAGGGGGACTTTGAGATCAAGCCAGCCGTCCTGAACCTGATTAAACACTTTCATGGCCTTCCTAGGGAAGACCCTTTCAGCCACCTTGAAGAACTAACTCTTCTTGCACAGACAACCCGTTCCCGAAATGTGCAAGAAGACATATGGCTGATGCGGCTTTTTCCATTATCTCTTAAAGATAAGGCCGCTTATTGGTTCAGGACCATTGGCCGACCCATTACAACATGGCCTCAACTCAAGAGTGCCTTCCTCAAGAAATTCTTTCCCATAGGTCGTACCAATTCCTTACGAAGATCTATTACGACCTTTCACCAAAAATCTGGCGAAACTTTCCATGATTCTTGGGAAAGATTTCAGGACCTTTTAAGAAGTTGCACGCACCACGAGATTCCTTTGTGGCAGCTCGTGCAAATCTTCTATCATGGATTAGAAGATCAAATCCGACAATTTGTCGACGCCTCGTGTGGCGGCAACTTCTTAAATAAAGATGCTGAAAGTGCTTATGATCTATTTGAAGAAATGAGTGAAAACTCATTTAACCAAGCTTCCATGAACACATTTTGCAGAACCCAAAACCCGCAGTTTGGTGTTCATGAAATAGGCACTCAATCTATCCCTGTCACCCAAGACGATCTTCAATTGATTACTCAAAAACTCGACCAGATGCATATTAATCAAAAGAAAATTGAGGAAAGACTAGCCACTTCAACTCAAGCTCCACACCCACATCTAACCCAACCTAACTTTCCACAAAGAGAAAATTTGCACAATCTCAACACTACCCCTGCTGATTATTCTGAGGTTGCCCATGATTCACTGGGGAACTACAACTATCCAGATCTTAACCCCACTCAAAATATTTCTGCCATCCAGGAGCCCTTTAAAAATTCTTCCAATTGGAAAAATTACCCGAACTACTCCTGGAATAATCAAGTTTCCTCCCAACCATATCATTTTAATGGGTATGGGTCGAATCCAAACTTCCATCCTGGGCCATCCCAACAAGATATCAATGCCCAGATGCTGCGAACCCTACAGGATATGCAAACAAAAATGACGGAAGTAACCCGCAACATCACAAATCTGAACAATCAGATTGGGGTTACTCCCACGCAAAGACCTGTAGGACATCTTCCGTCCCAACCCATACCCAACCCTAATCACCAAGGAAACCATTATATGGGCAGAAATCCACATTATCCAAATCAGCCTCCTCCTAATCCACCTCAGCAGCCGCCCAGGTTCCTGCAATCACAGGCCCCCCCACCTCCTCCAAATAATAATCCGACTGCACATGCAGTTACCTTGAGGAGTGGGAAAACCACCACTGACCCCGAGCCTTCGCACGAACCTGGTAAGATACATGTGCAAGTTGACTCCCCACCTCCCCATCAGGAAGAAAAAGAACAACAAAAATCTCAAGACAAGATTCCTATCCCTTTCCCACAAGCTCTCTACCCTACCACAAACAAAAGAAAGAAATCTGAGCCCACTACAGAAGAACTCATGGAGCTATTTGGGCAAGTTCATATCAATATCCCTCTCCTAGATGCCATTAAATATATACCTGCCTATGCTAAATTTTTAAAGGAGATTTGTACTCCTAAAAGGCAGGCCAAAAATCTAGGACAGGTGCATCTTTCGGAGACAGTAAGCTCTGTCATACAGAGTAAGCTGCCTCCTAAGATGAAAGATCCGGGGGCGCCTTTAATTTCTGTAATTATTGATGACACTACATTTAATCGCGCCCTCCTTGATCTTGGTGCCTCAGTAAATATTATTCCCACGAGTTTATTCGAAGAATTTCAGATCGGTGAATTAAAACCCGTCGAGGTTACTTTGCAATTAGCCGACCGATCTACAATCAAACCTCGTGGGATTGTCGAGGATGTATTAGTCAAGGTCCAGAATTGTGTCTTCCCTGCAGACTTTCTGGTTCTTGACATTGAAGCACCCGAATCATTACTGGACTCCCCGATAATCCTTGGACGCCCTTTTTTGGCTACTGCAAAGGCAAATATCAATTGCCACACAGGCAAAATGGATATCAACTGTGCAGGCCAAACTATCACCTTAGATATTTTTAAATCCTCCAGGAGATTCCATGATGATAACTTCTTTGAGGACTCAGATACTGAAATTTCTAATATGGTGGAGGAGACAATGTTAATAGATACCCTTACCGACCACAGTTTTTTTGAGGACTCTGATTCAGACTCAGTGGTCGGCGAGATCTGTGATCCGGAAACTTGTCTTGACTCCAAATTTGTTCCTGATACCCCCCCTAACCCACCCACTATTCACGCACCTAATTTTTCCACACTAACTCACCATTCCTTCCCCGACCCCTTTCTTACGGACCTGCCACCAACCCCGCCCGAGTTTGGCACCCAACCTGAATTAAAACCATGGCCAGACTCGGGCCACACTTATCAATTTCCATCTCACTTTGATCCCAATATTATTTCTAATCAATTTTCTAGGGATCTAGACGAAGACACCTTTTTTGCGGGCATCCAAGTGTCCAATTATTTACATGATTTTCCGTCTTCTGTGCATACCTTCACGCCCGGCTGAATGGCGTAAAAGATAGCACTGGATGGGAGGTAACCCATCATTTTCTTGCTTTCCTTTTTTCTTCTTTTTCCAGGTTTTATTCATCCTAAACCTGACCGTTCTTCACTAAGGTGATTCCTTTTCCCTCCTAATGCATGAGGACATGGCATATCTTAAGCATGGGGGGGTGTTTTTAAATTTTTACGATCGATTTAGGATGTTTAAAACCTAAAAACATGCATTTTTCTTTAATTTATTTCCTTCTTGCATATCCAAAGACAAAAAAACAAAAAAAAAATATATATATATATATTGAAAACTTTTTGAGGAAAAATTTTGAAATTAGGACTAAGGTCGAAAAATTCACTTCTGGTACAATGGGATTTAATCTTTAACAAACTAAGGATGAGGATATGGATCTGATCATTAGAATTCCAGGGTCTATTTTAGACTAGATCAGATATCCTTTTCTAAAATTCCACCTGAACTCATGATAGTTCAGGTGACTTGATCCTATTTTGTAATATGGAAAGTATTTGACTTAGTTTTTGATTCAAAAACCTGCGGTTCTTGAGAAACTTCTTGTGTCAATTTTCACACACAAGCCAACACTTAAAAATAACTAAAAAATTTGAAAAAACTCCCTTGTTTGGATTTAGTAAAAGTCTGAAGCAGATCATTGGTTTGAGTTCCCACCGTCGAGAAGAAGGAAAAAACCTTCTTTGAGGACACGATGTCAACATGTTACCGCCTCGGTGCTGCTCTATATCTATATTTCATATCTTTAGACGGAACATTAAAGCGCATTTCAGCAGCTCAAGTGTCTTGGACGGTGCTCTACCTATAGCGTCGGAGCAAGAGCTTGAGTTTGCTTGGAGCGCCCCTTTTCACCGCATCGTGTTTTGGGGTTGTGAGCTCCTGGGTGGTGTCATGGACAGTGCTATCCCGAAGTACTGGCGCCAGAGCCCCCTCGAGGAATGGTAACGGGAATGATGATACCGACACATCTGTTGTAAGACTAAGCTAAAAATAAGCATGGGGGAGGAAAAAAAAAAAAAAAATAATAATAACATGTCCTTATTAAGGTTGGCTTTTCACAAGCACCGACACAAGGTTTTAAAGGAATTTGCAAGTTGCGAATCAGATTCACGAGCCAGAAAAATCCTAAAAATAAACATTTCAAGTCATCTGAATTAACAAGGGGTTAATTTGTGAATTTTCTGAGGATATATTGATCCCGTTCTATCTAATGGTTGGATCCAAAAACAAATCCTGATGTTTATCTTCAACAAATCCCGTATCTCCTGTGTTTTAATCTACCAAGGTCCCTTAATCTCTTTCTCTCCTCAAAAGTCAAAAAAAAAAAAAAATTAGATTTCCCAAAAATTCCGTTTTCCAAAAAAATTAATGTTTTGCTAAGAGACTAGCAAAAGATAAGCATGGGGGTGTGATAAACACCAGTTTATCATCATTTTTATGCTTTAAAACTAACCTAGCTCTTAGGATTTTTCTCCGCAAATGGGTTTTTGGGCTGCATTTAGGCATAAATTAGGATAGGCATGCATTGCATTTTTTATTGTTGTTTTAATGTGTTTTTGTGAGTGTTAGGGATGTACAGATTCACAGATCCCTAAAACCCTAGCACTCAAGAAGGCAATTGGTGAAGGAGAAGCCTAGACTAGTTGGAACCCAGCTTGATCCAGCTCACCATAGCTGGAACCTAGCTTACTTGAACTAGGGTTAGCTCATCCCAGCTCCATTCAGCTAATCTCAGTTGGATGGCAGCTCAAGAGAGTTCACCTTAGCTCACCCTAGCTCAAGTCAGCTCAGATCCAGCTCAACTTAGCTGAGTCTAGCTCATCTCAGCTCCCACTAGTTCACAGGGAGCTCTAGTTAGCTCGGCTAAGTTGATAGGAGTTCACCCCAGCTCAGATCCAGCTACATCCAGCTCCGCTCAGCTCCAACCAGCTGAAGAAGAATTCATCCCAGCTCAGGAAGCTCAAGTCCAGCTCATAGGGACTCAGCTTAGCTCAACTCAGTTGAGCTAAGCTACCTTAGCTACCTCAACCAGCTTGATTCTCCCCAGGAGCACCAGACCCAGCTCACCTTAGCTCAGTATGGTAGAAGCTAGCTTACCTTAGCTCGGCTTAGTAGCTAGCAAAGAACTAGCAAGCTAAGCCAGCTAGAATAGCTCCATGCCAGCCTCTTCAGTAGCAACCAGCTCCAAATTTCAGCTCCAGAATTCTCCTCAGCTCCTCCCTCCAAACCCTAGCTCCAACACCTTCTCCTCTACTCCTCCATTAGCTAAGCTAGCTTAGCTTAGCTTAGCTTAGCTTAACTATGCTCCAACTTCCTTGGCTTGTACTACCCCAAAAACCCACCTACCAACTCCACCCAACTAGCTCCACCTAAGCTCCACATAAGCTAACCTACTTGGCACCAACCTAACCTACCCACCACCTCCAAAAGACACCTAAAAGTGGCGCCAAAAACTACCCATAACCACCCCTTAGTGGCGCCACTTTTCCCTCCAAAATCCCCCCTCATCTCCACCACACAATCCCCCTTGAATCCATCTCCACCATCCACCTAACTCCCCTTCTAGGGGACCCCATGTTGGCGCCAACATGGGGGTGTCTCTCCACCACCAAAAGACACCAACACCACCATAACCACCCCCTTTAACACCCTTTGGGTTGGCGCCAACTCACCCTAGCCATAGGATCACCAACCACCCTCATCCTTCCATCCTAGCCCTCCATTTCAAGGGGCACCATAGCCCCCCTCCTATTCTATAAAAAGCCACCACCTACCACCATTTTGGGGCATCCTCCTTTAGTGTATTTTATACCTACATCCACCTATACCTACGCCCAAGGAGAAGGAGTAGAGAAGGAGATTAAAGGGGCACACCACCAGCCCTTTTGGTGCCTTCTTCTCCCCACTCTCTTCAACTTGGGCCACGCCAAGGAGGAGGACTCTTCCACTTCAAGGAGGACGGCCAGGCAAGGGAGAAGGACTTAGGGTGGACGTCCACCCTTGGAGAGAAACTTAGGGCACGCCCCCTTAGGGCTTGCCTTGGAGGTCATCACCTTGGCGGAGTTCTGCAAGGAAGGAGTTGAAGGATTCTTTTCAAGCTTGGGAGCCACCAACCTTGGAGCAAGAAGCCCTCTTCTTCACCATCTATTTAGAGGATTTGTGTTTTCTTTTACTTCAATTATCAAGTAGTAGAAGCATTCCTCTACTAGGCATTTTTTTTAAACACTTTATCACTTATCTAGTTGCCTTTTTCGCATATCTTGTTTGCATTTCTTTTTGCTTATTTTCAGCATTCTTCACTTCCTCTCCCTAATTATTCTAGGTCTCCACTTGCCTAGAGTGAGCTTAGGGAGAGGCTCTACTTGCTACTTTAGAGTTGTTTACTTAATTGGAAGTGTAAACACTTTTCCCGCCATCAGTTCGCATGTTGCCTTAGTTCAAAAATAAAGAAAAATGGTATATTGAAAATTACCAAAAAGAAAGTTGAGATTTATATTCCTAGCAAGAGAATCACTATTGCAAACATTTGGCCTCCTTGGACGACCCTAGATACTCCCCTATCTAGGAATATAAATTTAAGAGCGAAAGCGGATTTACGCGTTACAACGACGTATTTTAACAAACCGCGTATTTTCGCTATCAGTAGGTAGTGCGGGTGCGGACAGGTGGGGAAGGGAGATTGCGTAAGGCACCTGCGGGCATGTGGTGTAGCGCCTGCAGGTGCTTGGGCTGCAAGGGCATGGTGGATGCAGGGCTGATGAGGGCGCTGATGGGAGGAGCTGCGCATAAGGGCACGTGGTGCAGCGCTTGCGAGCGCTCGGTGCAGGTTGTGCAAGGCGAGGATGTGGCGGTGTGTGTGGTTTCAGGCGCCTGGTGAAGGTAGGCTGTGGTTGTGCGGTGGAAGTTGCAGGCACGCGATGAGGGAAGGCTCTGTGGCAGTGCAGTGAAGGACACTGCTGTGGCTTGCAAAGCATTGATGAACGTGGTGTAATCTTGGTTCCACAGTGCCTGCACTCTCCACGGTGGGGAAGGTGGAGAAGGATATTCCCCCAGGAGGAGAAGAAGATGAAGATGACTCTCCTCTGCCAAGCCTCCTCTTAACTCCTCTCCCTACGTGAGTTAAGGGATTTTCAAAATCCCTTACTAAATATGGACTTTGGCTGTTGGGGAGATGTTGAGGCCGACCGGAAGACTCAGTTGAGGTCGACGGCTATTGGGGGAGGGGAGAATTTAATTCACTGTCCTCATCTCTTGCAATTTATTCCTACAATGATGAAACATAAAATAATTACATACTAAGTTATAGAATGCGATAAAATAGATAAAAACTCAAGTAATGATGCATGCACTTGTTTAATGACCTAATGTGAGTATTAACAGACATACTATGTTAGAATTGAAGTACTTAGGCGTAACAATAGTCCATTAAAATGGACTCATCAGACATAAGTAGAGTAAATCGTCTATAATCTTAGAACAGATTCTGAGAGCCTGTAGACCTTTAGGCTACCCAACCTAAGGACTGGCTTGTATTTTTGTATTGCAGGGCTTCTTTCCCTTTTGATTTCCCTCCTTACTTCACCATGTACCCTTCCACATCCTACACACATTTCACATCCTATCCTCCTACCACCACTTACCCCCAAGATGATTACTATCCCGACTTAACTTGTAATTATCCATCCACTAGCTGGGATGACTTTGATTGGGGATATGAATTCGGACCTCAGTGTCCAGGGCTTAACCCTGGACAACAAGATTATGATTACTATCCTTCCCAGAGCTACAATAATTATAGATCTCCATCCTTTGATGATCAACCTAACCAGATCTACAACTGTGAAGGATATGTTGATTATAACACTTACCCTCCCCAGAGTTATGCTGAATTTAGGTCGCCACCAACCTTTAAACAACCTGAAATGACCTACTATCAAGGAGGGACCCGAGAACCTCGACACCTTGACTCCCCTAGATTCAACCCAAACTCACCCAAACCTGAATCGAACCAGTCGGTTTAGGTGAACCAGATCCAGGATAGAGTGTTGGCTAATTTGAGGAACACTATACAATCTTTAGAAGCTCAGCCAACACCATGCACTGAAGCATTGGAGCCTATGATCAAAATGATTGATGAACTTAATAGTTCTTTATTGGATTTGCTCCAAAGTGTTAGGGATAGGGACCTAGGTGAATTTCTTGGGAAATTATCGAGGTTGAGGATGAAATTTGTGGTTGCACTAGTCAAATCTTGGGATGATTCTCAAGATGAACCCTCTTCAGGAGAGACAATGTCTGAACCCACTCAGGCACCAGTCGGGGGGGACACATATTCGAAGATTGGAGATGACCAGATTGGTCTAGAGCAACCCTTTGAGGATGAACCGATTGATTCACCCGAGATCCCCAAGTCAGGAAATGAAGAAAATTGTCTCCTTGGATCATGAAATGATTTATGATTTTGAGACATATATAAATGTGGATCATCAATTCTTTGATTTTGAGGGTGAGGAATCTCTTAGTGAAGTCTCACTTAAGCTTGAGGAGAATGATTTTAGTGAGACATACGGGCTCGAGGAGTATGACGACCAATTTGGTAGCCCAACTACTGAAGATTCTGATTCGGTTGGGGCTAACTTAGAGGATCCGATACCTGACGACTCAATTAGTAGTCTCATTCCTCAACCACACACCGAAGAGCTGAATGAACATACTTTTGAGATCATTATGCCCAAGTCAATCCTGATTCAGCCACAATTGTTGGACTTGGGTACTTTAGATGGGGTGTACAATGATATGGAGGTCCCAGAAACCTTGATTTCAGAGGATAAGAAGTTGGAAATAAAAATTTGGGAGGTTAATTTTGAGGGAAAAACAAGTTTGGATATAAGGGTACCTATTGACCTGAAACCACCTATCTTCTATACGAACCCTTAATATCTTTCACGTGAGACCCAAGCCTGGAATGACTGATTATTTTTCTGAGCTAGATGTTAAGTGGACAACCACACCTATTGAACCATCTTTACCCGTTGTCCAACATTTTGGTCTTGGGTTGCACACACTAAACTGCATGCCCAGCCCCGCAAACACAACAACCTTCGGTTCTGGGTGATTTTCATCCAGAACCTGAGAACCACTAGACCCTGGGGCATGGGTCTGCACCATAATCTCATCCACATCTGTGGACATCTTTTGTGGACGGGTTTCAGGATCAACATTTTGATTTTGATTCTGACCTACACTTGTGAATTCTCAATTTTTTCTTTGTATGTATGTTATGCCTAGTCGAAGGCATTAAACTTAGCACGTGTGTATACACTCTTCTCTTTGCGAAGCTGACCAGATTTTCACGAGACTCAGGTGATGTTCTATTTACTCTGCCCTTTTCATGTCTTTATTTTTACAATGAGGACATTGCATCATTTAGGCATGGGGGGTGGATAATCAATTCCTGAAATCATTATGTTAACTCCGTAGAATTTCTTTTAGTTTCTTATAAAATTTAAAAAAAATGAAAAATTTAAAAAAAGATAAAAAATGAAAGAAATTAGGAAAAGAGAACTTAGGCATTTAGAAATTATTAACTTTAGGAAATGATACGAGAGGACCTAAACACTTAGACTTTTCAGGTCTTCGGGCTTAATTAGCCTGGGTGTCCACTCGAATGTGGACTTAGTCTTGAGTCTTTGCCAATTAAAATTTATTTTAATTTGATAAATAATTTGGGATGATAAATATGCGACTTATAAACCAGCCCTTTGATTTGGGGGGACTTTAAGCCTAAGCATCTACACACATCTTTTTGCACTAACTTTCCGACGGTTTTTACGGAAATTTTGTAGCTAATGGACCGACTTGGGTGGTATGGTTGGCAAGTTGTCGGTGGTAACAGCTCATCGGCTGGTTGTCCAGAGCCTAGCCATAAGATCATTTTTGTTGTACTGCCTTTAGGTAAATTTTAGATCAGAAAAGCCACCTACTTAAAAAAAATAAATAAATAAAAAATTAAAAAAAGAGAAGAAAAAAATAGAAAAACAAATTGAAAAGGGAGAAAATAAAAAAAATAAAAAAATAAAACCACACTTCACTGCACGAGTATGGCTGGCAAGTTGTCGGTGGTAACATCTCATCGACCGGTTGTCCAGAACCCAGCTCACAAAAAAATACACAATAATTCCCAAAACACTTAGGGAGGAAGCGGGGAAGTAGAATAAACTAGGGAGATATACATTGGGTTCGCCCTTATGTTGACCCCATAAATAAAAGTAGGGAGAAAGCTACCGATTGTAAAGATAAACCTCTAGGCAAGGTCACCTAGGGTCATAAAGACCCGAAGTCTGTCTTAACGACAGTTTTGTGAGTCTATCACTTTTTCACAAAGATGCTTAGTACTTAGAGTCCTTTTCGAGTCTTGGGCAGGTCAGGTAGCCGTAAAAAGTTATCCCGGAACTCTCAAACTCCAAAGGTACAAAAAAAATTAGAAAAGAAGAAAAATAAAAAAAAAATATCTTCCCTTCTCAAATAAGGTAAAAACTTGGGCGGTCTGCATTCTGGCAGATACCCGGATACTGTTGAGTTTTTGTAGTTTAGGACCTTAGTTGAAATTTTCTATTGTTAATAAATGACCTAAGCCTAAGTGATCTAATCCTAATTCTACTTTTATACAAAAGATAGGCATGGGGGTATGATGTAAACACATTTGTTGAGGGTAAAATGCCTATTCATGCATGTTCCTAGGCTTAGATTTGCATTTCATGTTAAAAATATTGCATAGCATGCATTATTCTGCATTTAGAGTAGTTGTATATAATTTAGGTTAATTGCATCTTTGTTGTGGTTAGGTGAGAATCATATTTATTTTGGAGCCCCGGATTGACGATCCAACCGTATGGATCTGATCAAGACGATGATCGGAGTCCAACGCCTCTGAAATCACCTCGATCGGAGTCCCATAGCACCATATGCAGTCCGAGGAAGATCAATGGCCAAGGGATTAGGAGACATAATTCGGAACTTCAAATGACAAATCCGACTGCGTAGATGGATTCGAGTCAATGATCGCAGCCTAACGGCACAAAAATCAACTCAATCCAACCTCTATAGCAGCCCTTACAACAAGAAGAATATGGACAGCCCACACTATGCCACGTGGCGCAGCCCAGGCCGCTAGCACACTCACGTAGCATCGCATGTGCGCAACAGTGCGGGTGCGTAGGTGCACCTACACACAGTGCAGCACTAGCACGTGGGTGCTCGTCCACGCAACAATGCAGGAGCGCGGCGCCAGCGTAATGTGGGTTGGACCTACAGCGACGCATGAACTGGACTTGTAGCGGCGCTTACAGTCGTCGGTAATTCATCTCATGCTAGCAAAGCCAGCTGTGGGCAGCAGCGGGCATGAGCTGCCTACAGCGACGTTTCCAGCGACGGCCTGGATGTCACTATTGTTCCCATACCTATTTTTTGCCTCTTCTCCTCCACTATAAAAGGACCTACATCCCCTCCCTTCCAATCCATCTCTACCTATTCTACTTTCACCTACTCCCAAGCTCTAGCAAGCCTACCAACGGTCCATTAGAGCTTATTCTCAAGCTCCCAAGGTGCCTATTAGTGTAGCAAACCTCTACCCCACCAAATACTCCTACTTCTCATCTCCCTTCATAGGTCGCCTTGGAGCTGTCCTCCCACCTCCATTCCAGTAGCAGATCACCTCCATCTTCTCACCTCCATTCCGAAGCCATGCCGAAGCTTTCCTCAACATGACATCTAATTGCACAATAGAAATATACCAATAAAAATGCCATCTTGTGTTATTTCCTAACATTGCCATTGCATATTAGGTAGCCATAGTAGCATGTGTAAAAATTAACACATGCATGCATTTAATTGAGAGGGGAGGAAAGTGAATAATTGACCTTGTAGTTAACATCTTCATCAAGTGCTACCTCGCAAATTCACCATCATTTTTTTTATTTGGCTTTGAACATCTTCTTCCCCGTGCGGCTGCAGGGCATGGCTTCTTCTTCGTGCCACTCTCTACCACAGCATGCTTTGCCAGCCGCATGCTTAGTCATGCATGTAGCCCAGGTGTTCTCACGTTTTTGTGCGGGTTTAAAGTGTATCATGTTGTAGTATAACCGACAAAACGTTTAAACAAATATAAAGAATTTTATTACTCGAAAAATTAGAGTATCCGAGGTCGAACACGGGGAGCAATCTCAGTACTTTTTAAAACCACAGAATACAACTGTTAAGTGAAAATGAGTGATTCAAAGAGAGAACTTTAAAAAGGATTTGTAAAAGAAAATAGAATTGGACGTCTGATTTCTGTATCAGACGTCTTAAATGCAATCCCCTCTCTCTTCTTCTCCTTTCTGCTTCTTTCTCTTTCTACCTTTGCTTCTTGTTTCTTATTTCTTCTCCTGCCTTGCCTTCCTTCTTTCTTCTTCTTCTTCTTCTGATCTTTGCAGAGTCTTCACTTGGCCTCTCTTCGTTCTTCTCTTTCTTTTTCCTTGCCTTCCTTCTTCTTTCTCTTTTCTGCCAAGGCTTCTTCTTCCTTGGCCTCTTCTCTTCTTCCTTTTCTGCAGCTGCTAAGTGTTTGCTTCTTCCTTTGCTTCTTCTTTCCTGCGCACACCACAGCCAAGGCAAAACCTACCCCCGTCCCTCTACCCAAACGTCTCTCTCTTTCTCTGCAATTAGCTCAAGGACGTTCTCCCGAGAGCTACACTGGTAATCGGGTTGGCTTCGCAGTCGGGACCAGGTGCACCGGCAGGTGATGATGCGCGAGGAGTGCTCAAGGATTGGGTCGGGTCGGATCCCGCAAGATCCGCGAGGTCAAGCCGCGGATGAGGCGGGTGTGAGGGCAGGTGAGGGACCTCACCCCTGTGCTTACGGAGGCAGTGAGCTAAAACACAAAAACAATTTATATTATACTTGTGTTTCGCGATTCAACGATGTGGGACTATCTGATTAGTCCCGATTTCACGCACGTCCACAGAGCTCCCGTCGTGCAATTGCCCCAGCTTCTGGCCTCGCAGTGCGACTTGCTGGCCTCACTCGCTTCGCGACACTTGCGTGAGTCTGCTGCACCTGTAGCCTGGGCGCCCTGGTGCCTGAAGCTGCTACAAGCTCCTCACTGCTTCGACCTTCAATGGTGGCAAGAGCTGCGACCTGTCATACACAAGAACGGCCTATTGGCCCAATCAGATTAGCTAGAAACCTTCGCCGTAGCATGGGGAAGATGATGCGTAGTGCTGCAGGCCGCAAGTTGGCCTAGGCGTGCGTGCCTAGGTCAACCTGTGGTCGGAGATGTGGGGTTGATCGGGGGGTGCTTGTGGAGGCCTAGAGTGGCAGTGGAGGGGTGGACTGAGTTCCTGGTGGTGAGGCGGAGCTCACGAGAGGGTTGGCGGGCTGTGTGGAGGGGCGGAGTGGTGTGGGCGACTCGCTGGAGGGCGGTCGGAGGCTAGGACGATGGAGGTGGTCAGGCACTGTCGGGGGGTAATTGGATAAAATAGCAGGGGGAAAAGAGAGAGGAGAGGATGGAGAGGGTATCTGGGGTGATCTGGAAGGAATGGAGGCAGCGGAGTGGACGGCGCGTAATTGCCGTCGTCGGGGAAGGACCCTGAGGGAGGAAGCGGCGACGAGGATGAGGGCAGGGGCACGTGCGCTTGGTACGGTGCGACGCGGGAGGAAGCGACGGAGTTGACTCTGCTGCTGGTATGGCAGCAGAGCGACGAGAAGGAGGGGAGAAGGTCGCCGGAGCGTGCGGGTCTTTTGGCCGGAGTGGGAGAGAGGAAATTTGAGGGGATCTCCGTCAAATTCAAGCTTAAGATCTGCGGCAGGGTCTGGGGAGTCTTTTATAGGTGCTGGCCGCTCCTTCTAGCACGTGGAAATTGCGCAATCAACTCTGCCGGCTGGCCGGAGATGGAAAGAGGGTGGATACCCAAATCTCTCGTGCGTTCGCATGAGAGATTGGGTTCACACCAGAGATCGTGATCTGCTTTAGATGGAAGGGAATTCCTTAGAGAATCCCCCTTCCATTTCTGGGAGGGAATCTCTGAGGGATTAGAGAGTAATCCCTCTCTAAACCTCGCCGAAGCTCGGTTCTACCCTAACAATGGCAGCAGGACCGGATTGCAAAGGGGGAGAAGAACTTAGGGGCTCTCTGTAAAGATATTCAAAAGATAGGGACCAATTTGTGATTTGGGTGTACTAAATTGCAAAGTAGGTCAAGATAACCTCCCCTTAGGTCCAAATTTTGGTATAAACCTAATTTGGACCTAGGGAATCCAATGGTGAGGTTGGATTTTAGGTTTGACCACGTTTGACTGGACTGGGTTCCAAAGGCCAAATTAAGTGTTCTAAACCCTAGAGGATGTTTTTCCATGATTTTTAGAGGGTTTACTTGATTTTTATTCCAACCGGAACCTTGTTAATTTAAGCGGGTCTGTTTTTAGGGTTACCAAGTGTCATTTAATTCTTAGATTGCACATAAACCCATTTCTGATTGACTCAACCCACTTTCTATCCCATTTAGACCATTTGACCTATGTTTTGCCTCTGAGAAATCCCGTTTATGTACTGCAATGGTAAATTTGCAGTTTTAACCTTTATTTCATGTTTTCTTCTCAGAGCACTTGTTCCTTCAGTTAAGCCTTCTTCTAGTCTATGTAGGAGCTTTTATCTTCTTTATTGGGTCAAAATGAGCTAGTTATGGCTCATGATGAGGATCTCATCAACAGGGCATGGCTGTGCATGCCTCATTCTTCTTTAAAAAGCCCAGCCAACTTCCTTGTGGAGGAGAGCCTGGTCCATACACACAGCAGCCCCTTCCTCCAGGCTGTCTCCTCCCCTCTCCCCTCCATACGCAGCACCTCTTCCTACTGAAGAGATACTCTGCGGGCAGGAGTAGCTCACAGTGGTCCACGACCACCACTGTGAGTCCCACCATCGCCCAGCTCATCCAAGAGCAGGTGGGCATGGTGGATTCCACTCTCTGTTTCGACGTTCAAGCCCTTCAAGCCATTGCTGCAGACTTGAGCTCTGAAGCTCAACAGCAGCAGTAGCATGGCACCGACAGCTCCACGCAGTGTGCAAGCTCCTGCACGCACGCCAACAGCCGGCGCCTTCTCCTTCCATGTGCGCAGGCTCGCTCCACAGCGCCCGCGCATGCAGAACCGGCTGCAACCGGTTGTTCGCGCCACGCGAGCACTGTAGCTA
Source organism: Thalassia testudinum (assembly GCA_037157565.1). Taxonomy (NCBI): domain Eukaryota; kingdom Viridiplantae; phylum Streptophyta; class Magnoliopsida; order Alismatales; family Hydrocharitaceae; genus Thalassia; species Thalassia testudinum. The sequence continues at coordinate 28,750,036 of JAZHRO010000003.1, forward strand.
CTGTTCAGGTGTTTCTGAAGAACACTGTAGCTACAGTGCGGTGACTGGAAAGTTTCTCACTTATCCGGTCACTGCGCACTCTCTCTCCGCGCTGCAACCACTTCCAGCCCGTCGTTGCTTCAGTGCCCGCGCTCGCTCCAGCGCCCGCGTGCACGTCTGCAACCGCTTCCTCTTTAGCGCCCGCACCCGCCCGCGCCCACATCTGCTTCTTCACCCGCGTCCACTCCAGCCCGCAGCGCATTGCGCTGTGCTCTCCCTCACACCTGCAGCCTCCAGCGCGCGCTCTCCCTTGTGCGCCTGTGCCCGTCTACGCCAGCACATGCTGGCTGTGCAGGGAGTGCTTGCTGCAAAGAATGGCACGAGGAGGAAGCTGCCATGCCTTGCAGCCGCGCAGAGAAATTCAAAGCAAAATTGAAATAAAAAATAAAGATGGAGATTTTGCGAGGCAGCACTTGAGGAAAATGTTAATTTCAAGGCCATTTTATTCACTCTCCTCCCCTCTCAAATAAATGCATGCATGCTTTTATTTTTACAAATGCGACTATGGCTACCTAATATGCACTGGCAATGCTTGGAAATAGCACAAGATGGCATAATTATTGGTGTATTTTTGTTGTGCAATCACGTGCATGCGCCTGTGCCTTGGCATCCAGACGTTGGCTGCAGCCTCTGGACGACTTAACTCTCCAGTGCCCTCTCTCACAGCCACTCTCTCACTCTCTCCTGCAGACACACACACACACACTCACTTGTACACGCCTATATATATACTTATATATATATACATATATATATATTTATATATATATATTTATATACATATATATATATATACACATATATTTATACACATACATATATATGTCTATATATACACCTATATATATATATCTATCTACATATATCTATATACATAGATACTTATACTAATATATCTATATACATAAATACATATTTATATGTATATACATATCTATCTGTCTATATACATATATTACTATATATATACATATATATCCATATCTATATAGTTAGACATATATACATTTATATCTAGTTATAAATATATATATATATATACATACATCTATCAATATATTTACATATCTATATATATATATACATATATATAACTACATATACACCTATATAATTATAACCATATCTATGTACATACATATAAATATATGCTTACATTCATATCACCTACCATGCGTTATATCGCGGGAATATCTGCACCAGTTGCTGATATTCCCCGATACCCACGTACAGAAAGCGTCTCCGCACACACACCTTCCACCCATCCATTCTACACTCCAGGCGGCACTTCGTCTTGTTGGTGCGTCTTTCTAGACATCGATCAACTCGACACTGTGCTACACACCATTTCCACCTCCACCCCAACCCCTATATAATATATATATATCTATATATATGTAGACTATATTTATCTTGTTTCTATTTCTCTTTTGTTTCCTGCTATTAAAAAGATAAAAAATAGTAAAAGAGAAAAGATAATCCTTATCTTGCAGGTACTCGGTCTTGCGCGTAGCAAGACCTATTTTTGGAACCCTAATTTGGCTCAAAGCCAAGAATAATTTGGCTCAAAGCCAAGAATAATTTGGCTCTAAGCCAAGGACCTCATTTTGAGGGTGTACCTCAAGGACAATATTATCAAAAAAAAATCTTAAATAGAAAAACACCAAAAACATAATAAACGCACGGAGGAGATTCGTTGTAGGAAAGGCGTAGAAACTTATTCACCTCTAATTCCTGCCTCCCTGAGTACGACCCTGGGCCTAAAAGTGACCAAGATAAAAATCAAGTAGGCCAGGTTAAAATTTTTTTAAAAAGATGGTTAGGCTCGATTTAGGTTAACCACTATACTCATTTCAATGATTAAATCACTATATTAACACAACCTATCTGGGTCTCGGTCATACTTTTTCTGGCGCCGTTGCCGGGGAGGTACGCATTTAGGTAAGTTTCTACTCCATTCCTTTAGTTTTCTCTTCTCACACCCTTCTCTTCACGGGTGTTTTTGTTTGCTGGTGTGCAGGTGAAATAGTTGCAAGGAGGAGGCAAGCAGAGGAATTCTGAAACGAGGGCAGATCCAAGGTGGGAATGAGAGCGTGAAGTCACCGACGCCGCACTGGAACTTCGCCCACGTTGCTGAAAAGGTAAGTCCCTCTCTCTTAGCAACTTAGGTCAACTGGTCACCATAATAAAAAAAAAAAAACTTCTTGGGATCTCTTGGGGCAAGTGGATTAAAAATCACTTGCTTGATTGTTTGCCATCACTCCCACCGCCCTAGGATTTCCCGCCAAACTTCGCATAGCGAAGATCCAAGAATCTTGATTCTTGAATCTTTTGCCATGTGAAGTATTCTTTGAGGCAAAGATAGATAGATTGATTGTCATCCCTCTTTGCCTCATTTATCTGCAATTTGGGATCACATTTTTGGTGGGGAGACTTGGAATTGAGTTGATTCCAACACCACCACGACCTTTCACATGCCTAGGATTTCATCCCGAATACTTTAACCCCAACACTTTGATTTTCTTTATCTTGTGGTTGAGCCTTGTGTGTGGAACATCATTCTGGTGATTGGGAGCACTTGAATTGAAGTGTTTTGGCTCCCTTTCACACTAACTTAAAATTAACTCGTGCATCCACGCATAGAAATCTCCATCTAGGGAAGCCCATTGCATTTTAGCATGCATTAACCAATTGACATTGAAGAAGGGTTTGTTGGGCTTAGAAAATAACCTTGTATTCTCTCAAAACCCGGAGATTGGTTGAATTGGTAATTCAATGAAATCCTAAAATCCATACTACTTAAGGCTGAAACTCTAAAAATCATTCACTAATTAAAACTTCAATTCAGGGAGATTTCCCTGTTGCATGCTTGGTTTACACACTTTATAAAATCAACCACTTGGGCATTACCCGTAAATAACGCCCTTCACATTCCAGAAGCACTTGATCATAAGCCTCTAATTAAAACTAGTAGCAACTTGACCCTTATTAAGGATTGGAGGTCTAACTACCTGCATGTAGCTCCTACGTGCTGGTGAGGGTTCTTGCGTGCTATTGGGTGTCTAAGACTGGGGCAAACGGCCTTTCAATCTGGCCTGGTGGTTCCCCGGTGCTCTCATTTGGTTCCATAGGTCGTGATAGTAGGTAACTTAGATCTTTAGGTCTAAGGGCACACTGTGGAGGTTGGGAATTTGATTGCCTTGATTTGTCATCAACTGTTCCTTTGCGGCATCATTTCTCTCATCTCTTTTTCCCTTCTTATCCCCCCAATTCTTCCTACGGTAGTGCATGTTTGGGAGGAGGTCACAGAACCTTGAACTGTTTGAATTGTCTGATAATTTTAGGAAAGAATCTGAATCGTCATCCTCCTCCACAAACATGGCTGCACGCCCACCCCCAAATCCTGAGGGAGGAAACCGCCCTCAAAACCCACCAGGTGGTGGAGCCATGGATCCCATAACCCGCCTCCAAGCCCAAATGGAAATGTATAATGAACAAATTGAAATCATTAGGGAAATCTTGGAGGAAATGCAGAACCCTTCCGAACGGGAGGAGCTTAAGTCTCTTAGCTCCTATCAGAATCCCGTTGCTACAGAGACCATAGGACAAATTCGGGTCTCCATGGGCGGGGATGATTTTGAACTGAAACCTAATATAATTGGCCTGATAAACTTCCACTTCCATGGTCTTGCAAGTGAAGATCCTTTTCTCCATTTGGAAGACCTAACTTGATTGGCTGAAATAGTTAAACCTAGAAACATCGGGTTACCTATTGTCCTTATGAAAATGTTCCCATTTTCACTGCGGGATAAAGCGTCGCAATGGTTATGCACCCTTGGAAGAACCATCCATTCTTGGGAAGAGATGCGAACATCATTTCTCAAGAAGTTCTTCCCAATCAGGCGAACCAATGCTCTTCGCCGTGCCATCACTTCCTTTATGCAACAAAATGGCGAACAGTTTCTTGAGGCATGGGAAAGATATAATGACCTCCTTAGGAAGTGTTCACACCACGGTTTGCCTAAGTGGCATATAGCCCAGATTTTCTATTATGGGCTAAATGAGACTTTGAAGCAGATTGCTGATGCTTCTTGCAGAGGGAATTTCATGAATAAAGAAGAGAATGGAGCATTCGAATTATTTGAAAACATGAGCAAAAACTCAATGAATAATGCCTCCATTGTCGCCTTTAATTGTACCATCCTGCCCCGTAATGTCCACGAAGTTGACACGGGACCCTCCCATTCATCCACAGATCTCAGCCTTATCGCACAGAAATTGGATGAAGTCTCCATTGTGCACAAGAAGCTAGACAAGCTTCTGGCCAACCTCGCCCGTTCTATGGAAAATACCCCCACCTCACCACTTCGTCACAATCCCAATTCTTCCAACACCAGGCTTATCCCTAGAAACCTCGTGAGATCTTCCTTACTGAGTGTCGCGCCAAGCAATTCGGTAAGTCATGTCGATCTGGCTTCTGCAAGCTAGTATTTTGACACGGAGGACCAAGCCTCCGTGTGCTCGAATGTGTATTTACATGCGGACTCGTCTTCTGCCTTAGAAGACGCTTGCACCCTAGGGAACAACCCGTTCTCTACCACTTATAACCTAGGGTGGCGAAATCATCCTAATTTTGCATGGTCCAACAACCCGCAGTGCCAAAACCCTGTGGGTGGGCCAATGCGACCGTCTACACCTGTCATCCCAAGGAACCAGTCTAATCCTGTGGCAAATCTGCCATCGGGTCCTTGCGTACCGCAAATAGAAGACACATCAAGTCCTCTTGATAAATTGATGCGAATGATGATGGAAATGTCAAAGCGCCATGAAGAGAACATGACCTCTCTTCAACACCAATTGGCGCAGCAGAATGCTGAGATCAGTCAACTACGCATGGCGACTCAATCTCAGGGCACTCTTCCAGCCCAACCTGTTCCCAACCCGCAAAATTTCGTACCCCGTGGTCCTCAACCACAGGTATGACCTTCTCAGGGGCAGGTTCATCAAATTCTGCAGGCTTCAAGCATTCCTCCGGGATTTCAGGCTAATACCGCTACAGCACCTCACTCTTATGTCCCTATTGCGAACCCTACGCTGCCATATGATCCCACTGGACCCGCATCGTCCAATGCGATTACTACGAGGAGCGGTAAGCAAACAGTCGATCTGCCTTAACCCGATCCTGGCCCATCCTCTTCATCGCCCTCTCATTCGGGATGCGCACCACATATAGGAGACGACGATACACCCAAATTGGTGCCAGAATCAGTCCCATTCCCTGAGGCTCTACTGAGGTAGCCAAAAGGCAAGAAAAAGGATACGCATGCCTTTGATAACCTGTGTAATTTATTCAGGGATGTTGAAATCAAGGTACCCCTGCTAGAGGCTATCGAACACATACCTATTGTCGCCCGATTTTTCAAAGACTACACTACACACAGGCGACAGTAAAAGAAAACAAAGAATCTGGTGGTTCTCTCACCTCATGCAAGTTGTGCTGTACTGTCACATCTACCACCGAAGCAGAAAGATTCGGGCACACCGCTTATTTCTTGTAGCATCCAAGGCTGCAATTTTAACCGTGCTCTGCTTGATCTAGGATCTTCCATCAATCTTATACCAACCATCATGCTCGAGAAATTTGCCTTAGGAAATCTGAAACCCACCCCTGTCACGTTACAATTGGCAGATCGTTCTGTCAAAATTCCAAAGGGTGTGGTGGAAGACGTGGTGGTTAGGGTCAACAGTCTTTGTTTTCCTGTTGACTTTCTTATTTTAGATATGGAAGTTCCTAGCTCACTTTCTGATTGTCCGATCATCCTTGGTCGACCTTTCTTGGCCACAGCCCATGCCAATATCGACTGCGAGTCGGGCTGTATTGAGATTGCCGTTGGATCTGAGAAGCTCAAACTTAACATCTTCAAGGCAGCCAAGAACTTTGATTGCGATTGCATCGAGGATGACACGTCTGGCGAGGACATGGCCGTTAGTGCGTGTATCGAACTTATTGGGACTTATTCTGACTACTGTGGATTGCCTTTCAACACAGACAACTGCCTGGCCGAAACATATTGTGACGTTCCCCCATCCATCCCTTTTCCCGCACCTTCTCCTGACCAGACTTCTGATGAGGTTTTCTCCGCTTCCCATACCTCGTGGTCTGAGTCATGTTCGGGCTACTCACCTCCAATCCACACTCTTGAAGACCGGATTGCCCTTTCTTTCCCGCCAAATCAAGCGGATTTGCAACTCCACACTGGGACCTTGAGCCTACATACTACTCACTAGGGCTATCCCTTTTTGGATCCATCTATCCAAGATGCCCCTCTTCTTGGCCAATCTATGGGCCAACTTCTTTCTCCTGACTTGTTTTCTTTCGATCCACTTGAGACACTCTCGTTCCAAGAAATGCCAGATCTTTCACCATCCACTCCTGAGCTGAAAGAGCTGCCTGATACGCTTAAGTATGTTTTCTTGGGACCAAATGAAACGCTCCCTGTAATCATCAGTTCAAAATTGACCAGGGAGAAAGAGTGCAAACTAACGAAGGTCCTTATGGAACACAAGGTAGCCATTGGATGGTCTTTATTAGACTTAACTGGCATTAGCCCCTCCTACTGCACTCACCGTATATATGGAGGAGGAGGCTCGACCTTCTAGCGAGATGCAGCGACATCTAAACCCTAACATGCGGGAGGTCGTTAAAAAGGAAATTATTAAGTGGCTAGATGCGGGTATATCTACCCGATCAGCGATAGCCCCTGGGTGAGTCCGATTCACGTTGTGCCCAAAAAGGTGGTACTCACCATCCGTGTCAATGATAGGGGCGAATCCATCCCTACATGCACTCCTACATCTTGGAGAGTGTGTGTAGACTACAGGAAACTCAATGCTGCAACTAAGAAAGATCACTTTCCGCTACCTTTCATTGACCAAATCTTGGAGTGGTTAGCAGGAAATAAAATTTTCTGTTTCCTGGATGGGTTCTCTGGATATAACCAGGTGGCAATTGACCCCTAGGATCAAGAGAAAATCACCTTTACCTACCCTTTCGGCACCTTCGCATTTAGAAGAATGCCGTTCGGACTTTGTAATGTGCCAGCAACTTTTCAGAGATGTATGCTGGTGATATTCCATGACATGGTGGGTGACTTTCTCGAGGTTTTCGTGGATGAATTTTTGGTCTTTGGACCCTCTTTTGATGACTGTCTTGCCAACCTGACCTGTATCCTGAGGAGATATATTGATGTGAACCTCGTGCTTTCCTGGGAAAAAAGTCATTTTATGGTACACGAGGGAATTGTTCTTGGGCATATCATCTCCGATAGGGGTATCGAGGTTGACAGAGCTAAGCTTGATGTAATTGATGATTTGCCTATGCCTGGCTCTGTTAAACAAATCCGCTCCTTCCTGGGACACATCAGTTTTTATAGGAGATTCATCAAAGACTTCTCCAAGATTTCTCGACCTTTAACTCATCTCCTATCGACCGACGTACCCTTCGATATGGGCCTCGACTGCATACGAGCATTAATGCAGCTACGTGATGCTGTCACTAAGGCCCCTGTTCTCAGGCCACCTGATTGGTCCCTCGACTTTGAACTCATGTGTGACGCTTCCGACCTTGCAGTCGGAGACATCCTAGGACAAAGACGCAATAGACACCCCTTCGTGGTGTACTACGCCAATATGACATTGGACGAGGCCCAGCGTAATTATACTACCACTAAGAAAGAACTACTGGCGATCGTCTTTGGGCTGGAGAAATTCCGCTCTTACCTTCTGGGCTCACATGTTATTGTTTTCACTGATCACGCGGCCATTCGCCATCTCATGCACAAGAAGGATGCCAAGCCCAGACTGATTCGTTGGATCCTTCTGCTCCAAGAATTTGACATTGAGATCCGCAATAAGGCCGGAGCCTAGAATGTTGTGGCTGATCATCTTTCTAGACTGGACCCTGACCATATTGGACTTACTCTGCCGATTAATGAGATTTTTCCCAAGGAGCACCAATTGACAATTAGTGTGGCAAGTGGACCTTGGTATGCCGACATTGCCAATTACCTTGCTTCTGGTTCCCTTCCACGTGGCTGGCCTAAAAACTAGTGCGAGCGTCTCTATTGGGATAGTCCACTTCTTTTTCGAATAGGTGCTTATCAGATCATCTGTCGCTGTATTCCTGACAACGAAATCCCCAGTGTGCTATCCTTCTGCCACTATCAATCCTGCAGAGGCCATTTCTCTGGGAGGAAAACTACAGCCAAGGTGTTGCAGTGCGATTTCTTTTGGCCCTCCCTTCATCAGGATGCACACAATTATGCCAAACATTGCACTAGGTGCCAGTCGTTAGGGTCAATGTCACATCGTGACATGATGCCCTTGCAACCCATCCAACTGTTGAAATCTTCGACATTTGGGGAATTGATTTCATGGGCCCCTTTCCTCCTTCCAACAGCTTCGAATATATCCTCGTGGCTATTGACTATGTTTAGAAATGGATTGAGGCTATTCCCACGTGCCATGCTGACCATGTTGTATCCACTAGATTTGTCAAAGACCACATTTTTGCGTGCTTTGGGATCCCACGAGCCATTATCTCGGATGGAGGAAGCCACTTTACCCATGCTTCTTTTCGGGCACTTCTGAGGAAATTTGGAGTCCACCATCGTATCGCATCTCCGTATCATCCTCAGACGAACGACCAGGAAGAGGTGTCGAATCGACAAATCAAGTAGATTCTCCAGAAAATGGTTCGGCCTGACCATAAGGATTGGTCCGACAAGCTGATTGATGTACTTTGGGCATATCGGACCGCCTTCAAGGCTCACCTAGGTATGTCTCCTTATAGAATCGTTTACAGGAAGCCTTGTCATTTGCCCGTGGAGCTGGAGCACCGCGCTTATTGGGTGGTTCGCCAATGTAACCTCGACCCAGACCTGTGTGGTCGAGAAAGGAAACTCCAACTCCAAGAGCTGGAAGAGCTCCGTCGTGAAGCCTATGACGCTGCCTTAACTTTCAAACAACGTACTAAGGCTTTTCACGATAGCCGTATTAGGCGGAAGGAATTTGTGCCATCTCAGCAAGTTTGGCTCTACAACACTAGGCTCAAATTCTTTCCTGGGAAATTGAAGTCCAAATGGACTGGTCCTTTCCTGGTCTCGAGACCATTTCCCAACGGGGCCGTTGAAATTGAAGATCCCAAATTTGGGCATAAATTTACGGTCAATGGGTAGCATTTGAAACCCTATCTTACTCATGAACCTGCCCCCGTTGGAGAAATTGTTGCCCTGTTGGAGGGTAACTAATGTTGTGCCTCATTCTGAGTCCAGCTGGGGACGTTAAATTCAGCACTTGTTGGGAGGAACCCCAACAACACTCTGCCACTGTCACATACACTTCGCACCTTTTCACTTCACCACCCACCATCCACCCACCCTACCACCCTGCTAAATGCCCGATACCTCAGCTCTCGTTACCTGATTTTTGGTCCCTCTTCTACCTTACCCTGCATGCATATGAGGACATAGCATCGTTTGGCATGGGGGGCTGGATAGGCATCCATAGGATTCGGGTATTATATGGTATCATGCAATCTCCATCTATCTAAAAAAAAAATGGTGTTTAGTAATGATCTGAAGACTGAAACAAAAATACAATAAGTGTTTATGGATATTCAATCACTGTTTTGATGACTTTCTAGGCCACAGAAGCTTGATTCGCTCAGGCTCGACTTAATTCACTTGAGCATTGACAAGACAGATCAGAATCTCTCCTAACTAAGGACGTATTCTTATACCTGAGACACCAGTACAGGATTCATTGGTTTGCTTCTACTCAAGAGCCTAAGTAATCTTGGTTCACACTACACATATCAAGAAAGATCGGGTGAACATAAGATCCAACCCTAGTGTTCATTAGGGAAGGTGGAGTCCTTACTTGTGCGTGCAGGTAGACTTTTTATCCCAGGCTTTAGTCTTGTGTTTAGGAGAGACTCTTTCCATCAAAAAGGAACTCTTGCACCCAAAGAAAAGTGTGCTCCTCCAAATTAAGTTGTAAGAGATATACTGACACGTGTTTCCAAAAAAAAAAAACTATGAGTCAGTATATCTCACAAATGTCTGTAAAGTCTTCTCCCTACAAAAGTTTTCAGGGCAAGTTACAAATACCCTGTTTCTACTAGATATTCTTTGAGACACAAATATAATAAAATGGGAGTTGAGTTCCTGTCATCTTTTTAAGGGTCAATCCGAAGACATGAGCTGAAGCTGGGACCAACCTACACTTAAAGATTCATGAAACCATGGGCTTGAGTCTTAATGTTCATATGGTCAATCTTTATCCTTCACTATGCACAAACCATAATCTCTTGAGCTCTCGAGTACTGCAAAAACCTTCTGAGTCCTAAAAATTGTACTTAAGGTTTAAATATCAAGAGTCCAGGTTAGTCGAGAGATGGTCTATGTCACGTAAGACTTAAAGTACTAGTAGTTTTCGCTACAATTGGTTCTCACAATATCCAACAGATAAACACACCTGTGTCGTCTCAGAAGAAAATCTTCAGCTTAAGAACATTTCTAAACACAATATAAAATATTTTGCTAGAGACTAGCAAAAGATAGGCATGGGGGTATGATTGCACACCAAAAATACACTAATAAAAATTCCATCTTGTGTTATTTCCTAGCATTGCCATTGCATATTAGGTAGTCATAGTTGCATTTGTAGAAATTAACACATGCATGCATTTAATTGAGAGGGGAGGAAAGTGAATAATTGGCCTTGTAGTTAACATCTTCATCAAGTGCTACCTCACAAATTCACCATCTTCATTTTTTTATTTGGCTTTGAACATCTTCTTCCCTACGTGGCTGCAGGGCATGGCTTCTTCTTTGCGCCACTCTTTGCCACAGCATGCTTTGCCAGCCGCATGCTTAGTCATGCATGCAGCCCAGGGCATGGTTGTGCATGCCTCATTCTTCTTTAAAAAGCCTAGCCATCTTCCTTGTGGAGGAGAGCCTGGTCCATACACACAGAAGCCCCTTCCTCCAGGCCGTCTCCTCCCCTCTCCCCTCCATACGTAGCACCTCTTCCTACTGAAGAGATACGTTGCGGGTAGGAGTAGCTCATAGTGGTCCACGACCACCACTGTGAGTCCCACCATCGCCTAGCTCATCCAAGAGCAGGTGGGCGTGGTGGATTCCACTCTCTGTTTTGACGTTCAAGCCCTTCACGCCATTGCCGTAGACTCGAGCTCTGAAGCTCAACAGCAGCAGCAGCATGGCACCGGCAGCTCCACGCAACACTCAAGCCCCTGCACGCCTGCCAGCAGCCGGTGCCTTCTCCTTCCGCACGTGCAGGCTCACTCCATAGTGCCCGCACATGCAGAACAGGATGCAACCAGTTGTCTGTGCCGTGCGAGCACTGTAGCTACTGTTCACGCACTTCTACAGAACACTGTAGCTACAGTGTGGTGACCAGAAAGTTTCTCACTTATCCGATCACCGCACGCTCTCTCTCCGTGCCGCATCCGCTTCCAGCCTGTTGCCGCGTCAACGCCCATGCCCGCTCTAGCACCCACACACGCGTCTGCAACCACTTCCTCTCCAACGCCCGCACCCGCCCACGGCCGCATCCGCGTCTTCGCCAGCGTCCATTCTAGCCTGCAGCGCAATGCGCTGCGCTACGTAGTGTGCTTCACTGTGCTCTCCCTCACGGCTGCAACCTCCAGCGTGTGCTCTCGCTTGCACGCCTGCGCCTGTGCGCGTCTGCGCTTGTACATGCATGCGCCTGTGCCTTGGCATCTAGATGTCGGCTGCAGCCTCCGGACGACTTAACTCTCTAGCACCCTCTCTCATAGCCACTCTCTCACTCTCTCCCACAGACACACACACACACACTCACTTGTACACGCCAATATATATACTTATATATATACATATATATATTGATATATATATTTGTATACATATATATATATATACACATATTATTACCTATACAACTAAATATAAATATAAATATATATATACACATATATTTATTCATATACATATATATATATACACCTATATATATATATATATCTATCTACATATATCTATATAGATAGATACTTATACTAATATATCTATATAAATAAATACATATATATATGTATATACATATCTATCTGTCTATAGACATATATTACTATATATATATACATATATATCCATATCTATATAGTTAGACATATATACATTTATATCTAGTTATAAATATATATATATATACATACATCTATCTATATATTTACGTATCTATATATATATACATATATATAACTACATATACACCTATATAATTATAACCCTATCTATATACATACATATAAATATATACTTACATTCATATCACCTACCACACGTTCTATCACGGGAATATCTGCACCAATTGCTGATATTCCCCGATACCCGCGTACAGAAAGCGTCTCCGCACACACACCTTCCACCCATCCATTCTACACTCCACGTGGCACTTCATCCTGTTGGTTGTCTTTCTAGATGTCGATCAACTCGACACTGTGCTACACACCATTTCCACCTCCACCCCCACCCCTATATATAATATATATATATATCTATATATATGTAGACTATATTTATCTTGTTTCTATTTCTCTTTTGTTTCTTGCTATTAAAAAGATAAAAAAATAGTAAAAGAGAAAAGATAATCCTTATCTTGCAGGTACTCGGTCTTGCAAATAGCAAGACCCATTTTTGGAACCCTAATTTGGCTCAAATCCAAGAACAATTTGGCTCTAAGCTAAGGACCTGATTTTGAGTGTGTACCTCAAGGACAAAATTATTAGAAAAAAATCTTAAATAGAAAAACACCAAAAACATAATAAATGCATGGAAGAGATTTGTTGTAGGAAAGGCGTAGAAACTTATTCACCACTAATTCCCGCCTCCCTGAGTTCGACCCTGGGCCTAAAAGTGACCAAGATAAAAATCAAGTAGGCCAGGTTAAAAATTTTGTAAAAAGATGGTTAGGCTTGATTTAGGTTAACCACTATACTCATTTCAACGATTAAATCACTATATTAACACAACCTATCCGGGTCTCGGCCAACGTCCTCCTGTATCTCACCTCCATCATCCCGCTCCTCACCTCCTTCATCCGAGCTTCCGCCAGGCACCGTCATCTCATCAAATAGCCGATTCAGGAGATTTCCTCTCACCCCCTCTCTTTTTATGCTTTCATAGTTCATTGTAATCGACATTGAATTGATATATATATCATATTTGTTCCATTTCTATCTTGTGATCTATTCTGCTTGTCTTTCATTTCAAAAACATAAAAAAATATCAAAACCCTAAAATACCAAAAAGAAACAAAATGAAGTTTGGTTTTCACGTAAAATAAACATCGCCTCCCTGTATTTGACCCGGGACTCCCTTGGAGTTTCGATATAAATTTTATCTGATCGACGTGTTTTGCAACTATGACGATGGGTTACTTGTAACCCCAATTTCTAACATGCGAAACACGCCCGACTATCCCTCCAAGTGTGGGGTTTTGGATCGCCGCTCGTGTAAAATGGAAGAAATGGTAAGGGAGGAGAAGAGTTGGAGATGAGAGAAAGTGTGTAATCAATCAATCAAAATTCTAGACCTAACTTAAATGTGACTCCCTAAAAATTAACCTAAGACTTGGTCTACCTACGAAATAAGTAATCAACAGTGAATACCCGTTCTGTCAACAAATCTAGCCACATTACTTAAGGGGAGGTTTGGGCCCAAGCGTTTCCCAGGAAAATCCCCAGGTGCTTGTACAAGCCCGCGCCTGGTCGTTTGACATGGCCCCTCAACCTGAACACTAGATATAGATGACAGAATTGGTATTAACTAGAGAAAACTTAAGTCCTATATAGCAGGCCTAAATTGATGAAACCTTAGGGGTCAAATTGCTATGAATTTTAGTTAGGACTAGGATACTAAAGTGCACACGAAATGTGGAGGGCATTGATTGGGTTGTTGCTGTATTATTTCAATTTTTTTGTGTGTGTGTGCAAGAGTTGGAAAGTGGTTCCAATTAAAAACAAGTTATCACACAATTTCTTATATTTTTGTCTTTTATGATTTGATTTAATTCAATGTGTTTTAGGGTTTCTCTTTTTAAATTTTCAAACAAGTTTTGAAACTCCACAATCAATGGAAAAACAAGTTGTATTGGTGATGGTTAATTTCCTTTAATGTGAGTCTCTAAAAAAGAAAGAAAGAAACCCTAAGCCAATTGTCCCTAAGACAGAAAATTACTACCAATGAATTGTTTTTAGGCTTTCTGTATTAAGTAGTGGTCTAAACAAGTAAAAAAAAACTACTACTTTGAAGAAAATCAAATAAGAATTCCAAAAAAGTTTTATTTTTAAATTTTAGGAATTTGTTTGATAATTGTTTTGAATTTATATTTGTACTGGTGTCAAAGTCCAGAAATGATACCCGTGGGTATTTTGGACTTTTTAGTATTACCATCGACCTCAGAAAATTTTGGTGATTTTATATGATGTGTAAAATTCACAAGGATTCCAGAAAGCTAAATTTCACAAAAATTAGATGAGTATAAAAATTCTAAAAGTTCACGGACACTAGCAAAATAGGAAGATTAGAGGGTGTGACCCCTCTGCAGTCCAAGAATTTTAAAAACTTAAATACAAATCCAATTATTCTGAAATTTGGAACAGGTGTTTCAAACTTGATTTGAAATCTCTATGTAAAATTCCAAGATTTTAAGAGGCTTGTGGTGATCAGAATTGATTTTTCAAATCCAGACAGAAGTCTGGATTCGAAAAAGTAGGACACCAATACTAGAAATGGAGTGGTTTTAATGGTGCAAACAAGCAATCACTGGGATTTAAAATGCACCACTCCACTTAATTAAGTTGTTTAGAAGCTTGAAATCCAAGTTTAGTGTGTTTTGGTAGTTTTTAGGTTAGGTGTGATAAGTAAGAAGAACCAACCTAAATGTTCGCGGGACGACAAGGAACTTTGAGCTTTTGCTTCCAAATTCCCGCTTTCCCGCTGTAGTTCCTGCACACACTAGAGAAAAGAAAGAGAAGAGGATGAGATCCACTTCAAGCAAGAGAAAAAATGAATAAGCAAAGTCGTGCCTCCCCAGCAACGACGCCAAAAAGTGATCGCACTTTTGCGTGGTTTGTTAAGTTAGGGTTTTAAGTCGTAATGCACAAAAATGGATTCGCTTTTAAATTTTATAAGACCTAGATAGTGGGGTATCTAGGGTCGTACAAGGAGACAAGTTTGCAAATCAAAATCCCTTGCTTTAAAGATGGAACTCAACTTTCTTTTTGATGTTTTTGAATATATAGTTTTTATGATTTTGAAATAACGGCAACACACGAGTTTTTGTTGATAGCGAGAAAACAACTAAAACCTATTTCAATAAAGCTAACCCTAAGGTGACAGGTAGAGCCTCTCCCTAAGCTCACCCTAGGCATGTGGAGGCCTAGAATAATTAGGGAGAGGGAGTGAAACAAATGCTAGGCAAAAATTGTAAAAAGCTATGCAACAAAAATTGAAAGAAGGCAACTTGAATTAAAATGAAGTTGTTCTACAAAAAACTCATAGAGGAAAGCTTCTAATCTACTTGAAATGCAAGAAGATAAAACATAAATCCTCTAAATGAAATGGTGAAGAAGATGATGGCTTCTTGCTCCAAGCCTGGTAGCTCCCGGGCTTGAAAAGAGTCCTCTATTGAAATGACGGAGTACTATGCTATCAAATTTGGTTTTGTAAACTTGTCATTGTAGTTTGAAAAGTGAAGAACTCGGGTTCAACAAATACAATTTATACCGGAATAGAAATCCCAGGTCGAACTCGGGGAGGCTACGTCGATCTAAATTTGTAATTATATTTTTCGTGTTTTTGTTAAAAAGCGGAGTAATTACAATGAAATGAAGCGCTATAAACAATCAGAATAAGAGAAATTACAACTAGAAGTTAAATGTTTATACAACTAAGTAAGCGAGAAATTACACTAGAAAGTAGGAAAACTATTACAACTAGAAAGTAGGAAAATTCTACTTTAGAAAGTAGGAAAAAGGAATGGGAGAGAGAAGTTATCCCCCTCGACGATCGCTTGGAGGACGAGACGGACGGGACGATGCCTGGAAGATGAAGAATGGAGTGGGAAGAAGGAGGTTGAGGCAGGAAGAATGGGAACGAGGCTGCACGTCGTCGTCGCGGGATCTGCTTTTGAAATGGGGGCGAAAAATTGACTTTATCTCTTGAGGAGCATCCCAGGTGTGGGACAAGCTTCTCTTGAGCTTTGAAGAGGGAGAGAAGAGAAGGAAGGGATGAGAAATTCATATGGAGGGGGTCTCCTTTTATAGTTGCAAGGAGTGAGGGCATTTTGGTCATTACATGTTGAAAATCATTAATTCAGGACCTTTAGTGACGGATAAATCCGTCACTAAAGACCTGAACGTGTCCTTCGTGGGCGGTGCTTGCGCTCCCGCTCGCCTCTCTGCTCCTCAACGCGCACCCATGCCCATCAGATCTTGGCTGTCCGATCGTGTGATCGAACGACTGAGAGTGCTCCTCGTCGCACCTCATCCGCGTGCCTTGCGCGTGAGATGCCGCATCACGTGGGGCGTCAGATGGCGGGTGGATGCTATCGGTCGCACAGAGCCATTGGATCTTCATCGTGCGATTGATCACGCCCGTGCACCCGCTCCAATTTGAGGCGTGCGAGGGCTCGATCCCGTGCCTCCTCACCTCGTTAAGGTGCTCGACCAACGCACTACGGGCGCGTTTGTGTCGAATGCTTAACTCAAGCGCATGCGCCTCCCAGCCATTGGATCTTGATCCAACGGCGGAGAAGTGATGGTGCGAAGTGCTTCAGTGGGTGCGTGCGGCTGGTTGGGCGGCTGAGATGGCACCACGTGGTGCCATCTTGGCCATCCATCTTCTGAGTGATGTAGATGGTGCCACGGGTATCAGATTGGGTCAATTTTCGCGCTGTTAGGCTGCGATCGTCGATCCAAACCCATCCATGTGGTCAGATTTGTCGTCTGAAGTGTGGATTAACACCATCTTGGCCCTTGATCTTCTAGGGTTCCTCGGTCTCTATTTGATGCTATGGATATCCGATTAAGGTGATCTTAGAGTCGTTGAACTCCAATCGTCACCCTAATCAAATCCATACGGTTGGATCTTCAATCTGAGGCCCCGATAAAAAGTCTCCTTATCCTTGACCATAAAAGGAGACAATTAACCTCCATTTTATTCAAACTAATCTAAATGCAAGATGATGCATGTTATGCAATATTTACAGTATGTAATGCAATTCTATGCTTAAGAACATGCATAAATAGACATTTTATGTAATATAAACATGTTTACATCATCCTCCAACTCCTTCCTTACTATGCTCCTCTAAGATGGTGTCCTCCAAGGTGGAAGCTACCACCTTCAATTGTCCTCCTACAAGGGTGGATGTCCACCTTAGGTCTTTCTCCTTTGCTTGGCCGTCTTCCTTGAAGTAGAATGGCTCTCCTCCTTAGCGTGGCACAAGTTGAAGAGAGTGGGGAGAAGAAGGCACCAAAGAGGTGGGTGATGTGCCCCTTCATCTTCTTCTCTACTCCTTCTTCTTGGCCGTAGGTGTAGGTGGGTATAGGTAGAATAAAACACTAATGGAGGATCATGAAAATGGTGGTAGTTGATGGGTTTTTATAGAGTGGGATGGGGGTAGGGCTGGCGTGAATAGGTGGAGGGCTAGGATGGAGTTTGGTGCTGGTTATGGGTGGTTAAGTTAATCCTAAGGTGGAGATCACTTGGTGCCACCTTAAAGGGTGCAAGGGGGGGTAGTTATAGGTTGAATCCACCCCTTGGTGGACATCGATGGTGGAGGGGGTGCCTCCATTTTGGTGCCAAAATGGTGTTCTAGAAGGTGGCAATTTTGGAGGGAAAATGGAAGGCGGAGATGGGCTTTAGGCTTAGGTGTAGGGTGGAGATTAGGGCATTTTTGGAGGGAAAAGTTGGCGCCAAAAAGGGGGGGTAGTTAGGGTGGTTTTGGCACCAACTTCTTGGTGCCCTTTGGTGGTGGTTGAGGGGTGAAAGTTGGTGATGGTGGTGGTGCCAACATGGAGTGGATGGAGCTAGCTTAGGTGCGCTTTAGGTAGGGCTTAGTTGGTGGAGCTAGTTAGGTAGAGTTTTACGGTGGTAAATGCCAAGGGAGCTGGAACCTAACTAAGCTAAGCTAAGCTAGCTTAACTATTAATGGAGTAGAGGAGTAGGCAATGGGAGCTAGGGTTTTTGAAGAGTAGTTGGACAGAAGGAGTCTGGAGCTGAAATGGAGCTGGCAACTGCTGAAGGGGGTGGCATGGAGCTACTCTAGCTGGCTTAGCTTGCTAGTTCTTTGCTAGATGCTAAGCCAAGCTAAAGTAAGCTGGCTTTTACCATAATGAACTGAGGTGAGCTGGGTCTAGTGCTCCCAGGGAGGATCAAACTAGTTGAGGTAGCTAAGGTAGCTTATCTCAACTGAGTTGAGCTAAGCTGAGTCCCCGGGAGCTGGACTTGAGCTTCCTGAGTTGAAATGAAGTCATCTTCAGCTGGCTGGAGTTGAGTGGAGCTGGATGTAACTAGACCTGAGCTGGGATGAACTCCAGTCAACTCAGCTGAGCTAGCTAGAGCTCCTTGTGGATTAATGGGAGCTAAGATGAGCTAGACTCAGTTAAGTTGAGCTGGATCTGAGCTGACTTGAGCTAGGGTGAGCTAAGATGATCTCTCTTGAGCTACCATTTAGATGAGATGAGCTGAATGGAGCAAGGATGAGCTAACCCTAATTCAGGTTAGCTGAATTCTAGCTATGGTGAGCTGGATCAAGCTGAGTTCTAGCTGGTGAGAGCTTGTCCTTCACCAGTTGCCTTCCTGAGTGCTAGGGTTCTAGGGATCTAGCAATCTATTTATCCCTAACACTTACAAAAACACATAAAAAACACAATAAAAAATGCAATGCATGCCTAACCTAATTTATGCCTAAATGCAACCCAAAAACCCATTTGTGGAGCAAAATCCTAAGAGCTAGGTTTGTTTTAATGCATAAGAATAATGACAAACTGGCGTTTATCAGCAGGGAGCAAAATGGTAAATTTCAAACACTAATCTGAATTATCAATAAAGATATGCAAATATAATCAAATTTTTGCTCAAGGTAAATTAGAATAATATATCAATAAAACAAGGATAAGAGTGCAAAAAGATGGCTTTAAAATGGTGATTTGAATCACCGAATTAACCCTAATGTTTAAGCTCTATAACCACTTAAATATTTCAACAGTAACAATCAAATATCTCAAATATAAGAACCAACACAAGCACGAGTTTAGATGTTTGATTAAGGCTTCTGACGCCTTATCTCGAGCCTCAGAGAAGCCAAGGCACATTAGTAGTAAAGGGACACAGATGTGCAAGGGCCTCTCACAAGAGCAAGGCACAAGGCTTCATTGAGTCTTCAGTAGCGACTAAGTGTAGAGAGAGGAGATGGAGGGCTCGAATCCCAAGGCCACAATGCAAAACCCTCCCCCCTCCTTAGATTTTTCCTTTGTCAGAACCAAGTCAGACCCAGGTATTTGGGTTAATCAAATCTGGACCAGACCTGCGGACGTGTTCGAGGGTGAGGGTGCACGAGGGATCACGTGTGAGTGCATGTTCATTTGGGCATCAATGGGGACCTCACCCCCATGCTCTCGGGGGCAAAAAGCCTACAGCACAATTTCCTTTTATGTGCCTTAACGATTTTGTCCCACATGATGTGGGACTATCCTCTCCTCCTCTTCCTTGCTTGAGTTGCTTGGATGTAGTTGAGGAATTGAGGCAGATGCTACTACGTATTTTCTCAATTGCAGGCCTGGGAAGCTAAACGAGTTGGGTCCACTTCGATTGAGTGTAGCTACAAGTCAACTGGAGGTCAGAGGCGAGTGGACGTGTCGAAGAAGGTGGCAGTGGTGAAGCTCCGAAGAAATCTTTAAAATAAGAAAATTCTTCGTGCGAAGGTGAATGCGATGGTGGTGGTTTTAGGGCGTCGCAAGCTTGGTGGAGCTCTGTCAAAGTTGGTGAACGTGTATATGAGTGCGTGTGTTCGACAGAGAAAAAGAGAAGCGAAAGCCCCAAATTTCTTTGGGGATTTTTCTTAATGGGACTTGAAGGAGGTTTTGGTGGTGGAGCGAGGTGTTTGGTGCAGTGTAGCACCGACGTGAGCTCACCAGAGCTCGTGTCGGAGGTGGGGAAGATGGGGGTGTGGAGGGCAAAGCAGCAGTAGATAGTGAGATTTAAGTGGAAAGAAATGAAGTAGAGGAATAGGAGAGGAGTTTAGAGGGATTTGAGGAGTGAGATGGAGGAGGAGGCGTCCGGCTATGATGGGTCGGAGCTAGAGGAGATGAGTGCGACGGCGAGGAAAAGCGGCGATGACGAAGGTGTGGAGGACCTCTGCTTGGACCGACGAGAGGTGGAAGCGAGGGAGGAAGGCAGAGGGCCATCTAATTAGATTGTTGGATGGTCAGAGGATGAGATTAGAGAGGGTCTCCAGAGCTCGAGATATGGTCAGTCAATGAGGAGAGAAGAGAAGGTATCTCCGACTTTTCTAAGCTGAGGAGAACGACCGTGAATAGGGAAGCTTATATAGAGCTTAAGGACAAGCTCCTGATGAGGAAAAGAGCTTAATTGATTTATGGTTTTGGGGAAAAAGTTTCCCAAAATCCTCGAGCTCAACTGAGATCTAGGATTTGTTAGGTCTCTTAAGATGGCTCAATGGATCGAGGATCTCCTCAGGATCATTCCCTTCAAATTTGGAGGGATTTTGTCTTGATTCAAGAGAGAAATCTCTCTGTGAATCTCGACTAAGGTGTGTTCCCACCTTTAATGGCAGTAAGGACCTAAATGAAGAAAATGATGAGAATTTAGGGGGCTATTTGCAAAGAATTCAAAACCTGAGGGGCTAAATGCAAGAAATAGCATTTCAAAGGGCTAAATTGCATACCAGTAAATTTCATACTAGGTCAAGATGGACTCTAATTGGGACCAAATTTTGGTACCAACCTAATTTGGACCCAAGGAATCTAATGGTAAAGTTGGATCTTAATTTTGACTTTGTTTGACTGGGAAATTTGCATAGAAACATAAATTAGGGTAGAATTCCATCTAACACTGTTTTAGGTGAAAATGGGTTCAGATGGTCAAACCAAGGGTACCAAACCTCTTAGAATAATTTTCTATGATTTTTAGGAGGTTTAGATGAATTTTATTCTGACCAAAACCACTTGGTCCAAGTGAATACGTCTACGTTGGCCCTAAGCAGGAGTAGCAACTCTTGAATTTCGGAGGGATCAAGATCCGCTTTGACCTTGTCGAACTTGGTAGCATCGTCAGGGTATAACTGTATAGCCATGGATAAAGGGCCTGGCTGGAGCTCCGAAGTTGCTGGCAAATTAGCCGGATTTGCTTCTTGCTGGATTGCCTGGACCTAGCTTCTCTTCTTCCCCTATTTCTATGGCTTGGGGGCTCTTGGCTCCGTGGATCGCTCCAACTTGATCCTTAGGAGCTCTCTCCTGGCTGTTTGATCCTCATTTACTATTCCTACTCCTCGAGGAGTATGCAAAACCATGAACTGGAAATAAGAGGAGCCATTATTGGGAAAGTGAAATTGTGATTTGATTTAAAACGCATCGTAGTACAGTTGTGAAATTTGTTTCCAACAATAATTTTAACGAGACTAGGTGAGTCCTGATCGATCTTAGGGAGGCGTGATTTTTGCGAGTTTGATTCTGATTTTTTTCTTTTCTCTACTTATTTAGAATCGCAGTCCAATTTCAATAATGCGTAAACAGGACTTGTCGGTTGCGTTGTTTATGTGAAGTACATGCACATGAGTTAGGAAAATAACAAACGTGAAAGTATGCATTTCAATGCGCACTACTTCTACCAATCTCAGATTTCAAATCGCATTCCTATCTAGTAAGAAGTCATTTATGTTTTTCGAAACTGACATTTTTATTTGTAGAAAGGAAATATATGATCCAAGTAGATATAATAGGCAGTATTTATTTCATTGAATCAAGTCATCAAGTTTTTACAATTGAATCTAGTGGAATGGTTGTACACGAAATTTGAAAATGATGAGATATACACTAACATAAAAGAGATACATGCATGGGTCTCAAATAGAATATGCATGCACTTTAGGAGGTAGTAATACGATGCTATTAGCAAGAAATTAATGTGAGAAATGAAATATGAAGAATGCAAACTATGGGGAAAAAGGGCACTAGAGGTGGTCTCTGGTGGTTGTCTGGCTTGAGGTGGTAGGAGGGATGACCAAGGTGGGTGGTTGGCCTCGATGAAGGTGGCGGAGATGCTTTGCTCTTGGATGTGAAGGTGATGCTTATGGAGGATGGAGCTTGCCAATGGAGTTGGAGGTGGAGATGGTGTGGGCGTCCAAGAACAAGATGATCATGGGCGGTCACCTTGGAGACCCTTTTATAGAATTGGGAGCTCCTTAGTGGCTGTCCAAGAAGAGTCTAGAAAGACTCTAGGTGGCGGCTATTTTTGGTGAAGAGTGGGTCTTCTTAGATCCACAATTTGTGGATCTAAGAATGACTAAGTGGACTTAGGTTGGAGGGACAATTAGGTCACAAGTTAGTGCCACCTATGTGTGGACGCCAACACTAAGTGTGGGTGTGTGTGTGCATGTCTTAAGTGGTCAAGTGGACAACTTAGGTGGCACCTAAGGTGGGTCTAGGTAGGTCTAGGTGGGTTTCTAAAAATAGGTTCGTACAACCTATTGCTAAGGTGATAGATCCAATTAAACTTAACACAAGTTTAATTGGGTCAATGTGTGTGTAATTGGGAGTGAAAATTCCTAATTAGGTTAGGTGTGGGTCAATTTGACTTTGACTGAGTCCAATTAGACCTACATGGGTTGAGAATTGAACTCAATTGGACTCTATGAGTCAATTAACTAGGTAGAATGTGCTTGACTTTACCTGAGTCAATTGGGCATAGTGAGAACCTAATTAGGTTCTTAAGAGGGTCTTAAGATAGTGTACTAGGTTTAGGGTACCTTAAATTAGGACTCCTAGGGTGTAGGGTGGGGTTTCTAGGTCTTAAGAAGCAATATATGGCTTCAAATCCAAAATCAATAATTGGAGAAGACCTCTAGACTTTTGATCAATGGATTAGATGACTTATACTTCAGAATTAGAAGTCTGACCTTGAGTCTGGATGTCCAATATTGGATCAATATGGGCGTCAGGTTCTATCTTGGGTTTTTGCAGAAATTGGACGTCCAACACACTGTTTGGATGCCCATAGAGTTGGAAAGTGGGTTTTGAGGTGTCCTAGGCTAAGATGACCTAATAGGAAGATGGCTAAGGTTTGAAAAGGTGGGTAAGGCTATCCTAAGGCTAGGGATAAGTGAGGGATGTCCTATGTTCTTCATATTTTAATTCTAACATTAAAATCCTATAAGTAGCATGGTATACCTTTCATACATTATCTTATTTGCAGCTTAATTACAAGGCTTCTGCTTCAGCTCTACTGCAACTCCAACCTCTATCCAACTTTTATACTAGCTTTACACCATCTTCTGAGTTTCTTATTACCTGCAAACCAAATAATTCACCAATCAGTACAGAAAATTAGTATTATTTCATTAATATCTATGTAAAGTAGTAAAGATGCAAAGTATGCAATTAATGTATGAATTAATCCTAAGTTATGCTAAGATCCAACTCAATTTAGGTCAATTAAGTGATATGATTTCTTCGTAATTAATCGATCAAAAGGCATGGGTCGTTGGGTGGCTGGTGATGCCATCAAATGCCACCGTTAGTCCAGCCACTATGAATGTGGCCATCCTATTCAGGTTCTTGTCCCCATCACAGACAGATAACGGAAGGTTGATCTCCCCTTTTGGCATCACCTTGTGATTGCCAAACCCTATGATTGGGTGAGCTAAAGTGGAGAGGTCCTCTTCTCTGAAGCCCAACTTAAGTAGAGTCTTCCAAAAGAAGATGTTCACCGCATTGCCTTCATCTATTAGGACCCTAGGCTATAGTTGCCCCACAAGTAGGAGAGTGACCAGGAGTGGATTTGTATGCTCTGCCAGGTTAGGTAAAGAGGCCAACAACTTGGAGGCCACCTATTTAATGGTACTTCTCTCCCCCCACTGAAGAGTTGGGAATGCACTATGGGGAACCCATCCAGATGCACTAGCTTACTGGCTTGGGGTGGCGTTGACCCTGAAGATGACTTCGACCTCCATGCCCATGGGTTCGTGCAATGAGAGATGAGTATTCTGGGGTAATGCGGCCATCACCGCCAAGACTTACCGGTGGTATTTTGCTGGGGGGAGCCAGGGCGGCACCACTTGCTCAATCTAGCAGGTCCTAGACCTATTTGGCTCTTAATCTATGACAAAGACCATGTTGACCCCCAGAACTGTTGGAGCTTCTCCTTATGGTAGTCCTTTGGACCCTCCATGGTTCTCTTGCCTTTGTCTTACCCCTCGTTCCGCTTGACAAAGTGGTCCAAGTTTCCATGTCGGGTTTTGGACTCGATTTGGTCACGTAGATCCTGGTAGTCTTTAGTAGCGTGCCCCTAGTCCCTTATGGTATTTGCAGTAGGGTCTAGAATCAGCCTTCTTTTATAGAGGCTTTAGCGGGGATAGTAGATCCTTGTCGGTGGACCACACCTCCATTAACACGTCCGCCTGGTTTACGGCCAGGGGAGTGTACTCTTCATAGAACTCTTCCCTAGGTTGGCAGGGTTTGTTGTTTCAGCCCTTAGTGGACTGGTTGCTCCTCTGATGATAACATAATCATGAGCCATAACTAATTTCAATTAGTCAAGATTAATTGACAAATGCTGCTACATAATCGCCTGAGTGTCATAATTCCTTACATATCCTTTCTGAGAGAAGAACATTAAAACAAAGTTAATTCTACAATTTTAACATCATATTATGAATGCAGAATAACCACAGGATTTGCCAGGGGTTAATCTAAGGTCTAATGAGCATTAAAGTCTAATAAGAGGGTCCACACAGGTAGAAATAGGGTTTCATGCATTTCGAGAACTGATATAGCACCCAAAACCCTAATTTCAGACCTGCTTAAATTACAGAGGTTCTGGTCAGGATAAAATTCATCTAAACTTTCTAAAACTCATAGAGAAATATTCCTTGAGGTTTGGTATCCTTGATTTGACCATTGGAACTTATTTTGACTTTAAAACTTGTCACAGACAAAGTTCTACCCTAATTTGGGTTTCTACGTAAATTGCCTAGTAAAACTTGGTTAAACCTGAAATCCAACTTCATCATTAGATTCCTTGGGTCTAAATTAGGTTTGTGCCAAAATTTGGGCCCAATAAAAGTCCATCTTGACCTAGTTTGCATTCAAGTTCCTTAAAACTCTATTCTTCACATATGAGCCTTATTTGCGATTAGCCCCCCAAGTTTGTTGTCTTCTTCACAAAAAGGGCCCTGCTGCCATTGGAGGTCAACCGACCTCCAGGCCAACTTTAACCACTCCTAATCCTACTCAAATCATCATCATCAAATCCCACTAAATTTGGTGGGATTGATGTTCACACTATGAAGAAGAGATTGGAACAGATCTTGGCTCTTGAATTGCACGGATTAGGTTGTGCGAATGCATGAAAATCATGGTTCTTCTTGACTCCTAATGAAGCTAATTAGCATTGTTTCCCTATCTAGAGATCGGCTAGAGTTCTATAAAAGCTTCCCCATTGCGAAACCAAGCTCTTTAGCTCGATTTTGGCCACAATTCTTCATCAATTCTCCCTTTCTAGCCACCTCCATCGTAGCTTTGGTAACTCCACTCTCTCTGACCTCTTCGCTTGCTGCCACATACCATAGGCAACAGGCTTTTCTTCCTGACCTTCCTCCACTCCTAGGGCAATCAACCACTCCTAGGGTAGTAAAATTTCCCTTTTTCCCTAAATCAACCTCCTAATCTTGGGAAGAGAAAAAAGGAAACAAATCAATTAGGAATCACCTGCCTTATTTTCTTAGTAATTACAATTCAAAAGGCAAAAGATTCCTAATTTGCGAACTTAAATTGACATTTGATTGAAGATGAGAAGATTTGTTTAGAGATCCCTACCTTGATTTCCTGTACCTATTAGAACTTTATGCTTAAATTTTAATCATCTTGGATTACTCACCTTGTTTGAGTCTAAGGTATACATCTGAGATCAAATTGGACATGGAAATAGAACTAATTAGGGTTTCTACATTAGGATTTTAAAGTGTTAGTTCACACTTTCCTGAATTAAAGGAAATTAACCTTCCCGCATTTGTGTGCTACCTAAGCCCTTGTTTGAAAAGAGCTATTCAAGGAAAACCCTAAAATCAAGCTCTAAATTCAGTTGAACCCTAAAATTGTGGACCTAATAACTTGAGAGTCAATTCAGGGTGATCTTTGGTTCTTGACCTAGATTTCATTCTTCATCTTTTAGGGCAGGTCAGGTGAAGTTGGTCTACCTTGTGGGCCAATCAACCTCCAAATTAGGTCACAAATTGAATAAACTTCTAATCAAGTGTAATTGAAGGCACAAGTTAGGACTAAAATTGGTAGACTTAAGGTCTCAATTCGCACATTCAGGTCTACTTGGAACCGTAGTGACTGGGAAGGTCAGGTGGGGGAAACCCTGTAACCCATGGGGATGCTCTACTGTGTAGGGGTCTTTGCGGGGCTCTCCTTTCCTGGCTGCTTAAGTACTTCTCGGGTGTGTGGATTTTTAATTCAGAGGTATCATCCACCTTGAAACAGCCTTAGTCATCCAAAAATTTGTTTGAAAATCCTTAGTGAAATCCAAGGTAGATGATTTGTTTGAGTTCCCACTGCTGAGGAGGAAAATCCTCCTTTAAGGATGCGATGTCAACATGTTACCGACTTGGTGTTGCTTTATATCTATATTTCATATCTTTAGATGGAGTATTAAAAAGTATTTTGTGGCTCAAGTGTCTTGGACGATGCTCTACCCATAGCGTCGAAGCAAGAGCTTGAGTTCACTTGGACGCCCCTTTACAATGCGTTATGTTTTGAGGTTGTGAGCTCCTGGGTGGTGTCTTAGATAGTACTATCTCAAAGTGTAGGTGCCATAGCCCCCTCGAGGATTGGTAACGGGAATGATAATCCTGACACATCTATTGTAGGATTAAACTATGAATAAGCATGGGAGAGATAGAAAAAAAAAGTTTCAAGAGCACAACCTTATAAAAGTTGGCCAGCACAAGCACCGGCATAAGTTTTTAAAAGATTATACAAGGTGCAAGTCGTATTCCAGAGCCAAGGAAATCCTAACTACAAAATAATTTTGTGTCATTTGCATTTACAAGGAGTTAACTTGTGAATTTTTGAAGGATACATTGATCCCGACTCATCTAATTTTTAACAACAGTTTATCATCATTCTTATGCCCTAAAACTATCTAGCTCTTAGGGTTTTAACTCCACAGATGGGTTTTCAAGCTACATTTAGTCATTTACTTAGGATAGGCATGCATTGTATTTTATTATATTTTTGATGAGTTTATTGGAGTGTTAGGGATAGGTGTAAAGTCAGATCCCACAAACCTTGACACTTAGGAAGGCAAAAGATGAAGGAGAAGCCCACATCAATTGGATATTAGCTGAATCCAGTCCATCCCAGTTGGATCCCACTCCTTCTAGCTGGATCAACTTATCCTTAGCTCCATTTAGCTCATCTCAACTGAATGGTAGCTCAAGCTAGTTCACCTTAGCTACATTTAGCTCACCCCAAGTGGATGACAGCTCAAACTAGCTTAAGATAGTTGATCCTAGCTCCATTCCAGCTCCTCTAGTTCAAAACAGTTCACTGGAAGCTCTACCTAACTAGGACTAGCTACTGCCATCAACTAGCTTAGCCTAGTCATATGAAGAAGACCTTAACCAGCTCATGCCAACTCAAGTCCAACTCTCGGAGACTTAACTCAGCTCAACTTGGTTGAGCTGAGCTATTTGACCTAAGCTAGCTACTCCAGCTAGCTAGGTAATCTTTGAGAAGACTAGACCCAGCTCACCTTAGCTCACATCTACAGAAGCCAGCTCACCTTAGCTTGGCTTAGCAGCTAACAAAGAACTAGCTTGCTAAGCCAGCTAAGGTAGCTCCTTGCACCTCTCTTCAGCAGCCATCAGCTCCAATGCAGCTTAAATGCAGCTCCTCCTTAGCTCTTCCTCCAAAACCTTAGCTCCCTTTACCTCCTACTGCATTCATCCACTAGCTAAGCTAGCTTAGCTAGTCCACCACTATTTTTGTGCTAAATTGGAATTTTAAATCACTTTGTTGCAATATAGTCAAAAATAGCTCGTAAACAAATATAATTTACTACTCGAATATAAATCCGAGGTCGAACACAAGGAGCAAGTGTTGCAATTAATCTCAAGATCACAATTTAAGCACAAAATAACAATATTTACTGAGAAATTCAAGTAATAATATTGTATATATAATAGCAAGGGTCAATAGTGCAAAAAGATTAGGGTAAAATGGTAATTTGAATCACTAATTATCCTAATTGTAATAATAGCAAAGATCTCAATAGTATCAACCAAATTTAATCCACACAAGCTAAGTGCACAGTGCATTGTGTCAAACAAATCAAACGATGGAGCTTTCAATCAGATGGCTTAACTGTCCAGATGCTATAGTGCCAAGAGGGCATTCTTCTTCCTTTCCTTTCTCTCCTTAGGCTCAAGGGAAGGCACAGCACAGAGGCATGGTTGCCTCGTAGAGACTAAGTGTTGAGAGGGGTTCACCGAAGCAAAACCCCCCCACCTCCTCCTCTATTTCTCTTTCTTTCTTCTCTTCTCTCTCAGATTGGGCATACCAGACCAAACCTAGGTAATCGGGTAAACGAACCAAGGCCCAGACCGACATGGTGTGAATCGCGGGTTGATGTAAACACATTTACACTACTTAAGATGTCTATTTATGCATGTTCTTAAGCATAGGATTGCATTTCATGATATAAATATTGCATAACATGCATCATCATGAATTTAGAGTAGTTTGAATAAAATGGAGGTTAATTGTCTCCTTTTATGTGCTTGGACAGGGAAAACATTTTATCGGGGCCTCGGATCAAAGATCCAACCATATGGATGGGATCAGGGCGACGATTGAAGTTCAACGACTCCAAGATTGCCCTAATCAGGCATCCGTAGCATCAGATAGTGACCGGGGAACCCTAAAAGATCAAGGGCCAGGATGGTGTAAATCCTCTCTTCAAATGACAAATCCGACTACATGGATGAATTTGGATCGACGATTGCAGCCCAACGACGCAAAAATCAAGTCAATCCGACATTCGTGGCACCATCTACAACTTCTAGAAGATGGACGACCAAGATGACGCCACGTGGCGCCATCTCGGCTGCCCAAACGGCCGCTTACATTCTATGAAGCCCCACACCCGCTCGCTCTCCACCGTTGGATCTTGATCCAACGGCTGTGGTCAGTTGCGCCTAAAAGCGTCCGCTCGACCATCCGCGCCCCGTAGCGCAGCGGTCGAGCGCGCTTACGCAAGCGGCGGGCGCGGGTTCGAGCCACAGCGAAGGGCTGGAAGGAGTATGCGATTGAGCAGGGGTGGGCATTGAATCACGATCAGACGGCCGCGCACGCCCGATAGCGTTCATGCGCGATTGAACGCACGCGCTAGGTGGGCGCACAACGAGCGGGCGAAAATGCATCTTAAGCCGTCCGATCTCGCGATCGGACGACTGAGAACTGATGGTCGTGCGTATGTGTTGAAGAAGCGGGCAGCTGAGGAGCCGCGTGTGGGTGTGGAAGCTACGCCTACGTTGGGGTCTTTAGTGACGAATTTATCCGTCACTAAAGACCCCTCATTTATTATTTTAAAGTTGTAATGTCCATTTTGCCCCCACTCCTTGCAACTATAAAAGGAGACCCCCTCCATACGAAATTCTCATCCCTTCCTTCTCTTCTCTACCCCTCCAAAGCTCAAGAGAAGCTTGTCCCACACCCGGGATGCTTCTCGCGAGATAAAGTCCAAAGTTTCGTCCCCCTTCGGAAGTGGATCCCGCGACGACGACGGCGTGCTGCTCCGTTCCCGTTCTTCTGCTTTGTCCTCCTTTGTCCTGCTTTGTCCTCCTTCATCCAGCTCGTCCTCCAAGCGACCGTCGAGGATGATTTCTCTCTCGCTATTCTTTTTACTACTTTCTAGTATAGATTTACTGCTTTCTAGAGTAGTTCTGCTCGTCCTCCAAGCGATCGTTGAGGAGGACATTTCTCCCTCCATTCTTTTAATGCTTTCTAGAGTAAATTTATCGCTTTCTAGTGCAATTGTTTTATGCTTTCTAGTTGTAATGAACAATCTCCTTTATGATAAATTCTTTGTTTATTCTACATCTCATTTTGATTTCTATGTGTAATATTCTCTCTCTCTCTTACCCTCTCTCTCTCTTCTATTTATTGTAAATAATTAGATAGTTTAAATTGAATTACTTCATGACAAATAAAAAGAAACGTGTAATTTTTAAATCAAACGTCCACCTCCCTGTGTTCAACCCGGAATTTTCATTTCGGTATAAATTTTATTTGTTGAACACGAATTCTTCGCTTTCAAACTACAATGACATGTTTTCCAAAATCAAACACGTTAGCGAAGCGATTCGTACGTTTAACACGGGTGAGGGCATGCGTATGTGCGTGTGTGGGCGGGGACCTCACCCCCTGTGTGTCTTGAGGTGAACAGCTAGTATCAGAAAATAAATTTAAGTGCTATCGGGGCTTCTTCGCACTACGAGGTGGGACTATCCCACGCAGCTTCGTCGCGATGCAGCAGCAGCTGAAGACTCGTCTGATTGGGGTCGAGGATGTAGCTGTGGACTCCAATTGATTGCTTGGAGTGCTTCCTGAGAGTCAGCCGCAACACCTGGAGGTGGAATCTGGAGGGGTTACTGCTGGAGGACTGCAGCTAACATCGGAGAACTTGGGGGCAGCGACAAAGGTGCAACGGTCACTTGAAAAGTAGAAAATGGCCTCGCAGCCACGTCAAATATGCTCAGGAGGATCGCCTGAGGATAGCGAACATGATGGTGGTCTTGGTGGTGCGCGTGAGTGAGTGAGGAGGTCGGACGACCTTGAGATGACAGTGCAGTGAGCATGGAATTCAGCAGAGGTTAGGAGTGATCAATCCCCTCAATTTCTTGAGGGGTTTTGTTCATGTGGATGAGGCGAAGGTCGTAGGCTTGTCGGCAAAGCGTTTGGAGTAGTGGAGTGAGCAGAGAGCTTCGCTGGAGGAGTGGCCGGAGAGGAGGAAGATGAAGTCACAGAGGGTGAAGCAGTGGTGAGTTGGAGCATAGTGGCACGGTGATGATGTGTAGATGCGAGGGAGTCAATGAAGCTAACTAATGGATGAAGAGGAACGGAGATGGTGCCGGTTGTGGTATGGCTGGTACCAGAGGAGATGGAAACTCCGATTAGGTAGACAACGATGAAGATGGGGTTAGGAAGCATTGCACGGGTATGTTGAGATGAGGAAGACAATGGGGAAGAAGAACCAGTCACCTATGGTATGTGGCGACCGGTGGAGCTGGGGATAGGAGTTTGCCAAAGCAAGCTCGGAGCGAGCCGAAGGTAGAGGAAGGAAGAGGATTTCTAGCTTAAAAACTTGCTAAAGAAGTGGGGAATGCCTAGGAGGTCTTTTATAGGCCAAGGGGTCAGCTTCAAAGCTTGGAAACCAAGCTTTGAAAGCTCAAAATTCACAGAAAAGGTTTAGTATTTCGAAGAGTTCGCATGAACTCTTGGATGAGATTTGAAAGGCAAGACCTGCCTCAAATTGAAGAGAAATTCCTCAAGAATCTTCCTTCCAAATTTGGATGGATTTCGTCATGAAATAAGGGAGAATCTCTTGATTGAAGGTCGACGGTTCGTGGGTTCACATAGTAATGCCATCAAGGGCATTTTTGTGAAGAATACGAAGAATTTAGGGGGGTTTTGTAATAAATTCAAAAGTTGAGAGGTTATTTGAGGGAATAAGAGTAAGACTTGGACTAAAATGCAAACTAGGTCGAAATAATCTCATATTGAGTTCAAATTTTGATACAAAGCTAATATGAACCCAAGGAATCCAATGGAAAAGTTAGATTTTGGTTTTGACCTAGTTTTATTGTGTAATTTATGCAAAAACCTAAATTAGGGCAATAGTTTGTCTGAGACTCTATTTTAGGTTAAAATGGGTTCAGATGGTCAAATCAAGGATGCCAAACCCTAAAGAGTGTTTTTCTATAATTTTTAGAGGGTTTATGTGAGTTTTATCTTGACCAAAACCTCATTTAATTAAGCAGGTCTATTTTTAGGGTTTCAGATATCCATTAATTCTTGAAATGCATGAAAATTCATTTCTATCTGCATGGACCTACTTATTAGGCAATAATGAATAAATGACCTTTAATAATCCCTTGGCATACCCCGTGGTTATTCTGTATTTGTGGTAAGATGGTAAAATTGTAGAAATAACCCTGTTTTCATCTTTTCTTCTAAAAAAAATTCAACTTGCTCAAGGGACCTGACTAATATGTAGAAGCTTTTATTGACTTTATAAGCCCAAATTAAGTTAGTTATGGCTCATGATGGTGTTACCATCAACCACCATGGCATCCCAACCTAACCCTAAAACCCACCTAACTAGCTCCACAAAATAAGCCTACCCATAGTCCACTTAAGCTCCCCTATTCCTACTCCTAAGCTCCACAAAACACGCCCTTATAAATGTTGGCTTTTCACAAGAACAGACACAAGGTTTTAAAGGTTATTGCAAGTTGTGAATCAGATTCAAGAGCCAGAAAAATCCTAAATACAAAAATTTTGAGTCATCTGAATTAACAAAGGGTTAATCCATGAATTTTTTGGAGGATATATTGATCCGATTAGTCTAATTTTTGGATCCAAAAATAAATCCTGAGGTTTATCTTTAACAAATCCCGTACCTCCTGTGTTTGGATTAACCAATGTCCCGTAATCTCTTTCTCCTTAAAAGTTGAAAAAAAATTAGTGTTCCTCAAAATTCCATTTTGTTGAAATTAAAAGTTTTTCTAAGAGGTTAGCAAAAGATAAGCATGGGGGTGTGATAAATGCTAGTTTATCATCATTCTTATGCATTATAACAAACCTAGCTCTTAGGATTTTAACTCCACAAATGGGTTTTTGGGCTGTATTTAGGCATAAATTAGGTTAGGCATGCATTATACTTTTTGTTATCTTTTTGATGTGTTTATTTGAGTGTTAGGTTTAATCAGATTGTTAGATCCCCAGAACCCTAGCACTTAGGAAGGCAACTAGTGAAGGAGAAGCTCAAACTAGCTAGGACTCAGCTTAATCCAGTTCACCATAGCCAGATACCAGCTCAATTGGACTAGGGTTAGATCATTCTAGCTCCATTCAGCTCATCTCAGCTAAATGGCAGCTCAAGATAGCTCATCTTAGCTCACAATAGCTCAAGTCAGCTCAGATCTAGCTCAACTTAGTTAAGGCTAGCTCATCTCAGCTCTCATTAGTTCACTGGGAGCTCTAGCTAGCTCAGCTTAGTTGATTGGAGTCCACCCCAGCTCAAGTCCAACTACCTCTAGCTATACTCAACTCAAGTCAGCTGAAGATGACTTCACCTAGCTTAGGCCAGCTCAAGTCCAGCTCCTGGGGACCCTGCTTAGCTCAACTTAGTTTAGCTAAGCTACCTTAGCTACTCTAGCGAGCTAGGTCCTCCCTAATAAGATCAAACCCAGCTCACCTCAGCATACATTAGCAGAAGCCAGCTTACTTTAGCTTGGTTTAGCAGCTAGCAAAGACCTAGCAAGTTAAGCCAGCTAAAGTAGCTCCTTGCCATCTTCTTCAGCAGCAACCAGCTCCTATGCAGCTCCAAGCATCACCTTCTCAGCTCCTCTCCTCAAAACCCTAGCTCCCTCAGCCTCCTCCTCCACTCACCTACTAGCTAAGCTCCAACTCCTTGGCCATCCACCATCCACCCTACCTAACCCTAACTCCCAGCTAATTAGCTCCACCAAGTAAACCCACCTAAGCTCCACCTAAGCTACTCCAATTTGGTGCCAACATAGACACACCTCTTCACCCATGTCTACCACCAAAAGCCACCAAGAAAGTGGCGCCAAAACCACCATAACAGCCTCCCTTTGGCGCCACCTTTTTCCCTCCAAAAACCCATCAATCTCCACCCTACATCTACCCCTACAAACCTTATCCACCATCCACATACCCACCTTCTAGAAGCTCCCATAGTTTACGCCAAAAGCATGGAACCTCTCCATGGTTGGCGCCAAACTATGGTGCCCCTCCATGCCTTTAACTACCCCCTTCACACCTCCTTGTTGGCGCCAACATCCCTCCACCCTAGGATCCTTAACCACCTTCCATCATCCAATCCTAGCCACCCATCCAAAGGTCACGCCAACCCCTCACTTCCACATTTATAAAATCCCTCCTAACCACCACTAAATGATCATCCTCCCTTAGTTTATTTCTACCTAATCCACCCATAGCCCACGGCCAAGGAGAAGGAGAGAAGAAGATTATGGGTGCAACATACCCACCCCCTTGGTGCCTTCTTCTTCTCATTTCTTCTTCTTGTGCCACGCCAAGTTGGAGGACCTTTTCCATTCAAGGAGGATGGCCAGGCAGAGGAGACGAATCTAGGGTGGACGTCCACCCTTGGAGGAGCAAGGGCATGCCCCATCTAGGGCTTGCTAGGAAGGATACATCTTGGAGGAGCAAATCAAGGAGAAGGAGACGAAGTTCTTTTCAACTATGGGAGCAGCTGTAGTTGGAGCAAGAGCCTCTCTTCTTCACCAACATTCAGAGGATTAGTGTTTTGTATTTTTTTGTATTTTAATTGCTAGTAGTAGAAGCATTCCTCTACTAGGGTTTTTTGTAAAAGACTTTTTCATTAATCAAAGTTGCCTTCTTTTCAATTTTTGTCGCATTTGTTTTATCTTGTTCTAGCACCTTTTCACTCCCTCTCCTTAATTAATCTAGGCCTCCATGTGCCAAGAGTGAGCTTAGCGAGAGGCTATTCTTGTCACTTTAGTAAAAGTTTAGTGAATTTGGTGTAGATCACTTTTTCACCATCAACTTTGCAAGTGCCCATTATTTCAAAATCAAACAAAAAATCATATATTAAAAATTATTAAAAAGAAAGTTGATTTCCTATTTTTCAAGTGAGAGATCTAAAATTACAAAAATTGCCTCCTTGGACGACCCTAGATACTCCACTATCTAGGTTTACAAATTTTAAAAGCGAATCGATTTTTGTGCATTACAATGATCTTAAAAACCCTAATTAGAGTTCGTAGAAAAACTCGATCACTTTTTGGCACCGTTGCTGGGGAGGCATGGCTTTGCTTTGATTATTTCTCTTACTTGATAAGTGGATCTCATCCCTTGTCTCTTTTTCTCTCTTGTATGGAGGTGTAATTGGAAGGAAGTAGGATTTTGAGAAGCTTCAAGTGCTTTGTCTTCCTGCGAAATTCCAAGTTAGCAATTGTAAACTTGTCGCACTTATCTAAAAAACTACAAAAAAATTATTAAACTTGGCTTTCAGGATCCTAAACATCTTAATTAAGTGGAGTGGTGAAAATTAAAACCTATTGGTTGCTTTCTTGTATCATTTAACACCACTTCACTTCAAGTGTTGGTGTTCTGATTTCGGGTCCAGACTTCTGCCTGGACTTCAAAAATCAATGCCTAACACCACAAGCCTCCTAAAATATTGACATTTCACCTAGTGATTTCAAATCAAGCTAGAAATATCTGTTCCAAATTACAAAGCAATTAGAGTTGTATACAATTTTTAAACATTTGTGGACTACAGAGGGGTCATCTCCTCTAATCTTCCTATTTTGCTACTGTTAGCGAATTTTAGAAATTTTTATACTCATCCAATTTTATTGAAAGCTATCTTTCTGGAATCCTTGTGAAATTTTACACATCACATAAAATCACAAAAATTTTTGGTGGCCAGTGGTGGTACTGAAAAGTCCAAAATACCCTCAGATATCATTTTTGGACTTTGACACTAGCATAAAGAAAAATCTTTTAAAAATATTAAAGAAATTCCTAAAATCATAAAAAAATATTTTTTGGAATCCTCGTTTGATTTTCCATATAGTAGTGGTGTTGCTTGCTTTGTTTGGACCACTACTTAAAAAGAAAGCCTAAAACAAATTCATTGGTGGTAAAATTTCTATCTTAGGATCAATTCAATTAGGGTTTCTTTTCAAATTTTTAGTCCCACAAATTAAAGCAAACTTATCTTCACTAATACAACCTGATTTTCCTTTGTTTGTGGCATTTCAAACTTGTTTGAAAACTTAAAAAAAAACCCTAAAACACATTAAGCTAAATCAAATCCTAAAAGACAGAAATACATTAAATTTGTGTGTCAACTTGATTGCTATTGGAATCACTTTTCCAATCCTGCACACACTAAAAAAATTTGAAATAACAACGCATTACCCTAATCAATGCCCTCCACATTCTTGTGCACATGTTAGCACTTAAGGACTTCAACCACTTTTGGCTTGATACCTAATATTTAAGGATCACTAAGCACTCCTATTTCCTTTAGATAATGCGGTGATAGACTTAGAGGGAAGTCAAATGACAGGTGTGGGTTTACACAAGCCTCTGGTTTTTCCAGGAAATGCTTGGGCCCAAGCAACCTCTTTAGTCTAGCCGGGTTCTCTTTTTGGTATTTGGTTCACTTGCTGATTTCTTATTGATTGGGTTCCCAAGTCTTAGGTTTGTAAGGAGTCAACCTTAAGAAACACTAGGCTTGGTTGTTTGAATTGCACATCTTCTCTCATCTCCATCTCTTCTCCTCCCCTCTTGCTCTTCCATTTCATGCATCGGCGACGATCCCAAACTCCGCACTTGGAGGGACCATTTGATTTTGTCCCCCGTGCTAAAAGATCACTTTTTTCGTCTTCTTCTAAAAAAAATGGAAAATCAACAAAATAGGTCCACTAACCCTTCCACCTCCACCTCTAATCCCACCTCTAATTCCGCTTCTAATCCCAATTCTGACCCTTCCACCCAAAACAACCCCCCCACCTTTGACTTCCCGCACCTGGAGCTTCCTAATGTTGATTTGCCTCAATCTTAACAACAAGCCCCCCCGCCTAATCTATACTTCTTGATGGCTAAGCAGATTGCTCAACTTCATGCTAATCAACAATTGTTCACTAGGAAAATCACAAACTTAGCCAACCAAAGCCAAACCCACCACCCCATCAGCAGCCTGTCATTCTTTTAAAGGATTTCTATGATCCTTCCTATTATGAGGAAAGACCGGGGGTGGTCATACCTGAAGGGGACTTCGAGATCAAACCGGTTGTTCTAAATCTTATTAAGCATTTCCATGGCCTTCCTAGGGAAGACCCATTCAGCCACCTTGAAGAACTGACTCTTCTTGCACAAACAACTTGTTCCTGCAATGTGCAAGAAGACCTTTGGCTGATGCAGCTATTCCCATTATCTCTTAAAGATAAGGCCGCTCATTAGTTCAGAACCATTGGCCGACCTATCACCACCTGGCCTCATCTCAAAAGCACCTTCCTCAAGAATTTTTTTCCCATAGGTTGTACTAATTCCTTGCAAAGATCTATTATGATCTTTCAACAAAAATCTAGAGAGACTTTTCATGATTCTTGGGAAAGATTTCAAGATCTCCTAAGAAGTTGCCCGCACCATGAGATTCCCTTATGGCAGCTCGTGCAAATCTTCTATCACCGATTAGAAGATAAAATTCAACGTTTCATCGATGCCTCGTATGGTGGCAACTTCTTAAATAAGGATGCAGAGAGTGCCTATGACCTCTTTGAAAAAATGGGTGAAAACTCATTTAATCAAGCTTCCATGAACATGTTTGGTAGAACTTCAAACCCGCAGTTCGGTGTTCATGAAATAGGCACTCAATCTATCCCTGTCACCTAAGATGATATTCAAATGATCACCCAAAAACTCGACCAGATGCAAATTAATCAAAAGAAAATTGAGGAAAGACTTGCCACACCAACTCAAGCTCCACAAAGTCCACTTCTAACCCATCCTAACATTCTACGAAGAGAAAATTTGCACAATCTAAGCATTACCCCTATTGATTATCACCAATATTTTGAGGCTTTTTATGAATCACTGGGGAAGTACAACTATCCAAACCCTAACCCCACTCAAAATATTTCTGCCCTCCAGGAGCAATTTAGAAATTCTTCCAATTGGAAGAATTACCCAAACCACTCCTGGAATAACCTGATTTCTTCCCAAACATCAAATCAATTTAGCAGGTATGAGTCAAATCCAACCTTTCATCCTGGGCCATCTCAACAAGACATCAATGCCAAGGTGATGAAAACCTTGCAGGACATGGAGAGTAAAATGATGGAACTAACCTGTGCTGTCATAAATCTGAATAATCAGATTGGGGTTACTCCATGACCTGCAGGGCATCTGCCCTCCCAACCCATACCCAATCCTAATCATCAAAGGAACCATTATTTAGGCAGAAATCAAAACTACCCGAATCATCCTCTTACTAATCCACCACCTCAGCAGCCTCCCAAGTTTTCACAACAACAGGCCTCCCCCACCTCCTCTAAATAATAATCCAACTACACATGCAATTACATTGAGGAGTGGGAAAACCACCACTTATCCCAGGCCTTCACAACAACCTGGTGAAATCCACATTCCTATGCAAATTGACTCTACACTCCCACATCAGGAAGAAAAAGAAACACAAAAATCTCAAGACACGACTCCTATCCCTTTTCCACAAGCTCTCCACCCCACCACTAATCGGAAAAAGAAATCTAAAACCACAACTTAAGAACTCATGGATTTATTTGGGCAAGTTCAAATCAATATCCCTCTCCTAGATGCAATCAAATATATACCTGCCTATGCCAAATTTTTGAAGGAGATCTGTACTCCAAAAAGATAGGCTAAAAATCTTGGATAGGTGCATCATTTGGAGATAGTAAGCTCTGTTATACAGAGCAAGCTGCCTCATAAGATGAAAGATCCAGGCACGCCTTTAATTTTAGTGATTATTGATGATACTACCTTCAATCGCACCCTTCTTGATCTTGGTTCGTTAGTTAATATCATTCCCACGATTTTATTTGAAGAATTTCAGATTGGTGAATTAAAACCTGTTGAGGTTACCCTTCAATTAGCCAACCAATCTACAATCAAACCTCATGGGATTGTCGATGATGTATTGGTCAAGGTCCAGAATTGTGTCTTCCCCACAGGCTTTCTGGTCCTTGACATTGAGGTACCTGAATCTTTAATGAATGCCCCGATAATTCTTGGATGACCCTTTTTGGCCACTGCAAAGGCAAATATAAATTGCCATACAGGCAAAATGGATATCACCTGTGCAGCACAAACTATCACCTTGATATTTCTAAATCCTCCAAGAGATTCCATGATAATTTTTTCGAGGAATCAGATATAGAAATGTCAAATTTAGTGGAGACAATGTTGATAGATACCCTTCCTGACCATAATTTTTTAAAAGGAATCTAACTCATAATCAGTGGTCGGCGAAATCTTTGACTTGGAGACTTGTCTTCCATAAAAATCTATTCCTGATGATCCCCCTGATTATTCCTCTGACCCACCCACTTTTCTCTCAACCCACCCCAGCACACTAATGTCACCTACCTCTCATCACTCCTCTCCCAACCCCTTTCAACAGGACCTACCACCAGACCTGCCTGAGTTTGGCATTCATCCTGAATTAAAACCATGGCCAGACTCGGGTACTACTTACCATTTTCCATCAAAATTTTGATCCCCATATTTTTACCATTCAACTTTGTAGGGATCCAGAAGAAGACCCCTTTTATGCGGGCATCTAAGTGTCCAACTACTTACATGAAAATTCATCTTCTGTGCATACCTTCATGCTTGTTGAATGGTGTAAAAGATAGCACTGGATGGGAGGTAACCCATCATTTTTTTTTGCTTTCTTTTTCTCTTTCTTTTTTCATGTTTTAACCATCCTAAACCTGACTACTTTTCACTAAGGTGATCCCTTTTCCCTCCTATTGCATAAGGACATTGCATATCATAAGCATGGGGGTGTTTTTAAAATTTTGACAATCAATTTAGGATTTTCAAAACCTAAAAATATGCATTTTTCTTTTGTCATTTTCTTATTTTATTTTCTACTTGCATACCCAAAAAAAATAAAAAAGTTGAAAACTTTTTGAGGAAAATTTTGAAATCAGGACTAAGGTTGAAAACTCACTTTGCAGTACAATGGGATTTTATCTTTAACAAACTAAGGATAAGAATACGGATCTAATTATTAGAATTTCAAGGTCGATCTTTAGACTAGATCAAATATCCTTCTCTAAAATTCCTCTTGAACTCATCATAGTTCAGGTGACTTGATCCCCTTTTGTAATATGAAAAGTATCTGGCTTATTTCTAATTCCAAAACTTGCATCTCGTGCAAAATTTCTTGTCAAAATTCACACACAAGCCAACACTTAAAAAACAACTAAAAATTAGAGAAACCCCCTTGTTTGGCCTTAGTAAATGTCTGAAGCTGATCATTGGTTTGAGTTCCCACCAATGAGAAGGAGGAAAATGCCTCCTTTGAGGACGCGATGTCAACATGGTACCGCCTTGGCACTGATCTACATCTATATTTCATATTTTTAGACGAAGCATTAAGGCACATTTTTGTAGGTCAAGTGTCTTGGACGGTGCTCTACCCGTAGTGTCAGAGCAAGAGCTTGAGTTTTCTTGGAGCGCCCCTTTGCACCGCATTGTATTTTGGGGTTGTGAGCTCCTGGGTGGTGTCATGGGCAGTGCTATCTCGAAGTACTAGCACCAGAGCCCCCTCGAAGATTGGTAACAGGAATGATGATCCTGACACATCTATTGTAAGACTAAGCTAAAAATAAGCATGGGGGAGTAAAAAAAAAGTTTTAAACCAAAAACATGCCCTTATAAATGTTGGCTTTTCACAAGCACAGACATAAGGTTTTAAAGGTTATTGCAAGTTGCAAATCAGATTCAAGTGCTAGAAAAATCCTAAATACAAAAATTGAGTCAACTGGATTAACAAAGGGTTAATCTATGAATTTTTTGGAGGATATATTGATCTCGATTCATCTAATTTTTGGATCCGAAAATAAATCTTGATGTTTATCTTTAACAAATCTTGTACCTCCTATTTTGGATCAACCAATGTCTCATAACTTTATCTCCTCAAAAGTTGAAAAAGAAATTAGATTTCGCC
This sequence comes from Thalassia testudinum, assembly GCA_037157565.1. Lineage (NCBI taxonomy): Eukaryota > Viridiplantae > Streptophyta > Magnoliopsida > Alismatales > Hydrocharitaceae > Thalassia > Thalassia testudinum. The sequence goes on from JAZHRO010000003.1 coordinate 28,791,471, forward strand.
AAAATTCTATTCTGTAGAAATTAAAAGTTTTGCTAAGAGATTAGCAAAAGATAAGCATGGGGGTGTGATAAACACCAGTTTATCATCATTCTTATGCATTAAAACAAACATAACTCTTAGGATTTTAACTCTACAAATGGGTTTTTGGGCTGCATTTAAGCATAAATTAGGCTAGGCATGCATTACACTTTTTATTGTCTTTTTGATGTGTTTATTTGAGTGTTAGGGTTAATTAGATTGTCAGATCCCTAGAACCCTAGCACTCAGGAAGGTAACTGGTGAATGATTAGGCCATATTTTTGGGCTATTTAAGTATTTAAGTGTCTAGACATTAAGTTAATTTTAACATTTAGATAAAATACATTAGGATGTAAATAAATTAATTTATATTTTTAGCTTAATTGCATAATTCATTCATTGCATGCATTTAGAATTAACTTAGAATTGCATGCATTTGATTAGTTAATCAATTAGGTGAATTACTTGCATTGTTTTCATTTAACATAGAAGTTAAGGGTTTATGCATAAATAACCATAATATTTTATTATTTTCTTATTCTCTTCCTCCACAGGTAACGGCTGCTTCTTCTCCTTACACAACTGTTCATGCACAGCTACAAGCATTCATTGGCCATCTGGTCCCACCTCTTTGGATTTCAAATTCATCACTTGCAGCTACAAAGGGAGGATGAGACGACCATGCAACAGGAGGCCACCACCCATTCCACCACCGGGCAGCATTCCACCACCGTGGGCCTCCACGGCCAAGCTCTGTCATACCATGGGTCGACTGGGTAACAGACCGCCGCGCCAAGGGGATGGACTTGACCACCACCGTGCATGAGCTCCTTGAAGCTTGCCTACTGTGAGTGCATCTACTAATGCACGACTTGTTACCCCTGTCCATAGGCACCATCACCACCTTCATCTTCTTCCCCATCCTCTATTTTTCCTCCACTCCACCAAAAAAACAAACCCAAAAGCCACGCCATTCCCAAAGCAGCAGGACTGTGCGCGCCCCTTGTTGCGCATCCAGAACACCCGTAGTAGCCCTCCATGACCACCCCACGTGCACCACACACCTCCTACAGCATGCACCACGCGCCCGCAGCTCAGCCCGCATGCCTTCCAGCCATGCGTGTAGAGTGCGCTACACCTCCACCCATACGCCCCCTTGCAGCATGCGCCCGCACACCCTCCAACTGCACGTGCCTGTATGCCCTCCAGCCACGTGAGCAGAGGGCGCTGCACCTTCTCCCTCACTCCCTGCAGCATGCCATTGATGCTCGCAACTACAGTGGCCGCACGTCGTCCAGGAGCTCCTTCCCTCGCCTACGCGTGTAGAGCAACTCCAGCCAGCGGCCCTCGCCTTCAGCCGCACACGCAGAGCACGCTACACCTATGCCACCTCCGCTCGCGCACTCCTCCTTGACTCCAGTCGTGCGTTGAATTGCTACACCAGTAGCAGCAACAACCACCGCCAACCATTCCTTGCTGCCCCGCCATCGGCTCTGACCACCATTTTCCACGAGACCACGACCATTGGAAGCAGCGTGGCTCCTTCTCCCTCCGACGAGCTCCTCCTCTCCGGCCATCACCCCTCGTGTGTGCTCACGGCAAGGAAACGTTTTCCCCTATTTTTCCTCGTATTTGTTTTTACATTGCAATGCCATTGTGGATTCAATAAATTTTAGGTTATTGTCATTATAATGGTAGTCATTTTATAAAGAAGGGCCCCCTCTTTTGCATTATCATTATTTCAGCATATCATGTCATAGATTAACCTAATCTAAAGAGGATTTTAACTTGATTTTTTTGGGGAAATAAATAGTGAACATTTGTGTATAACCCGTGAGAGTTTAATTAGGCCATTGCCTCCCTGTGGATACGACCCGCTCTCTCGAGTGGTTTATTTTAATTGATTTGTTAAGCGATTTTCCACCGCTTTGATAGTAAAACGACAAATCATCTTAATCATATTACTTAGAAAGTGAAAACTGACTTATCAAATGGCGTCGTTGCCGAGGAGGCAATAGGCTTAATTAAATCGCATTCATTCATTCATTCTTTCACATTGATTTTTGAATCATATTGAACTTTGGATTTTTTTTTTTTGATGCAAGTGCAATGATCTACGACACACATTCTATGACTTGCAATCACACCAGCCATCGTGAGAGGCAATCCTTGATGTTGCTAGAGGAGAAATTGTTCGAGCCACCTTGCAAGGAACCAGATTACCAAGAGGGGAAGGACGAGGACGTGACGATCGTCTCCGAACATTTAGTCGCTGATTTGATTAGAGTAGGATTAAGACTTTAGAACTTAATTTTCATTGCACATTTGGTTTGAGACCCTTGTTCTGGGGTACATTTTTAGGGGTTTGTTCCCCGATTTTGTTTTAGACCCGTGTTGGGTGGATAATTTTTGGGAGCCTATTCCCTTCTCTTTAGATCTAGGTTTTTATTTTATTTTGTGGTTGTTTATCCTTAATTTGTTTGTGCATAAGTAGCTAAAAAAAAAAAAAACATGGGCTACCTGCTAGAAGTTGCCTGCCCTTAGGTCGAATCATTTAGGACTGAATGAGCAGCATCTAGATCTAATTCTTGCCTTGCATATTGCATGAAGAATGCTGGAATCAGGTATGCACTTCTAATTTTGCATTTCTACCTGTCATGCAAATGCATTTGGATTAATTTTTAGACCACATAATCTGTCTTGAAGTGATCTAATAAAGTGGTCACATTTAATATTTGAAAAAGGGCTAATTAAAGGAAGGACATTTAAAAATCAAGGACTTGATTTTCAAACTTGGTGTGCGATTCGAAATTCAAAATCTTTTGCGGTGTATGCACACTTATATCTCTTGCACCAAGGCACCTTTTTAGACACTCTTCAGGTTTGGAACTGCTAGGACTAGAGCCTCCTATTACTGAGGTCTAAAGTGACCTAAAATTTACTTCAGAGGTGAAGTTGGTTCCAAACCTTGCGGATTGAGGGTAGTTAAGAAGCACTGTGAAAGCAACGCTTCAAACGAAGGGTTTAACCCTACTTGCATCCTTCTTTGCCATGTTTGGTGGTGACTAAACTTTTTTGGCTTTAGGGAGGATCACCTAAGTCCTAGTTAGGTCATCTTAGGCTATCCGTAGTTAGACAATAAGCACGTAAATTGATTGAACAAATTGTATTGTCACCTACAATCTGACTTAAAATCAAAAGCGTAAATTGGGAAAGACCTAAAAAGTCTTTTTTGAATTGTGTTTTGCTTGGGGAATTTTGATTGAGGTGTGAATTAGAATGGAACACATTGATTTTCATCCTTTCACATCTTGCCCACACCCTTACCCCCACTCTGCACTCTTCGATCCCATATGCCGAGATGGTCCATCCTTTGATGGACATAATGATAATCATTGGGATCCTTTTTACTCCTATTATAGGAGTATTGGCCTGGTTAAGCCCAAATCAGTGAGGAGAACCTAGGAGCAGGATTTGCCTTGCCCAATATCCCACATACCATAGAAATACCCAACCCACCCTCCCCGAATGATTATAATGTTTGGACAGATACTCCTAGGTACTATAACCCTGAGCCTGACTTCTATTCTGATAGAAATTATGACCTCTCCTCCTTGAAGATGCAAATACAGAAAATGCAAGATGAAATGATTGATTTATTAGGAGAATCTTAGAGAGTAGGCCAACAAGAGAAAGAAGCCATTAGCCACCCAACCTACCCCATTGAAGATGAAATGCACCCCTCTACACTAGATGCATCTCCCGTGGGAGTTGGGGAATTTTGGGGATTATGTAATGGAGAATATCTACTTTTCGAGGATTGATTTTGAAACCTCCCCATTAGATGACACTTCCTTGAGAGGTCCACTCCTTAAGTGGGACGAAGATACATATGAAAGTAGCTATGCATTGGATGAAGAAAGGTGGCAACCCAAGGAAGATGATGATAAGGTTGAGTATCCACCTAAAATATATTGGAGTCAAAAGAAGGGAATGATAGTACCATTGGAAGACCTCGACCCAGATGATAGTATTTTCATGACATTTGATGAAGTGGGTCAAAGTCAAGTTGTTAATCCTGCCCTCTCTTCTGATCACGAGATGGAACTCAAGCCCACCCTTAGGGAACCTAACCCTAAGGAAATTCACCTATCTGAGGAGTTTCATGTTACCAGTGTAAACCATTTACCCCAGATAGAGTACTCTAGGGGGATCTGCTAAGATTTTAGATGATTCTAGACCTCAGGTATATGATGAATTGTATGATGAGGAGAAGGATAAATTATATGAGGAATCTACATTCAAGATTTGGAGTGACACTAAGGGTGATTATGTCTTATTTGAAGAGTTAGTCCCTGAGGATGTCACAAATTTGACCAAATTAGGTTTCCTTAGTACACCTATCGATGATATTTCTCCTCACGATGAAATAATGGAAAATTTGGAAGCAACTTCTAAGATTTATGTGGATTCACATATAGACTCTGGGGAAGATTTGAGTAAAGAACAAGAACTCGGGGATGACATTAATAGGATAATCCCTAGATCTGTTGCTTCAAACCTACCTTCATTTGATTCAAAGTCACCCTCTGATTCGCTTATGTCTGAAGGCAAAATTTTGACTCCTGATGAAGTGCAGGAAGATACTTGTGATAGTGCAAGGAATGCTAGGGATGCAATTGAGGATTTGGAAAGATTGTTAGGGATGGACACCGAGCTGATTGAACCCAACCTAGATCTTATGGCCATCCCGCAACCTCGAAACTTGGACACCCTAGACGAACCTTGGCTTAGAGATATGCTTACTTTTGTTCTGATTAGGGGGCTTAACAAACCAATATCTCTTGTAATGGGATATCGAGTATGGATTGATGATTTCTATGGTCAATCCATTACCCTAGGGGTTTATTTCTGCACCATTCCTTCCCCATTCCTTTTAGAGGATCCTTGTCATCCTCCCCCTACCCCTTTGGAGGTTGTTATGCCAGTTTATCCTTTGGAACCTCCTCTGGTGACCTGGGAAGATTTCATTCCCATCTTAGTTGGGCGAGCATTTGCTATTGGGATTCATCATCAGCTCGCCAACATCCTAGGTTACTTATTTTCTAGGCTAGCATTACTTTTCTCATTTTTAGGGCCTATTTCTGCGATCCTTGAACCTGATTTGTAAGTTCTTTGGCTACTTGGCTACTAGCAAATTAATGGCAGCTCATCTCTGACCTAGGTAATATCCTTCTATGCAATGGAGACATTGCAGATTTTAGGCATGGGGGGGTGCTTGGGGATATACATAGCATTTATACATAGTGCATTCATGCATTTAGTTAAAGCATTCCGCATTGCATACATTTGCATTAAAAAAAAAAAAGAGAGAACAAAGAGAAAAATATTTTGTAATTATTGAGCTTAACTGGCTGGGCCCTGCATTCTTAAGCAGACCAGAACTTTAGGTTAGACTAAGTTGATTCTAGGTGTTGAACTTTAGAAGCTAAGTTGAGCTACTAGCTTTAGACCCTTAGGGTCTTTTGTGGACTTGAAAACTTAAGTAGGAGTTAAGTTGTAGACCATTCAGCTAGATATTGAGTTAAAGGCTGGGTAGTACTTGGAGTCTTGTTTTACCTTTTGATTTACGAGTCCTCGTAACCTAAGCATCCACATTTCACACACACTTGGTCTTGTGTAAATAGTGATCACCCTAATTCATATCTTAAAGAAAATTTGGTTCTCTTAGTTTTGACTTAGGAGAAGCTTGAAAGCACAATTTGATTGGAAGAGTTCCTACCACAAGGGAGGTGGAGTGCATACTCACTTTGATGATGCGATGATAACATGTCACCTCCTCGGTGCTTGTCTCTTAGGATATCCATCCTACTGGGGGCATGTAAGTGCATTGTGCGGTTTAGGTACCATGGGCGGCCTTATCTCGAAGTGCCGATTGCCATAGGCCTGAATTCGCTTAAGAAATCCATGGTGATACTATTTCGAAGTGTCGATTGCAAGGAGTTCTTGGGGTCGCTATGGGCGGTGCTATCTCGAAGCATCAAAAGCCAGGCACCCTTCGAGGTTCGGTGATGGGAACAATGAATCCGACACAAACCGTGTTGATGGCTGATCCAAGGTTAGACTTAGTGGAATCAAACAAAAATATATATATTACAAAAAAAAAATTATATATATATACTCTCTTTCTAGGTTGGAAATCATAATTATACCAACCTCAAATAACTCAGACCAATGCACATGCACGGATGCTTTAATCTCTAGGACTAATAAACCCTAAGGTAGAGTTAGGAATCAGGGAAACCTGTGCCTATAACTCGTCTTTAGCTAACCTAGTCTGTAACTTAGCAAATACTTGGGAACCTTAGGCCTAAAGTCTGAACTTAACATGTTTCTAAAGGAAGACCGATTGGGTTGGTTAGTCTACTTGGAGTGCTAGCTTTTTGCTTGGATTTGCTAGGGACTAGCAAAAACTAGGCATGAGGGTATTTGATTAGCCCATATTTGTGGTCTATTTAAGTATTTAAGTCTCTAGACATTAAGTTAATTTTAACAATTAGATAGCATACATTAGGATGCAAATAAATTAATTCATATTTGTAGCTTAATTGAATAATTCATTCATTACATGCATTTAGAATTAACTTAGAATTGCATGCGTTTGATTAGTTAATTAATTAGGTGAATTACTTGCATTGTTTTAATTTAACATAGAAGTTAAGGGTTTATGCATAAATAACCATAATATTTTATTATTTTCTTATTCTCTTCCTCCACAGATAACAACTGCTTCTTCTCCTTGTGCAACCGTTCACGCACAACTGCAAGCATTCGTTGGTCATCTGATCTCGCCTCTTTGGATTTCAAATTCATCACTTGCAGCTACAAAGGGAGGAGGAGATGACCATGCAATGGGAGGCCACCACCCATTCCACCACCGTGGGCCTCCACGGCCAAGCTCCGTCATACCGTGGGCCGATGGGGTGACAGACCGCCGTGCCAAGAGGATGGACTTGAGGACCACCGTGCATGAGCTCCTTGAAGCTCGCCTACCGTGAGTGCATCTACTGATGCAAGACTTGTTACCTCTGTCCACAGGCACCATCACCACCTTCATCTTCTTCCCCATCCACTCTTTTTCCTCCACCTGACCAAAAAGAAAACCCAAAAGCCACACCATTCCCGCAGCAGCAGGACCATGTGCGCCCCTTGCTGCGCATCCAGAACACCCGCAGTAGCACTCCACGACCACCCCGCGCATGCCACACACCTCTTGCATCACGCACCATGTGCTCGTAGCTCAGCCCGCACACGTAGAGCACGCTGCACCTCCTCCCGCGCACCTTCCTGCAGCACGCGCCCATACGCCCTCCAGTCGTGTGAGTAGAGGGCGCTGCACCTCTGCCCTTACTCCCTGTAGCGTGCCATTGATGCTCGCAGCTACAGTGGCCGCACGTCATCCAGGCACTCCCCTCGCCCACACGTGCAGAGCAACTCTAGTCAGAGGCCCTCGCCTCCAGCTGCGCGCGCAGAGCGTGCTACACCTCTGCCACCTCCGCTCGCGCACTCCTCCTTGCCTCCAGCCGTGCATTGAATTGCTACACCAGTAGCAGCAACAACCACCGCCGACCATTCCTTGCTCCCCCCATCGGCTTTGACCACCATTTTCCACGAGACCACGACCATTGGAAGCAGCGTGGCTCCTTCTCCCTCCGACAAGCTCCTCCTCTCCGGCCATCACCCCTCGTGTGTGCTCACAGCAAGGAAACATTTTCCCTTATTTTGCCTTGTATTTGTTTTTACATTGCAATGCCATTGTGGATTCAATAAATTTTAGGTTATTTTTATTATAATGGTAGTCATTTTATAAAGAAGGCCCCCCTCTTTTGCATTGTCATTATTTCAGCATATCATGTCATAGAGTAACCTAATCTAAAGAGGATTTTAACTTGATTTTTCTGGGGAAATAAATAGTGAACATTTGTGTATAACCTGTGAGAGTTTAATTGGGCCATTGCCTCCCTGTGCATACGACTTGCTCTCTCAAGTGGTTTATTTTAATTGATTTGTTAAGCAATTTTCCACCACTTTAATAGTAAAATTACAAATCATCTTAATCATATTATTTCGAAAGCGAAAACTGACTTATCATGAATCATAAGCTCAAACCAGCTAGGACTGAGCCTAATCCAGCTCACCATAGTTGGATACCAGCTCACTTGGACTAGGGTTAGCTCATTCTAGCTCCATTCAGCTCATCTCAGCTGAATGACAGCTCAAGATAGCTCATCGTAGCTCACCATAGCTCAAGTCAGCTCAGATACAGCATAACTTAGTTGAGTCTAACTCATCTTAGCTCCCATTAGTTCACTGGGAGTTCTAGCTAGCTCAGTTTAGTTGACTGAAGTCCACCCCAGCTCAAACTCCAGCTACCTCCAGCTCTACTCAACTCAAGCCAGCTGAAGATGACTTCACCTAGCTCAGGCCAGCTCAAGTCCAGCTCCTGGGGACTCTGCTTAGATAAACTTAGTTGAGCTAAGGTACCTTAGCTACTCTAGCTAGCTAGGTCCTCCCCGAGAAGATTAGACCCAGCTCACCTTAGCATACCTTAGCAGAAGACAGCTTACTTTAGCTTGGCTTAGTAGCTAGTAAAGAACTAGTAAGCTAAGCCAGCTAATGTAGCTCCCTGCCATCTTCTTCATCAGCCACCAGCTCCTATGCAGCTCCAAGCATCACCTTCTCAGCTGCTCTCCTCAAAACCCTTGCTCCCTTTGCCTCCTCCTCCACTCACCTACTAGCTAAGCTCCAACTCCTTGGCCATCCACCATCCACCCTACCTAACCCTAACTCCCAGCTAATTAGCTCCACCAAGTAAACCCACTTAAGCTCCACCTAAGCTACTCCAATTTGGTGCCAACATAGACACACCTCTTGACCCCATGTCTACCACTAAAAGCCACCAAGAAGGTGGCACCAAAACCACCATAACTACCTCCTTTTGGCGCCACCTTTTTCCCTCCAAAACCAACCAATATCCACCCTACACCTACCCCTACAAACCTTATCCACCATCCACATACCCACATTCTATAAGCTCCCATAGTTGGCACCAAAACCATGGCACCTCTCCATGGTTGGCACCAAACTATGGTGCCCCTCCATGCCCTTAACTACCCCCTTCACACCTCCTTGTTGGTGCCAACATCCCTCCACCCTAGGATCCTTAACCACCTTCCATCATCCAATCTAAGCCACCCATCCAAAGGTCATGTCAACCCCCCACCTCTACCTCTATAAACACCCTCCTAATGTTCACGGCGTAGATTGCGTAAAAGATGAACACGTTGTAGTATAGCACGAAATACGTTTGGAGCAAGCAGTTAATGGAACTGGTGAGTCCTGGTCGATCACAGGGAGGCAGAAGGCACTTTTGATTTCATGCGTTTATTTCAAATATAGAGGCCAAGTAAAAGGAATAATCAATCACAATATTCATATCACAAGAAGAGATTGAACATAAATTGGATACATGTATTTGAATAAAACATAAAATAAACAAACTACTAGTGTAACAGAATAAGGGCATCACGGGTGGTTTGTGGTGGCCTTTTGGAGAGGTTGGGAGGAGCAGCAACGATCCATCGAGGTGGCCCAACGGACGCTTTAGACGGGGATGCAGAGAAGGCGAGAAGAAGAAGAGAATGAATGGAATGCCCTCAAAGGGGGCCCTTTTGGGCTCTTTTTATAGCTTTAGAGGGGGGTAAAAAGGGCATTTGGCCCCCTTAATCTTGTGCAAAAGCCTTCCAAATCCTTCTTTTTCCCCCAGTTCTCTTTGATGCTACCACATGGTGCTCTGTGGAGCATCGATCGTCCATCGCACGACCGTAGATCACCCGCCCGTGCCCTTCGCATTTTCGTCTTCACCGCTTCCCTCTTCTGAGTGCTTCAACCTCAGCCGTCCGATATTACAATCGAACCGCTAACGCGCACTTGCCACTCCTTTCAAATCTCGCAAAACACATGCGATCATTGATAAACACCAGTTTATCATCATTCTTAGGCATTAAAACAAACCTAGCTCTTAGGATTTTACTCCGCAAACAAGTTTTTGGCTTGCATTTAGGCATAAATTAGGTTAGGCATGCATTGCATTTTTTATTGTGTTTTTGTGAGTGTTAGGGATAAAAAGATTGCCAGATCCCTAGAACCCTAGCACTCAGGAAGGCAACTGGTGAAGGAGAAGCTCTCACCAGCTGGAACTCAGCTTGATCCAGCTCACCATAGCTAGAATTCAGCTCACCTGAAATAGGGTTAGCTCATCCTAGCTCCATTCAGCTCATCTCAGTTGAATGGAAGCTTAAGAGAGCTCATCTTAGCTCACCCTAGTTCAGGTCAACTCAGATCCATCTCAACTTAGCTGAGTGTAGCTCATCTCAGCTCCCATTAGTCCACAGGGAGCTCTAGCTAGCTTAGTTGAGTTGACTGGAGTTCACCCCAGCTTAGGTCCAGCCACATCCAGCTCCACTCAACTCCAGCCAGCTGAAGATGACTTCATTCCAACTCAAGAAGCTCAAGTTTAGCTCCCAGGGACTTAGCTTAGCTCAACTCAGTTGAGTTAAGCTACCTTAGCTGCCTCAACCAGTTTGATCCTCCCCGAGAGCACTAGACCCAACTCACCTTAGCTCATTATGGTAGAAGCCAGCTCACTTTGGCTTGGCTTAGCAGCTAGCAAAGAACTAGCAAGCTAAGCCAGCTAGAGTAGCTCCATGCCACCCTCTTCAGCAGCTACTAGCTCTAGTTCAAGCTCCAGGCTTCTCCTCCTTAGCTCCTCTCTTCAAACCTTAGCTCACATTACCTACTCCTCTACTCCATAGTTAGCTAAGCTAGCTTAGCTTAGCTTAGCATAGCTAGCATGCAGCTCCTTGGCCATCCACCACCTTCAACTCAACCCTAGCTAGCTCCACCAACTAAGCTCACCTAAGCTAGCTATCCTACTCTAAGTTGGCACCACCACCATCACACCCCTTCACCCCATCACCACTACCAAAAGCCACCTATTTTTCCCTCCAAAATAACCTTCTAGAACCCTTCCCTTTTGGCGCCAACTTTCCCTCCAAAATTCCCTTCATCTCCACCATACACCTCTCCTTAAAATCATCTCCACCATCCACCTCACCTACATTCTAGAAGTCCCATAGTTGGCGCCACATATAGGTGCCCTTTCACCACCATAACCACTTCATGGCAATGATCATAGGGCTAGGGTTAGTTGGCGCCAACTAACCCTAGCCCTATGATCATTCTAACCACCTGTAACCACCACCAAACTCTATCCTAGCCCTCCACCTATTCACGCCAACTACCCCCCTCTCCACCTCTATATAAACCCACCATATCACCACATAAAAATCATCTTCCATTAGTGTATTATTCTACCTATACCCACCTACACCTACGGCCGAGAAGGAGTAGAGAAGAAGATTAAGGGGGCACATCACCCACTCCTTTAGTGCCTTCTTCTCCCCACTCTCTTCAACTTGTGCCACACAAAGGAGGAGGGATATTCTACTTCAAGGAGGATGGCTAGGCAAAGGAGGACCTAGGGTGGACATCCATCCTAGGAGGAGGAGAATTGAAGGTGGTAGCTTCCACCTTGGAGGACACCATCTTGGAGGAGCATAACAAGGAAGGAGTTGGAGGACTCTTTTCAAGCCCAGGAGTTACCAGGCTTGGAGCAAGAAATTTCTACCTCTTCTTCACCATCATCATCATCAGGACCATTAGTTTTATTTCATTTTTTGTTGTACCTTGATAGTTGTAATAAAAGCTTTCCTCTATTAGGGTTCCTTGTAAAATAGTTTCTGGTCCTAGTTTAAAGTTGCTTTCTTTTTGCAATCTTTATCTCATTATATTACTTTGTTTTTTAGCACTTTTCCCTCCCTCTCCCTAATTAGTCTAGGCCTCCACGTGCCTAGAGTGAGCTTAGGGAGAGGAATTAATTGTCACCTAGGTGTTAGCATAGTAATTATAGGTGTTAGTCTCTTTTGCCAACAAAATCCAAGTATTCCTGTTATTTCAAAAATCCATAAAAAGAATATATTCAAAAGACCAAAAAGAAAGGTGATTTCCGTGGTTTCAAGTAAGGGATTTTGATTTGCAACTTGCCTCCTTGGACGACCCTAGATACTCCCCTATCTAGGAATATAAATTTAAAAGCGTATGCGATTTCACGTGTTACGACTTTAAAAACCCTAATTACAAATCACACAATTTTTGCATCATTTGCGCGTCTACCCACGGTGCGCTCTGATCGCGCGACGTGGTTGCGGCTCTACCCTCCGATCGCGTAATTGTGCCTGCACACGCCCGCACAGCTAATGCCGCTTCAATTTCACGCAGCACACGGCTCGAACCCACATCCCATGCTTACGCACGCGTGCGTGAGCCAACGTGTTCCGTAAGCCTTTTGTTATATATACTTATTTGTTTCTATTTATGCTTATCCGATCTTTGTGGGCAATGTGTAGCATTCGTGGTCGTTGGATGAAGATCCAACGGTCTACAGCATGCGGTGCATCCTTCCTAGATGGGGCGATGGTGAGGGAGTGGCTGTGATGGAGCCATGTGATGCCATCATGGCCGTTCATCTTCTTTTCCTTGTATCCGGTGATGTAGGCCTCCGATTGAATTGATTTCTGCTCTGTTGGATTGCGAACATCGATTGGGATCCATCCGTGCAGTTGGATTTGTCATCTGATGTCCAAATCTTCTTTAATTTGCCCCTTGGCTCTTGATCTTCTGTGGATTCCTTAGGGTTCTACGGGAGTCTGACTGATGTGATCTTTGAAGTGTTGGACTCTCGTCATAGTTTTGAATAGATTCATGTGATTGGATCGGTCATCCGCAGCTCCAAATTACTTGCAATGAGTGATACCTCTCAAATAGTGCAGTTTTATGCATAAAACACATATATCAACTGCGATGTAGAATACGATGGATATGCATGCAGAATGTTCATGTTAAGCTATGTTCTGGCTTAATTCGGGCGAATTAAGACCTATGATTGTTGTACAATCATACCCCCATGCCTAAATCTTGCTAGAACCTAGCAAGTGCAAGACTAAATACATTTTATCAAGTGTTTGAGTAAAGGTTTATTTCTTTTTGTTTCATCCAAAAATTTAGAATCTAGATAACTATGTACATATGATGTTGTAGCTTCTGCAACAGATCCAAGCGAAGAGTCGATACACATTTAAAGTTTGTACTTGGCCCCTAGTAAAATTCTATTGGGATAGGCAAACCTCTTCTCTTGGGGTTATAAAATATTCTCTGATTTTAGCCCTGGCTTTTGGCTTAGGTAGAAGACGTCTGAGTTAACTGGATTTGTATTTGGTGGCTCACTCGCTTCTGGTGCTACATAGAGACTAGTATTTCAGAATCTAGATTATTAGATTATTGAATAACTTAGCTTAGAGAAGGGCTGGAAAACTATGCTCTCTTTAATCTTTTGTACCTTTTCTTTTCTCTCTTTCTCTCTTTTTCTTCTTATTTTTTTTTCCTGAGTTCATCACATCTTACCAGATTTGCAACTGTATTTGGTGGTCTTACAGGGCACTACACTTTAATTAGGTTCTGATAACCCTACGACTAAGTCAGACTCCTCAGCCTGTACTCGAGCGGTTAGAAATACAGAAAAATAGGTTTAGGCTGTATTTGGTGCTTTGTGAGGGTGGCAGGTGCTTTTGCTTCAAAACATTTTGATTTACATAATTCAAACTTCTTAACATAACATTTTTTTTTCTTTTTTCTTTTTTTCTTACAAGCAAATATCCCTTTTGTATGCTTTCTTATATATATATCTGCTAGCACAATGCCGTTACCAACATAACATAATGCAACAATTCTACATGACATACATACTTTTATTCACGAGGCATTATTTAGTATTTTTAGGGGTGACCAAGAGGATATCAGGTGGCTTATTTGGTGGAAGTGCCTACTCTCGGCACCAGGTAGGGAATGGATAGGATGATGTATTTCTGACCTTGACATCAATACCCTCCTTTAGCCGAGGATTCCGTAGAGGATGGTCGTGACCATCCACCTCAGCCCTAGTTTTATCAGAACTCGCTCTCTGTGTTTTTGCTTTATTTGGTGGCTCTCGTATAGAATTTCTCATAGATGTAGTACGCCAGAACTGAGAGTGAAAACTATGCCCATCTCCGAGTATCATTATTCAATTATTAGAGATTCCTTACACTAGCCTTAGAGCACCAGTAGACTCTCTACTCTCATCTCATGTATGTTTTGGTGGATCTACTAGAAGATGGTTCACTTGAGTCCCTAATTGTTGTCCAAGGGTTTAGGAGAAGAAGCAATGCTTCTTCTCGACAAACTAGAGATGTCTATCGATTTTCACAGTGGATCCATTGCAAATTCTACATGCAAGTATGAAATTATACCAGATTCTAAGTCTAGGAATCTACTAAAGGATAATTATCTAATAAAGCCTTTTGATAAAGTGATTTAATCGCCCAATTGTTGGTAGAAAATTTTCAATTTTTATGGACTACCCCCCATTTCTAAGTGTTTGCATGTCCTCATGCATGAATAAAAGAAATAAGATCGGGTGTATATGGATAGAAATCACTTGTAACTGCTTCTGAGTTGTCATTGAGCTCATGTCATTACTGCAATGCCATACACAATATGCAAAACAACATGCAAAACATTATGCGTAAATGAAATATGCTATGTATATATGTATAAGTGTAACTGTGATGCCTAAATGTGAAGTCTAAATGCTATGTCTAACTATGATGCTGAGTTTAACGCCTTTATCTGGGTGAAACTCATCAGATGAATCAATGGCTGCAGGAGGCAACTAAAGATAGACAGGAAGATTTGTTCCACTGTCATCAACGGGCCAAGAATGTAGAGTAGTTTCCCGTGAATACCAAGGTCACAAGGTTGGCAGAATAGAATCGTAAGGCCTGGAACAGGTTGTAGCCATGTGCTACAAGAGGAATAAATCTGGGTGCTAGAGTGATAGGGATCAACTGGCAGCCGTGAAGGGTCAGGAATGGGAAACCAGTCATAAGGGTCTCGAAAGTGGTGAAACAGGAATGGGGGGACCTATGTGGTGTAATCAGAAATAGTGTAAAGAACTATTTTGTGATTGGATCTGGGTGTTGGTGGTTGCAGAGTAGGCATGTCGAATATGATTTTGTGCTTAACATCTCTATACTCACCCCCATCATTCTTCTCCCTGAGTTGATAAGAAATCTCACACAAATTGCTCAAATTCTTGTTGTGGTGCGGATCCTCAAATGTAATGGCGACGCTTCACTTTTCCCAGGGGATGCAGAATAAAAATATAAGTATAATAAAGCCTGAAATTCCTTCATTTTCTACTCTATGGCTTCTATGAAATCTTTGATATCCAAGAGTGAAGAGGATGTAATAGATTCTTCTAACTCCAAATCCGAAAATGCCTCTAGATTTTTTAGATTTCCTTCATAATTGGAAATGGAGTTTTTATTAGATTCTTCCTCAACTTCACTTGGATTCTTTGACAATTCAAATTTAACCCCATGGATATATGGTATCTCATGTAAATATATGTTCTGGATATATTTATCATCTAAGCTTATCACGGGGTTTTTGTATAGTTCACTCCAGATCTTTTAGAGTATAAATCATGGGACTCATTAAGTGTATATACCCAAGTCTCAGAATGTACCAAGTCTTGGGTGTCATAATCCTCCATCTCTATCTCCCAAGATTCAGGATTTTTAGATTGAAAATCGATCATGGGACTTTCCTCACTATTTTCTAGGCTAGAGCTCTCTAATTTCATTTTAGATATGCCAAGAACATTTCCCTTAATTCCATCCGATATCTCATTTCTCACTTGACAATCACCTATATCATCTACTTCGGGCATGTGAGTCAAAGAATCCCTAAAAGTCATCTCAAGTTCCTTAAAATCTTCTATTCTAGTCTGAACTTGGTAGTGCAAAAGGAGTATATCTTGAAGTGTGCAAGTTTGTTGATTCATCCTAGCCATAGATTCTAGCTCTTTAAGGCTTCCATCAGAGGTTCTTCGGTTACAATCAAAGCCTATCTTTGCCCTGGATCAGTAGTGATCTGGATTTAATGTAGATATCTCACAACTGTGTCCTTGTACTTTGCTGTTATTTGTTGTAGTCTGAGAAGTAGTTGCGAGTCTATTGGTGGCTCTCCAGTGGTGATCTGTGTGGATGTGGCCTCAGATGAGGGTCTCAAGGAAGGTGGAGGGTTATAATAGTTTTGGTCAGGGGAATCAAAAGGGTGGTGGGTGGGTTCAGTGTAGTTATAGGTTGCAGTTGATTTCTTAACCTGCGGTGCATTCTCTCTGAATTCAGGGCCCTTAGAGGTGATGTCTTGAGTTCTTTGTCTTTCATCTTGAATTGCTTTTCTTAAGTCTTCATATTCCCTTTTTCGGACCTCTTTTGCTTCCTGGACTATTTGGATCAGTTCGGCAATCTGAGGGTTTGTGTGAGATGTGGAAGCTTGCCTTTGGTGAGACTGATCAAGGTAATCGGTCATTATGATGAGATCTCAATCCTGCATGGAGGGTGTCTCTAGGTGTTGCGAGATCTGTGTGGATGTCCAAGAGGTTGAGCTGGGTATGTCCCAGGCCTGAGGTGTGCATGCATAGGAATAATGAGGAGCAATCTCCCACCCAAAAGAAGTTGGGATCATAGTTGGGTTGGGAGGAGAACCCTATTATAATATGAGAAAGAGTATGGGTCCATGATTAAGATGATCAAAGGACACCAAAGGGTCCTAGTGACCTTGCACCAGTTACAAGGGACTGGTGGCAAAATAAGGCAAGGGCTGTGTAATTAAATTGGTCCTTAGAATCAGATGACCGGATTTTTCGTTTAAGTTCTAGTTATTGAAAAATTGGCTAGAGTCCAACTATAAGGAATTTCCACCTCTCATGCTAACCCGACCAGTCTAGTTACGAGGGGATTACGAGGAAGGTTCTTCCTTCTGCTTTCGCCTCTGGTTTCGTTACCTCGCAACCGTGGTCGTTTGACACTACCTTGTAGACTTAGTCACCAGGTTTTGCAAGAGTGGTTCGAACTACCCAGTAGTTTCAAGCCAAATGCAGGTTATTTGATGTATTTTTGTGAATTCTTAACCTATTTCTTCAATGTAGTAGATGGTGGAAGATCCATAAGGTGACTCGCCTCACCGACTAACTTTTGCGCTTGTCGGAGTCCAAGTTAGTCAATGTGGTCCTATTGGCTCATGCACTTCTAAGTTCTTTTTCAAATTGTAGACCACAATTCCAAAGTATACTCTAAGGTGAGATGGAATCCAAACAAATTGAAACTTGGCAAGAAGATTTCTTTTACAATAATATTTTTAGAGAGTATTTTTCAAAAATTTTTTCTGTTTCCAACAATTAGTTATGAATTTTTAGGTAACTAGGGGTCAAATATAGGATTTAGACCCCATGTTGGTTTTTCTGTTGGAAACTATACCAAATATGCTCCAAAAATTTTGTAAATGTATGATATTGAAAGCTAATTTGATTATCTTTTTCACCCACAAATTTTGAGTTAATCTAATTTGTATGTTAGTCAGAATTAATTTTTAAAGTTCATAAAAGTGTTGTTTTCAAGCAATCTAACCAATATGTACTCCACAAATTTTTAAAAATTCCACCGAAGGAATTTATTATGGGAAAAGTGACATTGGAAAAATAATTTGATGATCTAGTTCCAGTCCAAATTTCAAAATTTTTGGAGCATTAGAAACACGACTATTGAATTTTAAAGATGACACTTACTTTTTGGTCGAATTTCTAATAGGAATGTGTGCACTTGATTTTTGCAGCGCCAGCTTTTCCTCATTCACTACTTCATGTTGTTGTTCTTGCACAAAAAAAATATTGTATTAGAGATAAAATCAAAAGTCTCCTTGCCTCCCTGGCAACGATGCCAATTTATTCGTGGCATAGATTGCGCAAAAGATGAACGCGTTGTAGTATAGCGCGAAATATGTCTCGAGCAAATAATTAATGGAACTGGTGAGTCCCGATCAACCACAGGGAGGCAGAAAGCAATTTTGATTTCATGCGTTTATTTCAAATATAAAGGCTAAGTAAAATGAACAATCAATCACAATATTCATATTACAAGAGATTGAACATAAACTGGATACATGTATTTGAATAAAACATAAAATAAACAAACTACTATTGTAACAGAACAAGGGCACCATGGGTGGTTCGTGGTGGCCTTTTGGAGAGGTTGGGAGGAGTAGCAACGATCCGTCGGGGTGGCCCAACGGACGCTTCAACAGGGATACAGAGAAGGCGGGAAGAAGAAGAAGAAAGAAAGGTTGAAGGAGGAAGAAGAGAATGAAGGGAACGCCCTCAAAGGGGGCCCTTTTTGGCTCTTTTTATAGCTTTGGTGGGGGGGTAAAAAGATGATTTTGGCCCCCTTAATCTCATGCAAAAGCCTTCCAAATCCTTCTTTTTCCCTCGGTTCGCTTTGATGCTGCCACGTGGTGCTCCATGGAGCATCAATCCTCCATCTCACGGCTGTAGATCGCCCGCACGTGCCCTTTGCATTTTCGCCTTCGCCGCTTGCTTCTTTTGAGCGCGCTTCAACCTCATCCATCCGATCATACAATCGGATCGCCTACGCGCACTTACCTCACCTTCCAAATCTCGCAAAACATGTATGATCGCTCGTCCGCCCATGGTGAGCTCTGATCGCGCCACATGGTTGAGCCTCTGCCCTTCGATCGCGTTACTGCGCCTGCACGCACTCATACAGCCAATGCAGCTTCATTTTCACGTTGCACAACTCGAACCCATGTCCCGCGCTTACACGTGCACGTGTGAGCCAACGTGCTATGCAAGCCTTTTGTTATATATACTTATTTGTTTCTATTTATGCTTATCCGATCTTCATCGTGGCCATTGGATGAAGATCCAACGGTCCACAGCGTGCGGTGCGTCCTTCCTAGATGGGGCGGTGGTGAGGGAGCGACTGTGATGGTGCCACATGGCACCATCATGGCCGTTCATCTTCTTTTCCTTATATCTGGTGATGTAGGCCTCCGATTGAATTGATTTCTATGTCGTTGGGCTGCGAACATCGATTCAGATCCATCTGTGCGGTTGGATTTGTCATCTAACGTCCAAATATTCTTTAATTTTCCCCTTGGTTCTTGATCTTCTTTAGATTCCCCAGGGTGCTACGAGAGTCTGATTGATGCGATCTTGGAAGCGTTAGACTCTCGTCGTAGTTCTAAACAGATTCATGCGATTGGATCGATCATCCGTAGCCCTGAATTACTTGCAATGAGTGATACCTCTCAAATAGCATATTTTTATGCATAAAACACATATATCAACTACAATGTAGAATACAATGCATATGCAAGTAGAATGTTCACGTTAAGCTAAGTTCTGGCTTAATTCAGGCGAATTAAGGCCTATGATTGTTGTGTAATCACCTAACCACCACTAAATGATCATCCTCCCTTTGTTTATTTTCTACCTAATCTAGCCATAGCCCACTGCCAAGGAGAAGGAGAGAAGAAGATTAAGGGGGCAACATACCCACCCCCTTGGTGCCTTCTTCTCATTTCTTCTTCTTGTGCCACGCCAAAGAGGAGGACCTTTTCCATTCAAGGAGGACAGCCAGGGAGAGGAGAAGAATCTAGGGTGAACGTCCACCCTTAGAGGAGCAAGGGCATGCCACATCTAAGGCTTTCCAGGAAGGACACATCTTGGAGGAATAAATCAAGGAGAAGGAGAAGTTCTTTTCAACTACGAGATCAGTCGTAGTTGGAGCAAGAGCCTCTCTTCTTCACCAACATTCAAAGGATTAGTGTTTTGCATTTTTTTGTATTTTAATTGCTAGTAGTAGAAGCATTCCTTTACTAGGGTTTTAATCAAAGTTGCCTTCTTTTCAATTTTTGTCACATTTGTTTTATCTTGTTCTAGCACCTTTTTACTCCCTCTCCATAATTACTCTTGGCCTCCACGTGCCTAGAGTGAGCTTAGGGAGAGGCTATTCTTGTCACCTTAGTAATAGTTTAGTGAATTAGGTGTAGATCTCTTTTTTTCCATCAACTTTGCAAGTGCCTGTTATTTCAAAATCAAACAAAAAATCATATATTCAAAAATATTAAAAAGAAAGTTGATTTCCTATTTTTCAAGTGAGAGATCCAAAATTGCAAAAATTGCCTTCTTGGACGATCCTATATACTCCATTATCTTGGTTTACAAATTTTAAAAGGGATTCAATTTTTGTGCATTACAACGACCTTAAAAACCCTAATTACAAATTGCAGAAAAACCCGATCACCTACACATCATCAACCAACCCATCTCAACCCTTGCTTTTTGGTGCCAAGAACACCTCCTTCTAGAAGCCAAAAATGGTGCCAAAAATTGGTGTCCTTCCACCCCATATTCGGCCACCAAAATCCACCTCCAAACCCCCTTCACATCCCCTTGGTTGGCGTCATTAAACCCTCTCCATTAGATCCTTAACCACCTCCCATCAAGCCATCCTAACCATCCAACTAAGGCCATGCCAACCACTACCTTCCTACCCTACATGTGCCCCATTTAACCACCACCATATCCATATCTCCCTTACTCTAATTTTCATCCATATCCACCTACATCTAAGGCCAATGAAGAAGAGAAGATGATGAAGGGGGCAACCTACTTTCCCCCTTGGTGCCTTATTTGTCTTACTTCCTCTCCCTTGTGCCACGACAAG
This sequence comes from Thalassia testudinum, assembly GCA_037157565.1. NCBI lineage: Eukaryota > Viridiplantae > Streptophyta > Magnoliopsida > Alismatales > Hydrocharitaceae > Thalassia > Thalassia testudinum. The sequence goes on from JAZHRO010000003.1 coordinate 28,812,296, forward strand.
GAGGAGGAGCTCTTCATCCAAGGAGGACAGCCAGGCATTGAGGAGTATCTAGGGTGGATGTTCATCCTTCTAGGAGCACTGTGGAGGAGAACCAATTAAAGGAAGGAGTAAGGAAATGTCTTCTTCAAGGCAGGGAGCTACCGAGCTTGGAGTGAAGATTATTCCAAGTTTCAAATAGAGGATTACCTTCACTCTCCTTTATCTTTTACTTTATCTTTTTTATTAGCTAGTGGTTTGCTATTTTTGTCAGAAGCATTCCTCTACATGTACTCCATTTGCTAGTAAGACAAAGCACTTCTATTTCCTTCCAATTTTTTGCTTTCTAGTTAGTGTGCTTTCTTGTTATCTTTGTAGTGCACCACACTCTTTTCTAATTACCCTAGGCGTACTTGCCTATGGTGAGCTTAGAAGAGAGGGTTTCATTCTTGTCACTTAGGCATGGGTTTAGCATAGTTCGTCTCCACTTTCAAGTGCCTGTTATTTTTGAAAATCGTAAAAAAAATAACAAAATTGAAAATACAAAGAGATAAGTGTGGATTTAAGAGGTGAGAGAGAGAATCATTTCATGTGACTAACAAATTGGCCTCCTTAGACTACCCTAGATATTCACCCTATCTAGGTATTAAAATTTAAGAGTAGATTGGTTTACACGTTTCAATGACTAAAACCTGCATTTTACAAACCACGTAAAATCTGTATCAGGTAGCCATAGGATGAGCCCCGAGTTGGTCCCTCAAGGAAGGTGGGCGTGGAGCTTTAGGTGGGCTGGGAGGAACTTCCCCTTTTTGGCTACTAAGCTTGCATTTAACTTCTTGAGCTGTACACGCAAGCGAGTGTTCTCCTCTTCCACCATACGACACCATTTCAATTGCTCATCCTCTGAACTGGAACTTTGGGGTTCCTCCGACTGGATCTTACCCAACTCCTTGATCTTTTTGATCTCTTGTGGGTTGTTTGTCGGCGATTGACTGTTGCTCAACCTTTAATTACCGTTAGCCTAGCCTCGTACTCTTCTTCCCTCGCTTGCATCTCAAGGAGGGGATCCCGCCCAGGGACCTCAAGTAGTCAGCTAGCTTGAGCTGGCTTCTCCTTACTAGGTCCAGCGAGTTGGGGGCATCCCTTGGACACTGAGATGCTTAATTCCGCCTGTGTTACTACCTTCTTCGGATTACTGCAAGAGGAATTGCAAGTCATAGGGGCCATCACTAAGATATTGGATAAGGAAACGATATCAAATGATAATCATTTCCCATAGATAGCGCCAATTGATTTGTCTCCTTAGCGAAAGGAGGATCCAATTCAACAATAAAAGTAATGCAATCATAGAAAATAGACACGAATTGTTGACCCAATTACAATCGAAGGGGTGTACATATTAGGGGAGGGCATTGCTCCTGAACTTCCACTAGAATTAGTCGGTAATACAAAATCTCTACTTTTCTCTCTCAGATTGCGTGAAGGTAGCCCTGGAGGGCCTCTCCCTTATTTATAGTACAAGAAATATCCTAACAACATTAAATCCCTTATAACGGTCATCGTGGATTCTCAGACACGTTGGTTATTTGGCTATTAATAGCACAGGTAATGCCACCATTAATGCCAATGTGGGCATTGTGGGTGTTGTTGTCGCCTCTTTGACTCCAGTTAATTTGGGTCCATTGGCAGGCCGGTCCTATCCAGATCCCCCCAGATGAAGGTAGGTCTGGATTTGTCTGACTGTAGGTGTGTTGGACGGAGTTGTATCTGCCTATTTACTTGGTATCCGAGTGGCCAGATCCTTCTTCAGACTTCGTGCAAAGTTTTGAGTCTGAGGGTGCATTTTGCCCCTCATTAAATCCTAACTAAACCATCGTTATTAAATCAATTCCAGATAACTATATCATTTTATTATCATCAATCAAAATAGGCTAACATGTTTACATCATGAAGTATAGATCTAATAGATATTCACGTTATCCTCCAATTTGTTAGTTTACAGATAATTTCTAATTTATGCCAGTGGTTCCATACTGTCTAGAATTTAATGAACACAACAAAATTTATTTTATGGAACATGGAGTTCATTTCACACATGAGATAACAAGGTCACATTTTAACATCTTAGTACTTAGTGATCATTAAATATCAAGTTAATTTATGTTTAAGTACCCAAAAGTAGAAACCACACTATCACATGGTTCTAAACATAGTAAGGAAGGTAACACACATCAACCAATGCGAGACATGCAAAAAACCAAGTGAAATAGGTTTATAGTTATTTGGAATCTTGACGGAGACAAGAGAGAAGTAGACTACTCTACCTAACATCAATGGAGGGTCATGGTGACTCCAAACTGTGTGCATAGGGCCTACAGGCAATCTCCATGCCCACATCAAAATCGATTCATGCACGCACCAGGGGCAAGACCTAGTTAACATAGACCAAAACTAGGGTTGGAATCACCTAATCACATTTCTGATTTTTCACTAAGAAAACAATGATAAAAAATAGAAATAAACTATACCAACATGTAGTATGCGTTAATATGATTCTAACGGTACCTTATTTGTTGTAATCCGAGATCGGGAAGGCCTCAAACCAGTTGAAACAATGTGAGGGGGTCCCGAATCAGACTAAACCAGCTAGTTCACTTGAACTACATCTAGTCCATGCGCTTGACGTGCATGTGACATGAGTCGCACTGTGATTCACTCGCTCCACGAGCTATGGATCTCGCCTCACCGCCCTGCTGCCGCTCGATCGTGACATGTGTCGTGTTCTCAATGGTTGCGCAAGGTCGTACTCTGCGAAAATGTGCTCGCCTATGCACGCGCTTCGCTGCCATGCGTCGCTCGGTCGTGCTCTGTCGCCACCACACATCGTTCACTCGATGCATGCCACTGCCGTCATCGCTACAATTGCGGTGGGAAGCATGCAATTTTTGGAATCACGAATAGGTCCCTAGGTTTTTGAATTTAGATTTCTAAGTGCAATCTAAACTTTTTCTCTCCCAATTTCTCTTAGGTTTTGGTGGCTTAGTGACTAATGATGACCCAAAGACCCAAAGGGGTCTATTTAGAGACCCAAATTAGGTTAGGTTTAGGATTAGTGGAGTGAAATACCTAAACTACCCCTAGGGTTGGGTCTACCTTACATTTTGGTCCTCTTCAACTTGTTTGGGCTATAACTTGATCTATACAACTCAGATTAGCATTTAAGCATCGTCAAAAAGCTTGTGATGAGAGGAATCTAGTGGTACCACACATGGAACCCTTTTGATGAGCTTTGACCAAGGGTTGAGTGGAAATACGTGTTTTTCATCAATTTCAAGAGGTCTTGGTACTAGCACCAAACTACGACTATGTTTACAGGTTTGAATTGACCCAGACCACTATAAAATGACTTAAAGCTTGGATTTTGGGATGTTACAAATCTTTGAGCTATGACTTTGTGGCCATGTCCACCTCTACGCTCATTTTTTCTTATATAGTTGTTTTACTCACAACAATCATTATTGTAGCTTTGTTTTGATGTATTAGAACTCTTTTAATCATTAATGAAGCTTCCCTTTACATGCCTTTTTGTCTGTCGCATTTATTTTTGTAGTTGGTAGGCTAGTTCCTTCGTATTTACTTTTCTAGTTGCTAGTAAAGTTTAATTTGCTGCTATCTTGTTCTTTATATAAAAAAATTAGAAAAAAAAATAAAAAATATATTTCTTAGGAAGAAAAAAATAATGGTTGCCTCCCAGAGATGACTCAGACTTTGTTTTGAACTTGCATAATTTTTCAAGTTCAGTATTATAAATTTAAGAGTATCTTCATGATTTCGACTACAACAAATGTATTTTTATGACTTTGATTTCACGATGATCACCTATAAAATTGGTGAATTTTTCTGATGATTGTAGGTTTAGGGTCCAGTTGTTTCTTTCTTTAGGGTTCAGTATTACTTGCTTGCCTTATTTCCTATTCAAAAATCTAAAAAAATTAGGAAAATACTTCAAAAAATCACAAAAAATATTTAGAGTGCTTAGTTAGTTTAGGAAGCATCTGAACAACTTTTCCTCGTGAGAAGAGCTATAGTCTCAACTTTACACTTTACTCTTTAGGAGACAGTCTTATAAATTCAAAATGATGTATTTTCACAACTACAATGACGTAATTATCTATACTGCGATTTCATCATTAGTTTTTAGCTAAGTTTATTTTATCTAGTCCCAGATGCATTTTACATATTTATTTGGAAACAAATGAGAAAATTCCAAAAAATTGTTAATTGAGTTAGGCTTGCTGTTCAAAATTTGGCATTAAGGAGTCACTAACCCTAGCAGTATGTATTAAGAGTTTGTCACTTAGACTCTTAAGGTTGTAGTCAAGTTAATCAACTAGGGTATCTCTTTAAATACGAGTTTGTTTCTGAGTCCTTGAGGAGACCTATTACTAAGCTTAGAAGCTAATAGAGATGGTAGTATATGGCTTTTTCGTCCACCCTCTAGTTTGAAAATTTTTGAAATCTGAGTATCTCACATTTACACTTCAATTTCTCTTGTGGGTAGCTGTATATTAAAAACATAATCTTACGGGTATGGTTGTTATGTTGCACTAGGTATGCTCTCCAGGTGTAGGATATTCAGAGCCCAGATTAGAACCTAGATTCTTGCGTAATTCCATTGAAGTGATGTTTTGAATCCAAATTTTTTGATGAGCCCCATGGATATATATATATATGTGTGTGTGTGTATTCAAATATGCACTATAGAATAAGGTTGGGTGCCTCTTACGGCATCATCCCAAAATGTCAGAGTGTAGGGCTTGGCTAGGAAGGTGTTGTTTGTAGCGTCATCTCGAGGCATCAGAGGGCAAGGCCTTACCTATATTTATATATATAATAAATATACAAGGGAGATGATTTCATTTTTGTAGTAAGGTAGATCTTAGATCTAAAATGGAATGAGTAGGATGAAGGTTAAATTTAATCTTCAAAGAAAGCAAAGTTTCTAAATGCAATTTCCCAGTTGTCAAGTCAATATCGCGAGCACAGGAGCTTAGCATTTTAGTTTCTTGTAAACCTTGGGTGTACCTGTGTGCCATAGAAACTACTCTAGAAGCTGATGATTACAGGATACAGGAATTTGGTGGGATTTAGCGATTCGTATTTAGGATAGTACTAGTGCTGTTGAGTCTCTATGTACAAATTTTCATGCATATTACTATAGTTGGTGGCTACTATTGCGTCTTGATGTATGAGATCCTAACTCAAGTTTTAGTTGAATTCATATTTATGGCTATATTTTTCTCGAGACTAGAAAAACTTAGGCATGGGGTTATGATGAGTATGCTAAATTACCTAATAACAAGCTTAATTTTGTTAGTCCTTGGTCATTAAATGCATTACATTTAAGTTATTCTGTAAATAATTGCATACATGTAATATAATACTAAGATTGCATATTTGAGCTCAATTAACTTTTGATTATTGATTTAAGGCTCTACATGATGCAGGAGAGATTAAACTAAGATCAAGAAGAAGTGAAGAAAGCAACATCCAACCTCATTTGAAGAAAGGAGAAGAAACAAGGTCAAACGAGATTAAATGCAGAAGAGACGGGAATTTGATTAAAACCCTAATCCTAATCCCATTTCCCAAACCTTAATCCTAAACCCTTGCTCTAAACCCTAATCTATCCAATATAGCCATCCTAACCCTAGTCATAACCCTCAACCTAGCTTGCCCTCCAACCCACCTCACCACCCTAAACCCCACCTTAATTACACCCACCCTTAATCTAACACGTATTCACCACTCATGCAACCCTTGGATGTCCATTATAATAATTTCCCAAGCATTATTCACATCCAAGAATTTTCCATATCCACCATCTCATGATTTTAGCCAATCAAGATCTTAATCCCAATCCTAATCCCAAAATTCATGGTAGCCTAACACATCTTTAGTATTTTTCCCATAATTTTTTCATTTTAAATTTAAATTGAGTGATTCAAGTCACATTTGAAAGATGATTTCAATGGCTACAACTTCCTATTTATGTGCAATTTGAAATTCAAAATAGGAGGCTGAAAATTCAAGGCTATTGGAGAAAACCCTAAAAGCTTGTTGCAACACCCTCTATAAATACCCCTTTCCTCTATCTCCCGCACCATCTATCCTTCCTCTCTAGGTTTTCTTTTGCTTTCCTTCCCTTAGGTTTCCTCTTCATCTGAAACTCTTCCAACTTAGGTTTCCTCTGTCCCTTCTCCTTAGTCTTCCTTTTCTCTACCTTCACTTCCTCGTTAAAAAAGCTTCTCCAAGTGCTACTACCTTCTGGATTCTCCTTGAGCTTCTCTGTGCTTCTCCACATTCCCGATTGTTATGGTGAAACTCTCTACTGTTGGCAAGAGTCCTTCGACCTCTTCATCGACTCATTCTTTCTGTGGCTACTTCTTCCTCTTCTTCTTTACTTTCTTTTACTTTTATTGTAGTTGATTCATGCAATTGTGTTTTAGTGAAGATACTAATTTTATGTGCAATCATGGCTTCATTAGTGTAGTTATGATCATGTGATTCGTATTTCCTTTTTAGACAAAAATATAAAAAAATTAAAAACAAAAAACCCAAAACCCAAAAATAGTGTTGTGTGTTGTGTTTTCCTCAATTTCGCAACTCCATTATTTTTGCGTAGATTTTCTTTTCCATTTTTCAAAATTCACCCCTTAAATTGCACAACTCCAAAAATCACCAAACTTCACCAGTAGCTTAGGATACTAGTAGGGAATATGTATACAAAACTTTTGGTGCAAAAATAAATTTATGGAATTTTATAAAATTCACGGGCTGTCAACAGGTTTTTAGAAAACCAGACTCTGATTTTTCGGTACTGTTAGAATTTTAATAAGTTTTATCTATATTGGATTGATGTAATATAAGTTGCAGTTGTTTTGTTATTTAGTTAGAAACCTCATGAAAAATCATAAAAAGATTATGATATCATTGCATCTAGGTTAGGCATGCAGTTTGCACAAGGGGTCAGATCTATTAGTCTACCCTGATCTCCAAGAAAAATCCCAAAAAAAAATGCAAAATATCTCCAAACATCACAAAAAAATTCATGTAAACCTACAATTATTTAGGAAGTAATCTAGCCAAAAGACTCTTTGTGATATGACCTGGACTCTCATATATTACGATTTTATCCACTACGAGTTCAGAATATTGTTTGAGCAATTATGTAAATTCAAGCTATAATGATATATTGAATTTTAGCGGGTTTTGCAGTTAGTAACCCACCAAAATCATTATTGGTTTCATCACACAAAAAATGATGAGTTTAGGATTACTGAAATTTTGGGGCACGCTTCCTTCAGGTATTCTAAATTCTTGTAAAACCTTTACTCTGGAAGATATATGTAACTCCTAGGATTAAGTCTTTGAGTCATTGTCCATCCTATCATGGGTTACACATTTTTCATATTCTCCTTGTATTATTGGGACAAGACAAAAATCAGATCCTTTCCTAAAGGATTGTCTTCTTTTCTTTCATGTATGGGTCTGATCAAGACTCAGATCCTTTCCTAAAGGATTGTCTTCTTTTCTTTCATGTATGGGTCTGATCAAGACTTGTACGGCCATGCATGGAATTTTGCACTTCTTAATATACGTAAAGTGTGTAGACATGCATTAGGCTCGATGTAGATTTGAATGCCTCATAAAATGTAAAGAAATATGTAGTTTTGGTCAATACTTAGTTAAACCTCATTAAAAAGGTACCATGTAGGATATCATTTAATCCCTCTCAATGCGAGCTATCCAGCAATGCTTATTTCACATGAATTTGATGTGTGTAGCTCAAGTGAGGTCAAAAACAAGTTGAGAGGGACCTAAATGCAAGGCTAACCAAACCTACAATTATTTTTGGTAATTTCCCCATAAATCTCAACCTTAATACTAGTGGTGGGTCTATAAAAGGGGTTGCCTTGGGGTTGGAGCCTCAACTCTTGCATTTGTTGCATTAAAAGTTGAGAGAAAGAGAAAAAAAAGATGGAAAAAGAAGGGAAAGTATGATTAGGATTTCTAGGGGCCTAATCTTAAAAAGAAAAGTGGGAGGAGTTTCCACTGCAGTTATCACGACAGCAGTGGCAGGTGTGTGGTGAGGTGCTGGGCTTCTCATGTAGAGTGGGTGTGTGCACGTGGCACATGCGTGAGTGCACGGTGGTTGGTTCAAGCCTGATTCACTCACCTTCTCGTACTTTGGTTGATTTGAGGCCTTCCTTACCTTCATCTTTCAAAAATAAAGTATTGTTGGAATAATCTCGATGGGCACTATATGTTTATTGTCTTTTTATTCCATCTTTTAGGATACTATGTTTACGTAAAAAATTAGAAGAGTGTCTTATGTTGCTTTTGTTCCTGCTCTTGGTGCGTCTAGCTTAGGAAACTTGCCTGGAGAGTGCATGGATATCATGGAAGACTTCACATGCTTCCCTAGACTTGGTGCACATGGGTCGAAGTCACCATGACCCCCTTGTGATGTTAGGTAGAGTAGTCTCTCCATTTACTTGTATTTCAAGCTGTTCTCATATATTTAGACCAATTTTCACAATTTTCTTTGTGTGTGCCTTCTTTTTGTGTGTGTTCTACCTGATGTAGACACATCTATTTCACATAAACTATCTATTTATGCATGTTCTTAGGTGTATAATTGCATTCAACATTATTAATGTTACATAGCATGTATCATTCTACATTAGAATAGATTGTACAAATTATAGGTTAATTTACCCTTTTTGTGGTCAAGGGATAGGGCGATATGTATCTTGGCCTTAGATTGAAGATCCAACTGTACGGATCTAATCAAGGCGACGATCGGAGTCTAACGCCTCCGAGATCGCCCCGATCAGATTTCCGTAGCATCAGATGCAGTCCAAGGAATATCAGAGGTCAAGGGGCAAGGTAGTGGAAATCCAAACCTCAGATGAAGTATCTGACCACACGGATGGGTTCAAATCAACGATCATAGCCTAACGACATGAGAATTTGTCTAATTTGACTCCTGTGGCACCATCTATAAGCATTGGAAGATGGATGACCAGGATGGTGCCACGTGGCACCATCCTAGCCATCCAAAGTGCCCAACTGCCCCCACCTAGCTTCAAAGCATGCATGAAGAAGTGATCTGAGCTGTTGGATCTTCATGCAATAGCTAAGATGAAGCCACATCGCCCCTCCCTACCACAGCGCACCCCTCAAAGGTGTATCCACTATTTAATCTAGACTGATGGATTCAGATCCAACGGTGGAGACTGCTTGACAAGAAGATTCTCCACTAGACAATCCGCCAGTGTAGCTCAATGGGTGAGAACTCTATCGAGAGTTTGGGGCACGGGTTCGATCTACGTTGAGCAGATTTAATTTGTGAAGAATGAGCGTGCGCAAATTTAGCCATTGGATCCTAATTGAGTGGTGCTAGAGATGGCTACGTGGTGGCGCTAGGAGCGCTGGATGAGAGTGCTGCACCATGCATGTTATCACGAGCGATTGCACGCGAGCGTTGCGTGTGTGGTAAGGTGAAGTGTGCGCACGATTCTAAGTCGTTCGATCGTATGATTGGACAACTGATGTTGATTGGGCGCGATTGAGTGTGCGAATGGCTGAAGGAGAAGCGACGGTGACGTGGCGCGAGGAGAGGCATAGGATGGGCGATGAGCGGCTCACGTTAAGGCACGCCTTCAGCGACGTGCACCTACAGTGACACTCATAAACTTCACTAAAGAGCTTGATATTAATGTTTAAGCTTTGAAATGACCTTTTTGCCCTTGAACCTCAACTATATAAAGGCCCTACATGCCCTCCTCATTCTTCATCCCTTCTCTTCTTCACTTACCCTTTCCAAAGCTCTAAAAGAGCTAGTCCTAAACTTGGGATGCTCCTCTAGAGTAGAAAATCAAAATTTTGTCGATGTTCTCACCCCCTTCGAGGAGCAACCTGTGGTTGTCTCCTCAACCACATTCGGGAATCGGATCCTGCTACGATGCTGCCCTACTTTGTCCTCCATCGTCCAGTTTCATCCTCCCTCATCTAGCCTCTCACCGTCATCTTTCGGGTGTTCCGTCAGCACAGCTTGTCCTCCAAGCAATTGTTGAGGAGGATTTGCTCACCCCTATCTTTTTACTACTTTCTAGTGTAGTTTTAATTCTGCAAGTAGATGTAATGAACATGGTCATATAGTTATGAAATATTTTTTCATCCTCTCTCTCTATTTTTCTCTTTCTTGGTATTATTCTCTTTCTTTCTTCTATTATTTATTCTTTAAGTAGTTTAGCTTGCATAGATTAATTTCAACCAGCTACTTTGCTTTATGAAAATAATTACAAACGTGGTTTTTTATCAAACGTTAGCCTCCTTGTGTTGGACCCAAGGCTCACCAGAGTTTCAGTTAAATTTATTCGGTAGTGAATTTTCTTGCAAATTTTACGACTCAGGTTTTCCAAACTCAATCTTTTCGCAATGATTTTCTTGCTCATCATTTTGGCGTCGTTGTCCGGGAGGCAACACGCTTTGATTTCCCACATTTTTCTCCTTACCTAACTTTTATATCACTTTTTCTCTGATCTTGCTATGATTACAGGTACTCTTCCGGGGTGGGCTAGAGTGGTTAGATTGGAGAAAAGTGTGGATGAAGGTTCTGTAAATATATCCCCACCACCCACCCCTTAGATTTCATTGCACAACCTAATAATGCAAACTCTAATTAACCTAGGAGCTTGTATAAACCCTAAGGTTAGTTCTGGTCATTTGTTTGCCACCTCCACCCACCTCACCCCTAAACACACACACACATATATAAAATTCAATATGGGATTAATTGAAATTTACACACCTTATATACCCACACACACCCAAGGCACCTCATCTTGATCTGATTCTACTACTTAGCTGGGGTGTGACTTGTGGACCCACACTCTAACTTAATATAGATAAGTGAGTAGAAATCTAATTAAGCTAATCATCTCGTGTGCCTTAATAAAGTGGTGTAAGAGGCCAATTGATTGAGCCCTTTGGGCCGCACCACTTAAGAAAAAGTGATCCATCAATAGCTTGCCTCATAGGATTCAATTTTTAAGGTTGAACTAGACACAACACATTATGTTTGAGTTTTAAAGGAATATACCTTCAGTAGTGCTTTCAAAACTTGGTGTGCTTCTTGAACTTGATTAAATATAGCTAAAGTTGAACCCTAAAAGCTACTAAGTAAGATTCAAATCCTAAAATTCATTGTAGCCAAAAATAATCTTTCTTGAAAGCCATTGATTGTGCATGCACACACATTGAAACTGAGCTTTAAGGGCACAACCTATCTAAATGGCCCATCACATTCCAGAGCACAATCAATCCTAAGCCTAACTAAAACTGAGTACATGTTGGCTGATGAGAGAGAGATTTCGTATGCGTAAAAGATTGAGTTAAAAACCCATCATTGTAGTTGTGTAAAAATCAGCTATCAAATAAAATTTATAACCGAAACCCTGGTGAGTCCTTGGTCGAACACAGGGAGGCAAACGTTTGATTAAAAGTTGCATTTCCAATTATTCTTCACAAAGTAGATTAGTTGGTTTAAATTAATCTACAAAAGCTATTCTAATTAAATAATAAATAATAGAAGAGAGAGATAGAATAATACAAAGAATGAACAATAGAAGGGAGAGAATGAACAAATATCTTATAACTATATAATCATGTCCATTACATCTACTTGCTACAATTAGCAAGCTGGAAATCTACATTAGAAAATGATAAAAAGAGAGGGATGAGAAAACCCTCCTCGATGGTTGCTTGGAAGATGAGCCACGTTGACGGAGCAGCCAGATGATAGGGATGAGATGCTGGATGAGGGAGAATGGAGCTAGAGGATGGAGGATGAAACAGGGCAGCATTGCAGCAGGATCCGCTTCCCGAATGGTGGCTATAAGACAACCATGGGATGCTCCACGAAGGGGGTGAGAAGATAGGAAAATTATTTTACTCTAAGTCTAGTGGAGCATCCTGGGTGTGGGACTAGCTCGTAGAGCTTTGGAGGAGGTGAGAGAAGAGAAGGGATGAGAAAATATGTGGGAGGGGTATGCTTTTTATAGTTGTAGGAATGGGGGCATAAAAGTCTTTTTTCAAAGCTTAGAATTTAATATAAGACCTTTAGTGACGTTTATGAGCATCACTATAAGCGCACGTTGCTGAAGCTCACGTGGAAGAAGAGCTGCTCATTGCCAATCGCATGACCCTCACGCTGCCACGTCGATGCCCGCTGACCTTTGTTCGTTCACTGCTTCATCTTGCCTAACTGATCTTTGCCGTCTGATTGAAGATTTCACGAGCACGATTCATTTTCTGCATTACGTGCGCTCGCATGTGATGGTACATACGATATTGCATCATTGCACGCGTTTGCATGCTCTTTCATCCTATGCACCTAGGCATGCCATGTAGCAGCCTTCGCTGTCGTTCATTGCGCATCCTACTCTCCAATTTCATCCGTAACTTCTCTTGTGAATTTAATTCACTCACCACGAGTCGATTGTGCATCGCACGCTCACAAATGCAGAGCGCAACTGCTGCGCCAAGTCTTCCAAATGGTTGCACTTTTGCTTTAAGGTTGCTGTGCTCTCAACCGTTGGATCTCGATCCAACGGTTGAGATCGCGCAACCTTTGATGAGGATGAGGCTGGAGGCTGTGGGTAGCCTGGATGGCTCCACGTGGCGCCATCTGAGTCATCCATTTTCCAATGCTTGTAGATGGTGTCACAATTGTTGGATTGAATTGATTTTCATGCTGTTGGGTTGTGATTGTCGATCCAAACCCATTTGTGTGGTTGGATTTGTCATCTGAAGTACAGATTTGCACCACCTTGACCCTTGACCTCTGATCTTTCTTGGATTTCAACTGATACTATGGAGGTTCGATAGAGATGATCTCGAAGGCATTGAACTCTGATTGTCATCCTGATTAGATCTGTATAGTTCGATCTTCAATCCGAGACCTTGAAAAATATCGCCTTGTCCCCTTACCACAAAAAGGGAAAATTAACCTATATTTTATACAAATTAATCTAAATGCAGAATGATGCATGCTATGCAATATTTATAATGTTGAATGCAATTATATGCCTAAGAGCACGCATAAATGGATAATTTATGTGACATAGATGTGTCTACATCACACCCTTATGCCTATCTTTTGCTAGTTCATAGCAAAACTATATGCTATTTATAAAAAAAATCAGGATCAAATTACTTGGGCAATATTTATTTCTCAACACTAAGAAATTTCTACTAAAGATCTGAACTACAAAGACTCAACAATGCTTGGGTGTCTGCCAAACTACAGACCGCTCATGCCCTCGCCTTATTCAAAAGCAAATACATTTTTTTCTTTTTATTTCTTCTTTTCTATTTTTTTTAGATTTTTGAGTTTAGAGTTTCGAGGCAGCTTTCTACGGCTACTCAACCCACCCAAGACTCGACAAGAACTCTAAGTTCTAAGTATCTTTTTGTGTGAATGTGATAGACTCACTGATCGGCAATCAGAATGGACCTTAGGTTTCTACGAATCCTAGGTGACCCTAATGAAGAATTTCTCTCTAATCGATAGCTTTCTCTCTACTTTTTATTTTTATGGGATCAATACAAAGGTGAACCCAAAGTAAATCTCCCTAGCTTATTCTACTTCCCCGCTTCTTCCTAAGTGTTTAGGAATTATTTATGCATTCTTGTGAGCTGGGTTTTGGACAACTGGCCAATGGGTTGTTACCTACGGCAACTTGCCAGCCATACTCGTACGGTGAAGTGTGGCTTATTTATTTATTTTTTCTTCTTTTCTACTTCTCTTTTTTTTGGATAGTTTTTTATTTTTTTTCTTTTTCTTTTTTTCTAAGTAGGTGGCTTTCCTGATCTGAGATTTACCTAAAGGCAGTAGAAAGAGAATGGCCGTATGGCTGGGCTCTGAACAACCGACCAATGGGCTGTTATCCACAATAACTTGCCAGCCATACCACCCTAGAAGGTTCATTAGCTACCAAATTTTTGTTAAAATTACCTAAAAGTGAGTCAGTGTAAATAGTGTGTAGATGCTCAGACTATAAGTCCCCTCAAATCAGAGGGCGGGCTGATAAGTGGTGTACTTGATGGTAACACCATAACTGCTCAATTTGATCTAATTAAGTCATTAAATGCTCCTACATAGCTGCCAGAGGGACGTAATTCATTGCAAATCCATTTTGAGGGAAATACAGTAAAACATGGATAAAACTGTGGTTTTAACAGTATATCTCAATTGCAGTACAACCATGGGTTTTCTCAAAGGTTCGTTAAGGGTCAAATGATCTTAAGAGTCTAACAAGTGGGTTAGAACAGTCAGAAAAGGATTTTCACGTGTTACAGGAATTAATGGACATCTGAAACCCTAAAAATGGAATCGCTTAAATAACTGAGGTTCTGGTCAAGATAAAATTTACCTAAACCATCTAAAATTCATATAAAAATATTCTCTAGGGTTTGGTACCTTCAATTTGACCATTGGAACCCGTCTTGACCTAAAATAGAGTTTCAGAAAGACATTTGCCCTAATTTGGGTTTTTACATAAATTACCCAGTAAAACTAGTTCAAAACCAAAATCCAACTTACCATTGGATTCCGTAGGTTTAAATTAGGTTTGTACCAAAATTTGTACCTAATCTGAGATCATCTTGACCTAGTTTGTAATTTGGTCCTATTTGATTCTTTTTTCTCACATACATGCCCTTAACTTTTGAATATATTACAAAAAAGCCCCCAACTTCTTTGTCTTCTTCACAGAAAGGTCCCTGCTGGAATGAAATCCTACTCCTACAACTCCAGTGACCTTTGATTGAGGAGAACTCCTTCACTGATTAATCAATCCCTTCCAAAATTGGAAGGGAGATTCCTTGAGGAGTCCTCTTTCCATTGAATCTGTCCATGAGCCCCAAAACCTTCCCAATCTTTCATGCGAACGCACGAGAGATTTAGGTATTTTTAGGTTTCCTACTTCGATGAGCTATCCTAGATTGGGAAGCTTGCTTCCCAAGCCCTAAACTCCATCTAGAGCCCTATAAAAGGATCCCCAGGGATTGACCGAATTTCTCAGCTAGGTTTTGGCCCAAAAACCCTCTTCTAAACCCTACCTCCGACCTCCTCCACCCTAGCTCCGATGAGCATTCTCCTATGTCATCCCATGACCTCCCAACGGCCAAATTAGGAGCATCTCCTTCCTCCCTGACTTCCTCCGCCTCTCGACGATCACATTAGAGGTGCCCTAGCCACTTCTTCTCATCGTCTCTCCCTTCAGAGGTTCGTCTTCCCCACGTCCGGTCATCACACCGACGTAAGAATATCTCCCTCTTTCATCCCTTAGCTAGGTCCTTAGCTTCCGCTTTCCCTCTACTCTATTTCTCTCTTCTTCATCTCTCGAAACCATCCACCGACAACACCAAACGCCGTCATCTTCTTCACCTCCGACTGACCTCCAGAGAGGTCCTCCACCCACTCCACTATCCCAAATACCTCGCCAACACCGCCAAAGCCTCTGCCGTGGCCCCTAGAGTAAAAGCCCTAACCTTTCCAGGCCTATTAACCACTTTACCTTCCCACAGAGCAACCCACCTTCATGTGACCTACTCCATCACCGATTGACCACCTCCATGCACCATCCTCCATGCTATGGCCGCCACTGCATTCGCCATGGTCCGATGACTATCATGAATGCATTTAATGTGGTCGAAAGGTCGTTCTCATGATTTCAGGTGCTCATCCCTTCATCGCCATTGCTGAGCTTCTCCTCGAGCTCCATAAGCATGTTCAAGGCCATGATAGTTCCAGGTACACCCTCCAAGATGCATGGAACCAACCCTTGACCACTTCAAGTTGGTCAAACAGAAGCCACACCATCTACGGTTGCCTTAATTGAGCGACGCCATCACCTGCTGCTGCGCGAAGGAAGGGTGGGACATTTAGTCCCACCTCGGAAACAAGTGAAGAGGCGTGCGCGAATAAATTGATTTTGTCTCATACGCTTATCGCCTCAACTAATACACAGGGGTTGAGGTCTTCTCACCAATACATGTGCCTCGCTCGTGACACTGCTCACGCGGGTCAGGTGCTCACCCGATTACCTGCTTATGCCCTGCTCACACCTCGCTCACCACCCACTGCCGGTGAGCCTGGTCTCGGGTGCACGTGTGCCCGTTTACCCGATTACCCTAACTGTGGTCCTAGGGGGGATGATCCCAGAGAGAGGAAAGAAAGAGAGAGTGGGGATCAGGGGGGTTTTTCTCTCTGTGACACTTAAGCCAAATATGAGAGTGCCTCCCTCTGTGTGTGAAGAAAGAAGAAGAGGAGAAGAGGAGAGCAAGCTAAAGGACTTAAGAAGAAGAGAAGAGATGACCTTAGTTGAAGAGACAAAAGAAAAGGAAGAAGAAGAACAGTGCTTCCCTAGCACTGTAGCTCCTTTTGGTTAAGCCGTCTGGTCATTAGACCTGATGTTTGATTTGAGGCTTGATACTGTGAATGATTGATTTAGAATTATTGTTAAGATATTTAAATTGGTTGAATGCTTGATATATATATATATATATATGCTTAGAGAGTAATTGGTGATCTAAATCACCATTGTTTTAGCTTCTCTATTTTTTTATTGTCTCAAGATACATGAGAATTCATTGAATATCTAATGTGACAGATTAGTATTTATTGAATATCATTTTTTGGCTTGAATCTTGTGCTCATTTACATTATTAAGATTAGCGATTGAATTCCTATTTGCTCCCAGTGTTCGAACTCAAACTATCATTCGAGTAATAAATATTATTTGTTTTTCACGCTGATTCAACTTATACTACAACGCATTGATTTTAAAATCCGATTAAGCTCGACTAACAGTACTTATCACCTCAGCTTATTTAACCAATTAGAAATGAATTCAGAATGGGTGAGGACTTGAGAATCAAGTCCACATTTTAGTGGACACTCGGGCTAATTAAGCCTGAAGAAATAAAGAATTTAAGAGTTTAGGTCCTATTGTATCATTCTCTAAAGTTGACAAATTTCTAATGCCCATGTTCTCTTTTCCTATTTCATTTTTTTAATAAATAAAGAGAAAATAAAAGGAATCTACAATGCTAACAAAATGATTCAGAGATAAATATATCCACCCCCCCATGCCTATCTAATGCAATGTCCTCATTGTATTATAAAGACATGAAAAAGAGAGTAGTAGAGAAGAAAACACCTGAATTTCGTGATTACCTAGTCAACTCCGAGATGAAAATAGACTGTATATGTGCTAAGTTTATTGCCTTCAGCTAGGCACACTATACAAACAAGGGGAAGAAATAAAGAATTCACAACTATAGGTCAGGATCAAAAGAAAAAGATTAACCTCAGGACATGTCAGTAGAGAATGTCCATAGATATGGACCAGATTGTGGTGTAGACTCATGCCCCAAGGTCGAGTGTATCTAAGGTTCTAGATAAAAATTACCTAGAACTAGAGATCATTGTGTAAGTGGGGCTAGGCCTATGGTTTGTGAGGATGGAATCCAAGTCTAAAAAGTCAATCAATAGAAAAATCAAGATAAAAAAGATAATCAATAAATTTGTGCTTGGGTTGCACATCCTCAGAATAAAAAATATCATGAGATTTATGATAAAAAGTTGGTCGTTTCAGACACAAAGCAACCCTTAGATTAAGAATTCTATTTCCCCCAAAATTGGTTTCCTAGATCTTCATTTCCAGATTCCTATCCTCCACAATCACAGTTTCCGGGACCTCATAAATGTCATCATCCCTGTATAAATTATCCAAGTCTAAAATTTATGGTTGAATTAGAATTGACTTGGGTCTAGTGATCTCAAAAATAGAATCATCATTATGCTTAATGGGTTGTATGTGATGAATGGGGCTATGAATTGAATCCTTTATGAAATCAAGATCTGAATCCTCCATGCTAGCCCTAACAGGATCAATTTCCTCAATTATAGGGCCATTAAATGATTCATCTAATTCCTTAGGCCCAGTCGTCTCACTAAAATCATTTTCCTCAAACTCATGTAAGACTTCACATAAAGATTCTTCACCTTCAGAATCAAAGAATTCTGGATCCACATTAATATATCTCTTAAGATCATATGTTCCTTGGTCCACAGAGACATATTTTTCCTCCTACCTTGGTTCAGGGATTTCAGGTGAAGAAATCAATTCATCCTCAATTAGTTGCTCTAGACCAACCTAGTCTTCCTTGATCTCGTAAAATGTATCCCCCCTACAGGTGCCTGAGCGGGTTCTGACAGTAACTCTCCTTAAGGGGTTTCATCCTGGGAATCATCCCAAGATTGAACTAAAGCAACCACAAATGTTATCCTCAATTTTGACAACTTCCCAAGTAAAAACTCACTTGGCTCCTTATCCTTAACACCTTGGAGCCAATCCAATAAATACTTGTTAAGATCATCAATTATTTGAATTAGAGGCTCCAATTCTTCAGTGTACGGTGCTGGCTGAGCTTCAAAAGATTGAATGGTGTTCCTTAAGTTAGCCAACACCTTATCATGGACCTGGTTTACTTGAACCAAATGGTTTGATTCAAGGTTGGGTGGGTTTGTGTTCAGTCTAGGGGAGTCAAGAAATTGAGGTTCCTGGGTGCCTCTCTGATAATAGATCATTTTTTTATTGTTCATAAAGGGGTGGTGACCCATATGCAGTGTAGTCCTGGGGAGGGTAGGGATTATAATCAACCTATCCTTCTTGATTGTCTTCCTACCTATTATAAACAAAGAGAGAGCAAATAAGAGAAAATAATCATGACTTTATGTTACCAAAAAGAATAAAGAGATTTAAGGAAAAATAAAAGGAAGGGAATGCCTTTGATTGATTAAGAGCCATAAAGGGATGCAAAAAATGATTCCCTTGCTATATTTTGCTAGAACACAATCCCAACATTATGGTATCTCAAATTTAGATTTGATGTGGTGCCCTTGCCTCTAAAGTGAATAATTAATCCCTCCAAATTAATGTAATTAATGCATGAAATGATAAATCTAAAGTTCACATAATTTTGTCAATACCATGCCTACTTTAAATTTATTTCTTCTTCCAATAATAATCCCTCCCTTAACTGGTTGGATTGACCGGATAGACTTAGACCAAATTGTTTCTTTCATCTCAAGACGGGTTCTAAGAGTTTGTAGGTCATTGGCTACTCACCTAAGGACAAGTTTGGTTTGAATGTACTATAGGGTACCTTTCTCTCCCCTATTTTCCCTCCTGCTTCACCGTGTATTCTTCCACAGCACACCCACATTTCCATTCCTACTCTCCTACTACCACTTTTCCCCAAGATGATTATTATCCCGAACTGACCGCCAACCACCCATCTACTAGTTGGGATAATCCTGATTGGGGATATAATTCTGGACCTCAATGTTTAGGGTCCAACCTGGGACATCATGATTTTGATTTTTATCCTTCTCTGAGCTATACTGATTATAGATCTCCACCCTTTGATTATCAACCTAACTCGATCTACAATCAAGAAGGATATCCTGATTACAACTCTTATCCACCCTCGGATTACACTGCATATAGGTCACCACCCCTCTATGAACAGCTTGAAATGACCTACTATCTGGGAGGGCTCCAAGAACCTCAATTCCTTGACTCCCCTAGATTGAAACCAAACCCACCCAACCCTGAACCAAACAATTTGGTTCAGGTGAACCAGGTCCAAGATAGGGTGTTGGCTAACTTAAGGAATACCATACAATCTTTAGAAGCTCAGCCAACACCATGCATTGAAGAATTGGAGCCTTTGATTCAAATGATTGATGATCTTAATAAGTATTTATTGGATTGGCTCCAAGATGTTAAGGATAAGGACCTGGGTGAGTTTTTACTTGGGAAATTATCAAAATTAAGGATGAGATTTGTGATTGCTCTAGTCCAATCTTGAGATGATTCCCAAGATGCACCCCCTTCAGGAGAGACAATGTTAGAACCCGCTCAAGCACCTATAGGGGAAACACATTTTTTGAGATAGGGAAGACCAGGTTGGTCTAGAGCAACCAATTGAAGAATTGGTTTCTGATCAACAGAATTTTGTATGCTAAAGGATTGAGTTAGAAAACCTCATCGTTGTAGTCGCGTAAAAATCCGCTATCAAATAAAATTTACCAAAACTTTGGTAAGTCTCAGGTTGAACATAGGGAGGTGAATGTTTGATTAAAAGCCATGTCAGAATTATTGTCATGAAAGCAGATTAACTGGTTGAAATTAATCTACGCTAGCTATTCTACTTAAAGAATAATTAATAGAAGAGAGAGAGAATAATACAAATAAAGAGGAAATAGGGAGAGAATAAACAAATGTTTCATAATGATAGAATCATGTCCATTACATCTACGTGCTACACTAGAAAGCTGGAAATCTACACTAGAAAGCAATAAAAAAAGAGGGGGTGAGAAGTTATCCTCTTCGACGGTTGCTTGGAGGATGAGCTGCGTTGACGGAGTGCCCAGACGATGGGGATGAGATGATGGGCGAGGGCAAACAGAGTTGGAGGACAGAGGACAGAATAGGGAGACATCGTGGTGGGATCCGCTTCTTGAACAATGCTCTACGAAGGGGTGAGAAGATGGTAAAATTATTTTACTCTAGCTTTAATGGAGCATCCTAGGTATGGGACCGACTCGTAGAGCTTTAGAGGAGGTGAGAGGAGAAGAGAGGGGATGAAGAAGTGGAGGGCATAGGGCCTTTATATAGGTGAGCTTTGAGGGCAAAGAGGTCCTTTTACATGCTTAAACATTAATATTAGGGTCTTTAGTGACGTTTATGAGCGTTACTGTAGCTACACGTCATTGAAGGCACACCTCCACATGAACTCCTCATTGCCGATCTGATGCCTCTCATCATGCCATGTCAATGCCTCCTGATCTTTGGCCGTTGCTCGATTCATCACGCTCAAGCACTATCAATCGTCTGATCGCACGATTGGATGGTCGATATCATGCCTCGCTGCTTCACCTTCACATGTTACGTGCGCCCACGTGCATTAGCATGTACGATTGCGCATCATCGCTCGCGTGCGGACGTAACACCATCTAGACACACCATGTAGCACTTCATAGCCGTATGATGTCAATCAGATGGGTCAATTGCGCCATGCCTCTTCTTCAACGGATTAAATCTGCTTGCATAGATTTGAACCCATGCCTCATGCTCTGCATAGGGCACTCGCCCAACGTGTTGTGCCCACAGATTGTCTCATAGACACTCCAAGAGTCCATCACTCACGACTATTGGATGAGAATCCAACGGTCCAAATCGCTTGTTACTTGAGAGAAGAGGATAGCGGTCGGTGACGTGACGAGATGGGGACTGTTGGATCAAGATCCAATGGCCTACATTGAATCTTCATCTTCCCTTTGTAAAAATATGAAGGCCGGTGAGGATCAATCTTGGTCGTTGGATGGTGATCCAACAGTAGAGAGTAAAGATGGCGTGGGTGTATGATAAGGTAGCGGCTGGTTTGGAGGGTTTGGATGGTGCCAAGTGGCGCTGTCCGTCTTCTCTTGCTTGTAAGTGGTGCCATGGATGTTGGATTGGACCAATTTTGGTACCGTTGGGCTGCGATCATCGATCTGAACCCATTTGTGCGATTGGATTTGTCATCTAAGGTATGGATTTACACCACCTTGACCCTTGACCTTTGATCTTTCTCGAACTACATCTGATGCTATAGAGGTCTGATCGAGGTGATCTCTGAGGCGTTGAACTCCGATCGTCGCCCTGATGAGATCCGTATAGTTAGATCTTTAATTTGAGGACTCGAAATGATATTGCCCTGTCACTTGATCTCAAAAAGGAAAAATTAACCTTTAATTTGTACATTCTAACCTAAATGCATAATGATGCATGCTATGTAATATTTATAATGCTTAATGCAATTATACACCTAAGAACACACAAAAATAGACAGTTTATGTGGAATAGATGTGAACAAGCAAAAATAGATAGCTTAGGTGAATGGAGCTGAAGGACGGAGGACGAAGCAGGGTGATGTCGTGGTGGGATCGGCTTCCCGAACTGCGGTGAGATGACAACTGTAGGATGCTCCACGAAGGGGGTGAGAAGATGGGAAAATTATTTTACTCTAGCTCTAATGGAGCACCCTGGGTATGGGACTAGCTCGTAGAGCTTTGGAGGAGATGAGTGGAGAAGAGAAGGGATGAAGAAGTGGAGGGCATAGGGCCTTTATATAGGTGAGCTTTGAGGGCAAAGAGGTCCTTGTACATGCTTAAACACTAATATTAGGGTCATTAGTGACGTTTATGAGCATCACTGTAGTTGCACGTCGCTGAAGGCATGCCTCCATGTGAACTGCTCATCGCCAATCCGACGCCTCTCATCACGCCACATCAGTGCCTCCTGATCTTTTGCCATTGCTAGGTTCATCGTGCTCAAATGCTATTAGCCATCCGAGCGATTGGACGGTCGATATCGCGCTTCGTCGCTTTCACGTGTTGCGTGCGCCTATGTGCGATGGTCTGCCATCTTATTTGTGCACATGTAACTCCATCCAGGCATGCCATGTAGCCGCTTCACAGCTGTCTGATGTCAATCGGAGGGGTCAATTGTGCCACACCTCTTCTTCAGCGGATTAAATCCACTTGTGCGGATTCGAACCCGCACCTCATGCTCTGGATAGGGTGCTCGTCCAACGCACTATGCCCACCGATTGTCTCAAAGACACTCCAGGGGTCCATCATTTGCGACCATTGGATGAGAATCCAACGGTCTAAATCGCTTGTTGCTTGTGAGAAGAGGATAGTAGCCGGTGACATGGCGAGATGGGGACCATTGATCAAGATCCAACGGTCTAGATTGAATCTTCATCTTCCCTTTGTAAAAATATGAAGGTAGGCGAGGATCAATCTCGATCGTTGGATTGTGATCCAACGACTGATATTAAAGATGGCATAGGTGTATGGCAAGGCAGCAGCAAGTTTGGAGGATCTAGATGGCACCACGTGGCATCATCTAGACTATCTACCTTCTCTTACTTGTAAGTGGTGCCACAGATGTTGAATTGGACTAATTTTCATGCCGTTGGGCTACGATCATCAATCCGAACCCATTTTTGTGGTTGGATTTGCCATCTGAGGTATGGATTTACAGCACCTTGACCCTTAACCTCTGATCTTTCTCGGACTGCATCTGATGCTATGGAGGTCCAATTGAGGCGATCTCAGAGGTGTTGAACTCCGATCGTCACCCTGATTAGATCTGTATGGTTGGATGTTCAATCCAAGTCCCCGAAATGATATTGCCCTATCCCCTGACCACAAAAAGGGAAAATTAACCTATAATTTGTACATTCTAACCTAAATGCATAATGATGCATGCTATGTAATATTTATAATGCTTAATGAAATTATACAACTAAGAACATGCAAAATTAGACAGTTTATGTGAAATAGATGTATTTACATCGATTTTTTCACCTGAGATCCCTGAACTAGGGTACGAGGAAAAATGTCTCTGTGGACCAAGGAACAACGTACAATCTTGAGACATAGATTAATGCGGATCTAGAATTATTTGATTTTGAAGGTGAAGGATCTTTATGTGAAGTCTTACTTGAGTTTGAGGAAAATAATTTTAGTGAGACATACCGATGTGAGGAGTATGATGGATCATTTCATAGCCCAATAATTGAGGACTATGATCCCATAAGGGTTAGCATGGAAGATTCAGATCCTGTTTTCATGGATGATTCAATCAATAGCTCCATTCCTCAATCATACCCTAAAGAGATGAATGATGATGTTTTTGAAATCAATATACCCAAGTCAATTTTGATTGAGGCATAATTGTTAGACTTAGATATTGTATATGGGGTGTGTAATAACCTAGAGGTCCTAGAAATCCTGATTGTGGAGGATAGGAATCTAGAAGTGAAGATCTGGGAAGCCAATTCCAGGGGAAGCATAATTCTGGATCTAAGGGTTCCTATAGACTGAAACCACCAACCTTCTACTAGGACCTTTATGACATTTTCAACTCTGAGGATGTCCAACCCAAGCACAAATTAACTGATTATCTTTTTAATACAAATTTTCCTATTATTTGACTTTTTGGACTTGGGTTGCATCTTCACAAACTGCAGGCTCGACCCTGCAAGCATAATGATCTCCGATTCTATGTAATTTTCATCCAGAACCTTAGAACCACTCAACCCTGGGGTATGGGTCTACACCACAATCTCATCCACATCTATGGACATCTTCTCCTTATGGGTCCTAAAATTGATCTTCTTTTTTTGATCTTGGCTCGCACCTGTGAATTCTTGATTTCTTCTTTGTTTGTATAGTGTGTCTAACTAAAGGTACTAAACTTAGCACTTATACAGTCTATTTTCATCTCAAAGATGACCGGGTAATCATGAAATTCAGGTGCTTTCTTCTCTACTCTGCTCCTTTTCATATCTTTTTAATACAATGAAGACATTACATTAGTAGGAATGGGGGTGGATATCCTTATCAACAACAACATTTAAAATGTCACTGAAGACCCGTACCTGAGATACACCCTCCTCCCACCACTATATAAAGCCCTACAGCCCTCCCATTTCTCTTCATCCCTTCTTATGCTCTCCTCACCTACTCTAGAGCTTAAAACACACTTTGAGCTTGTGTCCCAAGCCTTTGGGATGCTCCACTAGAGAAAAGAAAAAGTATTTTGCACCCTGTCATCACCATTCGTGGAGCTCTCATTGGCCATCTTCTCAACCCCATTCCGGGAAGCAGATCACACCGCGATGCTGCCTATTCTCCCCTTATCTTCTAACAATGTTCTCTTTCCTCCAACTCCTCAACATCTTCATCTAGGCCACGTCAACGCAGCTTCATCCTCCGAGCAGTCGACAAAGAGGATTTCTCTCACCCCCTTTCCCTTTTACTACTTTCATAGTGTAGAAGCATTTGTAATAAACATTTGTCAAGCATTTATCTAGAAGTAGTTTTTGATTCTCTCTCATCCTTCATACTTAGCAAGTAGAATAGTTCTTTCCTACTAACTAGAATAGCTTAGTATAGATAATATTCCTACTTGTTCTCACACTATCATAAAACACCAAAAAAAAAGCAAATACAAAATTCCAAAGAGAAATAAAGCGAAATGTGGATTTCAAGAAACAAACGTGGCCTCCCTGTGTTCGACCCGAGACTCCATTTCAAGTTTCGGTATAAATTTTATTTGATAGCGAGTTTTGCGACTACGACGATGGGTTTCTCAAAACCCTAACTTTTCTTCGCGAAAATCCACTCATCATTTTGGCGTCGTTGTCGGGGAGGCAACGGAATTTGCTTTCTTTTTCCATCTTTCTTTACATTTACTTATTAACTAACCCCTCTTGCCTCTGATTTGCTATCTTACAGGTATCCTAGCAAGGAGATCCAAGTGCAGTAGATCGGAGTCAAGTGCGTGTGAAGCGGTTTGTAAGTGTTTTCCCCCACTTCCCCACCCACTAGTTCATTTCGCCACCTTAATAATCAATACCTAATCTACTTGGTGTTTTCACAAACCCTAGGATAGAAGTTGTTTGTGTTGTTTGCCACCTCCACTCATTTCACTCCCGCATAAAAAAAAACATAAACAAATATATACATTCTGATTTTGGGACAAAATTAACATACACACTACACACACCCACATTTGAGGCAATAACCTCTTTTGATTTTTACTCAATCGGGATTCCAACTTGTGGAACCGGTACACGCACAAATCAACACATAAAAGAGTAGAAATCATATTAGGTTAATCACTTTTGTGTGCCTTAATTGGTGGTGCATCTAGGTCACTTATTTGAGTTGTTTGCACTGTGCCACCTAATTAATTTAAAATTGATTCTTCTTGTAGTTGATCCATAGGATTCAAAAAATTAGGTCAAGCCAAGCACTCCATATTTTCTTGATTTTATAAAGGAAAATACTTAAACTCATGCTTTCAAACTTGGTTTGCCTCACAAAGCTTGGTTGAATACACCTAATATTTGAATCCTAAAAGCTACTAAGCAAGATTCGAACCTTAAAATACACCTTACAAAAATTTAATCTTGCTTGAAAAAGCATTGGTTGTGCACATACACACACGAATTTATCATTAAGGGCATAACTCAATTAATGGCTCATCACATTCCAAAAGCACTATTATCCCAGGCCTTAAATAAAATTGAGTTGACGTTGGCCCTAGGATTCATTGAGTTCGTTTTAGGGTAATCTCTTGAACACATTTTGAATTAGTGATGTCTGCTTACTTCAAAAGGTTCTAAGTTGGGGGGCCCGATTGTCAAATGACTTGAGCAAGCAGGGGTTTGGCATAATTAGCGACGCTCGGGACACACTCCCCCTACTTCGCCGGCCCAACTTTACAACTTTCGGGAGTAAGGACAACACCAAATTTGTTGTGTGGTTAGAGTTTATTTCTGAAGCATAGGTCCTTAAACTACCTTTTTTAAGGACATGCTTGTATTTTTTATGCTGCAGGGTTCCTTTTTCCCTGTCCTTCCGACTTCCTTCCAATGCTTGCTTGGAAGGAGGTCATTGAATCCTCTCTTGGAAGGACCTTTAGACCATTCTCAAAGGTGGAGGTTGAGTTATTGCCAAGCAGATCCCATGGCCGATCAACGACCACCTCCCCCGCCCTCGAACCAGTAGGAGCTGATTCAGAGGTAGTTGGACTAGCTATAGTAGATGAGGAATGGTTCCAACAGATGAATGTTCAAGGCTCTCAGCCCTTGAAGGATTTTTATGATCCTTCAAATTACGAGGATCATCCTGGAATTGTGATCCCCGCTAGTGATGTTGAGATCACGCCCCAGGTTTTGAGTTTTATTAAACACTTTCACGGGCTTGGCTCAAAAGACCCATTCCAACATTTGGAGGATCTAATCACCCTGGTTCAAACCATCAAATCGCGGAATGTGGATGAAGAATAGATGCTCATGAGACTTTTCCCTCATTCACTCAAAACAAGGCTGCACATTGGTATCGTACCATTGGAAGACTAATTGCTACCTGGATAGCTTTGAAATCGGCCTTCTTAAAGAAATTCTTCCCAATTGGATGAACTAATGCTTTGCTATGGGCAATTACCACTTTCGCCCAGTGGTCGGGGGAACTGTTTGATGGGGCCTGGGAGTGATTCCAGGATCTGTTGTGGAAGTGTCCACACCACGAGATGCCTAAATGACAACTTGTGTAGATTTTCTACCACGTGTTGAATGATCAACTCCGCCATGATGTGAATACTTCTTGTGGAGGCAATTTCCTCAACAAAGATGCAGATAGTGCGTATGATTTGTTTGAGGAAATGAGTGAAAACTCTATAAACCATGCCTCTATGGAAACCTTGAACCAATCCCAACAAACTAGATCAAATGCCAATGAGGTCCGAGATTCTCATACATTTGATATGGAATTGATCTGTAGTAAATTAGATAAGGTGGATATGGTTGCTAAAAGAATGGAAGAGTGGATATCCAGAAACTCTAATACTTCTAGATCCACTCAATCCCAGAGCTCAGGATTCCATTCTTCGAAGCTTTTATGGGACGGGAGTTTGTGAACCAACTTGAGTCGGCTCAACCTTTGAGCCAACACTTCTTAGAACCTTATGGGTTCCAAACTGGGGCCTTTGATCTCAATTTTTTTGATCCTTGTTACCCTTCATCCTCATCTTCTGTTTATGCTATACAAGAGAATGCTAGGTCCAACCCTTACTCGAACTCCTATAATCCTGGTTGGAAAAATCACCCTAACTTCTCTTAGAAAGATTAGGGGTAGCAGACCCAATATTGACCCAACAACTATGTACCGCAAAAACCAATGGGTCAAGATCATGTATATATTCAACTGCCCTCGAATCAGGTTAATTAGCCCATGTGGAATGCCCAACAACCTGCTGGGCAGGCTAATTTAAACCTGAAGATGGTAGAAATGCAAGGGTTAATGCTCTAGCTCATGCAACAAATGAAAGCTTCACTGGACACCTTGCAATTCAGACTTAGTGCAAACAACTGACAGCTTGGATCTTTACCATCACAAGCTATACCAAACCCAAGGAATGTGCAGAACCGAGGCGCTAGACCTCAAGGGTTTGGTAATAGTGGGGAGCCACATGCTCAAGCTCATGCTATCTATCTGGCTACCCCAATCCCTCCCGGAGCTAACCAAGTTCCTACGACAATCAACTAGGAATTTCCTGTTTTGGCCAACCCTCCCCAAGGCACTAACCAATAGCACTTTGCCACCGCAAATACCATCACCTTGAGGAGTGTTAGTAGATACAAGGGTCCCACTCAAACCCACTTCAATACCATTAAGACCAATAATAAGAATTCTAGCCTCTCAACTAAGAATGTGGTCAACAAAATATCAGAGTCTGATTCGGGAGTATGTTGTTGTTGTATGGGAAAATAGAAAAAGTTAGAGGAGAAATTGGAGGAAAGGATGTCCTTACTTCAGGCTTTCAAATTGACAATCATTTTACTCCTCGTGGCTATTGGATCAATCCTCGTTTATGCCAAAGCTTTACTAAATTCATATAAAAAGAAGTGTAGAGCAGAAGCTGAAAACACTAGGAGAGTAGTCTTGTCTAACAACACAAGAACACTAATCTTAAACAAGCTACCCCTTAAGAAGTAGGACCCGAGAGCCCCGTTGATTTCCTACACAATAGGAAACATTACTTCTGATCGGGCCCTCCTCGACTTGGGTGCTTCCATTAATGTGATCCCTACCTCACTACATAGGAAACTGGGTCTAGGCCACTTGAAACACACTGACATAACCTTGCAGTTGGCCGATAGATCAATTACAAAACCAAGGGGTCTCTTGGAAGATGTTTTAGTCAAGGTTAATTATTTGCATTACCTTGTTGATTTCATGGTCCTTGATATGGAAGCACCAAAATAGCTCAATCGCACCTTGATTATTTTCGGAAGACCTTTCTTGGCCACCAGCAAGGCAAGGATTGATTGTGAATCGGGAAATATAGAAATTACCTTAAGGAATAAAACAAATCGATTTGATATTTTCGAGGTTTCAAAGAAGGATAAAATTAAGTGTGGTTTGATGGAGGGGCTTGGCAAAATAGAGGAGGTAATGGCCATACACACATTAGATAACCCCTTAATGGCTAACACAACCCAAACTCAGGAAGAAAATTACAAGGTTGCAGGAATAATTGAGGATAATGAAGACATGCAACCAACCGTGGCAAACCAAGATGAGGAAAATATTCATGAAATTGGGAATCTGTTGGATGATTCACATGATCAAGTTAAAACGCAACGTCTTCTTCTTGAATTTTTAGAGTTTGAGGTTCAAATAATGCGTGGAAATCACGAAGATCAGAATGGTTGGATCAAGCACCTAGATTTTGAGGATGAAATTGAACTTTGGGGAGAAACTCTTTAAAAGATTGGTATTCTAGAGTACACTCACACATTACAAACTCCCATCACATCACAAAAACCTCATCGTCCTTTCTCGCCCAACCATTGCACAAATCCTACACCCACCCAAACCTCCTTTGTAATGAGTCAACAAAACTCCTATTGGAGACCATTTGGGCTCTCCTTGCATCACCAGCTTGCCACTTTCATTGATCATCTCTTTGGCAAGCCCACTTTCACTCTCTGGGACCCATATCTTGGGGCCTGGAAACTTTGTTCTTGTAGCCTCAATGTTTATAATTTTTGTTTGAGGATTGTGACTAGTTGAAGGAACTAAACTCAACATGTGTAGACTATTTTGGAGTTGATAGGAGTTTCATGGAATACAGGTAATATTCTTCCTATTTCGCCCTCCTTTATGCTTTTAGTTTACAATGAGGACATTGCATTAGCTAAGCATGGGGTGGTGGATACTTTATGATTTGATTATTTTGTCAGCCCGTAACAGTAATTTCCTATTATTAAAAAAAACTAGAATTAGGAGTAGAAAACTTAGGCATTAGGAGTTGTGAACATAGGAAACGATACTTTAGGACCAAAACATTTAGACTCTTCAGGTCTTCGAGCTTAACCAGCCTAGGTGTCCACTAAAATGTGGACTTGGTCTCAAGTCCTCACCAAGTAATTCTATTCTAATTTAGTCAATTAATTAGGGTGATAAGTACATGACTTATCAACCCACCATCTAATTTGAGGGTATTTTAAGCCTAAGCATTTACACACTATTTGCACTGACTCACTTTTCGACGATTTTTATGAAAATTAGGTAGCTAATGAACTTTCTAGGGTAGTATGGCTGGCAAGTTGTCATGGGTAACAGTCCATTGGCCGATTGTCCAGAGTCCAGCTACATGACAATACTCATTCCACTACTTTTAGGGAAATCTTAGATCAGGGAAGCCACCAACTTAGAAAAAGAAAAAAATGATACTCAAAAATAAAAAGGAAAAAAGAACAATAGAAAAAGGAGAAAAATAAAAATAGAAAAATAAACCACACTTCACCACACAAGTATGGCTAGCAAGTTATCGTGGGTAACAGTCCATTGGCCAGTTGTCCAGAGCCCAACTCACAAAAATGCATAAATAATTCACAAAACACTTAGGGAAGAAGCAGGGAAGTAGAATAAACAGGGGAGATATACACTGGGTTCGCCCATGTGTTGACCCCATAAGAAAAAAAGTAGGGAGAAAGCTATCGATCGGAAAGATAAACCTTTAGGCAAAACCTCTTATGGTCACCTAGGGTCGTAAAAACCTGAAGTTCATTTTAATGGCTACTCAGTGAGTCTATCACTCTTTCACAAGATCCTTAGCACTTAGAGTCCTTTTCGAGCCTTGGGTGGGTCGGGTAGCCGTAAAAAGTTATCTTTAAACTCTCAACTCCAAAATTCCAAAAAAATTTGAAAAGAAGAAAATTTAAAAAAAATTCTATCTTCCCTTTTCAAATAAGGTGAGGACTTGGATGGTTTGCATTCTAGAAGGCACCCAGGTACTGTTGAGTTTTTATAGTTTAGGACCTTAGTTGAAATTTTCTATTGTTAATAAGCAACTTAGGTTTAAGTAATCAAGTCCTAGTTCTAGTTTTATACATAGCATTTAGTTTGATTTTTCTTGGGACTAGCAAAACATAGGCATGGGAAATGGTGAGCACGATTTCGTACGGGAAAAGATTTGAGTTGGAAACCCATCGTCGTAACGCGTAGATATCCGCTAACCAGATAAAATTTATAACCGAAACTCGAGGTGTGTCCTAGGTCAAACATGGAGAGGCGAACGTTTGGTTTTGAGAAATCCGCATTTCACTTTTATTTATTTTTGTTGTTTTTATCTTTTGTATTTTTTTTTTGTATTTTAGTAAGGCAAGAGATCAGGTCAAAATAATTTCTATCTAATCTACTTGCAAAGAGAGAGAGAGAGAAACAATCACATATATATCTTAAATAATTTGCTACAACTAAGAAAGAAGAAAACTACATTAGAAAGTAGTAAAAGATAGATAGAGGTGAGAAGAGTCCTCCTCGATGGTCGCTTGGAGGATGACTTGCTCTGATGTCATCTGGAGGAAGGTGGTGAGGAGCGAGACAAACAAGAATGGAGCCGGAGGATGGAGGGTGGGCCAAGACGACATTACGATGAGGATCTTCTCCCAGAAGGTGGTGAGAGGATGGCCATGGGGTACTCCACGAAGGGGGATGAGAGGTGGGAAGAAAATTTGGTTTTCTACTCTAAAAAAGCATCTTGAGCTTGGGATAAGCTCTCTCTAGAGCCTTAGAAGTGGTGAGGGAGAGAAAGGAAGATATGAAGATGGATGGAGTGGTGTAGGTCCCTTTATAGTGGAGGAGGAAGGACTTGGTCGCACATGGGCAATTATTGATGTCCATAAACGTCGCTGAAGACCTGCCTTTGATATCACTGAAGGTCACCAGCCAACGCTCACACCCGCACGCTCACAGCTGGATTAGGCATGGACCATTGGTAGCCATTGGATCAGAAGCGGATGATTGAGATGGCACGGGGATTGCTCACTCAGATCGCACGCTCGATGGCACATCAGATTAGGCGTCGATCGGCGCATGATCTTGCCTGTGCTGAAACACACGGGTCTGATTACGCCACGTCATTGCCCTCTTCACCACTTGATGGCCATCCAACGGGCATAATTCTATTGTGATTGCACTCACAAGATTCCTCCCCCCACCATGGCTCAAACTCATGCTCGTGGTTTGGGAGCGCTTGTCTTCACCATTGCACCGGAGCCGCGGTTTGTCAAGTAGACATATTGATGGTCGTGCGCCCATGGCCCAGATCTGATGACCAGCTGGAGAAGGAGAGTAGCGATGATCCTTGGGCGGCTGTGGGAGGTCCAGATGATGCCACGTGGCATCATCTGAGTTGTCCACCTACTATGCCTTGTAGATGACACCACAGATGTCAAATTGGGTCGATTTTCACGCCATTGGGCTGTAATCGTCGATCTGGATCCATCTGTGTGGTCGGATTTATCATCTGAGGTTTTGATTGATGCGACCTTACCTCTTGGCCTTTAATCTTCCTCAAACTGCATATGTGCTATGAAACTCTGATCAAGATGATTTCGAAGGTGTTGGACTTCAATCGTCATCCTGATTAGATTCGTATGGTCGGATCGTCAATATGAGGCTTGAAATAAATCTCCTTTCCTCCTGAACACAAAAGGGCATGAATTAACCTAAAATATACACAAACTACTCTAAATGTAGAATGATGCATGCTATGCAATATTTATAATATGGAATGCATGTCTAAACTTAGGAACATGCATAAATGGGCATTTGATCCTAAATAAATGTGTCTACATCAGGTGATAAGTACATGACTTATCAACCCATCCTCTGATTTAAGGGGACTTCAAGTTTAAAGCAACTACGCACTATTTGAACTGACTCACTTTTCAATGGTTTTGATGGAAATTGGGTAAATAATGAATCTTCTATGATGGTATGATTGGCAAGTTGTCATGGGTATGATGCCCCATTGGTCGGTTATTTAGAGGCCAGCCACACGAACATTGTCTTTCTATTTCCTTTAGGTAAATCTTAGATCAGGGAAGCCACCTACTCAAAAGAAAAGAAAAAAATGATATGAAATAGAAAAGAAGAAAAAAAACGTAAGCTACACTTTACCGTAAGAGCATGTCAGGCAAGTTGCTGTGGGTTTGATGCCCTATCAGTCGATTGTCCAGAACTTAGCTTAGGAAATGCATGTTTTATTCCAAACACTTAGAAAAAGAGGGGAGGCAGAATAACCCGGGGAGATATACACTGGGTTCTCCCTTGTGTTGACCCCATAAAAATAAAAAGTAGGGATAAACCTACCGATCGAACAGATACACCTTTAGGCAGAAATTCCTTGTTAGGGTCACCTAAGGTTTTTAGAAACCTAAAGTCTATTCTGATTGCTGATCAGTGAGTCTATCATAGTCACAAAAATATGCTTACAATTTAGAGTTCTTTTCAAGTCTTGGGTGGGTTGGGAAGCCATAGAAAGATGCCTCAAAACTCAAAACTCAAAAATCCAAAAAAAATTAGAAAAGAACTCTAAATTGCTTGAGGGTAGTTTGCATTTTGCTTTGGAATAAGCTAAGGGCTTGGGGGCGGTCTGCATTTTGGCACACACTCAGGTGCTATTAAGTCTCTGTAGTTCAGATCCTTAGCAGAAATTTCTTACTATTGAGAAATAATTATTGCCCAAGTGATTTGATCCTACTTCTATTTATAAATAGCATGTAGTTTTTCTAGGGACTAGCAAAATATGGGCATGGGGGTGTGATGTAGACACATCCATTTCATATAAACTGTCTATTTATGCTTGCTCTTAAGCGTAGAATTGCATTCAGCATTATAAATATTGCATAGCATGCATCATTTTGAATTTAGAATAGATTGTACAAATTATAGGTTAATTTTCCCTTTTTGTGGTCAGGGGAGAAGGTAATATTTATCTAGGCCTCGGATTGAATATCCAACCATACGGATTGATCAGGGCAACGATCGGAGTCTAATGCCTCCGAGATCGCCTCGATCGGATTTCCGTAGCATCAGATGCAGTCCAAGGAAGATCAGTGGTCAAGGGACAAGGTGGTAGAAATTCTAACCTCAGATGAAGAATCTGACCACATGGATGGGTTCAGATTGATGATCCAACCTAACGACAGAAGAATCAATCCAATTCGACTCCCGTGGCACCATCTACAAGCATTGGAAGATGGACGGCCAGGATGGCACCACATGGTGACATCCCAGCCATCCAAAGAGCCCAACAGCCCCCGCCTAGCTTTAAAGCATACGTGAAGAAGCAATCTGAGCTGTTGGATCTTCATCCAACACCTAAGATCAAGCGACATCGCCCCTCCCTGCCACAGTGCACCCCTCAAAGGTGTATTCACCGTTTAATCTTGACCATTGGATCGAGATCCAACAATGGAGATTGCTTGACAATAAGATTCTCCGTCCCACAACTTGCAGGTGCAGCTCAGTGGGTGAGCACTTTATCAAGAAGTTAGGGCACGGGTATGATTTACGTTGAGCAAATTTAATTCGTGAAGAATGAGTGCACGTAAATTCAGCCATTGGATCTTAATCGAGTAGTGCTAGAGATGGCTTCATGGCAACGTTAGGTGCACTGAATGAGAGCACTATGCACACACACATGATCACGCACGATTGAATGCAGGCGCTGCATGCATGGTAAGGTGAAGCGTATGCATAATTCTAAGTCATCCGATTATGCGATTGGATGACTGATGTTGATTGGGCACGATTAGCGTAAGAACATTTGAAGGAAAAGTGGCGGTGTTGTGGCATGACAAGAGGCGTTGGATCGGCGATGTACGGCTCACGTTGAGGTGCACCTTCAGTGATGTATGCCTACAGTGACGCTCATAAACGTCACTAAAGACCCTGATATTAATGTTTAAGCATTGAAATGACCTTTTTGCCCTTGAACCTCAACTATATAAAGGCCCTACATCCCCTCCACATTCTTCATCCCTTCTCTTCTTTTCTTACCCTTTCCAAAGCTCTAAACGAGCTAGTCAAAAACCCGGGATGCTCCTCTAGTGTAACAAAATCAAAATTTTGTCTATCTTCTCACCCCCTTTGTGAAGCATCTCGTGGTTGTTTCCTCAACCCCATTCAGAAATTGGATCCGCTGTGACGCCGCCCTACTTTGTCCTCCATCGTCCAGTTTTGCCCTCCCTCATCCATCCTCTCACCATCATCTTTTAGGTGCTCTGTCAATGCCGTTCGTCCTCCAAGCAGCTGTCGAGGAGGATTTTCTCACCCCTATCTTTTTACTGCTTTCTAGTGTAGTTTTAATCTTGCAAGTAGATGAAATGAACATGGTCATATAGTTATGAAATATTTGTTCATCTTCGCACTCTATTTTTCTCTTTCTTTATATTATTCTCTCTCTTTCTTCTATTGTTTATTCTTTAAGTAGTTTAGCTTGCGTAGATTAATTTCAACATGCTACTCTTCTTTATGGAAATAATTCTAAACGTGGTTTTTAATAAAACGTTAGCTTCCTTTTGTTCAACTCAGGACTCACCAGAGTTTTGGTTAAATTTATTTGGTAGTGGATTTTCTTTAGAATTTTACAACTCAGGTTTTCCAAACTAAAACTTTTTGTAACGATTTTCTCGCTCATTACTACCTTTTGTTGAGATTGAAACCTTAGTTGTGCGTGTTCTTACTATTTTTGGGTAGTAATTTTTATCTTTAATGTGATGGATGATTTTGATTAATTGAGAACTGAACAATTGGATTTAATTTGAATAAGTGAGTTCGGATGAGGGGATTATACTAGTTTAAACCCAAACTTTTAGAACTAATAATCTAAGGGTTTTCCGATGACTTAAATATTGAAATCAGGGTTTGGTTATAAGAAAGCTAATCTACTAAATAACAACTCCAATGAAGGTGAAAATTGATTGATTGTTTGATTTTACAACACTGTTAAACTTGAACATTCTTAGATATCAGGAACTAAATATGTAGTTGTGATAATGATGGATTTGTTCGAGAATTAAATTGGAATAAATAGTTTTAGCCCTACTACTCATGAGGGTTTTGGTTCTAGCTTTTCGGTTTGGGTTGTTTAGTGAGTGTTGGCCTATGACTCTTGGTTAGGGTTAGCGGCCAATTGGGTTAGTGGGATGCATGTCAAGGATCAGAGTTGCCTTTCTTTGCTCAACTGGTGGGTGGGACGTCATTAGCTATCTATGGTTTGGCGTGTGTAGCTAGTATGTGTTCACACCATACGATATAGCCACCACTCCTTTCAACAATGACCCAGGGTGACGGATTGCAATGACTTGACAGGTATATATAAGTCATCTTCTTGACCAATAAGGTAGCTTACAACAATCTTACACCTCAGAAAGTCATGCATATATCACCTCGTGCCTCAAGGTGTTGATTAACAGGTGACTGGTATAAACTGCGGAAGATAAAAGTGTTCGTTATAGTGCAATTTTATGAGATCAAAATAATAACCAAATCTCTGGTGAGTCTCGAGTCGAACATAGTGAGACACGGGATTGTATCTAATCTAAATGTGAAAACAAACTAAATATCAACTAACTATTTTTTTTGTATTTTTGAATAAAGAGATGGAGATGAGAAGAAGGAAACCAATCACAAGATAAATATATAAGGGGGTGAGAAAGCAGGAACTTGCAAATAAGATAACTTAGAAATAAGACTTTATTCTACTAGAGCAAGAGTCAACTATTACAACTAGAACCATAACTAGAAAAATAGAAAAATAGAGAGATGAAGTAGAATTCAATGGCTGGAGCGTAATCTGTATTTGTAGCCACCTTGAAATAGAGTTTGATTTGAGGAAGATCTAGAGTAGGTGAGGAGGATGACCACAAGTTGGAGATGGGATAGAAGGTGGCGTGAGATGAGAAGTTCCTCTAATGGAGGAAGATGGTGAGAGGATCTAAATAGGAAGGCTTAATGGAAGGTGGTGAGAGATTAGAACTAAATTAGACTGAGGGAACATAATAAAGGAGAGGTGGGGGCATGGGATGTGTATTTATAGAGGTTTCTAGGTCTAAGGTGGAGGGTTAGGATTGATTAGGTTTAGGATCAAGGGTTAGGATGGAGAGACAAAGGGATATGTTGGTTGGTTTATTTCAATTTCTAAAGGACTAGGATTGATTTAGGGAGATGATGGAGGGTTTAGATCTAAAGGTTAGATGTGGATAAAAGAGTTGGTTTTTGTTCAAGTTAGATGGAGGGTTGGGATTATTAGTACCTTAATACTGCAAAACATTATTTTGATTCTTAACAAAATACATAATTATTATGTTGTTTGTATTTCATTCTTGAAATGTAGGATTATCATTATATCATTTGATGGAATACAAGATGGACATTAGCTCAAGAAGCTCTCCATATTTAAAGACAAAGGCTACTTTTATTTAGTTTTAGATCTTTGTCAAAGAACCTCTTTCACATGCACAAATACTTAAAAATGCACTTTATTAATCATTTAATTAATCGCAACAGATATTGTAGTTCTCCTTATTATGCATTTAATTAGTGAAATTTCACTAGAAAAATTGTTACGTTGACTTTTATTGACATACATTCCTTATCTGAACGTTGCAAATTAATTCTAGATGATTATTTGAAGCACATGTCTATACATTATAATCGCTCATTATCATCAATTCAAAAATAAGTAACCAATGATCATTTATTATACCTATCCTAAAATTAGTCGCATAATTTATTTTACTAATTGTTATTAATCAACTAATTTGTGCAAATTGTTGTCAGTACGAATTTTAGATTTGATTTTCTTATTACTATAACTAGTTGA
The DNA here is from genome assembly GCA_037157565.1 of Thalassia testudinum. Classification (NCBI taxonomy): domain Eukaryota; kingdom Viridiplantae; phylum Streptophyta; class Magnoliopsida; order Alismatales; family Hydrocharitaceae; genus Thalassia; species Thalassia testudinum. The sequence continues at coordinate 28,850,224 of JAZHRO010000003.1, forward strand.
ATGTTTGTAATCCAACATTCATGACTTTTGGAAGACCCTTAGAACTTCTATAAATACTCACTTTGGTTCTTCATTAATATACAAACTCATACGATATCCACTCCTATCTCTACTTGAAAAATCTTTAAAGAGTACATTGTTTTCAAAAGCTCTCTCTCTTACACAAAGAATTGTATTCAAAGCTCTCGTAAGTGCAATCGATTGCAAGTGATCTTGTTACTTCCACACATCAAATCTTCAAGTCAAGGGGAACTTCTTCAAAGAAGTAAAACTCTATACTCCTTACTTTCAAATGCATATTTTCTATACTCAACAAAAGTTACTTATACTTACATGCCATTTTCAAAGTGCTCTCAAAGCTCTTTCAAGCATGCTAGATTACAAAATTTCTTTTCAACCTCCACACATCAAAAGGATTATTTGAAAAGAAGTATTTCTTATTTTTTATACTCCTTACTTTCTCTCATATATATTATCATTATCAAGGAAAGTTTTATTGGAGTTTATTTGATTAGTATTAATTTTATACTTTCACATTCCACATATACATATTTTGCTTTATAGAATTGTTGTAAACATCAATCTTTTGATACTTGTTGTTGGGTTTCCTAGTGTGGAATTCCCATTCTTCCTGGAAAGAACAAAAGGACTTTCTTGTGTGTTGCACAAGAAAGTGGTCAATGTCTTTCAGGCATATCACCCTTGTTTTTAAGTGATATTGATTAGTGGATTACTTGCGTTAAGAAATGGAAAATTTTTGTTAAGAGACAAGGTAGTGGTTTTTCCTGGTTGAATGGTTTCCTCTCTAAATATTGTGTTCAATTATGGTTTGCTATGTTGTGCATTTTTAAAGTTCAATTTTATTTGATATTTATTATTTGTGTACAATTCACCGCCCTCTTGTGTCGTTCTCATTTGGTATCAGAGTGGGTTACATAATTTTGTGAAGTAATTTTCAGTTGATTCATTATGTCCACAAGAGCTATTGCTACTACTTCCTCCAACAGTGGTCATTCTACCACCAATCCACCTTTCTTTGATGGATCAAATTACAATTATTGGTGTCAAAGGATGGAAATCTTCCTTCAATCAAGTGTTTAGTCAATTTGGGACATGGTGGAGGCTCCATTTACAAGCCATAAAAGTCTTAAGAAGACACTTATACTGATGATCAAAAGAAGCAACTAGCACTCAACTCCAAAGCTAATTATGCTCTCTATTGTGCGCTAAGTGCTGAGGAGTTCAATAGCGTTTCTCAAGGTACAACTGCAAATGAAATTTGGAGAACTCTCAAAACCACTCATGAAGAAACAACAAAGGAAAAAAGTTCCAAAATTATTTTATTAACTAATGATTTTGAAAAGTTTGAGATGTAGAACATTAAGGATATGTTTACACGTTTCACTGATATTGTAAACAATCTCAAAGCTCTTGGCAAAAATTTTGTTAAAGGTGAATTGGAAGGAAAGATCTGTAGATCTCTCACCAGCAAGTTTGAATCCAAAGTCACTGCAATTGAAGAAGCCAATGATGTTGAAAATCTTGATATGGAAAATCTGATTGGCAATCTTATGGCTTATGAAAATAAGCTCTCTCAAAAGAGGAAAGGAAATGAAGATTCTAAGAAGAAACAACTCGCATTCAACTTAGAAGATTTGGATGAAAGCTCAAATGATGAGGATATTGTTCTACTATCTAGAAAATTTAAAGGTTTCCTAAAAAATAAGAGGATGTTTAAAAAGAAAAGAGATGATAAAAAGGAAGAGCCTATTATTTGCTATACTGGCAATTAATTAGGTCACATGAGAAAGGATAGTCCTCTTTAAAAAGAAAGAAAAGAAAAGGAAGAAAAGAAAAGGATTTCAAGAAGAAGGACTTCACGCCTAAAAAGAAGTTTAAGAAGTTTAAGAGAAAGCTTTTCAAGCAACTTGGGATGATTTTGATACATCCTCAAGTGATGAAGAAAATTCATCAAATGAAGATACACTTGAAGAAAAAGCTTGTTTAGGCCTTATGGTACTTAGATCTTCCTTATGATGAATTACTTGATGGTTTTAATAAATTATTTTCAGCCTTTAAGCATTTAAAAACCGAGAACAAGAATGTTAGATCAGAAAATTAGTCACGTAATTCTAAAAATAATGATTTTGTTTGTGAAAATCTCTCTAATTGAAAATATTGAAAGTCTTGAGAAAGAAATATCAACTATTACTGAAAAGAATTCAGAGTTCACTTCTATTAGTACTAAAAATCAAATGTTTGTTTAATAGAATTCTTTTCTTATATCTGAAGTGCACGTTTTAAAAGAGTAGATTACTTCCTTCGAATTAATTGTTCAAAATTTGAAAAAGGATTTTGAAGTATTATTGAGTGATCTTTGCAAGCTTACAAAAGGAAAAGAAAATTCGGATAAGCTTATTGGAAACCAACGTATATACAATAATAAACATGGAATTTGTTTCTCTTATATTTCAAGTACTTCTAAAGATAATGATTATTTGCTTAGTCAATAAGTTGAAAAAGGAGTAACTTCTACACAAAATAAATGGAAGAAAACTAACCCCTATGGACTCAAAAAACAATGGGTATCAAAATCAATTTTGAATACTTGTTTTGTAGGAATGAAAGAAGTTCATTATGCAAATTGGACTTTGCATATAGATAAAGGCAATATTAAAGCTATAAGGAACTCACACTCTCATTTTGTAGGAGAAGATAGAATGGGTAATGGATACTGGTCGGTCCAAACACATGATAGGAAAACAAGAATCATTCAAGGAACTTACATTCAAGAAAGAAGGTACTATGACCTTTGGAAATAATCACAAAGGCCACATCATTGGTTCAGGAACTATTGGTAAAGGTAACTATTCCTTTAGTCATGTAGTCTTAAAGGTCTCAAGCATAACCTCTTGAGCATTAACCAAATATGTGACAAGGGATTTTCTATTTTATTTACATGTAAATGTTTTAAGATTTTTTTTTTGAGGGAAAAAAGGTTACTACCATTGACAGTAGTAATCCCACATTTTATTTATCATAAAGAATCAACACTACAAAGCTAAGCGCCATTGCTTGGCTAGATAGTTTGCCCCATTACATATATTCTCCACCCACCCACACCCATTATTAAATCAAATGTGATTCCTTGCTAGCCACACACTCCACATGACAGCTACCATAGTCAACGTATGGTCGTCGCCCTTGGTTAAGGTAGTCCACAAGCCATCCCATGATGGCAAGGGTGACCCACAACACTTGTGCCAAGCTTCAGTTGTTACGAAGCAGGAGTTGAGAAGGTGTCTAGTATCATCCTTTGCAAAAATACAAAGGGGGCACAAGGAGTTGAGAAGGTGTCTAGTATCATCCTCTACAAAAATACAAAGGGGGCACAACATTGGGGATGTTGCAACGCTTTGTCAGGCTTATAAGCTAGTCACGTTGTAATATAGGTGACAAAGTGTTGACAACAAATAAGAATTTATTACTCAAAAACCTAAGTATCTGAGGTCGAACACAGGGAGCAAATGGAATTTATTCACTAATCTCAATAATGTAATTGAACACTTAGAATTACTCAAAACTTAATTCAGAATATAAATGCAAGAGTTTATGAATTAAATTTATAGCAAAAATAGAAGAGTTGGACTTCTGATTCTATGATCAGACGTCTTAAATGATGGCCTCTTATTTTCTTCTCCTTGTAGCTTTCTCTTCTTCTTCTTCCTTCTCTTTCTTTCTCTGCTTCAGTTGCTTTGCTTCTGCCTTCTTAGCTTTTGCTTTCTTCCTTCTCTTCTGCATAGTGCCTTTCTCTTTCTTCTTCCACTACCTTGCTCTTCTTTTTCTTCATCAGCCTTGCCTCCTGCTATACAGTGCTACTCCTTCCCTTGGCTTCAGCCTTTCTTCTTCTTCTTCCTTGGCTTCTGCCTTAGCTCTCCTCTGATGTTCTCTTCTCTTTGGCCTTCCTTCCTCTTCCTTTCCGCAGCTAAGTGTCTTAGCCTTCACCTCAGTTGTGCCTTCCTCTTCCTTCTTTTTTCGTAGCTTCCCTGCTGCGCCTCTTCCTTCCGTAGCTCTGCTTCTTCCCTGCACAACGTAGCAAAACCTAACCCCTACCCTCCCCCGCATCTCTCTCTCTCTCTATTTCTCTCTTCGGTACGCTCTGCCAGAGTCGGGTAATCGGGTTGGGTGCACGCCCAGGTCCAGGCACACTGGCGTGGGTGTGGTGCGCGAGGAGTGCTAGGTTAGGTGATCGGGTCAGGTGCTAGGTCTGCGGGGGAGTGTCGCGGACAAGGCGTGGCGAGTGAGGGCGAGGGACCTGACCCCTATGTGACTTGAGGCAAATAGCATGAAACACAAATTCAATTTATGTTCCGCACCTCGCTCTTGCGTTCATGAGGTGGGACTAAATGTCTGACTCGCTTCTGCTGGCACCTGCAGAAGGATGTCTTCACGCAATTGACGTAGCTGAAGGGTCCGCAGCTATGGCTCTCAGGCTAGATTCGCTCACACACTCAACCCATGCAACTTGGGATCCTGAACCCTAGAGCACGTGGCCTGTAGCTGGAAAGCAAGCAAGCTTGTATGCTTGTTAATGGCAGATGAGGGCTCCACCCTGCAAGACACAAAAGTAGCCTTGTGGCTCTATCAAACAATAGGAGAACCTTCACCGTATCATGGAGAAGGTGTGGCGGGGGTTGGCATGGCTCAGATCAGCCTAGGCATGCGTGCCTAGGTCGGACTGTGACCGTGTGAATGGCTTTGTTCAGTGGAAGCATGGAGTGTGTGTGGCGGGCAGTGAGTGGGTGGAAAGTGTTCAGTGGTCGATGGTGGAGGTGGTGAGGTGTCTGGCGAGTCGTGTGGAGGTGTGGAGCGGTGGAGCCGCCTCGCCGGTGGGTGGCCGGAGATGGGGAAGATGAGGGTGGACAGTGGCAGTCGAGGGATGTTTTGTGAAATAGAAGGAGGGGAATTGAAGAGGGAATAGAGACGAGTAATTCTAACCTAACTAAGTGGACGAAGGGAGAGAGGAGGTGGCTGGTTGTTCTTGCTGTCGCTGGAGAAGAAGACGTCCAGTGGAGGGAGAGCAACAACGACGAAGGGGCTAGAGGTGCTCGAGTGGATGTTGAGCGATGTGGAGGAAGATGGTGAGGATAGCTCTGCCATTGGTATTGTGGCAAAGAGACGAGAAACGGGAGGGAGGCTCGCTGGAGCTCACTGGACTACTTGACTGGAGGAGAAGAAGATGAAATTTGGGTAGATCTCTGGCCAAGTCGAGCTGAAGAGATGCGGCCAGAGGTGGTGGTGCTTTTATAGTCGCTGGTAGGGACTCTTATGCTTGGAAGACAAGCTTCCAAGCACAAGAGACCTCACCGGAGATGGAAACTGTTGGAGACCCAAATCTCTCGTGCATTCGCACGAGAGATTGGATGCGAATCAGAGATTAGGACCACGCTCAGATGGAAGGGAATTCCTCAGAGAATCTCCTTTCCAAATCTGGGAGGAGATCTCTGAGGAATCAGAGAGTACTCCCCTTCCATTCCTCGTCAGAGTAGGATTTCTCCCCATTAATGGTAGAGGGACCTATTTGTAAGAATGGAGAGGAAGTTAGGGGGTCTATGCAATGATTTTCAAAAGATAGGGGCCAAAATGTAGTTGGGTGTACTATTTTGCAAAGTAGGGTAAGATGACCTCCCCATAGGTCCAAATTTTGGTACAAACCTAATTTGGACCTAAGGAATCCAATGGTGAAGTTGGATTTTAGGTTTGACCACGTTTAACTAGACATTTTGCACAAAACCCAAATTAGGTCAATTAATGAGCTAGAGCCCCAATCTAGGTCAAAACAGGTTCCAAAGACCAATTTGAAGGTTCTAAACCCTTGGGGATATTTTTCCATGAATTTTAGAGGGTTTACTTGATTTTTATCTTGTTTAATTAAGTGAGTCTGTTTTAGGGTTATAAGATGTCATTTAATTCCTAGATTGCACATGAACTCATTTCTGACTGAATTAACCCACTTTTTATCTTATTCATACCATTTGACCTATGTTTTGCCTATGAGAAATCCCGTTTATGTACTGCAATGGTAAAATTGCAGTTTTAACCTTTATTTCATGTTTTCTTCTCTGAACACTTATTCCTTGAATGAAGCCCTTCTCTAGGTTATGTAGGAGCTCTTATTCTCTTTCTTAGGTCAAAATGAGCTAGTTAGGGCTCATGATGAGGCTCTTATCAGGGGGCACATTCATCACACATGATCTCACAATCCTTAAGATTAGAGCCTCCCATTTGGCTAGCCATAGGAAGATTTGAACTTTGAGAAGCACCTTCAGTTTCCATATATATGAGCACCTAGCTGCATGGGCATCTTCCCCATCAACCTTAATAAGTTTGTCATACACCTTGTTGGGAGAATACAACCCTTCACGCCACCTGAAGCCATCCACACCTTCCATGGGTCTGAATGCCTGAATCATATCCTCCATCTTGTTGAAATCCTCCTATGTTCGGCTAAGATATGCACTCTGCGGTCCAGGTACCTCCCAAATGTTAATACTAGGGCACCATATGTCTGCGACCTTAGCATCCTTGAGGGGAAATGCACCATACGAATGCTGAAATAAATGCTTGAAGTAACCGTTACCCATCCAATCATCACTCCAAAAATTGAACCCTTTCCCATCGTCATGATAGGGTGCAAACATGGTCTATCTTTCCTCCATGGCTTTTGAAGCAGAAGCCCAAAAGAGAGAGGCGTGTGTCACTTGTATCACCTTGCTTGGAGACTTGCCTGTGGAGTAAGAGTCCTTGACAACTTCCTACCAAAGCCCCTTGTCTCCCTAGAGAATGATGACTCCCCATTTGAGGAGTAAAGAGTCACTAAACTCTTTAAGCGTCCGGATCCCTAACCTACCTTTCTTCTTCGGTTTGCACAGATATTTTCGTTTCACAAGTTGCATGAATCTCCCTTCATGTTTTGCTCCCTTCCAGAAGAACCTCTTCCTCATCACATCTAACTTCTTTAACACCTTCAAAGGTGGCTGAAACATTGAGAGGTAGAAAACTAGAATAGAAGAAATAACTGAGTTGAGTAGTATCAAATGGCCCCCTTTAGATAGAAATCTTTTGCACCAACTAGCCAAGTGGGCACTGATAGCGATTTCACGCGGTTTGTTAAAATACGTCGTTGTAACGTGTAAAACCGATCAACTCTTAAATTTATATTCCTAGATAGGGGAGTATCTAGGGTCGTCCAAGGAGGCCAAATGTTTGCAATAGTGATTCTCTTGCTTGGAATACAATCTCAACTTTCTTTTTGGTATTTTTCAATATATCATTTTTTTGTTTTAAATTAAGACAACATGCGGAATGGTGACGGGAAGGTGATTTACACTTCAATTTAAAATACTACTTCTAAGTGGCAATTAGAGCCTCTCCCTAAGCTCACTCTAGGCAAGTGGAGGCCTAGAATAATTAGGGAGAGGGAGTGAGGAATGCTAAAAATAAGCAAATAGAAATGCAAACAAGAAATTGCAAAGAAGGCAACTAGATAATTAAAAAAAAAGTGTTTAACAAAAATGCCTAGTAGAGGAATGCTTCTACTACTAGAAAATTGACATAAAGAAAGGAAAACACAAATCCTCTAGATAGATGGTGAAGAAGAGGGCTTCTTGCTCCAAGGTTGGTGGCTCCCAATCTTGAAAAGAGTCCTTCAACTCCTTCCTTGCAGTGCTCCGCCAAGGTGATGTCCTCCAAGGCAAGCCCAAGGGGGCGTGCCCTAAGCTTCTCTCCAAGGGTGGACGTCCACCCTAGGTCCTTCTTCCTTGCCTGGCCGTCCTCCTTGAAGTGGAAGAGTCCTCCTCCTTGGCGTGGCGCAAGTTGAAGAGAGTGGGGAGAAGAAGGCACCAAAGGGGCTGGTGATGTGCCCCCTTAATCTCCTTCTCTACTCCTTCTTCTTGTCCGTAGGTATAGGTAGTTTAGGTAGAAAAATATACTAAGGGAGGATGCCCCAAAATGGTGGTAGGTGGTGGCTTTTTATAGAATAGGATGGGGGGTTAAGGTGCCCCTTGAAATGGAGGGCTAGGATGGAAGGATGAGGGTGGTTGGTGATCCTATGGCTAAGGTGAGTTGGTGCCAACCCAAGGGGTGTTAAAGGGGGTGGTTATGGTGGTGTTGGTGTCTTTTGGTGGTGGAGAGACACCCCCATGTTGGCGCCAACATGGGGTCTTCTAGAAGGGGAGTTAGGTGGATGGTGGAGATGGATTCAAGGGGGATTGTGTGGTGGAGATGAGGGGGATTTTGGAGGGAAAAGTGGCGCCATTAAGGGGTGGTTATGGGTAGTTTTTGGTGCCACTTTTAGGTGTCTTTTGGAGGTGGTGGGTAGGTTAGGTTGGTGCCAAGTAGGTTAGCTTATGTGGAGCTTAGGTGGAGCTAGTTGGGTGGAGTTGGTAGGTGGGTTTTTGGGGTGGTACAAGCCAAGGAAGTTGGAGCATAGTTAAGCTAAGCTAAGCTAAGCTAAGCTAGCTTAGCTAATGGAGGAGTAGAGGAGAAGGTGTTGGAGCTAGGGTTTAGAGGAAGGAGCTGAGGAGAAGAAGTCTGGAGCTAAAGCTGGAGCTGGCTGCTGCTGAAGAGGCTGGCATGGGGCTACTCTAGCTGGCTTAGCTTGCTAGTTCTTTGCTAGTTGCTAAGCCAAGCTAAAGTGAGCTAGCTTCTACCAAAATGAGCTGAGGTGAGCTAGGTCTGGTGCTCCCGGGGAGAATCAAGCTGGTTGAGGCAGCTAAGGTAGCTTAGCTCAACTAAGTTGAGCTAAGCTGAGTCCCCGGGAGCTGGACTTGAGCTTCCTGAGCTGGGATGAATTCTTCTTCAGCTGGCTGGAGCTGAGTGGAGCTGGATGTAGCTGGATCTGAGTTGGGGTGAACTCCTGTCAACTTAGCTGAGCTAGCTAGAGCTCCCTGTGGACTAGTGGGAGCTGAGATGAGCTAGACTCAGCTAAGTTGAGCTGGATCTGAGCTGAGATGAGCTAGACTCAGCTAAGTTGAGCTGGATCTGAGCTGACTTGAGCTAGGGTGAGCTAAGGTGAACTCTCTTGAGCTGCCATCCAGCTGAGATTAGCTGAATGGAGCTGGAATGAGCTAACCCTAGTTCAAGTAAGTTAGGTTCCAGCTACGGTGAGCTGGATCAAGCTGAGGTGAGCTGGATCAAGCTGAGGTGAGCTGGATTAGGCTGAGTTCCAGGTAGTCTGGGCTTCTCCTTCACCATTTGCCTTCTTGAGTGCTAGGGTTTTAGGGATCTATATATCTGTACATCCCTAACACTCACAAAAACATATTAAAAAGATAATAAAAAAATGCAATGCATGCCTAACCTATTTTATGCCTAAATGCAGCCCAAAAACCCGTTTGCGGAGTAAAATCCTAAGAGCTAGGTTTGTTTTAATGCATAAGAATGATGATAAATTGGCATTTATCAGGCACTTATTTTCTTGAAGAGACACGCCCAATCTGAACTCTTTATCTTTTTCCCTAACAAGGGGAGACCTAGATAGTCCATGGGAAGAGAACCCACCATCGTCTGAAGCACTCTGAAAATGGATTCTCTCTCCTAGACGGCTGACCCAAAGCATATCAAGGTAGACTTAGCTCCATTCACCTGAAGGCCCGATATTTCACCAAAAATATTAACAATGTACTTCATACCCTCTGCTTCTCTGCCCCCACCTTCAATAAAAAAATCATGTTGTCTGCATACTATAGAAAGGGGTCATGGTTTTATGTGGAGATAGCGTATACCCATGAATCAAACCACCACTACATGCCTTGAATGAGAGATGGGCTAGTGTATCAACTGCCAAAATAAAAATCAAAGGAGCTATCGGGCACCCCTGCCTTACCCCTTTCTGTGGCTAGATCCATTTACCTGTTTGCCTACCATTCACTAATGGAGAGAAGGATGCAGTCGTAATACTCCTTTTCATTCATTGAACCCAGGTCTCCATGAATCCTCTCTTATGGAAGATTTTTGATGGATATTTCCATGCAACTGAATCATAGGCCTTAGAGAAGTCAACTTTCCACAAAAAAGCTTTTTCCTTCTACTGCTTCCAGCTAGAAACCATCTCCTATGCTAATATGAAGGACTCTTGTAAAGAATGTCCTTTTAGGAAGGTAGCCTTTACCGAGCTGACCATATTGCCCATCACCTCCATCATCTTGTTAGCTAGAATCTTCCCAATCAATAGATAAATGGAATTCGAAAGTGAAATAGGTTGGAAGTTCCTTAGTGTATCCACCCTCTGCTTCTTTGGTAATAGGAAAAGAAGAGATCTGTTCAACTTTTTGAACCCATAGATGCCATGCTAAAATTCATCTATAACTGCCATCACATAAGATTTTACAACTAGGAAAAATTCTTTATAGAACAACACCTGAAATCCATCTGGACCTGGTGAACCCTCTACTTTTAACTCCTTCAAGGCCCGTGACACCTCGGTCTCCTCAATTGGCCGAATTAGGGTTGTTGTGCCTTCCTTGCTGATCTTAGACATCTCAGAAGAAGAAAGCCTCTAACCACCTCTTTGGCTCGCTCTTGTCATAGAAGTGAAGTGCCTATTAACCTCCTCTTTGATCTGGGACATTACCAACTTCCTCTCTCCCACATGTAGAGAGGAGATCAAATTAAATCTCCTCTTGGCACTTACGATTGCATGTGAAAAATTTGTGTTGGCGTCTCCTTTCAACAACAACTGCCTGGATTTTTCTCTCTAATCTATCTCAATCTATGCATCTTCCCTGGCAAGGACAGTTTGCAATTCCCTTCTGTGTTGTCTCTCCTCTTCATTCAATGGGCCGATTCTTCCTTCACATCAAGATCGATAGCCCCCTTCATGGCCTTATCCCTCCTCAGGGTTCTTGTAGCAATTAGATTTTTCTTATACTCAATAAGCAGCGCCTGCAGCTTTTGAAGTTTTTCTCCAAGGAATTGGGTGGTTGTTTCAGGCTCCTCACATGTTGCCCACCATGAGCCAATCATGTCCCAAAAGCCCTATTCATTCAACCAAGATTTCTGGAAATTAAAATACATTCCACATGTTCTTCCTTCCTCACTATCCCATACTATCGAGGTATGATTCGAGAAAGGGCATGGAAGTGACTTCACATATGCTAAATGAAAGGAGCTCATGCAATCCATGTTGCACATAAAATGGTCAAGGCGAGACATTAGTCCACTACCATTACACCAGGTATATGTAATCCCCATCATTGGCATGTCAACCAACTCAAGTTTTAATACCACTGTCTGGAACCCAAAGGATGACGAGTCCACTCTCCCATATGGCTTATCATCTTTCGAGAAGGTGGCATTGAAGTCTCCTCCCACAAGCCAACAATGGCCATCCACAAAGGAAGATACCCCACACATTTCCTCCCACAACTACTATCTCCTAGCTGCCACACACGGCCATATTAGCAAGAGATAGCCACTGCCAAACCGTCTAACTCCCTATTGAATTTTACTATTAGGTTGTGTGTCCCCACCTGCACATTGACCAAATTTAGTGTTTGTGTCTTCCACCAGACACAAAGCTCACCCAATCGGCCTTCAGACGGAATACACTTGAATTCTGACACTCCCTTCATGATGCGTGTGGAACGCATTGGTTTAATTATGTCATTATAGCATGCGTTTGTGACATCAGTTTTAATTTAAGAAGTGGATTTGGTGAGTCCAAGTGTCGAACATGAGGAGGCATGAAATCAGACTAGTTTGTTGCTTTAGTTGTCATAGGAATGTCTAGCTTGCTTGCAAGAAAATGAGAAAGAGAGAGAGAGATTAAGGTTAGAGCTTGTGTTTAAATCATGACATTCATTCTAAGAAGATGTGAACTATGATATAAGAAACAACATTAACATATAGTATGCAATCAGAGTTTGTTTACAACTACATCAATAGATGAAAGCTTAAACAAGTGTGACATGAAACTAAAGTAAAAAGAGTGCGAGAAGGAGGAGAGGCGGCCACGACGGTGGAGGGGGGCTCCGTTGGTGGCTCGACAACTCTGGGGTAGATATGGGATGCTTGGTGGAGCTAGGATAGGGATAGTATTGCATGGAGAGAGTGTGTGAATTGAATTCCCTTGAATGGGGTGGTTGTGGAGGTTTATATAGAGAAGAAGGGGTTTCCAAACTAAGGGTTTTAGCGATGTCCAGGACATCGCTAAACCCATTCCATAAGTGTTCGTGAAGCCCCTTGCTGGTCGGTCCAAGAGCACGCGCGTGCTTCTTCCTCTGCATGATCTGTGTGCGTGCAACGTGGGTCATCTGATCAAAGATCGAATGGCTGAGATCACGCCTTGAGCACTGGTTTAGATCATGCTGCATGCTTTGGTTGTGCTCCTTGTGCATGATCATGCGTGTTCGCATCGGGCACATGAGAGCGCACTGTGTAGCCTGCCTTAAAGCCATTTGATGGTGATCGGGTGATCTGAATCAGCTGCGGTGTGGGTTAGAGTGCGATTTGGGGTGTAGCAGGGGTCGAATGCTCGCCGCTGCTTGCGAGGTTGAGGCATTCTTGGCTACGCTATCTTCGTAGATGGTGAGAAGTGGAGTCAAGCGACGAGCGATATGGACTGTTGGATGGAGATCCAATGGTCAAATTTTGAAGTCCCTTGGGTGAGATGGAGCTCGCCTGTTGCGGATTTTCAGCCATCTGATCTGAAGATAAGATGGCTTAAAGGTCGTTTGATGCTGGAGAGGGTGGTGGACATAGGCAGGTGGGTTTCACAGGGTGAAGTCGGTGTTTTAAAGATAAATAGATGTTGCGTCGTAGTATAGGTGAAATCACCTTGTTAACAAATAAGAATATTTATTACTCGAATGTTGAGTCCAAGGTCGAACACAAGGAGCAAATGGAATTTATTCGCTAATCTCAATTAATGTAATTTGAACACTTAAATCTACTCAAAATCTAATTCAAAATATAATGCAGGAGTTTATTAGCAAAATAAAGAGATTGAGGAGAGTTGGATAAAAAGGGTTTTGACTCTTTGTTCTTCAGCTTCTTCTTCTTTTCTTTCTTTCCTTCTTCTTCTTTGGTTCTCCACTTTCTTCTTTCTCTGACTTCCCTTTCTTACTTTGACTTTCTCTGCCTTTGGCCTTCTTCTTTTCTGACTTCTCTTCTTCCTTGATTCTTCTTTCTATCTTCTCCTTCTTGGCTTCTCTTCTTCTTCCTTCTTTTCTTTCCGTAGCTTTCCTCTTTCTTTTCCTCTCTGACTTTGGTTCTTGGCTTCTTCTTCCTAGCTGCCTTCTCCTTCCTTTTTCTTTCCTTTTGCTTTGGCTCTTTTTTCTTTGCCTTTGCTTTCTCGACCCTTGCCTTTTCTTCCTTAGCTCCTTTGCTACAGTGCCTTCTTCCTTCCTTCTCTGGCTTGGCTGCACCTTCTTCTTCCTTAGATCTTCTTAAGCTTCCTCTTTGGCCTCAGCTTCCTCTTCCTCTTCCTTCTCCTTTCTCTACGACTGCACCTTCCTCTTCCTTTCTTCTTTTCCTTGCACACACGAGTGCAAAACTTACCCCTACCCTCCCCGCGTACACTCTCTCTCTATTTCTCTCTTAGGTTTGGTCTCCCAGAGCTAGCCAATCGGGTAATCGGGTCAGGTTGCGCACACCTGAGTCCAGGCGCATCAGCATAGGTGGTGCGCGAGGAGTGCTGGGTAAACAGGTCGGGTAGCCAGGTCTGCGGAGTGTGGGTCGCGGACAAGGTGGGTGAGCGGGTGAGGGGACTCTGAGGCAACATGGTAGAAACACAAAATCAATATAAATGACTCACCGCACTCCTAATTTTGCAAGCGGTTTCTGGTAAATAATCAGATTATGCCGGAAAGATGACCGAGTGGTTGGAAGGGAAGTAAGGTGTAGCATTGGAACCGGTATGTATGTAGGCTTTTGTTTACTGAGGGTTCGAATCCCTCTCTTTCCGTTTATGTACCCTCATCCATCTAATTCGCCAACGTGACCGACCTGCTACAATAAGTATCAAATCCAATAACAATGGATACCATTATTCTGATTCCAACAGTCAGGCCTTGACTTGATAGAGATTAATTGCTACGTGAATCAAAGCAGATACTAGAGTGGGACCCTCCATGGAATCGGGTAACCAAGTATTAAATCGTATCTATGAAGATTTCCCAATAGCAGCAATAAAAAGTAAAATACAAATTAGACTGATGGCATTCAATCTCATATTGCAAAAAATCCAATCATTTCTGGGGTCCCCCGCACAAGCAAAAATGGTTGAAAAGTCTACTGTTTGAAAGAGAGTAAAACAACCACAAATCCCAAGAGCTAATCCAAAATCACCTGCTCGATTTATAAGTCACGTTCGCAGGTGATTGCTTCACCTAATTGCCACAGCTGTGATCCTCGCAAAGCCACTTACTTGGCTGGATGTGTGTGCGAGAGAACCCTGCGCCTCATGGACTTGTTCGCCTGGAGCGCAGCAGCCTGGAGTGAGCTTGTGAGCAAGCTTGCTCGTGCTCTAATGGTGGAAAGGGGGTCAAATCTGAAACTCACAAATATGACCTTGTGGCCTCATTAAACAACATGGGGAGCTTCGTCGTGGCACGGTGAAGGTGTCTAGGTGGGTGGCTGGCCACAGGGTGGCCTAGGCATGCGTGCTTAGGTTGCTTTGTGGCAGTGGTGATGGGTGTGTTCGATGGGCACTTGGGGAGGTGTTGGCGATCGATGGAGATGTGGATAACGATCAGTGGATGGTGGCAGAGGTTATGATGGGTCTGGCGAGGAGTGTGGAAGTGTGGAGCGATGGAAGCGCCTTCGCCGGGGGTCGGCTGGAGATAAGGATGATGGTGGTGGTTTGCGGCGTCGAGGGGATAAAAATAGAAATAAAGGAGGGGCAAATAAAGAGAACAGAGCGGGGAAGAGATTTGACCTAACTAAGTGGACCAAAGGGGATAGGAGGGTGGCTGGCTGTACCTGCCACCACCGGAGAAGAAGCTTCTAGTGGAGGGAGAATGGCAACGACGAAGGGGCTTTTGGCATGCTCACAGGTATGGCGCGACACGGAGGAAGGAGGTGAAGACGGCTCTACCACTGGTATTATGGCAGAGTCACGAGGAGGAGAAGTCAGTAGAGCCTGTTGGACACTTGGCCGAAGGAGAAGGGAAGAAAGTGGAGGGTTTTCTCTAGCCAAGCCAAGCTGATTCTGAGCGGCCGGATATGAGGGTCCTTTTATAGGTACTGGCAGAGGCTTCTTGTGCTTGGAAGGCAAGCTTCCAACTGCAAGAATCCTTGCTAGAGATGGAATGTGAGAGATACCGATATCCCTCGTACGTTCTCACGAGAGATTGGGTGCGAATCAAACCTTGGAATTGCGTTCAGACAAAAGGGAATTCCTCAAAGAATCTCCCTTTCAAATCTGAGAGGAGATCTCTGAGGAATCAGGGAGCAATCCTCCTTGAATCCTCGCTGGAGTTGGATCCCTCCTATTTAATGGTGGTGGGACCTAATTGCAAAGGGTGGCGAGGAAGATAGGGGGATCTACGCAATGATTTTCAAAAGCTAGGGGGTAAAATGTAATTGGGTGGACTATTTTGCAAAGTAGGTCAAGGTGACCTCCTCTTAGGTCCAAATTTTGGTTCAAACCTAATTTGGACCTAAGGAATTTAATTGTGAAGTTGGATTTTAGGTTTGACTACATTTTACTGGACATTTTACATAAAAACCCAATTTAGGTCAAATATCTAGCTAGGACCCCTATTTAGGTCAAAATAGGTTCCAAAGGCCAAATTGAGGGTTCTAAACCCTAGAGGATATTTTTCCATGAATTTTAGAGGGTTTATTTGATTTTTATCTTGACAATAACCTTGTTGAATTAAGTGAGTTTGTTTTAAGGTTACAAGATGTCACTTAATTCCTAGATTGCACATGAGCCCATTTCTGACTGAACCAACTCACTTTTTATATTATTGAGACCATTTGACCTACTTTTAGCCCCTGAGAAATCCCTTTGATGTATTGTAATGGTAAAATTGTAGTTTTACCCTTTGTTTCATGTTTCTTTCTCAGAATAGTTATTCCTTGAATTAGTCCTTTCTCCAAGTTATGTAGGAGCTTTTGTTCTCTTTTCTAGGTCAAAATGAGCTAGTTAGGGCTCATGATGGTGTTCCCATCAGGCGGGCACCACATGGTGCATTTTGGGTTGTTGATCTAATGATCAATGGCCAGAACTTCTTGGGTTGGTCGAGGGAGCTCCAGATGTCGGATTTAAATGATTTCAAGTCTGTTGGACTCCATTCATCAATCTGAATCCATCCGTGCAGTTCGATTGCTCATCTGAGGCCTGTTTCAACATGAACTTGTACAAATGACCATTAAACATTGATTTATAAGAAATCTTAATT
This sequence comes from Thalassia testudinum, assembly GCA_037157565.1. NCBI lineage: Eukaryota > Viridiplantae > Streptophyta > Magnoliopsida > Alismatales > Hydrocharitaceae > Thalassia > Thalassia testudinum. Next base: position 28,866,633 of record JAZHRO010000003.1, read on the forward strand.
TACGATGCATGTAGTGCTCCTATGCCCATTATGGTGTGTTATTAATGCATATATATCCTCAAGATAACCCTGGTTGACGGAATTATCATCATCGAATGCAGAGTTATCATACCCCCATGCTCATCCCTTGCTCGTCCCTAGTAAGGTTTATCATAGTCATTATTTTCAATCGGAATTTAGAATTGATTACTCAGACATATGTTGCTTGTCAACGGGAGGAAATGTACTAAGAGCCTAATCTACAGAGACTAAATAGTGCCTGTGTGTCTGCCAAAATGCAAACTGCCTAAGTTCTCGCTTTAAAGCATATACACAGAGACATATATTTCTTTCCTTTTCATCTTTTCTCATTTTCTAGATTTTTGGAGTTGAGAGTGTGTAAGTAACTTTTTACGGCTACCCAACCCACCCATAACTTGGAAAAGACTCTAAGTGCTAAGCATCTTGGTGTGAAGATTGTGATAGACTCACTCAATGGTAATTAAAATAGACTTCAGGTTTCTACGCCCCTAGGTGACCGAAAAAGGAAATGCTTGCCTGAAGGTGTATCTATCCGATCGGTAGCTTTCTCCCTACTTTTACTTTGTGTGGGGTCAACATAAGGGTGCTTCTAGTGTATATCTCCCTGGATTGCTCTACTTCCTCGCTTCTTCCTTAAGTGTTTTGGGATTTTTCGTGTATTTAGTGAGCTGGGTTCTGGACAACCGGCTAATGGCCTGTTACCCACAACCACTTGCCAGCCATACTCGTACGGTGAAGTGTGGCTCATTTTTTTTTCTTTTTCTTCTTTTTTCTTTTTTTTTCTCTATTTCTCCTTTTTTATTTTTCTTTTTTTTTTCTTTTGTTGTGCAGTAGGTGGCTTCCCTAATCTGAGATTTACCTAGAGGCAATAAAAGAGAATGATCCTATGGCTGGGCTTTGGACAACTGGCCAATGGGCTATTACCCCCGATAACTTGCCAGCCATACCACCCTAGAAGGTTCATTAGCTACCCAATTTCTGTTAGAATCTCCGAGGAGTGAGTCAGTGGAAAAATGTGTGCAGATGCTTAGACTAAAAGTCCCTCTGAGTTAGAGGGCGGGTTGATAAGTCGTATACTTATCACCCTACTTTATTGATCAGATTAATGTAAATTAAGGTTGCAAGGATTCCAGGCTAAATCCACATTTTAGTGGATACCAGGGCTGATTAAGCTTGAAGGCCTGAAAAGTCTAAGTGTTCAGGTTCTTCTCGTATTATTTCCCACAGTTGAAAAGCTCCTAATGCCTAAGTTTTCCTTCTTTTTTTTATTTATATATATATAATTCAAGTTGATAATATAAACTCAGAGAATGCAAATTACCACCCCCCATGCTTAAGTTGGACAATGTCCTCATTAGCAAATAAATGTATGCAATGGGGTACAGAAAGAAATCACCCAAGTGTTGTCGTGTACCTAGTTAGTCTGAATCTTCTGGGTTGCCTCCCAGGAAGCGCTGAGTTTATTGCCTTCAGCTGGGCGAAACTTCGTGTCAACCCTCAATGAGGGTGACTACTTCCTTTGGGGGAGCCTGGGCAAGAAAATGTTTTAATCTCTGGCTGTTTATGGTGAAGGTTTGCCCAGTGTTAGGATTTGCAATTTCAACTGCCCCGTTGGGATAAGATTTGACCACCTGATGTGGTCCTATCCACTTTGATCTCAGCTTCCTGGGGAAAAGTTTAAGTCTTGCATCGAAAAGCCAGACTTGCTGATTGGGCTCGAAGGCTTTTAAATGGATTTGCCTGTTGTGGATGGCTTTCATCTTCTCTTTGTAAAGTTGACTGTTCTCATAGACTTCCTGATGGATTTCCTTGAGCTTGGAGAGTTGGAGTGTCCTTTGAGCTCCGGCCAACTGGGAGTCTATATTACAATGCTCCACAGCCCAGTATGCCCAGTGTTCCAACTCGACCGGAAGGTGGAAAGCTTTGCCAAAGACCAATCTAACTCGTCGATCGTTCGCTTTAAAGTTGTTTGCAATTTAATGTGGTGGAAAAATCAACTAATCAATATTTAAGAAAAAATAACCACTCGCAGAGGAGCGGGTCAAATCCACAGGGAGGCAATGACGTATTAAAATTCGCACAAGTTAAAAACGTTTGTTCGTAGTTAGTTTGGACAAGAATCAAGACAAAATTGCCTTCAGATTAAGGTTTAAGCAAGAAATAATGTTGAAATAGCAATTCTGAGAAACTAGAGGATATTTTCCGCAATGCAGAATCAATAAAATATGATTAAAAAGTGACAATGGTAGAAAATGTAATTTCTAATTGACGGTTTACTGTAGTAAAATAGGGGAATTTTTCCCCTTTGCCTTGCGCGACGAGGAGTGGATGGCTAGGCGCGGGAAGCTCGGAGGAAGTCCCTTGGACCAAGGGCTTCGAATCGGTGGTGGCGGTGAGTCGCCCGGCGGCCGGAGGTGGCCGGACAAGCTTTGGCGGAGGTGCTGCAGCCGGTGAGCGTGCACGGCCTGTTGGAGTGAGAACTATCGCGCGTTGCTGCTGGCGGCTCTGCAGGCGTGGGCGTAGTTTGCTGCAGGCGCGGGAGCGGGTGCGCAAGCTGCAGGCACGGGCGGAGGTGTGCGCGGTTGTGCAGGTTTGCAGGCGTGGGAGGAGGGCACTGCAGGCGGCTCTGCAAGCGCGGGCGGAGGGTGCTGCAGGCGCGGGAGCGAGGGCTAGTGAAGTTCTGTAGGCGCGGTTGGACGGGTCTGCAGGCACGGGGAAGAGGGCGCTGCAACCGGTGAGTGCGTGTAGATGGCATGAGCTGCAGGCGCGTGGAGAGCAGGTGCGGTTGGAGAGTGCTGCAGACTGAGGAAGGCATGGGCTGTTGGAGGTGAGAGGGTAGCTTCAAACGTCCGGGAAATTTCCCGGACGTCTTAAGTTACTGAAAGGGTGGTTGACGGCTGTTGCGGCGGTGGTGGTTGGTGACGACGGCGAGGGAGATGCATGCTAAGGTGCTCACGGTGATGCGGGCGAGCTCCGGATGGCGGTGTGGCCTGTCACACCACACGCCCACGGTGGTGGAGACTCGTCGCCACAGTAGATGCCGGCAGTATGGAGTGGAAGAGAGAAGGTCTCTCTGCACAGTGGTGGGTTGGTGGTGGAGGCCTCCCGAGCTCGGCTGCCTCCCTCCTCCTTTTGTAGTGGCCTGCACCAATTTGAATTCAGCTGCCAGACCAGATCCACCACATCCGCTCCCCCTTGAATGGGTTCTTCACTGCGGTAGCCGGGTGTTGGAGCGGCAGCCAGCTGTTCCTGCAGGAAGAAGAATAAAGAAAATAATGTTAAAATATTTGGGCCATTTATATACAGACCCTCAACTTTTATGTTAATAAAAATAATGTACCTAATTGGTTATCTAATTAGATGAATGTCATTCTAAGCTAATTCTAAATGCACTTAAAATATGAATGCAATGCATGGATTATGTAATTAAATTAAAGCTATGAATTAATCTATTTACATCCTAATTTATACTAAATAAATGTTAGAATTAACCTAATGCGTAGGCACTTAAATACTTAAATAGCCCACAACTATGGGCTAATCAAATACCCCCATGCCTAGTTTTTGCTAGTCTCTAGCAAAATTAACCGAAACCTAGCACTCCAAGTAGACTAGTCAACTCACTTAGTCTTCCTTTAGAAGCATATTACGTTCAAGCTCTAGACCCAAGGTTCCTAAGTAGTTGCTAAGTAACAGACTAGGTCGGCTAAAGATGAGTTGTAGGCACAAGTTTCCCTGATTTCTGACTCTACCCTAAAGTTTATTGATCCTTGAGATTAAAGCATCTATGCCTGTGCATTGGTCTGAGTTATTTGAGTTAAAGAATTTATATATATATATATATATATACTTTTTTTTTTTGTTTGATTCTTCTAAGTCTAACCTCAGATCAGTTATCAACACGGTCTGTGTCGGATTCATTGTCCCCATTACCATACCTCGAAGGGTGTCTGGCTTTCAATGCTTCGAGATAGCACTGCCCATAACGACCCCAAGAACTCCTGGCAATCGACACTTCGAGATAGTATCGCCCATGGATTTCTTAAGCGAATTCAGGCCTATGGCAATCGGCACTTCGAGATAGGGCTGCCCATGGTACCTGAACCACGCAATGCGCTTACATGCCCCCAGTAGGATGAATATCCTAAGAGACAAGCACCGAGGAGGTAATATGTTATCATCGCATCCTCAACGTGAGTATATACTCCACCTCTCCTGCGGTGGGAACTCTTCCAATCAAAATGTGTTTTCAAGCCTCTCTTAAGTCAAAACTAAGAGAACCAAATCTCTTTTCAGAAAAATAGAAATTAAGTTGATTACCAGACCAAGTGTGTGAAATTTGGATGCTTGGGTTACAAGGACCCGTAAACCAGAAGATAGAATAAGACTCCAGGTACTACCCCACCTTTTAACTCAAACCCTAGCTTCCCTTCCTCAACCTCTTGAGGAATGGTCCGTAACTTAACTCCTACTTAAGTTTTTAAGTCCACAAAGGACCCTAAAGGTCTAACGCTAGCATCTCATTTAGCTTCTAAAGTTTGACCCTAGAATTAATTTAGTCTACGCTAGAGTTCTGATTTGCTTAAGAATGTAGGACTTAGCCAGTTAAGCTCAAAACTTTTTTTTTTCTTTTTCTCTTTTTTTTTTTTATATGCTATAAACAAAATGCCTCAGGTCCTCTCCCCCATGCTTGGTTCAAATAATGTCCTCATTGAAAACAAAAATAGCTAAAGGAAGATATTACCTGAGGCGGAGAATGGTAGGAGCTAAGGCTCCTCAAGAGTGACTTCGTCAACCAGATGGCCATCTAAAGTTATGTACGATTTTAACCGTTGACCGTTGACGATAAAGGGAGTTGCTGAAGAGGAAGGATTTTTTATCTCCACAGCTCCATGCGGAAATACTTTGGTGATTATGTAAGGCCCATCCCAACGAGATTTTAACTTCCCAGGAAAAAGCTTAAGTTTGGAATTGAAAAGCCAGACTTGTTGGTTGGGCTCAAAGGTCTTTCGAAGAATAAACTTATCATGCAAGACCTTAGTTCTTTCTTTATAAGCTTGAGAGGTGTCATAAGCATCACTCCTCAGCTCCTCAAGCTCACTTAATTCTAGAAATCGTGCCTGCCTTCTCTAAATCCATGTTAACACTTCGAATAGCCCAAAGTGCTTTATGTTCCAATTCAACAGGTAAGTGACACGCTTTTCCATACACAATCCGAAAGGGAGAAGTACCCAAAGGGGTCTTATAGGCCGTTCAATAAGCCCACAAAGCATCATCTAGCTTTTGGGACCAATATTTCCTATCAGGTCTAACGGTCTTTTCCAAAATATTTTTTATCTCCCTATTTGATACTTCAACCTGGCCACTTGTCTGAGGGTGGTAAGGGGTAGCAACCTTGTGAGTCACTCCCAAACTCTAAATTAACCGATTGAAGTAGTGGTTTCGGAAATGAGGTCCCCCATCACTTATAATAGTCTTGGGGCAACCGAAACGGGATATGATATTGGACTTCACAAATTTCAAAACCACAGAGTGGTCATTTGTGCACGTAGGAATGGCCTCTATCCATTTAGAGACATAATCAACTACCACCAAGATATATTCAAAACCATGGGACGACGGGAAGGGGCCCATAAAGTCAATTCCCCACACATCAAAAATTTCAACAGGTTGAATAGGATGTTGAGGCATTTCATTCTTCTTCCCAATCGTTCCAGTCCGTTGACATCTAATACAGGCTTTAACAAAATTATGAGAATCCTTAAATAAGGAAGGCCACCAAAAATCGGACTGGAGAACCTTAAAAGCAGTTTTCTTAGCACCAAAGTGTCCTCCACAATGAAGTTCATGGCAAAAACTCAGCACACTTTGTAGTTCCTCTTTAGGCACACAACGTCTCAATACTTGGTCTTGTCCAATTCTAAATAATTCTGGCTCTTCCCAATGAAAATATCTTGCTTGAGAAATGAATCTCTTTCTTTTCTGCTCATCCCAAGAGCCATGAGTTTGTCCAGTGACCAAGTAATTTACAATGTTTGCATACCAAGGTAAAGTTGGTGTTACCGCCATCAGAGTTTCATTGGGAAATGTCTCGCGAATGTCTTCAGAAATAGAGTCATTAAGAGGAAGGCGAGATAGGTGGTCAGCCACAACTTTTCTACTCCTTTCTTTTCACGTATTTCCAAGTCAAATTCTTGAAGGAGTAAGATCCACCTAATCAGACGTGGATTAGAATCTTTCTTAGCAATGAGATGTTTCACTGCTGCATGATCAGTAAAAATAACCACCTTAGACCCAAGTAAATAAGACCTAAACTTCTCCAGAGTAAAAACTACAGCAAGTAATTCTTTTTCAGTGACGGTGTAGTTTTGCTGAGGTTCAGTTAAAGTCTTGGTTGCATAATGCAGCACATGAGGTCTTCCCTCAACCCTTTGTCCAAGGACTGCTCCCATTGCATAATCCGAAACATCACACATAAGCTCAAATGGGAGTGTCCAATCAGGAGCTTGGAGAACAGGCGCAGAGATCAAGGCCTCCTTTAGAGTTTGAAAGCCCTCGGCACACTTTGAATCAAAACTGAAGGAAGATTCCTTCGCCAACAAGTCACAAAGTGGCCTAGAAATCTTACTAAAATTTTTAATAAAGCGCCTGTAAAAGCCAGCATGGCCTAGAAAGGATCTAATCTGTTTGACATATGTAGGCAATGGAAGTTTGGAAATAGAATCAATCTTGGCTTTATCTACTTCCAAGCCTTGCTCAGATACAACATGCCCAAGTACAATTCCTTTTTGTACCATGAAGTGACTTTTCTCCCAGCTGAGGACTAAACTAGTCTCCTTACATCGTTTCAACACATTCTCCAAGTGCAGGAGACACTGGTCGAAAGACGAGCCATAAATAGAGAAGTCATCCATAAATACTTCGACACACTCGTCAATCATGTCCGAAAAGATAGACATCATACACCGCTGGAAAGTTGTAGGGGCATTACATAATCCAAATGGCATACGCCTGAATGCAAAAGTACCGTAAGGACTCGTGAATGTCGTCTTTTCCTGGTCATCAGGAAAGACTGCCACCTGATTGTACCCAGAATATCCATCGAGAAAGCAATAATACTTATTCCCTACCAATTTTTCGAGAATTTGATCAATAAAAGGTAAAGGAAAGTGATCCTTCTGGGTAGCGGTGTTCAGCTTGCGATAATCAATACTGACCCTCCATCTAGTTGAGGGTCTAGTGACAGCTTGTTCACCTTGGTCGTTGAGTTCCATAGTAAAGCCTGCCTTCTTTGGCACCACATGAATGGGACTGCCCATTTACTATCAGCAATAGGATATATGATCCCAGGGTCCAACCACTTCAGGATTTCCTTTTTTACAACCTCCCTCATATTAGGGTTCAGACGTCTCTGCATGTCCCTAAAAGGCTTGATGGAATCATTAGTATAAATGTGGTGCATGCAGAGTGTAGAGTCTATACCCTTAATGTCAGCAATGCTCCAAGCAATAGCTTCCTTGTGCCTAGACAGGCATTCAATCAAGGCTCCCTCCTGTGCCTCAGACAGCACAACCGAAATGATAACGGGGAGCGTATCATTGGCACTTAGGAATACATACTTGAGAGTGTCAGGGAGGGGTTTCAACTCAAGGTTGGAGGCTTGTATGGTTGAGGGTTTCATAATAGATGTCCCCATCTTAGGTAGCAAATCTACCTTTGGCAGAAATGATGGGGGAAGAGACTCAGCAGAAACACCTAGCAATTCCTCTAGTTCTAGTATATCCCCTTCACATTCCTCCAAGAGATGGGAATGCTCATTTAGCATGACATGCTTAAGGGGGTCATCACATAACATTGCAGGAGTTGCCTCTTCAATCAGGTCGTCTATCACCTCAACTTGAGAACAATCCTCAAGTCCAGCTTGTTTGTAAGCATCAAACACATTAAGCTGGATTTTCCTGTTCCCAAAGCCCATTTTCAATGCCCCAGTATTGCAATTAATTGAAGCATGGAAAGTTGCAAGGAAGGGGCGACCCAAAATGATGGAGGGTTTGGTTGGCTTGTTGGTAGGGTCAGTGTCCAAAACTAAGAAGTCAACGGGAAAGAAGAAATCCTCCACTCTTACGAGGACATCTTCCAAAATTCCCCGTGGTGTCTTAAGTGATCGATCAGCAACTTGAAGGATTATAGGGCTAGGCTTCAGATTGCCTCCCCCAAGTTGTTCATACACGTAGCTCGGAAGGATGTTCACCCTCGCACCTAGATCAAGTAGAGCCTCATCAATTTGTAAGTCACCAATAACTACAGAGATGTATGGGGCTTCTGGGTCCTTAAGTTTCGGGGGTGTGCCATGTTGAACAATTGAGCTAATAGAATCAGGCAGGACAACTTTTGATTTTACCTATTTTCTAGATTCCTGCTTTTTCATGCAAAGGTCCTTTAAGAAGCGGGCATAAGACAGAATCTGCCTGATAGCTTCAAGCAAAGGTAGGTTAATCTGCACTTGCTTGAAAGTTTCCATAATCACATCCGTCTTATCTTTGGCTCTAGATGAGCTAGCAGAAGTCTGCCCAGAGGTGGATAAGCGCTCTGGAAAAGGCACTCTCGATCTCTGGGTGGAAGGGTTGTCATGTCGAGTAAGGGGTGGAACGGGGGCAACTTCTTCCGGTGAGGTGATTTCAAGCGGAGAAGATTTGGGCAAATCTTCTCCGGTGGGGGTGAAAGTCGGGGTGGATGGTTTTTTAGGGGGTGAGACTACAGGAGCATCGGGTTTGGAAATTTCTTTCCCACTCCTCAGAATAGTCACTGCCTGAGCATGCTCCCTAAAGACAATCCCTTTTCCTTTAGGATTTTCCTCAGTAGCACTGGGAAACTTCCCAGTCCTCCTCTGTCTAACGGCCTCAACAAGGTGTCCAATTTGTGATTTCATCTCATGTATAGCCTTGTCATGAGATTGGACGATGGCACTTTGACTTTCTTGCATAGTTTTCAACATCGCCTTCAATTCATCCATCTCAGAGGTTTTAGGTTGGGCAAAGGTCTGAGGTTGGTTCATTTGATGGTTTTGAAAGGATTGTGGTTTGTAATTCCCTGAATTTGAGACATTTCCTTGTCTCCATGAAAAGTTTGGGTGGTTCGTCCATCCCTCATTATAAGTGTTGGAGAAAGGATCATTACGAGGTCTTGGATGGAACCCTTCAGCGGCATTCAAATCCGCTTGTACAAGCTCAGGGAATTGGGAGGCCAAGTGGCAATCCACAGTGGCGTGTGTATTGCCTTGACAAATTACGCATTCGGAAGCGTGGGATGTGGAGGTGTTAGGTACGAATGAACTCAGGTTCGACATAAGCCTTTCCATGTTTTGATTTAATAATTGAATTTGATAGGCTAAATTATGGGTGTCCCTTGCTTCATTCGCCTCCAACTTTCTTTGCATGAGAGTGGGCTTTCTATCCATGTAGGCAGAATTCAAATGAATAGAATTCTCACTCAAAGTATCAAATAAGTTCCAAGCTTCATCCTCAGTCTTAGATAGAAAGGTTCCTGTATAGGCACCATCCACAGTTCGCCTATGCAAATCATTAAGTCCGGTGTAGAACCTTTCAACCAGTTGCCATTTAGGCACCTGGTGATGTGGGCAAAGTCTCAGCAAATCGTTAAAGCGCTCCCACAGATCATGGAATGCTTCCCCATCCTTTTGAGAAAAACTCATAATTTCCCTCCTAAAGTGATTTGTTTTTCTCATGGGGAAGTACTTCTTCAAAAACTCCTTCAGGGCATCCCAAGTATTTATATTATCAAGGGTGTGATACCAATACTTGGCTTTGTCCTTTAGGGAGAAGGGAAAGAGGGTCCGCATTTGAGCGTCATCAGTAACGCCCTGCAGCTTCACCGTGGAACAGACCTCGGTGAATTCCTCAATATACCTGTAAGGGTCTTCCCTAGTAGTACCATAAAAGGAGGGTAGCAAGGATATGGTACTACTTTTGATCTCATATGGATTGTCCCCTCCAGGTCTACGTAGTGCTGGGCCAGTTTGATTGGTTGGGATGAAATATTCCTTAAGGCTCCTTTGACCGGACATTTCTACCCTTGGAAGGTCTTTTCTTAGGATTCTTTCAGGTTCAGGATCAAATACAAGTTGTCTCCTAAGAGAACGCCTACCAAGCATGCACTACAAACACAATTCAAACGGACTTGTTTGTTCTTTACAGATTTAGGCTTTTGACTTTAGTTCAAATTGTAGGTGACAAAACAAGTTGCCCAATCAATTACGCACCTATTGTCAACCTACGGCTCGCCTAAGAAGACCTAGTTGGAACTTAGGTATTCTTCCCTAAATTTCAAATGGTCAAGTAAATCCAAAGACGGAAGATCGAGGGATGCAAGTAGGCCTAAGCCTTCCTTTGAAGTTGTGCTTTCGCGGTGCTTCTCAACTACCCCAAAAATCCGTGACAGGGTATCCCCCTCTTTGGACTTGCAAAACCTTTGATCTCAAGTTCCAAACACTTCAGAATCCAACGAAAGGAGGGCTCTTTTCCTAGTATTTCCAAACCTAAGGAGTGTCTAGAAGCGTGCCGTGGTGCAAGTGAAATAAGTGTGCATACACCGTAAAAGATTTTGAACTTTGAATCGCATGCCAAGTTTGAAAATCAAATCCTTGGTTTTTAAAATATCCTTCCTTTAATTAGTCCTTTTTCTAAAAAAAAATGTGACCAGTTGTTAGATTTATTCAGTACAGATTAGGTGGTCTTCGCATTAAATCCCAAATGCAATGCGTGATCAAAAATAGGATGCAAAGTAAGAGAATGTGTACCTTTCCTCCAGCGATCTACGATGCAAGAATGCACGCAATGCAGAGAAGTAAATCTAGAGGCTACTCATATAGACCTAAATGGTTCATCCTAAGGCAGGCAGCTTCTAGCAAGCAGCTCATTTTTTTTATTTTTATTTTAGAACTACTTATGTTCAAGCAAATAAAAGTAATAAAAAAAAACCTAAATCTAAAGAAAAGGGAATAGGCTCCCAATAATTACCCAACATGGGCCCAAAACAAAATCGGGGAACAGACCCCTCAAAATATGCCCCAGAATAAGGGTTTCAAACTAATTGCAAAGAAAAATTAAGTCTACAGTCTTAATTCTAGTCTAATTAAATTAGCGACTAAATACAATGGTGTCCATCGTGTCCTCGTCCTTCTCCTCCTTTCAAAATTGCTCGTCCAATTCTCCTCTGGCGACGTCCAAGATCGCCTCTCACAGTGGCTGATTCTTGGATAAATTTTCTCGCACAGAAAAGAAAATAATAAATGGTCAAATCACTGTGCAATTGGCAAATAATCAAACTAAAATCAAGCGAAATTATTGCGTCTATTGCCTCCCCGGCAACGGCGCCATTTGACTCATCGATCGTTCGCTTTAAAGTCGTTTGCAGTTTAATGTGGTGGAAAAATCGACTAATCAATATTTAAGAAAAAATAACCACTTGCAGAGGAGCGGGTCGAATCCACAGGGAGGCAATGACGTATTAAAATTTGCACAAGTTAAAAACATTTGTTCGTAGTTAGTTTGGATAGGAATCAAGCCAAAATTGCCTTCAGATTAAGGTTTAAGCAAGAAACAATGTTGAAATAGCAATTCTGAGAAACTAGAGGATATTTTTTGCAATGCAGAATCAATAAAATATGATTAAAAAGTGACAATAGCAGAAAATGTAATTTCTAATTGACGGTTTACTGTAGCAAAACAGGGGAATTTTTCCCCTTTGCCTTGCGCAACGAGGAGTGGATGGCTAGGTGTGGGAAGCTCGGAGGAAGTCCCTTGGACCAAGGGCTTCGAATCGGTGGCGGCGGCGAGTCACATGGCGGCCGGAGGTGGCCGGACGAGCTCCGACGGAGGTGCTGCAGCCGGTGAGTGTGCACGGCCTGTTGGCGTGAGAACTGCCACACGCTGCTGCTGGCGGCTCTGCAGGCGCGGGAGGAGGGTGCAGCAGGCGCGGGAGCGGGTGCGCAAGCTGCAGGCGCGGGCGGAGGGTGCTGCAGGCTCGGGAGCAGGTGCGGGTGAAATTCTGCAGGCGCGGTTGGATGGGTCTGCAGGTGCGGGGAAGAGGGCGCTGCAGCCGGTGAGCGCGTGGAGATGGCGTGAGCTGCAGGCGCGTGGAGAGCGGGTGTGGTTGGAGAGTACGGCAGGCTGAGGAAGGCGTGGGCTGTTGGAGGTGAGCGGGTAGCTTCAAACGTCCAGGAAATTTCCCGGATGTCTTAAGTTACTGAAAGGGTGGTTGATGGTTGTTGCGGCGGTGGTGGTTGGTGACGACGGCGAGGGAGATGCATGCTAAGGTGCTCATGGTGATGCGGGCGAGCTTCGGATGGTGGTGTGGCCTGTCACACCACATGCCTATGGTGGTGGAGACTCGTCGCCACAGTAGAGGCCGGCAGTATGGAGTGGAAGAGAGAAGGTCTCTCTACACAGTGGTGGGTCGGTGGTGGAGGCCTCCCGAGCTCGGCTGCCTCCCTCCTTTTGTAGTGGCCTGCACCAATTTAAATTCAGCTGCCAGACCAGATCCACCACATCCGCTCCCCCTTGAATGGGTTCTTCACTGCGGTAGCTGGGCGTTGGAGCGGCAGCCAGCCGTTCCTGCAAGAAGAAGAATAAAGAAAATAATGTTAAAATATTAGGGCCATTTATATATAGACCCTCAACTTTTATGTTAATAAAAATAATGTACCTAATTGGTTATCTAATTAGATGAATGTCATTCTAAGCTAATTCTAAATGCACTTAAAATATGAATGCAATGCATGGATTATGTAATTAAATTAAAACTATGAATTGATCTATTTACATCCTAATTTATACTAAATAAATGTTAGAATTAACCTAATGCATAGGCACTTAAATACTTAAATAGCCCACAACTATGGGCTAATCACAATCGATAAGGCGACATGCCTATCGGGATCTTAAAAGCGATCCTGTATGCCCAAAGGGCATCATCCAATCGTGTGGACCAATAGTTCCGGTCAGGTCTCACTATCTTTTGGAGAATATTCTTGATCTGCCTATTAGAGACCTCAGTTTGCCCATTTGTTTGCGGGTGATACGGGGTGGCAACGCGGTGAGTAACCACATATTTTCTAAGTAAGGAGTGGAATTGGGCATGAATAAAGTGACTCCCACCATCACTGATCATGGCTTTCGGTATCCCAAACCGAGAGAAGATGTTCTACTTAACAAAGTCCATGATAGCCTTATGGTCACATTTTCGGGTGGCTATGGCTTCGATCCATTTTGAGACATAGTCCACTGAGACTAATATGTACTCGTAGCCATTGGATGGTGGGAAGGGACCCATAAAATTGATGCTCCAAACATCCAAAATTTCGACAATCAGAATGTGCTGGAGGGCATCATATCCTTTCTAGTCATAGTCCCTAATGTCTGGCACCGAGAGTAAGTCTTAGCGAAGCTGTGTGCGTCCTTCAACAAGGATGGCCAGTAAAATTCAGACTGCAAAACCTTTGCAGCTGTTTGCTTCCTAGAGAAGTGGCCACCATAGGCTTGGTTGTGACAAAAGGATGGCACACTTTGGACTTCCTCTTTAGGAATACACCTCCTAATGATCTAGTAAGCACAGAGTCTAAACAGCATAGGATCCTCCCAGAAATAGTGCTTGGCTTCAGCCAAGAACTTATCCTGTTGCTGTCTGGACCAGTTGTGCGGAGTCTGTCCTACCACCAGATAGTTGGCTAAGTCTGCATACCAGGGTAGCTTTCCTCCTTGCATGGTTAGAAGTTGTTCATCAAGGAAGGTATTAGTCATGGGTAATGAGGGTTTGATGTGGTCCGGGTGAAGTCTGGATAGGTGATCGACTACAATGTTCTTGGACCTAGCTTTGTCGTGTATTTCTAGGTCAAATTCCTGCAAGAGCAGGATCAATTGGATAAGCTTGGGTTTAGTGTCCTTTTTGGCCAACAAATGCCGGATAGCCGAGTGGTTGGTGTAAACCATCACGTGGGATCCCAAAAGGTATGATCGGAACTTTTCTAACCTAAAGACTATTGCGAGTAGTTCTTTTTCTATGACGGTGTAATTCCGTTAATCCTCATCCAACATTTTGCTCGCATAGTAGATCACCACGGGTTTCTTCTCTCTTCTTTGTCCTAGGACTGCGTCGATGGCAAAATCTGATGCATCACACATTATCTCAAAGTCTTAGGACCAGCCTAAGGGTTGTAAAACAGGTGTAGTGGAGATTATTTCCCTAAGGGTGTTATACGCCTTGATGCAATCAAGTGTCATGTGAAAAAGGGTGTTGTTGGCTAGAAGGTCAGTCAAGGGCTTAGAAAGTTTGGAAAAATCCTTAATGAACCTTCTACAGAAGCCAACATGTCCAAGGAAAGATCGAATTTTCCTGACCGAGCTAGGGGGTGGAAGTTTGGAAATTAAATCAACCCTAGCTCGATCCACTTCGATGCCCCTATGTGAGATGATGTGACCGAGGACAATCCCTTCCTAAACCATGAAATGGCTCTTTTCCCAGCTTAAAACCAGATTAACCTTGATACATCGCTTGAGGATCTTCTCCAAGTTGCGAAGACAATGGTCGAATGAGTTCTCGAACATAGAGAAATCATCCATAATGACCTCCAGGTATTCACCAACCATCTCTGAAAAAATGGCCAGCATACAACGCTAAAAGGTCGCAGGTGCATTGCATAACTCGAATGGCATACGATAGAACGCGAACGTGCCATACAGGCAAGTGAATGTGGTCTTCTCTTGATCCTCTGGTGCAATATCAACTTGGTTGTATCCTAAACATCCATCCAGGAAGCAAAAATATTTCTGCCTTGCAAATCACTTGAGAATCTGATCAATGAATGGCAGAGGTAAATGATCTTTCTTGGTGGCCTCATTAAGCTTCCTATAGTCGATGCACACCCACCATGCAGTAGCGATGCGGGTGGGGATGGATTCACCCTGGTCATTGGTGACCATGGTTAGCCCAGCTTTCTTAGGTACCACTTGAGTAGGGCTCACCCAGGGGCTATCGAAAATTGGGTAAATGATGTCTGCGTCAAGCCATTTGATTTTTTTTTTTTTTAACAACCTCTCGCATATTCGGGTTCAATCACCTCTGCATCTGGCAAGAAGGTCGAGCCCCATCTTCCAAATAAGTCTTGTGAGTGCAATAGGTAGGGCTAATTCCCCTTAAGTAAAAAATTATCCACCTAATGGCTGCCCGATGTTCAAAGAGGGTTGCAATCAACCTAAGTTCTTGATCCCTAGTTAAATGGGCATTGATAATCATAAGGAAGGCCTAGTCAGGTCCTAGGAAGACATACTTGAGATTATCGGGCAAAGGCTTTAGTTTGGGTGTAGGTAGCATAACATTTAATAGGTAGGGGAAAGGTGGGAGTTGATCAGCACCAATCTCCTCGAATGGAGGTTGCTGAAGGTAATCAGTTCTACACAGGTCAAGCTCCATAGGCTAGGGTGGGTCAGGGTAGTCATCAACTGGTTGAGTCAGATGGTTTGCTGAAGAGCTAAGATGAGGCATTCTTCAATCAGAGGTTCCACAGGATCATACTCCTCAACCCAACCACAATCAAAAGACATAGCCGCCCTGAAGATATCCAATTGCATCTTCTTATCTCCAAAGGCGATTTCCATGCATCCCGTGTCACAATCAATGTTTGCCTTAGTCGTAGCTAAGAAGCATCTACCCAGGATGATGGGTGTGTTTTGTAGCTGTTCGAGGACTTCCATGTCAAGGACCAAAAAGTCGACCGGGAAGTAGAAGTCCTTGACCTGAACAATTAAGTCCTCGACTACCCCCTTTGGGGTTTTCACAGATCTATCAGCCAGTTGGATAGTCACAGGCGTGGGTTTTAACTCCCTAAGTCCAAATTGGTGATATAGGGTCGTTGGGGTGAGGTTGATCGAAACACCTAAGTCCAAGAGTGCTCTATCAAATGCCATGTCCTCGATATTACAAGATATTAGGGGTGCTCCTGGGTCAGTTCGTTTGGGAGGTAGGCTGCTCAATATCACTAAACTAGCTTGTTCTGAGAGCACAACCTTCTTAGGTGCTTGGGTTCTCATCTTATGCTTCGACGTACAGACATCCTTCAAGAACTTAGCATAAGCTAGGATATGCTTGATTGCTTCAAGGAACGGAATATTAATCTAGACTTGTTTGAAAAACTCCAATAGCTCCTCATTCTCAACTACAACTTTCTTTTTCTTCCTTTTCTCCAAGGCCTTAGGGTATGGTGTTTAGGTTTTAATTGGGTCAGTCTCCAAGTCCTTGGGTTCCTCCCGCTCATCCTCAGAATCGGGTATCTCAAGAAGTGAGGTCACGGGAGGGGTCGGCTATTTGGGGTCCTGGGTTTTAGTGTCACTTCTCAAGGTATCCGTGTTGGCTGAGGCATTGGGACCATGGGTAGATCCTTGAGAAGAAGAGGAAGAAGAAGAACCAAACCCAGGGGGTGTCTGTGGGGTTTGTTGGACCATGTGGGCTTGCCTAGGATTGGCTTGGAACCCTTGAGCATTGAGGCCTCTGTTGATCACATTTCATGGGTTCGGTTGTGGCTAAGAACGAATGGACCCCTGTTGTTTGCAATCCAACAGCTGGATCAACTATCCCTTCACTAATGCATTTTTCCTCCTAATGTTTCTGATTCATATCAGCCATCATTTTTATCAGCGTGTCCATTTGGTTTTGTGGGGGAGGGGCCGCACTATTCTAATTATAGGGTGGTCTAACCAGTGGACCTTGCTGATAGGAGGGGGGTTTGGCCTGGGTTGATTCTGGAATTGGTTTGATTTTTGGTTCGTCCAGGAGAAATTCAAGTGATTACGCCATCCGGCGTTGTAGGTGTTGGAGAAGGGGTTAGGTTTGGAGTAACCTTAGATGGCCTGGGCATCTTCAAAGATAGAAGGTGTCGAAGGGGAGGGGGAGAGTAATCAGGGTTTGAGGGAGTAAAGGTCCCTCCATGGAACATGGTCAAGGGTTGTTCCATGTGCATTTGGTTCATTGGCTACTCTAAATCTACATTGTGAGCTCCCTTTGCTAGGGAGAGGGTCTGTAGCGGGTTTCTGGTTTGGTTTAACAGCTCCTCAATCTTTTTGTACACCAACTCAACTCAATCCAACTTTTTGGCTATAATGTCCATGTCAACCCTTCCAGAATTGGCTTGCACTTCATAGATACCACCACAGGGTTAACTGGATTGATTAAACTAGGTCATGGAGGCATTGTTGAGTGAATTCTCACTCATAGACTCAAAGAGTTTGAATGCTCTCTCCTCATCTTTGTTCAAAAAGTTTCCTCCACATGAGGCATCAACAAAGTTCCTTAGGTTGCTGTCCAGACCATGGTAGAAGATCTAGGCCAATTGCCACCTTGGAACCTCATGGTGTGGGCATTTCCTCAACAATTCATTAAATCTTTCCCACACCTCATGGAATTGTTGCCCACCTTGTAGTGTCATTGTGGTAATGGCTCTTCTGAGGGCATTGGTTTTATCTATGGGAAAAAGTTTTTTCAAGAATGCATGCCTTAGTTCCTCCCAGGTGGAGATGGGTCTCCCTAAGGTTCTAAGCTAATGAGATGCTTTGTCTTTTAGGGAGAAAGGGAACATCTTAATCAAAACAATGTCCAAGCTGATGTTCCTAGGTTTCACAGTTCAGGCGATCCGGTCTAGGTCCTCTAGGTGTTGGAAGGGGTCCTCATTTGAGCTCCCATGAAAGTGGCTTTGAATGAAGCTTAGAACATTCGATTTTAGCTCAAAATCATCTCCCCCTTCAGGGACCCTAAGATGTGGCTCGATCCGGATAGCAGACGGATTGTAAAAATCACGGAGGGCCTAGGTTGGCCCTCAGGAGGTTGTGCTGGGTTAGGTGGTGGTTGTCCTTGAGGGTTTTACAATCAGCGTTTGGCTTGCATGATTCTTTGGATGTATTATTGTTGAAGTTGGTGGTTGGCAGATGATGTAAACACATTTACTCTACTTAAGATGTCTATTTATGCATGTTCTTAAGCATAGGATTGCATTGCAAGATATAAATATTGCATAACATGCATCATCTTGCATTTAGAGTAGTTTGAATAAAATGGAGGTTAATTGTCTCCTTTTATGTGCTTGGATAGGGCAAATTTTTTATCAGGGTCTCAGATCGAAGATCCAACCGTACAGATGTGATCAGGGTGACGATTGGAGTTCAACGACTCCAAGATCGCCCTAATCAGGCATCTGTAGCATCAGATAGTGATAGGGGAATCCTAGAAGATCAAGGGCCAGGATGGTGTAAATCTGCACATCAAATGACAAATCCAACCGCACGAATGAATTTGGATCGATGATCACAGCCTAACGATGCAAAAATCGAGTCAATCTGACACCCGTGGCACCATCTACAACATCCAGAAGATGGACGGCCAAGATGGCACCACGTGGCACCATCTCAGCCGCCCAAACACCCGCATGCAACCATTGAAGCCTCCGCATCCGCCCCCTCTCTGCTGTTGGATCTCGATCCAACAGCTGTGAATGGTTGCACCTCAAATCGCTTGCTCGACAATCCGCGCTCCGCAGCACAGTGGGCGAGGGCGCTATCGCGAGCAGCAGACGTGGGTTCGAGCCGCAGCGAGGAGGCGAAGGGCGCGAGCGAGCGGGCACGGGCATGTGTCGGATCTTGATCGGACGGCCATCCACGCTCAATAGCGATGATGCACTATTGCACGCCCGCGCCTCACGCGGCATCGCACGCGTTGGAGCAGGCGTGCAGCGAGCGGGGAAGGCGCAATCATAGCCATCTGATCTTGCGATCGGACGGCTGAGATTTGTTGAATGTGCGGATGCGTTGAAAGAGAGAGCAGCTGAGCGGGCGCACGTGGGCAGCAGCCACTATGCCCACGTTGGGGCTTTAGCGACGGTTTTATCCGTCACTAAAGACCCCTCATTTAATGTTTTAAAGATGTAATGACCAATTTGCCCCCACTCCTTACAACTATAAAAGGAGACCCCCTCCACACGAAATTCTCATCCCTTCTCTTCTCTACCTCTCCAAAGCTCAAGAGAAGCTTGTCCCACACCCGGGATTCTCCTTGCGAGATAAAGTCTAAATTTTCGTCCCCCTTCGAAAGTGGATCCCGCGACGACAACGATGTGCTGCCCCGTTCTCGTTCTTCTGCTTCGTCCTCCTTTGTCCTGCTTCGTCCTCCTTCATCTAGGCGTCGTCTCGTCCGGCTCGTCCTCCAAGCAACCGTCGAGGAGGATATCTCTCTCCCTATTCTTTTTACTGCTTTCTAGTATAGATTTACTACTTTCTAGTGTAGTTCTGCTCGTCCTCCAATTGATCGTTGAAGAGGGCATTTCTCCCTCTATTCTTTTAATGCTTTCTAGAGTAAATTTATCACTTTCTAGTGTAATTATTTTCTGCTTTCTAGTTGTAAAAGTGAAACAAACAATCTCCTTGATATTGAATTCCTTGTTTATTCTACATCTCGTTTTGATTTCTATTTGTAATATTCTCTCTATCTCTTACTCTCTCTCTTCTATTTATTGTAGATAGTTAGATAGTTTTAAATTGAATTACTTCATGACAAATAAAAACAAACGCGTAATTTTTAAATCAAACGTCCACCTCCCTGTGTTCGACCTGTAATTTTCATTTCGGTATAAATTTTATTTGTTGAACACGAGTTCTTCGCTTTCAAGCTACAACGACAAGGTTTTAACACCAAACACGTTAGTGTAGCAATTCATACGTTCAACATTTTGGCGCCGTTGCCGGGGAGGCGACGCTCTTTGATTTCTCTTCGCATTTTCTAACTTACAAATCATTTACCTCACTTCTCTCCTTTCTTATTGTGATTGCAGGTACTCTTTCAAGACAAGCAAATGCAGTAGATTGGAGTAAAGGGCTGTGAAAGGTTTTGTAAGTTATCCCCTACCTCCCACCCATTAGATTTCATTTCACCACATAATAATAAAAACATCAATCAACTTAGGTGTTCTTATAAACTCTAAGGTTAGATTGTTTGTTGCTTAACGCCCACACCTGCCCCAACCCCCACATTAAAAAAAGAAAAATTTTAAAAAAATCTCACAGAGGTACACAACCTCATCTGATTTTCAAACTCAACTGGTAAACCGATCTTTGGAGCCGGTACGCACATCCAAACACATAATTGAGTAGAAATCAGATTAGGTAATCACTTGTGTGCCTAATTAAGTGGTGCAACAGGCCAATTGTTTGAGTTGATTGGGCCACACCACTTCAAATAAAATCAACTCATCAAGTAGCTACCACTTAGGTTCAACTCTTAAGGATTTACCAGGCACTCCACATTCTTTTTAAGCTTTAAAGGAAAACATCTTCACCTGTGCTTGCAAAACCTGGTGTGCCAACGAAACTTGTTTGAAAACATCTAAAGTTGAATCCTAAAAGCTACTAAGCAAGATTTGAACTCTAAAATTCACCACATCAAAAATAATCTTGCTTGAAAACCACTGGTTGTGCACGCACACACAAATCAATCAATCATTAAGGGCACAAACCATTTAAAGGGCCCATCACATTCTAAAGCACATTCAAACCTAGCCCTAAATAAAACAGAGTAGACGTTGGCCTTAAGGATTCGACTCCCTCCTCAGAGCCCAGAACGAGATTATTTTTGATTAGTCTGTTTCTACTATTCAATCTGATGTCTAGCTAGGGGAGCAGAATCAAACGATCATAGTTGGGGGGTATACTAGGAACCGGAGGTGCAAGCCGAAGGAAGAACCTTCTCCCCAGTCCCTCCTTCTATCTGGTTGGATTGAACAGACAGAAGTAGATCAAATCGTTCCTTTATCTCAAGATGGGTTTTGGGAGTCTGTAGGTCAGTAGGCTAACCTACTTAAGGATATGTTTGATTATTTGTATTGTAGGATGCCTTTCTTCCTCCTGTTTCTCATGAATCCTTCCACATATTACACGCATTCCAGCTCTTTTCCTCCTGTTTTGAATTATCCTCAACATGACGATTATCCCGACTCGTATTGTAATCAACCATCAGTTAGTTGGGATAACTTGGATTGGGGATACAGTTCTGGACCTCCGTGTTTAGGGTTTAACCCTGAACACTTTGATTGCGATTTCTATCCTTCTCAGAGCCACATCGATTATAGATCGTCATGCTTTCATGAACAACCTAATACGATCTACAATCAAGAAGGATACACTGATCCTTACCCATTCTCTGATTTCACTGCCTTTAGGTCATCACCACCTTTTGAATAATCTGAAATGACCTATTATCTGGAAGGGCATAACAAATCTCAATTCGTTAATTCCCATGCATTGATACCAAAGCTGCCCAACCCTGAACCAACTCATTTGGTTTAGGTTAACTAGGTTCAAGATAAGGTTCTGGCTAACTTGAGGAATATCATACTATCTTCAGAAGTTCAGCCAATACCTTGCATTGAGAGATTGGAGCCTCTGATTGAAATGATTGATGATTTGAACAAATCATTGTTGGATTGGCTCTAGGATGTTAAGGATAAGAACCCGGGTGAGTTTCTACTTGGGAAATTAGAGAAATTGAGGATGAGATTCGTGGTTGCTTTGCTTCAATCATGGGATGATTCCCAGGATGAACCCTCTTCAAGAAAGCCAAGGATAAAAC
Organism: Thalassia testudinum; assembly: GCA_037157565.1. NCBI lineage: Eukaryota > Viridiplantae > Streptophyta > Magnoliopsida > Alismatales > Hydrocharitaceae > Thalassia > Thalassia testudinum. Next base: position 28,888,332 of record JAZHRO010000003.1, read on the forward strand.
CCGCTCAGGCACCTGTTGGTGGGGACACGTGTTACGAGGCTGACCAGATTAAATTAAAGCAACCCATTAAGGATGATCTGATTTCTTCACCTAAGATCCCTAAGCTGGGGTACGAGGAAATATATGTCTCCTTGGAACTGAATGTGACAAATGATTTTGGGACATACATTGATATGGATCCTGATTTCTTTGATGGTGAAGATTCAAGTTGCAAAGTCTCACATGAGTTTTCTAAACATGATTTCTGTGAGACGATTGGGCCTGAGGAATCTGATAGATCATTTGATATCCCAATAACTGAGGGAACTAATCTTATTAGGGCACATATTGCGGATCTAGAATCGCATTTTCTGGGGGGTTCAATTCAATGCCCTGATTGTCAGTTACACCCGGTTGAGCTTATCGATAATTCTATTTCTGAGATAATTAGACCCAAGTCAATTCTGATTCTGCCACATCATTTAGACTTGGAGATTTCAGACGGGGTGATTAACATGCAAGAGGTTTCGGAATTTAACATTCTGAATGAGGAGGATAGGAGCTGGGAAGTTCTGATTTGGGAAGTTAACTTTGGAGGAAATGGAAGATTGAGTCGAAGGGTTCCTTTTCAGCTGAAACCATCAAATCAGAACCCTTACGATATTTGTTTTGAGGATGTCAAACCCAAGCATACATTCAATGATTATCCTTTTGAGCTTCAATTCTTTGTAACCCGACTTTTTGGTCTTGGGCTGCATCCTCATAAATAGTAGGCTCGACCCCGCTTGCATACTGATTTTAGGTTTTGGGTAATTTTTATCTAGAACCTAAGATATTCTCAATTATGGGGTATGGGTCTGCACCACAATCTGGTCCACATTTGTGGACCTCTACTGACAAGTCGGAGGTTTCTTCTGTTTATTCTGATTCTGACCTACACCTGTGAATTCTTCACTTCTCTTCTTTGTATAGTGTGCCTAGCTGAAGGCACTAAATTCAGCACTTATACAGTTCTTTATAGTTTTCATCTCGGAGTGGACCTGACATTCATGTAATTCAGGTGCTTTCTACGCTTTTCCACTCTATTTTATGTCTTTTTAATACAATGAGGACATTGCATTAGATAGGCATGGGGGATGGATATTCATCTCTGAATTCATTCGTCAGCTCCGTAGATTTATTGTATTTTCTTTATTAAAAAAAATTTTGGAATTAGGAAAGAGAACTTGGGTTTAAGAAAATTTTCAATATTAGGAAATACTACATTATGATTTGAACAAAAAGACCCTTTAGGTCTTTGGACTTACTCAGCCCATGTATGCACTAAAATGTGGATTTATTTTTCAAGTTCTCGCCAACCTTAATTTTATTTTAATTGGAGTAAATAAGTTTGGGTGATAAGTACACGACTTATCAACCCGCCCTTTGATTTGAGGGAATTTTGAGTTTCTAGCATCTACACACTATCTTGTCACCGACTCGTTGTTTGGCAATTTTAACGGAAATTAGGTAGCTAATGAACCTTCTAGGGTGATATGGCTGGCAAGTTATCGTGGGTAACAGCCCATAGGTAGGTTGTCTAGAGCCCAGTCATTGGACCTTTCTCTTTTTGCTGCCCTTAGGTAAATCTTAGACCAAGGAAGCCACCTACTTAAAAAAAAAAATCAAAAAGAAAAGGAGAAAAGAAAAAAAAGAAATAAGCCACACATCGCCGCACGAGTATGGCTGGCAAGTTGTCGGTGGTAACAGCTCATCGACCGGTTGTCCAGAACCCAGCTCAGTAAATGCACTGAAAATTCCCAAAACACTTAGGAAGAAGCGGAGAAGTAGAATAAATCGGGGAGATATACACTGGATTCACCCTTGTGTTGACCCTGTAAAAAAAAAAAAGTAGGGAGAAAGCTACCGATTGTAAAGATACACCTTTAGGTAGAATTCTTTTTGAGGTCACCTAGAGGCGTAGAAATCTGAAGTCCGTTTTAATTGCCGATCAACGAGTCTATCACATTCACAATAAGATGCTTAAAACTTAGGGTTCCCATCAAATCTTGGGTGAGTTGAATGGCCGTACAAAGCCACTCTTAAACCCTAAAATTTGAAAATCAAAAAAATTAGAAAAGAGTAAAAAGAGAAAAAGAAATTTTTCTTTGAATAAGGCAAGGGTTTGAGGCGGTCTGCATTTTGGCAGATACTCGGACACTGTTGTGTCTTTAAAAGTTCAGATCCTAAGTAGACAATTTCTTAACGATTGAAAATAACTCATGCCCAAATAATCCAACCTGATTCTTTTATAAATAGCATATAGTTTTTGCCAGGGATTAGCAAAAGATAGGCATGGGGGTATGATGTAAACACATTTACACTACTTAAGATGTCTATTTATGCATGTTCTTAAGCATAGGATTGCATTGCATGATATAAATATTGCATAACATGCATCATCCTACATTTAGAGTAGTTTGAATAAAATGGAGGTTAATTGTCTCCTTTTATGTGCTTGGATAGGGCAAATTTTTTATTAGGGCCTTGGATCGAAGATCCAACCATACAAATGTGATCAGGGTGACGATTGGAGTTCAATGACTGTAAGATCGCCCTAATCAAGCATCTGTAGCATCAGATAGTGACCAGGGAACCCTAGAAGATCAAGGGCTAGGATGGTGTAAATCCGCACTTTAAATGACAAATCTGACTGCACGGATGAATTCGGATCGACAACTGCAGCCTAACGATGCAAAAATCGAGTCAATTAGACACCCGTGGCACCATCTACAACATCCAGAAGATGGACGGCCAAGATGGCACCACGTGGCACCATCTCGGCCGCCCAAACACCTGCATGCAGCCATTGAAGCCTCCGCATCCGACCCCTCTCTGTCGTTGGATCTCGATCCAACAGCTGTGAACGGCTGCACCTCAAATCGCCTGCTCGACAATCCGCGCTCCGCAGCACAGTGGGCGAGGGCGTTATCGCGAGCAGCAGACGCGGGTTCGAGCTGCAGCGAGGAGGCGAAGGGCGCGAGCGAGCGGGCACGGGTGTGTGTCGGATCTTGATCGGACGGCCATCCACGCTCAATAGCGATGACGCACTATTACACACTCACGCCTCACGCGGCATCGCACGCGTTGGAGCAGGCGCGTAGCGAGCGGGGAAGGCGCAATCATAGCCATCTGATCTTGCGATCGGACGGCTGAGATTTGTTGAATGTGCGGATGCGTTGAGAGACAGAGCAGCTGAGCGGGCGCACGTGGGCAGCAGCCACTATGCCCACGTTGGGGCTTTAGCGACGGTTTTATTCATCACTAAAGACCCCTCATTTAATGTTTTAAAGATGTAATGACCAATTTTCCCCCACTCCTTACAACTATAAAAGGAGACCCCCTCCACACGAAATTCTCATCCCTTCTCTTCTCTACCTTTCCAAAGCTCAAGAGAAGCTTGTCCCACACCCGGGATTCTCCTTGCGAGATAAAGTCTAAATTTTCGTCCCCCTTCGGAAGTGGATCCCGCGACGACGACGATCTGCTGCCCCGTTCTCGTTCTTCTGCTTCGTCCTCCTTCATCCTACTTCGTCCTCCTTCATCTAGGCGTCGTCTCGTCCGGCTCATCCTCTAAGCGACAGTCGAGGAGGATATCTCTCTCCCTATTCTTTTTACTACTTTCTAGTATAGATTTACTACTTTCTAGTGTAGTTCTGTTCGTCCTCCAAGCGATCGTCGAATAGGACATTTCTCCCTCCATTCTTTTAATGCTTTCTAGAGTAAATTTATCGCTTTCTAGTTAATTGTTTTCTGCTTTCTAGTTGTAATAGTGAAACAAACAATCTCCTTGATATTGAATTCCTTATTTATTCTACATCTCGTTTTGATTTCTGTTTGTAATATTCTCTCTATCTCTTACTCTCTCTCTCTCTTCTATTTATTGTAAATAGTTAGATAGTTTTAAATTGAATTACTTCGTGACAAATAAAAACAAACGCGTAGTTTTTAAATCAATCGTTCGCCTCCCTGTGTTCGACCTGGAATTTTCATTTCCGTATAAATTTTATTTGTTGAACACGAGTTCTTCACTTTCAAGCTACAACGATAAGGTTTTAACACCAAACACGTTAGCGTAGCAATTCGTACGTTCAACAGCAAAGATTTGGGCCGAATGATGGCCATAGCATTGGGTTGAGGTTGGTCCTCAATCTCATCACTTCTTGGGTCAGCGATTTCCCTTGAAAAATCAAGTCTCCTCCAGATTTTTCTTTCTAAATCAAATAGCTCAGGATGAAGTGATCGTCTCCCGTGCATACACTAGAGAAGAATGGGGAGGGATGTGGAGAGAGACAGATGCGAGAAGTGTGTGCACAAATAAGCAAGCAAGTCTAGTCCTTATAGTGTATACCTTAGGTGACCTAGAAGCGTCAAAGGGAATGATCAAATCTGTAAGCACTTAACCGCCCTTCTCGATGTAAATCTGGCCAAGTTGATTATGAGGGGTTTGAGAGGAAGGTTCTTCCTTTGGCTTTTGCTAACGGTTCTGTAGACCTTACAACTGCGGTCGTTTGACACTTCCTCGTAGCCTAAACACCAAATTCTACAAAGGGAATGAAGGCCAAGTGCCTAGCAAACCTAATCACACCTTCAAGACTTAGACTAGTCCTACCTAGGGCACATCTACTCCATTTTAATGAGGGACTAGGCTAGTGCTTGTGCTCAGGATATGTGATGAGGCATTGTTTGGGGTTGTGCCTCTTAGTTAATCGATTTGAGCATGTGTGTGCACTTAACAAGACATGGTTCTCAAGCAAGGATTTTAGGATGTGGTGTCTTTTAATGATTTATCCTTTCTTTAGTGCTTTTTAGGGTTGGAGTTCCTTAATGTTTTCAGACAATATTCAAGTGGGCACACAAGGTTTTGTACACAACGGACAAAGGTCTATTTCCTTTAGAATAATGTGGCACTAGAGAAATTACCCTAGTGAGTTCACCCTAGTGTTTATGTAGCTATACTAGGTGAGTTGATTTTAATTATGGTGAGTGGTGCGACCCAAATCAAATCACAGCATCTTCATAAACGCCATTCAAAAGAAAGAACACTCCAAAAAGATTATCTCTTCAAGAATGTTAGAGTGTATATTTTTTTTTGGTTGGGTGATGAGTTTGGAATGTGGGTCAAGTATCCATTCACCACTTCAATTTTGATTTTATATATTTTTTTGTATTTTTTTAAGCAAGCAAACACTCAATGGATGAAGTGGTACTCACAAAATTCTTCCAAGCACTTTACTCCGTATCTACCATCTCGAATCGTGCTCCTCCGCTGTCCAAGCATTGAGTTCCTGCAACCAATCAAGTAGAAGGAGAAAATGAGCTAGAAGATGTGAATATGAATGTGTGATGAAAGCAACAAAAGAAATCTGTTGCCTCCCCGGCAACAAAAACTGACGTGCGCGGAACACGTTGGTTTAATTATGTCATTGTAGCATGCGTTCGCGATGTTGATTTTAATTTAAGATGTGGATTTGGTGAGTCGAAGTGTCGAACAAGAGGAGGCGTGAAATCGGATTAGTTTGTTGCTTTAGTTGTCATAGGAATGTTTGGTTTGCTTGCGAGAAAAGGAGAAAGAGAGAGAGAGAGAAGGGTTAGAGATTGTGTTTAAATCATGACATTCATTCTAAGAAGATGTGAGCTATGTGATGATAACGTCATCATTAGTCATATCTAGCTTTAATTAAGTCATATTCCATCATTAAATGCTCCTACATAACCATCAGAAGGCCATAATTCATTGTAAATCCTTTCTGAGAGAAATACAAGAAACCAAGGTTAAAAGTATAATTTTACCATCATATCATGAATGTAGAATAACCGTGGGTTTCTTCAGGGGTTAATTAAGTGTCAAATGATCTTAAGAGTATAACAAGTGGGTTAGTATAGACAGACAAGGGCTTTTGCGTGTTTTGAGAATTAAATGACTTTTGAAACCCTAAAAATAGACACGCTTAATTAACTGAGGTTCTGGTCAAAATAAAAGTCATCTAAACCCTCTAAAAATCATATGAAAATATTCCCTAGGGTTTGGTACCTTCAATTTGACCATCAGAACCTATCTTCACCCAAATTAGTCTTAGATAGACAATTGCTCTAATTTAGGCTTTTGCATAAATTACCTAGTCAAAATAGGTCAAAATCAAAATCTAACTTCACCATTGGATTCCTTAAGTAAAAATTAGGTTTGTACCAAAATTTGGGCCCAATCTGAGATTTTTTTGACCAAGTTTGCATTTTGGTCTTGTCTTCCTATTTTTTCTCACACCCGTGCCCTTAACTTTCAAACAATTTGCATTTGGGTTCCTAACATTTGTCATCTTATTTACAATCTGGTCCCTACCGCCATTGGTGTGAACTCACCTTACTCTGGAGAGATTTAAGCAGAGCTTTCTCGCTTGATTTTCAATCAAACCTTCCCAAAATTGAGCCGGAGATTCCTTGTGAAATTCCCTTCCACATTGGACCGGCCTTGGGCTCTAATTCTTTCCCAAAAGGTCATGCGAACCATTTGAAGGTTTGGGTATCCTATTTCGTGAGGACCTTCCATGCTTGGAAGCTTCTTTCCAAGATTTGAAAGGCCTCTTATGACCTATATAACTACGACCAATGCCTCACCGTGCTTCTCAGCAAGTATTGGCAAGCCAAAAGCCCCTGAATCCCCTTCCTCTGGCCACCAATGACCGCTGCTCCAGTTGCTTCTTTGATCCCCTTCGTCCGGCCATCCAACGACCAAATTGGTCGGTCCTCTCGACTCTCCTCTTCGTCGTGATCCTCCCTGACCAAAGGGAGGATGTGCCTTTGCCTACCTCACCATCGCCACTTCGTCGATCTCTCCTCCTTCTCCGGCGCTGGTCTACCACAACTGGCCGTCTCCACCTCTCTACCTCATCGCTAAGTATTATCTCTCTCACTATCTCCCTACATCTTTTTCCTGCACTTACATCTCACCTCCGACCACCGACTCTCCCTCGACGCCTTCATCTTTATCTGCTCCGACGATGCCTACACGCTGCTACACCCCATGACTCTTGCCGCTCTCACCGCCACGAGCTCCGCCATCACACGGAGGGCAAAAGCCCTATGTCTATTTCACTGATTCACTACTCAATGAGTCCCCTGAGCACCACCCACACCGCACCTTCGTTTCGACTTCACCAGACTTCCTCACACACTCACATGCCCTCATACCACCACTATCACACTCGCCGTGCTCCGACAACCACTCCTGAGCTATTTTGTCGTGGCCATTAGGCCTTGTTCTTGTTTTCAGGCCACAGGTGAAGTCACCATTGGCTGAGCTTCTTTAAGTAGTTCTAGGTGGTGTTCTTGTGCCTTTGCTCCCAGGTGTATGCTTTAGGTGATGCAGAATAACTCCAGGTAGATCTCCAAGTCCTCAATTGGAGACCCCGAACCCAACAACTACTCCTATTTGGCAAAGGAAGTTCACCGCTTACTGCACGAAGAACAGGGGACAAGATAGTTCCATACCAGATATGGAAGACTTGCCCATGTGGTTTAAATTTATTTTGTGCATCTGGCTTATCGCCTTAGCCTGCACAGGTGGTGAGGTCCCCACATGCATGCCCATTGCACACTCTCGCCCACAGCCATGCCACACGGGTTTGAGCTTTGAACCATTTACCCGTATACCTAGATATAATTAGCATATATTTGAGAGGGGAAAAGGAAGAAGAAAAGAGAGGAGGAGGGGGGTTTTGCTCTTGCAGGCAGTCGTGTGACACTTAGTCATGGGAAGAGGTAAAGCACCAAGGCAAGGAAAGCTGAAGAAGAAGAGACCCTTGAATCTCTTGGAGGCATTGTAGCAACTCGCTATTTAAGACTTCTAATCCACGCATCCACCATTTGATTTCACATATCCAAGCCTCTCAGGATCTATTGCTTACTTGTTTTGCGTGAACTAATTGTGGTTGATACTATGCAAACATTTGAAATAATTATGGTTAAATTGTAGGGTTAATTTGGTGATTCAAATCACCATTTTAACCCCCTCTTTTTGCACTTTATTATTGAGCTTCATCTCTATATCATTTTTAATTAAGCTTTGGATTGAAATTGCTCATATATTTGATTGAAATTGTGAACTTGAGATTCATATTTGCCACTTGCTCCCAGTGAATGACCTCGAATTTCTTTCGAGTATAAATATTATCTATTTTTCGTGCTGATTCAATCTATATTGCAATGCAACGATTTTAAAACCCATTTTAGAGAGATTAACACTATGATATAAGAAACAACATTAACATATAGCATGCAATTAGAGTTTGTTTACAACTACAGCAATAGATGAAAGCTTAAACAAGTGCGACATAAAACTAAAGTAAAAAGAGTGCGAGGAGGAGGCGAGGCAGCCACGGCGATGGAGAGGGGCCCCGTCGGTGGCTCGACAACTCCAAGGTAGATATGGGATGCTTGGTGGAGCTAGGAGAGGGCTAGTATTGCATGGATAGTGTGTGTGAATTGAATGCCCTTGAATGGGGTGGTTGAGGAGGTTTATATAGAGAAGATAGGGTTTCCAAACTAAGGGTTTTAGAGACATCCGGGATGTTGCTAACCTATTCCATAAGTGTCGGTGAAGCCCCTCGCTCGTCAGTCCAAGTGCGCTCATGTGCTTCTTCCTCCGTGCGATTTGTGTGCGTGCAACGTGGGTCGTCCGATCAAAGATCAGACGACTGAGATTGCGCCCTGAGCATTGGTTCAGATCGCGTTGCATGCTTCGGGTGCACGCATTGTGCATGATCGCACGTGTTCACATCGGACATGTGAGAGCACGCTGATTAGCCCACCTTAGAGCCGTTCGATGGTGATCGGGTGGTCTGAATTAGCTGCGGTGCAGGCTAGAGTGCGATTTGGGGCACAGTAGGGATCAAATGCTCCCACTGCTTGCGAGGCTGAGGCATTCTCCACTACACTGCCTTTGCAAATGGTGCAAAGTGGAGTCAAGCGATGGGCAATATCGACCATTGGATGGAGATATAATGGTCAAACTTTGAAGTCCCTTGGGCGCGGTGGAGAGCTCGCCTATTGTGGATTTTCTACCGTCTGATCTGAAGATCGAACGACTTGAAGGTCGTTTGATGCTGCGAGATGATGGTGGACACGGCCAGGTGGTTGACACATGGTGCATTTTGGGTCGTTGATCATCAGATCAACGATCATAACTTCTTGGGCTAGTTGAGGGAGATCTGGATGTCGGATTTAAGTGATTTTGAGTTCGTTGGACTCCATTCGTCGATTTGAATCCATCTGTGTGGTCCGATTGCTCATTTGAGGCTTGTTTCAACATGAACTTGTACAAATAGCCATTAAACATTGATTTATAAGAAATCTTAATTCGTGATGCATGTAGTGCTCCCATGCCCATTATGGTGTGTTCTTAGTGCACATATATCCTCAAGATAAACCCTGGTTGACGGAATTATCATCATCGAATGCAGAGTTATCACTTCACCACCAATGGCTGGCATACATCCTCCCCTTCCTGGTCTATATGCGTCTCTTGGATCAGAGTGTAGTCAATCCTCCGCTTGTGTAGGTATCGAGAATGCGAGACACACCATACCTTGTTGTGAAACCCATGCATATTCCACGAGAGAACTCTCATGGCTCAAGACCCCAACGAGCCCTTTTCTTCATTGTCGTGGTTCTTTTGACTTTCAAAAGTTTAGCAACCTGAACCATATCGACCTTCAATGTTTTTGTTGGGCTCTTTCTCAAGTTGTACCCTCCCTTTATATCATTGGATGATTTTCCCTCATTATACTAAAAAGCCCTTTCCATCCCAATACCTGTAGAGAACACAAACTCTACATCTATCTCAGCTTGGCTAGGGCCCTCCTTTGGCATCCCCTCATTCGCTGACTGCTCCCCATCTGCCAATGGACACACCACCATTGCTAACTCATTTTCCATGACCCTCTTATGGACCACCTCCTGATGGGTGGTTACTTCATTCTCCATCATGTCCTCCTGCACTGTATGGCTTGAACTATCTGTGGCCCTCCTCTTCTTCCTATTCTTCCCTTGGTGAACCACCTGCCATTGGTATTCCTCTTCCTTCTGTTCTGCTGCCAGCTACTCCCTCTTAGGTAGATGAGCCTCTGTCGCTTGTAACTTCAACTAAATAAGCCAAGAGTTACCCATGTACTGCAAAATAATCTAAACTGGATATGGCCTAGCATGGCAAATATACACCCCTACCTTGATACTGCGTCTGTCTCCCTCAAGAAGACCCACGACCGTCCCCACCTTCAATGAGGAAAAGGTAGCAACCACTTGTTGCACCACAGCAGTGGGCCGAAGGTGCAATGGAATACCCACTATCTCCACATCACTGTCCCTCTTGTATGCACATTGAGGTGAATGCTCAGGCAATGCATCATGAAAGGGAGAGACCATCCTCCACATCACACAAGTCATTGGTGGACGAAGTTTAGAACTTGAGTCTTTCAACATCATGGGCACACAACCCAAGCAACAAAAACCTCGATGGGTTCAAAACAAACACCTTCCACATGCATGAGGTTAAGGAAAGACTACTCACCAGCTCGGAGAGGGATGCACTGTCTGCTGACCCTGCCAGCATCTCATCGACAAGGGCATCTCATAATACGCACTCTACCACCAAAACATTGGGTGAGAGGGACACCTCTACATCAAACGCTGGCAACAATGGAGGCGGTGGAGGTTGTTGAGCCTTAGGACGTCTAGAGTTTGCACCCTAAGGTCCACGCATGAATGCTCCACGACCAGGAATGTCGGGTCCTCATGTGTTACACATCACCCTCTGATGTCCATAGCCATCGTAAATGAGGAACTTGATGCCATTCCTGTAGATGGCAACCATGTGGCCTCGTTCATGGCATCAATAATAAAGAATCTCCTTCCCTCCTCGATCCCTTCTCCCATATGCAAGGTCGCCTCATGCCCATTTGCCTTGCGCCACTGCCCATCGGCCATCGTAGCAGTAGTTGGGATTGCCCCTTCGATCACTCCACTGCCACCTACATGTCACCTCTCTTGCATGAGTTGCTTCTCCATGCGTTGCCTCTCCTCCATGAGCCATCCAAACCCAACCTCCATGAGCCACCTCTATGTTTTAAGATTTTATATTAAAATGAAAATGTTGCATTAGAAGGAAAAGGATATAAAAATAATTCTATTGTGATTATTGGAAAAAATAATACTTATGATTGTTTAGTTTCATCTAGTAATAAAATTTCTTTGAGACATAAACGTTTAGGTCGCTTACACACTAGACACTTGAATAAACTTATTAAGTATGATTTAGTTAAAGATTTGCCTAATAAAAAGTTTGATGATATTAATAGTTGTGATGCGTGTTCATTAGGTAAGATTCATAAAGTTTCTTTTAAACTTAAAATTATTGTTTCAACTATTTGACATTTGCAATTGTTACACTTAGATTTGTTTTGAGCTACTAAGTCTGAAAATTTAAATGGTTATCACTTTTGTTTTGTAATTGTAGACGATTATTCTCGTTTTACGTGGGTTTTCTTTTTTGCAACAAAAGGATCAAGTTTTTAATTATTTTAAGCCATATTTAAAAAAGGTATATAATGAAAAAGGATATATGATTAGTAAATTTGTTTCAACCATGATGGTGACTTTGAAAATCAATATTTTTCTTCATTTTACGATGAAAATGGAATTGCTTACGAATTCTCTTTTCCGCATACACCTCAGTAAAATGGAGTTGTATAATGTAAAAATCATACTTTACAAGATTTTACAAAAACTTTACTTATTGAATCCAGCCTTCCAAAATATTTTTGGGCTGAAACTACTAATACCGCTTACTATGTTTTAAATAGAGTTTTGATTAAACCTATTTTGAATAAAACTTCTTTTGAACTCTATTTTGATCATAAACCTAGGATTAGCTATTTCAAAAACTTCAGTTGCAAATGTATATCCTTTTTTTGAATTCATCGTTTTCCATGTTCTCCATGATTTGCCCTTTTGATGTAGACACATTTAATTAGGTTAAAATGCTTATTCATTCATGTTCGTAGGCTTAGATTTTCCTTTCATGTTATAAATAGTGCATAGCATGCATCATTCTGCATTTAGAATACTTGTGTATATTTTAGGTTAATTGCGTCATTTTTATGGCCAGGAGGGAAGGAGATTTATTTCGGGGCCTCGGATTGACTATTTGAATGTACGGATCTGATCAGGATGATGATCGGAGTCCAACGCCTCTGAGATCATCCTAATCGGAATCATGTATCACCTTATGCGATTTGAGGAAAATCAATGGCCAGGGGGCAATGCGACATCCTCATGGGCTTCGGATGAAAAATCTGATCATACGGATGGATCCGGATCAACGATTGCAGTGTGGCACAATGGCATCCTCTACAACAAATATAAGATGGATGACCTAGATGGCACCACATGGCACCATCTAGGCCACCCAACATCGGCCAGTTGTCCACCCAACCTTCTTCATCTGCATCATCCGTTCCTAGCCGTTGGATCTTGATCCAATGACTGAGAAGCCTCTGCACCGCGCTCCTCTTCGCGACACAAAGGATGGCTTAGCCAATTGGCTATGTGCTCTCTGCAACTTAGATGGCGTGGGGTCGAATCCTGCTGAAGCTTCCTCATTGCAGCAATTGAAATTTCGACTGCCGGACCTCCATCGAGTGACCACGAAGCTTCCACGCGGTGTAATCCTGTAGGTTAGATTCGTACGCACATGCGATCACATGAAATCACATGTGTGATCATATGCAGGCGCGAACTTAAGACGTTCGCTGGAGTTGTTAGCCATCTGACGTTGATCAAGCAATGCCCACGCCTATCTTCAATGATAGTGGTACGCACCTTCAAAGGGCTCAATCAATGGGTGCGCCTGAGCCTTCAAATCTTGATCGAATGGTAGGGAGGCGCTCTAACAAATGCCAGTGGGGATAGAGCACGAGAGCTAGCAGGCTTTAGCAACATTTGGGGCAATGGTTGGCGGGGATCTTCGGCGATGCATTCGATGTCGCTATAGCCCTTGGATAGATTTCCTCCTTTTCTCTCCACTATAAAAGGACCCCTACACCTCCTCTTCTTCATCTCTACCTACTCTACTCCCACCTACTCCTAAGCTCTAGTAGCCTACCAAAGCTCCCTTAGAGCTTACTCCCAAGCTCCAAAGGCCTCCTATTAGTATAATGCTCCTTTACCACACCAAATATTCGTCCTCCATCTCACCACCTTCATAGGAAGCCTCGGAGCCATCCTCCCACCTCCATTTCGGTAGAACATCACCTCCATCTCCTCATCCCCATTCCAGAGCCTTGGCGAAGCATTCCTCTACCCTGTGTCCTCCTGCATCTCACCTCCATCGTCCAGCACCTCACCCTCTTTGTCCAAGCTACTGCCAAGCGCGGCTGTCTCACCAAATAGCTGATTTAGAAGACTTCTCACCCCTATCGCTTTTATATTTTAGCATATTGTAATAGATGTTTGAATGACATTGTGATATATCATATTTGTTTCTCCACTTTGTGACGTTATCTTGCTTGCCTCTTTATTGTAAAAACGCCAAAAAATCACAAAACCAAAAGCACAAAAAAGAAACAACACGAAGTGCTGATTTCAACGAAAGTAAACACCACCTCCCTGTGTTCAACCCAGGACTCTCTTGGAGTTTTGGTTAAAAATTGTATTTGATAATGTGTTTTGCGAACTATGACAACAGGTTCTCGAAACCTTGATTTTACTTCACCAAAACCTGTGCATCATTTTGTCACTATTGCTGGGGAGGCAACAGAATTTGCTTTCTTATCTTCCATGTTTCTTTGCATTTACTTATTATTAACCCTGCTTGTCTCTGATTTACTATCTTGCAGTTACCCTAGCAAGGAGATCCGAGTGCGGTAGATCGGAGTAAAGTGCGGGTAGAGTAATCTGTAAGTGCCCCCACATTTTCCCCCACTAGTTTCATTTTCGCCACATCCATAACCAAGACCTAATCTACTTAGGTGTTTGCATAAACCCTAGGATAGAATTTGTTTGTCATGTTTGTCACCTCCACTCATCTCACCCTCCCATATCATAAAAAAAAATAAAAAGATACTTCTTGTGGGACAAATCAACATACACACTACATACACCCACATCTGAGGCACATAACCTAACTTGATTTTTATCTACTCAATCGAGATTTCAACCTATGGAACTGGTACATGCAAATCAACACATAAAAGGGTAAAAATTAGATTAGGTTAATCATCTCTACATGCCTAATTGGTGGTGCATCTGGGTCACTTGTTTGAGTTGTTTGGACCGCACCACCTAATTTAAAAATAATTCATTTTGTAGCTGCCCCATAGGATTCAATATTTAGGTCACACTAGGCACTCCATATTTCTTTTTGATTTGTAAAGGAAAACACTTGAACACATGATTTCAAACTTGGTTTGCCTCCTGGAAATTTGGTTGAATATACCTAATATTTGAACCCTAAAAGCTACTAAGCAAGATTCAAACCCTAAAACTCACTTCATCATCAATAATCTTGCTTGAAAACTTTTTGGTTATGCACATACACACATTTTCAATGAATCATTAAGGGCACAACCCATTAAGGGCCCATCACATTCCAGAAGCACTAATATCCCAAGCCTAACTAGAATTGATTAGATGTTGGCCTTAAGGATTGATTTGCTCTTCAGGGCTCAGATTGAGATTGTTCTCAATTAACCTGCTTATACTGGTCAATTTGATGTCTAGATAGGGGAGTAGTGCCAAACGACCGTGGTTGGGGGTATCAAAGGAGCCGGAGTCACAAGCCAAAGGAAGAACCTTCTCCTTAGCCCCTCCTCCTAACTGGTTGGATTGACTGGATAAAAGTAGAGTAAATCATTTATAATCTTAAGATGGATTCTGAGAGTCTGTAGATCTTTAGGCTACCCACATAAGGACAGGTTTGGTTGCTTGTATTGCAGGGCTCCTTTCTTTCCCTTCTCTATTTTCCCTCCTACTCCACCATGCATGCTTCCATACCATACACACAATTCCAATCCTACCCTCCTACCACTACCTATCCTTAAGATGATTACTTTCCCAACTCGACTTATGAGTACCCATCTCCTAGTCGGGATAACTTTGATTTTGGATATGAATCCAAACCTCAATGTCCAAGGCCTAACCCTGGACAACAAGACTATGATTACTATCCTTCTCTGAGCTATAATGATTAGAGATCTCCACCCTTTGATGATCAACCTAACCTGATCTACAATTAAGAAGGATATGATGATTATAACTCTTACCCTTCCCAGGATTATGCTGAACATAGGTCACCACCATTCTTTGAAAAACCTGAAATGACCTATTATCAAGGAGGACCTTAATATCTTGACTCCCCTAGATTGAACCCAAACCCACCCAACCCTGAACTGAACCATTCGATTCAGGTGAACCAGGTCTAGGATAGGGTGTTGGCTAACATAAGGAACACTATACAATCTTTAGAAGCTCAGCCAACACCATGCACTGAAGCATTGGAGCCTATGATCAAAATGATTGATGAACTTAATAGTTCTCTATTGGATTTGCTCCAAGATGTTAGGGATAGGGGCCTGTGTGAGTTTTTACTTGGGAAATTGTTGAGGTTGAGGATTAAATTTGTGGTTGCCCTAGTCCAATCTTGGGATTATTCTCAAGATGAACCCCCTTCAGGAGAGCTAATGTCTGAACCTGCTCAGGCGCTTGTCAGGGGGGATATATGTTCTAAGATCGGACATGACCAAGTTGGTCTAGAGCAACCAATTTAGGATGAACCGATTGCTTCATCTGAGATCCTTGAGCTAGGGAGAGAGGAAGAATGTCTCTTTGAACCAGGAAATGACATATGATTTTGAGATATATATAAGTGAGGATCAACAATTCTTTGATTGTGAGGGTAAGGAATCTTTAGGTGAAGTCTCACTTGAGCTTAAGGAAGATGATTTTAGTGAGACAAACAGGATTGAGGAACGTGATGAACCATTTGATAGCCCGTTCATTGAAGATTTTGATTCGATTGGGGTTAACTTGGAGGATTCGAATCCTCATTTACTAGAAGATCTAATCAGTAGCCCCATCCCTCAACCACACCTTCAAGGGATTGATTTTGATTTGGACATCATTATGCCCAAGTCAATCCTGATTCAGCCACGATTTCTGGACTTGGGTAAATCATATGGGGTAAATGATGTGCTAGAGGTCCCAGAACCCGAAAACTTGATTTTAGAGGATAGGAATTTGGAAGTTAAAATCTGGTAAGCTACTTCTGAGGGAAAAATGATTTTGGATCTAAGGGTTCCTGTTGACCCGAAATCACCTACTTTCTACAAGGACCCTTATGATATGTTTCACGTGCAACCCAAGCTCGAAATAACTGATTATTTTTCTACGTTGAACATTAAGTGGACATCTGAACCTAGTGAATCAAATCTACCTTTTGTCTGACACTTTAGTCTTGGGTTGCATACCACAAAATCGCAGACCCGACCCCGCAAATACAACAATCATAGGTTCTGGGTGATTTTCATCCAGAACCTTAGAACCACTTGACCCTAAGGCATGGGTCTGCACCACAACTTGGTCCACATCTGTGGACATCTTCTGCTGGTGGGTCTGAGGATTAATCTTTTGATTTTGATTCTGACCTACACTTGTGAATTCTTAATTTCTTCCTTGTATATATTTTATGCCCAGCTAAAGGAATTAAAATTAACGTGTGTGTATACTCTCTTCTCTCTACGGAGGTGACCAGATTATCAAGAAACTCCGGTGATATTCTATTATTCTGCTCGTTTCATGTCTTTATTTCTATAATGAAGACATTGCATCATTTAGACATGGGGGGGGGTGGATATTTAATCCTAAAGTTATTTCATTAGTCTTTAGAATTTCTTTTATTTTCTTAAAAAAATTTTGAAATTTCAAAAATACAAAAAAAAGAAAAAAATAGAATTAGGAGAAGAGAATTTAGGCTTTTGGAATTGATTAACTTTAGGAAATGATACTTTAGGACCTGAACACTTAGACTCTTTAGGTCTTCGGGCTTAATTAGCATGGGTGTCAACTCGAATGTGGACTTAGTCTCGAGTTCCCACCAAGTAATTTTATTTTAATTTCGTAAATAAATTGGGGTGATAAGTACATGACTTATCAACCCGTCCTCTGATTTGAGGGGTCTTTAGGCCTAAGCATCTACACACTATTTACACAAACTGACTTTTCGGCAGTTTCTTTGGAAATTAGGTAGCTAATGAACTTTCTAGGATAGTAAGGCTAGCAAGTTGTCATGGGTAACAATCCATTGGCCAGTTATCCAGAGCCCAGCTACATGACGATACTCATTCTACTGCTTTTAGGTAAATCTTAGATCAGGGAAGCCACCTATTAAGAAAAAGAAAACAAAATGATACCAAAAATAAAATGAAAAAAAGAAAAAAAATAAAAAAATAAAAAATGGAAAAAGGAGAAAATAAAAAATAAATAAAATCACACTTCACCGCACGAGTATGGTTAGCAAGTTACCGTGGGTAGTAGCCCATTGGCCAGTTGTCTAGAGCCCAGCTCACAAAAATGCACAAATAATTCCCAGAATACTTAGGGAAGAAGCAAAGAAGTAGAATAAATCGGGGAGATATACACTGGGTTCGCCCTTGTGTTGACCCCATAAAAAAAAAAAAGGTAGAGAGAAAGCTACCGATCGGAAAGATAAACCTTTAGGTAGAATTTTTTAGGTTACTTAGGGTCGTAGAAACCTGAAATCCATTTTAGTGGCTGCTCAGTGAGCCTATTACTCTAGCACTTAGAATCCTTTTCGAGTCTTGGGCAGGTCGGGTAGCCATAAAAAGTTATCCCAAAACTCTCAAACTCCAAAAGTCCAAAAAAATTAGAAAAGAAGAAAAAGAAAAAAAACATATATCTTCCCAAGGACTTGGGCGGTCTTCATTCTAGTAGACACCCGGGTACTATTGAGTTTTCGTAGTTAGGACCTTAGTTGAAATTTTCTATTGTTAATAAACAACTTAGGCCTAAGCGATCGAGTCCTAATTTTATTTTTATACATAGGATGTAGTTTAATTTTTGTAGGGACTAGCAAAAGAGAGGCATAAGGGTATGATGTAGACACATTTAATTAGGTTAAAATTCCTATTCATGCATGTTCCTAAGCTTAGATTTGCATTTCATATTATAAATATTGCATACATGCATCATGCTGCATTTTAGAATAGTTGTGTATATTTTAGGTTAATTATGTCCATTTTATGGCCAGGAGGGAAGGTGATTTATTTCGGGGCCTCGGATTGACGATTCGAATGTACGGATCTAATCAGGATAATGATCAAAGTCCAATGCCCTCGAGATTGTCCTAATTGGAATCTTGTATCACCTTATGCGATTTGAGGAAGATCAATGGCAGGGGGCAATGCGACATCGTTATGGGCTTCGGATGAAAAATCCAACCGTATGGATCGATCCAAAGCAACGATCACAGTCTGGCAACTCTAGAATCATCTCAATTCGAGCACTGTGGCACCCTCTGCAACAAAAAGAAGATGGATGACCTAGATGGCACCATCTAGGCCGCCCAACTTCAGCCAGCAGTACACCAAACCTTCTTCTTCATCATCTACATCATCTATTCCCAGGCATTGGATCTTGATCTAATGTCTGAGAAGCCTTCGCACCGAGCTCCTCTTCGCGACACAAAAGATGGCTTAACGCATTGGCTAAATGCTCTCCAAAACTCAGATGGCGCGAGGTTGAATCTCTCTGAAGCTTCCTTGCTGTAGCAATTGAAATTTGGCCACCGGATCTCCATCGAGCAACCGTGAAGCTTCCACGCGGCGCAATCCCATGGGTTAGATTCGCACGTGCATGCGATCATGTGAAATCACATGCGTGATTGTACGCGGGCGTGAACTTAAGATGTCCGCTGGTGTTGTCAGCCATCTGATGTCGATCCAGTAGTGCTCGCACCTCTCTTCAACGACAGTGGTACGCGCCTTCAAAGGGCGCGATTAGCCGATGCGTCTGAGCCTTCAGATCTTGATCGAATCGCAGGGAGGCGGTCCATCAGATGCCAATGGGGATAGAGCACGAGCACCAGCAGGCTTTAGCAACATTTGCGGCATTGGTTGGCACGGATCTTCAGCGATACATTTGATGTCGCTATAGCCCTTGGACGGATTTCCTCCTTTTCTCTCAACTATAAAAGGACCCCTACACCTCCCCTTCTTCTTCATCTCTACCTACTATACTCCCACCTACTCCTAAGCTCTAGTAGCCTACCAAAGCTCCCTTAGAGCTTATTCCCAAGCTCCAAAGGTCTCCTATTAGTGTAATGCTCCTATACCCCACCAAATATTCGTCCTCCATCTCACTACCTTCATAAGTAGCCTTGGAGCCATCCTCCCACCTCCATTCCAATAGAAGATCACCTCCATCTCCACATCCCCATTCCAAAGCCTTGGCGAAGCATTCCTTTACCTGGCATCCTCCTGCATCTCGCCTCCATTGTCCAGCACCCCAATCTCTTTGTCCAAGCTGCCGCCAAGCACCGTTGTCTCACCAAATAACCAATTTAGGAGATTTCTTCTCACCCCTATCTCTTTCATATTTTAGCATATTGTAATAGACATTGAATGACATTATGATATATCATATTTGTTTCTCCACTTTGTAAAGTTATGTTGCTTGCCTCTTTATTGCAAAAACACCAAAAAAATCATAAAAACTAAAACATAAAAAAGAAACAACATGAAGCACAGATTTCAATGAAAGTAAACGTCGCCTCCCTATGTTCAATTTGGGTCTCCCTTGGAGTTTTGGTTAAAAATTGTATTTGGTAACGTGTTTTGCGAACTACAATGACGAGTTCAAGAATCCCTGATTTTACTTCACCAAAACATGTGCATCACCTTTCCTAAATGGCTTCAACCACTAGATCCGGTAAAAATTCCATGGATCCCAGTGAGGATTCTGCTCAGCATTCCTCTAATTTTTCTACTCCCTTGTCCCTACCAGACCAAATATTACCTGGATATGAGATCTTTATAAGCCTTGAAGTTGAGAAGAAGTTCTACTTACATATCAGCCAAGCAAAAATTATTGCTTACCATCTTCTCTTATTTGATTAACTAACTGATGTTGATGGTGTGAACATCAAATCTCTTTTTGATGCTCAACATATAACCATCTTTTCCTCCCTTGACTTTTCGATTGGAAAAGATATCAAAGGTTTTTATCCTTAGTTGATCTGTGTTTTATGCAAACTTAAGTCAATTCAAGATCAATCTAAAGTTGGGTCTTGTGTGCTCATGTTAAATCCATTTATTATTTTTGAAATTGTTAAAACTAATCTCTGTAGTCAATTGTTAGAAGATTTAGAAGAATGCATTCCTATTGAAGACTTTCATCGATCTCTCATTCTTCCTTAGCACTATGATCAACCATTTGCAAGCTTCTTTAGGAACAAACTTACCCTCTTGTCTCATTTTCTTGCTTGGGTAATTGATTGGAATATTTTTGGCAAAACTAGTGGGTACAGCCATTGCTCTTACCGCATTGCAATCTTGGTTTATTGATTCACATATAAGATCAAGGTTCATTGGTCGAAACTTACCCATGCTCACATGACTGATAGTCATTCTGGTTGACTTCCATTTGGTTTTCTCTTGTCTCATGTTTTTTGCCTTTATAAGATCAAACTGAACTTTTATCAACTTGAGACATCCAACCTATATTTTGACCAAAGCACTCTCCTTCGCATTAAATAGGTTGCCTCCCTTCAACCTAATGATGAAGATTCTGATGATGCACCTGATGATGTTGGTCCTTCCTACGTTGTTCCCTCTAAGGACCCCGACCATCCATATAATCTTGAATGTGATTACATAAGAGATGAGACAGACACGACATACTTAAAAGGCATTGGACTACTTCTTCAAAGACAGGCTGATGATTGCAAAACTTTTGCACAAGTACTTGATGGTATGCATTGCCAATTTGATCACTTCAAAAGCAACTTGAAGAAGGATCTCAAGTCTATCAAGAAAGCACTCAAGAAGCACCATAATTAGTCCTTTTAGTTAATTTCCTTTTGTAGACTTTTGTGTGTGTGTGTGTTATGTTTGCTAAACTCAATCTTTTGTGTATGATGCTAAACTCCTTTCATTTTTGTAGGTACTTAGCTATGAACCTTTCTATGTTGTTTGCTACTTTCTTCTAATGCACTATATGTTTATTTTCATGCTATGTTTTCATTTCTTATGTTTCCATGATTCATAACTCTTTTACTTCGCCATGCTATCTAGCTTGTGTGTTTCTCATCCCTAATTGCTTTTTGAAGTTTGTCAAAAAGGGGTAGAGAAAAGTATATGATACATCTATCTATTTATAATTTTCATATTTATTTACCATGCTTTAATTCATTTTGATAGGGGGAGTTTATCGAAATTATGTTGTCATACATCAAAAAGGGGGAGATTGTTAGTATATTAGTACTACATAACCTCATTTTGACATTTAACAAAATACATAATTATTATGTCATTTGTATTTCATTCTTGAAATGCAGGATTATCATTATATCTTTTGATGTAATGCAAGATGGATATTAGCTCAAGACGCTCTCAATATTTAAAGACACAAGCTACTTTTATTTAGTTTTAGATCTTTGTTGAAGAGCCTCTTTCACATGCACAAATACTTCAAAATTAGCTTTATTAATCATAATTGCAACAAATATTGCAGTACGTTCTCCTTATTATGTGTTTAATTAGCGAAATTTCAGTAGAGAAATTGTTATGTTGACTTTTATTGATGTACATTCTTTATGTGAATGTTACAAATTAATTTTAGAAGATTATTTGAAGCACATGTCTATTAAAATTGAATCTGTTCATTTTTTATGCGTTATAACCGCTCATTATCATTAATTTAAAAATAAATAACCAACGATCAATTATTATACCTATCATAAAATTAGTTGCATAATTCATTTTACTAATACTTTTATTAATTGACTAATTTATGCAAATTGTTGTCAGTATGGATTTCAAATTCGATTTTCTTATGCCTATAACTAGTTGAACATTTGCAATCCAACATTCATGACTTTTTAAAGACCTTAGCACTTCTATAAATACTCTCTTTGGTTCTTCATTAATATACACAACTCATATGAAATCCACTCCTATCTCTACTTGAAAAATCTTCACAGAGTACATTGTTCTCAAAAGCTCTCTCTCTCTCATGCAAAGCATTGTATTCAAAGCTCTCACAAGTGCAATCAACTAAACTCAATCTTGTTACATCCACGGTTAAAATCTTCAATTCAAAGGGAAGTTCTTCAATGAAGTAAAACTCTATACTCACTTTCAAACATATTTTCTATACTCTTAATGAAAGTTATTTTAGGGTATATTTGATCAATTTTAAGCTTATACTTATACTACAACATAATAGGCCTTTAGAGGCAGTTGAGGAATCGTCACTAATGACCTTTAACCATCTACCATCCCTAAAAGCTTTTTTGAGATGACTACCAAAAGTCATCGCTAAAAGATTCCTTTAGCAACGATTATTAGCTGTCACTACAGTTCAAACTAACTTTTGAAGTAACCATTACTTTTTTTTTATCACATTTATAACCACCGTAAAAATTGTAAGAAACCATCACTAAAGTTTAACTAACATTTTAAATGACTATTGTGTCTTTTTTGTGATGTTTACAACTGCCCCTAAAAATCATCACTAAAATTTAGAATAACATTTAAAATGACCATTTTACTCTTTTGAGATACTTGCAACTGTCACTAAAAATGGATTGAACTGTCAATAAAAATTTCTCAATCATTGCTAAAAAGTGATTCGAATGTCGCTATACCCTCCTATAACAGTTTCTAGAACAGTTAGTAATACCTGTGAATAAGGATAGTATCAACTTAAAATTTAAATTCACTTCCATTCATGAAATTCACACTTTATGAATAAGGAAATTGTAAGGAACCAAATAAGAACTCATCTTGTATTCTAGAAAGTAAGTAATAAAAGTAGTCTTTTACATGCATGCCAAATTCAAAAGAATCAAAGTTCCACACATGAAACTAAAAGTTACATATCTAAGCTATAACAAGGAAAACTATAATTCATTTCTTACTAAATCTGAATTAGACTAAGATTAGGGCGATACTTATCCTTCAACCACTCTTCAATCTATTCAAATTCTCCTCCATAAGTTTTTGATTGTGAAGGAGCTCTTCAATTCTTTTATTTGCTTCTACTAATTGTATATCTTGCGATGACACTGTTGCCTCAAGATTTTGATTTTCCTGTGATTGTCAAGAGGATCCATGACTTCCATACCAATTGGTGATTGTGGCTCCACGACCACCACACTTTACATGTCCAGGATGCTTATCTGGTAGGACTTTGCAGAATGCTTCCTTAGGAGATAGTGGTTCAACATTATGGCTTACTTCATCACCATCATTAAGAACTAGATTAACAAGCACCAACATCACCTCCTATAAGACATTTAACAAGGACATTTTAGCATTAATGTAAAATTGTTAATTTAGTTTTAGCATTGAAAAAATCTAAAGATAAATATAGTGAGATAAAACCATAAACCATCAACTCATTTCATTTTGGGTATCAACAAAAGTACAAACACCTCAATATGGCCTCAAGGTTGCATCGGTCAAATGAAAGGAAAGTAGCACACCCAACCATATTAACATATTCATTTCCATTTTTCTGTAAGGATTTCATATTCTTATTTTGACAATTGAAAATGGATCAAAAGAGTATGAATCCGATTAATGGGGTGAGACATATCTTATCAAGATATAAACGAGTGAAATAGCCATCACATGAACAAAAAAAAATCTGGTGATTTCTAGTTATTTATTAGTAAATCATGGCCAAAGGTGAGATGCCACTATAAATTTCAACAAAATCCCAAATTCATGTCAAGGATAAACTTCTAATATATTTTTCTAACGTAGAATTTAGTTAGCAAATAGTGCTTCATTGCGGTGTAGTGGTTGCAAACATTGGATCCATAATCCAATGGAACACATTAATCAAGAATTACTTATAAACACTACAATTAATCTAGAATATATGCAACTAAAAAGGTCTTTTTGTTATCCTACTATTTAACCCACAAATAATTCTATCATGTTATGTTAGAAGAAACTTACATGTAATTGCAAGAAACCTACATACATGAATAATAAACATAAACTGACATATTCCTCTTGACATTTTGGATCTATCCAAGAGATGCTTCCATTGTCTGCCTTCTTACTTCTTGATAATAAATTTACCTCCATTCGATTAAGTTCACATCCCTCCTTTTCGTATTGCATCAGGTAACCAACGCATATTACTATTAAATAAATGTGAAAAATAAATGAATAAAAATCCAAATTAGTAAATAGTTCCTTATAAATTCACAAGGCAATTGATTTGAGCTTTTCCTACCCAATTGATGGGTAGGTTGGATGGCCTTTATGCGATTTTCAAGATTTGTTTAGCCTCTTCCTATTTACATATATAATTGATTATGCATTATAAATCTCAACTAATTAACAAATAAATATTGCTTAATTTATTCCTTCGCCATGTCAAGTGTCTAATAATCAACAAGAATGTTCCAATCCGTCGATTATACTCTTGGAGGTATATTCCAATGTACCTCTGGCAAATCCTTATTTTTAAAGTACTTAAGAACAAAAAGAAGATATTATTAATATGATTTCAAAATGAAAAATTCAATCAACCTAACTAAAAAAGTAATTATATACATTCTCTTTCAACTTTTCCCTATTCTTTCTATTTATGTCTCCTACTTGCTTTAAAATAGCATTATCATTGAATGTATTTCTCTCCCATGAATAAACAACCTGCAATAAATATAAATCTTAGTTTGAGTTAACTTTTTTACAATATTCAAAGTTTAAATATGATTTGGTTGTTTTTACCTCAACCACCCATAAAAGACCGTCCCTTTGCACACTTGTTACATCCCTCCAATGTAACGTATAGGAATGTGGGAACATACAGTCCCTAACCAACTAGCAAATTTCTAGTGATTTGGTCCTACAACAATACCTTTCTTGTCGAACTTCAAAGGATGACGCTCTCCAGGAGCCTTATACTCGAGGTCCCTATTAATAGCTTTTCCCCTACCACGTTGTACTATAAAAGAAAAAAAAAGGTTAATTATTTTCATTAATGTAGCAAATAAAATAAAACAAAGATATTCATAAATGCAATCACATTATACATTTAGAAATGGAACCCTGAGGGTCATGATAGGTACTTACTACACATTTTTCACGTCAAGTGCTCACCATTCGCATCGAAGTTAACATCTGATTATACAATGAAATAAATATAACATTGCATGTGAAACAATAAAAAATAAATAATAAAAAACAACTACAAAGTAAGATTTTAAGTACCATGATTTATCCACATCATTGTGTGAAGTGCCTCGAACTGAAGTAATGTGAATGTTAGTTACATTAGTTGGAGTCATTGTGTCATCAATTGTGTCTTCTTGGTAAGGTGATGAATCATTTGCCAATTCATTAGGTATATTCGGCATATCATAATAGTCTCTTGGCATGATCCTAATCGGTATGATCCAATCCCGTCTCTTGTTATATGGAACAAAGAATACGTACTCTACCTGAGAGGCTAATACAAATGGTTCATTTGTTCACAATCTTGCATTTTTATTTAAGTTGAGGATCTTGTTGTCCTCTCGATACCCATTATTTTTACTATAAACATCGAACCAATACATTGATATAAAACTATATGTTGATCTTGTGAAAAACTTATCTTAATAATATCAAGAAGTTCACCATAGAAGCCATCATAATCTCCAAGTTGGGAGGACTTTGCTATCACATTAGAAAGTTTGTGTTTCTTTGGTTTCATCAATGGCTTTTGGATAAAATTGAAATCCGTTGACAATATATTCGTTATGCGAAGTCACATAAGCATACGATTTCTGTGCCAATATATTAAATTCAGGAGACCATCTCACATCTTTTGATAATTTTAGTTCAACTCTCATACTAAACCATTGAATGAATTCTTTTTTTATGCAACCGAATTGATGTTCAAACTCTTGAATAAATGGATCTAATTTAGGCACCTGCATTAATACATATAAGTGTGCCGAATTTCTATCTTCATCAGACATCTGCCTTTGCTGTGATTGATCGAAAGGTCCCCCTCTTTATGTGAAGATTGACAAATGAACTTCTGCATTTTCAATAGGACCACCATCATAGTTTCTCTTGATTCTATTAAAATGGTTCTTTGGACCATCCATATACATTACACAATAATTTATACATTCTTCTAATAGATAGCCCTTTACTATCGAACCTTTTAGGCATGCCTTATTGAAAACATAGTCCTTCAACTTCTTCAAATAATGCTCTATGGGATACATCCATCTATATTGTACTGGTCCAGCTATCTTTGCTTCATATGGCAAATGAACGACAAGATGAATTATCACATCAAAGAAAGCAGGTGGAAAGATTTGTTCCATCTTGCACAAGGTAATAACAATATCTTCTTCCCATCTTGATACTAAAATTGGGTTCAAAACCTTAGAACATACAACTTTGAAAAAGCAGCTCAGCTCTAATAATGGTTGAAACACATCATTTGGCAGTACACCATTGATTGTTAGTGGAAACAAAACTTGTATAAATATATGACAACCATGGCTTTTAAGAGAACTTATTTTTCTTCTTGCAACATTTACACATCTTGATATTTGTGAAGAATATCCATCAGGAAATTTAATGCTTGATAGAAACTTAAATATTTTCTATTTTGCATCTCCATTTAGTATAAATTGCATCCTCCAATCTAAATTTCCCATTTGATAGACTCTTTGGTTGCAACTCAGGTCGTATACCCATATCTTGTAAGTTTCATCTTACCTTCAAAATATCTTTTGGGTTCCAAGGATGTTCTCTATTACATTTTCTTCGGTATGCATAATATCAAGATTGTGGTGAATTCGAAGATGTTGCTAATATGGCAATTCTCTAAAGAAAATGCTTTCCTTCCTCCATCGATAACAATCTCTAATCTTTTGTGCATGCCTTTTCAATTCTTTTTAAAGGGCTTTCCAAGTTTAACATATCTAAGCTTTCTTTGTTCCATCCATGCATCCTTCCCTGATAATTGTTCTTTCATTACACATGAGATAGGTTTGCCATCAAAGTTTTGCTTGCAATCATTCTTTCACCATCTATGTCATATGGGAAGGAACTAGTGATGGCCCAAATAACAAAACTTCTTACTCTGTTGAAGCTAGGTACTATTTGTATCCTCCACACAAATAGGACATGCTTTTTTTCCTTTTGTGCTTCATTCGGAGAGGTTGGCATATGCAAAAAAATCACTGATAGTCCAAAGTAATGTCGTATGCATTGTAAACATTTGCTTTTGTGATGCATCATATGTTTGCACTCCTGTGAAACATAACAACTTCAATTCATTTAACAAGGGTTGCATATAGACATCAATTGCATTTCCAAGAGTGATAGGACCTGGAATTAGCAATGTTAACATTATAAATGATGACTTCATGCACAACCATGGAGGTAAATTGCATGTAATAACCATCATTGGCCAAATTGTATAACTAACATTCATGTTACCAAATGGGTTAAAGCATCACTTGATAGTGCTAATCTTAAATTTTGAGCCTCTGCTGCAAAGAGTGGATGCTTAGTATTAAAATTTCTCCATTCTTTACAATTAGCTGGATGATGCATCAGGCCATTTGTATCTTCTTTCCTTCCATTCTTATGCCAATACATTGATTTCTCAAAATGATTTTGTCGGTTTGGATTTGATGACCGGGTTTTGGTTTTGTTATAACGTTGTAGTAAAGCCGGTTATTACCAACATTTCAAATATAAATTTTTTACTCGGAAAATAAAAGAGTTCCCGAGGTCGAACTCAGGGAGCAAGTCGTATTCTAGAGATATACATGTTTCTTTTACAAAATAAAGAAAGAGAGAGGGAAAGAATTTGTTGTTCTTTTCGTTTTCTCCTCGTGATGTTCTTCTTTCTTTCTTTTCTTCAGATCTCCTTCTTCTTCTTTGTTCTGCAGAGGTGATGTTCCTCTTCAGATCTCCTTCTTCTTCTTCCTTGGTTTCTGTCTTGGCCTCTCTTCTTCTTTTTCTGCAGTCTCTTCTGTGAATGTTTCTTCTTCCTTTCTTTCTTCAGATCTCCTTCTTCTTCTTCTTCGTTCTGCAGAGGTGACGCTCCTCTTCAGATCTCCTTCTTTTTCTTCCTTATGGCTGCAGAGCTTCTTCCTTCAGCTACTAAGTCTTCCTTTCTTCTTCTTCTGCTTTGGCCGTTGCTCTTCTTTTCTTTCTTTCTTCAACCTGCCTTCTTTCCTGCTCTGGCTGCTGACCTTCCGTCGTCTGACCCGATGCTTCGACGACTTAACTATGCATTTGCTACAGTGCAGCTCCTTCTTCTTCCGCGGGTCTTCTTCGTCGCCTGCGCCTGCACACTTCAGAGTTTCTCGTCAGAGGCAAAACCTACTCTACCCTCCCCCCCCCCGCGTCTCTCTCTCTCTCTGAAACCACTCTTGGGCAAGCTCTCCCAGAGCTACCGGGTAACCGGGTTCGGATCAGGCCCGGGTCCAGGCCCACCGGCGTGCGTGGTGGGCAAGGAGTGTAGGTCAGTCGAGTCGGGTCGGGTCGGTTCGGGTCAGGTCCGCGGGGCGTGAGCGCGGACGAGACCGGGTAACCGGGCGGGTGAAGGGGACCTCACCCCGTGTACTGAGGCAGTAAGGCTACTGCACTTTTGCATCTTATGTCGCTGCGGCTCTTCAGGCGTTTCCGAGGTGGGACTAAACGGCCCACCTCAATTGCGCGCCCGCAGCGGGGAATTCAGCAGGAGATGGCGGCGTCACGCGGAGTTTTCTTCCTCAGCTGCGAACCTGGTGTTTTGCCAAAACTCCTCGCAAGGCCTGGGAGTGAATCTGGGCTTGGCGCTGAGCGTGGCGCGCCTGTAGCTGCAGGCGGAAGCAGTTCCTCCTGCGCGTCAATGGCGGCGGAGGTCGGGTGGCCTGTTCAGAAGAAAACGGCCTCTCGGCCTAATCAGAGAGTGCCAGGAGCTTCGCCAGGGTGCGGCGAAGCTCGTGTGGGTGGTGGCGAGGCGCGGGGCGGCGTGCGAGGGCTGCCCTAGGTCGGACTGTGGGTCGGAGGATGGGTCTGTTCGGTGGAGTTGCAGAGGGTGATGTGGGGGAAGTGGTAGGGCGGAGATTGATCAGGGTGAGGAGGCGGAGGTCCTGCGGTGGTTGGCGAGTCGTGTGGGTCGCTGAGGTGATGGGAGCGGCTTGCCGGAGGGTGGTCGGAGACGAAGGGGGTGAAGGTGGTCAGGGTCGGTCGAGGGCTTAAGTGAATAAATTGAAAGCGGGGAAAGAAAGAGGAGAAGAAGGGGAGTGGCTCTAGCTTACTTGCAGGGACGAAAGGGGAGGAACAGGGCGACAGTCATATCGACTGTCGCCGGAGAAGACGATGCTCAGGGAAAGGGACGGCGGCGAGCAGAGAGCCGGAGAGGCGCCAGCTGGGTGCGGCGTGGCACGGGAAGAGCGGGGGAGGAAGTCTCTGCTGCTGGTATTGCGGCAGAGCGAAGAGGTGGAGGGGGAGGAAACCGCCGGAGCTGGTGAGCGTCTGCCGGAGGAAGAAGAGAAGAAAGTTGGGGATTTTCTCCGTCAGATCCAGGCTACCCTGGTCGGTGGAGCAGCGGGGGGTATTTATAGGGATGAAACAGGGAGGAAGGCGGAGGGAGACGACGTGTCTCCCTCGCCGGAGAATGGTCGGAAACACGAACCCATACCGTCCGTGCATTCGCACGGCCGGTATGGTGGGCTACAACGACCAGGGGGGTGTCCCTGCGACGGCTGACGACGCAGGGCACCCCCGGTTTACTTGCCAGGTCTCCCACCTCACCCTGCGCGGCGCCATGCTCCGCGCAAGGTCGCCGGAGCATGGTGCTGGCAGGTTTTTGCAGGAGGGACCTGATTGCAAAGAACGAAGGAGAGTTAGGGGCAAAAATGCGAGGGTTCAAAAGTTGAGGGCCAAAGAGTAAATATATGAGGACCAAAGTGTAAAGTCGGTCAAGGAGGTTTCTTCTTAGGCTCAAGTTTTTATACATGACTAATTAGGACCTAAGGAATCTGATGGTGAATTTCATTTTCATATTAAACCTTGTTTGATCGGTCAATTTGCGCAAAAACCCAAATTAAGTTATTAATTGGGCATGGTTCTCAATGTAGGTCAAAATGGGTTCTAAAGGCCAAATTGAAGGTTCTAAACCCTAGAGATTATTTTTCTATGAATTTTAGAGGGTTTATTCTATTTTTACTTTGCCTCGAACCTTGTGAATTGAAGTGGGTTGTTTTAGGGTTACAGATTTATCATTTAGTTTCTTGGAATTGCTGTAGCCCTTGCTAGATCATTTCATCCCACTTTTATTCTTATTAAGCTGCTTTGACCTATGTTTGGGCCCTGAATTACCCTGTATGCAGATTATACTGGTGAAATTGCATTTTTACCCCTTATAACTTGTTTTCTCCTTAAACTCAGAATTCTCTGAGTTAAGCCTTTCCTTGAGTTATGTATTAGCTTTTATCCTTTGTATTGGGTCAAAATGAGCTAGTTATGGCTCATGATGAGGTTCTCATCATACCCCCATGCCTAGCTTTTGCTAGTCCCTTAGCAAAAACTTAAGGTTTCAACCCTTGTTCTAGACCATGAAGTTTTTAATAGTTTTAGATAAGTGCCTTTTTTATTTGAGCATAGATTAGGTTAGAATGCTGACCATAGGCCTAAAAGGTACTCTAGTACCAATCAAGATCCAAATCTGTCTAGCCTTAGCCTCAGTCTTTTAGCAAAGGTTTTTAAGGCCCACAAGAACTAACCTAAGGTTTATTGGACTTCATGGTTAAAGCACCCGTGCTTGAAATGATTTTAGCCCTGGCTCAGTTCGCAGTGCGTTTTGTAAGAGAGAGATAGAAAGTTTTTCTGTTTGGAGAGTTTTCTCTCTCTTTTTCTTTTTAGTTCTAGCCTAGGATTGGCTTTTCAACACGGTCTGTATCAGATTCCTTGCTCCCATCATCAATCCCCAAGGGTTCCTGGCGATCGATGCTTCGAGATAGCACCGCCCATGGCAACCCCCGGAACCCTGGCTATTGAGATTTCGAGATAATCCCATCCATGGTATTCCGTGGCTGAATCCAGACCCTGGCAATTGACACTTCGAGATAATGCCATCCATGGAATCTGAACCAGCAGAGTGCTTACATGCCCCCAGTAGGATATGTAAATATCCTAAGAGACAAGCACCGAGGAGATGATATTTTGTTACGCATCTTCGAGGGGATTTCCCGCCTCTCTACGCTGGGAACTCGTCCAAATCAACTTGTGTTGATCGGCCGCTCCTATTCTAGGTGTTCTTTTCAGATTTTTGCGACGCTTCTGCGTGATTCTGATTTTTACGCTTACTGAACCAGGCTGTGTGTGAGATTAGGGTGCTTAGGTTACTGAGTCCCGTAAACCAAAAATTAGTTAACGAGGCCGAATACTCCCTAAGCCTTAGACCTAATACTTCAGCTTTTCATTTTCCTCAACCTCTTGAGGAGTGTCCAGATCTTAATGGGTACTAAGAGTCTATTCAAGAATGGCTAAGGTTTGCATTCTTTACTAATCTTATTGTGCACTTTTGTTGAATGAGGTCTAGAACTTAGGTTAATTCCTTAGTTCCTTACTAATGACTATCACTTTTTCTCATATTTTTGTGCTCCTTTTTCCTTTTGTTTCTTTTCTCCTTCGCAAAATTTTCTTCTCTTTTCCTCTTATTCTTTTTCGATTTTTTTTTTTTTTTTTTTTTTTTATGGTGTTTTTTTGGCATATGTGAATTTTTTGTTTGAAACCTTTTCTTACAAGTTTTGCACTTTCATACCCCCCCATGCCTAAGATTTGCAATGCCCTCATTGTAACCTAGGGGGTCTTAGTTCATTCCTTAAGACAGAAATTTGGATGAGTGAATGGGTAGGGTTGAATTTTTTTTTTTTTTTTTTTTTTTTTTTTGCGGACGATTTCAAATCCCAGATGCAAACATCGGAGTTGGGGTCGGCTGTCTACAAGGGTGAACTTCGAGTGCTGAAAGGTGTCAGAACAAGTTTCAGGTTTTCAAAGAGAATGACGGGCTGCCTCCCGTTAAGCGCTGAGTTTTACGCCATTGGCTGGGCGCAATAAGCTCAAGGGGAAAGGAGGGTATAAGACGCCTCAGCCAAATTAGTAGAAGTTACATCAATGAACGGCTTGAGTCTCTGACCGTTCATGATGAAAGGTTCAGAATAGTGGCTGAGTGGACTGATTTCGATTGCTCCATTTCCAAAAACCTGTCGGACCAAATATGGTCCGACCCACTTAGATCTCAGTTTTCCTGGGAAGAGTTTGAGTCGGGCATCAAAGAGTAGGACCTTTTGACCAGGATGAAAGATCTTTCTCGAGATGTGTTTGTCGTGGAAGGCTTTAACCCGCTCCTTGTAGATTTGCGAGTTCTCGTACGCGTCTATGCGTAATTCATCGATCTCGCTGATTTGGAGTTTTCTGTGGGTCCCAGCCTTGGAAAGATCCAGATTACAGTTCCGTACTGCCCAATAGGCTTTATGCTCCAGTTCGACGGGAAGGTGGCATGCCTTTCCGTACACCAATCTAAAGGGAGACATGCCCAATTGGGTCTTGTGGGCGGTCCTATAGGCCCACAATGCTTCCGGAAGTCGGGACGACCAGTCCTTCCTGTCAGGTCGAACAGTGACTTGCAGGATTTTCTTGATCTCCCGATTAGACAGCTCAGCTAGACCATTAGTTTGGGGGTGGTAAGGAGTAGAGATTCGGTGAGACACCCCGTATTTGGTCATCAGTGACCTAAACTGAGCATATGTGAAATGGGTCCCCCCATCAGAGATTATTGCACGAGGAATCCCGAACCTTGAGAAAATGTGTTGATGAATGAATTTGAGAACGATTTTGTGATCACAGGTTCGGGTCGGTATGGCTTCGATCCATTTGGACACGTAGTCCACAGCCAACAGAATGTATTCGAAACCATCCGAAACAGGAAAGGGGCCCATAAAATCAATCCCCCAAACATCAAAGATTTCGCATACTAGAATCGGTTGCATAGGCATCATGTCGCGATGGCTCATGTTGCCCAAAGTCTGGCAACGACTGCATGCCTTGCAATGACTGTATGCGTCTTTGAACAGTGTGGGCCAGTAAAAGCCGCACTGGAGGACTTTTGATGCAGTTTTATGCCCGGCAAAATGGCCACCGCATGCCTGGTCATGGCAGAAAGAGAGGATATTGTTGACTTCCCCTTCCGGGACACATCTCCGGATGATCTGATCGGCACCTATGCGGAAGAGGTACGGGTCTTCCCAAATGTAATACTTGGCATCGGAGCGTAATTTGTCTTTCTTGGCCTTCGGCCAATCGGACGGGGTCTGATGAGATGCCAAGTAATTTACAATATTAGCAAACCATGGAAGGCTAGAACCAATAGTCAGCAGGTGCTCATCGGGAAAATGCTCAGTGATGGGTCCGGAAGGGTCTATTATTTCAGAAGGAAGACGGGACAAGTGATCAGCTACCACGTTTTGTTTTCCCGCTTTATCGCGAATCTCGAGGTCAAATTCTTGCAACAGCAAGATCCATCGGATCAATCGAGGTTTCGCGTCCTTCTTTGCAAGGAGATGCCTCACAGCCGTGTGATCCGAGTATATGATGACATGGGAACCCAGAAGGTATGATCTGAACTTCTCTAGGGCAAATACTACAGCTAGCAGCTCTTTCTCAGTAACCGTATAGTTACGCTGAGCCTCATCGAGTGTTTTGCTGGCGTAGTAAATGACCACAGGTTTCTTGTCATTTTTCTGCCCCAAAACCGCTCCTACAGCGAAGTCGGATGCATCACACATGATCTCAAAGGGTTGAGACCAATCAGGGGACTGTAGGATCGGGGCTTGGGTGACTCGGTCACGCAGGATTTCAAATGCTCGAGTGCATTCCTTGGAGATTTCGAAGGGAACATCCTTGGAGAGAAGAGTGGTCAGGGGGCGTGCGATTTTTGAAAAATCAGGGATAAATCGTCGATAAAAACCGACATGCCCTAAAAAGGATCGGATGTCCCTGATCGAGCTAGGCATAGGAAGGTGAGAAATCAGATTAACCTTAGCTCGATCCACTTGGATACTTTTCTCCGAAATTGAGTGTCCCAGGACAATTCCCTCAGGCACCATGAAATGGCTCTTTTCCCAGGAAAGAACCAAATTCACGTCGATGCACCGCCTGAGTATCTGGACCAAGTGTTGGAGGCAATCGTCGAATGATGCTCCGAAAACTGAAAAGTCATCCATGAAGACTTCCAGATAATCACCTACCATATCTGAGAATATGGCAAGCATGCATCGCTGAAAAGTAGCGGGTGCATTGCAAAGACCGAAAGGCATCCTTCGGAAAGCGTATGTTCCGAAGGGGCAGGTGAACGTGGTCTTTTCTTGGTCCTCAGGATGGATTGCCACCTGGTTATAACCGGAGTACCCGTCAAGAAAGCAGAAGAACCTATTTCCCGCTAGTTTTTCGAGAATTTGATCAATGAAGGGTAGTGGGAAATGATCCTTCTTCGTGGAGGAATTGAGTCGACGGTAATCTATACAGACTCTCCACGAGTTGGCTAATCGGGTAGGAATGATTTCTCCGGTCTCAGTCGTTATAGTGGTGAGTCCTGCCTTCTTGGGCACGACCTGAATTGGGCTCACCCAACGACTATCGGAGATCGGGTAGATGATCCCGGCATCTAACCACTTGATGATCTCCTTTTTCACGACCTCCTGCAGATTGGGGTTTAAGCGTCTCTGCATTTCACGAGAAGGTCGTGTGCCCTCTTCTGAATAGATATGATGAGTACAATAAGAGGGACTTATTCCAGTCAAATCATCGAGAGTCCATCCGATGGCTCTTCGATGTTGCTGGAGGACAACAATCAGACTGGCTTCCTGTTCAGGACTGAGGTTGGAATTGATGATCACAGGAAGGGTCTGATTAGAACCCAAAAAGATGTATTTTAAGTGAGCAGGAAGGGGTTTCAGTTCGAGGATGGGGTTTTCAGCAGCAGCGGGTGGTTCAGTATAGATGTGAGGTTCAAGGGTGGGAGTTACTGGATTGTTCACATCTGGGTTTGACTCCTCTGTTTGCGGGTCAAGATCTTTCTGTGGTTGATGAGGCATACTCAAGTCATTCTGGAGGTGTGATTCATCAACCAGAGTCTTGATGTCACAAATTTGCTCGATGACGTCGCAATTAATTCCTTGTTGGGCCTTAAATATATCAATTTTCAGTGTTTGATCTCCAAACTTAAGCTCTATTTGGCCCTCCTCACAGCTGATGTTGGCTCTAGCAGTAGCCAAGAAAGGTCTCCCTAGAATGATTGGTGTATCCCTAGGGTTCTCAGGTGCATCCATGTCTAAGACTATAAAGTCCACTGGAAAATAGAAATCCCGCACTCTCACGATAACATCCTCGAGAATCCCTTTTGGTGACTTTATAGATCGATCTACTAATTGTAATGTCACCTCGGTTGGTTTCAGCTCAGATTCTTCTAGATGGTCCAGTAAGGATGTGGGTATCAGATTTATAGATGCACCCAAGTCTAACAATGCTCTATCAAATTGGGTACCACCTATCTTACAGGAGATCAGGGGAGTTCCAGGATCTTTTGCCTTGGGCGGGAGTCTACTAAGGATTACAGAGCTGGCTTGCTCTGACAGAACAATTGGGCTCCCTCCCTTGGTTCGCGGCTTACGCTGGGGTGTACATAAATTTTTTAGAAATCGTGCGTAAGCTGGTACGTGGCGGATTGCATCCATCAAGGGGATGTTTATGTGGACCTGCTCAAAGAGCTTGACCAGGTCCTCCTCAGGGGCCACGGGTTTGGTGGTCTTCTTTCCCTTGGTCAGGGCCTCGGGAAACGGGATCTTGGTTGGTTCCTCTAGGATAGGTCCAGGTTGTGGATCTGGAACAGCGGTACCTTGGATAACTATCCTAGGGTCATGGTTATCAGGCTGGGAGTGGTTTGGATAATGCGGGTCTTGAGTTGTCTTACCACTACGTGTTGTTACAGAATTTAATCCGGCCTGATTTTGGTTTGGGTTTGGTAGGAGGGGTGGCTGCTGCTGAAATCCCGCACGAGAAGTTGAGGCATCCATCTCGTCCGGAGATGGAGCAGTGGGGGCCTGATAAATCCATTGAGCGTGGCCTAAATTTGGATTCATAACGCGCTTCTGGGTTGGCACGTTATTTGGGTTAGGAAGGGGTTGGGAAGGGAGTGTGCCTGGCTGGCGAGAATTTGCCAACTGGGCCAGTTGAGTTTTAACTTCAGTAAGCTCGTCCTTGTGCTGTTTTTGAATGGCCGCATTCGATTTTTGAATGTCAGCCAGAGTCTGAAGGATTAAGGACATTTGATCTTGATTTGGCCCTGATGGATAAGTAGGGTTGGGCCGAGGCTGAGGCGGCTGGTAGTGATGAGAGGGCTGTGGGCGGGACTGAAAAGGTGGTCTTTGGGTTTGGGAATTTCCCGCCCACTGAAAATTGGGATGGTTTCGCCACCCAGGGTTGTAAGTGTTGGAGAATGGGTCGTTCTGGATGGCGTTGAGGTCCTCGCAGGTCTGAGGAACCTCCTGAGAATCAGGGAAAGGAGGAATGGAGTTCCCCCGGCTGGTGAAGAAAGGATCGGATGATCTTCCAGTCCAAGAATCAGATGGGGATGGATATGGATCCATCCCAAGGGAGGATCGGTGGAGGATGTTTTGCACAGTCTCCTGTGTGGAAGGAGGTTGTGCAAAGGAGTTACGCGCAGAGGTGGCTCGCTGCAAGTGCTGAGTCAGCTCATCCACCTTCTTTTCAATGATTGAGACCTTGTCCAATCGACTGGCCATTAATTCCAGGTCGACTGATGCGGACAGGCCCTGCGTCTCATGTGCTCCCTTAAGATTCGTCGCTGCGCGGGTATTCGTCCTGTCGAATAATCCCATGGAGTCATTGTTGATGGAGTTCTCGCACATGTTTTCGAGAATCTCCCATACGGTGTCTTCATGTTGACCCATGATGTTTCCTCCGCAAGTTGCATTGACGAAAAGGCGGATGTCCTCACGGTGTCCCTGGTAAAAAGATTGGACTTGTTCCCATTTAGGAACTCCGTGATGGGGGCACTTTCTCATGAGATCCTGAAAACGATCCCATGCCTCATGGAGAGGTTCTCCTGATTGTTGAGTGAAGTGTGTAATCTGATGGCGCAAGGCGTTGGTCCGACCAACGGGAAAGAACTTTTTCAAAAACTCGGATTGAAGTTCTTCCCAAGTGTTGATCGGCCGGGTCTGAGTTTGATACCAATGGGCGGCCTTGTCCATAAGAGAAAAGGAGAACATCTTCATGAGAAGAATATCCCGATTTTGCGCATCTGATCCAAAAGTGTGGGCCAGATGCTTTAGCTGTTTGATGTGCTGGAAGGGATCTTCAGAATTAAGCCCATGGAATTTAGGTATAGCATGAATCATGTTGGGCTTTAGTTCGGAATCAGGTCCTCCAATCGGGATTCTGACTCGAGGCTCAATGGCCACCGCAGCAGGATTGTAGTGGTCCCGCATCATGGGACGCTGTGGTGGGTGCACGAAATTTTGGAAGAGGTCATTGAGTCGCTGGAGTTGGTGTTCCAGATTATTTTCTTCCTCAACTGGCTGAGCCATGATGGGGGAAGAAGAAGAACTTGGTTCTGAATCAGAAGAGAGAATAATGTGAGGGTGTTGCTGCACAAACACGGGCGTCGAGGCTTGGCCTTGACGAGAGCGAATTTCTAATGGAGGTCTTAAGGGTGGTCTTAGGGACCTCCTTCCGTACATGCACTGTTTGGAAGAGGTAAGTTTAGAAGGTGCTGGACCCAATCAAGACACCCAAAAATGTGTTGGGTGACTATAGAGGTGCGGGGCAGATGGACCCCTTGATCAGAAAGATCGTCCACCTGAGAATTACCTGGGCAGCCAGAGAGGGAGAGTCCCGCGAAGACCCCTACACGGTAGAGCGTCCCCACGGGTTACAGGGTTTCCCCCACCCGACCTCTCTTGTCACTGCGGTTCCAGGTAGACCAGAATGGGGATCTTGACCTCTTAAGTCTACCAATTTTAAGATCAGGGTGCTTAAGGTTTCACTTGAACTTTAGTCTTTTTAAGTGCAAAGAGTGACCTAATTTAAGGTTGGTTAACCCAAAGGGGTCAACTTTACCTCTTGTTTTCTTTGAGAGCTTTTTGGGTCCTTTCTTTTAGGGTCCAAGTGTTTAAAGAGAGAGCCAATTGTTTAGGATTTTTCTTGTTAATTATTTTCAATCAATGGCTTGGGCACACCTCTTTTGGATTTCCTCAATTCTTGATTAAGGGGTGTGTCTCTACTGAAATCCTAATGTTTGACCTTATGTTGGCTCTACTTGGTCCATTTAACTCTTTGTTGGGCAATTAGGGCTCAAGCAAGAATGTGTTAGCCCTTAAATACCCTTAATAGTGTGCAGGAGTGATGAGTTGAAAACATGCAACTCTTTATGGTTACTAAGTATGGAAGGCAGGTTAGCCCTATATTGCTTGCTCTTTTCTTTTCTTCCTCTTTAGAGTTTAGGGGTTAATAGTGAGAGGAAAAATTTACCTGTCTTCGGAGTGGTTGTCGTGTGGTTGCTTGTCTTCTTGAGTTCCTGTAGCTGCACAAAAGAGAGGAGATTATCAGAAATTAAAAGAAATAGGAATGTTTACCTCTAGAATAGCTGTTGCTCCCCGGCAACGGCGCCAAAATGATTTTGTCGGTTTGGATTTGATGATCGGGTTTTGGTTTTGTTATAACGTTGTAGTAAAGCCGGTTATTACCAACATTTCAAATATAAATTTTTTACTCGGAAAATAAAAGAGTTCCCGAGGTCGAACTCAGGGAGCAAGTCGTATTCTAGAGATATACATGTTTCTTTT
Source organism: Thalassia testudinum (assembly GCA_037157565.1). NCBI lineage: Eukaryota > Viridiplantae > Streptophyta > Magnoliopsida > Alismatales > Hydrocharitaceae > Thalassia > Thalassia testudinum. The sequence goes on from JAZHRO010000003.1 coordinate 28,927,531, forward strand.
ACAAAATAAAGAAAGAGAGAGGGAAAGAATTTGTTGTTCTTTTCGTTTTCTCCTCGTGATGTTCTTCTTTCTTTCTTTTCTTCAGATCTCCTTCTTCTTCTTTGTTCTGCAGAGGTGATGTTCCTCTTCAGATCTCCTTCTTCTTCTTCCTTGGTTTCTGTCTTGGCCTCTCTTCTTCTTTTTCTGCAGTCTCTTCTGTGAATGTTTCTTCTTCCTTTCTTTCTTCAGATCTCCTTCTTCTTCTTCTTCGTTCTGCAGAGGTGACGCTCCTCTTCAGATCTCCTTCTTTTTCTTCCTTATGGCTGTAGAGCTTCTTCCTTCAGCTACTAAGTCTTCCTTTCTTCTTCTTCTGCTTTGGCCGTTGCTCTTCTTTTCTTTCTTTCTTCAACCTGCCTTCTTTCCTGCTCTGGCTGCTGACCTTCCGTCGTCTGACCCGGTGCTTCGACGACTTAACTATGCATTTGCTACAGTGCAGCTCCTTCTTCTTCCGCGGGTCTTCTTCTTCGCCTGCGCCTGCACACTTTAGAGTTTCTCGTCAGAGGCAAAACCTACTCTACCCTCCCCCCCCCGCGTCTCTCTTTCTCTCTGAAACCACTCTTGGGAAAGCTCTCCCAGAGCTACCGGGTAACCGGGTTCGGATCAGGCCCGGGTCCAGGCCCACCGGCGTGCGTGGTGGGCGAGGAGTGCAGGTCAGTCGAGTCGGGTCGGGTCGGTTCGGGTCAGGTCCGCGGGGCGTGAGCGCGGACGAGACCGGGTAACCGGGCGGGTGAAGGGGACCTCACCCCGTGTACTGAGGCAGTAAGGCTACTGCACTTCTGCATCTTATGTCGCTGCGGCTCTTCAGGCGTTTCCGAGGTGGGACTAAACGGCCCACCTCAATTGCGCGCCCGCAGCGGGGAATTCAGCAGGAGATGGCGGCGTCACGCGGAGTTTTCTTCCTCAGCTGCGAACCTGGTGTTTTGCCAAAACTCCTCGCAAGGCCTGGGAGTGAATCTGGGCTTGGCGCTGAGCGTGGCGCGCCTGTAGCTGCAGGCGGAAGCAGTTCCTCCTGCGCGTCAATGGCGGCGGAGGTCGGGTGGCCTGTTCAGAAGAAAACGGCCTCTCGGCCTAATCAGAGAGTGCCAGGAGCTTCGCCAGGGTGCGGCGAAGCTCGTGTGGGTGGTGGCGAGGCGCGGGGCGGCGTGCGAGGGCTGCCCTAGGTCGGACTGTGGGTCGGAGGATGGGTCTGTTCGGTGGAGTTGCAGAGGGTGATGTGGGGGAAGTGGTAGGGCGGAGATTGATCAGGGTGAGGAGGCGGAGGTCCTGCGGTGGTTGGCGAGTCGTGTGGGTCGCTGAGGTGATGGGAGCGGCTCGCCGGAGGGTGGTCGGAGACGAAGGGGGTGAAGGTGGTCAGGGTCGGTCGAGGGCTTAAGTGAATAAATTGAAAGCGTGGAAAGAAAGAGGAGAAGAAGGGGAGTGGCTCTAGCTTACTTGCAGGGACGAAAGGGGAGGAACAGGGCGACAGTCGTATCGACTGTCGCCGGAGAAGACGATGCTCAGGGAAAGGGACGGCGGCGAGCAGAGAGCCGGAGAGGCGCCAGCTGGGTGCGGCGTGGTGCGGGAAGAGCGGGGGAGGAAGTCTCTGCTGCTGGTATTGCGGCAGAGCGAAGAGGTGGAGGGGGAGGAAACCGCCGGAGCTGGTGAGCGTCTGCCGGAGGAAGAAGAGAAGAAAGTTGGGGATTTTCTCCGTCAGATCCAGGCTACCCTGGTCGGTGGAGCAGCGGGGGGTATTTATAGGGATGAAACAAGGAGGAAGGCGGAGGGAGACGACGTGTCTCCCTCGCCGGAGAATGGTCGGAAACACGAACCCATACCGTCCGTGCGTTCGCACGGCCGGTATGGTGGGCTACAACGACCAGGGGGGTGTCCCTGCGACAGCTGACGACGCAGGGCACCCCCGGTTTACTTGCCAGGTCTCCCACCTCACCCTGCGCGGCGCCATGCTCCGCGCAAGGTCGCCGGAGCATGGTGCTGGCAGGTTTTTGCAGGAGGGACCTGATTGCAAAGAACGAAGGAGAGTTAGGGGCAAAAATGCGAGGGTTCAAAAGTTGAGGGCCAAAGAGTAAATATATGAGGACCAAAGTGTAAAGTCGGTCAAGGAGGTTTCTTCTTAGGCTCAAGTTTTTATACATGACTAATTAGGACCTAAGGAATCTGATGGTGAATTTCATTTTCATATTAAACCTTGTTTGACCGGTCAATTTGCGCAAAAACCCAAATTAAGTTATTAATTGGGCATGGTTCTCAATGTAGGTCAAAATGGGTTCTAAAGGCCAAATTGAAGGTTCTAAACCCTAGAGATTATTTTTCTATGAATTTTAGAGGGTTTATTCTATTTTTACTTTGCCTCGAACCTTGTGAATTGAAGTGGGTTGTTTTAGGGTTACAGATTTATCATTTAGTTTCTTAGAATTGCTGTAGCCCTTGCTAGATCATTTCATCCCACTTTTATTCTTATTAAGCTGCTTTGACCTATGTTTGGGCCCTGAATTACCCTGTATGCAGATTATACTGGTGAAATTGCATTTTTACCCCTTATAACTTGTTTTCTCCTTAAACTCAGAATTCTCTGAGTTAAGCCTTTCCTTGAGTTATGTAGGAGCTTTTATCCTTTGTATTGGGTCAAAATGAGCTAGTTATGGCTCATGATGAGGTTCTCATCAGTAGTCTTCGATGACATGAAGAGATGTTGTAATCTTGGAATAAGTGGAAAGTAACAAAGTTGTTTTTTTGGACAACATTTGTTTCCTCTGCTAACATTATCACTAAACTTGTATCTTGGTGCAAGACATTCTGGACAATATTTAAGCCCTTCTTTTTTCCTTCCAAAATAATATGCAATCATTCCGGCAAGCATCTATCTTTTCACTTTTCAATCCCTATACATGAAGGTGTTTCTTAGCATCATGCCAATTCGTAGGGAAATTCATAGGATGATTGTAACGACCCGGTTCCCGAGTCCCTACGAGACACGAGAACCGGACCGACTCGACTAATCCCAAGACCTAGTCGTCCAACGAGGAAGTAACCAAAAGACAGTAAAATAAACCACATTCAGCATGAATATAACTAACAGTAAGAAAGTACAGTAGTAAGGAAAGAAACTACTACAGTAGGTACCACCACAACAGTAAAACAGCATTTATCATATAACAAGAACTGCAGGTAAAGAAGGTACAGCGGAAACAAAAACTACTCACTAGAACAGAAACAAAAGAGGTACAAAAGGCTGTGGTAACTCTACTGGACCCTACTCGGCCCAGCGTCCTCTGCAGCCGCCGACCCTGGCTGCTCAACACCTGGTCCTGAAAAAGGTAACGAGTGTAACACGTCAGCAAAACGCTGAGTAGAGTGGCAAACTAACTAAAGGCAACAGTAAAGTGTACAGTAGCTGTTATGTTCTATTACTTCCTTTATTCACATCTTTCAATTTTTCTCACTATTTCAGTTATTTCTCAGATCCTTTACTTGATCTCGAATGTCCTCGTGGGATCGATCTTGATTGCAGTCTTTTCCAAAAGTAGAAGTAGCATGTGGTGCTCTCCTGGCCGGGAGAGTCCCCCGTGGTGATCCTACCCTCAGTCAACCACCCCAAGGTCACTGACAGACGTAACGGTGACTACGGCACGTGCGATAAACGCATAGGTAGCTAGCCCGCACTGGCACGCGGTCAGTCGTTTCCGTTAACGGGTGCGCCCAAAGCACAGCACGGAACCAGGGCAGAGCCCTCTCAGTAACAGGGGTCCAACCCCTCCACAGTAACCAAACCGGGGCCTTGCCCCTCCACAGTCCGCGCACCCTCGCCTGACTACCCTGGTTTGCCCTAGTGGGCCTAACAAGTCAGTGAAGGAGGCTAGCAGAACCCCAGGGCCCGTGGGGTAGCTAGTACTCTCCTAACACTACTAGCTCTCCTCGGTACTACGTACACGAGGGCCAACAAGTCGGTACAGAGCGGCCAATCCTAACCCCAGGTCCCTGGGGCGGCTGGCCCCACTCTGCACTAAACAGGTACAGGTACTTCCCTTGGTACTGCGTACCCAAGAGACAGTACAAACTACATCTCAGTTCCATTCCTTTTTCTTTCCAGGAGTTCCACTCCTAATTCCCCGTAGGGTTCCAGCTCTTTATCTCAGAACATCATATGTTTCACTTTCCAGATTCACGTTCTCAAAATCCATGATCTCAACATGTTTCTTTATTCATAACAGGCAGCTTTATATTCCTTTCCATTTTTTCAAGACTGCAGTATTATACATTCCACTAGTTTTTCCATCCTAAGATTCATGCCACATCCTAGGATCTAACATACAACTAGTTTTCCAGCCCTAGGATTCATGCATCACCTAGGAGCTATCATTCCATACATTTCTCATTCCTAGGATTCATGCAATGTCCTAGATTCTAGTTGTGGTTCCATACTTTAACAGATTTTAAAAATAACTTAAGCCACTCTACCAGGTACAACGGGAGTAATGGGGGCGTGATCGGGAATCCCGCGTGCCTCCGCGACTCTCAAGACTGCAACTGAACGAGATCCTGTCACAAGGATCAAACACAAGGAGTGTCTCAAAACAGTGTGTAGCTACCGTAGATGAGTAGAGGAATTAATTCTGAAGAGAACGCAACTCGAATCGCGGAAAACGGAGCCCGAACGGACCCTAAACGGGTTGAAAAAGACGATACTGTGCAAAATCAGACGTCTGGAACTCCTTCCAGACGTCTTAAAAAGTGGATCAGAGAATTACCTATTCAGCGTGGTTTCCCAGACGTCCAGAAGTCTGCGGGGACGTCTGCCTAGATCCCAGACGTCCGATGGTCCCTCCGGACGTCTGGAGGTCACTCCCGCCGTCTGGTACAACTTCCAGACGTCTGATTCGCAAAGGATGGCGAATCGCGAACCTGCGCACAGCCAACCCCCCTCCCTCAGTACGGTCAGTCGACAAGAAGGAAGAAGAAAGCGGACACTCACCTTTCAGACGTCTGTATGATCTTACAGACGTCGACCTTGCCGTCTGGCTATCAACCCAGACGTCTGACTCTGGAAATTTTTCCAGAATCAGAACCCTGCTCGGCCTCCGCTCGCGACGCCGCCCGCGTCGCACCTCGCACGTCTGCTGCTCAGCCCGCAGCAGGTCCTTCTCCGCGTCGCTCTGCGCCCCCTGCGCCCTCCGTCGGCCGGCCAAGCCGCTCCGGCGAGCTCGCCCTCACGGCAGAGCTCCGCCCTCGCACGCCGCACCTCCGCGCTCACTGCGGCTGCCGCTGCCGCTACCGCCCTCGCGTCCGCTCGCTCTCGCGCACAGGAAGGAGAAGAAGGAGGAGACGGTGGAGACGGGAGGGGAGGCGCGCCCTTTTAAGGCCGCACGAGGAGGAGAGAGAAGGTGGTCGCAGCGCGCCTGCAGCCGCAGAGAGAGAGAGAGGAATCGCAGGTCTGCGTGCACAGGCGCGCAGACGAATCTCCCGTGCGAACATAACTGTTCTCCAGACGTCTGTAAACGATCCCGGACGTCTGGTCAGACGTCTGGATGTGATCCCAGACGTTTGGTCCGACATCTGGGCCACCTCCCAGACGTCTTAAAAGGCGTCTGGGGCACGCGCTCGTTACAATATAACAAACTCAAAGGAAGTTTCGTCCCCGAAACTTGCGCCAACTAGGGTGCGGGGAAAAGATGTCCAAATAACCATAACAAACTCAAAGCGACCGAAGCCGGTCCGAAAAGACGTACCCGCGAAAAGCTCTGGGTACCGCTCCCGCATTGCCGCCTCAGGCTCCCAGGTAGCCTCCTCGTACCGCTGGCTCCTCCACAAAACCTTTACCAGGGGTACTTGCTTTCGTCTCAACCTGCGGATGGCTCGGTCTAGGATCTGCACTGGCCGCTCGGGGTAGGTCAGGTCGTCGCTCACCTTGACACTCTCGTGACTCAGTACGTGGCTGGGATCGGCTACGTACTTCCTGAGGTTGGATACGTGGAACACGTCGTGCACACCAGAAAGCTGCGGGGGAAGGGCAAGTCTGTAAGCAACGGGTCCAACCCGCTCCAGGACCTCGAAGGGCCCCACGAACCTCGGCGCGAGCTTCCCTCTCACCCCAAACCGCTGTAAGCCCTTCATGGGCGAAACACGAAGGAAGACGTGGTCCCCAACCTCGAACTGCACCTCTCTGCGTCTGCGATCTGCGTAGCTCTTCTGTCTGCTCCTAACAGTGCGGAGTCGTCTGTGGATCTGCTCAACTACCTCCTGACTCTGCCGGATCAACCTGGGGCCATCCTCCCACTTGGTCCCCACCTCAACCCAACTCAAGGGTGCCGTGCATTTCCATCCGTACAGAGCCTCGTAGGGAGCCATGCCGATGCTCGAGTGATAACTGTTGTTGTATGAAAACTCCGCCAGGGGTAGGTGCTCCTCCCAAGAGCCCCTCCAGTCTAGTATACAGGCACGCAAAAGGTCCTCAAGTGTCTGTATCGTGCGTTCCGACTGTCCGTCCGTCTGGGGGTGGTAAGCCGTGCTAAACCTCAACCTCATCCCCAAAGCCTGCTGAAACTCAGCCCAAAACTGGGACGTAAAGCAGGTATCCCGGTCGGATACGATCTCCCGCGGAACTCCGTGTAGTTGCACCACATCACGGATATACCTCTCTGCCAACTGTGCTGGTCCCAAAGTGACTCGGATCGGCAAGAATCGTGCCGTCTTCGTCAATCTATCCACTATTACCCAGACTGCGTCGTGTCCTCGCTGGGTAACAGGTAAGCCCACCACCAAGTCCATGGTGATGCTCTCCCACTTCCATTCTGGTACTGGAAGCGGCTGAAGCGGCCCTGCAGGCCTCTGATGCTCGGCTTTCACCTGCTGGCACACTAAGCACTGCTGCATGAACTCACCCACATCCCGCTTCATCCCTCTCCACCAAAACTCGCGTCTCAAGTCATGGTACATTTTCGTGTTTCCGGGATGTATGGTGAATCTGGAACCGTGTGCCTCAGTCAGGAGCTCTCTCAACAGCTCCTCGTCTCTGGGGACGCACAACCGTCCCCTCAAGCGTAACACCTGGTCTGTGAAAGAGAAGTCCCCTGGGTCCCCTGATAGTACTCTGTCGCGCAAAGACTGCAAGTACGGATCGGCCATCTGTCCCGTGATGATGCGGTCTATCAACTCCGGCCTGGTTTGCCATGTCATCGTCACTGCCCCACAGTACCCTCGTAACTCTAAAGGTCGCCAACTGCCCACCTCCTCCAAAAGGCTCCAACTCTGTAACTGTAGACTGGCCAAGCGTGCGGGCGCCTTACGGCTCAAGGCGTCAGCCACCACATTGGCCTTTCCCGGGTGGTAGGAGATGCTGCAGTCGTAGTCCTTCAGGAGCTCCAACCAACGTCTCTGTCTCATGTTGAGCTCCTTCTGGTGAAAAAGATATCTGAGGCTCTTGTGATCTGTAAAAATCTCGAAGGTCTCACCGTACAAGTAGTGCCTCCATGTCTTCAGTGCGAAGACAACAGCTGCCAACTCTAGATCGTGGGTAGGGTAGGTATGCTCATGGGGCTTCAGTTGCCGCGAAGCGTAAGTGACCACGTGACCCCTCTGCATGAGCACACCTCCTAACCCCTGCAAGGAAGCGTCCGTGTACACAACGAACCCGCCACTACTGTCAGGGATGGTGAGCACGGGAGCCGAGGTCAACCTCTCCTTCAGCTCCAGAAAACACGCCTCACAGGCGTCTGTCCAAGCGAAAGGCACGTCCTTCCGGGTCAACTGTGTCATAGGACGTGCAATCTGCGAAAACCCTCTGATGAACCGTCTGTAGTAACCTGCCAGTCCCAGGAAACTGCGAATCTCAGTGACTGAACGCGGTCTCTCCCACCTGAGCACTGCCTCGACCTTGGCAGGGTCCACCGCCAGGCCGTCTCCAGAGATCACATGACCCAAAAAGGTCACCTCCCTCAACCATAACTCGCACTTGCTGTATTTGGCGTACAGCCTGCGTCGTCTCAGAGTGTCCAGAACCATCCGCAAGTGCTGTCCGTGCTGCGTCCGATCTCTAGAATAGATGAGTACATCATCTATGAAAACCACCACAAACTGGTCCAAGTACGGTCTAAACACTCGGTTCATCAGGTCCATGAAAGCAGCGGGGGCATTGGTCAGCCCAAACAGCATGACCAAAAACTCGAAGTGTCCGTACCGGCTGCGGAAAGCTGTCTTGGAGACGTCGGTCTCCCTGATCCTCAACTGGTGGTATCCAGACCTCAAGTCGATCTTGGAAAACACCGTGGCACCCCGCAACTGGTCAAACAAATCGTCGATCCTCGGCAGCGGATATCTATTCTTGATGGTGACCCTATTCAGCTGTCGGTAGTCCACACAAAGGCGTAGGGTCCCATCCTTCTTCTTCACAAACAGTACCGGGGCTCCCCAGGGAGACGCACTGGGCCTCACGAAACCTTTCTCCAAAAGGTCCTACAACTGGGACTTGAGCTCTCGCAGCTCAAGCGGTGCCATTCTGTATGGCGCGGTGGAGATGGGGCTGGTCCCTGGTACTAGTGAGATCTCAAACTCGATCTCACGCTCGGGCGGTAGTCCTGGTAACTCGTCTGGAAACACGTCGGGGTACTCTCTGACCACCGGGATGCTCTGGAAGTCTGCCACGGGGCTGTGCTCTGCCACCACACAAGCTAGGAAGCCCTCACACCCCTGGCTCAAAAGTCTCGCCGCCCGGAGTGCCGAAATGCACCTGAAACCTCCGTCCACTGGCTGCCCGTGAAACTCGAAAGAAGGCAACTCCGGAATGGAGAAGACAATCTTCCTCTCAAAACAGTCTACCAAGGCGTGGTAAGCGGACAGCCAATCCATCCCCAGAATCACTCCAAAGTCCTCCATCTGTATCATAATCAGGTCAGCTGGCAGGCTATGTCCCCCGATGCTGACCCCGCAACCCGTGTACACCTCCTCAGCTACAAACAGCTGACCACTCGGACCTCTGATTATGAACGGATTCTCTAACAGTGTATAATCCTGGTCCAAACTAACTGCAAAACTGGCTGCGACAAACGAGTGCGTAGCGCCGGAATCGAAAAGCGTGTAAACGAGTCTGCCAGAAACTGAAACCATACCTGCTACCACGGATCCCGATGCTCTGGCGTCCCTGTGTGTTAGGGCGTTGATACGCCCCTCAGCTCTGGGTGCGGACGAAGCAGCCACACTCTGCGTCGGACGGGTAGGTGCTGGCCGGTACCCTCCTCGCGACTGCTGTCCTCCTCCTCGTGCCTGGGAACCGCGGCCTCCTGCATGCCCTCCAGTGCTCTGCACGGGAAGTATCTGCTGACCTCCTTCCCTAGATGGGCAGTCCCTCCTGACGTGGCCCGGCTGGCCACACTGGTAGCAGAGGGGAACCCGACTCCCGCCCTCAGTGAGTCCCTGCTGTCGGCTAGGCGGGGGTCCGGTGCTGGCGACTGGCCCCTGTCGAGGGCCCCCAAAGGCCGCTGATGGCCCTGCACAACGTGACGGCTCTCCTGCGGACGTCACGTGTCTCCGTTCTCGTCGGCCCTGTGAGAAGTCTGGCTGAAAGGGCCTCTTCCGCCCGCCGTCGGTCTCTCGCGCGGACGGGTTGGTCTCCTCGTAAGTCATAGCTGCCTCTACCACCCTCGAAAACGTCGGCAGCTTCAGGGGTTTGACATACCCCCGGATCGCAGGTCGGAGCCCCTCGGTGAACCTCCAAAGGCGCTCCTCCACAGTGGCTACCGCTGTCGCTGCAAAGCGGGACAGCTCCAAGAAACGCGTGCGGTACGCACTCACGGTCATCGTCCCTTGACGGAGAGTGTGGAACTCCCGCCTCCTATGGTCCTGCCACGTCTGGGGAAAGTACTGCTCGCAGAAGAGGGTGACGAACTGGTCCCACGTCGGCTCGTCCCTCTCCTGTCCCCGGACCGCCCTCCACCACCGGTGTGCCGCACTCTCCAGCTGGTACGTGGCAAAGGCCACGCGGTACTCCACCGGGGGGGCGAAGGGTGTCGAAGATCTTCTCCAGCTGCTCAAGCCAGTCCTCTGCCTCGGTCGGGTCCTCATCCCCCTTGAAGGAGGGGGGCTTCAACTTCCGGAACTGTCCGAAAAGCTCGAAGTGGCGCTGTAGGGGAGGTGCTGGTGCACCTCCAGGCGAAGGTGCCTCGTGTACAGAAGTGTCGGAGGAAGGCGGGGGCGGCAGGGGCCCATCCCCTCCCTCGTGTCCAGCGCCACGTCTGTCGCGTGGTCCCACAGAGGACTCCCCCTCTGCAACCCCAGGAGGAGGTGCTCGGGGCGGTGGGTGGAGCTCCTCTCGTACAATATCCCATATCAGTCTGGCGAGGTCCTGGGCTTGGACGCCAGGGAGTGGTGGCTGGTCCACCGAGACGTCAACGACAGCACGTCCACCTCGCCGACCTCGCCCTCGGCCGCGCCCGCGGCCAGTCTCGCCAGTCCCGCGACGAGGCATCTCCTGCAAGGAGACGCGAAACGAAATGGAAACGTCAAAACAGATGGTACCTAACAAAACTTCTAAGAGCTCATGTCAAGAGATATGTTGTGGTGGCTACTCTAGCTATAAACATGTGAATTGGTTATTTTCCAGTCAGTTGATTCACTTCTCGGGACGACCTTCCTCTGATACCATCTTGTAATGACCCGGTTCCCGAGTCCCTACGAGACACGAGAACCGGACCGACTCGACTAATCCCAAGACCTAGTCGTCCAACGAGGAAGTAACCAAAAGACAGTAAAATAAACCACATTCAGCATGAATATAACTAACAGTAAGAAAGTACAGCAGTAAGGAAAGAAACTACTACAGTAGGTACCACCACAACAGTAAAACAGCATTTATCATATAACAAGAACTGCAGGTAAAGAAGGTACAGCGGAAACAAAAACTACTCACTAGAACAGAAACAAAAGAGGTACAAAAGGCTGTGGTAACTCTACTGGACCCTACTCGGCCCAGCGTCCTCTGCAGCCGCCGACCCTGGCTGCTCAACACCTGGTCCTGAAAACGGTAACGAGTGTAACACGTCAGCAAAACGCTGAGTAGAGTGGCAAACTAACTAAAGGCAACAGTAAAGTGTACAGTAGTTGTTATGTTCTATTACTTCCTTTATTCACATCTTTCAATTTTTCTCACTATTTCAGTTATTTCTCAGATCCTTTACTTGATCTCGAATGTCCTCGTGGGATCGATCTTGATTGCAGTCTTTTCCAAAAGTAGAAGTAGCACGTGGTGCTCTCCTGGCCGGGAGAGTCCCCCGTGGTGATCCTACCCTCAGTCAACCACCCCAAGGTCACTGACAGACGTAACGATGACTACGGCACGCGCGATAAACGCACAGGTAGCTAGCCCGCACTGGCACGCGGTCAGTCGTTTCCGTTAATGGGTGCGCCCAAAGCACAGCACGGAACCAGGGCAGAGCCCTCTCAGTAACAGGGGTCCAACCCCTCCACAGTAACCAAACCAGGGCCTTGCCCCTCCACAGTCCGCGCACCCTCGCCTGACTACCCTGTTTTGCCCTAGTGGGCCTAACAAGTCGGTGAAGGAGGCTGATAGCGAAAATACGCGGTTTGTTAAAATACGTCGTTGTAACGCGTAAATCCGCTTTCGCTCTTAAATTTATAATCCTAGATAGGGAAGTATCTAGGGTCGTCCAAGGAGGCAATATGGTTGCAAAATTGATTCTCTTTCTTGGAATATATCTCAACTTTCTTTTGGTAATTTTCAATATACCATTTTTTTTTGTTTTTGAACTAAGGCAACATGCGAAATTATGGCGGGAAAAGTGTTTACACTTCCAATTAAGTAAACTACTCTAAAGTGGCAAGTAGAGCCTCTCCCTAAGCTCACTCTAAGCAAGTGGAGGCCTAGAATAATTAGGGAGAGGAAGTGAAGAATGCTGAAAATAAGCAAATAGAAATGCAAACAAGATATGCGAAGAAGGCAACTAGATAATTGATAAAGTGTTTAACAAAAATGCCTAGTAGAGGAATGCTTCTACTACTAGATAATTGAAATAAAGAAAGAAAACACAAATCCTCTAAATAGATGGTGAAGAAGAGGGCTTCTTGCTCCAAGGTTGGTGGCTCCCAAGCTTGAAAAGAATCCTTCAACTCCTTCCTTGCAGTACTCCGCCAAAGTGATGACCTCCAAGGCAAGCCCTAAGGGGGCGTGCCCTAAGTTTCTCTCCAAGGGTGGACGTCCACCCTAAGCTTTTCTCCTTTGCCTGGCCGTCCTCCTTGAAGTGGGAGAGTCCTCCTCCTTGGCATGGCTCAAGTTGAAGAGAGTGGGGAGAAGAAGGCACCAAAAGGGCTGGTGATGTGCCCCTTTAATCTCCTTCTCTACTCCTTCTTCTTGGCCGTAGGTATAGGTGGTTTAGGTAGAAAATATACTAAGGGAGGATGGGAATTATGTGGTGGTAGGGTAGGGTATTATAGGATGGGAAGGGGGGTGGTTATGGTGTCTTTTTTTGAAGGGAAATGAAGGGGTGCTTGGTTATTTTTGGAGGGAAAAATGGGAGGGAAATGAAGAGGTGCCTTGGTTTTCCCTCCAAATATACCTTCTAGAAGGAAATTTTGGAGGGAAAAAATGGAGGGTGGAGATGGGCTTTGATGGTGGATGTAGGGTGGTGATGGAAGGGATAGTTGGCACCAAAATAAAGTAGGAGTAGGTGATCTTTTTGTTGGAGCTTAGGTAGTAGGGTAATAGGTTTTGGTGCCATGGAGGTGGACTAGCTAAGTTAAGCAGCTTAGCTAGCTTAGCTAGTAGGGAGTAGAGTTGGAGGCATTTGGAGCTAGGGTTTTCAGGGAGGAGCTGCGGAGAAGAAGTCTGGAGTTGGAGCTGGAGCTGGCTGCTGCTGAAGAGGCTGGCATGGGGCTACTTTAGCTGGCTTAGCTTGCTAGTTCTTTGCTAGTTGCTAAGCCAAGATAAAGTGAGCTAGCTTCTACCAAAATGAGCTGAGGTGAGCTAGGTCTGGTGCTCCCGGGGAGAATCAAGCTGGTTGAGGCAGCTAAGGTAGCTTAGCTCAACTGAGTTGAGCTAAGCTGAGTCCCCGGGAGCTGGACTTGAGCTTCCTGAGCTAGGATGAGTTCTTCTTCAGCTGGATGGAGCTGAGTGGAGCTGGATGTAGCTGGATCTGAGCTGGGGTGAACTCCTGTCAACTTAGCTGAGCTAGCTAGAGCTCCCTGTGGACTAGTGGGAGCTGAGATGAGCTAGACTCAGCTAAGTTGAGCTGGATCTGAGCTGACTTGAGCTAGGGTGAGCTAAGGTGAACTCTCTTGAGCTGGCATCCAGCTGAGATTAGCTGAATGGAGCTAGGATGAGCTAACCCTAGTTCAAGTAAGCTAGGTTCCAGCTGCGGTGAGCTGGGTTAGGCTGAGTTCCAGCTAGTCTGGGCTTCTTCTTCACCATTTGCCTTCTTGAGTGCTAGGGTTTTAGGGATCTATATATCTGTACATCCCTAACACTCACAAAAACATATTAAAAAGACAATAAAAAATGCAATGCATGCCTAACCTATTTAATGCCTAAATGCAGCCCAAAAACCCGTTTGCGGAGTAAAATCCTAAGAGCTAGGTTTGTTTTAATGCATAAGAATGATGATAAACTGACGTTTATCAGAGGCTAGCAGAACCCCAGGGCCCGTGGGGTAGCTAGTACTCTCCTAACACTACTAGCTCTCCTCGGTACTACGTACACGAGGGCCAACAAGTCGGTACAGAGCGGCCAATCCTAACCCCGGGTCCCTGGGGCGGCTGGCCCCACTCTGCACTAAACAGGTACAGGTACTTCCCTTGGTACTGCGTACCCAAGAGACAGTACAAACTACATCTCAGTTCCATTCCTTTTTCTTTCCAGGAGTTCCACTCCTAATTCCCCGTAGGGTTCCAGCTCTTTATCTCAGAACATCATATGTTTCACTTTCCAGATTCACATTCTCAAAATCCATGATCTCAACATGTTTCTTTATTCATAACAGGCAGCTGTTAATTCAAATTACAGGCAGCTTTATATTCCTTTCCATTTTTTCAAGACTGCAGTATTATACATTCCACTAGTTTTTCCATCCTAAGATTCATGCCACATCCTAGGATCTAACATACAACTAGTTTTCCATCCCTAGGAATCATGCATCACCTAGGAGCTATCATTCCATACATTTCTCATTCCTAGGATTCATGCAATGTCCTAGATTCTAGTTATGGTTCCATACTTTAACAGATTTTAAAAATAACTTAAGCCACTCTACCAGGTACAACGGGAGTAATGGGGGCGTGATCGGGAATCCCGCGTGCCTCCGCGACTCTCAAGACTGCAACTGAACGAGATCCTATCACAAGGATCAAACACAAGGAGTGTCTCAAAACAGTGTGTAGCTACCGTAGATGAGTAGAAGAATTAATTCTGAAGAGAACGCAACTCGAATCGCGGAAAACGGAGCCCGAACGGACCCTAAACGGGTCGAAAAAGACGATACTGTGCAAAATCAGACGTCTGGAACTCCTTCCAGACGTCTTAAAAAGTGGATCAGAGAATTACCTATTCAACGTGGTTTCCCAGACGTCCAGAAGTCTGCGGGGACGTCTGCCTAGATCCCAGACGTCCGATGGTCCCTCCGGACGTCTGGAGGTCACTCCCGCCGTCTGGTACAACTTCCAGACGTCTGATTCGCAAAGGATGGCGAATCAGTGAACCTGCGCACAGCCAACCCCCCTCCCTCAGTATGGTCAGTCGACAAGAAGGAAGAAGAAAGCGGACACTCACCTTTCAGACGTCTGTATGATCTTACAGACGTCGACCTTGTCGTCTGGCTATCAACCCAGACGTCTGATTCTGGAAATTTTTCCAGAATCAGAACCCTGCTCGGCCTCCGCTCGCGACGCCGCCCGCGTCGCACCTCGCGCGTCTGCTGCTCAGCCCGCAGCAGGTCCCTCTCCGCGTCGCTCCGAGCCCCCTGCGCCCTCCGTCGGCCGGCCAAGCCGCTCCGGCGAGCTCGCCCTCACGGCAGAGCTCCGCCCTCGCACGCCGCACCTCCGCGCTCACTGCGGCTGCCGCTGCTGCTGCCGCCCTCGCGTCCACTCGCTCTCGCGCACAGGAAGGAGAAGAAGGAGGAGACGGTGGAGACGGGAGGGGAGGTGCGCCCTTTTAAGGCCGCGCGAGGAGGAGAGAGAAGGTGGTCGCAGCGCGCCTGCAGCCGCAGAGAGAGAGAGAGGAATCGCAGGTCTGCGCGCACAGGCGCGCAGACGAATCTCCCGTGGGAACATAACTGTTCTCCAGACGTCTGTAAACGATCCCGGACGTCTGGTCAGACGTTTGGATGTGATCCCAGACGTCTGGTGCGACGTCTGGGCCACCTCCCAGACGTCTTAAAAGGCGTCTGGGACACGCACTCGTTACAATGATTCAATAACTATATAGAAAAATCTAGAACATCTGGCATCATTTTTGATGTTTCTTGATTCATCACCTTCATTCTAATCAATTTCAATAGAAAGCCTAAATGTGACATTGAGTTGACTTTAGGACAAATTAGAGAATTGGCTTCATTCAGTGCAACATAAAACTGACTACTTTCATCATTTCTCTCTTCATTCAATGAATCAGGATTAGGTCTACTATCATTTAACAAATCCATTATTTGATCATTGTTTTGTGAATGATTTTGTTTAGAGTCCATTATATGATCATCAAGTTCATATTGCCTTGACGATTGTCCTATTTCCTCTCCATGGGTTGTCCAAATTATATAACATGACCATATGCCATCACAAATGAGATGTTCTAACACAACTTCTCGCTCATACAATCATCCATTCTTACAATTTTTGCAAGGACAAAAAATCAAGGTTTTTTTGCTCCACTTCTATATGATCTTTGATCATTATGAAAAGCCCAATCTAAGAATCTCTTTACTCCGAGACTATATCTTGCAATATCAGTTTGGCACAAATACATCCATGAGTTATCCATTGGTACCTAAATCAATAACCAAAATGGTTAATAACTGGATTTCATGAAAATAGACTTAACTTATACGTAAATAAAGACATTTTTGGGTTGATGAAAACCTAGTACCTGCAATCAACAAAAGTCCAACCATTTGTTACACTTATGTGGAGAAACAACAAGGAAAACCTTCCATGAAGGGCCACTTAGTTATAAAATAGCTTTAGCCTAATTAGATGAGAATCTATTTCCAACCTAACGGCAAATGGTGGTTGGAAATACCATATTTAGAATTTTTTTCCTAAATCATGCCTTGAATAATTTTAGGCTAGAGTATACAACAATACTACTAGCATTTTGCCCAAAATTACAAGAAGGTTATATCTTAGTGGGTGAGGGGGAGAGGGGTGAAAATAATTAGTTGTGCGAATGTAAAAATTACTTGAGGTATAGCATCTCTTCACATCTGGATTTCACAAAATACTTGTTTCTTAGCCATAGCACTATTTTGCAAAACCTAGCTAGGTTGAGTGTTATAAGGTAAAAAATTTAGAAACCATACAACTACAAACTAGGGATAAAAACTGTAAAAGCAAACATGGCAGTGAACAATATGTTGCAATTAGAAAATAAGTCATAAATTGTTCATTCATCAAACCATGATTGATCATATAGAACCCACACTTTCTAAAAGTAATGTCTACTAACAAATGGATGTACTAGATATCATGGGAGGAAAATGCTTAAACATATTGCTTCAGGATGATTCATATTCACTTGTTGTTGTATGCCTTTATTGTCTAATTTAGTTAATGTTACAAATTAGCTGCTAATGCCATCCATACTGGTTGTGTCATCCATAATCTTAAACTATTCTCCACTATTTCTGTCACAACATATCAGTATAGAGGCTCATTTCTGTCAGTATCATTTACACTTCTTATTAGATTATGTTCTTGTTTCTGATGTAATTGGGATAGAAAAACCTCTGTTTCTCATATAATATGTGGGTTAAGGGATTATTATTTTGTCTAGTGACTACTTGGGGAGAGGAGTAGGTGTGGCAAAGTAAGGTGAGTCAATGGTGATGGAGTTTGGAGGAGTGAGGATGGCACTCAAGTCGAGACATCAATCAACAGAGTGGAGATAGGATGGGTTTTTCTTTTGTTGTTGTATTTAATGCGTGATAATGTATAGGCAATATAGAAAAGGAATGTGCATAGAAATAAATGTTAATATTACTCTTCATTATTACTGGTATAAGAATTTACTAATATAAAATTAATCATAGTACCCAAATTATGTAGGGTGGAATAGAAATTTCCCCCCCCACTTGTGAGACAACATGTCCACATGTTATTTTTGAAGCATAGGATAGTGGATTATTCGAAGAATTTAGGGCCCAATTCTAGAATGGAAGATCTAAGTAAAGGTTTTCCCCTTAAAAAAATTTCTTCTCTAAATCAGCTATCTTTTTTTATATGTTTGTTTTTATTTACATTTTTTGTTTACAATTCAACCCCACTTATGCTAATATCATTTTCTATTCTTGATCTAATGATTATTCAAGAACCATAAGTGATGCAAAGTGGTTGGAAGAGAGATATAAGATTCTTAGGTAAGGTATAACCCATGTCTAGCACCTATGTGAAATGGATTTAGCATATGTACTTAATCCATTATGTTCAACCCTTAAAAGCCATGTCAATGGAGGTGTGATTTTTGATTTGGCTAGATGAATCTAGTGAGGTGCTAGGACCTAGAACTATCATCTTGAAGACTTTGAAAGATGAAACAAGTTCTACTAATCTTAGTGAGCTTTTTTGTGGAACCAACTTCAAATAGGAGCATCTTGAGACAAGATTGAGTAAGAAGAACGTGATCTACAAGATCAATTAAGCACAAGTTGTTTTTGACCGCCACCTGAGCCTAGAGTTGTTTCAAAATACCAACAAGACCTATATATTCAATGGCAAATAACATTGTATATATATTCCCCTAAAATTATTTTTTTTTTCAAAATAGCCATAGGACTTGTTGCACCATTGACTGTATGTTTCGACCTATTACTATTTGTTTTTTCCTTAAAAGTATATTCCCCTAACGAATACATGCCAAATAGGAAATAATCCATGCCAAATAACATTGTAAAAAAATGGGCCTAATCCTTGACAAATAGGATTCGTAGCCAATATCCATCATATGCAAATAAAAGTATATACTAATTTGCAATGTCAAAACCTAATCCATGCCAAATAACATTGTAAAATAGAGCACTAATCCCTTCCAAATAACATTGTGGTAACATTGTGGTTGTTAATAGGAACCTAATCCATGCCAAGTAGGACCTATAGCTGATGTCCATCATATACAAATGAAAGCATATACTGATTTGCAATGTCAAAAGTGAAACTCCATATCAAGATATCCTAATTTATTTATAATAACTAAAATAAAACCTGTAGCCAGTGATGGAGTGACATATGGTGGAGGAGATGATCAGATAGAGGGCATCATTAAGAGGGACTGCAAATACTGATTGCTGCGATGATAGGGAAATCAACGGATGTGGAGATGGAAGGGGCTAAAAGGACATGGGGTTGGGTGATTGAGAAGGGGGTTGCGCAAGCGATTGAAGGGGCTGGTCGATGAGAGGCAAGATGGTCAACGTAGGAGGACACACGATTGATGGGGCTACGCGATCGTGGAGAGGTGCTGCGACGATCGATGGAGCAGCACTACATTGACTGGTGATAATTGATCGAGAAAGGGGGGAGCAGTTGTGACGTGGATTGATCGAGAGGGGAAGTCTCGCATGACAGGAAGGGGAGTTGATCTCGTGTGAAAGTAAGTGGAAGGGTGATCTATGATCTGGATCACTAGTTAATTAGGGTTAATTATCATTATAGTAGTATAGTGTCACAATCTAGGAGGATGTCATTTTATTTATATATAATTTTACTGATTTTATTCTAGGTCATTCACTGGGAAGTAGTTATTGATATACATCACTCTCTATTATCCAAAATCATCTTTTATTCCAAAAATATTAGTTTTATTTACAAAAGAATGAGCTAGAATCAATATAATCAAAGAATGATCTAATCTAAGTTAATTATTTACAAAAGAATGGATGTTAGTAATAATGCCTCAAGAAAATACACAAAATAAAGGCACAAAAAGAAAATATAAACTAAACCATATACAAATGAATCAAATATAAGAGAAAGTTAATATACACAAATCTTGTCTAAAAAGAAACTCTAAACAAAGAAAAGACAAAATAATAGACTAAGTACTATTACTTATAGTTATGTACTATCTACTTATCTATACTTAACTAGCTATATACAATATACTATGTAATGCCTTAAAAACAATGCACAATCAAGGTACCACAAAATATATACACTCATACACTATACTTATATATATATACAACATTTATATACATATTCAATACTAATATATAATATTAATTTACAACATACTTATACACATAATATACATACACTCATGCAGTAGTTGCAAATACACTACTATATATATATATATACACATAAAACATTTAATATAACACATATAACACTAACATATTACCTTAATATACATAGCATTCATTTAACTTATATATAACACACACTTAACACAAAGTCATTTATAGAATACATAACACACAACTCACACACACACTGCACTTAAGTCTTTAGAACTCAACACTTTATTTTAATTTAACTAATTAGCCTACACTTGGTTCAAAAAGATTGGTGGACTTTCCACACAGTCTCAATGGCCTAGGGGCCGGAGCAGTTGCTACTAGGCCCACCCAACGAGAATCACCACTTGGCGGTCGAAGGCCACCCCGCAAGCCACGCCCCTAGTGGGTCACACGTTGTTGCATCTTAACTTATTGAGTTGTAATCTATAGGCTATACAGTTCAAGCACATGCAGTGCACGTGCACTAAGGGAGCCTAACCCCTCCGTCCTAGGCGAATATCTCTTAGGCACAAATCAATTTAAATGGAAAATACACTACAAAAACCCACGATGTGGGACTAATTGGAGCAGTTTATTAGCGTTGTGCTTAGCATGTGACCGTGGTTTATTGGGGATTTTTGGCCTTTAATTAGGGTTAAATTAGTGATTTAATTTACAAATAAATTACAAAATATTAAAGCTGATATAAAGGGCTATCGATTGGTGTAATTATTTTAATTTAAATAAATATGTAAATATATTTTAAACTTAGTTAAAGTTAGGGGTTTTTACACATTATAAATTACTATAATTGCTTCTATACAATATAAATTAATGTATAAGTTATTGAATTGAGACTTAATTTAGTTAATTTACATATTTACATGATTAATTAAGATTTTTAAATAATTTTATTAGATCTATTTGGGTTGTTACATACTTATGTACATAGATTATATAGCTTACATACAAATTATACAATTTACATAGTAATTTACATTATAAATAAGATAATAAAAAATAATTAACATAGGTTAAAGTATAGTGAACAAGAATACAGTATTATTTATTTCATTAGTTACTTAAATTACTAATCTACATTAATTAACTTAATAATAATATACTTTACTAACTTATATAAATATTTATATAATACATAACTAAATATATATAAAAAAATAAATTATTTTATATAATGCATACTATAATTAATATATTATGTAATATACACATATATAAGTGTACATGTATAGTTATAGATATATAAATATAAGTTATATACATATATTATAATTAGTTTTACAATATATATATATATAATAATATACCATATAACTTAATATAATTACTCATTATAACTTATTTACATATAAATAATATATACATTTTATATACGTACTTTATTTACTTATAACTTACTATATATTACTAACTTATGATTATATACAAGTATTTACACTATATACATAGGTAATTTTTATGGTTTTTGAGATTTTTTTTATTTTTATTTTTCTTTTAAGTTTTTAGTGAAGAAAGACGAGTGAAAGCTAAGGATGATGAGAGAAGATTCTTTTTGTGATTTTTGTTTTTGATTTTCTTTATTCAAAACCTGAGAAGTCTAGAACTTCTACAAGTATGTTTTCCTAACTAGACGACTCAAAACCTAGACCTAAGTACTCAAACACTTAAAACACACTAAAAACTCACTCAAGATACATTTCTTTTAATTTATTTATAGTATTTTTGTATTTCTCATGATTTTTACAAGACAATGCTAGAAAATGGCTCTAAAAAGATCTAAAATTGTAATAAGCCATGGAAATTAGCTAAAAATGCTGGAAATGAGGATCATCAAATTATGCACATCCAGATATCATCCAGATATCAATTAAAATCAGATTCAAACCTAAAAACTTGCTTCAATCATTGAATTGAACAAGTATGTACAGCTTGAACAGAAATTAGACTATCTAGTTACTGACAAAGATTTTCAAAATGTTTTTACATTGAAGTACAACTTATGTATGAGCCAAATAAAATTTATCCAAGTACATGAAAGCTTTTTAAGTGCAAATCTAACATAAAACAATTCCAGAACTCCATTAAAGCTCAATTTGTACTCATGACTACTTGAATCAAAGATTGGGAGGCTTGACTACCCTTTACATGATTGCTTTTGTCCAAGAAGAAGATTCAGTTATACAATAACTTGTTTCAGTGTTAGGAAACTTAGGTCCAAATCAAATTTCTCTCAAAAAGCTCAACATAGACACGCATTGCTAGAAAAAGTATTAAGTTCGCAAATCAAATTCATTCCAAAATAAGCAGCACAACTGCTACAGTCAAAACACTAAATCAAATCCAATTTAAGACTCAAACTTCATTCAAATCACTCATTTGTAATCTAAAATCATTAAAACTCAACTTCAAATCTCACTCAAAACATTAGGTCATTACTTGAGTGCTTGGATTCCAAAATTGCCTCAGATCTTAGCGATGACATAGTTCATCCCCAATCTAAAATAAAATCCTAAAAACTCCATTCTCAATTGTTGTAAATAATCAAAACAACCTTTGCAATTCCAGAAATATCAAATCCAAACTCATTGCCTCCGTAAAACCTTAATTGGTCCTCCTTCTTTCGCCATAGACAACTAAGAAGGAAGAACGAATTAGGCATTGAAATCAAATGAAAATCAATCTTAGTTCTTCACTCACAGTTCTGAAATACCATCCCACTTCTCCTTGGTGGATTAAAATAGTTTCAAATAAATCAAATTGTAGCCCCAGATGGGCAATTGATATAGAATCGACCAGATGATATGATCATTTTAGATCCCTACACACCATTGATTGGTGTTCAGGTGTCTAATGCAATCCTTTAAATCTATTTAGGTCATCATAAAGACCTCAATTCCGTGCATCAGAATTACCTTGGTCTTCACCACCTTGGCACAGACCAAAACCAATATCAATGGTTGAAATTGGGCATAAGCTCTATAAACAATAAAAATCTAATCAAATGATCTCAAAGCAATCATAATACATCCAATTAAACTCTGCTAAACTAAATTTCATTGATTTAATCCAAATTACATGCAATTGTCTCAAAATCATTCAATCAACCACTGAAATCAAATATGATATGATCTGTTAAATAAGATCAATTGGAACTAGGAGGAGGGCTTTTGTGATCAAGTGAAGGGAATGGGAAGCCCTCAAGTGGATTTGAGTGTAATTTAGATCTAGAAGCTAGAAAGCTTTAGTTCCAAATTGGCTTTACTGGGTGGAGTGCTTTGATGGTAAAAATCATGAGGAAATCAGTAAGAAGTGATCGTGAAACATTGAGGAAGATTAAGGATGAAAAATGGCTGAGTAATTAAGTCTCTCTGATCAAAATTGATCAGAGAGGGCATATCGAGGGATACTAACATCTAAAGCTAATCTACTTCTAAACTAAGCAATCAAACAATGAATTATGATCTCAATAAATTACTCTCATCTAGGAACTAGTAAATTGATGAGACACTCAACATGATCTCTAATTACCCCTAATTAGCTAGTCTTCCTAGTTAATTAGTTAAGGTTATGAATATATAAGGGTTAATTATAAAATAAGGGATATTTAGTAAAGGACCTTAAAATAAGTTAAAAATGGCATTTTATCATTCAATTAACATTATTAATAATTTAGATAATAATTGGACTCGAAATCCTATTAATCATTCCCTTAATTAATAAGTTAAGTAACTTAAATATAATGTATACCTAAGTATATAGTAACTTAAGTGATTTTACTTAATCTAATAAATTAACCAAAAAAGGTCAAAAATGTAAATTCAAGGTGAAAACATAATATTTACCTTATTAACTAACATATATAACAAGTTGAAAAAGATATAAGTTAAAATAAACCTTCAAAACCTGAGTTTACATTTTGGTCCTTAAAATTCATTACAATCGAGTCCTTATTGCTCACACAGGTCCTTAAGATTTATTACATTTAAGTCCCTATCCCTCTTCTTCTTCTTCAGCTGAATGAACGGTTGGCGGCAGAGAGTCACGCCACTGCATGATCACCTCCCTGCCGACATCAACCTTCTTTGTCCAAGCTCTTGCAGCTTGCACACACCACCTCCACTTCATCCACCGGTTTGGATTAACCGAAAATCCTATTTTTCAGTGGGAGATAACCTCACCGTCGTCGGAGACAATGACAGAGGTTAAGCTCCTCAAGCTCCTTCTTCGGCCAGACCCCACCATTCTCTTCACCGCCAACTACTATAAATACCCCCTCACCCCTCAGATTTTACTCAAGTTGGCTCCCTTCCCTCTTCTAACACTGCAGCCGACCCAATAGGCTATTCATCCAAAACTCTGGCGATTTTCCATTTCACTTTCCGACTTCCTCCATCCATTATGATCAGTCGAGGAGATTCGCCATGGTCTTCCGTATCTCTGACACAGGCGCCAACCAAAGGAATCCTCTGCTCCACCTCAAATTCGCCCATCGGAGATCTTTCTTCCACCCTCTGATTCGTCGTCCACTATGAACCTTTGGCGGAACCCTATTGACCCCTTCGTCCAGGTAACAGTAGATTAGGAGTAGGAGTAGGAGTAGGTTGGCTTAGTTAGTTAGTTTAGGTAGTTATATTAGAGTAATTTTAGAATTTCAGTGTCATCTTTTCCGACTTTGGTGAGCTCCTTGAGCTCGCCAGAGCTTTAATCTTGTCTTTTTAACTCATTGTCCACCTTCCTACAACCCTCACAATCACTTCTAGCACATTTAATTGTTTAATTGATCATCTAATTGCCTAATTCACATTCCACCTCCACCGACTACTGTCACTGTCCATGGTCATAGTAATCGACCTAATTCCACCTTCATAAGGTCTTCCATCATTTATCCATCACTTATGGACCCTAATCGACACTATAATACATATAATTACCACATATAAATTAAACGCCCAAATATAATTTAGCTCCTGAGCTCGCTGTCAATGGCAGCTCAGGAGCAGTTCAAACTATTAATTAACTATATAATTATAACTGCTAACACTTGTTGACTTGTTTTAACCTCTCAATCGAGTGGTTAAACAAGTCATGAGCTTAATTCAAATCAGATTTTTAAAGAAATGAATTCACTGCCAAATCTTAACTCTAATGAGATAATGAGGAATTAAATGTGATACTGAGGTTCTTTGCAACCTCAGGATCCTTTTTAGATTAAAAATTGCAAGTTTTAACAATCTGTGTACACTTTTCATATTTTCTGGACTCATTGGAGCTCTAGTGAGCTCCGGCAAGCCATTCTTGAGTTTTAGCCTCTAGAATTTATTGAGAAGCTCCAGAATGATTCAAATATGATCAATGAATAACTTGAGGATATTTGTTTGAAGATTTAGTGTCTGGAGCCAAAGATTGAAGTTCATCTTCTCCAACTCTGACAGAGTTGGAGAAGTCTGATAAAGAGATTTAAGAAGCATTTAAGGATCCTAGAAGCTTCAGTGCGATGCACTGAAGCTGTTCATGACCTCATTCCACTATAACAACTTCTGAATCTTTCTGATGAACAAAGTCATTTTGAACCTCAGGCGACGAGCCTGAAACCCTAGGAATATGAATTAGAACACCTACCTAAAGATCTGAATAAGTTCCTGAGGTTGAGAAGACTTTAATTGAGGCTTTAATTTCTTGGGAGAAGGTTTTGAACAGAAAGTCAATTGTTGTGCCTTCACAATCAAACATGAGTTTGATATTCTGAATCCGAGCATGATTTGATGAATTGAGAGGCTTAAACAGATTCTGAGATTTTGTTGGACTATTTTAGAAAGATTTGACTAAGCTCAAACATGTATTTTGATAGGATTTTAGTTCCTGTCAGTTTGGGTTACTTTCGAACCCAAACTAACAGGAGAAGCATTTTGATGAAATATGAATTTGAATCCTACCCAGATAAGTCAATTACAACCCTTAGAATTAGTTTAAATCAATTAGAAACATTCTTAAGTGTCTGTTGCACATATTTTAGTTTGAAAATTCAATCTCTGAAGCTTTCAGAGAAGCTTCAATTTCTGTATACTATCTGAAGGTCTTGAGAGCTTAGAGACTACACTAGTAGATGTAGAATAATTTTTAGAACCTGTACAGACCTTTAAATAATAGAGAAAAGTCCATCTGAGGACTTTGTAGATGTTAATTCCATTTCCAGGCAATAATAACCCATAGGAACCCCTGATTTTATCTTTCAAATTGAAGAGGAAAACATCTTCAAAACCTTAAATTGACCTTGTAATTGTGTAGATCAACCTTAGAGTTTTCTAACAAACTTTAAATCACTTGAAACAGAGCTATGAGTAGAAAGTTATGATCATTTGAAGTTGGGTCTGGAAGGGGTTAGGATAGTCCCACATCGTCAGTTTCTAAGCACGCGCATGGGGATAAAACGATTTTGTTACATGGGCTTACCAGTCGTCAGCACTCAGCACACCGGTTACCGATCTGATTATCTGAGCATGTGCATGTGTGTGTGCGGGCTTGTGTGCTTGCGGGTATGCGCCCTTGTGGGCATGAGCGAGTGTTGTGCCCTGGGAGGGTGAGGCCTGGGAGGCCAAGTTGAGCCGGAGTGGCTCGAGACCATAAACCGATGTGAAAATAAATTGAAATCGAACCTAATTGAGATTAGGCGAGGACCGACTAGGGTCTGGTCCCACCCTAATCTCAGGGTGATGGGTATCCTCGAAAGGTCCTCATCGCAAATAAAAATAGTTTTTGGTTAAAAAGTAAAAAAACCCAGTTCAGCTGAAGGACTTAAGGAAAAGAAGAGCTGATGGTTAAAATGCTAAGTGTTGAGCTGAAAGCAAAGGAAAGAAAGAACAGGCACGGAAGGAACTAAGAGAACAGGTAAGAAAAGAAGGTAGGAGAAGACTAAGGGAAAGAGAATAAGAGAGGAAGAGAAGAAAGTAGGAACAACAGAAGAGAGGTAAGAAAGAGAGCTCGAGAGAGAGAAGAAAATAAAAGAAAGAAAGAAGAAGAGAGTGGCTGAAGAAGTTAAGAAAGGATATTATTTTTCTTGCATCGTTTTAATTACTTCTTGTTCTTAATTGTAAAAAGGCATGTTTTAATAAAACAACTTATATTGACTTAATTTCTTTTGAAATAAAATTGGAAAACCAACATGTTTACTTGTTAATAAAGTAGATCATTTGAGTAAATATGTTTTTCATATGGAATTTTGTATATTCATTATAGTTTAAATATTTTGGCAAAATTCATGTTTTAAAAATCAACTTAGTTATACCTCCTAAACTTAAAGAGAAATAAAAGAGAATTGGTGAATTTGAAAAATTATTATACCGGCCAGTGAACGACCTGGACTCAACCAGTAAAAATTTCTAAAATGTTAGGTTAATTCGACCCTATACTACACAACCGACACAATTTCGAGTTAACCTAAGTGACTTTTCCAACTCTTAATTAAGTGAAATTAACTTAATTACTGAGTTGAGTAAAAGCACACATCGTTAAATCTATCATAAAAGTTGTAAATCTACTCTAAGGGAAGAAGGTGACTCTCATGGGTAGGCAGCCGACGGCTGAAGGCAACGAAATGAGGGAGTAAGTGGCTGCTGTCACTAGCCATTTAAGGAAGGGAAACAAAAGCTAGAGGGGTGGACGAATGGACCAACTCAATGAGCAGGTAAGGGTTGCAAGGCACTTGGGGAGGTCTTTATATAGGGAGATGGTGCTAAGGTGACTGGCAATCAGGAGTGTTGGGTCATTGGTCGTGAAGGGTAGAGATGAAATCTAGAAGGTGCGTTGTGCTTAGGATCAAATTAGGAACGTTATATGTGATCTTGGTGGGACCATGTAGCATTGTGCACTGATGCTAAGTAGTTAGACAAGAATCCACTATAGGATCGAGATAGGGAGGATGAACGGCTAGGATGCCTTTTGCTTATCATTGAAGAACAACAGTTGAGGAGCTTAAGCTGCAAGCTTTTTACAAAAATTGCAGAGAAGACCCAAGAGCGAAATGGTAGGACTTTTGCATGGAAGCCCATAATTGATAGAAATGGTTACCATGAGGCCTTTGAAGGCTTTTAATGGGGCCCCTAACAGGTTTTTAATGCACAACATGTGAAGGCATGTATATAAAGATAGGGCCTATATGTAAACCACTAAATCTGAGGTCGTAATGAAGTTAGAATGCAATGCTATTTTTATGGCAAGTGATTTGAACATATTAGAACATAATCCAATCGTTGATTTGTACTTTTAAACTCATTTTTGTGTTCAATTGGCATTCGGATCATCCATTTACATATTTAAATAAATAATCTTTCAAATGTGACCTAATTATGCATTTTTAACACAGAATTGATTTTTAGCTCATTTCCAATGATTCCCACACTTACCCTTTTATTGTGTTAATTTGATAGTGTTTAACCTAGTTTCTAGCTTAACTTGGGTATTTTAGTTATGATGACCCACACCTCATCAAAGGGGAAGTTGTAGGCAGGAGAATTCGACAGCGAAAGGGAAAGAGGAAGTCGCATGCTAGGGGAAGGGGAAAGGTTGATCGTGTGGGTGCTTGCATGATTGGAGATGGGAAGAGGGTCTTGTGATCGGAGGGGGGTGGCTAATGCACAGGTTTTTTTGGGTTTTTGTGTTTATTTTTAGGGATGGGGGGAGGGTTTAAGTGTGTGGTTTTGCTTTTGACAGGGGGAACAAGGAGGGGGAGGGAATTGAGAGGCGTGTGGGATTTTATTTGAGTGTTTTAATTTATTTGAGATGGTTTCACCTATGCATCTCAAATACCCATCTCTAAAAGCCTATTGTGTACATGCCATTTTCAAAGTGCTCTCAAAGCTCTTTCAAGTGTGTTGGATTACAAAATTTCTTTTCAACTCCACGCATTAAAAGAATTATTTGAAAAGAAATATTTCTTATCTTTCATACTCCTTACTTTCTGATGCATATATTATCTTTATCGAGGAAAGTTTTATTAGAGTTTATTTGATTATTATTGAGCTTATACTTACACATTCCACATATACACATTTTGCTGTATAGGATTGTCGTAAGCATCAATCCTTTGATACTTTTTGTTATTGGGTTTCTTAGTGTGGAATTCTTGTTCTTCGAAGGAAGAACAAAAGGACTTTCTTGTGGGTTGTACAAGAAAGTGGTTGATGTAATTGAGGCATGTCACCTTCGTTCTCAAGTGATATTGATTAGTGGATTACTTGCATTAAGCAAGTGGAAAATCCTTGCTGGGTGACAAGGAAGAGCTTTTTCCCTATTGAAGGGTTTCCTCTAAAAATATTATGTTTAATTATGGTTTGCTATATTGTGCATTTTTAAAGTTCAATTTTATTTGTTTTTTTTTTTGTGCACAATTCACCCTCATCTTGTGCAATTCTTAGGGATTAGATCATAGAAGGAATGGAAGGTGGAGATTAAATTGGTTTAGGATGGAGGGTATTGCAACAACCTTGTAAGATTGCCCTCACTTGTCCAAAATTTTTGGCCTCTATTTGTTTTGAACTTCAAATTGCACATTAATGAAAAGTTGTAGCCCTCTAAGTCAGCTTTTAAATGCAACTTGAATTATGCAATTTGAATTTGAAATGAAAAAGTTACAGCAAAAATACTGAAGATGTGTCAAGCTATTATGAATTTCGAGATTAAGAATATGATTTGGTTGAGGGTTTTAAGATAGGGATTTAGGTAAGAAATTTAGGATCCTAGGATTTAGATTTAGTAGTGGATAAATTATGATGTACTTTGGCATCCAAAATAGTATTTATTGGATGATAAAAGGGATGGCAAAATAAGATTTGTTGGGTTAGGATATAGAAATAGGTTGGATGTATTTTTTAGAAAATTATAGGTTGGGTTTGATTAATCTTTGTAAGGGCTTGGATTTTTTTAAATTTGTCTTAACTTTTATAGCAGGTAGAAAATTTACAAAGGAGCCCCCTCCATTCTTAACTTGAGTTCCAAGAAAGGCCTTCAAACATTATTTTCTCCAAATAACCCCTCAAGTTTTTATTACTTAACCTTTTGTTAGTAATTTAAAGGGACTACTTATTTCTAAAGTTATCATTACCAACTTTAGATTCCAAAAGCCCTTCATCCACCATGAATCAATCAATTACAACTTTAATTAGCCCATTAAGTAAATTAAAAAAATCTAGGCCCTTACATCCTACCATCAAAAGGATTTCGTCCTCGAAATCAGCTAAGGTAGTCGGGTGTAAGCTTGAACAGCTACAAACAATTCTAAAGTGGTAAACCAATTCCGCTGCCAAGTCAGGACAAGATATAATTATCAAAGCAACACATCATTCATTACATACAATCATAACTATTACAACATCTTGGAGACCCTCCCTCAGGTCACAAGAGAACACAAAGAGGGAGTTCACATCAAAATCCATCCATCACAGGATCAAATATATCTTGATCGTACCAACCAACTCAAGCATCAAGGTCGTTGTCACAATAGGAGAGTCTACAACTTCCTTTCCTTTAGTTGTGGTAGGTCCACCCTTGTCCTGTTTCACGAAAGGAGATGCGTGAATTCCTCGTGCATCCAGTATATCAACTCAGCCCGTCATCGCCCCCACCCTGGCGTCCTACAGTCTAGGCTGCCATTTGTTTCTTCATAGGACAATCCCTTTTTCTTTTAAGGATCTAGGTTGCATGTACCTGTAGCACAACTTCTACGAGTAGGTCCTCCTGACCTATGAAATGATTGCCTACCATAGCTCTCTTAGCTATCTCAATCAAACCAATCGTTGGTATCCCAGCTAATTGCACTCAATAGTCATACCACTTGTTAAGATGGCCAAGCTTGGTAACGTGAGCTTGTAACCCAAGTAATTTACTTAATGGGCTAATTAAAGTCGTAGTTGATTCATGGTGGATCAAGGGCTTTTAGAATCTAAATTTGGTAATGATAACTTTGGAAATAAGTAATCCCTTTAAGTTACTAACAAAAGGTTAGGTAATAAAAAGTTGAGGGTTTATTTGGAGAAAATAATGTTTCAAGGCCTTTTTCTAGGGTTTGGTACCTTCAATTTGACCATTGGAACCCATCTTGACCTAAAATAGAGTCCTAGGCAGACATTTGCCCTAATTTTGGTTTTTGCATAAATTACCAAGTCAAACTTAGTAAAAACCTAAATATAACTTCACCATTGGATTTCTTGGGTCCAAATTAGGTTTGTACCAAAATTTGGGCCAAATCTGAGATCATCTTGACCAAGTTTGCATTTTGATCCAGTCAGACTCTTTTTATCTCATTCAGACCCTTAACTTTTGAAATTCTTGCAAACAGCTCCTTGACTTTGTCATTATTTTCTTTAAATAGGTCCCTACTACCATGAATCCTATTCGTACAAATTTCAGTGACTTAAATATGGCATGTTCTCCTTGATTCCTTGACGAATCCCTCTCAGATTTGAAAGGGAAGTTCGTTAAGGAATTCCCTTCCTTTTGAACCAATTCCTAAGCCCTAAAACTTTCCCAATCTCATGCGAACGCATGAGAGATTAGGGCATCCTAGAGAATTCCAACTCCGATGACATTCCAAGCTTGGGAAGCTTGCTTCCCAAGCTCAAAACTCCCTCCAGAGGCCTATAAAAGGACCTCTAAATTAGATCGAAATTCCTACGCTCGAATTCAATCAGATTCCCCCTTAATTTCATCTCTCCCCATCCAGCCGAAGCTCCTTGATGTCTGGTGAGCTCCTCTGACTCCATCCTTCATCCGCGCACAATACCAGCGGTGGATTTATCTCCCTCGCTCTATTCCGTGTCGTGCTTACCCGCTGACACCCCATCCTCCGTCTTCCTCGCCGATTCCTACACACCGGAGCACTTTCTTCCTCAACGTCGACCATACCACAATTGGCGCTGCCTCGACTCCCCTTCGTCTGCCAACTACCTAGATAAGTCCCTTAACTCTACTTCGTTTTCATCCAAACCACACAATTTCGACCATGCTACTGTCTGTTCACCATCATCCCTTCCGTGTTCGGCCACTCCTCTGGCAAGGCACATCTCCCTCCACACACCACCAAACCCCTCGCCGTTCATCCCTACACCTCTGCCTCAACCTCAAGAGTAAAAGCACTAACTTAGTTAGGTCGATTGCTCCTCCAAACCCTCTACCGAACACCCCCACCTCCGCGCACCAACTCCAACACCGTCCGACCACCATAGCCACCTTCATGACATGCTGCACCCACCACCATACTCACCACCCTACGATGAAGTGTCTGAACTTATTTAACAAGGCCAAGAGACCGTATTTTGACTTTCAAGTCTTCTCTCCCTCAACCGCCATTACCGCAGCTTTGAACGAAGCTTGAAGCCTTCTCTAGCAGTGCAAGTCCCAGGTGATATGCCAAGGTTGTGCGGAGAGGCTCTAGGCAGATCTCTAGACCTTCAATTGGCACCAACATCTGCTGCTGCTGCTCCAATTCAGCGAAGGAACCCACTACAACTGTATGCAGAAAGAAGGCAGTGGGATTAGTCCCACCTCGGAAGCTGACGAGCACCTGCAATGGAATAAATTGATTTTATGCTTACGGCTTATCGCCTCAGCACGCACAGGGGTGAGGTCCCTGTGCCCCTCACGTGCCTCGCCCATGACACCTATACGCAGGTTTGGTCAATTCGATAACCCACCTAACCTAAGCACTCCTCGCTCACCACCCACGTCGGTGGGCCTGGCCTAGGGTGCGCTCTACTCAAATACCCGATAACCCGAGGCCCTAGGAGGGTGGATCCCAGAGAGAGAGAAGGAGAGAAAGCGCATGGGGGTAGGGGGGTTTTGCTCTCAGGACCAATAGCCGACACCTAGCCATTTAAGGAACCTCCCCCTTATGCGTGAAGAAGGAAGAAGGAGAGGAAGCCTGAGCAGAAGAGAAAGAGGAAGAAAATGTGAGAAACCTGAGAAGAAGAAGAGAAGAGGAGCTATAGAAGAAAAGAAGCCATAGATGAAGAGAGAATAAGGAGCTGAAGGGGAGGAGGAAGAAGAGAAATACCTTGAGCAGGATAAGCCATTTGATTGGCTGAGCAGGCATTTGAAGTGCACTGTGCACTTATCCTATGTGGCATTTATTTGCTTAGTACTACTGAGTTATTTGATATAATTGTGAGGGGTAATTGGTGATTCAAACCACCATTTTACCCTATTCTTTTTGCATTATCTGACATTCACTTTCATTCATTATTGCTTGGAATTCTATTACTTATATATTTATGTTGAATTATAATCTTGAGAATTATTTTTGCCAATGGCTCCCTGTGTTCGACCTTGGACTTTCATTCGAGTAATAAACTCTATTTATTTTCAAGCGATTTCTACCTATGCTACGATGAAGCATTTAAAACCTTGATTTCGCTCATAAACATTTTGGCACCGTTACCGGGGAGCAATGTGCAACTTTGTTCTCTTGATTGCAATATCTGATCTAGTACTAACTTGCTCTATCTTTTTTTACTGTGATATGTTTCCGGGGACTCATTGAAAGAAGATCAGCCACACATCAGCCACTCCAGGGGTAGGTAAACTCCATCCACCCTCTTCTAAGCCCCTGATTCTGCAAAACTAAAAAAGGAAAATTTTAATTAGGGCTATTTGCATTCTATTCTTAGACAAATCATCAAGTTTCCTGATTTGATACATTCTAGAGAAACATCCAAACCCTGATTTGTGCACCTACTTAGGATCTTAAGGTATCTAGGGCTATCACCTTCTTGCTTGAGCTCTAGGTACCACATTTGGACAAAATTGAATTGGACCAATCAGAGTCACTTAGGGTTTCTAGTTTAGGGTTTTAGAGACACACTTGCTTAATCAAGAATTAATCTTCCCAAACAGTGTGTGCCTAAGCCTTGGTTGAATTGATCCGTTCAAGCAAACTCTAAAATCAGGCTCTTAATTTCATTTGAACACTAAAGGAGGGGCCTAAATTTTTTTTAAAAGGACAAAACAAGTGAAGTTGAACCACCTTGTTGGGTTAACCAATCTTCAAATTAGGTCACTTTGCACAAAAACATCTTAAAGTTTAAGTGAAATCATAAGCACCTTTGCTCTTAATTTAAAATTGGTAGACTTAAGAGGTCAAATCCCCATTCTGGTCTACCTGGATCCTCAGTGACAAGAGAGGTCGAGTGGGGGAAACCTTGTAACTCGTGGGGGTGCTCTACCGTGTAAGGGTCTTCGCAGGACTCCCCCTCTCTGGCTACCTAGGTAATTCTTAGGTGGACGGCTTTCTGACTAAGGGGTATCATCTACCCTGAACCTCTGTAGTCTTCCAAAATTTTTGTGTGTCTTACTTGGGTCCATCACCTGCTATCCCTCATCTATTCCATCAGTACATGTTTGGGAGGAGGCCCTTAAGACCATCCTTGAGGCCTTCATTAGCTATTCACTCTCGTCGTGGTCGAGCCTCGACTTCTATGTTTGTGCAACAACCTGATCACATTGACATATCCTTTAATTCAGAACCTACTTCCCCTTCATCAGCTATGGATCACCAAGAAGATCAACCTAATCTTGAGCAACAATTCCATGATTTCCAAAATCGAATCAATACCATCATTAACCCACCGCTACGTCCTCAAATGCGAGATCATTATAATCCTGCAGCGGTAGAGATCAGACCTTGAATCAACATTCCTGTGGAAGGACTCGAGGTAGATGCCAAGCCTAGCATGGTTCATATGACCCCAAAATTTCATGGCTTGAACTCTGAGGATCCTTTCCAGCACATCAAAAACCTAAAACATTTGGCCCACACTTTTGGGGCAGATGTGCAGAATCGAGATGGATTACTCTTAAAGCTCTTCTCATTCTCTCTGGCTGAGAAAGCCGCTCATTGGTTTCAAACTCAACCACACACGATCAACACATGGGGAGAACTTCAAATCGCCTTCCTGCAAAAATTATACCCCATTGGTCGTACAAACACGATGCACAACAAATCACGCACTTCTCCCAAGGAGCGAGAGAATCTCTACACAAGGCATGGGATCATTTTCTGGATCTCATGCGTATGTGTCCCCATCACGGAGTTCTAAAGTGGGAAGAAGTCCAATCCTTTTACCATGGACTCCATGAAGATATCAAGCTCTTCGTCAATGCAACCTGTGGTGGTAGCATCATGGGTCAACATGAGGACACGATCTAGGAAATTCTTAAGAACATGTGCGAGAACTCCCTGAATAATGAGTCATTAGGTGCGTACGATCGGAAGTCCACCCATGCATTGACAAATAATCAGGGGATACATGAATCTTGAGGCCTTTCTGCATCCGTTGATCTGGAGTTGGTAGCCAGTCAATTGAACAAGGTCTCCATTATCTAGAAGAAGGTAGACGACATCACTCGTCATCTACACAAATCCACCTCTGCACCTCAAAGCATAAATGTGCACCTGCCCATGGGAAGGGAAGCTACGCGCAACATCTACCACTCCCTGGGGATGGATGCATATCCACCCCCATCTGATTAGGGCTTCGGAGGCAACTCCTGGTCAACCCACCTTAGTTGGGGGAACTTTGAACCCCCGTACCCTGATTATCTTGGAGCTCCTCAGACCTATGAGGATCTTCACGCTGTCCAGAATAATCCTTTCTCTAATATTTACAACTCTGGATGGAATAATCATCCTAACTTTTTATGGTAGGAAATAATCCGAATCCAAGACCTTAATTCCAACCTCGACCACAGGCTCCTCATCCTTATCAACCCACCCAAACAAGGCCCACTCAAAATTTTCAATCTAGACCACCTAAAAAGATCATACATCTTTGATTCTCCAGACCTTGGTTGACATGCAAAAACAACACAAAGAAGAGATCTCTGAGTTATGAAATCAATTGGCCCAGCTGGTAAGTGCTCGCCAGCATGGTGCACTTCCTTCTTAGCCTCTTCCAAACCCAAATAATGTGCAAAACCAGAGGCACGTTATGAACCCAAATCAGGGCCAAGCCCACTTTTGTTTATCAGGTCCCTTCTGCTCCATCACCTGACGGGATGGATGCTTCAACTTCATACTCGGGATTTCAGCAGCAAACACCTATTTTGCCCAACCTAAATCAAAATCTGGCAGGATTAAATTCTGCCACTACCCGTAGTGGCAAAGTAACACAAGACCCACCCTTTCCTAGCCACAACATGCCCGAGACCATAAACCCTAACCCTTGATTGATCATCCAGAACACACCTATCCCTGATAAAGAGCCTGAGCCAATTTTAGAGGAACCATCTAAGGTTCCATTTCTTGAGGCCTTGACCAAGGGAAAGAAGACAACCAAACCCGTGGCACCTTAGGAGGATTTGGTCAAGCTCTTTGAGCAGGTCCATATAAACATCCCCTTGATGGATGCGATTCGCCACGTACTGGCCTACACACAATTCCTAAAAGACGTGTGTACACTCAAGTGTAAGCCGCGAACCAAAGGCAGGAACCCAATCATATTGTCGGAGCAAGCCAGCTTTGTCATTTTGAGCAAACTCCCACCTAAGGCAAAAGATCCAGGCACCCCTCTGATCTCTTATGCTATCAGTGATATACAGTTTGATCGATCCTTATTGGACCTAGGAGCTTTCATCAATTTGATACCTACATCCCTACTAGACTACTTTGAGGAATCTGAGCTTAAACCGATAGAGATGACTTTGCAGTTAGTCGATCGATCTATTAAGTCACCGAAAGGAATCCTCGAGGATGTCATAGTTAGGATACACGATTTCTATTTTCCCATGGATTTCATATTCTTAGACATGGATGCTCTGGAGAACTTAAAGAATACACCAATCATATTAGGGAGACCCTTTCTGGCCACAGCTAGGGCCAATATTAATTGTGAGGAGGGCCAAATTAAGTTAAAATTTGGGAGCAAGACACTAAAGATCGACATTTTTAAGGACCAACAAGGAATTAATTGTGGGGTTATAGAACAAATTTGTGATATCAAAGCTGTGGTTGACGATCTATGTATTGAGGAAAACCCAAATATTTCTGATCAACCACAAGAAGATCAAAACCTGCAATTAGAGGAGCCTAAACATAACCTAGACACACCCATAGCTCCTTCCTTTGCTCTCAACACCCACCCTGAACCACCTGCTACTATTGATAATCTTGTTATGGAATTGAAACCTCTTCCCGATCATCTCAAATACGTCTTTTTGGGTTCCAATCAGACGTTTCCTATAATTATCAACTCCCAACTCACACCTGATCAGGAAACATGACTAATTTCTGTTCTACAGCTGCATCGGAGAGCCATTGGATGGACTCTCAATGATCTGACTGGTATCAGCCACTCATACTGCATACATCACATCTATACTGAAGAGGGCTCACGACCATCCCGTGAAATGCAAAGACGCTTAAATCCAAATCTGCAGGATGTCGTGAAAATGGAGATCATCAAGTGGTTAGATGCAGGGATCATCTACCTGATCTCCGACAGTCGGTGGGTGAGTCCAATCCAAGTTGTGCCTAAGAAGGCAGGACTCATCGTGATCATGACTGAAATTGGAGAAATCATACTCACCTGTATAGCAAACTCGTGAAGAGTCTACATTGATTACAGAAGACTCAATTCCTCAACGAAGAAGGATCATTTCCCACTATCGTTCATTGATCAGATCCTTGAGAAACTATCAGAAAATCAATTCTTCTACTTTTTGAATGGGTACTCTAGTTATAACTAGGTCGCAATCTATCCTGTGGACCAAGAGAAGACCACCTTCACCTACCCTTTCGGGACATACACGTTTCGAAGGATGCCCTTCGATCTCTGCAATGCACCAGCTACTTTTCAGTGGTGCATGCTTGCCATATTCTCAGATATGGTAGGTGAATACCTTGAGGTCTTCATGGATGAGTTCTCGGTATTTGGAGAATCTTTTGATGATTGCCTCTTGCACTTGGTCCAACCTCAGGCGGTGCATCGACGTGAACTTGGTTCTTTCATGGGAAAAGAGCCACTTCATGGTACCTTAGGGTATTGTCCTGGGACATCTCATCTCTGAAAAAGGCATCCTAGTTTATCGAGCCAAGGTGAATCTGATTTGCAAACTCCCTATGCCTAGCTCGGTCAAGGACATCCGATCCTTTCTGGGGCACGTCGATTTTTACCATTAATTCATTCTTGATTTCTCAAAAATCGTGCACCCCCTAACTAATCTTCTCTCCAAGGATGTCTCCTTCGAAATTACCGAGGAGTGCATCCAGGCGTTTGAGATCCTACGTGATCAAGTTACCCAAGCACCTATCCTGCAGTCCCTTGATTGGTCTCAACCCTTTGAGATCATGTGCGATGCATCTGATTATGCTGTGGGTGTGGTACTTGGGTAGAAAATAGACGGGAAACCTGTGGTCATCTACTATGCTAGCAAGACACTTGACAAGGCCCAGTGTAACTACACAATTACTGAGAAAGAGTTGTTAGCCGTAGTATTTGCCCTAGAGAAATTCAGATCATATCTTTTGGGTTCCCGCATTATCATATAGTTGGATCACACTGCAGTGAGGCACCTCCTTGCGAAGAAGGACACAAAACCTCGACTAATCCGCTGGATCTTGCTGTTGTAAGAATTCGATCTCGAGATTCTCGATAAAGCGGGAAAGTAGAATGTGGTAGCTGACCACTTATCCCGCCTTCCTTCTGACATTATCGACCCTTCCCGACCCATCACCAAGCACTTTCTTGATGAGCACCTCCTGACTATTAGTACGAGACTTCCTTGGTTTGCTAATTTGGTGTACTACTTGGCATTACATCAGATCTCGTCCGATTGGCCGAAGGCCAAGAAAGACAAATTGCTTTTCGATGCCAAGTACTACTTCTAGGAAGACCCATACCTCTTCCACATGGTGCTGATCAGATCATCAGACGGTGCATTCCGAAAGCAGAAATGCAGGACATTTTGTCCTTCTGCCATGACCAGGCTTGTGGCGGACACTTTTCCGGACATAAAACCGCAACAAAAGTCCCTCAGTGTGGCTTTTATTGGCCCATGATTTTCAAAGATGCATACGATCACCATAAGGCATGCACTCGTTGCCAAACCTTGGGCAACATGAGCCACCACGATATGATGCCTTTACAGCCAATTCTCATATGCGAAATCTTTGATATCTAGGGGATTGATTTCATGGGACCCTTCCCTATCTCGAACGGCTTCGAGTACATTCTTCTCGCTGTTGACTACATGTCCAAATGGATCGAAGCCATCCTGACCCAAACCAACGATCATAAGGTGGTAAGCAAAGTCATTCATCAGAACATCTTTTCTCGGTTCGGGATTCCACGTGCCATTATCTCTGATGGAGGGACCCATTTCACAAATGCTCAGTTCAGATCACTGATAACCAAGTACGGGGTATCACACCGAATCTCTACTCCTTATCATCCCCAAACCAATAGTCTAGCTGAGCTATCGAATCGGGAGATCAAGAAAATCCTTCAGGTCACTGTCTGACTTGATAGGAAAGATTGGTCATCCCAACTTCTGGAAGCCTTGTGGGCTTATAAGACCACCCACATGACCCAATTGGGCATGTCTCCTTTTAGATTAGTGTATGGGAAGGCATGTCACCTCCCTGTCGAGTTGGAGCACAAAGCCTATTGGGCTGTATGGAAATGTAATCTAGATCTTTCTAAGGCAGGAACCCATAGAAAGCTTCAAATGAGAGAGATCAATGAACTATGCAATGATGCGTACAAAAACTCATGAATTTACAAAGAGCAGGTCAAAGCCTTTCACGAAAAGCACATATCCAGAAAGATTTTTCACCATGGTCAGAAAGTCTTACTCTTTGATGCCAAACTCAAACTATTCCCAAGAAAACTCAGATCAAAATGGATTGGACCATATCTTATCCGACAGATTTTTGGAAATAGAGCTGTTGAAATCAGTCAACCCAGCCTTGATTTTGAACCTTTTATTGTGAATGGCCAGTGACTTAAGCCATTCATTGAAGTCACTGATACAAACTTGGCTGAGGTATCTTTTGATCTCCATTCTCCCTGAGCTCATTGCACCCGGCTGATGGTGTTAAACTCAGCAATTAACTGGAGGCAACCCATCATCTTATTGAAAAACCCGAAACCATTCTTGACACATCTTATGCTGAACTCATATTGCACTTTAGGGTTCATCCATTAGAACAGCCACTCCACCTCTAGTACCCATACCCGAGCTTGAAATCATCCGCAACAGTCACCTCGACCCATCCACCCACCCAAAACTTATTCTAATGTATGATCTAAGCTGAATTCGAACCCACATAATTTACAATGAGGACATTGCAAATCGTAGGCATGGGGGGGGTATTAAAGTGCAAAATGATGTGAGAATCACTTCATAAGAAAGGGTTTCATAAAAGGAATTTTACATATTCTGAAACCAAAAAAAAAAAGAAAAAAAGAAAAAAATGGAGAAGGAAAATTTGAAAGAATCAATTTGCATGTCATTTTTAAGGAGGAAAAGGGGAGAAAGGAGCAACAATTTGAAACAAAAAAGATAGTCATTAGTAAAAGATCAAGGAATCTACTTAATTCTAGACCAAATCAAAAGAAAGAAATAAAAAGGCAAAATGTGCTAAGGGACAAAAGAGATTAGTATAAACATTGATCTTAGGCCTCTTGGGCTTGTGTTTAAGATTAAAAATGCAAGTATCTGTTAAGATCTGGATAGTCCTTAAAAGGTTGGGGAAAATGTGAAGGTTAAGTATTAGGTCTAAGGCTTAGGGATTATTTGGCCTCGTTAACTGGCCTCTGGTTTGCGGTACTAGGTAACCTAAGCACCTTAATCCACACACAGTCTGGTTCAGTGTGCTTAATTATCAAAATCACGCAAATGCGTTAAATCTGTTCTGAAAAAGCTACCTATGTTAGGAGCGGCTAATCAACACAAGTTGATTTGGAAGAGTTCTTGGCCAGGAGAGGCAGGAAATTCCCCTCGAAGATGCTCAATAACATACTGTCTCCTCGGTGCTTGTCTCCTAGGATATCTAAATATCCTTCCAGGGCCATGTAAGCACCTTGTGCTGGTTCATATGCCATGGGTGGCATTATCACGAAATGTCGATTACCAGGGTTTGGATTTAGCTACAGAACGCCATGGGCGAGATTATCCTGAAATCTCGAAAGCCAGGGTTCTGGGGGTTGCCATGGGTGGTGCTATCTCGAAGCATCGATTGCTAGGGACCCTACGAGGATTGATGGTGGGAGATAGGAATCCGATACAAACTGTGTTGTAAAGCCAATATGAAGCTAGAAATAAAGACAAAAAGAGAGAGACAACTCTCCAACAATGCAAAAAAATCCTCTATCTCTCTCTTATAAAAACGCACTGCAAACTGAATAGGGCTAAACATATTTTAAGCACGGGTGCTTTAACAGAGGAGTTCAATGAACCTCAGGTTAGTTCCTGTGGGCCTTAGAAGCCTTCGTGGTGGACTGAAGCTAGAGCTAGTCAGGTCCGGATCTTGGTTGGTACTTGAGTACATCTAGGCCTACTATTGGTATTTTGACCTAATCCACAAAAGAACAAGCACACATCAGAGATCTGAACACATGGTCTAGAATTTGAGTTAATTTCATGAGATTTTGCTAAGGGATTAGCAAAAGCTAGGCATGAGGGTATAATGGGAACACCATCATGATCCATAATTAGCTCAATTTGATCTAATTAAGTTATTAAATACTCCTACATAACCATCAGGAGGCCATAATTCATTGCATGATCATTTTGAGAGAAAGATAAGAAATTAGGGTTAAAACTGTAATGTTACCATCATATCTTGAATGCATAACAACCACGAGTTTTCTCAAGGGTTAGATAAAGGTCAAATGGTCTTAAAAGCATAATAAGTTGGTTAGTACAAATAGAAAAGGGTCTTCACGTGCTTTGAGAATTAAATGACTTCTGAAAGCCTAAAAGTTAGCCTGCTTAATTACTTGAAGTTCTAGTCAGGACAAAATTCATATAAACCCTCTAAAATTCATAGAAAAATATTCTCTAGGGTTTGGTACCTTCAATTTGACCGTTGGAACCCATCTTGACCTAAAACAGAGTCTTAGACTGACATTTGCCCTAATTTTGATTTTTACATAAATTACTAAGTCAAACTTCGTCAAAACCTAAATATAACTTCACCATTTGATTTCTTGGGTCTAAATTATGTTTGTACCAAAATTTAGGCTAAATCTGAGATCATCTTGACCAAGTTTGCATTTTGGTCCAGTTAGACTCTTTTTATCTCATTCAGATCCTTAACTTTTGAATTTCTTGCAAACAACCCCACAGCGTTGCATAATTTTCTTCAAATAGGTCCTTATTGCCATGAATCCTACTCGTACAAATTCTAGTGACCTAAATATGGCATGTTCTCCTTGATTCCTTAACGAATCCTTCTCAGATTTGAAAGGGAAGTTCATTAAGGAATTCTCTTCCTTTTGAACCAATTCCTAAGCCCTAAAACTTTTCCAATCTCTCATGCGAACACATGAGAGATTAGGGTATCCTAGAGATTTTCAACTCCAGAGACATTCCAAGCTTGGGAAGCTTGCTTCCCATGCTCAAAACTCCCTTCAGAGGCCTATAAAAGGACCTCTAGATCAGACCGAACTTCCCACGCTCGAATATGACCGGATTCCCTCTTAATTTCATCTCTCCCCATCCAGCTGAAGCTCCTCGATGTCCGGTTAGATCCTCCAACTCCATGCTTCATTCGTGCGCAATACCAACAACGGATTTATCTCCCTTGCTCTCTTTCGCATCGTGCTGTACCCGCTGACGCCCCGTTCTCCGTCTTCCTCGCCCATTCCTACTCACTAGAGCACTTTCTTCCCCGACGTCGACCATACCGCAATCAGCGCTGCGTCGACTCCCCGTCATTTGCCAACTACCTAGATAAGTCCCCTAAATCCTCTACTTCATTTTCATCCTAACCACACTCAATTTCGACCATGCTATCGTCTATTCATCATCATTCCTTCTGCGTCTAACCACTCCTCTGGTGAGGCACATCTTGCTGCACGCACCACCAAACCCTACGCCATTCATCCCTACACCTCTGCCTTGACCTCAGGAGTAAAAACCCTAACTTAGGTCGATTGCTTCTCCGAACACACCCACCTCCATGCACAAACTCCGATACTGCCCGGCCACCACAGCCACATTCACAACACATTGCACCCACCACCATACTCGCCACCCTACGACGAAGCTCCTGAACTTATTTAACAAGGCTGAGAGGCCGTTGTAGGATCTAAAATAGAGTATGGCTACACGCACAAACACTTAAGCACAATATTAGTAATAATAAGAAAGATTTGCACAATCAATTCAAACCACAAAAGGACACAAAATGTATAGTGGTTCCCCTCCCTTGGGTACTCCACTACCTAAGCCTCCCAGCTTAGGATTTTTAACCCAATTCTCTCAACCTTGAGAGAATCAATTTACTAATCAAGGTAATTCATGGGTTACCTGAACGCAAGTACAATAACAGGTTTGTTACAACCCAACGAGCAACAAGCTCAAATACAAAAGAAGTACAGGTGTAAGAAAACAAGAATCTTACAACTAAAACCTAAGCCTCTTAACAATAATTAAAATGAATACCAATTTGAGAGCCTAGGATGGACGTGAATCGCTTCGTAGATGCGTGAAAAAAGCACGTCGTTGAGCTTGCAAGAATGTAGAGAGAGTGATTGGCAAGATTCTTCTTTCTCTCTTGAAAATATGGTGCAAATTTGAAATATAGCTCTAGGAATTTTATTCTCTTTTCTTATATGCAAACTAAGGGTCCAAGGGTTTATATATAGAGTTTATGACCTTAGGGATTTGTCTACTAGACGTTGGGATTTAATTTCCAACGTTCACATAGCCAAAATAAATTTTCTAGCTGTTCAGAATTGGGCCAACAGCTAACTGGTATTGGTACTAAAGTGTAGGTACCGGTACTCGTTGCTTCCAAATTTGGGTTTCAAACTCTTAAAACAAATTTGTAACCCACTTGTATTAGTACTGATCACTAGCACCAGTACTCATTACCTACAGTACCGGTACTGATCATGAGTATCGGTACTCACGGGGTATAGGTTTATTTCTTTGAGAAAACCCAGACCTATAACTCACATGTACTGGTACTAAACTTTAGTATCGGTACTTGTGGGTTAACAAGTACATTTTTTAAGTGATTTACTCTATTACGTTCTTTGAAAATGTTCGCAATATAAATCCTAATTTATCTCTAATTGATTTTACGATCTAAATTATGATTCTTTACCAAGAGGCATATAAATCTATAAATATAAAATCTAAACTAGAGAAACTAAAGGTTGAAGAAGATCTTCTTCGACTCGACTC
This sequence comes from Thalassia testudinum, assembly GCA_037157565.1. Lineage (NCBI taxonomy): Eukaryota > Viridiplantae > Streptophyta > Magnoliopsida > Alismatales > Hydrocharitaceae > Thalassia > Thalassia testudinum. The sequence goes on from JAZHRO010000003.1 coordinate 28,971,414, forward strand.
ATCCTTGTCATCCTCCATGACATGATCTTGTTCTTCTCACCATCATGCCTCCATCATTTCCTGTTTGCCTTGCTTCTTCATCTAAATCTGAAAAACACTTAATGGCAAACATTAATCCATAATAATTTTGTTAACACCAAAACATGATGTGGAACAAGGTTCCAACAACCTCCCCCTTTTTGGTGTTGACAAAACTATCTTGCAAGTAGATAATTATAAGAAAAAATAATTTTTAACAATGTTATATGAAGGAAAAACCTTCATTTTAATCCTCCCCCTCAATATAAGCTCCCCCTAAAAATATTACTATTTTCCCTTTATTTTTCTCCCCCTTTTTGTCAATCACAAAAAAATGAAGAAATATCATACCATAAAATTTACCAATAGTAAAATGGAGCTTGTGGATACCAAGCATCTCTCGTCCAACATTCTTGGTCTTCATTCAACCTATAGAAAGGTTGAAGTGTTCCGTTATGTGCCTTGAACACCCATTGATTACTTTGATCTACTTCTGCAAAACAAATATCTTTTCTAGGTACCCATTTTCTTGTGGGTCCTTTAGAGTTAACACCTTTCAAATCCTGAGATTTATAGACCTTTTTAGTGTTAGATCTATAATTCTTGGGATTTTTAGCCTTTTGATACATCCATGCAAGCCTAGGTGCATGTGATTTATTTTGTATATTCCTTTTACTTTGAAATTTTGATTTTAGTGAATCACAAAATTCAGTATTTAGCCTAGCTATTGTTTTAAGATTATTCAAAGTCCCTTCAAAATACTCATAAATATCTTTTAGTTCTAATATTTTTGCATGCAACTGATTATTAGTTTCTTTTGACATTTCTAATTCTATTTCTAAACATGATTTTTATAATTCTAATGTTTGATAATTATTCTTTAAAATCTTATTTTCCTTTTAAATGACCTAGCTTTATGATATAGTTCTTCATATGCTTCTAATAATTCTTCAAAAGAGAAATCAGGGTTTACCTCATTATCTGTGTCATACGTAGTTGCTACCAAGCAAAGATGTGTGACCTCGTCGTCATCCGATTCGCTAGAGTCGGTGTCCATGTCGGAGTCGCTATCATCCCATGTCACTTTAAATGCTTTCTTCTTCTTCTTCTTCTTGATCTCCTTTATTTCTTTACTATTGTCCTCCTTCTTGTTTAAGGGTCAATCCTTTCGCAAGTAGCCCTTCTTGCACTCATAACAAATAATATTAGAAGAAATTTTATTTACTTGTTTACATTGTTTCTTGAGGAATTTATGGAATTTCCTAGTAAGCATTCCCATCTCCTTGTCTTCGAATTCTGATGTTGTTGAGTCTGAGCCCTCCTTGATTGCTCTAAAAGCAATACTTTTCTTCTTGCTTGTCGCCTTCTCCTCATTCTTCTTGATATTCTCCAATTGGACTTCATATGCCATGAGGCTTCCAATTAGATCATCCAAGGGGAGAGTGGATAGATCCTTTGCCTCTTGGATCGTTGTAGTCTTTGGAGACCAATCACTTGTAAGAGATCTTAAGAACTTCCTTATAAGTTGCTCTTCTGTGAACTTCACTCCAAGGTTCTTTAGGGGGTTAACTATTTCCCCATACCTTGTGTACATGTCTTTGATCATTTCACCTTTAGTCATCCTGAAACACTCATATTCTTCGGTTAGAATAGAAATATGGGTTTCTTTTACCTTGTTAGTACCTTCATAGGTGATTTGAAGTGTGTTCCATATCTCAAATGCTAACTCGCATGCTGAGACACGGTTGAATTCTTCCCTTGACAATGCACAATAAAGTGCATTCATCGCCCTCGCTTTGTCAACAATTTTCTTCTTTTGATTCGCCACCCATGCCACTCCTTCTTGCAGCTCTGGATCTGAGTATTTCTCCTGAATGAGTGTCCACAACTCCTCATCCATTGCCTTGAGGAAGACTTGCATCCTCCGCTTCCAATACCCATAATTTGTCCCATTGAAATAGGGAGGATGGGTCGACGATTATCCTTCAGTGCACCTTGAGGTTGATGCCATCGCGAGCAAGAGTTTTTACTTCTTCTCGCTACCTGCTCTAATACCACCTATAGGATCTAAAATAGAGTATGGCTACGCGCACAAACACTCAAGCACAATATTAGTAATAATAAGAAAGATTTGCACAATCAATTCAAACCACAAAATGTATAGTGGTTCCCTTCCCTTTGGTACTCCACTGCCTAAGCCTCGCAGCTTAGGATTTTTAACCTGATTCTCTCAACCTTGAGAGAATCAATTTACTAATCGAGGTAATTCACGGGTTACCTGAACCCAAGTACAATAATAGGTTTGTTACAACCCAATGAGCAACAAGCTCAAATACAGAAGAAGTACAAGTTTAAGAAAACAAGAATCTTACAAATAAAACCTAAGCCTCCCAACAATAATTAAAATGAACACCAATTTGAGAGCCTAGGATGGACATGAATCACTTCATAGATGAGTGAAAAAAACACATCGTTGAGCTTGCAAAAATGTAGAGAGAGTGAATGGCAAGCTTCTTCTTTCTCTCTTGAAAATATGGTGCAAATTTGAAATATAGCTCGAGGATTTTTCTTCTCTTTTCTTATATACAAACTAAGCATCCAAGGGTTTATTTATAGAGTTTAGGACCTTATGGATTCATCTACTAGAAGTTGGGATTTAATTCCCAACGTTCACATAGCCTAAATAAATTTTCTAGCCATTCAGAATTGAGCCAATAGCTAACTGGTACCGGTGCTAATGTGTGGGTACCGGTACTCGTTGCTTTCATATTTGGGTTTTAAACTCTTAACACAAATCTATAACCCACTTGTACCGGTACTGATCATTAGTATCAATACTTGTTACCTCCAGTATCGGTACTGATCATGAGTACCGGTACTCGCGTTATGACCCGGTTCCCCAATCCCTACAAGAGACAAGTCCGGACTGACTCGACTAATCCCAAGACCCAGTCGTCCAATAAGAAATAATGAAAAAGTAGGAAAGTAAACCACATTCACTATGCTAAGCAACTAACAATAAAAAGGTATAGTGGTAAAGGAGTAAAAGCTGCTACAGCATATATCACCACCACAATAGTAGAAAAGTAATAAGGTATAGGGACATAAAGTACAGAACGTAAAAGTGCAGAACATAAAGGTACAAGAGTCTAACTCACTACTACAAAAGGAGTACAACAAAGAAGCTACTGCCGCTGGGCTCTATTGGGCCCAGCACCCTCCACAGCGGTAGACTCGGGCTGCTCAACGCCTGGACCTGAAAAGGGTTATGACTACACAATGTTTGTGAACGCTGAGTAGAGTGGCAACCAACTAACTGTAGCAGTAAAAGTGGATAGGTAGCTATTGTTTTTCACTTTCTTTCTTTAACTAATTATTCTTTTTCACCACTTGGTTTATTTATCAGGTATCTTTCTTGATATCGAATGTTCCTCGTGGGAACGATCTTGATTGCAGTCTTTTTCGAAGAGTAGAAGTCGCACGTAGTGCTCTCCTAGCGAGGAGAGTTCCCCATGGTGGTCCTACACCATGTCAACCACCCCAAGGTCACGGACAGACGTAACGGTGACTACAGCATGCGTGATAAGCGCACGGGTAGCAACACCGCACTGGTATGCGGTCAGTCGTTTCTGTTAACGGGTGCGCCTAAGTATAGCACGGAATAGTAGAGGGCCTAGCCCTCTCAGTAACAGGGGTCTAGCCCCTAAGAACCAAACAGGGGTCTCGCCCCTCCACAATCCGCGCACCCTCGCCTGACTACACTGGTTTGCCCAGTGGGCCTAACAAGTCGATGTAGGGTGGCTAGCTAAACCTTGGGCCCCATGGGGCAGCTTGCTCTCCCTACACAAGTAGCTCTCCCCGGTACAGTGTACGCAAGGGCCACGAAGTCGGTGCAAAGTGGCCAAACCCACCCTGGGTCTCAACCCGAAAGGTGGCAAGCTCTCCTCTACGCTAAGAGGAAACATGCGCTCCCCTTGGTACCACGTACTCAAGGGCTAGCACACTTCCCGTAACATTTCCAAATCCATTCTATTTACTCTTAGGAGTTCTACTTCTAATTTCCCTATAGGGTTCATGCTCATATTTCTCATGCCATTCAGGACTAGGTTTCATCATTCACATTTCCATTCTCAGGTTATATAAGTGCAGGTCGTATTTCTATTATTCACGTTTCCATTCTCAGGTTATACACATGCAGCTCATATTTCTATTATTCATGTTACCATTCTCAGGTTATACATATGCAACTCATATTCTATTATTTACGTTTCCATTCTTAGGTTATACACATGCAGCTCATATTTCTATCATTCACATCACCCTTCTCAGGTTTTACATATGCAGCTCGTATTTCTATTATTCACATTACCATTCTCAAGTTATACATATGCAGCTCGTATTATATCATTTAATGTATACTACAGGAAGGTCGCATGCAACTGTTAATTAGCACAGGTAATTCATATTTCATAGGTAACTTTTGTTCACTTACAGGCAGTTGTTAACATTTCTATCTAATCATTCAAGACTGCAATCCAATCACACAATATAGACATTTCAAGTATTTCTCATCCTAGGATTCATGCCACATCCTAGATTCAAATCATTCAATCCACACATGCATTTAGGTTTATAATTAAATTAGGGGAAGCCACTCTACCAGTCAACCTAAGAGTATTGGGGGCTTGAACGGCAGGCTCACGTGCCTCAGCAAGCCCCAAACCTGCAATGGAATGAAGTCCTATAACAAGGAACCATCATTAATGAACATTCATAATAGTGTAGAAAACCTCCTAACAAGTAGAGGAACTCACAAGGAATATATCGGTATCTTATTTGCATAAAACAGACTTCAAATGGACCCTAAACGGGTCAAAACAGGGTTACTGACTCAAATCGGATGTCTGGAACAACTTCCAGACGTCTTAGAAGTGTCCAGAAATGCACCTCAAACTCTATGTCAACTTCAGACATCTAGAGACACTTTTGGATTGTTTGGACCCAGCTTCAATCGTCCGACCTCCTCTCCGGACATCTAAAAGTGCTTCTAGCTATCTGGTAAGCCGCCCAGACGTCTGAAATGCGTGGGAGGGCATGTCCCGCACCTTCCCGAAGTAAATTTTGCACGCGACGAACAAATCTTCTCAAAATGACCATGCGAAGGGTAGCAGCGGAGAAGCATGCATGGCCGTATCCGCAAAGGGAACATACCTTCGTTGAGATCTCACTTTAGACGTCTGGAACAACCTCCAGACGTCCGCTTCATCGTCTGGACGTTACTCTAAACGTCTGATTCTAAGAAAAACCCAGAACCAGAACCTTCTCTCGCTCGCCCTCGCCGCGTGCAGCCATGCTAGCTTGTAGCTCCGGCTGCAGTAGCATCAGGAATGACTTCCTGACGCACTCCTCCTCCCGCACACGTTGCTCTGGTCGTGCACCCTCCGGTAAGCTCCCACACGAGCTTACAAACTTGAGTTCCTCCTCCTCTCTTCATGCCACTCCCCCTCGATGCCGCTCTCGCGCTCTCTCACTCGTGCTAGCTCCTCTCGTAGTGGTGGAGAGGAAGAGAAGAAGGGGGGCTGGTGGTTGTGGAGTGGGGAGAACGGGGGAGGAGGCAGGTGTTTATAAAGAGGGTAGGTTAGGGTTTGTTGGAGGTGGGGAGAGAGAGAAGAAGGGAAGGAAAAAGAGTGGGTACTGTCTACGTGCAGCCTATGCACAGATGCGAGCTCGTACCTAAAAATTTTGATTTCCAGACGTCTGACCCACAGTTCAAACATCTTAAAAGGCTTAGGACAGAATGGGTCTTTACATCATAACAAACTTAAAGGAAGTTTTGTCCTAGAAACTTGAGCTAGTTAGGGTGCGAAAAGAACTAAATACGCATAACAAACTTAAAGAGGACCAAAGCTAGTCCTGAAAAGATGAAGCCTCAAAAAGCTCCAGGTACCGCTCTCGCATCGCTGCCTCAGGCTCCTAAGTAGCCCCTCGTACCTCTGGCTCCTCCACAAGACCTTCACCAGGGGTACCTGCTTCCATCTCAAACTCCGGATGGCTCTGTCTAGTATCTACACTGGTCGCTTGGGGTAGGTCAGGTCGTCACCCACCTCGACAATCTCATGGCTTAGAACGTGACTAGGATCGGCGATGTACTTCCTGAGGTTGGACATGTGGAACACGTTGTGCACATCGGAAAGTTGGGGAGGAAGGGTAAGCCTGTAGACAACGGGTCCTACCCGCTCCAGGACCTCAAAGGGCCCCACAAACCTCGATGCAAGCTTCCCTTTCACCCCAAAACACTGCAGGCCCTTCATGGGAGAAATGTGAAGAAAGACGTGATCCCCAACCTCGAACTGCACCTCTCTGCGCTTCCAATCGACATAGCTCTTCTATCTGCTCCCGACAGTGCGAAGTCGTCTGTGAATCTGCTCGAACACCTCCTGACTCTGTTGGATCGGCCGGGGGCCAACCTCCCACTTGGTCCCCACCTCAACCCAACTCAAGGGAGCAGTACACCTCCGTCCGTACAGAGCCTTGTAGGGTGCCATGCCGATGTTCGAGTGATAACTATTATTATATGCAAACTCTGCCAGGGGCAAGTGCTCCTCCCAAGACCCCCTCCAATCTAGCACACAGGCACGTAAAAGGTCCTCAAGTGTCTGTATCGTGCACTTTGACTGTTCGTCCGTCTGGGGGTGGTACACCGAACTGAACCTCAACTATGTCCCCAAAGCCTGCTGAAACTCAGCCCAAAACTGGGACGTAAAATGGGTATCCCGATCGGATACAATCTCATGTGGAACTCCGTGTAGACGTACCACGTCACGAATATACCTCTCTGCCAACTGCGCTGGTCCCAAAGTGACTCGGATTGGCAGGAAATGTGTCATCTTCATCAATCTGTCTACAATCACCCAGACTGCATTGTGTCCTCACTGGGTAATGGGCAAGCCCACCACCAAGTCCATGGTGATGCTCTCCCACTTCCATTCTAGCACAGGAAGTGGCTGCAATGGTCTTGCAGGTCTCTGATGCTCAGCCTTCACTTGCTGGCACACCAAACACTACTGCACGAACTCTCCTACATCCCGCTTCATCCCTCTCCACCAAAAGTCACATCTCAGATCATGATACATCTTTGTGTTCCCGGGATGTATGGTGAACTTGGACCTGTGTGCCTCAGTCAGGAGCTCTCTCAGCAACTCCTTGTCTCTGGGAATGCACAAACATCCCTTCATACGCAGCACCTCGCCTGTAAAAAAAAAGTCTCCTGGGTCCCCTGACAGTACCCTATCTTGCAACGACTGCAGGTACAGATCTATCATCTGTCCTATAATGATGCGGTCTATCAGCTCTGGCCTCGTCTGTCGTGTCACTGTCACTACCCCACAATGCCCCTGTAACTCTAGGGGTTGCCAACTGCCCAACTCCTCCATGAGTCTCCAACTTTGTGCCTGTAAATTGGCCAAGTGGGTGGGCGCCTTCCGGCTCAAGGCATCAACCACCATGTTGGCCTTCCTCGGATGGTAGGAGATGCTGTAGTCATAGTCCTTCAGGAGCCTTAACCAACGTCTTTGTCTCATGTTAAGCTCCTTCTGATCAACAAGTACTTGAGGCTCTTATGATCCATGAATATCTCAAAAGTCTCACCGTACAGGTAGTGCCTTCATGTCTTCAGCGCGAAGACAACATCTGCCAGCTCGAAGTCATGGGTAGGGTAGCTATGCTCATGGGGCTTTAGTTGCCACGAAGCATAAGCGACAACGTGACCTTGCTGCAAGAGCACACCCCCTAACCCCTGCAACGAAGCGCCCGTGTACACAATGAAACCACCATTGCTGTCTAGGATGGTAAGCATAGGAGCCGAAGTCAGCCTCTCCTTCAACTCCTGAAAACATGCCTTACAAGCGTCTGTCCAAGCAAAGGGCACGTCCTTCTAGGTCAACTGAGTCATAGGACATGCAATCTGCGAGAAACCCTTGATAAACTGCTGGTAGTAGCCTGTCAGTCCCAAGAAACTGTGGATCTCTGTCACTATACGTGGTCTCTCCCATCTGAGCATTACCTCTACCTTGGTTGGATCCACAACCAAGCCACCCCTGAAATCACATGACCTAAGAAGGTCACCCACCTCAACCAGAACTTGCACTTGCTATATTTGGCATACAGCCTACGTTGTCTCAATGTGTCCAAAACCATTCGTAAGTGTTGTCTATGCTGCGCATGATCCCACAAGTAAATGAGCACATCATCAATAAACACCACCACAAACTGATCTAGATATGGTTTGAACACCTGGTTCATCAAATCCATGAAGGCAGCGGGGGCATTGGTTAGCCCAAACGGCATGACCAAAAACTTGTAGTGTCTGTACCGAGTGCAGAAAGCTATCTTGGAGACGTCGGTCTCCCTGATCCTCAACTGATGGTAGCCAGATCTCAATCTATCTTGGAGAATACCATGGCACCTCGCAACTGGTCAAACAAATCATCAATCCTTGGTAGCGGATACCTGTTCTTGATGGTGACCCTATTCACTTGTCTGTAGTCCACACAAAGGCGTAGGGTACCATCCTTCTTCTTCACAAGAAAACACCAGGGCTCCCCATGAAGATGCACTAGGTCTCACAAAGCCCTTCTTCAATAGGTCCTGCAACTGGGACTTGAGCTCTCGCAGCTCAAGAGGTGCCATCCTGTAAGGTGCTGCAGAAATGGGGCTGGTCCCTGGTACCAGTGAGATCTCAAACTCGATCTCACGCTCAGGCGGTAGTCCTGGCAGCTCCTCTGGAAACACATCTGGGTACTCTCTGACCACTAGGATGCTCTGAAAGTCTGCCACGGGGCTGGGCCCTGCCACTACACAAGCCAGAAAGCCCTCACCCTCTGGCCCAAAAGTCTCGTCGCCTGAAGTGTAGAAATGCACCTGAAGCCTCCGTCCACTGGCTATCCGTGAAACTCAAAAGAAGGCATCTCCAGTATGGAGAAGACGATCTTCCTTTCAAAATAATCCACTAAAGCATGGTAAGCGGATAGCCAATCCATCCCCAAAATCATGCCAAAATCCTCCATCGGTATCACAATCAGGTCAGCGGGGAGGCCGTGTCCCCCACCACTGACCTTACAGTCTGTATTAACCTCCCTAGCTACAAACAGCTGGCCGCCTAGGTCTCTGATCACAACAGATCCCTTAATAGAGTGCTATTGGACCCCAAAGTAGCGATAAACTTGTGGAGCAAGAAAGTACATCAAACTAGAAGCAAGAAATGCGTACTCTAAAAAGACCAAGAATTGTAACCATACCTGTCATTGCAGAAATTGAAGCCATGACGTCTGCGTGAGTCGAGATGTCACGACACCCCTCAGTCCTAGAGGCAAACAAAATAGCCAAGCCCGGGGCTGAGCTAGTGACAGTTGGCCGGTATCCTCCCGGTGACTGCTGTCCTCCCCCACGCGCCTGGGAACCACGGCCACCTGCTCGGCCTCCAGCACTCGGTGTGGGGAGCATCTACTGCACTCTAGCCCTAGACGGGCGGTCCCTCCTAATGTGGCCCGGCATGCCACACTGGTAGCAGAGGGGAACTCGACTCTTGCCCTCGATAGGTCCCTACTGATGGCTAGGCGGGGGTCCAGTACTGACAGCTGGCCCTTGGCGGGGGCCCCTAAAGGCCACTGATGGCCCTGCAAAATGAGACGGCTCTCCTGCAGGCGCTGCGTGCCTCCTTTGAGCTCTTCTAACTCACCTTGTGCTACAGTGACACTACTATCCCACGAAAAACTCCCCCTTCGGCCTCGTCCACGGCCACCTCCATGGCCCATCTCAGGAACTCTCCGACGAGGCATCTCTTGTAAGGAGACGCGGAAGACAAAACATATGAAGTCAACTCAAATGGACTTCAGCAAAAGAACTCAGAACAGATGTCAAGCGGTACGTTGTGGTGGTTACTCTAGTAACAAGCAAGTGAATTGGTTATTCTCAAGCTAGTTGGTTCATTTCTTAGGACGACCTTGCTCTGATACCATCTTGTTACGACCTGGTTCCCGAATCCGTATAGGACACAAGTCTAGACCGACTCGACTGATCCCAAGACCCAGTCATCCAACGAGAAATAACCAAAAAGCAAGAAAGTAAACCACATTCACTATGCTAAGCAACTAACAGTAAAAAGGTACAGCAATAAAGGAGTAAAAGCTACTACAGTATGTATCACCACCACAACAGTCGAAAAGTAACAAGGTATAGGAACATAAAGTACATAACGTAAAACTGCAGAACATAAAGGTACAAGAGTCTAACTCATTACTACAAAAGGAGTACAACAAAGAAGCTACTACCGCTGGACTCTACTGGGCCCAGCACCCTCCACAGCCGTAGACTCGGGCTGCTCAACACCTGGACCTGAAAAGGGTTATGAGTACACAATGCTAGTGAATGCTGAGTAGAGTGGCAACCAAATAACTACAATAGTAAAAGTGGATAGGTAGCTGTTATTTTTCACTTTCTTTTTTTAACTAATTATTCCTTTTCACCACTTGGTTTATTTATCAGGTCTCTTTCTTGATCTCGAATGTTCCTCGTGGGAACGATCTTGATTGCAGTCTTTTCCGAAGAGTAGAAGTCGCACGTGGTGCTCTCCTAGCTGAGAGAGTTCCCCGTGGTGGTCCTACACCTAGTCAACCACCCCAAGGTCACGGACAGACAATAGTGACTACAGCATGCGTGATAAGCGCATGGGTATCTACCCCGCAATGGCACGTTGTCAGTCGTTTTCGTTAACGGGTGCATCGAAGTACAGCACAGAACAGTATAGGGCCTAGCCCTCTCAGTAATAGGGGTCTAGCCCCTAAGAACCAAACAGGGGTCTCGCCGCTCCACAGTCTGCGCACCCTCGCCTGACTACCCTGATTTGCCTAGTGGGCCTAACAAGTCGGTGTAGGGTGGCTAGCTAGAACCCGGGCCCCGTGGGGTGGCTAGCTCTCCCTACACTAGTAGCTCTCCCTGGTACAGTGTATGCGAGGGCCACGAAGTCGGTGTAAAGTGGACAAACCCACCCTGGGTCTCAACCCGCAAGGCAGCAAGCTCCCTTCTACACTAAGTGGAAACATGCGCTCCCCTTGGTACCATGTACTCAAGGGCTAGCACACTTCCCGTCACATTTCTAGATCCATTCTATTTACTCTCAGGAGTTCTACTCCTAATTTCCCCATAGGGTTAATGCTCAGATTTCTCATGCCATTCCATACCGGGTTTCATCATTCACATTTCCATTCTCAGGTTATATATGTGCAGCTCGTATTTCTATCATTTACGTTACCATTCTCGGGTTTTACATATGCAGCTCATATTCTATTATTCACGTTTCCATTCTTAGGTTATACACATGCAGCTCGTATTTCTATCATTCACATCACCCTTCTTAGGTTATACATATGCAGTTCGTATTTCTATCATTCACATTACCATTCTCAGGTTATACATACGTAGCTCGTATTATATCATTTAACGTATACAACAGGAAGGTCTCATGCAACTGTTAACTAGCATAGGTAATTCGTATTTCATTGGTAGCTTTTGTTCATTCACAGGTAGTTGTTAACATTTCTATCTACTCATCCAAGACTGCAATCCAATCACAGAATACAGACATTTCAAGTATTTCTTGTCCTAGGATTCATGCCACATCCTAGATTCAAATCATTCATTCCACACATGCATTTAGGTTTATAATTAAATTAGGGGAAGCCACTCTACCAGTCAACCTAGGAGTATTGGGGCCTTGAACAGCAGGCTCACGTGCCTCAACAAGTCCCAAACCTGCAACTGAACGAAGTCCTATAATAAGAAACCATCATCAATGAACATTCATAACAGTGTAGAAAGCTTCCTAACAAATAAAGGAACTCACAAGGAATATATTGGTATCTTATTTGCGTAAAACAAACTTCAAACGGACCCTAAACGGGTCAAAACAGGGTTACTGACTCAAATCAGATGTCTGGAACAACTTCCAGGCATCTTAAAAGTGTCCAAAAATGCACCTCAAACTCTACATCGACCTCAGATGTCCAGGGACTCTTCTGGAACATCTGGACCCAGCTCCAGTCATCTGACCTCCTCTCCGAACGTCTGAAAGTGCTTCCAGCCGTCTGGTAAGCCACCCAGATGTCTGAAATGCGTGGGAGGGCATGTCCCACACCTTCCCGAAGCAAATCCTTCACGTGACGAACAAATCTTCTCAAAATGACCATGTGAAGGGTAGCAGTGGAGTGGCCTGCATGGCCGTATCTACAAAGGGAACGTACCTTCGTTGAGATCTCACTTCAAATGTCTGGAATCGCCTCCAGACATCCGCTCCATCATCTGGGCATTACTCCAGACGTTTGATTTTGGGAAAAACCCAAAACCAGAACCTTCTCCCGCTCGCCCTCGCCGCGCGCAACCGCGCTCGCTTGCAGCTCCGGTTGCAACAGCATCAGGAACAACTTCCTGATGCACTCCTCCTCCCGCACACGCCACTCCAGCCATGTGCCCTCCGGTGAGCTCCCACATGAGCTTGCGAGCTGAAGTTCCTCCTCCTCTCTTCACGCCACTCCCCCTTGACGCCGCTCTCGCAGTCTCTCACTCGTGTTAGCTCCTCTCACAGTGGTGGAGAGGAAGAGAAGAAAGGGGGTTGGTGGCTGTGGAGTGGGGAGAACGGGGGAGGAGGTAGGTGTTTATAAAGAGGGTGTGTTAGGGTTTGCTGGAGGCAGGGAGAAAGAGAAGAAGGGAAGGAAAAAGAGAGGGTACTGTCTGCACGCAGCCCACGCGCAGACGTGAGCTCATACCCAAAAATTTTGGTTTCTAGATGTCTGGGAAGGCGTCCAGATGTTTGACCAGACGTCTGACCCACAATCTAGATGTCTTAAAAGGCTCAGGACAGAATGGGTCTTTACACGTGGGGTACAGGTTTGTTTCTTTGAGAAAATCCAAACCTGTAACTCACATGTACCGGTACTAAACTTTAGTACCGGTACTTGTAGGTTAACAAGTACCTTTTTTAAGTGATTTACTCAATTACGTTCTTTGAAAATGTTCACAATATAAATCCTAATTTATCTCTAATTGATTTTACGATCTAAGTTACGATTCTTTGCCAAGAGGCATATAAATCTATAAATATAAAATCTATACTAGAGAAACTGAAGGTTGAAGAAGATCTTCTTCTCCTCGACTCATCCTTGTCATCCTCCATGACATGATCTTTTTCTTCTCACCATCATGCCTCCATCATTTTCTATTTGCCTTGCTCCTTCAATATAAATATGAAAAAAACTTAATGGCAAACATTAATCCATAATAATTTTCTTAACACCAAAACATGATGGGGAACAAGGTTCCAATAGCCGTATTCTGACTTTCAGGTCTTCTCTTCCTCGACCGCCATTACAGCAACTTCAAATGAAGCTTGAAGTCTTCTCTAGCAACGCAAGTCCCAGGTGATATGCCAAGGTTGTGCGGAGAGGCTCCAAGTAGATCTCCAGACCTTTGATTAGCACCAACATCTGTTTCTGCTACTCCAATTCAGCAAAGGAACCCACTGCAGCTGTACGCAGAAAGACGGAAGTGGGATTAGTCCCACCTCGAAAGTTGACGAGCGCCTACAACCGAATAAATTGATTTTGTGCTTACATCTTATCTCCTCAGCATGCATAGGGGTTGAGGTCCCTACGCCCCTCACGTGCCTTGCTTGCGACACCTACATGTAGGTCTGGCCGATTCAATAACCACCTAACCTAAGCACTCCTCGCTCACCACCCACACTGGTGGGCTTGGTCCCAGGTGAGCTCTACCTGAATACCCGATAACTCGAGGCCCTGGGAGGGCAGATCCCAGAGAGAGAGAGAAGGAAAGAAAGCACGTGGGGGTAGGGGGTTTTGCTCTTAGGACTAATGGCCGACACTTAGCCGTTTAAGGAACCTCCCCCTTGTACGTGAAGAAGGAAGAAGGAGAGGAAGCCTAAGTAGAAGAGAAAGAAGAAGAAAAAGTGAGAAACCTTAGAAGAAGAGAAGAGGAGCTGCAGAAGAAAAGAAGCCATAGAATGAAGAAAGAACAAGGAGATGAAGAGGAAAAAGAAGAGAAATACCTTGAGCAGGATAAGCCATCTAATTGGCTAGGCAGACGTTTGAACTGCACTGTGCACTTATCCTACATGGCATTTATTTGCTTAGTATAATTGAGTTATTTGATATAATTGTGAGGGGTAATTGGTGATTCAAATCACCATTTTACCCCATTCTTTTTGCATTATTTAACATTCACTTTCATTCATTATTGCTTGGAATTCTATTGCTTATATATTTGTGTTGAATTGCAATCTTGAGAGTGTCAATTGCTCCCTGTGTTCAACCTTGGACTTTCATTCGAGTAATAAATTCTATTTGTTTCCAAGCAATTTCGACCTATACTACAACGCAACATTTAAAACCTCAATTTCGCTCGTAAACACTCCCCTTCCCATCGGTGGAGAGCTCCACCACCATCTCCCCCTCCCATTGTCAAACCTCCTCTTCGCCAACTATTGTCGTCGCCATTGTTGTTGCCAGAGAGGTTGAAGGAGCAACAACAACTACTGTTACTGCAGCTGTTGCAGTAGTTGTTGCTGTTGTTGCTGCACTACTATTACTATAGTTGCTGCTACAAATGTGCTACTGTTGATGCTGCTGTTGTTGCTACTGCGGGAGAAGAGAAGAGGAAGGAAGGCATGCTAGGATAGGTAGGGCTTCCACCCCTTTTTGGATTCCCTCTCGATTTCCCTAATTAGATTATGACTTGGAAGCATGGATTTGCTTAGTTTGTGGTTGCATGTGAAAATATTTGGGTTATGGTTCAGATTTGAGCTAAATCTTTATGTGTGTAATTGGGCATTCCACTTGGGATTTGAGTTTGAAGATGGAATATATGAAACCTAGGTGTGTTTAGGTGTTTACAGAGTAGATTTATGCCCAAAATAATGGTCTGTATAGATTGGATTTGGTCTAAAGTGTTTCTTGCATGTGTGGTAACTTATAGCCAAAATTTCATGAGATTTGAATGAGCTAAGTGTGGGTTTCTAGGATATTTTATTAGTCCCTAAAATTTCAAGTATTAATTTCATGTGCTGTGTTACACACCTGGTTCTTCTATAAGGGATAAGGACGTGCTTAATAAGTTATTATTTATCTATTAGTTCATTTGTAATGTACAAGAGTTATAATTGGTCAAAATTAGTTTTGTACCTTGTATCTTACTATTATTTGGATGATAATTTTAAAATACATGCATCTATTCTGCAACTCATTATCCATAGTGTCCTTTTCGGTTAACTCTAGATCAACTTCTTCATGCTCCTGCAGGTTGACCATCTTTTATAAATTAGTAAGGTCATTAGCATTTCCCATGATTACTCTTGTAATGGGATCTGGGTTGTAAGGTGGCTGCAATAAGGGATTTGACATGTAATGACTTATTCAAGAAAAGATATAATATAAGGGCTTGTTGGTTGTCAGATATCCTTGTGGGGTGGAATTGGGAACAATGGGATGTTCCATAAGCTTTGTGGTTTCCAATGAAACATGGGAAAGCTCTCCAATACCCCCTTTTTTAAAATGAAACATATGTTTAACATTGATAGTAGATAAAATATGAGACACTGATAATGTGGTTTTTTCTTATATAGATACTAGTCAATAGTTCAGTCTAAATGTGTGATGAGTGTTAAGTCATGTAAGAGGGGTGGAAAGGAGAAAATCCAAACCGCATCATGATATTACTTCTTTGGATGTATATATATATGTTGAAGAAGGCTTTTCAGGAGTTTAAATGCGTCTCATTGTAGTAAAGTCTCCTAAATAGCTCTTCAACAAATACAATTTACAACTTGAATGTCTAAATGAAGTCTGAGGTCGAACATAGGGAGCAAATAGGAATTCACATGCTAATCTTTAATTAAAATAGAAAGGAGCACATGAATAAACACAATAATGATATTCAATGAATATTAATCTTTTACATTAGATATTCGATGATACTTAATGTTTTTGAAGAGTTAAAGATGACAAAAAGATACCTAGAACAAAATAATGGTGATTTATGATTGTGCAGCAATCATATAACTTAATTGACCTAAATTAGGCTAGGACTCAACATAAGTTAGGGTAATTCATGCAAGCATAAGCATTATCTACATTTTTACTGCTTTCTTTCAGCTATGTATAAAATAATGCTATAATGTGCTAATTAGGTGCATTATGTCAATTACAGGTAATAAGCTGGATCTGAAGCTGGATCAGGAATAATGGGTGTTGCAACAGAGCTGGGGCAGAAGACTTAGATGTAGTAGATAATAATGTAAGGGATTTAAGGTATGCTACTCTATTAAGTAGGAATAAAGTAGTAAAATGTGAGGAACTTAGGTCCATCCTAGCCCTAGGATAGCCTAGAGACTTCCCCAAGCCTTAGCCACCCTTAGATTAGGTCACCACACCATAGGAAACCTTAAAACCCTAATTCCAACCTTTATCTGGACGTCCAGATGAATTATAGGACGTCCAGAACCCTTAGCCAACTCCTGCACACCTTAAACCCACTTCTGCAATGTTATTGGACGTCCAGACACTTGGTCAGACGTCTAATTTCTACAGAATACCCAAGATAGAACCTTGAATCCTTCTTGACTCTGATTGGATGTCTAGACAACAAGTCTGGACTTCTAATTTTTGAGTATAAGACATCTAATTCCATTTTTGGACATTTGGAATTGTTCTCCAGTTCCTATTTTGAGATTCAAGCCTTGATCTTGGATCTCTAGCTCCCTAAACTCAATTCCAACCCCATAGTAACCTAAATTAAGGTACCCTAACCCTAGTACATCACCTCTAGACCTCCCTAATGACCTAATTAGGTCCTCACTAAACCCAATTGACTTAGATCATAGTCAATTACCATTAGCTAAGTCAATTAGACTTATAGGGTCCAATTGAGCTTAGATCTCAACCCACACAAGTTCAATTGGACTTAGTGAGAGTCCAATTGACCTAAGCCCAACCTAATTGAGTTATTTCACTCTCAATTAGGTTCACACTCATTCAATTAAACTTGTATTAAGTTTAATTGCAATTCCTCCTTAGTAATTAGGGTTTGCAACCCTAATTTAAGGCCTACAATTACATAAACCCCTTAGGACCTAACCTAGACCACTTAGCCACATAGGGCATGGCCACACACTCACACACACACACACCCATTCACGCACACACACCCATCTAGATTTCTCTAGAACTCTCTTCAAAGTGGCGCCACTCTTGGTTGCCAAATTTAGCAACTAAGAGCCATTCAATTCTTAGATCCACTTTTTATGGATCTAAGAACTACCTCTCCCTCACCATGGCCGGCCACTTATGGGGCTCTCTCTTGAGAGTTCTACACTTCTCTAGAGAAACTCTCTTAGGTCTATAAAAAGACCTAAGGGGTGGCCATTTGCACCCATCCCGTTCTTGGCATTCATTCATCCATCTAGGGTAGCTACCCTCACATCCATTCCACCTCCACGAGGAGCACCACCATGGAAGCCACCATCTCCACGCCAGGATACTGGATCACCTCCCCATCCTCTCTCCAAGGGCCAACCTAAGCACCATTGGCTGCCCTTCCTTCTCCTCTCAACCAAGTCAAAGGCCATCGGAGCCACCTTCGAATGCCCTTCTTTTCTGCTAGATTAGTAGCTTAGCTCTTCATAGTTTTACTGCTTTCATTTACAGCTTAGTAATGTAGCTCTTATTCTCCCCCAATGATGCGTGCAAAATCCCCCTATAGATTCCTGTATGTGATCATTTTCTGTTGCTAGATTTATACTTTTTTCAAGCTTTCCTCTAAATTCCATGTTGCAAACATCTTCCTGAATGAATGAATAAAAGATATATCTTTTATATACATATCTCTATGTTGAAAATCACCATGAGCTTATTGGTTGCAATCTATTTCATATGGTTCAAGTTGCCTGCTTTTCATTTATATATATATTGCAACAAGCATGTCGGTTCTGGAAAATATAGAAGATTTAACTATAAATGCATTTTCCGTAAACAACCACCACATAACTAGAATTGTGCACACCGAAACTCATACTTTCACCTTCATTATCTATCTAACACACGCGCACGTAATCAGAGTTCGTAATAGAAGTGGCAAAACCTTAATCCGAAGATTGGAAACCAACGTGCGATTCTAAGTAGAGTGATAAAAGATCAATTTTAGATTTGAACAAACGCCTCCTAGAGACGAACGACCGGGACTCAAAGTCTCATTATCCTTTTATAAATATTTTTGTTCGATCATATTGCGCACTATACTGTGAAGCTTTTCCTATCAAAACGTGCTCGACTCCCAAACAAATGGTGCCATTGTTGGGGAGGCAACGTCATTTTTTTTTATTTTGATCTTTTAAACTATCACTGATAAATCTTCCTCTACTTTGTTTTTGGATGTGCAGGACAACACAGGAAAAATGGGATTTGCGCACATGAGTGTGGAAAGAGATTTCCAGGTGCACATCACACCCTCTTTAGGCTAGGTTTTCTTTTGAACCCAAGGATAGATTTGCTTCTAGCAATTTCTTTTAAAAAAAAGAAAAACTTATTCATTTTCATGAAAAAGAAAAAAAAATTCAAAAAATTCTAGGTAGTTAGATTAGGTTTCTTTTTGAATTCTAAGTTAGTTTGAAAAAGCAAAAAAAAAATTGAAAATTGAAAAAAAATCCTTTTAAAAAAAAGAATTGCAAAAGTTTTTGAAAAGAAAAATTTTGGAGAGCTTAAATTTCAAACTCAAACACCTTTTAAAACCTCTCTACCATTCTCTGATTTTCAGCCAAGGTTCAAAGTCTGTTTCAAAAATTCGATTGCCGAAAAACTAGTGAAAAAAAAAGTATGAAATTTGGGCTAGATTTTCATTTTCAAACCATATTTCAAACAACACCATTATTTTGAAAAAATTCCAAGTATAAAATTTTTAAAAATTCTCGAAGTGCAAGTGGGTCAGAATAACCTAGATTTGAGATTTTTCAAAATTCATAAAGCAATTCTGAGCAATCCGCAAATCTATTTTGGCTAAAAATGGTGGGGTTTGAAAGCTGATCTCATTGGCTTTATTTTTCATATTTCTCCTGAATTTTTGAAAGTCATTTGATACTATTTCAAAGTGAAAAACCAACTAGAGGTCCAAATTCCAAATTTGACCCTCTGACATTCAAAAATCTCTAAAAATTACGTTGAGATAGTAACAATTACAAAAAAATATTCTCTGAAAAGATAATTAAAAAAGAAATCTACTTGCCAAATTTCAACTTAATTGGATTCCAATTTTTGTCAGAGAACTAATTGTATTTTTTGTGGTCTGCTGAAGAAGAAAAAAAAACAAAAGAATAAAACCCTAGAATTGCATGAACCCTAGGTTACACCTTTAGGGTTACAATTTAGAGACCACATTTGGACTAACCTAGACTTAGTCAAGTCCTGTACTTAGCCGGTGAGCTTGGTCACCTTGTGGGCCACTCACCAAAAACCCCAACTGAAGAAAAATGGGCTAAAAGTCAAGTCTAAAACATAAAATAAACCTGAATTTATTATCGTACTACTGGGTGCTTTCAACCTCTTGGCTGGGTTAGCCGAGAGGCGAGAATCACTTTCAGTCGGTTGTACGACAAATTTTCTTCAAGAATTAGAACTTAAAATGAAAAATTTGGTCACATGATCATAAGGGCTATCTGTTTGACAGGGCCTTAGCCTTGTCTAGCTTGGCTACACCAACCCAAGGGTTCGATGGTGTATGCAAGGAAGGAGGTCACTTAGACCTTAATTGGTTGGACCTTGGGAGCCACTCCCAAGGAGGCAAGTCGCCTCGTCGGGACCATCTTCTCCCCCCACTTCTACTCCCATGGCCACAATGGCTAATCCTCAGCCTGGACCTAGACCGGGTCAGGATATTGATAATCTGGACCCGATGGCTCATCTGGAAGCCTGGGTGGTTGAATATGAGGAGCGGCATCGGTAGAGCATGGACCGTATTTTGACGGCACTTGACAGAAAGCAGCTTCCACCATGAGGAGAACAACTACGGGATTTCTATGATCTAGCCGCACCAATCGTTGCACCCTTAGTCTGGATTCCCGCAGGCGGAGATGAGTTTGAGCTCAAGCCCAATGTGATCGGTTTGATCAGCACTCACTTCTATGGAAACTCAAGCGAAGATTCATTCCAGCATCTAGAGGACCTGAGTCGACTCGTAGAAACGCTTCGACCTAGGAACATTGATCTTGGGATTGTTCTAATGAAGCTTTTCCCATTTTCTCTAAGGGATAAAGCTTCATACTGGTTCAAGACCATTGGGAAGCCAATTGGAACCCGACCAAAATTACGACATGAATTCCTGCAAAAGTTCTTCCCAATCGGTCGGATGAATGCGATGAGGCATGCAATCACGAATTTCTCCCAAGGAGCTAGGGAGAAGTTGCATGAAGCTTGGGAATGATTTCACGACCTTCTCTGGAAATGCCCGCACCATGGTATACCTAGATGGCACTTAGCGTAGATCTTTTACCATGGGCTGGATGACACACATCGGTATTTAGTCGATGCATCTAGTGGTGGGAATTTCCTCACAAAAGACAAGAATAGCACATTTGAGCTGTTCGAATCTTTGGCAGAGAACTCGATGAATGCCATGTCCATGAACCAGTTCCAATGGCCTGGTCAGCAGCGGGTTGGTGTCCATGAGGCTTACACCGAGTCTATTCAAGCCGACATGGATATCATCGTCAAGCAGTTGGATAGAATAAACCTGATTGATAAAAAGATTGACCAAATTAGTCAGGGTCAATCTGACCTAAACTCTACCGCTTCAAGACCCTCCTATGCACCCCGAGCACCTCCTACTTGAGTTAATCTACTCACTCGGGATGCATCCTCTCCTTATTTACGAGATCCCGCATATCAGGATCCTGTAAACAATCTAGATCTAGCAACTTACTACCAGGGTTACACACCACCTGCAGATTATAATACGTATCTCCTTGACGGATATACGTCTCGGACATCTTTAGCCTACGAGGACATCAGTGCTATCCAAGGACACGAGTGTAATAACTCGTATTCAGAGACGTATAACCCTAGTTGGCTCCAGCATCCGAACTTCTCTTGGTCTGGTAATTCACAGAGACCACATCAAGATCCACACTACCAGACCAGGCAATACGGGAATGCGCAAAACACATACCCTAGGCGGCAGCCATTCTCGTCCCAGCAGCAGCAACCCCATTCTATATACTAACTGCTGCACCAAGCTGCCAAAGCGAGCTGACCCTTTGGAGGCATTGAAAGATGAGCTGCAAGACTTAATGATGAAATCTACACAAGATAGCTTGCAGATAATGAAGGTGATGGCTGACCAGATACAGACTATATAGAACACGCAAAATCAGCTGTTGCAAGAGCATAGGACTCAGGGAGCTTTGCCCTCCCAACTCGTCCCGAACCCTCGGTATGTAAAGAACCAAGGCACCCCGCTTAGGTTTCAGGCACCACAGGGGCAGGCATACGCCATATTACAAGCACCTCCTACACCACCTGGTTATGCTCAAGGCCAGCCACCTTTGATGCAGAACCCCACATACTCTGCCCCTTCTGCTCCCCCACCACCTCATGGATAGCAAGCCGATGCAAATGCTGTCTCATTAAGGAGTGGAAGGAAGACATTCGACCCACCACATAGGTAGGCGGGTCCTAATTTTTCTCACCCTTCACTGCAGGTGGGTTCGACTCATTCTTCATCTCAGGAGCCACCTACGGTAGATAAGGGTAAGAGGCCACTTGACCCTGAGATTCCCATCCCTTTTCCTAAGGCTCTGGCGCGAAATGCAGTATGGAAAAAGGACATGCGGGATTTTGAGGACCTGAAGTCAATGTTCAAGGAAGTACATATTCAGGTCCCCCTCCTCGAAGCAATTGATCACATCCCTACTGTCGCTAGGTTCTTCAAGGACTATTGTACCCTAAAGCAACAGCCTAGAATTGGACGACAGGCAGTACTGTCAAAAGAGGCTAGTGTCGTAATTCTAGCCGACTTGCCACCAAAAAAGAAAGACCCTGGTAACCCACTTATATCCTGCTTCTTGTAGGATTCTCCATTTGATCGGGCCCTTCTAGATTTGGGTTTGTCCATCAACCTAACTCCCACTGCCGTATTTGATCGATTTCAATTTGGGGAGTTAAAGCCCACCTTGGTCACGATTCAGCTGGCAGATAGATCAGTAAAAACACTGAGGGGGGTGGCTGAGAATGTGATCGTAAAAGTCCATGGATTCTACTTTCCCACAGACTTTTTCGTTCTCGATACGGAAGTTCCTCCTAATCTCCTAGATGCACCAATTATTTTGGGTCACCCATTTCTAGCGACAGCCTGAGCAAACAATGATTATGCATCCGGGTGTATGGAGATAGCCCTAGGTAATGAGCGACTTCGACTTGACATATTCAGGGCATCAAGGAATTTTGACTGTGATCGCATAGAGGAGGATGGTGAAGACGAAGATGCGGCATACTATGGTAACATTGGGCTCCTTTGTGACGACTCAATGTCATATACACTATTAGGGTTCTTCACTGACGACTCAATGAACTCAGCACAATTGTACCGTCACCAAAAAAGAACTGCTACCAGTAGTATTCAGGTTGGAGAAATTTAGATCGTATTTATTAGGGTCCAAAGTCATCATCTTCACTGACCACTCCGCCCTCTAGCATTTGTTGGCAAAGAAGGATGCCAAACCTTAGCTCATTAGATGGATCCTTCTATTGCAAGAATTTGATATTGAAATCCGTGACAAAGCCGGAAAATGGAATGTTGTGGCAGATCACCTATCCAGACTGGACCCAGGCCACATTCCTTATTCCCTACCTATCCACGAGAAATTTCCGGATGAATCTCTTTTGGCAGTTCACTCTGTTGAGTTCCCATGGTTCACGGATATCGCAAACTATCTTGTTGCAGGTAAGATTCTCACGAACCTATCCAAGGACCAGAAACTCAAATTTACTGCAGAAGCCAAATTCTACCTCTGGGATGACCCATTACTCTTTTGCATTGGAGTGGATCAGATTATTCGAAGATGCATCCCAGATTCTGAGATCCCCAGTGTGTTATCTTTTTGCCACAATGATGCTTGTGGTGGTCATTTCTCAGGATGGAAAACCGCTGCAAAAATTTTGTAGTCAGGATTTTTCTGGCCAACCATTTTCAGAGATACACACGAATATGCCCAACACTGCAAACAATGCCAGTCGGTCGGTTCTATGACCAAGAGAGACATGATGCCACTCCAGCCCATCATGCTTGTAGAAGTGTTCGACGTCTGGGGCATCGATTTTATGAGCCCTTTTACGAACTTGCATGGCTTCGAGTACATATTATTAGCCATCGACTATGTCTCAAAATAGGTCAAGGCCATCTCGGCAAGATAGGATCATAAGACCGTCATTTCTTTCGTACGGCAATACATCTACGCGAGATTCAGAATACCCCATGCTTTGATTAGCGACGGGGGAAGTCACTTCATCCACGCCCATTTCAGGTCATTATTAAAGAAATACGGGGTACATCACTGTATAGCCACCCCGTATCACCAAAAAACCAATGGGCAGGCTAAAGTGTCTAACCGTCAGATCAAGGTGATTCTCTAGAAGATGGTTAGACCAGACAAGGACTGGTTCAATAAATTAGTTGATGCACTATGGGCATATTGGACTGCGTACAAGGCCCCACTCGGAATGTCACCATATCGTATGGTATATGGCAAGGCCTGTCACCTTCCTGTAGAGCTGGAACATCGCACCTTTTGGGTGGTGCAAAAATGTATCCTTGACATCAATGTAGGAGGTCAAGAACAGAAACTCCAGCTCAGCGAATTAGAAGAGATCTGGTGGGAGGCCTATGAGAATGCATTGATATACAAGGACAAGACCAAGGCCTTTCATGACGGCCACATCCGGAGGAAAGCATTCACGCCCAACCAGCAAGTCTAGTTGTTCGATTCACGATTGAAACTTTTCGCAGGGAAGCTAAAGTCCAAATGGACTAGCCCATATGTTGTGATTCACCCATACCCTAATGGGGCAGTCCAGATCAGGGTCCCAAAATCTGGGCATATATCTACGGAAAATGGCCAGTGCCTCAAGCCATTTTTGGCCCAGGAACCTCCACCTGACGAGATCATTCATCTTATTGAGGACGTGTGATTGAATTCTCGCCCAGTTAGAGGCGTTAAACTCAACACGTATAGATAGCATCTACCTCACATTCTACCATTATCTATACATAACCATTTTTATACATAGCATATTTTCTTTTTGCATATTGCATATTGACAGGTTGGCCGATGTTGAATATATAATTTCAGGAGCAATTCCAGGTGAATTCTACCCATTTACTCCCTACTGTACTTATTTTCTTTTATTTTCATGCATGAGGACATGCAAGAACTTAGGCATGGGGGGTAGATACAACAAAACTTAAAATTTCTATGCCAACATTTAGGAAAACTTCAGAGCTACATGTAAAATGTACTTTAGGACCCTAAATAAAAGAACAACTGACTCCACCTCCAATGCTCGCATTGGAGCTAGAAATCGTCTGCAACAATCATTTTCGACTCACCTGCTCACCTCTTATTCTAAATTTAGGGTCAAGTTGAATGTAACCCGATACGGGAATTTCACGAAGTACAAATTATACGAGGTTACTTGTTTATAGCATATATCATATTGCATTCATGAATAAGATTATTTTATTAAGAGAATGCATTAAGGATTTTATCCTCTAGTTGATTCCTGGAATCCAATACAATTTTTCACACACATAGAATTTGCAATGGATTCATGGTGAAGGTTGATAAATGTCTTTAGTCTGTCGAGAAGTAGTGCTTCTTTTCCTGAACCCGTGGATAGTGTTTTGGGAGTTAGGCAGATTTTCCTCCAAAAATCCACCAAATAGTGTGAGATGAGAGTAGAGTGTACTGGTGCTCTAAGATTAGTGCAAGGAATCGGGAATCCTAGATAATTAGGTGATGATACTCAGAGATTAGGCATAGTTTTCACTCTCAGTTCCTGCGTATGCATTTTTTTGCAAAATTTTGAGAGCCACCAAATAAAGCAAATACATGGAGAGTGAGTTTTCATAAAACTATGGCTAAGGTGGTTAGTTACGACCATTCTTTATAGAATCCTCGACTGAAGGAGGGTATTGATGTCAAGGTCAGAAATACACCGTCCTATTCGTCTCTCCCGATGCCGTGAGTAGGCACTTCCACCAAATAAGCCACCCAATGTCTCTTGAGTACCACTGATCCCTGATAATGCCTCCTCAATAAAGTTCATGAATGTGTGCTAGCTTGTGTTATGTTGAAAATATATATATATGATGAAAAGAAAGAAAAATTGAAAAAAAAAATAAGAAAAAGAAGAAAAAGCAAAGAAAAAAAAAGAGTAAATATTTAGTTCAGTTGCATTGAGGCAATACCACCAAATAAATTTAAGATCCACCAAATATGGCCTTAACCCACCTTTCTTGTGTTTTTGACTGCTCGAATACTGGCTGAGGAATTCCAACTTAGTGTTAGAGTTATGGGAACTCAATTAAAGTGTTACTGTCAAGTGAGACCACCAAGTATGAGTCATATATGTGAGTCTGGTGAGATTGTGAGCTCTAAGAAAAAAGAAAGCAAAGAAAAAGAAAAAGAGTAAGAGAGAATGAATGCAAAGGAATCAAAAGAGAGCATAGTTTCTGTCGTCTTTATTTGAGTTGAGTTACTTAGTAATCTGGGAATCTAGATTCTGTAGCACTAATCTCTATGTAACACCAGTCGAGAGTGAGCCACCAAATATATAATCTTTCCCCTCAGAGATTCTCTACCTAAGCCTAAAGCCGGGGTGAAATTCATAGAATATCTTGAATACCATGAGGGAAGAAGTTCACCTATCCTATTAGAATTTTTACTAGGGGTCAAGTACAGGCTTTAGAGGTGTATCAGTTTTTCACTCGAATCCGTTGCAAAAGCTACATAGCTGCACTTTCACGATTGTCTGGATTTCTAGACCATAGGATGAAAACAAAAAGGAGAAAAATATCTAGGCATACACTTGATAAAATAATCAATCCCTTAGGGACCCTTCTGTGAATAATTTAGTCTTGCATTTGCTAGGGTCTAGCAAGATTTAGGCATGGGGGTATGATTACGCAGCAATCATAGGTCTTAATTGACCTAAATTTGATTAGGACTCGGCATAAGTTAGGATAATTCATGCATGCATAAGCATTATTTGCATCTTTACTGCTTTCTTTTAGCTATGTATAAAATAATGGTATAATGTGCTGATTAGGTGCATTATGTCAATTACAAGTAATAAGCTGGATTTGAAGCTAGATCTAAAGTTGGATCTGAAGCTGGATCAGGAATAATGGGTGTTGTAGCAGAGCTGGAGCAGAAGACTTAGATGTAGTAGATAATAATGTAAGGGAGTTAAGGTATGCTACTCTATTAAGTAGGAATAAAACAGTAAAATGTGAAGAACTTAGGTCCATCCTAGCCCTAGGATAGCCTAGAGACTTCCCCAAGCCTTAGCCACCCTTAGATTAGGTCACCGCACCATAGGATACCTTAAAACCCTAATTCCAACCTTTATCTGGACATCTAGATGAACTATAGGATGTTTAGAACCCTTAGCCAACTCCTGCACACCTTAAACCCACTTCTGCAGTGTTATTGGACATCCAGACACTTGGTCAGACGTCCAATTTCTGTAGAATACCCAAGATAGAACCTTGAATCCTTCCTGACTCTGATTGGACATCCAGAAAACAAGTTTGGACTTCTGATTTTTGAGTATAAGACATTTGATTCCATTTTTGGATGTTTGGAACTATTTTCCAATTCCTGTTTTGAGATTCAAGCCTTGATCTTGGATCTCTAGCTCCCTAAACTCAATTCCAACCCCATAGGAACCTAAATTAAGGTACTCTAACCCTAGTACATCGCCTCTAGACGTCCCTAAGGACCTAACTAGGTTATCACTAAACCTAATTGACTTAGATCATAGTCAATTACCATTACCTAAGTCAATTGGACTCATAGGGTCCAATTGAGCTCAGATCTCAACCTGCACAAGTCCAATTGGACTCAGTGAGAGTCCAATTGACCTAAGCCCAACCTAATTGAGTTATTTCACTCTCAATTAGCTTCATACTCATTAAATTAAACTTGTGTTAAGTTTAATTGTAATTCCTCTTTAGCAATTAGGGTTTGCAACCCTAATTTAAGGCCTACACCTACCTAAACCCCTTAGGACCTAACCTAGACCACCTAGCCACATAGGGCATGGCCACTGATAGAAGCCATTCTTCGTGCATTTAAAAGTCGTCGGAAATCATAGTATAGTTACGCAAAAATGTTCGTCAAAAAATGAGTTTGTAAAAATAATGAGGCTTTGAGTCCTGGTCATTCGTCTCTGGGAGGCATTTGTTCAAATCTGAAATCGATCTTTTATCGCTCTACTTTATTTAAAATTGCACGTCAGTTTCCAATCTTCGTATTAAGATTTCGCCACTTCTATTATGACTTCTAATTACGTGCACGAGCGTTAAATAGATAACAAAGGTAAAAGTATGAGTTTCGGTGCGCACAATGCTAGTTACGTGGTGGCTGTTTAGGGAAATGAATCTATAGTTAGATCTTCTATACTTTCCGAAATTGACATGCTTGTTGCAAAATATATATAAGTGAAAAATAGGCAACTTGAATCACACAGAAAAGATGACAACCAATAAGCTCATGGTGATTTCAAACATAGAGATATGTATAAAAATATATCTTTTATTCATTCATTCAAAGAAGTGTTTGCAACATGGAATGTAGCGGAAAGCTTGTACAGGAATGCTTGAAAATGTAAATCTAGCTAACAAAAAATGATCGCATACAGGAATCTATGGGGGGATTTTGCATGCATCATTGGTGGAGAATAAAAGCTACACTACTAAGCAGTAAATGAAAGTAGTAAACTATGAAGAGCTAAGTTACTAATCTAGCATAAGGGAAGGGTATTCGGAGGTGGTCTCCGATGGCCTTTGAGTGGCTAAGGGAAAGAGGGGTGGCCAATGGTGCTTAGGTCGGCCCTTAGAGAGAGGTTGGAGAAGTGATCCAGCATCCTAGCATGGAGATGGTGGCCTTCATGATGATGCTCCTCGTGGAGGTGGAGTGGAGATGAAAGTGGCTAGCCTAAGTGGAATGAATGCCAAGGAAAATGGATGGGTGCAAATGGCCACCCCTTAGGTCTTTTTATAGACCTAAGGGAGTCTCTCTAGAGAAGTGTGGAACTCTCTAGAGAGAGCTCCAATGAGTGGTCATCCACGTGAGATAGAAGTGGTTCTTAGATCCACAAAAAGTGGATCTAAGAATTGAATGCCTCTAGGTTGCTAAATTTGGCAACCAAGAGTGGTGCCACTTCAAGAGAGTTCTAGAGAACTCTAGATGTGTGGGAGTGTGTGAATGGGTGTGTGTGTGTCTGTGTGTGGTCGTGCCCTAGGTGTCTAAGTGATATAGGTTAGGTCCTAAGGGGTTTGGGTAGGTGTAGGCCTCAAATTAGGGTTGCAAACCCTAATTGCTAAGGGGGAATTGCAATTAAACTTAACCCAAGTTTAATTGAATGAGTGTGAACCTAATTGAGATTGGAATAACTCAATTAAGTTGGGCTTAGATCAATTGGACTCTTACTAAGTCCAATTGGACTTGTGTGGGTTGAGATCTAAGCTCAATTGGACTCAATGAGTCTAATTGGCTTAGGTGATGGTAATTGACTTTGATCAAAGTCAATTGGGTTTAGTGAGGACCTAATTAGGTCCTTAGGGAGGTCTAGAGGTGATGTAATAGGGTTAGGGTATCTTAATTTAGGTTCCTATGGGGTTGGAATTGGGTCTAGGGAGCTAGAGATCCAAGATCAAGGCTTGAATCTCAAAACATGAACTGGAGAATAGTTTCAAACGTCCAAAAATAGAATTAGACGACTTATACTAAAAAATTAGAAGTCCAGACTTTAGTTCTGGACGTCCAATCTGAGTCAGGGAGAATTCTAGGTTCTGTTTTGGGTATTCTATAGAAATTGGACGTCTAACAAAGTGTCTAGACGTTCAATAACGCTGTAGTGATAGCGAAATACGCGTGATTTGTAAAAGCAGGTTTTTAACGTCGTTGTAACACGCGAATCCGCTTTCTCTTTTAAATTTATATCCTAGATAGGGGAAGTATCTAGGGTTGTCCAAGGAGGCCAAATGTTTGCAAAATTAATCCTCTTGCTTACAAATAAATCTCAACTTTCTTTTTGGTATTTTAAATATGTAAATTTTTTGTTTCGAAAAAACGAGGGCAAAATGCGAATTGTAACGGAAAGTACTAACACCTACAATTGCTTAACTAAAACTTAAAAGATAGAAATATCTTCTTCCTAAGCTCACTCTAGGAAAGTGGAGGCCTAGAGTAATTAGGAAGAAGAGGTGAAACAAGTGCTAGAACCAAAAGTAACAATTGCAAAGAAAAAGCTAAAAGAAGGCAATTTAATTGACTAGAATTGGTGTTCTTTTCAAGGACAAGTAGAGGAATGCTTCTACTAAAATAAAA
Source organism: Thalassia testudinum (assembly GCA_037157565.1). Classification (NCBI taxonomy): domain Eukaryota; kingdom Viridiplantae; phylum Streptophyta; class Magnoliopsida; order Alismatales; family Hydrocharitaceae; genus Thalassia; species Thalassia testudinum. The sequence continues at coordinate 29,001,151 of JAZHRO010000003.1, forward strand.
AAAATCTAAAAGCAAGAAAAGAAACACAAATCCTCTTGCAAAAATGGTGAAGAAGGGAGTCTTCTTGCTCCAAGCATAGCTGCTCCTTGGCTTGAAAAGAGGGCCTCCTTCTTCTACTTCCTTGAGAGCTCCTCCAAGGTGGAAGCTACCACCTTCAATGCTCTCCTCCAAGGGGAGGGGGGGGGGCGTGCACCACCCTTAAGAGCTCCTCCAAGATGGCATGGACCACCTTCAAAATCTCCTCCAAAGATCTTCCTTGCCTGGCTTCTCCTTTGGCTGGCGTGACTCAAGAGAGAAGGGAAGAGGGGAAGGCACCAAGGGGACAGAATATCCCCTTAATCTTCTTCTTCTTCTTCTTCTCTCTTGGACGTGGGCTTCTAGGTGGAATATGAGAGTGAATTTGCTAGCCAAGGATGCCTTGAATGGTGGTGGGTAGTGGTCTTTTTATAGGGTAGGATGGGGCGTTAAGGTGCCCCTTGAAATGGAGGGCTAGGATGGAAGGATGGAGGTGGTTGGTGATCCTATGGCCAAGGGTATTTGGTGCCAACCCAAGGGGTGTTAAAGGGGGTGGTTATGGTGCTGTTGGTGGTTTTTGGTGGTGGAGAGACACCACCATTTTGGCGCCAACCTAGGGTCTTCTAGAAGGGGGGTTAGGTGGATGGTGGAGATGGATTTAAGGAGAGGTGTTTGGTGGAGATGAAGGGAGTTTTTGGAGGGAAAAGTGGTGCCATCAAGGGGTTGGTTAGGGTGGTTTTGGTGCCACTTTTAGGTGTCCTTTGGAGGTGGTGGGTATGCTAGGTTGGCACCAAGTAGGTGGAGCTAAGGTGGAGCTAGTAGGTGGAGTTGTTAGGTAGGGTTTTTGGGTGGTACAAGCCAAGGAAGTTGGAGCATAGCTAAGCTAAGCTAAGCTAGCTTAGATAAAGGAGGAGTAGAGAAAGAGGTGTTGGAGCTAGAGTTTGGAGGGAGGAGCTGAGGATGAGAAGTCTAGAGCTGAAACTGGAGCTGGCTGCTGCTGAAGAGGCTGGCATGGGGCTACTCTAGCTGGCTTAGCTTGCTAGTTCTTTGCTAGTTGCTAAGCCAAACTAAAGTGAGCTAGCTTCTACCATAATAAGCTGAGGTGAGCTAGGTCTGGTGCTCCTAGGGAGGATCAAGCTGGTTGAGGCAGTTAAGGTAGCTTAGCTCAACTGAGTTGAGCTAAGCTGAATCCCCGGGAGCTGGACTTGAGCTTCCTGAGCTGAGATGAGTTCTTCTTCATCTGGCTGGAGTTGAGTGGAGCTGGATGTAGCTGGGTCTGAGCTGGGGTGAACTCCTGTCAACTCAGCTGAGCTAGCTAGAGCTCCTTGTGGACTAGTGGGAGCTGAGATGAGCTAGACTCAGCTAAGTTGAGCTGGATCTGAGTTGACTTGAGCTAGGGTGAGCTAAGATGAACTCTCTTGAGCTGCTATTCAGCTGAGATTAGCTGAATGGAGATGGGATGAGCTAACCCTAGTTCAAGTGAGCTAGGTTCCAGTTGTGGTGAGCTGGATCAAGCTGAGTTCCAACTAGTTTGAGCTTCTCCTTCACCATTTGCCTTCTTGAGTGCTAGGGTTTTAGGGATCTGCATATCTGTTCATCCCTAACACTCACAAAAACATATAAAAAATACAATAAAAAATGCAATGCATGCCTAACCTAGTTTATGCCTAAATGCAGCCCAAAAACCCTTTTGCGGAGTAAAATCCTAAGAGCTAGGTTTGTTTTAATGCATAAGAATGATGATAAACTGGCGTTTATCATGTAGAAGTGGGTTTGAGGTGTGTAGGAATTGGCTAAGGGTTCTGGACATCCTATAACTTATCTGGATGACCAGATAAGGGTTGGAACTACAGTTTTAGGGTTTCCTAGGGTGCTGTGACCTAATCTAAGGGTGGCTAAGGCTTGGGGAAGTCTCTAGGCTATCCTAGGGCTAGGATGGACCTAAGCTCTTTACATTTTACTCCCCTATTCCTACTTAATAGAATAGCATACCTTAACTCCCTTACATTATTATCTACTACATGTAATCTAAGTCTTTATCTCCAGCTCTACTACAACACCCATTATTCCTGATCCAGCTTCAGATCTTGCTTATTACCTGTAATTGACATCATGCATTTAATCAGCACATTATAGCATTATTTTATACATAGCTAAAAGAAAGCAGTAAAGATGTAGATAATGCTTATGCATGCATGTATTACCCTAACTTATGCTGAGTCCTAGCCTAATTTAAGTCAATCAAGACCTATGATTGCTGCGCAATTAGCCACACACTCATACACACACACACACCCATTCACACACACACACCCATCTAGGGTTCTCTAGAACTCTCTTCAAAGTGGCGCCACTCTTGGTTGCCAAATTTAGCAACCAAGAGCCATTCAAATCTTAGATCCACTTTTTATGGATCTAAGAACTACCTCTCTCTCACCATGGCCGACCACTTATGGGGCTCTCTCTAGAGAGTTCTGCACTTCTCTAGAGAGACTCCCTTAGGTCTATAAAAAGATCTAAGGGGTGGCCATTTGCACTCATCCCATTCTTGGCATTCATTCATCCATCTAGGTTAGCTACCCTCACATCCATTACCACCATGGAAGCCACCATCTCCATGCCAGGATACTGGATCACCTCCCCAACCTCTCTCCAAGGGCCAGCCTAAGCACCATTGGCCGCCCTTCCTTCTCCTCTCAACCAAGTCAAAGGCCATCGGAGCCACCTTCGAATGCCCTTCTTTTCTGCTAGATTAGTAGCTTAGCTCTTCATAGTTTTACTGCTTTCATTTACAGCTTAGTAATGTAGCTCTTATTCTCCCCCAATGATGCATGCAAAATCCCCCTATAGATTCCTGTATGTGATCATTTTCTGTTAGCTAGATTTATATTTTTTCAAGCTTTCCTCTAAATTCCATGTTGCAAACATCTTCCAGAATGAATGAATAAAAGATATATCTTTTATATACATATCTCTATGTTGAAAATCACCATGAGCTTATTGGTTGCAATCTATTTCATATGGTTCAAGTTGACTACTTTTCATTTATATATATATTGCAACAACTATGTCGGTTCTGGAAAATATAAAAGATTTAACTATAAATGCATTTTCCGTAAATAGCCACCACATAACTAGAATTGTGCACACCGAAACTCATACTTTCACCTTCGTATCTATCTGACACACATGCATGTAATCAGAGTTCACAATAGAAGTGGCAAAACTTTAATCCGAAGATTGGAAACCAGCGTGCAATTCTAAATAAGTAGAGCGATAAAAGATCGATTTCAGATTTGAACAATGCCTCCCAGAGACGAACGACCGAGACTCAAAGTCTCGTTATCTTTTTATAAATATTTTTGTTTGATCGTATTGCGCACTATACTACGATGCTTTTCCTATCAAAATGCTCTCTATGACTCCCAAACAATTTAGATCACCAATTATTAGCCTAAGCACATGTATATCAACTATTCCATAATGTCAAATAAATGAACAACACTCAGACGTCTGATATGAGAATCAGATGAGTTAACCAAGCCTTGGTACAGTGCTCTTCTTCCTTTTGATATTCTTCTTAGCTTCTTCTTCTTCTCTCCTTCCTCTTTTGCCTTCCCTCTTTTCTTCTTCACAGCAACCTTCTTTCACATGTACAAGGAGAGCAAACCCTTCTCAGTGACTAAGTGTTGGAATGTCTGAAGAGCAAAACCCCCTTTCCCCTACTCTCTCTTGCTTTCCTTCTTTCATTCTCTTTCTCTCAAACCAGGCTTATCGGGTATTCGGGTTGCGTACCCAGGTCCAGGGCTTCGAGCGTGGGGTCGCAGTTGAGGAGTGAACAGTAGGCGGGTTAGGTGGTGTAAGGGTGAGTGGGGACCTCACCCCTGATGTCTTGAGGCGAATAGGAATAGAGACAAAATCAACTTATGTGGCTTCGGGTGCTTGTATTTCCACGATATGTGGCTTCAGGTGCTTGTATCCTAGTAGCAGCAACAAGCAATCCCTTCATTCAATTGGAGTGGCACCTTCACTACTTCCTTCAATTGACTGCCCAGGAAGACTCCTGGGGCAAATTCGCAATGCCTGGGATGAAGACCTAGGGCTTTTGATGCCTTGAACTCGAAGAACAACGTCAGAGGGATGACGTGGTGGCACAGCTTCGACGTTATACCTGAAACACAAAGTATGGGCTAAAAGCCCTCGCTAAATGGCTCAGAGGATCGTCGTAGGCCGTGGAATGTGATGGCGGCATCCGTGGGGTGTGGGAGTGCATGGAGTGGTCGGACAGAGGTGGGAAGTGAATGTAAAGGTAGGTTTGTTTGGTGGTGGTTGTGAGTGGGCGAAAGGGTGGAATAGGTGAGGGGTTTTAATGGGCGTGAGCTGGCAGAGGTTGTGGAGGTGTTGGCGAGGTGGGTGGACTTGTGTAGTGCATGGATGACCACTCCAGAAAAGTGGCCAGAGCAGAGGATGAGGGTGGGGTGTGTGGAGGTCGAGGGTAGTTTTTGGTCTTGGGATAAGGGGATTTAACCTAGGAAACTAATTAACCTAACTACCTAATCTAATTGGATGAAGGGAGTAGGATCCGTGTAGGCTTTGGCAGGCCAGCAACGAAGAAGATGAAGCCTCCAGTGATGAAGGAGCGACGATGAAGACGTGGAAGAAGATGGCTGCTAGTATTACGAGACGCGGATGAAGTAATGGAAGAAGAATCCACCTGCTATTGTTTGTGAGGGTGGAGGAGGAAGGTGGTCAGAGGAATCGTCAAAGTTGGTGGAGAAGGAGGTTGGGGAGAAGGGAAGAGGGGGTGTCCAGCCTCTAAACCAAGCTAAGTAAGGTTTGCAATGTGGGTCCTTTTATAGGCTATAGGGTCGAGCTTCAAGCTTGGAAACAAGCTTGAAAGCTTCACAAATCAGGAAATAGGTTTAGGATTTCCAAGAGTGCGCATGAACTCTTAGATGATTTAGGAAGATCATGGAAGAGCTTAGATGGAAGGGGATCTCCTCAGGAGTGCCCCTTCCAGTTTTGAAAGAGTTTCTCCATGAAATTAGGGAGAGAGAACTCTGATTGAAGGTCGGCTCTTGTTGGGTTCACATGGCCATGGCAGCAGGGACCTGCATGTGAACGAAACAGGGAAGTTATGGGGGTATTTCTAAGGATTTCAAAAGTTAGGGACCATTGTGTGATAAAAAGAGTCTATTTGGACTGAAATGCAAATTAGGTCAAGGTGATATCTGATTGGGCCCAAATTTTGGTACAAACCTAATTTGGACCTAAGGATACTGATGTTGAAGTTGGATTTTGGTTTTTACTAGGTTTGACTGGGTAAATTGCATAGAAACCTAAATTAGGGCAACTATCTATCTAAGACTCTATTTTAAGTCAAATTGGATTGTAATGGTCAAAGCAATCATACCAAACCTTATATAATATTTTTATATGAATTTTAAAAGGTTTAGGTGAATTTTATCTTGACTAGAACCTCAGCTAATTAAGAGGGTCTGTTTTTAGGGTTTCAGATGTTTATTAATTCCTAAAACACATGAAAACCCGTTTCTATCTGCATGGATCCACTTATAAGAAATTTATGACCATTTTACCTTTAATTAACCCTTGAGAAACCCTATGATTATTCTGAAATTAGAATATTCTGTTAAAACTATAGTTTTACCCCTATTTTAATGCATTTCTCTCAGAAAGAACATGCAATGAATTACGATCTTCGGGCAATTATGCAGGAGCATTTATCAATGGATTATGACTAACTAAACTTAGATATGGCTGATGATGATGTTATCATCATGCCTCCATGAATGATGTTTGCTAGTCCCTTAGCAAAATTTTATGAAATCAACTTGAATTCTAGAATATGCTTTGATGTTTGAAACGTCGGTTTTGTATTTGTTATAACGTTGTAGTAAAGCCGGTTATTACCAACACTTCAAATATAAATTTTTTTACTCGGAAAATAAAAGAGTTCCCGAGGTCGAACTCAGGGAGCAAGTTGTATTCTAGAGATATACATGTTTCTTTTACAAAAAGAAAGAGAGAGGGAAAGAATTTGTTGTTTTTTTCTTTGTTCTGCAGAGGGGATGCTCTTCTTTTTCTCTTTCTTTAGATCTCCTTGTTCTTCTTCTGCAATGGTGATGCTCTTCTTTTTCTTCCTGCTGTTCCTGCTTTGGTGATGTTCTTCTTTTTCTTCAGAGCTCCTTGCTTTGGTGATGTTCTTCTTTCTTGGTTTCTGCCTTGACCTCTCTTCTTCTTCTTTGTGGCTGCAGAGCTTCTGCCTTCAGCTACTAAGTCTTCCTTTCTTCTTCTTCTGCTTTGGCCGTTGCTCTTCCTTCTTCTTCAGCCTGCCTTCTTTCCTGCTCTGGCTGCTGACCGTCCGTCGTCTGATCCGGTGCTTAGACGACTTAACTATGCATTTGCTACAGTGCAGCTCCTTCTTCTTCCGCGGGTCTTCTTCTTCGCCTGTGCCTGCACACTTCAGGGTTTTTCGTCAAGAGGCAAAACCTACTCTACCCCCCCCCCCGCGTCTCTCTTTCTCTCTGAAACCACTCTTGGGAAAGCTCTCCCAGAGCTATCGGGTAATCGGGTTCGGGTCACACCCGGGTCCAGGCCCACCGGCGTGCGTGGTGGGCGAGGAGTGCAGGTCAGTCTAAGTCGGGTCGGGTCAGGTCCGCGGGGCGTGAGCGCGGACGAGACCGGGTAACCGGGCGGGTGTAAGGGGACCTCACCCCGTGTACTGAGGCAATAGGGCTAGTGCACGAAATCAATTTAAACAGTGGAACGGGTGTGAGGCTTACCGATGTGGGACTAAACGCAGACCGTTCCTCGCGTGCGCCTGCTGGGAGACCGCGGCCTGGCTTCTGCAGCTGCGGCTTCTATTGGCATAGGTTGCTGGCTGGCTGCCTTCGCAAGACTCCCCGTACTCCGCAGCAGCTGGAGACCTGGAGTCCTCAAGCCTGGAGCGCGGGAGAAGCTGCTTCAATGTGCGTCAATGGCGGTCGAACCTCAAAACCTGTCGGACACGAATATGGCCTTGCGGCCTAATCAAACCACTGGGGAACCTTCGCCGTGGCACGGCGAAGGTGAGGAGCTGCGCGGCAGGCCGCAAGGAGGTGTCTGGCGGCAGCCCTGGGTCGGACTGCAACCGGAGGAATGGGTTTGTTCGGGGGAGTGTTACGGAGGTGTGGAGTGGCAGTGGAGGGGTGGGGGTGCTCAGTGTGATGAGGCGGAGGTTCGGTGAGGGTCGGCGAGCCGTGTGGGTTGCTGAGGTGATGGGAGCGGCTCGCCGGAGGGTGGTCGGAGGCGAAGGGGGTGAAGGTGGTCAGGGTCGGTAGCGGGCTTAATTGAATAAATTGAAAGCGGGGAAAGAAAGAGGAGGAGAAGGGGAGTAACTCTAGCTTACTTGCAGAGACGAAGGGGGAGGAACAGGGCGACAGTCGTATCGACTGTCGCCGGAGAAGACGATGCTCAGGGAAAGGGGCGGCGGCGAGCAGAGAGCCGGAGAGGCGCCAGCTGGGTGCGGCGTGGCGTGGGAAGAGCGGGGGAGGAAGTCTCTGCTGCTGGTATTGCGGCAGAGCGAAGAGGTGGAGGGGGAGGAAACCGCCGGAGCTGGTGAGCGTCTGCCGGAGGAAGAAGAGAAGAAAGTTGGGGATTTTCTCCGTCAGATCCAGGCTCCCCTGGTCGGTGGAGCAGCGGGGGGTATTTATAGGGAGCAAACAGGGAGGAAGGCGGAGGGAGACGACGTGTCTCCCTTGCCGGAGGATGGTCGGAAACAAGAACCCATACCGTCCGTGCGTTCGCACGGCCGGTATGGTGGGTTACGATGACCAGGGGGGTGTCCCTGCGACGGCTGACGACGCAGGGCACCCCCGGTTTACTTGCCAGGTCCCCCACCTCACCCTGCGCGGCGCCATGCTCCGCGCAAGGTCGCCGGAGCATGGTGCTGGCAGGTTTTGCAGGAGGGACGTGATTGCAAAGAACGAAGGAGAGTTAGGGGCCAAAATGCGAGGGTTCAAAAGTTGAGGGCCAAAGAGTAAATATATGAGGACCAAAGTGTAAAGTCGGTCAAGGAGGTTTCTTCTTAGGCTCAAGTTTTTATACATGACTAATTAGGACCTAAGGAATCTGATGGTGAATTTCATTTCCATATTAAACCTTGTTTGACTGGTCAATTTGCACAAAAACCCAAATTAAGTTATTAATTGGGCATGGTTCTCAATGTAGGTCAAAATGGGTTCTAAAGGCCAAATTGAAGGTTCTAAACCCTAGAGATTATTTTTCTATGAATTTCAGAGGGTTTATTCTATTTTTACTTTGCCTCGAACCTTGTGAATTGAAGTGGGTTGTTTTAGGGTTACAGATTATCATTTGGTTTCTTGGAAGTGCTGTAGCCCTTACTAGATCATTTCATCCCACTTTTATTCTTATTAAGCTGCTTTGACCTATGTTCGGACCCTGAATTACCCTGTATGCAGATTATACTGGTAAAATTGCACTTTTACCCCTTATGACTTGTTTTCTTCTCAAACTCAGGATTCTCTGAGTTAAGCCTTTCCTTGAGATATGTAGGAGCTTTTATCCTTTGTATTAGGTCAAAATGAGCTAGTTATGGCTCATGATGAGGTTCTCATCATACCCCCATGCCTAGCTTTTGCTAGTCCCTTAGCAAAAACTTAAGGTTTCAACCCTTGTTCTAGACCATGAAGTTTTTAATAGTTTTAGATAAGTGCCTTTTTTATTTGAGCATAGATTAGGTTAGAATGCTGACCATAGGCCTAAAAGGTACTCTAGTACCAATCAAGATCCAAATCTGTGTAGCCTTAGCCTCAGTCTTTTAGCAAAGGTTTTTAAGGCCCACAAGAACTAACCTAAGGTTTATTGGACTTCGTGGTTAAAGCACCCGTGCTTGAAATGATTTTAGCCCTGGCTCAGTTCGCAGTGCGTTTTGTAAGAGAGAGATAGAAAGTTTTTCTGTTTGGAGAGTTTTCTCTCTCTTTTTCTTTTTAGTTCTAGCCTAGGATTGGCTTTTCAACACGGTCTGTATCAGATTCCTTGCTCCCATCATCAATCCTCAAGGGCTCCTGGCGATCGATGCTTCGAGATAGCACCGCCCATGGCAACCCCCGGAATCCTGGCTATTGAGATTTCGAGATAATCCCATCCATGGTATTCCGTGGCCAAATCCAAACCCTGGCAATTGACACTTCGAGATAATGCCATCCATGGAATCTGAACTAGCAGAGTGCTTACATGCCCCCAGTAGGATATGTAAATATCCTAAGAGACAAGCACCGAGGAGATGATATTTTGTTACGCATCTTCGAGGGGATTTCCCGCCTCTCTGCGCTGGGAACTCGTCCAAATCAACTTGTGTTGATCGGCCGCTCCTATTCTAGGTGTTCTTTTCAGATTCTTGCGACGCTTCTGCATGATTCTGGTTTTTACGCTTACTGAACCAGGCTGTGTGTGAGATTAGGGTGCTTAGGTTACTGAGTCCCGTAAACCAAAAATTAGTTAACGAGGCCGAATACTTCCTAAGCCTTAGACCTAATACTTCAGCTTTTCATTTTCCTCAACCTCTTGAGGAGTGTCCAGATCTTAATGGGTACTAAGAGTCTATTCAAGAATGCCTAAGGTTTGCATTCTTTACTAATCTTTTTGTGCACTTTTCTTGAATGAGGTCTAGAACTTAGGTTAATTCCTTAGTTCCTTACTAATGACTATCACTTTTTCTCATAATTTTGTGCTCCTTTTTCCTTTTGTTTCTTTTCTCCTTCGCAAAATTTCCTTCTCCTCTTTTCCTCTTGTTCTTTTTCGAAAATTTTTTTTAATTTTTATGGTGTTTTTGTCATATGTGAATTTTTTTGTTTGAAACCTTTTCTTACAAGTTTTTGTACTTTCATACCCCCCCATGCCTAAGATTTGCAATGTCCTCATTGTGACCTAGGGGGTCTTAGTTCATTCCTTAAGACAGAAATTTGGGTGAGTGGATGGGTCGGGTTGAAATTTTTTTTTCGGACGATTTCAAATCTCAGATGCGAACATCTGAGTTGGGGTCGGCTGTCTATAAGGGTGAACTTCGAGTGCTGAAAGGTGTCAGAACAAGTTTCAGGTTTTGAAAGAGAATGACGGGCTGCCTCCCGTTAAGCGCTGAGTTTTACGCCATCGGCTGGGCGCAATAAGCTCAAGGGGAAAGGAGGATATAAGATGCCTCAGCCAAATCAGTAGAAGTTACATCAATGAACGGCTTGAGTCTCTGACCGTTCACGATGAAAGGTTCAGAATCGTGGCTGAGTGGACTGATTTCGATTGCTCCATTTCCAAAAACCTGTCGGATCAAATATGGTCCGACCCACTTAGATCTCAGTTTTCCTGGGAAGAGTTTGAGTCGGGCATCAAAGAGTAGGACCTTTTGACTAGGATGAAAGATCTTTCTCGAGATGTGTTTGTCGTGGAAGGCTTTAACCCGCTCCTTGTAGATTTGTGAGTTCTCGTACGCATCTATGCGTAATTCATCGATCTCGCTGATTTGGAGTTTTCTGTGGGTCCCAGCCTTGGAAAGATCTAGATTACAGTTCCGTACTGCCCAATAGGCTTTATGCTCCAGTTCGACGGGAAGGTGGCATGCCTTTCCGTACACCAGTCTAAAGGGAGACATGCCTAATTGGGTCTTGTGGGCGGTCCTATAGGCCCACAATGCTTCCGAAAGTCGGGACGACCAGTCCTTCCTGTCAGGTCGAACAGTGACTTGCAGGATTTTCTTGATCTCCCGATTAGACAGCTCAGCTAGACCATTAGTTTGGGGGTGGTAAGGAGTAGAGATTCGGTGAGACACCCCGTATTTGGTCATCAGTGACCTAAACTGAGCATTTGTGAAATGGGTCCCCCCATCAGAGATTATTGCACGAGGAATCCCGAACCTTGAAAAAATGTGTTGATGAATGAATTTGAGAACGATTTTGTGATCACAGGTTCGGGTCGGTATGGCTTCGATCCATTTGGACACGTAGTCCACAGCCAACAGAATGTATTCGAAACCATCCGAAATAGGAAAGGGGCCCATAAAATCAATCCCCCAAACATCAAAGATTTCGCATACTAGAATCGGTTGCATAGGCATCATGTCGCGACGGCTCATGTTGCCCAAAGTCTGGCAACGACTGCATGCCTTGCAATGACTGTATGCGTCTTTGAACAGTGTGGGCCAGTAAAAGCCGCACTGGAGGACTTTTGATGCGGTTTTATGCCCGGCAAAATGGCCACCGCATGCCTGGTCATGGCAGAAAGAGAGGATATTATTGACTTTCCCTTCCGGGACACATCTCCGGATGATCTGATCGGCACCTATGCGGAAGAGGTATGGGTCTTCCCAAATGTAATACTTGGCATTGGAGCGTAATTTGTCTTTCTTGGCCTTCGGCCAATCGGACGGGGTCTGATGAGATGCCAAGTAATTTACAATATTAGCAAACCATGGAAGGCTAGTACCAATAGTCAGCAGGTGCTCATCGGGAAAATGCTCAGTGATGGGTCCGGAAGGGTCAATTATTTCAGAAGGAAGACGGGACAAGTGATCAGCTACCACGTTTTGTTTTCCCACTTTATCTCGAATCTCGAGGTCAAATTCTTGCAACAGCAAGATCCATCGGATCAATCGAGGTTTCGCATCCTTCTTTGCAAGGAGATGCCTCACAGCCGTGTGATCCGAGTATATGATGACATGGGAACCCAGAAGGTACGATCTGAACTTCTCTAGGGCAAATACTACAGCTAGCAGCTCTTTCTCAGTAACCGTATAGTTACGCTGAGCCTCATCGAGTGTTTTGCTGGCGTAGTAAATGACCACAGGTTTCTTGTCATTTTTCTGCGCCAAAACCGCTCCTACAGCGAAGTCGGATGCATCACACATGATCTCAAAGGGTTGAGACCAATCAGGGGACTGTAGGATCGGGGCTTGGGTGACTCGGTCACGCAGGATTTCAAATGCTTGAGTGCATTCCTTGGAGATTTCGAAGGGAACATCCTTGGAGAGAAGAGTGGTCAGGGGGCGTGCGATTTTTGAAAAATCAGGGATCAATCGTCGATAAAAACCGACATGCCCTAAAAAGGATCGGATGTCCCTGATCGAGCTAGGCATAGGAAGGTGAGAAATCAGATTAACCTTAGCTCAATCCACTTGGATACCTTTCTCCGAAATTGAGTGTCCCAGGACAATTCCCTCAGGCACCATGAAATGGCTCTTTTCCCAGGAAAGAACCAAATTCACGTCGATGCACCGCCTGAGTATCTGGACCAAGTGTTGGAGGCAATCGTCGAATGATGCTCCGAAAACTGAAAAGTCATCCATGAAGACTTCCAGATAATCACCTACCATATCTGAGAATATGGCAAGCATGCATCGCTGAAAAGTAGCGGGTGCATTGCAAAGACCGAAAGGCATCCTTCGGAAAGCGTATGTTCCGAAGGGGCAGGTGAACGTGGTCTTTTCTTGGTCCTCAGGATGGATTGCCACCTGGTTATAACCGGAGTACCCGTCAAGAAAGCAGAAGAACCTATTTCCCGCTAGTTTTTCGAGAATTTGATCAATGAAGGGTAGTGGGAAATGATCCTTCTTCGTGGAGGAATTGAGTCGACAGTAATCTATACAGACTCTCCACGAGTTGGCTAATCGGGTAGGAATGATTTCTCCGGTCTCAGTCGTTATAGTGGTGAGTCCTGCCTTCTTGGGCACGACCTGAATTGGGCTCACCCAACGACTATCGGAGATCGGGTAGATGATCCCGGCATCTAACCACTTGATGATCTCCTTTTTCACGACCTCCTGCAAATTGGGGTTTAAGCGTCTCTGCATTTCACGAGAAGGTCGTGTGCCCTCTTCTGAATAGATATGATGAGTACAATAAGAGGGACTTATTCCAGTCAAATCATCGAGAGTCCATCCGATGGCTCTGCGATGTTGCTGGAGGACAACATTCAGACGGGATTCCTGTTCAGGACTGAGGTTGGAATTGATGATCACAGGAAGGGTCTGATTAGAATCCAAAAAGATGTATTTTAAATGAGCAGGAAGGGGTTTCAGTTCGAGGATGGGGTTTTCAGCAGCAGCGGGTGGTTCAGTATGGATGTGAGGTTCAAGGGTGGGAGTTACTGGGTTGTTCACATCTGGATTTGACTCCTCTGTTTGCGGGTCAAGATCCTTCTGTGGTTGATGAGGCATGGTCAAGTCATTCTGGAGGTGTGATTCATCAACCAAAGTCTTGATGTCACAAATTTGCTCGATGACGCCGCAATTAATTCCTTGTTGGGCCTTAAATATATCAATTTTCAGTGTTTGATCTCCAAACTTAAGCTCTATTTGGCCCTCCTCACAGCTGATGTTGGCTCTAGCAGTAGCCAAGAAAGGTCTCCCTAGAATGATTGGTGTATCCCTAGGGTTCTCAGGTGCATCCATATCTAAGACTATAAAGTCCACTGGAAAATAGAAATCCCGCACTCTCACGATAACATCCTCGAGAATCCCTTTTGGTGACTTTATAGATCGATCTGCTAATTGTAATGTCACCTCGGTTGGTTTCAGCTCAGATTCTTCTAGATGGTCAAGTAAGGATGTGGGTATCAGATTTATAGATGCACCTAAGTCTAACAATGCTCTATCAAATTGGGTACCACCTATCTTACAGGAGATCAGGGGAGTTCCAGGATCTTTTGCCTTGGGTGGGAGTCTACTAAGGATTACAGAGCTGGCCTGCTCTGACAGAACAATTGGGCTCCCTCCCTTGGTTCGCGGCTTACGCTGGGGTGTACATATATTCTTTAGAAATCGTGCGTAAGCTGGTACGTGGCGGATTGCATCCATCAAGGGGATGTTTATGTGGACCTGCTCAAAGAGCTTGACCAGGTCCTCCTCAGGGGCCACGGGTTTTGTGGTCTTCTTTCCCTTGGTCAGGGCCTCGGGAAACGGGATCTTGGTTGGTTCTTCTAGGATAGGTCCAGGTTGTGGGTCTGGAACAGCGGTACCTTGGATAACTATCCTAGGGTCATGGTTATCAGGCTGGGAGTGGTTTGGATAATGCGGGTCCTGAGTTGTCTTACCACTACGTGTTGTTACAGAATTTAATCCGGCCTGATTTTGGTTTGGGTTTGGTAGGAGGGGTGGCTGCTGCTGAAATCCCGCACGAGAAGTTGAGGCTTCCATCTCGTCTGGAGATGGGGCAGTAGGGGCCTGATAAATCCATTGAGCGTGGCCTAAATTTGGATTCATAACGCGCTTCTGGGTTGGCACGTTATTTGGGTTAGGAAGAGGTTGGGAAGGGAGTGTGCCTGGCTGGCGAGAATTTGCCAACTGGGCCAGCTGAGTTTTAACTTCAGTAAGTTCGTCCTTGTGCTGTTTTTGAATAGCCGCATTCGATTTTTGAATGTCAGCCAGAGTCTGAAGGATTAAGGACATTTGATCTTGATTTGGCCCTGATGGATAAGTAGGGTTGGGCCGAGGCTGAGGTGGCTGGTAGTGATGAGAGGGCTGTGGGCGGGACTGAAAAGGTGGTCTTTGGGTTTGGGAATTTCCCGCCCACTGAAAATTGGGATGGTTTCGCCATCCAGGGTTGTAAGTGTTGGAGAATGGGTCGTTCTGGATGGCGTTGAGGTCCTCGCAGGTCTGAGGAACCTCCTGAGAATCAGGGAAAGGAGGAATGGAGTTCCCCCGGCTGGTGAAGAAAGGATCGGATGATCTCCCAGTCCAAGAATCAGATGGGGATGGATATGGATCCATCCCAGGGGAGGATCGGTGGAGGATGTTTTGCACAGTCTCCTGTGTGGAAGGAGTTTGTGCAAAGGAGTTACGCGCAGAGGTGGCTCGCTGCAAGTGCTGAGTCAGCTCATCCACCTTCTTTTCAATGATTGAGACCTTGTCCAATCGACTGGCCATTAATTCCAGGTCGACTGATGCGGACAGGCCCTGCGTCTCATGTGCTCCCTTAAGATTCGTCGCTGCGCGGGTATTCATCCTGTCAAATAATCCCATGGAGTCATTGTTGATGGAGTTCTCGCACATGTTTTCGAGAATCTCCCATACGGTGTCTTCATGTTGACCCATGATGTTTCCTCCGCAAGTTGCATTGACGAAAAGGCGGATGTCCTCACGGAGTCCCTGGTAAAAAGATTGGACTTGTTCCCATTTAGGAACTCCGTGATGGGGGCACTTTCTCATGAGATCCTGAAAACGATCCCATGCCTCATGGAGAGGTTCTCCTGATTGTTGAGTGAAGTGTGTAATCTGATGGCGCAAGGCGTTGGTCCGACCAACGGGAAAAAACTTTTTCAAAAATTCGGATTGAAGTTCTTCCCAAGTGTTGATCGGCCGGGTCTGAGTTTGATACCAATGGGCGGCCTTGTCCATAAGAGAAAAGGAGAACATCTTCATGAGAAGAATATCCCGATTTTGCGCATCTGATCCAAAAGTGTGGGCCAGATGCTTAAGCTGTTTGATGTGCTGGAAGGGATCTTCAGAATTAAGCCCATGGAATTTAGGTATAGCATGAATCATGTTGGGCTTTAGTTCGGAATCAGGTCCTCCAGTCGGGATTCTGACTCGAGGCTCAATGGCCACCGCAGCAGGATTGTAGTGGTCCCGCATCATAGGACGCTGTGGTGGGTGCACGAAGTTTTGGAAGAGGTCATTGAGTCGCTGGAGCTGGTGTTCCAGATTATTTTCTTCCTCAACTGGCTGGGCCATAATGGGGGAAGAAGAAGAACTTGGTTCTGAATCAGGAGAGAGAATAATGTGAGGGTGTTGCTGCACAAACACGGGCGTCGAGGCTTGGCCTTGACGAGAGCGAATTTCTAAAGGAGGTCTTAAGGGTGGTCTTAGGGACCTCCTTCCGTACATGCACTGTTTGGAAGAGGTAAGTTTAGAAGGTGCTGGACCCAATCAAGACACCCAAAATTGTGTTGGGTGACTATAGAGGTGCGGGCCAGATGGACCCCTTGATCAGAAAGATCGTCCACCTGAGAATTACCTGGGCAGCCAGAGAGGGAGAGTCCTGCGAAGACCCCTACACGGTAGAGCGTCCCCACGGGTTACAGGGTTTCCCCCACCCGACCTCTCTTGTCACTGCGGTTCCAGGTAGACCAGAATGGGGATCTTGACCTCTTAAGTCTACCAATTTTAAGATCAGGGTGCTTAAGGTTTCACTTGAACTTTAGTCTTTTTAAGTGCAAAGAGTGACCTAATTTAAGGTTGGTTAACCCAAAGGGGTCAACTTTACCTCTTGTTTTCTTTGAGAGCTTTTTGGGTCCTTTCTTTTAGGGTTCAAGTGTTTAGAGAGAGCCAATTATTTAGGATTTTTCTTGTTAATTATTTTCAATCAATGGCTTGGGCACACCTCTTTTGGATTTCCTCAATTCTTGATTAAGGGGTGTGTCTCTACTGAAATCCTAATGTTTGACCTTATGTTGGCTCTACTTGGTCCATTTAACTCTTTGTTGGGCAATTAGGGCTCAAGCAAGAATGTGTTAGCCCTTAAATACCCTTAATAGTGTGCAGGAGTGATGAGTTGAAAACATGCAACTCTTTATGGTTACTAAGTATGAAAGACAGGTTAGCCCTATATTGCTTGTTCTTTTCTTTTCTTCCTCTTTAGAGTTTAGGGGTTAATAGTGAGAGGAAAGATTTACCTGTCTTCGGAGTGGTTGTCGTGTGGTTGCTTGTCTTCTTGAGTTCCTGTAGCTGCACAAAAGAGAGGAGATTATCAGAAATTAAAAGATACAGGAATGTTTACCTCTAGAATAGCCGTTGCTCCCCGGCAACGGCGCCAAAATGAAACGTCGGTTTTGTATTTGTTATAACGTTGTAGTAAAGCCGGTTATTACCAACACTTCAAATATAAATTTTTTTACTCGGAAAATAAAAGAGTTCCCGAGGTCGAACTCAGGGAGCAAGTTGTATTCTAGAGATATACATGTTTCTTTTACAAAAAGAAAGAGAGAGGGAAAGAATTTGTTGTTTTTTTCTTTGTTCTGCAGAGGGGATGCTCTTCTTTTTCTCTTTCTTTAGATCTCCTTGTTCTTCTTCTGCAATGGTGATGCTCTTCTTTTTCTTCCTGCTGTTCCTGCTTTGGTGATGTTCTTCTTTTTCTTCAGAGCTCCTTGCTTTGGTGATGTTCTTCTTTCTTGGTTTCTGCCTTGACCTCTCTTCTTCTTCTTTGTGGCTGCAGAGCTTCTGCCTTCAGCTACTAAGTCTTCCTTTCTTCTTCTTCTGCTTTGGCCGTTGCTCTTCCTTCTTCTTCAGCCTGCCTTCTTTCCTGCTCTGGCTGCTGACCGTCCGTCGTCTGATCCGGTGCTTAGACGACTTAACTATGCATTTGCTACAGTGCAGCTCCTTCTTCTTCCGCGGGTCTTCTTCGCCTGTGCCTGCACACTTCAGGGTTTTTCGTCAAGAGGCAAAACCTACTCTACCCCCCCCCCCCGCATCTCTCTTTCTCTCTGAAACCACTCTTGGGAAAGCTCTCCCAGAGCTATCGGGTAATCGGGTTCGGGTCACACCCGGGTCCAGGCCCACCGGCGTGCGTGGTGGGCGAGGAGTGCAGGTCAGTCTAAGTCGGGTCGGGTCAGGTCCGCGGGGCGTGAGCGCGGACGAGACCGGGTAACCGGGCGGGTGTAAGGGGACCTCACCCCGTGTACTGAGGCAATAGGGCTAGTGCACGAAATCAATTTAAACAGTGGAACGGGTGTGAGGCTTACCGATGTGGGACTAAACGCAGACCGTTCCTCGCGTGCGCCTGCTGGGAGACCGCGGCCTGGCTTCTGCAGCTGCGGCTTCTATTGGCATAGGTTGCTGGCTGGCTGCCTTCGCAAGACTCCCCGTACTCCGCAGCAGCTGGAGACCTGGAGTCCTCAAGCCTGGAGCGCGGGAGAAGCTGCTTCAATGTGCGTCAATGGCGGTCGAACCTCAAAACCTGTCGGACACGAATATGGCCTTGCGGCCTAATCAAACCACTGGGGAACCTTCGCCGTGGCACGGAGAAGGTGAGGAGCTGCGCGGCAGGCCGCAAGGAGGTGTCTGGCGGCAGCCCTGGGTCGGACTGCAACCGGAGGAATGGGTTTGTTCGGGGGAGTGTTACGGAGGTGTGGAGTGGCAGTGGAGGGGTGGGGGGTGCTCAGTGTGATGAGGCGGAGGTTCGGTGAGGGTCGGCGAGCCGTGTGGGTTGCTGAGGTGATGGGAGCGGCTCGCCGGAGGGTGGTCGGAGGCGAAGGGGGTGAAGGTGGTCAGGGTCGGTAGCGGGCTTAATTGAATAAATTGAAAGCGGGGAAAGAAAGAGGAGGAGAAGGGGAGTAACTCTAGCTTACTTGCAGAGACGAAGGGGGAGGAACAGGGCGACAGTCGTATCGACTGTCGCCGGAGAAGACGATGCTCAGGGAAAGGGGCGGCGGCGAGCAGAGAGCCGGAGAGGCGCCAGCTGGGTGCGGCGTGGCGCGGGAAGAGCGGGGGAGGAAGTCTCTGCTGCTGGTATTGCGGCAGAGCGAAGAGGTGGAGGGGGAGGAAACCGCCGGAGCTGGTGAGCGTCTGCCGGAGGAAGAAGAGAAGAAAGTTGGGGATTTTCTCCGTCAGATCCAGGCTCCCCTGGTCGGTGGAGCAGCGGGGGGTATTTATAGGGAGCAAACAGGGAGGAAGGCGGAGGGAGACGACGTGTCTCCCTCGCCGGAGGATGGTCGGAAACAAGAACCCATACCGTCCGTGCGTTCGCACGGCCGGTATGGTGGGTTACGATGACCAGGGGGGTGTCCCTGCGACGGCTGACGACGCAGGGCACCCCCGGTTTACTTGCCAGGTCCCCCACCTCACCCTGCGCGGCGCCATGCTCCGCGCAAGGTCGCCGGAGCATGGTGCTGGCAGGTTTTGCAGGAGGGACCTGATTGCAAAGAAGGAAGGAGAGTTAGGGGCCAAAATGCGAGGGTTCAAAAGTTGAGGGCCAAAGAGTAAATATATGAGGACCAAAGTGTAAAGTCGGTCAAGGAGGTTTCTTCTTAGGCTCAAGTTTTTATACATGACTAATTAGGACCTAAGGAATCTGATGGTGAATTTCATTTCCATATTAAACCTTATTTGACCGGTCAATTTGCGCAAAAACCCAAATTAAGTTATTAATTGGGTATGGTTCTCAATGTAGGTCAAAATGGGTTCTAAAGGCCAAATTGAAGGTTCTAAACCCTAGAGATTATTTTTCTATGAATTTCAGAGGGTTTATTCTATTTTTACTTTGCCTCGAACCTTGTGAATTGAAGTGGGTTGTTTTAGGGTTACAGATTATCATTTGGTTTCTTGGAAGTGCTGTAGCCCTTGCTAGATCATTTCATCCCACTTTTATTCTTATTAAGCTGCTTTGACCTATGTTCGGGCCCTGAATTACCCTGTATGCAGATTATACTGGTAAAATTGCACTTTTACCCCTTATGACTTGTTTTCTTCTCAAACTCAGGATTCTCTGAGTTAAGCCTTTCCTTGAGATATGTAGGAGCTTTTATCCTTTGTATTAGGTCAAAATGAGCTAGTTATGGCTCATGATGAGGTTCTCATCAATGTTCAAAGTCCTATTTTATTCTTCTTTTTAGAAATTAGGTCAGATTGCTAATAATAGGCCTAGAAGTACTCAAGTACCAATCAAGGTCCAGACTTGACTAACTTTAGCCTCAGTCTGTAGTGAAGGTTTCAAAGGCCCATAGAAACTATCCAATGGTTTGTTGAACCCAGCGGTTAAAGCACCTGTGCTTGTAACATGGTTAGTCCAGGTTCAGTTTGTAGTGCATTTTTGTAAGAGGGAGAGATAGAAGATTTTTTTTATTTTTAGAGAGCTTTCTCTCTCTTTTTATTTTCTTTATTTCTAGCTTCGGATTGGTTCAAAAACATGATCTATATCGGATTCCTAGTTCCCACCATCAATCCTCGTAAGGTCCCTGTCAATCGATGCTTCGAGATAGCACCGCCCATGGCAACCCCAAAAACCCTGGCTTTCAACACTTTGAGATAGTGCCGCCCATGGCGTTCTGTAGCTAAATTCAAGCACCGGCGATCAACATTTTGGGATAATCCCACCTAAGGCACCTGAATCAGCACAAGGTGCTTACATGCCCTCAGTAGGATATTTAGATATCCTAGGAGATAGGCACCGAGGAGACGATATGTTATTATGCATCTTTGAGGGGAATTTCTCGCCTCTTTGTGTCAGGAACTCATTCAAATCAACTTGTGTCTTCAAACCGCTCCTAGTCTAGGTAGCTTTTTTAGAACAGAATAAACACTTTTGCATGATTTTGATTATTAAGTGCACTGAACTAGACTTGTGTGTGGATTAGGGTGCTTAGGTTACAGAGTGCCATAAACCAGAGGTTAGTTAATGAGGTTGAATAATCCTTAAGCCTTAGACCTAATACATAACCTTCGCATTTTCCTCAACCTCTTAAGGATTATCCAGATCTTAATGGATACTTGAATGTTTAAGCCCTAAAACAAGCCCAAGAGAACTAAGATCAACACTCATACTAATCTCCTTATCTCTCTGTTATTCTAGGACTTAATTTTTTCTTTTGATTTGGTATAGAACTTAAGTAGATTCCATAATCATTTACTAGTGACTATCCTTTTTTTATTTCAAATTGTAGCTCCTTTTTATCATCTAAATCACCTCCTCTCTTCCTACTAAAAAATGATGTGCAATTAGTCTCTCAAAATTTCTCCCCTTTCTCCATTTTTTGTTCTTTTTCAATTTTTTTTATTTTTTTTTTATTTTTTGGAATGAGTAATTTTTTTGTGAGAACCCTTAAGAAACTTGAATTTTTATGTGTTTGCACTTTAACACCCCCCCATTCCTAAGTTTTGTAATGTCCTCATTGTAACTAGAGGGTATGGAATCAGCTTAGTTCATGGGTTAGAACAGGATCAGAAGGGTGGGTGAACGAGTCGGGGTGACTATTGCAGATGATTTCAAGCTTTGGTACGAGTACTAAAGGTGGAGTCAGCTATTCTAACATTGAACTCAGAAGTGCAATAAACGTGAAGTTGAAAAGATGATTAGAAGGGTCTCAGGTTTTTGGAATGATGGGTTGCCTCCTATTAAGCACTAAATTTGATGCCTTCAGCCAAATGAAAGGTGGTCATGGAGAGGAATGGTCAAGTCAGATGAATTCTGTAGAACAAGCACCTTGATCAAAAGCCTGGTTGGTCTAACTAGGTGCTTATTCAGATCAATAGCCTGATAATGTAGCCCAAACCCAATCAGTCTAGTGGGTTGATGGATGAGAATCAGTAGATGCGGTGCCCACTAGGTGTTTTGAAGCTCAATTGGATGTGGAAGTGAGAAACGTGGGTTAGGCTGAATTGGGTCAGCCTGGTCAGAGTAGGGATCCTCAGAAGAGAACTGATCTGTGGAGGATGTGAGATCCCTACAAAGGTGATCAAAAAAGATGGGACATGATTTGCATTCTGATCGATGTTCGAATCCTGATCAAAAGATGGAGAAACATATGCAACCAGATCATCGAGAGGAGAGTCAGAGTAGAAGTTGATTTCGGTTGTGGGTCAGGATTGGATCGGATCTGAGAAGGTTCTATATGTGGATTTGAAGAGGTGGCTTCCTTGAGAACTATGTGTGTTGAGGGCTCCTCTAGAAAGGTTTCAAAAGTAGGTTCATCTAGATAGTCCTCATAATGTCCATCAAAATCAAATGTAAATGGCTGAAGAGTGCTTATTGGATTATGAAAATATGAGTCAAGAAAAGATTTGAACTTGAGATTGTAGACACTCTCAGTAATTATTTTTTATTCCTCAAGATAAAAAAGGAATGATTCCATCTCAATGGAACCTAATTTTGAATCAATGATCTCAGGATCAGGGACCTCAGAGTCAGAATCAAAAATGGGTCATGGATGTTGAGGTTGTAAACTGGTTTGGAGTCATTAGGAAACAACAGTTCTCCGAACAGTTCTCCGAAATTAGAGTAAGACTCGAAATCATCGGAGAACTTGCAAAGATCATGTATTGAACTTGATTCTAGATCAGAGTTTCCACCATAGAAAGAATCAAGATAAGTAGAATCAACAACTTGACTTTGATCTAAACTAGTTTCAGATTCTGAGCTTAGAAAGGTGTCCTTATTTGGCATGGGCTCAGGTTCTTGGCTCCTAGGATAGACCCAATCAATTCCCAACTCATCCAACTCCTCGATTTCTATATCATAGATTGGCGTGATTTTCAAAAAATCAATTTGTGTCTCTGAGGAGGTTAGAGAGGTGCATTCATCAAATATAGGCCCAAAATTGTAATTCAAATTCAAAATCTGACTTGCATCATTTTGGGCCTCATGATTATCCCAAATAGGATCAAATCTAGATGCTAGGTTAAGGGTAAGGATTGAATCACTAGAATCTAGGCTGGGCTCTACAGGGATGTCAGAATCATTCTTGAGAATCACCTTAACATGATAAGGCTCAAGATTTACATTCTCAAGAGATTCTATTTTAAGCTCATCATCATAGGTGTCGGGGAAATCTAAGCTCAATGGACCAGCTTCCTGGTTTCCTAGGGTTGGTTCAGAATCGGGAACACCTACAATTGGATCCTCCCAACCCTCATCAAGATCAGGTATGTCAATTGTTATGAAATTTGAATCTGAATTCATTTAGGTTGGGGTCCATAACAATTTTGATCATTAAACCTGGGATTTGTGGGATTATGTTGATCACTAGAATCACTCCAAGATGTCATATTAACTTCTGACAGGTATTTTTGATCAATGGATCTATATAGCCTATTCAGCAATTCTCCTCATTTTTCCAAAAAATTATGGAGTTCTTCCAAAACTGAACGATTTGACCAATATTGCTGACAATCGTTGTTGTGTAATTTCACCAATTCAATGTGTTCTGCTAAGAGATCATCCCGGGTTGAACCGTGGTTTAGTTGTATCCATATCATCTCTATATAGTTCAAAATTTGGTCCATTATTTTCTTGAATTTATCCTAAATGTCCCTTTTACAATATTCTTCATGATGTCTATAAGCATTCTCAATTATCTTTTCTTTCATGCTCATTTGGGACTCAGGTTTCTTAGACAGTCTTCCTAGATTGCCAGGTTGCATTTTCAAATCAGGTGGTGGAATCAAGATGTAGAATCAAAACTCAGGTTAGACTGAAGTTGATCAGATCAGATAGAGATTCCCAAGAGGATCTAATGAGGTCTCTTAGGTTAAAAACCTAATGACCTTCCTGTGTATGTGCTCTATAGAAAAGATGAGTGACTGGATATTATTTGGACCTAATCAAGGCACCCAAAGATTTTTGGATGACTAAGGCTGTTTTGAGGCAGATGATACCTCTAAACTAGAAATTCGTACACTCGAGAAATACCTGGGCAGCCAGGAAGGGAGAGCCCCGCAAAGACCCCTACACCGTAGAGCATCCCCAAGGGTTATAGGGTTTCCCCCATCCGACCTTCCTTGTCACTACAGTTCCAAATAGACCGGAATGTACAAACTTATGACCTTAAGTCTACCAATTTTAGCCTAATTAGTGCCTTGAATTTCACTTGATTAGAAGTTGATTTTACTTGTGGCCTAATTTGGAGGTTGGTTGGCCCACAAAGTTGACCAACTTCACTTGACCTACCCTAAAGATGGCAGAATGAAATCTAGGTTAAGATGCAGAAATCACCCTGAATTGACTCTTAGGTTATTAGGTCCACAATTTTTAAGGTTCAAGTGAAATTAGAGCTTGACTTTTAGGTTTCTTCTTGCTTAGATCTTTTCAAACAAGGGTATGGGTAGCACACAAATGCAGAAGGGTTAATTTCCTTTTATTTAGGAAAATGTGAACTTAGCACTTCAAACCCTAATGTAGAAACCCTAATTGGCTCTATTTCAAGTCCAATTTAATCTCAAAATGTTCTCCTTGGACTTCAAACAAGAAGTGCATAGTCCAAGAAGATGTACAAATCAAGCGTTGTTCTTAATAGGTACAGGCAATTTGGGTAGGGAATTCTTAACAGAATCACCTCAAGCTTCAATCAGATATGAAAATTTTGTCACAAATCAAGAAAACTTGCCTTTTAAATAATGCTTTACAAAAAAGTTAAGGCAGGTAGTTCCTAATTTATTTTGTTTCCTTATCTCTGTTCCAAGGATTAGGAGATTAAAGAAGAAGAGGGATTACCTCCATTGGGAGTGGTTGTTTTACATGAAAGATTGCCTCGTGATGTACCTCACAAAATCTCAAGAAACAACTAGGGCAAGTTAGTGCTCAGATAGAGCCAGATAGAAACAAGAATAGCAGTGAATTGCATGTTGTTCCCCGACAACGGCACTAAAATGTTGAATAAGGCTTTTTAGGAGTTTAAATTTGTCTCATTGTAGTAAAGTCTCCTAAATATCTCTTCAACAAATATAATTTATAACTCGAATATCTAGAAGAAGTTTAAGGTTGAACATAGGGAGAAAATAGGAATTCACACATTAATCTTTAATTAAAATAGAAATGAGCACATGAATAAGCACAATAATGATATTCAATGAATATTAATCTGTCACATTAGATATTCAATTATACTCAATGTATTTCAAGAGTTAAAGATGACAAAGAGATACCTAGAATAAAATAATGGTGATTTAGATCACCAATTATTAGCCTAAGCACATGTATATCAACTATTCAATAATGCCAAATGACTTAACCAAGACTTGCTACAGTGCTCTTCTTCTTTCTGTTGTTCTTCTTAGCTTCTTCTTCTTCTTCTCTCCTTCCTCTTTTGTTCCCTCTTTTCTTCTTCATGGCAACCTTCTTTCTCACGCACAAGGAGAGCAAACCCTTCTCAGTGGCTAAGTGTTGGAATGTTTGAAGAGAAAACCCCCTTTCCCTCGCTCTCTCTTTCTTTCCTTCATTCCTTCTCTTTCTCTCAAACCAAGCTTATTGGGTATTCGGGTTGCGTACCTGAGTCCAGGGCAGCGGGCATGGGGTCGTAGCTGAGGAGTGAACAGTAGGCGGGTCGAGTCGTGTAAGGGTGAGTGGGGACCTCACCCTGGTGTCTTGAGGCGAATAGGCATAGAGACAAAATCAACTTATGTGGCTTCGAGCGCTTGTATTTCCACGATATGGGACTAATCAATCTCCCTTCTGTTTGCATATCCCAGCAGTAGCAGCAAGCAGTCCCTTCGTTCAATTGGAGTGGCACCTTCACTGCTTCGTTCAATTGACTGCCTAGGAAGACTCCTGGGGTGAATCCGCAATGCCTGGGATGAAGACTTATGGATTTTGATGCCTCAAACTTGAAGAACAACGTCAAAGGGATGACGCGGCGACGGAGCTCCGACGTTATACCTGAAACACAAAGTATGGGCTAAAAGCCCTTGTTAAAAGGCTTAGGAGGATCACCATAGGTCGTGGAATGTGATGGCGGCATTCGTGGGGTGTGGGAGTGCGTGGAGTGGTCAGACGGAAAAGAGAAGTGAATGTAAAGGTCAGTTTGTTTGGTGGCGGTTGTGAGTGGGCGAAAGGGTGGAATAGGTGAGGGGTTTTGATGGGTGTGAGCTGGCGGAGGTTGTGGAGGTATTGGCAAGGTGGGTGGACTTGTGTAGTGTGCAGATGACCTTGCCGGAGAAGTGGCCGGAGAGGAGGACGAAGGTGGCATGAGTAGAGGTCGAGGGTTGGTTTTGGTCTTGGGATAAGGGGATTTAACCTAGGAAACTAACTAACCTAACTACCTAATCTAATTGGATGAAGGTGGTAGGGTCCGTGTTAGCTTTGACAGGCCGACGATGGAGAAGATGAAGCCTCTGATGATGGAGAAGCAAGGAAGACATGGAAGAAGACATCTGTTGGTATTGCAGGATGTAGACAAAGTTGAGGAAGAAGAATCCACCCACTATTGTCTGTGAGGGTGGATGAGGAAGGTGGTCGAAGGACTCGTCGGAGTTGGTGGAGAAGGAGGTCAAGGAGAAGGGAAGAGGTGGTGTCCAGTCTCCAAACCAAGCTAAGTAAGGTTTGCAATATGGGTCCTTTTATAGGCCATAGGGTCGAGCTTCAATCTTGGAAACAAGCTTGAAAGTTTCACAAATCAGGAAATAGGTTTAAGATTTCCAAGAGTTCTGTAACGACCCGTTTCCCGAGTCCCTACGAGGCACGAGAACCGGACCGACTCGACTAATCCCAAGACCCAGTCGTCCAACGAGGAAGTAACCAAAAGACATTAAAATAAACCACATTCAGCATGAATATAACTAACAGTAAGAAAGTACAGCAGTAAGGAAAGAAACTACTACAGTAGGTACCTCCACAACAGTAAAACAACATTTATCATATAACAAAAACTGCACGTAAAGAAGGTACAGCGGAAACAAAAACTACTCACTAGAACAGAAACAAAAGGGGTACAAAAGCTGTGGTAACTCTACTGGACCCTACTCGGCCCAGCATCCTCTGCAGCCGCCGACCCTGGCTGCTCAACACCTGGTCCTGAAAAAGGTAACGAGTGTAACACGTCAGCAAAACGCTGAGTAGAGTGGCAAACTAACTAAAGGCAACAGTAGAGTGTACAGTAGCTGTTATGTTCTACTACTTCCTTTATTCACAACTTTCAATTTTTCTTATTATTTCATTTATTTCTCAGATCCTTTACTTGATCTCGAATGTCCTCGTGGGAACGATCTTGATTGCAGTCTTTTCCAAAAGTAGAAGTAGCACGTGGTGCTCTCCTGGCCGGGAGAGCCCCCGTGGTGATCCTACCCTCAGTCAACCACCCCAAGGTCACTGACAGACGTAACGGTGACTACGGCACGCGCGATAAACGCACAGGTAGCTAGCCCGCACTGGCACGCGGTCAGTCGTTTCCGTTAACGGGTGCGCCCAAAGCACAGCACGGAACCAGGGCAGAGCCCTCTCAGTAACAGGGGTCCAACCCCTCTACAGTAACCAAACCGGGGCCTTGCCCCTCCACAGTCCGCGCACCCTCGCCTGACTACCCTAGTTTGCCCTAGTGGGCCTAACAAGTCGGTGAAGGAGGCTAGCAGAACCCCGGGGCCCGTGGGGTAGCTAGTACTCTCCTAACACTACTAGCTCTCCTCGGTACTACGTACACGAGGGCCAACAAGTCGGTACAAAGTGGCCAATCCTAACCCCGGGTCCCTGGGGCGGCTGGCCCCACTCTGCACTAAACAGGTACAGGTACTTCCCTTGGTACTGCGTACCCAAGAGACAATACAAACTACATCTCAGTTCCATTCCTTTTTCTTTCCAGGAGTTCCACTCCTAATTCCCCGTAGGGTTCCAGCTCTTTATCTCAGAACATCATGTGTTTCACTTTCCAGATTGACATTCTCGAAATTCATGATCTCAACATGTTTCTTTATTCGTAACAGGCAGCTGTTAATTAATTTTACAGGCAGCTTTATATATATTCCTTTCCAATTTTCCAAGACTGCAGTAATATACATTCCACTAGTTTTTCCACCCTAGGATTCATGCCATATCCTCGGATCTATCATACAATCTAGTTTTCCGGCCCTAGGATTCATGCAACACCTAGGAGCTATCATTCCATATATTTCTCATTCCTAGGATTCATGCAATGCCCTAGGTTCTAGTTATGGTTCCATACTTTAACAGATTTTATTAATACTTAAAGCCACTCTACCAGGTACAACGGGAGTAATGGGGGCGTGATCGGGAATCCCGCGTGCCTCCGCGACTCTCAAGACTGCAACCGAACGAGGTCCTATCACAAGGATCAAACACAAGGAGTGTCTCAGAACAGTGTATAGCTACTGTAGGTGGGTAGAGGAATTAATTCTGAAACGAACGCAACTCGAATCGCGGAAAACGGAGCCCAAACGGGCCCTAAACAGGTCGAGAAAGACAATACTGTGCAAAATCAGACGTCTGGAACTCCTTCCAGACGTCTTAAATGGTGGATCAGAGAATTACCTGTTCGGCTTGGTTCCCCGGACGTCCAGAAGTCTGTGGGGACGTCTGCCTAGATCCCAGACGTCCGATGGTCCCTCCGGACATCTGGAGGTCACTCCCGCCGTCTGGTACAACTTCCAGACGTCTGATTCGCAAGGGATGGCGAATCAGCGAACCTGCGCACAGCCAACCCCCCTCCCTCAGTACGGTCAGTCGACAAGAAGGAAGAAGAAAGCGGAAACTCACCTTTCAGACGTCTGTATGATCTTACAGACGTCGACCTTGCCGTCTGGCTATCAATCCAGACGTCTGATTCTGGAAATTTTTCCAGAATCAGGACCCTGCTCGGCCTCCGCTCGCGACGTCGCCCGCGTCGCACCTCGCGCGTCTGCTGCTCAGCCCGCAGCAGGTCCCTCTCCGCGTCGCTCCGCGCCCCCTACGCCCTCCGCCGGCCGGCCAAGCCGCTCCGGCGAGCTCGCCCTCACAGCAGAGCCCCGCCCTCGCACGCCGCAGCTCCTCCACGCTCACTGCGGCTGCCGCTGCGCCCTCGCGTCCGCTC
This sequence comes from Thalassia testudinum, assembly GCA_037157565.1. NCBI lineage: Eukaryota > Viridiplantae > Streptophyta > Magnoliopsida > Alismatales > Hydrocharitaceae > Thalassia > Thalassia testudinum. Next base: position 29,029,669 of record JAZHRO010000003.1, read on the forward strand.
GCTCTCGCGCACAGGCAGGAGAAGAAGGAGGAAGATGGTGGAGACGGGAGGGGAGGCGCGCCCCCTTTTAACGCCGCGCGGAGAGGAGAGAGAAGGCGGTCGCAGCCGCCTGCAGCCGCAGAGAAAGAGGGCAGAAACGCAGGTCTGCGCGCACAGGCACGCAGACGAATCTCCCGTGTGAGCATAACTGTTCTCCAGACGTCTGTAAACTATCCCGGACGTCTGGTCAGACGTCTGGATGTGATCCCAGACGTCTTGTCCGACGTCTGGGCCACCTCCCAGACGTCTTAAAAGGCGTCTGGGGCACGCGCTCGTTACAATATAACAAACTCAAAGGAAGTTTCGTCCCCGAAACTTGCGCCAACTAGGGTGCGGGAAAAAGATGTCCAAATAACCATAACAAACTCAAAGAGGACCGAAGCCAGTCCGAAAAGACGTACCCGCGAAAAGCTCTGGGTACCGCTCCCGCATTGCCGCCTCAGGCTCCCAGGTAGCCTCCTCGTACCGCTGGCTCCTCCACAAAACCTTTACCAGGGATACTTGCTTTCGTCTCAACCTGCGGACGGCTCGGTCCAGGATCTGCACTGGCTGCTCGGGGTAGGTCAGGTCGTCGCTCACCTCGATGCTCTTGTGGCTCAATACGTGGCTGGGATCGGCTACGTACTTCCTGAGGTTGGACACGTGGAACACGTCGTGCACACCAGAAAGCTGCGGGGGAAGGGCAACTCTGTAAGCAACGGGTCCAACCCACTCCAGGACCTCAAAGGGCCCCACGAACCTCGGCGCGAGCTTCCCTCTCACCCCAAACCGCTGTAAGCCCTTCATGGGAGAAACACGAAGGAAGACGTGGTCCCCAACCTCGAACTGCACCTCTCTGCGTCTGCGATCTACGTAGCTCTTCTGTCTGCTCCTGACAGTACGGAGTCGTCTGTGGATCTGCTCAACTACCTCCTGACTCTGCCGGATCAACCTGGGGCCAACCTCCCACTTGGTCCCCACCTCAACCCAACTCAAGGGTGCCGTGCATTTCCGTCCGTACAGAGCCTCGTGGGGAGCCATGCCGATGCTCGAGTGATAACTGTTGTTGTATGCAAACTCCGCCAGGGGCAGGTGCTCCTCCCAAGAGCCCCTCCAGTCTAGTACACAGGCACGCAAAAGGTCCTCAAGTGTCTGTATCGTGCGTTCCGACTGTCCGTCCGTCTGGGGGTGGTAAGCCGTGCTAAACCTCAACCTCGTCCCCAAAGCCTGCTGAAACTCAGACCAAAACTGGGACGTAAAGCGGGTATCCCGGTCGGATACGATCTCCCGCGGAACTCCGTGTAGTCGCACCACATCACGGATATACCTCTCTGCCAACTGTGCTGGTCCCAAAGTGACTCGGATCGGCAAGAATCGTGCCGTCTTCGTCAATCTATCCAATATTACCCAGACTGCATCGTGTCCTCGCTGGGTAACAGGTAAGCCCACCACCAAGTCCATGGTGATGCTCTCCCACTTCCACTCTGGCACTGGAAGCGGCTGAAGCGGCCCTGCAGGCCTCTGATGCTCGGCTTTCACCTGCTGGCACACTAAGCACTGCTGCACGAACTCACCCACATCCCGCTTCATCCCTCTCCACCAGAACTCGCGTCTCAAGTCATGGTACATTTTCGTGTTTCCGGGATGTATGGTGAATCTGGAACCGTGTGCCTCAGTCAGGAGCTCTCTCAACAGCTCCTCGTCTCTGGGGACGCACAACCGTCCCCTCAAGCGTAACACCTGGTCTGTGAAAGAGAAGTCCCCTGGGTCCCCTGATAGTACTCTGTCGCGCAAAGACTGCAAGTACGGATCGGCCATCTGTCCCGTGATGATGCGGTCTATCAACTCTGGCCTGGTCTGCCGTGTCACCGTCACTGCCCCACAGTACCCTCGTAACTCTAGAGGTCGCCAACTGCCCACCTCCTCCAAAAGGCTCCAACTCTGTAACTGTAGACTGGCCAAGCGTGCGGGCGCCTTACGGCTCAAGGCGTCAGCCACCACATTGGCCTTTCCCGGGTGGTAGGAGATGCTGCAGTCGTAGTCCTTCAGGAGCTCCAACCAACGTCTCTGTCTCATGTTGAGCTCCTTCTGGTCAAAAAGATATCTGAGGCTCTTGTGATCTGTAAAAATCTCGAAGGTCTCACCGTACAAGTAGTGCCTCCATGTCTTCAGCGCGAAGACAACAGCTGCCAACTCTAGATCATGGGTAGGGTAGGTATGCTCATGGGGCTTCAGTTGCCACGAAGCGTAAGCGACCACGTGACCCCTCTGCATGAGCACACCTCCTAACCCCTGCAAGGAAGCGTCCGTGTACACAACGAACCCGCCACTACTGTCAGGGATGGTGAGCACGAGAGCCGAGGTCAACCTCTCCTTCAGCTCCAGAAAACACGCCTCACAGGCGTCTGTCCAAGCGAAAGGCACATCCTTCCGGGTCAACTGTGTCATAGGACGTGCAATCTGCGAAAGCCCTCTGATGAACCGTCTGTAGTAACCTGCCAGTCCCAGGAAACTGCGAATCTCAGTGACTGAACGCGGTCTCTCCCACCTGAGCACTGCCTCGACCTTGGCGGGGTCCACCGCCAGGCCGTCTCCAGAGATCACATGACCCAAAAAGGTCACCTCCCTCAACCAGAACTCGCACTTGCTGTATTTGGCGTACAGCCTGCGTCGTCTCAGAGTGTCCAGAACCATCCGCAAGTACCGTCCGTGCTGCGTCCGATCTCTAGAATAGATGAGTACATCATCTATGAAAACCACCACAAACTGGTCCAAGTACGGTCTAAACACCCGGTTCATCAGGTCCATGAAAGCAGCGGGGGCATTGGTCAGCCCAAACGGCATGACCAAAAACTCGTAGTGTCCGTACCGGGTGCGGAAAGCTGTCTTGGAGACGTCGGTCTCCCTGATCCTCAACTGGTGGTATCCAGACCTCAAGTCGATCTTGGAAAACACCGTGGCACCCCGCAACTGGTCAAACAAATCGTCGATCCTCGGCAGCGGATATCTGTTCTTGATGGTGACCCTATTCAGCTGTCGGTAGTCCACACAAAGGCATAGGGTCCCATCCTTCTTCTTCACAAACAGTACCGGGGCTCCCCAGGGAGATGCACTGGGCCTCACGAAACCTTTCTCCAAAAGGTCCTGCAACTGGGACTTGAGCTCTCGCAGCTCAAGCGGTGCCATTCTGTATGGCGCGGTGGAGATGGGGCTGGTCCCTGGTACTAGTGAGATCTCAAACTCGATCTCACGCTCGGGCGGTAGTCCTGGTAACTCGTCTGGAAACACGTCGGGGTACTCTCTGACCACCGGGATACTCTGGAAGTCTGCCACGGGGCTATGCTCTGCCACCACACAAGCTAGGAAGCCCTCACACCCCTGGCTCAAAAGTCTCACCGCCCGAAGTGCCGAAATGCACCTGAAACCTCCGTCCACTGGCTGCCCGTGAAACTCGAAAGAAGGCAACTCCGGAATGGAGAAGACAATCTTCCTCTCAAAACAGTCTACCAAGGCGTGGTAAGCGGACAACCAATCCATCCCCAGAATCACTCCAAAGTCCTCCATCTGTATCATAATCAGGTCAGCTGGCAGGCTCCGTCCCCCGATGCTGACCCCGCAACCCGTGTACACCTCCTCAGCTACAAACAGCTGACCACTCGGACCTCTGATTACGAACGGATTCTCTAACAGTGTATAATCCTGGTCCAAACTAACTGCGAAACTGGCTGCGACAAATGAGTGCGTAGCGCCGGAATCGAAAAGCGTGTAAACGAGTCTGCCAGAAACTGAAACCATACCTGCTACCACGGATCCCGATGCTCTGGCGTCCCTGTGTGTTAGGGCGTTGATACGCCCCTCAGCTCTAGGTGCGGACGAAGCAGCCACACTCTGCTTCGGACGGGTAGGTGCTGGCCGGTACCCTCCTCGCGACTGCTGTCCTCCTCCTCGTGCCTGGAAACCGCGGCCTCCTGCACGCCCTCCAGTGCTCTGCACGGGAAGTATCTGCTGACCTCCTGCCCTAGATGGGCAGTCCCTCCTGACGTGGCCCGGCTGGCCACACTGGTAGCAGAGGGGAACCCGACTCCCGCCCTCAGTGAGTCCCTGCTGTCGGCTAGGCGGGGGTCCGGTGCTGGCAACTGGCCCCTGTCGAAGGCCCCCAAAGGCCACTGATGGCCCTGCACAACGTGACGGCTCTCCTGCGGATGCCACGTGTCTCCGTTCTCGCCGACCCTGTGAGAAGTCTGGCTGAAAGGGCCTCTTCCGCCCGCCGTCGGTCTCTCGCGCGGACGGGTTGGTCTCCTCGTAAGTCATAGCTGCCTCTACCACCCTCGAAAACGTCGGCAGCTTCAGGGGTTTGACATACCCCCGGATCGCAGGCCGGAGCCCCTCGGTGAACCTCCAAAGGCGCTCCTCCTCAGTGGCTACCGCTGTCGCTGCAAAGCGGGACAGCTCCAAGAAACGCGTGCGGTACGCTCTCACGGTCATCGTCCCTTGGCGGAGAGTGTGGAATTCCCGCCTCCTCTGGTCCTGCCACGTCTGGGGAAAGTACTGCTCGCAGAAGAGGGTGACGAACTGGTCCCACGTCGGCTCGTCCCTCTCCTGTCCCCGGACCGCCCTCCACCACCGGTGTGCCGTACTCTCCAGCTGGTACGTGGCAAAGGCCACGCGGCACTCCACCGGGGGGCGAAGGGTGTCGAAGATCTTCTCCAGCTGCTCAAGCCAGTCCTCTGCCTCGGTCGGGTCCTCATCCCCCTTGAAGGAGGGGGGCTTCAGCTTCCGGAACTGTCCGAAAAGCTCGAAGTGGCGCTGTAGGGGAGGTGCTGGTGCACCTCCAGGCGAAGGTGCCTCGTGTACAGAAGTGTCGGAGGAAGGTGGGGGCGGCAGGGGCCCATCCCCTCCCTCGTGTCCAACGCCGCGTCCGTCGCGTGGTCCCACAGAGGACTCCCCCTCTGCAACCCCAGGAGGAGGTGCTCGGGGCGGTGGGTGGAGCTCCTCTCGTACAATATCCCGTATCAATCTGGCGAGGTCCTGGGCCTGGATGCCAGGGAGTGGTGGCTGGTCCACCGAGACGTCAACGACAGCACGACCACCTCGCCGACCTCGCCCGCGGCCAGTCTCGCCAGTCCCGCGACGAGGCATCTCCTGCAAGGAGACGCGAAACAAAACGGAAACGTCAAAACAAACGGTACCTAACAAGACTTCTAAGAGCTCATGTCAAGAGATATGTTGTGGTGGCTACTCTAGCTATAAACATGTGAATTGGTTATTTTCCAGTCAGTTGATTCACTTCTCGGGACGACCTTGCTCTGATACCATCTTGTAACAACCCGTTCCCCGAGTCCCTACGAGACACGAGAACCGGACCGACTCGACTAATCCCAAGACCTAGTCGTCCAACGAGGAAGTAACCAAAAGACAGTAAAATAAACCACATTCAGCATGAATATAACTAACAGTAAGAAAGTACAGCAGTAAGGAAAGAAACTACTACAGTAGGTACCTCCACAACAGTAAAACAACATTTATCATATAACAAAAACTGCAGGTAAAGAAGGTACAGCGGAAACAAAAACTACTCACTAGAACAGAAACAAAAGGGGTACAAAAGCTGTGCTAACTCTACTGGACCCTACTCGGCCCAGCGTCCTCTGCAGCCGCCGACCCTGGCTGCTCAACACCTGGTCCTGAAAAAGGTAACGAGTGTAACACGTCAGCAAAATGCTGAGTAGAGTGGCAAACTAACTAAAGGCAACAGTAGAGTGTACAGTAGCTGTTATGTTCTACTACTTCCTTTATTCACAACTTTCAATTTTTCTTATTATTTCATTTATTTCTCAGATCCTTTACTTGATCTCGAATGTCCTCGTGGGAACGATCTTGATTGCAGTCTTTTCCAAAAGTAGAAGTAGCACGTGGTGCTCTCCTGGCCAGGAGAGTCCCCCGTGGTGATCCTACCCTCAGTCAACCACCCCAAGGTCACTGACAGACGTAACGGTGACTACGGCACGCGCGATAAACGCACAGGTAGCTAGCCCACACTGGCACGCGGTCAGTCGTTTCCGTCAACGGGTGCGCCCAAAGCACAGCACGGAACCAGGGCAGAGCCCTCTCAGTAACAGGGGTCCAACCCCTCTACAGTAACCAAACCGGGGCCTTGCCCCTCCACAGTCCGCGCACCCTCGCCTGACTACCCTGGTTTGCCCTAGTGGGCCTAACAAGTCGGTGAAGGAGGCTAGCAGAACCCCGGGGCCCGTGGGGTAGCTAGTACTCTCCTAACACTACTAGCTCTCCTCGGTACTACGTACACGAGGGCCAACAAGTCGGTACAGAGCGGCCAATCCTAACCCCGGGTCCCTGGGGCGGCTGGCCTCACTCTGCACTAAACAGGTACAGGTACTTCCCTTGGTACTGCGTACCCAAGAGACAGTACAAACTATATCTCAGTTCCATTCCTTTTTCTTTCCAGGAGTTCCACTCCTAATTCCCCGTAGGGTTCCAGCTCTTTATCTCAGAACATCATGTGTTTCACTTTCCAGATTCACATTCTCGAAATTCATGATCTCAACATGTTTCTTTATTCGTAACAGGCAGCTGTTAATTAATTTTACAGGCAGCTTTATATATATTACTTTCCAATTTTCCAAGACTGCAGTAATATACATTCCACTAGTTTTTCCACCCTAGGATTCATGCCATATCCTAGGATCTATCATACAATCTAGTTTTCCAGCCCTAGGATTCATGCAACACCTAGGAGCTATCATTCCATATATTTCTCATTCCTAGGATTCATGCAATGCCCTAGGTTCTAGTTATGGTTCCATACTTTAACAGATTTTATTAATACTTAAAGCCACTCTACCAGGTACAACGGGAGTAATGGGGGCATGATCGGGAATCCCGCGTGCCTCCGCGACTCTCAAGACTGCAACCGAACGAGGTCCTATCACAAGGATCAAACACAAGGAGTGTCTCAGAACAGTGTATAGCTACTGTAGGTGGGTAGAGGAATTAATTCTGAAACGAACGCAACTCGAATCGCGGAAAACGGAGCCCAAACAGGCCCTAAACGGGTCGAGAAAGACAATACTGTGCAAAATCAGACGTCTGGAACTCCTTTCAGACGTCTTAAACGGTGGATCAGAGAATTACCTGTTCGGCTTGGTTCCCCGGACGTCCAGAAGTCTGTGGGGACGTCTGCCTAGATCCCAGACGTCCGATGGTCCCTCCGGACGTCTGGAGGTCACTCCCGCCGTCTGGTACAACTTCCAGACGTCTGATTCGCAAGGGATGGCGAATCAGCGAACCTGCGCACAGCCAACCCCCCTCCCTCAGTACGGTCAGTCGACAAGAAGGAAGAAGAAAGCGGAAACTCACCTTTCAGACGTCTGTATGATCTTACAGACGTCGATCTTGCCGTCTGGCTATCAATCCAGACGTCTGATTCTGGAAATTTTTCCAGAATCAGGACCCTGCTCGGCCTCCGCTCGCGACGCCGCCCGCGTCGCACCTCGCGCGTCTGCTGCTCAGCCCGCAGCAGGTCCCTCTCCGCGTCGCTCTGCGACCCCTGCGCCCTCCGCAGGCCGGCCAAGCCGCTCCGGCGAGCTCGCCCTCACGGCAGAGCCCCGCCCTCGCACGCCGCAGCTCCTCCGCGCTCACTGCGGCTGCCGCTGCGCCCTCGCGTCCGCTCGCTCTCGCGCACAGGCAGGAGAAGAAGGAGGAAGATGGTGGAGACGGGAGGGGAGGCGCGCCCCCCCTTTTAACGCTGCGCGGAGAGGAGAGAGAAGGCGGTCGCAGCCGCCTGTAGCCGCAGAGAAAGAGGGCAGAAACGCAGGTCTGCGTGCACAGGCGCGCAGACGAATCTCCCGTGCGAGCATAACTGTTCTCCAGACGTCTGTAAACTATCCCGGACGTTTGGTCAGACGTCTGGATGTGATCCCAGACGTCTTGTCCGACGTCTGGGCCACCTCCCAGACGTCTTAAAAGGCGTCTGGGGCACGCGCTCGTTACAAGTTCGCATGAACTCTTGGATGATTTAGGAAGATCATGAAGAGCTTAGATGGAAGGGGATCTCCTCAGGAGTCCTCCTTCCAATTTTGCAAGAGTTTCTTCGTGAAATCAGGGAGAGAACTCTGATTGAATGTCGACTGTTGTTGGGTTCACATGGCCATGGTGGTAGGGGCCTATGTGTGAAGAAGACAATGAAGTTAGGGGGGTATTTGCAAGGATTTCAAAAGTTAGGGGCCATTATGTAATAAAAAGAGTCTATTTGAACTGAAATGTAAACTAGGTCAAGGTGATCTCTGATTGGGCCCAAATTTTTGTAGAAGCCTAATTTGAACCCAAGGAAACTGATGGTGAAGTCAGATTTTGCTTTTGACCAAGTTTGACTAGGTAAATTACGCAGAAACATAAATTAGGTCAATTATTTGTCTGAGACTCTATTTTAGGTCAAATTGGGTTTCAATGGTCAAAGCAAGCATACCAAGCCTTATAGAATATTTTTATATAAATTTTAAAAGGTTTAGATGAATTTTATCCTGACCAGAACTTTAGTTAATCTAGCAGGTCTATTTTTAGGGTTTTAGATGTCTATTAATTCCCAAAACATGTGAAAACCCCTTTCTAGCTGCATGAACCCACTTATTAGACATTTATGACCATTTGACCTTTAATTAACCCCTGCAAAATCCTGTGATTATTTTGCAATTAGGATATTATGTTAAAATTACAGTTTTACCCTTATTTTAATGCATTTCTCTCAGAAAGGATATGCAATGAATTACGGTCTTCTAGCGGTTATGCAGGAGCATTTATCATTGGATTATGACTAAATAAAGGTAGATATGGCTGATGATGATATTATTATCAATATATATATTTATAGGAAAAGTATATTTTGAGCATTGTGCTTAAAAGATTAAAAATGAACATGTAATGACATTCATACGATTGTACATGTCATATTACAATAAATCCAACTTATTTCCACAATGGTATTGAAAATCGCCATTCGACATGTGGTGGTTTCCTTAATTTAAGCAACTATTCAAGTACCAGCTATTTAATCTAATTTTCAATTTTGCATTGGAAAACATGGTAGGATCATGTCTGGTATAATAGACAACATTCTTTCCTTTTGTTTGTAACTTTGATACATGTCTTTTAGTCACTCGAACAAAAAAATTTGTGTCATCCCCCTATGGTCATCTTTGAAACCTTCACATCACAAGAGCAACGATTGTCAAACGTTCAGGGCTACTCTTTCACTTGTGCAGTCGATTGTTATATTTAGGTATATTTTCTTTCTTATGAAGGTGTCCTTCATGTCTTTTTGAGGTTGGTCTTTCATGAGTGTTGTTTATGAAATCAAAAAAATATTTTAGTCTTGGTTTAATAAAATAAATATGCAATCAGAATAAATTACTAGAAAATTATATTACAACACCTCCATATTACGATATTTAAATTCGTATTACAACACACTTACATTTCTAGACACAGCCTAATAAGCTGAAATGTATTATGACATTTAAATTTGTATTACAACATATTTGCTTTTCCAGACACAAGCTAATAAGCTGAATCGTATTACAATATTTAAATTTGTATTACAACACACTTGCTTTTTTAGACACATGCTAGTAAGTTGAATCGTATTATGACATTCTAAGTTCATATTACAACACATTCACTTTTCTAGACATAGGCTAATAGTTGAATTGTATCACGTCTTTTCTCTATACATTCTAAATATTTTTTTTACATGCAATCATCATGTACCACGTCTTTTCAACAAGTTTCAATATGTGATGTTGCTATTGGTCCATCCTTCTGCAAATGTCCCCTCAAAATTAGTTTAGTGCCTTTGCATTGGAATTGTAATACAATTTGAAAGCTCATATGGTATTATTTCTTAATTATTTTTGTAACTCACGTATGTTTCATTCAAAGGATTATTATGTGATGCTCGTCATTTAGCTTTATAATAAGAATCAAATTTTCTTTCGATAGTATGTAATTACATGTACGAAAGGAGCCATTATATTCATTTGCTTTGGTACAAATACATTACCATATCTCTTGTATATTTATACAGAAAAATATTCTTTCTTGCATAGAAAAGTAGTCTGCAGGGAATCATACAATATCGATCTTTCATATGTTCTAACACAAGTAGAAACATGAACTATTATGTTTATAAATTTTCACGTTGTTTCATCGTTGCACATCATCGTACAATGCGATACAATTGATTGTTACTTTCATTACAACCGATTAGCATGTTGATTACAAACACAATACTACATTGTTACGACTATATCTATCTTATATTACAACAAACTAATGTATACAATACGACAATAAATGCTATTGTTATTGTTATTAAAACAAATGTGTATTACAAGCACTACTCTCGTATTTTTTAATTAGAGGCCTCTTAATCGTATTACCATTTTATCCTGCATTTTATTGCTATTACGGATTTCACTTGTAGTTAGTTCCAACATTTAAGGATATGCGATGATTATGGACACAATATAGTGAATTAATATCAATTTTTTATGGATATTATTTCATAAATGATTTTATTCTTTTCTATTCTGTTGGAAGACTTCCATTAATAACGTACCATGAAAATCACCTTCCATGGAGATTAGTTATTTTATTTATATCCATTAGATCTTTATCGTTTGGCTGTAGATTTGTGCTTATAGAAGGGAATATGAGCACAATGCGCATATGATCTTCCCGCTATATATATATATATATACATATATATATATATATAACCAAAGTTAGATATGAAGGTACACAATGAATTCATGTAGCTAACAAGACTTGCTACTGTTAAAAGTAATGCACGCTCATGTAGCAATTGGGTTGTGATTTCCTAGTGAAAGAGATTGTTGCATGGATCTATTTGAATCCATATATTTAGGTTTATGTTAGTTACGAAGTACAATGGGAGCTTTATATGTATCTTATTTAGCAATTTTGAAATTGACACCAATCAGTTGACATCATTATTTGGTCTACTTAGAATTATTGATATTATAAGGAATTTTTATTGGGATAAAGCTTGGCCTTTGATAGCTTTTGGTGCTAAGCCTATTTGCATCCAATAACTGGACAAGCAATTGCAGAGGGGCCATCGTGATGTGCAATGATACTTGGCTTTGTTTTCTCGCCATTTTCATTTTTTGTTTTTATCACCTCTATATGCGGGGTATGCCTGCTGGTTTTTTCACTTGTCATTATTCCATGGTGTGGTGGTGGGGTGTACCCACCTATTTAAATTATGGTATGCATGCACAATACAGGTTGCAGGTTTTTGGGAAAATATTTGATAAACAGGGGAAACTATGCTGGATTTTTGGTAAGTTTCGATCCTGCAAGTAATGTAAAATCGACCTTTCGAAGAGGTACCTAATTAAAAAGGGCCACGATTTATAACCAAGTTACCTGGTAGATAGGACTATGATGAGCATGTTTTCGCGAGGAAATGTTAGGGTTTTGGAGAACCCATCGTCGTAGTTGCGAAAATCTCTACCAGATAAAATTTATACCAAAACTCGAAGTGAGTCCCAGGTCGAACATAAGGAGGCAAACATTTGGTTTGTGAAATTCGTGCTTCGATTTTATTTGTTTTTGTTATCTTTATCTTTTGTATTTTTTTCTTGGTATTTTATAAGATAGAATATTAAGCAAAATATTTGTTATCTATTCTAATCTACTCTAGCAGAATGAGAGAGAGAGAGAGAAACATTAATATATTTCTAATCAAAGATTGCTACTGATAAACAACTACATTCAAAATCAGTAAAGATAGAGAAAGGTGAGAAGAGTCCCCCTCGACAATTGCTTAAAGGTGACAGTGCTCGGATGAAGGTGGTGAGAGGCTGGATGAAGGAGAATGGCATCGGAGGACGGAGGGTGGGATGGAATAGCATCACGATGAGGATCTAGTTTCTGAAGTGGTGAGAGGATAGCCACGGGATGCTCCATGAATGGGGGTGAGAGGCAGAAAAATATTTTGATTTTCTACTCTAGAGGAGCATCCCAGGCTTGGGACGAGCTCTCTCTAGAGCCTTGGAGGTGGTGAGGGAGAAGAAGGAAGAGATGAAGAGAAATGGGAGAGGTAGGGGTCCTTTTATAGTGGAGGAGAAGAGGCAAAATAAAGTCATGGGTCAACAGTGACATTTACAATGGTCGGTAAAGATTGGTCTCAAATGTCACTGAAGATCCATAGCCCGCACTCGCAACTGTCATCATGCGCAGATGAATCTCCACCATTGGATCCAAAATGAGCGGCCACGATTGCACGATGATTGTGCACTCAGATAGCGCATCAAATAAGGTGTTGGATAGGGCGTGATTGCGTGTGTAGATCAAGCAACGCTCATCACTCCACGTCGGTGCTCTACTCACTGCTCAATGAAGATTGAACGGTCAAACTTGGTTCCAGCGTGCACTTGCGAATCGACAGAGCTCAGTGGGTTTCGAACTTGCGTGAGTGGCTTGAGATCTCTATTCGTGACAGCTGTGCTGTTGTGTTGGATGGTTGAGTGGAGAGATCAGATGGCATGGGCTCTCGACCGTTGGATGGAGATCCAACGGGTTGAGATTCAAAGTTGGTGAGCTTTTCAGATGAAGGGGGCGATGTGGTGTGATTACGGCCATTGGATTAAGATCCAACAGCTGGGATTTGATAGTGCAGATGAGGAGGTGTTGTGAGTGCTGCTGGCCGCCCTGGTGGGTCTGGATGATGCCATGTGACACCATCTGGATAGTCCATCTTCTTCTACTTGCAATGGATGCCATGGTGCTTGGATCAAGATGATTTTCATGTTGGCAAACTGTGATCATTGCTTTGGATCCATCCGTATGGTTCGATTTTTCATTCGAAGCCAATAAAGATGTTGGATTACCCCCTGGCCATTGATCTTCCTTGGACTACAAAATATGCTACAGGACTTCGATCAAGACGATTTCGGAGGCTTTGGACTCTATTTGTTGTCCTGATCAGATACGTACGATTAGATAGTCAATCCAAGGCACTGAAATAGATCTCCTTCTCTCTTGGCCATAAAAGGACACGAATTAACCTAAACTTTATACAAACTATTCTAAATGCAGAATGATGCATGCTATGCAATATTTATACTATGAAATGCTTATCAAAGCCTAGGGACATGCATAAATAGGCAATTTAACCTAAAAGGATGTGTCTACATCATACCCTCATGCCTATCTTTTGCTAGTCCCTAGAAAAATCAAACTAAATGCTATGTATAAGAACATAATTAGGACTTGATCACTTAAGGCATTAGTTGTTTGTTAATGAAAGAAAATTTCAACTAAGGGCCTAAACTATGAAGACTCAACAGTGCCCGGGTGCCTGTTAAAATGTAGACTGCCCAAGTCCTTGCCTTATTTTGAAAAGGGAAGATACATTTTTCTATTTTTTTCCTTTTTCTTTTTTTTTTTTGGATTTCTTTGAGATTAGAGTTTTGGGGCAATTTTCTATGGCTACCCAACCCACCCAAGACTCAAACAGAACTTGAAGTTCTAAGCATCTTTGTGAATGTGGTAGACTCACTAAGCGACCTTTAAAATGGAGTTCAAGTTTCTACGATCCTAGGTGACCTTAAGAGTTTCTGCCTAAAGGTTTATCTCTACGATCGATAGCTTTCTCCATACTTTTTTTTATTTTTTATGGAGTCAACACAAGGGAGAACCTAGTGTATATCTCCCCAGTTTATTCTACTTCTCGCTTCTTCCCTAAATGTTTTGGGAATTATTTATGCATTTTTGTGAGTTGGGCTCTAGATAACTAGCTAATGGGTTGTTACCCACGGCAACTTGCTAGCCATACTCGTGCAGTGAAGTGTGGCTTATTTACTTTTTTCTCCTTTTTTCTCCTTTTTTTCTTTTTATTTTTGAGTATCATTTTTTTCTTTTTCTAAGTAGGTGGCTTCCCTGATCTAAGATTTACCTAAAAGCAGTAGAATGAGTATGGTCATGTAGTTGGGCTCTAGACAACCCGTCAATGGGCTGTTACCCATGATAACTTGCCAGCTATCTTACCCTAGAAAGTTCATTAGCTACCTAATTTTCGTAAAAACCATCGAAAATTGAGTTAATGCAAATAGTGTGTAGATGCTTTAGACATAAAGTTCCCTCAAATCAGAGGGTAGGTTGATAAGTCATGTACTTATCACCCCAATTTATTAAGCAAATTAAAGTATAACTAATGTGGCAAAGACTTGAGAATAAGTCCACATTTTAGTGGACACCCAGGCTGATTAAGCCTAAAGACCTGAAGAGTCTAGGTGTTTAGGTTCTAAAGTTAACTGCTCTTTAATGCCTAAGTTCTCTTCTCCTAATTCTAATTTTTTAAAATTTTTGAATTTTAAACTTTTTTTTAGGAAAATAAAAGAAATTCCAGGGAGCTAACAAAATAATTTCAGAATTAAGTATCCACCCCCTTGCCTAAATTATGAAATGTCCTCATTGTAAAAATAAAGACATGAAAAGGGCAGAATAAACTGAATATCACCTGAATTTCATGATAAATCCGATCAGCTCCGCAGAGAATATACACAAGTGCTAAATTTAATACCTTTAGCTAGGCACCGTTCACAAGTAGAGAAGACATTAAAAGTTTAGAACTGCAGGTCAAAATTAGACTAAGAAGATTGATTTTGGGACTTGCAAAAAGAAGATGTCCACAGATGTGGACCAAATTGTGATGCAGACCTGGTGTCGGACCTGAATAGGTTGTTAATATGGTGATTTTATCGTTGAAGTGTGTATAGTGGTTAACCTAAATCGGACCTAACCATCTCTTTACAAAATTTTTTTAACCTGGCCTACTTGATTTTATCTTGGTCACTTTTAGGCCCAGGGTCGAACTCAGGGAGGTTACAAGTCAAGTTTCTACGCCTTTCCTACAACGAATCTCTTCCGTTCGTTTATTGTGTTTTTGGTGTTTTTCTATTTAGATTTTTTTCTGGTAATCGTTGTCCTTGAGGCACACCCTCAAAATTAGGTTCTTGGCTTTGAGCCAAATCAGGGTTCCAAAATGGGTCTTTCTATTCGCAAGACGGAGTACCTGCAAGTAAAGGATTATCTTTTCTCTTTTATATATTTTTTTTATCTTTTTACTAACAGGAAAGCGAAATAGAAATAAAGTAAATATAGTGTATATATATATATGTATATATTATATATGTATAAAGGGGTGGGGGTGGAGGCGGAGATGGCATGTAGCATGGTGTCGAGTCGGTCGTCGTCTAGAAAGACGCAACCAATAGGACGAGGTGCCGCGTGGGGTGTAGGATGGATGGTCGAAGATGTGTGACCACGCTTTTTGTACGCGTGTATCGGGGAATATCAGCAACTGGTGCAGATATTCCCGCGATACCACGTATGGTAAGTAATGTGAAAATATATGTATATAAGTATATATGTAAATATATCTATATGTATATATATATGGTTATAAATATATAGGTATATATATGTATATGTATATATATGTGTGTATATATATATATGTATATATATATATATGTATATGTATAGATCTATTTATATATATCTATATATGTATAGGTATGTATATATAACTACATAGAAGTAAATATATATATATATATATCTATATATGTATAAGTATGTATATATAACTACATAGATGTAAATATATATATATATAGTAATATATGTATGTAGATATATGTAGATAGATATGTGTGTATATATATATATACATGTATATATAGTTCTATAGATAGATATGAATATATGTATATATATTTATATATATATATCTATGTATGTATAAGTATATGTATATATATATGTATATATATATATATATGTATGTATATAGACTAATACATAGTTATATAAGTTTTAATATATGTAGAGATATATGTAGATATATATATGTATATAAGTATATATATATATGTAAATATATATGTATATATAAGTATATAGATATATATATATGTATATAAATATATAGATATATATATGTATATATGTATGTATGTATGTATACTAATACTTAAGTATATACATACTGTTATATGTATAGATATAAATATATATATGTATATAAATATATATAGATATAAATATATATGTATATATATATAAGCATATAATAGTGTATAGGTGTGTGTGTGCATGTATGAAAGTGTGAGTGTGTGTGCGTATGTGTATTTGCAAAGAGGGTGGGAGAGTGTGCTGTGAGAGAGAGAGAGAGAGAGCGAGAGAGAGAGGGCTTGCTGTGAAGAAAAAAAAATGTTTAAGGCATCTGTAGCTTCAGGCCCGCCGTCTGGAGGCTCCACCAGCACGCGTAGGCGCATATGCGTGCGAGGACGTGCACGTTGGGGGGAGATGGGTGTGGAGAGGACCGCAGCGCCCAGCGCTGCACGGAGAGGCATACGCGGGCAAAGGGAGCGGGTGGGTGTGGGCGATGTGGGCACACGCAGACGCGCGAGCGATGAAGTGGACGCGGGGCTGAACACGTGCGTGGGCGAAGGCCGGTTGCGACGCGTCGGGTGACCGGTTAAGTGAGAAACTCACCGGTCACCCCATTGTAGCCACAGTGTTCCGCAGACTGGCGTGAACAGTGGCTACAGTGTATGGCCGAGCCGCCCAACCGGGAGCAGGAGGTGCTGTGAGTGCGGGTGGCTTACGGTTGGTTCGGCGCGTGGCGGAAGAGGTGCGCCGGTTGGTGGCTTGCGGGTGGGACGTCACGATAGAGCATGCGAAGAGGGCAGCTGGCGTGCATGGTGAATGGCAAGGGTGACCTGCTGCTTGCGTGGAGGCTTACGGGTGCTGCTGGCGTGCGGTGAAGCTTGGCCGGCCGCTGCAATGGCGCGCGGTGGCCGGTTGTGAAAGAGAGAGCGTGACAGGGCGCTTGCGGGAAGAAGCTGGAGGCGAGGGTGCCTGCAGGCGCGTGCGGAAGGCCTGCGTGCGCTACTGCTGGCTTGCTGCTGCTGCTGTGGGGCTCGGTCGGCTGCTGTAGGGCGTGCGGTGGCCGGTTGAGCTTCACAGCTGAAGCTTTGCTCCAATGGCTGAAGTGGCGTGGTCGTTCAAACAAGGAAAAGAAGGCCACCATGCCCATCGGCTCTTTGATGAGTTGGGTGATGGTGGTCTCATTGTGGTGGGTGTGCACCACAGTGATGACTCCTGCCTGCAGAGTGGCTCCTCTGAGGAGGAGGTCCTGCATATGGTGGGAGGGGGAGGGATGGCCTGGAAGGAGCTGCGTTGGGTTTTTTTGGCTGGGGACCATGCTAGCTGCAAAGGAAGAACCGTGAACTTTCTAAAGAAGAGGAGAGCATGCACAGCCATGCCCTGGCTATGCATGGCTCATGCATGGCTTGGCAGGGAGTGGTGTGTATGCGGCTGGCAGGGAGAGGTGATGGAGAGCATGGCGCGAGGAGGAAGAAGTCAATCCATGCAACCGCGGGAAGCATTTCAAAATCAAGTAGAAATAAAAAGATGGTGAATTTTTCTAAGATGCACTTGAGGAAAAATGTTAATTGCAAGGCCACTTATTTCACTCTCCTCCCCTCTAAATTAAATGCATGCATGCGTGTATTTTTACAAATGAGACTATGGAACCCTAATATGCACTAGTAATGCTAAGAAATAGCACAAGACAGCATAATTGTAAGTGTATTTTTGCTGTGCAATCATACCCCCATGCCTATCTTTTGCTAGTCCCTAGCAAAACATTTTTGTGTTGTATTTAGAAATGATCTTAAGCTGAAGATTTCCTTCTAAGGCAACATAGGTGTGTTTATTGTTGGATATTGTGAGAACCAATTGTAGAGAAGACTACCAGTACTTTAAGTATTACATGACAAAGATCATCTCTCAATTAACCAGGACTCTTGATATTTAAACCTTAAGTACGATTTCCAGGACCCAGGAGGTTTTTGCCATACTCGAGAGCTCAAGAGATTATGGCTTGTGCTTAGTGAAGGATCAAGACTGACCAGATGAACATTAAGACTCAAGCCTAGGGTTTCACGAATCTTTAAGTACAGGTTGGTCCCAGTTTCAACTCGTGTCTTCGGATTGACCCTTAAGAAGATGACGAAAAACTCAACTCCCATTTTCTGACATTTGTGGCTCACAGGGTATTTGCGACTTGCCCTGAAGAACTTTTTTAGGATAGAGACTTTACAGACGTTTGCGAGATATACTGACTTATTTGCATTTTTTTTTTTAACACGTGTCAACATATCTCTTACAACATTATTTGGAGGAGCACACTTTGTTTTTGGTGGGTGAGTTCTTTCTTGGTGGAAAGAGTTGCTCCTAAACACAAGACTAAAGCCTGGGATAAAAAGTCTACCTACATGCACAGGTAAGGACTCCACCTTCCCTAATGAACTAGGGTTGGATCTTATGTTCACCTGGTCTTTCCTGATATGTGTAGTGTGAACCAAGTTTACTTAAGCTCTCAAGTAAAAGCAAACCAAAAGATCCTGTACTAGTGTCTTAGGTACAAGAATACATCCTTAGTTAGGAGAGATTCTGATCTATTTTGTCAATGCTCAAGTGAATTAAGCCGAGCCTGAGCGAATCAAGCTTCTGTGGCCTGGAAAGTCTTCAAAACAATGGTTGAATATCCATAAACACTTATTATATTTTTGTTTCGGCCTTTAGATCATTACTAAACACCATTTTTATTATATATATATATATTTTTTTTTCTTTTTCTTCTTCTTACATATTTATAAATAGGTGGAAACTACATGATATCATAAAATACCCAGATCCTATGGATGCCTATCCACCCCCCCATGCCAAATGATGCTATGTCCTCATATGCATGTAGGGAAAGGTAGAGAATGGATGAAAGATCGGGTAATGAGAGCTGAGGTGCAGGGTATACAGCAGGGTGGTAGGGTGGGTGGATGGTAGGTGGTGAAAGATTTGGCATTTTCTGGGATGAGAGTGTCCCAGGCGGAACAGAAAAGAAGTCAGGAGGAAGCAGTTGGCCCTCAGATTGGCCAAGAAGAGGGGCTCTTTGGATAGATGGATCCAAAAAGGAATAGCCCCAGTGAGAAGTATGTGGGCTCAAGGTCCCAGTGTGGAGTTGCAAATCCGCCTGATTTGGCGGGAAAGAAAGGGCAATCCGATCTTCAAGAGTGTGGACCGACAGTGAGTAGCCCGGATATGATTCAGACCACGAGGTATGGGAAATGAAGAAAACCTCGTCAGAAGTCTGGTCAGGAGAAAGTACGGGACAAGGGAGGGATGGGGGAATGTCACAATTTTTGTCAGTCAGGCAATCGTCAATGTTTATAGGTAATCCGCAGTAGTCAAAATAGGTCCCAATTGGTCCGATACACACGCTGACAACCATGTCCTCGTTAGACGTTCCATCTTCGATACAACCACAATCAAAGTTCTTGGCTACCTTGAAGATGTTAAGCTTGAGCTTTTAAGATCCAATGGCAATCTCAATACAGCCCAACTCGCAGTCGATATGCGCGCGGGCTGTGGCCAAGAAAGGTTGACCAAGGATGATCGGACAATCAAAAAGTGAGCTAGGAACTTCCATATCTAAAACAAGAAAGTCAACAGGAAAACAAAGATTGTTGACCCTAACCACCACATCTTCCACCACACCCTTTGGGATTTTGATAGAACGATCTGCCAACTGTAACGTGACAAGGGTGGGTTTCAGATTTCCCAAGGAAAATTTTTTGAGCATGATGGTTGGTGTAAGATTTATGGAAGATCCTAGATCAAGCAGGGCATGGTTAAAATTGCAGCCTTGGATGCTACAGGAAATAAGCGGAGTGCCCAGATCTTTCTACTTTGGTGGTAGATTTAACAGTATAGCACAACTCGCATGAGGCGAGAGAACCACCGAATTCTTACTTTTCTTTGACTGTCGCCTGGGTGTTGTGTAGTCTTTGAAAAATCGGGCGACAGTAGGTATGTGGTCGATAGCCTCGAGCAGGGGTACCTTGATTTCTACATCCCTGAACAAATTACGAGGTTATCAAAGGCCTGCATGTCTTTCTTCTTGCCTTTTGGCTCCCTCAGTAGAGCCTCAGGGAATGGGACTGATTCTGGCACCAATTTGGGTGTATCGTCCTCTCGCGAATGCGGTGCGCATCTCGAATGAGAAGGAGATGAAGAAGACGGGCCAGGATCAGGTTGAGGTGAATCGAAAGTCTGCTTACAGCTCCTCGTAGTGATAGCAATGGACGATGCAGGTCTAGTGGGATCATATGGTGGAGGAGGGTTCGCAATAGGGACATAAGAGTGAAGTGCTGCAGCGGGATTAGCCTGAAATCCTGGTGGAATGCTCGGAGCCTGCAGAATTTGATGAACCCACCCCTGAGAAGGTCGTACTTGTGGTTGAGGACCACAGGGTATGAAATTTCGCAGGTTTGGGACAGGTTGGGCAGGAAGAGTGCCCTGAGATTGAGTTGCCATGCGTAGTTGACTGATCTCAGCATTCTGCTGCGCCAATTGGTGCTGAAGAGAGGTCATGTTCTCTTCATGGCACTTTGACATCTCTGTAATCATTCGCATCAATTTGTCAAGAGGACTGGATGCGTGTTCGGTTTGCAGTACGCAAGGGCCTGATGGTGGGTTCGCCATAGGATTAGACTGGGCCCTTGGGATGACGGGTGTGGACGTTCACATTGGTCCACTCACAGGGTTTTGGCGTTGTGGGTTGTTGGACCATGCAAAGTTTGGATGATTTCGCCACCCTAGGTTATAAGTGGCAGAGAATGGGTTATTCCCCAGGGCGCAAGCGTCTTCTATGCCAGAAGATGCGTCCGCATGTAAATGAGCATCCGAGCACACGGAGGCTTGGTCCTCTGTGTCTAAATACTGGCTCGCAGAAGCCAGTTCCACATGACTTACCAAGTCGCTCAGCGCGACACTCGGTAAGGAAGGTCTTACGGGGTTTCTCGGGATAAGCCTGGTGTTGGAAGAACTGGAATTGTGACGAAGTGGTGAGGCAGGGGTGTTTGCCATAGAATGGGTGGGGTTGGCCAGAAGCTCGTCCAGCTTCTTGTGCATGATGGAGACTTCATCCAGTTTTTGTGCTATAAGGCTGAGATCAGTGGATGAATGGGAGGGTCCCGTGTCAACTTCGTGGACATTTCGGGGCTGGCTGGTATGATTAAAGGTGATAATGGAGGCATTGTTCATTGAGTTTTTCGAATGCTCCATTCTCATCTTTATTCATAAAATTCCCTCCGCAGGAAGTGTCTGCAATCTGCTTCAAAGTATCATTTAGCCCGTAGTAGAAAATCTGGGCTATATGCCACTTAGGCAGACCGTGGTGCGGACACTTCCTAAGGAGGTCATTGTACCTCTCCCATGCATCATGAAATTGTTCGTCATTTTGTTGCGTAAATGAAGTGATAGCACGGCGAAGCACATTGGTTCGCCCGATTGGGAAGAACTTCTTGAGAAACACTGTTCGCATCTCTTCCCAAGAGTGGATGATTCTCCCAAGGGTGCGTAACCACTGCGACGCTTTATCCCGCAATGAAAATGGGAACATTTTCATGAGCACTATAGGCAACCCGATATTTCTAGGTTTAATAGTTTCAGCCAATCGGGTTAAGTCTTCCAAGTGGAGAAAAGGATCTTCACTTGCAGAACCATGGAAGTGAAAATTTATTATGCCAATTATATTAGGTTTCAATTCAAAGCCGTCCCCGCCCATGGGAACCCGAATTTGTCCTATGGTCTCTGTAGCAGCGGGATTCTGATAGGAGCTAAGAGACCTAGGCTCCTCCCGTTCGGAAGGGTTCTGCATTTCCTCCAATGTTTCCCAAATGGCCTCAATTCGTTCATTATACATTTCCATTTGGACTTGGAGGCGGGTTATGGGATCTAAGGCTC
This sequence comes from Thalassia testudinum, assembly GCA_037157565.1. Classification (NCBI taxonomy): domain Eukaryota; kingdom Viridiplantae; phylum Streptophyta; class Magnoliopsida; order Alismatales; family Hydrocharitaceae; genus Thalassia; species Thalassia testudinum. Next base: position 29,051,608 of record JAZHRO010000003.1, read on the forward strand.
CACCACCTGGTGGGTTCTGAGGGTGGTTTCCTCCCTCGGGATTTGGGGGTGGGTGTGCAGCCATGTTTGTGGAGGAGGAGGACGATTCGGCTTCTTTTCTAGATTTATCAGTCAATTGAAACAGTTCAGGGTTTTGTGACCTCCTCCCAAACATGCACTACCGCAGGAAGAATTTGGGGGATACGAAGGGAAAAGAGATAAGAGAAACGACGCTACAAAGGTACACTTGATGACAAATCAATTCAATCAAATTCTTAACCTCTACAGTGTGCCCTCAGACCTAAAGATCTAAGTTACCTACTATCACGAACTACGGAACCAAATGCGAGCACCGCGGAACCACCGGGCTAGATTGAAAGGCCGTTTGCCCCAGTATTAGACACCCGATAGCACGTGGGAACCCTCACCAACACGTAGATGCTACACGCAGGTAGTTAGACCTCCAATCCTTAATAAGGGTCAAGTTACTACCAATTTTAGTTAGAGGCTTAGGATCAAGTGCTTTTGGAATGTGAAGGGCATTGTTTATAGGTAATGCCCATGTGATTGATTTTCAGAGTGTGTAAAACAAGCATGCAACAAGGAAATCTCCCCGAATTGAAGTTTTTATTTGGTGAATGGTTTTTAGAATTCAGCCTTAGGTAGTATGGATTTTAGGATTTCGCTGAAATACCAATTCAACCAATCTCCAGGTTTTGCAAGAATACAATGTTTTCTTCTAAGCCCAACAAACCCTTCTTCAATATCCGTTATTTAATGCATGCTAAAATGCAATGGGCTTCCCTAAATGGAGATTTCTATGTGTGGATGCATGAATTAGTTTTAAATTAGTGTGAAAGGGAGCCAAAACACTTCAATTCAAGTGCTCCCAATCACGAGAATGAATTCCACACAAAAGGCTCAACCAAAAGATAAAGAAAATCAAATTGTTGGGGTTGAATTAGTCAAGATCAAATCCTAGGCAAGTTGAAAAGTCATGGTGGGGTTGGAATCAACTCAATTCCAAGTCTCCACACCAAAAAGGTGATCCCGAATTGCAGGTAAATGAGGCAAAGAGGGTTGGCAATCAATCTTTTTATTTGCCTCAAAGAATACTTAACACGGCGAAAAATTCAAGAATCAAGGTTCTTGGATTTTCTCTAGGCGAAGTAGGGCGGGAAATCCTGGGGTGGTGGGAGTAAAGGCAATCAACCAAACAAGTGAATTTTAATCCACTTGCCCCAAGAGATCCCAAGAAGTTTTTCTTATTTTCTTTTTTTTTTTAGTTTTTAGTTTTTTATTTTTTTATTTTTTATTAGGGTGATAAGTTAACCTAGGTTGCTAAGAAAGAAAGACCTACTTGTGCAGCAACGTGTGCGATGTCGGCGTCTTCACGCTCTCGTTCCCGCCTTGGATCTGCCCACGTCTCCGACTTTGTCTGCCTGTCTTCTCCTTGCAATAGGTTTACCTGCACACCAAAAATGAAAACACCCGTGAAGAGAGAAGAGAAAAATGAAAGGAATGGAGTAAAAACTTACTTGAAGGCACACTTCCCCGGCAACAGCGCCAGAAAAGGTGTGGTGTCAGACCCAGATAGGTTGTTAATATGGTGATTTTATCATTGAAGTGTGTATAGTGGTTAACCTAAATCAGACCTAACCATCTCCTTACAAAATTTTTTTAACCTGGCCTACTTGATTTTATCTTGGTCACTTTTAGGCCCAGGGTCAAACTTAGGGAAGTGGGGTTACAAGTCAAGTTTCTATGCCTTTCCTACAACGAATCTCTTCTATTCATTTATTGTGTTTTTGGTGTTTTTCTATTTAAGATTTTTTTTTCTGATAATCTTGGTCCTTGAGGCACACCCTCAAAATTAGGTTCTTGGCTTTGAGCCAAATCAGGATTCCAAAATGGGTCTTGCTATTCGCAAGACGGAGTACCTGCAAGTCAAGGATTATCTTTATCTTTTATATATATTTTTTATCTTTTTACTTACAGGAAAGCGAAACAGAAATAAAGTAAATATAGTGTATATATATATGTATATGTTATATATGTATAAAGGGGTGGGGGTGGAGATGGAGATGGCGTGTAGCACAGTGTTAAGTCGGTCGTTGTCTAGAAAGACGCAACCAACAGGACGAGGTGCCGCGTGGAGTGTAGGATGGATGGTGGAAGATGTGTGGCCACGCTTTTTGTATGCGTGTATTGGGGAATATCAGCAACTGGTGCAGATATTCCCGCGATACCACGTATGGTAGGTAATGTGAAAATATATGTATATAAGTATATATGTAAATATATCTATATGTATATATATATATGGTTATAAATATATAGGTATATATACGTATATTTATATATATATGTGTATATATATATGTATAGATAGACATATGTATAGATCTGTTTATATATATCTATAAATGTACAAGTATGTATATATAACTATATAGATGTAAATATATATATTTATATATAGTAATATATGTATATAGATATATGTAGATAGATATGTGTGTATATATATATATATGTATATATAGTTCTATAGATAGATATGAATATATGTATATATATTTATATATATATATATCTATGTATGTATAAGTATATGTATATATATGTGTATGTACATATGTATAAGTATATAGATGTATATATATATATATATATATGTATGTATGTATGTATGTATATAGACTAATACATAGTTATATAAGTATTAATATATGTATAGATATATGTAGATATATACATATATATATGTAAATAGATATGTATATATAAATATATAGATATATATATGTATGTATGTATACTAATACTTAAGTATATAGATACTATTATATGTATAGGTATAAGTATATATATATGTATATATATACATATATATGTATATAAATATATATATATATAAATATATATATATATAAGTATACAATAGTGTATAGGTGTGTGTGTGCGTGTATGAAAGTGTCAGTGTGTGTGCGTATGTGTATTTGCAGAGAGAGGGAGAGTGTGCTATGAGAGAGCGAGAGAGAGTGAGAGAGAGAGGGCTTGCTATGAAGAAAAAAAACGTTTAAGGCGTTTGCTTGTTCAGGCCTGCTGTCTGGAGGATCCACGCACGCGCGCAGGTGCGTATGCACGCGAGGACGTGGCGCTGGGGGGAGATGGGCGCGGAGAGGACCGCAGCGCCCAGCGCTGCGCGGAGAGGCATACGTGAGCGAAGGGAGCGAGCGGGTGCGGGCGACGCAGGCACACGCAGACACACGAGCGGGCACTGGAGCTGGCGCGGGGCTGAACGTGTGTCCGGGCGAAGGCCGGTTGCGGCGCGCCGGGTGACTGGTTAAGTGAGAAACTCACCGGTCACCCCACTGTAGCCACAGTGTTCGGCAGACTGGCGTGAATAGTGGTACAGTGTATGGCCGAGCCGTGCAACTAGGAGCAGGCAGTACTGTGAGTGCGGGTGGCTTGCGGCTGGCTCGGCACGTGCGCGGAAGAGGTACACTTGTTGTTGGCTTGCGGGCGGGACGTCACGACAGAGCACGCGAAGAGGGCTGTTGGCATGCGCGGTGGAAGGCGAGGGCTACCTGCTGCTTGCACGGAGGCTTGCAGGTGCTGCTGGTGTGCAGTGAAGCTTGGCCGGCCGCTGTAGTGGAGAGCGGTGGCCGGTTGCGGAAGAGAGAGCGCGACAGGGCACTTGCACGAAGAAGCTGGAGGCGAGGGCGCCTGCGGGCTCGCATGGAAGGCCTACGTGCGTTGCTGCCGCCTTGCTGCTGCTGCTGTTGTGGGGCTCGGCCGACTGCTGCAGGGCATGCGGTGGCCGGTTGAGCTTCACAGCTGAAGCTTTGCTCCAATGGCTGAAGTGGCGTGGTCGTTCAAATAGGGAAAAGAAGGCCACCACGCCCACCGGCTCTTTGAAGAGCTGAGCGGTGGTGGTCTCACTGTGGTGGGTGTGCACCATAGTGATGACTCCTGCCCATAGAGTGGCTCCTCTGAGGAGGAGGTCCTGCGTATGGAGGGAGAGGGAGGAGATGGCCTGGAAGTGAGCTGCACTGGGTTTTTTTGGCTGGGGACCAGGCTGGCTGCAAAGGAAGAACCGTGCTCTTTATAAAGAAGAGGAGAGCATGCATAACCATGCCCTGGCTATGCATGGCTCATGAATGGCTTGGCAGGGAGAGGTGTGTATGCGGCTGGTAGGGAGAGGTGATGGAGAGCATGGTGCGAGGGGGAAGAAGTCAATCCATGCAGTCGTGGGAAGCATTTCAAAATCAAGTAGAAATAAAAAGATGGTGAATTTTGCAAAGATGCACTTGAGGAAAAATGTTAATTGCAAGGCCACTTATTTCACTCTCCTCCCCTCTCAATTAAATGCATGCATGCGTGTATTTTTACAAATGCGACTATGGAATCCTAATATGCACTGGTAATGCTAGGAAATAGCACAAGACGGCACAATTGCAGGTGTATTTTGGTAGTGCAATCAAGACCCATGCCCTAGGGTCGAGTGGTTATATGGTTCTAGATGAAAATCACCTAGAACCGGAGATTATTTTGTCTATGAGGCCAGACTTGTGGTTTTGTGGTGTGCAACTCAAGTCTAAAGGGGCAGACAATAGGTAGATCTAATTCACTAGATTCAGGTGTCCACTTAGAGTTCAGCTCGAAGGCATAGTGAATTATTCTGTACTTGGGTTGCACGTTAAAGATATTGTAAGGGTCCTGGGAAAAGGTTGGTGGTTTTAGGACAATAGGAACCCTTAGATCCAAGAATGTGTTTCCCTCAGAATTAGCCTCCCAAATTTTCATTTCCAAATTTCTATTCTCCAAGATCAATGTTTCTAGGACCTTCAGATTGTTGTACACCACATCAAAGATATCCAAGTCAAACAATTGTGGCTGAATTAGAAATGACTTGGATTCAATCATTTCCAAATAAAAATCATTCATCTCTTTGGGATGTGTTTGAAGATTAGGGCTACCGATTGGATCATCTATTATAATAGGATCAGAATCCTCCATGTCAGCCCCAATCCAATCATAATCCTCAGTTATCGGGCTATCAAATGATTCATCATGCTCCTCGAGCCCATTTCTCTCACTAAAATTGTTTTCCTTAACTCCAAGTGAGACTTCACTAAGAGATTCCTCAACCTTAGAATTAAAGAACCCTTGATCCTCTTTTATATATGTCTCAAAATCATATGTTGTTCCTTGGTCTATAGAGACATATTTTTCCCCACTTCCTGGATCAGGGATCTTAGGTGAGAAAATCACATCATCCTCGATTAGTTGCTCTAACCCAACCTGGTCATCCCTAGTCTTAGAAAATGTGTCCCACCTAACAAGCACCTGAGCAGGTTCAGACATTGGCTTTCCTAAAGGGGGTTCATCTTGAGAGTCATCTCAAGATTGGACTAAGGCAACCATGAATTTCATCCTCAATCTTGACAATTTCCCAAGTAGAAACTCACCCAAGCCCTTATCCTAAATATCATGGAGCCAATCCAATAACAAACTATTCAGATTGTCAATCATTTGAATCAGCGGCTCCAATTCTTCATTGCGGGCTGTTGGATGGGCTTCTAAAGATCGTATGGTGTTCCGCAAATTTGCCAACACCCTATCTTAGACCTAGTTCACTTGAACCCGATGGTTCAGTTTAGGGTTAGGTGGGTTTGGCTTTAATCTAGGAGAGTTAAGATGTTGAGATTCTAGGGGTCCTCCCTGATAGTAGATCGTTTCAGGTTCTTTAAAGAATGGTGGTGACAAATGTTCAGCATAATCCTGAGGAGGGTAAGAATTATAATCATCATATCCTTCTTGATTGTAGATCGGGTTAGGTTGATCATCAAAGGGTGGAGATCTATAATCATTGTAGGTGTGAGAAGGTGATCGCATGGGTTTTGCGAGTTTGAAATCAAGGTTACAAGTAACTCGTCATCGTAGTTGCAAAACTCATGGTCAGATAAAATTTCTATCGAAACTCTAAGGGAGTTTCGAGTCGAACACGAGGAGGCGAACATTTGATTTTATAAAATCCATGTTTCTCTTTTTATTTGTTTATTTCATTTTTGTCTTTTCCAATTTATTTGGTATTTTTAATAGGGCAAGAGATTAGGTCGATGAAAACTTTATCTACTTGCAAAAATGTAAGAGAGAGAGGGAGAAAGAGAGAGAGAAAGAGAGAGAAAATCATCTATTCATGAACAACTATTAGTTACAACTACGAAAGCAGAAAAACTACACTACAAAAGTGTAAAAAGATAGAAAGAGGTGAGAGAAATTCCCCTCGACGGTTGCTCAGAGAACGACTCACTTTGACGTCGCCCGGAGGAAGGTGGTGACAAGCGGGACGAAGGAGGATGGAGCCGGAGGATGGAGGATGGCTAGGACGGCGTTGCAGCGAGGATCTTCTTCCCGAAGGGTGGTAAGAGGACAGCCACGTGATGCTCCACGAATGGGGATGAGGGGAGGGAAAACTATTTGATTTTCTACTATAGAGGAGCATCCCGAGCTTGGGACAAGCACTCTCTAGAGCCTTGGAGGTGGTGGGAGGAAGAAAGGAAGAGATTCTTTGGAATGGTGGTGGGTACGTCCTTTTATAGTGGAGGAGGAAGAACAAATTCGCATCTGAGTCATTACTGATGTCCATAAATGTCGCTGTAGCTGTCGCTGAAGATCCACCCTCCAAATCCTCTTACTGGCATGCGCAAACCATTAGTGATAGCTACAAGCGTCACTGAAGATCTGTTCCGTTGGCGCGTGCTCTGCTGGCGCTCGCATCACACACCCATGCTCCTCGCGTCGCGCGTGCCCATGTTAGTGTGCGATGGGCAGCTGCTACGCACGACTGCGCTGTCGGTGGTGATCGGCTATGCTGCGTGCGACTATGGCTGTGCGCGTGCGCTACGCACGGTTGCGGCTGTGCACGTGCGCTACTTCTAGCCGGGATTGGGCATCCTGGATGGTGCCACGTGGCTCCATCTAGGCCATCCATTCTTCTTCCTTTTGTAGAGGGTGCCACGGTGCTCAAATCGAGATGATTCCCACACTGCTGGACTGTGATCATCGCTCCGGATCCATCCGTATGGTCAGATTTTCCATCCAAAACCTGTATGAATGTCGTGTTGCCCCTTGGCCATTGATCTTCCTTGGACTTCATATGATGCTACGGTTCTCCGATCTAGACGATTTCAGTGGCATTAAACTCTGATCGTCGTCCTAATTAGATCCGTACGGTCCGATCATCCATCCGAGACCCTGAAATAAGTCTTCTTCTCTCTTGATGATAAAAAGGACCTAATTAACCTAAAATATATACAACTACTCTAAATGCAAAATGATGCATGTTATGCAATATTTATAACATGAAATGCAAATCTAAGCCTAGGAACATGCATGAATAGGCATTTTAACTTAAATAGATGTGTCTATATCATACCCCCATGCCTATCTTTTGCTAGTCCCTAGCAAAATTAAACTATATCCTATGTATAAAAGCAAAATTAGGATTAGATCACTTAGGCCTATGTCGTTTATTAACAATAGAAAATTTCAACTAAGGTCCTAAACAACGAAAACTCAATAGTGCCCGGGTGCCTGCCAGAATGCAGATCACCCAAGTTCTCTCCTTATTTGAAAAGGAAAAATACATTTTTTTTTTCTTCTTTTCTATTTTTTTTTGTACTTTTGGAGTTTGAGAGTTCCAGGATAACTTTTTATGGCTACCCGACCTGCCAAAGACTCGAAAAGGACTCTAAGTGCTAAGCATCTTGTTAAAATAGTGAAAGACTCACTAGTCAGTCGTTGAAACGGACTTCGGGTTTCTACGACCCTAGGTGACCTTTCCTAGAGGTTTATCTTTTCGACTGGTAGTTTTCTCCCTACTTCTTTTATTTATGGGATCAACACAGGGGTGAACCCAATGTATATCTCCTCAGTTTATTCTACTTCCCTACTTCTTCCCTAAGTGTTTTGTGAATTATTGTGCATTTTTTGTGAGCTGGGTTCTGGATAATCGGCCAATGGGCCGTTACCCATAACAACTTGCCAGCCATACTCGTGCGGTGAAGTATGATTTTATTTATTTATTTTTTTTCTCCTTTTTTTATTTTTTTATTTTCTCTTTTTTTTTCTTTAAGTAGGTGGCTTTCTTGATCTGAGATTTACCTAAAGGTAGTATAATGAAAATGGTCTTGTGACTGGCCTCTGGACAACCGGTCGATGAGCTGTTACTACCGACAACTTACCAGCCATACCACTTTAGATAGTTCATTAGCTACCCAATTTCCAAAGAAATCGTCGAAAAGTGCAAAAGATGTGTGCAGATGCTTAGGCTTAAAGTCCCCCCAAATTAGAGGGTAGGTTGATAAGTCGTATACTTATCACCCCAATTTATTTATCGAATTAAAATAAGATTGACTTGGCAAGGACTCGAGACTAAGTCCACATTCAAGTGGACACCCAGGCTAATTAAACCCAAAAATCGGAAGAGTCTAAGTATTCAGGTCCTATCGTATCATTTCCTAAAGTTAATAACTTCCAAATGCCTAAATTCTCTTTTCATAATTTCTTTCTTTTTAAAAAAAAATTAATTTTTTTTTAATTTTTTAAGAAGCTAAAAGAATTTCTACTAAATTAACATAATGGCTTTAGGAATTTATTATCCACCCCCCCATGCCTAAATGATGCAATGTTTTCATTGTAAAAACAAAGATATGAAAAAGGGCAGAGTAAACAGAATATCACCTAAATTTCGTGATAACCTGGTCAGCTCTACAGAGAGAAGAGAGTATACACAAATGCTAAGTTTAATGCCTTCAGCTAGGCATAACATACATACAAAAATGAAATTGAGAATTCACAAGTGAGGGTAAGAATCAAAATAAAAATATTAATTCTCAGACCCGCCAATAGAAGATGTCCACAGACATGGACCAGATTATGGTGCAGACCCATGCCCTAAGGTCGAGTGGTTCTCAGATTCTGGATGAAAATCACCTAGAACCAAAGGTTATTGTGTTTGAGGGTTGAGCCTATGGTTTTGTGGTGTGCAACCCAAGACCAAAGTGGTAGACAATAAGTAGACATGGTTCACTAGTTTCAGATGTCCACTTAACATTTAGCTTAGAAAAATAATCAGTTATTCCAAGATTGGGTCTCATGTGAAAGATATTACAAGGGTCCATATAGAAGATAGGTGGTTTTAGGTCAATAGGTACCCTTAGATCCAAAATCAAAGTTCCCTCAGAATTAGCCTCCCAAATTGTTATTTCCAACTTCCTATACTCTGAAATCAATGTTTTCGGGACCTCCAAATCATTGTACACCCCATCTAAAGTACCCAAATCCAACAATTATGGCTGAATCAGGATTGACTTGGGTTTGGTGATCTCAAAAATATCATCATTCAATTCTTTAGGGTCTGTTTGGGGAATGGAGCTACTGATTGAATCATCAGGATTCGAATCGTCCAAGTTAGCCCCAACATGATCATAATCTTCAATGATCGGGCTATCAAATAGTTTTTCATACTCCTCGAGCCTGATTGTCTTACTAGAATCCTCTTCCTTGAGTTCAAATGAGACTTCACCAAAAGATTCTTCACCCTCAGAATCAAAGAATTCATGATCCTCATTTATATATGTCTCAAAATTGATTGTCATTTCCTGGCTCAAAGAGACATATTTTTCCTCGCTCCCTGGCTCGGGGATCTTGGGTGAATCAATCGGTTCATCCTCAATGGGTTGCTTTAGCCCAACCTGGTCATCCCCGATTTCAGAAAATGTATCCCCTCCGACAGGCGCCGAGCGGGTTCTAACATTGGCTCTCCTGAAGGTGATTAATCTTGAGAATCATCCCAAAATTTTTTCTAGGGCAACCACAAATTTCATCCTCAGCCTCGATAATTTCCTAAGAAGAAACTCACCCATGTTCCTATCCATAACACTTTAGAGAAAATCCAATAGAGAACTATTAAGTTCATCAATCATTTTGATCATAGGCTCTAGTGCTTCAGTGCATGGTGTTGGCTGAGCTTCTAAAGATTGTATAGTGTTCCTCAAATTAGCCAACACCCTATCCTAGGTCTGGTTCACCTGAATCAACTGGTTTGGTTCAGGTTTAGGTGGGTTCGGGTTAAATCTAAGGGAGTCAAGATGTCGAGGTTCTCGGGTCCCTCCTTGATAGTAGGTCATTTCAGGTTGTTTAAAGGTTGGTGGCAACCTAAATTCAGCATAATTCAGGGAAGGGTAAGTGTTATAATCAGCATATCCTTCATGGTTGTAGATTTGGTTAGGTTGATCATCAAAGGATGGAGATCTATAATCATTGTAGCTCTGGGAAGGATGGAAATTATAGTCTTGTTGTCCAGGGTTAGGCCCTGGACATTGAGGTCCGGATTCGTATCCCCAATCAAAGTTATCCTAGCTAGTGGATGGGTAATTATAAGTCAAGTTGGGATAGTAATCATCTTGGGGATAAGTGATGGTAGGAGGATAGGATGGGAAATGCATGTAAGAAGTGGAAGGATACATTGTGGAGTAGGAGGGAAAGCAGAATAGAGAAAGGTGCCCTGCAGTACAATCAACCAAACCTGTCCTTATGTGGGTAGCCTAAAGACCTACAGACTCCCAGGACCTGTCTTGAGATTATAAATGATTTAGTCTACTTTTATCCAATCAATCTAACCAGTTAGAAGGAGGGACTGAGGAGAAGGTTCTTCCTTTGGCTTGCACCTTCGGTTCCTAGTATACCCCCCGGCCATGGTCATTTGAAGATACTCCCCTAGCTAGACATCAGATGGACCAACAGAAGCAGATTAATCGAAATGAATCATAGTCTAAGCCCCGAAAAGTGAATCAATCCTTAAGGCCAACGTCTACTCAGTTTTAGTTAGGCTTGGGATGATCGTGCTCTTGGAATGTGATGGGCCCTTTAGATGGGTTGTGCCCTTAATGATCAGTTAAAATGTGTGTGTGTGCATAACCAGAGTTCTCAAACAAGGTTATTTGATGATGTGTCTTTTAGGATTTAACCTTGTTTAGTAGCTTTTAGGGTTTAATTCTTAGGTTGGTTCAATCAAGGTTTAGTAGAGCACTCCAAGTGTTGAAAGCACGGGTGATGATATGTTCCTTTAAAAATAAAAAATAATATGGAGTGCCTGGTCCAGCCTTAAGAATCAACCCTAAGTGGCAAGCTACTTGATGGATCAGTTTTAGATTGAGTGGTGCGACCTAAACTGCTCAATCAGTTGGCCTGTTGCACCACTTAGTTAAGGCACACAAGAATGCTTTAACCTATTCAGATTTCTACTCAGTTATGTGTATTGAGTTGAAGTGTACCGGGTCCATAGGTCAGATCTCGGTTAAGTGGTAGAATCAAAGTGATTGTGTACCTTATGATAAGAAGTTGTGGGTGTTAAGTGTGTAGCTTTCAGTTAAATCCCACAAGAGAAGAATATTTTTTTTATTTTTTTTTATATATGCGGGTGGGTGAGGTGAGTGGAGTGACAATCAAACAACCAAAATCTACCCTAGGGCTTATGCAAAGCACCTAAGTTGATTTTGTTTTGAGTTATTAGGTTATGGAATGAAAACTAAGGTGGGGGTGGTGTGGGGAACACTTACAAAACCTTCATCCGCACTTTTCTCCGATCTAACCGCTTTGTCCCGCCTCAGAAGAGTACCTGCAATCACCGTAAGATCAGAGAAAAGGTGAGATAAAAGTTAGGTAAGGCAGAAAAAACATGAAAAAAAAAGAGCGTTGCCTCCTCGACAACGGTGCCAAAATGATCGCACAGGTTTCACGAGTTTGAAATCGGGGTTATAAGTAACCCCTCGTTGTAGTTGCAAAACTCGTGGTCAAATAAAATTTATACCGAAACTCCAAGAGAGTCCCAGGTCGAACACAGGGAGGCGAATGTTTGGTTTTATAAAATCCGCATTTCTCTTTTTATTTGTTTATTTCGATTTTGTCTTTTCTAATTTTTTTGGTATTTGTAATAGGGCAAGAGATTAGGTTCATGACAACTTTATCTACTTGCAAAAATGTAAGAGAGATAGGGAGAAAGAGAGAGAAAGAGAGAAACAATCATCTATTCATGAACAACTATTTGTTACAACATGAAAGCAGGAAAACTACACTATGAAAGCGTAAAAAGATAGAAAGAGGTGAGAGAAATCCCCCTCGACAGTTGCTCAGAGGACCACTTGCTCAGATGTCGCCCGGAGGAAGGTGGTGAGGAGCAGGATGAAGGAGGTCGAAGCTGGATGATGGAGGATGGGGCAGGACGGTGTCGCGGCGAGGATGTTCTTGAAGGGTGGTGAGAGGACAAGCATGGGATGCTCCACGAATGGGGATGAGGGGAGGGAAAACTATTTGATTTTCTACTCTAGAGGAGCATCTTGGGCTTGGGACAAGTCTCTCTAGAGCCTTGGAGGTGGTGAGAGGAAGAAAGGAAGAGATGCTTTGGAATGGTTGTGGGTAGGTCCTTTTATAATGGCGGAAGAACAAATTTGCATCTGGGTCATTACTGACGTCCATAAATGTCGCTGTAGCTGTCGTTGAAGAATCGCCCTCCAAATCCTCTTGCTAGTGCACGCAGAACATTAGTGATAGCTGCAAGCATCACTAAAGGCGCACGTCGCTGAAGATATGCTCCGCTGATGCGTGCTCCGCTGGTGTTGCATCACGCGCCCATGCTCCCCTTGTCGTGCGCACGCGTGCCCTGGCATGCGCTGGGCTGCTGTTGCACGTGGCTGCGCTACGGCTGTGCGCGTGCGCTGCTACTGGCCGACGTTGGGCAGTCTGGATGGCACCAGGTGGCGCCATCAGGGCTATCCATTCTTCTTCCTTTTGTGGTGGGTGCCACGTGCTCAGATTGAGATGATTCTTGCGCTGCTAGACTACGATCATAGCTCCGGATCCATCTGTACGGTCAGATTTTCCATCTAAAACCCATATGGATGTCACATTGCCCCTTGGCCGTTGATCTTCCTCAGACTTCGTATGATGCTATGGTTCTCCAATCCAGACGATTTCAGAGGCGTTAGACTCTGATTGTCGTCCTAATCAGATTCGTACGGTCCAATCATCCATCCGAGGCCCTGAAATAAGTCTTCTTCTCTCTTGACCATGAAAAGGACCTAATTAATCTAAAATATATACAACTACTCTAAATGCAAAATGATGCATGTTATGCAATATTTATAACATGAAATGAAAATCTAAGCCTAGGAACATTCATGAATAGGCATTTTAACCTAAATAGATATGTCTATATCAGAAGGATAATAATCATAGTCATGTTGTCTAGGGTTAGGTCATGGACATTGAGGTTCGGAATCATATCCCCAATCAAAATTATCCCAACTAGGAGATGGGTAATCATAAGTCGAGTCAGGATAGTAATCATTTTGAGTATAAGTGGTGGTAGGATGGTAGGATTGGAATTTTGTGTATGGTGTGAAGAATACATGATGAAGTAGGAGGGGAAACAGAACAGAGAAAGGTGCCTTAAATACAATCAACCAAACCTTTCCTTAGGTGAGTAGCCTAAAGGCCTACAAACTCCCAGGTCTCATTTTTTGATGAAATAAACAATTTGGTCTACATCTATCTGGTCAATCCAACTAGTTAGAGGGAAAGGTTAGGGAGAAGGCTCTTCCTTTGGCTTGCACCTCCAATTCCTTTGATACGCCCCAACCACGGTTGTTTGACGCTACTCCACTAGCTAGATATCAGATGGATTAGTAAAAGAAGATTAATCAAGAAAATCTCAGTTAGAGCCCCAAAGAGCGAGTTAATACTTAAGGCCAACATCTAGTAACTTTTAATTACGCTTGGGATGATTGTGCTCTTGAAATGTGATGGGCCCTTTAGATGGGCTATTCCCTTAATGATCAATTCAAATGTGTGTGTGTGCACAACCAAGGTTTTCAAACAAGTTTATTTGATAATGTGTCTTTTAGGATTTAACCTTGTTTAGTAGCATTTAGGGTTTAATCTTTAGGTTCATTCAATCAGGTTGAATAGAACACTACAAGTTTTGAAAGCACCATTGATGATATATTCCATTAAAAATCAGAAAAATATGTGGAGTGCCTAGTTAGTTCCTAAAAATTGAACCTTAAGTGACAGGCTACTTCATGAGTCAATTTTAATTTAAGTGGTGCAGTCCAAATAGTTCAAGCAATTGGCCTATTGCACCACTTGATTAAGGCACACAAAATATTTAACCTAACCAAATTTCTACTCACTTATTTGTGTGTTGAGTTAAGGTGTACCAGATCCACAGGTCAGATTCTGGTTAAGTGGTTGAATCGATGTGATTGTGCACCTTAGGTCGAGAAACTTGTGGGTGTTTAAGTTGTGTCACTTTTAGCTTAATCCCACAAGAAGAGAAGAGTAATTTTTTTTTGTATTTTTAATTTATGCCGATGGATGAGGTGAATGCTGTGGCAATCAAACAACCAAGATCTAACCTAGGGTTTATGTAAGCACTTAAGTTGATTTGGGTTTGAGTTATTAGTGTGGCGAAATGAAATTTAGGGTGGGGGTGGTGGGGGTACACGTATAGAACCTTCATCTGCACTTTTCTTCCATCTAATCGCTCTAGGCCCCCTCGGAAGAGTACCTGCAATCATAGTAAGATCAGAGAAAAAGTGAGATAAATGTTAAGTAAGGTGGGAAAATGCGAGAAAAACCAAAAAGCGTTGCCTCCTCGGCAACGGTGCCAAAATGATGAGCGTGTTTTCGCGAGGAAAAGTTAGGGTTTTGGAGAACCCATCGTTGTAGTCGCAAAAATCGCTACTAGATAAAATTTATACCAAAACTCAAAGTAAGTCACGGGTCGAACATAGGGAGGCGAACGTTTGATTTGTGAAATCATTTCGATTTTATTTGTTTTTGTTGTTTTTATATTTTGTATTTTTTTTGGTATTTTATAAGATAGAATATCAAGCAAAATGTTTGTTATCTATTCTAAGCTACTCTAGCAGAATAAGAGAGAGAAACATCAATAAATTGCTAATCAGAGTTTGCTACAGATAAACAACTACACTAGAAAGCGGTAAAGATAGAGAGAGCTGAGAAGAGTCCCCCTCGATGGTCGCTTGGAGGACGACTCATTTTGATGGTGCCCGGATAAAGGTAGTGAGAGGCTGGATGAAGAACGGCGTCGGAGGATGGAGGGTGGGACGGGACAACGTCTTGGTGAGGATCTACTTCTTGAAGTGGTGAGAAACGGCTACGGGATGCTCCACAAATGGAGGTGAGAGGAAAAAAAATAATTTGATTTTCTACTCTAGAGGAGCATACTGGGCTTGGGACAAGCTCTCTCTAGAGCCTTGGAGCTGGTGAGGTAGAGAAAGGAAGAGATGAAGAGAAATGGGAAGGGTAGCAGTCCTTTTATGGTGGAGGAGAAGAGGCAAAATAAAGTCATGGGTCAGCAGCGACATTTAAAATAGTCACTAAAGCTAGTCTCAAATGTCGCTGAAGATTCACAGCCCACACTTGCGCATGTATGCATACCACACTCATAGCTATCATCATGCACGGTTCAATCTCCATTGTTGGATCCAAGATGAGCAACCACGATCACGTGATGATCGCATGCTCATATAGGGTGTCAGATAGGACATGATCACATGCATGCAGAACGCGCGTCGCTTGTCACACCACGTTGGTGCTCTGTTCACCACTCGATGAAAATCCGATGGTCAAATTTGGCTATAGCGCGTGCATGCAGATCAAGAGAGCTTGGCGGGTTTCGAACTCACATCGGTGGCTTGAGAGCTCTCTTTGTGACTGTTGCACTGCTGTGCTGGATGGTCGAGTGGAGAGATCAGATGGCACGAGCTCTCAATCGTTGGTGTGCTCTTCAGATGAAGTTGGGATTTGATAGTGTAGATGAGGAGGAGGTGTTGTGAGTGCTGTTGGCCGGCTTGGACAGTCTTGATGATGCCACGTGGTACCATCTGGACCATCCATCTTCTTTTGCTTGCAGAGGATGCCATGGTGCTCGGATCAAGATGATTTTTACGTTAGCAGACTGCGATTGTCCCTCCAGATCCATCCGTACGGTCGAATATTTTATCTGAAGCTCGTAAAAATGTTGCATTTCCCCCTAGCCATTCATATTCCTTGGACTACACAATGTGCTACGAGACTCTGATCAAGACAATTTTGGAGGAGTTGGACTCCGTTCGTTGCCCTGATTAGATCTGTACTATCGGATTATCAATCTGAGGCCCTAAAATAATCTCCTCTCTTGCCCATAAAAGGGCACGAATTAACCTAAACTTTATACAAACTATTCTAATGCAGAATGATGCATGCTATGCAATATTTATACTATGGAATGCATATCTAAGCCTAAGAACATGTCTAAATAGGCATTTTGACCTAAATGGATGTGTCTATATCAGACTACGATTTTGAGAATTGTTGCTTGGTTAAAGCAACTTGCTATAGTTCATAATATTTGTTTCTAAGTGACGATATTTTCTCAAACGACTCAATGCATTTCTGCTTAATTGTATTCTCAAGAAAAGATTGATTATGTTGTAAGGATTGCAAAATTACTTCTAAATAATTTGAATTCAACCAGAGCAACCCTCAAAATTCCTCTCTCCTCCTCTGGCTGAATTGCTCTTCAAGCTCTAGCGACCCTCCTGGCCTCCCCTTGTCATCTGCCCGCAATACCAGTGGTAGACTCTTCTTCTGTGCCTTCTTCTGCGTCGAGCAGCACCAGCCGACATCCCTACCTCCTTCATCCTCGCCATCCACCTCTTATCAGAGCATCTTCGTCTTCGACGCCGGCCATACCTCAACCAGCGCCAACTCTACTCCCCTTCATCTGCCTCCTCTCCTAAACAACTCCTCATCGTCCACTCTTCGTTTTCAGACACTCGCCACTTCGTTTCGACCATCGATTCACCCCACCATCCTCCATCTTCCACCTTGCCGGCGTACCTTCGGCGAGCTCGCACGGCCACTACGCTCCACCAACCCGGCCGCCGTTCATCTCTACACCTCTACCGTGTCCCAGATTGCAAAAGCCCTCTGGTCTTCGAGGCATTAGCCTCTCCACTGCTCTGCCGAACAGACCCATCATCGCGTTCCTCCTCCGACCTTCGTAGCCCACCACACACCTCCATGAACCACAAGACCATCCCCTATGCATCTTCCGTGGTCTAGCAAAGCTCATGAACTATTTTGACTGGGGCTCTTAGCCCATTTTCGTGCTTTCAGGCACCCAAGTCTCCATTGCCATTACCGAAGCTTCGAGCGAAGCTCGAAGCTTGCTTCAGCATCTACAAACCCCAGGCGAAGTCCTAAGCATTGCGGAGCACTTCCAGGATCACAACCCAGGAGCCAATTTGGCTCTTCATTGCGTCGACGGCAATCACAAGGAGCACCAGCTGCAGCTGCACGCAGAAGAAAGGGGCTAGGTTTAGTCCCACATCAGAAGCGGTAGAGCAGTTGAAGGTGCATAAATTGAAAAAGTCGCATAGCTTTATCGCCTCAGCATGCATAGGGGGTGAGGTTTGTGCACGCATGCCTCACGCGCCTCGTTCGCAACTCTGACCCCACGGACTTGGTGCACTTGATAACCCACCTAATCTAAGCACTCTTCGACTGCAAACCACGCCCACAGCTTTAGTCCCGGGTGCACGTGCCCGATAACTATGGTGGATCATAAGAGAGAAAGAGAAGGAGAGATTGCGCGGGGTAGGGGGAGGGTTTTGCTGCAGAGAGTGTTGGCTGACACTTAGCCAATTCAAGAAGCCCCCCCTGTGTGAAGAAGCTGAACAGATAGGAAGAAGAAGAGAGGGAGCCGTAGCAAAAGAAACAAAGAAGACGGAGAAGGCTTGAGCAATAGAGAAGAAGAAAGAGGAAGCTGAACAGAGAGGAAGAAAGAAAGAGGAAGAAGAAGAAAAGAAGAAGAATAGAAGCAGTCGCACAACAAAGAGAAGAAGAAGAAGACCAAAATCACCTTCTATTGATACTATAATTGCATTAATTTAGGTGTTATTTGTGAGGAGTAATTGGTGATTCAAATCACCATTTTACTCCATTCTTTTTGCATATTAATGCTGACATTATTCTTATTGTAATCTTTACACTTGATTTAAATTGTGATCTTGAGCTTTAAATTCCATATTGCTCCTTGTGTTCGACCTCAGAACCTTTTTGAGTAATAAAATTTATTTGTTTAAGTGCTATTTTGGCTATACTACAACACGACAATCTTACAACACTGATCTATCGCTCGATCATTTTGGCGCCGTTGCTGGGGAGCAATGGGCAAGTTAGAACTCTTGATTACAATTCCTGATTTAGATTCTAACTTGCTATATCTCTTTTCTTGTGGTTGTTTTTGGAGGGTTACATTCAAGGAAGATCAGCCGCATAGTAAACATGCCAGGGGCAAGTAAGTTCTAACTACTCTATCTCTTATGCCCCTCATTTTGAAAAGTTAAAAGGAAAAAAAATCAATTAGTGCTACTTGCATTTTATCCATAGATAATTCATCGAGTTGCCTGATTTGATACATTTTATTTGGACAACAAATCATGATTTGTGCACCCACTTAAAGCTTAAGGTATCTAGGACTATCACATTCCTATTTGAGCCCTAGGTACCACAATTGGACAAATTAAATTGGACTAAATTAGAGCCAACTAAGGATTCCAGTTTAGGGTTTTCTAGAGACACACTTGCTTAATCAAGAAATCATCTTTCCAAACAATGTGTGCCTAGACCTTGATTGAACTGATCTATTCAAGCAAAACCCTAAAATCAAGCTCTTTAAGTCATTTGAACACTAAAAAAGGGACCTAAGATTCTCAAGAGGACAATATAGGTGCAGTTGACCCACCTTGTTGGGTCAACCAATCTTCAAATTAGGTCACTTTTGCACTTGACACATTGTAAAGTTCAAGTGAAATCATAAGCACCCTTGCTCTTAATTAAAACTGGTAGACTTAAGAGGTGAAGTCCCCATTCTGGTCTACCTGGAACATCAGTGACAAGAGAGGTCGGGTGGGGGAAACCCTGTAACCCGTGGGGGCGCTCTACCATGTAGGGGTCTTTGTGGGGCTCTCCCTCTCTAACTACCCAAGTAATTCTCAGGTGGACGACTTTCTGACTAAGGGTATCATCCGCCCCGAACCTCTATAGTCATCCAAAATTTTTGGGTGTCTTAATTGGGTCCATACATTCTACCTCTCATCTACTCCATCGATGCATGTTCTGGAGGAGGTCTCTAAGACCATCCTTGAGGCCTCCTTTAGCCACTCATTCACGTCGAGGCCAAGCCTCGACCTCGTTTGTGCCACAACCCAATCCTATTGATATCTCTTCCGATTCATCTGAACCTGATTCTCCTTCATCCATCTTCATGGCACAACCCGCAGAAGAAAATAATCTCGAAAATCAACTTCAACGCCTTAATGATCTATTTCATTGAGGCATCCAATGATGCGAGATCACTACAATCCCATTGCGGTGGTAATCGAACCTCGAGTACAAATCCCCGCTGGAGGTCCTGACACTGAACTCAAGCCCAACATGATTCATGCCATGCCCAAATTCCATGGGCGTAATTCCAAAGATCCTTTCCAGCATGTCAAACAACTCAAGCATCTGGCCCAGACCTTTGCATAAGAAGCTCAAAATTGAGATGTTCTCCTCATGAAAATGTTCTCCTCTCTCATGGATAAAGCTGCTCACTAGTAGCAAACCCAAACACTCCCAATCAACACCTGGGCGGAACTTCAATCGAGTTTTTGAGAAAGTTCTTCCTTGTTTGTCGGACAAATGCATTACGACACCAGATCACACATTTTACACAAGCAAAAGAATCGCTTCACGAAGCATGGGATCATTTTCTGGATCTCATGCGAAAGTGCCCCCATCACGGAGTTCCTAAATGGGAATAAGTCCAGTCTTTTTACTAGGGACACTATAAGGATATTAGATTATTTGTCAATGCGACTTGCAGAGGAAACATCATGGGACAACACGAAGACACCGTGTGGGAGATTCTCGAGAATATGTGTGAGAACTCCATCAATAATGAATCCATGGGCATGTTCGACCGGACGAATGCCCGTGCATTGACGAATCCAAAGGGAGCACATGAGACGCAAGGCCTGTCCTCTTCCGTCGACCTGGAACTGATGGCCAGTCATCTGGATAAGGCCTTTATTATTGAGAAGAAGGTGGATGAGCTAACTCGACATTTGCAGCTAGCCACCTCTACGCAAAACCCATTCACACAACTACCCTCTGGCAGGGAGGCCGTGCACAACATCTATCACTGACCTTCCCAAGGGATGGACCCATATCCACCCCCATCTGATTCTGGCTACTGAGGAAACTCTGGATCCACCTACTCTAGTTAGGGGAACTCTGAACCCTTATATTCTGATTTTCCCAAGGTTCCTCAGACCTGCGAGGACCTCAACGCCATTCAGAGTGATCCATTATCAAACACCTACAACCCTGGATGGTGAAATCATCCCAATTTCACATGGTTAGGCAATAATCAAAATCAAATACCTCAATATCCACCCCGACCACATGCTCCTTGTCCATATCAGCCGCCTCAGCCTCAGCCTAACCCAACTTATCAATCTGGGTTGACTCAGGCATATCAAATGACTCTCATCCTTCAAACTCTGGCTGACATTCAGAAGACGAATGCAGCTATGCAAAAACAACATAGAGACGAGATCACAGAGGTTTGCAATTATTGAGTCCATTTTAATGGACTATTGTAACGCCTAAGTTAACTTTATTCTTACATTTATGTTTGTTAATAACTACATTAGGTCATAGAATGATTGCATGCATCATTACTTAAGTTTTCATCTATTCTATTACATTATATAACTTATTATGTAATTATTTTATGTTTCATTATTGTAGGAATAATTTTGCAAAGAAACCAGGGTGGCAAAAAGAAATTCCCCCCCCCCCCCTCCACGGGGATCTCTCAACCTCCACCCAACCTCAACAAATCCATCAACAGCCGCCGGCCAATTTTAGTAAGGGATTTGAAAATCCTTTGACTTGCGCCCGGGAAGAAGAATGGAAGGGGGGAGGAGATAAAAGACAAGGGTGTGCTCTTGGTGGGGACTTCTCCACCTTTGCTACGGTGGAAATGACGTACACCATGAACATTGCGTGCACCGTGCTCACCATTGCCTTCCTTCAAGCGCCGTGCCCGCCCGGTGATGCATGGTGACAGTGTGCACCACTTCCATTACAACCACCACCGCCGGTCCCTCTCTGTATTCACCATCTTCAGCCTCGGCAGTACAGTAAGCCACACCTACCCACTCCTCACCGCAGCCACCTTCAGCCTACGCGAGGCCACGCCCGGCCTTATCACCAGCCACGCACCCGCAGGCAGGCCACGCACCTTCGCGCGGCCATGCACCCATAAGCGGCCACGCACCTGCAAGCATACATACTCATGTGCGCGTGCAACATCTTCACGCACCCACCATCTAAGCGCTGCCTATGCACAGGCTGCACCTCCGCTCCTCCCGTCACCACACGCAGCGGCCACAGCCGCGTAGCCCTTACATGCTCACCCTCGCCCATGGTAGTGCACCATAGCCACGTGTATGCCATGCCTCTTTGTCCTCTGTCTTCTCCTTCTTCAACCCAACTGCAACTCCACCAAAAGAACCCATCAGCCACTGGCCTACCCCACACCATGCAGCCCCCTTCGGTCTCCGTTCTCGACGCTGAGCACCGCGCACAGTGCCCCCGCGCACCTAGCCACGCATGGCCCGCGCACGCAGCCACAGCAGCTCGCGTGGGCTTCATTGTTGCCGGTGATTTCCTCCTCCGGCCACCGCGTCACCACCATCGCAAAGCCCGCATCCCAGCCAATCTCCTCCGAGCACCATGCATTCAGCCGTGCCCCTTCCACCGCATGTGCACGAGGGGAACAAACTCCCCTATTTTGCTACAGTAACACCTCAATTAGTATTTACGCTAAATGCCATTGCGGATGTTGCTATTCATTTATTTAAGGCATTACATTATTGAGGCGAATTTGCATAGCCCTCTTTTTACTTCATCAAAATTACTTGCATATGCATATCTCTCATGAATGATTTAATGCATGCCATAGATATTATGGTAAACAAGCTATATTCTAGAAATTAGTATTTACAGTGTTTACCAGTATCAAGATCAATATTTTACATGGTATTATATACTGGTGATTTTGCATATGCACACCTGTATTCTTGATTAATTATTTGAAGCAAGAAATCATGTTGAAAACACGTGCACCAGTTAGTATGCATACACATTGAGATTCCCGAATAAACGAAGCACAACGCACTAGTTTAAATAGGCTAATTCCTCCATGTGGAGGTGACCTAACTCTTCGTGGTTAGTTTTGAGAATTAAAATGTTTTGAAAATGATTTTCTACCACGCGATTACATACAATGACACATCATTTTATGTTAATGTTTTCAACGAAAACGAAGATTGCTCTATCAAATGGCGCCGTTGACGGGGAGGAAACACGCCTATTAATTTTTTCAAGAATTTTATATTATTTTTATGCTATTTTGAAAGATTTTATGAATTACTGACTATGGTTATTCTTCTATGCGAAAACACGCAATGAACGTGCTGGGCGTGCACAGCGGAGATGATCTTTTTGGTGGACCTTGGCACCACCTGGAGGCCAGCAACAGCTGCTTGTGGGCCTTGATCCCATGCACATAGGCTTATGGAGGAGCCTTTTTCTCATTCAGTCACTAGATCTTAGTTTAGATTTAGTTTAGATAGACATTAGAACTTAATTTCTGTCTTTTGGACCCTTGTCAGGTATTTTTGGGAACATGTTTCCAGTGTCTCTTTATTTCTTATCACTCTTGTATGTGGGAGTGTATTTTTGGGAGAGTGTTCCCATTTATTTAGATTATAGGATTATTCTAATTGTTTGAACTGCATGTTGGTTAGTTAGTTAGATTAGGTTTGTTTGCTTATTATTATTTAAAAATATATATATATTTGGAATAGCCTGTTGGAAGCTACATATCTATAGGACGACCATCTAGGACTGAATGAGCAGCATCTAGTTTATCTTTACTGCATTGCATACATTCTTGCATGAAGAAAGGTGGAGTAAGGTATGTCTTCTCTTTAGCAATAAATACTTGTCATGCATTTGCATTAGACTTAACTACAAGACCACTAAAGTGTTTGAATTGGGTTAATTCAGTGGTCACTTTAAAAATTGGGATTGTTAAGAGAATGGACCATAAAATCTATGACTTGAAATTGTGTTAAAAGGATCTTGTTTACGAGATTTCAAAACTCAAAATGCGAACGTGTGTTGCAAACATGAGACACTGCGCAATCACACATAAGGTCACTAGATAAATTTCTACCTCTCCTCTTTTGCACCAGAAGGGAAGTTAGTTGGAAATCAACAAGCCTATCCACTAAGTTACTTCAGTTCCTCGAGTGTGGGCTCGATTCGAGACTTCCATCCCTTGCGAGTAGGTTATAGGCACCAACGAAGATTGGCGTTGGAAGCGTAATTCTTGCAAAACTTGTTTGGCCACCAACTGAACATTTAATTCTAAGACCTAGAATCTACTAAAAATAGATCCCACTAGATTTGTGTTTGATTTGACAGTGATAGAACTCTCTAGGAAGTTTCTGCTTGTGTTCTAAATTCTTTTAAATCCTAAGAGAGTTTAACCTGTTTAATTGAAAGAAATGGACTGTCCTTACTCCTATCATTTTAACCAGGATCCCATGCCCCGAGCATATTCATCCTTTGATGGGTACATTGATAATTCATGGGATCATTCATATTCTTATCCTGGGAGTACTGGCCCGATAGCTCCCACTTTTGAGCAGAGCCTAGGAGTGGGATTTTCCAACCCTGGAATCCCTTCTACTATGCAAACACCCAACCCTCCCACCCCTTCATGATTTTTCGTATTGAGGTTGGACCGATACCCCTAGTCAACCAGAGCCTCAGATTGACTATCCTCCCCAATCTGATAGTACTAGCCTCTCCTCTTTTATGATAAAAATGCAAAAACAACATAAGGAAATGATGGAATCTATGGGAGAGATGTTGATGAATAATCAACATTTGAACAATGAAATTAGACAGCTTAGCTATGCTCTCCTCAGTAACTCTGATCCCTACTCATATGACCATGATCATGAAAATAATTATAAGGAAACCAATGACAATAGGGATCCCATTTTATGTAGCTATCACTTAGACTCTCCCAATGAGACATGGCCACTAGAGGAGAACGATCCTAGTGATTATCCACCCGAGCTATATTGTAGTCAACAGAAAGGGAAGATGGTACCTCTTGAGGACCTTGACCCTAACGACAGTATTTTCCTTACCCCTGATAACCTGCGCCAAGGTTGTATTGTTCCTATCACTTCCCCTACCAATTATTTGGTGGAATCCCATTCTACCCTTAGTGAGCCTAATCCTGACCCTCCACTTAGGGAATCAACACCTACCATTCAGCATCCTGAGGATTTAAATGCACCCAATGAAGGTGACCCTGAGGGAATGGAGGTTGAATTAGATCAATTTTGGTCTCAGGGATAAAAAGAGTCTATTTCAGAGGACGAGGATGCCCCAATGGAGGAACTCGGACTGAAAATCTGGAGTGAATCACAGGGGATTATTTATTATTTGAGGATTTACCCCTAGAGGATATAAATAATATGGTGAAATCCGGATTCCTCCCTTTTTTTGAGAGTCATCCTCCATCAAACCAGGAGTTGATATTAGAGGAGGACAAACACAATAGTGAGAAGCCTAGGGGAGACTCTCGAGGACAAAACATGTCAATTGAGGATTTATGCCCTGAGAAGAACAAAGAATTGAGTGATATAGGCTTGCTCCAAAACATTAAGACTGATCCTCCTTCAGGAATAATTGAGGATACTGATCCAACTCCTCCCTTTACTGGTGAATCACATATACACCCTAACAAAAACTCAAGTGACCCAAACAAATCTGGGGATGAAATTACTGATAATGATTTTGTTATTTCGACCCTACCATCAAAGAAATATAATTTGGAGTCTACCATTGATTCACATATACTGGAAGATGAAAATATGATTCCGATCATTAATGCTAGGCAGGGTAACGTCAATTTGTCAACAATTGTTAGGGAGAATACACAATCTGAATCATTGTTAGAATTGGACCTAACACCGACTAAGCCCTCATTGGACTTAATCATTACCTTCCAACACTACAAACAACCCTTACACTCCCTATCCAATCCTTGGCTCAAATCTCTGCTCATGTACATTCTTTCTGGAGAACATATCAGGCTAGTACATCCTTAGGTAGAATGGAGAGTGTGGATTGATGCTTGTACTTTTAGTCTCGCCATTCAAGGGTTTGAAATAATAATGTTTATATCTTTTAAAACCCATCCTTCTTTGGAGGATCCTTGTTATCCTCCACTTATTCCATTTTGAGAGGTCCCTTTTCATATTCCTTTTGTTATTCCTAGACCTCCCCAGGTAGCCAACGAGGTTTTCTGCTTTCATATCTTCTAGCGAGAATTTGGGATTACGTTGCATCATCAGCTCGCCAACATCCGTGGCTACCTATTTTCTAGACCCACGTTGTTACGCATATTTTTAGGGCCTAACTTTTTTTGTCTAGAACCAGACTTACAGGTTTCTTATAAGTTTGGCTATTGACAGAAAATGCAACACTTGTTGGAAGGCAACCCAGCATTCTAAATAACACCATCATCAGGTGATTTCCTTCCTTTCTCCCCCTGTTTTAATTTTACAATGAGGACATTGTAGGATTAGGCATGGGGGTGTGCATTTTGCATTTTAGGAAGTATTCATGCATTTAGGTTAGCATATAAAAAAAATTTCTTTTCTTGAGCAGAATGGGTTAGTCCCTAGCAAAACATCTTTGTCATGGAGGTGTCATTAAAGATTTTTCTTCTTGAATTGTTTCTTAAGTTTAGAATCCAGTACATTTACTTCACTTGCATGTAGACTGGGTAATGGATCTTTGAAGAAAATCAATAAGCATTTTTAGTCTACTGAACCCTTGGATAGTTAATAGGGAGTCAGGCATACTATCTTCTAGTAGATCCACCTCATATTTTTGAGAAGAAAGTAGAGAGATTACTGGTGCGCTAGGTCTAGTACAATGACTCTTAAGCTTTGGACAATTAGATGATACTTTAGAGTTAGGCATAGTTTTCTCTCTTTGCTCCTGTGTGCGTACTTTGTGTGAATTTCTGAGAGTCACCAAATAAGGCAAATACACAGAGATTGAGTCTTAATAAAGTTATGACTATGGTGGATGGTTACGATCGTCCTTCATAGAGTCCTCAGTTGAAGGAGGGTGATAGTGTCAAAGGTCAGAAATACGCCTATCCTATCCATTCCTTCCCGATGCCGAGAATAGGCACTTCCACCAAATAAGCCACACAATATCCTCTTGACCATCATCATCCCTAATATTGCCTAATAAATAAAAGTCTGTGTCGTTTTATGTTGATTTATAAAGAAAGAAAAAGAAGAAAAGAGAGAGAGAAAAGAAAAAGAAAGAGTCCAAGTTTATAATTTTATCTTCATAACATTGTTTCTGAGGCAACAAAAACACCTATCGCGATCCACCAAATATGACCCATACCTACATTTTAGTATTTCTGATAGCCCAAATACTAGCTGAGGACTCTAACTTAGTTATAGAGTTATTAGGACTTTAATTGAAGTGTGAATGCCATGTAAGGCCACCAAACAGTGAGTACACCTACTAAATCTGGCGAGATTTGTGATCTCAGAAAGAAAAGAGTGAGTGCCAAGGAACATCAAGAGAGCACAGTTGTTTATCCTCTCTCCGAGTTGACTTGTTTAATAGTCTAGAGATCTAGAGTCTATAGTACTAGATTACATGTAGCACCAGATGAGTGTGTGCCACCAAATACAAATCCATTCAACGCGATATCTCCTACCTAAGCCAAAAGCCAGGTCAACTTACAGATTATTTTCTGCTTTATCCTCAAGGGAAGTAGTTGCCTATCCTGATAGAAATATTTACCAAGGGTGAAGTGTGAACTCACAATGCGAATTAGCTTTTCACTTGGATCTATTGTCTAGGCTATTATCACTTCACAATTACATGGATCTCTAAATGCTTGAAATAAGAAAAGAAGAAATCTTATGATTACTTCTATTATTTTTCATTTATCTAGGGACTAGCAAATCTTAGGCATGGGGGTATTTGATGAGTCCATTTTAATGGACTATTGTTATGCCAAAGTTAACTTTATTCTTACATTTTATGTTTGTTAATAACTACATTAGGTCATAGAATGATTGCATGCATCGTTACTTATGTTTACATCTATTATATTTCATTATATAACTTATTATATAATTATTTTATGTTTCATTATTGTAGGAATAATTTTGCAGAGAAACCAGGGTGGCAAAAAGAAATTCCCCCCCCCCTCCCTCCACGGGGATCTCTCAACCTCCACCCAACCTCAACAAATCCATCAACAGCCGCCGGCCAATTTTAGTAAGGGATTTGAAAATCCCTTGACTTGCGCCGAGGAAGAACGGATGGGGGGAAGGAGATAAAAGACAAGGGTGTGCTCTTGGCGGTGACTTCTTCTCCACCTCTACTACGGCGGAAATGGCGTACACCATGAACATAGCGTGCACCGTGCTCACCATCGCCTTCCTTCAAGCGCCGTGCCCGCCCGGTGGTGCAGGGTGATAGCGTGCACCACTTCCATTACAACCACCACCGCCGATCCCACTTTGTCTTCACCATCTTCAACCTCAGTGGTGCAGTAAGCCACACCTACCCTCTCCTCACCGCAGCCACCTTCAACCCGCGTGAGGTCATGCCCGGCCTTAACACCAGCCACTCACCTTCGCGCGGCCATGCACTCGCAAGTGGCCATGCACCTGCAGGCAGCCACACACCCATAGGCAGCCATACCCGTGTGCGCGTGCAACATCCTCACGCACCCGCCATCCAAGCGTTGCCCAAGTGCAAGCTGTGCCTCCGCTCCTCCCGTCATCGCACGCAGCGGCCACAGCCGCGTAGCCTTTACACGTGCACCCTCGCCTACGGTAGTGCACCATAGCCTCGTGCGCGTCGTGCCTCTTCATCCTCTGTCTTCTCCTTCTTCTTCAACCCACCAGCAACTCCACCTAAAGAACCCATCAACCACCGGCCTACCCTACATCGTCCGACCCCCTTTGGTCTCCATTCTTGATGCTGAGCACCGCGCGCAGTGCCTTCGCACGTGCAGCCACGCGAGGCCTACGCACGCAGCCACAATAGCTCGTGTAGGCTTCATCATCACCGATGATTTCCTCCTCCGGCCACCGCATCACCACTATTGCGAAGCCCGCATCCCAGCCAATCTCCTCTGAGCACCATGCGTTCAGCTATGCCCCTTCCACCGCATGTGCACGAGGGGAACAAACTCCCCTGTTTTGCTACAGTAACACATCAATTAGTATTTACGCTAAATGCCATTGCAGATGTTGCTATTCATTTTTTTAAGGCATTACATTATTGAGGCGAATTTGCATAGCCCTCTTTTTACTTCATCAAAATTACTTGCATATGCATATCTCTCATGAATGATTTAATGCATGCCATAGATATTATGATAAACAAGCTATATTCTAGAAATTAGTATTTATAGTGTTTACTAGTATCAAGACCATTATTTTATATGATATTATATACTGGTGATTTTGCATATGCATACCTGTATTCTTGATTAATTATTTAAAGTAAGAAATCATGTTGAAAACACGTGCACCAGTTAGTATGCATACACATTGAGATTTTCGAATAAATGAAGCACAACGCAGTAGTTTAAATAGGCTAATTCCTCCCTGTAAAGACAACCTAACTCTTCGTGGTTAGTTTTGAGAATTAAAAAATTTTGAAAAGCAATTTTCTACCACGCGATTACATACAACGACACATCATTTTATGTTAAAGCTTTCAATGAAAATGAAGATCTCTCTATTAGCAATCAACTTTCCTAGATGACAAATCCTCGCCAACCTGGTCCACTTCCTTCACAACCTCTGCCTAATCCAAATAACGTACCGAACCAGAGGCACGTTATGAACCCAAATCCGAGCCAAGCTCACTTTGTTTATCAGGCCCCTTCTACTCCATCACCCAATGGGATGGAGGCTTCGACATCAAATACGGGTTACCAGCAGCAAGCACCTCTTCTACCCACTCCAAACCAAAACCAGGCAGGATTAAATTCTATTACTACCTACACTGGTAAAACAACACAGGACCAACCTTATCCAAGCCAAATCCAGCCTGGTAATACAAACCCTAACCCAAGGATAGTCATCTAGGACACCTCTATCCCAGATCAAGAACCTGGACCCATTCTAGAGGAACCATCTAAGATTCCATTTCTTGAGGTGTTGACCAAGGGAAAAAGGATAACCAAAATCGTGGCACCTGAGGAGGACCTGGTTAAGCTCTTTGAGCAGAACCATATAAACATCCCCTTGATGGATGCAATTTGCCACATACCGGCTTACGCATGATTTCTGAAAGGCATATGTACACCTAAGCATAAGCCACAAACCAAAGATGAGAATCCGATCGTACTATCAAAGCAAACTTCCATCTAAGGCTAAAGACCCAGGCACCCCTTTGATCTCCTGTGAAATCGATGATATACAATTTAACCAAGCTTTATTAGACTTTGGAGCCTTTATAAATTTGATACCCACATCTCTACTAGATTATTTCGAGGAATCTGAACTCAAACCGACTGAGACGACTTTATAACTAGCAGACCAATCAATTAAGGCACCAAAAGGAGTTCTCGAGGATTTCATATTTAGGGTGCATGATTTCTATTTTCTAGTGGATTTCATTATTTTAGGCATGGATGCTCCTGACAATGTGAAGAATACACCAATCATACTAGGTAGACCCTTCTGGCCACTACTAGGGCCAACATCAATGAGGAGGGCCAAATTGAATTAAAATTTAGGAGCAAGACACTAAAGATCGACATATTTAAGGCCCAACAAGGAATTAATTGTGGAGTCATAGAACAAATTTGCGATATTGAAGCAGTGGTTTACGACTTCATCGAGAACCCAACTATTTCCGATCAACCACAAGAGGATCAAAACCCACAATTAGAGGAGTCTGAACTCAACCTAGACACACCCATAGCTCCTTCCTTTGCACCCGACACCCATCCTGAACTACCCGTTGTTGCTGGAAACTCGATTTTGGAATTGAAGCCTCTTTCTGATCATCTCAAGTACGTCTTTCTGGGTTCCAATCAGACGTTTCCTGTGATTATCAACTCTCAACTCACACCTGATCAAGAAACATGCCTGATTTCTATTCTCTAGCAACATCGAAGAGCCATTAGATGGACTCTCAATGATCTCACTGGTATAAGCCCCTCATACTGCACACACCACATCTACACTGAAGTGGGCTCACAACTATCCCGTGAAATGCAGAGTGACTAGTCGATCTTTCGCTTTTAAGTCGTTTGTAGTTTAATGTGGTGGAAAAATCGACTAATCAATTTTTAACAACAAATAACCACTCGCAGAGGAGCGGGTCGTATCCACAGGGAGGCAATAACGTATTAAAATTTGCGCCACTTAAAAATGTTTGTTCGTAGTCAATTTGGACAAGAACCAAGCCAAGATTGCCTTTAGATTACGGTTTAAGCAAGAAACAATGCTGAAATGGTAATTATGAGAAACTATAGGATATTTTCCACAATGCAGAATCAATAAAATATCATTAAAATGTGGCAATGGCAGAAAATGTAAATTTTAATTGACGATTTACTGTAGCAAAACAGGGGAATTTTTTCCCCTTTGTCTTGCGCGACGAGGAGCCGATGGCCGTGCGCGGGAAGTTCGGAGGAGGTCCCTTGGACCAAGAGCTTCGAATTGGTGGTGGCGGCGAGTCGCGCGGCGGTCGGAGGTGGCCGGACGAGCTCTGGCGGAGGTGCTGCAGCCGGTGACCTTACGCGGTTGTTGGTGTGAGATCTACTCGCGCGTTGCTGCTGCGGGGATGGCTGCTGCTGCTGGCGTGGGCGCTGCTGCGGCTGGTGTGGGCACGGGAGCGCAGGCGTGGTGAGCGCTGGACTGCAAGCGCGGGGAAGAGGGCGCTGCTGGTGGCGGTTCTGCAGGCGCGGGAGAAGGGTGCTGCAGGCTGGTGAGCGCGATCTGGAGGTTCGGCAGGCGCGGGTGCGGTTGCGGTTTGAGTTCTGCAGGCGCGGTTGCTGCTGCAGGCGCGTGAGGTGGGCGCTGCAGGCTGAGGAGGGCGTGCGCAATCTGGAGGGCGTGGAGATGGCGAAGGCTGATGGTGGGCGCGGTTGCGCTGGAGGCTGGTGGGTGGCACTGCAGGCGTGGGTGCGCACGGATGAAGGCGCAGGCGTGGGGGTGGTGGTGCAGGCGTGAACGGTGAGATGGGCGGATGTGGTTGTGCCGGTGCGAGTGGAGTTTAGACGGGTACGCAGGCGGGTGATCGCAGGTGAGCGGGTAGCTTCAGACGTCTGGGAAATTTCCCAGACGTCTTAAGTGAATGAGAAGGTGATTGCAATGACGGTGGTTGTGGCGGTGTTGGTTGGTGACAACAGCGAGGGAGTTGCACGCTAAGGTGCTCACGGTAATGCGGGCGAGCTCCGGATGGCGGTGTGGCCTGTCACACCACACGCCCACGGTGGTGGAGACTCGCCGCCACGGTAGAGTGGAAGAGAGAAGTTCTCTCTGCACAGTGGTGGGTCGGTGGCGGAGGCCTCCCGAGCTCGGCTGCCTCCCTCCTCCTTTTGTAGTGGCCTGCACACATTTGAAATCATCCACCCGACCAGATCCATCACATCCGCTCCCACTTGAATGGGTTCTTCACTGCACCAGCCGTTCGTCGTTCGAGCGGCAGCCAGCCGTTCCTGCAAGAAGAAAAGAAAATAATGTTAAAATATTAGGGCCATTTATATACAGACCCTCAACTTTTATGTTAATAAAAATAATATACCTAATTGGTTATCTAATTAGATAAATGCCATTCTAAACTAATTCTAAATGTACTTAAAGTATGAATGCAATGCATGGATTATGTAATTAAATTAAAACTATGAATTAATCTATTTACATCCTAATTTATACTAAATAAATGTTAGAATTAACCTAATGTGTAGGCACTTAAATACTTAAATAGCCTACAACTATGGGCTAATCACAGAGACGCCTGAATCCAATTTGCAAGATGTTGTGAAAATAGAGATTATCAAATGGTTAGATGTAGGGATCATCTATCCGATCTCTGACAGTTGATGGATGAGCCCAATCCAAGTTGTGCCTAAAAAGGCAGGGCTCACCATCATTGTTGAATGGCGGATGACTATGCTATCGGAATTGGTATTGGAAACCTATCATTGTAGTTCGAGTAGCGAAGAAATCCACTCAACAAATAAAATTTATACCGAAAAATCTGTAAAGAAATCCTGGGTCAAACTCAGGGAGGCTACGTTGATCAAAATTCGCAATTATATTTTTTTGTGTTTTCGTTTAAAGGGTGGAATAATCACAAGGAAATCAGTATAGACAAGAAGAGAGAGAGAGAACATTCACTTGATATTGCAAAATGTTTTTACAACTAAGAAAGCGAGAAATGATTACACTAGAAAGCGAGAAATTATTACAACTAGAAAGCAAGAAAATTCTACTCTAGAAGCAGTAAAAAGAATGGGAGAGAGAAGTTATCCTCCTCGACGATCGCTTGGAGGACGAGCCAGACAGGACAACACCTAGAAAATGAGTAATAGAGCGGGAAGATGGAGGACGAAGTGGGAGAAACGGGAATGAGGCAGCACGTCATCGTCATCGTGGGATCTGCTTCCAAAATGGGGGCAAAAGCTTGGTTTTAGCTCTTGAGGAGCATCCCGAGTGTGGGACAAGCTTCTCTTGAGCTTTGGAGAGGGAGAGAAGAAGGGATGAGAAATCCGTATGGTAGTGGTCTCCTTTTATAGTTACAAGGAGTGGGGGCATTTTGGACATTACAACTTGAAAAACATTAATTCAGGACATTTAGTGATGGATTTATCTGTCACTAAAGGCCTGAACGTGGCCGACGTGCACGCCGCTCGTGCACCCCCTCATCTCTGTGCCCTTCAACACTCATGCATGTTCGCGCACACTCAGTTGTCCGATCAAGTGATCGGATGGCTTAAATTGCCTACGCCCGTGCTGCGCGCTCGCGTGCAATCGCGTGTAAGCACCATATGTCTAATCGCGCGTGGGTGCTATCGCTCGATTTGCACCGATCTTCATCGTGCAGCTCCAATTACACACCCACTCACAGCGAATGTAGGCTCGATCGCGCATCGCATGCTTGCGTAGCGCGCTTGACTGCTGCGCTGCTGTGATGAGTTTGTCGTGCGGAGGTTCTAAGGCACGAGCGTCCGTGGTCATTGGATGGTGATCCAAAAGTCCAGATCCATCATGTGGGTGAGGAGAGAGAGGGTGTGGCAGTCTTGCAGATTTGGTTGGGCCTATTTGGGTGTCCAAGATGGCACCACGTGGCGCCATCTTGGCCGTCCATCTTCTGAGTATTGTAGACAGTGCCACGAGTGTCGGATTGGACTGATTTTCACGCTGTTAGGCTACGATCATCGATCTGAACCCATCTGTGTGGTTGGATTTATCGTTTGAGGTGCAGATTAACACCATATTAGCCATTTAGCTTTAGGGTTCCTCAGTCTCCATTTGGTGCTACAGATGTCCAATTAGGGCGATCTTGGAGTCGTTGAACTCCAATCATTGCCCTAATTAGATCCGTATGGTTGGATCTTCAATCCAAGGCCCCGATTAACAAGTTATCTTATCCCTAGCCATAAAAGAAGACAATTAACCTACATTTTATTCAGACTAATCTAAATACAAGATGATGCATGTTATGCAATATTTATAGTATGAGATGCAATTCTATACCTAAGAACAAACAAAAATAGATAGTTTATGTGATACAAACGTGTTTACATCACACCCCCATGCCTGTCTTTTGCTAGTCCCTAGCAAAACTATATGCTATTTATAAGAGAATTAAGTCAGATTTCTTGGGCAATAGTTATTTTCAACACTTAGGGATTTCAATTACGACCTGAACCACAGAGACACAACAGTGTCCGGGTATCTGCCAAAATGTAGACTGTCTCAAGTTTTCACCTTATTCAAAGAAGGATTTCTTTTTCACTTTTTCTTCTTTTCTATTTTTTTTTTTTTGAGTTCAGGGTTACAGAATGGCTTTCTACAGCCACTCAACCCATCCAAGACTCGATAAGAACCCTAAGTTCTAAGCATCTTTTTGTGAAAGTGATAGACTCGTTGATCAGCAATCAGAACGGACTTCAGGTTTATACGCCCCTAGGTGACCTTAAAAGGAGAGTTCTGCCTAAAGGTGTATCTTTACGATCGGTAGCTTTCTCCCTACTTTTAGTTCGATGGGGTCAACACAAGGGTGAGTCCAGTGTATATCTCCCCGGCTTATTCTACTTCTCCGCCTCTTCCTAAGTGTTTTTGGAATTTTTAGTGCATTTTTTGAGCTGGTTTCTAGACAATCAGTCGATGAGTTGTTACCACCGACAACTTGCCTGCCATACTCGTGCGGTGAAGTGTGGCTTATTTCTTTTATTTCTTTTTCTTTCTTTTCTCCTTTTTCTTTTTCTTTTTCTTTTCTTTTTGACTTTCTTTTCCTTTTTAAGTAGGTGGCTTCCCTGGTCTAAGATTTACCTAAATGTAGCAAGAAGAGAGTGGTCTAGTGACTGGCTCTGGACAACCTACCTATTGGCTATTACCCACGATAACTTGCCAGCCATATCACCCTAAAAGGTTCATTAGCTACCCAATTTCCTTTAAAATCGTTGAACAACGAGTCAGTGACGATAGTGTGTAGATGCTTAGACTTACAGTTCCCTTAAATTAGAGGGTGGGTTGATAAGTCATGTACTTATCACCCAAACTTATTTAATCAAATTAGAGATAGAATTCAGGATGGTGAAGACTCAAGAAACAAATCCACATTTTAGTGGATACCTGGGCTGATTAAGTTCGAAGACCAAAAGGGTCTTCGTGTTCAAATCATACAGTTTTATTTCCTAAGATTGAAAATTTTCTAAAGCCCAAGTTCTCTTTCCTAATTCCAAATTTTTTTTAATATAAATAAAAGGAGAATGAAACGAATCTATAGAGTTAACAAAATAATTCAGAGATGAATATCCACCCCCCTATGGCTATCTAATGCAATGTCCTCATCGTATCAAAAAGACATAAAACAAAGTGGAGTAGAGTAGAAAGCACATGAATTGTGTGAATAACGAGTCCGCTTAGAGATAAACAAAAACTGCATACGTGTTGAATTTAGTGCCTTCAGCTAGGCACACTATACAAAGAAGAAGAAATAAAGAATTCACAGGTGCAGGTCAGAATCAGAATAAAAAGATTCACCTTAGGACCTACCAGCAGATGTCCACAAATGTGGACCAGTATGATGCAGACCCATACCCCATGGTCGAGAATATCTAAGGTTCTAGATAAAAATTACCCAAAACTTGAGATCAGTATGCAAGTAGGGTTGGGCTTGCAACTTATGAGGAGGCAACCCATGACCAAAAAGTTGGGTTACAGAGAAATCAAGCTCAAAAGGATAATCAATGAATGTGTGCTTGGGTTGGACATCCTCAGAACAAATGTTGTAAGGGTCCTGGTTTGATGTTTTCAGCTTAATTGGAACCCTTAGACTCGGTCTTCTACTTCCTCCGGAGTTTGCTTTAGAAATCAAAATTTCCCAGCTTCTATTCTCCTCATTCAGAATGTCAAATTC
This sequence comes from Thalassia testudinum, assembly GCA_037157565.1. Classification (NCBI taxonomy): domain Eukaryota; kingdom Viridiplantae; phylum Streptophyta; class Magnoliopsida; order Alismatales; family Hydrocharitaceae; genus Thalassia; species Thalassia testudinum. The sequence goes on from JAZHRO010000003.1 coordinate 29,087,539, forward strand.
TAGAACCTCCTGCATATTAATCACCTCATTTGAAATTTCCAAGTCTAAAAGATGTGGCTGAATCAGAATTGACTTGGGTCTAGTTATCTCAAAAATAGAATCGTTAGTAAGCTCAATGGGGTGTAACTGACAATCAGGCCATTGAATTGAATCCTTCAGAAAATGCAATTCTGAATCCATCTTATGAGCCCCAATAAGATCAGTTTCCTAAGTTATTTGGCCATCAAATGATCTATCGGATTCCTCAGGCCCAATCATCTCACAGAAATCGTGTTCTGTAAACTCACGTGAGACTTCGCAAATTAAATCTTCACCCTCAAAATTAAAGAAATCTAAACCCATGTTAATGTACATCTCAAAATCATCAATTACTTTATGATCCATAGAGACATACGTTTCCTCGTACCTCAGCTCAGGGATTTCAGGTGAAGAAATCAGATCATCCTTAATTGGTTGCTCTAGATCAATCTGGTCAGCCTCGTAACATGTGCCCCCCAACAGATGCCTAAGTGGGTTCTAACATTGGCTCTCCTAAAGGGGGTTCATCCTGGGAATCATCCCATGATTGAACTAAAGCAAACACAAATCTAATTCTCAATTTCACCAACTTCCTAAGTAAAAACTCACCTGGGTTCTTATCCATAACATCTTCGAGCCAATCCAACAAGTACTTGTTCAGATCATCAATCATTTCAATCAGGGGCTCCAATTCTTCAGTGCAAGGTACTGGTTGAACGTCTAAAGATTGTATAGTATTCCTTAAGTTAGCCAAAACCTTATCTTGAACCTAGTTAACCTGAGCCAAATGACTTGGATTAGGGTTGGGCGAGTTTGGGATCAGTGTAGAGGAGTTAACAAATTGAGATTCGTGATACCCTTCCTGATAATAGGTAATTTTGGATTGTTCAAAAGGTGGTGATGACCTAAAGGTAGTGTATTCAGAGGATGGGTAAGGACCAGTGTATCTTTCTTGGTTGTAGATCGTATTAGGTTGCCCATGAAAGGGTGGCGACCTATAATCGATGTGGCTCTGAGAAGGATAGAAATCACAATTATGGTGTTCAGGGTTTGACCCCGAACACGGAGGTCCAGAACTGTATCCCCAATCCGAGTTATCCCAACTAACCGATGGTTGATTACTGTACGAGTCGGGATAATCATCATGTTGAGGATAAGTCATAGCAAAAGGGAAAGAGCAGGAATGTGTATAAAATGTCGAAGGATTCATGATAGACGGGAGGAAGAAAGGCACCCTACAATATAGACAATCAAACCTGTCCTTAAGTGGGCTAGCCTAAAAACCTACAGACTCCCAAAACCTATCTTGAGATAAGGAAATGATTTGATCTAATTTTGTTTGTTCAATCCAACCAGTTAGAGGGAGGGACTGGGGAGAAGGTTCTTCCTTCAGCTTGCGCCTCCAGTTCCTAGTGTACCCCCCAGCCGCGATCATTTGATTTTGCTCCCCTAGCTAGACATTAGATTGAATAGTAGAAACAGACTAATCGAAAATAATCTCGTTCTAGGCTTCGAAGAGCGAGTCGAATCCTTATGGCCAACGCCTACTCTATTTTAATTACGGATAGGTTTGAATATGCTTTGGAATGTGATGGGCCCTTTATCTGGGTTGTGCCCTTAATGATTGATTGATGTGTGTGTGTACACAACTAGTGGTTTTCAAGCAAAATTATTTTTGATGTGGGGAATTTTAGGGTTTAAATCTTGCTTAATAGCTTTTAGGATTCAACTTTAGGTATTTTCAAACAAGTTTGTTGGCACATGGTATGCTTTTTACTCAACTCAATTAATTAAGTTAATTTTACTTAATTACGAGTAGAGAAAAGTCACTTAGGTTAACTCGAAGTTGTGTCGGTTGTGTAGTATAGGGTCGAATTAACCTAACATTTTATAAATTTTTACTGGTTGAGTCCGGTCATTCACTGGGAGGTATAATTCATCTTAAGTTCACTAGTTATTTTTTTTTCTTTTAAAGTATAGGAGGTATATTAGGTTAATTATTGTTGAACAATACGAGTTGCTACCTAATTTGTTTGGTTTTGAAAAACCCGTCGTTGTAGTTTGAAAGCGAAGAACTCGTGTTCAACAAATAAAATTTATACCGGAATAGAAATCCCTGGTCGAACTCAGGGAGGCTACGTCGATCTATATTCGCAATTATATATATTTTTTAGAATTTTTCTTGAAAGTGAAACGATGTAATTACAATAAAGCCATAATAACAATCAGAATAAATGAGAGAGAGAGAGAGAGAGAACATGCATTCAATAATTCAAAATGTTTATACAATAAAACCAAAGAAGAATTACACTAGAAAGTGGGAAATCAGCTACACTAGAAAGCAGGAAAATTCTACACTAGAAAGCTGTAAAGAAGAATGGGAGAGAGAAGTCATCCTCCTCGACGATCGCTTGGAGGACGAGCCGGATGAGATGCCGCCTGGACTAAGGAGGACGGAGCAGGAAGAAGGAGGTTAAGGCAAGATGAATGAGAATGGAGTAGCATGTCATCGTCGTTGTGGGATTCGCTTCCAAAATGAGATCGAAAATCTGACATTATCTCGCGAGGAGCATCCCGGGTGTGGGACAAGATTCTCTTGAGCTTTAGAGAGGGAGAGAAGAGAAGGAAGGGATGAGAATTTCGTGTGGAGGGGGTCTCCTTTTATAGTTGCAAGGAGTGAGGGCAATTTGATCATTTTAATTTGAAAAATATTAAATCAGGGGTCTTTAGTGATGGATAAAATCATCGCTAAAGCCCCATCGTGGGCGTAGTGGGGCGCCGCCCATGCGGCCGATCACCTCCTCGCATGTAACGTGCGCTCCACGTTCAGCTGATCTCACGATCGGACGGTTTATCTCGAGCCTCTGCCTGCCTCCTTTGCGTGCTCGCCCGCGTCTAATCTCGCGTGAGGCGTAAGCCTGCGATGCGGTGTCAACGCTATTGCATGCATGCAACCGCTTGATCGCGCCCGCTCGCCTGCTCCTCGAGACTCAATCGCACGCTACTCGCTCGCGTAAGCACGTTCACCCGTTGCGCTGTGGAGGAGAAATGGTCGCGTGGGTGTTTTGAGGTGCAGCTGCCCACAGCCATTGGATCATGATTGTGCGGTCCATATCTAACGCGTGGTGGTCTTCAAGATCAGCTGGGCCGGTTTGGGTGGCCGAGATGGCGCCACATGGTGCCATCTTGGCCGTCCATCTTCTGGATGATGTAGATGGTGCCACGGTTGTCGGATCGAGTCGATTTTCGCGCCGTTAGGCTGCGATCGTCCATTCGAATCCATCTGTGCGGTCAGATTTGTCATTTGAAGTGTGGATTCACACCATCTTCTAGGGTTCCCCGATCTCTATCCGATGCTATAGATGTCTAATTAGGGCGATCTTGGAGTCGTTGAACTCCAATCGTCACCCTGATCACATCTGTATGGTTGGATCCTCGATTCGAGATCTCGATGAAAATTTGCCCTATCCATGAACATAAAAGGAGACAATTAACCTCCATTTTATTCAAACTAATCTAAATGCAAGATGATGCATGTTATGTAATATTTATAGTATGCAATGCAATTCTATGCTTAAGAACATGCATAAATAGACATCTTATGCAATGTAAACATGGTTACATCATACCCCCATGTCTATCTTTTGCTAGTCCCTAGCAAAAACTATATGCTATTTATAAAAGAATCAGGTTGGATTATTTAGGCATGAGTTATTTTCAATCATTAAGAAAATATTTACTTAGGATCTGAACTTTCAAAGACATAGCAGTGCCCGAGTATCTGCCAAAATGCAGATCGCCTCAAGCCCTCGCCTTATTCAAAGAAAATTTTCTTTTTCTCTTTTTCCTCTTTTCTAATTTTTTTGGATTTTCAAGTTTTAGTGTTTAAGAGTGGCTTTCTACGGCCATTCAAGTCACCCAAGATTTGATGAGAACCCTAAGTTCTAAGCATCTTATTGTGGATGTGATAGACTTGTTGACTGGCAGTAAAAACGGACTGCGGATTTCTACGCCTCTAGGTGACCTTAAAAAGAGAATTCTACCTAAAGGTGTTTCTTTACAACCGGTAGCTTTCTCCCTACGTTTATTTTTACGGGATCAACACAAGGGTGAATCCAGTGTATATCTCCCTAGTTTATTCTACTTCTCTGCTTCTTCCTACGTGTTTTGGGAATTTTTAGTACATTTATTGAGCTGGGTTCTAGACAATCGGTCGATGAGCTGTTACCACCGACAAATTGCCAGCCATACTCGTGCGGTGAAGTGTGGCTTATTTTTTTCTTTTCTTTTCTCCTTTTATTTTTTTTTCTTTTCTTTTTGACTTTCTTTTCTCTTTTTTCTAAGTAGGTGGCTTCCCTAGTCTAAGATTTACCTAAAAGCAGCAAAAGGAGAATGATCCAGTGATTGATCTTTTGACAACCTACCGATGGGCTATTACCTACGATAACTTACCAGCCATATCACCCTAGAAGGTTCATTAGCTACCCAATTTTCGTTAAAATCGCCGAACAAAAAGTCAGTGCAAAGAAACTGTGTAGATGCTTAAAGCTCAAAGTTCCCTCAAATCAGAGGGTGGGTTGATAAGTCGTGAACAGAATTAAGGTTGGCAAGGACTCGATAAACAAATCCACATTTTAGTGGATACACGGGCCGATTAAGTCCAAAGACCTGAAGGGTCTTTGTGTTCAGATCCTAATGTAATATTTCCTAAGATTGAAATGTCCTAATGTCCAATTATTCCTCCCTAATTCTTTTCTTTTTTGTATAAATAAGAAAAGAAAAATAATTTGCATGAATTTCACAAAGTTGACCAAATGATTCAAAAATGAATCCACCCCCCCCAAGCCTAGCTGATGCAATGTCCACATTGAGAAAGAGACATGAAAGAAAGGATAGAGTATGAAAGATGTCACCTATATATGAAGCTCATGTTAGCTTTGTGTCATATGTACAACTGCTAAGTTTAATGCCATCAGCTAGGTGAAGTCCAGCCAAAGAAGTCACAGAATGGCTAGAGCAGCCGTGTCTGAGACGGGTTCTGGAAGAGAACCGTCAATATCAGGCTTCAGACATTGACCGTTGACTTTAAATGTGTTACCCGTCTTTGGGTCAGAAATCTGAATGGCTCCATTTGGAAAAATATGGTCAATTATGAATGGGCCATTCCATTTAGATATAAGTTTCCCAGGAAAGAGCTTATGTTTAGAATCGAATAACCAGACCTTCTAGTTTGGCTCAAAGCTCTTGTGGGAAATCAATTGATCATGTAGAGATTTGGTCCGAGCCTTGTAGATTCTGGCATTCTCGTATGCATCATTTCTAAGCTCTTCAAACTCAGATAGTTGGAATTTCTTGGTCTTCCCAGCTAGATTCAGATCTAAATTGCATTGTTTGATCGCCCAGAATGCCCTATGTTCAATCTCTACAGGTAGATGGCATGCCTTTCCATACACCAAACGGAATGGAGACATGTCGATGGGCGTTTTATACGCCGTGAGGTAGGCCCCAAGAGCGTCCTCAAGCTTTTGAGTCCAATCCTTACGATCAGGCCTAACCATTTTTTGCAGAATGTTCTTGATCTCTCGATTGGAGATCTCAGCTTGTCCATTCGTCTGGGGATGGTAAGGTGTGGAAATTCGGTGATTAACCCCGTATTTGGCCAACAAATTCCAGAATTGGCATTAGTAAAATGAGTGCCACCATCACTGATGATGGCCCTCGGAATCCCAAACCTACTGCAGATATTTTTCTTGACAAAATCGATGACCACCTTGTGGTCATTGGTTCGGGTGGGAATTGCCTCAATCCATTTGGACACATAATCAACAGCAACAAGAATGTACTGATGTCCAAATGAAGGGGAAAGGGTCCCATGAAATCGATGCCCCAAACATCAAAAAGTTCGACAGGAAGAATTGGGTTTAGGGGCATCATATCTCTTAGTTATTCTCCCGAGTGCCAGACATCGAGAACATGACCTTGAGAAATCCTGGGCATCCTTACATAAAGACAGCCAATAGAAGCGAGATTGCAAGATTTTTGCAGCCGTCTTTTTCCCGAAGAAATGTCCACCACACCCAGATGCATGGCAAAACTCCGGTATACTGTTGAATTCATTCTCCGGTACACATCGGCAAATAATATGATCAGAGCCGATGCGGTACAGTTCAGGGTCCTCCCAGAAGTAGTATTTGGCCTCAGATTTGAGTCTATCCCATTGTTGCTTGGTCCAATCTTGGGGGATTTGACCACATTGGCGAAAAAAAAAAAAAATATATATATATAATATATAATAAAGATAATAAAACATGGTGTTTAGTAATGATCTGAAAGCTGAAAAAAAAATACAATAAGTGTTTATGGATATTCAACCTCTGTTTTGAAGACTTTCCAGGCCATAGAAGCTTGATTCGCTCATGCTCGGGCTTAATTGACTTGAGCATTGACAAAATAGATCAGAATCTCTCCTAACTAAGGATGTATTCTTGTACCTGAGACACCAGTACAGGATCCGTTGGTTTGCTTTTACTTGAGAGCTTAAGTAAACTTGGTTCACACTACACATATCAGGAAAGACCAGGTGAACATAAGATCCAACCCTAGTGTTCATTAGGGAAGGTGGAGTCCTTACCTGTGCGCGCAGGTAGACATTTTATCCCAGGCTTTAGTCTTGTGTTTAGGAGCGACTCTTTCCACCAAAAAAGAAACTCTCCCACCAAAAAGAAAAGTGTGCTCCCCCAAATAATGTTGTAAGAGATATACTGACACGTGTTTCTATAAAAAAAAAAGATGCAAATAAGTCAGTATATCTCACAAATGTCTGTAAACTATTTTCTTATGAGCCACAAATGTCAAAAAATGGGAGTTGTGTTTTCCGTCATCTTTTAAGGGTCAATCCAAAAACACGAGCTGAAACTGGGACCAACCTGTACTTAAAAATTCGTGAAACCCTGGGCTTGAGTCTTAAGGTTCATCTGGTCAGTCTTGATCCTTCACTAAGCACAAGCCATAATCTCTTGAGCTCTCAAGTACGGCAAAAACCTCCTGGGTCCTTGAAATCGTACTTAAGGTTTAAATATCAAAAGTCCTGGTTAGTCGAGAGATGATCTTTGTCATGTGAGACTTAAAGTACTAGTAGTTTTCTCTACAATTGGTTCTCACAATATCCAACAATAAACACACCTATATCGCCTCAGAAGAAAATCTTTAGCTCAAGATCATTTCTAAATACTGTTTTGCTAGGGACTAGCAAAAGATAGGCATGGGGGTATGATTGCACCGCAAAAATACGCCTGCAATTGTGCCATCTTATGCTATTTCCTAGCATTACCAATGCATATTAGATCTCCATAGTTGCATTGTAAAAATACACGCATGCATGCATTTAATTAAGAGAGAGGAGAACACATAAGTGGCCTTGCAATTAACATTTTTCCTCAAGTGCATCTCTGCTAATTCACCATCTTTTTATTTTTTATTTCACTTGATTTTTAAAATCTTTCCCACGGCTGCATGCATCTTCTTCTTCTCCTCGCGCCATGCTTCCCTACAGCAGCCCTCTCCCTGCCAGCCGCAGCAGCTCACTCCCTGCCACTCCATGCACAAGCCATGCACAGCCAGGGCATGGCTGTGCATGGCTTTCTTCTTCTATAAAAAGACCATGACTTCTCCTTCATCAGAGCCTGGTCCAGCCAAAAAGGAACCCGCAGCTCCACTTCCTTCCAGGCCATCGTCCTCTCCTCCCTCTCCCTCCACACGTCGGCCCTCCTCCTTCGAGGACACCCGACGGACAGGAGCAACTCACGGTGGAAAACAACCACCACCGTGAGTCCACCACCGCCCAGCTCACCATAGAGCCAGTGGGCATGGTGTCTCTTCCCTGATTTCTTCGTTTCTAGCCATTCTAGCCATTGGAGCGGTAGCTTCAAGCTTGAAGCTTAAAGCTTCGCACGCCCTGCAGCAGCGGCAAGAAGGCAGCAGTAGCACGCAGCAGTAGCCCTAGCCCCTTCCACACACGCCTTCCGGCCGCCCTCGCCCTCCGTGTCCGCCTGCAGGCCTCTCCTCCTCTCGCTTCTTCGCTCTGTCGCACTCTCTCTTCCACCTGCAACTGGCCTCTGCGCAACTTTGCAGCGGCCGGCCTAGCACCCCAGCGCACCCCAGCAGCACCCGCAGGACTCCGCGCGCCCTGTCATGCCCCTTCGCTCGCAACCCAACCCCCCTTCGCGTGCTCTGTCGTGAGGTCACCCCCGCAAGCCAGTAGCCAGAGCCACTCCACTGCGTGTGTCGAGCCATCCGCACTCACACAACCACCCGTACCCAGTCACGCAGCGCGGCCTTACACTGTAGCCACTGTTCACGAGAGTCTGTGCGACACTGTGGCTACAGTGGGTTGACCGGAAAGCTTCTCACTTATCCGGTCACCCGACGTGCCACAACCGGCTTTCGCCCGCCTGAGTGTCTACCAACCTGCGTACGCCTACCTTCGCCTGCCCCACTCTCCCGCGTGCGCCCGCGTCACCCGCTTCCTTCGCCCGCGTTTGCATCTCCACGCAGCGCTGTGCGTTGCGGCCCCTCCTCTGCGTGCGACCACTCCCTCCAGTGCACTCTTCTCTACGTGCATACGCGCCTGCGCGCGTGTGCGTGGAAGCCTCCAAACGACGCTCTGAAACTGCGGACGTCTTAACTCACTCAGTCCTCAATGCCAGTAGCGCCATCTCTCCTGCCCTCTCTCTCTCACTCTCTCTCACAACACTCTCACTCTCTTCACCGACGTTTACACACACATACACTCACACTTCCACACACACCTATACACTATTATATACATATATATATACATATACATATATACATTGATATATATATATACATATATTTATATACATATATATATACATACATATATATATATATATATACACTCATATTTATACTTATAGTACTACCTATATACTTATGTATTAGTATACATACATACATATATACATATATATATCTATATACTTAGATACATATATATATATATATACATATATATTTACATATATACATATACTTATATATGTATGTCTATATATATATATATCTCTATATACATATATATATATATATATATACATATATACATCTATATACTTATATATATATATACATATATATATACACATATACTCATACTTACATATATATACATATATTTATACATATATACATATATAAATATACATACATATATATATATATATATATATAACTATATATAGATATATATACATATATATATATCTAGCTACATATATCTATATATACATATCTTACTATATACATATGCATACATCTATATTTGCATCTATATAGTTATATATACATACTTATACATATATATATACATATATATATATATATCTATACATATATCTATCTATCCATATACTTATATATATATATATATACACATACATATATACATATATAACTACATATATATACCTATATATTTATAACCATATATATATAGATATATTTACATACATACATATACATATATATATTTTCACGTTACTTATCATGGGTGGTATCGCGGGAATATCTGCACCAGTTGCTGATATTCCCCAATACACGCGTACAAAAAGCGTGTTCGCATGCATCCTCCACCATCCATCCTATACCTTACACGCGGCACTTCATCCTGTTGGTTGCGTCTCTCTTGATGACGACCGACTCGACACCGTGCTACACTCCATCTCCGCCTCCAACCCCACCCCTTTATACATATATAGTATATACATATATATCTATACTATATTTATTTCTATTTTTCTAGCATGCCCATAAAAGGATAAAAAAAATATATAAAAGAGAAAAGATAATCCTTGACTTGCTGGTACTCTGTCTTGAGAATAGCAAGACCTGTTTTGGAACTCTAATTTGGCTCAAAGCCAAGAACCTAGTTTTGAGGGTGTGCCTCAAGGACAAAGATTACCAGAAAAAAATCTAAATAGAAAAACACCAAAAACACAATAAACGAACGGAAGAGATTCGTTGTAGGAAAGGCGTAGAAACTTGACTTGTAACCCCACTTCCCTGATTTCGACCCTAGGCCTAAAAGTGACCAAGATAAAATCAAATAGGCCAGGTTAAAAAATTTTTGTAAAGAGATGGTTAGGTCCGATTTAGGTTAACCACTATACACACTTCAACGATAAAATCACCATATTAACAACCTATTCGGGTCCGACACCACACCTTTTCTAGTGCCGTTGCTAGGGAAGTGCACCTTCAAGTAAGTTTTTACTCCAGTCTTGTAACTTTTCTCTTCTCATACCCTTCTCTTCAGGGGTGTTTTTGTTTTTGGTGTGCAGGTAAACTTGTTGCAAGGAGAAGACAGGCAGACGAAGTTGGAGACGTGGGCAGATCCAAGGGCGAGAACGAGAGTGTGAAGACGTCAACACCGCATTGGAGCTCCGCACACGTTGCTGCACAAGTAGGTTCTTCTTTTCTTAGCAACTTAGGTTAACTTGTCACCCTAAAAAAAAAAAGAAAACTAAAAACTAAAAACTAGAAAAACTTCTTGGGATCTCTTGGGACAAGTGGATTAAAATTCACTTGTTTGATTGATTGTCTTTACTCCCACCGCCCTGGGATTTCTCGCCTTACTTCGCATAGCGAAAATCCAAGAATCTTGATTCTTGAATTTTTCGCTGTGTGAAGTATTCTTTGAGGCAAACACAAAAAGATTGATTGCACCCCTCTTTTGCCTCACTTATCTACAATTCGAGATCACCTTTTTGGAGGGGAGACTTGGAATTGAGTTAATTCCAACCCCACCATGACTTTTCAACTAGCCTAAGATTCAATCCCGAATACCTCAACCCCCAACAATTTGATTTTCTTTATCTTCTGGTTGAGCCTTGTGTGTGTAAATCATTCTGGTGATTGGGAGCACTTGAATTGAAGTGCCTTGGCTCCCTTTCACATAAACTCTAAAACTGATTCGTGCATCCACACATAGAAATATCCATTTAGGGTAGCCCATTGCATTTTAGCATGCATTAACCAATTGATATTGAAGAAGAGTTTGTTGGGCTTAGAAGAAAACCTGTATTCTTGCAAAACCCGGAGATTGGTTGAATTGGTATTTCAGCGAAATCCTAAAATTCATACTACTTAAGGCTGAACTCTAAAAAGCATTCACCAATAAAAACTTCAATTTTGGGAGATTTCCCCATTGCTTGCTTGTTTTACACACTCTGAAAATCAATCACTTGGGCATTACCCATAAAAAATGCCCTTCACATTCCAAAAGCACTTGACCCTATGCCTCTAACTAAACTTGCTAGTAACTTGACCCTTCTTAAGGATTGGAGGTCTAACTACCTGCGTGTAGCGTCTACGTGCTGGTGAGGGTTCCCGCATGCTATCGGGTATCTAAGACTGGGGCAAACAGCCTTTCAATCTGGCCCGGTGGTTCCGCGGTGCTCACATTCGGTTCCGTAGTCCGTGATGATAGGTAAATTAGATCTTTAGGTCTAAGGGCACACTGTAGAGGTTAGGAATTTGATTGAATTGATTTGTCATCAAGTGTACCTTTGCGGTGTCATTTCTCTCATCTCTTTTCCCTTCTTATCCCCCCAATTCTTCCTGCGATAGTGCATGTTTGGGAGGAGGTCACAAAACCCTGAACTATTTGAATTGCCTGACAAATCTAGAAAAGAAGCCGAATCATCCTCCTCCTCCACAAACATGGCTACACACCCACCCCCAAATCCTGAGGGAGGAAACCGCCCTCAGAACCCATCAGGTGGTGGAGCCTTAGATCCCATAACCCACCTCCAAGCCCAAATGGAAATGTATAATGAGCAAATGGAAGCCATTCGGGAAACATTGGAGGAAATGCAGAACCCTCCTGAACGGGAGGAGCCCAGGTCTCTTAGCTCATATCAGAATTCCGCTACTACAAAGATCATAGGACAAATTCGGGTCCCCATGGGCAGCGACGACTTTGAATTGAAACCAAACAAATTGGCCTGATAAATTTTCACTTCCATGGTCTTGCAAGTGAAGATCCTTTTCTCCACTTGGAAGACTTAACCCGACTGGCTGAAAGTGTTAAACCTAGAAATATCGGGCTACCTATAGTCCTCATGAAAATGTTTCCATTTTCATTGTGGGATAAAGCGTCGTAGTGGCTACGCACCCTTGGGAGAATCATACACTGTTGGGAAGAGATGCAAATAGCGTTTCTCAAGAAGTTCTTCCCAATCGGGCGAACCAATGCGCTTCGCCGTGCTATCACTTCATTTATGCAACAAAATGGCGAACAATTTCATGAGGCATGGGAGAGGTATAATGACCTCGTCAGGAAATGTCTGCACCACGGTCTGCTTAAGTGGCATATAGCCCAGATTTTCTACAACAGGCTAAATGAGACTTTGATGCAGATTGTAGACGCTTCCTGCGGAGGGAATTTTATAAATAAAGACGAGAATTGAGCATTTGAATTGTTTGAAAATATGAGTGAAAACTCAATGAACAATGCTTCCATTATCACCTTTAATCGTACCAGCCAGCCCTGAAATGTCCACGAAGTTGACACGGGACCCTCCTAGTCATCCACTGATCTAAGCCTTATTGCTCAAAAATTGGATGAAGTCTCCATCATGCACAAGAAGCTGGATGAGCTTTTGGCCAACCCTGCTCGATCTATGGCAAACACCCCCACTTCACCACTTCATCACAATCCAAATTCTTCCAACACCAGGCTTATCCCGAGAAACCCCGTTAGACCTTCCTTATCGAGTGTCGCACCAAGCGACTCGGTAAGTCATGTGGAACTGGCTTCTGCGAGCCAGTATTTTGACACGGAGGACCAAGCCTCCATGTGCTCGGAAGCGTATTTACATGCGGACACGTCTTCTGGCATAGAAGACGCTGGTGCCCTACGAAACAACCTGTTCTCTGCCACTTATAACCCAGGGTGGAGAAATCATCCGAATTTCGCACGGTCCAACAACTTGCAGCGCCAAAACCCCGCGAGTGGACCAATGCAACCGTCCGCACTCGTCATCCTAAGGGCCCAGTCTAATCCTATGGCAAATCTGCCATCAGGCCCTTACGTACCGCAAGCAGAACATGCATCAAGTCCTCTTGACAAATTGATGCGAATGATGACGGATATGTCAAAGCGCCATGAAGAGAACATGACCTCTCTTTAGCACCCATTGGCGTAGCAGAATTCTGAGATCAGTCAACTACGCATGGCAACTCGATCTCAGGGCACTCTTCCTGCCCAACCTATTCCAAACCCACGAAACTTCATACCCTGTGGTCCTCAACCACAAGTATGACCTTCTCAGGTGTAGGTTAATCAAATTCTGCAAGCTCCGAGCATTCCACCGGAATTTCAGGCTAATCCCGCTGCAGCACCGCACTCTTATGTCCCCATTGCGAACCCTCCTCTACCGTATGATCCCACTAGACACGCATCCAATGCTATCACTACGAGGAGTGGTAAGCAGACCGTCAATCCAGTTCAACCTGATCCTAGCCCATCTTCTTCTTCATCGCCCTCTCATTCGGGATGTGCTCCGCATTCGCAAGAGGACGATACACCCAAATTGTTGCCAGAATCAGCCCCATTCCCTGAGGATCTACTGAGGGAGCCAAAAGGAAAAAAGAAAGATATGCAGGCCTTTGATAACCTGCGTAATTTGTTCAGGGATGTAGAAATCAAGGTACCCCTACTCGAGGCTATCGATCACATACTTACTGTCGCCTGATTTTTCAAAGACTACACAACACCCAAGCGATAGTCAAAGAAAACCAAGAATCTGGTGGTTCTCTCACCTCATGCGAGTTGTGCTATACTGTCAAACCTACCACCGAAGTAGAAAGATCCGGGCACACCGCTGATTTCCTGTAGCATCCAAGGATGCAATTTTAACCGTGCCCTGCTTGATCTAGGATCTTCCATAAATCTCATACCGACCATCATGCTCGAAAAATTTTCCCTGGGAAATCTGAAACCCACCCCTGTCATGTTACAATTGGCAGATCATTCTGTCAAAATCCCGAAGGGTGTGGTGGAAGACGTGGTGGTTAGGGTCAACAGTCTCTATTTTCCTGTTGTCTTTCTTGTTTTAGATATGGAAGCTCTTAGCTCACTTTGTGATTGTTTGATCATCCTTGGTTGACCTTTCTTGGCCACAGCCCGCACCCTTATCGATTGCGAGTCGGGCTGTATTCAGATTACCATTGGATCTGAGAAGCTCAGGCTTAACATCTTTAAGGCAGCCAAGAACTGTGATTGCGATTACATCGAGGATGACACGTTTGACGAGGACATGGCCGTCAGTGCGTGTATCAAACTAATTGGGACCTATTTAGACTACTGCGGATTACTTATAAACACTGATGACTGCCTGACCAACACATATTGTGACGTTCCCCCATCCCTCCCTTGTCCCGTACCTTCTCCTGGCCAGACTTCTGATGAGGTTTTCTCCGCTTCCCATACCTCGTGGTCTGAGTCATATCCAGGCTGCTCACTGCCGGTCCACACTCCTGAAGATCGGATTGCCCTTTCTTTCCTGGCAAATCAGGCGGATTTGCAACTCCACACTGGAACCTTGAGCCCACATCTTACTCACTGGGGCTATTCCTTTTTGGATCCATCTATCCAAAAAACCCCTCTTCTTGGCCAATCTGAGGGCCAATTTCTTTCTCCTAACTTGTGCTCCAATCCGCTTGGGATACACTCATCCCATGAAACGCCAGACCTTTCACCATCCACCATCACTTTTCACGCCACTGTCACGATCACTTCACTTTTCACTTCACCACCCACCATCCACCCACCCTACCACCCTGCTGTATACCCTGCACCTTAGCTCTCGTTACCCGATCTTCCGTCCTTTCTCTACCTTTCCTTACATGCATTTGAGGACATAGCATTGTTTGGCAATGGTGTTTAGTAATGATCTGAAAGCTGAAACAAAAATACAATAAGTGTTTATGGATATTCAACCTCTGTTTTGAAGACTTTCCAGGCCACAGAAGCTTGATTCGCTCATGCTCGAGCTTAATTCACTTGAGCATTGACAAAATAGATCAGAATCTCTCCTAACTAAGGATGTATTCTTGTACCTGAGACACCAGTATAGGATCCATTGGTTTGCTTTTACTTGAGAGCTTAAGTAAACTTGGTTCACACTACACATATCAGGAAAGACCAGGTGAACATAAGAGCCAACCCTAGTGTTCATTAGGGAAGGTGGAGTCCTTACCTGTGCGCGTAGGTAGACATTTTATCCCAGGCTTTAGTCTTGTGTTTAGGAGCGACTCTTTCCACCAAAAAAGAAACTCTCCCACCAAAAAGAAAAGTGTGCTCCCCCAAATAATGTTGTAAGAGATATACTGACACGTGTTTCTATAAAAAAAAAAGATGCAAATAAGTCAGTATATCTCACAAATGTCTGTAAACTATTTTCTTATGAGCCACAAATGTCAAAAAATGGGAGTTGTGTTTTCCGTCATCTTTTAAGGGTCAATCCAAAAACACGAGCTGAAACTGGGACCAACCTGTACTTAAAAATTCGTGAAACCCTGGGCTTGAGTCTTAAGGTTCATCTGATCAGTCTTGATCCTTAACTAAGCACAAGCCATAATCTCTTGAGCTCTCCAGTATGGCAAAAACATCCTGGGTTCTGGAAATCGTACTTAAGGTTTAAATATCAAAAGTCCTGGTTAGTCGAGAGATGATCTTTATCATGTGAGACTTAAAGTACTGGTAGTTTTCTCTACAATTGGTTCTCACAATATCCAACAATAAACACACCTATATCGCCTCAGAAGAAAATCTTCAGCTCAAGATCATTTCTAAATACTGTTTTGCTAGGGACTAGCAAAAGATAGGAATGGGGGTATGATTGCACCGCAAAAATACTCCTGCAATTGTTCTGTCTTGTGCTATTTCCTAGCATTACCAATGCATATTTGATCTAAGTAGTTGATAAACGCCAGTTTATCATCATTCTTATGCATTAAAACAAACTTAGCTCTTAGGATTTTACTCCGCAAATGGGTTTTTGGGCCGCATTTAGGAATAAATTAGGATAGGCATGCATTGCATTTTTTATTGTCATTTTAATGTGTTTTTGTGAGTGTTAGGGATGTACAGATGCACAGATCCCTAAAACCCTAGCACTCAAGAAGGCAAATGGTGAAGGAGAAGCGCAGACTAGCTGGAACCCAGCTTGATCCAGCTCACCACAGCTGGAACCTAGCTTACTTGAACTAGGGTTAGCTCATCCCAGCTCCATTCAGCTATTCTTAGCTGGATGGCAGCTCAAGAGAGTTCACCTTAGCTCACCCTAGCTCAAGTCAGCTCAGATCCAGCTCAACTTAGCTGAGTCTAGCTCATCTCAGCTCCCACTAGTTCACAGGGAGCTCTAGCTAGCTCAGCTGAGTTGACAGGAGTTCACCCCAGCTCAGAACTAGCTACATTCAGCTCCACTCAACTCCAGCCAGCTGAAGAAGAATTCATCTCAGCTCAGGAAGCTCAAGTCTAGCTCCCGGGGACTCAGCTTAGCTCATCTCATTTGAGCTAAGCTACCGTAGCTGCCTCAACCAGCTTGATTCTCCCCGGAAGCACCAGACCTAGCTCACCTCAGCTCATTTTGGTAGAAGCTAGCTCACTTTAGCTTGGCTTAGCAACTAGCAAAGAACTAGCAAGCTAAGCCAGCTAGAGTAGCCCCATGCCAGCCTCTTCAGCAGCAGCCAACTCCAGCTCCAGCTCCAGACTTCTCCTCGTCGGCTCCTTCCTCCAAACCCTAGCTCCAACACCTTCTCCTCTACTCCACCTTTAGCTAAGCTAGCTTAGCTTATCTTAGCTTAGCTTAGCTAACAACCAGCTCCTTGGCCATCCATTACCTTAAAAATCAACCCTAGCTAGCTCCACCAACTCAAGCCTACCTAAGCTAGCTACCCTACTTAAGTTGGAGCCACCACCTAGCCACCCATTCACCCCATTATCTCCATCAAAAGACACTTCAAGTTGACGCCAAAAACCACCCCTAACCACCCTCATTTCGGTGCCAACTTTCAGCCTCTTCATCCACCCTACACCTACCCATATAACACATCCTAGCCATCCACATACCCCCCTTCTAGAACCTTAAGGTGGCGCCACCTAATAGTCTTCTAGAAAGCCCATTTTGGCGCCAACACTAAGGGGTGTCAACACCCATAACTACCCCCTTGGTGTCCCTTAAGGTGGCGCCAACTCTCCTTGGCCATGGGATCTCCAACCACCTCCATCAACTCATCTTCTCCATCCATTTCAAAGGTCACCATAGCCCCCTTCCTATTCTATAAAAAGCCACCACCTACCACCATTTTGGGGGAATCCTCCCTTAGTATATTTTTATACCTAAGCCACCTATACCTATGGCCAAGAAGAAGGAGTAGAGAAGGAGATTAAAGGGGCACATCACCAGCCCCTTTGGTGCCTTCTTCTCCCCACTCTCTTCAACTTGAGCCACGCCAAGGAGGAGGACTCTTCCACTTCAAGGAGGAGGGCCAGGCAAAGGAGAAGGACTTAGGGTGGACGTCTGCCCTTGGAGAGAAACTTAGGGCACCCCCCCCTAGGGCTTGCCTTGAAGGACATCACCTTGGCGGAGCACTGCAAGGAAGGAGTTGAAGGACTCTTTTCAAGATTGGGAGCCACCAACCTTGTAGCAAGAAGCCCTCTTCTTCACCATCTATCTAGAGGATTTGTGTTTTCTTTTCTTATTTTCATTTTTTTAGTAGTACAAGCTTTCCTCTACTAGGCCTTTTGTAAAACACTTTATCAATTATCTAGTTGCCTTCTTTGCAATTTTTTTTGTTTGCATTTCTATTAGCTTATTTTCAGCATTCTTCACTCCCTCTCCCTAATTATTCTAGGCCTCCACTTGCCTAGAGTGAGCTTAGGGAGAGGCTCTACTTGCCACATAGAAGTAGTATTTAAATTGAAGTGTAAATCACTTTTCCTGCCATCAGTTCGCATGTTGCCTTAGCTTAAAAACAAAAAAAATGATATATTGAAAAAAATATGAAAAAGAAAGTTGAGATTTATATTCCTAGCAAGAGAATCAATTTTGCAACCATATTGCGTCCTTGGACGACCCTAGATACTTCCCTATCTAGGATTATAAATTTAAGAGCGAAAGCGGATTCACGTGTTACAACGACATTAAAAACCCGCTTTTACAAATCACACGTATTTCGCTATCACTTTTTGGCACCGTTGCCGGGGAGGCACGGCTTTGCATTAATTAATTTTCTCTTTCTTGAAGTGGATCTCATCCCCTTCTCTTTCTTTCTTTTGTGTGTGCAGGAACTATAGTGGGAAGGTGGGAATCTGGAAGCGAGAGCTCAAAGTTCCTTTTCTTCCCGCGAAATTCAGGTTGGTTCCTCTTTCTGGTCACATAATTAATTAAAACTACCAAAAATATATTAAACTTGGCTTTCAGGATCCCAAAAAACTTAATTAAGTGGAGTGGTGCATTATAAAATCCATTGTTTGCTTGTATGCTTCTTTAACACCACTCCATTGCAAGTATTGGTGTTCTATTTTTCGGGTCCAGATTTCTGTTCAGACTTGAAAAATCGATTCCTAACATCACAGGCCTCCTAAAATCATAAAATTTCGTAGAGTGATTCCTAATTAAGTTTGGAACATCTGTTCCAAATTTCAGATCAATTGGATTTGTATTTAATTTTTAAAAATTCGTGGATTGCAGAGGGGTCACACCCTTTAATCTTCCTATTTTGCTACTATCTGCGAATTTTTAGAATTTTTATACTCATCCAATTTTTGTGAGTTTTAGTTTTATGGAATCCTTGTGAAATTTTACACATCATATAAAATCACAAAAATTTTCTGAAGTCGGTGGTAATACTGAAAAGTCCACAATACCCACGGGTATCATTTCTGGACTTTGACACTAGTACAATTAAAAATTTAAAATAATTATCAAAAAAATTCTTAAAATCTTTCAGAAATCTATTTTGGAATCCTTGTTTGATTTTCTTCAAAGTAGTGGTGTTGTTTGACTTGTTTGGACCACTACCTAATTCTGAAAGCCTAAAAATAATTCATTGGTAGTAAAATTTCTGTCTTAGGGAAAATTGGCTTAGGGTTTCTTCTTTCTTTTTAGAGACTCAATTAAAGGAAATATACAATCACACATACAACTTGTATTTCCTTTGATTGTGAACTTTCAAACTTGTTTGAAAACTTAAAGAGAAAAACCCAAAAACTCATTTAATTAAATCAAATCCTAAAAGACAAAAATACATAAAAATAGTGTGACAACTTGATTTTCATTGGAGCCACTCTCCAATTCCTGCACACACACAAAAGAAAATCAAATAACAGGGCAACAACCCAATAAACACCCTCCACATTCCGTGTGCACTATAGCATCCTAGACCTAATTAAAACTTGTAGCAACTTGACCCCTAAGACTTTATCAACTTAGGCTTGCTATTTAGATCTTAAGTTCTCTTTAGTTAATACCAATTCTGTCATCTGTATCTGGTGTTCAGGCTGAGGGGCTGTGTCAAACGACCAGGCGCGGGTTTGTACAAGCACCTGGGGTCTTCCCTGGGAAACGTTTGGGCCCAAACCTCCCCTTAAGCAACTTGGCTAGATTTGTTGATAGAACGGGTATTCACTATTGACTACTTATTTCCTATATAGACCAAGTCTTAGGTTATTATTAGGGAGTCACATTTAAGTTAGGTCTAGTTTTATTTGTTTGAATTGCACACTTTCTCTCATCTCTTTCTCTTCTCCTCCCCTCCCGTTCTTCCATTTTATGCACGGGCGATGGTCTCAAAATCTGCACTTGGAAGGACCATTTGATTTCGCCCCCCACGCAAAAAGACCACTTTTTCTGTCTTCTTCTCCTGAAAAAATGGAAACACAACAAAATAGGTCCACTAACCCTTCCACGTCCACCTCTAACCCCACCACTAACCCTAATTCTAACCCTTCCACCCAAAACCCAACCACCAGTAACTTCCTACACTTGGAGCTCCCCAATCTTGAGTTGCCCCACACACAACATCAAGACCCCCTACCTGATCTTTTAAAATTGATGGCCGATCAGATTAATAAATTAAATTCCAATCAACAAACATTGACTAGGAACATCCAAAACCTAGCCAATCCAAGGCCAAACCCACCACCCCGTCAGCAGCCTATTGTTCCTCTAAAAGATTTCTATGATCCGTCTTATTATGAGGAACGACCAGGGGTGGTCATACCGGAGGGGGACTTTGAGATCAAGCCAGCCGTCCTGAACCTGATTAAACACTTTCATGGCCTTCCTAGGGAAGACCCTTTCAGCCACCTTGAAGAACTAACTCTTCTTGCACAGACAACCCGTTCCCGAAATGTGCAAGAAGACATATGGCTGATGCGGCTTTTTCCATTATCTCTCAAAGATAAGGCCGCTTATTGGTTCAGGACCATTGGCCGACCAATCACAACATGGCCTCAACTCAAGAGCGCCTTCCTCAAGAAATTCTTTCCCATAGGTCGTACCAATTCCTTACGAAGATCTATTACGACCTTTCACCAAAAATTTGGTGAAACTTTCCATGATTCTTGGGAAAGATTTCAAGACCTTTTAAGAAGTT
This sequence comes from Thalassia testudinum, assembly GCA_037157565.1. Classification (NCBI taxonomy): domain Eukaryota; kingdom Viridiplantae; phylum Streptophyta; class Magnoliopsida; order Alismatales; family Hydrocharitaceae; genus Thalassia; species Thalassia testudinum. The sequence goes on from JAZHRO010000003.1 coordinate 29,108,245, forward strand.
GCCCGCACCACGAGATTCCTTTATGGCAGCTCGTGCAAATCTTCTATCATGGATTAGAAGATCAAATCCGACATTTTGTCGATGCCTCGTGTGGCGGCAACTTTTTAAATAAAGATGCAGAAAGTGCCTATGACCTGTTCGAAGAAATGAGTGAAAACTCATTTAATCAAGCTTCCATGAACACATTTTGCAGAACCCAAAACCCGCAGTTCGGTGTTCATAAAATAGGCACTCAATCTATCCCTGTCACCCAAGACGATCTTCAATTGATTGCTCAAAAACTCGACCAGATGCATATTAATCAAAAGAAAATTGAGGAAAGACTAGCCACATCAACTCAAGCTCCACACCCACATCTAACCCAACCTAACTTTCCACAAAGAGAAAATTTGCACAATCTCAACACTACCCCTGCTGATTATTCTGAGGTTGCCCATGATTCACTGGGGAACTACAACTATCCTGATCTTAACCCCACTAAAAATATTTATGCCATCCAGGAGCCCTTTAAAAATTCTTCCAATTGGAAAAATTACCCGAACTACTCCTGGAATAATCAAGTTTCCTCCCAACCATATCATTTTAATGGGTATGGGTCGAATCCAAACTTCCATCCTGGGCCATCCCAATAAGATATCAATGCCCAGATGCTGCGAACCCTGCAGGATATGCAAACAAAAATGATGGAAGTAACCCGCAACATCACAAATTTGAACAGTCAGATTGGGGTTACTCCCACGCAAAGACCTGTAGGACATCTTCCGTCCCAACCCATACCCAACCCTAATCACCAAGGAAACCATTATATGGGCAGAAATCCACATTATCCACATCAGCCTCCTCCTAATCTACCACCTCAGCAGCCACCCAGGTTTCTGCAATCACAGGCCCCCCCACCTCCTCTAAATAATAATCCAACTGCACATGCAGTTACTTTGAGGAGTGGGAAAACCACCACTGACCCTGGGCCTTCACACGAACCTAGTAAGATACCTGTGCAAATTGACTCCCCACCTCCCCATCAGGAAGAAAAAGAAAAAAAAAATCTCAAGACAAGATTCCTGTCCCTTTCCCACAAGCTCTCTACCCCACCACCAACAAAAAAAAGAAATCTGAGCCCACTACAGAAGAACTCATGGAGCTATTTGGGCAAGTTCATATCAATATTCCTCTCCTAGATGCCATCAAATATATACCTGCCTATGCTAAATTTTTGAAGGATATTTGTACTCCTAAAAGGCAGGCTAAAAATCTAGGACAGGTGCATCTTTCAGAGATAGTAAGCTCTGTCATACAGAGTAAGTTGCCTCCCAAGATGAAAGATCCGGGGGCGCCTTTAATTTCTGTAATTATTGATGACACTACATTTAATCGCGCCCTCCTTGATCTTGGTGCCTCAGTTAATATTATTCCCACGAGTTTATTCGAAGAATTTCAGATCGGTGAATTAAAACCCGTTGAGGTTACCCTGCAATTAGCCGACCGATCTACAATCAAACCTCGTGGGATTATCGAGGATGTTTTAGTCAAGGTCCAGAATTGTGTCTTCCCTGCAGACTTTCTGGTTCTTGACATTGAGGCACCTGAATCATTACTGGACTCCCCAATAATCCTTGGACGCCCTTTTTTGGCCACTGCAAAGGCAAATATCAATTGCCACACAGGAAAAATGGATATCACTTGTGCAGGCCAAACTCTCACTTTAGATATTTTCAAATCCTCCAGGAGATTTCATGATGATAACTTCTTTGAGGACTCAGATACTGAAATTTCCAATATGGTGGAGGAGACAATGTTAATATATACCCTTACCGACCATAATTTTTTTAAGGACTCTGATTCAGAATCAGTGGTCGGCGAAATCTGTGATCCGGAAACTTGTCTTGACCCCAAATTTATTCCTGATACCCCCCCTAACCCAACCACTATTCACGCACCTAACTTTTCCACACTAACTTCACCCAATCCTCACCATTCCTTCCCCGACCCCTTTCTTACGGACCTACCACCAACCCCGCCTGAGTTTGGCACCCAACCTAATTTAAACCCATGGCCAGACTCGGGCTACACTTATCATTTTCCATCCAACTTTGATCCCAATATTATTTCTAATCAATTTTCTAGGGATCTAAAAGAAGACACCTTTTTTGCGGGCATCCAAGTGTCCAATTATTTACATGATCTTACATCTTCCATGCATACCTTCACGCCCGGCTAAATGGTGTAAAAGATAGCACTGGATGGGAGGTAACCCATCATTTTTTCTTGCTTTCCCTTTTTTCTTCTTTTTCCAGGTTTTGTTCCTCCTAAACCCGACCGTTCTTCACTAAGGTGATCCCTTTTCCCTCCTAATGCATGAGGACATGGCATATCTTAAGCATGGGGGGGTGTTTTTAAATTTTACGATCGATTTAGGATTTTCAAAACCTAGAAACATGCATTTTTGTTTAATTTATTTCCTGCTTGCATACCCAAAAAAATAAAAAAAAAATGTTCAAAACTTTTTGAGGAAAAATTTTGAAATCGGGACTAAGGTTGAAAAATTCACTTTTGGTACAATGGATTTAATCTTTAACAAACTAAGGATGAGGATATGGATCTGATCATTAGAATTCCAGGGTCTATTTTAGACAAGATCAGATATCTTTCTATAAAATTCCACCTGAACTCATAATAGTTCAGGTGACTTGATCCTATTTTGCAATATGGAAATTATTTGACTTAGCTTCTGATTCAAAAACTTGCATGTTTTGAGAAACTTCTTGTGTTACTCTTCACACACAAGCCAACACTTAAAAATAACTAAAAATTTGAAAAACTCCCCTGTTTGGACTTAGTGAAAGTCTGAAGTAGATCATTGGTTTGAGTTCCCACCACCGAGAAAGAGGAAAATGCCTCCTTTAAGGACGCGATGTCAACATGTTACCGCCTCGGCGTTGCTCCATATCTATATTTCATATCTTTAGACGGAGCATTAAAGCGCATTTTAGCAGCTCAAGTGTCTTGGACGGTGCTCTACCTATAGTGTCGGAGCAAGAGCTTGAGTTTGTTTGGAGCGCCCCTTTTCACCGCATCGTGTTCTGGGGTTGTGAGCTCCTGGGTGGTGTCATGGACAGTGCTATCTCGAAGTACTGACGCCAGAGCCCCCTCGAGGAATGGTAACGGGAATGACGATCCCGACACATCTGTTGTAAGACTAAGCTAAAAATAAGCATGGGGAAAAAAAAATATATATATATATATAAATTAACACGCCCTTATCAATGTTGGCTTTTCACAAGCACAGCCACAAGGTTTTAAAGGATTTTGCAAGTTGAGAATCAGATTCATGAGCCAAAAAAATTCCTAAAAACAAACATTTCAAGTCATCTGAATTAACAAAGGGTTAATTTGAGAATTTTTTGGAAGATATATTGATCCCGTTCTATCTAATGGTTGAATCCAAAAACAAATCCCGATGTTTATCTTTAACAAATCCCGTACCTCCAGTGTTTTTAATCTACCAAGGTCCATTGATCTCTTTTTCTCCTCCAAAGTCAAAAAAATTAGATTTCCCAAAAATTCTGTTTTAAGTTTTGCTAAGAGACTAGCAAAAGATAAGCATGGGGGTGTGATAAATGTTTGCACCTCAAAACACGCCTGTAATAATGCCTTCTTGTGCTATTTTCTGGCATTAACATTGCATAATAGGATCCTGTAATCGCATTTGTAAAAACACTTGCATGCATGCATTTAATCAAGAGAGGAAGAGGAGTGAAACAATCGCCTGCATAGTTACATTTTTCTTCAAGTGCCTCCTTGCAAAATCACGCTCTTTTTATTTTTCCTCTTGATTTCTTCTTTTCTCTACTTCCCGCGGCTGCACTCTTCCCGCAGCTGCATGCAACGCAGCACTTCTTCCCGTCACTTCTCCCTGCCAACGCCGCTCCCTATAGCTGCAACTTGCGCACCCTTTCCCTGCTGCAGCCGGCACGCCACTCTCTCCTCCTCTGTAAGTAGCTGCAGCTTCATCCTCGCAACGGAGCTGCTGCAAAGACCCCACAACCACCACCTTCCTCTCCACCGTTCTCCCCTCCCATACGCCGGCCCTCCGTCGAGAAGGCACCCGGCGAGCAGGAGAACCCACTGTGGTGCACACCACCACAGTGGGAGCACCACCGCCCAGCTCTTCAACGAGCCGGTGGGCGTGGTGTTTTCTTTTCTCTTCGTTTTCGTCTCCACGCCATTGCTGCCGCTTCAAGCTCCGAAGCTTGAAGCAGCAGCAGCAGCTAAACCACGGCGACAGCAGCAGCAGCAGCACCCCCCGCCTCCTCTGCGACCTTCCCCGCAGGCGCGCAACCCTCCGTGCGCGCCTGCAGGCCCGTTCCCCGCCTCCGTCTCCGTTCTGTCCACCCCGCATTGCACCCGCAGCCGACCGCCGCACGCACTGCAGCGGCCGGTTACGGCCTCGCGCCGACCCCTGCCCTCCTCCGCAACCCTCCGCGACCGACTGCAGACTCCCCGCCGCCTTCTCCGAGCGCGCCATCGCCCGCTCTCTGTCCTCGCACCCGGTCTGCAGGAGACGCCTCACGTCCTCTGCGCGAAGGCGCGGTGCACCGCGACGGTCAGACGTCCGCCTTCGCCTTCAGACGACGCGACGTCAGACATCCGCCACCTCTTGCAGACGTCTTAACTCGCGCGTCCGCGACCTCCCTCTCTCTCCCGCGTGCGTCCGCTCGATCTCTCCCGCCCGCTCTCTCTCTGTCTGGTGCTCTCTCTCTCTTTTATTTAACTCACAGCAACACACACACACACATTCACCGACGCACACACACATTCACCGACACACACACACACACACTTATAGTAACATATATACATATATATATATATATATACATACATATATCTATATATATATACTTATATACATAGTATATCTATATAGTTATGTATACATACACATATATATAATATATATATATATATATATATCTACTTATATATACATCTTTATACTTATACATATACTTATATATATATAGACATATATACTTATATACATATATATATATATACATATCTATATACATATATATATAGATATATATACTTATATACATACATATCTACATATATTTTCATGTTATTTATTATACGCTGTATCGCGGGAATATCTGCACCAGTTGCTGATATTCCCTGATACACGCGTACAAAAAAAGTGTGGTCCCATACATCATCCATCCTCCATCCACACTCCACGCGGCACCTAGTCGTGTTGGTTGCGTCTCTCTAGACGTCGACTGACTCGACATAGTGCTACACTCCATCGCCACCTCCACCCCCACCCCTTTATATATATACTACATATATATATATACATACTATATTTACTTTCTGTCTATTTTCTTTTCTGTTAGTAAAAAGAGAAAAAAAATACATAAAAAAGAAAAGATAATCTTTGACTTGCAGGTACCTCGTCTTGCGAGTAGCAAGACTTGTTTTGGGACTCTGTTTGGCTAAAAGCCAAGGACACAATTTTGAGGGTGTGCCTCAAGAACAAGTATTACCATAAAAAAACCTAAATAAGAAAAACACCAAAAACACAATAAACGGACGGAAGAGATGCGTTTTAAGGAAAACGTAGAAACTCGACTTTAACCCCACTTCCCTGTGTTCGACCCTGGGCCTAAAAGTGACAAGATAAAATCAATTAGGCCAGGTTAAAAATTTTGTAAAGAGATGGTTAAGGCTGAATTAGGTTAACCACTATACACATTTCAACGATAAAAATATCATATTAACAACCTATTCGGGCTGACCCATCATAACTTTTCTGGCGCCGTTGCCGGGGAGGTGCGCCTTCGAGTAAGTTTCTATCCAAATCCTTTCAATTTTTCTCTTCCCTCTTCACGGGTATTGTTGTTTTTGGTGTGCAGGTGAACTTGGTGGAAGGAGAAGGAAAGCAGATGAAGTCGGGAACAAGGGCAGATCCAAGGCGGGAACGAGAGCGTGAAGACGCCGACACCGCATTGGAGCTTCGCACACGTTGCCAAACCAGTAGGTTTTCTCTTTCTTAGCAAACTAGGGTTAGCTTGCCACCCAAAAAAAAAAAAACTAGAAAAACTTCTTGGGATTTCTTGGGGCAAGTGGATTAAAATTCACTTGTTTGATTGGTTGTATTCACTCCCGCTGCCCCGGGATTTCCCGCCACACTTCGCATAGCGAAAATCCGAGAATCTTGATTCTTGGATTTCTCGCCGAGGGAAGTATTCTTTGAGGCAAAGAAAAAGATTGCTTATATCCCTCTTTTGCCTCACTTATCTTTAATTCAGGATCACATTTTTGGTGGGGAGACTTGGAATTGAGTTGATTCCAACCCCACCACGACTTTTCAAACTTGCCTGTGATTCGATCCTGAATACTTCAACCCCAACAATTTTATTTTCTTTATCTTTTGGTTGAAGCCTTGTGTGTGGAAATCATTTCTGGTGATTGGGAGCACTTGAATTGAAGTGCTTTGGCTCCCTGTCACATTGATATAAAACTGATTCGTGCATCCACACTTAGAAATCTCCATTTAGGGTAGCCCATTGCATTTTAGCATGCATTAACTAACTGATAATTGAAGAAGGGTTTCTTGGGCTTTAGAAAAAAAAAACCTGTATTCTTGCAAAACCCGGAGATTGGTTGAATTGGTAATTCAGCAAAATCCTAAAATTCATACTACTTAAGGTTGAACTCTAAAAACCATTCACCAATTAAACTTCAATTCGGGGAGATTTCCCTGTTGCATGCTTGTTCTTACACACTCTTAAAATCAATCACTTGGGCATTACCCGTAAACAACGCCCTTCACATTCCAAAAGCACTTGACCCTAAGCCTCTAATTAAAACTGGTAGTAACTTGACCCTTACTAAGGATTGGAGGTCTAACTACCTGTCTGTAGCGACTACGTGCTGGTGAGAGTTCCCGCGTGCTATCGGGTGTCTAAGACTGGGGCAAACGGCCTTTCAATCTGGCCCAGTGGTTCCGCAGTGCTCGCATTCGGTTCCGTAGTTCGTGATAGTAGGTAACTTAGATCTTTAAGTCTAAGGGAACACTGTCGAGGTTAGGAACTTGATTGTATTGATTTGTAATCAAGTGTACCTTTGCGGCGTCATTTCTCTCATCTCTTTTCCCTACTCATCTCCTCAACTCTTCCTCCGGTAGTGCATGTTTGGGAGGAGGTCACAAAACCCTGAATTGCTTGTATTGACTGATAAATCTAGAAAAAGAGCCGAATCATCCTCCTCCTCCACAAACACGGCACACACCCCCGCCTCACCACTTCGTCACAATTCCAATTCTTTCAACACCAGGCTTATCCCGAGAAACCTTGCAAGACCTTCCTTATCGAGTGTCGCGCCAAGCGACTCGGTAAGTCATGTGGAACTGGCTTCTGCGAGCCAGTATTTCAACACGGAGGACCAAGCCTCCGTGTACTCGGACACATATGCGGACACGTCTTCTGGCATAGAAGATGCCTACACCCTGGGGAACAACCCATTTTCTGCCACGTATAACCCAGGGTGGCACAATCATCCCAATTTTGCATGGTCCAACAACCTGCAACGTCAAAACCCTGCTGGTGGACCGATGCGATCGTCCGCACCCGTCATCCCAAGGGCCCAGTCTAATCCTATGGCAAATCTGCCATCAGGCCCTTGTGTGCAGAAAACCAAACACGCATCAAAACCTCTTGATAAATTGATGCGAATGATGATGGAAATGTCAAAGCGCCATAAAGAAAACATGACCTCTCTTCCGCATTTGGCGTAGCAGAATGCTGAGATCAGTCAAATAAGCATGGCGACTCGATCTCAGGGCACTTTTCCCGCCCAACCTATTCCAAACCCGCAAAACTTTGTACCCTGTGGTCCGCTACCACAGGTACAACCTTCTCAGGAACAGGTTCATCAAATTCTACAAGCTCCGAGTATTCCTCCGGGATTTCAGGTTAATCCCGCTGCAGCACCGCACTCTTATGCTGATAGTGGTCACATCAAGGATGACACGTCTGACGAGGACGTGACTGTCAGTACGTGTATCGAACTAATTGGAGCCGATTCAGACTGCTGTGAATTACCTGACAACTGCCTGACCAACACAAATTGTGACGTTCCCCAATCCCTCCCTATTCCTGTACCTTCTCCTGACCAGACTTCTGACGAGGTTTTTTCCGCTTCCCATACCTTGTGGTCTGAGTCATCGCCGGGCTGCTCACCGCCGGTCCACACTATGGAAGACCGGATTGCCCTTTCTTTCCCGCTAAATCAGGCGGATTTGCAAATCCACACTGGGACCTTGAGCCCACATCTTACTCACCAGGGCTATTCCCTTTTGGATCCATCTATCCAAAAAGCCCCCCTTCTTGGCCAATCTAAGGGCCAACTTCCTCTTCCTGATCTGTTTTCTGATCCACCTGGGACACTCTCGTCCCAGAAAATGCCAAATCTCTCACCATCCACCATTACTTTTCACCCCTCTATCGCGATTACTTCGCTTTTCTCTTCACCACCCACCATCCACCCACCCTTCCACCCTGATTTATACCCTGAACCTCAGCTCCTGTTACCCGATCTATCATCCGTTCTCTGCCTTTCCCTGCATGCATATGAGGACATAGCATTGTTTGGCATGGGGGGGTGGATAGGCATCCATAGGATCCGGGTATTTTATGGTATCAGACAATTACCACCTATTTATAAATATGCAAGAAAAAGGAAAAAGAAGAAAAAAAATATATATATATAATAATAATAAATGGTGTTTAGTAATGATTTGAAAGCTGAAACAAAAAGGCAATAAGTGTTTATGGATATTCAACCTCTGTTTTGAAGACTTTCCAGGCCACAAAAGCTTGATTCGCTCAGGCTCGGCTTAATTCACTTAAAGCATTGACAAAATAGATCAAGATCTCTCCTAACTAAGGATGTATTCTTGTACCTGAGACACAAGTACAAGATCCGTTGGTTTACTTTTACTTGAGAGCTTAAGTAAACGTGGTTCACACTACACATATCAGGAAAGGCCAGGTGAACATAAGATCCAACCCTAGTGTTCTTTAGGGAAGGTGGAGTCCTTACCTGTGCACGCAGGTAGACTTTTTATCCCAGGCTTTAGTCTTGTGTTTAGGAGCGACTCTTTCCACCAAAAAGAAACTCTCCCACCAAAAAGAAAAAAAGTGTGCTCTTTCAAAATGTGTTTTAAGAGATATACTGACACGTGTTTCAAAAAAAAGAAAAAAAAAACAAAAAAAACAAAAAAAAAGAAAGAGAAAAAAAGAGTTGTCAAAAAAAAAAAAAAAGATGTTGCAAAGGAGTCAGTATATCTCATAAATGTCTGTATACTTTGTTTTTCGGTGAGCCAAAAAAAAAAAATCAGAAAATGGGAGTTGAGTTTTCCGTCATCATCTTAAGGGTCAATTCGAAGACATGAGCTGAAACTGGGACCAACCTGTACTTAAAAATTCGTGAAACCCTGGGATTGAGTCTTAATGTTCATCTGGTCAGTCTTGATCCTTCACTATGCACAAACCATAACCTCTTGAGCTCTCGAGTACAGCAAAAACCTCCTGGGTCCTGGAAATCGTACTTAAGGTTTAAATATCAAGAGTCCTGGTTAGTTGAGAGATGATCTATGTCATGTGAGACTTAAAGTACTGGTAGTCTTCTTTACAATTGGTTCTCACAATATTCGATAGTAAACACACCTATATCACCTCAGAAGAAAATCTTCAGCTTAAGATCATTTCTAAATACTATTTTGCTAGGGACTAGCAAAAGATAGGCATGGGGGTATATGTTTGCACCTCAAAACACGCCTGTAATAACGCCTTCTTGTGTTATTTTCTAGCATTAACATTGCATAATAGGATCCTGTAATCGCATTTGTAAAAACACTTGCATGCATGCATTTAATCAAGAGAGGAAGAGGAGTGAAACATCACCTGCATAGTTACATTTTTCTTCAAGTGCCTCCTTGCAAAATCACCCTCTTTTTATTTTTCCTCTTGATTTCTTCTTTTCTCTCCTTCCCGCGGCTGCACTCTTCCCGCAGCTGCATGCAATGCAGCACTTCTTCCCGTCACTTCTCCCTGCCAACGCCGCTCCCTATAGCTGCAACTTGCGCACCCTCTCCCTGCTGCAGCCGGCACGCCACTCTCTCCTCCTCTATAAGTAGCTGCAGCTTCATCCTCGCAACGGAGCTGCTGCAAAGACCCCACAGCCACCACCTTCCTCTCCACCGTTCTCCCCTCCCATATGCCGGCCCTCCGTCGAGGAGGCACCCAGCGAGCAGGAGAACCCACTGTGGTGCACACCACCACAGTGGGAGCACCACCGCCCAGCTCTTCAACGAGCCGGTGGGCGTGGTGTTTTCTTTTCTCTTCGTTTTCGTCTCCACGCCATTGCTGCCGCTTCAAGCTCCGAAGCTTGAAGCAGCAGCAACAGCAGCTAAACCGCGGCGACAGCAGCAGCAGCAGCACCCCCCGCCTCCTCCGCGACCTTCCCCGCAGGTGCGCAACCCTCCGCGCACGCCTGCAGGCCCGTTCCCCGTCTCCGTTCTGTCCACCCCGCATTGCACCCGCAGCCGGCCGCCGCACGCACTGCAGCGGCCGGTTACGGCCTCGCGCTGACCCCTGCCCTCCTCCACAACCCTCCGCGACCGACTGCAGACTCCCCGCCGCCTTCTCCGAGCGTGCCATCGCCCGCTCTCTGTCCTCGCACCCGGTCTACAGGAGACGCCTCACGTCCTCTGCGCGAAGGAGCGGTGCACCGCGACGGTCAGACGTCCGCCTTCGCCTTCAGACGACGCGGCGTCAGACGTCCGCCACCTCTTGCAGACGTCTTAACTCGCGCGTCCGCGATCTCCCTCTCTCTCTGCCGATCTCTCCCGCGCGCGTCCGCTCGATCTCTCCCGCCCGCTCTCTCTCTGTCTGGTGCTCTCTCTCTCTTTTATTTAACTCACAGCAACACACACACACACATTCACCGACGCACACACACATTCACCGACACACACACACACACTTATAGTAACATATATACATATATATATATACATACATATATCTATATATATATACTTATATACATAGTATATCTATATAGTTATGTATACATACACATATATATAATATATATATATATATCTACTTATATATACATCTATATACTTATACATATACTTATATATATATAGACATATATACTTATATACATATATATATATACATATCTATATACATATATATATACATATATATAGTAATATATATATACTTATATACATATATATACACATATATATCTATATATATATATCTATACATATATAACTATACATTTATATATATATAGATATATTTACTTATATACATACATATGTACATATATTTTCATGTTATTTATTATACGCTGTATCGCGGGAATATCTGCACCAGTTGCTGATATTCCCTGATACACGCGTACAAAAAAAGTGTGGTCCCATACATCATCCATCCTCCATCCACACTCCACGCGACACCTAGTCGTGTTGGTTGCGTCTCTCTAGACGTCGACTAACTCGACATAGTGCTACACTCCATCGCCACCTCCACCCCCACCCCTTTATATATATACTACATATATATATATATACATACTATATTTACTTTCTGTCTATTTGCTTTTCTGTTAGTAAAAAGATAAAAAAAATACATAAAAAAGAAAAGATAATCTTTGACTTGCAGGTACCTCGTCTTGCGAGTAGCAAGAATTTTTTTGGGACTTTGTTTGGCTAAAAGCCAAGGACACAATTTTGAGGGTGTGCCTCAAGAACAAGGATTACCATAAAAAAACCTAAACAAAAAAACACCAAAAACACAATAAACGAACGGAAGAGACGCATTTTAAGGAAAACGTAGAAACTCGACTATAACCCCACTTCCCTGTGTTCGACCCTGGGCCTAAAAGTGACAAGATAAAATCAATTAGGCCAGGTTAAAAATTTTGTAAAGAGATGGTTAAGGCTGAATTAGGTTAACCACTATACACATTTCAACGATAAAAATATCATATTAACAACCTATTCGGGCTGACCCATCAATAAACGCCAGTTTATCATCATTCTTATGCATTAAAACAAACCTAGCTCTTAGGATTTTACTCCGCAAATGGGTTTTTGGGCCGCATTTAGGCATAAATTAGGATAGGCATGCATTGCATTTTTTATTGTCGTTTTAATGTGTTTTTGTGAGTGTTAGGGATGTATAGATGCACAGATCCCTAAAACCCTATCACTCAAGAAGGCAAATGGTGAAGGAGAAGACCAAACTAGCTGGAACCCAGCTTAATCCAGCTCACCACAGCTGGAACCTAGCTTACTTGAACTAGGGTTAGCTCATCCCAGCTCCATTCAGCTAGTCTCAGCTGGATGGCAGCTCAAGAGAGTTCACCTTAGCTCACCCTAGCTCAAGTCAGCTCAGATCCAGCTCAACTTAGCTGAGTCTAGCTCATCTCAGCTCCCACTAGTTCACAGGGAGCTCTAGCAAGCTCAGCTGAGTTGACAGGAGTTCACCCCAGCTCAGATCCAGCTACATTCAGCTCCACTCAACTCCAGCCAGCTGAAGAAGAATTCATCTCAGCTCAGGAAGCTCAAGTCCAGCTCCCGGGGACTCAGCTTAGCTCATCTCAGTTGAGCTAAGCTACCGTAGCTGCCTCAACCAGCTTGATTCTCCCCGGGAGCACCAGACCTAGCTCACCTCAGCTCATTTTGGTAGAAGCTAGCTCACTTTAACTTGGCTTAGCAACTAGCAAAGAACTAGCAAGCTAAGCCAGCTAGAGTAGCCCCATGCCAGCCTCTTCAGCAGCAGCCAACTCCAGCTCCAACTCCAGACTTCTCCTCCTCAGCTCCTTCCTCCAAACCCTAGCTCCAACACCTTCTCCTCTACTCCACCTTTAGCTAAGCTAGCTTAGCTTATCTTAGCTTAGCTTAGCTAACAACCAACTCCTTGGCCATCCATTACCTTAAAAATCAACCCTAGCTAGCTCCACGAACTCAAGCCTACCTAAGCTAGCTACCCTACTTAAGTTGGCACCACCACCTTGCCACCCCTTCACCCCATTATCTCCATCAAAAGACACTTCAAGTTGGTGCCAAAAACCACCCCTAACCACCCCCATTTTGGAGCCAACTTTCAGCCTCTTCATCCACCCTACACCTACTCATATAACACATCCTAGCCATCCACATACCCCCCTTCTAGAACCTTAAGGTGGCGCCACCTAATAGTCTTCTAGAAAGCCCATTTTGGTGCCAACACTAAGGGGTGTCAACACCCATAACTACCCCCTTGGTGTCCCTTAAGGTGGCGCCAACTCTCCTTGGCCATGGGATCTCCAACCACCTCCATCAACTCATCTTGGCCATCCATTTCAAAGGTCACCATAGCCCCCTTCCTATTCTATAAAAAGCCACCACCTACCACCATTTTGCGGGCATCCTCCCTTAGTATATTTTTCTACCTAAACCACCTATACCTACGGCCAAGAAGAAGGAGTAGAGAAGGAGATTAAAGGGGCACATCACCAGCCCTTTTGGTGCCTTCTTCTCCCCACTCTCTTCAACTTGAGCCATGCCAAGGAGGAGGACTCTTCCACTTCAAGGAGGACGGCCAGGCAAAGGAGAAGGACTTAGGGTGGACGTCCACCCTTGGAGAGAAACTTAGGGCACGCCCCCCTAGGGCTTGCCTTGAAGGACATCACCTTGGCGGAGCACTGCAAGGAAGGAGTTGAAGGACTCTTTTCAAGATTGGGAGCCACCAACCTTGGAGCAAGAAGCCCTCGTCTTCACCATCTATCTAGTGTATTTGTGTTTTCTTTTCTTATTTTCATTTTTCTAGTAGTACAAGCTTTCCTCTACTAGGCCTTTTGTAAAACACTTTATCAATTATCTTGTTGCCTTCTTTGCAATTTTTTTTGTTTGCATTTCTATTAGCTTATTTTCAGCATTCTTCACTCCCTCTCCCTAATTATTCTAGGCCTCCACTTGCCTAGAGTGAGCTTAGGGAGAGGCTCTACTTGCCACATAGAAGTAGTATTTAAATTGAAGTGTAAATCACTTTTCCCGCCAACAGTTCGCAAGTTGCCTTAGCTTAAAAACAAAAAAAATGATATATTGAAAAAAAATACCAAAAAGAAAGTTGAGATTTATATTCTTAGCAGGAGAATCAATTTTACAACCATATTGCCTCCTTGGACGACCCTAGATACTTCCCCATCTAGGATTATAAATTTAAGAGCGAAAGCGGATTCGCGTGTTACAACGACATTAAAAACCCGCTTTTACAAATCACGCGTATTTCGCTATCAGTAGTTTCACTGTAAAAATACACGCATGCATGCATTTAATTAAGAGAGGAGAAAAAATAACTGGCCTTGCAATTAACATTTTTCCTCAAGTGCATCTCTGTTAGTTCACCATCTTTTTTTTTTTTCACTTGATTTTTAAAATCTTTCCCGCGGCTGCATGCATCTTCTTCTTCTCCTCAGGCCATGCTTCCCTATAGCAGCCCTCTCCCTGCCAGCCGCAGTAGCCCACTCCCTGCCACTCCATGCACAAGCCATGCACAGCCAGGGCATGGCTGTGCATGGCTTTCTTCTTCTATAAAAAGACCACGACTTCTCCTTCATCAGAGCCTGGTCCAGCCAAAAAGAACCCGCAGCTCCACTTCCTTCCAGGCCACCATCCTCTCCTCCCTCTCCCTCCACACGTTGTCTCTCCTCCTTCGAGGAGACACCCGATGGACAGGAGCAACTCACGGTGGTGCACAACCACCACCGTGAGTCCACCACTGCCCAGCTCACCATAGAGCCAGTGGGCATGGTGGCTCTTCCCTGATTTCCTCGTTTCCAGCCATTCCAGCCATTGGAGCGGTAGCTTCAAGCTTGAAGCTCAAAGCTTCTCACGCCCTACAGCAACGACAAGAAGGCAGCAGCAGCACGCAGCAGCAGCCCCAGCCCCTTCCGCACACGCCTGCAGGCCACCCTTGCCCTCCGCGTGCGCCTATAGGCCTCTCCATCTCTCGCTTCTTCGCTCTGTCGCACTCTCTCTTCCGCCCGCAACCGGCCTCTACACACCTCTGCAGTGGCTGACCAAGCACCCCAGTGCACCCTAGCAGCACCTGCAGGCCTCTGCGCGCCCTGTCGCACCCCTTCGCTCATGACCCAACCCCCCTCTGCTCGCTCTATCGCGAGGTCACACTTGCAAGCCAGCAGTCGGAGCCACTCCACTATGCGTGCCGAGCCGTCCGCACTCACGCAACCGCCCATACCAGGTCACGCACTATAGCCACTGTTCACACGAGTTTGCGCGACACTGTGGCTACAGTGGGGTGACCGAAAAAGCTTCTCACTTATCTGGTCACCCGATGCTTCAACCGACCTTCGCCTGCCCGCTTGCCCACCTGCACGTCTGCCAGCCCGCATACGCCTGCCTTCGCCCGCCCCACTCGCCTGCGTGTGCCCACGTCACCTGCTTCCTTCACTCGCGTTTGCATCTCCGCGAAGTGCTGTGCGCTGCGGCCCCTCCTCTGTGTGCGGCCACTCCCTCCAGTGCACTCTTCTCTGCGTGCATACACGCCTGCACACGCGCGCATGGAAGCCTCTAGACAGCACTCTGAAGCTGCGGACGTCTTAACTCGCTCAGTCCTCAACTCCAGCAGTGCCATCTCTCCTGCCCTCTCTCTCTCACTCTCTTCACCGACGTTTACACACACATACACTCACACTTCCACACACACACACACACACACCTATACACTATTATATACATATATATATACATATATGTATATATATTTATATACATATATATATATATACACACTTATATTTATACTTATAGTAGTACCTAGATACTTATGTATTAGTATACATACATACATATATACATATATATATCTATATACTTATATATATACATCTATACATATACTTCTATACATAGACATATATATATATACTTATATCTATATATATAGTAGCATTAGTATACTTATATATATATATACATATATCTACATACTTATATATATATATATATTTACGTATATATATATATACATATATACTTACATATATCTATACATATATTAGTACTTATATAACTATGTATTTGTCTATCTACATATATCTATATACATATATACATATATATATACACATATACTCATACTTACATATATATGCATATCTTACTATATACATATGCATACATATATATTTACATCTATATAGTTATCTATACATACTTATACATATATATATACATATATATATATCTATACATATAGTTATATATATATACACATACATATATACATATATAACTACATATATATACCTATATATTTATAACCATATATATATATAGATATATTTACATATATACATATATATATTTTCACGTTACTTATCATACGTGGTATTGTGGGAATATCTGCAACAGTTGCTGATATTCCCCAATACATGCGTACAAAAAGCGTGTTCGCATTCATCTTCCACCATCCATCCTACACCTTACACATGGCACTTCGTCCTGTTGGTGGCATCTCCCTAGATGATGAACGACTCGACACCGTGCTACACTCCATCTCTGCCTCCACCCCCACCCCTTTATACATATATAGTATATACATATATATCTATACTGTATTTATTTCTATTTCTCTAGCATGCCCATAAAAAGATAAAAAAATATATATAAAAGAGAAAAGATAATCCTTGACTTGCAGGTACTCTGTCTTGTGAATAGAAAGACCCATTTTGGAACCCTGATTTGGCTTAAAGCCAAGAACCTAATTTTGAGGGTGTGCCTCAAGGATAAAGATTACCAGAAAAAAATCTAAATAGAACAACACCAAAAACACAATAAACGAACAGAAGAGATTCATTGTAGGAAAGGTGTAGAAACTTGACTTGTAACCCCACTTCCCTAAGTTCGACCCTGGGCCTAAAAGTGACCAAGATAAAATGAAATAGGCCAGGTTAAAATTTTTTTGTAAAGAGATGGTTAGGTCCGATTTAGGTTAGCCACTATACACACTTCAACGATAAAATCACCATATTAATAACCTATTCGGGTCTGACACCAAAGACTTAGCAAGAGGAAGAGGTTGTAAGTGAACAAAATCAATAACCTCTTCAAAAGATGGTAGGTCAGCCATAGAGGGTTGCGGGTCGAATTTGTCATCAAAAGAGGAACTTTCAATTGAAGTAATCATTAAACAAGTTTCAATATCTTCATTATCCTCCTCAAGTTCCTCAATAAATCCATAATCCTCAAATTTATTGATCGCCTTAAAAATATCTAATTTCATTTGTTGATCCCCAAAGGAGATTTCCATGTTACTGCTTTCACAGTTAATGTTGGCCTTAGCGGTAGCCAGGAACGGATGCCCCGGAATGATGGGCGCGTTCCTCAGATTATCAAGTACATCTATGTCAAGGACAAGGAAATCTACAGGAAAATAGAAATCCTTGACCTTAACTATAACATCTTCAATAACGCCTCATGGATTTGTGATCGTGTGGTCCACTAACTGTAGCGTTACTGAAGTTGGCCGAAGTTCACCTAATCCAAACTTCTCGTAAAGAGAAGTCAGAATTAGGTTGATGGATGCACTCAGATCCAAAAGTGCTCTATCAAATGTGTAATCTTCGATGACGCAAGAAATCAATGGAGCACCTGGATCTCTTTTTTCCTGAGGGAGGTGGTGCAAGATAACAGAACTAGCCTGCTCGGAGAGTACCACCTTCCTTGGAACAGATTCTCTCGACTTATGCTTTCGTGTACATAAATCCTTTAAAAATCTCGCGTAAGTCCGTATGTGCTTGATAGCATCGAGGAGCGGAATATTGATCTAAACATTTTTAAATAGATTCAGAAGCTCCACACTGCTATCAACAGACTTCTTTGATTTGATCAAAGCTTCAGGAAAAGGAACATGAGTCAGATCTTTGGAATCAAGTTCCTGAGCCTTGATTTCTCCTCCAGAATTCTCCTCTATCTCCTCAGGTTCTTCAGGATTCATTAGATCATAATAGTGTGGTTGTGGATCCTGAGTCTGCTTACCACTCCTCAAGGTGACAGAATTTGCAGAAGCATAAGAGTTTGGGTCTTGGGGAGGGTTAGGAAAGATTGGAGGGTCTTGATTAACCAGAAATTATTGATTTGCAGAGGAAGAAGAAGAAGAGGAGGAACCCTACTCAACCACCTGAGCATGTGTGTGTAGGTTCCTCTGATTTCCGTACCCATGGGCTTGGTTGCCTGGATTCAGAATATTTCGCGTTTTGGGTACGGGTTGGGATGGTAGAGATCCGGGTTGACGAGAGTTAGCAATGAGCCCGGACTGCAAGTTGTCCAGCGAGGTTTTCATTTGCTGTATGAGTTGGAGCATGGATCCTTGCATCTCTACCATTTTCTGGTTCAAATCAGCCTACCCTACAGGTTGACGGGCATTCCAAGCTGGCTGATTAACCTGATTTGGAGGCAACTAAGTATATACATGACCCTGACCCATTGGTCATTGCGGAGCATAGTTGCCAGGTCAAAATTGGGTCTGTTACCCCGGGTTTTTCCAAGAGAAGTTAGGGTGGTTTCTCCAACCCGGATTGTAAGCATTAGAGTAGGGGTTGGTTCTAACAGAGTAGGTGGTTGGTTCTATCCAAGAGCTTTTGCTACAACATCTGACAAGGATGCCACTGTTAGCAGGGTATGGTCTTGCAGTAGCAGCAGCTGGAATTTAATTGATGAGGATTCCAGCAGGAGAGCTACTCGACTGTGGGAAGAAAGGTGGAGGCTAATTTCAGACCTTGAGAGCTTCAGACCTAGGCTTGGAGTGGAGGACAAATACCTTTGGGAGGGGACATATAGTGTGCAATCTGGCTATAGAAAAATGTTGAGCCTTGAATGTGGGTGGAGATGCAACTTCATTGACAAGAAGATCTGGCTGTTAAAAATTCCTCTCAAGGTACATATATTTCTCTGGCTATGTAGGAGAGATGGATTGATCACTAGTGATCTGCGACATAGAAGGTTGGGAACTTATCACCATGTTTGTTTTTTTTGTGAGATGAATACTGACAATGTAAATCACCTCTTTTCCTCTTGCCTTGTCACTGATGCTATCTGGAGAAGGACATGTCAGGAGCCACTATCAGAGTGGGATTCTATCTGGCATGGGTTTGGTGTGAGAGGGAAGCCACATGTAGGCATGGCTGCCACTATTTGGTGTGTGTGTGGAAGGCAAGAAATAAGAGACTTTTTAAGGAGAGGCCGATGTGCTGTGAAAGTATTGTAAGAGAGTGCTAGTCCCTCGTACATTTTTAGGGATCTTTTCTGTAATTTCTCTTGTTTATATAATATACTTCTCCGGATTGTTATCGTAAGACGATAGCTTTCCTTTCTATTTCAAAAAAAAAAGCATTCCCTTGTACAGCACAGACATCCTCATAGGGTGAGGATGGAGAGAAAGAAAGGGAAGGATCAGAAAAACTGGGATCAAAGGCCCCAGTTTGGAACCCGTGGGGTTCCGAAAGATGTTGGCTCACAGGTTGAGCCGCATTGAATTGATTCACGAACTCCCGTCCAAAAGGAGCTCGTGAAGTATGGAATCCCAAATTTTGGGATTGAGTGGATCGAGAGTTGTTCATAGAATTTCCAACCATCCACTCTTCCATTCTCTTAGAAACTAAGTCCACCTTTTCAAGTTTGTTACAAATCAATTCCATATCAAATGAATGAGAGTCATGGACTTCATTGACATTTGATCTAGGCTGCTGGGATCGGTTAAATGTATCTATGGAGGCATGATTAATTGAATTCTCACTCATTTCCTTAAATAAATCATGTGCACTATCTGTGTCTTTATAGAGGAAATTGCCTCCGCAAGAAGCATCCACATGATTTCTAAGTTGCTCAGTCAACCCATGATAGAAGATCTGCACGAGTTGTCATTTCGACACCTCGTGGATTGGACACCTCCGTAATAGGTCCTGGAATCACTCCTAGGCCACATGAAACTGCTCCCCAGGCTGCTAGGTAAAGGTAGTGATTGCCCTTCTCAAAGCATTGGTACGTCCTACTGGGAAGAATTTCTTCAGAAAGGTCGATTTCAACTCATTCCAAGTTGCAATTGGTCTTCCTATTATCCTATACCAATGTGCGGCCTTACCCCTAAGAGAGTGGGGGAAGTGTATCATGATCATTTGCTCCTCATTTACGTTTTGTGCCTTAGTGGTCTGGACCAAAGTGGTCAAGTCCTCCAAGTGTTGAAGCGGATCTTCGGAGCCAACCCCATGATAATGTTTGATCAGGCTTAACACCTGGGGCTTGATTTCTTCGTCACCGGATAGAATCTAGACACCGGGACGTTCCCCGTAATTTGAAGGATCATAAAAATCCTTCAAGGGCTGAGCGCCCTGCATTCTCTAGAACCATTTCTACATTCTTTGCATTTGTTCCAGCTGCCTTCGAAATTCTTCCTGTGGATTTCTAAGCAGAGGAGGCTGTTGGTCGGCCATGGGATCAATTTGACCAAAATCCAATTTGCACCTCCTAGAATACTCTAATGGTCCTTCCAATCGGGGATTCAATGACTGTCTTCCTAGCATAAACTAGGAAAAGGTAGGAAGGACTGGGGATAGGGACCCTGCAGCACAACAAAACAAGGTTGTCCTTAAGTGGGGTAGCCTAAGAATCTACTGACTCCCAAAACCTGTCTTAAGATTGTAACTGATTTACTCTACTTGCATCTGCTCAATCCAACCAGTTAGAAGGAGGGACTGGGGAGAAGGTTCTTCCTTCGGCTTTCGCCTCCGGTTCTGAGTGTACCCCCCATCCACGGTCATTTGACGCTACTCCCCTAGCTAGACATCAGATTAATCAGTACAAGTAGGTTAATCAAAGACAATCTCAGACTAGGCCCTGAAGAGCGAATCAGACCTCAAGGCCAACATCTACTCAATTTTATTAAGGCCTGGGATTGTGGTGCTTATGGAATGTGATGGGCCCTTAAAATGGGTTGTGCCCTTAATGATTGATTGAGATTTGTGTAAGTGCGTGCACAACCAGGGTTTTTATGCAAGATTATTTGTGATGCGTGGATTTTAATGTTAAAATCTTGCTTAAGTAGCTTTTAGGGTTTCAAATTAGGTTGATTGAAATCAAGTTTCGAGGCAAACCAGGTTGTCAAACACGAGTGAAGATTTCTTTCCTTTAAAACCAGAAAGAAAGTGGAGTGCCTGGAATAGACCTACATTGACAACCCTAAAGAGGAGCTACTTGATGAGTTGATTTTATGTAGAGTGGTGCAGCCCAAACAACTCAAACAACTGGCCACAAATGCACCACTAAGTTAGGCACACAAAGATGGTTAACCTAGAATGATTTCTACTCTTTTATGTGTTGCTTTGTGTGTACTGGTTCCACATATCAGAACTCGGTTGAGTAGAAACAAATGGATTAGGTTAAGTGCCTTGAATGTGGGTGTATGTTGTGTGTTTGTTGAAAATTGCCCCACAAGATTATCTTTTTGTTTCTTTTTATAAATGAGGGTGGAATGAATGTGAGTGAGAATCCAAACAACCAAACTATTCCTAGGATTTATGCAAACACCTAGGTTAATTGGAATCTGGATTTAATGTGGCAAACAAAATCTATGGAGGGGGGAAGAATGGGGAGCACTTACAATTGTCTTCAACTGCACTTTACTCTAGCCTACCGCTTAATGATTCCCTGATGGAGGTCTCTGCAAAACAATAGACACAAGAGAAAGCAAGTTAGAAAACATTAAAGTACGTGAAATGCGAAAAGAAGATTGGAAATCGTTGCCTCCCCGGCAACGGTGCCAAAATGTTGAACGCTACGAGTTGCTACGCTAACGTGTTTGGTTTTGAAAAACCCATCATTGTAGTTTGAAAGTGAAGAACTCATGTTCAACAAATAAAATTTATACCGGAATAGAAATCCCGAGTCGAACTCTGGGAGGCTACGTCGATCTATATTCGCAATTATATATATTTTTTAGAATTTTTCTTGAAAAGTGAAGCAATGTAATTACAATAAAGCCATAATAACATTCAGAATAAACAAGAGAGAGAGAGAACATGCATTCAATAATTCAAAATGTTTATACAATAAAACCAAAGAAGAATTACACTAGAAAGCGAGAAATCAGCTACACTAGAAAGTGGGAAAATTCTACACTAGAAAGCTGTAAAGAAGAATGGGAGAGAAGTTATCCTCCTCGACGATCGCTTGGAGGACGAGCCAGATGAGACGTCACCAAGAAGAGGGAGGACGGAGTGGGAATAAGGAGGTCGAGGCAGGAGGAACGAGAAGGGAGCAGCATGTCATCATCGTCGTGGGATCTGCTTCCGAAATGAGAGAAAAAATTTGACTTTATCTCGCAAGGAGCATCCCGGGTGTGGGACAAGCTTCTCTTGAGCTTTGGAGAGGGAGAGAAGGGAAGGAAGGGATGATAATTTCGTGTGGAGGTGGTCTCCTTTTATAGTTGCAAGGAGTGAGGGCAATTTGGTCATTTTAATTGAAAAACATTAAATCAGGGGTCTTTAGTGATGGCTAAAACCGTCGCTAAAGCCCCATCGTGGGCGTAGTGGGGCACCGCCTGCGCGGCCGCTCACCTCCTCACACGTAATGCATGCTCCACATTCAGCTGATCTCAGCTGTCCGATCGGAAGATCGGACGGCTTATCTCGAGCCTCCTCCTGCCTCCTTTGCGTGCTCACCCGCGTCTGATCTCATGTAAGGCGCGGGAGTGCGATGCGGGGTCAATGCTATTGCGCACGCACGACTGCTCGATCATGATCGAGCGGTCAATCATGCCTGCTTTCCCGCTCCTTGCAGCTCGATCGTGCACTGCTCGCTCGCGTAAGCGTGTTCACCCGTTGCGCTGTGGAGGAGAAATGGTCGCGTGAGTGTTTTGAGGTGCGGCTGCCTACAGCCATTGGATCATGATTGTGCGGTCCAGATCTAACCCACGGTGGTCTTCAAGATCAGCTGGGCCTGTTTGGGTGGCCAAGATGGCACCACGTGGTCCTATCTTGGTCGTCCATCTTCTAGATGATGTAGATGGTGCCACGGTTGTCGGATTGAGTCAATTTTCACGCCGTTAGGCTGCGATCGTTGATCTGAATCCATCCGTGCGGTCAGATTTGTCATTTGAAGTGCAGATTCACACCATCTTGGTCATTGATCTTCTAGGGTTCCTCGGTCTCTATCTGATGCTATAGATGTTTGATTAGGGTGATCTTGGAGATGTTGAGCTCCAATCGTCACCCTGATCACATCTGTATGGTTGGATCCTCGATCCAAGGCCCTGATGAAAGGTTTGTCCCGTCCATGAACATAAAAGGAGATAATTAACCTCCATTTTATTCAAACTAATCTAAATGCAAGATGATGCACGTTATGTAGTATTTATAGTATGCAATGCAATTCTATACTTGAGAACATGCATAAATAAACATCTTATGCAATGTAAACATGTTTACATCAATTATAAGAACATGAATTTTGCTAAAAATTGATTAGAATGGAATAACAAGCAAAATCCCATAAGAGAACATATTTGCTCAAATGATTTACTTTATTAGCAAGTAAACATGTTAATTTTCAATTTATTTTAAAGAAATTAAGGCAATATAAAGTTCTATTAAAACTTGCCTTATTACAACATTTAACAACAAGAAGAAATTTAAAATAATGCAAGAAAAATAAATTCTTTTCTTTATTTCTTCACCCTCTATCTATTCTTTTCTTCTTCTTTCTTTCTCTTTTTCTTTTATGTATCCTTAATCTTTTTACTCTCTCTCGAGCTCTCTTTCCTTCTTCTCCTATTCCGCCCCTGCCTTCTTCTTCCCTTAGTATTTCCTTAAGCCTCTTCCTTAGTCTTCATGCCTGTTAACCTCAGCCTTTATGCCTTATCTTCTCCTTTCTTTCGTTAGCTTCCTTAGCCATCAGCTCCTTCATTCTCTTTTCTTTCTCTTCTTAGCTAAATCGAGTTTATTTCTTCCTTAACCAAAAATTATTTTTTTTATTTGCGGCAAGGTCCTTTCGAGGATACACAGCACCCTGAGATCAGGGTGGGACCAAACCCTACTAGGTCCTCGCCTGATTTCATTAGTGTCCAATTTTGATTTATTTTTCTTTTAAGCCAAGCCGACCCTCTCTCGAACCGAACCGGTTCAACGCCGCCCAGGCCTCACCCTCCCAGGGCCACATTTGCACAAGGCCACTCAGGTGCACACCCGTAAGCACACACACGCCTGCACACACACACATATGCTCGTAAAGGTTAGATGTTCAGATCGCGCTAAGTGCTTGATGACTGAAGGGCCCATGTAACAAATTCGTTTTATTCTAAGGCGGGCGCTTATATCTTACCAATGTGGGATTATGTTTCCCCCCCTCCAGACCCGACTTCAATTGACAATATCTCTTTACTCAGAGCTCCAAATCAAGTGATCCAAAGCTTGTTGGAAAGCTCTAAGGTTGATCTACAAGATTGCAGGGTCAATTTTAAGCTAAGAGGATGTTTCCCTCTTCAATTTGAAGAGTGAATCTAGGGGGTTCCTACAGGTTTAAACTACCTGGAAATAGAGTTAATGCTTTACAGAGTCCACAGATGGACTTGCTGGTAGAACTCGAATAAGTTGTGTTAATATGGTTAAATTATCATTGAAGTTAGTATAGTGGGTTAACCTAAATCGAGTCTAACCATCTTTCACAATTTTTTTTTTTACCTGGCCTACTTAATTTTATCTTGGTCACTTTTAGGCCCAGGGTCGATCTCAGGGAGGTGGGAATTAAAGGTGAATAAGTTCCTATGCCTTTCCTAGAACGTATCTCTTAAGTGCATTTATTATGTTTTTGATTTTTTTTTCTGTTTAAGATTTTTTGTTGATAATATTGTCCTTGAGGCACACCCTCAAAATCAAGTTCTTGGCTTTGAGCCAAATCGTTCTTGGCTTTGAGCCAACTTAGGGTTTCCAAAAAGACTGGTCCTGCTATTTGCAAGACCGAGTACCTGCAAGACAAGGATTATCTTTTCTCTTTTACTCTTTTTTTGATCTTTTTAATAGTAGGAAACAAAATAGGTTGCTTGTAGAGAAATAAATATAGTCTATATATATATGGATATATATATTATATATATTGGGGTGGGGTGGAAGTGGAAATGGCATGTAGCACAGTATCGAGTTGGTCCACATCTAGTAAGATGCAACCAACAAGACGAAGTGCTGCGTAGAGTGTGGGACAAAAGTGTGGGAGTGTGTGAGGAGGCACTTGCTTTACGCGGGTATCGGGGAATATCAGCAATTGGTGCAGAAATTCCCGTGATATAATGTGTGGTTGAGTGACTAGTGCAAGGGCGTATGGATATAGGTAGGTGATGTGTATGTAAAGATATATATATGTATATATACAGATAGGGTTATAACTATATAGGTATATATGTAGTTATGTATATATATAGATATGTAAATATAGATATATATGTGTATATATATATATATATATTTATAAATAAATATATATATATTTATAACTATATAGATATATATATATATAGTAATATATGTATATAGATATATTTGTATACGTATTTATGTATATAGATATATATAGATATATATGTATATATGTATATATATATATATCTATGTGTGTATCTATATATATATGTAGATATATATTTATGTATATAAGTGAGTGGATATATAAATATATATGTGTGTAGAAGTGAGTTTATAATGTGTGTGTACAAGTGTGTGTGAGAGAGTACACGTAGTGTGTACAAGTGAGTGTGTGTGTGCATGTACTGGCGGGTGTACATTGGAGGGGTGTGAGGGAGAGCAGGCGAGTTAAGTCGTCTAGTGGAAGCGGGCATCGTCTGGTGGCCAAGGCACGCGTAGGCGCACAAGGGCACACACGGGCACTGGAGGGAATGCGTGTTGTCGTCGTGCGCAGGTGGGTGCGGGAGTGTGAGAGAGAGGGCAACGCTGCGTACAGCACTGCGGGCGGGAGTAGGCGTGGGCGCAGACGCAGGCGACGGGCTGGAGCGGGTTGCGAGCAAAGAGAGAGAGCACTGTGCCACTGGCTAAGTGAGAAACAAGCCGGTGGCTACAGTGTCGCGCTGAGAGGCATGAACAGTAGCTACAGTGCCGCGCGGGAGCGAGCGACCGGTAGCACCGATTTTGCGTGCGCAGGAGCAATGGGAAGTGCCTACGAGCACGGGGAGAGCTCGCGGGCGTCTGCAGTCGTGCGCGCGAGTGCTTGCGCTGCTGCTGGCGGGCGCTGCTGCAACTAGAGCTTCCGACTTTGAAGCTTCTGGCAATGGCGGCGAGAGTGTTCAGCGGTGAAAACAGAGGGTGAAACCACCATGCCCACCTACTCACGAAGGAGCTGGGCAGTGGTGTAACTCACAATGGTGGTTGTGGGACCTTTGTGAGCTTGCTCCTGTCCGCAGTGTGTCTCTTCAGTGGGAAGAGAGACTACGTATGGAGAGGGAGAGGGGAGGAGATTGGCCTGGAGGAAAGTGGCTGCGGGTGGTGTGTGTTCCAGGCTCCCCTTGCAAAAGGGAGAGGGAAAGTCTTTTTAAAGAAGGAGACGCATGCCACCGCCATGCTGCTGGTAGAGGAATGGCGCGAAGAGGTGCATGCCCCATGCCCTGAACCATGTGAGGGAGAAGAATTTCAAAGTCAAAATAAAAAAATGAGAATGGTGAATTTGCAATGCATCCCTTGATAAAGATGTTAATTAGATGGCCAATTATTCGCATTATCCTCCCCTCTCAATAAATGCATGCATGTGTTTATTTACAAATGCAACTATAGTTACACAAGATACAATGGCAGCGCTAGGAAATAACACAAGATGGCATAATTGCTAGTGTATTTTTACTGTGCAATCATACCCCCATGCCTATCTTTGCTAATCCCTAGCAAAACATTTTATATTATATTTAGAAATGATCTTAAGCTGAAGATTTTCTTCCGAGGCGACATGGGTGTGTTTGTTGGATATTGTGAGAACCAATTAAAGAGAAGACTACTAGTACTTTAAGTCTTACGTGACATAGACCATCTCTCGACTAACCTGGACTCTTGATATTTAAACCTTAAGTACAATTTTTGGGACTTAGAAGGTTTTTGTTGTACTCGAGAGCTCAAGAGATTATGGTTTGTGCATAGTGAAGGATCAAGACTGACCAGATGAACATTAAGACTCAAGCCTAGGGTTTCAC
Organism: Thalassia testudinum; assembly: GCA_037157565.1. NCBI lineage: Eukaryota > Viridiplantae > Streptophyta > Magnoliopsida > Alismatales > Hydrocharitaceae > Thalassia > Thalassia testudinum. Next base: position 29,135,577 of record JAZHRO010000003.1, read on the forward strand.
GAATCTTTAAGTGCAAGTTGGTCCCAGTTTCAGCTCATGTCTTCGGATTGACCCTTAAGAAGATGATGGAAAACTCAACTCCCATTTTATTACATTTGTTGCTCAAGGAATATATGGTAGAAACAGGGTATTTGTAACTTGCGCTGAAAAACTTTCTAGGGAGAAGAATTTACAGACATTTGCGAGATATACTGACTTATTTGCACAGATTTTTTTTTTTTTGAAACAAGTGTCAGTATATCTCTTACAACTTTATTTGGAAGAGCACACTTTTTTGGTGGGAGAGTTTCTTTTTGGTGGAAAGAGTTTCTCATAGACACAAGACTAAAGCCTGGCATAAAAAGTCTACCTACGCGCACAGGTAAGGACTCCACCTTCCTTAATGAACACTAGGGTTGGATCTTATGTTCACCTGGTCTTTCTTGATATGTGTAGTGTGAACCAAGATTACTTAGGCTCTCGAGTAGAAGCAAACCAACGAATCCTGTACTGGTGTCTTAGGTACAAGAATTCATCCTTAGTTAGGATAGATTCCGATCTATCTTATCAATGCTCAAGTGAATTAAGCTGAGCCTGAGCGAATCAAGCTTCTGTGGCCTGGAAAGTCTTGAAAACAGTGGTTGAATATCCATAAACACTTATTGTATTTTTGTTTTAGCCTTCAGATCATTACTAAACACCTTTTTTTTTTTTTTGCTATGTACATATTTATAGATGGAAGCTGCATGATACCATATAATACCCAGATCCTATAGATGCCTATCCACCCCCCATGCCAAACGATGCTATGTCCTCATATACATGCAAGGTAGGCTAGAGGAAGTTCCAAAGATCAGGGAACGAGAGCTGAGGTGCAGGGTATATAGCAGGGTGGTAGGGTGGGTGGATGGTGGGTGGTGAAGTGAAAAGGTGTGAAGTGAAGTGTACATGACAGTGGAGGAGTGTTGCTGAGGTGCCTCCCAACAAGCGCTGAATTTAACGTCCCTAGCTGGACTTAGAATAAGGCACGAAATTAGTTACCCTCCAGCAGAGCAACAGTTTCTCCAACGGGGGCAAGTTCATGAGTAAGATAAGGTTTTAAACGCTGCGCATTGACCGTAAATTTATGCCCAGATTTGGGATCTTCAATTTCAACGGCCTCGTTGGGAAATGGTCTCAAGACCAAGAAGGGACCCATCCATTTGGACTTCAATTTCCCTAGAAAGAATTTGAGCCAGGCATTGTAAAGCCAAACTTGCTGAGATGGCTCAAATTCCTTCCGTCGAACACGGCTATCGTGAAAAGCCTTAGTGCGTTGCTTGAAAGTTAAGGCAGAATCATAGGCTTCACGACGGAGCTCTTCCAGCTCTTGGAGTTGGAGTTTCCTTTTTCGACCACACAGGTCTGGGTCGAGGTTACATTGGCGAACCACCCAATAAGCGCGGTGCTCCAGCTCCACGGGCAAATGACAAGGCTTCCTGTAAATGATTCTATAAGGAGACATACCTATGGGAGCCTTGAAGGCGGTCCGATACACCCAAAGTGAGTCAATCAGCTTGTCGGACCAATCCTTACGGTCAGGCCGGAACATTTTCTGGAGAATTTGCTTGATTTGTCGGTTCGACACCTCAGCCTAGCCGTTTGTCTGAGGATGATACAGAGATGCGATATGATGGTGGACTCCATATTTCCTCTGAAGTGCCTAAAAAGAAGCATGGTTAAAATGGCTTCCTCCATCCGAGATAATGGCTCGAGGGATCCCAAAGCGTGCAAAGATGTGGTCATTAACAAATTGAGTGGATATGACATGGTCAGCATGGAGCGTGGGAATAGCCTTGATCCATTTCGAAACATAATCAACAGCCACGAGGATGTATTTGAAGCCGTTGGAAGGAGGAAAGGGACCCATGAAATCGATTCCCCAAATGTTGAAAATTTCAGTAGCTAGGATGGGTTGCAAGGGCATCATGTCACAACGCGACATTGACCCTAACAACTGGCACCTAGTGCAATGTTTGGCATAATTGTGTGCATCCTGGTGAAGGGAGGGCCAAAACAAACCGCACTGCAACACCTTGGCTGCAGTTTTCCTCCCAGAGAAATGGCCTCCATAGGCCTGATCATGGCAGAAGGATAGCACACTAGGGAATTCGCTGTCAGGAATACAGCGATGGATGATTTGGTCAGCACCTATTTGAAAAAGTAGTGGATTATCCCAGAAATAATACTTTGCTTCTGCAATGAGACGCTGGCGCTAATTTTTAGGCCAGCCACGTGGAAGGGAACCAGAAGCAAGGTAATTGGCAATGTCGGCATACCAAGGTCCACTTACAACATTAATTGCCAATAGGTGCTCATCGGGAAAAAACTCAGTGATCAGTAGGGTAAGTCCAATGTGGTCAGGGTCCAGTCTCGAGAGATGATCAGCTACAACATTCTGGGCTCTGGCCTTATCACAGATCTCAATGTTGAATTCTTGGAGCAGAAGGATCCAACGAATCAGTCTAGGCTTGTCATCCTTCTTGTGCATGAGATGGCGAATGGCCGCGTGGTCAGTGAATACAATAACATGCGAGCCCAAAAGGTAAGAGTGGAATTTCTCCAGCCCAAAGACGACCGCCAGTAGTTCTTTCTCAGTGGTTGTATAATTATGCTAGGCCTCGTCCAACGTCTTACTGGCGTAGTACACCACGAAGGGGTGTCTATCCTGTCTTTGTCCCAGGATGGCTCCAACTGAAAGGTCGGAAGCGTCACACATGAGTTCAAAGTCGAGGGGCCAATAAGGTGGCTGGAGAATAGGGGCCTGAGTGACAGCATCATGCAGCTGCGTGAATGCCCGTATGCAGTTGGGGCCCATATCAAAGGGTACGTCAGTCAATAGGAGATGAGTTAAAGGTCTAGAAATCTTGGAGAAGTTTCTGATGAATCTCCTATAGAAACCGACGTGTCCCAAGAAGGAGCGGATTTGTTTAATAGAGCCAGGAACAGGTAAATCAGCAATTACATCAAGCTTAGCTCTGTCAACCTCAATACTTCTGTCGGAGATGATATGCCCGAGAACAATTCCCTCGTGTACCATAAAATGACTTTTTTCCCAGGAAAGCACGAGATTCACATCAATACATCTTCGAAGGATGTGGGTCAGGTTGGCAAGACAGTCATCAAAAGAGGGTCCAAAGACCAAAAAGTCATCCATGAAAACCTCGAGAAAGTCACCCACCATGTCATGGAATATCGCCAGCATACATCTCTGGAAAGTTGTTGGTGTGTTACAAAGTCCGAAAGGCATCCTTCTAAATGCAAAGGTGCTAAAGGGGCAGGTAAAGGTGGTTTTCTCATGGTCCTGGGGGTCAATTGCCACCTGGTTATATCCAAAGAATCCATCCAGGAAATAGAAAAATCTATTTCCCACTAACGCTCTAGGATTTGGTCAATGAAAGGTGGCGGAAAGTGATCTTTCTTCGTTGACGCATTAGGTTTCTTATAATATACACACACTATCCAAGATGTAGGAGTGTGTGTAGGGGTGGATTCGCCCTATCAATGACACGGATGGTGAGTCCCACCTTTTTGGGCACGACGTGAATTGGACTCACCCAGGAGCTATCGCTGATCGGGTAGATTATACCCGCATCCAGCCACTTAATAATTTCCTTTTTAACGACCTCCCTCATGTTAGGGTTGAGACGTCGTTGCATCTCGCGGGAAGGTCGAGCCTCCTCCTCCGTATATATATGGTGAGTGCAGTAGGAGAAGCTAATGCCAGTTAAGTCTGATAAGGACCATCCAATGGCTGCCTTGTGTTCCATAAGGACCTTTGTTAGTTTGCACTCTTGCTCCCTGGTCAATTTTGAACTAATGATTACGGGGAGCATTTCATTTGGTCCCAAGAAAACATACTTAAGCGTATCAGGCAACTCTTTCAGCTCGGGAGTGGATGGTGAAAGATCTGGCATTTCTTGAGACGAGAGTGTCCCAAGCAGATTATAAGAAAACAAGGCAGGAGGAAGAAGGCCCTCAGATTGGCCAAGAAGAGGGGCATCCTGGATTAATGAATCCAAAAAGGGATAGCCCCAGTGAGCAGTATTTGGGCTCAAGGTCCCAGTGTGGAGTTGCAATTCCGCCTGATTGGGCAGGAAAGAAAGGGCAATCAGGTCTTCAAGAGTGTGGATCGGTGGTGAGTAGCCTGAATATGACTCAGACCACAAGGTATGGGAAGCGGAGAAAACCTTGTCAAAAGTCTGGTTAGGAGAAGGTACAGGAAAAGGGAGGGATGGGGGAACGTCACAATATGTGTCAGTCAAGCAATCGTCTATGTTTAAAGGCAATCCACAGCAGTCAGAATAGGTCCTTATTAGCCTGATACACGTGTAGACGGCCATGTCCTCGTCAGACGTGTCATCCTCGATGCAATCGCAATCAAAGTTCTTGGCTGCCTTGAAGATGTTAAGCTTGAGCTTCTCAGATCCAACGGCAATCTCAATACAGCCCAACTCGCAATCGATATGGGCACGGGCTGTGGCCAAGAAAGGTTGACCAAGGATGATCGAACAATCGGAAAGTGAGCTAGGAACTTCCATATCCAAAACAAGAAAGTCAACAGGAAAATAGAGACTGTTGACCCTAACCACCACGTCTTCCACCACACCCTTTGGTATTTTGACAGAACGATCAGCCAACTGTAACGTGACAGGGGTGGGTTTTAGATTTCTTAAGGCAAATTTCTAGAGCATGATGGTTGGTATAAGATTGATGGAAGATCCTAGATCAAGTAGAGCACGGTTAAAATTGCAGCCTTGGATGCTACAAGAAATAAGCGGTGTGCCTGGATCTTTCTGCTTCGGTGGTATATTTGACAGTGTGGCACAACTCGCATGAGGCGAGAGAACCACAGGATTCTTTGTTTTCTTTGATCGTCTCCTGGGTGTAGTGTAGTCTTTGAAAAATTGGGCGATAGTAGGTATGTGGTCGATAGCCTCTAACAGGGGTACCTTGATTTCAACATCCTTGAATAAATTATGCAGGTTATCAAAGGCCTGTGTATCCTTTTTCTTGCCTTTTGGCTCCCTCAGCAAAGCCACAGGGAATGGGACCGATTCTGGCACTAGTTTGGGTGTATCATCCTCTTGCGAATGCAGTGCGCATCCTGGATGAGAGGGCAATGAAAAAGATGGGCCAAGATCAGGTCGAGGCGGATCAACAGTTTGCTTACCCCTCCTCGTAGTAATCACATTGGGCGTCGTGGGTCCAGTGGGATCAAAAGGCAGAGGAGGGTTCACAACAGGGACATAAGGGTGAGGTGCTGCTATGGGATTAGCCTGGAACCCCGGTGGAATGCTCGGAGCCTGCAAAATCTGGTGAACCTGCCCCTGAGAAGGTCATACCTATGGTTGAGGACCACGGGGTACGAAATTTCGCGGGTTGGGAATAGGTTGGGCTGGAAGAGTGCCCTGAGATCGAGTCGCCATACGTAGTTGACTGATCTCAGCATTCTGCTGCACCAATTGGTGCTGAAGAGAGGTCATGTTCTCTTCATGGTGCTTAGACATTTCCGTCATCATTCACATCAGTTTATCAAGAGGACTTGATGCGTGTTCTGTTTGCGGTATGCAAGGACCCGATGGCGGATTTTCCACAAGATTAGATTGGGCCCTTGGGATGACAGGTGCAGACGGTCGCATTGGCCCACCTGTGGGGTTTTGGCACTGTGGGTTGCTGAACCATGCGAAGTTCGGATGATTTTGCCACCCTAGGTTATAAGTAGCAGAGAACGGGTTGTTCCCCAAGGCGTAAGCGTCTTGTAAGTCAGAAGACGAGTCCGCATGTAAAAATGCATCCGAGCACACGGAGGCTTGGTCCTCCGTGTCAAAATACTAGCTTGCAGAAGCCAGATCCACATGACTTACCGAATTGCTCGACATGACACTCGATAAGGAAGATCTCACGAGGTTTTTGGGGATAAGCCTGGTGTTGGAAGGATTAGGATTGTGACGAAGTGGTGAAGTGGGGGTGTTTGCCATAGAATGGGCAGGATTGGCCAGAAGCTCGTCCAGCTTCTTGTTCACGATGGAGACTTCATCCAATTTTTGTGCGATAAGGTTAAGATCTATGGATGAATGGGAGGGTCCCATGTCAACTTCGTGAACATTACGGGGCAGGCTGGTACAATTAAAGGTGACAATGGAGGCATTGTTCATTGAGTTTTCACTCATGTTTTCAAATAATTCGAATGCTCCATTCTTGTCTTTATTCATGAAATTCCCTCCGCAAGAAGCGTCAGCAATCTGCTTCAAAGTCTCATTTAGCCCATAATATAAAATCTAGCCTATATGCCACTTAGGCAGACCGTGGTGCGGACACTTATGGAGGAGGTCATTATACCTCTCCCAAGCCTCATGAAACTGTTCGCCATTTTGTTGCGTAAAGGAAGGTATAGCACGGCAAAGCGCATTGATTCACCCGATTGGAAAGAATTTCCTGAGAAATGTTGTTCGCATCTTTTCCCAAGAATGGATGGTTCTCCCAAGGGTGCGTAACCATTGCGACGCTTTATCCCACAACGAAAACGGGAACATTTTCATAAGGACAATTGATAACCTGATGTTTCTTGATTTAACTGTTTCAGCCAATCGGGTTAGGTCTTCCAAATGGAGAAAAGGATCTTCACTTGCAGGACCATGGAAGTGAAAGTTAATAAGGCCAATTATATTGGGTTTCAATTAAAAATCATCCCCGCCCATGGGGACCTGAATTTGTCCTATGGTCTCTGTAGCAGCTAGATTTTGATAAGAGCTAAGAGACCTAGGCTCCTCCCATTCAGGAGGGTTCTGCATTTCCTCCAAGGTTTCCCTAATGGCTTCAATCTGCTAATTATACATTTCCATTTGGGCTTGGAGGCGGGTTATGGGGTCCATGGCTCCACCACCTGGTGGATTTTGAGGGTGGTTTCCTCACTCGGGATTTGGGGGTGGGCGTGCAGCCATGTTTATGGAGGAGGATGACAATTCGGTTTCTTTCCTTCTAGAATTATCAGACAATTCAAACAATTCAGGGTTTTGTGACCTCCTCCCAAACATGCACTACCGTAGGAAGAATTGGGGAGATAAGAAGGGAAAAGGGGATGAGAGAAATGATGTCGCAAAGGTACACTTGATGACAAATCAAGGCAATCAAAGTCCTAACCTCTACAGTGTGCCCTTAGACCTAAAGATCTAAGTTACCTACTATCACAACCTAGGAACCAAATGCGAGCACCGCGGAACCACCGGGCCAAATTGAAAGGCCGTTTGCCCCAGTCTTAGACACCCGATAGCACGCGGGAACCCGCACCAGCACGTAGGCGCCACACGTAGGTAGTTAGACCTCCAATCCTTAATAAGGGTCACGTTGCTACCAGTTTTAATTAGAGGCTTAGGATCAAGTGCTTCAAGAATGTGAAGGGTGTTGTATACGGGTAATGCCCAAGTGCGTTGATTTTAGAAAGTGTGTAAACCAAGCATGCAACAGGGAAATCTCCCCGAATTGAAGTTTTAGTTGGTGAATGGTTTTTAGAATTTCAGCCTTAAGTAGTATGGATTTTAAGATTTCGCTGAGTTACCAATTCAACCAATCTCCGGGTTTTGAGAAAATACAAGTTCTTCTATGCCCAACAAACTTTTCTTCAATGTGAGTTGGTTAATGCATGCTAAAAATGCAATGGGCTTCCTTAGGTGGAAATTTCTATGTGTGGATGCACGAGTCAATTTTAGGTTAGTGTGAAAGGGAGCCAAAGCACTTCAATTCAAGTGCTCCCAATCACCAAAATAATGTTCCACACATAAGGCTCAACCACAAGATAATGTAAAGAAAATCAAAGTGTTGGGGTTGAAATATTCGGGATCAAATCTAAGGCACGTGAAAGGTCGTGGTGGGGTTGGAATCAACTCAATTCCAAGTCTCCCCATCAAAAATGTGATCCCGAATTGTGGATAAATGAGGCAAGGAGGGATGGTAGTCAATCTATTTAATCTTGCCTCAAAGAATACTTCACACGACGAAAGATTCAAGAATCAAGATTCTTGGATCTTCGCTATGTGAAGTTTGGCGGGAAATCTCGGGGCAGTGGGGGTGATAGCAGACAATCAAACAAGTGATTTTTAATCCACTTGCCCCAAGAAATCCCAAGAAGTGTTTTTAGGTTTTTTTTTTTTTAGGTGACAAGTTAACCTAGGTTGCTAAGAGAGAGAGACTTACCTTTTCAGCAACGTGGGCGAAGCTCCAGTGCAGCGCCAGCGACTTCATCCTCTAGTTCCCACCTTGGATCTACCCACGTCTCCGACTTCCTCTACTTGCCTCCTCCTTGCAACTAGTTTTTCTACACACCAGCAAACAAAAATATTCATGAAGAGAAGGGTGTGAGAAGAGAAAATCAAAGGAATGGAGTAGAAACTTACCTCAATGCACACCTCCCCGGCAACGACGCCAGAAAAAGCGTGGTAGAACTCGAATAGGTTGTGTTAATATGGTGAAATTATCGTTGAAGTTAGTATAGTGGGTTAACCTAAATCGAGTCTAACCATCTTTCATAATTTTTTTTTTTTTACCTGGCCTACTTAATTTTATCTTGGTCACTTTTAAGCCTAGGGTCGATCTCAGGGAGGCGGGAATTAAAGGTAAATAAGTTTCTATGCCTTTCCTAGAACGTATCTCTTCCGTGCATTTATTATGTTTTCGATTTTTTTTTCTATTTAAGATTCTTTTGTTGATAATATTATCCTTGAGGCACACCCTCAAAATCAAGTTCTTGGCTTTGAGCCAACTTATGGTTTCCAAAAAGACTGGTCCTGTTATTTGCAAGACCAAGTACCTGCAAGACAAGGATTATCTTTTCTCTTTTACTCTTTTTTTTATCTTTTTAATAGCAGGAAATAAAAGAGAAATGAAAGCAAGATAGGTTGCTTGTAGAGAAATAAATATAGTCTATATATATATGGATATATATATATTATATATATAGGGGTGGGGGTGGAAGTGGAAATGGTGTGTAGCATGGTATCGAGTTGGTCCACATCTAGTAAGATGCAACCAACAAGACGAAGTGCTATGTAGAGTGTGGGACGGATGTGTGGGAGAGTGTGCGGAGGCGCTTGCTTTACGCGGGCATCGGGGAATATCAGCAACTGGTGCAGATATTTCCGCGATATAATGCGTGGTGGAGTGACTAGTGCAAGGGCGTATGGATACAGGTAGGTGATGTGTATGTAAAGATAGGGTTATAACTATATAGGTATATATGTAGTTATGTATATATATAGATATGTAAATATAGATATATATGTGTATATATATATTTATAACTATATAGATATATATATATATAGTAATATATGTATATAGATATGAATATGTATATATGTATATAGATATATTTGTATAAGTATCTATGTATATAGATATATATAGATATATATATGTATATATGTATATATATATATATGTAGATATATATTTATGTATATAAGTGAGTGGATATATAAATACAAATGTGTGTAGAAGTGAGTTTATAAGGGTGTGTGTGTGTGTACAAGTGTGTGTGAGAGAGTACACGTGAGTGTGTACAAGTGAGTGTGTGTGTGCATGTACTGGCGGGTGTACACTGGAGGGGTCTGAGGGAGAGCGGGCGAGTTAAGTCGTCTGGCGGAACCGGCATCGTCTGGTGGCCAAGGCATGCGTAGGCGCACAAGGGCTACGCGCCGGTGCTGGAGGGAACGTGCGCTGTCGTCGCACGCAGGCAGGTGCGGGAGTGTGAGAGAGAGGGCAATGTCGCACACTGTGTAGCGCAGCGCACAGCACTGCGGGCGCAGACGCGGGTGATCGGATGGAGCGGGTTACAGGTGAAGAGAGAGAGTGCTGTGCCATCGGTTAAGTGAGAAACAAGTCGGTGGCTACAGTGTCGCACTGAGAGGCATAAACAGTAGCTACAGTGCCATGCGGGAGCGGGCGACCGGTAGCACCGGTTCTGTGTGTGCGGGCGTGCTAGGAAGTTCTTGCGCGTGCGGGGAGAGCTCATGGGCATCTGCAGTCGTGCGCGTTGGTGCCTGCGCTGTTGCTGGTGGCCGTTGTTGCTGCTGGAGCTTCTGACCTTGAAGCTTCTGGCAATGGCGGCGAGAGTGTTTAGCGGTGAAACCAGAGGGTGAAACCACCACACCCACCTGCTCACGAAGAAGCTGGGTGGTGGTGGAACTCACAGTGGTGGTTGTGGGATCACTGTGAGCTTGTTCCTGCCCGTAGTGTGTCCCTTCAGTGGGAAGAGAGACTACGTATGGAGAGGGAGAGGGGAGGAGATTGGCCTAGAGGAAAGTGGCTTTGGGTGGTGTGTGTTCCAGGCTCCCCCTGCGCAAGGGAGAGGGCAAGTCTTTCTAAAGAAGGAGACGCATGCCACCGCCATGCTGCTAGCAGAGGAAGTCCAGCCATGCTGCTAGCACAGGAAGTCCAGCCATGCTGCTAGCAGAGGAATGGTGCGAAGAGGTGCATGCCCCATGCCCTGAGCCACGCGAGGGAGAAGAATTTCAAAGTCAAAATAAAAAAATGAGAATGGTGAATTTGCAATGAAGCCCTTGATGAAGATGTTAATTAGATGGCCAATTATTCGCATTATCCTCCCCTCTCAATAAATGCATGCATGTGTTTATTTACAAATGCAACTATAGTTACATAAGATACAATGGTAGTGTTAGGAAATAACACAAGATGGCATAATTACTGGTGTATTTTTGCTGTGCAATCACTTTCCTCTCTCAGTAAAGGTCTAAATAGGTTCAGCAGGTATTTCCGCAGCTATAGGTAGAGGTTTTGAGACTCTTAAAGCTTCAAGTAACATAGAGAAGCTTCAAGCTTCTCTGTAAGCTTCAAAGACAGTAATTACAACTCTGAAATGTGCAACAGACACTTAAGAACAAATCTGATCGATTAAAATAGATTCCAAGGGTTTCAACAAATTGATCTAGGCAAGATTTCACTTCAAATCTCATCAAAATGCCACTACCGTCAGTTTGGGTTCGAAAACAACCCAAACTGGTAGGGTTTGAATTGTCACCAAATCACTCATATGAACTCATTTAATTCACTCTATTATCATTCAACAAGATCTCAGAAACAACTCTATCACAACAATTCCTCAAATCGAGCTCAGAATCAAAGTTTCATACTCAGTTTTGACTGAAAGGCTTAAAAATTTGACTTTATGATTTAAACCTTTTCTCAAGAAATTAAAGCCTCAAATAGGATATTTTCTTCCTCAGGAACTCATTCAACCTCTTTAACAGGTGGTTTAAGCCTAAAAATTAGGGTTCCAGGTTCATCGCCTAAGCTCCTAATGTGGTCTGTTCGATAGAACAATTAGGGGTTTGTTACACAAATTCGAGGGCATAATTAACTTTAGTGCATTGCACTGAAGCTTTTGAATCCATCAAGTGCCTCTATAAGTCTTCTGTCAGAATTCTCTATCTCCACTGGAGTTGGAGAAGACAAAGTCCTATCTCAAGCTCCAGACACTTAATCCTCAAATAAACAACCTCAGAATAATCACTGATCCATAATATATCATTCTGGAGCTTCACACCAAGTTCCACAGGCTGAAGAACAGTTTTGACTCTCCAGAGCTTGTCAAAGCTCCGGTGAGTCCAGAAAGAATGAAAAGTGCGTACAGAATGAAAATTTGTGCCATTTATGACTTGAAAAGGTACCTAAGGTCACAAGGAACCTTAGGAGCAAGTTAATTTTTTCAATTGCTTGTTAAAAGAAAGATTTATCAGTGAATTCAATTTATATGAAGTCTGAGATGGTTAATGCTTAGGACTTGTTTTCCCACTCAATTGAGTGGTCAAAATAAGTCAACAGATATTTACGATCATAAATATATAGTTAATTAATATTTTTAACTACTCCTGAGCCACCATTGACAGCGAGCTCAGGAGCTTAATTAGATTTGGGCATTTAAATTATATGTGGTAATTATATATATTAAGGTGTAGAATAGGGTCCTTAGTGATGAAAAGACGATGGAGGACCCTATGGATGTGATTCTAAACTCAGCTACTGTCTCCATGGACAGCGACAATAGTCAGTGGAGGTGAAGGTGAATTAGGCGATTAAGTGATCAAATTAGTGTTTAAATGTGATAGAAATGATCATGAAAGATAAAGGAAGGTGGACAGCAATTTCAAAAGACAAAACTAGGGCTCTGGCGAGCTCAAGGAGCTCACCGGAGTCAGATAAAATGAACATCTGAAATCTAGAATTACGACTAAGCTACCTAACTACCTACCAAAACTACCTTACTCCTACTCCTACTCCTAGTCTACCATTACCTAGACGAAGGGGTCAATAGGGTTCCGCCGAAGGCTCATGGCGGACAACGAAATCAGAGGGTGTAAAGAAGAATCTCCTGTGGGCGGATATGAGGTGAAGCAGAGGATTTCCTTGGTCGTTGCCTGTGTCCAGAGACACGGCTAACCTCGGTGGATCTCCTCAGCTGAACAGGATGGATGGAGGAAGTCGGAAGATGAGGTGGAAGGTCACCGGAGTTACAGACGAATAGCCTATTGGGTTGGATCAGTGTTAGAAGAGAGAAGGGAGCCAACTTGAGAGAAATCAGAGGGTTGAGGGGGTATTTATAGTGGTTGGTGACGAAGAGAGTGACGAGGTCTGGACAAAGAAGAAGCTTGAGGAGCTTAACCTCCGGCATCGTCTCCGATGATGGTGAGCTTGTCTCCCACTAGAAATTAGGATTTTTTATTAATCTAGATCGGTGGATGAAGATGGAGTGGTGAGTGCAATCTCCATGAGCTTGGAGAAAGAAGGATGATGTCGGCAGGGCGGTGATCGCGTAGTGGAGGCACTCTCCGTCATCAGCCGTCCAAACAGATGAAGAAGTAGAAGGCGATAGGGACTTATATGCAATGAAACTTAAGGACCTATGTGAAAATTAAGGACCCGATTACAATGAGTTTTAAGGACCAAAATGTAAACCCAGGTTTTAAAGGTTTATTTTAACTTATATCTTTTTCAACATTTTATATATGTTAGTAAATAAGGTAAATATTATGTTTTCACCTTGAATTTACATTTTTGACCTTTTCAGGTTAATTTATTAGATTAAGTAAAATTAATTAAGTTATTATATACTTAGGTATACATTATGTTTAGGTTACTTAACTTATTAATTAGGGAAATGATTAATAAGATTTTGAGTCCAATTAAATTATTAGTAATGTTAATTGAATGATAAAATATCATTTTTAACTTATCCTTTACTATATATCCCTTATTTTTTAATTAACCCTTATATATCCATAACCTTTGCTAATTAACTAGGAAGACTAGTTAATTAGGGATAATTAGAGATCATGATGACTCTCTCATCATATACCCCCAAGCCAAAGTTTTGCTAGTCCCTAGAAAAATTAACTAAGACTATGATGATTTAAAGCACTTAGGTTTAAATTATTATAAATAGTAACTATGTAGAGGAAAGCTTAGGTCAGAAATTTTTTAAAGTTTAATATAAATGATTAATGTATAGAGCACTTGTGAAAATTTCCTTACTTAGACTTATACTTATAACATTTTCAAAACACACTTAAAATAATTCGTTAACAAGAATTTTATTCAAAATTAGAATTCTTCGAAAAATCTCTTAATCCTTGTAACTATTCTTAACTCAAATTAGAATACAAAGTGTTTTAAGGAAACAAAACTTAAGGATTGAGAATTAAATTTTAACTCAAAAACTCAATAGAATTAAGTTGATCCTTTCTTTATGATATTTGACTTTTATCAATATAAGTTTAAGCAAATTAACCAGATACTCATTATTAATCAAACTTAGAGTAGTAAAACTCTAATTTACTAGCTTACAACACTAGAGAATAACTTCTAGACCTAGGATCTTGTCAATTCTTCGCCTTTAGGTCTTAATTTAAAATCTTTAAAACTCGATTTCTTAGCCTTCACTGCCCAATACCAAGGTTCAGTAGCTATGATTTTAAAACATCTGTGCTTTAGTGAAGAGATTTGTCCTAAAGGCAACCAAAGTTGTGAAAATCCAGATCTTAAGACATCAATTTCCAATCCCAATTATTCCAATTCAAGCCTTTGGCTTGGCCTTACTCGGGTTTGGTTGCTTTCTCGTCACCTTTTTTCTATCCCGAGGTCAACACTTTTTGTGTATATCTCCCCGGTGGACCACTGCGTCACTTATTCTTAATATTTTTACCTCCATTTTTTTTTTCACTTTTTCTATAGTTTAGAACACCCATTTGTAGTGAGGTGTTCTTTTTATTTGATGGAAGGAAGGGTAGCATCCATTTGTAATGAGATGCTTTTATTTAAATGTGGAAAAATTGCATAAGCACCCTTTTGTAATGAGGCACTTAACTGCAGGGTGTTTTATTTATTTTTTTCTTTTTCTTTTCCCCCTTTTCATTTTTCTTACTAACTTTATTCTCCAAATCCTTTTTCTAGGTGAGTGGCACATCCTTCACCCTTTCAAGAATCGCCCCGCGAAAATCCTTGGACTAAAGAGGATTCAAAACTGATCTCTTAACCTCTGTTTTTTTGTGGTCTCAGATGCCAACAAGATAATTCTATGTGTGTGAATTTAGATGTTTAGGTTACTTAGGTCTCAAACCAAAGCTTCGACAACAAAGCCCTTCACTCTCAGGTTCTTCGAATTCTTAGTTTCCTCCTATAGGATCCATCAAGACAAAATTTACCAAGTCTAGTTATTTATCTTTAGCCTATAAGTCTTGTAAACTAAAATTCTACTAACTCTCCATCTATTTAACTCTGAATATCTAGCCTTTTTACTTAACTTTTGATAAAATCAAATTTTCAAGAAGCAAAAGGATTACTTAATATAATTGATTAAAAAGTTATGATTTAATTCCAAAACTTATGTTTAAGTCTTAATACACTTAGTTTCTTAATTCAAGGTAAGAATAGAAAAACAAAGTTCTAAAAGATTTAAAAGATTCCTAATTCAAATAAAATCTTGTTGTAAAATTGAAAAGTGTGTTTTTACAAAATGTTTAAAGTAAAAATCTAATTAAGAATTGAATGCTCTTAAATATATACATATATTTCATATACATTTTAAACTTCTGACCTAAAAGAAAATTAAGCTCTTAATTATATATATATTTATTTTTTTCTTCTTTTCTTATTTATTAAAAATTAATATACCCCTCTTATTATTTTTATGAATTTTCTTTTTTAAATTTTTGTATTTATATATTTTTATTTTTTTATGTATATAAGATTTTCAAATTTTTATGAAATTTTTGATTTTTTAAAATTTTTATCATTTTTGGAATTTTTATTTTTTTAAATTTCGTAGATATTTAATTTTTATGTATTTTTATTTTTTAACCCACACTTAAAGTGAAAATTTCACTTCAACACCCCCCCAAGTCAAAATTTTATAATGTAAGAAGGGTGAAAAGATACTACACTTCATTTAGTATTGGGTGATGGAAGGAGTCGAATAGAGGAGATTAAAAATCTCTATGTGGACTATTTTAAGTCTGACCAAAGGTCAGAATGGTCAATCGGACTAAATGAAGGTAATCAGTGAAATATGAAGTGGAATTTCAGAGTAAGTGTAGAAGAAAATCAAAAAGAATAAAATAGGAAACAACTATATACAAGTGCTAAGTTTTACGCCTTCAGCTAGGCATAAACCCTAGTAAAGAATACCTAAAAAGATAGGTATATGGTAAAAATAGAGGAGCTATGAAAGAATTGGATCAAAAATAGAAAAATAGATTAAACCACCCAATCAAAACTCATCCTAAAATTGCCTAAAAAAGATCTTGTAGAACCAAAATCAGATTCTTGTGAAAAATCTTACAAAGATCAAAGTGAATCTTGTGAAAAGTAGATCTGATTTAGGTTGAGATGTAAAATGTTAAAGATTAAGGCAATTCAAGAAATGTTTCCACCAAGTTCAGAAGATCAGTAGATTCAGTTTTGATTCTCAATAATTGGTGGGTCATTTTGATACAAAATAGGTTGCTGATGTGGGTTTGGTGGATTGTTTTCAGGTGATATGGAGGACGGGTTATGACTAGAATCAAAGGCCTGATTAAGGAAGTGGACTTGGCCTTGATTTTGCCTAGGATTTGGCAGATTCCTAGGATTCAGAATTGGCTAAGATGGAAGGGTCTCTTGCTGACGAGATTCAGCCAAAAGCATGATCTGATTTCGTAAATCAGCCAACTCTACCTTACATTGCCTATGGATCTCAGCGAGAGCTTCAACATTTTGTCGCTGACTCTCTGACACAGCTCCTAAAATTTGGTCTAACTGTGTATCTCTAATAGGCCTAGAGTAATTCTGCATACTCATCGGGTTAGGCCTTAAATTTGATTGCTGAGGAGGCAATGGAGGTGGGTTAAAATAGGTTCGATTCAGATAATTTGGTCTTTGATTTTGATTTTGATCAGCCCAAGAGAAATTTGGGTGGGTTCTCCATCCAAGATTATAGGAATTGGAATAAGGATTTGGTCTTGGAATGTTTTCCTGGATGGCGTGTAAACCTAAAGGATATGGCATGTTTTCTGCAACAGGAAAGGGTAGGCAAAAGGGTGGGTAAGATTGTGGGAAAAAGGTCCCTCCTTGGGTTGGTGAAGGAGTAGATAGAAAATCCAAGGAAGATGGATCTCTAGAATCCAGATTATTCACAAATTCCCTCTGTACGGGAATTTGCGAAATAGGTAAATATACGAGATTCGTAGCAAGTAGAGGCCTAAGAGTCTTCATTGTGTTTCTGACCTCGTCGAGATGCTTTGCTACGATATTGACTTTGTCCAGTTTTTCTGCAATTATTTCCAAATCCTTTGAACTGGATGAGTTATCGATATCGTGATTGCCCTTGTGCGGATTTTGATGATTCGTGTTTGCGCCTCACGTAAGTTGCGACATTGATGCGTTGTTGATCGAGTTTTCTGCCATCCCTTTAAATAATTCTGAGGCGGATTCTGTGTCGTGATTTAAGAAATTCCCTCCACAAGTGGCATCGACTAGATTACGAATGGCCTCTTGTAAACCATAGTAAAAGATGTGCATGAGTTGCCAATGAGGGATGTCATGATGTGGGCATTTCCTTTGTAATTCATGAAAACGTTCCCACGCTTCATGAATTGGTTCTCCTTGGTTTTGATTGAAAGTAGCAATAGCTCGCCTTAAAGCATTGGTTCGACCAATAGGAAAGAATTTCTTAAAAAATGCTGATTCGAGTTCAGCCCAAGTTGAGATTGGTCTTGCAATTGTTCTATACCAATAAGTTGCTTTATCTTTAAGGCTAAAAGAGAACATTTTCATTAGTAGGATTTCCCTATTTTGATTTCGAGGTCCAAGAGTTTGAGATAAATTATTTATATCTTCAATGTGTTGAAATGGATCCTCGAATGCAAATCCGTGAAAGTGGGAGATTAGACTTATAATGCTTGGCTTTAATTCAGGATCATTTTCCCCAATAGGAATCCTAACATTAGGCTCTACTTGTGCATTAGATGGGTTGTAATAATCTCTAAGTAGAGGTCTTGGACGATGGATCGATAAATCAGGGACTTCAAAACCTACCTCAGGTCGAGGTGGAGGATGGGTTTGAAGAGTCTGTAGCTTATTTAAGGCTGCTATTAATAGATTGATTTGTCTTGTTTGCTCAAGCATCCTAAGATTCTTGTTCAGGAGTGCCTCATGAACATCAAAAGGCGGCATCTCCCCCTGACCAGAAGAAGAAGGGATCTCAGGATTTAGATTCTGCACTTGATCCATAGAAGTAGAGGGATCAGATGGGAAAACCATTGGTTGCTTATCTGCAATCGGCCTAGGATCACCTGTCAACGATGGTGCAAGAGGTGGATGTAGGGATCGCCTCCCGTCCATAAAATGGAAAATAATATGCAAAGGCACACACACACCACCAGAAAAAACAGCGGCACAAAAACCCACAAAACAATGCAAAGATGCGGGTTTTGCTCTTCTTTCAAAGGAAAGAAGAGATTCCTAAGATATGCAAAAGTAATTTGACGCAAGCAAATAGAGTAACAGTATCAAAATACACATCCTAATCTGTCTATGTAGGTGCATACCTTAAAGCTCAAAGGTCTAAGGTCTAGGATCGAGATCGCTCACTACTGGCTCCCCAGGGCTCTAGTAGTGAGACAGACTTGTTGATCTTTGACCAAAGCCGTAAGAGGTGCAAAGAGGAGAGATAGAAAAATAAACTCATGTGACTCTAGTGATCGCGTTGTGTGCGCGATAGCATGAAATAGATGATAGTGATAGAAAAACCCGCATGCATTCTGCAATCAGATTTAAGTCACAATTTTTAACTTCCTCTTTTTAGTTAATCTTTTACAAAAATATATCAAATGAAATACAATGGCTGCTTTTTAGATCTTTTCAAACAAAAATATGTGGTCTTTTTAAATCTCCAAAGATAGGGATCTACGTGGGTTTTCTCGTGTTTTCCCGCTAATGCGAGAAAACTGTAAAAATTTTTCCCGAGTCAGATCACTCTAATACTCGCAAATAGAATGCACTCCTAAGAATGTATGCTTATGATATGCTGCTTCTAGTCAGAAAAAGATGTATTTTTATTTTTTTGTATTTTTTTAATGCAACAAAACAAAAGTATAGAAATGCTCACAAAAGAAACAACAAAACAGCATTAGATTCCTGCCTTCTCCTGAGATTACCTGCAAAGGTAAACCTGAAAAGAAGACAGAAAATAACACAAAAACAAAACAAAGCACAACTAATTAGAACAAAAGTTATTAAAAAATATATATATTTGCAAAATACCTCTTAATTAAACAATTAAGCCAACTAAATTCTAGTGAATTAAGGGATTGTCTCCCCAGCAATGGTGCCATTAAAATGGTATGTTTCTTACTCAACTCAGTTAATTAAGTTAATTTTACTTAATTAAGAGTAGAGAAAAGTCACTTAGGTTAACTCGAAGTTGTGTCGGCTATGTAGTATAGGGTCGAATTAACCTAACATTTTAGAAATTTTTACTGGTTGAGTCCAGGTCATTCGCTGGGAGGTATAATTCATCATAAATTCATCAGTTATTTCTTTTTCTTTTTAAGTGTAGGAGGTATATTAATTTAATTATAAGAACATGAATTTTGCTAAAAATTGATTAGAATGGAATAACAAGCAAAATCCCATAAGAAAACATATTTACTCAAATGATTTACTTTATTAGCAAGTAAACATGTTAATTTCCAATTTACTTTAAAGAAATTAAGGCAACATAAAGTTCTTTCATTAAAACTTGCCTTATTACAACATTTAACAATAAGAAGAAATCTAAAATAATGCATGAAAAGGAAATTCTTTTCTTTATTTCTTTAGCCTCTATCTCTCGCTTTTCTTCTTTCTTTTTCCTTTTC